>CM064061.1:11910771-14410771 GCA_032594955.1 Panicum miliaceum
GGAAGAAGTCAGAAGTAAGCTATCTGCATTGGAGGCATGCCACCAAAATGAAATCCAGAAAACAATTTCTGCGTTTGCTCGACTTCAGAAATATGCAGAATCAAGAAAAGAAATAGATAGAAGACTAGACGTACACTTCCAGAGAAGAATGTATGTACTTCATTGCAATTTCATATCTTTACGAATGCCAAAGAAAAAATGTATCTGTTTTACTGAGCAACATTTGAGACTCAGCATTTCTAGTACTATTCTAATATATGTATCCGAAGTAAGCTTCACAGTAGCAGGTTATCTTTTTGTTAGTACCTGTTTTTGTCAGCAACGAGCTAATCACTTACTTCACTGTTTTAGTAATATTGATTGCACTTTAAATCTATTCTGACTCCATTTATTACATGCAAATCTGTTTCACAGTAAATGTCATTATGGTCTTATGAGTTGCAAATTCAATTTATTTATGTTCCAATCAATATTCTGAAGTGAAAAGTATATGCATTCAGATGGCTCCTGGAACTTGCTTTCACTGCACTTCTTTACACAATCTGAAGGCAGGCTGTACTTATGCGCACAACTCTTATACATTATCTTTATTAGATCGACTGAAGGATCCATGCCGATAACATCGCTAAATTTTTGAGTTCAATGCTCCATTGATACTTCTATTACTGTATCCCTCATAATCCGGTCTTGTGTTACTTTATGGACTAGTGCCATTTGTTTTTTCAAGTACATGGTACAGTAGTTGTGTTATAATTTATAAAATTTGTTTGCCGTGTTATGATACGGTTTTTATTTTTTATTTTTTTGACATAGTACATTGACTAGGCAAATATGCCCGTGCGTCGCTACGGACAAAGTTGGTATAAGTATCGAATACGTATAGTTGCCCGTACGTTAATTTGTAGGGATCTACGTGATCGAGTCGTGGAGGGAGGGCTGGTCCGACTCGCATACGGGATGGACTAAGGCCCACTTATCAATGACACAAAGCGGACCAACCAAAAATTGAGATGGAAACCTTACGTGCTTTAGAAATAGGTATAGATGTGGAATCTGTGCCTATTGCATTGTTTAAAATTTAACATTCCAATTCATTCAGATTCAAATAAAAATTTTAGATTATGCTCTTTAGGATTTTAGATAACTATTTTTACTTTTTAGTTGATGTCGTAGCGTATACCCCCTCTGGTCGCAAATAGGCTTGTGCATGAATTAAATTAAATAAGCAAAGAACCACAGTGCCTTCAAATTATACTTGCATTAGGAAAGATGGTTCATTCATTTATGAGAATAATACCATTCTATTACCAGCAATAAGATAAAAAGATGAGAAGATGACTGGAAATTCTGCCATGTTTTGTGCTCCTTGAAGAGGAGCTGAGAAATCTAAAGGATGGGCTACAAAAGCAATCAGCTATGTTGTACAGCTGCAACTCTAGCACCTTAAAGTTTGACAATCTTCTATTAGCTTCAATATCATGTTATCCTATTCCTTTCTTGTAGTGCAGAAGTACTCGACAGACACTTATCTATGGTCCAAAGGGATCATGAACAGAAATCCCAGATTGTAGAACGTCGAATAAGAGATGATGCAGCTCTTGAAGAAGCTAAAAGAAAAGAGCAATCTATCAAGGAAGAAAAGTTAAGGCAGGAAAGAGCCCGGCAAGAATCAGAGGTCTGTTTGCTCAGATTTGTTGATCACACGATCTTTTCTCTGTACATAACTACACACGATTAAGTATGTGGGGGCTTATGATCTTTGAGGCTTTAGTCCATTATTGTAATATCCGTGTTTGTTTTTTTCGCCCTTCAGCTACTCCTGTTGCCTTTTGTTTCTTGCCACTAAATTTTCTTTACTTCACTGGTAGTCACTTAAAGGCTATTTGTAGCCGATAACAAGATCATCGACAATGATGCAGGCTAGGCAGAAGGAAGCTGCAAAATTAGCAGCTGAAGCACGGAAAACAGCATTTGAGGCTGCTCAAAAGGAAGCGGCAGAAAAGGAAGCTGCAGAAAAGGAGGCTGCCAAATTGAGGGAAGCAGCAGCTTCCCAATCTAGTCAAAATTCTCAGGATAATATTGCAGGTACTCCTTGCATTTAAAGAAATGATTTGCAAACTAGATAGTTCTAGTTCTGTATGTGGAGCTGTTCTAGAGTTCTGGTATATCAATTTGTGTATGGAAAAAGTTCAGTATCTGTTGGGTCAGCACTTGGTTACAGAAATTAGAGTTGTAATTATATTTTTTTAAATCATACATGCCTATGATATGATAGTCCATTCATATGTTTCTAACTTTCTATTTTGGAACTCATCAGATGAGCAGACATCTTTAAGTTGTCTTTATTATGCGAAGCCTATCTTCAAGCCTTGCACTCACCAAACTTGACCTTATTTTATGACTTATGGTGGGGTTATGTACTGGCACCAGTGATACCTTGCACTATTCTAGGATCTAACCGCAAGATAAGAAATCTACAAATTGCAAGCTTGTAATATTAACGGTCCATTTTCATGGGATCTAAGAAATCACGCCAATGATTCTGCAGTGCTTGTTATCTACGTATGTTGTTTATTTTCCAAACACTGTTTGTCTATTGTATCATGATTTATACGACAGAGTATTGTGATAACTTTTTCTTTCATGCTAGGTATCAAAGTTTTTGCCGATAAATATGCATTAGAAGCGGAATCACGGAGGCGTGCATTGGTACACAATCAAGTGCCAGAAAACATTCATCTCAACAAGGTCTTTATTTCCTGCTGAAGCTTCTAATGTTTAATTGCAATTTTGAACAACTTGTTGAAACGACTGTTCCCTGGCCTATGATTTGATGTATAGATGAGTATGTTGCTAACTGTACTCTGGTTTACATCATATCGTGCAGGAATTCAGCAAATATGACCGACAAATTGCCAAATCGATAGGTAAACTTATGCCGACCACTGACAGTGTCAGGTTAGTACATTACTATATCTTAGCTTGAGTATGGTTGCATAAACTAAATGAAAGCTACGCTATTGTAATAACTGCGAACTGAGTTTATTATGGAAATTATAAAATTTAAGAACCATAAGATTAAATGCTAGTTTAATAGTGTCAAAATAATCTTGAAACTAATTTCACACTTGGTGGGTGTCACATTTTTTCCCCTTCTAATCATCCTGCATTGCATTATGATCATATGATGACTAAGTTGTTAATGTAAACTTTCTAAGCATCATGGTTTTGTGTTATTCTGCATTTTTTTTGTCTTGTAGCTCAATAGTGATGAAGTTGGTCTTTATCACAATTCAGAAATGTCTGTAATCAGTTTGGATTAGAATATTGCTTATCTTGAAAGTTGGTTGACAGCAGCAGGCATGTGGTTGATCAGTGTTATTGCTTGCAAGAGATGGCTGTTCCTGTAACTGAATAGTGTATTGATCTGCTTTATTTCTCAAAAGGACAATGCAAATATGTGCTTGATGGTTGACATGCATGTAACTAAATGTTGTGTCGATCTCAATAATGCTTGGGAAGCTTATAATATGTTGATTGCATTGTGGCTAGAATACTATCATGTGTAGTTGATCACATTGCCACTAGAATGATTTAGTTATTTCTTGTTTTGTATCATCTTGTTTTCAATCACTTTAGCGTTTATCTGACGTGGGTTATAGCATCTTTCAGTTCCAGATAGGCACTTCGAAACTGTGAATGCATATTGCTTGGACCTAGTGCTGTCAATTGCATGAGCATACTTCCATGGTTTCTGTTCCTGCTTTATTTTCCACTTACTCTCCTTTTATTTAGTACAATTTGTTACACACGATGTGAAAAAGATAGTGATTTTGCTGTTCATAATTTCCGAGCATAATTTGATTTCCCAGTTGCATATTATTTTGTTGCAGAGCAAGGGCTAGTGAGCTTATTAAAGCTTTAGATGGACGAGATTGTCCCCGTCCCATTGCATGTTCTCTATTTGCAAACAAGGTAGCTACTTTATATTTGCATATAATTTTCCATTAAATTAGCAGCATAGTGCCATAGTCAGTGTTCGATGTTTTGGAATTATTAAGTTTTTTTTGTGACTTGTAGCATACATCATGAGCGAACATTTTGAATTATGTGGGTGTAAAGCATCTGTACCTGTACTACTCTCTCTGTTCCAATTCCAAAATATAACCTGTTTGTCTTTTCTTAGTTTCTTTAATAAACGGGCTCTTTTATGAGCATCTTCGTTTCCCATGACTCCCACCTACTGAGTACTTACTGAAGGATCATTGATTCACATGGTCATTTCACACATTAACTATCTTTTGGTCAAGTTTAAATGGCTTGTATTTTGAATTGGAGGGAGTAGTAGCTAGTGATATAACTTCTGTTATTTCAAAGGCTGTTTTACTGTTGAGTGTACCTTCCATTCAGTCGCCATGACGACCTGAAGGCTTAAACATCTTCAAAATCTACTCTTTGGGATATCTAGGCCTTGTTATCAACTAGGTTCATAACCCTGTGGTTTATCCTCATTCTTATATAATGAAATTCTGGTTAATATTTATATTCTCACATAACTGACTGGTTTGTTTTGCAGATTATTTCAATTGCCAAGAGTAGAAATACAAAGGACAAAACCTTTGGAAACTTGGCCTTTGCATGTGGATATGTCATGCTATTAGTCACAAACCAGGTTTCTTCTCTTCATCCTCAAAATATAATCTGCCTTAGTAATTATTCAATATTATTATTGCTACTTTCGCGGTGTTAATTTCGTAGCGATATTGTACTGTAGTCGACCAAGATTGTCAACCTAAAATTTTCTGAATAGGCTACATTGACAACATCTTATAAAAAGAATTTTTCTGAATATACTACATTGACAACATCGGTCAACCCGACATTTTCTGAATATACTACTCTTGAAATCTGTTGGTGTATTTTAACAAGATTAACATTGAATCTTTTAATGACCATATCTGATGTGTCTGCTGCTTGCTCAGGTACCAGATGCAATGGATTATCTTCTAGCTGAGTTCAACAGAGTTTGCATATACACAGTTCCAAAGCATCTGCATGCTTTGAATGTAAGTCTGAACTTAAAACCTGATGAACTTTGTAACTCTTGTATCAGATGTGGTGAGATATACACCCAAAAGTTATAAGCAATGCTCAGAATTTTTTCTAATGCACCTTCAACCATTGGGTGCATAGAGTTATGCACCAGGCTGTGTCACGTACAATTTTCTAGAGTATTATGCTAAGCTTTTGATTTTCTCATGATATCTGTAATTTTGTAGGCACAAGCACGTAATAAAGATTATTATGGATTGATAGGTTACCAGGAAGAAAATGGACAACTTGAGAGCACTGAAAGTTATTTAACATATGTCGTTGCATATGTCAAACTGTATGCGGCAATGATTCAGGTGTGTACAGTTCGTTTCTCACATTATTGTTGCATGCTTGCTTTTAGCCTTTGCCCGGTAAACTGATGTATTGCAGTAGAACAGAAACATGACTGCCTGACTTCATTTACAGACTGAAATCAAAGGTGTACGTCATCCTCACGGCTTAGCCGAGGGATGGAAGTGGCTTGCAATGTTCCTCAATGCTCTCCCAGCTACTACAGCCACTGCTTGTGCCCTTCATGCTTTCCTCAAGGTAAAAATGCACTTGGAGATCCACAGCTTCTGTGTGCATGTTGTTAAATGAAATTTTTGTGCTCTTTCAGATGGCCGGTTTTGCACTTCACAAAAAATATGGATCACAATTCCTAAAAATTCTGGATGTGATACACGGTGCTTTTTACCAGCTCTGAAAGATCAAGGCAACAAAATGCAGTCCGAGGCTGTCAACAATCTACAGAATTATCTGAAAGACAAAATCTACCTCCAGGAACCGGAAGGGCAGTACCTTGTTCAGCAACTACTGTCCAAAGAGTTGTTCATGTGAAGATTAAAACACCAGATCGGCATGGGGCTCCAGTTGACAGTTGAGCCTCCAAAGGCAATAGGACTTTGCAGTGACCTACATGAATATCAGTATCAGATCGGCCCCAACAATATTTAGTTATTTTCTTCAAAAAACAATATTTGGTTATTTATTAGATATTCCCCTCATGTATCCGGCCAAAGACGTATATACAGCACAGGTTGGGGTTTCACTGTTTGTTGTATACTTGTATGTTTGTACCCTGTATCGAGGATTGGAGGCCAATTCTGCCACCTGTATTGATTATTGAGGGCAAATTTCGCCTTCGGTTTAGAAGAATTCTGTGCTGGACACTGGATTTGTGTGCCCGTTTGAGTTTGTTGAGGTCTCTAATATTGTTAGTATGTTTATATAGAGGGACCTATGATGCTGAGGTCTTAGTTAAGGGTGAGTTATTGTGCGTTCATTTCTACCCAGAATAGCATTGCCGGATAGCTCTTGTGCTTCATCCAGCCGTGCTGGTCTCATGGTCTGCTGGAATTTCACGTTATCAGAGTCTTCGCTCCAGGCCCCACCAGGCCCCAGTTGCAATCTCCTTGACCAATTGCAAACGCTACCGAGATAACGCTCGAAAGCTACAAGCCCGTGTCTGGATTGGAACTTGGAAGCAACAGCAGCAAAAATGGCAGCGCCACCTCTCGGCCTCGCCCGCCGGGTCGCCGGCGTCTTCGCCTCTCCAGCCGTGGCGCATTCTGCCCCCCGCCCCCGAGGTCTCCGTCCTGGTCTCCTCCCTTCAAAGGTGCGGCCTTTTACTTGAGCTTTCTCTTCTCGTTCGTTGTGCTCTGTTCCCTCGTGAGGCACGCCGTTTTGTGCGTGCAGAGATGGAGCGGGGTGGCGAGGATGGGGGCGGTGGTCGGACGTGGTCAGGAGGGGCAAGAGGATGAGGAGCTGAGGCAGACCAAGGAGCAGGCCGCCGCCAGGAGGCGGTGGGAGACCCTGGTACGGTTCATTTTGTTTGCTTCATTTCCTTGCGGCAACTGAGGATGACAATGGTGCAAATTTCTTCTGAACTCTCTTGGTTCGAAAATGCGCTGTTGAATTCTTTGGGTTTTGCCTTCTTTGTTCTCGTGTAAATGCAATGTGTTCGAATTCTGCACCATGGAATTATGTAATCTTTGGTGATATGTCAATTTTTGAAATTCTGACCTGCTCTTTACTTGTATGACTGTGGAATGCTCTGCCTGAAGATTAGGGAGCAAAAAATTAAAACCCTTACACCTAGGGAAGCTGGTTATACGTTCAGACTGACGGACAAGGCTCTTTTGGATGTCAGGCCCTCAAATGAGCGTCAAAAGGTTGTCTTTCTGCCAATCATTTTGAAATATATAAAACTCTTGTTTCTGGTGTATATTGTTTTCTGTTCATCTTTTTTTTTATGCCAAAACTGCTGTGTTGCAGGCCTGGGTGAAAGGCTCTACATGGATTCCTATATTTGATGTGGACACATCGGTTGATCTGGCCGGACTCAGCAAGAAAGTCAGCAACTTCGTAATGGGTATGCCGCTAGTTACCATCTGCCTTCAAATTGTGTCCTGGCTCTTGTTCACTGTGTTGAACTCTTGCGTCCAAACTTGTCTAGCTTTCCACATGGCTTTTTTCTTTTCTAGATTACTCATTGAAGAATTGAAGACTTCAATGGACTAAACTATAGCATGATTGTTGCATAGGTGGCTGGTGGAGTGGCAGCTCAACATTGTCATTCAATAAGTATGCTTCACATCAACTGATATAGGAATTATCCTGTTATGATCCTAGCGGGATGATTGATTTGACTGATCGTAGATGAAATTGCTAGGAACTTTGTACAGCAGGTTGAGGAGAAGTTTTCAAAAGATACAGATATAATACTAGTGTGCCAGAAAGGACTTAGGTAATTTCTTATTCTCTTCTGAAGCTTGAATTGTTATTCATGTGAGCCAAAGCACATGCATAAATTTTCAGCTTGCTTTCGTTTGGATAGCACATTCAGTAATGGATTCTTCATTGCCTTTGCGGGAATACTGTCTTGGTGTTTCAGTGTTTCTGGATCATTGGATAGAAAGCCATCTATTGTTTTCCTTTTACACCAGTTCATGCATCTTTACATTTTGAACCATTTGTGCTAGCAGTCTTATATTTGTGTTGACAAGTTGCTTTCGTCCTATCATTCTTCCTGTCGTTGCTCTGTGTAAGGTTCCATGTTATCTGTGCTATTGGTGTTGCATAACAATGTAGCCTGGAGATGTGTTATTTAAGAACTACTGCAGAATAAACGAGAGCTTCTGTGCATGAATTTTAATGATTGCTGATTTGTTTTAACTTTCAATATCCTCCAAAATGTGGACAGATCACTTGCGGCTTGTGAACAGCTGTACAATGCTGGTTTTGAAAATTTGTTCTGGGTTCAAGGAGGCCTGGAAGCCGCTGAAGAAGAGGTAGCACCTTACAAAAAGACATCACATTGATTCCTTCATATGCTTTTGCCTTGTTTTTGAACATATATCAAATCTGCCTTCCTTCAGGATTTTGAGAGGGAAGGTTCCCAGCCTTTCAAGCTTGCTGCTATTGGAGGGGTTTCTGAATTCTTTGGGTAAGTTCTGTGGCCTGAGCTGTGTCAGCTCTCAGCTGTTGTATTTTGACCAAAAGGCCTACTCAAGCTGTTCTGTTGGAGTAAAAATGAAATCAGTTGCTAGTATAAGAATACTGTACTGAGGTACTATGTGCTTGCTACTAACTTGAAACCTGACAGGTCAGATTACACCACATTGCACATGTTCTTGAGCATGATATTGTTTTTTTGCTTATTTCCCCAACCTTTCTGAAATCATGCCAAAAATGTTTCAGCATTCTATAACGGTTATTCCATCACTTATAACATAAAGCAGTAAAACATCTGTGTTTCAGCCTTCTATAACAGTTCCTGTATGACTTAAAGGAGTAAATTGTTTGCAATCTCTTCCCTCCAGGTGGACGGACCAGCAACGCAGGCAGGCTGCAAAGGAAGGGCTGGGATACCGCCTGGTCTTCACTGGCCGCCTGGTAATTCATCTCAAGAAGATTAGTAACTGTTTTTGCAAGGGAAAGGGATTTATAACATCTTATTTGTCCTATAACTCCAGGTCGGAGCACTGGTGCTGCTTGATGCTCTGTTCTTAGGTGCTCAAAGGATCGGGCCTCTGCTTCAAGAACTGCAGTTCCGTTGATCTCCTCAGGATGTTCTTGTTAGCATTCAAGGTAGCAGCATTCGGAGACGCCAAGCATGCTGTACCTGGACGTCTGAATTCGCAACAGGGTCTTCACTCTTCAGAGGCAAGCCTGCGGATCATACGGGTTTTATTCTGGTGTCATAGTTGCAGATAGTGTTGTAGCAGAAATGTGATTTTTTTTGTGCGCGCGTGTATGTGGAAAGAGGAGCGCTTGACACTAAGCACGGCAAAAGAACATTTTTTTCTTTATGGAGAGAGGATTGATGCGGAATATTCCTTTGCGATGATAGAGCATCAGGTCAGGTCAGGGGGCCACCCATGACCGATGACCCAACCAATGAGCCCAACCAGGGTTTATCCGCCCAAACCACGGTCGCGCGCCCCCAACAACCCACTTTCTCATACGTCTCACTGAGCAGCGGGCCCCTATAGATTCTGGCCCACCTGCTAACCTCATGGGCTCATCGGCGTAGGCCAATCGCTGCTGTCCGGGCCAACCCGGCGACCTGGTCGAGTTTCCCATGGTTTTTCGCCTTGGGTTTGGTCTACCAGACGAAAATAAATATCCGAAATAGCAGCGGGGCTCGACAATGCGTACCTCCACGGACAGGTGGTCCACGCAAATTTTGACCCCACATGTCATTGATAAACTGGGTTCGAAAACGAGGTGCGTGGAACGGTTCGGCAAAGGCACGTACAACGAGAGGCCCACGGCCCGCGAGGGACGCGGCAACCGCTCTCTCACCGATGCGCTCGCCAGCGCTCCCCGTGAACACCCACTGACATGTAGGCCTAGCAGCTTCACGTGGGCCCCGCGGCCACACAGCGTCAGCAACACAGCCTGTCGTCGCGTGTACACGAGCGCGGGTGTCCGATCCTTGCCCACCTCCACCACCCAATCCGCTGTCGCCTCGCCATAAAGACCGGGGGCGGTAGGGTTAGCGCATTGGAATCAATCAAACAGCAACTGCGTGTTCCTCACCCGCACGCCAACCGCCGCCGGCTAGCCGCCGATTCGAGGGTTCGTTCCGGGAGAGGGCAGATCGGTTCCGCGATGGAGTGCATCGCCGAGATGCCGCCCGCGCCGCTGGACCGCCGCCCGCGCAAGCGGCAGCGTCTGGGCTGGGACGTCGGCCCCGCCGGGATGCATCAGGTATGCCTCCGATCCGACCCGGCGCTTCGGTTAGCCTTTTACGGCCTCGCGGATCTGTCGATCGGCGGCGGTTGCCCGCAGGGGGTGTCGATTTTGCATGCGCGGCGCGGTTGTCGGTGCTGTTGTTTTAGGGTTAGGTGGCTGATCTGTCGAATAGCAGTACTCGCCGTCGTCGATTTATTTCTGTGGCGTTGATCTATCATATGCCGCGCAGATGCTCACTGTTCTTTAGGTCTATTTTGGGGTTGATTTGTTTGTGCATGATGGGTGGCTCGTATGGTAACCGTCGCTCTTTTTCGTTCAATATTATCTATTTGTTAGGATTGGCATGGATTAATCTGTTCAATCATACTGGCTTTTCATATTTTGCTGCTTTGTAGTCAGTAATCTGCTAAGGAATTATAGGTAATTTATCTACTTACGAATTATAGGTAATTTATCTACTCAGTGCCAACGATTTTGCGTCAAATGTAGATGAATTAAGTGTATGATTGAAGGTGACTTAGGAACTGTTCATGATTTTACCAACTGTCTTGAGACACCTAACACGCTTCTCTTTCTGAATTTTTTATAGAAACTAGTGTAGGACTTAATAATGATTTGGTTGCTTGATGAGCTCTATTAGATTGATAATTTATTTGTTCCTGTATGCAGGTTCAGCTTGGACTTTGTGGGCAAGAAGTTGTGAATGCCATAAGTGCTGTGGCATTGGGTCTCTCTTCAGGTGGTATTGTTTCCTCTCAGCTCAACCAAGGGCAGGCTCGTGACGGTTCCCCTCCACTGAGAGAAGATGACAAGGATGGGCATTATGTTTTTGCCGTTGGAGATAACCTCACACCTCGCTGTAATTACCTGATCTAATCCTTCCTTTTTTTTTGGCAACTGGCTAGTTTGTTATATTGCCATGGTGTAGTTTTTTGTCTTCCATATAAAGTTGTATCTGTGATTTGTTCTTATGGATTATTTTTTGTATCTGCAGATAAGATCAATGCGAAAATGGGCGAAGGTCAGTTTGGATGGCTGCATGTTCTGAAACCGTTGATACATAACTCCTAGGAGTTATGTTCATAACTGAATGTGTCTCTGGAATACATCAGGTACCTTTGGCCAGGTGTTGGAGTGTTGGGATAAGGAAAGGAAAGAAATGGTGGCTATCAAGATCATTAGGGGCATTAAGAAGTATAGGGATGCTGCAATGATAGAAATTGGCATGCTCGAGCAGCTTGGTAAATACGATGAAAGTAGATCCAGGTGAGTCTCTGGTTCAGTTAGCACTCTTCTGTGCGCTTTACATTCATAAGATTGCTTGTATATATAAGCTGGTCTATTTTGCAGTTGTGTTCAAATTCGGAACTGGTTTGACTATCGTAACCATATATGTATTGTAAGTACTTTGTTAGATTATGGCAATTATGAACTGACCCAAAGAGATAACCGATATGGTGCTTAAACGTTGGTGAATTTGGATTAATGGTGAGCAGGTCTTTGAGAGGCTTGGACCAAGCTTATATGATTTTCTGCGGAAAAACAATTACCGCTCATTCCCAATTGCCCTAGTTCGGGAGGTTGCCAAACAACTGTTGGAATGTATAGCATGTGTGTGCACAGTTCTTTCTATCACCCCTCCTGCACTACCATGCATATATTAGTCTTGCGCATTATCTTTGCATTGCAGATTGTCATTAATCCATGACTTCTGCTAATTCTTCCTTTCATGGTTCGTTAAGGAATATCTAACATCTATGGGATGTTTATGTATTTACCCTCTCTCTGTAATGTGTTGCAGTTATGCATGAATTGCGCCTCATACACACTGATTTAAAGCCTGAGAACATTCTTCTTGTTTCTCCGGAGTACATTAAAGTGCCTGACTACAAAGTATACTTTGTTCTTTTACTTAATTGATCTACCTATGATTTACCTTTTCCTGTGCCTTCTTATCTCTGTTAAGCTATTGAAGTTTGACAAAAATATATTGTATTGATCCCTTTTTGTTGGTGTAATTATTAGGTTTCATCCAGATCCCCAAAGGAGGGATCCTATTACAAGCGGTTGCCCAAGTCTAGTGCTATCAAGGTGATTGATTTTGGTAGCACTACCTATGATCAACAGGATCAGAGTTATGTGGTATCCACCAGGCATTATCGGGCTCCAGAAGTTATACTTGGTATCTATCTTGTCTAGTGAAAAGCTTATCCTAGTTCAGCCTGATTTTGGTGACTTTTTACGACTGGTGGATCATCTGTTCAGGACTTGGATGGAGTTACCCATGTGATATCTGGAGTGTTGGTTGTATTCTTGTTGAGCTTTGCACGGTATGTTATTGGCAAGCCTTGTTTTGATTTTCAATGCACAAGTATAGGGGATTTGAGTTACCAACGTTCTGCAGGGAGAGGCATTGTTCCAGACTCATGAAAACTTGGAACATCTGGCAATGATGGAGAGGGTGTTTGGACCTTTGCCATACCATATGCTTAAGAGGGCAGAGTATGTTCATATCTATGATCCATATCAATGTAGTCTTGAGCTTCAGTGTTGTGAGGTCTGGTCAATGGTGTGTGCTCATTAATCCTTGTATGTAGTCGCCACTCTGAGAGATACATCAGAAAAGGACGTCTGAATTGGCCTGAGGGTTGTACTTCGCGGGAGAGCATGAAAGCTATGATGAAACTGCCCAAGCTCCAGGTATTGCATTTATTCATTTGCTCAAACACCCATATTATCTGGTGTGAAGCTTATTTCTATGTTACATGAGCAGAATCTGGTGATGCAAAATGTGGATCAGTCAGCTGGCGATTTCATAGACCTTTTGCAAGGGCTGCTGAAGTATGATCCAGCAAACCGACTGACAGCACAAGAGGCGCTGAGGCATCCCTTCTTCACAGAAGGGTTGGAGCGAAGAAGATGATATTCCGTGCAACCTCATCCTTGTTTGACTAACTCTGCTGTGTGCGAATATCCTCGACAGTTGCCTTTTCGTTTTGTAACATAGAGCATCTGTACATGTATATCAGTCTGTATGTAGTTGCAATGAAGTTGTTTCAAACTTGTTTGAAGCTAGTGCGTTAGGTGGTGATGTATCACATGAAGTGAAATGGTTACATTTGACAAATCCTGACTTTGAGCTTGATTTTCGCATCTCATTATCCCTTGCCAGGGTTGCACGTTTTGTTTGACCAGAATATGAGTTGGCACCGAGAATTCCTATAATCACGCCGTATGTTATTTGTCACTTGCAACGCTTGGATCTAGTTACTCGGTAACACTTGCAACGCTTGGACCAGGTGACTTGAAAAGGCCCCAATGTTTGTGTTCGGTTCAGGCGATGGCGCCACCGGCCTCCATCTCCATAGACCTTAAAGTTGGTGAAATTTTCGAGCTCTCATTGGACAACGTCGCCTCGTTTTCACAGCCGTCAGATTTTGATCAGGCCGACCAAGAGCGGGCACCGTCCTGATATTTCGCGAGCGCTAGACTCCTCGCCGCTTCCCTCCGGTTGGCGTCTTAGCACGTCTCGCCTCCGCGGTCATCGACGCACAAGAGATTCTCTTCCTCCCAAGGCGCGCTGAATCTCCACCTCGGCCATAGAGCCTCAATAGCTGCGCATATACGTAACAGTGGCGCCAAGTAACAGAACCTCCTTGCTTCCCTCTCGATAAAAGGTGCTCAAACGGCTACAAGTCGACGCCAAGGTGGTGCGAGCAGCAGCTCCAGCCACAACCTCCTCCGCCTGCGCCATCCGCCCATCCCTCCAGTTCTGCAGTTGCCGGAGCCTCCACGGCCCGCAAGGTGTTCGACAAAATGCCGAGCTTCCAGACGTATAGCAACTTTAATTTATGAAGGTACCACCTCCTCTATTCCCGTTCTGTGCCTTGTTGATGGGTACTCCCTCCGTCCCAATTCTAGAAATTCTAGGATAGATTAATAAGAAGGTAAAATGATCATATTTACCCCTATTTATTACCCAAATAACTAATTTTTACATGTACATGACTTATTTTTCGGGATAAATTTTGAATCCTAGAATGACTTGTTTTTTGGGACGGAGGGAGTATACACTAAAAGATAGCAGTTCCTCAATATAAATTAATCTTGGGATTTCCTTAGGTAACCCCACCTGACCAAGATATGAGCATGATCTGGTTCCACTGTAGCCATTCATTTTATGGTAGCATATTTCATCTAATCACACCAGACACTCGTCTGTTGCAACTTGCAACCCATAAGCAGTGTGAACAATCATTCTTCTATCCTAGAGGTAATGGTGTTACTATCAATTGCATAGCTCAGTTTTTTTCATATGTAATTATATTGCAATGAAGCTTTGTTCCTCTCGACAGACAGAATATGACTTGAAATCATGCGTAGTTTTACTTTTCAAGATAGAAGGATAGGCCGACAGAGCAGAGTTTATGTTTGCCATGAAAATTTCTGCAAGAATTTATTCTAATCTTCTAGATTTTGTTTATCCAGAAATTACATTTGCCCTTGCTCTTTAGTTACAAAGAAGTTGTATCCAGATAATTATTAATAAGACATAGCTATTATATAGTTCTGGATTTAAATTAACATACACATCCCTGATTCTCTGTAGCAAAAACTCTTTGATTCCAAATTAATGTAACTTATGAAAACCTGTAAGTTTCAGATCCTTCATAAATTACATGGCTATTTACTCCTGATATATTTCTATGGTGCCTGGATTACTAAGTACTGATTCTATTATTTAGATAGTGCGTTTTCACCATCACATATTATTCCAAATTGCATATCCTTTTTATTTTCCTACATTGCTTTTGGGATTAATTTTGGTTTTGATTTCATAACTTCTAATTTGGAGATACCACAAACATATTGATTTTGGAACTATAACAGCAAAGATGTGCTTAGTCTTGCAAGGATAGTTTCATTCTGGTACATAAAAGTACATAAATCACAAATCCAAACCACGTATACACATTGAGTCCCCAACTGCTTCATGATAACAAACAGATACATAATAATCGGACATTAAAAAATACAGGTAGTTACTAAGAATAATCAAACTAATATAATTTACCCTCGAATTTAGTACCCACTGATTATCCAACAATACATTTAGTATCAGAATGACTTGCTACTAGCTCAGAACTTCAGTTAGCGTAGAACTCAGAATGGCCTCCTGCATTAATTTCTTTGAAGCATTCTCATGATTTGCTATGAAGCAACCTCTTCAAATGTGCAATTTTATTTGTGTGAGCATGGATGAAAGATTGGAACTGTATCTCTGTATCTATAAAAATTGATATGTTAAGTTATATATCTATATCTGAAAGACTAAAACTCTTAAGATTACTCAAACTCTTATATGCTCGAACCTTTGAATTGGCCACTTCTCGGATGCATTGGCAGCTGCATATCCAACGGCAGATGGAACTAAATAATCAGTGTGCAGTTCAGTATCGGTGGTCAAACATTGTATGTTCCATCAGAAGGTGGCCGAACATTGGCCCAACTCAGTCAGGGTGCGGCAAAGTCGCGCCAGAGTTTCTAGTGCCCGCTAAATTCCGATTCTATCTCGATCCCGATAGTTCGATTCGGCAGACCAAACGAACGGTAACCATAGATACTTGCCACTGGTTCAATCCGCTGCGGTTTTTTGTCTCAAAAAGAGAGAAAAATCCGCTGCGGTTTTCGTATTCAAATCTGCTGTGCACAGGGGCGGAGGACCCGGTATGGCGCTCGCCTGATTTTTCAGCGAATACTCGCTCTAATCTACCTCCTTCATCGTTGCGCTTGCGCATACACAGTGGCCGCCATTGGTATCTCTGTCCGAGCTGCCGAGACGAACGGACGCCGCAGGAAGAAGAAAGGGCACCATCGAATGACTGATGACTGACCATAGTTAGGCCCTCTTTTGGAGGGCTCCAGCTCCGGCTCCGTCGCCGGCTCCTGCTGGAGCCCTCCCAAACGGGGTGCGCGCAACCAGCTCCGGCTGTGGAGGCCCGGAATACCCGCTCTTTGGAGCGATTTGGTGGAGGAGGAGCAAAAAAAAAACGTGGCTCCGCGCGGCTCCAGGGGCTCCTTCCATCTCACCTGCTGCATTTGCCCCCGCGCACGGAGGTCCTCGGCCTCTGATCCCCGAGGCGCGGAGCGGCGGAGCGGGGCCAAAGGCCGGGCGGCGGTGGGAGCCCACGGCGCGGTGGGCCACGGCGGGAGGCCGGGCGGCCGCAGGAGCTTGCGGCGCGGCGGGTGGGAGCGGCGGCGGGAGCCCGTGGCCCCGAGGCGCGGCGGGGTGGGAGCTCGGCTCGCGGCAAGGCGGGCCGGGGTGGGAGGCGGCGGAGTGGGGGGGGGGGGGGGCGTCGACGCCGTGGGGAAAGAAGGGAAAAAAGGAAGGGCAAAGGGAAAAAGAAGAGAGGAGAAAAAGAGAAAAGAAAAGAAAAAAAACGAAAGGCAGTATAATCATTTTACCTTTTTTACCCATTTTCAACATCTAGGAGAAGCTGTTTTGCCAAACGTGTTTCTAACCAGAGCAGCTGGAGCTAGAAAAACCGCTCCATCGAAGGAGCCGGAGTAGAAGCTGTTTTTAAAGAAGCCGTTCCATCGAAGAAACCAGAGTAGAAGCTGTTTTTAAAAGAAGCCGGAGCCTTACTAAACAGACCCCTTAATAGTTTCACCGTGGTTTCTAACCATTCGAGTTTCCGAACTAATCAATCGACCACGGATCACCGACGGGCGATGACAGCTGCGGCGCGCGGGCGTAGTGCGTGGTTTGTGCGGTCTGTGGCCACCGGCGAGCGGGGAAGCCTGAGCGGCCGGAGCACGCAGATGTCCAGCAGCGTTAGACCATGGCGCAGACCAGGCAGGCAAAGGCCAAACTGATATGGATTGCAATTTGCAAATTACTTAACTTTCCGGTTGATTGACCTTTGTTTTCAGTTAGTTTTGGCTGATTAAATTGTTTAATCTATGGCTGTCGCGCAGGCTACCTAACCAAATAGGGCAACACCGAACCGAAGCATTTCCTTTTGCAGCCTCCATCTACATGATCTACTTCCATGTATCCGCAGATATCCAAAAATGTTAGAGGATCTCGTTCCATGTATCCGCAGCGGCCGGTTGCAGATATCCGCTTGCGCTCGTCGTCAGGTATCAATCCCAGAGTTCTTCACCCATAAGAAGTTCAGAGCGCACGCTCGACCGTACCGCGCGCCAGAAGAAGCTAACGTTCCAGACAACTACCTTTTCCAGGCGAGCAGCGATCGATCTGATCGCGCCACCGTCACTTCGGTCTCCGGCCGAGCAAGCGATGGCGGCGGCGTCGCCGGCCTCGAAGCCCGCCGCGGCGGGCTGCCTCCTCCTCCTCCTCCTCCTGGCCCTCGCTGTCGCCTCCTCCGCGGCGCAGGAGGCGGAGGCGGAGCCCCCGTGCAGCCACGTGTCTTGCCACGGGCTGATCACCTTCCCCGAGTACAAGTACGTCCCGGTGGAGGAGTGCCCGAGCAGGGTCACGGGGGGCAGGTCCGCCGCCGCCGCCGCCGCGAAATGCTGCTGCTGCCTCATAGCGCTGCGTGGCGGGCGTCGCCCCCGCTGTTGCCGCTCGGCCTTCTGCGTGCCGCCGCCCAAACCCCAGGGGCGCATCGTCCAGAATCATCTTCTAGGGGGCATCATCAACTAGTAGCGACACAGTTTAGGAGCGAAAGCTAGAGGCGCGCCGTTTTACCACTGTGTTGGCCCGATTCACTATATGAATAAACTAACATATGTATGATCAATTCTCCTTGGTCCTTCTTTGTAATTCTCCCTCCTCCGACCAGATCAACGAGTGTTAAAATCGCTGCGATGTGATAGGCAAAAAAAAAAACACCCCACGATTTCGTAATGGTGCTCGGCCAATATCGACGAGAACGGTGAGAAAAACGAGCCAATTTCATGCAATTTTGATTGATATCCCACAGCAAAATTTCCTACATCACATTGAACATTAGCTATCTTTTGCAGTCTATATCTACAATTCTTTCTACATCTATATATAGGCACCCGTGCAGACCGCCTAACAAAAAAGGGGAATGTTGAAGAATTAGCTTCTGCAGCCTCTATCCACGGAGTGTATCTGCACCGGCAGGCTGCAGCTATGGTGTCCTGTTCCTGGC
Source organism: Panicum miliaceum (assembly GCA_032594955.1). Lineage (NCBI taxonomy): Eukaryota > Viridiplantae > Streptophyta > Magnoliopsida > Poales > Poaceae > Panicum > Panicum miliaceum. The sequence continues at coordinate 11,929,212 of CM064061.1, forward strand.
CATCAATTCTAGAACTCTGCACCTATAAGGATTAAGGACACATGACGGCACCAACAATCGAAGAGGCAGCAGGACGCCGCAGCCCGCAGCTAGAGTTTCAGACACAGGCAGCCGAATACTATTCGACACCCCCCTAAAAACCGTATAAGGGGTTATTTAGACGGTTTTAAATAGTTTAGAATATACAATATCTGATTTTATAGTTTATGGGTTAAGTAGATGAACCCTAACACTTCAGGAAGTTATGCAGACTTTTTCCTCATTTCCACGTGCTGATAGGGCGTAGCCCTAGTACGATGCTACCAAAAGCCAAGTTTTCAGGGTATCTGAAATGCTTCATTAGTGACCTCTATAGACAATATGATTTGGATTTTATAGGTATACAAGAAAAATAAAGAAAATTTTCATCCAAACTACCTCCATAGTCTTTCTGAAGGAAAAGACTATGAGTGGCATTGGTTACCTGCTGAGGGGTCTGCTGGTGGAATTCTTATGGGGTGTAACAAAAATAATCTTGAGATTATAGGATGGAAGAATAACACTTTTTCTGTAAGTTGTACAGTTCAAAGCAAAACTGAAGGTTTTACTTTTATGATCACCACAATTTATGGGCCTGTTTATGATCGTAAGAAAGATGCTTTCCTAAATGAAATCCAGAACTGTTTTAGCTCTCGGGAGGTCCCACATATCATGAGGGGTGATTTTAATTTGGTTAGGAGTCCTGGGGACAAGAGTAACAATATTGTGGACTATCACTAGTGTGATAAGTTCAATGCCTGTATAGATAACTGCAAATTGATGGAACTCCAGCTTACTGATAGGAAGTATACCTGGACAAACAACCAAGAGGAGGTTGTTATGTCACTGATTGATAGGGTCTTCTGCAATACTGATATGGACCAACACTTTCCCTTAGCCACAATTAAAACCTTACCAAGAGCCCCAAGTGATCACACCTCTATTCTGTGGGAAGGAGGGGTGGGTCAGAAAATAGGAAAACTAAGATATAGATTTGAGAAATGGTGGTGGTTGTTGCATGAAGACTTTAAGGATGTGATCCAGAAAGCTTGGGATATCCAAGTGGAAGGTGATGCAATTGATGTTTGGCAACAAAAGTTAGGAACATTAGGAAGGTGACAAAAGGGTGGAGCATCAACATAGAAGCAGCCAATAGGAAAAAGGAAGCTGACCTTATTAGAGATTGTGATGAGCTAGATAGACTAGCTGAAAATATTACCTTAGACGAGGAGAAAAGGCAAAGATTAGACTCCATTAGGAATGATCTCAATACAATTTGGGAAATGGAAGAAACCAAAGCTAGAGAAAGAGCTAGGAAGAGAGACATCAAAGAGGTGGACAACAATACTAGATACTTTCATACCGTAGCTAATCAAAGAAGAAGGAAAACCATTATCTACACTATGGAAGGCCCTGAGGGGGTTACCCATAAGGTGGATGATTTTCTAAACATTGTGACTTCTTACTATAAAAATCTGTTTAGATATGAAGCTAGGCCAGACATAGAAATTGGCGACACCTTTTTCTCTAAAGGAAACAAGGTCACAAATGAGGAGAATGAGGCTCTAGAAGCACCTTTCTCTGAAGAGGAGGTGAAGAAAGCTATTTTTGAATCTTATGGGGAAGGAGCCCCAGGCCCCGATGGACTGCCCTTTATTTTTTACCAAAAATTATGGGAGATAATTAAAATAGACCTGATGAGAATGTTCAATGACTTCCATAGGGGTGACCTTGATATTTATAGGCTGAACTTTCCCATAATTACCCTAATCCCGAAAAGAAAAGATGCTTTGTAATGATCAAGTTCAGACCTATAAGTTTGCTTAATTGTAGTTATAAAATCTTCACTAAGCTGCTAACTAGCAAGATAAATAAGATCGTTGATACACTTATCTGCTGTAATCAAATAGCATTTATTAGTGTAATACTCCAGCCCAATATCCCTTAGTAGTAGTTGGCCCATGTGACCCAATGGTTGTAGTGTGGTAGCTTAGTACCACCTTGGAAGTTTATGGGGGGTGAGGGTCAGCTTATAATCCTGGTTGTTCCAAACATAGCACCTCCGGATTGACCCTTTTACACAAAGCGAGGCCGAAAGTGTAAGAGAGGTGTTATGCGTATGCGAGCTCGCTCCATGTGAGGAGCTGGGTCGTAAGCAGATTTTGGAGCATGGTGTTACAATTAGGTATATTCTGGAAAGTGTGGTAGTAGCCCATGAAATCTTACATAGTGTGCATCATGCCAATTGCTCGGGAGCTGTGCTTAAGTTGGATTATGAGAAAGCTTATGATCGGGTTAACTAGGAATTTCTTCTGGAAATCCTAGGAAAAAGAGGTTTTGGGAATACTTGGATCACTTGGGTTAGAAGTACTACAGGAAAGGGCCTTAGGTAGGGCGACTCGATCCTGTTCAACCTGGTAGTAGACATCCTCACTAGAATGCTTATGAAAGTTGTGAACCACAACCTGATGGAGGGATTAGGGACTGGTCTGGTGGACCAAGGTGTGGTGAGTCTGCAATATGCAGATGACACCTTCATCTTCCTTAGCAATGATATCATCAAAGCTAGAAATTTAAAATGGATCTTTACTTGATTTGAGCTTATGTCAGGCATGCGCATCAATTATCATAAAAGTGAGATGATTCCAATAAACTTAGAGGAAGAGGAAATAGATGCCCTCGGTAATTTTTTTAACTACCTTGTGGGGCCTTTCCCAATAATCTACTTGGGCATCCCTCTTCATTTATAAAAACTTAAAAGAGAAGACTTACAACCTTTAGTCGAGAAGATAATCAAGAGGATTGTGGTCTGGAGAGGGAAACTCTTGTCATATGCAGAGAGGTTGATCCTCATCAAAGCCTACCCCTCTAGTATACCAATCTACCTAATGTCTTTTTTCAAGTTTCCAAAATGGGCTCTTGATATACTAAACACCCATATGGCTAACTGCCTATGGGATGGCTATGAGGGTCATAGAAAAATCCATTTGGCCAACTGGCAGATGGTTAGCATGAGAAAAGAGAGTGGGAGTTTGGGTGTTCCAAATATGAGAGATCTAAACCTAGTCGTGTTGGGATCCTGGGTGAAGAGGTTTCTAAGGGATGAAGGGAAACTTTGGCATGACATCATTAAAAGGAAGTATGTTATACAAGTTGTAAACATTTTCTATCTTCCCCAAGGCCTTTCTTCTTCCTTTTGGAAAGGTATCATGTGAGCAGCACAGGCCCTCAAATTTGGTTATAGATGGCATGTAGGAGATGGGAAAAAAATCAGATTCTGGGAAGACATCTGGTTTGGTACTGCCCCTTTAGCAGTTCAATTTTGAGAGCTTTATAGCATTAACAATCAAGTTGGCAAATCTTTGGCTGAGGTTTGGGATGGCCAAGAGGTCAAGTTAAATTTTAGGATTTTTTTTTTCTGAAAGTATGGTATTAAAATGGCTAGAACTTGTGGAAATAGTCTCTTCTGTTCAGTTTAGTCAGGAGGGAGATGCTCTTGTCTGGGCATATGAAAGTTCAGGCATTTACTCGACCCAGTCCCTCTATGTTATTATTAATTTTAGAGGGTGCAAGCGGTTTACATCCCGGCAGTTTGGAAAGTTAAGGCTCCCCCTAGAGTGTTAGTGTTTCTGTGGCTCCTCTCAAACAATAAGTTGAAGACTGTTGATAACCTCTTGAAGAGAGGTGTATCTAAGCCTTTGTTTTGCCAATTCTGTTCTGAACTAGAGAGTATTCAACACCTCTTTTTTGAATGTATGTGGCAAAATGTATGTGGGGCTATGTGAGAAACTTCACTGGGCCCCATAGATAATTACACTGATTTAGCAAAAAGATGGTTGTGTGAAAAAAGATTTGACGTTATCACCGCATCTCTGCTGGAGTTGCATGGAGTATCTGGCTGACCAGAAATGATTTTGTTTTCCGTGGACAGAGTTGGTTAGATATCAAGATGGTGTTGAGAAGAAGCTGGAGGCTTGTGACGGATTGGCTACCGATGTTCAAGCCAAATCTACAATAGAACATGCTCCTGTGGTCCAACTACTTAGAGGGAGTGCTCGGGACCCCTTTGGCGATCGACATTTCATAAAGAAAATCAAGACTGGAGCGGTGAATCTGGGCCTGATGATGCAAATCGGGGAGGACATGAAGAAGAAAGACACCAGAGCCTGAACAGGGAGAGAACTTTGGTGGAGCTGCATTCTTCTTCGTCTTCCTGTTCTCTGAACTGCTGTGCGTGTTGTCAGCAAAATACTTCCGTAATAATCTTGCACTGTAAATGCTCATGAGGGGGTTTGATTCCCATCCCACGTCCGAATTGTCCAAGAACTGTAAACACCCAAACAAATGTTTTGCTTCGTTCGTGAAATGGAGCAGGGAAACTTTGCCTTTTCCTCTAAAAGAAAAATCTGAAATGCTTCCTTTTCCTATTTGTAGCATTGCTCCACCTTTTTTTGTGAAAACCATTGCCCCACCTCAAACTACAAAAACTACAATGTCTGCAAACTTACTGTCAAACAACCATAGTATTTATAATCTATGATTCAGTTTTCTGCATCTTAATTATTTACCAACTGTGATACATGCAAAATACAGTCTTTCATGTCCTGCTTCTCTAATTGCTCACTACCAGAGAGTCAACTTCGATACAGTACATACTCTTGCCCCATTTCGTGCGTACGTATCTCACGGTGTGCCCTAATTATTGTTGGATTACCAGAGAGTCAATTGCCGTACGCAACAGGCCGTGATAACTTCCTTTCTCCATGAGTCCACTCCACTCGGACGGGTATCGCACCCGTCTCAAATACATTTTTACCCGCCCATAAAAATTCTTTTCGTAGTAGTGAATATATATATATATATATATATGCAAAGTAAAAACTATGCACCTAAAAAATTAAAACGACTAATAATTATATTCTAGCTTGTTCCTCATGCATGGCCATCTAATTATAGTGTTCCATGGAAGATATTAATGGGCCTTTTGGATCTTTATTATCTTTCACTTTGACGAGGAAGTCTTGTGGCCGGTCTTGAGACGTCAACTGGTGGGTTGCCCCCTTTTCGTCTTGCTCCACTTTGCGAAACATGCTTGCTCTATGCGCTCTATACCAGGGGGAATGCGTGACTACTGGTCTATGTCATGTCTATCACAAGATTTTTTTTTCAAGCAAGATATTCAAACAACAGCCTCACATGTGTGACACAAGTCACAACACACAAGTTTAATTATTGCTAACAGCTAGCTTAATTTCGTTCATTCCTGTTATCCTTGATGAGAAAACTTGATTAATTATCTTTTCCATATCATTACAAAAAGGCAGCGCACCTCCGTGATGAAAGTTTTGGTTCTTTTCTTGAGCTTACACCTTTGCTAGTGCAAAGCCACTTGCTTCTTTATCAGCTTCTTCGCCCCATTTTAATTGGCACCTTTCAAAGTGAGATAAACCATTTGGATCGTTGCAGTCATGCCGAAAATAACTTTTTTAGTTACTTGCCGAAAATCACAGTGCACGAAGTTCACAACTAAAACATGGAGCACACGATTAACCATGTTTAATCCAAGTTACCTTATATGATGAATATGGTAGCAATAAAATCAAATATAATATGATCAAAAGCTAATTTATATATATATATATATATAAATTAGGATAGGTATATTGCTACACGTGGTCAATCTCATATATTATCTCATACTCCCTCCGTTTCAAATTATAATTCATTTAACTTTTTTAACATCAAGTTTGACCACTCATCTTATTCAAAAGATTTGTGCAAATATATTCGAATTTAAATCATTCTTGTAGAACTTTTATTAATAAAGCAAGCCACAACAAAAGAAGTGATATTTTGCACAAATTTTCCAATAAGATGAGTGGTCAAATTTGGAGTAAAAAAAGTTAACAAATTATAGTTTAAAACGGAGGGAGTACATTGATTAGTCTGTAACGCCACATATTATGATGGACTCAAGATCGAATGACCCACCAGGTGAATGACGTGCTGACAATATTTTGGATGGGTTGGGGGGGGGGGGGGGGGGCATGTGCCCCAGGTAACAAGACTGTACCTCGTATCAATCGGTGTGCTTGTAGTGGGAGTGGCGATGATGGTGTGCTGCGTGTGCTGCCTCTGCTGCCGGCGCAGGCGGCGCCGTGGCCGCGAGGTTCGCGAGGACGTCGTCTGCGAGGTTCGCGTGGAGGATGTCTTGTAGGTCCCGCGCCGCTCGACATGGAGGCCGGGGCGGGCGCCGTGGCGGTGGCAGCGGAGGGAGAGGGTGTGACGGTATTGAAGAGTTTACGCAAGAGTTTTGAAGTAGTGAAACATTATTGTATGCAAGCTCACAGCCTATAAGTACTAACATGGATACTTTACCTTCGGACCTGGCTCATCTCTCCAGTCATTATATCAGCCAATGCGTCGGTGTCCAAGGAGGACGTCGTCCCCCCCCCCCCCCCCCCCCCCCCCCCCCCCCCCCCCCCAACCCCGAAGGTGGTTTGGTGAATGTTGCTGGAAAGGCTGCGCCCTTTCACAACAGAACCTTTGTCCGGCGCTCAGATTGGTCAGCATACTTGTCACAATCACGCGCTTGTGGACCACCCGCTCAGAATTCTCATGTGCTAAAAAAATGTAATTCAGGTTGGGGTGTATTTTCTCATGAAATATCCTCGAGATGGAACAAAGGCCTGGGAAGGAGCCGAAAAGATAAGCAGAAGAGAGCTAGTAATGGGGTGGGTTGTACAAAACAAACAAGCCAAGCCAAAGGTGACCTGCCGACTAACAGAAAATTGCTAATCTTCCAGCTAAGTCCAACATCTAATGCAGGTGCCCTGAATTAACAATGCCTGAGCAGCGCATCATCCCCTCAATAATTCCATGCCCTCCTGTTTATGCATCTCGGTAACCTTACATACATACATACATACATACATACTGTATACAAGTCTGATCTGACCAATCGTGGATCGCTCCGCCGAGCCTCCTATCACTCTCATGATAAGCCGTGCGCCTTCTCGCTAATAATTCTTATTGCGTGTGGTGGCAGAGCAGAGGCAAGTCAAACGGACGCCGCCGCACCTCGTAACCCTTAATCTAAGCTAAGGGCCACATGGGCCTGTGCCCTGTGCACCTCCTGCGTTTTGGACTTTAGTCGTTGGCAAAGGGGGTCTTCGTTTTTACCATGTGAATGTGCCGGCCTGGCAGTGGATTGGTTTGGAATGGATTTTATAGGGTGAGTTTTGACGTGGAGTATATTTAGATGAGTTAAAATAGGTAGTAATAGGTAACGGGACGGGGTGAAGCGGGTTCTATGTAAATGCGGGTAGAGGCGGACAGGGGTGGGTTGAAATGTATACTTTGTGCAAAACACTATGACCATATATAAATGTGGATCTTGCGTTGAGAACCGGATCCTGAAAATAAAATCTCGAGTTCACACTATAAATTTTTATCAAAACTGACTGAAATTTGTTGAACATGACTTAGTATGACTAGTAGTTACTCTGTGCAAAGTAGTGTGGCTAGACTTATACGTGGGCCCCACGTTAAGAGCCGGACACTATAAATAAAACCTCGCGTTCACACTATAAAATTTTATCAAAACTGGCTGAAATTTTCTGGAGATGACTCGGTATGACTGACAGCTACTCTGTGCAAAATAGCATGGCTAGACCTACACGTGGGCCCCACGTCAAGAGCCGGACCCTAGAAATAAAACCTCGCCTTCGCACTATAAAATTTTATCGAAATTGACTAAAATTTTTTGGAGATAACTCAATATGACTGGCAGCTACTCGTGCAAAATAGTGTGGCTAGACCTACATGTGGGCCCTACGTCAAGAGCCGGACCAAAACATCGCGCTCACACTAAAATTTTATCGAAATTGACTAAAATTTTTTGGAGATCACTTCATATGATTGGCAGCTACTCTGTGTAAAATAGTGTGGCTAGACCTATACGTGGGCCCTACGTCAAGAGCGGAGCCACTAAATTTCTATATATATATATATATATATATATTTAAATTATGTTCTATGCAAATTCTAAAATATGTATAAGAATCCATGGGTTACCCATCTGTAATGGGGTGGTGGGTTGGTTAGAGTTGAGAAATTAATTATTTGGATCGAGTCGGGCACATAAGTATATTATTTTTGGATAGGATTGGGTATTTATTTTTGGATAGGGTTGGGTATGGTGCGGATTAAGGACCCATAGCCCTAGCAGGGCTATGCCGCTATCTACGGAGCACCAACACCGACTCATGGAACAGACGAGGCGCCGCCGCCTTCGAAATGAAGCAAGTCAGAATGGGGGCGAAAAGAAAAGGAAAATCATATCCTTTGTCGTGAATCGCTCAAATTAAACTGATCTCTTCGATTTTGTCGTGCCGATCGTAGGGATGGTAAAGGATTCTAAATTTAGCCTAAATAATTAAGGACGATCTGGTACAACCCGTAGCCGACCGCCTGATCCGATCGAATGTCCTATTCTTTTGCGGCGTAGTACGTGCGTGCTGTACGGGCAGCAGCTGCGGCTGCAAGCAAGCGAGAACGAACTGGAGCACTTGCTAGTAGTTGCTACGCCCTAGGGGGATGGCCGGCCGCGGCCGGGCAGACAAGGACCAGGGTAACACCGCATTTCGTCGCGTTGGCCGGTGGCCGCACACGTCGTCACCCTTGGCAGCTTGCCGTGCCGCCGTGTCGGCCCGGCGGCTCGGCGGGCGGCGGCGCCACAGGACGCGGCCCGGGAATGAAGCGAACTTGTCGGGGCGCGCCATTATTGCGACGCGCAGAGGTGACGGACCCGGGGCCGTCCGCTCGCCCGCGTCGCGTCCCCCGCCGACGGGTTGCTGCTTTGCTGACACGTCGAGCCGATCGCGCGCGCGGTTGCCGCATCCCAGCCGGCCGGGGACCTTTGGGACAAGCAAACCAGCAGGCTCCGATCCTCGGGATTAGATTACTAGTCGCCCTCCCTGGCCCTGCGCCCTCGTCAAGATCTGACTTTTGATCGCCAGCTAGCGTGCTCAGCTTAGCAATCGGCCCTGCTCCCATGGGGGCGCAAGGTCAACTACGCTGCCGCTGGGCACCCGGCCGCTCGCACGCCCGGCCCGCGCGCCTATATATTCCCGGCCCGTCCGTGCTCGCCCTCCAACCCAACCCGACCCGAGAGCTCATCAGCTAGATCAGGTTCCACGCCTTCGTCTCCCACCTGCAACTGAAGCTCTGCTCCGAGTAGATCGACACCCGTCACCGGGCGGAGGCGAACGGGGAGTGGCGATGGCTCGGCAAGGCGGTGTCGTCTCGCTGCTGCTGGTGGTGCTGCTCCTCGGCGCCTGCCTGCCGGCGCCGGCCGCCGCGGGGGTGCTCCTCTCCACGCTGCCCAAGGCGCTCGCCGTCACCGCCTCCTCCAAGCCCGGCCAAGGTGCGTGCCTCTGCTATCGTCAAATTCATCATTCGCTTCGATCGCGGCTTCAGTTTCCTGTTCCGTTTGACTTTCCTCTTGCTTCCACGTGGTGCAAAGTGCTCCAGTTTCCTGTTCCGTTTGACCTTCCGCCGGCTGACAGCCAACCAGTAGCGGTTTAATTAGCTTCGTCGCTAATTAATTCCTGGCGTCCAATGTGCAGCGTTCATTTAACTTAATCATGTTAGTATTTTCGGTGGCCTTTGTAACAGAGGCATAAGGCCTTGAGTAAAAAATGCCAAAAAAAAGAACGAGATCATGAACGATCTCTCACTACTCGTATAGCCCTATACACATATATTTTAGTCTTCCCTATGGATATATTTTGATGAGAAAAATCTAGTGACATGAGCGCACGAAACTGGAGAATATGTTCTTCCAGGTGCTTGCTTTTTTCTGTGTTGCCGAGACAGCTGAACTATGTTCTTTTTGTCACATACAATGCAATCCAAAAAGAAACAACAGGAAGAGAGAAACATTTTGCAAGCGAATTATATCTAGGCCGGCCAGTAGTAAAAGCTGTAGCCTTTTGGGCAAGAATAGAGACACTTTTGACCAATTATTTAATTTCTCAATGGCCAAAAAGTATAATAACTTCCTTTGACAGTTTGATTTATATATGGACACCGTCCTTTGCGGGAAAATGGGGTCATTCTAATGTACTGCCTCCAGTTAAGAATAATTGATGTTCAGACAAGCAACTGCAGTAGAAAATAAACTGATTTTCTGGTCTGAAACGCACGTTTTTTGACTGGAGGGAGTATTAGCATTTCACTTTAGTAGACATTTCGAATTTTTTACACTTTGCAGCTTTTGTTATATTCATTCACAACAAAATCCATGGACACGCGCAGTTCTGCACTCCGGCGTGGACAAGCTCACGGTGACGTGGTCCCTGAACACGACAGAGCCCGCCGGCGCCGGCGCCGACGCCGCCTACAAGAAGGTGCAGGTGAAGCTGTGCTACGCGCCGGTGAGCCAGAAGGACCGCGGGTGGCGCAAGTCCAACGACGACCTCAGCAAGGACAAGGCGTGCCAGTTCAAGGTCACCGAGCAGGCCTACGCCGCCGGCCCCCGCGGCAGCTTCGAGTACACCGTCGCCCGCGACATCCCCACGGCCTCCTACTACGTGCGCGCCTACGCGCTGGACGCGTCCGGCACGAAGGTGGCATACGGCCAGACCGGCCCCGCCGCCGCCTTCGACGTCGCCGGCATCACGGGCATCCACGCGTCCATCAAGGTCGCTGCCGGCGTGTTCTCGGCCTTCTCCGTCGCCGCGCTCGCCTTCTTCTTCGTCATCGAGAACCGCAAGAAGAACAAGTAGGGGGACGGCCGTGCGCAACGCCATGTCGTCGCCGCGTGCTGAGTTCTGAAGTTCCGGCCGGTCTTAAGCTAGCTTCCTCTGTGTCGCGGAGACAGCACGGTGGCCGGTGTGAGTGTCAGCGCTGTATCCATGGATGGATGGATTTACACAGCGCAGCGCAGCGCAATTACTTTGGTGTATGTTTATTTTTCATTGTGTGCGTGAAGATATGAAGTAACTTGATTACGATAAGTTTCTCTGGCTCTGGACTCTGGTGATGTGGTTTGGATATGCAATGCAACACAAATAACGACCAAGAAAAACAAGAAAAGCTTTTGCACAAAGGATGCAAGTAGATGAACTCAAAACCATTTGTTTCACTCAATTGGTGGTTCATGTCTCGTTTGGTTTGTAGCCTATAATGTAAATCATAAAGTGTCGATCCGATCCGACCGGACCCCACCTTCTTGTTTCTAACTTCATGCACATTTTTAATCTTTTTTACATAATAAAGAAAAATAAATATCCAGGCTTCAAAAAATGATGTTATGAACATTAGAAAAATAATGCCACGTCACTTCGTGGTATGCATTTGCAGTTTTGCACTATACAGTACTGAACTGTATCTTTCAATGAAGTGGCGAGGCACGTCATTGACTTCCTGACCTGTTCTGAATATCGGGGAAAGTATCAACTTCAGCATACAGCAACCGTGAAAGGAACAGCCGATACAATTCCATCTCATGGTCAACTTCGCCAAGAAGCGTGAACATCAGATGCTCCTTCAAGCGAGATGAAAGGGCAAGAGGACTTGTGTCTGGCATTGTTTCTACGGGAGTTAGTAGGGACATCTCTGAGCTGACCGCCCGCTAGTCTAGTACACCATCCACACCCAGCTTCACTTCTTTGAAGAGCCAAGTAGCAATGTCAGCGGAGCAGGAGAATCAGCACAGATGCATTCAGACAACTGACTATTACTCCATATGAGCTAAATTGTGTATCCTCCAAAGACTATGCAAGGGTCTGCATCCACGTTTTCGGGCCAATTTTCTGTTTCCCTTCCCAGTTTCAAGAGGTTTCCAAGACGCAATGAACTAGCAGTTTCTTGTTAGAGTTGTGTTTTTACATGTGAAAACGTTAGCTTTCCCTGTTGGTGTCTTGGTGATGCAATCATCTCAGTTACCGTTTCACATCAGGGAACAAAGCAAACCGCGCAAAACGATCGTGGTTCTAGTAATAACAGAACAGCAAAGATTTGATAGTTAATGGACTTCAACAGCTACTCCATACGAAGAGGGGATGGTGTCGTCCGCAGCTGGTAACTGAGCTAAACTCATCAGCTTTAGAAATATGTGCGTCTATAAAACACACGGCAAAAAAACACACAGATGGATACAATACCAGACATCATCCATGCTCTTGGGCTTGTTTGGATGCCCAGGGATTGGAGCCTATCTACCTTCAGACCAGCGAGGAAATTTCCCTACTGATCTGAAGAGATTTGGTTTAATTCACACCTATCCAAACAAGCCCTTGAATAAGAATATGCTAGAGCATAATCACGCAGGAAGCAAGAACAAAAGTTAATCTATGAAAGGTTGGTCACACTTGTTTTGACATGGAAGAGGGTAAAAGAAAAAAAATTACAAAAGGAAAAAAAAAACGAAATAGACGAACCACCATAAGGGTGGTAATTAACAACTTAGTGAAAAGCAATCTGTTTTGTGCACGATCCTCTCCAGTCTTCCAAGCCAAACAAAATGAGAGTCAAGCAGCAACGAGAACATAAATTATTTGAACACGAAGAGAAAAATCTGGCTGGCAACGGCTCACCATCTTTGTCCTCCCGACGACCTGAAAGACAGGTGGATGCAGAGTTATACTTCATATGTAGAAACAACTAAAATTCCATGCCTAACCTTAAGAATAATTTGTAGTAATAGAACTCAAAAAGGGATCTAAACAATAACTGATGGAAAATGACCAGTAACCTCATAGATTTCCAGATCCTAAAAAAGCATAATGTGGGGAAGAAGAATAGCAACGCTTATTCTCTTAAAAAAATGAAAGTGTGCTATGGTTAATGTGATCATTGAGTATACCACTAATTTATGTGCATCACGGTAAATAGAATTATTATTGGAATGAACCAACTCATAACAACATCGATCAGGCACAAGTCAAGAAATGAACACACCTGTCTGAACTTCTGTTGCCACCAAAAGAGCCTCTATCTCTGCTCTCCTGAAACCCCCATCTTTCTTCAGTTGGTTTTGCATATTGATCCATGCCACTGCGGGAACCTGGCCTTTCCATGGACTCTCTTATTTGGGATTCATCTGCAAGATTTGTTGGCGGAGATGCTGTAACCCTCCCTGCTCCAGAGCCAGGTCTTTGCGAAAATCTGATCTTGTCGTCCATTGCAATTGTAAGAAGCTCCAGCTGTTTTTCCATTTGAGTTATCTTCTCGGCCAAACTTTTTGCATCATCATCACTCATCTTGGCTTCATTTTCATTTAGTTCCAACTTAAGTAGATTGATCTCTTCTTTTAACACCCTCTCATCATCTGTTTCCGGTCTGAAAAATGTGTCCAATCAAATCAAATGGGAAATTATTCTCAACAGTATAGGGGGGAAATGAAACTGTGTGTGTGAGTGTGAAGCGTCTAGTCAAATCAAATGGAAAATTATTCTCGACGGTGTAGGCAAAAAAGGAATCGCTGTGTGTAAGTGTGATACATGTCTATGTATTTAAACAAGACAAGCTAGTAAACGCAATTTACTTCAGCAATGCATGGTGCAAGAATAAACCAAACAGATCAACTGAAAATAGGCAACTAATTAGGTTTAGTTTTTGAAAGACTGGACTAATTTGGTTTTAAGGAAATTCCAATTTTCTAGACCACTTAGTCACATGCTGAAATCTATTCACCCTTGCAACTGGCAGTTCCACAGATTGACTTATTAGTTCTTCCCAACATCAAAGTAATACAGCAGTTAGCTACCATTTGATGGACTATGAAACCACAGATGTGTAAAGGGCACAACAAACAAAAGAAAAAGGCAATGAACTGCGATATCTCAACTAAAGGAAGTTTTATCTTTATTAAGCCTCTCAAGACTAGTTACTGAGGACTGCAGTCCGCACAGTTCATTCTGAAGGGCAATGAGCTCTCTAAATGAAAAGAAAAGTATCAACCAGAACTCGCATGAATAAATCTTGATAAAATTATTGTGTTTGGACATGAAGGGCAATGCGGAGATGCTGTACATCACTTATTTGTGACTGCAGGGAGTACTTCTTCCAGTAGATGATAACCATTCAAAAGACAATGGAACAATGGTACTCAATAATGAACATAATCATGCTTTCCAAATAAGATTTTACATATATATGGCACCACACTATAAAACATATGAGATGAGAAATAACATATTTTAACGTGCACTTAGCAGAAGAAACGGAAGATTTTATATGAGAAACACAAACCCTTTGCAATGGAGGAATGAAACATGGACTTTACTGAATTTCTTATCATTCCCACAAAACTCCAGTGACTACTAAAAATAGAAATAGAAAGATGATATCCATACTGCTGACTTAACAAATGATAGTTAAAGTATTGTTGAAGGGAAACCAAAACAGTTAATACAGTAAATTATCAGTATCAGCTGAGCAGAATGGTGCCAACCAAGCCCTTCCAACACCAAATATTAGGAGAAAAATTACGACAATACAGTGCTGAGTATAAATGTGCATGTTCATTCAAATAAACCGATCAAGGGAACTGAAACAGCAGTACAATAAACAACAAAGCTTTACCAAACCAAAACCAGTTAGCAATGATATTTAAAATGCAATGTATGCTAACAACCTTGGTAACAAAATGAGTGAAAAAAAAGAATGCACTTTTAGATCTAAACCAATACTGAATTCATTAGTAAATTTTATTTAACTGACTTTAGGGAGCTCAGGGAAAACTGAACTAATAATGTAGCATAAGCCATTTTCACTAATTTCAAATTAAGAAGGTACAACTTTTACTATATCCATTATTGTGTATACAAATACCATTACACAATTCTCATCAGGTTATTTGTTATATGATTCATAATACTGCTGAATTTTCAAGCACCAGAAACAAATTGGTTACACTTCCCAACTCATCTACTACAGGCCTCTTTTTAACAGGATAAAGATAAACACATACACAACTTTTGAAAGACAAATGAATGAAATAGTGAATTAACCTGTGGTTAGGTGATTTGTTGAACCTGTTATAAGATGCTGCTTTGGAAAATATGTACATGCTAACTAGCAGGACGAAAAATTGCAAAGGTCCCAGCTAAAATGAGACCAAAGTCTATCAAAGGGAGCTGCACTATTAACCTTAACCAGTATTGCATTCACAAGCAAATGCTAAGGGTGAATGATATGTGAATGTGAGGCCAGTTAGGTGCATACCTATCAATACCGCGATGCTCCAGCTCAAGGTCAATCTTCCTCCAATCCTTCCCTTTCTCCTGCAGAATCACCTCCCTTGGCTTTGCATCCCCAAAAGGATTCACCTTTGGCCGCGCCCTAGGCGCACCTTCACTACCCGCAGCTGGTACCTGTGACCCTGGGCTCCCAGGTCGTGAGGAGTGAGGACTCTCTGGCCTGCTCGACTGTGAGCTGGTAGGGCGGCTAGTCTTCTTCTGATCGATCTCAGTCTCCATCTTCTTCCAGTCCAGCCCTTTGTCGGCCAGCACGTCTTCCCGTGGCCTCGCGGCCCCAAATGGGCTCGGCCGGCTGCGTCCCGCCTCAGCTGGTAGTGTAGGTGTGGCCGAGGCGTCGCGCTTGGGCGGATCGAGCACTAGGCGGGGCCGCTCCCGCTCGCCATTGGTGGGCGCGGGCGCGGCACGGGACCAGCGGTCGGAGGAGTCGGTCGAGACGGGCGAGTCGCGGAAGCCGCCGCCGCCGCCGCCGGTGCCGAGGCTCGGGTAGCGCGACGGGCCCGACGGCATCGGCTTCTTCCCGCGCGACCAGTCGCCGTCGTCGTCGGCGCGGCCCACGGACGCGGGCGCGCCGCCGCCCCCGAGCCCGCCGTACCGGCTCCGCGGGCCGGAGTCGGCGGGCGCGAGCGACTTCTTGCTCATGGACCAGTCGCGATCCTCGTCGGCGCGCGAGGGCATGTCGAGATCCGCGCCCCTGCCGGGCGGCCCGCGTCGGCCGTCTTCGTCACCATAGGAGCGGAAGCCGCCGCCGAGGCCGCGGGGCCTGTCGAGCTCGTCCGCGGACCGCTCCCTGGGCCCCGTGGGCAGCATCATCATCTCCGCCGGGGTGAGCCCCTTGGGCTCCGGCGCCGGCGCCGGCGCCTGGCGCCTGCCCGGCCCGTACCCGGCGAACTCCGAGAGCGAGAGCGTGGTGCCCTTGTTCTTCTTCTTGGACTTGCCCGCGGCCGGGGCGGGCGCGGGGGCCGGGGCCGGGTTCGCGGCCGCCTCGCGCTCCTCCTCCTCGGCGCGCTCGGCGTCCAGCGCCCACGCGCCGGCGCCGCCGAGGCCGCCCCAGGGCTTGGACATGGCGGGGGTCCGGGATCTAGCCCGCCTGCCTCAGCAGGGTTCGCGAGATCGCGGGGGGAGAGGGTGCGCGGCGAGGACGGAGGGAGGGAGGCGGAGGATGCCGATGCGATGCGCCGCGATGCGCGGACGCGATGCGATGATGATCCGGAGGCGTGCCGGGCACTATATACTCCTGTAATCGTTACGAGCCCGTGAAGGACTCGGGCCAGGTTCCACTGGAACATTAGTCGTGGCCGTTTACAATGCAAACATAGAGAGTTCGTCCCGTATACAATGTACGGAGTATATTTTCTTCGAAAAAATAATGTATTTCTACAGGGGCGATCGAGCGGGGTGAGAAAAGGCTGGCGGGTGCGGGTGCGGGTGCGGTGGGCCGAAAAGGCGTTGGGGCGCAAGCGCAGTGGCGGGCGCGCACGCGGCGACGGGCGGGGTCGCGGGGACGTCCGGAGTGGCACCGACCGTGGCGAGGCGCTGGCGCGGGGTGACCTGACAAGCTCTGACCTCGGCTCGCCCGTCGCCTTGGGCTCTTTTCGGCGCGGCGAGACCGGTCGCCCCGGCACGTTGGATCGGAACTGGATCCGCGTCGTCTCGGCGGCGCCGGCGGCCTGGACGCGGGCGAGCAAGCGCGGCGGCTGAGAGACTGCCACCGGTCACCGCTCCAGCGAGGTCTTCGCAGACTCCGATTGAACGACCGGAACTGTAACACATGGCCGCACGCCCGCATCGCAGCGGCACTGGAAAGAATGCTACGTGCGCAGCTGCGGTCGGGTCTTTTCGGCCACGGCCCGCGGCGGACGATGGGGATACGTGGAGAGGTCGCGGGCGACCACCCCGCCTCCCGGAGCTCGCTCCCGTCTGTCCATGGAAATTGCTCGCCTTTCCGCGCTCGGAATAAAGGCGGCTCAGGCAGTGCCGCCGAATAATCTTCCCCTGCAGCACCGGATTCCTGAACCGAGGATACGGTCTTTGGTTTGTACCAAACCTATCTTGTGACCGCGGAAATAATACGCATCTGTATCTTTGGGACCAGCTACAAAATCTACTCATAAGTTATGCATTTTGTAGCTTTTCAAACAGCTAGGTTTGAATTTTTGATTGCATAGACATCTAATTGTCTTATTTTTCCCTTTTTAAGATGCATCTGCATTTAGTTGCTTGATTCTTTCCCTTTCGAAGGTACGTGTGTATTTAATTCTCTATTTTTTTAATTTCCAAGATTTGATTCATTAAGGTGCATGTTTCTTTAATTTACGGCTTTAATTAGGGCAATAGGGTTACCTGGGATATTCCTGACAATTATTAGATGTTTGAAAAAAATCCTAAAATGGATTCTTTGAGTCGTCGCCCCCTGTTTTTAAATTTCCAGCCATGAGTGACACATCACTCATTGTTCCTAGTGTTACTGAGTATTTCAGCGTCACTGGTTAGGAAAATTTTGTTTTTCTTGAAACGAACAGGTAGAAAAGCTGTCAACTTTTGTTGTCGTTTCTGTTCTACTCGTTTCATTTTTCTAAGATGACCAATTAATTTATGGGTCAAAACTTATATTAAAACGGGTTTAGATTAAATAAAAACTTATATAAAACACAGGTAGAGATCTCCCTGCTAACTTGGGTAAAAAATTTATGGTTCAAAAAGAAGATGGGCTAGTGAGAACTCAAGATAGCTAAGATAATCACCGCACGGCAACACACGCCATCTTGACAGGAACACAAGAAAAGGTAGCCCTAAAAAATTTGCAGCAAAATATACATGAGAAAACGACGATCAGCCGAGAGCTGAATACCAGAACGGAGAGGTTTTATCGACTCTGGCAATCAGTTTTTCTGTTTGCTGACACAGCACTTCAGACGGCCACAGAAGAGCCCCCCAACAGTAGTGCTCAGCCACCATGACGAGCAGCAGAGCAGGTAAGTGGAAATCAAAGCTCAAGAGGTGCTTCCGAAAGCTGTTGATGACAGTCGTGCGCAGATAACAAAAACCTAAACCTCATGAAAAGCAGTAACTTTATAGTTGCACAGATGCAACGATTCAGTGTCCTGAACAAAGTTTTCCATTGATAATAAAAGATGACAGGGCAGTCCACGGGCATCTCCCAGTTATACAAGAATGTCAACAGCAGTCCGTCCTCAAACTGGCAAGCTGCTTGAAGGAACCATTTCCGAAAGAAATACACAGCTACTGTCTACTGAACTGGTGATCATTTCCACAACGTTAGACCAGCTTTAGAATCACAAAATTCGTAACAAATACTGAACGGGGTCATGCTTGCGATGCGAATGCCAAAAGGGTACATGAAGTAGCGTCATTATCAAACCAGTAGGGAGGAAATGGCTTGAGGTTACAATAGAACAGGGAGACAACATGAGTAAACCTCTAGTATAGTGACAACTGAAGCAAAGAACCTATGCATGGAAACATAATAGAACACAACTAACAGCTTCAGAAAACACCATATCTGCTAGGACACATGAACATAAATACATAATGGATTAGTGCAGGTGGCATGCATAGTTAGATTGAGATAACCAACTTAAACTTGTTAACTTCTAAAGTTAAAAAGCACTAACTTGAAGCAAGCTTAGTAAAAAGCATTCAATGAAAACAATAAAATGCCCCATCGAAGAGATGGAAGAATAAGCAATGGCCTGATGGCCACATGTATAGTTATTAATTTTACAGAAATTTGGTTTGAATCATAAGCAGTATAAATGAACCAAGATAGGTTTGTCAAGAAAGTCTAGCAGCAGATACAGCTGTTAGAATGAAGTAAACATGCCAAGAATCTGGTCTGGTCTGTATGATTAAACAATAACTGAAGACTGGCATGCAGTTTCGAATATGCATGTTCAGTTTTCAGTCTCTTGTGCATTACTTCAGACACAATGGCAGAAGAGACTGCATTCACGTCCCTTAATTTCCCATTAATAATATCAAGAGATGTGAAGTGACTCCACAGGCATCTACCATCCCAGTTATACGAGAATGTCAATTCCTGTCTATTCTCATACTGGTCTGGTGCTAAAAGGACCAATTCTTAAAGAATTACACAGCTACTATCTGCTGAACCAATGGTCATCTCCAAATTGCTACCCCAGCTTCAGAGCCACAAACCTTGTAAATAAACACTGGATGAGGCGATGATTTGAATGACAAAAGATGCGAAGTATAGCATTATGAAACATAACAAACTAGTGCAGAGGAAACAGCTTGGGCTTAAAAGAGGACAGCAGGGAGTTACATGAGTAAGCCGGCTCTAGTTTTTTATGTAAAATGAAGCTAAGGTCTATGCATGAAACACCCAACAGGACACAACTAACAGCTTCAGAAAGCAGCATATCTGCTAGGATACAAGAACAGAATGGATTAATGTGGTTGTCATACATAGATAGACTGAGATCCTTAAACTGCTAATAAAATCACTACTCCAGCATAAATTGAAGCAAGTTCAGTAACAAACATTTCATGGAAACAATCAAGTTGAAGAATATGCAAAGTGATGGCTGCATGCAGAGTAATTAATCTGCACGAAGTTGATCCAAATTATGAAGTATTATAAACGAATTGAGATAGGTTTGCCAAGAAAGTCTAGAAAGCAAGATCACATCCAGTTTACTGCTGCTTATGATCTAAAGAAGCAAATAAGCTACAACATGTGCATTTGGCACCATCAGGATTCATCTTAAGCCTATCAAATTATCAACACAACAATAGGGCAATCAGCAAAAAAATTGAACATGTAATAATAGATGGCACCTCTTAGCCAAATCAATTGCAAAAAGACCGATGTATCATTGTCGTGAATGTCACAAAATATGCAAATTCACTTGATGAAAAAGGTGCATACTACAATTTCACATGAGCAACCCCTAAAACTCAACGCATAATAACAACTACAGAGCATTTTGCTGAGAGTAAACATGGAAAATTTCATGGTGGATATGACATATCCTGTTTACTCAATGATTTTGTTGATGACACCAGCACCAACGGTCTTACCACCCTCACGGATAGCAAACCTCATTCCCTGCTCACAAGCAACGGGCTGGATGAGCTGCACAATCATCTTGATACGGTCACCAGGCATGCACATCTTCGCCTCCTCATCCTTGTCATTCATAATTGTTGTCACATTCCCTGTCACGTCAGTTGTCCGCATGTAGAACTGCGGGCGGTAACCAGGGAAGAAAGGTGAGTGCCGGCCACCCTCCTCCTTCTTAAGCACATACACAACAGCCTCAAACTTAGTGTGCGGTGTGATAGAACCAGGCTTAGCAAGCACCATGCCTCTCTCAATGTCGTCCTTCTGCATACCACGGAGCAGAAGCCCGACATTGTCCCCAGCCATGGCATCATCCATGGTCTTCTGGAACATCTCAACACCAGTCACCGTGCAGTTCCGGGTCTCCCGGATTCCGACAATATCAACTGTGTCACCAATCTTGACGGTGCCACGCTCGATACGGCCAGTGGCGACTGTACCACGACCAGTGATGGAGAACACATCCTCAACAGCAAGTAAGAAGGGGAGGTCGGTCTGCCTCTGGGGGACTGGGATGTAGGAATCGACGGAATCAACCAAGGAGAAGATACCGTCCACCCACTCGTCGTCGCCACGCTTGAGGGCCGGGTTGCCCATGAGGGCCTCGAGCGCCTTGAGGGCGGAGCCGGCGACGATTGGCACTTCGTCGCCGTCGTACTCGTAGTTGCTGAGCAGCTCACGGACCTCGAGCTCGACGAGCTCGAGCAGCTCCTCGTCGTCGACCATGTCCTTCTTGTTGAGGAAGACCACAATCTTGGGGACACCGACCTGCTTGGCGAGAAGGATGTGCTCCTTGGTCTGGGGCATGGGCCCGTCGGCGCCGGAGACGACGAGGATGGCGCCGTCCATCTGGGCGGCGCCGGTGATCATGTTCTTGACGTAGTCGGCGTGCCCGGGGCAGTCGACGTGCGCGTAGTGGCGGGTCTCGGTCTCGTACTCGACGGTGGCGGTGTTGATGGTGATTCCACGGGCGCGCTCCTCGGGGGCGGCGTCGATCTCGTCGTACTTCTTGGGCGCGCTGCCGCCAACGGAGGCGAGCACCATGGTGAGCGCGGCGGTGAGGGTGGTCTTGCCGTGGTCGACGTGGCCGATGGTGCCGATGTTGACGTGCGGCTTGGTGCGCTCGAACTTGCCCCTCGCCGCGCGCACCACCAGCAGGCGCCCGCGCCTCTGCCCGCCCGCCGCCGCCGCGGCCGCCGCCCGGCCCCGGAGCCGCGCCGGCTGCGCGGAGAAGCCCAGGGAGGTGGAGAGCCGGGCGCGGCTCCTGGACGAGGAGGCCTGCGGGAAGAGGAGGGAGGTGGAGGCCGAGGCGAGGGAGGCCATGGCGGGCGGCGGAGGCGGGGGAGCAGCGGGAGGTGGGGATTATTTGGGGGCGGAATGGATAGGGAGAGGCGAGGGAGGGTAGGGGTTTGCGCTGCTTATTTAGAAGAGGAGAAGCGGGCGGGCGATAAGGGGATGACCACGGATTAGGCGAGCCGGGGGAGGCAATCGCCAGCCGCTCGATTGGGTGGGCGCCCCGGGCCCGTGTCGGGGTGGTGAAAAAAAAAAACTGGTGCGTTTGGGCCAGAAAAATGGGGGTGAGGCCCAGGACGCGCCTCGTCGGCGCCCGCCGCCGCGGTGAAATGCCAGCCTCGCCTTCTGTTTGCTCCGCGCCGGTGGCGCCGCCACCTACCGACTACCGTGTCACATGGAGCCACGTAGATCGGTGTGTACGCTGCTCTGAAAGGGGACGGAGCGCCACTGGAACCACTGGAACACGGGCACGGCACAAGGAAGTGAGTTCTCAGAGGGGGCTGTAGAGTTGCGTGGACGGGAAGTCCCCGGCCATGAATATACCGTGAGAAATACCAGGAGGTGATTCGCAGAGACAAGTGGCAGTCTGACACTGGTGACGACCACGCATAGATGGCGTCAACCTACTGAAGGTTCTGAATAATTAGTGTCGTTATTTAGCGATTGGAATTCGGGGTTCATACTTTCCTTCGTAGAGTTCAACTTTATACTTGTAGCCTTAATGCCTTATGCCCTTATGTAATCGATGGGTTGTTCACCTTTGGGTTGTTCATACTGTGGAGCCTGGCGTGCGAGAATAGAGGCATGTGAGAAAACAAGAGAACGATGATTACGTAATCGTATCAACAACCATAGTGAATGCTATAACAGGTTGGTACAAATATTCCGCATTGTTAAAATTCTTGATGAACTTCAAAGGTTATTTTATTTCTATCTTGATTATCATAAAAATGATGACCGTGGAGCACTATTAAAAGAACATATAGCAACGATTAAATGTCAAATATAAGAGTCTTCCTACTGATCACGTCCCCCGTGTTAAGGCTGCCCGCACCGGGTGCGGTAAAGGAAACGCTACCCCATACTGCAGGATGGATTTAGCGTTTTTTTGCCGTCCCGGGTACGGTAAAAGCTTCCGCTATCGTAGCGAACGGAAGAAAGCACGCTAAATCTAGCGCAGCAGAGGCTGTCCGCTACGCGCCGACGCGGCGTGGGGCCCGCCTCCGGCCGTTGCTCCGTCGCCTCCTCCCGCGCCCGATTCGACACCGCCGGAGAACAGGGCCGTGGCCGGTCCGCCGCCGCCGCGCAGGCCGCGCCCGCCGCCGCCGGGGCTCGAGCAGAGCCGAGGTCGACCAGGAAGGTGGGGGGGGGGGGGGGGGGGGGGGGGGAGAAGGGGATGGCCGCGGCGGAGATCCCGGAGCCCCGGCGGCGCAGAGCTCGCGGTGGTGCGCGACCAGAGGCAGCAAAGGGGGAGGAGGGATCTCACCCTCCCACGCCCGGCGCGCCGCCCCTGGACGGCCCCCGAGACCGGCAGCTCCTCGTACCTGCTGCCGTCGCCGCAGTCCGCCGCCGCCGCGAGGAGCCGAGCGGGAGCAGGCGCCGTGCGGATCTGACCGGAGGGAGGGAGGCCGGAGCTCGGAGCGCACCAGGGAGGGAGGGCGAGCTCGCCGGCCGGAAGGGAGCAGAGGAGGGGAGGAGGAGAAGGGGACCAGGCGGCGCCGGAGAGGGAGCAGGGGAGGCGGGTTGCCGCCGCCGCGCCGCGCTGGCCGCCGGAGCGCGAGGGAGGAGGAGGCACGAGGACGCCGGTGGCCTCCGCCGCCGACCGCTGCGCACGGGCCTCCGGCGCAGCCGACGCGCCGCAGCCGGTGCGGATCCGGCCGTCGCTGCCACGGATCCGGCCGTCGGGGCTGGAGCTTCAACTCATTTTACATTATAACGAATAACATTGTTATCTAAAACAACATAGAGCTTATACATTAAACAAATATAACAACTATTTACCTAGCAACTAGCCTTTATTAGCTTAACATCGGCACCCATGGCGACGGTTCCTTCTTCTTTTACCACACTAAATTGCTTTCACATAAAAAGAAGAGGGTGAGGTAGGTACGTGATGGTGAGATATCTCTATCGTGCTCCTTGAAGCATAGTGCCAGTTCAATCCGGTTAAATGACAAATTGTGAAATCACACTGCCATCGCTAAAGCGTACATCCAGTCCGGTTCGTAATATGTCGTGAAGGATTGAAATTAGCCTTCCAATCATATCATGCTTCAATTATTCCTTTGGAATCAGATATAATGTATGTGTTCATTGTTGAGGGAGATGGATCGATTCAATATGACATCACGGATAGTGCGATAGGCTCGAGAGCTTGATTCGTGTGTAAAGAGAGTCCTATACGAATTAGTCAAGCACGTAAAATCAACTCGACGAACACGTGAGGTTGGAAGGTATACGGTATACTTAAATATATTGAGCAAAGATTATATGGTTTTATTGTCTATATCAATGAATAAAGGCTCTGTTATTCTCTTTATGGAAGAAAACTAACGTGTGAGTGACTTTATGTACAGATCGGAACAGCCCAAAGGCAAAGGCAGAAGGGGGAAACCGGCGGCCCTTTCTTCCCTGACATCCTAGCGGCCGACCTTCCTCCATCCCCGATCGAATCACACCGAAACCCTAGCTGCGGCCATGGCGCGGCGATCGACCCCTCTCCTACGCCGCCTCCTCGCCCCATCCCCTTCCCCTTCCACCACCCCGTCCACTCCACTCGCCGGCGCCGTGTCCCGCCGCACCGTCACATACATGCCCCGCCCGGGGGACGGCGCCCCGCGCGGCGTCACGCTCATCACGGGTGACGGCATCGGCCCCCTCGTCACGGGCGCCGTGCGGCAGGTGATGGAGGCGATGCACGCGCCCGTCTACTTCGAGACCTACGAGGTCCGCGGCGACATGCCCACGGTGCCCCCCGAGGTCATCGAGTCCATCCGCCGCAACAAGGTCTGCCTCAAGGGCGGCCTCGCCACCCCCGTCGGCGGAGGTGTCTCCTCCCTCAACGTGCAGCTCCGCAAGGAGCTCGACCTCTACGCCGCGCTCGTCAACTGCTTCAACCTTCCAGGCCTGCCCACCAGGCACGACAACGTGGACATCGTCGTCATCAGGGAGAACACCGAGGGCGAGTACTCGGGGCTCGAGCATGAGGTGGTGCCCGGCGTCGTCGAGAGTCTCAAGGTATGGAGAATTCCGCGTACCACTCTCTCTGGGATAAGTAATTTGCTTGCTGATGCAGCGTGTGGCAGCTAATGTGTGTATATGTGGCTAAGTGTGCTAAGCTTCTAGAAATTGTGACACTGTGATAGGGTCTACTGTTCTAGTTGCTGGTATAGATATACACACCCACTCTCCAGATTTACTGATGAACCCATTCATGATGAGAAAATTCAGTTGGGAAGTTGAATTTGCAATGTTATATATTTTCCTTTGGGAAATTAATTTGCAATCAACATGCTTATTAGTTATTAACTTATTATAATTATGCCGTGTTTCTGATTGGCAGGTTGATGGTTGAATCTTGAAATATAGTAACTGGTGCATTCAGACATTTGGTTGAGAAATTGTATAGTTAATGCATGTGTGCATTTTGTATTGAAAAACCAATGCACTTTGGCACTGTACTTTATTTATGTTTTCTGCAAGCATCTGCTTCCTATGAATGTGAGTTTGAGATATTGGTGCAAGGGATAGTTCATACAGACTCGAGGGGTGACTTGGTTCAATATATCTTCGAGTTAAGTTGAGATGCACTTAATTTGTTAGGTCATTTAGAGTTCCTATCAAAACTTCTGGATGATCCTCAAGATATATGCTATTCCTGTCATTCTGATAGTATAGAATCACCGACGTGATATATTTTCTTAAATGGAACATTATTCTTTACTGTTCTGTTAGTTAACCGTGTATATCAATGTTTCTGTATTTATGATTATGTAGTCATTAAAACAATTTCGTTGGTCATTTGTAGCTGTTCATTTAACAATAACTATCAAATTTAATGCTCATTACTACTTATTAACAACATCTTGACATTTGAACACTTAAAGTGCATGTTAGAGTTTACAATGAACCACATTGTCCTATCCTCTACTTTTTGGTATGCCACATTAATCGAAGAATATAATTGTTACCTTGCTATGTCCATGCGTGGAGGTGAATGTAATCATTCACTAAAATAAGTTCCAAAAGGCGTCATTCACCCATCCACTTAGTAGTGATTAACTATTTATATAGCTTAATTGGTCTTGCTTATATGGCCCACTCATCTAACTGACAAGAATGTAGTAACAAATAGGGATGCCAGTTCCTGTACATAGCCCAATATGTATCCTTAAATAATTGCTTTAAAATGGTACTGTGTGCAACCAATATTCATTTACTTGATTCTTTGATGTCACGTATAGTGAGCCAAAACTCCAGCTATTTCTTTCATTTGTTAGATTTTTGTAACTCTGTTACTGTGCCCTTGGTGGGTGCTGGCATCTGACTTGCCTGTATGATACTTTATTAGGGTGATTGGTGCTCAAAATATGCCTGTTTAGATGTCTTAAAAACCTAGTACTTTTACAAGTTGCTATGTATCACTAAAACTGTATCTGTTGTTGGCACACATTGCGAGTCCTTTACCACACATATTCTTATGCCATTCCTTTCCAGCATGCTGTGTTATTGTAAAGTGAATATAACATTGCTGCTCATTTTTTGTTTTGCCATCTAAATGTATCTTTCTCCCTAATACTCTCACTTCATGGATTTGCTAGGTGATAACAAAGTTTTGCTCCGAAAGAATTGCCAAGTATGCTTTTGAGTATGCATACCTTAACAATCGAAAGAAAGTGACAGCAGTGCATAAAGCAAACATCATGAAGCTTGCTGATGGTTTGTTCTTGGAGTCTTGCCGTGAGGTTGCAAAGAAGTACCCTGGGATTCAATATAATGAAATCATTGTGGACAACTGTTGTATGCAGCTTGTTGCGAAGCCTGAACAATTCGATGTTATGGTATGTATACGCCGCCTTATCACTCAAATTTTACTCTTTTTTCTCACCAAGCTGATGTTTAACATGTATTCTCATGTTACAGTGTAAGCACAAATGCATTATTATTGATCTTGCATCTGTTTCCTGCTGTATACCTACAATCTCATTAATCTTGTGTGGACTATTGGGATACCAAAATGAACTGATGTTCTGCAATTTGATATACTACATATTAGCTCCTATTGTTGTCAAGCTCATTTTTCCTTTATTTTTTTATTGATTTAGTGGACTGCTTTTCTGATCAACCCAGAGTTTTGAAATGAATTTCCTTAGATTATTTATGAATTTGAAACTCACTTCTGTTTGGATCCTTTCATAGGTTACCCCAAATCTTTACGGCAATCTGGTGGCTAATGTAGCTGCAGGTATTGCTGGAGGCACTGGTGTCATGCCTGGAGGTACACATTTATAAACTATTATTTATGGAATCCTACCTGTGAAAATAGCTACATGGTTGTATGTAATGTAGAATTTGTATCTACGCATAATTTGACCTTTTTTGCTAGTTTACCGCATCATCTATTCTTTTGATATAAGTGTTAGACCTTTCCATGATTGTTCTATGCTGAGCTTGAGCATGTTTCATACATTCATACTTTAGGACATGCCGTATATGAATTTAGTAGGTCTATAATTCTTTATGTGCTGCATCATTTCAGGTAATGTGGGTCAGGACCATGCTGTCTTCGAGCAAGGTGCTTCTGCAGGAAACGTTGGAAATGAGAAGATTGTGGAGAAGAAGAGAGCTAACCCTGTTGCGCTGCTGCTCTCATCTGCTATGATGTTGAGGCATTTGCAGTTCCCATCGTTTGCCGACCGGCTGGAGACAGCAGTGAAGCGTGTCATTGCAGAAGGCAAGTACAGAACCAAAGATTTGGGTGGTACCAGCACAACCCAGGAAGTCACAGATGCGGTCATTGCCAAACTGGATTAATGACCAGCGGCGTGTTTTTGAAACTCTGTTTTCCTCTATTGGACTTGGACTAGGTGACTAGTCCTGACTAAATATTCGTTCCTTGTAGCTTTAGATCACCATTTTGTTCGGCAACACCATTGTACAATCTTCAGGTGTCTCGTTTCTGCCATTCTGGTTCGGGTCTGGAGTAACTGAGCAAACTCAGTGTTAATTTTTACGCATATTTTTGTGACCTTAATTCTTAACTGGAAATAAGAGAAAGTATGAAACAATTTTTCTGCTCTTGCTACTCACTAACATATGAATGTATCATGTACTACTATTTTGTGTTGCTCGATAACTAGCGTGAAAGAGCTATTCCCTTTTTTCTTTGTTTCATAGTGCATACTGGATAGTGGCCGAGTGCTGTCTTCCAGGTAGCTCTTTGGTATTATAATATATAGGTTGTATTTATTGTTAACACTACCAAAAGTAGATTCTTTGCATAATTGCATATACGGAGGAAATGTTTTTTAATATAGAGGACAACGTTTTTCTCAACTTTCCCTCACATTTCCACAATCCTTGTCAATCTACTTGTTCACGCGTAATCTGATACAAAATGTAAATGTTTTATACTCTGATTTTTTTCTTTAGATATACAGATTGCTCTCATTTTTTTAAGAAATACAGTACAGACGCTCACAACACGCATGCACACTCACCCCTATGAATACATGTTTGCAACCCTACCCCTATGAGCACCTCCGGGAGACTGAACCGGCAAATCCTTGAGATTGACGAAGTCACCACAGACGCCTCGCTGTCGACGGAAATATCGTCTACCACTAAAAGCACAACGCCGTTAAATCTTAGAAAATTTGCTCCCACAGGGCATAGGGAGTCAAACATCTTACATACCCTTTCACACGTATATTTGCTCTCGCGTAAATCCCCGCCTCGTCTCAGGAAAAAAGAAGGCCCATCAGATGGGCGGCCTAGTTGTATTCCTCCCAGCCCGGCCCATCCAACCAGCCACCATCCGCTGCTGCTACCCCCAAACCCTAATAAACCCGCCTTCGCCTCCGCCTTTGTCCTTCCTCTCTCTCCCCCAATCCCGCGCCTCAAGCGCCGCCTCCATCGATCCTGCCATGGCCTCCCACCTCGATTTCCGGTACCTCGATGAGGGCCTCGGTGGCGAGCGCGGCAAGCGCAAGCGCCGCGAGGAGGCGGAGGAGGCCGAGGCGGCGGCCGCGGACTCAATGGACCTCGACGCCGACGCTCCCCGGCCGTCCAAGCTCCGCGCGATGCCTTCCCTGTCCGACCCCTCGAAGCCGGCCTCCTTCGGCCAGCCCACCTACGACGGCGTCATCGCCGGGCGCGTGTCGGGGCGCCGGTGGAAGGAGCCCCGCACCCGGCGCGCGTCGGCCGTGGTTGTGTCGCTGAAGCCGACCCCGCTGGAGCAGCGCGTCCGCGAGAAGTCGCTGAAGCGCGCGTACCAGGCCCGCAAGGCGGAGCTCAAGGAGGAGATCCGGCAGAACAAGGTGGCGAAGCGGAAGGCGCGCGAGGAGCGGGAGAAGCGCAAGCAGGAGAACGTGCTGCGCACGGGCACCAAGCTGCAGCGGGTCACCAACCCCAAGACCATCCAGAAGATCGCCAAGTCCAAGAAGCGCAAGCAGCTCAAGGTCGTCCCCGACGAGTTCCTCGGCGGCAAGAAGTCGGAGGCCAGCCGGCGCATGCAGGTGCCCGGACTCGAAAATTGAATCCGATGGGCATCTATCGTCTCTGTATCTGTGGTGAGGTTTATTTCACAATGGTTAATCCAACGACGATTTTGTACTGCTTTTGGTAATGTAGTTTGAAGTATTAAGCGATTATAATGGATGCAATATCAAATTATTAAGTTCCGATGTGAAATTTTACTGTCACATGGTCAAATTTGGTAATCATAAAATCATTACCAAGTTGATGCACACTGACCGGCTCTGATTTTGGGTGCTTGTATGCAGTTGCCATCAGTACCTTGGTACTGACTACGTTTGTTTTCTTGCACTTGATCGGTGTTAGATAGAAGGTTGCAGTTGTGTGTAGCAAAGGCCGGTACAGTTTACAGTCTCTGAATCCAGTTAGATGTTGAGAAGGCTTTGATCTAAAGTTTTCGTTTTAAGCTTAGTGAACTCATCTTTTGTTCGATTTGAGCTCACAAAAGGACACATTCCTCACTGAATATTGTCTGTGTTCTGTGTGAAATCCAATGAAAACACTTCATCCATCTTTTAATTTTGCCAAGGCTTCAAAGCATCTGTAGTTTGTGATGTCTGTTAAGATGTGCGAGGAAGCGAATCAAATTGAGAACCAACTGGAGAATTTCTCTTTTCGAATTTAAACACAACTGCATTGAATACATCATCCAACTGGAGAATTTCTCTTTTCAAGTTTAAACACAACTGCATTGAACACATCGTCCAGGCAAATCGCCGGAGACAAGTTCACATGTAAACTTTAGAAACTCAGGGGCTTGGCTCGACAGCAACTCAGCCAGGGGCCAACACATTTCCATCCAAAGGCAGCTAAACAGTCAGCCACCTTATTACAACATCTGCTACAAACTGATACAGTACAAGGTGAAAAATCAGTTCACATACAGTCTCGAATTAGTCGCACTAGACATCCAACAGCACTCCTATCCTATCAATTCCATTTGCTTTAAGAGCATATGATAGCACAGTGTTATCTATTTCAAAAGTGATTCTTGTCATGCCCAGATGTGAAGCGTATAACACACCTCTGTAAGCCGCAGTTGCTTCAGCGTGTAGGGCCGACGCAGCATAACTGATCTTTCCAGCTCCCGAAGCAAGCACCTCACCATGTTTATCTCTCACCACAAAACCCCAACCTCCTGATCTGATCAAAAGCACCATCGGAATTGATTTTGTACCATGTGTTTTGGCATGGTCTTATGTATTTCTTCCTGACCATTTTTAGTTTCTCAAATTCCATTAGGAAGTAACATATTGAACCATAAACTTCATTTGCACTCAACATCCTACCACCACCGTTAGCTTTATTTCTTGCCGACCACCACCTCCAAAGAAAAACTATGACCTTCAATTGAGTATTCTTTTTTCTTTCACAAAAAATTGAGTATTCTTTTTTCTTTCACAAAAATTTGAGTATTCTTTTCTAGTTTCCAAATCTTACTACAAGTTTCTAGCCCCGATTGACACTTCATCAGTTCATTCCTGATGTCTTCCATATCCATCAGGCACCAACACATTTAGCATATTTGCATTTGAGAAGAGATGCCCGCTGTCCTCGTCAAGTCTTGTACGTACTCACCGGGCATCTGGTATCTAGATGAACACCACGCCTGGCCAGATTTCTTCTCATTGCCTCATTGGCAAACTGTTGTGAGCAAAACACCACAAAAACATTTTAACTTTATTGGGAACATTGAGTTGCCAGATTTTGTACCACCTGAACTCATCCTCATGACCTCATCTCCAGTTCCATTTTCTAAAGTACATGATTTTTTTTAAAAAAATATAGATGAATCCCAACCAGCCAAAGCATCTGTCCTAGCCACCGCAACATTATAAGCAGATTTTACAAAATATAAACCTTTCTGTATCAAAGTAACATGCATACCAACCCTCCATATTTTCATCAATTGGGATTCTTAGGATCTCCGCTGCAGCTTCCAGCCAAAAGGTGCATACTAGTTGCTCATCCCATTCACCTGTCCACATACTAGTACTAGGTGCCACTAACTTTAGTCAAGAGAGTAGTCCCTCTTGGTGTTGCTGGCTTTCTTGTGACCCCTTTCGGCAACCATGGGTCCTCCAAAATATTTGCATTCTTTTTTCTTTTGTAAAGCTAAATATTCGCATTCTCATCATTACCAATCCTCCAAATGAGCCCTTCTTTCAGTAGTTGAACCCCCCCTCAAAATACTTCTCCATGTGTATGAAATACCAGCCCGAGGTACTCAATTATCTGAATTTGGAAAACATCTTGCCTTCAAAACCTGTCCACACAATGTATCAGAGCTGATAAGCAATCTCCATGCTGGTCCGCTCAACATTGCCAAATTAAATAAGTGCAAAGTCCCAAAAGCCAAGGCCACCCATCTTCTTTGATCTCGCAAGCTTTTCCAAACTTGGCCAATGGATTTTATTTTTTTTGTCCTGCTGACTCCACCAGTATCTCCCGATAATTAAATTCAGGTCAGCACACAAACCCTTAGTAAGATCAAAACAAGACACAACATAGGTTGGGAACTTGGGATGGATTGGGCTACAACTTTAATAAGTATTATTTCCTTACCAGCCTTTGACAAGAGGTGCTTGAGTGTGGTTTGTTTTTGAGCTTTGGCTTCAAATACTCCTGGCCTGCGCGCTCTCCTTTTCCTTTAGCCGACGCATGCAGCTGCGCCGCTCTCTTGGTAAAATTTGGTGATGATGAAATCGTTATCGGCTCTGATTTTGGGTGCTTGTATGCAGTTGCCATCAGTACCGTGTGTTTTCTTGCACTTGATTGGTGTTATATTACAGGTTGCAGATGTGTATAGCAAAGGCTGGCGAATTACATATTGTTTACAGGGTCTGAATCAAGTCAGATCTTCATGGCTTTGATCTAAAGTTTTCGTTTGAACTTAGTGAACTCATTTTTTTTATTCGATTATAGTTCACAAAAGGACACATTCCTCACTGAATATCGTCTGCGTTCTGTCTAGATAAATTGATTTCTACCACCACACCACCACCTTTGCAGACAATGCTAACCCAACTTCCATCACATGGGTTATTTCCCACCCAAGTTCGGGCTAGTTCAAGTGGGTATCCAAAACTAGATGCTACCTCAAGTAGAATGGACACCTGTTGGTCACAATGCCTAGGGGCATGTAGACAAAATTCGTTCCCAGAAGCCATATCTAACATCACACCCGCCGGGAACACCGGCCAAGGCCCCTGCAAAAAATTATTTGAGAGCCCCACACTTTGAATGCTTTCCAGTCCATCACGAAGTTGGCACGAGTCCTATCAGCATGTTATCCCTCGCATCAAGCGGCTTAGCTGTGAGTTGCTGAAATCCGAAATTGGACCACTAAATGAATTTGATTGGATCCACAACTCATTTAAGGTCTTAAACGATGCAACAAGATCAATCTTTCATGAAAGATTCACATATGACATATGGTTGTCCAAGCCTATGACCTCTAGGGAACTCAACTCCGCTAGCCAGGCTGGTAAGCTGCGTTTGAGGTAGTTGTATGAAATCCACAACATAGTGAGAGACTTCAGATTGGTAAGAGCTACATGCGATGCACCAGTAATGGAGACATTGGAGGCAGAGATTATATGGAGTGCGGTGCAATCGGCAATAGCATTAGGGATGAGCCCATAGCCCCATGGGAAGATTGTCCATTTTTAAGACCACTAGAGAGGTCAGTCCGTGAAAGAAATCATAAGGCACTGGTGTGAACCCATTGCCACCACAAGGCGTCTGAGGGAAGCCATCCCAGCGAGTGACGGAATGACGCCAGCCAACTTGTTTCCCTCAAGCATCAAGACCTCAAGTGCAGTAAGGGAGGATAGAGAGAGGGTCAAAGTTCCGGACAAGCCCTTGTTTGTGAGGTTAATCCTAATGACCCGCCCAAAGCTGTCACAAGAGATGCCGACAAAGGTACCACTGCAAATGTCGCCGTCACGAACCCAGGATGGCGGCGGGTTGGACAATTGTTTGGTGAAATCTTTGATGCCACTTGCGTTGCTTGATTTGGCTATTGTTGCGATAGTAGTTGTGGAGGAGTAGGCTACCATGGTAGTGATAATGAGAACAGTAATAAATCCTTTTATTTCCATAGTTAGACCTTTGACTATAGAATTATCAGCTATCTGCAAGGACATCAACCTTCAATACAAGATTAAGATCGAACCTCTAGTTGTCCAAGCCTAGAATTTCTAGGCTTTAAACTCAACAACAGTCCAAAAGGCAGACCCAAAGAGTACTTAGTGGGGGCATATGCCCCCCCACCCCCACTTCTAACTCATATTCTATATTTTGATAGACTTGAGTTTTACTTCGAGAAGCTAACTAAGGTTGATGCACTAGAACGTCCACAATCAAATTTTAGCTAGCTCTATCCCTTAGGATCATATTGTCATTGAAGCAGTTTGTGGCATATCAGGGCATTTATTGGTATTTTCTCCAAATGCAACACAGAGTGGCTTGAATCCGTGTTTTCAGAGCTCATAGAGTGATGAGTAGAATCTATGACACTAGTGTGACGTGGGTTCTAAGCTCTGACACCAGTGTGACGTGGGTTCTAAGCTAAGTTGGGAGAGCGGGCTCACTTGTATTCTTCTTTCTATTTAAACAATACCGGCAAAGATAAGCTAACGGAACCCAAACTACTACTGCTAGAATGCTTCCAACAATGATCTCAATCATTTGCGCTTTCGACTTTGAATTTTGAGAACTTAGAGGCTTCCCTTCTATAGCAACATCAATTGAAGACTTAAATCTCGAAAGTAGACCAAAGAGGTCATTATGTGAGGCATTAAGGAAACTGAGATATTTTAAAGTAGTCAAAGGCTTCTGGTATTACCCCATTGAGTTGATTTTCCGATAGATCCAATCTTAAAGCATTGAAAGGTATGCAAAAAATGGAGAAATAATACCTGATAGGTTCTGTCCAGGTAAATTGACTTTTAGCACCACAACACCACCTTTGCAGACAATGCCAACCCAACTTCCATCATATGGGTTATTTCCCACACAAGTTCAGGCTAGTTCAAGTGGGTATGCAAAACCAGAGTCCCTTAATGTCTTAGGACATCGACCTTTCATACAAGATTAACATCGAACCTCTAGTTGAATAAGCCTTAAATTTCTAGACTTTAAACTCAACAGGTGTCACAGAGGCAGATCTAAAGAGTACGTAGTGGGGACATATGCCCCCCCATCCCTCCTTCAAGTCAATAACATTAGGGATGAGCCAAAGCCCCATGGTGAGATTGTCCATTTTTAAGATCACCAGATAGGTTAGTTCGTGAAAGAAATCATAAGGCACTAGTGTGAAATCATTGCCACCACAAGGCGTCTGAGGGAAGCCATCCCAACGAGTGACGGATTGACGCCAACCAACTTGTTTCCCTAAAGCATCAGGACCTCAAGTGCAATAAGGGAGGATAGAGAGGGCGTCAGAATCTAATTTTTATTCGCACAAAACCTCCTGGAACTTTGTAACTCTCTCAACCTTGCCCTTCACTCCCTCTTTCTCTCACTCAGCCCTCTCCTCTTTCTTTTTTTCTCTCAACCAGCCCCTCCTCTTTCTTCACGATCTGCACCACGGGCAGGGGAGCGGCAACCCCTGGCAGCTCGCCAACGGCGACCACGCCGACGCCAGACGTGGCCCGCGGCCTTCAACTCGACGCCCTATGCCACCTGAACCCCCAATCCCCCGCAGACTTGCCCCACACCGGCGAGAACAAGCTCGCCGGCTGCAGCACGGCCACGACCCATGGCGGCCGGCCACACCGAGGTCCCTAGGCCCTGACCCACGGCGAGAACAGCACCACAAAGCCACCACAAGCGCTCCTAGGCCCCCAAAACAGACCCAACACCTTGGAAACCCTTTGTTCACCGTGACTTTGATCTTTTCGTGCGCCGACGGGCCAAAGGAAGAAGATGATGGAGGGAGGGATGCTGCGATGAGGGATTTGGCTCGGGAACGGCTCGAAAAGGTCGCTGGTGGTGTGGTGAGGCTGTATGTGCGAGGAATTGAACAAAGGTTGAGCAATCGCTGCGAATTTCACCACGGAAGGGAGCTCGGGCAAAGGGGGAAGAATGGCGGGAGGAAGTCAATCCGGATGAGCTCGAGGTCAATTTATTGGAATCAAAACCGCCTCAACATGTGCCAGCTCCTGGTTGACTGCCTGCTCGTGTCCTCACCCCTGAATCCCACCTTTGCAGACAATGTCAACCCAACTTCCATCACATAGGTTATTTCCCACCCAAGTTCGGGCTAGTTCAAGTGGGTATACAAAATCAAATTCCCTTAATGTCTTAGGACATCGACCTTTCATACAAGATAACATCGAACCTCTAGTTTCAAGGCTTTAAACGCAACAAGTGTCCCAGAGTCAGATCCAAAGAGTACTTAGTGGGGGCATATGCCCCCCCCACCCCACCTCCAAGTCAATAGTACTAGGGATGAGCTAAAGCCCCTTGGGGAGATTGTCCATTTTGAAGATCACCAAATAGGTCAGTTTGTGAAAGAAATCATAAGGCATTGGTGTGAAACCATTACCACCACAAGACGTCTGAGGGAAGCTATCCCAGCGAATGATAGAATGACGCCAACCAACTTGTTTTCCTCAAGTGCAGCAAGGGAGGATAGAGAGAGCGTCAGAATCCTGGCCAAGCCCTTGCCTGATGTTAATGCTAATGACCCGCCTAGAGCTATCGTAAGAGATGCCGACAAAGGCACCGCTTCAAATGTCACCATCACGAACCCAGAATGGTGGTGGGTTGGACAATTGTTTGGTGAAATCTCTGATGGCACTTGCGTCGCTTGATTTGGCTATTATTGGGGTAGTAGTTGTGGAGGAGTAGGCTACCATGGTAATGATAATGAGAACAGAAATGAAAGAAACATAAATGAATCCTTTCGTTTCCATGGTTACACCTTTGACTATAGAATTATCATCTATCTGCAAGGACATTGACTTTTCATACAAGATTAACATCGAACCTCTAGTTGTACAAGCCTAGAATTTCTAGGCTTTAAACTCAACAGCAGTCCTAGAGGTAGACCCAAAGATTTCTTAGTGGGGGCATATGCCCCCCACCCCCTCGTCCAACTCATATTCAATATTTTGATAGACTTGAGTTTTACTTTGACAAGCTAATTAAGGTTGATGCATTAGAGCGTCCACAATGAAATTTTAGCTAGTTCTATTGTAACACCCAAAATATAGGAGTTAAAATTTCTAAAAGTATTTTCATAAAAATCATAAATTAAAATCTGTTCATGCATCTTTATCTCTTTTCTTCTCCTATTCTTTCTTTCAGCCCGGCCAAATTCTTTTCCTCTTCCTCTTTTTATTTTCCCGCGGCCGACCCAGTGGCCGATTTCCTCACCCGACCCTTGTTTTCACCGACAGCTGGGACCCACCTGTCGGCGCCTTCTTCTTGTTCTTCTCTCTTCTTTCCTTACCCAGAGTCCAGAACGACTCTGAGCTGCTGTTCGTACCCCGCTCTCTTTCTTTCTGCTTATCCCGAGTCCTGATCGATTTCCGCAGCACCGCCTTCCTAATCTCGGCCGATCTGCCCCTATAAAATCCTGCCAAAGCCCCGCCTTGCAACCCACGCCAAACTCAAATCCTTTCCTCAACACAACATCGTCGTACGACCGCTGGAAGTTGCGCCTCGGAGGAACGCCGCCGACCCGTGTCGCCGATTCTCCGTCGACTCGCCGATCTGCAGCTGCTCCGCCGTCTTCAACTCTCGCCAGAGCTCCGCAAGTTGGTGAGCATCAAGCCAACCAGAATCCCCTCTCTCTTTTGCTCCGCCGCCCACCAGATTGCTCGCCGGACCCCTGTTTCCGCCCACCGCCGTGGTTGCTAGTTCACAGCCGCCGCACAGCCAACCTGTACCCACCCTCACCTTCACCGTACTACCCCTCACTTCCCGTCATGAACCCAGCTTGAATTGAGCCCCGGAACACCAGATTTGGTGAAGCTCCAGCCATCCGCCGCCGCACACGCTCGCCGCCGATGCCCAGTTAAAACTCCGCCTCGCCCGACCCTTTTTGTTCTGTCAAGCCGACCCTTCCTCTGCCGCTCGATCTAGATCTAACGGTCAGAAGCGATCTTCACTTTACCCGGCCGATTTACCCGACCTTTTCCTTACTCGGCCGATTTACCCGACCTTTTCCTTACTCAGCCGATTTACCCGACCCACTCTTCACACCTCCGATTCGCCCGACCCTTACTCCGCCGATTTGTTCGATCCGTTGCCGATTCTGATCCAACGGATTAGATTTACCCGACCCTAGCCGTTCCCGAAACTTTTGCAGGAAGATCCCTAGGTTTCTCAGGAATCAACCCGCAGTCCAGATCAGTAGAAAATAATTAGAGATGAGCCCTTTCTTTTTCTATCCCGATCCCTGACTTTTCCAGAATTAGAACCCGCCGTCCAGAACCTATAGTTTTGCACCCCGACCCTCTGTTTAAGGTTTAATTATGTTTTGGCCCCTGAATTCTTCAGATCTAGCCTCGGGAGACTCAAAACTCTAGCAGTTAGGTCCCCAGATCACTGTTTTAACCATAACTTCATCGTTTCAATTCCGATTTCAGCGATTCTTAAGCCCACACGATCCTTGCATCATGAACTACAACTTTAGCATCTTTTCACCCTTCCGTTTGTACTGTTTGTTGTATTGTTTCTTATTTGGTTGTGTATGCTTGTTTGTGTGATCGCGTAGACAACGTGACGTTGGAGCCAAATCAAGAGCAAGCTTACGAGGAAGAGAACCAGCAGCTATTTGAAGGAGGCAAGTGGATTTCCCCCTCTGCATATTCTATTTGATCCCAACAACTGCATGAAAATACACTTTACTTTATTGTTGCTTGCATAAACTTGATGGGATTACCTATGCTAAGGACATACCTAGTCTTTTACCCCAAACCTTGAAACCCCTGGGTTTACTACTTTGTTGGGTAGTTACGCTTAGTTGCAAACTTTGGGATTGGTATTGGTTTACTCTTTTGTTAATGTTGAACACGTTTCATATTGTGGTATTATTGCGTAATTTCAAGTTCGACTTTGTTTAATGGGAACATGGAGAACCACCCAAGTGAACAGTGCAACCACAAAGTCATATGGCTCTGACCTTAGCCGATTAATTAGATGTGTAGTTTGCTGGTGGCCTTACCGAAAGGGCAAGGAGGGGGTCGGTGATAGGGGTCATAGCCCGGTCCTCTTGGGGTAGCTGCCTTTGCTAAGGAGCTGACCATTAGGGAGGTTTATGGACCACGCCGCTACTGAAACTCTAGCGGGCTGCCTAGCTTTCGACATGTCTTTGTAAAGGCTTCGTAGTGTACCCTCGCCACTCACCTCGGAAGTGTTTAAGGGCCTTGCAAACCCGGGCGATTCAGGGAAACACGATTTGTGGGTAAAGTGTACAACCTCTGCAGAGTGTAAAACTGTTATAACAGCCGTACTCACGGTTATGAGTGGCTTGGACCCTCACATGATAATTTAAACTTGAAGATTAATTAAATCGTGGTTCATGGTTTTATGTTATGGTTGATGGTATCTTTATGTTTTTGCTAAAGTGGGATTGGTATAAACTTAAACCTAATAAATAGGTTCTTGATAATAAATATTTGACCAACTAAAAGCAACCGCTGCTGCAAACCCTAGCCTATCCTTGATAGCCTTGCATTTTCACCCCACTTGCTGAGTACCAACCATGAGAGTACTCACCCTTGCCCCCCGCTGTTCAGAAGAGAACTTTGAAGAGGAGATCTTCGACGACTTCGAGGAGTTATAGGTCCTGCGTTCACCAGTCATCGCCTGTGGAAGACGGAGTTGTTGAAGACTTCGTATAGGGTATAACGGTTTATCGTTAAAGACATTTGTGTCTCTTATATACGGAGTGTAATATTGTTAAATACTTTATTTAGTTACTTTTGAGCATTGTCTTTGATATATATTACACTTTCCGTCTACCATATGTGTGTGAACGAGATCCTGGCGCACATATGAGATGCATCTGGTTCTTTCAAGAATCGGGTGTGACATCTATCCCTTATGATCATATTTCATTAAAGCAGTTTGTGGCATCTATCAGGGCATTTATCGGTATTTTCTCCAAATGCAACACAGAGTGGCTTGAATCCGTGCTTTCAGAGCTCATAGAGTGACGAGCAGAATTTATAGCGCCAGTGTGACGTGGGTTCTAAGCTAAGTTGGGAGTGCGGGCTCACTTGTATTATATTCTTCTTTCTATTTAAGCAATACCGGCAAAGACAAGCTAACGGAACCCAAACTACTACAGCTAGAATGCTTCCAACAACGATCTCAATCATTTGCGCTTTCGACTTTGAATTTTGAGAACTTAGAGGATTCCCTTCTGCAGCAACATCAACTGAAGACTTAAATCTTGAAAGTAGACCAGAGAGGTCATTATGTGCGACATTAAGGAAACTAAGATATGTCAAAGTAGTGAAAGGCTTCTGGTATTACCCCATTGAGATGATTTTCCAATAGATCCAATATTTCAACACCACCTTTGCAGATAATGGAGAAATAATACCTGATAGGTTCTGCCCAGGTAAATTGACTTCTACCACCATAACACCACCTTTGCAGATAATGCCATCCCAACTTCCATCACATGGGTTAATTCCCACCCAAGTTCGGGCTAGTTCAAGTGGGTATCCAAAACCAGAGTCCCTTAATGTCTTAGGACATCGAACTTTTATACAAGATTAACATCGAATCTCTAGTTGTCCAAGCCTAGAATTTCTAGGCTTTAAACTCAACAGGTGTCCCAGAGGCAGATCCAAAAAGTAATTAGTACGGTTATATGCCCCTCCCCCACCCCACCTCTAAGTTAATAGCATTAGGAATGAGCCAAAGCCCCATGGGGAGATTGTCCATTTTTAAGATCACCAAATAGGTCAGTTCGTGAAAGAAATCATAAGGCACTGGTGTGAACCCATTGCCACCACAAGACGTTTGAGGGAAGCCATCCCAGCGAGTGACGGAATGACGCCAACCAACTTGTTTCCCTCATCAAGACCTTAAGTGCAGTAAGGGAGGATAGAGAGGGGGTTAGAGTCCCGGAAAAGCCCTTGTCTGTGAGGTTAATGCTAATGACCTGCCCAGATCTGTCACAAGAGATGCCGACAAAGGTATCGCTGCAAATGTTGCCGCCATAGACCCAAGATGGCAGTAGATTGAACAATTTGATGAGAACATCACCTGCTCGGATACAACCACATTGGCAACTTTTGATTCAAAGGTGAAACAATTCTTTGTCATCATTGTATTTTCTACATTTGATGAATTGATGTTGCGCCATGATGTGTGTTCATTGTCATTTTCAGAAATAGAGACATGGATCAAAATGAGTACTAAACACACATGGAAGGCATGAAGGACCAAAGAAGTTGATTGAGAACCAATTCTATGTATTCCCAACATTTTCCACCATGCCACCCCCACAGTTTGGCCGAAAGAAAGAATGAGATTGAATCTAATACATTTTGGAAGGGCTGGAATCGGACTGCAGGAAAACATCAACTTATGACGGCCGCCTCGACTTCATCCGGACTATGTTTTGGGCGTTCATGTACTTGATGGAATCCTTATCAAGTCTAATTCATATGAATCCGGATTTATCTCCATATCTTCTTCGAGGCGGCCGCAATCGCTGATTTACTACAGAGACCTTTTCTGTCCACGATGCTGTGTCACCTGATTTTGGCCCGATAGGCTGTGTGTCAAGTCGGGTCCAATAGGGATGCGTCCTAGGGTTGGAGCATGACCCCAGCACCCCTGTGGTCGCCCTCCCACGTTATTATACCCCTTAGCCACCACCAGGAACACTTGGGTTTTATTTTGTTGAAAGTATTTGTCATTGCTACTTCCTTATAGATGTGTGTGTTGGTAGACCATCCATTCTACTCGATTCAGAACTACACCTTTTTAAGTTTAGATTAATTTTTAACTCTATATTTGTAATTTTGTTGCTTGTTCTACTTGTTCTTTCTTGTTCTTCGATTGCTTGTAGGAATTACTCTAGTGGTTTGGTTGATCATGCTCCAAAAGATCGCGGCGACCATTGGAGATGGTGTATCGGTTGCTAAGGCGTAACATTCTTGGAAGGCTGTAGTACGGGCATGAACGTCGTCTCCATCCTCAAATCGAGTTATCCCCCTTCTCTCATTGAAAGTCCGGGAACAAACCCTAGCGGGTTCTCATCAGTCGGTAATCAGAGCAAGGTTCTTCGATGAGAGACTTCCAATCCTTCGCTGGTTTTAATTTCCTATAGTTCAGAAAAGCCCAAGAAAAAATATTTATTATATTAGTATACCCGCAGTCCAAATTGACCCTTTGAGCCTTTACTAGTACTGCATAGTTAGGGCTTGTTGAGCTTTTTGCTGCATCAGTTGTGTCAAGTTGCTTTTCTTACTTTAGTCCTTTTAGAGTTTCGAGTTCTTGTCATATTCTTTTATTTCGGAGTTTCTTTTCAGCATGAGAAGAAAAATGCTGTAATTTCTATGTCCAATCTCTTATTTGGAAGTTTTAACACAATCTGGAAAGCTTAACTCGTGCTCTTTCCAGCGAATCTGACCTTGCTCCCAAACTCTTTCTAAGCGCTCCACAATCACCTTAGAGATTTTTGTTGCTGGCTGTTTGATACATGATTTGCCAATCTAAATTGGGAGGGGCTGTATGTTGTAAGCTTTTTGTTGGTTGTCATAACATAAAAAAAAGATTTTGGGCCCCTTAAAAAAGGAACATGAAGAAGAAGAAGAAGAAGAAGAAGAAGAAGAAGAAGAAGAAGAAGAAGAGAACAGGAAAAGAAAGAGGCTGTTTTTTATGTTTCTCTTTTAGTTCAAATGGTGTGTTGTGTCTTTCTTTGTGTCCAGGCTCACGCTTCTAGCACAATTTAGGCTAGGACCAACACAGTACCACCGTTGAACGTTTACTCAACTTGCTTTTGTGACTAATGGGTGCTAGTATGTTTTTCTTACTTAAGCCCACCTACTGTTCCATATATTCAACTACAGCTTGACAGGTTTTTGTGGCTGTGGCACCGATACACTTCATTCCATGGTTGCAGACTTGTTGGTTGTCGTCACCTCCTGTTTTTCTTGGTAAGAACTTGTAAGAGCTTATTTGAATAGCTTGAGATTAAGAGAATTACAATAGACACATCTGTATAAGAGCAGGAGGATACATATTATTTTTGTCTTTCTCGATTTCTACT
Organism: Panicum miliaceum; assembly: GCA_032594955.1. Lineage (NCBI taxonomy): Eukaryota > Viridiplantae > Streptophyta > Magnoliopsida > Poales > Poaceae > Panicum > Panicum miliaceum. The sequence goes on from CM064061.1 coordinate 11,971,903, forward strand.
ACTCATAGAAGGTAATACGGAGATTTTTGAGCACCCTCAAATTCAGGATATCATTCAACACTTGCCTTCATGTGCTGGTGAGTTTAATCCTAAAGCATACATTGATTGGGAGTTAAAAGTAGATAATGAATTTGATGAGCATGTCCTGACCGAGGAACAAAAAATTTATATTACCTCTAATATTTAACTGAACATGCTTTGTTGGAATGTAAATATATTTGTAAGCATAACAATAATGTTCCGCAAACTTGAACATATTTCAAAATGCATTTTAGAGATGTCTATATTCCTGCATATTATGTTGATCATTTGCTTACCAAACTAGAGAAATTGAAATAGGGTGGTAGAACTGTGAAAGAATACTATCATGTCTTTAAGATTTGTATCATGTTTGGTGGATTAGATGAATGCATGGAAGATGTAATGAGTAGGTTTATGAAAGGGCTCAACTCTGAAATTCGAACCTTGTTAATTAGCAAGTCATATAGCTATATTGATCAATTATTTTGTCTTGCTCTCAATGCTAAAAAGGAGATTCTATTATTTGTGAATACTTACAAGAATGATGTAACAAATAATTATCAAAATTTATCCACTCTATGTGCTAACCAAGAGCAACAAATACTGGAACACGCTGCTGATTCACCTTTATCACAAGATAAATTACTTGTTGTTTCTTGTGATAAAGATAACTTGTGTGATGATGCTTCTTTTACTCATATGCCACAATTAGTGAATAAGTGATACTTTTGGTTTGGAACCATACAAACATGCTGAAGATAAACCTTTTCATCCTATTACTTATGCACAAGATAAATTGTTATCTTTTTTAAATATTTTGGGTTATATTGAATTTGATATTCTGTGTAATCTAAATTGTCTAAACAAGAAGCTTAAACTCGATTCCGGTTTTCTAAAGTTTAATCATTTTTCGCTTCATGCAATCGACAAATGTGACACAAAGGAGAATATTTAGTGCATAAAGTTTATATTTGCTCTAATATGAAATATCCTTTTGGGCTACAATACCATAATTAAATAGGAGGCTGCACTAACACTAATAATGTCTTGCAAAATTTTTCTAGTTTTTCTCCTATGCAACAGGGTCAGATCGAAGATGGGAGCACTGCTGGTTGTGGTCGTGCAGCATAGTCATCGCTCCATATTCCAACATCAAAGCAAGCATCTTTGAATGCCATGAGAGCAAGTCAAGAACGACTTGCATCCAAAAAGGGGAGAATGATGAGAACACCACCTGCTCGAATACAACCACATTGGCAACTTTTGATTCAAAGGTGAAACAATTTCTTGTCATGATTGTATTTTATACATTTGATGAATTGATGTTGTGCCATAATGTGTGTTTATTGTCATTTTCAGAAATAGAGATATGGAATAAAAAGAGTATTAAACACACATGGAAGGTATGGAGGGCCAAAGAAGTTGATTGCGGATCAATTCCATGTATTCCCAACGTCCTCCACTAGGCCACCACGACACTTTAGCCCAAATAAAGAATGAGATTAAATCTAGCACGTTTTGGAAGGGTTGGATTCGGACTGCAGGAAAGTGACAACTTCTGTAGGCCGCGTCCCTGGAAGACTGTAGTCGGGCTATGAACGTCGCCTCCATCCTCAAATTGAGTTATCCCCCTTCTCTCATCGAAATTTCAGGAACAAACCCTAGCGGGTTTTCATCGCAATTGTTTGGTGAAATCTCTGATGGCACTTGAATCGCTTGATTTGGCTATTGTTGTGGTAACAGTTGTGGAGGAGTAGAGTACCATGGCAGTGATAATGAGAACACAAATGAATCATTTCATTTCCATGGTTAGACCTTTGACTATAGAATTATCAGCTATCTGCAAAAATACTGTGGAGTATTTCTACCTCAGTTTGAGGTCTTCGCATGCTTGATTAAATAAGCCTGCAACAAAGTTAGAATGTCACTAAATTAGCAAGACATATATTTATTTCAGCTATTCTAATTCACACATTAGAAATCAGATATGAACGATGAATTACAAAGATTATATAGCACAATAGTAGCCAAAAAATTTATAAGAATAACAAGTTATATTAAAAGCATTGTACATCAATGAGGTCTGTAGGACCCCATGTTACACTTTGGAGTGCTGCGATGGCAGCACAAGTAGCTGGTGATCTTGTGTGTGGCAAGAAAAATTAGCCAAGCTGTGGTTGATCATAACCTTTGCCTGCATATCAACGCAATATGCAGTTCTATTTTTCTATCTATTAATTTTCATCACCTTAAAAGCACATCTATCTTGGAGACAAATGAATTGTGAGAGCAGTGGAACTCAATCTCCGAAAAATTGCAACGTCCCCTTTTGTAGTCACACATCAATAACAAAAGGATGTAGGACTGAGGATATACCTTTTACTTGTACAACTTAGGTTTGGCATTCATGGTGAGTGGAAAGGGGCAATGCTGGAGGCGAGGCGGCCGTGTCCTATGCTCCTCCCACAGATCAACCTGGCAAGCTCCTTTGCCGGCGTAACGTGTGTGGGTATTTTTTTACCCCGTCTTTTTTATCAGTGCGCTAGTGGGGTCAGTCGGGATTCTCAGTCGCACGCCCACTCGGATGTTTCTGATTTGAGAGCTTTTACCCATCTTTCTTATCAGTCGCCAATGTTCCTAGTCGCACTGATAATCGATCGCGGAAGCATGCGTGTCTTAGGACATCGACCTTTCATACAAATTAACATCGAACCTCTAGTTGTCCAAACCTAGAATTTCTAGACTTTAAACTCAAACGGGAGTCCCACAGGCAGACCCAAAGAGTACTTAGTGGGGGGCATATGCCCCCCCCCCCCCCACCACCGCCTTATATTCTGTATCTTGGTGGACTTAAGTTTTACTTCGAGAAGATAACAAATTTTGATGCACTAGCACGCCCACAATCAAATTTTAGGTAGTTCTACCCCCTAAATAAGATAGAGAATATCTAGAGTGCGGTATAGTATAATTGGCAATAGCATTGAGGATGAGCTTGGGCTTCATGTGTCCATTTTGGTAATCAATAGGGAGGTCAATCCCTAGAAGAAATCATGGGGTGGTGCGATGAACCTATTGGCCCTTAACATGAGACTGATGAGGCAAAGTCATCCTCAGAAGTGATGGAATGACATCATTTAACTTTTTTTCTCTGACTACTAGGTCCTTGATTGTGCTATAGGAGGATAAAAAGGGAGTCAACGTCCTTGGCAGGTCCTTGTCTTTGACAATAACGCTACTCACCTATTCCAAGCCATCGCAAATGATGTTGATAAGGTGTCGCTGCAGATGTTACCAACATGGAACTAGGATGGTATCGCAAATGATGTTGATAAGGTGCCGCTGCAGATGTTACCAACGTGGAAATAGGATGGCAGTGTGATGGATAATAATTTGAGAAAGTTTGTGATGGTGGCCGCGTTGTCAGATTTGGCTGCTATCGTGACAGCGGCGAGGAGGAGAAGGCAAAAAAGTATTTCCCTCCCTATAGTTAGACCTCTAGCTTGCATATTTGTAGCTGATCTGCCGCTTTGCAATCTGCAATGACATCTTTAGAGTTTGTCTATATCAATTTTATGGCAAATTCATGTTATAAATCATAATGAAAGTAGGCAAGCATATCACAACTGCAGACTTAGTTTGCCTAAGAAGAATTGCATACATGCAGGGGCAACAAAAGGGGTGGGAGCAAAAGCCCTCTCCATGCTGGGTGTTTAATATTAATCAGTGAAAAATAAAGTTCAGTTTACTCCAATAAGTTATTTGTTGTAATGTATTCGTCTGTATTGATCTTTTACATTCACCCTTTATAGCTCACTTAATTATTGCTGGAAAGTTATGTAAATGAGATCGTTGGGGTGTGTGCTACACAAGACGCATGCATAGAATTTGAATTTTGAACCGACTAAGGCCGGTCTCAATGAGAGTTTCTTAAGGAGTTTCATGGGCATTAAATTTTATGCCATATCAGTAAATTTGCTGATATGACACGGTCATTATGAGAAGAAAGGAGGGAGAATTTCATGAGATGTGATATGTGAGAGAAGTTTCATCCTCATGATAGTCCCCCAGTTCGGTTTCCAAGTTCTTGGTCTTAATAGTAGTGCATGAAACAATACACTAAGACTAATTTAAAATAGACCGAGTACAATAACAACATAGTGACATCTTGAGTTTTGTCAAGGTGATATGGTTCCTTTAGACTTATACCATATCAACCTGCCACATTCTGGCACCATGTGACTACGAGGGGCGAAGCAAATAATGTATGCATAAATGTTTTTATTTAAAACAAACTAGGTACGAGAGCTGCCGATTATATTAAAAAGAAGTACGCCCAGATTAGGCACAACAAACAATATTGCATTGCACAAATAGCAAATTGGTGAAACATTTGACACGAACGACCAATGACGCGGACACCTGCAGCAGCAGTGCTGGATTTCATGCTGGGCTTGTTAAGACAAGGATCTTTCTCTTGTCAAAAGTCTTTTGCTATTCACCTTTTTGTATAAGGTTGTTGAATACTATGAAAAACTTGGGAACTTGGGATGCTTGTATCCTTGTGATGAATCGTTCTGTTTCCTTTGTGGCCATTTCTTATGAAATTTTACAATTCAAACTTAGCTGTTTGGTTCCTGGAACCTCCTGGACGTGGAGCGCAGGAACAGGCTCCTCAGGCTGCGCCCGCTCTCCTTGGCCCGCTTCCCTGCTCCCCGCGCATCTCCGCCCCGCGGCACGGCCGGCGCCGCGGCGGCGTGGTCGGCAATGCCGAGGCCGGACTCGAGCTTCCGCGCCACGCTGACGAGCTCGTACGTGTCCCACAGCGACCGCCCGAAGTCCCACGCCGCCTCGCGGGGCGGAGCTGCCTCCGCGGCGGCGGCCGCGGCCATGGCCTCCAGCTTGAACCGGGACGGCCGGTGCCGCGACGCGCCCGCGCGGGGGCGCGCGCCGGCGCCGGCCGCGTCGCTGTCGTCCCCGCCGGTCTCCAACGCCAGCGACGGCCGCGGGTTGCCCGAGTGCGCGTGCCACGCCTGCGCCACCGCCTTGAGCAGCTCCACGTCGACGTCGCCCGCCGCGCACGGCTCCGCCGAGCGCTTCATGCCGCTCAGCCGCCGTGCGGCGTTCGGCTGGGCCGTGGACGAGAGCCGATTGAGCTTGCGCCGTTGGTTTGGCGGGTAACGGTGGCCTCTAGCTTGTCCGCATTTCAGCCTCACGTCTCTCAAGCACTGAGCCAAGAGCAATGTCACGTCAGAGTGTCGGAGTATATATCTTCAATCTTCTCGCAAGATCAGCGACCCAAAATACAAAATCCTGAGCGAAAATCTTGCAGACTTGCATCTGTGCCTACTAAGAGGCTAAGAGCACAACGCGCTTTCCCTACCAAACGGCCGAGCATCACAGTTGATTCAGCTTTGGCAGAATGGTGCTTGGGACCTCCATCAACAAAATCGACTATCAAGCGCGTCAGCCAATTAGTTGAAGATATATACTCCAGCAGGCCCTACAACAAGTTCAGCTGCTACTACATGCAGGTCTGGATGCAAGGGGAATTGAGGATTTGCGGACCCTTGTTGCGGACGGAGAAATTTTGATATTTGATACTAAATTCGTACGCCTCACACGTTTTGACATTTAATTTGCAAGCCTTTCCAAATTAACCTTCCGCATGTGAATTCTTTCGATTTGGGGGATTTCTCCTCTTTTTCTTGATTTCTTGATTTTCGTTTTCATTTTCCTTTTTCTGGGCATTTGAACTTCCGGTTTTGCCCCCGATCCAATCGATTGGATCAAATCGGTCTCTGTGCTCCCGGCCTCTCTCGCTCCTCCCTGTTTCTTCGGCATCGGCACACAAAAGCATCGCAGCCTGGATGACGCGCGCATGAACCTCGAGGTGCTCAAGCACCGCGCCACCGTCCTGCTGCTCGAGTCCAGCCTGCCGCAGGCGATGCAGCTGGCCGGCCGCGACGGCGCTGTCACCAGCAGGAGCTCCACCGCCTCCGCATCTGCCGCCGCTCATCACCGACCCGCCATGTCGCAGACCAGGCTGCCCTTCGCCCCTGTGAAGGCCGTGCCGGTGCCGGCGGCTGGCACTACTCACAAGAGCGGCCGCAAGCGGGATAGCCTGGGCAAGCCGGTGGGGAGGGCCAAAGCCAGCAGCAATAAGCTGGCGGCAGAAGCTGCTTCTCCAGTAGCGTTGATCGCCAGGCCGCCCAGGCACCCAACGGCGGTGACGCCCTTCCTTCCACATGAGAAATTTCGATGTGGCAGCGGCGGCGGGCAAGAACAAGAAGAAACAGGGAGGGGCGAGAGAGGCCGGGAGAGCACAGAAGAGGAGACGGATTCGATCCAATCGATTGGGTCAGGGGTAAAATGGGAAGTTCAAGTGCCCAGAAAAAGGAAAACGAAAACGAAAATCACGAAATCAAGAAAAAGAGGAGAAATTCCTCAAATCGAAAGAATTCACGTGCAGAGGGTTATATTTTGAAAAGTTCGCGAATTGGATGTCAAAACCTATGAGACGTGCGAATTCAATGTCAAATATCGAAATTTCTCGTGCGAATGCTGCCATCCCAAACCCAAAACGCAACTGTTATACAGATTTGGAAGTCCATGGCACCACCCAAGCGCAAATACTTCTTCTGGCTTCTTCATCGTCACCGGCTGCCCAGCAGAGTGTTTTTTTCACCACCGCCACATCCCCCCGGATGCAACCTGCCACTTCTCTGGCCAGTCTGAATCGCGAGACCACTTGCTTCTGCATTGTCCACACTGCCATTCCTGACAAATCAATGTGCAGTTGGGTCGGGGACTGTGACTTGGGATTCGGTGGCTCAGCTCACCTGTGATTTTTGTTCCTCCCTAGAACAGTAGAATCACGCCGGCCGCTACCAGGTTCCATAGATGAGAGCATCTTTCCGAGCTCCGAGCGCAGCTGCATTACGTTTGGAGACTAGCAAGTGAAAGAGATGTGTTGGTGATGCAGACATGTATGGCTGTGTCCAGGAAGCATCAGTATCGGGTGTGTGCCAGGCCTCGTTATCCTCTTGCTTGACATGTGTGCGGCCATGGAGTTTGACTCGACCACAGCGAATGGATGCATGGAGAAGGAGAATATGAACAACAAACCATCTTCCTTCTTCCCTCCTCTTCCCCTTTGGATGTCCCTCCATCCTCCTGATGTTGGCGTGCCGGCCGCTGGGCCGCCGCCACCGTCCTTCACCGGGGAGAAGCAGATCTAGCGTCGATGGTCGCCGATCCGTCGCCTGCCGGCCTGGCTAGGCCTAGCCATCGCAGATCGGCGGGTGGTGACCGAGCCTTGGGTGGCGGCGCCGGATCCAGGGCCAGTGAGGCCGGATCCGGCCTCGCCCGAGGGCTGGCGCGACGAGATGGGGGGCAGCAGTGGCATCCTCACGCCGTCGTGCCGCCTCAGGCGGCGACGGATGGCGGCTCCCGTGGCGGGACACGGCGGCCTGTTGCGCGGCTCCCCGTGGTGGGGGCCCAGCAGCCGGTAGCGTGGCTGTCCGTGGCAGCGCGACTGCCTTCCCCCGATATGCTACAATGGCGGTGGTGGTCGGGCGGCCTGGGCCAGCTGTGGTGGCAGAAGGTCGTCAGGTTGAGTTTCTCGATAAAGTCTTGCTTGGTCTTCGACCGTTGCCGGTAATGATGGTGCCATGGTGCATCGTTCTTAAGGCGTTGAGGTGAGAACCTCAACCTCCAAGGATTGCTCCAGGTGAAAACCGAAGAACTGATTGTGGTTTTGGCAACGACGGCATCTTGATGGGTTGCTCTCCTGCTGGGGCGTCACTATGGAGTCCTTGGAAGGGCGACGATGGTCAGTGTGGAGGGATGAAGATGTGAATGGGATGGAGTTCGTGGTAGAGATCGACTTAGTGCGGTGTTTACACGTGTCAAGGGGAAAAGTGAACGATCGCCTAATGACTATCACGGCAACGATCATGGAGGCCCGGACCCACTCGCGGCGACAGCGACCATCGTCAGCCCAACATGGGAGGGAAACGCTCCGCTTCGCCCGACCGAGTCCTTCGGGGTCGGATGCTCCCGACCCCCCGGCGGTCGGGCTCCGCCTCGCCCGACCCCTCGCCGCAAGGGGTCCGCCTCGCCCGACCCCTCGCCGCAGGGGTCCGCCTCGCCCGACCCGGGGCGTAAAGGGTCAGGCTCACCTGGGCCCGCCAGGCGGGAGTCAGCCTCGGGCGCAGACGCAAGCGCTGATCACGTGGGCCTGCCGCCAGCCTTGCCATAAATGCTCCACAGCTCGGGCGCACAGAAGGGCGCCCGCGCCCCTGACGTGACCCGTCACACCTACCCGCCCACGACCGAGCCGCGCACGGCACAGCAGCGCGGTCTTCTCTGATTCACTGTCAGGCAATCATGATCTGCGTCGCCTGGCACAGGAGCACGCCTGACCGTCCTCGCTCTCACCTACCCGTCCTCGTGCCCTGCAAATCCGGCGACAGGGACGGGACGCCCGCGCCGCGCAGGCTGTCTGCAGGATAACAGGGGCAGTCGTGGCAGCCGTCTGCCCCGACGGGACGGAAGTCACGGCCATCATCACGCACGTCCGCCGGCACCGGCCCCCGAGGAGGACAGCGACAAGATCTGAGGAAGCCGTCTGACAGAGCCGAAAGCTGAAGCCGACCAGGGCGCCCGAGGAGCTCGAATCTTCCCCTTGGATTCTGCGCCTCCTCCCTCTCTCTCTCTCTCTCTATCCCTTCGCACGTCTCGCATGTAACCCGGTCGTCCCCCTGGAACTATAAAGGGAAGGCCGGGACCCAAGAGGGGGAAAAAATTTTAAAGACTCCCATACACTCACACTCACACTTTCTCACACGGGCTTCTTCTTCCCCGCGAAGAAGAACACGCCCTCACCATTAGAGCTTCAGTGCACACCTTAGAGACTTGGGACCTGTTCCCTCTCTCGCTTCTCTGTAACCCCTACTACAGAACCCGCGTGGGCAACACGAGCAGCTCCCCATACTGGACGTAGGGCTTCTTCTTACCCGAACCAGTCTAAACCCCGTGTCACCCGCGCAACCATTCGGAGCCGTACGCGCATAAAAGAAATTTACTAGTCTAAGTCTTGATCACCAATCTTGACAACGACAGTTGGCGCGCCAGGTAGGGGACCCTTGCGCGTACATCATCGGCTTCGGATGGCCAGCCACGATGTCAGCTTTGCTCCGGGCTCCCTGGTCCGCTTTGGGAGCCTGGACTTCCTCGCACCGGAGAGGGGATCGACCTAATCCCTCTCCTCGCCTCACCCACTCGCCTCATCACCTCTGGCTCTGCCTCCAGGGTGGTGGCGAGTGGCCGGACGCGCGCCGGAGGGTCTCCTTCGGCGGGACGGCTCTTCGGGCTGCGCAACGCCGCGACAGCCTACAGTCGTTCCCTGGCGCAGCCCATGACCGTGCCGCCTGCGAGCAACGAGCTCGCGGGCGCGACGGGGGCGATCTCCGACGCCAGTTCCAGCAGTAGGAGCCACCACCCCTCGCGTGAGTGCTTCATGGCCGACGTGCACTCCGAGGGATCCAACGGCAACGGCGCCGGGAGGAGGCAGCAAACTCCCCCACCGCATGCCGCGGCCACGACGGGAGCCCTCGCCCGGGCCCCGGCACGACCGCGACAGCCAGAGGCGTGCGTGGCGCCCCACCAGGAGGTTGAGCGCCCCTGCAACGGGGGCGGGGCGCGACTACGAGCGCGCGACGTCCAGCAGCGCATCTGCGTTGACAAGGATCGCCCCCAGCTCTTCGCCCGCGCCAGTCAGAACATCGCCGCAGCGGCGGCCCTGCTTCGACGACTCCCCGAGCCAGAGACGCCCGAAGAACGCCAGGCGCATCGAGAGGTGCGCGACCTGCTCGAGTGCGCCGCCGTTCAGCAGGCGGAGAGCTCCGCGTCCCGGCGAGGCGGGCAAAACACCAGCGGGGCAGCCCCCACCGCACCCACTGAGAGGCGGGGGGAGTCCATCCACCAGCCTCCTCCTCGGGCGAACCAGGCCGCGCCCGCTCGATGGACGTCGCCACCCGCAGGAGGTTGGGCCCCATCCATTCACCGGCGCGTCGGTCCCATCCGCGACGCCCGTGACACCCTGGACGCGCGGAGGCGTTCCCGCGCGGACAGGGAGGAGGGGGTGGACCGCGGCTACCACGTCCACCGCGGCGGCCGCTATGACAGCGAGGAAGACCGCAGCCCGAGCCCCGACCCAGCGGGGCCCCGGGCCTTCTCCACGCGCATCCTGAACGCGCCATTCCTGCCGCGCTTCAGGCAGCCAACCAACGTGGCCAAGTACTCCGGGGAAACGACCCCGGGCTATGCCTCAGCGACTACCGGCTTGCATGTCAGGCCGGTGGGGCGGACGATGACCTGTTCATCATCCGCAACCTCCCACTTTTTCTAGCCGACTCAGCGCGAGCCTGGCTAGAACATATCCCCTCAGGACGGATCCGCAGTTGGAACGACTTGAGGGAGATATTCGTGGGAAACTTCCAGGGCACGTACATGCGCCCTGGCAATTCCTGGGATCTCCGGAGCTGCCGCCAGGAGTCGGGTGAATCCCTTCGGGACTACATTCGACGCTTCTCCAGGAAGCGCACCGAGCTCTCCAACGTCGCGGACGCCGACGTCATAGGGGCATTCCTGGCAGGAACTTCCTGCCGACCCCTCGTCCACGAGTTAGGGCGCCGAGGCCCGCGGACCACGGAGGACCTCCTCAACATCGCCACCAGCTTCGCTTCGGGCGAGGAGGCCGTCGGAGCAATCTTCGACCGCTCCAAGGGCGAGGCGAAGCGGAAGGAGGACGCCGACGAGGGCACCTCCAACCGTCCGCAGAAGAAGAAGAACAAGCAGCGGCGCGAGGCACCCCTCGTGGCGGCTGCTGAGCGCAAGCGGGGTCAGCCGCCCACGGAGGGCACCCCCGGCTTTTTCGACAAGTTGCTCGAGGGACTGTGCCCGAACCACGAGTTCCCCGCAAAGCACGCCTACAAGGACTGCAACCTCATGAAGAGGTACTTTGCGGGCAACCCGGTGAGGGGCGACCGTAGGCGGAAACCCGACAAGGAGAAGAAGGACGACGAAGGGAAGGAAGATGGCTTCCCCAAGGTGGACGGCTGCTTCGTGATCTTCGGCGGGCCGGCGGCCTACGATTCCAGATGTCGCCGGAAGCTGGAACGCCGCAAAGTCTACGCGGCGGAGCCAGGGACGCCGACCTTCCTTGACTTGTCGGGATACGCCATCACCTTCGACCGATCCGACCACTCGGGACGTGTCCTGCAGCCAGGGCGCTTCCCCCTCGTTGTCGACCCTATCATCGGCACGAGGCGCCTCACCTCATCCGCGAGACGCTCCCGACGGACAAGATGGAAGCACGAAGGATTGCGCGCCGTGCCAAATCATTGTTCATCATCAACCAGGAGCTCTACAAGCGGAGCCACACCGGCATCCTCCAACGCTGCATCCTGATCGAGCAAGGAAGGGCGCTGATTCAGGACATCCACGCAGGGGCCTGCGGCCACCACGCCGCGCCAAGAACCCTCATCGGGAACGCCTTCCGGCAGGGCTTCTACTGGCCAACGGCGGTCGCCGATGCCACCCACGTGGTCCGCACCTGCGAAGGGTGCCAATTTTTTGCGCGCCAAACTCACATGCCGAGGTCGGCACAAGTTGACCCCTCCGTGGGAAGGTCCTTTCATCATCACCCAAGTGCTGCGGCCAGGCACGTACAAGCTGGCGACCCCCGATGGGCAGATCTTCAGCAACGCTTGGAACATAGAATAGCTAAGACTCTTCTACCCTTAAATTCTGTTTCCAAGTTTAAACACACGCATTTCTGTAATTTTCTAGTCCACGGAGAAAAGCAATTTTGAGTCGACCTTTTTTGAGTCTCGTCATGAGCTTAGGGATATCCGACCCTGACCCTACCTCAGGATCCAGCGTGAGCAGGGGCCCCAGCTCCTCTGCCCCCGACGCCGCCGCAGGAGCAGGCACGGCCACCACGGGTGCCGCTGGCCTCGACGGCGGCTCCGCAGCGTGCGCCACCATCCCTGCCGAGGTCGCCGCGGCCGCCGTCGGCGCCGACGCGCGTCCCGACTCGCCCGCCGCCGCCACGGTCTCCGCCGCAGTCACCGGGGCAAGCGTCCCCTCCTCCGCTGCGGCCGCCGGAACGGGCACCTCCTCCTCTGCCGCCATCGTCGCCCCCGCCACGGCGTCCCGGGCGGATACTCGCGGCGCCGTCGCCGCCGCCTCCGCTGCGGCCGTCGGGGCGAGCGTCCTCGCCTCCTCCGCCGCCGTCGTGCCTGTCGTAGCCATGGGGGTGGACCCCTCCGTCCCCGTCGCCACCGTCGGAGCAGCATGCTCCTCCTCCGCCTCGTCATCGAGGTTTATCACCTCCTCAATCCGAGGGCCCCCGGGAGCAACCCCCCGTCCCGCAGGGTCCGCCGTCGTAGGAGCCACCCCGACGGCAGGCTCCGCGGTTTCCCCGGCAGCGCCACCTCTTGCCCTCGGCAGGGCCGCGGTCCGCCCCACGGAGGTGGACGACGCTCGCAGCACCTTCCTCGGCGCCACCAGCGGGGCACGGCTTCGGGGAGCGGCGCTGCAAGATGACAAATGACATCAACAAAAGCAACTTGATGTCGGGAAAGGAAGGAGACGGGCGAGGATTTTTCCACTTACACTGCATGGGCGCTAGGACGGCGGGCGCGCTTCGCCTCTGAGTCCAAGGCCGACCCCGGGGCATCTGGCTCTGCTCCTCTGCTCCTGGGTCAGGGGCAGAGGGACAGGGGTCAGCCCCGTCGACTCCTGGGGCGCGCCCCGCGCCGACCCTTGAGGCGCGGCCCCGGAACCCTGAGGGGTCGGGTCCCGGGCGGACGGGCCGCTCGATCTGTCCCCCGCGGCCGCTTGGGAGCGCTGCTCCCGGATAACGAGCGCGCCCGGCTGAGGGGCCGGGATGCGCTCCTCCTCCTCTTCCTCCTCCTCCTCCTCTTCCTCCTCCTCATCATCATCGTCGTCGTCGTCGTCATCATCGTCGTCGTCGTCCGATATGACCGGACCTCTTCGCCGCCGTTGAAACTCCTTGGCGAGTTTTTTCTGGTTCTTCGCCTCCTTCTCGTCCTTGCGCTTCTTCTGTTTCTCGGCAAAGAGGCGGTTCCGCAGCCGCTGCTCAGCGTCCTCAGGAACGGGCGGACGCGCACCGACGACATTCGTCAACTGGCCCTGCAGGCACAAAGGCTCCGCGTCAAAACGGCAAGTCGAGAGGCGCAAGGAGAGGTAACGGGCGCACGAGATCCTTACCAGATCGACGAAATCCCTGTCCGGCCGCATCGGAGGGTGGCCGAGCACCGGGAAGACGACGTCCTTGTCTTCCAGCGCCTCCCGGATGCGCTGCCGGACCTCGGAGGCGGGGAGCGCGCCCGTCGCAAGGACGGTGCCCTCGGTTGGCGCGCTAGGAACCATCTCGGCGAGCGAGCGGATCCGAAGCATCAGCGGCGCCACCCTCCGAGAGTGGTACGCCCCGATAACTCCGGCCCCGGTGAGCCCCTTCGCCTTCAGGTACTCGATGGCGCGGAGAAGGCTGGAGATCCGCTTCTTCTCCTTCTCCACTGGGCCGTACGCCCACACCTCCGGCGCCGCCTCGAAGACGCGGCCGGTGAACTCCGGCAAGGGGGATTCAGAGTTGTTCTTTACATAGAACCACTGCTGATGCCACCCCTTGTGGGATGTCGCGGTCTTCATCGCCATGTACTCCTTGGCGCGGGACTGGCAAAGGTGGATCCCGGTGCACCCAATCACCACCGGGGTCGTCCGCTGCTGGCCGCCGCGCTTCTCGACCTTCTGGTACAAGCTCACCGCGAAGAAATACTTCCACAGCGAGAAATTGGGCTCGATGCCCAGGAATCCTTCGTACAGCGCGACGAATGCCGCGATATGTTGGATCCCGTTGGGGTTGAGGTGCTGCAGCTCGAGTCCGTAGTGGTGCAGCAGCACGTGGAAGAAGAGGCTCGGCGGTGTCGCGAACCCCCTCTCGTGGAAATGGGCGAACGAGACGACGTAGCCGGTGGGCGGACTCGGCGCCTCTTCCGATCCGGGGAACCGCCACTCGCCCCGCTCGGTCCTATCGCAGAGGAGACCCTTCTTCACGAGGCTGTCAGCGCGCGAGGTGCCGAAGCTGGAGCGCTCCCAGGTAGCCATTGCGCGAGGAAGGGAAGCTTGACGGCGGGAGGCAAAAAAGGCTGGAGCGTTGGGGAAGAAGAAGGCGAACGGCTCGCACAGGAAACCAAAAGGCGAAAGGAAAGGCGAAAAGACTCGGAGCAAGGTGAGGGCGGAACCAGCGAGGCGGCCCCCCATCTTATAGAACAACGCGTGGGAAGCGGAACGGACGCGCCCATCGCAGTTAATGCGGCGCTAGGTACACCTCGTCACGCCCGTTCCCCTCCTTTTTTGGAAGACGTGCGCACGACCCTGCAGGAAACATCCACTCCCCCCTCGTTTCGCGGGTCGGCACCTACCGCCACTTCGTCTTTCGAGAAGTACGCGCACACGATCTCCTCCGCACCCGGCCCAAGGCTCAACGGAAAGGTAAGACGGGATACGGGGCTGAAAACGTCCCTACGGCCCGTTACGATCCAGGGGTTCGAAGGCTGGCCCACCGTGGGTTCGACAGCCGCCCCAGGATGACCCTGAGCGAGGGGTGAGAAGGGACGGGTCCGCTAGCGGCCATCACCCGGGCACCCGACTGCCCAGGGCGTCCCGACCTCACATTCGAGTCCGGCCGGCATCAAAGTTCATGGTTTTTCCCCGACGAAAGGCAACGAGCCACCGGGTCCAATCGAACGGGCTCGGGAACTATATGAACTGGCCGACCGGAATCTGGGGTACGCCACCAGCTTGGCCCAGGCCGGACCCCCCCGAACGGGGACCGGGACCCCACTCGAATTGACCCGTTTGCAGCTCAACGAGCACCACGGTTCGTCCAACGAGGATAACGTGGCACGGCTCACCCCCTCCGTCCCAGCGAACGGACGCTTGAGGGGTAACGTTCAAAAGTCGATCTGGCCTCCCAATCGGTCTCCTGCAACGCGCGGGGGCTCGGGGGCTAGATTCGCAACTAGTGACCACACGGATGGTCACAACATGAGGCCTCCAGATGGAGGGCGTTCCCCGGAACGGCAAGAATCCCCTCATGTCGAGACAATCACCGTGCTTCCGGTCCTTGGTCAACTGCAGCCCGCACGACGAGCAAAAGTTTCCGAGGAACGACGATGACAGCCTCTGGAGGAGCGTCCCCGCTCCACCACAGGCTCGGGGGCTACTGTCAGGGGGAAAAGTGAACGATCGCCTAATGACTATCACGGCAACGATCATGGAGACCCAGACCCACTCGCGGCGACAGCGACCATCGTCAGCCCAACCTGGGAGGGAAACGCTCCGCTTCGCCGGACCAAGTCCTTCGGGGTCGGATGCTCCCGACCCCCCGGCGGCCGGGCTCCGCCTTGCCCGACCCCTCGCCGCAAGGGGTCCGCCTCGCCCGACCCCTCGCCGCAGGGGTCCGCCTCGCCCGACCCCTCGCCGCAGGGGTCCGCCTCGCCCGACCCGGGGCGTAAAGGGTCAGGCTCACCTGGGCCCGCCAGGCGGGAGTCAGCCTCGGGCGCAGATGCAAGCGCTGATCACGTGGGCCCGCCGCCAGCCTTGCCATAAATGCTCCATGGCTCAAGCGCACAGAAGGGCGCCCGCGCCCCTGACGTGACCCGTCACACCTACCCGCCCACGACCGAGCCGCGCACGGCACAACAGCGCGGTCTTCTCTGATTCGCTGTCAGGCAATCATGATCTGCGTCGCCTGGCATAGGAGCACGCCTAACCGTCCTCGCTCTCACCTACCCGTCCTCGCGCCCTGCAAATCTGGCGACAGGGACGGGACGCCCGCGCCGCGCAGGCCGTCTGCAGGATAACAGGGGCAGTCGTGGCAGCCGTCTGCCCCGACGGGACGGAAGCCACGGCCATCATCACGCACGTCCGCCGGCACCGGCCCCCGAGGAGGACAGCGACAAGATCTGAGGAAGCCGTCTGACAGAGCCGAAAGCTGAAGCCGGCCAGAGCGCCCGAGGAGCTCGAATCTTCCCCTTGGATTCTGCGCCTCCTCCCTCTCTCTCTCTCTCTCTCTCTCTCTCTCTCTCTCTATCCCTTCGCACGTCTCGCATGTAACCCGGTCGTCCCCCTGGAACTATAAAGGGAAGGCCGAGACCCAAGAGGGGGAAAAAAATTTTGAAGACTCCCATACACTCACACTCACACTTTCTCACACGGGCTTCTTCTTCCCCGCGAAGAAGAACACGCCCTCACCATTAGAGCTTCAGTGCACACCTTAGAGACTTGGGACCGGTTCCCTCTCTCGCTTCTCTGTAACCCCTACTACAGAACCCGCGTGGGCAACACAAGCAGATCCCCATACTGGACGTAGGGCTTCTTCTTGCCCGAACCAGTCTAAACCCCGTGTCACCCGCGCAACCATCCGGAGCCGTACGCGCATAAAAGAAATTTACTAGTCTAAGTCTTGATCACCAATCTTGACAACGACAACACGACAAGAAATATTCATGAAGTGTTTAGCAGTCAAGAAGAAAGAACGATCTTCACATCAAAAGTTTCTAAGAAGGCAATTGATACGAAGAGTTTTGTTGCTGACAAGGATCAAGGTAAGGTTGAAGCAAGGACTTAGGGAAAGTTTGGAGCTTAGTCTTTCTAACTTTGTTTCTTAGTCTCTTTCTCTCCTGTTGTCTTATTATTTTCTCAGTTTTAAGGTTTAGAGTCTAAGAACTCTTGTAACAATTGGTTGTAGACATTCACTTGTGAATGTTCAAGGCCGGGTTTCAGGAGCGGACCCAGCTCTAGCTCATGACTAGGGCCAAATTCAGCAATGTACATGGACCTCTAGTTATTGGACCTTTTCAGTGGATCGGGCTTGTAGATTTTATACCAAAATTGAGAGTGGTAGTGGAGATTATTGGGCCGCGACTAGGGCCACCCCCGACGGCCTGGGTGGCCCTAGTGGCAGGTCCGCCACTGCCGGGGTTTTTCTTTATCTAAAAAAAATGAACAACAAACCACAAGCCACATAAGCAGAAGGGGAAAAACTGAATTGGGGATGCTTAAAATGCATTTTGAGTTTGTTGAAACAAGGAACTTCATATGAAACAGTCTGATTTCTTTAGAATTTGAATAAATTCATGGGTTGCCGTTCAGTGAGCCTCCTTTTGGAAGTTCCACTGAACTTGTTTCTGCAGGATCAGCTAACGTGACCAGGGCTGCCCCTTATCTGAATCATAGCTCCTCGGATCAGTGCTACACTATGTTGCAGTCCTTTTGGATTTTGACCGAACAATCAGTCGCCTGAAAAAGTACCGTTTAGTGAGAGCATCCACATGCATCCAGTCTAAAGCATAAAAAAGTTCACGGTTCCAAGCTACAATCATTGCCGGGTGGACCTCCATTTCTTCTGCTGTGCATTGGAGGGAACACATTGGTAGCACTAAGACTGGTTGATGAGGTGAGACTATTATTCCCACTGACACTGGCGACATCGACGGACACTTCAAATCCCCACCTGCACTAAACTTGTTTTTTTTTTGAAAGATCCACCTGCACAAAACTTGCAGTGGTAGATTCCATGCGAATCTTCCATAGTTCCGTGTACTTTTTTTTAGTATTTGTTGTGATTTATATGCTTGCTAATTTACAATTTCTAGGATAAGCTTCCATGGTCTGCTACAAGAAGTCCGGCGAGGTTTACATCCTCAGCCTCACTGTTTAGCCGGTGGTAGTATGTGGGGGAAGTCTCTCGGCCTGATTGCGTTTTGCAACAGCTGAACAGTTTCAGATTCATAAACGTTCTGCCCGAAGAGATTGCAGTCCCGTCACCATTGCCATCGGCTCTACGGCGATCCGTCGACAGAAGTGGATATCCTGCATTTGTCCTGATCACGGAGACATGGGTAAGACCCGTGGACGTGTGACTCGGTAACTAGTGCGGGATGAGCACATGACGGCGACCACTGCGCTGCCGTCCATCTGCTCCTCCGGAGCCCGGAGGAACCCTTGTTTGTCCCGCCGCCTGAGGCGTCAGCTGACTTTGCCTTGCAAACACGAGCACCACACAGCAAAAAGTGATTCCTCGTGGTGCTTCGTTTTCAGAAGAAGGAAGTAGGAAAGGATGCGGAAACTCTGTGGAGGTGGTGTCAAGTTTTCTGTCTCGGTTACTGATCGAAAGCAGGGAAGTTTCTGCAATCTTATCATCTGGCGACGGCCACGTACCAAGTGCGGGATCTCTCTGGAGTATCAGGCATGTGCTTTCCAGTTTCGCAATCTGCATGTCCTAGGAGTATTCTGATCACGGGAATATTTGCCCGATCAGTTCCCTGCACATGGCTCCGTGTGTTTTGGGAGGAATAACAGGACGTGGCAGCCAGCAAAAAATGCTAAAATTTCGGAGAATTTCTGCCGCCCAAGAAGCAAGAGGATGCATACAGATGCACATCTTTCCGCTTCATCTAACGCAGGAAGGTTCCATGAATCTATTTGTCGCCGGCACGCGAGCCATCGCAGAAGCCGCGCCCCAGCCCTGTTCATCTTCCACCCCAAACCAGGGGAGGCTGAAGGGGCCGCTGGCGGGCTAGGGGAGGGGAGGGGGTGGAAGGGGTGGAGCGGCCGCCGGGGTGGGATGGGAGGTGAAGGGAACGGCCGCCGGCAAGGTCGCCGGCGGGCGGGGTGGTGGAGAGAGGCAGCGAAGCTTTAGAATTCGGGGCGGCTTCATGGCCTCCGGCTATAGAAGAGGGGGCCCGGGGGCGGCGGAGGACGGGCAACGGAGATGGTTCGGCCAGCGGAGGGCGAGGCGGCGGGCAGGATCTCCGGTGGACGGTGGTCGGCGGGGGAGGGGGGGTGAGAAGAAGGCGGCGGCGGCGCGGCTGCGTGATTGGTTAGTGTTGGCGGCGGTGGAGAGTGTCGCCAGAGGCGTCGCTGGAGCCGGGGGAGGCAGGGGCGCTGGCTGCTGCGATTGGATCGATTCCATTCTCACGTCGCCGGAAGGTTCACAGTGGAAAGATTTCCCATCTTTGAGAGGTGCCATATGATGCCAATGCATCATCCTCGATCTAGGACCAGAACATGTTCCACGTAGACAGATTGGGACACTATGATAGGTCCAGACCTCATCCGCACCCAATCCTTCCAATTTTGACCCGTAGGGACTGCTGGTCTGATGCTGACGTGGGCGGTGTATGCGTGCGTGTCAAATGCGAACGGTTGCGTGTGGCGCCTGGTCCTCGTTTCGATGTAGTACTACTAGTCATGAAGGATCGTCTCGAAAACCATGTTTCGGATACGTTCTGTTTGATGTGGCCAAGTCGTTCCTTGTGCTTTTTGTTGAAGGGCGCGCTAGTTTCTTCGTGGACCTATCATAGTGTCTAGTTTCGTAGTCATGTTTGGAGGGTGGAATCTTGGTTACTCCTCCTGTTTTTCTTAATATATGAATATATACGCGTTAATTACAAGCTAAACTAATTAGTTCGCTCTAAATGTCATATATTTAAAAACGGCGGAGTATAACTTTATTATGTATGGTTGCTAGTTTTGCACTAGTAAACAACTGCACGTTATTAATCGTCGCAGAAAAAAGAAGAAAAAAATTAGATATAGGTAAGTGCTGGGTAGTTAGAAGCTGCCCGATCGAGTTGTATTTCAAATTTACACTTTGGCTCTTTGACCATTACAGAAAAAAAAAAGGAATCGTCGGAGATAGTTTGGCTCTTTGACCATTGCAGTGCACATCAATAACATTTACAAGCAAATTTCAAATTTGACAAGTCCCTTTCCCTCTTTAATTTCGGCTTGTAGTTTGAGGAGCTTCAGACAAGGTACTGTTCAACTATAGCTGTGGCAAGTGCCAAACCTGGATGGGTGGAGGGAGATACTCTCCTAGCTGAAAAGTCTCGACTTTTCAAACTCGTTGGACTCCGGTCGATCACTCGATCGGTCAGGGGAATGATCCAAAAACAGAAACACAATCTTGTGGTACATGCATCCCTACGGTGGCAACACAAATCAGAATACAATACTGGCGAAAACTAAAGTAGACTCAACGATAATCGAGAACTGAAAGAGTGAGGCTAAACCTTACCGTCAGAAACCATCCTTGGAAGGTACCACTGAACAGTTAACACCAATGCCTCCTGGTTAAACTGCTCTGTTGATCTAGGTACAGAATACAGATCCTAAAGTAGACATATGATCCTCTGCTCTAGGTTAGTCTGTTTGCAACACAGATTGGGACTGCACCTTTATGAGTCCTAACCTCATCAGCATCCGATCCTTCCAAATTTGACCCGCTAGAGTGCTGACATGGGCAGCATATGCGTGCAATGTCACAACTGCATGGGTCCTTTCTGAAATCGACGTAGTAAAATGCTAGAGCATATCAGAAATGAAAAGGCTCTGAAATGTAGGTCGTCAAAGGCCGGCCCGAAAAGAACAGTTTCTTTTTTGGATATGCCACTGTGAATGATTCTGTTTGATGCAGCCAATGCAAGTTGTTCCTTGTGCTTTTGTTGAAGGTGTGCTGTGCTTTCCTGGTAGATGACGAAACCTCGTTGACTAGTTTTCTTGGATTGTAAAATAGCTTTACATTTCACAGGTTGTTCTCCCACTAGCTTGCTATTGGCAAATTTAGGAGCTTGGGACAAGATACTGTTCAACTATGTCTGTAGCAAGTGCCAATTCTGAAGTGGTGTGGTCAGCTGGTACACTGCATACTAGGGGCTCCACAGCTCTTACTCTTTCTCAACTTAGCTTTGTATTTCCAAAACGAAAAACTCAAGTTAGCTTATTTGTGGCTTAGTAGTTAGTACTGTGATTTAGAAATTTTCTTTTTTTTTGTGAGACTAAGCCCAATATATAGTGAAAAACTTAACTGTATTTGATAGACACTATTTCTTACCGATCCCTTCTCATCAGCATGCGTAAGCCGATATGCTGGGACATCTTCTCAATCCTAGCCTCAGCCGCGTCCAAATTCTTCCAAAAAATTTCAACTGTTACTTCCCATTGCTGCTGACATGGACAGCATATACGGCCGGGCCAAGTGTCGCGAACGCCTGTGGGGAAAAAAAATGACCCTTCACTCTCAAGTCGATACCACAAATGGGGAAAGATCATCTCGAGGATACGCCACTTGGATTGTCTTGTTTGATGCGGCCGAGCTGTTCCTTGCTCTTTTTGTCGAGGGTGCGCGGTGGTTTCTTGGTCGATGAGACGTCGTCGTTGACTGGCTAGTCTCGAGTCTTGCTTGAATTGCAACAGATGTTTATTTGCAGATATTCTTTTTCCCTTGTTCCTAGAGAGCAGGACCTTCCATAGCCAGTACGGCACCCGTGCCCTGTGATCTGAGAGCTATGGCTGATAGTCGCCGATCGATGGAGTGCCACTGACCACGCCAGCATGTTATAGCACTGGTTTATCTGATGATAATTGAAGTCTTGATTCCTTTTGATTGCCAGTTCAGTTAATAAGTTCATCTGGAGGGTGGTTCTGATATCATTGACATGATTCAACCATTAAGCTCAAACCGCATGTTTGGGAATTGGATCACATGAACGAACGATAAAGACCTACTATGTTGCTAAGCGGCAAGGGGGGCGTCAGCTTTATTACCTGCTGCCGTCCAACTTGCTGCTGGTACATCGAGGGAGGTCTTCCAATCTTTGGGACAGGACGGTGGTCAGCCATGGCTGTACCAAGCGCCGAACCTGAGAGGCGGGGCGATGCTTGAACCTTTCCGACTTTTCAGGCCCGTCGGGCTCCGATGGGTCAAGGAATGTCCCCATAAAACGGCAAAACCCGTGCGCTGCATTACAACAAAAATCAGGCCCCGCGTTCGGAATTCCAAGGAGCCAGAGGAAAATTGTGGCTGACGATCCATCTCCAGCCACTGTTATCTGATTGGGGATTTTTCTTCCTGCCTCTTGCTGGTAGACTTTGGAGGTCGTCGTCTTGCCTCTTGATACCGTGGACCCAATTTTTTTGTTACCCCCCTTGCCGTGTGTCGCTTTAACAATCTTCCCAAACGCATCGACACCAGCCAGCGACCGTACCAGTTGGTGTCAGTCGCCAAGTAGCCGCCCCGTGCAGCAAGCCAGCAACTGGGCGAGTAAACTGTAAACCAGCCACGACTGACCCAGTCTCCGAGCAGCGCAATGCAATGATACACCCGTCCACATCCATGCCCGGGGCGGCTGCGGCGCTCTTCGACGACCCGGCTTCCCTGCGTCCGTTCGTTGATCCGGTCGCCGGCCCCCGCTCCTCCAACGCGCGGCCGGCCGGACAACGCAGGTCTCCGCGGATGAGTCGTCGCGTCGGGAGATCAAGCTGCTGATCTCCTCACCTCTGCTTCGATTTTGCAGCGCCCAAGTCAGCCGCCACGACGCGGAGAATTTTCTTTTTTTTAAAAAAAAAAGATCCAACAAGCTGCTGTTGCCGCCGCGGTGTTGTTGCCTTCGGACGAATTGCAGTGAACGTACAGGCAGCTGTTTTGGTGTCCTCGTCTTCGAGCTCGATCAGCAGCTGCTTTCCCCCGGTGCTACCTGAAACTGAAGAGACGGGGATGGAAAAAAATCATACCAAGCATTTGTGGACAGTTGCCATGCGCGCGCGTAGGAGGAGCCGGTGCCCGGTGCCTTTGGGCCGCCCGTGGACATGGCGCCAAGCCCTGCGTCGTGTAGGTGGAGCCCTCCGCCGGACCGAGCCGCGGGCGCCGCGCTGCCTCCATGTGGCCGGGGGCGCGCGCCCATGTGACGCGGGACGGCGCGAGAGCCAGCTGCCGCCGCTGCTCTGCTTGCCTCAGTTCTCGCCGCCCTTGATTGCCGGCGACGGCGGCGATCATATCCCTCCCTCTCCCCCCCCCCCCCCCCCCCCCCCCCAATTCAAAAATTCAAATCGCCGCTCCGTTAGGATAAAGAGCATCCTATTCCTACACCGAGCCGCGCTGCGCTGACTGGTGCTGGGCTTACTAGCGACGGTATATTCCTGCGCGCCATACCGCATCCGGCCGCCGCACAGCGCCTGGCACGGTTACGCTTGTCCCGATGACGCGTGGGCCCAGCGACCCTCCGTCACGGGGACGGGGAGGAGGGTTACTACTTCTTCTTCTTCTTCTTTTCCTACGGTGATCATGTTTGTTCCTGCGTGACAGCGTGAGTGACCCCGCACAGGAGGCTTCATTGAATGGCACGGCAGGCCAGGCCGCGGTACTGTTGGAACAGGTCGCTTTGGTGGTCAAACGAGTCAGCCCACAGAGTGATCGCCACGGCACCCAGCGGCGCGCGGCACCGATTGGTACGCCTCGCTGCCGCCCGCGCGTGCCTTCACCCGGAAGCAAATGGCGGCGGCAGATGATGCGCCCTTCTCCCTGTCGCGGAAAATCCGAACGGCTTTTGTTTTTTCTTACCGGCGACCTGTCCTCCCCCCGTGCGTGTTTAGTTGACCGGGAAACCCTGACAAAAATGCGCCGCTCCTTTCGCCGGTTTCAAATCCGACGGAAGGTGTGTGTTTAACACTCTAACGCTTGGCTTAATCCGAGCGATTTGGAAGACGCGTTCGCCTGGTGGACGCGTACTTGCACGGTTTCCAACGGCCAACCTCATTCATTCACTGCCGTCCAACGGTCGCTGCCAGGTGGGCCCCGCCGTTCGCGTTACATCGCCAAACCAAACGTAAGCACTACAGCAAGGGGAAAGAAAGGAAATCCTTTTTTTTCCTTGAAACAAAAAAGGAGAGGGAGAAAATGTTTCGAGCTCAAGCATGTGAGCCACGAATTGAGCCTGCGGGCCGTGGTGGAGCGGCACGCAGCGGCCGTTTCGGCACCGAGGCAAGACCAGATGGATCAGGGCAAAAGCGCCCGTCCCCCCCCCCCCCCCCCCCCCAAAATACTTGGAGGAGCAACGTGCTGCTCCGGCCACTCGCTTGAAATCCTGTCCCCGACAACGACCGGCGCACTAGTTTGGCCTGGCCGGAGACAAGCGCACGCCGATGCCGGCCTACGCCGGGAGAGGCCTGGCCGTTGCCGGATCCTCGCCCTCGGCCGAGCTTATGCCGTTTGGGCTCTCTTCCTACTTTCCTAGCCGCATGTTGCAAAAGGTTTGGTTTTCGCAGTTTTTGTGCACGGCCTTTTATGGACCCTTTTTCTATGTTTTGTGGATCGAAAGGTGCAGGGAGATCGTGCATCATCGAGGTCGTTGTGCTAGATACTCACTTCAGCCTGCAGGTGCTGCGGGTATGATAACTGATAAGGGCTCAATAATGCTGCTCAATACCCACACTCTGTCTCCACTGTTTATGCTCACGGAGATAAAAGAAAAAACTCGACCCGCCGGGTAAAATCTTTCCGAAGGCATTGTGAGTGATTAAGGTAGAAGATAAACTCTCACGCAGATCGAAATTTTTTTAACCCCCACTTCACCCATACACAGCAGCACCGCGGTGTGAGGTTGGATCGGTCTTGGACCTGTACTTTGAAGTGGAGCGGGCGAGAAGATTTTTTTCAACGCGTGGATAAACCGCGTCACCTTCGGCCAACAAATCCGCCCCCAAGCGAGCTAGCGTTCGCTGGCCTCACGGAGCTAAGGAGTTTAGGTAGTCTAAATGATTTGCTACGGCCTGCGGATGTTCTGGTAGCACTGGAGCATCGGCTATGCAATCAAAGCCAAGCAACTGGAGCGAGCTAGTTGCTTGGCTTTGAGGTGTACTTGGCGTCCATCCCTGTTGTTCCTTCGCTCGGGCGAGAAAGCAGTGTTGACATGTTCCCTCTTTCGGAAACGCAAAGCCAAGATGCCACTGGAAAAGAGAGGGAGGGCTAATTGTTCTCTTGACTGACTCTTTGGAAGACTTGTTCCGGGGGGGCTTTTCTTGATTTAGCTAAAACCATCTTCAACCGAGCAATTATTTTTTCTAGTACTTGACTGCAATAGAAATAGAGACAAATGTGCAACGAAAAATATCTCCAAGAAAACCCAGTGCAAAAACATATGTTCCCTGTTCCCTATGTGTTTTGGCGGACTTAAAAAGCGAAATATATATATGACACGACGCAAAAATGTAAAATGTTGCCGGCAAATTCACATGGCTACTCAGATATTTTGATTACATACCACTAGTATATAAACTATGTCAATCACAAGTCACCGGATAAAGACATCAGACGCGAAGAAAAAGACCACGCGGTACTTCACATGATCCGTCATCATTTGATCACACGACCTCTTATCAGAAAGAAGCAAGGAAGGAACAGGAAAGGGAGGAGGCCGGGGAAGAAAAAAACAGCACGGCCCAAGCACATCAGCAGCAGCATACAGGAAGCATCCCGGCGAGAGAGATGCCCCTCCTTGTCATTACATCTCAGGGGGATCCTCACCACATCATCTCAACTCATAATCCAACTGTTTCCTCAAAAAAAAAAACACTCATAATCCAACCTGCACAGCACAGACAAGCTGATCAGCGTGAGCTGGAGCCTGGTGCCCAAACGGCCAGCCCCAAAACATGCCTCGAATCGCATTCACACCAACCTCTCCTAACCGAAACAGCCAAGCCAAAGGATAAACAAAAGATCGAAGAGATTTTAAAAAGTTTTCTAAACTCCTTCCAGCATCGCCATGTAGACACATTTAGAATTCACAAAAACGATGTCAAACAAAAAAAAGAATTTACGAAAACTCCTTCTTTTGAATCATCTGATTAAAGAATCAGTCATGACAGGGTCTTGTGCTTAGGCCTCATCGGCGCATTAGAAAAGCGGAATGGTGGGATGCCCCCAGAACGAGGACAAACAAAGACCAGCTCTCCGCCTCGGCCACAGCCACGCCACGCCACCCCACCACGCCCACGCGCAGGCCAGGCCACCGCACCACCCCCCAACCCAAACGGCTATAATTAAGCGGTTCCCGGAACCCCTCCCCGTCTCGCATCGCAAACACCTGCCCCTCGCGTCCGTCGACGACTCGCCCTTTTGCGCCTCCGCCCCCGGCGCTCCCACGAAATCCCCCAACGCGCCTGCCCGTCACGCGGCGGCAAGTAAGAGGAGGAGTCGGGAGTCCGAGACCCGGACCGAGACGCGAGCACGCGGAACCCTCGAGGGCCAGGACGCGAAAAGGTAGAGCGCCCACAGCCACGCGCGGCGGCAGTCGTCCGGCGGCGAGGCGAGGGCTCTGCTCCCGGCGGCGGCGATCGTGCGCGCCATTGGGCCAGCGCCGCGGGGGAAGCGGGACTGCGGGAGACGCGCGTGCCGTGCTGACCCCCCGCTCCGCGACCGGCGCGCGCGGGTCGTGCGGCGCGTGGCCCCTCCCCGCGCTTCGGGGGCGCCTGCCGCGGCTGCTGATTTCTCCGTCGTACTCGCCGTCCTCGGCGCGATGGAGGCCGGCTACTGCAACCGCAAGAAGACGGACATCTGCGAGGGCGTCTGCGACAACGAGGTGAGCCCCCGCTCCGGCCAGATCTATCGCTTTCCCTCCCGCGCGCTCGGGCTCCCCGGCGCACCGCCCGGTCCGCTCGGGGAGCCCCGGTCGTGGTCGTGCTGTTTGAACGCGTTTTCCTCGTCCCCAAACCCGATTGCCTCGAGCTTTGATCGCTTCCAACTGCTCGTGTTCATCCCGCCTGCTGTTTTGCCGATCTCGGTAGAGTTCCGGCTCTGTATTGGGCGCCGGCGGGGTTTCCCGGCCCGGGGGATCGCGGCTGCTCGCCGAATTGCTTCCGCGGCATCTCTCATCTGCCGCTGGTGCTGGGGATTCGGTGGTTCGATTGAAATCGCCTGGATGCTTCTGGCTGAGCTAGAATCTCTCGACCTGGCTCAATCCGCCTGCCTGGCCTAATCCCGGAATCTATCTTTTCTTTCGCCATAAAGTTTCCAGCTTTTTTGAGCAATTCCCGATTGGTTCCCGTGCAGATGGCGAGGGTTCATGCCGCAAAAGTGAATTTACAGGCTGTTTTCTTTACTAAATTAATCAAAACTGGCTGATTGCTTTCCTGCTGGTGGATCTGCACCAGCCTATCACTGATAAAGATATTGTTTTTATAACACAGAAAATGCGCATATTCCACCGGTCCACCGGTTACTTCTTTAATCTACTGCACATGCATTATTTTGGTTGCTGTTACACGGCTGCACATTCACGGCGGATATTTTAGAAGTTCGTGCTTTCAACCTAGGAGTTTGTGATGGCTGTGATGTTCCCTATGTTCAACGGTTGTCTTCATGGTGCTATGTCCGTAGGGTATCGAAAAAAATTCTTTTCTGTGACAGCTTTGTGCTCGAATAATTCAAATGCTCATGCGCTCTTATAGCCTTTTTTAGTTATCATTCTCATGCTTAGTGAATTAAATTATCCTTGCTTTTGTCTAGAGCCGCAATTTTTTGTTTGTTGCCCAATGCCCCTGGCTGCAATGCATTTTGATGTTTCCTCACCTTTCAAGCTTTGCTGGTTGAATTGATGCAGAAAAAAGTCATATCCTGACTCTAGAGTTTTGAGTGATCGGCACTGTTACAGAATTAGCGTTCATATAGTCACGTTGTAGATTGCCTTTTAGTGTTTGATTTAGTTCAATTTATGCCTTGTCCTGATATTCATTGCTGCCTGTCATATTTCTTATTTGTTTCCTAAATTTGCTTGCAGTATGGTTCAAAGTCAGTTCTGAGCATGTCAAGGCTGAAGTGCGCACTGCGGGGATTTGATTTGAGGGCTCTCTTGATCCTACTGATTGGTGTTCCTATTCTGATCTTCGTCATATACATGCATGGCCAGAAGGTCACTTACTTCCTCCGCCCGATCTGGGAAAAGCCCCCAAAGCCCTTCACAATACTTCCTCACTACTATCATGAGAATGTCTCTATGGATAACCTCTGCAAGTTGCATGGATGGAAAGTCAGGGAGACTCCTCGCCGTGTCTTTGATGCTGTGCTCTTCAGCAACGAGCTCGACATTCTTGACATCCGTTGGCACGAGCTGAGCCCGTATGTATCGGAATTTGTGCTGCTCGAGTCCAATTCAACCTTCACTGGCATAAAGAAGGATCTTCACTTCAAGGAAAACCGCCAACGGTTTGAGTTTGCTGAGTCGCGGTTGACCTATGGTATGATAGGAGGAAGGTTCGTGAAGGGAGAAAACCCATTTGTTGAGGAGTCATATCAAAGGGTTGCTCTCGACCAGCTTATTAAGATTGCGGGCATCACAGATGATGACCTGTTGATCATGTCTGATGTTGATGAGATCCCAAGTGGGCATACCATCAACCTCCTGAGATGGTGTGATGACATTCCTGAGATTCTTCATCTCCAGCTCAGGAACTACCTCTACTCATTCCAGTTCTTACTTGATGACAAGAGCTGGAGGGCTTCAGTACACAGATACAGAGCTGGAAAGACTAGGTATGCGCATTTCCGGCAAACAGATGACCTTCTGGCTGATTCAGGGTGGCACTGCAGCTTTTGCTTTCGCTACATAAACGATTTCATCTTCAAGATGAAAGCCTACAGCCATGTCGATCGGATCAGATTCAAGTACTTCCTGAACCCCAAGAGGATTCAGCATGTGATTTGCGAGGGGTCCGATCTTTTCGACATGCTTCCTGAAGAATACACATTCCAAGAGATCATTGCCAAGATGGGGCCTATTCCAAGTACATTCTCTGCTGTTCATCTCCCCGCATATCTGCTGGAGCAAACGGATCGGTACAGATATCTTCTCCCAGGCCACTGCAAGAGAGAGAGTGGCTAGGCAGCTACTACGGTCTGGTCTGCATCATGACCGGAGGCGCACAGACGTCGCTGGCGGATGTCCCCCTGGAGGAACACCCTGCCGTTGCGGGGTTGTATCTGATACGACTGGCTGACTTAGTTGAGTGATCGTTTGGCTGCTGGTTGAGTTCATATGAGATTCTGTACCGTGTAATTCAAACCTTGGAAGGCCCTGACAGCAGCACTGCTGCGTTCTTGTTTTGCGGAGGAGCTCAGCAGTGTGCGTGCTTATTTATACCACCTGAGTTTTTATTCATTGCTCCCATGATTGATATATGAACTCAAGCTATTGTAGATTTCATACCGAGCGATATTTCAGATTCTTTTCTCTCTCTCTCTTTCACTTGGTGCTGTACAATATCTTTACTTACCAGATTACTGACAGTGGCTCTGAGTTCTTGCCCTTGCTCCTCTTGTACCTCGTCTCCTGACTTCTGATTAGTGATTATTACTGAAGGTCGCTCTGAGTTGTTTGCTCATGTACCTCCGTTCTCTGACTTGTCATGATGGAATTGAT
The DNA here is from genome assembly GCA_032594955.1 of Panicum miliaceum. NCBI lineage: Eukaryota > Viridiplantae > Streptophyta > Magnoliopsida > Poales > Poaceae > Panicum > Panicum miliaceum. The sequence goes on from CM064061.1 coordinate 12,001,275, forward strand.
TCTAACTGACGCCTTGAAATTCAAACTTTGGCGCAACACAAAAGGCAGGCTGGTGGATTTCCAAACAAAAAGGGCCGGGGTTCCTTTTGATGGTTGTTCCAGGTTGGTAAGATCTGCACAGTGTCAAATCCAAAGGCCGTTTGGCAGGTTGGAATTGGGTAATCCATCCTGAGCTTTGGAGTGAATGTTTTTTTTCCCTTTTTGCGTCTGCAAATGATTTGTTCGTTTGTTGAGCAACTTGTGGGAGGAGGGTGGGCCGGGGCATGTGTGTGCCTGGACGGAGTCGAGCTGGTGGGAGAACAGGCTGTTCCTGTCGGGCGTCCGCCTCAGCCAGACTGACAAACATGCCGCGAATTGGCTGGTCGTCTGGCCTGTAGCCCTGGAAACATCCCCCCTTTCCTCTCTGGTGGCGGCCCTACGCGTCTTGTGTGCCTCCATGTGGCCTTGTTTAGTTGGAGAAACTTTTTTGCAAAATTTACTGTAGCAATTATAGACTAAAGATTAGGAGGAGTAAATATAATCTAATTATAATACTAATTATACAGATGGATGGGAAATCGCGAGATGAATCTATTAAACCTAATTAATCCATCATGAGAGATTGTTTACTGTAGCACGATATTATCTAATCATAGTCTAATTAGGTTTAATAGATTCGTCTCGCAATTTCACCCGGGGTTATGGAATGAGTTTTGTCAATTATCCACATTTAATACTTTTAATTAGTATCAAAAATTCGATGTTACTGTAGCGATGAAAAATTTGACGACCTAAACAAAGCCACAATCAGTGCATCCTTGTGCCTGCGCTGCACGTTCCTGAACAGTGGTCCAGAGAAGAGAGATTCTGAAGCTGCTGAAAGATTTCGGTTCTACTGAACCGCGTGAAATCTCGATACGGCGGCTCATGGTCTCCGGCGTCTGGCCTATACCGCGGCGACACGCAGGTTCTAACAGGTTTCGGCAGATGACGTGGAGCTGCCAAGTGGCCGAGCATTGAGATATTTCGTACAAACAATCTCATTTCTAATTTGAGATGTACGATGCCGATAGGTCTGTAAAAACGTCAAACAAGCTGATTGCTTTTTTTTTTGAGAGAGGGACTCGAGTTGACAGTTGAGTTCGTCGGCAATCTACGCTACGCGGAAGTGGGCCGGAGCCGTGTACGTACGAGCACAGATGTGTCGTCGCTGCCATGCTTGACCTGGCCACGAGCGCCGCGCCGCGCCGCGGCATGGCCTGGCCGCCGCCGCCCGTTCCCAGCGGATAACGCGCGGCGCGGCGTGCGTGGTTGGACCGCTTCGTCTCTCCGGTGTAGGGGGGCGAACGCGCGTACGGCGCCCCGCCGGCTGCTTGCCTGCTTCGCCGCGGGCGGTTCCTCCTTGACCTCGCTCGCTCGCCGCCCGTGCCGCCATGTCGCCGGTGTCGGGTCATCTCGGTCGGTCGCCGCCGCCCGCAGATCTCGTTGGACCGCCCATCCGCGCGCCTGATAGCCCCCTGTAACTTCGTCGCCGTGGCGCCACGTGCGGGCGGCAGACCAGGGAAACGGCTCGGAGCTTCCGGCTAATAAGTGGCTAACCGTTCCGTCACGCGGTCGTGCTACCGCGACCACTGCTGCCGGCTCGGTTCGCTGCGCCCGTCACGGAAGTAGAACTAGAGAGAGCCATCACTGACGCCATTGCTTTTGGCCGATTCTGCGGTAGAAAGTTTCAGAAACTTTGGTTGTAAATTTGTAATACAATAATCTGGTCAGTACGATCCGCGTGGGGAATTTCTATGGAGGGCAGGCAACTGCCCACTAGCCTAAAACTTCTCTGCAATCTCACATCAGCTGCTCTGTCCGCTGCGGTTCCAACTAAGCGCATGTGCGCTGCTGGAGTGTTGACTTGACCGGTCGTTTCAGGCTGTGCTGTTCAGCTTAATCCTGCAAATCTTCCGTTCTCTCCACATTAGGTCTTCGTTTGATTTTTCCACTACCTGTCACATCGAATGTTTGATATTAATTCGAATATTCAGATATCAACTTAATATAAAAATATTTGCATAAGTTGCAATTAGAACTCTAGACGACTCTATTAAGTATAATTAATGCACGATTAGCGAATGGTTACTGTAGCAATTAATGATTAAATTATGAACTAATTAGGCTTAATAGATTCATCTCGTGATTAAGTCACGTCTTATAAAATTAGTTTTATAATAAATTTATATTTAGTGCTCCTAATTGGTGTTTAAACATACGATGTGACCGAACCTGTAAAGCAAACGAGGCCTAAACAATCGCTTGAGAGTGTTGACCGGCCACCGGGTCGTTCAACCGCACGACCACCGCCACGGGCAGCATCGGTTTGTGCAGCACGGCACGGCCCGCGATCGGCGTCCATCCCTCCCCCCACTTCCCCTGTTCAACCTTTCCATGCGCTGGTGCGACGCTTTTTCTGAAGAATCTTCGCGGCCTGGCTGAGCTGGACAGGGTAGAGCGAGGTGCGTTAACCTTAATGTTAATGAACGTCCCCTCAGACAAACCTACTAGCTCGACACTGTTTCTGATGATCAAACGAAGCAGGGGTAAGTTACAGAGGTGAGGACAAGGGATGCTGGTGGGAACTTGTTGGAAAGCAGATCTGCGCGATGGGTCGTACCGAAAGCGCACTCGCTTGTGGATGGACTTGGCAACCCCGGTGCCACGCTAGTATTGTGGTAACAGTGAGAAACCACTGCGTGAAAGCGAAACTTAGGAGAATATAAAACACATAATTTCCCTCGTGGCAGATCACAAACGAGGTCACCGGTTTCGCCCTTTTCCTGAAACAGGAAAAAGGAAAGGACTGGATTGAGTGTCCAGTCATCCTACCAGTCACTCTGACAGAGATCCGAGTCTTCACCGCGGTTGAGTCACGCTGTCGTCTCGCCCAGCGCGGCGATGGATGGTGCATGAAGAAGAACGGTGCTGCGTATTTCGGCCCAATGTTTCTTTCAAAAAAACATTTCGGCCCAATCGTACGCAAGCTTACTGGTCCGAAGGAGGTGGGCCGTGGGCGCGATTGCCGAGCCGAGGAGGTGAACGGGCTAGCGGGCGGCTGGTATCGCGTGCGCGAGCTGGGCCGTACATTTGGAAAAGACACGGAGCGGAGCTGGAGATGGGCCCCGCGGGACGAGCGAGCGCTCTCGGTTCGCGTGCGCGGCTTGCGAAGGAAGGAAAGGGAGGGGGCGAAGGAAGCTGCAACGGTCGCTGGCATTACTGCGGTGGCAGCAGCGCTCAGGCTTCCCGAGGCAAAAAGCAGGCGCGGGGCGCGGGGCCTGGGAAGCAGAGAGAGCTGCGAGGGAGGGAGCCGGGGAGGGATACATACCAGACAGAAGGCTCCGCGTCTCCCGGCCCGCGAGCGCGTCGCCTTCCCGGTTCCCGCCGTGCCGCGCGAGCTTTCCCGCCTTCCCACTGCGAGGAGTGAGAGGGAGGGGGAGGCGATATAATCGCTCGGCGTGGGGGCCAATCCGACCGACCGCGCACGCGACCGGGCCGGGCAGGGGAGCGGCAGGCAGGAGGCACCGTTCCGCCGCCGACTAGCGCCGCCGTCCCGTCTCCGCCTCCGCGGGCGCGGCGCGGCCGGACCGGAGGCCGCGCGCATCCATGGCGAGGTACTAGTCGCCCTCCGCGCCTTCCTTTTTTTCCCGGCCCCTTTCCTTTTTTTTTTTTTTGCCCCCTTCGACTTCATCATCGTCAGGTCTTGCTTATTGCTTCCTGGATGCCTCGATCGCGCGGTGCATTTGGGCTCGTCAGGTTTGGTCGTGAGGGTGTCCTTGGTGCTGCGAGGGTTCCTTCTTCCCACACCTCCCGGCCCCGCGCGCGGCGGCCCTAGAGCGCTGCGGTTTCTCGATCGTGTCGCGTGTCTGTTGGATTTTTCTTTTTGTGAATAATAGGAATTGCTGAACATTTGCATGGCATTGAAGGCTGATCGTAGCAGGATAGTGCTGATGGTTAGCATTAGCTAGAAGAACACCATGATTTTACTTGATGTATGCTAAATTTACATTTTCGTATGATACAATTTTGGAGCCATGTCCAGACTCCAGAGTGGGGAATAAGGGGGGAAAATAGAAGGAACAGAGAAACAGAGCACAGAGCTGTTTACCGTACTACTCTGATGTGTGACCAACGTTTTTGCTAGGCTTGCTTCCTGTAGTTGGAATATGCAGTGCAAATTTTCACATAGTATTAGGATTTTATTGCGTTGTTAAGTCTATGCTTTGCCACTGGGGTCCAGCCACCAAGTTGTCTTGCCAGGTTTAATTTTCAGAACAGGGCACCAAATCACTCCATTGTTTTTGTTACACATAGACTACTAGCTTAAAATGCATACATTTCAGCTTATTTAGCTTGATTGTCTTTAAATTCTCTCGTGCTGTGACCCAGCACCAATATGGTAAATATGTCCCTTTTTGTTCCAGGTCATGGCTGATAACTGGCAGGGGCATTGCTAAGAAGATAAGATACACAGCTCCTAGTGCTAATCACAAAATAAGTGAGTTGATTGCAGAAGCACGGAGGGAATGTCCGAACTGCAGTCATGTCATTGATAACAGTGATGTAAGTACATTTGTTCTATTTAGGTGAAGTACAAGGGAGATTTGTCTTTCCACTCAATTCACTTGGAGATGTTACATATTCTGAGCAAGATTTTGCTGCATTTCAAATTCTGCAGGTTGCCATGCTGTGGCCTGGCCTACCTGCTGGAGTCAAGTTTGATCCATCTGATTCGGAGTTGCTTGAACATTTAGAAGAAAAAATTGGCCTGGGAGGTTCGAAGCCACATGTGCTCATTGATGAATTTATTCCAACTATAGATAACGATGAAGGAATCTGCTATTCACATCCTGAAAATCTTCCCGGTAGGTAACTCTTTCTTGAGACTTGTATTTGCTTACGAATTTGTTGGTGTATTCATGTTCTAAATTTGGTTCATAGTGACCTTGTAGGTATCAAAACAGATGGTAGCAATGCTCATTTCTTCCATAGACTTTCAAAAGCCTATAATTGTGGCAAGCGCAAGCGTCGAAGGATCATAAGCTGCGGTGATAACACTGTTACTGATGACCATGTGAGATGGCACAAGACAGGGAGATCCAAACCCATATATGACAATGGTGTTAAGAAAGGTTGGAAGGAGATAATGGTGCTGTACAAAAGTTCGCAAAGAGGTGGAAAGCCTGATAGAGCTCACTGGGTAATGCATCAGTATCACCTTGGAGAAGAGGAAGATGAAAAGGACGGGGATCTTGTTGTTTCCAGAATCTTCTACCAAATGCCAAATAAGAGTACGGAAGTTTCTGAAACAGAAACTGCTTATGATGAACCTGATGCATCTGCTTCAGTGATTGGTCCTAAAACTCCAAAGACAAATATCCCACAGCCACGTCATCCTGATAATAGTCCATGTGAAACTGAGCAGAACGCTTCCATCCTGCAGGATCCGGTAACTCACATCAACTTCCTTTGGAATCATTGTGGTGTACAAAAATGGCTAGATCAGTGTAAACCAGTTTTAAAAAATGCATAAGTAAGAATAAGAGAAGGTAATATTGAAAGTGATATGTGCCTAGCTATTTGTATTACCTCCTACTAAGGCCAGCAGGGGCATTAGTAGTTTAGTACTGTTTATCTAGCAGAGATCAATTCATAATCATGTTTCAAAATCAGCAGCAAACAATATTAACAATAGTTTATAGATGACTTAGAGGTTGTATAGTCTTTTTTTTTTACTTTATTAAAGTAGAGAATCACTTCTATTTCTATTAGTATCAAGGAAATATACATATTTTTGAACAAACCGGCATGAGATTGTGGCACTGCCTATTTCATTGATAGAGAAGTGAGTATCCTGGAAACATGTACAGTAAAACTTTTGACATGATAGATATGAGCTTTATATGCTTGCAATTCCCGTTGATGCATTGCCAAAATCTTGTTTTCATGACCATGTCCGGTACTCTAACTTTGTGGTTTCGATGCAGCTCCTACTGCAGGACGAAGGAGAGCCCACCATTTCTATTGTTAGCCTGGAGGACGATGCAGTGAACCCTGCATGGTGTGCTGGAGCTGAAGAACAGCAGGCTGTTGGAGGGGCATCTAGGGCTCAGCTGAACCTAGACGAACCTCTGCTCTGTCGTGAAGATCCGAATTCCCTAAACGACGAAGCATTGCTTCCCTTGGACTCCCCGATTCTGTCCCAATGCAGGAATGAGATCCTTGACAGGAACCTGAACACATTTTTCGGGTTACCTGATCTCCATAATGTGGATCTTGGAACGCCTCCAGACCTTCAGCTTGGTGTAAGCCTATCCTTCTGGTGTTCCCGGTGCCAATATATTCTCTAATTGCTCTAACAATCTGATCATATATTTTTTCCTTTCGTTTTGTTTCAGGACTTGCAATTTGGTTCTCAGGAAAGCCTCGGCAGCTGGCTGGACCGCATCTAGGGTGATAACGAGCGTTAATATTTCGCTCCAACTGCATGATCGAAGAGCATGCTTTTGCACAGGATATGATGGTACTCGGTAGCAACTATTTTGGGGCTTGCACAACACAAACATTGCATGCTGGCATTAGTGATGTATTGTGTTGAGCCATCAAACTGTATCTGGAAACCAAGAACCTTTTCTTTTCTCTTTAGAAGAATGATGAACCTTTAACATTTGACTTATCACAAAAAACTGTAGGTCTTGAAAACTAGTTGCGTGGCCAGTGCAGACCTGTATTATTGCGTGGCCAGTGCATGACTCATCTCTCTCTCCCCCGGTTGTGGCGCGGGCACGGGCGAGCCAGACCCCGGTCCAAGAGGAGGATGTGCTTGGAGCGGGAGGGACATACAAGGGCTTGGGACGAGGGCACGGGATAGAGCCCTGGCCTTTTGCAAGCAAACCCGATTGACGTGAGAGCGTCCGGCCCGGGTGCAGCAATTAGACCGGCCCCACAACACAACACCTTCTCCACGCGTCCCCCTCCACCCGCGCAGAGAAGAGAGCGTCGCCGGGCTGCCCCGCCCACACAACCGTGAGCTCGAGCCCACGTAGGCCCCACAGCTCGCTTACAAATCTTTGCCCTCCGAGGCTACAGTAACAGGCGCACGCCACGGCGCCTGGCGAGTTCCTTGGCCGGGAGCCTTCTCTTATGCTGGTCACGCCGTAGATGAGATGGCCGTTTGGTACTAACGGAAGCTTTGCTTTTTGGACAAAACGAAAACAGGAAAGCTAATTAAACACGGACAGAAACAATTGTATTTCTACGTCCGTCTCTCCATCAATCTCTTTTCTTCTTTATTTTGCTTCACGGCCTGCAAACCTCGAAGGCCCGAAAGGAGCCTGCCTCACGGGATGTTCATGGGCTTAATTATTCGGGGGGCCATAGAATAGCAAAATCTTAACAATGCTTCGATCATCGTCCAAGTCCAGGACGTCCGAGTGCGGTTAGCCATCACTTATGGTGCTAATTTGCAAACCATCATCTGAAAAGAAATTAATTCTCTCCTTATCGGGGTCATTAGCAACAAAAAAGGATAGATCACATGCATGCATGTAGAAGAGGACAACAACCATGACGTCACCCACATGCATGCAAATTCCAACACAAAAAGCTATAACTATTAACTGAGCATCTAAATTAAATTTCGATTGCACCATTATATTTATTATGACGAGTTCAAAACAATACCACACTTGCCTATGTTTGCACGATATTTTAAAAAAATATTTTTTAATACTCAATAGTGAATTTCGATTCTTGGGAACAAATATTTTAATAACACGAACAAATGATTATTTTTCAGAATAAAAAGTTAAACATAACGAACAAATAATAATGTACGACGAACAAAATATTACACATCGCGAACATTTGAGAAATAAATATCACGAACAAATAAGTCAATATCATGAAATAATTTAATCTACCAAGCGAACAAATAATTTGGCATTGCAAACAAATTAGTCACACGCAGATAAATAATTTTACATGGACATAAATACACCTACACCTTAAAAAATATTTTTATGAGCATATATACACATGCTAAAACAAGAAAGGCAAAAGAAAATAGAAAAAACAAAAATACCTACACGTAACAGAAAATAAATAAAAAATACAATAAATAAAAAAGCAAGGTAAAATGCAACACATAATTTTATTGGAGAAGAAATACTACACGTAGCACCCTTCTCTCCACGGCATCAGTAGCAGCCCACCAGAGCAGTCCAGCCAAAACGGAAAGGCCGCAACAAACATTGTTGGGTCGAATACAACCCAACAAATGGAGGGATAGACCTTCGGGTGATAGTTTTGAAGTTTGTCACACAAGTGATAAATAGCCGTCCCGACAACGCCCTAGCATGCAGCTGCAATGTTTTTTTCTTTCTGAAACGCGGGCGACAAATCCATGGCAGCAGTTGTGGCTTCGATCGAGAACGGGGCCGCAGGCCGGCTCGACGACGTCCAGGTCCAGGTCCAGCAATCTGGCGCGTGTGATCGCGCAGGGATCCGTCGTCTTGTTGGTTAGATGGAGTTCTGAAGAAACACAGAGACATTTTTTTCTTTTCGAAAGAAACGAAGAGACATGAACACGATCGCTGTTTCAGCTCTATGATTGTCTTACGTGCTACAAGCAAGTCCGGGGAATGATAGTGGACGTCGATCGCTTCGCTTCTGTGATGAATAGTACTTTGCCATTGACAGCGACATGCACTCCCACGCTGGAAAATCTCGGCGTCTTCCTCGCCGCCGGCAAACCTTAGACTTCCATGCACGGCGAGAGCCCACATGGCCACGGCATACCCCGCAGTCCAGCCCAGCCCAGTAGATATGTGGAGAAAACTTCCGCATCGGCTTCTCCGTGAGAGGGCGGGAGTGCAGCCGTTCTGCCGCCCACAGGCCAGTCTCATGTTTTGTACTCGTATATTCGATTTTTTTTTCGATCGCAACTCGTGCTAAGAGCAGTCCGCTCCGCGCCGGCCGCCTGCAGCCTCCAGCCTGCCAGAGATCAAGGCCACCGGGGCTCCAGTGATCTAGTCCGATTCACTGCTCCAGCCTCCGAGCCAAGTTGCCAACGCACGTTCGAGTGCTCGTGTCTAGCTCGTGTCTCGAGTGCTCCTTGCGCGATGGCCTCTTTGGTGTACTTGACTGCTGTTACAAAGTTTTCGGGTTAAAAAATAAGCTGGGATACCATGTTAGATGATTGTCTAGTCATATTTGTTAAGTTGGATATTTTCATCAAAGTGATCGAGACGACACAATCGAGACTTTCATGAAGATTAATTTTTTTGAAAATACTCTTGAAGATTAATCATCTTTGAACTATTTTAGATGTGTAAAAAACTTCTTTTATGCATATTTTGTTGCACTTAATCGGTGAATTTAAGACCTCAAGTATTTATGTATTATTGTACACCAAATGACTTGGCAGATTTTGATAGAACTATATATAGATCATACCGTACTGTTGCAATATGAACTATACCGAATTATATATATATATATATATTAAAAAAATTTATAGCATACCCTTTGCTAAAATACTAGATCCGCCACTGGCCAAGAGACTACCAATATAATATTGCATGGATATGCCCTAATCGAGGAGATTAAAAAAAGAGTTGGTAAGAGGGGGTAGTGTGAGCGGGCCATGCTCCACGAAGTTGAACATGTCTAATAGAACCCCGTGGAGCCCGGATATGTTTTTAGGGCTTTAATTCAGGGGTGGCACCCTAATCTTTAGCACGCTCAGTCTGTCGAAGCAGATAACTCTATCACGGGCCGCAGAGCACACCGCCCCCTGGCTTGCCAACTCTTTTGCCCTCCGGAGCTGGAGTTGCAGGCGCGCGCCGCCGCGCCCAGCGAGCTGGTCGGACAGGGAGCGGTGTTTTGTGGCGGCCCTCAAACGGTTTGGACGACGATTTGGTCCTAAAAATTCAGGTTTAGAGCATCGGGCAGGCGTTATTAAACCTTGGGATCCCGGTCCGTTGCAACGAAGCGGCCATCGAGGTCGGTCACGTACGGGATGATGATGAGATGGCCGGGCTTCATTCGGGCTTAATTAGTAATTACACAGCACTTCCGGGCCCACGCCTAGGAATTAGGATTCCCCTGGCCCGTTTCCCCGCGCTAGACATCTCCCCCTTCTGGCACCGCGCCAACAGCTGTCGTCACGTGACTCACGTCGTAGATGATGGTTCCGCCGTACGTCGCCGGCCATTGCTTTGCCATCGCCGCCGCGCTGCGCGATGCTGGGCACGTGGACAAAGGCGTCCTCGATCCATGTCTCGGGCCGGGAGTAGCACGGCCCTCTATATCCTGTTGGCATGCCACCGGCGAGGAAATCTTTGATGGCATTCTGCACAGAGTTCATCAGCACACCTGATTAGTTAATTATTGCGTGGTTCATTGACAGATTGAACATCTCCCGAAATTTGATCTGAAATTTGATCGAGTTTTTAGTGCTGGTGATGCTTCTCGGTCTTGGGAGCGCCATCTTCTGTACGGCCTCTCCTCTTCGGGTTGTGCTGGAAGACCCGAGGCATGCTTCCTTGAACTCCTTCTTTGCTCTCTCGAGCATCTGCTTCTGCTCGTCGTTGATATCTTCCAGCGTAACCATGAGGATGTTGTCATTGTGAAGATCGAACTTATTCTTCCCGTCAGCTATGGTGTGATGTTGTCGTGTCTCATCGGGCGTACTAAAAATATGTTGACGCGGAAAACCGACGATCAACCTTATGCGCCGATCACACGCGAGGACCTAGGAGATTTGTTTTACTCCGGTGTAGGCTCCAAATCAGCTCCGTGACGGTGCTAGACGTGCCAATCAATTTAACCTAAAATTAACAAGGAGTAAGATAATATTAAATTCTATAATGTATCGGCTCGGATTCCACATAGTTCCGTAGCGTATCGGCCAAGAGTCCGATGCGATCATAAGGCAATCAGCCGTGTTGGATGATTTAGTATGAAAGGCAGTATTAATTTTGCTTAATAAAGTATAGGTAACAACACTAAGATCCACAGCTAATCGACTGTATACGACACAACTGATGAACAAGCAAAAGCTACACTGTAAGCCGATACTGATCTTAGATCCGAGCTGGATAATTTATGAAAAAGCTAAACTAAAATAAGATTAAATAAATCAAATCCTATCGAGACAACAAATATCGATAACTTGATAACAACTAAAATAGATTAGACTAAACACATTAATCTAATATGAAGAAGTTGATATTGATAAATGGTGAACAAACTAAATCTAGATCTAATTTGCTCGATAACTTGAATAAAGTAGATAGAGGAAGAAGCGATACACCGTCAACCTTGGACCTATCTGCGTTACTCAATGCAGAACTTACTAGCAAGCCGGAGATCGAAGTCGATGTACTCCTGCGAATCGGAAGAACTTGTAAAGGGAAAATCTACTGCAACTAGAATTTTGACGAAGTCACCGACAATAAAAAGTAGATGCAGAATGTGTAAAGGGTTTGTTTTAATTGATGTGCATCTCCTTTATATGCCCGAAGGCTGCTATTTATAGGCTAAGCTATGACTCTGATCGATTGTGACTGTTATAAGACTTGACTAGAAAGAAAACAATTCTTCTAAATAAACTATAACTCCAATCCAATACAATAACTTGCTGACGTCCATCGTCAGTCTCAACTTTGCACCATCGGCTATGACACCCTTTTCAATCCAGCGGCCACCTATGCTATCAGCATCGGCCTTCTCCTTTGACTCCATACTTGCGCTAAAAACTGCTGCCAACATGATCCAGCAAAAAAAAAAGGATAATCTAGCGACAAAGGAATGAGGCTACGAAGAAACAGACACACGCAACCCATGCGTGGACTTTAAAAATGATGTTCAGTTGAGCTCTGTGTCTGCTGCCGGTACTGCGTTACAGGCGCCAAAACCAGTTGGTGGCTAAAACGGTATGGTAAAAAAAAAGTTTAATTTACTCCCTTCAAATATAGTCGAAGTCTGAATAATTCTAAACTCTAACTTGATTCAGTTTACCCCATAAACTATGCCATTTAGTTTATTTTACCCCATAATACAATTTGTCTTTTTTATTTCTCCATACATAAGTTGAATTTTAATTTCAACTTCTGCAGGGTAGTAGTGGACATCACAATGAATATTAAAAAAATTTATTAGAATTTTTTCATCATTATTTTTCATATACTTTTGAACTCCAATAATTTATTTATTATTAAATATCCTAATCTATCAAAATAATGATAAAAATTTATGATGTAGTTTTTATAACATCTGTTGTAATGTGTACTATCACCTTGTAAAATTTCAACTTAAAACTCCATCTATGCATGAAGAAATGAAAAAAATAAATTGTATTAAGAGGTAATTTGAACCAAATGGCATAGTTTGGAGGTAAAATGAATCAAAAGATAGTTTAGGGAGTTATTCGGACTTTGGCTATAGTTGAAGGGAGTAATTTAGATTTTTTTTTTAAAAAAAAGAGTTGGTAAGAAGGGACCTGCTAACCATCAGCCCATGCTCCACGGACCACGGAGCTGAGGAGGAACCCCGTGGAGTCCGTGTTGTAATGTGTACTATCACCTTGTAAAATTTCAACTTAAAACTCCATCTATGCATGAAGAAATGAAAAAAATAAATTGTATTAAGAGGTAATTTGAACCAAATGGCATAGTTTGGGAGGTAAAATGAATCAAAAAATAGTTTAGGGAGTTATTCAGACTTTAGCTATAGTTGAAGGGGGTAATTTAGAATTTTTTTTTAAAAAAAAGTTGGTAAGAAGGGACCTGCTAACCATCAGCCCATGCTCCGCGGACCACGAAGCTGAGAAGGAACCCCGCGGAGTCCGTGTATAGCTCTGATTAGGACTTACCTAATCTTTGCAAACCCATGCAGCACGGAGTACTCAGCAGAGTTCCTCCGGGTTGTACTTTAGTGGGGAGCAAGAGATATTGGGCTCTCGTTGCGAGCAAGAGAGATTGGGCTCTCGTTGCGACATTTGCCGGCAAACCACAGCACCCCTGCGTCCCAACTCGTTTGCCCTCCGGAGCTGGAGTCACGAGCGCACGCCACCGCGCCCGGCGAGTCGGTCGGCCAGGGCGCGTTGCTTTATGGCGGCCTCCAGGCACTAAAAAAAACAGGTTCCAAACATCGGGCGTCATTTATCAGCCAGCTTTGCTTTTTTTTTTAATTGGATCGACAAACATGCAAACGCTGACTTGTTAAGCACGCACGGACAGGAATCAAAATGCACGGGGACGGTGAAGAAGAGCATGCACTCGCACGCGCATGCAGGGACAGTAAGATTTGCAACTAAGCACGCACGTCAACCGCTCCCGTGATGATGTGCGCTCTTGATTTGGCGTAGTTGTAATTAACAGCAGCGACTTCATTCCTCCCAAACTAAAAATTCCCGGTGTTCCTCAGCTCGCGGGCAAAACATAACTTCCATATAGAGGATGTAATGTAAAGGAACTAAGTTTCGTTTCTTCTTAAAGTAAATTGGTTTCTTGGTCTTTGAAAAAGTTGAGCTTAGTTTCTTGACCCATTTTCAATTAAACTTGTTTATCTGTCAAGATGGTAACGGGTACTTACCCGACGGGTGGTGGCTACCCATACCCGCACCCGCCAGGATTAAATTTTACCTGTCGGGTTACTCGTACCCGCACCCGCGCGGGTAATTTATACCCGACGAGTAACCCGCACCCGAAAGTATAGCCGAGAATTACATATAAATATTAGATATTCATATAAAAAATAAATCATTCCAAGCTTCATTGCAACAAGCTAATAGAGTTAGGTACAAGATATATACTATGAGAGTTTAACAATATATATACTAGAAGGGTTTAATTGGATTTGGGCCAAATTCATGGGCCGTATGGGCTAAAATGAGTTAGGCACTAAGGTTGGCTTATTTTTTCTGCGGGTGTTTCTTACCCGCGGCTAGGTATCTTCATCCATACCCGCCATACCCGACGGGTACAGGATTTTACTCAATAATGTACCCACGGGTAGAAAACTCATTCCATACCCGTCTTCTTATCGGGTAAAACCCGTCGGGTACTCGGGTTTTGGGTATCCGTTGCCATCTTGAGGTACGTGGCCTCAAAACGAAATTTGTTTTGGTTCTTGGCCCTTCCGTCCATTCCGTCCAGAGCTGCTGTGAGCCAGCACATAAAGCGTGCACAAAAAGACCAAAGTACCCCCCTCCTTCCTGTCGTCCTTCCCCGTACCCCGAGCGCGGGTTTCTGGCGGTGGAGATTTGAGCGGCGGTTTGGAATCTCAGGCACCGGCGATGGAGAGGGCCGGCACCGACGAGGTCCTGCCGGCGGATCCACCTAGGCTGGCGCCGTATTCACCTCGTCCTCATCCGCGGCAGAGCAGTGCCTCCGGATCCACCTTGTCCGGCCGCCGGCCGCGCGTGCTAGTGCTAGGGCGACGAGGGCCTGCCCGCCGGCCGCGCCAGCTAGGGCCATGAGCAGGGCGCCGCGAGCAGGGGCCATTAGCCACGCTGCTTCTGCTGAAGTCGATGGCCTGTTTTGACCCCGACGAGGACGATGGCGAGTCCCCGTCTACGAGGAAGGTCGTTGCGTCGAGCACGGACACCGGGCTCGGCTGCTGGTCGGATCTCGCCGCGTCGCCGCCGGTGAAGGCCAGGATGCTGCTCATGAGCTTCCCGCATCACTCCATCAGTCCGCAGTCCGTCCGCGAGTCCGGCTGCTGCATTTCGAAATGATCCAAGAATGTTAAGCGAGTACTGCAGAAGAAAATGTTCTGATTTTACCAGCAGAGAATTGATGGAGGTCGTGGAGACTTGCTGGCTCCAAGTCCCAGCAGGACGACGCGCTGAAGGATCTGCTGCTGCCGCCGTCGGAGAAGGCTTAGCTTTTAACACAAAGGGCACAAGAGATATTTCGCGTTGTTTTAAGCACCGTTAGCTTATCAAACTAACGGAAGGGCCAAAAATCAAACCGCAATTTGTTTTGAGGCCAAATAACCAAGTTCAATCGAAAAGGGATCAAGAAACCAAGTTCAACTTTTTTTTAAGCTAAGGAACCAATTTACACTTCTTCTTAAGTTTGAAAGGACAAAAAAAGAGTTGGCAAGAGAGGTTTGCAGACGGCCCATGTTCCAGCGCAAGCAAGCCCAACAAAACCCGGGGGAGGGGAGGGGGGGGGGGGGGTGTTCTGGGTCCGCATGTGCGATCCCGAGCCCACCAGTCGCAGAAAGGCGCGAGGGCAAGCTGGGCTGTGAATCTTTTGTGGGTCGTTGGCATACAGCTCCCCCACGAGTGGAAAAAAAATGTTCCGCTGAAACAAAAATTATTCCGTTGGGAAAAGAAGTTCCAACGGAATAAAAAATAAAATTTATTCGGTTGGATCCAATTTTACCCTTGAAAATGAAAAAATGTTTCACGGGAATAAAAATGAAAAAAATATTTCATTGGAACTTTAGTAGAAAAAAGAAAAAAAAGCAAAATTGAGCTTTGAAAGCACTAATGGGCCGAAAATCAGCCCACGGATGGTGGGCCACGCGCGTGGGGGCGCTTCTGTGACGAGCGCGCACGCACCAGCGCGCTACTGGTGCGGTTAGCCATCAGGTGTGATTTGCAAACCATCACCTGAAGAGAAATTAAATCCTTCCTTGTCGGACTATTTCCCCGTGGGTCGAGGCCCATTAGCAACAAAAGAAAATAGGTCACATGCATGCATGCAGGAGAGGACAACAAACCATGACGTCACACACATGCATGCAAATTCCAACACAAAAAAGCTATAACTATTAAACTGAGCATCTAAATTAAATCACGATTGCACCATTATCTTTCTTATGATGAGATACTTGCCTATGTTTGCACGATATTTAAAAAAATATTTTTTAGTACTCAATAATGAATTTCAGTTCCTGGGAATAAATATTTTAATAACACGAATAAATATTTATTTTCCAGAATAAAAAGTTAAACGTAACGAACAAATAATAATTTATGACAAACAAAATATTACACATGTCGAACATTTGAGAAATAAATATCACGAACAAATAAGTCAACATCACAGAATAATTTAATCTACCAAGTCAATAAATAATTTGGCATTGCGAATAAATTAGTCATGCGCAGATAAAAAATTTTACATGAATATAAATACACCTACACCTTAAAAAATATTTTTGTAAGCATATATATACGTGCTAAAAAGGCAAAAGAAATAGAAAAGCAAAAAATACCTACACGTAATAGAAAATCAATTTAACATACAATGAATAATAAAAGTAAGGTAAAAAATACAACACATGATTTTAATTGAAGAAGGAATATTACAAGTAGCAGCCCCCACGGGCATCGGTAGAAAAATATATAATAAGAAAGAGAATATATAAATATATTCGCATTAAATCACCTGGAAGAGTAGAAAAATAAATATTATAACAATAGAAATAAAAAAGAGAGAGAGAAAAGTAGGATAAAGAAAAATAAAAAATGCTACGTCAACGACTAGTGTTCATACAAGGAGAAAGAAGAATAGAAAAATAAAAGTTGTAGGCAGAAAAATAGAAGAAAAAAAACGAACGAGAAAAAAAAGTAGAAAAAAACACAGAAAAAATATTTGGCAGCAATCTTGCCATGCAGCACGTATGTGTCAGTACGTCACTATCGTGTGCATGGGCAGCTTGGTGCATGCGGCCAGCGTTAGCAAGGCACGTGGGTCTGTTGGTTGAAAAAGTTGTTAGGCTGATTTCTATAGTGGTATATGAAGGTGATACAATTACCATTTAGCTTGGGGAACCAGCGTCAGTCTGGCCCATATAACAAAGTCTGGCCCATATAACAAATAGCAATATGAAGGTGATACAATTACCATTTAACTTGGGGAATCAGTGTCAGTCTGGCCCATACAACAAATAGCGTAACAGGTAATGAGCATGAAAGACCGTAGAAAATATTGTTAGACCGAATACAACCTAACAAATGAATGAACGTGTATTTACGTGATGGTTTTAAAATTTATCACAGTGATAGATAGCCATCGCGGCGCGCTACCCTTAGCATTTGCGGACGAGGGGCTTCGCGGTTAGGGTGCACGCACATACACCCAGATCCATTTATACAACAAGCCCAATGATTCCTCCGCTGATACTAGCGGGCCGTAGTAAGAAAGAGAGATCCTGGGCTTCCCTCATCACGACATGGGCCGAAAAGCTGACCCTCCGCCGGACGGGTGGCTTGTCCCAGCTGCCGGCCCCGGGCATCTACCCCGGTCCGGTGTCCTGGTTGGTGTTCCCGCGGCCGCGCAGGACGGCCGGCGCGCAGCGGCAGTGAAAGAACTGGTCGCTGACAGGCACGCGCGCCTGCTGCTTAATCTCGAATCTCGATAGGTAGAGGACGCACGCACGCCTTCGGCATTCATGGCTGTCCATGGCGCGCGGGCAAGGCAATGCTATTGCTTCCCCTTCCTCGTCAGGCACGGCGAGATCCGCCCGCCGGCATAGCTGCAGCAGACTCTGCGCCTGCTGGCGTTTGGCAGGACACTCGGGGCGGCGCGACCGCGACTGCTCAGGGCAGGGCCCAGGGGCACGGAGAAATGGCCGCGAGCCCCTCCGCATGCAAGCCTGCGCACGGCGCCCCTGCGCGTCCATGCCGTGCGTGCACCCGCCCGGAAACTGCTCACATGCAGATGCGCGTACGGCCCTGCAAGGAGCTCCTGTCCGGCAGGCACCACGCCCCGCTGCTCCTACTCGTCCCCTTCTGGCCTTCCGCCTCCGCCGCCCTTCCTCTGGATACGATCGACGGACGACGAAGACGTCTACCTGAACCCGATCGCGCGCGCAGATCACACGCACACCGAATCGAGAAGGCGAGTGGCTACTTCCCATCGACCAGCCATCTCCATCGCCTGCGCCGCGATCGTTCTGCACGCGATCTGTAACGAAAACGACCAAGTGACGAGGCAGCTTCCCTGCGAACGCCGCCGCGCCGCGCGGCCGTGCGCCGCTGTCATCACCAGGCCCGGAGAGGCCGTCCGGGTGTCCCAGCCTGGCTCCGCGCGTCCGTAGCAGCTACCGCTGGCTGAGAGTACTGGTCACTGGCAGTCACCTGTTCATGGCGCCATGGCGGTATGGGGATGCATGCACGGTCGTGCACAGGCACTCGGCGTGTCGCCTGGCGGCCGCGGACATGATTGACGACGATGATAGCGTGCAGCTGTAAGCCTGCAAGGTGCAGACAATGAGGCACAACCGCACAAGTGCCCCCGGCGCGGCGACGCTCGGCGATGCCGCCGTGACGACGACGCATGCAAGGAGACGATCCCGCTGCGACTGTAAGAGCAGCCGCGGTTTGACTTCTTTTGCAGCGTGACTGCTGCGTGAGAGAGATCTCGGCATGGGCATTAGGATTTAGGCCTGGGTGGGGTTGGTCAGGTCCAAAGTCAGAAAAATGCACGGCCCAGTGGCCAAGTTTGGTTGACCACCTTTTTCGTCGTCGTGTGTGAGAGCAGCAGACTTCTTAGACTTTGGGGGAAGAAATGTCTAAAAAAAAAGACTTTGGGGGAAGAAACAGAGAGGAGAGTGCTCAATTAAATTTTCATGTTTCATCTAAAAAATAGTTTCCGTATTTCTTGAATAATAATGTCCTCTAAAAAAGAGACTTTTATATTTCCCACAAAAATTATCACCACAAGAAAAGAAAAATGATTTCCGCCCATGCCATAATGGATAGGCATTGTATTTGCGAAGTGGCACCATCAGCTTGATGTGTTTGTCCCCTATAATTTAGACAAATATTCATCAATCGTACGTACCATGTCGGAAATGAAGAGTATGCTCAAATGTCAAAATTATCAGAAAGTGACGTTCATACGGTCCTCGGTCGATATCGTAATGCTTGCCTCCATGTATAAAATTAAATAAAGAGAGATTTAGGCCTATCTGTATATTGTAGTTTTATAAATACAACAATAAATGCATGCAAAGTTATCATTTGGAAGAAAATATATGGCTCTAACTGTAAGTGGCGATTCTGAAATCCAGAGTACAATTTTAGCAATACTATTTCTTAATATCTAGCTCCCAGATTTGTTACATCCACGCAACTTGTAGAATTCAACATCCAAAAGTATTTCTATAAAACCGTGGTATTTCAATCAAAATTCCAAGACCCCCTTTTGGCAATACCATGGTTTTGAACGACCGGATCTTAATCACAAACTTCGTCATTTCTTCTATTTAATAGAAACTATCAACTTCAACCAAGGTCGATTAATTATATCTGTCGTCATGGAATGAGCAGAGTTAAATAATCACACGGCATTTTTGTGAAGTTTGTCCTATGTGGAACCAGCATGTGCAAGTCCCGCCCTTCGTTCTCCCAAACAACATAATGGAGGGCGTTGCCTCTCAAACAAAACAACCAAGAGGTTGGGAAATGCTTCGACGTGGCATCAACTTGGAGAGATCCCAACTCTTAAGAGATCCGGAATCTATCTAACCGAGGATCGCTTCAACAATAAACAACCAAGAGCAAATCCAAATGGGAGCTACTCCTGCCCTTGGTTCCGGAGCGGAAATCCTGCAAGTTGCCGCTGGAGACTACCGGCTCTGATCTCCAGGGACAATCAAAAGGACCGGACGATCTGTGAACCTAGTGCCCAGAGCATCACTAGGCTAATTGTTGCTTAGTGACGGTGCTATCATCTGTGAACCTAGTGCCCAGAGCATCAGAGACTGGGGCTAAGATTTTGTTCTGATGAACATGTCCCATCTGATTACCCATAGATCACGAGGTGTTCGCCTTTGTCCATGACAAGTGACCACGATCACATTTAGCTCAGATTCTGATAATGCCGATGGCAAGGCTCCAGTTGCTCGGCCGGTGCATCTCCAAGTGGTGGGCTACGTCCAGAGACCATGAGCACTGACACTTCATGTCCAGTACTTGTGGTTTCGATACAGTTATTACTGCAGGATGAAGGAGAGCCTACCATTTCTATTGTTAGCATGGAGGACGATGCAGTGAACCCTGCATGGTGTGCTGGAGCTGAAGAACAGCAGGCTGTTGGAGGGGCATCTCGGGCTCAGCTGAACTCAGACGAACCTCTGCTCTGCCGTGAAGATTCGAATTCCTTAAACGACGAAGCATTGCTTCCATTGGACTACCCAATTCTGTCCCAATGCAGGAACGAGATCCTTGACAGGAACTTGAACACATTTTACGGGTTACCTGATCTCCATAATGTGGATCTTGGAACGCCTCCAGATCTTCAGCTTGGTGTAAGCCTATCCTTCTGGTGTTCCCGGTGCCAACATATATTCTCTAATTTCTCTGGCAAATCTGATCTTTTTTTTTCTTTCATTCTGTGCCAGGACTTGCAATTTGGTTCTCAGGAAAGCCTTGGCAGCTGGCTGGACCGCATCTAGGGTGATAACGAGCGTCAATATTTCGCTCCAACTGCATGATCGAAGAGCATGCTTTTGCACAGGATATGACGGTACTGGGTAGCAACTATTTTGGGGCTTACACAGCACAGAGATTGCATGCTTGCATTAGTGATGTAATGTGTTGAGCCATCAAACTGTATCTGGAAGCCAAGAACCTTTTCTTTTCTCTTAAGAAGAATGATGAACCTCTAACATCTGAGTTATCACAAAAACTATAGGCCTTGAAACCTAGTTGCGTGGCCGGTGCAGACCAGCATTATTGCCCCCGTTGTATCAGGTTTTTGATATGTTCAGAGTGGCAAAACTATGACAGACTGACACTGTCCACGAGGAGACCGGACCTCCTCCCACGGTTGTGGCGCGGGCACGGGCTCCGGCTAGGGCGCGCAAACCCCAACCTGTGTAGTAGACCCCAAGCCAGCCTGTCAGACTAGGCTTATAGAACCCGGGCCGTGATTGTAACCAAGTGAACTCATATCATTCTCAAATTTTAAATCTTATTTCTTGTGATTGTATGAATTATATAGACTAATAATGAGATTGTGTGAACTGACATGACATTAAAATTTTGCTTATTATTTGTAGTGAAATGTATGCATGATTGTTGCATGTTTTAGATAAAAATACTTAGCTTGAATTGAAAGCATTTACTTACATACAACTACAAAATAGATGCTCAAGATAAGAAAAAGAACGGTGTATGATGAACTGTTTAGTTCTCCATTTTACTAATGCTTTGCATTCGCTTGCATGGATGATAAATTCAAAATATGCTTGTATGGATGATAAATTCAAAATATGCTAGTCTATATAACCAAATGACATGTTACTTAAGCTATTATTAATAGACCCTATGGGTACCCGAAATCCGACCCGTACCCACTAGGATTTACGGGTACGGGTATACTTAGAGTTTCGGGTATTGTCGCGGACGGGTATTTACTCTACCCGCACTTTACCCGACCCGTTGCCATCCCTACTTGGGCAGTCGATGCCCACGCGTTGCCAGCTCCTTTGCAACTCAGTGCACCTATATTTGGCCTTGAAGATGATTTTTATGCTACTCTTCTTCAATGAATTCTAACTATGATTTGCTAATACCTCCTCACTTTGGTAATGACAGATTAAATTGATTTGAGTAATGGTTGTACTAGGGATTAGCCAATGCTACATTTAATTATTAATCCACTAAACCTGCATTGTAGTTGGGAACCAAAACCAGGCTCAATTCTTGGTGAAGCTTCATGATGATCTCGAGCATTATAGTTGGGAACCAAAACCAGGCTAGAGTTCTACTCCAAAAACTAGCCTCATGTATATATTTCTGTGACATCTGTGTGTGTGTAGTGTGTACTACATAGCAAAGTAGAGTAACTTCCTATTCCATACTAGACTTATATATGTACTGTATAGAATAGCAGCTTCGTCTGCACATGTATAATAAACTTATGACCCTGCAGTAATATGGTGCTTGTCTGCAGCAAGTGTTATGGTGTGTGCCAGGTACTGACAAACGAAACACGCGCGCACATAGCCAACCAAATGAAGCCAGAGAGAGACATTACAAGTTGTTGTATGAGGCATTACAGTTCTTAGTTAACCTGAACACAGAATGAAATGTCCATTATGTGCATAATTTATGAGTCCCTTGTCTTCAGTTCTATCTCCTTTTACTTCACCGGTAACTCCTTTGTCTTCTGAAAGTTGGGTGCTGCGCTTCGAATTTGTGACAGAAGTGAAACCACAACTAATCAACTATGCTATAATCTGGGGCTTCCATATTACAGTTATTATGGCCTTGAATGATGAACTTAGAGAGTATATGTGTAAAGACCTATACTGGCTGACTGCAGTAGGACCTTAATTTGGTTTAATCCAAGGATATTTTGCAGATTCTAGAAAAATTGCTGTCTTTGGCCCGTGTTTTCTTGCATCATTATGTTGATCATGTTTTGTAACTTTTGTTCTAGTTTCTTGATTGTGCAGGCACCAATTCAAATCCTTTTTCTCTTGATGCTCTTGCTGTTTTCATGTTTCGTGGGAGGTGCCATTCATTCTCCTCTTGCTGTTTTCATGTTTCGTGGGAGGCGTCATTCATTCTCCTGTCAAGGTGGGTGCTTGCCGCAGCAGAGCCAGGGGACCGGGGCGGGGCGATCTCGCCGCAGCAGAGCCGGGGGACAGGGGCGAGCCGGGCTGCGGGCGAAGTAGGTCGCGGCCGGAGGTGGCGCCAGCTGTGGCGGGCAGAGAGAAGCGGGCACGGGCAGAGAGAGGTAGGCCTGGGCGTTCGGTTTTACGGTTCGGTTCAGTTCGGTTTTTTCGGTTTGAGAGTAATTCTGTTTTCAGTAACTGAAAACCGATCGGTGCTCCAGAAAACTAAAAACCGACGCGTTCGGTGTCGGTTTTTCGGTAGAACCGAATAAAACCGAAGCTCACTCGTGACAGACAGGTTTGAAGCAATAGCTTAGACATTTCAGGCAGTCATGCAGACAACAACCAAAATATTACTTCGGGTATGAAACGTAGCAGCATAAGTGCATAACAAGCAGTAGTACAATGTACAATAACAATACAAAACAGCAGTCATACAAAAGTTCAAATTTACAAGTTTACATCACACAATTTTACAATGAAGTCTTCAAACAAGCAAGGGGGTAAACTCAAACAACATGTCATTTCTGCAGCACCATTATTGTTCTTGCTCAATACAACCATCGTCATGTCACCATGTTCAAGAATCAAGACTCAGGTGTACTATTCTTCTCCTTGGAAGAAATGGCCAGCCCACAAAGTTCTGAAAAAATAGCAAATCATGTCATATTAAAGAAAAAGAATGTATTGACATGAAACCATGATGATCACAAAACTGATTTGCTCTGCTGAAGCAATCCATACTGGCTATAAAATCCTTCACATTAACATGCAAGCTGTAGTGCTTTCACATACTACAAACTTTCAGAAAACAAAACTTACTTGGAACACAAGTCTCTTCTGCCATCGGTCAGGAATAGGGAACTCAATTTTTCTGTCAAGTCTACCTGGACGCAACAGAGCAGCATCTAGACTCAGGTGTACTATCCTTCTCCTTGGAAGAAATGGCCAACCCACAAAGTTCTGAAAAAATAGCAAATCTTGTCAGCTAGATTAAAGAAAAAGAATGTATTGACATGAAACCATGATGATCACAAAATTGATTTACCTTCTTCAAGCTTGGTCAATTCTTCAGTGTTCTCTTCAACACAAATATATTCAGATCCAATCCAATCATTTGCACAAATGAGACGCTCAACCATTATTGGTGTGAGCGAGCTTCTAAAGTCATCAAGAACCCGTCCACCGGCACTAAATGCCGACTCAGATGCAACTGTGGAAATAGGGACGGCTAAGAGATCACGGGCCATGCGAGACAGAACTGGAAATCTATTTTCATTGTCCTTCCACCACTTAAGAATATCAAACCCTTTCTTATCCTTCTCATTGTCTTCCGAGAAGTACTTGTCAAGTTCAGATTTTACTGTGACATTACCACCACCATTGTTGCTCATTTGTTGATCAATGATAGACCTCATCAAGCTCTTGCTCTTTGATGCTGGTTCTTGAGAATCAGAAGGTGGCTGCACCTTTTCTCTTGGAGCATACATATTTTTGTACTCTTCAAACAAAGAGCGAAAAGAAGTGTTCACTATTTCCCACAACTTCTCTCCAATTTCATCACCGAACATCACCATAGTAGCCATCTTTATGTAATTAGAAAGTTTATACCTTGGATCAACAGCCACACAGAAAAAAATAACCAAGTTAAGCAACTGATCCCCCCTATCTCTCTCACCTCTCTTCTCTCTATCTGAACGTTTCTCTCCATATTTCTCTCCAAAATACTTGTAATACTTCACCAGCATTCTCTTACCCATTTCCTGACACAATCTGTCCTCACTATGACACCAGTTTCGTAACAAAACCAAAACATCAGCAATTTCATGGAAGAATGTGTGAGAAGTTGGACGCTTTGTTACTGAAACACGAAGAGTAAGTTCATAGAAGTGCTCAAGAAAGTCATACATCTTTCTAACTTTATCCCAATCTGATTTTACTGGAACTCCAGGACCCTCACCTTCTAATTCTAGCTTATAATACGGATCCTCATCACTGTACCTTTGAAATGCCTTTTCATACTTTTGTGCAACATTTAACATAAGGTAAGTCGAGTTCCATCTAGTGCAAACATCTAGATTTAGAAAGGCTTTGGTCTGGACTTTTGCTAATTCAGCACATTTCTTAAAGTTTACCAACCTAGATGTTCCAGCCTTAATAAACTTAACAGCAGCACGGACACGAGCAACTGAAGTATCAATTTCCTTTAGGCCTTCAGTCACAATCAGGTTGGTAATGTGTGCAACACATCTCATATGTAGGTATTCTCCTTCAGCCATGCAACCCTTGGATTCATTCAAGACCATCCTCATATAATTTATAGCATTGTTATTTGCACTAGCATTATCCACTGTTATAGTAAAGACTTTATCAATTCCCCATGCTGCCAAGCAAGTCTCCAAGGACTTTCCAATGTCGTCCCCTCCATGGCCCTTTGAGGGGAAAAAACCGATGATTTTCTTGTGCAGGTTCCAATTTTTGTTAATAAAATGTGCTGTCACACACATGTAATTTTGCTTGGTG
This sequence comes from Panicum miliaceum, assembly GCA_032594955.1. Lineage (NCBI taxonomy): Eukaryota > Viridiplantae > Streptophyta > Magnoliopsida > Poales > Poaceae > Panicum > Panicum miliaceum. The sequence continues at coordinate 12,026,412 of CM064061.1, forward strand.
TTAGCTGTCCATGTATCAGTTGTGAGGCTAACTCTTTCACAATGTTCCTTTAAAAATTTCTGGAGCTTTTCTTTCTGGACATCATAGACTTTTACACAATTTCTAGTGGCTGTTCTTCTAGAGGGTATGACAAACCTTGGGCATGCTTTGGCTAAAAACTTTCTAAGACCAGGCCGTTCAGATGTGACAAAAGGCTGCTCATCTTCAATTAACATCTCCGCAAAACTAATTTTCAGCTCCTCAAGATCAAATTTCCAAGTGGACACAGTACCAACACTACTATTGCCAGGACTAGGTTGTAGTTGCAAAGTGCCTTGTTTATCAACTACTTTCTTGTTTGGATTTTTTCTGCATACTTTCAAGTGGCCATTCAAAGAAGACGTGCCATTTGTCTTTGAGTTACACATGTACATACCTCCACAATACTTGCACTTGGCTTTATCCTCTCCGGAATTCTGCTTGACTTTGGTGAAGTGGTTCCAGACATATGATCTTGGAGCCATAACTTTTCTTTTCTTGCCTTCTTCTTTGTGGGCATCTACAGGCTGCTACTCATCCTCCTTACCTATCTCTGTCACTTCATTCACGTGATTTCCCACGGTTTCTTCAGTGTCCCCCATCTGCAAATAAAAGCATGAAAAAGAGAGGACATACGTTACAGTTGGAGGGCACCAGATTCATAAAATCTAGGACTAAAGTTAGAAATGTGTTAGGTTACAAAAGAACGGGGGAAACACATGTGTTTTGTTTTCAGAAGAATGTAGGGGTGGGTGATCCCTTTTGGCTTTGGTTTACTTGTTCAGTTGCTCCATGAAAGCAGAATATGAAAGTAATACCAATATTGTTAATACCAATATTGAAAGCAGAATATGAAAGCAACATGTTTTTATTTGTGTCAAAAATACTTTCAGTAGGTTTCAATAATACATCACATGGAAGTTGTGCTTGTTTTTGAGGATCTCATAGCATCGAGAGGACATACGTTGGAGGACTGCTCGGTTGTTGTCGCCGTTGTCCCGGACGGAGAGGTTGCCGTGGGTTGGTGTCGCACTTTTGCACCGCCGCTGCGTGCTCGCCGCTGGCCCGCACCGCCGGCAGCCACTGCGTGCTCTCCGCTCGCCCGCACCGCCGGCCGCCGCGTGCTCTCCGCGCGCCCGCACCGCCGGCCGCCGCGTGCTCTCCGCGCGCCCGCACCGCCGGCCGCCGCGTGCTCTCCGCCCGCATGCACCGCCGGCCGCCGCGTGCTCTCCGCGCGCCCGCACCGCCGGCCGCCGCGTGCTCTCCGCCCGCCCGCACCGCCGGCCGCCGCTGCGTGCTCTCCGCCCGCCCGCACCGCCGGCCGCCGCTGCGTGCTCTCCGCCCGCCCGCACCGCCGGCCGCCGCCGCGGGCTCTCCGCCCGCCCTCACCGCCGGCCGCCGCGTGCGCTCCGCCCGCCCGCACCGCTGGCAACCGCGTGCGCTCCGCCCGCCCGCACCGCCGGCCACCACTCCCTGCTCGCCCGCGCCGCCGCCAGGGATCGAGAGGATTAGGGGATTGGGGATAGGGAGTTACTGGGTTATTGGGTTAGGGTTTGTGGGAGCAAATGAATGGACCGTGGGACGTTGGGCTGAGGTGGGCACGTCGGTGGACCGAGGTGGGCTGATTCGGCTGTTCGGTTCGGTGTGATAAAAAACCGAAGCCGACACCGAAGACCGAACTTGACAAAAAAGTGAACCGAAGCCGAACCGAAATCACCGAAAAACCGACATTTCGGTTCGGTTTGGGTCGGGTCGGTTCGGTTCGGGTCGGGTCGGTTCGATTCGGTTTTTTCGGTAAAAAAATGCCCAGGCCTAGAGAGAGGCGAGCGCGGGCGGTACAACTATGGCTAGGCCCTCGGTGGGAGCGGACGGCGCGCGGCGGAGGCAGCCCGGCCAGAGGCGAGGCGGAGGCGGAGGACCTGCCGGCGGTGCTGTAGGCCGAGGTGGAGGCGCGCCAGACGGAAGGAAGGGGGAGCGGGGCCGGCAACCCGGCGTACAGGACAAAAGCTGAGCGCCGTAGATTTGGCGCCGAGCTCGGCACCGCGCCTCATGGCGCCGAGCAAGCTGCCACGTAGGCGCCGGCTCATGTAAGGAGCCATCACCTCGGCGCAATAACCTATAACGTTAAGACGTGTTACCTCGGCGCCACGAGTTATGGCGCCGATCCCTAGGATCTAAAAAGCACATAATTCTTCTAGAGATCCAAATGTGAATATTTTTCGGCGTCGCGCCTCATGGCGCCGAGCAAGCTGCTACGTAGGCGCCAGATAAGGAGCGATCACCTCGGCGCAATGACCTATGACGTCGAGACGTGTTACCTCGGCGCCACGACTCGTGGCGCCGACCCCTAAGATCCTAATATCAAAAAGCATATAGTTATTTCAGATGTCCAAATGTGAATATTTTTTTTAAAAATGATTAAATTGCATAAAGTACGGCTGTACGCGGGGATAGATGATCCGTCTAGAAAAGAATTGTAAGAAGATGGTGGTGATTTCTGTGAGCGAGCCCACGCTCCAACCGATGGAACGCATAGTCCTAAACCTTTTGCAAGCAAACCCGAGAATATCGACGGGCAGTCTGCCCACACCCTGAGCTAGCTCAGAGAGAAAACCCCATCCGCTTACAACTCTTTGCCCTCCGAGGCTGGAGTAACGGGCGCACGCCACCGCGCCTGGAGAGTTCCTTGGCCGGCGAGCCTTGTCTTATGCTGGCTGCACCGTAGATGAGATGGCCATTTGGTACTAACGGAAGCTTTGCTTTTTAGACAAAGGAAAGACAGGAAAGCTAATTAAACACGGTCAGGAATAATTATATTAGTATCTCTATGTCGATATCTTTAATTTGCTCCGCGCGCGGCCTGGAAAAACACGGAAGGAGCCTGGCTCACGGGATGTTCATGGGCTTAATTATTCGGGCCCCCACGGCCATGCAATGGCGCCCTAGAATAGCAAAATCTTAACACATCGATCATCCATGTCTAGGGTGCCTAGAATGCAATTAACTGCAATGGTTTTTTCTTTTTTAAATACGGGGAACAAATCCACGGCAGCAGTTGTGGCTCCAGAACGGGGCCACAGGTGGGCGCTATTCGCAGCAAGGCGACTGGTGCAGTCGTATCGTAGAAGGCCCACAATAGCCTACGCTTTCACCACCATAAACCTTCCTCGTCTCTAGAGGCAGCCACCGTTGGAGACGCCACTCTACAACCCGCCACCGCCGTTGAGCTGTTGCGTCCCCGCTCCAATCATAGCCCACCACCGGTTGTCTACCCGACCGCATGCGGCCGGGCGGCGTCCTGCCGCCGCGCCGCGCCGCCCCACAACCCGTCACCACCATCTGGCTTCCCTGCCGCCCCTACCTTCCTTTCTAAGTCCGGCGGTATTGGATACCCCAACCCCAGCAACCCTCCCTCCCAAACCGTTCGACAACGCGAGGAGGAAGAACAGTACCTGGACGCACTTGCAGCCATTGAGGCGGGTCTTCTGCGGCGCTTTGGCACGCACCCGCGCGCATGTGGCGCGTGTGGTCGCGGAGGGATCTGTCGTCTTGTTGGCTAGATAATTTTTTTTTTCTGGAAACAAACGCATAGACATTTTTTTTGCGAAAGGGAAGATATATTAAACCACATCACAGTACATCCCCTTTTACAAACAGGACCCCCAAAAAACGAAAATTACAAAGAAGTCCCTAGGACTCCTGTTCATCTTCCGCGATTCTGCTCGTCGGCAGCAGCTCCGATCCGTATGCACCAGCACCAGGATCGAAGCTTAAACCTCCAGATCCTGCATTAGTAGACTCCAACGCATGGAAACGCCGCATCATCCACCACCCCAGACCTCCCGTCAGGATGGATCTAATTCTCTGAACGGATATCGGCAGTCTCACCACCGGAGCAAAAGGAGGAGCATTCCCTAGCCATATCAGGCAGCCGGAGAAGAAGGTGACGCTACCGTGTCCACAAAGACGTGAAAGCCCACCATAGATTCCGCCGCCGACCCGAAACAAAAAGCTCACGGGGGAGCACAAGAGATCCTTCCCCTTCGCAAAGAGGAAGACCATAACTAACCTCATTTGATCCACGCCGGAGACGACGCCGCCATCGCCATCGCCGCCGGAGAAGCGAAGAGGAGACCTAACCCTAGCCGGCGATATAGAAGACGCCGGCGTATAAGCAAGCTCCTAGATCTAAGTCTACAGCTATACAAAGTCCACCCGCCGAGGAGCCGGGCACCCCTCTCAACTCCGCCGCCGGCAAGGACGCCAGAGGAGAGGGGGTCGGCGGATCGACGGAGGAAAGCTGAGGTCGCGTTCGATCGCCTCTTGGCACTGTAGCGAGGGGAAAGACGGTTCGATGTAGGTCCAAGTTCCAAGACAAACGCATAGACATGAACACGATCGCACCATTTGTGATACGTGGGCTTTAATATAATGGCGCTGTTCAGTTCTATAACTGTCGTAAGTGCTAGATAGAAGCAAGTCCGGGGATGATAGTAAACTTTGCCCTCAACTCAACGACGACGCCGATACCTTCGCTTCTGCGATGAGTACGTGGTTTGCCTTTGGCATGTCGCTGTCAAGGCATGCACTCGATCCCACGCTGAAAAATCTCGGCGTCTTCCTCGCCGGCAAAACTTGACTTCCATACACGGCGACGGCGCGCGATTACTCAGGCTCATCCGCCATGCTGCCCATGCATCATGAGTGCTCGCCGAGTGCCGACTAACTTTATGTTAATTTTGCAAAATACAAGATTAAAAATTTAAAAGGCTAATATTGCATGGTTATATGCATGTGTTGAAGCACCCCCGAGGAGATATATATAAAAAAAGAGTTGGTAAGAGGGAGGAGTGTGGGCGGCCCCATGCTCCACGAAGTTGAACGTATCTAGTCGAACCCCATGGAGCCCGGATACGTTTTTAGGGCTTTAATCAGGGACGACACCCTAATCTTTAGCACGTCTAGTCTGTTGAAGCAGACTCGCCCCCGGGTGCTGACGAGCAATAATCCTCCTGCTTGGTGCTAAAGCACACAGGCGTATGTAAGAGAGGTTGTGATCTCGTCGCGACACGGGCCGCAGAGCGCACACACCCCCTGCTTGCCAACTCTTTTGCCCTCCGGAGCTGGAGTCGCAGGCGCGCGCCGCCGCGCCCGGCAAGGTGGTTGGACGGGGAGCGATGTTTTGCGGCGGCCTTCAAACGGTTTAGACAACGATTTGGTACTAATATAACTTCAAAACACTGGCCCAGCTATTTAGCCTTGGATCTTCCCGGTCCGTTACAACAAGGAGGCCCTGGAGGCCCAAAGAAGGACAGGCCGGTCGCGGGGATGGCCATGCATGGAGATTTTGTGAAAGGATAGTGGCCCAAGAAGGAAGGATGAATTGGATTTTTTTCGAATTCTAACAAATCCTTAGCCTATCACTCGTATTGTCCAATTTATGAATTCAAAGCCTATGAGCTAGAGCACACTAACAAAACAATCCTATGAGGGGAACCACACTAACATGATCAAATATCCTAGTTAAGATCACACTAGCAAGTATAAAACCTAGGCAAGAGATCGCACTAGCATGCAATGATCCTAGTCAATCAAATAAACAAGTAAAGGAGATAACAAATAAAACCAAAGTAAATGCTTGAATGTAAGAGGATGGACACAAGACAACCGGATTTTTTTCGTGGTATCGAGGAGTTGACGCTCCCCCTAGTCCACGTTTGGAGCACCCACAAAGGGTTGACCTCCTTGCATCACCAAGAAGCAAGTGATCACTAAGAATGCTCCATCTCCATCTTCGGAGCGGCGAGCTTCACACCGTGCACAATATCTTCTTCTTGGGGCTCCCGCAAACTACAAGAGCTCATCAAGAGCCTCCGATCACCAAAATCGTTTAGGTGCCGTCAAACACCAAGAGTAACAAGCTCTCAAGACTTCACTTGACCCACACTAAGCTGGGCCCTAAGCTCAAGCACACTTGCTACTCACAAGGATTGATTTCTTCTTGATTGATTCAACTCTCAAAGCTCAAACTCTTTTTCTCGTGGCTCTAGATCCTTCTCTTCTGCTCAGGAGTGCCCTCAAGTATTCATAGTGGCAAAGGCAGCTCAAGAGAGCCGGGGGAACTCAATTTATAGGCCAGGGGTCCAGCCATAGCCGTCGAGGCGTACTTTCCCGAAATGCATAAAGCGTCGGTTAAACCGGTCACATGCGTCAATTTAACCAATCACACTGAGCCTGAATAGTAGCCGTTAGACTTTTGACTCCTGTCAGATGCTGATGCCAATGCACCGACGGGTTGCACCGACGTGCGTCGGTTTAACCGGTCGTGAAGAGAAATTTCCTGAGGTAGTCAGCTTCAAATCCAAAACCTTCTGTTTATATTAACGACCAATGCACCGCTGGCCACATTTATAGAGTCGGTTTAACTGGTGCTACTGACTTGATCGTTAGTGAAGTTACCAATGCACCGCTCAGTTATATTTCTTGACCGTCGGTTAAACCGGTCGCCTGTTTCATTCAGCCACTTGTGCAATTGACTTGGAGTTGACTTTTTCTTTGAGTTTCTTCTTCTTCTAAGTGTTCATTTGACTTTTTTGAGTTGTCTAGGACTAAGCTTGAGCAAGTGTGCATGATTTCAAGGCCAACTAACACCAAGTGAAGCTACTAACTCAATAACCCCTCTTTATAGTACAGTCAAAGACTAAAAGTTCTAAAACATGAACTAAATCAAGTGTTATTTATCTTATTATGACGCTTGATACTAGAAAGATCCTTAATCTTTTATTTCAAGTCCTTGGCACGCTTTTCAATAAAAATTGATGAGTCTCCTTTCATATTTCATATGTGACATAACCAATGAATGATAAATCCTTCAAAACATAAGTTAGTCACGTACGATTGTCATTAATCACCGAAATTGACCATGAGCGTCTATTGGCCTAGATGCTTTCACTTTGTTATGTTGATCCAAATAATGTATTTTGCGTCACTTGATTATACTCAATGAAAGCTTATGGTTGCACCCTAATTTTGCACTAATCTTATATTATTGTAGCGACCCAGCATCTTTTCTTCTTGTGCAAATAGTAGATAAAATACAAAGTTAAAACTGATCATTGTTGACACGGATTTTGGCCTTTACCTATATACCTGAAATTGTATATAAATAATGTCAATATTAAAATTCTTTTTGAATATGAAGATAAGCATTTTCTTATTAAAATGAAAAATTAATATAATTTCGCGTTGGTCGTAGAATTGTATAGCCCTTAAATGGATGAAAATTTACGCCGGTTACCTGGTAATATGATTAGCGACCAGGAGCACGTACGACCGATCTATAAACCATTATATACATGCTGGCTGACACAAACGCAGCCAAATATTTCTTTAACTAATTAGCTGCGTACAAGCAAATGGAGCTAAGAAAATTATGTACGCTAACGCATAATATCGACCAAGTTGACCAAATAAATAAATAAGAACTATACGCATGGCCTAGCTTTATGCTTCTGGGTTGATCAAAACTGACACGCACATTTGCCTCCGCGAGTCCGCGTGGAACAAAATATCACCTGTGGTAAACAAATCCAACTGAATTAACTAGTCAAGGTTATGTAGCTTTTGGGCCCACAGCTTAGCGCCTGCACGTTAACCATCGCCGGTAAAAGGAAAAATACACAGGCTGTTGGTTATAGGCGTGAGGACTCGTTGCTTGCAGCTGGGTCCATTGCCTATGGGAATGGATAATGAGGCACATTAACTAATCAAGTCTATTTACTGGGTCCACAGCTCAGCGCCTGAAGCTCAATCATCTCCGGTTTAAAGAAAAAAAGGACACGGACGCACTGACCAAGTCCAGATAAGACTTCAGTCTCTCCACGAACCAGACACATCTCTCGCGACGTGCGCGAGAAGTGCGAGCCACGGCGCTGCAACGAGCGGGCTGCCGTTCAAGAGAGCACCCCTCACCTGGCTCTATAAATACAGGCCTCCTTGATCAGTCTTGGCCCCGGCCGTCCACCGTTCAAAGCCCCCGGCCATTCACCGTCCAAAGCATCGAAAAGCTGTCCCACTCATCCATCACCGAGAAGTGCCGCCAGGCTGCCAAAAAGCACCGGCACACTTCCGCTGATCATTCATCAAGAGAAGAAAAGGCACCGCCGGCCAACTGCAAGAAGGGCGCATTGCAGAGCAACTTCGTCAGGCTGCCCGCTGTGAAGGCTAATCAAGCTTCGTCATCAACCAAGAAGAGAAGAGATAGGAAGATTGCAGCGCTCCTCGCCGGCGGATCGCTGCGCTCTTCATCGACGTCGATCAAGAAACCACTGCTGCGCCAAACATTGGTTTAGTCATGGTGATACAAATCATATAATTCAATTCCTCTCCATCTCATCTTTTATACATTTTCTTGCGATCATATTTTGTACGAGCTCTGCGGTTTGGTCTAGTTAGTGGATACAAGCCACAAATATTAGCTCGGTCCCTACGATAGATAGAAACTGAGGCCGTGCACAATATTTTTACCATCTAGGTTCGATCCTCTATGTTGGATGCAAGCCTACACAAATTAAATTCATTCTCATGATATTTGCATTATTGATATCGTTACGCCCCTCGATTCGGTCTAGTTAGTGGTTACAAGTCATGAATGTTGGCTCGGTCCCTACGATGGATACAAATTGAGGTCGTGTATGGCAGGCATTGCATAAATCATAAATCAAGCGCATTCATATTTTAGATCTCTCGCTCATAAGCCGGATCAAATAAAATATACAAATAAATTCTAGTAAAGCGCCATCAAATTATCCCTACCAAGGCTTCATATGTATCCTATGGTAATAATAAGCCGGATCAAATAAAATATACAAATAAATTCTAGTAAAGCGCCATCAAATTATCCCTACCAAGGCTTCATATGTATCCTATGGTAGTAATTTCCATTAAAAAAATAAGTAAAAATACTATTAAAAGGCATCCATGCATGTAGCTGATAGGAACATGGGTACATGCTTCAAATGAAAATCACGCCACACACGAATGTTGCTTAGTGTTGGCTATGAAATTAAATATTAAAGAAAGAGCACTATATGGGAGCATGCTGTATCATCGCTTAATAGACGTGCTCACTTTTGATCAGGCGTAAACCAATAAACATGTGAAATTGCTATGAATAAAATGGGCTCCGTGCATGGTTGGAGCCATCCTGCTAGCAAAATAAATAAAAGAATGATTAGACTTTATGCATTCCGAGGTCAAAACGAATATGGATACAGAAATAAAGTATCCTTCTCCAACGTACACGACGCACACACATAATATAGTGCTAGTGGTAAAAATAAATAAAGCATGTGTGTGTTAGCATAAATTGTAATTGCTAATATACCTAAATATGTGCAAATTATTGATCATCCGCCATGTATGGATGAACATGGTGTCATTAAGTCGTCATCCAGCAAGCATTCATCACTACGGCGAGAAGATTGAAGACTTTTCTTTTGTAGTCATGTAATAGGCAGCCATATAATATAATCTTTCTTTTATTCATGTACTCATGTTGGAATTCTTAACCAGGGGTATTTCCTACGGAGATGAAATTAGCATAATTTTGATGTAAATATAAGAATTATGGAAGTATGGACTCGCAATACCTGAATTTACTTATCTTATTCTATTATAATTAACTAAAATTAAACTTGTCTCTGCTGACGTAGAGTCGGGTCGTTTCGGCCGCCCGTTTTCCCGGCATCAATCATATGTCAAATATGATGTCTGTTAAAATACACAATCCCAAAAAAAAAGAACATGAACAACTCCAGTGTTAGTGTAAAGAGATAGAGGAACACCACACACCCAATAGTGTCGGTGTTTTACCGGCAAGGCTACCTAGGGATACCTTAAGGTAGTAGACTTGTGGTCAGGGTGTCGCCGAGATCAGGAACTCGATGGTGCAAGGAACATAAGGGTTTAGACAAGTTCGGGCCGCAGTATGCGTAATACCCTACGTCCTGTATGGTTTGTATTGCCTTGGAGGTTATGAAATGATTTGGAGGGGTCCCTGACCGCCCTTATATAGTCTGGGGGGACAGGGTTACATGGAAATCCTAGTCTGTTACGAGTTTAGGAGTCCTAACCGAGTACTTTCGAGTAGTTTCTTTCTGTACCGACTAGTCGTACCCGTGTACGAGTAATTTACAGTATGAATAAGGTATGGGACATGCCCCATCCCTTACTCTAGAATGTTCTACACCACGCGTGCTGTCCCGCTGCCCCGGGTCTGACAAGCCCTCGAGCTCTTCATAGCCGAGTACTGCAGGCTTCGAGTACTTCTTGAAGTCATCCTTCGGTTTCTGCTGAAACTCCATTTTGAAGATGTCTTCCGAGTACTTTCCTTGGCTGCTCGAGGCTGTGAGATGCTCTAGCCCCGAGTACTTTCAAGTCTTTTCTTTCTATGGGGTGCGATGCAAATCGCACTCCATATGGAGTAGCCCCCAAGCCTTAGGTTGAATCGAAGAATCAGGTTGAGGGTCCCACTAGTCTTGAATCTTCATCTTATCTTCCAAATATTTTTGAAAAATAAGCCATCGATGACACGTGCCCCGCAGCCCCTGAGCCTTAAACCCAAATCCCGAGGTTTGAAAAAAGATCCAAAAGAACGTGGCATACTGAACAGTGTTATGTACAAAATGTGTGTAAAGAGTGCATAATATGCCCTGATGGTTTATTTCAGAAATCAATTGGTTGAAAATTCGAAAACTCCCTTCTTTCGGGATAAGATCCCTGAAAAAATAGTTAATCAAATAAACTCCCCAAAACTCTTCCCAAATAACCGCTCAAAATAAATCACGCACTTTTTTAGGTGAGAAAACTCTTCGACTTTTGAACAGTAAATCTGGGCCTATCCGCTGGCTATTTAACCGCACGGTGACTCTAGGGTTCTCACCCTTTCACCTTCTGCCTTAGCTATTTCACTTTCTCACCCTCCTGCGCTGACAGTTGCTTTAGATCTAGGGTTCGAGAGCCCCTTTGAGCCCGTCCTCCATCCCCAGACAAACTAATCAGAGAAGCCATCCTCTCCACCAGTGAGTCCTTGCGCTCCTCTCTCGAAGCCCCCGAGCGCATGCGAGTGAAGGAACTCGTGATATTCAAGATGGGCAACAAGAAACCGGCATCCAGGGGGAAGAAGGAGGAGTCGACCACCGGCGATTGGGAGAGAAGTAAGTGCACTCGTGTTGACCTTCTTAACTTGGTTGCTCAAGGTCTTCTTCAACCGGAGGAAATGGTTCTGTGGAAACCTTCCTTCCGCCAACTTTTTTCGCAAGAAGATGTAGATCAAACTGTCCTCTTCGAGCATTTTATCGAAAGGGGATTGGCCCTCCCCGCATCTGATTTCTTTCGCGATCTTCTTTATCACTGGGGTATTCAGATCCATCATCTGAACCTTAACTCCATCGTTCACCTCTCCATTTTTGTTCATTTTTGCGAAGCTTTCGTTGGTATCGAGCCACATTTTGATCTCTTCCGCTACTTCTTTCACCTTCGCCAACAACCATTGAGGAGAAATAGTATCTTGTTGGTGGAGCCGGGCTTCAATTCAAGCAGGGGAAGGGAAAGGAGTATATTGAGTACTCGCTCCCCACAAACCACTCGGGTTGGAGGTCCCTATGGTTCTACATTTGAAACCATCCACCCGCACTGCCCGAGAGAACTCCAGGGAAGGCAGTGTGGAGGCCCGAGTGGAACAAGAAGTTGAATTCCAACTAGATGCTGCAAGTCACTGAACTGCTCGAGCTGATTAGACAGCAGAAGGAAGCAGGTGTGACCTGCGTGTCTGTCATGGCCTCCATGTACAAGAGGCGTACCATGCCACTGCAGAAAAGGTGTTGATTTGGATTCGAGTACTTAGGGAGTAACGATCCATCTCGCCTTTCCGCAGAAGTTCTTCCTCCGCAGATGACTCTGGACCGTGTTCGCCGAGTACTACTCGATGCGAACACGGTTCTGTACTCCCCGAAGCTTTTTAGTGCGGTGAATCCGCCAGCGGCGATGAGTAATTTGTCTATCGATTACTTGCAAAATTTGTGAAGTATCACTGAATATTGACTTGTTGTTGTTATTTTGTATAGGGGCACACTGAGCTGTACCATTGTACTGCTCCCAATCCAGACTTGCCTCGGGCGGATCACCTCAAGCCAAGTGCATTCCAGGAGCTCAAGACCTGTCGTTTAGATCGTGATCCCTTAACTCATGAAGAGATGATGGATTATGATGACGATCTTCCTCTGACAGCTATTTTGAAGAAGTCTAGCAAGGAAGCGGGCAACATTATGGAGATTCCGACCCACCCGACCAAGCCGCGGGTGGGTGTGAGGAAGCGGAAGCTCACCCTTGTTGATCTGTCAGACGACACCCCGAGGTAAGCAATGTCCTCGAGTACCTTCCTTGTTGCAGTGTTGATATTCTTTGCTAAGTTTTCCTCTGTTCTGTTTGCAGTCCACCCGCCTCCCCCCTGTCCAAGCGTTCCAAGCATGGGGGAAAGTCAAGCCCTTCCGGGGATGATGCTGCACCAGTAGTCGACGTCCAGCCTGGTGCAGCGGACCCTTCTTCTTTTGATGTTGTGCCGAGCCCCAGCGACCTGACCCCGATGAGTGCCCCGGAAGCTCAATCGAATGAGCCTTCTGGCAGGTTGGGAAAATCGAGTGCTCGGGGGCCCCGACTTATGAAATTGGAGAAAGTGGTGACCAAAAGATCCTCCATGTAAGTCTGGAGTACTTAAACTTGTACCGTTTGTAATTCAACTTGTCGGGTAGTTGACATGACTGTCCTTTGTCCAGTCCTTCCACTGCTCTGGACTTGGGGGAGCCTAACGATGCCCCGGCTGCCCAAGCCCCCGAGTCTGGGAAAGAAGCGGATGTTGCAGCGTTGGAGACCGACGATGCTTCTCCTCCTCCTCCCTCTCCTCCGGCCACCAATGTCGAGGCGGAGAAAGAAGTCGAGCCGGAGCGAGTGGAGGTGGAGACTACTGCGCCGGAACTACCCAAAGGTGAGCAGATCCTGCCTCCTCCATCCCCAGCACCAATCTGCCAATAGCTCGGCTAGTGAATGCGGGTGAAGTGGCAGGTGAGCTGCCCAGGGAGTCCAGCGCAGATGACGCCCAAGCCGCGGGTACTTCGGGCCCTGGCACCAGCACCGTCGAGGCCACGGGGATAGAAGGCCCTGGCACGGAGAATGCTGGCGCCACGGGCGCCTCAGAAACCAGCGCGGATGCGGCAGAGAAAGAAGAACTGCTAGTGTCGCCCTATGGTTGGCAGCACACCATCGCGATAGACCTGATTGATGACCTGTATCTGACTGCGGAAAAGAAAAAAACAAATCAAAGGGGTCTTCAAGGACTTGTACGAGTTCACCACCGTAAGTTTTCGTCTTCCTCGAGTAGTTTGCTTCATCCCCTGTTTCTCTTTGAGTGGTAATAATTGATATGCTCTGCTGTGTAGAACTTGATGGAGCGATCCCAGGAGAAATCCGAGAAACTTAAATTTATTGAGAACGGCCATCGCAAGTTGGCGGAGAAAGACGAGCGCATTCGAGAAGAAATCTAGAAGAGGATCGATCCCCGCAACGAACTCGATCAGTTGAAGAAAGAGCGCACTCAAGAGACTTGGCAGTTCAAAAGTGAAATCAGAATCTTGAGAAGGAGAAAGCCGAGCTTGTTGAAAAAACAAGAAAATCTCCAAAGCGCACAAAGGTAACTCGTCACCTTGTCTTGTTGTCTTTGATTCGTTGTTTGTTCGAGTAGTTTCTGAAATTTCTCGAATACTTCTTCTTTTCTCTTGTGTGCAGAACTGAAATCCACTTTGCAAAAGAAAGAAAATATGATTATAGATCTGAAGAACCTTTTTTACCATGGTGCAGATGACGTCGAGCGTCTTGAGAAGGTCCTTGAAGACACAAGCGTCCAGTTCCGCGATGCTATGTAGCAGATCAAGAACATGCTTGAGGAAAAAGATGTCATCCAAAAATAACTCGAAGACTTCAAGACTGTTGCACAGGCTGTCGTGGAGATGGTGGAGTTCCCTATTGAAGGTGATGCTGGCGAGCTGTCCTTGCTAGAGAAGCTTCGTGCGACTCCTCAGAAGGTTGCCAACTACATCTCGGAGGCCACGAGGACATATATAGCTCTGGCGCTCGCATTGGTGAAGTCATACTGGCCCAAGGCGAAGCTAGAACCACTCGCTGAAGGCATGACAGTCAACTTCTCTGTGAAGCAATTCACGAAGTTTTGTGAAGAAGTCGAGCCCCTTGCTAACAAAATAGCTGAGAGCCTGGAGCAGGATGGTTAGCAATGAGAACAATGTGTACTTATGACACTTGTTGTTATGTATATAGATTTGCCTAATTGATCTTTCTTCAGCGTATATCTTTGTGTGATGTTTGCTGGTACGATCATAGGACTTAGAGTAGTTGGAGACGTTTGGGTTAAGCTACTCCAAGAGCATCGGCTTGGATGTAGTCAATAACTTGACGTTCCATAAAAGTGCTCGTAGAGCAAAAGAGCTTAGCTTGGATTTACCCGATCATGCGATACGCTAGGATATCCTTTCAGAACGGTTAAGTTGTTAACGTCCCGCTTGTAGCAGAGAGGTAACGTGACTGTGTGATAAGCTTGGTGACCCTTCGGCGGGTGCCTTAACGCTCTCTTTCGAGTAGTCGTAGAAGCAGCCGGAACTGTGAGAATACGTCAAGTGCTCTGCCTTATAGGCTGTACTAGACGCAAGTACTCGTGGCGAAGCCCCTGAGCATAAGCGAGCTAAGCACAAGTACTCGTGGTGGAGCCCCCGAGTATAAGTAAGCTAAGTACAAGTACTCGCGGCGAAGCCCCCGAATATAAGTAATCGAGAGAACATATAAACTCGTGGCGAAACCCCCAAGTTTAATGTAGGCGAAAGGATGTAAGAACTCGTGGCAGAGCCCCCGAGTTAAAACATGCAGAAAGTAGTCGAATTATGGTGAAATCAACTCTTTATTTATGAAAATGCTGACATGCAGCTGACTGATTGCTTTTACAGCTTCTACTAGGCTTAGAATTTCCGGAGATGCTCTATGTTCCAGGAGTTGGGAACTTCATGGCCATCAGGGTACTGCAGGCGATATGGCCCCGGTTTTGTGACTTCCGACACGATGAAAGGACCTTCCCACCGTGAATTAAGCTGTGTAGCCCAGTTTCATCCTGGATGCGGCGAAGGACCAAATCACCGATATTGAACGACCGCTCTCACACATTGCGATCGTGATAGCGCCGGATGCCTTGCAGATAACGGACTAACTGAACGAGGGCACTACATCTGGCGTCATCAGCAGTATCCAGTTCCAGTTGCTGGGCTTCTTCCACCTCTCCTGCGTCGTACATCTCGATTCTGGGAGAGAGCCACAGAAGATCTACCGGGAGTATAGCCTTGGACCCGTGACAAGGAAAAAACGGGTATGTCCTGTGGCTTTCGATGGTTGAGTTCGTAGCCCCCAGACGACATGAGGCAACTCATATATCCACTTGTCACCCTTTTTGTTGTTCTCATCGTAGAGTCTCTTCTTTAGGCCATCTAGGATCAAGCCGTTGGCCCGCTCGACTTGTCCATTGGCCCTTGGGTGTGCGACTGACACGTACTTCACTTCAATCGAGTTGTTTTCGCAGAATTCCCAGAACTGGTTTGCTGTATAATTTGAGCCCAGATCTGTGATGATGGTGTTGGGGTAGCCAAAACGGTACATAATGTCTGAGATGAACTCGACTGCCCTGTCTGGAGTGAGCTTGGTAATCGGCTTGTACTCGATCCAGTTGGTAAACTTGTCGATGGCCACCAATACATGTGTAAAGCTTCCTGGAGCTGTAGTCAGAGGTCCAATCATGTCGAGGCTCCAGCATGCGAAGGGCCATGAGGCCAGTATGGTGATGAGGTTATGCACCAGGATGTGAGACTGTTTGCCAAAAAATTGGCTCTTCTGGCACTTTCGTACGAGATCCTCGGCATCGGAAACTGCTGTTGGCCCCCAATAGCCTGCCCTGTAAGCCTTCTCGACCAATGTCTTGGACGCACTTCATGAGTACTCCCGAGCTTGCTCCACGCTTGTAGAGCTTATCTCCGACGATGATGAGCCCCTTGCTGCGCCTCATGATGCGTATTGCTTCTGGGCTTTTCTTTGTCACCCCCTGGGGTAGCTTCTTTTCCTTGATGAATTCGATAAAAGTTCCCCGCCAGTCGACCTCCGACATCATGACCTCCCGAGTGGGATCCGGGGATCTCGAACCGGTGGTTGCTTTATTCGTGGTCATGATCGACGGTTTTTTGAATTCCTGGATGAATACTCCTGCTGGGACAAAAGATCCAAGCTTTGAGAGTACATCTGCTCCAACATTGTTGTCCCAGAAGACGTGATGAATCTCCAGGCCAGCAAATTTGTTCTACAGCTTGCGCACTTCCGTAACATATGCGTCCATCTCCTCCTTTGGGCAGTCCCACTCTTTGTTGACTTGTTGCACGACTAACAGGGAGTCGCCGTACACAAGTAGTCATTTGATACCTAGTGAGATTGCCAGGCGGAGACCGTGTAGTGGCGCTTCATACTCGGCCTCGTTGTTGGACACCTTCCAAAGGATTTGCAGGATGTACTTGCGTTGCTCACCCTTTGGAGAGATGAAAAGTACTCCTGCCCCGCTGCCCTCGAGCTTGAGCGAGCCATCGAAGTACATCGTCGAATGCTCTGGGCGGCTGGCTGGGGTTGGTACTTGATTTTCCCGCCACTCGGCCATGAAATCGACCAATGCTTGAGATTTGATGCTTGTCCTTGGCTTGAAATTGATTGAAAGAGCCCTCAGTTCTACTGCCCACTTGGATATACGGCCGGTGGCATCCCGGTTGTGGAGTATATCCGCCAACAGGAAATCAGTAACAACTAAGATCTTGTACTCATCGAAGTAGTGGCGGAGCTTCCTTGATGTTATGAGTATTGCGTAGAGTAGTTTCTGAATTGAAGGGTAGCGTACCTTTGATTCAGAGAGTACTTCGCTGATGAAATAGACTGGCCTCTGCACGCCAAACGCATGGCCTTCCTCGTTTCGCTCCACCACAATTGTTGTGCTGATCACATGAGTAGTTGCTGCAATGTACATCAGTAGGTTCTCGCCTGGACGTGGTGCTGTTAGAATAGGGGGTGACTGCAGGTGTTCCTTGAGGTCCCGCAAAGCCTGCTCCGCTTCCTCCATCCAGTGGAACTTGTCTTTCTACTTTAGGACCTTGAAGAAGGGAAGGCCTCGTTCTCCAAGTCGTGAGATGAATCTGTTTAAGGCCGCCATGCACCCTTTTAGCTTCTGAACGTCCATGATTGTTGCTGGAGCCTTCATGTCGGTAATCTTCTCCTGGTTAGCTTCAATCCCTCTATGACAGATGATGAACCCGAGTAATTTCCCGGATGGTACGCCAAAAACGCACTTGGTCGGGTTGAGTTTCCATTGGAACTTCCGGAGGCTACTGAATGTCTCCTCCAGGTCAGCAATTAGGTCCTCGGGAATTCTGGTCTTGACGACCACGTCATCCACATAGGCCTCAACATTGCGGTGTAGTTGGTCTGCAAAGCACATTTGGATTGCCCGCTGGTACGTAGCCCCCGCGTTCTTCAGCCCAAAGGACATAGTCTTGTAGGCATAAGTCCCGAAGGGTGTGATGAAGACGGTCTTGATTTGATCTTCTTCCTTGAGGGCGATCTGATGGTAGCCCGAGTAGCAGTCAAGGAAACAGAGGAGTACACAGCCGGCAGTGGAGTCGATTACTTGATCAATGCGCGGTAGCCCAAAGTGGTCCTTCGGGCAGTGCTTGTTGAGATTGGTATAATCGACACAAATTCTCCATTCATTATTATTCTTCTTCTTTACAAGTACGGGGTTGGCAACCCACTCTGGGTGGTACACCTCTTTGATGAAACCAGCCGCGAGTAGTTTAGCCAACTCCTTTTTGATTGCTTCCCTCTTGTCTTGAGCGAATCTACGGAGACGCTGCTTTTTCGGGGTAGCATCAGGATCTACTTTCAAACTATGCTCGATCAGTTCATTGGGCACCCCTGGCATATCCGCTGGTTTCCACGCGAATATGTCTCGGTTGGCCCTAAGGAAACTGATGAGCTCGCTTTTCTATTTGGGGTGCAGCTGTGACCCTATCAGGGCTGTCTTGGACGAGTCTCAATCCTACAGCTGGATGGACTTCAAAGCGAGTTCTCCGGTGAGCTGCAGCTTCAAGTGGTTCGCCTTCTTGGTTGGAATTTCTAGCCTGGTTTTGGAGAGCTGTTGCGCAACCGCGAGTACTTCTTCTGAAGTATCTGGTACACGCGTTGTTGAGGCGTACTCGATGGCCTTCTGGTCGCAGTCGTAGGACTTCTCCAGGTCACCGCGGAAGGTGAGAACCCCACTCTTTCCTGGCATCTTCAGGAGTAAGTAAACGTAGTGCGGTACGACCATGAATTTGGCCATTGCCGGTCTGCCCAGAATGGCGTTGTAGGAGGTTTCAAAGTTAGCCACTTCGAACTTGATGTACTCGGTACGGTAGTTTTCCCTCATCCCAAAGGTGACTGGGAGCACCACCGTACCAAGCAGCGTAGCTGCGTTTCCTGGTACGATGCCGTAGAAGGGAACCTTGCTGGGGGTGAGCATGTCGATGAAATTCGCCCCCATCTTCCTTAGAGTACTCGCAAAGATGATGTTGAGGCCGCTGCCTCCGTCGATGAGTACTTTTGCGAGCCTGACATCCACGACCACCGGATCTAGGACGAGAGGGAGTTTGTCCGGCTCAGAAAAGCTCGTCCACTGATCAGCCCTGGAGAACGAGATGGGGACCTCTGACCACCGAAGGGGTCGTGGTACCGCCGGCTCGACGGACATGATCTCGTGGCGGTGCAGCTTCTGAGTCCTTTTGGAGACAAATCCTGACTCGCCACCGAAGATGACGTTGACCACCTTGGATACGTTCGGGAATTCGCCGGCATCTGCCTTGTTCTCCGGATCTTCATCGTCCTTGTCCTTCTTCTTCTTCTTGTCGCTCTTCTCCAAGGACGGGGCGTTGAGGGACTTCTGGAGCTGGTAGCATTCGAAAGCAGAGTGCTTCGAGTGTGAGTGCCATGGGCATTGCTTCTGCATGAGTTTGTCGAATTCCTCTTGCAGATTGGATGGCTTCTTGCCTCGCGGGACGCGATTAATAGCCGCGACAAGATCGTGTGGCTTGTGCTTTTGGGAGGATCCCGAGTAGTCCCGCTGGCTTATGTCATTGCGGTGGTCGTTGTTGCGCTTGTTGTAGCCATTGCCGCGTTTCGAGAACCGATCACGCTCCTGCTCCTCTTGGTCTGCCCAGGTCTACATCATGTCGCGGAGGGCGGCAACAGTCTTGGAGCGGTTGCGGCCGAAGTCGCGAAACAGAGCCTGGTCAATGAGGCCGTTGTGGAAGCAGTCGATGACGTCATTTTCCGAGATGTTGGCGATCGTAGCTCGGGTGTCGAAGAAGCGGCGAGTGTAGGAGCGCAGGAGCATGTTCCTTTCTAGCTTGCATTGGGACAGGTCGTGTCGAGTACCTGCCCGAGCAATCGCCCTCTGGAAGTTGTCGATGAAGACGTTGCGCAGTTGCTCCCAGTAGTCGATGGAGTTCTTGGTTAGGCTCTCCAGTCAAGTGAGTGGGGCGGTCTCCAGGGCCATCGGGAAATAGATGACTTTGGTGGTGTTGGTGCCGACTGCGACTTCAATGGCGATAGAGTACCATCGTACCCATTGTTGAGGAGATTGCTTACCGTCGTACTTGGTAATGCCGATGGGTTTGAATCCCTCTGGGTACTTGTAGTTGTCAAAGCGGGAGGAGAAAGCAGGGAAGCGGTCGTTGTCGTCCCAAGTAGTGTTTCCCTCAGCTCCGGCGCGTTCCTTCCTCCGATTGTTGATGATGGAGCGAGCATCACGCCCCATGTTGATCTTGTCGTGGAGATCGTCTGTTAGGAGCTTCTCGAGCTCCGAGCGACGGTAGTTGCGAACGGAGCCTTCCGGATGTGGTGCATGGGTCGCTGGTCGGGGATGCCAGCCAACACTGTGGTTATACCGGCAATGTTTGCGGCAGGAGTGTTGAATCTGGCGTCTTGTGCTGCTGCGAACTCGGCGTCGAGGTCGCGTTGGATCTGTGCGTGCCACTCGTTGGTGTCCCTTCTGCGTTTGGCATGTTTCCTGTTGCGCAGCCTGCGGGCCTCACGGTCCTGAGCGGACTCGTTGGCGGCATCTGCGGTGTGCTCATCCTCAGATATCTGTTCAGGCCTTTCGTTGCGATGCCTGTCGTTGTACTCGTCGGATTTCGCCATGAAGACGTGGCGGTGTGTGGATGGATCATCAGAGTTGTAGTCTACGAGTACAGTTCCGCCAGGGGTGGTCTCACCGAGTGGTCTGCCCTCTTGGAAAGGCAGGGAATCAAGGTGAGCGACTAGTCTTTCGTCATCTCCGAGTAGTTCGGAGAGTTTCATGCCCTTCCAGTACACGAAGCGACCCTACGGTGTGGAGGTTATAACCAAGCCCTGGCCACCCAAGTAGGGTTCGGCCTAGGGATCGGAGTCCGAGTCATAGTCGTCGAAGATAGGGGCCTCCCGACATGCGGTGGCGTCCTTATCCCCGAGCTCGAGTAGTTCGTCCAGACCCTTCTCCAATGCGGAGTAGAATTCGGACTTCATGGCCTCCTGGTAAACAGTGTCCGTATTGCGCAAACCGATCAGGATTCGGTCATGCTGTTCCCCAGATGGAGTCGAGTCCGATCCGGGGAAGCTTGGTGCGGCACGAGTCGGAGTCGCGTCGAAAACGGATACCTTATCGATCTCCCTGGCGAGGTCCGGGAGCAGCATCTCATTGAGGTTGTCAACGAACTCGTCGAGATCGCCGCTTGGTGTTGTTGTAGATGCCTCCGGCTTGTTGTCGATGAGGTGCCGACGGAAGTCGCCTGTGCCATCAGAGACACAGACCCAGGAACCGAAGATGAAAGTTGTACCCGCAGGGGGCACAGCGCTGGTGAAGCTGAAAGTTGCCTTCGAATTCGCCGGTGGATCTTCGATGAGCTCCCCTACCTGGCGCGCCAGCAGTCATTGTTTTACCAGCAAGCCTACCTAGGGATACCCTAAGGTAGTATACTTGTGGTTAGGGTGTCGCCAAGATAAGGAACTCGATGGTGCAAAGAACACAAGGGTTTAGACAAGTTCGGGCCGCAGTATGCGTAATACCCTACGTCCTTTATGGTTTGTATTCCTTGGAGGTTATGAGATGATTTGGAGGGGGTCCCTGCCCGCCCTTATATAGTTTGGGGGGATAGGGTTACATGGAAATCCTAGTCTGGTACGAGCTTAGGAGTCCTAACCGAGTACTTTCGGGTAGTTTCCTTCTGTACCGACTAGTCGTACCCGCGTACGAGTACTTTACAGTATGGATAAGGTATGAGACATGCCCCATCCCTTACTCTAGAATGTTCTACGCCACACGTGCATATATAGTCATGTATGACTTGTGGTACAAGAATACAAATACAATCCTATACATATCTCTAATACCCGCCTGCAGTCGCAACGGGAGGATCTCGGAAGAAAAGACTGGACCTAAACTCAGTGAAGAACTGTACAGGCAAGCCTTTGGCCATGATGTCCGCGAACTGATGTGACGATGGAACATGAAGAACACGAACTTGTCCCAAAGCCACTTTTTCTCGGACGAAGTGAATATCTATCTCGATGTGCTTTGTACAACGGTGATGGACAGGGTTGGCGGTCATGTAGACGGCACTGATGTTGTCACAATAGACAATTGTCGCAGCAGCAATCGGAAGACGAAGCTCCTGAAGAAGGTGATGAAGCCGGCAACATTTGGCCACAGGGTGAGCAACAACACGATACTGTGCTTCAGCACTGGAGCATGAGACTGTAGTCTGGCGTTTAGAAGACCAAGACACCAGATTGTCGCCGAGGAAGATGCAGTAACCAGAAGTAGACCGCCGCGAATCAGGACAGCCTGCCCAATCCGCATCTGAATAAGCAGTCAAACTGTCAACCGAACCTACGCCCAAATGAAGTCCAGAAGATAGAGTACCCTTCACATAGCGCAAGATGCGCTTTACCAAGGCAAGGTGAGGCTCCCGAGGATCGTGCATGAACAGACAAACTTGTTGAACCGCATATGCCAAATCTGGTCGAGTAAGAGTGAGGTACTGCAGGGCGCCAGCGAGACTGTGGTACTGGGAAGGATCAGCAACGGAAGCACCATCTGTAGCTGACAGCTTGGCCTGAGTATCAATTGGTGTCGCGGTAGAGTGACACTCGGCCATGCCAGCCCGATGTAACAGATCCAGCGCATACTGTCTCTATGATAGAAACAGGCCAGCCGAAAAGCGTGAAACGAAGATGTCAAGAAAATGATGAAGATCACCAAGATCTGTCATGGCAAATTCAGAGTGAAGACGCTCGGTGATGTGCTGTAGAAGCTGAGGCGAGGAGGCAGTCAAGATGATATCATCGACATACAGAAGCAGGTAGGCGACGGCATGACCCTCTTTGTTTTACAAAAAGGGATGTATCTGAGGTCGATGCTGAAAATCCCAGACGGCAGATGTATGAGGCAAATCGTTGGTACCATGCCCGAGGAGCCTGCTTTAGACCATACAGAGAGCGTTGAAGAAGGCAGACGTGATCAGAAGCAGATGGATCAACAAAACCTGGTGGCTGCTTGCAGTAGACCGTCTCCTGAAGATGACCGTTAAGGAATGCATTCTTCACATCAAGTTGATGTATCGGCAATGCTCGGGATGCAGCAATGCTGAGAACAACTCGAATAGTTGCCTTCTTCACAACCGGGTTGAAAGTCTCGTCGTAGTCAATACCGTACTGCTGTGAAAATCCACGAAGCACCCATCATGCCTTGTGGCGAGCAAGACAGCCGTCAGAGTGGTATTTATGTTTGAAGATCCACTTGCCAGTCACCACATTGGCACTAGGAGGTCGTGGTACAAGTCGCCACGTGTTGTTGTCGATCAAGGCCTGGTACTCATCCACCATTGCTGCTCGCTAGTTATGATCTGCAAGAGCACTGCGGTAGTAGGCTAGAAGTGGTGAAACTACTGTAGTGGTGGCGGAGAGATTCAGCCGTTGGATCGGTGGCTTAAGGGAGCCGGTTTGGGAGCATGTCAGCATCCTCTGAAGGATCGGTGCTAGCGGTGCTCCGGTCATTGTCCTGGGCAGTGGGTCGGGGGCGCGGAGAGGACCCATCCGTGACGGGGCACCTGAAACCCGCATAGGGGTGTGCGGTGCAGCAGGCCGCCGGCTGTAGACCTGGCCGAACCGGCCCGACACAGCTAAGGGCCTGGCCGCACGCAGAGGGCCAGCATCTGCTGGTGACGTGGATCCACCATCTGCTGGTGGCGCAGGCTCTGGCGGGTCGGCGATTGGCAAAGAAGTCCGACCCAGTCCAGAGGGCGACGACGTCGGTGCAGCATGCAGCTGGACGTGGTCGTCGTCTTGGTGCGCCACAGGACCGGGTGGGGGCACGTGACCACGCCCGCTCGGTGTGGATGTCGCTGTGTGGCCAAGCTGGGGCACACGGCCACACCCGCCTGGTGCTGGAGACGACGAGCTGCCGAGCGGGGGCACGAGACCACACCCGCCCGGTGTAGAGGAGTCCGTCGGGGAAGGTGGGGCGAGAGCGCGCCCTCCCTGAGAAGTGTGCGGTTGCTCGACGTCTACAAGAGACGGAGCGGCCGCAGAAGGCGGAGAGGCAGCTACATGATTAGTAGAGCAAGAGGACACAAAATCCATGTCATCAGGAAGTAGAAAATCATAGGATGCTCGGGCCGGGATGGGTTCGGTGGAGGCGAACGGAAAGACCGACTCGTCAAAGATGACGTGCCGGGAAATAATAATCCGACGTGTAGAGAGGTCGAGGCACCTGTACCCTTTATGGGAAGAGGGATACCCTAGAAAAATGCATGTGGCAGATCGAGGCGCAAGCTTATGCGCCGATGTGGCCTGCAGATTAGGGTAGCATAAACACCCGAAAACACGCAAGTGCTCGTAACTTGGAGCTGTGCGATAGAGGCGGGTGTAGGGGATGTCATTGGCAATGGAGGAGGATGGTCGCCTGTTTAGCAGATATGTGGCAGCTGCAAGAGCTTCTGCCTAATATGATGGAGGCATATGGGCATGAATCAGAAGGGTCAGAAGGGTGCGCATAGAGTTGTTGAGGGTACGCAAGACTCGCTCGGCCTTGCCGTTTTGTGGTGAGGTGTAAGGACATGAAAGGCGTAGCATAATGCCATGGGCTGATAGGAAGGTGGTGGTTGCATTATTGACGTATTATGTGCTGTTATCGGCCTGCAAGCACTTAACGGGGAGGTTAAATTGAGTACGAGCATACGAGATGAAGTTGACCAAGTGTGTGTGCACGTCATACTTGCGCTTAAGAGGAAAGCACCAGCAAAAATGTGCAAAATCATCTAGTAAAACTAGGTAATATGAATAACCAGAGATACTAGTGACAGCTGAGGTCCAGACATCACAATGAACTAGCTTAAAAGGAGAAATTGTGTGTGAAGTAGAGGCACTAAAGGGTAGTCGCGCGTGTTTACCAAGTTGACACGAATGGCAAACAGAACAGACTACTTTATTACATGAGATAAGTTTATCATGATGTAGGGTGTCGAGGGCTGCAGAACCCGGGTGGCCGAGACGTTGATGCCATAGGGAGGATGACACGGCGAGGTGAGCTTGTGCGGCAGGAGGGACTGATGAAGGGATGGTGTAGAGGTCCCTGTTGCTATTGCAGCAAAGAATCACGCGCCGAGTCTGAAGGTCCTTGACAGAAAAACCCAAGGCGTCAAATTCAACGGAACAATGATTGTCTCTTGTAAATTGGCGAATAGAAAGAAGATTTCTGATAATGGAAGGTACCACAAGGACATCATTTAAGACAAAATTAGAAGCAGGAGAAATAACAGGAATTTTTGTGCCATTGCCTACTATTATAGATGAATGGGGAGAATGTAGACGAGATAGCAGGATACCGTCCGATGAAGACATATGTGAAGACGCACCAGTATCCATGACCCACGGAGCAGCGCCCTAGGTTGAAAGTTGCTGGAGCGCTGCGATCAATCCGGCCTGATCTCATTGGGCCGTTGGAGAGACTTGAAGCGGAGCGAAGGCCGTATGTACCTTGGGATGAGGACCGAGGAGGCCCTGTCCTGGTAGGCGCCAAGCTGGGCCGCCAGAAGCCATCACGCCCCAGTTCTGGGCGCCCTGCTGACTGGGCCCGCCTCCCTGCTGCAGGGCCCATGGATTAAAACAGATCCATGGGCTGGCGGGAGATGGCCCAGTGTTGCCAGGGCGCTGCTGCTGGTTCTTGCCACCGCCGCCTTTGTTGTTGCTTCCGCGCGTCGGTTGTACTTGCCGCCATCGCGCTGCTGCTGAGGCTGGCCACCAGATCCGCCGCTTCTAGTAGAGGAGGAGGAAGCACGGCAGCCTGTAGATGTGCACGTGGTGGTGGACGACCCGGAGGCGAATAGAGCCGTGGAAGCCGCAACTTTTTCCTCGTTTGCCAGGCGCAGCTCCTTCAAGACAAGGGAGTTGCATGCGGTGGCGAAGGTGAGGTGGGGGTGGTCGGCGATGTTGTCGGCGGCGTTGGAGTAGCGTTTGTTGAGGCCACAGAGCAAGTTCAGTACTAGTTGGGACTCGGAGATTGGATGACCGACGTCGCGGAGGGCGTCGGATGCAGTCTTCATGCGTTGACAGTACTCGGAGATGGAGAGATCTCATTGAGTCATCGAGTGGAATTCGTGACTCAAGAAGATGGCGCGTGATTCCTTGTTGGCTTGAAACAAGCCCTCGATGGCGACCCACAGATCCCTCGCAGTTTGCGAGGGTTCCATGGCGAGGTCGAGGACGGGATCGGAGACCGAGCCGAAGAGCCTGGAACGCACGCAGCAGTCTGCCTGCTGCCATGATGCAGTGAGAGGCTGCAGTGCCGGCGTGCCGTCGATGTGTGACAGCAAGCCGAATTTGCCGCACATGGCCTGGAAGAAGGAAGCCCACTTGTTGAAGTTCGGATTGGTCATCTCCAGCATGATCGGAACGTGGGACTTGACGCAGACCGTGGCAAAGGGGCTGATGACGAAGGCCGCGCCGCTGGACGCCGAGTGGGGCAAGATGTCGGAGATCAGAGGCGGGCTGGTCGCCGATTGCGTGGAGGAATCGGTGGACATGGTGTCAGTGGACACGCGGGAGACGCGTGTAGCAGCTAGCAGGAGGAGACATGCGATGCAGCACGTGGAGGCGGCGCCGATGCAGATGTCGGCGGCGCTGGTGGCGTGGAGTAGGGCAGCAGAAGGAGAGGGGGTCGAGTAGGATCTTAATTGACCCGGACTCGTGATACCATGTAGAGAGATAGAGGAACACCACATACCCAATAGGGGGGTGACTTTCATATATATAGTCATGTATGACTTGTGGTACAGGAATACAAATACAATCTTATACATATCTCTAATAGTTAGTGGTCCATTTCACAAGCCAGAGACCCGGCTGTTCATTCCTAGGGGGTGGTGCGACGAAGCCGCGCTTGCTTTCTAGTTTATTTCTGAAACCTCCCACCACAGTATCAAGTGCCAGATGAGCCCCAGTTGGTAGGGGCATGCTTAGCTGCACCAGGACCGAACTTGTTGGAAACGAACGGCACCACATGGAAATTATGTACTGCAATGCCAACAATAAAGTATTTACATGGTTGTATAACTGGTAAAAGACCTGCGAAATGGAACGGAATTTCCTGGGTGCCAGTTTCAATTTGATCTTTTCTAACCTATACAGTATTTTTAAAATTTTCTTAGAACAATTATACTAGTTCTATTATTAAGTAACTGGCATACCGAGAAAATGAGATACCTGCTTGAGAATCAGAGTCAAAAATATGGATATTAGGTATATGTTGAACGATGTGATTTTTATTTCCTTGCAGGCTTTGTATGAACCCCTTTGGCATGTCTGTCAGAAACATCTGGTGGAGTGTCCTAATGTGCTTGATTCCCTCAGGCACGGCCTTTAGATTTTCTAAACCAACAAGTTCCAAATGATGTAGACCCGTCATTGTTCCGTCCTCTATCTCAATCTGATTCAAATACTCCATGTCAACTAATTGGAGAGAATTGAGCTTGGGAAACCATCCCGCACAAAAAGTTAGCTGCACCCCGCAATATGCGCCGAAGAGCAGTAGATCGACTAAATTTAACATGTGAGATAAGGAGATAATAGGATCCTTCTTGAGACCAGAACAGGCCAATTTTAACCATGTTAATTTCTGAAATTTGGAAAACATCGCAGGAAGCAAGCCTGCCTCCAACTTTCCTGCCAGCCAGAAGATCCTCAGATTTAGTAGCGGTTCTAGCATTTTCAAATTGAGAATCTCATCCGTATCATACGCAAAAAGAAGCAGGTTTTTCAGGTTAGGCATCTTTGTCAGGGAATTCCATAACTCTGCAATGTAGTTTTGCCGCACATTCATTACGGTCAAGCTTCTCATCTGTGTCAAATTTCCCAGCTGTGAAGCCAAATCTTTATTGAATGAAAAAGTATGTAAAGCCAGCAGATTCTTCAGGCGAGTAATATTACCATGAAGTTTTGTAGCACTGAAGCAATTCAATGACCTTTCTTGAATATCACGGATTACACATACATGTAGATGACGCAAATTAGTTAGCATAGTAATTTCCAAAGGCAACTCCTCCACATAGCTGAATCTGAGATCTAAAACTTGTAGATTCATAAGTTTTCCGAATGATGCCGGTATCTGCCTCACTTTTGTATAGGAAAAATCTAGATAACGCAAGTTGTACAATTCTGCGACCATGCCTGGTACTTGTTCAATATCGGCAAATCTTAGGCACAGGACCCTCAGTAGCCTGAAACGTGATAGTGCGTCATGTATCCAAGACAATGGCACTTCAGGATCGAACAAGATAATAGAACGGAGTCGAGAACTTGTTAAAGAATTTAAGGACTGGGCACCTCTTTGAATGCTTAAGCGGCGAGCTTCATGGGTAATTTGGGTCATGCCAGCATCGCCATGTGCAATACCAAACTTCTCCTTCTTAGCAATGATCAAAGTTACCTCTCGCAGCAGATCATGCATAAGAAATGCTCTAGCTCTCCCATATGCACTCCTTTCTATGACTTGAAAGAGAGAACGTTGGGTAAGCTCTGTAAGGTAATTCTCGGCAATGTCCTCCATTGTTGTTCCATCTTCTCTGTCTTCAACAAGACCTTCTGCAATCCATAGCTTCGAAATCAGATTTCTTCTAATCTTATAATCTTCAGGATAGAGGCTGCAGTATAGGAAGCAGCTTCTCAGATAACTTGGGAGATCATGCAAGCTCATATTCAAAACATTCGAGATCCAACTGAGGTCTGGATTGTTAGCTAACTGCCAGCTAAGTTGGTTGTAGAAAAATGCCCATTCCTGTTCCTCTACTTCACGGTATGATAGAGTACTTCCAAGGGTTACGATAGCCAGAGGCAATCCTTGACACTTCGCTACAATTTTCTCAGCCCAAGATCTTACATTTTCTGGACATATGCTATCTTTTAACGCACGAAATGCCTTTTTACAGAATAGTTTCCAAGATTCAACATATTGAAGAGTTTTAAGTTCAATGATATAGTTGTCGACCGCCAAAGAAGAGACATCTTTTCTCCGAGTTGTCACGAGAACTTTACTTCCGTGGTTGTTTCTGACAAATGCGTAGTCCAAAAATAACCAAGCATCTTTATCCCATACATCATCCAAGACAATCAAATATTTTTTGTCCCGCAAAAAGCCTTCTATCACCTCAACTAGTCTCATACGGCTCGTGGTCATGAAACCACTTGACATGATTGCTCTCTGGTCTATTAGCTGATTTATGATATCTCTAAGCAGTTCCTCAACTTGATAAGTCTGGGATACAGTAACCCATGCGTGAAAATCAAAGACTGTTCTGATCTGCTGATTCTTGTAGAGACTGCTTGCGATGGTAGTTTTTCCCAAACCTCCCATACCAAGGATGGCGATCAAAGTTCGGTCTTGTTTCTCCTCAAGCAGGTATTGTGTCAACCTTCCAATTTCATCAGCATGCCCCACTATCTCAGAGTCATGAGTTAGATAAGCAGACTCTGACAGAAAATGCTGATTGGTGGACTGCAAAATGTTACTCCTGCCTTGTTCGCCTACCGAGATGTCATACCGATTCCTCATTTCCGCTAGCCTCTGAATTCGAGCTTCTACTTTACTAATCTGGCTAGGGAACTTCTGCCATGCTGCAAAGTTCTTGATCTGATGGAACTTTCTCTTGAAGAAGCTGTTCTTATCCATGGCTTGCACAGTAATGTAAGCATATTCATCTATGATGTCTTCCACATCATGAGCAACATCTCTGACTTGCTCCAACCATGCATCAAATGTCTTGTCACCAACTTTCTTCCCACTAACCTGACCAATAAAGGCCTGCAGCATCGAGAGCTCGCCCTCAATTTGTTTCATACTATGCTCAAAATCTTCCAAAATTGGTGCTGCTTCAACCACCTCTGTGCTAATCTTGTCCAGTACCCCTTCTGCCAGGGATTGAGCAATTTTTCTGAGAACAACGAAAAGGGCATCTGCCATATTTGCTACACGCGCCCGAAAATTCGTCACCTTGTCATGTCTTTACGTTCCTGAAAACGATCACATGCAGCTCTGTACTACCTGAAAGGCTGAAATGCATAAATAGCATATTAATTCTTTTTAAGATAAATAGGAGTTTAGTCAAAACGTGACATGGAATTTGTTCAAAATGGAAGCAATATCAGATGGCATGACGCGACATTTGGACAGAAATGTTGCATTGATTATGAGGCAGATATAATTATTTCAAAGTATAAGGCCAGAAAGGTTTGCGCACTGAGACCAACTAATGAGTAGCGAATTCGTCAAGGGAACGAGGTTGGGCTCCAAACCGAGCTATCCACGAACAGTCATGGACCAAGTACCCAGGATTTGACTTTTTTTTTTGGGGAACTCGAGAGCTTCTATTCATTCAGAGATAGCAGATTACAATCGTTTGCTGCTGCCACCATCAACCAAGGAGGCAAGCTGCCCCTCCAAAGATGTACTGGTGACTCAACAGAAGGAAACTTTGAGCAGAGATCAGCTAAAGAGTTTGCCTCCGGTCGAACCCAGCACACTTGAAAAGAAATAAAAGATCTACTAAGCTCTCTAATCTCATGCCAAAGGCCAGTAATCTTTGACCTATCAGTCTCTGTCGCCTGCAGGGAGGACACCAAGGTTGAGTTGTCCGACTCCAGGATGACATGCGGAAAACCCATCTCTTGAGCGAGTAATAGCCCATCACGAGCCGCCATAGCTTCTGCCACCAAAGCGTCCTCCACCTCTCCCAGCCAGCGTGCTTGTGCCACTAACACCTTTCCCTGATGATCTCGCAATACTGACGCACCTGAACCGTGACCAGAGCTAGAGAGCGAGGAAGAATCTATCCATCTGCTGATCTGCGTGGTTAATACTTGAAAACATTGGAGCATGAAGTAGCGGATAGGGAGGAGGACCAACAAGGCGCGCATACCTCGGCGAGCAGAGGAGCAAGATGAACCACAAGCGGACGTGCATATCAGAACGACCGGAGCAGAAGAGGCGGACGCAGCTGAAGTATGGAAGGCTCCGGTCCTCCCCTCATCGCCGGCCGTCGATAAAGTAGCACAGACAAGATTAGCGATACGCACAAGAGCTACGGTATTCACTCCCGGCTGTGTTAATAGCTCGGTTTCTCAAAGCGATACGCAAAAATCCAAAATTTATCGTCGCCGTCATTGACAAGTCCAACAGTCCATCTAGATTATACTTATACCCTTGATCTTTCATGTACCAAGCAATCATTGATGAATGATATTATAAAAAAATCATTGATGAATGAACCTCGAGCTCTCAATCAGAAAAAAAAAACCTTTCTTAAGAGTCCCAGGGCAATCCTAATCTGACCACCAATTATTTGCATGTTGTACCATTGTTTTGTTCTAAGGAACGTGGCCTCATAAGACTATAATTATATTGTAATTTTAGTGTGTATGACAACATAGTTAATGGGATCAACAAAGTTTGTAAACTCATATTTGTAAAATTTCTAGGTTCCATGGATGTAGTCGAAACCATATCCAAGATATCCAAATCGCTGTCAAGATACCAAATTGACAGTTGAGATGAATTGGACAATGTTCAATACGAATGCATACGTCGGTTAATCCGATGCCTTGAATTTATAACCGGTCGATGCATTATGAAGTTGAAGATTCAAATGGCGATCAAATGAAGAAATATCAGTTGCACCGGTTAAACCGACGGGTATCATCGGTTTAACCAACGGTACCAATGAAGACGTTGATGCTTTGATCCTTGAATGCTTCATAAGGTTTTTTGGAGTTGGAGATGGCTGCCTCAGCAATGTCTTCAGCACCGGTTAAACCGATGCATGTCGGTGCAAGACGTCGGTGCAATGATATCAACAGAAGGGGACGTTATGATTCAACGGCTAGCATGCAGGTCCAGTGTGACCGGTTAAATCGACGGTAGCAACCGGTTTAACCAACGTTTTAGACTTTTTAACAGAAAAGTAAGAAACAGCTATGAATGGATCTCTAGCCTGTATAAGGAGTTCCCCGTGGTCATCTGAGGCTGATGGAGTTCGTGAGAAGTGCCTAGACTCTGAAGAAGTTCTTCAAGCCATCCAAGTGCTTTATTGATCATATCCATAAGCTTTAGCACATGCTTTGAGAGTGTTAGTGCTAAGTTAGACCTAGAGAGAGTGAGGGAGCAAGGTGGCTGCCTGCCTGTTTGCTGTGAGCTTGTAGAGTGGTAATGACATGAACTTTGGGAAAATAGTTGACTACTTAGATTTAAGTGCTACGTTGCATATAGTGTCTGTTCACCATTTGGCTCATGAAGGGCAATATTGATAATGCAAATTTGTTCACCATTTGCTCATTCAAATGCCGTTTTCTCCATTCAAAATTTAACTATTTGAGTTTCTTCTGAACAAGTAGTCCTTGTGTAGGGTCATACTGATACTGAGAATCGATGAGCTACATGCACTGTAATTGGAATTGGAATTTAAGTCCTTGTGTAAGCAGTCGTGCTCCTGATTAAAAATATCATGAATGATTCTGTCAAGAAGTTACTTAAATCATGAGGTTTTTGGATCTGGAACCCTTATCCAAACTGGTATTCAGAATAAGTACTCATCCCATGTTGCTTGTATCCAGTTGGAGTGAGATGGCAACAGTATCATGTTGTTTGTGATTACTAGTCCTATGCAGAGCCTGTTTATAATGTATGTTCTGCCTTTTATGTTCACTATTTTTCTGAAAACAGAGCTCTGAACTCTGAATAACAATGCATTTCTAATTAGAATTTTTCTGTTTCTTTTTTTTTAACTTACCAGATTTGAAGAAAGAATGAAGGAGCTTGGAGTATGAAGATTCATATTTTTACTTGTTGCCATTGTTAATGTCGAAAGATTCAGATTATAAGCTTCTATCAAGAGTAGTATTGTCCCAGATTTGATCAGTATTCAGAAAGTCTATAACATCGACGTCTGAGCTGCTGGTGTTCATCTCAGTTAATATAATCTATGCCTATTCTATGTATAAAATGTATGTCTATTCTGTTTTGGATTATGCTAATTTTTTTACAATTTTTTGGAATTTTTAGAAGTAATACGCAGTGTTTATTTTCGGCTGGACATGCAAGAGAAGCGATACAGGCAAGAAAGCTAGCCGCGTCTATTTGCGGGTCATGCGGGTTCTATATATCTACTGTGAAGCCCACATGATACCAGCGAACGGCACAATAGAATTAGTGGGCAGCCACCCACCCGTGTGATTAGTTTGCGGCCAGTGTTGCGGTCCTGCGACCGTCTACAACCCGCCCCACCTGCAAACTGATCGCGCCTTATCTTTGCTGGCTGCCGAGCCCGCCTACACACTGCTGGTGCTGGGAACGCCGCAGGATGGCACGACGATACTGTGAATCCGCACATCATGATCGAGCGAGCACGCGGGGATGCTGCTGCCTGGCGATTACACGCTCAAACCACAAAAACAAAAAAGAATTGTAAGAGGTTGGTGGACGACTTCGCATGGGCTGTTCATCAGTAGCTGTCCCTTTTCCGTGCGTCTGTGTGCTCCTTGCTTGTTTTACTAGTTCCTTGCACCCAAGGCCCCATGCCTGAAGTATTGCGGTGTGATGCTACCTGTGGTGATTATTGCACGCTCGAACCATCAAAAAAATGCCTGAAGTATTGCGGCGTGATGCTACCTGTGGTGATTGCACGCTCGAACCATAAAAAAAAGAATTGTAAGAGGATGGTGGTGATTTCTGTGAGCGAGCCCATGCTCCAAAGGGTCCACACGGCGGCACCGCCTGAAACCTGGTGCCTCAATTGAAGGTCACCAAATCTGCCAGCGATGCCTGGGACCGATGGAACCAGGCCTGAAACAGGGCTGGGGCAAGAGCACGGATAGAGCCCTAACACCTTTTGCAAGCAAACCCGAGAATCTCGGCGAGGTAGCGTCCGGCCCGGGTGCAGTAGCCGCCCCAACAACACAGCTTCTCCACGCATCCCCCTCCAGGTCACATGCGCAGAGAAGAGAGCGTCGCCGGGCAGTCTGCCCACACCCTGGGGCTCGAGCTCACAGAGAAAACACCCCATCCGCTTACAACTCTTTGCCCTCCGAGGCTGGAGTAACGGGCGCACGCCACCGCGCCTGGCGAGTTCCTTGGCCAGGAGCCTTGTCTTATGCTGGCCACACCGTAGATGAGATGGCCGTTTGGTACTAACGGAAGCTTTGCTTTTTAGTCAGACAGGAAAGCTAATTAAACACGGACAGAAATAATTATGTTACTACTTACGTCTCTCCAATCGATCTCTTTTATTTATTAATTTGCATGGGCTCACGGGATGTTCATGGGCTTAATTATTATTCGGGCCCCACGCGATGCCCTAGAATAGCAAAATCTTAACACATCGATCATCCATATCTAGGGTGCCTAGAATGCACCTTCAAAGGTCCATGATGGCCCACGCTCCCCGCCGTCGTAAATCTTCCTCGTCTCCAGCGCAACCCGCCAACACCGTTGAGCTGCTGCGCCTCCGTCCTAGTCCTAACTCACCAGTTGTCTACCGAATGTCGGTGGCCGACGTGTCCCCGCAGCTATGCCACGCCGCCCCACAACCCGCCACCACCGTCTGCCTTCCCTGCCCCTCCCCCCACCCCACCCCAACAATCCATCGCGTCACAGAAGTGTTCGTCCCACGCGGCTGCTTGCTATTTTCGTTTTTTGGCCCAACTAACGAGACCCACGCACGGAGCGCCAGCGGTCCAGCAAACAAATTCAGCGTGCTGCAGCCTTACGCACATACAGACATCCATTGAATTTCGTGTAAACTAAGATTCAAACAAAAAAGCAGCAGTTTACAAACCAGTGATCTAAATCAAATTCCAAGTTCACCATTATATATGTTGCTTACAACGAGATCTTTAAAACTAGATCACACTTAACTATATTTAGATAAATTTTATTTCTGGAATAATTTTATTTTGTTCCAGTATATTTGTTCTAGAACAATAGTTTCAGCTTCACAATAAAATTGTTACAGCGTCATAACAAAATTGTTCCCCTTCAAAAAAGAATATTCCACCTTAAAAGCTACTTAAATATAGTCAAGTGAGATCTTATTTTGAAGATTTGATCGTAAGAAATTCAGTGGTGCAATCTGAATTTGATTGGATATTTCAGTTGAAAATTCAATGGTGAAAGTTGTTTAGGAAAGCCTGGTTCCTCACGTGATCGCGAATGAAGTAAATTGGGCCTTGAAATGGCGGCCCATAATCACATTAGCGCTGCCGGCGAAGCTCTTCTACGACAGATTGAATCGCACTCACGCGTGCTACCTCCAGCAGCCCCCACCCCCACCCACTTTTCTTTGTAATTCGGGCGATGATGGATTCCCCAGCCCCCAGCAACCCTCCCTCTTCGAAACCGATCAACGACGTGAGGAGGAAGAAGAACGGTACCTACTTGCAGCTACTGAGGCGGATCTTCTACAGCGCTTTGACACGTATCCGCACGTGTGACCTCTAGTATTCCCGCCGCGGGTCGGGTCGACGACGTCCAGCAATTTGAATTTGGCGTGTGTGATCGTGCAGGGATCCGTCATCTTATTGGCTAGATGAAGTTCTGAAGAAACACAGAGACATATAATTTTTTTGGAAGAAAGAAATGCAGAGACATGAACATGATCGCGCCATCTGTGATGCGCGGATTTTAAAGGTGCTGCTCAGTTCTATGATTGTCGTACGTGCTACAAGCAAGTTCGACGAATGATAATGGACTCCGATCGCTTCGCTTCTGTGATGAGTAGTGGTTTGCCTTGGCATGTCACTGTCGACGGCAGCGGCATGCACTCCCACGCTGGAAAATCTCGACGTCTTCCTCGCCGGCAAACCTTTGACTTCCATGCACGCGGCGAGTGCTAGTCGAGGGATCACCATTCACCGGGCCAATATTGCATGGGCCGATTGGCTGGAGCACCCCCCGAGGAGACTAAAAAAAGAGTTGGTAAGAGGGCGGAGTGTGGGCGGTCCATGCTCCACGGAGTTGAACCCCATGGAGCCCGGATACGTTTTTAGGGTTTTAACCAGGGGCGGCACCCCAATCTTTAGCACACGCCCAGTCTGTTGAAGCAGATAACTCTACCGCAGACTCGCCCCCGGGTTGCTGAGCAATCCTCCCGCTTGGTGCTAAAGCACACGGCGTAAGGGAGTTTGTGATCTCGTCGCGACACGGGCCGCAGAGCACACCCCCCCTGCTTACCAACTCTTTTGCCCTTCGGAGCTGGAGTCGCAGGCGCGCGCCACCGCGCCCGGCGAGGTGGTCGGACCGGGAGCGATGTTTTGTGGCTGCCCTCAAACGGTTTAGGCGATGATTTGGTACTAATGAAAATTCAAAACATCGGCTAGGCCGAGCTATACCAGGTCCGTTGTTGTCACGGGGATGGGCCTGGTTTAATTACACGTCCCTTCGAGGCCCACGCCTAGGAATTAGGATCTCCTGGCCCGTTTCCCAGCGCTCGACAAGATGGCGACACAGCCGTTCGTTGCCGGCCGTTGCTTTGCCGTCGCCGCCGCGCTGCGCGATGCTGGCCGGGCGCGTAGACAAACGCGCCCTCCTCGAGCGCGAGCTGGCTTGCCTGATCCGCTCGCTCTTCGTGGCCATGCACGCTTACATACCTGTGAGCTCCACCACCGTAGGAAGCGGATCAGAGACGTTACACCGGTGAGACCGCGAGAGCTGAGAAGAAATCAAGAAACGCACGACGCTGTGGTAGTATGTTATTACGTGCCTTCATTAAAATATTGATGGCTTCCCTACTAGAGATCATCAGTAGCGTAACACGCTTAAGAAGTTGATCTTGTGTCCGAAGCTACTAAAGCTGATCTAGTCTCGATCGACGGCTCACATCGGTGCATCGGCCGTGTGCTCTCTTACTTGCTTGCATTGTGTTTAATTTCCTACTGGAAAGAACATGTTATGCTGTGGTACGAATGGAAGTTGAAATAAGTCGTTACAAAATCGTCACAAATTCGTTGGGAAAGACTATACATCACTTATGCTATAAATCTCACATCCATCACCTGAAGAAAAACGTACCCGCTGGTGGGCTATTTTGTTAGCATATTCGGTCCAATAGTTATTATTGCGTGTGCGCTGTAGGAACCTGCTGCATGTGCTGAGCGAGGCCCTCCTGGTTGTTGCGTGCCCTTGCTGGGATAGAGGTGGGGACGGAACATGTCCTTGCTTGGATAAAGGTGGGGACCTCCCATGCAGTGACAACCTGACGAATAAATGTAGTTAAATCTAGATGCTTGCTAGTAGTTTGAATGGGATAGAAATCAAAATATATTTCTCTTCCAAATCATGCATCCATTACTAAAACTGTTTTCACCGTGATATTAGTTGCAATTAATAGAAGAAGATAAGATATTTTTTGAATTACTATAAAAAAAGAATTTTCTGATAGCCAAAGGTTCTTCCTATTTATTTCTCCCGCTCTTTCTTTCCAATTCCTTTCCTTTTAAAATCTTAATTTCCTTTTCTCTTTCTCTAAATAATCCTTCATACCTGTTTATTCATTTATTTTCTTTCTTTATTTTATGTTTTATTTGTCCTTTCTATTTATTTTTCTTCTAAAGTTTATTTCTCTTATTCTATTTTCTCTTTCCTATTTCTTTCCTTGCATTTTTTATCTTTCTTTCTTTTTTTAATCTTTTATATCAGTTTATTTTTTTCTTTTTTCCTTTTTGATTATGGACCTTATGTACATAAATTTTATTTGAATTTGTAATTTATTTTTTACATAATTCGTATTAACCATATTTATTTCTTATATAGTCATATACAATTAATGTTTGTGATGTGTAATAGTTTGTTCGTTGTGTTTAATTTTTTGTTAAAAAAATCATTATTTGTTCGTTTTGTTAAATATTTTTTCCTATAATCCGAAATTAATTATTTAATATTAAAAATATATTTGTAAAAATACCATGCAAATGTAGGCATTTGCAGGCAAGTGTGATATTATTTTGAAGATCTTAGCTATATTGACTCAGCAATTAACCTTGGCCTATTGGGGGCCTACATTGCCATTATATTTATAGTTGGCGTAGAAGAGATCTTTTTATCTTTTCTTTTTGGTAGTCATCACACTAGCAAATATGGGCTCAAGCCTACGAAACCAGCCACCACTAGCCAACTCTGCCCTCCAAGAAAATGCTGGAGTCATAGGCGTGCGCCACCACGCCCGGCGAGGAGGTCCAGCAGGGAGCGCTCTTTGTGTTGTCCCGGCGCGGTAAAAGATTGCGGTTTGGTATTATTATTATTGTAACAGAGGTCCGAGTATTAGTCTGCCTGCATTATTTTCTGTTAGAGGGAGAGGGTGGGCTGGGTCCTGGAGATAAATGGGCCCGCGTAGCCCATAGAGTGCGAATGGACTTTCCGGCCCACGCCTTCGAGCCTGTCCTCCCTCGAGTCCATGTGCGCTTGGGCCCGTGCCGTCCACATGCTGCCATGCCCGTCCGTACGTCGTTCAGGGTTGATCGCTGTGTCCACTCCCATACGAGTCGACGTCGTCGTCGAAAACTCCGGCGGCGCTCGCCGCAGGAGCAACGGCGGCCAGCGGGGGAATTGAACCTCGTCGATCGATCCGGCACCCCCCCTTGGGGATCAGGCTGTTCACAACCCCTTGCAAGAAATGCACGAGGCTGGTTAGCTCTTTCACGGTCAGATCAGTTGTGGTATATACGCTAGCTGTTGCAATTTCATGCCGGCCTGGTCTGCGCTGGCTTCTCCCGAGCTGATCGATCGAGATGAGCCAGCTCGATCGCCTAACTGCTGGTAGGTGCCGCGTTGCAATGCAACAGCACGTGTTCACGAGCTAGCGGGGCCACAGGATGGCACACGTGTTCATTCACTTGAGAGTCGTTGAGACGACTTGGCGTGCGTCATGAGTACTGATACACCCGTGGACTTCATCATATACGAAAGCTCTATATGCGATCTATCGCGCTGTCGTGCGGTGCGGTCTTGTCCTTTTTTATTGCGTGCAGCGTTGCTTTGTGCTCCTTCCTTTAGATCTAAAAAATAAAAACTAATTTATTTTAAATCAGAAAAATATGGAACTCATACCAATTTTTTTCTAAAAAATTAACCTATTTATTGGCGCTCCATTTAAATCTTAGTTAGTAAAAAATAATTGGCATAATTACAAAAAAATAAATATTAGGAACATAAAAAATGGATTCGAATAAATGATAAGTAGAGTGTCAATAGATAGGTTATATTTTCATATTTTTTGATTTAAAATAAATTACTTATGAATTTTTTAGTTTAATCTTTAATATTTAAAAATTTTACAAAATAACAGACTACCTTTGAAATCGTTTAATGGGCTAAATTTGTCTAGTTTCAACAGTTGGATGATCCTTGTTGTTCGATTTGTAGTTGAAGGTTGGGATTTTTATAATAGTTTGAGAGTATAAATTAAACTTTTTTCTAATTTTTAATCTGAGGATGCGATAAAGAAAAAAAAAGAGTTGGTAGGAAGGGACCTGCGAGCGGCAGCCCATGCTCCACGGACCACGGAGCCGAGGACCGTATAGCTCTGATTAGGACGTGACCTAATATTTGCAAACCCAGCAGCACGGAATACAGCAGTCATCAGGGCGCAAGAGAGAGATCCTCCTTGCGACACGGGCCGGCAAGGCAAACCCCCTGCCGTCCCAACTCCTTGACCTCCGGAGCTGGAGTCACGAGCGCACGCCACGACGCTGTAAAAGTCCGAAAATTCATATTCATAAATCACTCGAATTCAAAAACTATTTTCAAAATCTTTTGCAAAATTTATCTTTTCAGCTCAATCTCTCTTGCCTTCTAATCTCCATTTTGTGCCTAATCATCATTTAAATATTTTCTCCCTCTCAATTCATCCATCGATGCCACCAATCAGCTTCCTTCCTCCTGATCCTTTCTAATCTTTTGCGCTCATCATCCCCCTGTTGTATCTGTGCACACACAAGCAAGCTAAGCTCATGAACCAGCAAGCTAAGCAACACTCACAGTCAAACTTGCACACGTACGGAGTAGCATGCTTGTGCTGCTGGCTTTCCAAGAGTGCTGCTTGAGCTCGTGGCCGCACGCCCTCCAGCCAGGCCCCGCTCCCGTCCTTCTTCTCGCACACACCATGGCAGCAGCACGCGCGACACCTAGGGCCCGCGACACGACGGCTCGCTGTCACCGGCACGACGCCGTGCCTCCCACCGCCGCATTCTCATCTCCCGCACGCCACTGCAGCCGTCCTCGCGGGCTTTGCCACCTCGTTACTCACGCTTTCAACATTGCCGGTGCCGCGACGCGCACAAGTGGCCGCACGGTTACAGCTCCGCCATTGAAGACGGGCCGAGGAGCCTTGGCACAGCTCGCCGTTGCTCGCCTATAAAAGGCGCCCCAACCAGCACTCCATCGCCACTAGCCCAAGCTCGCCGAGCCACCCCGCTCCGCCGCCCATCTTCCTCCCGCTCCAATTCCTTCCTTCTCCGTTCTTCGCTAAGAAGAGACCACCCCGTCGATCTCCTCCATCGAGCCATCTTGGTTCAATTCCTCCTATGGTGAGCATCTCCCGACCTTCCTCTACCAGCCCGAATTCACGCCCCTTCCCTATCCCTGCCTGAACCGAGCTCCCCACAGGCTGCAAGGGCAGCAACAATGACTGCCCGGAGCGAACCCCCTTCCTCCCCCTCTCCCATGCCCGGAGTCCCCAAAACAGAACCCCCTCACCCTCCTCTCTCTCTCCCCGTACCCTCAGCTCAGAAAACGGAGGCCGGGAGCGCCGTTCCGGCGAAGCTCCGACGACCTGCCACCGTGGGTGCTGGCGGCGCAGAGAGAAATGGGACGACATCCCTGTTCTTTCCCGTGACCCCCTCCTTACTCTTCTTTTTACCGGGCCAGCCCACAAATAAAAAGACCCGGCTAGCCCATGAGCTATCGAGTGCCCGCCTCCCCGGAGGTTGCACGGTGACTGAACTATCTGTTGAATAAATATGTTATCAGCCTTCTAGAACTGATATTTGTATCACATTTGGTCTCTACTTATGTTGGGACGCTTCAGGTGGTACCAGAGCCGTAGTTGGTTGTAGGAGGCGACCCTTAGGTTTGAAAAAAGTATTTTGCTAAGAAAAACTATTTTTACAAAACTTCTTATCCTCTCCCATCTATTACAAAATGATTTACCATCATTTTTCTCTTACGGATGGCCGAAGAAGGATTTCTCACCAGCTACTACTTGGAGGAAGAAGGTTTCCCGAAGCTTTTGACCGCCTGTATGGCAAGACTTGGCATTAAGAATCGCCCAGAGTTTGACAGTAGGAGCACGAGGAGTATGGCACGTTGCGGTGCGAGATGAACGTTCATATCGGGAAAAGCAAGGACCACCCCGATATACACTCGTTCAAGGTAACCGCCACAGGTTTCAGGCGGAAGGATACATACCAAGTTGTCGCTCGCAAAGCCTTGAGGTACTTACGTCAAATTTATGAGAGACAAGTTGCACACACACCTGTGAGGTTCTTTCCACCCATAAAGAAGAATCGTCCCGTATGGTTGGCCCGGATGAGGACTCTGGAAGGGCGAGGACAACGTGAAGATGATCCCACAGTGGTGTACATGTCTGCTTACCTAATCACCGTTGATGAGCATCATGATAAGCAGGCTGCCAACCTAAGACAACAAATCTGTAGGGCGGAAGATGCTGAGACCATGGTTAGAAGACTCCAAGTACAGCTTGCAGAAATTAGAGCCCAAGCCACTGCCGCTGAAAGCCGTGAAGCAGCTGCAATTGAAGCCTTAAAGGAAGCAGAAGCCCAAGCCACTCTCAGGAGCTTAAGAGAGCTCACTTGACTGCTCGGGCCAAGAGAAGGACTCACACCATAGAGAATGATGAAGCCCCAATTCTGGATGGGATTCCTATTGCCCATGGGGCAAGCAAACGAACATGCATTGAAGCCCCACCAGCACCGTCACCCACTGAAGTTTCTCAAGAAGCCCTGAACTAGACATTGCCAATGAAGAAGAAGAAGTCCTCCCTCTAACTCAGCCACATCTAAGGGACGATGTGTTTTCTCTCTTAGTTCCCCTAAAAGACCAAATGCTCAGGATGAAGAAGATGCCTAGTGCCAGTCAACCACTAGGGGATGAAGCTATCATGGTTCGAAGCTAGAAGTGCAAGAGTAGTATGCCCACCCTCACTGTAGTGGAGTTGTATCCGTAGAAGTAGCATGCGTGTTTTCCCTCCTAAGTTGTAATCCCCCCTTGTGGTTTAAAAATAAAATTATTTGTGTTTGTTGTAGTGCTCCTTGAGTGTTTTGTGGTGTGTTCCCTTATGGGATAACAAGGCGTTGACTTTGCACTTTTAAAAATCTAACGCTCTAAAAATCACAGAACATCACACCTTAGCCCTACCTCTCCCCTTATGCTTTTCCCTCTTATCTTAATCTTCAGATGCCGCCCAAACGTTCTGCTCGGATTCAGCAACGCCAGCGCCGAGCTCCGCAAGGCGCAGGAAGGCAGCAAAGAAGATAAGAACCTCCACTTAGAGAAAATATTGTGGATGAAGAAGTGAACCAGCAAGAGGGTGCAGGGGATAATCAGGATGATCAGGAATTACCCCTTCCTCCTGCAATTAATTTAGTGCAAGTTATGGCTAATCAGACCCGTCTGTTAGAAGCTTTGGCCCATGGAATCAACCGTCTTAGACGCCGTGAATATGGTTTGCAGGAAAAGATAACAGATTTTCTAAGGACCAAGCCACCTACTTTTGGAGGATCCATAAATCCACTAGATGCTGATGATTGGTTAAGGGTTATCCAAAGGAAGTTTGAAGTAATTGGGTGCGTTGGTCGAGATAAAGTTATCTTAGCAGCTCACCAGCTCACCGGTACAGCCCTTGCTTGGTGGAAAATTATTGTGAAGCAGCAGAAGAAGCTACCACCATCACTTGGGAAGAGTTTGTGAAAGAGTTCCGTCGTTACCATATCCCAGCTGCAACCATGAAACGGAAAGCCGATGAGTTCCGTGAACTTCAGCAAGGAGCCAAGTCAGTAGAGGAGTACACTTTCTAGTTTATGGAGTTGTCTTGTTATGCGCCTGATGAAATCAGCGATGATGAAAAGAAATAAGACATGTTCAAGAAAGGTCCAACTGTTGAACTTAGGACCTTATTGACCCCTCAAATCTATCCAAACTTCAACACCTTGATGAACATGGCTATTGCAACTGAGAAGGCCAAAGCAGAAGAGAAGAAAGATAACAAGCGCAAGTTTATGGAACAAAATGCTCGCCAACAAGATAGGTTCCAGAGACAGAAAAACATCACCTATTCAGGACAAAAGACCCAAGCCCCAATGCACTATAGAACTCAAGCATCTGCTTCTCATCAATCTAATCCAAGTTACAAGGCCCAAAGCAATGTCAAGACTCAGCAGAATAGCAGTGGACAAGTAACCAACAACACTAGAGCTTGTTTCAACTACCGTGAGACTGGACACTACATAGCAAATTGTCCTTATGCTAACAAGCCAGTTGCATCCACCTTCTCCAACAGTGTGAATGGACCAAGGCCAGCTGTGTCAGGAGCCAACCGTGTTCCAGTCCGCAACAACACCCACACCAACACCAACAACAGTAACAATCAACAGATGAGGCAGCCGCAACAATCATTTGGGAGAGCCCGTGTCAACCACATCGATACCCAGGAGGCCCAGACTGCTCCAGGAGTAGTGCTTGGTAAGTTTCTAGTTGGGTCAGTTTTTGCAACAGTACTGTTTAATTCTGGAGCATCACATTCATTCATATCATCAAGTTTGGTGGCGAAGCATAATATACCTACAGTACTACTAAAGATACCCCTATTAACTAGAACACTTGGAGCTGACATCAAGTGTCAACTGGGTTGTTTAAGGTTACGGATTATTTTAAGTGGGGTAGAATTTCTAGCAGATCTAGTAGTACTTGAGTCCAAAGGAATAGATGTGATCCTTGGAATGGACTAGTTAAGCAAACATGATGGCCACATAGGATGTGCAGACAAGGTGGTATACCTAACTAGTAGTGAAGGTGTACCCATAACTTGCCGCACTCAAGGGACTAGATCAGACCCAATGATTTTTAGTTTGGAAGCCAAGACCTTGGAAGAAGTTCCAATAGTGAGTGAGTACCCGAACGTATTTTCGGAGGAACTACCTGGAATGCCACCAGACAGATATATAGAGTTCCTCATTGATCTTATCCCTAGAACAACACCCATAGCTAAGAGAACCTATCGAATGGCTGCAGCAGAGTTAGCCGAACTTAAGAAACAATTAAGAGAACTTCAGCAAAAAGGATTTATCAGACCTAGCTCATCCCCATGGGGATCACCAGTACTTTTTGTGAAGAAGAAGAATGGAAGTATGAGGATGTGTGTAGATTATAGATCCTTGAATGAAGTAACCATCAAGAATAAATACCCTCTACCAAGGATAGATGATCTCTTTGATCAGCTAAAAGGAGCCAAGTATTTCTCCAAGATTGATTTAAGTTCAGGGTACCATCAACTCAAGATTAAGGAAAGTGACACCCCAAAAACTGCATTTGTGACAAGATATAGGCAATATGAGTTCACTGTGATATCTTTTGGATTAACCAATGCCCCTGCCTATTTCATGAACCTTATGAATAAAGTGTTCATGGAGGAGTTATATAAGTTTGTTGTTGTCTTCATTGACGACACTCTCATCTACTCTAAAAGTGCTCAAGAGCATGAACAACACCTAAGAGTTGTTTTGGAAAAGTTAAGAGCACGCAAGTTGTACGCCAAATTTAGCAAGTATGAATTTTAACTTGAGAAAGTAGCTTTCCTTGGTCATATTTTGACTGCAGAAGGAGTAGCACTTGATCTAGAAAAGGTAGAAGCAGTCTCTAATTGGAA
Source organism: Panicum miliaceum (assembly GCA_032594955.1). Classification (NCBI taxonomy): domain Eukaryota; kingdom Viridiplantae; phylum Streptophyta; class Magnoliopsida; order Poales; family Poaceae; genus Panicum; species Panicum miliaceum. The sequence goes on from CM064061.1 coordinate 12,071,111, forward strand.
ACAACCCACTAATGTTGGTGAGATAAGAAGCTTTCTTGGATTAGCTGGATATTACAAGAGATTTATCGAAGGATATTCCAAGATAGCTAGACCCATGATAGAACTGCTCCAAAAGGATAAAAAGTTTACTTGGACAGAGTCTTGTGAGAAGAGTTTCCAAGAGTTAAAGAAAAGACTAACAACTGCACCTGTACTAGTATTACCTGATATTCAAAGAGATTTTGTCATCTATTGTGATGCATCAAGACATGGATTAGGATGTGTCCTCATGCAAGATGGAAAGGTAGTAGCTTATGCTACCAGGCAGCTCAAACCCCATGAGCAAAACTACCCTACCCATGACTTGAAATTAGCAGCAGTAGTGCATGCCATAAAGATTTGGAGACATTATTTAATTGGAAATAATTGTGAGATCTACACTGAGCTTGAAATATATATTCACCCAGTCAGATTTATACTTAAGACAAAGAAGATGGTTGGAGTTAATCAAGGACTACAACTTGGAAATCCATTATCACCCAGGCAAGGCTAATGTGGTAGTTGATGCCCTCAGCAAGAAAACCTATGAGCCCAAGAATACTCAGGTACAAAAAGAGATGGCACAATTGAACCTGCACATAGTTCGTCAGCCTCAGAACTGCAACATAAGTGTACAACCAACACTAGAAGAACAAATTAGGCAAGCCCAAAATAAGGATAAGAATTTGTTGGGGATCCAAAATCAAACTGGAGAAAATAAGGCCCCAGAATTCAGAGTGGATGATAAAGGAACCTTATGGTATAAGAATAGGATTTGTGTACCCAAGGAAGAAAAATTCCGACAACTTATCATGGATGAGGCCCATAACTCAGCCTACTCCATCCACCCAGGAGCCACTAAGATGTACATGGACCTAAAGGAAAGATATTGGTGGAATGGTATGAAGGCAGATGTAGCATAATTTGTGGCACAATGTGATGTTTGTCAAAGAGTAAAAGCAGAACATCAGAAGCCAGTTGGTCTACTTCAGCCACCACCAATTCCCGTTTGGAAGTGGGATGAAATTGGCATGAATTTTGTTAACGGTTTACCCAGGACCAATAAAGAAAATGATTCCATATGGATAATAGTGGACCGACTCACCAAGGTCGCTCACTTTATACCTGTACGTACTTGTTATGGTGGAGATAAGCTAGGTCAGCTATATATTGATAACATAGTGAAGTTACATGGAGTGCCTAGCAGAATTGTCTCCGATTGAGGAATTCAATTTACCTCCAAGTTTTGGAAAAGTCTGCATAAGTCTCTAGGAACTAAGCTGGATTTTAGCTCAACCTATCACCCTCAGACTGACAGTCAAACTGAAAGGGTAAATCAGATCATGGAGTATATGTTAAGAGCTTGTGTACTCACCTATTGTAAAGATTGGGAGAAAAGTTTAACCTTTGTAGAATTCTCCTATAATAATAGTTATCAAGCTTTTGAAGCCCTTTATGGAAGAAAGTGTAGGACTCCTCTAATGTGGTCCGAAGTAGGAGAGCGTGCCTTACTTGAACCGGCTCTCATAAAAGAAGCGGAAGACAGAGTGGCAGAAATTAGAGAAAAACTAAAGGCAGCTCAGTCTCGCCAGAAGAGTTACTCAGACAAGCAAAGACGAGAATTGAGTTTTGAAGTTGGAGACTATGTCTACCTTAAGGTGTCTCCAATTCGAGGAACCCGAAGATATCAAGTTCGGGGAAAGTTAGTACCCCGTTATATAGGACCTTATCAAGTACTACAGAAAGTTGGAGCTGTAGCATACTGTATTCAGTTGCCCGAAGAAATGTCAAATATACACCTAGTTTTTCCTGTATCTCAACTGAAGAAATGCTTGAGAGTCCCTGAAGAACAAGTATCTGTAGATGCAATAGATTTGCAAAATGATCTCATATATCAGGAGTTGCCAATTAAAATTTTGGATACAGTTACTAAACAGACCAGAAATTCAATTGTCTGGTTATGTCGAGTGCAATGGAGTAGACAAAGCGAAGCTGAAGCTACTTGGGAGCGAGAAGATGCTATAAGAAAAGAGTTTCCCCATCTATTTAGGAACCAGCCGAATCTCGAGGACGAGATTCATTTTAAGTGGGGTAGGTTTGTAACAGCCCGAAAATTCATATTCATAAATCACTCAAATTAAAAACTATTTTCAAAACCTATTGCAAAATTTATCTTTGAGCTCAATCTCCCTTGCCTTCTAATCTCCATTTTGTGTCTAATCACCATTTAAATATTTTCTCCCTCTCAATTCATCCATCGATGCCACCAATCAGCTTCCTTCCTCCTGATCCTTTCTAATCTTTTGCGCTCATCATCCCCTTGTTGTATTTGTGCACACACAAGCAAGCTAAGCTCATGAACCAGCAAGCTAAGCAACACTCACAGTCAAACTTGCACCCGTACGGAGTAGCATGCTTACGCTGCTGGCTTTCCAAGCGTGCTGCTTGAGCTCGCTGCCGCACGCCCTCCAGCCAAGCCCCCCTGCCGTCCTCCTCCTGGCACACACCATGGCAGCAGCACACGCGACACCTAGGGCCCCGCGACACGACGGCTCGCTGCTGCTGGCATGATGCCGTGCCGCCCACCGCCGTGTTCCTATCTCCCGCACGCCACTGCAGCCGTCCTCGCAGGCTTTGCCACCTCGTTACTCGCGCTTTCAATGTTGCTAGCGCCGCGACGCGCACAAGTGGCCGCACGGCTACAGCTCCGCCATTGAAGACGGGCCGAGGAGCGTTGGCACAGCTCGCTGTTGCTCGCCTATAAAAGGCGCCCCAACCAGCACTCCATCGCCACCAACCCAAGCTTGCCGAGCCACCCCGCTCCACCACCCATCTTCCTCCTCGCTCCAATTCCTCGCTTCTCTGTTCTTCTCTAAGAAGAGACCACCCCGTTGATCTCCTCCATTGAGCCATCTTGGTTCAATTCCTCCTATGGTCAGCATCTCCCGACCTTCCTCTACCAACCCGAATTCACGCCCCTTCCCTATCCCTGTCTGAACTGAGCTCCCCACGAGCTGCAAGGGAAGCAACAATGGCCGCCCGAAGCGAACCCCCTTCCTCCCCCTTCTCCCATGCCCGGAGTCCCCAAAACAGAACCCCCTCACCCTCCATTCTCTCCCCGTACCCTCGGCTCAGAGAACGGAGGCCGGGAGCGCCGTTCCCGCGAAGCTCCGGCGAGCTGCACCGTGGGTGCTGGCGGCGCAGAGAGAAACGGGACGACGTCCATGTTCTTTCCCGTGACCCCCTCCTTACTCTTCTTAAATAAATATCAGCCTCCTGAAACTCGTATTCACATTTGGTTTCTACTTACGTAGGGACGCTTCACGCGCCTGGCGAGTTGGTCGGCCAGGGAGCGTTGTTTTGTGCCGGCCTTGAAACGGTTTAGATACCTGTTTGATAATAAAAAAAACATGTTCGGAACATCATTGGACGGCATCTATATATCATCCAGCTTTGCTTTTTTTCTTAGATCGGCAAACATGCATGTGCTAGTTTATTAAGCACGGACAGGAAACAAAACAGCGCGGGGACGGTGGAGAAGATCAGAAGAGCATGCACTCGCGCGCGCAGGGAAAGTAAATTTTACACGTAAGCACGTCAGTGGCGCCTAGGGCTCCTCGACACCCAACTCTAACTCTCTAAGTTTCTTCTAAGGAAGAAGGAAAAAAAAGAGTTGGCAAGGGAGGGGTTTGAAGACGGTCCCATGTTCCACGGAGATGAGACGACTACATATAGCAGCACAGCGTTTGGCAAAAGAGTTTGGTACTAATTACTCCGTTTTTAATTTCGTGGTGCGTTTCCGCGAGGCCTTTAAAGCCCAGAAGGGGTTAGGGGATGAGATGGGCTTCGCTTAGGCCTACATAGCCCTCTCGGACCACACGGCGAGCCCGGCCCATCATCGATGGGGGTCCGAACCGATCGAGGCGACCCATCTACAGCACAATCTTAAGTCCGAGCCCACGCAGCCGCTGCCGGCGCCGCGCCGCGACGCAACACCGCTGCAACCCGGCACGGATAGCCATCGCGCTCGGCGGCGGCTACTTGGAGCTCCGGAACACGGAGACATGGCGCGCATGTGGATGTGGTGCGCGGCGTGCGTGGAGCCCTTCTCTCTCCGTTCTGTAATTGTCGTAGTACGCCCTGCGTACTCCACAGCCTCTGTCGTCCACGCCCTGCGCCGCGCGCGCGCGCCATGATTGGAAGCTCCTGTTCCACCAACCTCCGGCCCCCTTTGGTCCCTCGGCGGGGAAACCGCCCTGGCGGCCGGGCCGAGCTTCTTCAAGGGCGATTGGTTTGGTTCTTAACTTTCTCCGTCTTCGTGGAATGTGTTGGGACTGGGAGAGAGGCGGGGGTGTCGCATGCCTCGTATGCTCTCGTGTGAGACAGCCCTGCTACTGAAAGCGAGGTTCAACGGCCGCCCACAGGAAACCCCGTCGGCCGTCGGCCCACCCCGCCTGCCACTGCCAGGCGTAGCCACGCGTGCATGGCGCGCTAGCTACACGTCTCGATCTGGAGACGCGCGTTCTGGCGAGGCAGCTTCCGTGCACCGCTGCCGCCCGGTGCGTGGCGGTGCCGCCGACGTGCGTCGCTGCCGTCGGACGGGTGGCTGCTCCCAGCTGCCGGGCCCGGACATCTACCCCGCCGTCCCGGTCGGTTTTCCCGCGGCCGCGCAGCGGCAGGCAGCGAAAGAAACTGGACGCTGACAAGCACTCACCTGGTTAGCCCTTGTTTAGTACCAAAAATTTTACACCTAAAAATATCACATCTAATATTTACGCACATGTAAAGCATATTAATGGAGATGAAAAAAACTATATCACAGATTGGATGTATTTTGCGAAACGAATCTAATAAGTCTAATTAGTTCGTAATTAGATAATGTTGTGGTACAGTAAATATACACTAATAATGGATTAATTAGACTTTTATCTCACAATTTACGGACGAGTTATGTAATTAGTTAGTTTTTTAATTAATCTATATTTAATACTTGTGTGTGCCGATATTCCTCGAAATATTTATAGCGTTGTATCTGAACAATACCTTAATCCGATAGTCTCGATGGGTAGAGGTTGCATGCCTTCATGGCTGTCCACGGCGCGCGGGCATTGCTTCCCTCTCTGTGGCAGACTGGCAGTAACTCCTCGTCAGGCACCGAGGCACGGCGAGATCCGCCCGCGCCCTGCCGGATCCGCCGGCTGGCATAGCGGCGACACCCTATTCAAAATTCGCGGCGCGTGCTGGCGTTTGGCAGGACATTCTCTGGGCACGGAGAGATGGCCGCGAGCCCCGGACAGCCTCGCTCTGCTGCGCCGCCCTCCGCGTGCAAGCCCCGCGCGCCTGCGCTGCGCGCGCCCGGAACTGCTCGCATGCAGGTGCGGGTACGGCCCCGCAAGCTGCAAGGCGCTGTGTGTCGCGGATGATGATTGGGAGCTCCGATCCTGTTCGGCGGGCACCACGCCCAGCTGCTCCTACGGGGCCGACCGGCCTGCTGCCTCGTCCCCTTCCGGGCTTCCACCTCCGCCACCCTTACTCTAGATGCATGCTAGCTGCTACTAAATTTAAACAACGAGCTGCCGTACTCGTCCATTGCATCGGATCGACGACCGCGACCGGGGTGACACGACCAGCCATGCCCTGCCGGCCCGGCTGCCGCAGTGCCGCGCGTCCTGCACGCGCTCTGCTCTCGTCGGGGCGGTGGGGGCGACAAGGGACGGGACACCCACGGACGACGACGTCTACTTGAACCCGATCGCGCACGCAGATCACACGCACACCGAATCGAGAAGGCGAGAGGCTGCTTCCCATCGACCAGCCATCTCCATCGCCGGCGTAGCGACGCCCGGTGGCCGCCGCGACGACGACGCACGCAAGGAGACACGAGCAGAACATCAGAGATACTGCATGCGCGTGGCGGCCGCGGTTTGAGAAGTTTTTTTCGCAGCGTGAGAGGATCGGTATGGGCATTAGGCCTGGCCGCCCGAGTGGGGTTGGTCAGGTCCAAAGTCAGAAAAATGCACGGCCCAGTGGGCCAAGTTTTGTCGAGCTATACCTCCTTTTTCGTCGTTGTGTGTGTGAGAGAGCAGACTTCTTAGACTTTGGGGGTGGAGCAGAGCGGAGGAGTGCTCAATTGATTTTCGTATTCCTTTCAAAAAATAGTTTTCGCCTTTCCTAAAAAATTGTATCCTCCATAAAATAGACTTTAATATTTCCCCAAAAAATTATGTCCTCAAGAAAAGAAAATTGGTTTTCGTCTATGCCAGAATGGATAGGCATTGCGACTTGGACCACATGAGATTGGGAACCCCTGTAGTGATATTTCACAGATTGAAATGGCACCATCAGCTTGCTGTGTTTGTCCCCTATAATTTAGACATATATTCAACAATAGTATGTATCGTGTCGGAAATGAAGAGTATGCTCAAATGTCAAAGTTATCGGAAAGTGACGTTCATACGGTCCTCGGTCCATTTCTAAAAAAAATACGGTCCTCGGTCAATACCATAATGCTTGCCTCTATGTATAAAATTAAATAAAGTGATTTAGGCCTATTTGTATGTTGTAATTTTATAAATACATCAATAACCTCATGTAAAGTTACCGTTTATTAGAAGAAAATATGGCTCTAATAACTCTAAGTGTAGATTCTGAAATCCATAGTACAATTTTAGCAATATCATTGTTTTAATATCTAGCTCCCAGATTTAATTTGTTAAATCCAAGCAACTTGTCGAATTCAACACCCAAAAGTGTTTTATAAAACCGTGGTATTTTAATCAATATTTCAAGACTCCCTTTTGGCAATACCATGGTTTTTGAAGTACCGGATCTTGATCGCAAACTTTGCTCATTTCTTCTATTTAATAGAAACTATCAACTTCAACTAAGGTCGATTAATTATATCTGTCATGGAATGAGCAGAGATTAAATAATCACACGGCATTTTGTGAAGTTTGTCACCAACATGTGCAGGTCCGGCCCTTCCTTCTCCCAAACAACATAATGGAGGGCGTTGCCTCTCAAACAAAACAACCAAGAGGTTGGGAAACGCTTCGACGTGGCAACAACTTGGAGAGATCCTAACTCCTAAGAGATCCGGAATCTATCTAACCGAGGATCGTTTCAACAATAAACAACCAGGAGCAAATCCAAACGGGAGCTAGCCCTGCCCTTGGTTCCGGAGGGGAAATCCTGCAAGTTGCTGCTGGAGACTACCGGCTCTGATCTCCAGGGACAATCAAAAGGATCGGGTGATCTGCATGCATCATTCTCAAATGATTCCAGGCTCTGCCCAAACTTTGTCAACATTACACAAGCACTGTCATGCCCTGATCCTGATGTCCTCGCTTTAATAATTTGGGGCTGTGCTCAGGCTTTCCTCGGCAGGGAGATCACCGCAGCAGTTCATGGCGGGTAAACAATGCGATTATGTGCGGTTTGTGCTCGCCAAAGCGGATACGGTGCGGATTAGAATACTCTGATACAGCGTGCTAATCTGGCAAAAGGTGAGCTGTTAATGGAGTGACTTTGTGCCACTTTTGATCCATCTAACCTAGGGTGACCACCACAGACATATGGAAAAGGAATCTTCTAATCACTAGGCTAATTGTTGCTTAATGATGGTGCTATCATCTGTGAACCTAGTGGCCGGGGCATCAGAGACTGGGGCCAAGACTTTGTTCTGCTGAACATGTCCCATCTGATTACCCATAGACCACGAGGTGTTCTCCTTGTCCATGAGACCACGACCACGAGCATCTCTGGCTTAGATTTTGATCATGCCGATGACATGGCTCCAGTTGCCTGTGCATCTCCAAGTGGTGGGCTACGTCCAGAGACCATGAGCACTGCCACGTCATGTCTCATATAGTCATGTGAGGCGCCAGGCCGCCAGGCCCTCGCATCACATGAGCTAGAAACAAGTTGGCGAGCCAGGCAGCGACTAGTTTTTCGGCCACCCGATGTGAGGCGCTGCAGCAAAAGGTGTGTTCCCACCGAGACTACCAGTCGTTTGGGCGTAGCTGTCGATGCCGCCCACGGGGGAGGCCACCCAGCAGGGTCGCTGGCCCACCAGTCCAAGTGGCTGCCCGCGCCGTCCTAATCCTTCGCCCAATTGCGGTACCAAATACCGTCTCCGCCTTGATGAGGATCGGCCACGGGTCGCGGGCAGGCACATTGTAGGATGACATGATCGGATCATCATCAACAACAACAACACTGTGTTCGAACTTTGAGAGCGTTTGGTTGGCGGTATGGTCAATGGTGCCACAGTAGTGTGGTCCAAAGGGGAAATTAGGTTTTTCGAGGTTGGTCTGGACGAATGGATCGGGCTCAATTGGAGCACGGAAAGTTTTCATGATTTGTTCGTGCGAAAGGTCTCCTATAAAATTCCCGTGTTCCAAATGCATCTTGGATATTATATTAAAGCGACTCAGACGACTCATGTTCGCGGAAGAAGGGATGTGTGGTTAGTTGTGATGGTTGCTGAAATTACTCATGTTCGCGGAAGAAGGGATGTGTGGCTAGTTGTGATGGTTGCTGAAATTTCCTCTCCCCCTCTAGCTGTGCAAGGTGGACATCATGATCACGCTGCAAATGCGGATCTTAGCGGAAAGCAACCTCTCAAAGGCACCTACTAGTTTAAGCTATCCCCGTTTCAGATAGTAGTAGGGGTAGAGAGAGTGCGTCCCTTTTTCTTTTTCCTCAATCAGAAAAATACTTTTGTACTTGGGGCCTGTCTGCTACTTTTCTACTAAGCAAAAAGGCGCATCTGAAAAACTACAAAAAGGCGAAGAATACTGATACGGACATGTCGTGTAAGAAATGCCAGCACTTGCTGATCTGAAACGAGGCTAACAGAGGCAGTTAACACTAGCATACTAGGCTATCAAGGTAATAATCACAATGCTTTAAGCAGAACCACTGAATCTGATGCCATCAACGCGTCAGACTGACCACCGCCGTTTCGGCCGGAACAAAACAAGCGACAAATCTCGAGGACATCAGGCTTCAAATCGACAAGGATCGTGTCGCCAACGCACGCGTCTGTAGGTGGCGCAAAGGAAGGTGACCTGATGTTCAGTAGAGGTGCAGGAGACAACCTCATCAGCGACGACGACAATGATCGCATCTCTCTCATGAAGCGTCGGCAAAGAAGCTGCAGGAATTGGCAGCATATGCAGGACCCAAGGTACTCGATCCGTCTGTAGAAGCTGCCGATCGAGCAGGTGAACTGCATCGCATCGCGGCATCGCATCGGATGATGCGTCACTACGGCATTCAGGCACGGGCACGGTAAAGACCCTCTCACACACCCGGCAAAGCTTTGCCGTGTGCGGCAAAGCTTCGAAGCCAGTTCCGACAGTAAAGCCGATTTTTCCGTGAGTCTTTTATTAGGCACGGGCACACGGTAAATATTTTTACTGTGTATTTTACTGGACGCACGGTAAAAAAAAACGTCAGACGGCGCCAGCACGCTAACGGTAGACTTTGCCGTGTGTCGTAGATCTGGCACACGATAAAGATCCAAATTTTACCGAATGTTGTGGGGTTGGCACACGGCAATGAATGGTCTCTTTGCCGTGCGCCTTACCCAAGGCACACGGCAGCAAATGTTAGTCTTTGCCGTGTGCCGCTGTTAGGGACACGGTAAAAACTAACGGCCGGCCCTCCTCCTAACGGCCGTCGACCGGCCCGGACACGTGTTTAATTATTATCGTGTGTTGGGACCAGGCACACAGTAAACTTATTATTTGTCGTATGTTGGTTAGTAGGCACACGACAAATAACTTCTTTGCCGTGTGTGTGTCATGCAGCACACGTCAAAGAGGATGTTTGTCGTGTGCTTTCTTTTTACCGTGTGTTTTCGATTTAGCACACAGCACAGAGGTTATTTGTCGTGTGCCCGATTTTTTACGCACGGCAAAATTTCAGACATACGGCAAACAATCAGTTTTCCCTGGTGCGTGTGCCTGGACTGGATGCAGCCAATCCTGGCTTTGGGTACAGAGGCGAGAGGAGCCCATATAGGGACAGATAACCAGCGAGGAAAGCATTTCTGAAAAACCATCTCAATTCCAAATGTGTGTATGTGTGTGAACCTCTCGTTTGCAGTGAAAGACAAAATGTAATTAGCTATCATGGTTTATAAGTTTAAACTTTAAGTTGAATTTAGTGTGGCATAAGGCGAGCCCCTACTCCGATAAACCGTGAGCAGTGTACCAACGTGAGCCCTTCGAGATTGTACCAACCGTGAGCAGTGTATCGTGGAGTATAATTTATCATAAAAAAAGTTTGTGGCGAGGTTTAAATGCCGAATACTGATGGTCCGAGATAGGCGCACCTACACCCTAATAATTTCTTTCTTTCGCACATGCCCATGCACTGTACTAGAAGCCAAAGGAGCAACCTGTGACAACACTTTGTGCTGGGGTTTTGCCTAGGATCCTGCTTACAGCTCCATAAAAACTAAACCTGCTGATCACAAAAAGGACTGTACATATGACAATGCTCAATGAAATATGGTCCTGCTAAATCTGGTTCTGGAATACGTATATTGTTAAAGCCTAGTCGGTGGATAAAACTCAGCAAGCATAATGCTTCAGTCCAGCAGCACTAATAAACACACACACCTTTTGTAGTTATGCTGTTGGTCACATACCTAGTTGCACGTACAGCATGGTATTGTTTTCTTCTTGTGCACATGCTCTGGCTCTTTTTATTGGTAACAGAAGGCCAGGGAAACAACCTGTGGCCATGGTGGTGTGCTGGGTTTTGCCAAGGATCTTCCTTACAAGGTCAGAATAGTTTACTTCAAAGTGTCTGAAGCAAATGAATAAAAGAAATCAATGATACTACTACTCTAAACTGAATCCTAAAGGTTATTACAGATAATTAGTCTACGCGTAAAACAAACACAATAGAACTAGAGTGTCGATAAGCAGACCAATGAGAACACTAGGACATACATGTTGGCACTTTTTGCATGCCATGCTGGTAGCCTCACACACACTAATATTGTTGTATAAACCCAACAAAGTTGGTAACATCTAGTTGCACGTACACTGGTACCTTATTTTTCTTCCATGTGCACATGCACCGGAACTGTACTTCCACTCTTTTACAGATATATAAGTAGCTGTGAAGCACTGCTACAAGCCAGGAGAACAACCTGTGACCAGGCCACCAGGGCTTCCTGCTGGGTTTTTGCCAGGGATCTTGCTTACAGCCCCAGAATAACCAACCATAAAAAAAGTCACAAATGATTCTGCTAAATTATACATGTGGTCCTGAGCCAAATTCTGGAGAATTCAGCTTGCAAGTTGCAGGTGCTGCATCAGAGCAGGCTGTGAAGATCAAAAGCTGGTGGTGCTTCTAGCTGAAGTGATGAGTTTTTGGTTGGTCTATTGTCTGCCTGTACTACAATTCTGTGCCCCTGCCGATCTGGTCTGAGTGTGGCCGTGGTGGCGCATGCAGTGTGTTCCCTGAGCAGCTAGGCAAGACAAATCCTGCTGTCATTTGATTATTTCCGGTTGCTTTGGAAATGCTGTGGGGTGATTGATTAGTAGTGCTTCGTTATGCACGTTATTTGCCGGCCTAGTTGACGATTAATGCCATGATCAGCGGTAACAGGAGCAGCAGGCACATGAGGTTCAGAGCTTCAGAGATGCGGTCAAACTGTCAAAATCTCGCATTACCTGAACAAAATGTTAAAATCTTGCACCGAACCTTTTAAATCTCATGACTGCCTTCTTCTTTCTTTACTACTGATCTAGTAGTTTGACCGGATTCATCACCGATCCACGATCACGATTCAAGAGTACACATTTTATATTAGAAGACGGCTAGAATGCATAACCGCTGCAGCGGCTAACTTATGACTTCAGGTTAGGTCAACACAGAGTTACCGAAGCAAATCTCAACTGTGAAAATATCATGACGGATCCTAAGTTCCTAGGTAAGTGAACATCGATTTTAAAAATTGCTAATCTGATAAAGTATGTCTATTCACCCAAAAGAAAAAGACCTTTTCTCTCTGAGCAAAGTCGCATTTTTCATCCGTTAGGTCAGTGTCGCATAAATTGCATTCAGATATAAAAAAAAGGCAACATACAAATATACCTAGCAAATATGACACAGAAAAACTTATATATGGGATGCCACATCGATCGGATGGGTCACCAACGAAACTGTTCAGATCCAGGGCAGAGCTTAAACCATGGGCGTGTCACGGATCTGCCTGCCTAACAGTGGCAGATCGATCGAGATGAGTAATCCCCTTCCTTCCCTTGGCCAGGAGCCAGAGTCAGCCTGAGGTGCGCGGCATGCACGCCGTCGCCAGCAGATGCATTATGTCCTGTGGTCCTGGAGCCGCCCCCCCCCCCCCCACCCCCGCCCCCCCCCCCCCCCCCCCCCCCATTCACTCCCCAGCGAAGACGACACTGTGCGCCACCGCGCGTATCACCTGGAGCCCGGAGGAAAGAGAGATCGAAGGAATAATGCCGGGGGCTCCTCGGCTGATCGGCGATTAGCTTTGGTGTGATGGCTGGCTGGCCGCCTGTCTGCCTGTCCCTGCCTGGCTTAGGAGTAGTAGGTCACTGCCTGTCCTGCCTGCCTTTGCCTTGCCGTCGTTGCGTGCGTGTCCCTGTCGCTTCCGGCGTCGTCTTCCGGCGAGCGCCCGTGTGCGCCATCGCTGTCGTGTCCCCGCCGCCGGCGAGGCGCGTACGTGCGCGGCCGGTGGCGCTGTGGGCATGCAGGTGAGGCCGTGCTCGTGCAGCGGGTGGTTCTGGGTTGTTTGATTGTTTCGGTTTGGTGTGAGCTACTGAGCTGCAGCTGCAGAGAGGTCGTCGACGATGGAATGATGAATGGGATGCATGCAAGCTTGTTTAGGACAGCTATTTTTGTGACAGATGGTCTTGAAGCCTGGGCGATCTGCAGCGTCCATCCACCAGCTGACGGCATGGATTGGACTACACAGTACATACATGGCTTGATCACCCTTCAAGGGGCATGGTCCTACTAGTATTGTGTTATTCTCTGAAAAAAGTTCATATGTAGGAGTATAAGAGAACATGTTTTGCAAAGAATGTTTATCCTCTCTTCTCAATATAAACATGAACAATGTTTTCTCATACTAACTTCTTTTAAGTGTAAATCATTGTTTAGTTTCTGAAAGTACATCATTGTTAATACGATGTACACATGTTAGCTTTTGTGAAAAATACATATTGAGATGGCGTGTTTTTCCTCATGTCCAGATAGGCCCTATTGTCGTCGCAAAAAAAAAGAGCTTATGTTTTTTTTAAAAAAAAGATGAGAATAAGTCCCCGAAATTTTCAGAGTTGCCAAAAGAGCAATAATTCCACCTTAACTGATTGCTGTACTGCTGTACCCTGTCCTGGAGAAATTTTTTCTCTCAGGACGCGACACATGTTTTGGGACAAAGGCTGGGGCCTGGAGGCTGATCTGGATGAGCCGACCCACGCTAGTGATGAGCTACAAGCTAAAACATTGCCATCCATCGATGGCTTGGGGGGGAAAGGAGCCCATGCTGACCTGTTCTTGTTTAGTGGTTGCTGACCCAGCAATCTGAAGCTGAGGTCCTATCATCCCATCATCATGCCGTATATATCCTCACTCCCACACACCACCTAACAAAGGGGATCTTTCAGGTAAAAAGCCAAAAAGAAAACACCTGTAATATCTGCCTGCCTGCCGCCCAGTGTGTGTGTGTTCGATTCGATCTCGATTCCGCCGTGGATTTTCCATGCCTGCTCGTGTCTCCCCTTTGTTTACTCACCTAACAAGTGGGTGGCAATCACAGGCTGCTTAATTGGATTAACAAAGAAAGATGGTGCTTGGTGATGGGCTCGCCGTGGCGTACTGTACTATGAATTGCGAGGTGCTGAAATCATCAGCATCACTGAGAGTAGAGTTTGGCAATTGGCAAGCAATGATTCGTTCAACGATGTATCCGAAGCTTAAGCTCAATCAGCTTGCAGATAAGAGGAGCAAGTAGCCTGTGCAATTTCTATTTTTTTATTGTGACCATTGGAATTACAACTACACGCAAGGTACAATTTGCCTTGGAACTGTAACTCAACTGAAAAGAGGAGGAGGAGGAAGATGTAGGAGGAGTACTAAATAGAAGAGACAAACAAATCACCCTCAGAAAAACAGGAGATCACGGAAGCTAGACAATGGCTGCTAATGGCTAACGCCGCTTCTGCCAAGCGGCCACAGCTTGCTGAGCATCCGCTTCGGCTTCCCGGCGGGGATTGCGCAGAACGCCCTGAACCGCAGCGATGCGCTGCGCGCCAGCCCGGCCTTCCGCGCGAACTCGTCGGCGTCGTGGTCCTCGTCCTCCTCGGCGAGCTTCATCCGCAGCGTGGCGATCTTGGACGCCGCGCGGCGGAGGCCCTCCACGCTCCAGTCGTCGCCCGGGGACGCGCCGGCGGCCAGCGCGCGGAGCCGCTGCTCGTCGACGCGGTCGGCCTCGTCGTCCTCCGACGACCCGGACGCCTTGGACAGCAGCGCCCGGATGTTGCTCGGCAGGTCCACCGCGGCGACGGCGGCGTGCCCGCCCGACGCCAGCGCCGCGGCGCGCGCGTGCTCGAAGAAGAGCACCTGCACGACCACGCGCAGCGGGAGGAGCTCGTTCTGCGCCGCGTGCGCGGACGCCTTCTCCGACAGCTTCCGGCAGTTGAGCACCCGGCACAGCCGCTTTCTCGCGCTTTTGCTCATCTCCGGATGCGCCTAAAATTATTTAACCGAGAAAGCAAAGATCAATAAGATTAGAGAATGCAAATGTTTTTTAATCGCCGATGACTTTCACATAATCCAAAGTGAAGATTTTTTATAACCATGGAAATGCAAGGAGTAACAAAAAAAAAACTCACCTTGAGGTATGTGTCGACGACTTTGTAGAGGCCATCGTGCTCCGGCCGGGCGCTGTCTGGCACGGCCTCGGCAATGGCGAGCAGCTTGTCCAGCGGCATGTTGGGGTCCTTGGCCACCTCGATCAAGAACCCGTCCACCAACTTGCCCACCCGCGCCAGCGCGCCCTGCGACACGGGTGCGGCCGACAAGGACCGTCGCGTGCCGTCGAAGCTCACGCTCTCTGCCGAACGCGACCGCCGGTGCCCGCCCGAGTGCGCCGGGCTGTCGTCGGGGCTCCCAGACAGGGCCAGCGCCGGTGGTGGCGCCGGCGCGACCGCCGCGTACCGCAGCGCGAACTCGTCGAGGATGGCAGCCACGGCGTCCACGTCGTAGAGCGTCTCGCTGACGCAGGACAGCGACGGGACCAGCAGGTCCGCGACGCTGGCCTCCTCGAGCTGCCACGCCACCCGCCTCACCAGCTCCGCCTTGGACGCGGCGGACGCGCTCAGGATGTTGGCCGCCTTGAGGAGCTTGAGCAGGAATCCGCAGGAGACGGCGTCCCTCTCCGCCGGGAGCAGGCTTACGATCTTCTCGAGCAGGAGGCGGTGCCTCGTGGTGATCTGCTTCACGTCCGCACTGCCGGCGTCGTCGTCGAACGGCCGGTCCGCGGAGAGCCCGTCCTTGGCGACGTTCGGCAGCCACCGGCGCGCGTACGCCTTGAGCGCGTCGCCGACGGTCTTCTCGTGGACGGCGCCGGTCGCCTTGACGGCCACCATGATGCGCCAGAACAGGTCGACCCCGAGCTCGGCGATGTCGTGCGCCCACCACGGCGACGCCGACGTCGACTTGGCCGGCAAGGCGGTGTCCGGGTTGATGATGAGGGCGGCCACAGCGTCGACGCAGCGGGACGTGAGGCCGAGGTCCTCGCAGAGCGGGGCGTAGTGGCGCGTGGAGCTGAGCACGCCGAGCGCGTCCTTCCAGCGGCGGAGGAGGCAGGAGGCGAGGAACGCGTCGAGCTTGGCGGCGAGGTTGCCCCGGTCGGCGGCCTCGGACATGCCGAGGTGTGCGGCCGCGCACCGCAGCGGGACGAGGTTCCACGCGCTCACCGTGATGGTGATGCCGTAGCAGAACTTGGCGCAGGCCTCGAACGCCTCGGCGCCGCCCGGGAATCCCGGGAGCTCGACGACGTCGCCGCCGCCGCCGCTGGCGCCGGAATCGGCGCAGAGCGCTTGCAGGAGCATGCATTTCGAGAGCAGAGGAAACTGCGGCATGCACAAACAAGACAATGCCACATGGAACCAAGAATCTCAGACATGGCATTCAAGATCAAGGAAGCACATAGGGAACTCCCTGAGAGAAATTCACTATATGAAGATCATGGTGCATAAAGATTCATGCATAAAAACTGAAAAAAAGAGGAAATAATCTCTGCTCCGTCAATCAATTACCTTGTGGAGATGATAGACGCAGCCATCCACGAGGATCTGCAGGTCGGTGGCCACCTCCGTGCAGACAGACCTGGACGCAGAACGACACCACGGGATCAGACAACACGAACGCCATGAACGCACCGCGGAACCTGGGGAGCAAGATCGCAACCGCACCTCACGGACTCGGAGGTGAAGAAGGTGTCCGGGCGGGTGCCAAGTTTCATAAACTTCATCCTGGCCAAGCTCCCTGCTTTACTAAAACGGGAGTCTGAAAGTTTCACTGGGGAGGAGGGAGGGGAGGGGTTGGTTACGAACACTTTGGCCGCCTAACTTCGTGTAGCGCCCTTGGAAATGGCCCCCCGGTGTGGTGGCTCTTCTTATATCATGGCGAGGTGGTTGGGGGAGGAGAGAGAAGCTTAAGGCGAGGGAGGCCAGAACTAGAGGCCAAACCGGGAAGACATTAGCTCTGATATTTTAAGATGCTAATTGCCCAGTTAATTAATATCCTAATTTGAGGCGTCCTCACTCCTGAGGTTTTACAAGGGGGAATTAATGAACAAGTATCCAGTGCAATTGTAACATCACTGATGAACTCTGACCACAGGTCCTCTGAAAATTTACCATGATTTTACTTGGCTTTTTTCAGCTTATTCACTCTCACAAAATACTATTGAAACCAGCCGAAATTCAGAGATTTTGAATTGAGGATTAGGACTGCGATCCGAATCCGACATGCGAAAGAGGGACCAGGGCGGCCGTGCAAAAAGTCAAGACGGATGCGCTCGTCTCAGGAATGGTAGGATCTTGCAGGGTTTGTGCTGGGGGTCAGATGAGCAGGGATGGGCTCCAACCTAGTTGCAGTGCCGGGCTGGCACACCGTACCAGACTACCAGTTAATGCATGTTCTATTGTTCTTATCGTAGCAGACTAGCAGTACAATGATGAGCTGAGTTTCACCATCCTCATCTTCCTTTACCGAACCATACCCTTACCATGGATCAAAAGTTGCAGGAGGCAAAAGTAGTGATTTCAGCTCCAGGTTAGGTTATTGGGATTCTTTATATCGACGACCTAGTAGTAGTAGCAGTAGTATGCTGTAATCGATTTCGCTAGCGTTTTCGGCGTCTTTTCGGTCGCGGCTAAGGTTAGGCGGGCTAGTGTTTGAGTGTACTTGCTTTGCTTTGTTAAATGGTGTGCATCGCCTTTGATCAACCCCTTCCTTTCCGCCACTAGATTAAAGAAGACCAAGGCACAGTGCATGGTCCGTGCCGTCAGGTGTGCTCATCTTCTGCACCCAAAAGTTTAGGACACTGAACTAAAAAGAAATCACTATTTTCGTTTTAATATTTTTTTTATATATATTAGCACATGTACAAAGTCGAGAGCTTTTGTGTGACTCGCACATACACGGGGCATGGGGCTTCAAAATTGAAAACAGGGGCGGAGACAGGTAAGGAAGCCACAAGGATCGGCTCCATTAAACACTGGTGTCAGCTATAAGAATAAACAGTATTTTTCATTGGATTCAGCAAAATTTATCGGGTCGGGGCCTGGTGCCATAAGGCATCTTAGCCCCTGATTGAAAACGCACTAGTGCAATTTGTTTGTCACTTCTTTTTCGAAAGAAAATTTCGTTCGTCGCTCGAAATTTGCTTTTCTGCTATCGGCATACCGTTACCCGATTGGGAATTTTGTATGAACATTTCCCTCCGATTTCAGTGCATGATCTCGAGCTTACTACAGTATATTTCAAGCGTATGCGTATAATCATGATCCGGCCTCCGGGCATTGTTAATTTCTCCTCATGCATCAGGCTCTCTTGTCTCTTGCTATCACTGCCACCTATGTATCTCGGATCGACCGCCGGCCACTTGGTGCTTTCCCCTTTTTAACAGAGATGGGCGGAGAGGATCCGGCCATTTCAGGAAAAAAATTCGGAGCTCGCACTCCCATGTCCAACGTGGCCCGGCGCTGACCTGGTCCGTCCGAGGGTTTGACCTGGCCGCCGTTCAAAGGCTCGGACCACGGCAACCTGTGGCTAACTGGTTGCCATGCTTCGCCGACCATCTCATCGGCGAACGGGACGATCGCCACTAGGTCTATCGCGCCTGTGCCTCGGCGCCTCGCCCTGTCTGAAGTGAGGAGAGCAGGCTTGCAAGCTCTGAAAAGATTGTTCAGAAATCATAATAGGCAGTAGTACTCCAGTTGCTGATAAAATAGCAACTACCTGAAGCTTCTCAGGCAATAGGGATAACTTGAGATTTTTCCATGTACAATTTAGGGTAGCTGTAAATAACAGCTTCTTTCTTTTTTGTTTTTAAGCTTTTTGCTGATGCTTGTAATTGATACATCTTTTACCTTCTACTATCAATGAATAGGCAGAGCACCTGCCACTAATTGCTCAAAAATAAAAAAGCTTCTCATTCCTGCTGAGCTGAAGATCTCTATGGCCGCCCGGTTTAGTTAATGCGAGGGCAGCATTAGGGGAGCACCTGTAATGATGGTTCGGAGCCCGAGTGGGCATCATTGCAGTTTCAGGGTGGCACGTAGTCCCTGGGTCGAGCTTTCTGCGTCCCCTATTCCGCATTGATCCTCCCAAGCTGAGGTCCCCGCGTAGTAGGTCTCTTGCGATCGATCGCATAGCACCACGAGATGATTAGGTTAGCTCGCGTTCAGTTCTATAAATATGGAAAGGAGAGGGATGGTTTTTTTTAAAAAAAAATGCAGAGGGATAGCTTGATTGCGGCGACTTGATCGGATCGCCTCTAGCCCTCCTCGCAAAGAAATCTGACAAAGCCAGCTGCGCGCTGAGAGAGGGCGGCGGCGGGCTGGTGGCAGCAGCGAGTGTGTGGCCCAACGTGCATGCGGTCCGAGTCGCCGAGTCCCGGCCCATTTGGACCCAATACTTGGCTTCTAGGGAAGGAAAAAAACTGGACAACCTTTCGGGTCCCGTACGAAAAGATTTGAATTAAATAAATTTGTAATTTTGAACTGATATCCAAATCAAATTCGGATTGCGCAATTGAATTCCTTGTGGTGAAATCTTCAAAATAAGATTCCAGTTGACTACATTTAAATAACTTTTAAGGTGGAACTTTTTCTTCTCAAGGGGAACAATTTTATTAAGAAGCCGGGACATTTTTTTGAATCTAGAACAATTTTATTAAGGAGCTGGAGCATTCTTTTACTAAGAAGCTGGAACAATTGTTCCAGCTTTAAAAAAATATTCCAGAAATAAAATTCATCTAAATATAGTCAAGTGTGGTCTAGTTTTGAAGTTCTCGTTATAAGCAACATAATGGTGAATCTAGAATTTGATTTGGATCATTGGTTTGTATAAGCTGTTGCTTTTTGTTTATTTGAATCTATATTTGCACGAAACTCAATGACTATCTGCATGTGCGTCACGCCGGCGGGCCGCTGCATGCCCGAGCGTTCTTTGTTGGACCGGACCTCTCACCTCTGCATGTACGAATTGGACTTCTGGGCCGGTGCATACGCACGTCAGATCTATATTGGGCCTTCTGCGATAGATCAACAGGCACCCGCGCGTGTCCTGTAATATTTGCGAACCTTTCAGCTGGGCGCGCACGACGTTTCTCATTTTCGGTGGCGCGCGCGCAGAGAGAGGACGAGGCCCACGAGGCGGAGCGCTCTAGACCGTTTAGTAGGCTGGGGCCGCTGGGCTATTACTTATATGGTTGGACCGAGCTTATGCTCCATGGGCCTTACTCGACCGCTTGTTAGGCCCGAAAGGTATCGGTTGGGGGCGGCCCACTTGCCCGATAGGAATTTATTGGACGGACTTCTTTGTTCATGAAATTTTCCACAGTGGGCCAGGCTCTTTTTCCAATGCATGTTTAGAACGTTTTATTTCGAATCGTACACGTGCCTTAAAAAAAATTCGAGGAGCTCATGCTTGTTTGGCATTCTCTGCTTTTTTTCCCTTCCAATTCCAAACTCAGGTCACGAGATTTTCTTCGATCTTGTCCATAAAGAAGTAACTGATCCACGACTTTGACTCGCCAAATGATTGAAGCCTTGAGGTTGGCCATGGCGGCGCGTCATAGAAGAGACACATCTTGGCCGCGCGCGTGGTCGAAACCGAATATTATAGCAGAGGATTCAGAGACGAACCGAACCATTTGTTCTGTTTCCTGCAGAGACTTACCGTGAGTGCATTGGCAATCTGACCTGGGCATTTCTCTGTCTCCAACTCCAAGACTGCATGGGCTGAAATGGTCTTTCTGCAGACTCAGCATGAATGCATGGCGATTTGACCTGAGCATTTCTATGTCTCCAAGGCACGATCAAGAAAACTTTTGGAAGCTTCTTCCCACACGTTGGCCACCACTAGCTGATTGACCTTTATTATTTTTCCCTTTTTCCTTTGCCAAACCAAGCAGGCGCCAGGCGGCCAAGTACTAGTATAACCTAGACTAGCGCCCACGTTGTAGCTATCTGATCCCTTCCATGGTTTCAGTTACATACAGAGCACGACTTGTGATGGACACGGTCTTTCGGGATACGCAGCAGTAATCATTGAATGATCTCCGTCACCATATACCTATATATATATTAACACAGCAAAATACAGTAACCCAAAAGTAAGTTCAGTTTTGAGACAGAGATGAACACACAAGGCACTTTCGCATATCTAACCTAAGTGATAAGCTTTTAAAACCTACCTCGTCATATCACTTTCGCACACGTAAAGGAACATTAGCTTCTGAGATAATTAAATAAACCTACGCACATATCACTTTCGTAAAAATCTAATAGGGATAGCTTCCAATCATATGCATTTCACTTTACTACACCTAACGACCTAGTAAGTACTACTGCTGCCTAATGAGATATATGGTAGCTGAAGTTTTTCAGGGAAAAAAATAGGAGACATTTTATTAGACATTTCATTTTATTATGATATCGGGACGACTACAATCTCTAAGAGCATCTCCAACAGCCGCGCTATCCCCATATAAGATCGCTAAAAAAAGCAAAAGCCCGGTAAAATTAATCCCCTTCCAACAGCCTCGACATCTACCTCCGCTCGCCATCTCGCTCGGCGCGTGCGGCTCCCGCCCTCCCGCGGCCTCACGCCATCAAATTCGCGCGCTATCGCGCTGCTCCCGCCCTTGCCCTCCGGCCCTCGCGCTGTCACGCGACCGCGCCACCCCCTCCATGCCGCTGTCCCGCCCTCAAGCCCTGGCCCTCCTCCCGTCGTCTTGCACCGTCGCCGCATTGGTCCCGGCGAGGTCATCAGCGCCCGCGCGGCGAACTCGAAATCCTCCGCGGTGGCGGCGGTGTCGGTGTTGTTGGCGCACGGGGGCGATGAGGTGGAGAAACCCGCAGCGGTGGAGGAGGGCGGGGACTGTGGAGGCCAACGGGGAGAGAGGGAGGCCGGGGCGGGCTCGTCAGAGGCTGGCGCGGGGGCGGCTGAGGTGGCGAGCGGTGAGTGCAAGAGGTGGGGCGGCGGGAAGCAAAGGTGGGGAGGAAGAAGACAAGGAGTATGACACTTGGGGCCTACCAGAACTGTAACATACGAAGAGTCTAGTTTAGAGAGTCTGTTTGTTTGCCCCTCAGTTTTATTTTTTTAGCTAGCCTTTTAATCTCTAAATTTAGCTAGGATTATTGTTAGTCTCTTGGAGATGCTCTAAGTCTCTCTTGCTATATATGAAGTTTAAAAGAAAAAAAAGGAAAGCTAGCACATTTAAAGTCACCTCCAACTTCGCTCAGCTCATAGACAAAAAGTGTCACGTACGGCTTCGTGTTCGTGTTTTGCTCTAGGCTTTCGTCGGGCTGTTCCTAATAATAATTAATCTAAGCATACGCGGTTGCTTTCATGTAACGGATCCAAAAACCATGTCATGCCAATGTGCGTATGTGCCATGCATGCGCCAGTTGAAAAGTCGTCTGCGCGCACGTGTTTCGTCCTTTGGTTCAAGTCAAGACGACGACGGAATGACTTCATTTTCTTTTGGAGGAAAATAAGGTCAAGAAGGGAACCTAGAAATATGTGGTCTGTCTTATCCTTCCGTGCGCCACACAGATTATAAACAGTTTCTTCGCTCGAGTGGTGGAATATTGAATAAAAGCAATGAATGCATAGCATTTATCCGTTGCTTCACACTTTGCATTTATATTAAGTCAAGACTTAAGATTCTCGAAAATAAATTACAACTTAAAAATTTATCTTGATTAATTTATTTACCTTGGTAGCTTTCGCCCACTTGTTGCCATAAGGTTGATCTCCGCGTGGGACAGGAGGTTTGATCGCACATGGAGTGGTTAATTTCACATGAGAGCTTGTAGTAGAATGGCATCACCTAGCTACGCTACACGGCTAGTTGATGAGTCTGACGGTGTGGTTGAACAAGGGATGGATGGTGTATCTTCTTAGCTAGGTTCGTTATCTACCTAAGTTCATTACTGGTAGCACTTGGTAGTAGTCGAATTGATCACCTCAACCTCCGAAATCAGATATGATGTGCCAAATAACCTAAACTAACCGGTCCTAACCCTAACCACGGCTACAGCACCCCCAACCGATCCGTATACAATGTAACAGTCTATGCCGCCAGCATGTCTCTCGAAGCAGGCTCGTGCATGCACGCGTTGAGAACCCGGGTCGCCCGTGACCCGTTCGTCCAGCGGTCGAGAAGGCACGCATGCCACCCGATCGAACCGAAGCTGACGGGAACGTCGCGCGCCGCCAGCGCCCGGGGAACGTCGACCGATCTTTGGACGGCGTCTTCTCGTCGCACACGCGCGCCTGTGCCGCGGCGAGCCGGGCGAGAGGCCACCGGTCGACCAACCCGCGCTGGCCAACGGGCAAGAAGGGGCATGCCAATTCCAGGCGCGCGCGCGCGCGGCTTCTTCGTCCGGAGCCGCCAAGACCAAACCCCACTCGTCGCCGCGCCGGCGGCGAAAAACTAATTAATTCTACGCAAACACGTGGAGAATCGGGGCGGCCAAGAAGGTTTTTAAGATTAGCTGGAACTGTTATTTCTCTCTCTTTTTTTAAGGTTAGCTGCTGGCGATGCGACGACGAAACGTTAGTGTAGATAGAAAAAGAAGGCAAGTTGTTGCGCAATAGTGAGACGCTAGGTCCGTAGCGCCACTCCAGGTCTCTGCCCGTCCTGCATGGAGCTCGACTGTGTGCACTGATAAACCAAAACATGGCAGAAAAAAAAAATTCAGTCTCGTCTGTACACATCACAACCTAGGTAGTACAGGCTACACACGAGCCAGTGTAAGTACAGGCACTCTTTCTCCAATCCCGGGTTGAAAAAACTGCAAAAAGAATAAAAAAAAAGTAGCGAGGTCGTCGCACGCAACGCCAGCTCGCTGGCAAAATGCGACGAAGCATGGATGCGTCGTCGTCGTCGTCGTCCCTATAAGTACCCTGCCTGCTGCACCCGCTTCATTCCATCAACCATCATTCCCAGCTAGCAACGCAGAGCAAACATCGCACTGAAACTGAACGCTTCGGGCCTTCAGCTAGCTAGCAATAGCATCGAGTCCGCCCGGCCGGCGACGCCCGACGACGATGGGTGGCGTGGCCAAGATGCCCGCCGCGGCGCTTTGGTTGCTGCTGCTAGGCGTGGTGGCAGCCCTTGGGGTTGCGGCGACCCCGGCGCAGGCCTTGAGGAAGAAGACGAACCACTACGACTTCATTGTAAGCCAATCGATCCATCTCGTCTCAACTTGTTGCGAGTGAATTCACGTCTGTTTAGTTTTACTGCATCGACTCGAATAGTAGGTGTCTGCAGCCACGAGTAATCGACATTAGTCATGGAACCCTGCAATTTCCTGGTTTTGCTTATGTCAATTGGTGATGGAGAACACCACTAGGGAAAAAGCAACAATGTGGCACGACAGCAGCATCTTAGGCTCTACTATTTAGCTCATCTGCTCGGAAGGCAGGCTTTGCTGCTTGCCAGTTCAAGCTCCCCCGCCCCCCCCACCCCCCCCCCCCCCCCCCCCCCCCCCCCCCCCCGAATAAGAAGACGATTGAATTTGAAACTGACGGCGTGCCAAATTACTCAACTCGCAGATCACGGAGACGAACGTGACCCGGCTGTGCCACGAGAAGACCATCCTCACAGTGAACGGGCAGTTCCCGGGGCCGACCATCCACGCGCGCCAGGGCGACGTCGTCTTCGTCAGCGTCCACAACCGGGGCCGCAAGAACATCACCCTCCACTGGCACGGCGTGGACCAGCCGCGGAACCCCTGGTTCGACGGGCCGGAGTTCATCACGCAGTGCCCCATCCAGCCCGGCGCCAGCTTCACCTACCGCATCGTCTTCTCCAACGAGGAGGGCACGCTCTGGTGGCACGCGCACAGCGACTTCGACCGCGCCACCGTGCACGGCGCCATCGTCGTCCGCCCCAAGCTCGGCTCCGCCTACCCCTACCCCGAGCCGCACAGGGACATACCCATCATCCTCGGTACGGTAACAACCAAGCTACAGCTAGGAAGGATGACCGTGAATGCATCATAATCGTTTAACAATCTCTGCCTGCATGCGTGCAGGCGAGTGGTGGAATGTGAACGTGGAGCAGTTGCTCGAGGAGACCATGCGGGCCGGCGCCGACTTCAACATCTCCGACGCCAACACCATCAACGGCCAGCCCGGCGACCTGTTCCCGTGCTCCAGGAAGGGCACCTTCAGGGTGCCCGTGCAGCGCGGCAGGACGTACATGCTCCGGGTCATCAACGCGGGGCTCACCAACGACATGTTCTTCGCCGTCGCCGGGCACAACCTCACGGTGGTCGGCTCCGACGGCCACTACCTCAAGCCGTTCACCGTCAGACACATCATGATCGCGGCGGGACAGACCATGAACGTGCTCCTCCACGCTGACCGCTCCGCCAACGCCGGCAGCCGCTACTACATGGCCGCGAGGACGTTCGCCACCAACATGCAGATCCCGGTCAACAACAGCACCGCCACGGCCGTCCTGGAGTACACGGACTCGCCGCCCTCCGCAAGGACGCCGCCGGTCCTCCCCGGCCTGCCGGCCGTCAACGACCACGACGCGGCGACGGAGTTCACGGCGCGGCTCCGGTCCCTGGCGACCGACCACCACCCCGTCGACGTGCCCGCGCGCGTCGACGAGCGCATGCTCGTGACCATCTCCGTCAACGCGCTCCCCTGCGCGACGTGCGAGGGCCCCATCAACGGCACCCGCTTCGCGGCGAGCCTGAACAACGTCAGCTTCGTGGCCCCGGCCGTCGACATCCTCGACGCCTACTACTCCTCCATGCGCGGCGTGTACGAGCCGGACTTCCCCGGCAGGCCGCCGCTGTTCTACAACTTCACCGCGCCCGACCCGGCGCAGGAGCTCTTGTTCACGAAGCGGGGCACCAAGGTGAAGGTGGTGGAGTACGACACCGTCGTGGAGGTGGTGTTCCAGGGCACGTCCCTCGGCGACGAGCCCCACCCAATGCACCTGCACGGGTTCGCCTTCTACGCGGTGGGCCGAGGGTTCGGCAACTTCAACGAGAGCAAGGACCCGGCCACGTACAACCTGGTGGACCCGCCGAGGCAGAACACCGTCTCCGTGCCCGCGGGCGGGTGGGCCGCAATTCGCTTCCGGGCCACAAACCCTGGTGAGAAATTGCTGACTTGGTTTGGGCTGGAAACGAATTATTTTGTTATATATGATGGCATGCTGCTTTATGCGATCCTTCTTTTTGTTAACTCTGTGTTTTTTTTTGGTTTAGGTGTGTGGTTTATGCACTGCCACTTTGATCGTCACACGGTGTGGGGCATGGACACTGTGTTCATTGTGAAAAATGGCAAGACCCCGGACGCTCAGATGCTGCCGCGTCCTCCTACCATGCCCAAATGCTAAAGAAATAAGGGCGCATGGCCCCTGACTACGGTTGATCGAGGAAAATAAGTAAATTTAGTTAATTTGTTGTACGAATTTAAGTTGAGTTATTATTCTTCAAAGGGTCAGATGTACTTTCAAAAAAAAAGGCACAGTTAAGATCCGTGTTGTAACTAGTGTCGTTCGTTGTGTTTTTTTATTTCATTTGGTTGGAAGAGAAAACAATGTATTCGTTGTACTGGGTAATTGTTTGGTTTCCTTGTAGTTGCACTTTCAAGGGTAACTAAAAGATGATATCATGGAGCTTCCATCCGTATCTCACAAAAAATTCTATTTGTGCTTTATATTTTTACTAGCAAATATACATGTGCGCTGCCACATATACTTTTTTCTCAAGCTATGTAGTCATCTCAGTCCACGTCTTTCCCCTTGTTATGTTGCTCGGTCTCCATATAGCTCGCTTGGTATTTATACAAGAGAAAGATAAGACGACTTTGATTCTGTTTTGGAGGAGATTTCAATACGAGCTCCGTGCGCTTCGAATTCCACTTCTAATGAGAAGTATAATAAACCAAAGCTAATGACGGACCAAGAAAATAGTCCTCTATTAATAGGAAGAAAAGTTACATAGAGTTGTTCTTCAAAAGAAGGATCACGTGTAGAGTTGTTCTATCTTGTGGTAGATAGTCCCTTTTTTTTCGATTACACAGTACATTACACTCACCTCTATGAAAGCATGTACGAAGACTGAGGTGACAAATCCTCAAGA
The DNA here is from genome assembly GCA_032594955.1 of Panicum miliaceum. NCBI lineage: Eukaryota > Viridiplantae > Streptophyta > Magnoliopsida > Poales > Poaceae > Panicum > Panicum miliaceum. The sequence continues at coordinate 12,098,050 of CM064061.1, forward strand.
TTAAATATTAATCTTTAATGACTGAAACCGCGTCGCGGTCCAGGCCAGGCAGCGCGTCCACGCCACCCAAAAAAAATGGCCGTCGGATCGTGCTTGGACGGCACAGATCGTCCGTTGGAGGCTCGGAAATTTTGCAAAACACTCCCGAGCTTTATGGAAATCACACATGCCATTCCGAATACCTCTCTTTGGAATCTTTTCACAAAACCCCTGAATTTTGTTGAAATACGACCCGCAGTCCACCGGCCTCTCTCACAGAAAGTTTTTCGTAAAACCCCCCAAACTTTCAAGAAATACAACCCGCCGTCCAGCAGCCTCTCCCACACAACTTTTCAGAAAACTCATCTACCTTTCATGAAATTGCAAATGAATTCTGCCCGTTTGTAAAATACAAAGAAAAATGTAGAAAAATTGAAAAAATATGAATTAGCTTTTGTTTGCTTCTTTAGAAACACAAAGAAAAATGTAGAAAAATGCATCCAGAGTACCATGTATTTGAAGCTGCTATGCTCTATGTCAAACCACTTCTATTACACCTATCACCTATGCTTGTTCAAGTGTTATCAATTTTGAGTTTCATTTTCAGTTAACATTGGTTAAATGCTCGGTCTTATTCATTGTTCAGTTTGTAGTCCCTACAACCCTACCACATATATTAACTACATGGATCATCCAGTAGTGAAGGTCATGGTTCAATTAATTGATCAATGTTATGGTTCAATTTTGAGTACCATATTCCTTAAACTTTTAGTCATTTTTAATCTTATTCGGTGTTCTGTCTCCACCATTTTAGTCTTATTCATTGTCCAATTCAGTCAGTGCTATATCATTTGTGACATTAACTGAATATTCAGTGTTCATTTATTTAGTTTTCATTTTCAAGTCTCCACCTTAGTGTCAAGGTTCATTAACTGAATAATGTGTGACATTAACTAGCCTCATGCTTGGTTCCATTGCTTCATGCCTTCATGTTTGGTTCCAGTTCTCTAGCTAGGGGATAATCTATTTCTTTGTATAATGTATTATTCTTCTAAAAATATAATCCATTTGCGCGTATGTCATCTATGCTATTCAATCAGTTTCTTTTGGTTAATTTCAGTGTATCTTTTACATATTTTATTAATTTCCACCATTTTGTAGTTAGTGTTCAGTTTAGTAACTTCTAGATGAATTCGCTTATTCATCTTTCCATTCATCAGTTAATCAGTTTTACAGGGAGGGGGCATGTGACCAGCTCATTCATGAATCAGTGGGGACAGTTAGATGTGCACAAAATAATGAGAAGAGCATACAGAATCTGGGTGATAATCGTGCTCATTATCTATCAGTTTTGCAGTGCGGTTTGTTCCAGATTTTCCGAGTGATATTAGTTGTGTGTATCAACCACTTTTTCCTTCCTAGGCTACTGCTAACATGTCAACATTCTATTGGTGCAAAAAATGGTTGAAAACATAACACAAAATCAACCAGGTGACATGTAGACACTCCCTTTGACAAAGGAAGGTGCATAACTAACCAACTTCCGGAATCCTCAACTTTATTTATCTGCTGCGGCCGCCGGGCGCAGCCGGGCCGAGATGGTGACCTGGGCCCAAGCCGCAACCCGTCTCCCTTCCACCCGCATGGGCTGTCCCTGTGGCAGAACCACCTGAATTAATCCGGCTCAAGTGTATTAACCATCATCATTAAGACAATCTCGGTTAACCTTACAATTCAAACGGAGTAATCCATTGGTCTGTCGGGTATAACCTCCCGATACAACCACGGTAGGGCGGATCGAATGCCATACATACAAATGCTCATGCGACGATGAGCCCAGAGAATACCACATTCCAACAAATATTACAACATTAACATAAGTAAATATTACAGACCAAGTTTGGAGTTTAGAAACCAAATACTTCAATGATCATACTAAGACGTTCTTTAGAGTTTAAGTTGCAGCGGAAAATAAAACAACGAAGGCTACTCGACGATAAGGATGTCTCGATGAAGCCCGTACGAGACATCACTCGGCATTATCTCGGTTGGACGGGGGCGTATCCCATTCCACCGACCAACCAGGGGGAAGAGTGCAGGGCCAAGTCAAGCTAGCAATCATATCTTCAAAGGTCTCACCTGAAAACGAGCCACAAGCAAGGCTGAGTATACTAATACTCAGCAAGACTTACCCGAGTAGTGGAATCTACTCCACCGACTCTAGATATGCAAGGCTTTTGGCTCAGGGGTTTGTTTTGCCGAAAAGCTTCTACAAGTGGGTCCTTACTTTCAACTTTTAGCTCAAGATTCTAGTTTCGTTAACCATTCTAGATAAGCAGCTATCTAAAAGCATACATGGTGAAGCATTAAATTTTCATCCAACCAGTTCATTCATCCTCATTGTTCCTCTTCTTACTCTGTGGGTAAAAATGGTTAAGCAGTCTCAATAGCCGTGAGAAACGGACGATTCGAATCGAATTTCTTAACCTTGCAAGGGAAACCCAAACACATGTCACGTGGTTACTCCCTAGAGTCACACGTGCAACTTTTCCCCTTTCTTTCCGGGTCGTGGATCGGGGCTACCCTCCGAGAGTACAAGAGCCCCACGCCACGGTTCGGCGCCGGGTCGTGAACACTCTCTGCACTCGCCATATGCACATGGGACCGAAGTTCAAAGGGTAGGATGTCGTCCCCTTGCCGGGCCAATCAGGTACTTAAGCTTACCGATTCCCATAATCTCGGCATGTGTTTAGTACGTTCAAAGACTTAACCATCACTACCACACCCTGCGGCCTTAGCATTTTTCACTAGACAGACGGGCCTCAATCGTAACCATCATTCCATAGCCCGTCCGTGTCCTTATGATTGCAGCGTGTAGTAGACATTCAACTCCTATTTTCTCGCGAGTGACAGGAAATCACTCGGCTTTTACCGGAGTCCTATTAGCACAGCATTCTATCGAACCTTACATCTAGTTTTCAAGCATGGGTTCCTAACATCATGCAACTAAGTTTTCATTCAACTCCTATAAACTTAATGCACAAGCAAAGAGTAATGAGTTGCATAATTAGGAAAGAAATAGGTTATGCTCCGGGGCTTGCCTTCGCAATTAGCTTGGGGCTCTTCCGAACTTGGGCGCGGGTCTTCAAGAGCTTCAGTTAGATTCACTTGAGCTTCACGCTGCTCACTCTCGGACGCGGGCACCAGCTCGTAAGTTCCGTCGGCGAGAGTCGTCGATTCTTCATGAATGCACAAGTTTAAGTCGTGGTAATGGTAATCAACATGATTTAATTGTAATTACTACAGTGGATAGTTTCTAGTCATGAAACTTTGGATTTAGGCACATCAGGGAAATATGTGCTTACTGTAAAATTTTCAGACAATTTCATGTAGCAGATTAATTATGAAAAATATATTACATAGTTGCTGTTAGATCGTTGTTCTTTTTGTACAGAAAAAATGGTGTAACAACTGAGTCTAAGATTTTTACATAGATTTCAATTTAGCATGCAGGAGCTACTGCAATTTTTGTAGGATTTATTATGCAGTTTTCAGGGCATAGAAAATATGACATTACACACCTAGGTTATTCAAGGATTTATTTTTATAGGATCCTACACAGGGTTTTTGTACATTAAACTTTTTACACAGCAACCTCTACCACATTGTATCTCCTAGTATAAATTTGAGAATTTTCCAAGCTAAGATACTATTTCCTTGATTTAATATATTTTATTAGCACATAAATCAAATAATTAGGTTCCTTTGAGATATAAAGTCTCCCAATTTTCCTCTGGCATCTAGGTACTATTACACCAGCATAGAAAAAGTTTCATCAGGTGATTCATAACCTAACAGCAGGGATAAAAATATGTAGCCACTTAAGGTATGAAACTAAGTTTAATAAACAGTGCAGCTAGAGGTGGAATTTGGGCCTGATCTTTTTACAAAGTCCTAAAAATCAAGCAACTAGCTTACTGCCCAACTTTTAGGGTCAGTATTGATCTACAACAGTGGGTACAAAATAAGTTCATTAAAGATTCCATTTAAGGTAGAGCAAAATGTGTGGAGAATCTGAGAAACTTTTTGTAACAAAAGTTGTAGAGTTTATTCTAAGGATTCCAGAACAGTTGAGTTTGCATTTTTCTGAATTTTCTACAATTTTATACGAATTTTACAATTTCACTGAATTTGAATCTAGATTTGAAACTTTCTTTTACAACTGGGTCCTTGAATCTTACGTGCAGACCCTTCTAAAGATTTAAATTCTTGCAATTGGGTCCTCGGGCAGCTCGGGTACGGCGGCCGGCCGAAATTCCGGCGAGGGGCTCGCTGGCGGCGAGGGGTGAGGGTCGGGGAAGGTTCAGGGGTGCGAGGGCTACCTCGTGGGGGTGTTGTTCAGGTGGGGGACGGCCGGGAATAGCTCGCCGGCGTTGGAGCAGAGGCGGCGGCGGCGGTGGCGCGCGTCGACGGCGGTGCTTCGACGGGCTTGGGGCGGCCTGGTCCGGTCAGCGAGCTTCAGTGGCGCGTGGGGAAGCTGCTCAGGGGCTTGGCTTGGACGGAGGAGGTCGGGGTCGAGCTGCCCACGGCGAGCAGGAGCGGCGGCGGCAGTGCGGGCGGCGGCGCTCCGGCGGTTCTGGGCGGTGTTGGGCGGGTCGGCGAGCTTCAGGGGGATGATGTAGTGGTGGCTGTCACTCCAATTTGGGCAGTGGGCGGCGGTGGAGGGCTGTCCACGGGCGGGCGGCGTTCGGCGGCGGCAATAGCGACGGCGAGGCGTTCTGGTTGCTGGGGCTCACGCGGGCGGCCGGGCGGGGCTTTTATAGGGGCAGGAGGGAGTGGAGGGGTGTCTGGGCGACGCGCGGGGCGGAGGCACGGCACGGCGCGGCACCGGCCACGGCGGGCGGCAGCAGAACGCCGGCGCGGCGCGCGGCGGGCGGGCGCGAGCTACTGGCGGGCGGAGATTTGGCGTGGCAGAGAGGAGATAGTGTGGCGCGCGGAGTGGGGAAGGGGCTGCTGCAGCGGCTCGGGCGGAGGGCAGACGCAGCGACGGATGGGGCGCGGGAGCCGGGGTGGCACGGCGCGGCGCGGTGGTTGGGCGCGGCGGGCGGCGAGGTGGGGCGCGGCAGCGGCGTGCGCACGCGCGGGCGGGTACTGGGCAGCGCGGCGTTGGGAGAAGGCAAAGCCGGGCGTGGGGGAGTGGCGCGGCGGCCACTGGCCTGGCGCCTCGCGCCGGTCAGGCGTCGCCGGCCACCTGGCGCGCGGTCGGGCGGGGAGGAGAGAGAGGGGGGGGGGGAGCGAGGGGCCTGATTGCGAGAATTTGAAAAACTTCAGGGGGCTGGGTGCAAACAGGGCGTTTTCTTCTCTTTCTAATTTGAATTTCAAAAACTTTTGAACATGAAAGTTGTTCAGAAGAAAAAGTTCTACAAGTTTGGTTTCAGGCAACATCTCATTTGGCTTATGGTTTGAAAGTTAATTTAAAAATTCAAAAGTATCCAAATGTGCCCAAATTCAATTTGAATTTCAGCTTAACTCGTTCTAATTCTTTTCACCCTTTTATTAGTTGGTTAAGCATAGGGTTAGGCTAATAACATTGATTTTAGAAATGTAATTTTATCAGGGTTGTCACAGCCTTCCCCCCTTAACAAGAATCTCGCCCCGAGATTCGGTAATTCTTAGTGTGGACGTGGGTGCACATACCAGTGGTTGAGATAAGAAACCCAGGGAAATTTTGGTTTAGGTAGCTCTCGGTTTCCCAGGTGGCTTCTTCTTTCGTGTGGTGATTCCATTGTACTTTATACATTCTAATCACTTTCCTCCTGGTCTCTCTTTCTTTTTGATCCAGAATTTTAACTGGGTGTTCGACATACGAGAGGTCGGGTTCCAACGATATTTCCTGTTGTTCCACAATATCGGTAGGGACTTGAATACACTTCTTGAGTTGAGATACGTGGAAGACATCATGGGTGGCCGTGAGCTGAGGGGGCAGTCGTAATTTGTAGGCTACGGGTCCGCAACTCTCAATGATTTCGTAAGGACCAACGTAACGGGGAGCTAGTTTGCCTTTGATTCCGAATCTTTGCACTCCCTTGGTTGGCGAAACTCAAAGATAGACATGATCGCCAACTTCGAACTTTAGGGGCTTTCTCCTTTTGTCAGAATAGCTCTTTTGTCGGGCTTGTGCGGTTTTAAGATTTGCTTGCATTACTTTTACTTTCTTTTCTGCCTCGATTACCAGGTTGGGTCCAATTATTTTACGTTCTCCGGTTTGTGACCAGCTCAGAGGAGTTCGACACCTTCGTCCGTACAGGGCCTCAAACGGTGCCATCTTCAAACTCGTTTGATAGCTATTGTTGTACGAGAACTCTGCTAGGGCTAGGCATTTGTCCCAATTCTTGTCATAGTGAATGACGCAAGGTCTTAGCATGTCTTCAAGAATTTGGTTTACTCTTTCCGTTTGTCCGTCAGTCTGAGGATGGTATGCTGAGCTGCGAATCAGTTTTGTGCCAAGAGACGTTTGCAGTTGTTCCCAAAAGCGTGCTACAAACTGAGGACCACGATCAGAAATAATTGTCTTAGGTATTCCATGTAGGCAAACAATACGATCGAGGTAAATCTCGGCATATTTCTTGGTAGAATAGGTGGTGTGTACCGGAAGAAAATGTGCCGTCTTTGTGAGTCTATCCACGATAACACATATGGAATCGTGTTTCTGGGAAGTGTTTGGTAGTCCAACGATGAAGTCCATACTTATGTCTTCCCATTTCCAGGATGGTATAGGTAACGGTTGTAGTGTACCGGCTACCTTCAAGTGGCTAGCTTTTACTCTCTGGCACGTGTCACATTCTGAGACATACGTAGCAATTTCTCTTTTCATTCTAGTCCACCAGAAGTTTTGCCTTAGGTCTTGATACATTTTGCTACTGCCGGGGTGGATAGAGAATTTGGAAAGGTGTGCCTCATCGAGAATTTGCTTGCGGAGTTCACGATTCTTCGGAACGACTATACGACTTTCGAACCATAGGACTCACTTATGGTCCTGGCGGAAACATTTGTACTTCTCCTCACCTAGAGAGAGTTTTTGTTTAATGATCTTAATTCCTTCATCATGTAGTTGTGCCATGACGATTTGGTCGTGAAGAGTGGGCTCAACTGAGATGTGATCTAGAGTGCCTTGGGAAACCATTTCCATGTTAAGCTTCCTCATTTCTGCACACAATGTCTCATGGTAGGATTCCATGGATAAGCAATGGCAATGGGACTTGCGGCTTAGTGCATCCGCGACTACATTAGCCTTGCCGGGGTGATAGTGTACTTCAATGTCATAATCCTTGATTAATTCTAGCCATCTTCGTTGTCTCATATTCAGATCGGCTTGTGTGAAGATATACTTGAGGCTCTTATGATCCGTGTAGATATTGCACTGTGTACCCATGAGATAGTGCCTCCATATCTTCAGAGCGTGAATGACGGCTGCAAGCTCAAGATCATGAGTGGGATAATTCTGTTCGTGGGGCCGAAGGGCTCGTGAGGCATATGCAATCACTCGATTCTCTTGCATAAGCACGCATCCTAGACCAGTACCTGATGCGTCACAATACACATCGAATGACTTGGTATTATCGGGTTGAGCTAACACAGGTGCAGTAGTCAGATGCTCTCTGAGAGTGTGGAAAGCTTCTTCACATTTCTCATCCCATACAAACTTTACTTCCTTCTTTAACAGTTCAGTCATGGGCTTAGCAATTCAAGAGAAATCCGGGATGAAGCGGCGGTAGTAACCGGCTAAGCCGAGAAAACTGCGAATCTGATGAACGGAGGTAGGGGGTTTCCAATCCATCACCTCTTGTACCTTGCTGGGGTCAACAGCTATGCCTTCGCTGGAGATCGTGTGACCTAAGAACTTTACAGTATCCAACCAGAATTCACACTTCGAAAACTTAGCATAGAGCTGATGGTCTCTTAGACGCTGAAGAACAATGCGCAGGTGCTTAGCATGCTCTTCCTCATCCTTGGAATAGATAAGGATGTCGTCGATGAACACTACGACGAATTTGTCAAGTTCGGGCATGAATACCAAATTCATGAGATACATGAAATAGGCAGGGGCGTTTGTGAGTCCAAAGGACATGACCAAGAATTCATATAGTCCATATCGTGTGGAGAAGGCAGTCTCAGGAATATCGCACGGGCGAATCTTGATCTGATGATATCCCGAACGAAGATCAATCTTTGAGAAGACTCTGGCTCCAGCTAATTGATCGAAGAGTACATCGATACGGGGAAGTGGGTATTTATTTTTAACAGTTACCGCATTGAGAGGTCGGTAGTCCACACATAATCTTAAACTGTCATCCTTTTTCTTTACAAACAGGGCCGGACATCCCCAAGGTGACGCGCTAGGGCGAATGAATCCTTTGTCCAATAGTTCTTAGAGTTGAATTTTCAGCTCTGCCAATTCCTTAGGGGGCATCCTATATGGTCTCTTGGATATAGGTGCAGTGCCGGGTTGTAGTTCAATGATGAACTCAATATCCCTATCTGGTGGCATTCCCGGTAAGTCATCCGGAAAGACATCGGCATACTCGTTGACCACAGGAATATCCTCTAGCTTAAGTCCTTCCATCTTGTAAGCACAAGAATTCGTGCAATCTAGGAATGGTAGGTAAAGGGTGGTGGCTCCGTGACTAGGTGAATCTATTTTCACAACTCGGGACGAGGGGTCTAGTGTAACTTTGTGCAAAACCATCCAATTCATGCCCAAAATAAGATCCATGCCGTCAAGGGGTAAAAGAATCAAGTTTGTGTTGATGGTTTTACTACCCAACTTGACTGGTACTTGTCTGATCATTTGATTCGAAGCAATTTTACCACCCGGTGTTTATATCATATATGACCCTTTTGTGTGACAAACATCCAAGCCTACTTTTGCACCGAATTTTGCACTTATGAAACTATGCGATGCACTAGAATCAAACAATATACTGCAGGCTTGTTATGGATAGAGAATGTACCCGACATCACTGGGGCTCCTTCAGGAAGCTCTGCAAGTGTGGTGAAGTTAATCCGTCCTTGCTTGACTTGCAGGGTCTGTCTCTTGCCCCTGTTCTTGTTGTTCGGGTTGGATCCCTGTCCTTGGTTGGGCGGTCCAGACTGAGGGCATTCCCGTGCAAAGTGGTTAGAACTCCCGCATTTGAAACATCGGTTCGCGAGGCTGGGTCGAAGAGATTGTTGCAGAGTGGGCCTCAGACTGTTCTGTGGAGGCATCGGGGGTCGTACCGTGCCTGGCTGCTGTGGGGGCCTGATAATCCAACGCCCTGGCTGAGGGGCCCTTGGCGGAGCTGTAGGTGCGGCATGTTGCACGATGCGATACCTTGGTGGCTGAGCACTTGAAGGTCCAGCGGGTGCCTTTCTCTTCTTCTCTGCCCGGTGTGCCATGATACAGTCTTCCTGGGTAATGGCCATATTGACCAATTCGTTGTAGGTGTCAGCCCTGGCCAGGTTCAGACGCTCCTTGAGCTTGGTATTCAGACCTCGGCGGAAACGATCACGCTTCTTGGCATCCGTATCAGCGTGATAGCCCGCATACTGGCATAGGTTGTTGAACGCCTGGGCGTACTGCAGCACGGTGCGGGTGCCCTGGGTAAGTGCCAGGAACTCGTTCAGCTTCCTTTTCATGAGACCCTCGGGAATATGATGTGCCCGGAATGCGGTCTTGAATTCATCCCAGGTGACAATGTGATCAGCGGGGAGCATAGCAAAATAGTGGTCCCACCACAGACGAGCGGTACCGCGAAGCTGTTGCGCGGCAAAACGAGCTTTGTTGGCCTCTAAGCATGGGGCCACAAGTAGCGTGAACTTGGATTCAATGGTGCGAATCCATGCATCTGCGTCCAGGGGTTCCTCGGTCTTATGGAACAAGGGCGGCTGGGTCCCTAGCAAATCCGTGTATCCAGCAGCTTGGGGTTGGTGAGCATTGTGCCCACCCTCTGCTGGTGCTGCCCTTGCATGATCTGACGCAGCAGCTCGGTTTGAGCGGCCATCACTTCCACCAAACTGGGCGGGGGTGGTGGCGATTGTCGCGAGCGGCTGCCACCGGCACCAAAACCCTCGGGGTTGCCACGTGTTGATCCATCTGAAACGTGAAAGGTTACCATTAGCAACGCGATCCATATTACTTCCTCGATTCATAAATGATTGGTGTAGTCAAAGACTTTCAAATTCACAGCTAGAAGTCTGGACAGAATCTCTGTTTGCTACGAGGAAAATCATAGCTTGCTGTGGGTCCATCTAAAACATCTCATACTCTGGCAGTAGTCAGAGAATTTAGGAATGCACCACTTTGGTATTTAACTTCGGCGTTAGAACTATAGCTAAGGTGGTCGAAGGGCTCGTCCTTTGCCTTACTGTCTTAGCTGTTTTTCAGCAGATTGATCGGTACTGTTTCGCCTATAACTTAAACTAGCGAGGTCCAATGATGCTGAATTTTTGTGAGAACCACGATCACAAAATTTAGCACAAGTTTGGTATTCAACACTCAGCCAAGAAATGCAAGAAGACATGGATAAAAATTCCGACAAGTCTCAGCGATTGTGGATTTCATCGTTTACCAACTTACAACGAAATCACCCAAGTTTATCGCCGTTCCTTACATGCTGAGGGTATCCACATGGTTCAGGTGTACCCATCACAAAAGAGTTACTCAACTCCTAGTTAGCCTATTACAACACTTGCCAAAAGTTAGGCTACCCTATTGAGGAGTATGTGCAAAAGTCCTCCTAGGTCGTCATCTAGAAGTCATCCAAGTCGTTGACGGACGACTCGCTGTGAGCAGGAGAGTGAGCTCCCATCTGAGGTGCCTGTGGTACCTCACCCTCGAAATCCATACCGGAGATACCATCAATCTTCTGTGGCTCCTCCTCATCTTCCTCCATGTCCTACTCATGGGGATGGTCATTCTGATCATGGTGCCACTGAATGTGCTCATTAGCATCCTCCAACTCAAGGCTTAGATCATGGAGCTGCTCCTCCAACTGTGCTATCGTGGCATCTCTCTCACCCATGAGAGTGTCCTGCTCCTGAATTTGGCCTTCAAGTTGGCCAATCTGAGCATCTCTGTCCTCAAGATCCTGACTGAGCTCCTTAATCTGCTCATCCCTGGTATCTGTCATCAAGTGGTAGGCCTGAGCAAGATCAGTGAGCTGCTCAAGCGCCTGACTCTGGAGAGTCTGAAGTCGGTAGAGTGCACTCATGCACCGCACGGAGGTATGAATAGTTTCTTGGGCGTGAAAGTCTACCAAGTATTGTGCGTGCTGCACCCTGTTGAGCCAAAAGGGGTCGTTGTCCTGGGCGGCAGGAAACAACCCAATGGGAGTGAGTGTGACAACCTCGGGACGCTGCGCACAAAAAGTGGTGAGCGCCCTTATGGCTGCAAGCTCCCAAGTATCGGCCAAACGGCGACCAACAGCCTCAAGCTCCAAGGCGGGCCACTCCGGGTGTAGCGGGTGCGGAAAAACGGTCACGTTGACACGGCACTGGGTAACTCCATTTTCTGCAAACTCCAGTCCGGCGTAACGTGGGGGAATTAGATAGCCCGCGGTACGCAGAACATCCCACAAAATAGAGGGAAAGCCCTCCCAGTGGAGACACTGCGAGTGTACGCGTCCATCCTCATCCACCATCATAGCAACAGGCTCGGCCATCTGAACAAAAGATCAAATGGAGTGAGATAGCGAAGAACTGTGAACAGCACAAGGACAGATTCTGTATAGTGTGCAAAAATAACCATAACTTCCACAGTTCTAATCCAAAAATTCTCAAATTTCACCAGATCACTCCTAAGGTATTTGTGAACAACTTTTCTAGTCAACTCCAGAGCTAGATAGGTCTCTAAGATGGTCTTTCTTTTGAGGTTTTACCTCTCTGTCTACCCGGAATTTTTAGTGAACAGAGGGCTAGAATTTCGTGCACCAGGGAAAATATACCCAGCCAAAATTTACCAAATTTTAACAGAAGCTTCCTGGGTAAATTTGGAACAGGTTTTGTGTTGTGCTCTTTTGCAGAAAACCGCAGGAAGGGGGCCTAAAATTTTAAGAGGCAGAAGTGCTTATTCTGGACAGAATTCTGACGTTCCAAGGTTTCTGTTATTTCTTACTATCCATAAGTTTAGAATTTTTGATTTTTGAACAGGGGATAGAACACGAAATTTGGAACAATTCTTTCAACATGAACTTCTCCATAAAAGGTCATTTTCTTGGGTCAATAAATCGCTCCTTTCGGTCATTGCAGATTTGTGACAGATTCGCTAGATAGTCCTTATGCAAAATCACGCTTAGATACGCAAGAACCTTACCACTCTCATACAACGCATTTTCGATTTTAGATACATATGGTCATGATGCATGCACGTCCTATTCGTCCTCACAAAATAAAATAACTGCCAAATACTTTTGGTCTTACGAAGATAGTTTCGGTGGCATACATGATACGGCTCTCACTATAATAGCTAGTCGAGTCCTTCTAACCGTTCCTTAACTTATCGTAATCGCGGTTAGTGTACCTGCAGAAGATTGACAAAGCATATATATTTCATGAACCCTTCATGCCAGCACTCATGAAAGCGTCCGTATTCATTACCGTTTACTTATAGAAACGATATCTGTACAATTTCCGCCGTACAGACGACGTTAACATACGCTATCGAGATAGCGTATTCACGGGGGTACCGTCATGAGACGGGGGTATGAACAGCGATCGCCATACCCTGCGCCAAACCTTCTACTCCCAATATGTTCAACGAACAGTTGGCATATTGGCAGCACCTCAAGTAAGCCACTGCTTGAGGGCAGCGTTCGGTTCGCATCACCGACAGGAAGGCCAAGCTCTCTCAGTTGGCTGAGGATCCTTACCTTCTTACCTTAGCGATGAGTGCGTCGTTACAGAATTTAAGGTCGGTTGTGCATGAAAGTAAGTTTTGACAGAAAGTAATGTGCTGGAAGTCAGTTGATAATATATATAGTAGTTAGATAGCCACCTAGTAACTTTCCCATAATCCCTTAGGGCTTTACGAACTAGGCACCATCCTTAACGCACCAACGTATTTCGCAACACATCCTTCTAGTCAAGTTTTACTAAATGAGTTTTTAAGGCTTGTCGCATTCTCTGGCGTATGTATTTTGGCTCTGGAGCCAGCTGTTGCCAGTTGTGGCACCAGCTACGGCTCTGATACCAGCTGGTATCAGTGATGTGACACCCCGGCTCAGGACTTAATAGGATTAATAGGATACTCATACCAACACGTTGCAACTTCTTTTCCGGAAGCCCAATTTCAAAGAACTTCAAAGTTAAGCGTGCTTGGCTTGAAGCAATTTGGAGAGGGGTGACCGACCGGGAAATTCTTCCTGGGTGCGCACGAGTGAGGACAAAGTGTGCAGAAAAGACTTGTGTTGGTCTGTGAGGGCAGTCTATGTCCTAGGAAGCGGCCAGATGTAAGCGGACCCGGCCTCGGGGAGGCGGGACGTTACAGCCTCGGGGAGGCGGGACGTTACAGAATGGTATCAAAGCCGACTCTCGCGGTTTCACGGGCGCGTACGAGCATAGAGCGCGGGCATGAGCACGGGCGCGTGCGGGTCAGGTGCGCAGGCATGTGGGCGGGCGCGTGGCGGGTCAGTGCACGGGCATCAGGGATGCGTCGTTGGCACTGGACGCACGGACGTGGCACATGGGCTGTTGGCACTGGACGCACGGACGTGGCACATGGGCCGTTGGCACTGTGGACGTACGGACGTGGCCAAGAGGGAACGTTCCTGGCTTGGGGTTGACCGACGAGGACGTCGGTCTCTTAAGGGGGTGAGGATGTGACACCCCGGCTCAGGACTTAATAGGATTAATAGGATACTCATACCAACAAGTTGCAACTTCTTTTCCGGAAGCCTAATTTCAAAGAACTTTAAAGTTAAGCGTGCTTGGCTTGGAGCAATTTGGGGAGGGGTGACCGACTGGGAAATTCTTCCTGGGTGCGCACGAGTGAGGACAAAGTGTGCAGAAAAGACTTGTGTTGGTTTGTGAGGGCAGTCTATGTCCTAGGAAGCTGCCAGATGTAAGCGGACCCGGCCTCGGGGAGGCGGGACGTTAAAGTCTCGGGCCCAAAGCTATTGTGGGCCGCAATGAGAGCTGTCTTCAGTTGCTGTATTTTCCCTGTAGTTCCATCTTCAATAATCGTGTCATTAAACAATCAATCATGGAGCTATGTTCTGTACGTCAAGAAAAAATCAGTATAATCATATGCTTTGTGTATTTGTTTGACATGACCAAATTCACGATTAATTAAGTATAATCATATGCAAGCATGCCAGGCGCGAATTGCATGCCTCCGGGCCGGCCGGCCCGTCCTACCCTACTTGGTAGGGTATGGACAGGTCCATGTGACACGAGCCCCTTGGTTTCCAAACCCTAGTGCAGGGCTGCCGGCGGAGTCATTGCTGAGTGCTCCCTCATATATACAACAACCATGGCGTTGGTTAAGGATGGCAATGTGAATACGCATATCCAAAATATTTGATATCCGTATCTATATTCGAATTTAATGTAGTAGTAAGATGGATACATCCGAATCCACTTTTCATTAATTTTCTTTATCCGATTCAACATCCATACTCGACAATATTCGACACTATCTGTATCATTTTTCATTGAAACTATTTTAAACGGGTTATATTCATTTCTCATAACCAATGTTATTATTTTTTATAAGAAGATTTAAGTTTACTTCTAAGTATTCTTGTTTATCTATTTATTGGTTAAAATAACTTTATATTTTAATTTACATATTAATAAAAGTGGTTTATATATTTATTGCAATATATTTTTATTTCTACTTTTATTTTTTATGTATTTATTTATTAAAATATTTGTTGATAAATAAGTCATTTTTGATAAGCTATCTTTGTTGTATTATTATACTTTAGTTTGTACATCTATAATGATTTTGTATTCTAAAACTACCAATAAATAAAATAGCTAAATATTATCTTATATATCAAGTAAATATCCGAATCCGAGGTATCCATTTTGCATTTGTATTCAAGAATATCCGCATCTGTATCTGCATTCGAATTAAAATATAGTACAAAGTGCTATCCGAGTCCGATTCCATATGAATCCGATGCACATTGTTTTGAAAATAAGGGTTATGCTCCAGACTTGCCTTCTTGGGCATAGTTAGCCTTATGCTCCACCGAACATTGGTCCAGATCTTTAACGACTTCAGTTAGATTTAGATTAGCTTCGCACTGGTCACTCTCGGACTCGGAAATCAATTCGTACATTCCGTCAGTGAGAGTAGTCGTATCTCACAATATGATTCATGCGCCAAAAGAAGGCCCCCCAGCGTGGCCACGTCGCGGGAGTTTCCCGACCGTCAGATCCTTCGGACGAACGGCCTTGATCTTGCAAGTCCTGGCCTTTTTGCAAAAAAGTCCTCAAACTTCAGATAAATCAACCCACAATCTGACCTCTCTCAGACAATGTTTCGAAAAAAGCCCTGAACTTTTCTCGAAATCAATCGCAGTCCAACATTCCAGGTTCAGGGAAATTTGCAAAGAAAACCTTACAATTTCATTAAATCAACCGGCCATCCTGATCCTCTCTCAGGAATTATTTTAGAAAAACCCTTGAATTTTAATTAAATCAAACCACAACCGTTTCATCCGTTACTTTTACACGAGCAACATTAGATGTACAATTTGAACACCAAAACGCACTAGAATCAAAAGTTGCTCAACATAGAATTTGATCAAGAATTCAGAAACTACAACTTTACTATAGAAATTTTTTTAAAATTCATAACACTTTCGCAATTCGTTTGCACAAATACTTGCATGCAACCCATTGTACATACAATTTGGACACCAGAATGTCTTCAAATAAAAAAAAGATCAATACAAAAGTTGCCTATAATTTCAAAATCTACAACTGTACTATTTAGCAAGATTTTATAAATTCAAAGCATTTTTCTAATTTGTTCAACGTAACATCTTGGTTTGGTAAAAATATAATATTGTGCCACCGTTTTTCTATGGCTTCTCATGCTACCTCCACGATAACACGTCATATTTTAATATAACCACTACATCCTAAAAAAATAACAAGTCTATTAATTGAAACATGATTGCACAAATACATTAAGTTTTCGACTAATTTTGCTCCGCCCTCCTTAATAAATTATTTTACCCCTTTTTTCACCACAATAAATAAATACAACAACAAATGTCATAGCTCCATTTCGATACCCAAAATAATATACTACTTAAACAATAGCGTCATGATAATAGAATGCCCAAAATATATACCAAGTACAACAGCGAGCTACAGACCATGATACCTATGCGAAAATAACAAAGCCCCGAATTTATCTTAACTAAATTGCTTAAAAATATGTACATTTGCCTGTACACAATAATTACCACATGTATCAACTAAAGTCCACATCAACTACGATACCACAATGCTGGATACGGGTTGCAGATCATGATACCTGCATGTACAATAGTTACTACTTTGTACATAAACTAAATTATGTACCAACTACAATCTGACGACACGAAATACGGGTCCCGCACGGCAATGCCGCGTGCCTTTCTAGTCTATATGAAATGCACATGCATATGCATGAATTGTGATGATGGAAAAGATAAAAAAATAAACACTTCACTAAGAACTTGTAATCCAACAAAAAACCAAAATTATTACCAAGAAATAACTCACTAACAACTTCATGGGCAATCATTTATTGTGTAATAAACTGATATTACTTACTTGTATACTTAAGAGTGGTGTTTTTCTACTTTCATTACATGCAGAGATTTTATTTTCGAAATAACACATAAGGTAAACATGGGGTAAATATCAACTATATCTAAACAAAGGTTCTATTGTTGAAAATTTTATTCAGAGCACAACACCAAGTACAAGCTTACTGTAAAATTTTCAGGTATTTTTATGCAGCAGATTAATTACAGAAATTAATGCAAGAATACACCGCTAGAACCTAGATCCATTTATTCAGACCAAACCAAGAAAGTACTGGTACTCACATTTTTACATAAAACTTACAAATATACAAACAACCTACTGTGAATTTCTCAGATTTTATTGTGCAGTTAACAGAGCATAGTAAATAGAACAAAACAAATCTACATTAGTCCAGATTTATTTTTAGCTGCAGTTCTACCATGAATCTGGACTTCAAACTTTCCTAGCATAACCAAGTAATCAAATCTAGTCTCTGGTAAACATTTTATATTTTTCTAAGCACAAAAACTATTTATACTGATTTAATGCATTTATTCATAGCTAAAAATCATATGAGCAAGTTAGATAGAAGTAATGTGCTTCAAAATTTTACCACATCATCAATACATCCAACGCTACTATAAAAGTTTCAACACTAGAAGAACTGTAGAGCATCATGAACAAATAAATCCAACAAATTAATGCATAAATCAAGATCTAACAAAAACTATAGCTTGAGGTCTGTTCTGGTCAAGAATCTTTTGCACTACCTAGCTAAACATCTAGAAACTAACCTACTGTCGAAAAATCATCATCATGATTGTCTTAGAACACAAGATACAAATAAAAGCTCATAAAACTAATATTTATTCTAGACCAAGTTTTACTATGAATCTGGACATCATCCTTTACAAAAGTTGTAGACCTCATCAAGAGGAACACAATGCTCCTGTCTGGTTTACCTCTCAACTATCATTATCATCTTCGTGAGGATGCGTGCCACTATCTTTCCCTTCTTTCCATATCATTTGTGTGGAATAGTCAATAACAGTTAGATGAGTGATGATCTAGTATCCATTGCTCAACTTCTTACCATGGGAAATACGATACTCCAGAATATTTCTGGGTGAAATGCTACAATGGTGTTCCGTGTGCTTGCAGAATTATTCTAAAGTCTTAAGAAACGCCAACAAGTATTTTTTGCGCCACTGCTGGGAAAGCGACGAGCTGGATATTATTTCATCATTTGTCTTTTGTTATCACTTTTCCATTCAAAACACCCATTTTTTCTATCCCTTTAAAAAAACAAAAATAAACTATTTTCCTTTCCACGCCCCATCCCTTATAAAAAAAGGAAAAAAAAAGAAACACACTGCTCTCCACCATGATTTGAAATTAGAGTATGATTCCTAGTCTAGGATGCTTGGATAGCCCTCTATGCAGCTGCAGGAACATCGGTGCTCACTGTGCGGATTGTTCAGTATGATCGTCTCAAGGGCAACTATGAGACATAAAGATCATCAACGACCCTGGTGCATGAGAAGAGGAAGTACCATATCATCCGGAAATGCAAGATGGAATCAATGCTGCAACAAGTCGGATAGGTTCTCCATCTTCAGGATGCTGGCGTCAAACAAAATCAGTTGTGGGAGAGATCCTCCTTTTGACCTAAATGTGAGCCCTTCCGGTTGGTCACCCGAGGTTCGCCATAACTTTGCTCATTTTTATTTCCGTATGAGTTCAGCTCTTCCATGATCATGCTTTGTCTATGATCTATCTCATATGCTCTGGTTTAAGTGTACATGTTTATAGTATGCTTATTGGCTTATTTAAATTAAGGGTGGTGCTTTCTTTAATCAAATTTGACATGAGGTTGAAAATAACCTTCTTTAATCAAATTATGTGCACAGATGTTGTGTGTGTATTGGTGTGGACTAACCCATGCAGGAAGCTCATTTGAGCCGGGAGATCCTCGAGTTCAATTCCTTACAAATATAAAGCAAGTCCTGAGGTCACACTTCATTAACATAGCACGACATAGAAGGAAACATATCACTGTGAGTACATTATGGAAACTCCCACCTTTTTCGTAATCAGATACCTCGTGTTGTTCCAGTTTGTCCTTAGATTTTGTCTTAAGATATGCTAAAAAAAGAGAAAGACAAATAATGATGAATAATAAAAAAACCATAAAATTATGGCAGCAAATAAGTTTCATGCTAACTAAATTTTTTTAGGCTATCATAGGAGCAACTAACCCTAGTTTATCAAGTTAGATTCTGATATATATTGGACCTTCAGGTATGTGTTGTTCAATAACCTTTTGCTGGAAAGACTGAAGAATGTTGACATCATCACTCCTTAGTTCAAAGAAATTTGCACGTGAAACAACTGAGGCCAACACCCAAACAGCCAAAAGTTGTTCAGATGGATTCCTCATGATATGTGAGGCACACTGAGATGAGTAGATAAGTCTAGTCGGCGTAACATATCAATGGACTGTCCATACAAGTGGACACAGACTACAACTATAGCTTTAAACACTCTGCAGATGTTGTAAATCTGTATCCACCTGGATGGGGCCTGAGCTGTAGCTAGTCGCCCAAAACCCCACCTAACAGCCGGAGCCCTAGTAAGTGGATCACGCTCTCCTGTTTCCTAGAGTCTGGTAGTGTCTTCAACTGCATGGCACGCCGTCACCAGTGGGAGACCTCGAAGCTGTGAAACCTATCCACGCCGGGGCACAGTCTGGTCAGAGCAGGTCAACGCCTCGAACTCCTTACACCAATCACGCAGATCCGCCTACAGGCTGAGCACCATCCACTACTAGTCTCGGACAACTCCGCCCATAACAAGGCGAACGGTATGCACTTAAATAATCCAGAAATATGGTTAAAGTTAAACCGAGTCGGTCCTTATTAGGCCTTCTCCAAAGGTTAAGTCGGCTTGCTACCTCATAGAGCAGGATAGAGACGAAAGAGCAGGAGAGCGTACGAGCGTATGTGAGAGAGCTGAGTTTTGGGACCTGTGCGAGCTAGCGCGGACAGAAGAGATAGCGCGGACTGTTCATCGAATAAAAAGGTCTATGGGCTGGCTTAGAGCCAACCGTTGGAGGAGGCCTTGGGGGCCGAGAGCGAGCACTCCTCCTCAAAGAACGTGCCGTAGCACCTGCAATGTATAAATACGCCACCTGCTCCTCGGTAACAACAAGCTGCCTGCTACGAAGGGGAACCAAAACATCCCCTCCTAGCCAGGTACTCCAAAGTAACAACCTGGCTCGCTCCCGCCAAAACACGTCAGGGATCACACTCACCCAAAACACACGCGAGAGTGTACAAGGAATCCCGTCACCAAAACCATGGCATAAGCAAGCCCATCCATAACTCAAAAGCATGTATATATATGGATGTAAGTAAGGTGGACTAGCTGGGGGTCTATAGCTAGTCCACAAGTGTGGGTGGTCAAGGAATCCAGGGTAAAACAATTATCAAGGCATGGCTATAAAAATATGCTATGCAATTTATCATCAACGGAACATAGAGAATAGAGCAATAGTAACTACGCATGCATAGGTTCTATATGATTGGGAGTGACATGACATCTTCTTTGTCGTCATTGAAGTCCTCCTCGGTGTAGTCGGGATCTTGAGAGTCCTCGCGGTCGTAGCTCGGGTTCGAAGAGAACGAGCTATGACGCAAAAATAATACATCAGCATTACATCTACGCAAAAACTCCATGAAAAACTAATTTAGAATATCCAAACAACTCCAAACTAGCTACAAACAGCACGGGCTCAATTTTACAAATTTAATGCAACTGGTTTCATATTTTTTGGAGCTTTAAATAATTAGTTATGAATTATTTAAGATTAAATGATTTATTTAGTTATTTAATTATTTCTGAAAATTAATTATTAGGTGCAACGTCGGGCGGCACAACTGGGTGCGCGGCGGGATAGAGCCGTGGCGCGGCATGGCGCGCCGTGGCGAGGGTGGTGGCTGGCGACACGAGCATGCGGCGGAGCGGCAGCGCCGAGGCGCGGGCAAGCGGTGGCGACTGCGTAGCGCGGCGGGATAGAGCCGTGGCGCGGCATGGCGCGCCGTGGCGAGGGTGGCGGCTGGCGGGTCCACGAACGGCGCAGGCCGTGGAGCGCAGAGGCACGGCACGGCGTGTCGTGGCGAAGTGGCTGGCGACACGAGCACGCGGCGGAGCGGCAGCGCCGAGACGCGGGCAAGCGGTGGCGACTGCGTAGCACGGCTCCGCCGGACCAAAGGCAGCTCCTTTGGGCGCGGCATGGGCTGCAGGGCTGCGGCGCGAGGTGGCTGCGGCGCAGGCTGTCGAGGCACGCGTGCGCGGACATGGCCGCGGCGCAGCGGCGCGTAGAGTCCCGGCGTTCCGGACCCGCGGCGACCAACGGCTGCAGCGAACGGCAACGGCGATGGCAGCGCGGCACGAACATTATTTGCAGCCTGGCGTGACCCATGCAGCCCAATATTTGCAGCCTCACATGGTCACCAATAAACATATTGAAATGAATGCTCGATGCGATATCAGGACGCCCCGTCGTTTGCCATTTGCTAGTGAGGAATTACTCTCCAAGGCGTTGCATCAGTTGGAATGGAATTGTTCTTTTAAGTTTTAATATATCACAATTTTGGCAAACTTTCAATGAAAAGGCGTTTTGATTTTGGGCTGTAGGAAAAAATGTAGCCATATGTAAAAATAAAAATCTTGTTTTTTGGTTTATTTTTGACAGTTAGATCTATAATAAGTGGTTATGATATTTGAAGATGAAAAAAGTTATGTACACAACATTATTAGTCGTGTACAAATAATACCTAAACTGGCACGGATCAGACTTGATCAAAAGACATGTACGACTAGGACTCCTATATGGCTATATACATATGTGCACTTTTAATCCGCAACAAAATTTGTTTTAGGCCTCGTTCGTTTTGACCCGGAATGGTCCGGAACGAGGCCGTTCCGGGCGGATCGATTTGACCCGATCCAAAGTCAGATGGGACCAGGAACCATCGTTCGGTTAGAATACGGTCCGGAATGAAACGTGGTCGATCCGGGCCTTTTTTCCCCTTCTAGGCCCGGAATGGAAACGGACCGTCATATGTCTGGAATGGAGACGGGCCAGGTTCTAGTGAACCACTCGGCTTCACTCGATCCAGCCCAGGAAGGAAAACAGACCTGTTTTCAACATGAAACAACCGAACGAGGCCTTAAAAGTTTCGGCAATAATCAATGTAGCTGAAATCGCGGGAGCCGCAACAATGAAAACTGCTCCGATTTTCTCTTAGCAGATCCATCCTCAGGGTTGGGGTCGGCTGCGAACGGAGGGAGGATATGAGAGGGAAGGCAGAGAACCTAGTTAGATTCCTCCTAAGCTTGAACTATTTCACGTGTGAGTGAAAAGTGACAGCGGGGGAACACACACTGTCCTCTGATAGATTTTCAACTATTTTCACATGTTTTGCTCTGTCTTCCCTCCTCTGCTTTTGTTATGGTCATGACATCCACATTCATAAGGACTCGGCACTAAAGATCTATCCACGCAGAATTCCTGCCTCTTGTTGAAGCTGATTCACCATCTCCACCAGACACCAGCATCCTCATGGGCAACCTGGGTGCGTGATCATGCTTGCGTGGCCTCTATGAAAGGATCAGTTGCTGGCTCACACCCTCCGTGCGCTCCTGCCTGTGTATCAAGCTATCACCACTGTGGTGCTCGGCGACGGCAAGACAACTTCTTTCTGGCATGAAGATGACTGCTTGGCCGACCGATTTCCTGCCCTTCTATCCCATTGCAAAACGAGTGATCAGACGGTCCACTCTATTCTGCAGAATGGCCTGGAACCCCACCTGACTCCGGGGCAGTCGGCTGCAGCCTTGGAGGAACTCGAAGTAGTTCGGGATGTCATTGCCAGAACAGTACTTTCTGAAGCATCTGATCGCCGAGAGAGTCCTTTCAAGGACGAGCAGTTGGATCTGCGCACTCTGCTCCAACGCTGCCGCGACGAAGCTCGCCTATGGGGCTGCCGACTGCCGCGTTCGGCAATTGGAGTTTGTGATGCTTGGTGCTCCACCTTTGTAAACGCAATGTAAAACTAAAGCAAAAACCTGCTGGCTGTAATCTTTTCAATCACCTGACGGGCCGTTATGGGCCGGGATAATGAATCAGGTTGGGGATTCTCTCCCCTTCCGTTGACCATCAAAAAAAGAAAAAATAACTCACAAATTATATTTTGGTCAGTCCACTTACGTTGCTTCATGCATTTGGACTTGCCATGCTTCATGCATTTATCTTTCACACCTAGTACTTAATGGGAGGAAGCTAATTCATTACCACCTACTACTTTTCCTACACTCTTAAGTAATTGCATGGCTTGGTATCTTACATAAAATAAAATCAAGTTTGTGAAACACCTATACTTAACCACCATGGTTTAACATTTAGACCAAAGACTATAAAAGAGATTTCCTAGACATGAATTTCTATTTTTAGAACCATAAATAGCAAAAGTAGAGAGAGGAGTATGTGTGGAGAGAGAAGGAGCAAAGAGAGAACAAGAACAACAGACAAGAAAAGTAAATAACCCTATCATTATGTATCTAATCTTTGCCTCCTGCTTGTTAGTCTTGTCCACCTTGCCCTCGTTGAATTTGCTTCTCTCTCTCTCTCTCTCTCTCTCTCTCTCTCTCTCTCTCTCTCTCTCTCTCTCTCTCTCTCTCTCTCTCTCTCTCTCTCTCTCTCTCTCTCTCATATGGCCACTCCACCTTCCATGCAGCAAGCATGTACCCGTCTCGCATACTACTGAAATGCAGAGATTTGGCAGGTGGTATAAAGAAAATTATTAATCTACCCAAACGAAAAATCAAATGGATGGGAGGGAGATGATTCATAACAAAGTGATAAATGCAATTAACCCATTCGAAAAAATAGAAACACGTAAGTGAGATTTCACAAAACAAACGAGCATTCCATTCAGTGCAAAGGTTCAAGCGCAAACTGAAAGGATCAAAAAAGGAGAAACTAAGCCCGCACATGCTAGAAGAAAACTATTGTGTAATTGGTGATGTTTCTGGAAACTGGCATCCCGGTCGCGTTGTCAACATCTTGCGCACATCTATTCAACACCTTCATTTTCATCGCCCATATTTTGCTGCGAAGCATCTGGACATGGCGTTGCAATGACATCAACAAGAGAGGTCACACTGAGGTCGAACAACATGACAAAGCAATAAATGGAACACATTTATATCAGGCGGGGCTTGGATGACATAACGGGGTAACGACGTAACGGTCCACTCATTCTCCTTGTCTTACCCCTGGAAAACATACTCCGCATGCAATTTTGCATACATAGCAGCAATTTTAATATTTCAGTTGTTTTAAACAAATTATAAAAATATTAATATTACGATGATTGAAAGTATATCGTTACAAAGATAGAGTAAACCGATGCATTCCTCGGCCTTGTGAAGAATTAGTTGGACGAGCAAAAGTTTCTTAAGGACATGCTGATCATTGGAATCGACAAGGACTTGGAGCAGGACTCAGAGCAGTAATAGTGCTAGTAATTTCCCAGAGCCTCTAGAAGATAATTTCCAGGACTTAATGCACCAGAAGAATCCATCCAGTGGCGCCGACTTAACATCGTCCTCTCTCACACCACCAGCAAAAGCAAGACAAGATTACTCTCCAGGAAAGCACACACATGTGTGATATAGCCATAGCAATAGAGGAGGAGGAATTAGTGATAGGACAGCCGCAAAGGCTATCAGTATATACCACCACCAAGTTTCTCAATGCCCCTATTGTGATCAACACCACAATCAATGCTAAGGAGTAACCGAAGATGTAGTTAACTCTTTCGATTATGCGGCCAAATACTTGATATAAGCGATTGGACACCGGAGATAGCATACACGCCACCTTGAGAAACATGCCAGCTATGCAAATAGAGAAGCTCAACCAGATAGTGTGAAAAAAACCTGCAACATCTCTTTGTCCTAGTTTTTTAGCGAACCCTTTGCCCCAGTGATTAAGGATGCTTTTTTCAACTGTACCACCTTTAGATTGTTGTACTATTCCCCTAACACCAAGTCTCCAAAGTCCGAGAACACCAGGAAGGTGATAGCATCCCAGAAATCGACCGAGTTTCCTCCCCCCTTTGGCTTCCCTACTAGGATTGGAACCCCATTTGGCACGATGATCATAATTATCTCCCATAGTACAAAACTAACAAAAACATAAAAAAATCTTCTGAGAATAAATTAAGTAAAGACCATGCATACCCAGATAACAATAATCATGTTCCAATAAGATTGCTAAGGCCAGAGACAATACATATACATATTAGGCCGTTCATGACACATACCACGCGGTGGACAGTGTCTATGGCCAAGCATCAAGAAGAATTAACTATTTAACTAGGCTTGTGAGCGCGCATGCACACACACATGCACGGCATTCATATAGTTGAGACCAACAGATGGATCGACTAGAGGTTGCTCCATACGGTCAACAATTTATTGGAGATAAACACTAACATAACTTGGCCATAGCTTGAAGCATAGCAACATAAGCTGGTAGCAATGCAAGCATATCATTTTAGGCTTGTCCTTCTTCCATCTCAGGAACGATTGCCATTTCTTCCATCTTACCAACCACTGTCAAATTAAATTTGAAAATACCATTAGCGCATGAGTTAATTTTGCAATGGAGGTATAGTATAAGATTTCTTCCTGTTGCAAGTAATACGCTTGAAGTTGTGAGATGGGACGTGAAGTCAACAAAGTACACTAACGATAATGCATGGAAGGCCGCACATATGTGTTAGTCCACGATATGATACAAAGCTTGAATGTACATATATCAAAGGCATTGAATAGAGTGAGTTTAGTGAACTTACCGGAATCAGACAGAAAACAGGGGAAACAACAAGTGTTCTTGCAGACTTTGTCGGAGCCACCCGCAGCAATACAGGCAAAACAACATGCTTTTGCCCGGGCAGCTTTGCAGCAGCTGCACTGTGCCGCCATTGCCGAGTTCACAGTGATGCTCAAGATGAGCAGGGACATGATCACCATCAAAGTGGTAGTCCTCTTTCCCTCCATTTTCCTCCTCCTACTGAGACCTGCCTTGGTTACCTAGTTAAGTTTCTTGGTTTTGTGTTGAGAGGTGCTTCTTGAATGGATGTTGCCGGCTCCAATTTATAGGCAGCTGCGCTATGTTATGATATGGATAAGTTGCGAATAGATGAAAAGTTATGTAGTATTCGATGTGGCAGTGGCAACAACTGATGACTTTGGTTGGTTACCAAGCTAGATAAATTCATCCACATGTATCCTGTGGAGGAAATGCAGCTTCACCTACTATATTTTGAATTAACAATAGTGTGCAATGAGGCACCAAAAAATAGCCACAAAAATTAAGCACCTATGATATTAGCAAGTTCGAAGGGACAACCATGGAGGCAAAGTAACACTAGCACGTCAAAGATGGATTTTAGCTAGCAACTTACGGTGTTGAATGCAACTTTCTAGAAATCTGTATGCACTTTGGTTAATACAATTTCAGGGGGGTTTCATATATATTTCGCTTTGCAAAATTGATAGGAAGCAAAATATGGCCGGCTGTTTTGCTATGATAGACTTTAGAAAGGTTTACCTATTCCATGGTGTTGGATATCAGATGATAGGAAACATGTGGTATTATAATGTATGAATATAGTGGCACGTATATCTTTATACAATTTAGTGATCATTTTTGCAATACATGTAGTTAAAAGGTGAAATTCCAATAAATAGGTAGAAGTAGGTCTCATCACACATGAATTCTTAAAAAGTATATTATTGCAAAAAAATATAATTCAATTACTTTTGTGAATAGCCATACTAAACCAAAGCTATATTAAGCTATCATCTAAAAAAGTAAAAGTGGGTCTCACCATAAGGAAATGGGTAATTTCTTGTGCTGCAATTTTCGTGTGTGTTTTGTCAATTTACACGTGTGTTTTAGATAACCCACAGGAAATTGAGTAATTTTGTGTGTTTAGTCAATTTCCCTGTGGGTTTTACCTAAACCACAAGAAAATGAGTATTTTTTCCTTTGTGTTTTTTGAATTTCCCTGTGCGTATGCACCCGCAAGAAATTCGAGTTTCGACAACTGCAGGAAGCGTGCAGCACGAGAGCCTTTACTGTGTTAGTTTGTCCAGCCCTCATCCAGCATGTCGTCCAGTGGCTATCAATGACCACAGAGAGATTGTTATTGGCAATAAGATTGGATCGTTGGCGCCAGGCACTGCCCCGCGTTGTCATGTACTAGCTACGACAGGGCTACGGGTAGTTCATGTACACCACAAAGAGGGCGAGAAACAACGCCACGATGAAGGCTACAAAAATGATAATGACACGTAGCTGTGCATATACTCGTAATCCCTTGAGTGCAGTGGATGATCAATGTTGATACATGCTATGTAAAATCACACTACCGTGTTTCAACATTTACAAATGGGCTAATTGCATTTATGAGTACCGCATGCCAAATCTCTCCATTTTAGTACGGCGGAAGGATAAATTTGGAGGCGGCTGATACTTTGATAGAGGGTAATAGTAGGTGATACAAAACTACATATGGCAAAGTATGTAGCTGATACTTTGACCGAGACGGAGAGGGGGATGCGATGAGAGAGAGAGAGAGAGAGAGGAGACGATATGGGCGCCTGGGTTTCTTTAAAGAAAGGAGAGATGGCTGTGGTTTTTCCGGCGGTATTCAAGTAAAGAATTGAATTCCGAATTTAAAACCGCATCCGCCAGCGTGGCTCGCCTATCCAACTCAGCATCCCGACAACGGGCAGGTGGTTGACCTTCGGATGCGGCTGCCAACTTGGCCTTTGCCCTTTGGATGCACCTGCCAACTTGGCTTTTGCCACGCCTTTCCCGTCCCCCACCGCATCAACTTGGCTTTTGGCTTGAGGCGTCACCGGCTCACGCGGTCCACGGCGCGCTTCCAACCAGAATAGGGGACGTGCGTGGGGCACGCATCATTGCATGGTTACTCGCTTGTGCATGCATCAGACCCTTTCACCTCACAGCGACGGGCTCCAACTGGATGGAGATGGTCGTCAGATGGAGATGGAGATGGATTACCAACCGTCCAAGTTGCAGCGACGGAGATGGCTGCTACGACTCTGGGCCAAGTTGCAGCGAAGTGATAGCGACAGTGAACTATTCATTTCAGCATGCCGATCATTGGAGATAGCAGCGCTACGTTTCTTCAGTTCGATCAAATAGATGCTCATAACTTGTGCGAATCCATGACATGACTGATAATTATCCTACTTGTTTGTTGTTCTTGTTCTCTCTGTGCTCCTTGTCTCTCGCTCCACGCATGCTCCCTCTCTCTACTTTTTTATTTACTATTTACGGTTCTAGAAAAATAGAAATCCCTATTTAGGAAATGACTTTTATCGTCTTTATTTGGTCTGAATGTTGAACCCTGCCGGTTAAGTATAGGTCGTTCGTATGTGAACTAGTTGGAGCTGACGAGGAAGGTAGCTCAATCATGCTTGGGAAATTTTTGAACAAGTAGTAAAAGAGCTTTAAATTTCTTAAGGAATTCAAACGAGGAAAAGCAAATCGATCAAACTAATTAGCTAATATAAATTCCCTGAGAAATTGGTGACGCTACATGAGCCGAAACAGGTGACCAGAGAGAGGGGAAGTGAATGAGAGCCTTTTAAAAAATTCTCTCCGATCCTAACAAGGCCTATATCACGGTTTTCACCCTAACACCACACCGTCAAGATGACGCAAGTCAACTGGTGACAAGCTCATCCTAGGAACGGTTCAGAAAAGTTCAGTACAAAGAAGAAGCAAAATAGAACAAGCTCATCAGTCATCACTAATCGCTGACTAAAAAATCAACCTCTGCAAAACTGATCCAATTCATCACTCACAAAGAAGTTAATCAGTATGCATGTATGCAACCAGTGATCGAGTAAAGAAACAACTACACTAGAGCTAGCAAGTCGTCACAAGAGCAACATGTATTAGAATCTGCTAAAGTTGCAAACTGAATTAACCAAGTGACTGGCAGCTGCTCAAGAATAGAGATCAAGCCAAAGTGCTATGTGCTGAAAGAAAAGCCAAGCAACATGCAGATCACATACAAGAGCTCAAATTCATTTAGAGAACAAGCTAATCAACTATTTAATTGACCGGCCAAAGCAAGCTAGCAATAATTGCATAATCATTGGAGCTGTAGCATGAAAGGGACATCAAGATTAATTCACCTTAGCTGCTGCGTCTACCTAGTAAAATGCCGGAATTTTTTTATTTTTTATATTTATTATTTTACGAATTTTAAAAAATATACATCCAACCGAAAAAATTGCAAATCTATACCCCTACCGCTAAATGAAATGGCTATAGCCAGATGAATCGGCGGTAGGTGTACTGTAGCAACCTTACCGCCATTTCATCTGGCGGAAGTTTTCTTCCTTGGACAGTTCTTCCTTGGACAGTTCACTTTCAAAAAATCATAACTAATTTATATCAACTCGGATGGAGATAAAATTTATATAAAAATTTTAGATCTCGACGAGATCTACAACTTTGTAGTTAAAACTTGATCTGAAAGCTTGTGTCGACTATTTGAGCGCTAAGATGGCACCAAACGAAAAAAATATTGAACTACAAAGTTGTAGATCTGGTTTTTATCTCGATCCGAGTTAATATAAATTATTTATGATTTTTTAAATGTGAGCTGTCCAATGTTCAGACCAAAATTTAAATTTTAGATCTGAAATTTGTGTCGATTATTTGAGCCTCATGATGGCTCCTAATAGAAAAAAATTTGAACTACAAAGTTGTAGATCTCGTCGAGATCTACAATTTTCATATAAAATGTATCTCTATCCGAGTTCATATAAATTAGTTATATTTTTTCTAAAATAAACTATCCAGGGAAGGAATATTCCGCCGTATGAAACAGCGGTAAGATTGCTACAGTACACCTACCGCCGGTTCATCCGTCTATAGCTGCTTCATTTTGCGGTTGGGGTGTAGATTTATAATTTTTTTGGTTGGATGTATATTTTTGAAAAAATCGTAAAATTAAAAAAAATTCAAAATGCCGAGCATGCCTTGGTGTTGGGCCACGTGCAGCGGCTAGGCACTCGGGACTGCAAGCAACGTACAGGCTGCGTGGGCTGCACCGACGCACGCGAGCTGTGGGCTGCGCGCCCCCGAGCCAGCCCGCTGGCCGCGCGTGGCCTGCTCCGCGAGCTGGGCTGGGCGCACCGAGGCGAGCTGGGCTGCTTGTGCGCACCACCGGCCCACCTGCCTCCTGCGAGCGCACAACCGCTCGGTGCCCCGAGCCGCCGAGCGCGGTGGTTCCAATATATCTTCCGTAAGATTTTTTATTAGTGCATCTGATACACATTAGCAGGAAGGCAGCATGAGGTAGATACGTGTCGCAGCGGGAGTGGAGAGACGTGGTTGGAAAGCAAAATAAGTTCCTAACTTCAAATCATATTTTCTCTTAAACCATAAATCCAATTTACATTCCGTTTGAACCATAATATTCTTTGGAATTAATGGAACAAAATAAGATCCAATATGTTATTTTATTTTTTTATTTTAGAATTTCAACATTTCAATATACTATATTAACATTTTGAATAGGTTATTTCAACATATGTAGCATACTATTTCAACATTTATTCTAAAAATGTTGAATTAGTTTATCCAAAGTGTGGGATTAGTTTTCTTAGAATGTTGAATCAATTCAAAAAAAATGTTGAAGATGGTATTACAAGAATTTGAATAGAAAAATAGAAAGAAGCAAAGCACCGTACTCATCAGCTCAAGGTTGAGCCTTCCAGCATTGACAGCATTGTTCGTTGCACTGTTAGCCTCCTGTTTTGCGCTGGCTGCATGCGATTGGGGTGATAGACTGATAGTGCTCCTGCAGCTCCGCGTGCATGATCGAAGGCCTCCAATCATGTGTTAATTGGGCCTTGGGTTTTAAAGATAGCACCCTTATATATCTTCCGGAAGACATATACGAGACCCCGCCGAGTGCTGCCCGCGTCCGCTGCCTCTGGCAGTTGCGCCGGCAAATATTAGGAGTAGCGCGCGTCACGGGTGCCAGTCGAATGGTCGCAGAAGGATGGACCTCGTCGCTGCAGGTGGGCTTCCACTCCACTGTTTATCTTACTCCTGGCGACAACTCTCGGTTTCAGGGAGGGGGGTGTTTCAGGGGAGAGCGGCCGGCAGTGAAGGGTGGGAGGTGGAGGGAGCGGCCGGCGGTGAGGTCGCAGCCGGCCGGGTGCTGGTCGAGGCGGCGGTTGGTTAGGGTTTCCGGTTTTCGGGGTTGGGGGCGGCTCCATGACCGACGGCTATAGAGAAGGTCGGGGCCGGCAGCGGCCCGGCAGCGGAGGCGAGGCGGCGCGGGAGCGCGGGCAGCCGGGCGGGGCTGGGCCCTGGTGGGTAGTGGCCATCGGCGGGGGCAAGAAGATGGTCGGGGCGAAGGCCGGTGGTGGGTGGGCGGGCGGCACAGGGGTGGATCCGGCGGCGGGAGCCGCCTGAGACGGAGGAGGAGGCGAGGCGGAGGGAGGGGGCGAGCTGCAGATAGGCCGCAGGTGGGCCTTCTGCGAGACTTCCGCTCGCAGTCGCACCTGCGACCCCAAGGAGCGCCCCCGCGCGCCGAGCTGCGCGAGCATGGGAGCCACGCCGCGCGCTCCTTCCTAGTGCAAGAACAGAAAAAAGAAAAGGGAACAGCAAGAAAGGTAGCACCACTTGGATTCAAAAACTCTCTCAACACTCCATGAATCCAAGCAAAATTTCGGTCATAGATGCACAACCAAAAGACTTAATAGATCCAAGAAGAGCATTGCAAAAAGATCGAACACGATTTTGGGAAAACTCAAAATCCAACCCAAATTCGCGAGAGATTTGAGTAGGGATTGAACCAATAGTGCTCACAGTGACCGAGCAACAAATTTAAGATGTCCTTTTCAAGACGGAGGAAGGATAAAATTTGAACACGACTGATACTTTGACTGAGGGTAGTAGCAGTAGTAGGTGATACAAACTACTTATGGCAAAGCATGTGGCTGATACTTTGACCTAGACAGAGAGGGGATGCGATGCGAGAGAGAGAGGAGACGATATGGGCGCCTGGGTTTGTTTAAAGGAAGGAGAGACTGTCGTGGTTTTTCGAGCGGTATTCAAGTAAAGAATTGAATTCCAAACTTAAAACTGCATCGGTCAGCCTGGCTCACCATCTAGCATCTCCAAGATATTGGCCAAATTATTTTCTAAGATAAATTTAGCTATTATTAAAGAAAGTGGTTGTCTACTGTACACTCGAGTGTTTTTTTTATTCACCAACACCCGATTTCTGGCCTTTGGATCTAAACTGAACGGCTCAGATTAACCCACCCCAAACCTTATCTTCTTCCCAGTTCCCACGCCTTCTCTCCTCGCAGTCGCGAGATGCCGCCGCCCTCCCCCGCACCGACGCCGCCCTCCGCCTTCCATCTCGTCGGTGCCCGGGCGTCCCGAGCACCGGCGAGGGCCGCCCTCGTCCAACTCACTGCCCCTCCTTCCTCCCTCCTCCTCCTCCTCCTTCCCTCACGACGGTTGCTTGTCCCCTCCTCCCGCTGCCGCCGCCCTGCCCGTCTCGACCGCTACCCTTCACGAGTGCTCGCCCCCGCCGCCTCCATGGGCCTACCGGGGGTCCACCGCCGCCCGGCCCCGACGGTGCCGCCGCACCGCCTCCGCTTCCCCGCCATCTCAACCGCCACCACCACCGGCTGGCAGCCACCCGGGAGCTCCTTCTACAGCCTATGCCATAAGTAACCCCACCCCCCAACCCAACCCCGAACCCTAACCCGCCGGAGATGGGGAAGACGGGCTGAAGATGAGACGGGAAGAAAATCGAGTGCTGATGACCTTCATAACTCTCGAGTGTAGTATATATTAACCGTAGAGAAAAATATCTCCAACAGACTTTGTAAATGACTCTCCAAATTTAGTAGCTCTCCATCCCACCTTATTCGCTCTCTATTTTTGAATAGCCCACCTCACTGGCCATCCAACCTCTTAGATTTATAGAGGTTGTTGGAGTAATATAGCATTTTCTTATCGAATCTATTTTAGAGAGTACCTAAATCAGTACATAGTGAAGGCAACCGTGTCCCATGTTGGAGCTGGATGGAAGGGGAGGGGAGACCCACGCCAGAGCAGGAGTAACGCCATGGCTGTTTACGAGCAAGCATGAAGAATTGACGATCGTTACTTCCCGTGGAGTTTCGAAAACTTGATGAGTTCTTTGTGTGCATGCATATGGTTGCTTTTTATGCTCGGTCACAATGGATTTCATTGACACATGAATTGGTAGCCAATGCAAGATTCCATTGAAATATAATTATTTTTTTAATCACGTCCATCAGTTAAGATTCGAACTTGAGACTTGTAGCATGCAATATCACTAAATTATTATAAGATTTTAAAACATTACATTGAAAATTGTATCACTATAAGCTTTAAAATAATTGCACTGAAATTTATTTTTCATCTTTCTGTCAAATCCGAGCTGGACCAACAGGAAAAAATCTTTTATTTTGCGGATAGGAATCAAAACTTTGTGAGTTTCTCCCACCCCATGCACCTGCACTGGTTCGCCTTCTACGCGGTGGGCCGAGGGTTCGGCAACTTCGACAAGAGCAAGGACCCGGACACTTACAACCTGGTGGACCCGCCGAGGCAGAACACCGTCTCCGTGCCCGCGGGCGGGTGGGCCGCAATTCGCTTCCGGGCCACAAACCCTGGTGAGGATTTGCTAATTTGGTTTGGGCTGCAAACGAATTATTGCTGATCCTTCTTTTTAATAAGTAAATTTAGTTAATTGGTTGATTTAATTATTCGTGGTCCGAATTTTAAGTAAAGTTATTCTTCAAACAATGGCTCGGATGTACTGTTCAAAAAAAAATAAAGGCTCGGTTGAGATCCGATAGCAACTAGTGTCGTTTGTGTGTTTGTTTATTTCATTTTGTTGGAAGAGAAAATATTGTATTCGTCATATTGGTTAATTGTTTGGTTTTTCCTTGTAGCCGCATCTTCAAGTGTAACTAAGCAATGAATGTCATGGAGTTTTGTTCCGTATCTCGCGAAAAATTCTATATGTGCTTTATGCTTTTATTATATTTATTTATCATGATTTAAATAAAAGCAAGAAAAGGTACTAGTGGTACAAATTATAAGTAGAGTTGTTCTTTAAATAAAAGTTCGGGTGTAATGAGACTCGTGTAACTGGTGTTGTTTGTGGGCACGGTTAGGCATCACCCGAAGGGGATGCGACGGCCCACGAGCGAGAGCGGCCTATGAGCAAGCTTTTTCGTCTTCTTCCCCGCGTCGTCGCCGCCGTTGACTTGCTCGCCCCCGCACCGCTGCCGCTGCCGCGGCCGCCTCTACTCGCCCCCGCGCTCCCGGCCAGCTCCGTATCCGAGGGCTCCCACCCTTGGAGCTGCTGCCGTTGCCGCCGCTTGCCGCCGGCCGCAACCACAGTAAGCTCGCCGTGACTATCCCGCTGCAACTACGGGCCATCCGGTTGTCCTCCACGGTCCGCCGCCGGCGGCTCCCGTCACCTCACCGCCCCGCCCACAAACCTCTATCACCATCCGCTACCCTACGGCCGACGACTTCCCTCTATGGTAGGGCACACCGGAGACACCCAACCCCGGTAACCCGAACCCCCGACGCCCCGGTGGGCGGAGGAAGATGACTGGAGGAAGAAGAAGGCCATCGTGGGCCGCGAAATGGAAGATGGGCCGAATACGAGCTCAGGTAGCTTTCAGGCGATTGTTTGTCGTAGACGTGCGCGGTGCCTACCTTTATTTATCTGCTTTTTTTAGGGGGCCCTTTATTTATCTGCTGCGGCCGCGGGGCCGGAGCGCAGCCTGGCTGAAATGGTGAACTGGGCCCAATCTGCGACCCGTCTCCTTCCAGCCGCATGGGCCGTCTCGGGCTGGAAGCTATTTTGGGCCACAAGCCTTCGATTGTTGTAGTTTCCATCTTCAATCGTGTCATTAAACAATCACGGAGCTACCTCTCTCAAATAAAAAAAAAACAATCACGGAGCTACGCTCTGTATATGTCAAGAAAAACTCAACTTAATCATATGTTTTGTATATATTTGTTTATAACATGGTTAATCCAGTATATCTACGGATCTCCCCGTCGCATCGTGCAACACGCATTTCTAACTTCTCATCCAGCCACGCCACGAATAATGTGGAACTCATCGGACGCCCAGAGAAAAGCACGAAGCCGAGTGGCCGTGCCTGTCTATACAGAGCGCCGATCAGGGTCGTCCCCTGTGTATGTCTTGTCCGCTAGCCGCTGGATGTCAGGCGGGATACGACAACCGTACGTGCGGCCAGAATACGTAGACGCCGTCGTAGCTCGCGGCACCAATCTACGCTGCACAGGCTCTGCACTGCACCCCAGATGCATAAATGGCGCTGCAGCCAGCAGCCTGCTGCATGCACGCACGGACCGGCCGCACGGCAGGCATGCCGAGCGCGAATCGCATTCGCGCCGGCCGGCCGGCCGGCCGCCGGCCCGTCCTATCCTATCCTATCCTATCCGGTAGGGTAGGGACAGGTCCATGTGACACGAACCCTTGGTTTCCAAACCCTAAATTTCCTGGCTCAGCGCCGCAGGCGGAGTCAATGCTTGTGCTCCGTAAACAAACAGCAACCATGTCGTTCCTTCTCTTGATCTCGCTCGCCAGTCGCCCCTTCCAGTCCAGCTCCAGCCAGCCAGCCAGGCCCCTAGATCAAGGGGGCGTTCGTGCGTGCACAGCCGCACGGGGCAGGGCCGTAGGGCACGTACGCCTTCTTGTGGGCGAACAACGCGGTCAGCTTTTCGTTGCTGGTTTGTTCCCCTTCGCCGGCCGGTCCTTCCTTGAGGCTTCTTGCATGGAGTATACGGAGGACTGGACGATGTGCTCGAGTACTCCGTTAGCATGTACTGGTACTGTAGTACTAGGACAAGAAGATACGTCCAATGCAAGTTAAAAAGCTTATCCCCGGCCACGAACATGAAGTACAGTACGCATGCATCAACACTGAGCGAGACCGCCGCTGGTGATCATCTGTACGATCGATTCGCGCGCTCGAACGTGCAGCGTGTGCACACGCAGGCCATCAGATTGCAACGAGTCAACCCTAGCTAGGCATGCATACATGCAGGCTATGCTATGGCTATGCCTATGCGCGCGCATGCGACGGCCCGTGCGCATCACACAACCAGTCATGCTCATGCACGCTCACTTGGGAGGACATGGAGATCAAGGCGCTCTGTCCCCATCCCCACGCGCGATCCAAAGGCTGGAAAGCCCCGTTCGTCGTGATCGGCTCTGCCTGCCATCTCGCAGAAGGTGCTCTCTTTATGTGTTTATATCCCGGCTATGGTCCGGTCTCCGGGCGGTCGATGCATGCGGCATTGCGTCTTTTCTCTTCCTGGTGAAATAGGTCAAGAGATCTGATAACTATTTTCAAAAGCTAACCATCCGAACGTTTCCTTGTTGGATTAAAACATGACTTAGTTTAAACTTGTAAGCACAGCCCAACGGAAACATAAACGCGGTTTAGATCCGGCCATGGTTGGTGACGGGGTGGACGTAGGCGTTTTCGTAGTCGTTCCTGTATTCGACACTACTACAATAACTATTTTCCGAGACGGTAAAAAATCATTAATCCAGGCGGGCATCCCTAACCGCCTCAAAGCGTAGGTCACGGTAAATGACATATTTTCCGAGGCGGTTTTGATGCCCGCCTTGGTTAATTAAATAAAAAATTAAAAAAAAGGAAAAGCCCGCCGAGCCCATCACGAGCCCATCCCCACCGCGACGTCCCGCCTGGCCCACCGCCGTCCGCCGCCGCCGCGCCCTCCGTTCTCCGGATCCGGCCTCACCGGCCCCGGATCCGCCGCCCTCTACTGGGTCACGTCGAGGGGCGGCCATGGAAGAAGGGTCGCGCCCCCATGCCGCTCCGCCTGCCGCTGGAAGGGCCACGCCCCCATACCACTTGGCCCACCGCCGGAGGGGCCGCGCCCCCTGCCGGTCCGCCCGCCTCAGAGGGCCCCTATCGCGCCCTCCTGCCACGGCGAGCCGCCACCGCAGGGGCCGCATCCCCCTGCCGCGACTAGCCGCCGCTGCAAGCCCCCCCCCCCCCCCCCCCCCCCCCCACGCCGAGAGAGGAGTGAGGGAGGAAGGCGCGGGTGAGAGAGGAGTGGGGGAGGGAGAGGACTGAGAGAGGAGGCGGCGGCGGGTGAGAGAGGAGTGAGGGAGGGAGAGGAGAAAATAGAGGAGCAACCCTAAGTTGAGTATATATATGGAACCCTGGTAATGGGCTTCTGGATCTCCTTGAGCCTCGATATTCTCCAAGGTGGACCGTATAGGGTGCCTGCCTTGGTCAATTGATTAACCGAGATGATTAGTTTATAACAACTGTCTCGGTTAATTTATATTAACCGAGACGATCATTTTAAGGTTGTCCGCCTCGGTTAATCGATTTTGCGAGGTGATTTCTATAACCGTCTCGGTTAATAAAAAGTGACCGCCTTGGTTAATGCTGGTCATTAACCGAGGCAGTTATTTTTCCTACCCGCCTCGGAGGGCATTTTTAAAGGTCACGATTAATAATTTTTTTTTGTAGTAGTGCGAGGAAGGTCGCGGTAGGTACCGTATCGTCCTTCAAGCATCCACCGGTACTGTCCAGGGACAGCGGCGATGGGTTGGCGACAGCCTTCAAGTCGCTCCAGCGCAGCTAGAGATCGGGCGGCTGCAGTGAGGAGGCTAGGTTTTTACTGGTTATCAAAAGTGTCAGACCTTATTATTTATTTGGCGCTGGGCGATCTGGGGCCGCAACCATGAGTCAGTTTTGCCTCCAATCAAGACGCGATACGGAGTACTTATCCTTTTCCCCCTTCCCTTTTTCTCTCGACGTTTTGACCACTAAAAAGTTACAACATTTCATAGAATCCATGAATCTTGACGAGGGGTATGTAGACAAGGAATGTGACCATTTCCTATGACCATTTTCACGCATTTGTGGAATAGATAAACAAAAAAAATAGAAGATGGAACGAAACAGGCTCAGATGTATTTGCATGCCCCATTGTTACCGCACCGTTACCATTGCTTGCATTGGCGCATGCAAGCGTATAGTACGCGCGCGATTCGTACGTGTGGCCGGCGGCTACATGCGTTGCTCCTGCTCGCACCCGTTTGGAGTAAATGTGCATCGGAGTAGTGGGAGCGCGAGCTGCTAATGATGGGGCGATTAATTCCATAAACAGCCTGCCACGCGCGCATTGGCCGCCCGGCGGCGGCTGGCCGGCTACCACCGCAGCTAATCTCGTAGCCCGGCCAAATAATTACAGTAACAGAAGAACCTTCCTTCCACTAACTACCCGCACTTCTATTGCGGGGCTGAGGCTGCCAGGGGCGTGTACGCCTTGTTTCGGGAAAGATCATCATCATCATTCGCGCTTCAATTCGTATGGTTGGAGTTGGGCTTTTGCATGCGTCCCTGGATGCATTTATCTGTTGCATGTATCTATGCTGTACTGCTGTGGCAAAAAAGTTTTCAAACGAGGAACTTACTTTTTCGGAGGAAGTTTGCAAATGGTGGAAAATGATTGTTTTAGTCTTTAAACTTTTCTATGCAGCTCAATTCAGTCCTTCGTCATATGTGTCTTGCACGTTGGTGCACCGTATCAGCATCCAAGTGTTCCTGTTTTTTAGCAGCAACATATAATGGTTCACACACACTTATGGATGACACAATAAAACTTTAGCTTCTATCTACATAATTTATTTTTTTTAAAAAAGAACTTTTGTGTGTGCATAATAAATATGTTACGATCAACTCCCCTCCTTAAAAATTGTACGCCATTTTAGTTTCATCATGGTGAAACTTTTATAATGACCAAATTTATAGAAATCCTGACTTCTTTTATGAACCTACCTGACTAGATGTGATAAGGCGTGCCAATATGACATGCCACATAGAACAAAGGACTAAATTAAGCCAAATAGAGAAGTTCGAGGACTGAAATGCACATTTTGAAAGTCTAGGCACGAAGTTGAGCTTCAACTAAGAAAGTTTGAGGACGAAATTGACTACTCTGCCTTTGCAAATGGTATGGTAAATTCTTCAAACCCAACAACTTCTCTATGATGACCTGGACATAACTGTAAATTGGGTTAAGACGTGTGTCCTTTTCGCTTACAACTTGTGTCAGAACCATCCAAATTAAACCAGCTTAAGTGCACTAACCCTCATCTTTAATCTAAATTCGGTCCACATGCACGTAAAACGGTATAATCCGACAGTCTGTCGGGTCAAACCCGATTCAACCACGATAATCATGGATCGAAACGAACACTGAAATCTCGCACGAAAACGAGCACAGATGATCATAAGCAGACAAAAGTTCTCAAAATTAATTTACAACACAGAGTCTTACAATTGGGATTGAAACACAAATTAACAGAGTTTAACATGCAGCAGAAATTAAAAATAGAAGTTCAGTTTAAAACAACAATAACTAAGCCAACGACGATACAAGGGGAGCTTCACATCTTGCCCACCGATGTGTTGCCATCCTGCCCAAACTTCAAGGAGAAGGTGGGACCCACTCAACGGTCCAACCAGCAGGAAGAAGATTACCGGACCAAGAGGCACAAATCTCCTCAAAGTCAGCAGGAACACAACTTAAAGTTTTGGGTCACAACAACAACCCTGAGTATACTAGTACTCGCAAGTCTTACCGGACTAATGGTATATACTTAGCCGACTCCTAGTATGTAAGGCTTTTGGCTCTGGAGTTTATTTTTGCTGGAAAGCTACTAATGGTGGATACTTACTTTCAATATTTTAGCTCAAATTTAATGTAATAAGTACCAACTAGGTTTGCATAAATATCTGGAGAAAACATGGTATATCACATTAATCTTCCAAGAGTATCATAAACATAACTCATATCATCATCATTACATTCTCATTCCACTTCTTTACTACGATGTGACAAAGAGATCAAGGCTCTTATATTCGCGAGTCACGACGAATCAATCCGATTTAACCTTGCAAGGTGGACCTAACACACACGACACGTGCACGCCACACTGGGCCACACGTGGCAACTGTTCCCATCATCACCCCGACATCTGAACCACGCCTGCCAAAACCCGGGTGAAGAGCCCCACACGGCAAACACCTAGTGAACCCGAAGGCAACTTCAACACCCGCCATCATCCCACTCCCAGAGTAGCAGGTCGCAGTTCAAAGTATAGTTGCCAGTCAGGTAATTAGTTTATCGGTACTCCCAGGGTAGCAGGTTGCAGTTCAAAGTATTGTTGCAAGTCAGGTAATTAGTTTTAGCGGTTTTGACTACCTCCTACTCCAGACATGTGGTTAGTACTATTCAATCCTCGGTCAGCACTGCCAACAACGGTTCGGTCCTTAACCGACACAGGCGGAGGCTTACTTTCCATCCATTTCATATCGTTAGCCAAACTTATCTCCGCCTGGTCTCCATTTTTCTTTCCTCATTGATTTATTCTCAAGTAACTTTCTATAAGTAACAAGTTCCTATATCTCGCGAGTGACAGGAATCACTCGACTTCTACCAAATCCTAATTAAGCATGGCAATACTAACAACCTACACATACTAGTAGATTAACTGAGGGAACCGAGGGATCATGCATCTAAGGTTCCAATCAACACCTAGAAAACTTAATGAATAATAATTAAATAAATAACCATTGTATACTGAAATTAAGGGTTATGCTCCGAGGCTTGCCTGGGGTAACACTAAGTCAGTGTTAGTACTAAAAAGGTCTTGGGCCCTTCCAACCTTGGGCCGGGTCTTCGGTTGCTCCAGCTGGTCCTTCTCTCTTCAGGATACGTCCACCAAACACCGTCTTGTGGTTTCTTCTTCACATGCTCCACATCCATGCGTTGTACATCTAGCGTATCTAAAAGAGATGCAACAAAATTGAAGTATGAATGCATGGACGATGCAGTAAAAAGGGAAAGCAAGACAAGCACAAGGTCACTATTGCCTGGGCATGAGCAACCACATGAATGAAGGTTAATTAAACATCACACAAGTCTACCATAGAGATGGCAAGCACATCAAGCATGGCACACAAATTTAATTGCAGACAATCATTTGCAAGACTTTTGGTTACCAAGAGCTAGTTAAGTTCAGCATCACACAACTAGCAGGTTACATACAAATAAAGCGTTTCACCTCCAAAAAGCATTACAAAACTTATTTAGAAAAGCCAAGCAACACTATAAAGCAAGAAGGATTAACTAGAGACTTTATTTAACAAACAAACAAGCAAGCACAAGCAAGTTATTTAAACACAACCACATTTTGGTCCAAAAAAGGGTTAACATGATTTACACATGAACAAGAATCAAGTTGCTGAAATTAAACATGCAGAAAAGCATTTCTTAGCAATAACATAAAAAGGGCAAGGCTGCAGCTAGGAGCTAAACAAATGCAAAAACTTAACTTGCAGCTATAAACTGGTAACATAAATTAACCAGTATGATAAGCTACTAATAAAGCATGCAATAAAATTTTACCAACATTTATTAACCACAGAAACTAGTTATTTTAGCCCTAACAAGGCAACATATAGATAGCTTCTGGGCATGAATTTTTACAGTGAACTAAAAATGCATAGAGTCAGATACTGCATAAATTTCATAATTGTTGGACATCTAGAACTGCAGATATAAAATAAACAAGCTTAAGCGCAAAATTAAATCTAGCAGGAGTAAAACTGACATTTCACAAGTATGAACATTTTTCCTCGGTAGAGTTAGATCTAACCGAGCTAACAAAACAAGTTTTGCATTTTTAGCATTTTCTATTGTTTACTAGACATTTTACAAGTTTCAGCTAACATAAAACAATTTTCAGAAAACCCTAAACCCTAAACAGGGGCTGACAGCCGGGGCCCACTGGTCAGGGAGGGGGCTGGGCACCCCAGCCAGCCCACGCACGCCATGGCCACGGCCGGCGGCGCGGCGTGGCGCGGCGCAGCCATTCCCGGCGGCGCGGCGAGGGAAACAGGCGGGATAGTGGCCGGACGGGCCGAGGGGCTCACCGCGAATCCGTTCAGGGGGTCGAAGGGCGACGATGGGCGGCCGGAGATGCTTGCCAGCGTTGGGGGCAGAGCTTCGCGCGAGCTCCAATGGCGCCCGACGGTGGAGGGGTCGATTCCGGCCGGAAACAACTGGAATAAAACATGTGAGCGGCGGAGAAGGTGAGGGAGGGGACGATGCAGCTTCTTACGGAAGGAACCGAAGAATGGCAGCCCGAGATGGCCGGGGCGCCGGCGACAGTGCTCCGGCTCGGCTTGGACCGAGCAGGAAGAAGAAGAAGGGGAAAAGGGGATGGGGAGGAGATTGAATCGCGGAGGGGGCAAAACGGGCTGAAGTTGGGGCGAGGCTAGGACGATTCGGCGCGTGGAGGCTGGGCGTTGCCATGGCCGGGCGACGACAGCCGCATGGCGCTCGTGTTCTGCCTGGTGGGGAGAAGAGGTGGAAGAGAGCGGGAGAGGAGGGAGAGAGATGCCCGGTCAACAGCAGTTTGACCGTGGTTAACTTAAAATTTCGTATTGAAACTTTGAAAACGGACGAAACAAAAGTTGTATAGGAAAAAAAGATCTACAATTTTTCTGTTGGACAAAAGTTGGTTTGAGTTTTGCATTAGGGAGAAAACAGGGGTTAAAACTCAGCCCAGGTTCAAAATTCGAAAACAGCAAAACAGGACTTTGACCAGATTTTGACTGCAGTTTTGAACCACTAAACAGGGTTTTCACTCCAAACTAAAAACACCACACTGAAGTACAAACATTGTACTACAAGTTTTACATTGGGCAAAAGTTCAGTATTTAGGCAAAATAATTTATTATCATGGCTCAAAGATAGATAAAATTACATCCTAAACACTTGTAACCATTGGTTCCTAAAACATTGGTTAAACATGTAATTAGCAAGAATTACACATACATAATTAATTTTGAATGCATGTCATGACATGAAATTTGAAATGTAATTATGCATGCATGATTAACGCTAATGACAATGCTTATGAAAATGCTTAGTGCCTAATGCAAAAGGTTAACAGTGTTACACAACTGTTATTAACAAAGTTCTAGAAAAGCCTATAGTAATGTGATGTTAAATAGAAGAATTTTGACATATTTTAAGTGAAACATTTAACCAAATAATCAGTTCATGAGTTCCATAACCATATTTTGAATTTCCCCGCCTCACTAGATCCAACTTTCACACATAGATAAAAGTCTAAATCGCTTTTGGCCCCAAAATAATGCCTGGGTGACAGTCATTGTTTCATTGAAATACATGTTATTAGTAGAAAGGTTTATCAGATACAAATTCAAATGTCATACAGACTAATAGCAATACTATCATGCACACCAGCAAAAAAAAAATTATATTCTCTCCGTTTCAAAATGTAAGGCATATTTGTTTCATTAGGAAAACACTTTCATAACAAGTACTTTATTGTGACACAAAATTGATGCTATTATATTTATATTGAAAATTTCTTAGTTGCGAATATGCCTTTTATGACATAAACATCTTAATAGGTGTTTGATAACTATTGGTGAAAGTATTGTCCTAATGAACTGAAGATACGCCTTAAAATCGAGGGAGTACACCAGTTGGTATACACCCCAAATGTTTTGGTTTTAGGGGTATCTTGTTTTGTCTTAAATATAAATATATATATTCAGTCACTAATAAAAGCTGAAGGAACGTAAACAAGCTACACAATTGATCGGCGCTTCTGGATTCACACCTCCAGAACAATGCCCCTAAAGTGATATGGCAGTGCCAACTGCTATCGACGAAAGGATGTTGAGATTATGAAGCTCGCGTAGCGAATGTGTACTCCCGTTTGTAGTTGGCTAAATGGGCTCGATCCGGTG
Source organism: Panicum miliaceum (assembly GCA_032594955.1). Taxonomy (NCBI): domain Eukaryota; kingdom Viridiplantae; phylum Streptophyta; class Magnoliopsida; order Poales; family Poaceae; genus Panicum; species Panicum miliaceum. The sequence goes on from CM064061.1 coordinate 12,141,895, forward strand.
GGCTGCCCCGGATCTGGCACGAAAAAATCCGGCACTAACCTGGCTCGGCCCACTATCAATAGGGTTAGTGTCGATCCAACTCGATGGACTGTGTCGTGCAGGGCCGGCCCGGACACGACACGATTAACGGCCTGATACGAGCACGACTAATTTAGACAATGCCAACTAACCCCTGGAGCCCGTTCAAATATCTAGGATTTCTAACGAGTTGTGAGTTTTATCTAGATAGATTTTTAACGAGGTACTCATTTCACCAGCTCAAACTTTGAAAATATATATCATTCTGTGCGTTATGTTGTTGTTTGTTGGTACAAAAGATTTGAACTTAGCTTTTTTTTCTGATCTGATCAAGTGTATATTTTGCCTGTAACATCTGGATTGGCACTAACCCTACAAGTTAGGCGTGTTGATGGGCCGGTACGACACGGCTAATCCTTAGTCGTGTCGTGCCTAATAAGTCTGAGGAGAGGCACGTCCGTGCTAGCACGATACAACCCAACTAAGCCATCATACCTAGTCGTACCGTGCCTAATCATGCCGTGCCGATTAAAGTTAGGGTCAGATCGGACCGTGCCAGCCCATTGGGCTAACTATACTCCCGTTGCATAAAGAAGCGTTGGAGTGTAACGATCGTTTTGCACAGCAAGGTCGTGCCAATGGCCACTGCTTCATGGCAATGGACCACAGCGCTGCTAGGCCAGGGCATCAGTAGAGACAAAGACAACCCAGCCTCTTGCGCTTCTCCTCTATAAGTAGTGCACGCCCTCCACTCCGATCCCCACTCATCCTCGCTCGCCACCGGCAGCAACGCCAAACGCCACCTCGATCGATCGGTTCGCCTCCAGAGCGTTCTGCGCATCAAGCCATGGAGGGCGCGCACCTCTACGCCCACCCCCACGGCCACCACCAACACCACCGGAGCAAGCGCCCCACGCCGCCCGGGGTCATGGACGTCGACGTGGACGGGGACGCGTCCCCCAAGGGGGCGCGCTACCGCGGCGTGCGGCGCCGGCCGTGGGGCCGGTTCGCGGCGGAGATCCGGGACCCCATGTCCAAGGAGCGGCGGTGGCTCGGCACCTTCAACACCGCCGAGGAGGCCGCCTGCGCCTACGACATAGCCGCGCGCGCCATGCGCGGCAACAAGGCGCGCACCAACTTCCCGGTCCACGCCACCACGGCGGCCTACTGGGCGTGGGGCGCGCCGCAGACGGCAGCCGGCGCGGGCCCGCTCGACCCCGTCCTCGTGCACAACCTACTCATGAGCTCCTCCCACCACGGCCTCCGCCTGCTCCACCACGCCGGCCACGGACACCCCTCTCCTGCCCGGCCTCCCACCGCCTCGGCGTCCCGTGCCAGGGCCGCGCATGCAGTGACGCCGACCCCTGCCGTCGTCTCGTCTCCCGCAGCACCGTCCGTGGACATGGACGTCTGGGGCCGCGTCCTGCGCAGCGGCCCGCCGGACGCGGGGCTGCTGCAGGACGCGCTGCACGGCTTCTACCCGGGCATGCTGCCGCGCATGGAGCTGGGCGGCGCCGACGCGGTGACGGCGGAGCAGGATATGCACGAGGCCCTTGCCGTGGCTTCCCCTTGCGCGGGCGACGACGCCGACGAGGACGGCCTGATGCCGCAGGGCCTGCTCGAGGACATGATCCAGTACCGGGCGTTCGTGGACGTGGTGGCGCCGCCGCCCGCCGCGACGCGCCGCGGTCGCCGTCAGGGCTGATGGCTCGGCCAGCTCGCTCGTTCGATGCACGCATGGAATGCATGCATCGGAGTGGGGACATCGCTCCTTTTGGCTTCCCGACTGCTTGCTCAATTCCATGGCTTTATCTTGTCGATCATCTTGGCTGTTTGCTACTTAGCTAGCTTGCTAGACTGCTAGCTTTGCTACTTCACCATCCGCGTGGTGGTGTGTCTGTAGTTGTTCACTTGGGAGGATTTGTGTGCTGTGCTGCCGATTGCATCGAACCGAAGCTTGTTTTCGATGGATTTCAGCATCACTCGTCATACATGTTTTGTTCATGCTCCAAATCAAGATAGGAGATTGGATCGTTACTTCCTGTGGAGTTTCGAAAACTTGATGAGTTCTTTGCGTGCATGCATATGGTTGCCTTTTATGCTCGGTCACAATGAATTCCATTGACACATGAACTGATAGCCAATGCAAGATTCCATTGAAATGTAATTATTTTATTGAATCACATCCGTGAACATTCGAACTCAAGACCTCTAGCATACAATATCCCTAAATTATTATACTTTTAAAACATTTCATTGAAAATTATATTACTATAAGCTTTAAAATAATTGAATTGAAAATTATTTTACATCTACCAACAGGAAACAAATCTTTTATTTTGCGGATAGGGATCAGAACTTTGTGAGTTTCTCTTACTTTGGGTCGCTGACGACGGGCATAGGTTCAGACCTGAACCTACACATAATCAATAACCAAGCAGAAAGCCTCTTCTAGTCTTCTAGACCCACGTGTATTGCAATCACCTGGTGCCACCTGGTTACAATTTGAAATTCAGCCATTGTTGTTTGCAAAACAAAAAACATATCATGAGGTTTGAAAGATGTCTCCAAGAGTTAATTCTTATTCTTTTACGAAGCCTGCGAAATGGTACTGTTCTAGCTTGCGAGATCTATCTATCAAACGTACTCATCAACTTCCGCTTGACTTCACACAAAAAATTTCCACCCAAACATTTGAAGGATGATAGCTGCCTTCGTACCATAATGTTGCATAAACACATGAAATTTTACCCTTTTTATTTTTAACATCTATCTAGAATTCTAGAATATAATCATCTGTCAACATACACAGCACATTTCTCAATGTTTTTAGATGCGAGCATACAATACCACGGGTAGTACGTACGAGAAATGCAATCTAAAAAAAATGATCGAGGGTAATTAATTCAAACGACAAACATACGTGCAGCAGAATTGCGCGGACGCGTAGTCGCTGCAGGCCTGCCCGGCTACACCTGCGCCGATCCGTCTACGCTGGCGCGCTGCACTGTACCCCAGATGCATAAATTCAGCCAAGCGCAGCCATTTGATCCACACATCCACGGCTCTGCCTGCCTTTGCACTGCACCTGCACGCACCACACGACACGCGCACCGCAGCCGCCGCACGGCAGGCATGCAGGCACGAATGGCACGCTCGCCGTCGCCGGCCCATCCTATCCCTAACCGGCGGGGACAGGTCCACTGCCCCTTGGCTTCCAAACCCTAGCCTCCCTGCCCCTGCGGCCGCATCGCACCGCACCGCGGCGCAGGGGAGTCAGTGCTTCGTGCTCGCTCGTAAACGGCCATGGCGTTACTCCTGCTCTGGGTCTCCCCTCCCCTTCCATCCATCTCCCAACACGGGACACGGTTGTCTTTGCCCAGCGTGACTGTGCGGAAACCGTAGTCAATGGGCGGCCCTGCCGTGCAGGATTGCAGCAGGGCCAGGCATGTCCATTGAAGGCGGAGGACGCTTTTGGAAGGGGATGGCAGACTGCAGGGCGAGGGAGAGGGGGAGGGAACATCTTCTGGCGCGCTGCCGGCAGAATGGCAGTGCTGGGATCGTCCTGCGTGCTCTGTGAGGCCAGCCAGCCGAGCAGGAGCAGCTTCTATGCAGAGATCATAGAATCTTTGTCCTGCCGGGTCTTCTGTGCGACCGCGAGGCCGTGCTCTGAGGATCGATTGAGCAAGCTGCTAGAGCAACGACTCCCATGTGGCCGTGGACTAGCAACGACTCCCATGCTAGAGCAATCGAGCAGGAACTTTGAGCATTCTTGTGCAGCGTTTTACTTTGCGCGACAGTTTTGTTGCAGGCTCTGCAATGGGTTTATTCAATGCGAATGGAGCCTAGAAAATTACTGCTTCTTGCTGATACAAGATTAGCGCAGTACAAAATGGTAAAAAGCCACAGGAACGATTGACCACATTTCCTTGATTTGACTTAGAATAAACCCGAACAAAACTAAGCAGGCCAGTTGTTTCAAAACCTTGTTCACAGTTCACGAAGGTAGAGTGGAGCTAGCGGCTAGCGCTAGGTAGTATAGAACTAGAAATCAGGTTTTTTTTTTGATTAACGATCAGGGGGTTAAATAGAGCCTGCTGCATCGGGCATGGCCTCCCAGCGCCAGATCTCCTGCTTTGCTTGCGTCGCCAGCGGCAAAAATCCCTCCGCCATGATTCCGGGCATCAAATCCTGCCGCCGCGGCATCGCGCGCGCGCGCGCGGGGCACGGTTCTCCGGGGGGTCGTCTGCCTGCCTACCTGCCTGGGCCTCGCTGCACGCCGTGGTAAGCATGGCGTTGAGCGTGAGGTCTGCGGCTGCTGTTTGATCTCTGATGGCTGACGGCCATCGGGGCGTCGTCGTTACTTCACGGACGGGTTGAGAACTTGGCTGGCTCTGCCTGCACCGGCGACCGCCCGAGCGTCCTGTCTGGGGACTGCACTTGCCGATCCAAGTTGGCTTGGAGGGAGGACAGTAGAGGCGTCGCGCAGCCGGGCAGCCGAAGCTTTTCGGCGACAAAGCCTTAACTCCCACAGAACTGACCTCACCCTTCACATCGCCGCGCTGCCGCCGGCCGCCGCGACCACAGTCCACACGAGAGGGAATGAGAAAGGGGGACACACGAACGCCTGCCCGTCCCATCATCTGCCCTTTCCGTTCCCGAAACACTGCTAGCCGAAGCATGCATGCCATGCCCTTCGATTTTTCTAAAAATCCGGCCGGCCACCGGCACCGGCAGCGGATCCGGCGCTGGCCTCTTTTCCGCCCAGCACCAACTTCGTAGTCCGCGCCGCAGCCCGCAGGGGGACAGGGAGTTGATGGCCCGCAGCCTAGCCGTGCACGCGGGACGGCGGGAGGAAGGAGAAGGGAATGAGATGAACGCGGGACCGAGGCGCGCGCCGGCAGTTGGCTTGAGCCGACAGCGTCGGACACGTCGAGAGAGGCCGGGGTCTCCGGCTCTCCGCCTTTCCGGTTGGAGTTTTGATTGACATTTTGCGAAACGACATGTACCAGGACCACTGCCAAAATTCCCAAGCAGTGCGCAAGGCCAACGCCACAAAGTCCGTCGTCGGCCGGGTCATTAGTCCGTCCAACACCCAACTCCCACTTTTGGCACAGCAGAGATTTATGCCTCGTTTTCTAGTTTTGGTTTGAGAAAAATGCACAGTTAATATATGCCTCGTTTTCTACTTAAAATTGAGTTTACATGGCATTAAGTTTAATTTCCAACTACAATTGTGTGCTCGCATTTTAAGCAAATTATCTTTCAATGTGGACGTCGATAAAGAAGCGCATATGGTGATATCGTCCATCATCATCATCCGGGTCAGTCTCTATAAAAGCATTTATAGAAGTATGATGCGCAAGTCTATTTATTTTTTTCAGTAAGTGAATTTATGTGCATGTATAGGATCATCTCCTTCATGAGTGAGTGCCGCCCCTCCATCCAAATCCGTCGTTTGTCTCCGAAGTTGCCGCTCATGGAGAACCTAGAGAAGAGATAAAGGGGGGAAGATAGAGAAAAATTGCATTGATCCACTTACATGTGGAGCCCACACGAAAATAGATATATTAGGGATGAAGTATGGCGAATTGCTGCAACATTGCACATTGGCCTCTAAATCCAGGAATGGTTTTTGGGCTTCCTTAAAACCACTTATAGGAGCTAACATTTATATTTCCTTGCTACTATATTCTATGGTAGTCTAATAATTTCGTAGTTTCATTTCGATTTAGGAATGAACTGCAGTTGTGAACCAGCAAAGACAAAATTTGGCTGGCCTGCCCTATATTATGAAAAGCGGCGCTTTCCTACCACACAACTTTTTATATCAATAGATTAATACATTACAAATAAAAATGTACTCCTCAGTCCCTAAGAGCAAGGCTAATAATATAGCCCGTTGCTAGCTGTATGAATCATTGCATCCTACCTCTCAACCTACTCGTACATTATTTAGCTCATCATCATTAAATACATGGCCCCAGTGGCGGAGCTAGAAAGGTTATCAAACCCAGGCTAAACCAATAGATAAACATTGGCTTCACTAATTTACACTAAATATAACTACTTTGAATCTAAAAACTACATAGATTTACACGGATGAACTGGACTGGACCCGTGCTGCAGCACGCCCAGCACGGGTCCTGGCTGCGCCCCTGCATGGCCCACTTGTCTTCCTCACAAAATTTCTTGGTTATTGTATCGAAGCTGGTTGCAAGCTTGCAGCCCACTCCTCTTCTCTCTCCTCCACCTGCTTATAGCCAGCCATAATACTTGCTCTAAATAACTGTCACCGTTGATGTGTGTGCTGTAAGTTTAACTCGATTTGTAGAAAATGCGTGTAATATTTGTATCTTTAAATAAATTTATTAAAAACTAGATTCAAAGATTTTTCCAATGATACTACTAATTATGCACCATAAATATTAATAATATGTATTTTGTCAAAGTTGTTTCTTGGGAAGCGAAAAAGATAGATATCTAGGGATGGAGGGAGTACTTGACATCATTAACATCATGTAATTTCCAATTTGCATCGCCAAATCAGATTCATGCCCCTCAGGTCCATCATGCTCCGCTCAGTCGCCCAAGCAAACCAACTCCCAAGCCCTTTGAATCATGTCAGCAGCGCGCTAACAAAACCATTAGTGTTTTGATCGTCTATTTGCTCTACAAATTTGCATGAAATTCATTTTGGGACCGAGCTGCTGCATGCACGGAGATTCGAAAAATAGGCCCAAATTAACAAATGAAGAAAATCGAGAGCATGCACATGACAGAGCAATGTTGAAATCTATCGGAAACAAGCCAGGTTTGATTCCATGCAATCACCAATACAAATCCTCCCAGGTGAACAACTGCAGATCACACAACCAGGGTCTAGTCCAGGACACCACGCAGCACGCACGCACACGGCACATCGATCTACTAGAGTTCGCTAGCAAAACCCAAGATGAGTGTAGATGATTGACTAGGTAGCAGACGCCATGGAATCAAGCAAGCAATCGTCCCCAAAAGCACCGAACCCTCCATTTCAGCCCCCTACATACTAGGCCACAGCCACGCGATCCGTGCACCCATGCCTGGATGCATCGCGCCGGCGCGACGGAGCCATCAGCCCCTGCGGCCGCGGCGCGTCGGCGCGGATGGCGCTGCCACGACCTCCACGAACGCCGGGTACTGGATCACGTCCCCGAGCAGGCCCTGCGGCATCATCGGGTACTCGCCCTCCTCGTCGTCGACGTCGATGAACTCCTCGTGCCTCTCCTGCTTTATCGGCACGGCCGCTCTGCTGCCGGCGCCAGCGGCCAGGTTGCGGCTGGCGCCGCCGCGCTGTCGCGTGCCGGCAGGGTAGAAGCCGTGCAGCGCGTCCTGCAGCAGCCCCGCGTCCGCGGGCTCGCCCCGCATGAGGTCGCCCCAGTCGTCCACGTCCTCGTCGTCGTCCAGTGCCCCGGGAGGCGGGGCGACAGGGGGCGGCGCCGGCACGGTCCCGGCGTCCAGCGCCACCGGTCTGGAGGGCGCGGGGCTGACGACGTGGCCGTGGCCCGCGTGGTGGAGCAGGCGGAGGCCGTGGTGCGGGGAGGAGCTCATGATGAGGTTGTGCAGGAGTAAGGGGTTGAGCGTGCGCGCGGCGGGCGGCGGCGCGCCCCACGGCCAGTAGCCCGTGGCGACGTGCCCGGGGAAGTTGGTGCGCGCCTTGTTGCCGCGCATGGCGCGCGCGGCGACGTCGTAGGCGCAGGCGGCCTGCTCGGCGGTGTCGAAGGTGCCCAGCCACCGCCGCTCCTTGGACATGGGGTCCCGGATCTCCGCCGCGAACCGGCCCCACGGCCGGCGCCGCACGCCGCGGTACCGCGCCCCCTTGGGCAGCGCGTCGCCGTCGGCGTCCTCGTCCATGACCGCGGCCGGCGGGCGCTTGCTCCGATGGAGGTGGTGAGTGTGGGCGTAGATGGGCACGTGGGCCGCGTCCTCCATGGCTTGGGCGCGGAGCGCTGCGCAGGCGAACTGGTCGATCGAGGTGGGTTTGTGTCGTTTGGAGCTGCCGGCCGAGGGTGGATTTGTGGGGATCTGCGTGGAGTGTCTGCTCTACTTATAGAGGGGAAGCGCGAGAGGCACTTGCTGCTCAAGTGCTGATGCACTGAGACGGTGCCATGGTCCATTGCCATGGGGGCCTGGGGCAGGTTACACAACATGGTTCTGCAAAACAGTGGGCGTACATAGGGCAACTTTGGTAAATAATCAAGACATCCTGTCATCACAAGATTAAAAGACCGATGACCCGCACAGGCTTCACTGTAGGGGCTTTGTTTGAAAGGTGAGAATTTTATGAGAAGTACTAGTTCATTTTCTGTACTAGTCTTAATGTAATAAAAGAGAGTGGAATGGATACAAAATCGTTAAAGAACATAATTTACCTACTTGATTTACTTTCGTGATTTTCAAATGTCCAAACTTAACACATTACAAGTAAATTCTAAATCAGAATTTAAAATACCCAAAATGACACTTACTATTTGTGTATAGTATGTCTCCGGATCGTTCAAGGCCTAATGTACTCACAAATACATAATGTGAGCAAATCAACCACTTCTCTAATGGCATGGCAAGTACATAATTCTACATTATTTCCCTTAACACATGCTATTATGTAGGTATATTTAGACTCGTTGACGATGTTTAAAGTGAGATGCATAATTATACTCCATAATTGGGATACAATAATACTTTTTTGAAACAATATTGGTATACATGCATGCACACTCATGCACATAAATGAACACATTGATACCTTATTTATATAAATGCTTCCGAGAGACTGTGGTAATAACATATCTTGAAAATTACAAAGCATGGAGGGGATAACTCTCACACAAGTCCGAGATACTGTTAGATGGGAGCTGGAGAGCAATGGTCAATTCTCTACGGTGTCTTTGTACAGAGAGCTCATGTTCCCGGGGATTAGAAATAGATGGATGCTGGAAATTTGGGAGGCTAAACTTCCTCTTAAAATAAAATTTTTCCTGTGGCAAGTGTGTAATGATAGAATTCAGTCAGCTGAGCAGCTGATCAAAAGAAACTGGCCTGGGTCGGTAGCTTGTAAGATGTGTGGGATGGATGAAACAACAAATCACATTATCTTTGGTTGCTTTGTGGCAAACTTCCTTTGGAGCTTTGGTAGAGATGTGTTCAGTTGGAATGCGATTCCCAGTGGGGTTTCTGATTTCCAGGACAACTTCCTGGATCAGGAGGGATCAAAAACTAGACAAATCCTAATTCTCTTCTTTGGTTGTGTTGCTTGGTGTCTTTGACTTACTAGAAATGATTTTGTGTTTAATGATATTGTGATTTCCTCCCCTGAGGTGTGTATATATCGTGTTGTTTCTTTCATGCAGCGTTGGGGAGTACTGAGCAGGGGAGAGGCTTGGCTCCAGGTGTCAAAGGTGGTGCAAAGAATGAAACTCCGGCTCTCCTGCTTGTGACCTGATGAAGATGGTAAAAGGCTCCATCTACTACATTGCGCGAGGATCATCCTTTTGAAGAAAATCCGTTCAATTTCTAGGTCTCTTGCTTTTGTTATGTTTTAGAGTAGAGGGAGTTTTTAGAGTGCGTTCAGTTCTAGCTAGCTCTTGTGGAGCAAACCTTTCTCTGTTAGATGGTGACCTTCATTTAGCACGAGTTTTCTGAAACTCTTCCACTTGTACACTGGTAACCCCAGCATATTTTTACGCTTTCCGAGTAAAGCTGGGCCTGATGGTCTTCGATCTAAAAAAATTTACAAACATCACATACACATAATGACCACGATGGTTACCCTGAAAGAAAATACACATTCGAATATCCGTTTGCCCGTGTCGAGTCAAACTCGAACCCCTATAGCATGTTCTACGATAAGAAACCTAATTTTTCAGATAGTCCTACTACGCCAATGACCAAACATTTGGAAACGAGAGACCGACAAACGGGGTTAGTATCTTTATCTCGTTCAAAGGATGTTGGATGCACTAAGGATGAGTTCAGGGGTTTACCGGTCTTTTTTTCTCAAAAGGAAGTTTGCGGGAATTTCCTAAGGGTTTTGCAGGAATAGTTCTACTACTCCTCTTTTTTTTAAATAAAACTAAAGGCCGTTTGGCCTAAAGTTGATGTTATTTCTCCAGGTTTGATCGTCTCTTCAAAAAAAAAATGTTCAACCGCAGCACGGAAGAAGCACATTCAGATAAATGCAGTGACGCAAAGTTGCAGTAGCAAATACGAATCCAGGCACGACGATGAGCATGCTCGACCATCTTTCCGAAACCAGGCACGCAAGCCCCTGGCCGCCTCGCCCCCGCAATAAAAGTGCGGGTAGTTAGCGGAAGGAAGGATGTTACTGTAATTATTCAGCCGGCGGGCTACGAAAACGAATAGCTTGCGGGCGCCGTCGCATGGATCGGAGCTGCGGTGGTAGCCGGGCAGCCGCCGCCGGGCGGCGCGGCCAATGGTCGCCTGGCGGGCTGTTTATGGAATTAACCGGCTCATCGTTAGCAGCTCGCGCTCCCACTACCTCCACATTTACTTCCCCACCACCACCTTCCAAACGGCGCGCGAGTAGGATCAAGTTCAAGTAGCCGCCGGCCAGACGTACGAATCACACGCGAACGCTTGCATGTTGCGCCAAGTGCGCGCGCGTTACACCGTTTCCGTAGGATTTAGGGGTAACGGGAATACCTGGCATTATGCCAATGAATGAGGACGTTCTGCTCTCTTTTTTTTTTATTTTTTTGGGTTGGGGGTGGTAAAAAGATTGGTCTAGGTATCTGTCAGTGTTAGTCTAAACATTAAACGGTGGGTAAAAAAGGATTGGTCTGGGTATTTTCCAGCGTTAGTCTAAATATTAAACGGCGAACGGGCGGTCACCCATCGTTTAGAAAAAGTCGGTATACACGGCTATTTAAATAGATTTTTAAACGGTCGAGACGGTTTTGCACTGCTTTACACGGCTAATCGGCCTGCACGACTAGCTATAGAGTAGTGTTTACACGCTGTGTAAACGGCTTATACGCCGTCTAGGTAAACAGTAGTATCTGGTGACATTTCTAATTTCTTGTCACGTAAATTTCTCCGGGAAACTAAAGAGTGGAGGACGACTAGACGGTACTGGTACATGGTAGTGGGTGGCGGCCAGTGAGCAAACGATCGAGATGGCATGATGATGATGGCAGCAGGTTCGACTACAGTACACCGTCGATTCGTCGAAGTCGAGGAAGAAGAATTGTGGTGGATTTTTTTTTCGAAAAAGAAGGGTGGGTGTTGGGTGTTCAAACTGTGCATAGTCAACTGGTCCTAGGTGGTGTTTGGTTGAAAAGTGAAGTAGCATTTTTTAAATGAAATGGTTCTTATATAGTGGTTTGCTTGCAAGGATGGAGCGACTTCGTTTTTCGCTTGGTTGAAGGGATAGGATGACAGATTGTTTTGGACCGTCATCCTCCGTTTATGGTCCAACATGTCAGTGAACCAGGCCATCTTCCATCTTCCTCTGAATCTTGAGCGGATATTCGCTCCTAGGAACCGCTCCGTTCATGCGCTCTCCATCCAAACAAGGGATGAAACGGCTCCATCCCAGTAGGCTCCTGAACCAAACACTACCCTAGTTGGATCGCTGGATCCCTTGTTATTTTCTGTCGAATTTCGTTTCTCCGTATATACTTACAGATAATTTAACTGGAGACCGGTGTACACAGATATGTGCAGGCTTTCAGGGGAGTATAGGCGATAGCTGGGCAGAAACAAAAAGAGCAAGCCTTTTCAGCCTTTGGATCCCGCATGGGGACAGAGCCTTGATCTCCTTGTCCCCCCGCCTCGGTTCCCGTTGCACGGCGGCGGCGACGACGCAGGGAGCGGATGAGATCGATGGGTCGGAGAAGAAGGCGGCCGGCCAAGGCCAGTCCCGGTGGACGCGGATGAGATCGAGTACGGAGTACACGCTCGCAGGCATGGGAAGGCGCCAACCCACCCCCCCCCCCCCCCCCCCCCCCCCCCCATGTACGAGCAGGGAGCCAGAGACAAAAGCTCTCTCGCGCGAGCTGGAGGTCAGGATCAGAGGATCCAGGCTCCTCTTCGCTCCCATGCATGCGCGCTCGATCTCCTCCTCCTGCGGCTGCACGTGTGGTGTGGGTGTGCACGTGCTAGCACACCGTGTAGCTTTGCTTGCTGCACCTGCACGGCTGCACACTAGCTAGCATCTACGGGTTCTGTTCTCCCCGGGTGCCGTGACTGGGTGGGTGTACACGCGTACTGCGCCGCGTGCTGCCCTGTCGTGCATGCGCGCGCATGCATGCAGCTGGTGCACAACAGCCACGCGTGTCCGCCGGCTAGCTAGGGTTTACCTGGCCGTGCAGCCGCAACGAAGGGTGGTGAACTGCACGTTGGGTGAGCCGAGCGAGCGCGCAGATCAATCAGACGGTACGGTCGTCGTCGATCCCAATCTGCATGCGTATATGCACCCCACTGGTAGTTCGTTTTGGACGTGTCTTGTTGTCCTACCTGCTAGCAGCTGCTGCCACACGCCTACTCCCACAGGTGTGTTCGCCCTTGTTGATCCGAGGACGACGACGGAGAGGGTACGAGAAAGAAGAGAAAGGGGGTTGAGGTTTCTCCACTTCTTTTTTTAGCACGAGCGGATCAAACCAAATTTCTTTATTTCTCCTCTCACTGCTGCTCCTCCATTTCTTTTTTTTTTCACTACGTACCTCATCAACCGCTATGGAATCAAGGATAAAATCCGTATCACACCACTCGATCAACTATTGCAAAATGTACAAATTACAACCTTTAACTCCAATAGTTGTATTATATTATATTATATTATATATAACACTCTACGCATGCGGACCTGCATTCCCCTAGCTCCTCTCCGTACTCCTATACGTGTGCTAGCTTAAAAAAAGGAACGGGGGAGCAAACAAAACAGAAAAAAGCTGGCCGCGCTGTTCGCCCACAACTGGACGTGTCCCTCCCGGCTCCCGTGCCGCGTGCACGGACGCACGCCAGTGGGGCCCACACCGCCCCGCGCAACAGGCTCGGGCGCTCAGCAACCCGCGGCCCGGGCCCCGCACAAAAGGGGCAGGTCGGATCAGCCAACCGGGCAGCCGCTCCACGCACCGGATCCCGTGAGCACATGTCGGTCGCGATCGGTAGTAACGCGAAGCGAGGCCAGCAGGCAGCAGCCAAGTCGGGCCACCGGCACGGCGCCACGCGTACCTGCCGGGATCCTCTGCGCGCGGCCTCGCTGGCCCCCTCCTCTGATCAGTTCTTGGCATCTCACTGACGTCGCGTCGCCCGTCGTTGCTCTCTCTAGATTAACGGTGAACCGTCAACTGCCCATGCTCTGCTATCATGCCGCTCTAGTTCAAAGGAGTAGAGGAGTCTCCAAAAACTATAAAAAAATCTATTGTAAATCAAGCTCTTTTTTACACATTTGACCTGGCCGCTGATTCTTCGTCGACGGCGGCGGCGCACAGGCAGAGGCAGACAGACGTGACCGCCTTCACGTCTGTGTGACCGTGTCCGTCCCGTCCAGCCTGTGCCTCCGTCCGCCGCTGTCCCCCTGGCAGGCGGCCCCTTGCCTCGCCGGACGGGACGGGCTCCCAAAACAATTTACATACAGTATATTCGAAGCCCACACACCTCGTGATCCATATTGCAGACTTTTTGCACATAAAAATGCCCTTCAATGTGTCCACAGATCCTAGTTGATCCTGAACTGAATAAAAAAGAAGAGAGAAAAGAAACCGCTGAGAGACCCTGGCACTGTTATATTCAGAAGATCACATACGACCTTGCAAACAAAAGGATCCTACAGTCCGATCCCCCCAAATAGGAGGTCAGGTACACACAAAGGATCGGATCATCATAGGATCCATACTAGCATCAAACTCTCAACAGAACAGCACGGACACTCGGACAGACAGGGCAAAGAACACCAAAGGGGTACACAGAACACATACACTTTGTTCTGCTGGCCAGCTCAGCACCAGCACCAGCACCAGCCGGCTTCTTTCAGCTTATTCTTTCTCACAGAATACTAGTGAACAAAACAGCCGAAATCAGCCGGCTTTTAGACCAGCCAAACAGAGTCAGAGCTCCCAGTATAGATTGCAGGCTTGCGCAGCAGAGAAACTGATGAATGCAATGCGAATTATTGGTTTATTTCTATACGATGGCGCGCGAGACGGCCAATCTAGGCGCGCGGCAGTAACTCCATGGTACCATGGTTCACCGAAAATACAGGGGATAAGCTATTTCCATCATTACTATCTGGAGTCAAAAGGTTACTCGGTTTACCCTGCTGATATGTCAACACGTCAGCGATCCAGGAGACCTGATGATTAGCAGAAACAACTGTTCGACTACGACTTCCGCCGTTCTTCGGGGGTATGGACTATGGGTGTGCCGAGACTTGATCCACCGGCTGTGACCGAGTCGCGGCGCATAGGGGGGTGATGCTTTCTTTCAGTATATGCAGCTTCATGATTGCCGTTGGGGTTGTGGTGCTAATAGCACTCGCTGAAGCAGAAAAAGAAGCCCTTTGGCTTGTCTTCCTTCTTGCCCTTTGGTGTGTCGCCGAGGTCACCCCGAGAAGCCATCAGTGAGCTTGTCCCAGGAGATTCCGGAGGCAGGATTGTGTTCTCCGAACTGAATGTGCGGCGAGGGGCCAACTTTTCTTGTGGTGAAAGGGTGGATAGGTAATGTAGGAGCATTTGCACTATCTGCGTGAAGTTTGGTCTGTCGTTCGGGTCTTCCTTCCAGCAGGATGTTAGTATTTCTGACAACTCCTCAGGCAAGTTATCTGCACTTGGTCTGATATTCTGCAGAAAATAAGGCTTTTATCTTGTTAAATGCAAAATGCATGCAGCAGTGTAAGGATAAAAAAGAAACTTGTGATTAAACATATTGGAAACACCATACGAGATATACACGTACATAAACATACACAAGCGAACACAATCCAGGAATGCCTCCAACAGTTATTTTGAATAATGCCTCGCGATTAAAGTATCAGATGTTACCTTGAAAGCAGCAGCGTACGCAGCTTGCAGATTGGACATGCCCTCGAAGGGCAGCTTATTGTGAAGGAGTTCCCACAGCACAATTGCAAAGCTGTAAACATCTACTTTGTGGTTGTAGTGCTTCTTTTCTCCATGCCTCAACGTAACTGTGCTGTACAACTGTTGAGACATTCCAGGATACATCAATAATAATAAAGAAAACAAAGGATCGGGAAACTGACAAATATGACGCAATAATAGAAACCTCAGGGGCCATCCAACGGTATGTTCCTGTCTCAGCAGTCATCATCTCTGTTAACGTCTCTTCTCTAGCCAAACCAAGATCAACAAGTTTGACTGTTCTCTGGTCTGCAGTCAGCAACAGATTCTCTGCAAATAAGGAAAGAAAAAACAACGGACACGAGATCAACTTTGTCTGAATAAACATGTGTCAGGCAGATCCTTAAAAGAATGACTTGAGAGAAAAGATGAGCTCCGGAAGATGAACATAGACCAATGAAATTCCTGATAACTGTCCACAAGATGCTATGCTTCAATAATTCAAATAATTAAAAAAGGCATTGTTAGATCGAACATATCTGATCTGAAACAAGTAATTTTCTATTCACGAACAGGACGACATAGCCAACGAAGTCAACATCTTCACACTATGCTTATGTCATGACCAATCATTCAGGGCTAATTTATATTTCTTGATGCGTCTGGGACAGGAAGTGACAGTAGGCTGGGAAAGTCATGCACTAGCTACATCTCATGCTTAATGTTTTATTACTTGATAAATTACACAGTAGAATCACGACACAAACTGCAGCTTCAAGTTGACATACTATACTGACTAAATCCAAAACTAATCAATCACTTTCTAGTGAATAAAATACTTCTTCATATCTCTCTAATGCACTTCTATAATCTTCTTTAATAAAATATCCTCTGCATTTTAATCACCAAAAGCTCAACACATTTACCTTCTACTCCCTTTGTTTTAAAATATATGGCGTTTCGAATAAGCCAAGTAGCTGAAATGAATTAATTAGCTTGTCCTAAACATCATATACTTAAGAACGGAGGGTGCACTAACTTTGCACTAGAGGCTACCTGTAGAACTATACCCATGACAGTCATCAACTATCTGATGGATGTACAAGAATTATCTATATTTGTGGGCAGCATAGTGCTTTGTTATACAGCAAAGTATCGAACTGAACATGATCATGTGCTGCTAGCCTGTTGGAATCTCTATACAAAAGAATAGAATCCACCCTTGAAACGTGAGTGTCAGAACTGAAGCTGCCTAAACTTTCATTAGGTTCTCTATAAGGATCATACAAACTCAAACTTGAGTACATCCACATATGAATTCATCCAAACACTTCAAAGTTAAAGGATTCAAACTGGTGTCTGCAACATGAGGCTCACAGCTCACCAAGAAAAACCTTTAACTGCTATGTATATATCATTTTTTTTGTTAAAACATTATGTTGGGTATGTAGTAAGCTTTCTGATATCAGCAACATGATAATCTTGATGAATTACTAATACCTGCCATAGAACTATACCACACTGCAATAAAGAATAGCAAGCATGGGACAATAGACCCCGAGACAACCATGGTAGAATGAGTGAAATATACAATGTCAACAAGTGGCACTTGCCATCTGGACCCCATCTTAGAAGAGAACAGTGATAGCAGAAATAAAAATGTATCTTAATCACAATGTATAAAGTAAGATGTACAAAATGGGGTGAAAAACTTGATGTGATTCAAATATAAGAATATGCCACAAAACTAGAGGAGACACTGCTTTTACAATCACCAAACTGAAAAAAGACAGCTTTTTAAAAAAGAAAAATTATGATAGTTTCTACAATCTCAATAACATGTAATGACAAAGTTTGCCATAAAATTTAAAAAACATATAAAATTGTTCAAAGAATGATGCTAGATATAAGATTAGCTCTGCAACCGATATGACCATGCCAATGAAATTATGCATCACTTATTCAGTACCGGTGCGAAATTACAAGATTGTTTACATTTAAGCGAAGCCAAACAATCTCAGATATCATAGCATATGATAGTGCAAGGAGAATAAACTTCTCATCCCACAACTATATGGCACATTTCCACCTGAGCTAGACCCACAAAAATGCCATTAAAAGATTAATGTTACACTATAAAAATAAATAATCGACTGTTAAAAACAAGAAGTAGATATTGCTGGTTAAGTATTTTTCCAAAAGAAATAAAGACACATGCACGGTAAACATGGTGAAAAGAAAAGGTATTATCCACAGTTTGCAGAAATCTATCAAAAGTAAGCAGTGAATAATATAGAGAGCACAAGATGATCAGATCACAAAGTGACGAGTGTTACCAGGCTTAAGATCACGATGAATGATCCCATGTGCATGTAAGCATTCCATAGCTCGGGCAATGTCCAATGCAAACCCCACTGCTACACGAGGCTCAAGGCTCCTAGGCCTGAGATTGACCAAGTACTTCCGCAACGAGCCCCCCACTAGAAGCTCAGTCACCACCACCATGACAGGTTCTAGGCAGGCCCCGATAAACTGTAAAACAAGCGGACATAGTTTTTAATACACAAATCCCTCTTGGTCATCTCCTTGATGCGGAAATAATAGATCGAGTCTGCAAAAGTAGACCTTAACGAGATTCTTGTGCTGCACCCTTGACAGCATGGACACCTCTCTCAAGAACCTCCCCTCCCTCTTGGTCATCTCCTCAGGGGTTTCCCCTTTGTGCACAATCTTGATGGCAACATTTTGGTTCTTGTACCTGCCAATCCCAGCATCAAATAAATGCTCAATTAGGAGAAAATCGATCAAATGATCAGGAAGTTGCAGATGATAGTTCAAGAAGATGAGCCTTACTTCCCCTCATAGACCTTTGCATGTCCGCCCTCGCCGATGCGTGGCCCAACAAAGAGAAGCTTCGGGTCGATAAGCCACTTAGGATCGATGGAGAGACCTTCACCTGCGTAGAACCCACTCCCAGATTCCATTCTTGACGGCGACTATCTGATTTGGTTCTTGTGGGGTCACACGACCCCACTGCAAACTTAAATAAAAGATCAACTTTTTAGAAAGCACTCGGTTTGTTAGAAAGGTATATCAAAGAGCACAGATAGAAAACCCCACGGAACATATAGGGAAAAAGGCTGAGACCTTGTGAATTCGACAAATTTACTTTTAGAAAGTATTTAAAAGTTGGTTAGCACACGAGTAGATAACCTTACAGCAAATGAGTAGGTCCCGTGTACTCTACAAATCCTGGTATTCCAAAAAAAAATGGAAACCAGTAGATGTAAATAGTAGGAACAAATGGCGGAAGACCTCATCAGGTATATGTATTTCCACCAAGTTTCAAAAAATTAGAAAGTAGAATTTACACAGGATCCTTTTATTTTATACCTACACTAGGTTATCTAGGGGTGTTCATAATACATCGCTACATTCGGATACTTGCAGAAGGTAGAATTTATCAAATATATGGGGCTTATTCTAGGTTGCGCCTTATTACCTATGTCCATGTGACGGCATGTACATGTGGTCAACAATCGAGTCACTTCCAAAAGTAGAATTTGTGGAATACACAACAGTGTCGTACACATTAAGAACACCTCGCTGGAAACGGCTGTGCGCTAGAAGGTCCTCGATATTCGAGAATTTGAAAGCATTTGCAAGTTTGGTGGAAAAGGCACGGAAACAGAGCACGCCACCGAAAATGGCTGCAATGGAGTGATCACGTGTACTCGACTAAATTGCACATCAGCCTCACACGGCATGATAGTTTCCCCTAAGCGCCTAGTGAAGAAGAACCAACTAGGACCTTACCCACAGCAAAAGAAGTAAAAGAATGAAGTACTAGAAACCTAATAAAACTCCATAAACACTGAAAATGCAGGGCCACCCGTACTGAACAAGTGAGCTGTTTGAATGCAGTTGGGCGCAAAACTACAGCAATCGAAAACTATTTATCGCCTTTCTCCTTTGCCTCAAGTTGTTTTTTTCCTCATGTATACCATCTATCAGAAAAAGAATTGCCCACGGCATTGCATCACAAGCAGGGGCGGACCCAGCATAGGACATGGGTGTACACATGTACAACCGATATTTTTTAAAAAAAATTGAAGTTAGTAGGTAAAATACATAGTCAGATCCGAATACAATTAGTATACGTCAGGCTTTGGGGGTTCGATTCCGCGTAGCAGGAAGGGAAGAGAATGGGCGGGCATACCTGCCGGATGCTCGTCGGCGGCGAAGCGCCCGACGAAGAGCTGCCCGAGGGGTCGTCGCCGCTGGGAAAGGAAGGCCGAGAGAGCGCGTGAGAGGAAGGGAGGGGAAGGCGTGGAGAGGAGATCCGAGCACAAATAGCTTACAATAGGGTTCGGGGTCCTCGGTTTCGCACAGCGAGGAGGGAAGAGAAGCGAAGGGAAGGGAAGGGAAGGGCAGGGCGTACCTGGTGGGTGCTCGTCGCCGGCGACCGGCCCGGCGAGAAGACCTGGCGAAGGGCGGCGCCTCACGCCCAGCCGTCGCCGCCAGGAAACAGGGCCACGAGAGAGTGGGGGAGAGGTAAACGGGAGAAGAAGTGTACACTGAAGGAAGAAGTGCATTTGACTTCCCGCGACTCTTCCCCGTACTCCGATTTTCCATTTTTTTTCTCTACATTTTCCAGTCGTCTCCAAGTCTCCAACAATAACCACGGTAGCTATAGGAGCGGTTCCAACGGTTTTAGATAGTTTATCAGCTCTAAAAATATTGATCTACTCCATATGTTTCAAATTATTAGTCGTTTTACCTTTTCTAGATGCATAATTTTTTTAATACATCTAAATATATAGATATATATCATGTATAAATGCATAGCAAAACGATGTATCTAAAAGAATCAAAACGACTAATAATTTAGGACGGAGAGAGTATATTTTAAAATACGTATGATAGATAAAAATAACATCTTCAATAGTCTACGACTATAATATGATTTTGAAACTAGCATAGGTCCACGTGTAATACGAAACTAAATGCTGCGTACATTTCTATCTTTTTTTTTGAAAAGTGTTGATTTCTATCCTTACCATAACAAATTTTAGACAATTCGTTGCTAAAAAAATCTGACCAATTAAAGTTTAAACCACATTTGTGATAATTTTTTATAACAAATATGTCTATGATATGTGAAACATGTGGCTAAAAAACTATGGCAAGCTATAACTACGGAAGTACCGAAATACCAACTAGTTTAGTTTTATAACTAGTAGGTTTGGCTCTATTTGGTTCTGCTAGCTTCTAGTCCTGTCCAGTGATTTTCTCCAACTCAGATGCATTTGTTTAGGCCTATGAAATTAAAAATTTAAAGCACTATGAGTTCTAATACGGTGAAGATTCTACATCACCGGAGTTTTTTTTGGTGAAATGCTACTCTGTTTTCTCTTGAAATGAAATATCCAATTTGTTTTAACAAGTAATGGAGGATCGCAGATTCGTGCGGTCAAGGTCGCCAAGCACTTGCAATAAGCGTGCAAACAAGCAATCGTACTTGATAGGGTAGAAGCAGTGCTGATAGAAAATGGTAACCTCGTGTCATAAGATATGCGCGAAATGGAGGGTTGAAAACGAGAGGTGTGCAAAAGGTCCAAAACGCTCTTAAACAGGTCAGATTAGCTTCCCCAAATTTTAATCAGCGGGCCCGTGGTATAGGGGATTAAACTATTTCGCTTGCATCTTCAAGATATCACTAGAGGAAAAACAGCTGGTAGTCCTATTGGCAGCAGGATGCGTACGTGTTTGAGCATATAAAAAATAATAGAGTTCGCTAAAAACAATGTGACACCTAATTTTTCTATTATTTACGTCGGCAGCTTCCTATTGCAAAAAGAGAGATTTTTGTTGATAATATTTCTCTCTACTCTTTATGCCAAGAAACTCTCGTATTCATAGGGGATATGCTAATTATAGTCCTTGCCCCAATCGCGCTAACAGCACGATTTCAAGATATACTTTTAAGTTCTTCCATTTTTAGGAGGGAGTTCGCACTGTTTGTCTGTGGTTGTTGTGCGAATAAATTTGTGTGTAAAAGGAAACATCCAAGCTTCGCTTCGGATGCTTGTGCTGTACTTGGCAGTTAGTCAAATACTTGTATCAGCACAGTACCTGCACGGGTATATTTACCGTAAAAATACATCGTTGATCTAATTTTCTTTTACCATAGTTTACAAATTACAGTACAATTTTTTTTGAAAGAACCAAATTACAGTACAATGAAAATGGTGATTCTGTCCCGAAGGAACTGCCTTTGTCCATAGGATAACTGAAAAGAGAAACCCTGCCTCCGTTTATCAAAAAAAAAAAAAAATGGCTCGGTTGATCGTCAACTCCATCGGCGGCGATATATCGAGCCCGGCTAGTAGTCGACCCTGGCAGCGTGAATAAAAGAATTCACCGCCGCTTACGCGCCGCGCCTTAAACAAATGCGCGCGCACGTAACCCCGCTGAGCGCTCATGATTGGAATCTGAGAGCGCGTGGCGATCGTCACCGGGCGATAGCGATGCGCAGCAGCAGCAGCAGGCAGATCGGCGAGGAAGCGAGGGTGAAGGTGGCGCGAAGCAGCCGCACGCGGCGCCGGCGGGATCCGCGCGCCTAATCATGGCCCGGTCGAGCTAATCGCGTTTGTTAATGACGGTTGGCTCCTCCGTCCGACTCTGACGGGGGGGGCACTTGGCGGAAGCAGCGCGACCACAGCACGGACGGAGCAGTACTGTACCGGATCTTTGGGATTAGGGTGGTGCTCGTGGAGTATATTCTTTAATGTTTGACTTAGTATTTCTGTACGACACTGGCATTCACAAGGATTTTTTTTGTTTCTTTTTGTGACGGACGGACGAACGAGTCGCGACGCGATCCAGAGGCGAGAGGTGGTAGCGACGGTCACTCGCAGCACCGGTTGTTTTCCCCCGGCCTCGCAAGTCAAAAGTTATTGACAAAGTCCGGTACTGGCTGCATCTACGACCACCACTTTAGGCGGCCGGGTAGATCGATATGCAAATTCCTTGTGTGAGTTTTTTTTTGAAAAAAATCTCTTTAACTGGCTTGAATGAGCTGGTTATACCCCCGGGGGATCGGAAGAAGTCCTTTTTAATTGGCTTGTATTTATGTGCGTGCGTTTCTTAAAAGGTGTTTTTGCGTGGACAGGTAGGTAGTCCATGACGTTTCATTCCGCGGTTCTTCAGAGAGAACATGGGACGGGGGCCAGATGAGAGCGACATCAATGAGATTGTACAAGTTCATCGTCTGTAAACAGCGAAGAGCTGGAGAAGGCCTTCAAGGATTACGGTGGTAGAATCTCAGTAAAATTGTTTTTTCTATGACAACCAGACGATGCAAAGTTGTGCATAGGCTAGCAGCCTTACTTCTCACGCACCCACCTCCTCTACTAGTTCGATCAGCACGCACTTCTTTAGCCTTCTTTACCAAGGAGACCACTATACTGTGTACCTTTGCGATGAGTCCTGATTGGATGCACAACTACCAGTTCTTCGTATGCAGGTCAACAAAAAGCTAACACTCTGTTCGGCCTGTCTACTTTCGTTTTATTTTTACTTTTTTCGGCTTATTCTCTCCCACAGAATCCAGCTTATTCTTTCTCACAGAATACTATTGAACCAGTCGAAATCAGCCGAAACTTATTTATGTTATCTGCATCATCTAGCAACTTTTCTCGCAAGTTGCTAGGGTTACAAGTGTACACGAAATGCACAAAGATAAGCTGAGAATTTACACAGTATGGTTTACCTCATCAGGATCACCGATCTCAAAGTTATTCACGAGTATATATAAGCAAGCAGGGAGCTTAATTATACTCACCAAGCTAGTTTCAATGATTGACTTATATTAACTTGCTATGGCCTTTATGGAGCTTGGGATGGGATATTGGTGATCTGCTCAAGCAGTTTCCCCTAATAACCATTTCAGCATATACGGGATGGATGATGCACAAGTTTTGCCTTTCCCCAATCCTCTAGATCTTCATTTTCTTCCTATTTGCATATATACATTCTGTTCTAAACTCTCTCTGGACAAAATAACAATTCAAACATTTATTAATTCAACCACACATAATTCAACAATGTTTCAAATCCATAATTCGAAGATTCAAATTTGAAATTCAATATAGGTCCAAATGCACCAAACACGATCGATGTGTCTGCTTGTGTTAATCACTCACCACAGATCAGTGTTCACTAAAAGAACATCATGGATCAAAATTGTCCAGATGTTCGTCGGACCTTATACAAAATTTGCATGATATTTAATGAGTGACAATTAGCAAATTATAAATTGCTTCCGGATCACATCGCATTGCACTAGCCAATAGGTCAAGCGGTCTTGTCTTGTGAGGCCCAATACATAAAAGACACGGCTGCTGTGGGGGAAAAGGTTGAAACAACAGAGGTGGGAGAGCCTGGCATGCAGAGACCTAACAATCTATCAAGATACATCAGTTTGTAACTTTTCAAGAGTTCTAGTGCGACTACAGTTTTACTGGTGGATATGAGATCACCTACGCTTGTACAGGCAAGGTTTCAACTGGGGCCAATCGATGCTCTTTGCCACCTTACTCTTTTCCTGCAGGGGCACGGTAAGGCACTGGGTTCAGGGTAAGGGCCGAATCATTGCGACAGTTATTAAGGTAGCAAAAGGTGCAGCTAACCTTTTTCCTGAAGTAGAACAGAATGAACATTTTATTTTTCTCGTCCTGCAGAAAGGATACCAGCAACCAATTAGAAAGCATGATCAGAAGCATCTATTTTCAAGCAAATGAAGTATTTATCTTTCATGAATACAAGATGCACTGTATATCTGAAATTATGAAGGTACCAGAACGAAAGGGACTGAACAAACTTCAAGCACATTACAGAATCTCATATGTAGAATATGACAATCACATGTCAAGCACATTACAGAATCTCATATGTAGAATATGGCAATCACATGTCAATGCAAACATTTCACAACCAACATTCATACAAGCTTCACAAAGAGGGGCCAACAAACCAATTAGTTTCTGAACCACATTGTAAAGATGCAATGGATAGTCGGATATAGCTCCAAGAGTCATAATATCCTATTCTGCTATTAATCAATGCATTGAAGCCACATACCAGCACCGTATATTTAGATTTACCCAGCTATTTTCATACTGCAGGACATAATATACAGCGACAATACAGCGCTTGCACATGGTTTTAACTATAACACATGCCCTAGCTTGTGTTAGACACCACACAACCATAACAAATAAAGTAGGAGAAACTAAACAGTGAACGGAATGGACCTCCACTTCTAAATTAAATGTATCTGTTCTACTGTAATCTGGATATACTAATTTTGAGCCAATAACTGCACGTCAACAAATATCTCAAATTGAAGAAACTCACAGGCAGGCATTTGAGTTGCTGTTTCATCAGCACATGATGGGTCATACGATTGATCTTACATATACAGAGAGTAGACTGATTGGGTCCATAGGGAACCCATGCTATATACAACTACCTCGTCATAATTCAAATAATAACTCAGCTGAGGAAAATACTAAAGATGCAAACCTTTGAAACAAGGGAAAAGCCAAGCTGGGTGATGGCTTTAGAAAACTTTTCAGGGTCAGCACCTCCGTTATTTGGGTCTAGCCTACTTCGCACTTCAGCAATAACAAGCCAACCACTGCATAAACAAATCTATCAGTAAAGAAAACAAGAGGCATAGACCCTTTGCAGTAAAGTTGCAGTAGCTAATGATTTAAGCAGACCTTGGCTTGAGAACCCTATTTGCTTCCTCCAAGTAACTTGGATAGTTGGTTCCCATCAAAGAAAGACAAAATATTGCAACATCTACAGAGAACGGCTCCAATGGAGTCTGCAGCAATGGAAAAAATGTTTCGTCGAATTAATGATTTGAATACAAATTGAAATTTGGTACCCATTTTATTCAGTTTGAATATTCCTAGGTCCATCCTGGGGTAAACCATAATGTTTGATAAAGAACAAGAGGTCCTTTCGAACAGCCTGTTGTAATATGGAAGTCCTATGTCATAAATTCATTCATTTGCATGTTACTAGTATTAGGAATAGAAAAATTCTCAAAAAGGGGAATAGGAAGAACCATAGGTACTCTTTTGATGAAGTAAAGGTAAAGGCATAGAACATAATCATCAACGATAAAATGAACAATATAATTGTCGTTCTGACTGTGACTATTTGGGTCACCCAACACTTCATTTCCTATAAGTTAGTGAACATGACACAGATGCAATTATGTCATATTAAAGAATACATAAAACAATTTTTTTGCTTAATTGATGCATCTCATAGCGATTATATTAACTTAGGCACATTACCTTCAACTCGTTCATCAAAACAAAATATTCAATTATAATAGCTTTTATTAAAAAAATAGGAACAACATATTAACATCAAGGAAATACACAGTCCTCAAGCTTACCAAGATTCATGCAAAAAATACACAGATGGCATAGAACTACCAGGAACATTTAGCAAAATAACAGAAATGGTAGCTACCTAACAATGCAAAGCATCAAAAAGTATTAGGCAGCCAGTGCTTACATGAGCCATATCACAAGCAATCACTGAAGGATCATCTGAAACAAGATCAATGGAGAAAACCTTATTCTCAACATTTTTTGCAACTGCGGCATTGCCTGCGACATGTAAATGGTAATCTCATAATTGCACCAGGAAATAAAATGATGTATGAGGGAGAAAACTTGCAAAACCCATCAGCTTCAGGACAATAAGAATAGTGTTACCACAGCCAAAATCAGCAATAGTCCATGATGCATTATGACTCTTCAACCAATTGATTATCACATTTACTGGCTGCTCTGGCCAATGTGACATCTGTTCTCGATATCCTGTATGATACTAAAAGAGGGTAACGTGAATTCAAGCATGTAACCTCATGGACATGGTTATCACAGCAAGAAGTTTTTGCGATAGAAATATGGAATATGCAAACCGAATTATTTTTTTTAAAGTGAAGAACAAAATAATTAAAATTGGTCTAGTATAGATGAAAGTATGCAAAAAAAAAAGTTAACAATGTGGCACTGTACTTATGATTCTCAGGAAATAAATTATGGAGATCCGCACAATGCCCAAATTTTCGTTAGCTAGAAACAATGTGATGGCAAGATGGAATTTCCCTTTTAGTATTAGCAGTGCCAGTAGTAAAACAGGGGTGAAAAATAACTTACCACATCAAAAAGGTTTGGGTCATTTTTGAAGTAGTCAAACGCATCCTGCCCACTGGAAAGATAAACACATGTGCGAAAATGTGAAACATGCAAGAAAAAGACCTCTGCTATTTACGAATTCCAAGAGTTAAAGGCCCTTTTAGTATTCAGAAAGTATGCTTCAGTAATGATAAAGCAACCAGGCATACAAATTCATATGAGAATTGTTAACAGTAAGTCAAGGCACAACAAACAGGGAAAATGTCAAGGGCAATTATAGTCTACATAGCCTCCCATCACTATAATGAATGATAATTATCAGTATTTGTACAGAGAGTAGGAGCTAGTGAGATATAAAACCATGTAACTATCTTTAAAATACAAATTCTTAGGCCTAACTATTGTCTAAAATTTGTATGCAATCACAGAAAGTATATCATTTAAGCCAGCCAACACATCTACCAAACAGAGGTGTAGTGTGTAGAATGTGAACCTGCAAGTGTAGAGCTTCTCGTTTAGCATTCTGAAATGGCCACCAGATAACCTTGCACGCATCTAAAATGTCAGCAAACAACAAATCGGTTAATTTGTTCGCATAAAACGACCAAAGAAAGAAACAGAAGGTAAACCCCATGAGGTCATATATCAAGCCATCTTTAACAACTCCTACTTCGCAAAATTAGTTAGATTTGTCAGGTAGCAAAAAATCTACACCAAATGTTTCTACCTTAAATGAAATGACGCGCAGTCCTCCTGCGCTGTTCGAGAAAAAAAATACACCAAATGTGAAATGTTGTGTGAATTGGAGCAATACAGTAGACTCAACAAAGCACAAAGGCATATGGTGGCGGTCCCTAATTTAGTCATATTTTTTATTCTGCAGCCTCTTATAATTAGATACACAAAAAGATTACCAATAATTGCTCGTCCTACACGAACACCAATACATCGATCATCCCAATGAGCACAACCTACTGTAAATATTCGCGTTAGCATCGAATTTTCTAGCAAGTAAGCAGTCCAGCAGCTCAACAAAGTTTGCAACTGCAACCGACGAAGCCTCCACTGCCCACTCCGCTGCTGAATACTTCCCCGAGCCGTAAACTCCTAGGAACCTGTAATCCAAGTAATATATGTTACCTTGTCGAGCAGGCTCGAGGTGTTGCCTCGCTTGGGTGTGGCCACGGCCTGGCCGGTGCCGTCCTTGCGCCGCCGCTTCGCCGGAGGGGAGGACGGCGGTGGGGGAGCGGCCGCTGGCGGAGGCGCTTGTTGCGAGGACGACGAGGGCTTCCGGCGGTTCCGGCCGCCACCTCGCCGGCGCCGCTTGCGGCCACCGGCGGCGGACTCCTGCGGAGGCTCCATGGGGACGCGAGGGGGGCTGCGCGAGGGTTCCCCGGGTTCCAGCAGGTTGTGCAGCTGACATTGTGGCCCACTATCGCAGAGCTACGTTGCTGAATCCATAACGCGGGCCGCCATTCCTGATTGGGCCCAATACTGTGTCCTTAGCCAGTGGGTCTCCTTTGCGTCCCGTGCCTGACCGGACCTGGGCCGTGTCGGGCTATGCCGTCCGTTTGGCCATCTATTTTGAAAAATACCGACCTATTCATCCCTGTTTGGGAAGATTCATAGGAAAAAGTTAGTTTATTTCACTTTAGAACATAATACATACGTATATTGAGGAGGAATGGATTTATCTAAATAAAAACCTTTGCCACTTTAATGCTTCGCGTGTTAACAACTTAGGAGAAAGAGGAAAATTGCAAAAACCATCTCATATCTCCTGTGTAGTTTTTTTTCCTCCCATAAGCCGTTCCATTACAAATGCAAACTTCTTCTTGAGTTTGTTATGTTATTTGATAATAGTTTTGAAACTCGACTAGTCCCGTGTAGTTAAGTTAAATGCGCGGTCAATTGCTTAGCCTGAGCATCCAGCGGACCAGCGGAAGTGCGGAACACCCAGCTTGCACGACAAGGGGTTTGTTTGGATTTGGAGGATTAAACATCTAATATTTCAAGACTGTTTAGAAAGATTAAATATAATTATTTATAAAACTAAATTCAGAACTTTCAGACTATTTCACGAGACGAATATGTTAAGCCTAATTAATTTATAATTTATACATATTTATTGTAGCATCACATAGGCTAATTGTGAAAAGATTAGACTTAATAGATTCATCTTAAGAAATAGTCTGGAAACTATAGAATGAGTTTTATTATTAATTTACGTTTAATACCTATAATAAATATCTAAATATTTAATGTGATAGGGTTAAAGTTTAGACGGTGGGTAAAAAAAGCTCACTGACTCTCACCCTGACACGCCTCGTGGCTCGTGCAGTCACGCCAAATAAATGCTTCTCCCTCTCCCTCCTCGCCGGCACGGCGACAACGACCGAGATATACGAGTGACGAAGGAAATCACGGGGCCCGCCTGCCAGTGTCTCGTCGGTAACACGCGGGTCCGCCAGGAGATCCCGACTTGCGCCCAAAGAAGATGGCAGTATCTAGCCGCAATTTTGTATTCCAGAACCTTATCCATACACCCTCACTGACATTCATACCCCATAATGGGTCCCACCAGGACACGTGAGCTCAATAGGACCCCAGCGGATTCGCAATTTACGGACAGGCCCCTCGACCCGGGGAAAGCGACCGGAGGCTCGCTCGCTGACGCGTGGGGCCCGGCATTAAGTCCCCCAACCGCACCGCCTAGAGAGCTTTCCCTTCGCTCGGAAGCAAACGGCCGAGGCGTGATAAAGAGGGGCACCGGGTGTCCAGGCCTTGGCCGCATCGACACACTCCCCGCACCACCACCACCACCGTCGCCGCTGCGGCTCACGGCTACGCAGCCCGCTCTCCCGTCCCCCTCCTCCCCTCTCTCCGCTTGCGTCGAGGGTTCGCCCCGAATCGATCGCCCGACTGACTCCGCTAGGGTTCGGCCCGATCGCCGCCGCTTCGTCCTCCCCGCGGGGGTTTCCCCGGACGCGATGTCGGACCGGAGCTCGCCGGTCGCGCCGACATTCTTCCCCTTCGGCCCGCAGGCCGAGGCGTGGGACGTCACGTTCAAGGTGAGCCCCCCGGCCGAAAATCTGTGGATTCGTACTTGGGTTCTTCGCGATTTAGGGGACACGGTAGTGGCGTGAGGTGTGGGGAACCGCCGCCTTGTTTATCAAAAAAGAAAAAGACTCACAGCCTTTGTTCATGGGTTCGGTTTGATCGTTGTGGGGAGAGGCCCGGAGGTCGGGGGTTCCTGTGTTGAATCGTCGATCGGCCCTTGGAGATTGGGGATTTGATCGATGGAAACCCCTGTGGTGCTAGGGTTTTGCGGTTTGTTTTGTTAGTGCAGATTTTTTTCTTCTCCAGGAATAATTTTTTGGTAGGCTACGGAGTTTTAGTGAAGATGCTTCTGTGGTGTGAGATGAGTTTCTTGTGCGTGCTTATTATCAAAAAACGGCTTTGGATGGGGATTTATCTGTCTGTAGCGTTGCCTGATAGTTAATAAATAGTGAAGATGGTACTATGTTTGCCCGTGTCGTTGAGGGTAATCTCCTGATGAAATATGCACCCTATTTGGTGTTGTGTGATACTTTAATCTCACTTTTATAGTGTTAGTTATTGACGAGTTCCCCGCTTTTTTTTCTTATTAAAATAGCAGGAAGAAGGAATTTTTTCAGGCACGTTGGTTATAGTTCTGTATTATTCAGATTGAGATTTGTTTACTTTCTGATGAAATTAGATGTTGATTAGAATATGATGTAAAGAGAATCCTCCACACAATTTGTAGTGCCTCCAGGGTATATCATTGTACAGTGGTCCATGCCAGTTTTAGGATTGAAGCAGGATAAAGGATAGAGTTTGTCAGAATAGAAGATAGATTCTATATTTGTCAATACTAAGCAGCTATGTCTATTGCTTGCCTCCTTGCTTTCATTTGAGTTTGTCATTATGATTTTGGATTGGAGGACCTAATGAAAAGGTTGATAATCACAATTGAGGGTTCAGTCAGTAGTTTTTTTTTTGGAATAGGTTGAAATAGTAAGATTGAATAGCCTTGCACATTGACTAGAGCATCATGAGGTTACAGTAAGGTTTAACATGTTTCTTCCATTAGACCACTTCGTTTCAACTGGATAATTCCACAATTTCATCTTCGTTGAGCTGTCCTTTCTTTCCATACTCTTCTATGACACTTCCATTACATTTTTCCAGATAGTTTAGCTAATGTCCTTTCTATTATTTTGAAACATGGCAAATCTTCTAAATTTTTTGTTCCTAGAAGCTTAGGTCTCAACATATCGAGCTGCATGTCCCCAACTTATGATTTATGTTCTCGCATAGGCTACTCCCATGTCGCTGTTTTGATTTGATGTTCTATCTGTTAGTCCTATCTATGTGAGTGTGTTTTTTAATTGTAACTTATCAGATTTTCTTTTATATATTTCAGGTCAAATATGGTGACACACTTAAGAGGTTTTATGGTTGTGTCAATGGATCTCATTTTGACATGAATTTATCTGCTCTACGGGCAAAGATAGCCACTGCCTTTAAGTTTGGTCCTGATGCTGACTTCATTCTGACTTACATTGATGAGGATGGTGATGCTGTAATGCTAGATGATGACGATGACCTGCGCGATGCAGCTCTGCGTCAGAAACTAAACCCTCTGAGGATTACTGTTCAACTAAAGAGAAGTCAACCAACTGAACAAAAGGAGAAAAATTCTACACCTGTGAAGCCCACTTCTCAGGATCCACTGTCCCAGATTATGTCAGCTATTGAAGGTTTGAAGCCTGCTCAGGAAGAAAGTCTGGCACATATAAAATCAGCTATTGGTGAGGCTTTCAAGCCTATCCCAGAGCCAATTCCTGATGCCCTTGCAAAACTCTCTCATGAAGTACTTGATGTGGCACTACCACCATTAGCTGAGCTGATGAAACCTTTTGTGCAAATGATGGCACCAAGCAATAGTGGCAATGGACCATCTGATGCACATGCTGATGGGTCATCCAGCTCTTCTAGTGGTGTGACAGAGACACAGGCTCCTGCCAACAAAGATGAACCCAAAGCTAATGCATGTTTGGGTCTTAGGAGCGTTTTAGAGGAAGCTTCTGCTCCTGCTTCTGCTGCTCCTAGTGCTGGGGCTTCTCAAGGTCAACAACCATCATTGTACCCATCTGTTGAGGAGTTGCTGTTCCCCAGCAATTCAGTTGACAAATCTGTTTGCAAAGGGAAGATTGATGCTCAAAGTAAGGGCAAATCTGTTATGTCCTCTGCTACACAGCCTGCCCCTCATGCTGTTCCCATTCATGCTCCGCCTCCGCCGCCTCATTGTGTTTCCGAATTGTTCCGTACACGAAGAAGCCAACCACTCCAGTGGCAATCTGAAGATAATGCAAAAGTCACTAGTGATTCCAGATGGCGCATTCCAATGTATAAAGTACCCTATGCACCACCTGCAGCAGTGCCTCATGCACCCCCAGGCTATGGACCTTCTCCACATTTTCCTTATCCAGGTCGCCTCTTGTCTTCTGGGCATCCATATGGAGATGTGTCTGGTAATATGGAGAACTCAGCACAACGTAGTCTCCATAGATGGATTCAGTGTGATGGTTGTGGAGTGCAACCAATTGTTGGTCCACGTTACAAATCTAATGTGTAAGGCCTTGAATAAGTTTCTACTTCAATGTTTTCTTGGTTGTATTTTATGGTTTTAGATCTGACATCTTCCTTGTTTGCCCCACAGGAAAGAAGACTACGATTTGTGTGATTCCTGTTTCCATCGCATGGGAAATGAAGTGGACTACACCAAAATAGACAAGCCTATTTTACCCCACAGGTTACTGAGAGATCCTCATGCGGTGAGTACCTCATTTTGGATGGAGTGTTCTTTTGTATGATTAAGTAGCTTGGCAGAATAGCTGATTTACCAATCTTTTTTTTTTCCTTCAGTACCGAAAGGTGCACCACCACCCACGGGTTGTCATGAAGTCAAAACGGGAGAAACTTGAAAGTCGCTTCATTTTGGATGTAACTGTCCTGGATGGAACACTGATGACACCTTCTACCCCGTTCATTAAGATTTGGCGCATGCATAACAATGGGTCTATTGTGTGGCCATTGGGCACACAGCTTATCTGGGTTGGTGGAGATCAGTTTGCATTGCAGACCTCTGTTCCATTAGAGGTAGCTATACATATTCAAAATTTGACCAAATTTCTGCTTGTTGTTTTGAATTGCAAATTAGGGTACAAGTTATAGAAATGTGTAAGTTATCAGTTATGAGCTTTTGTATTGTGCAGATTCCGGTCAATGGGTTTCCAGTGGATAAGGAGATTGATGTTGCTGTTGATTTTGTGGCACCTAAAAGGCCTGGGAGGTACATATCTTACTGGAGGTTGGCATCACCTTCTGGTCAGAAATTTGGTCAACGAGTTTGGGTTCATATCCAGGTTGTTACCTTACCATTGCTTTTCAAAATATAGATGTTTACTCTCAGTATTTTCCTTTCTGACCTTAAATTCTGAACTGTACCTGCATCTGTAGGTGGAAGATCCTTCCTTTGCTAATGACAATAACAGGAATGCTGCTATTAATCTGAATCTGCCTCCAGAAGGCAATAGTACAAACACAACTAATTTAATTGATGTGAACATTGAGCCTGCTGAGACGACCCTTAGTGCACATGCCAAACGCACTAAAGAGTTTCATTTCTATCCGATCGATGTTCCAGAGCCTAAGAAATCTCAGCCTGCTCCTGTTGTTGTTACCTCTATGCCTGCAGCAGCTCCCGCAAACCCTACCGTTGTTGATGTTCCCATGTCCAGTGCAGCTGCAGCTGCTTTTGCGCCTTCTGTTAGTATGCCTCCACCTGAGCTTGTTGTGCCGGCTGTACCTTCACCACCTGTTAATGTGCCTATCGTGCCTACAGTTGTGCCTGTTTCCGCACCTGCCCATGCCCCTGCACCTGCATCTGCATCTGGCCCTGCTTCTATGCCTATGCCTCCACCTGTAACTAGTGCTGCAGCACCTGAGCCTTTCGACATAGATGGTCACAATGAGGAGAAGCTGCTGAGGGAACTGGAGGAAATGGGCTTTAGGCAGATTGATCTGAACAAGGAAATCCTTAGGCAGAACAATTACAACCTGGAGCAGTCCGTTGATGATCTGTGTGGCGTCAACGAATGGGATCCACTCCTTGCAGAGCTGGAGGAGATGGTAAGATTTGCCTCTGCATTAATTCTGTACGGTTCCCATAGAATTACTGCATCATGCTTCTGAACTTGCGCTTTTCAGGGTTTCGATGATACTGAGATGAACAAGGAGCTGCTCGCGAAGAACGGGGGAAGCATCAAGCGAGCTGTGATGGACCTCATCGCCAGGGAGAAGAAGGACAACTGAAGATCGTGTGCCTGTGCACATAGTTATCTATGATCTACGTGTAAATAATGAGGCTGCTGTACCACTACGGTGCAGCACTATCACGTCTCAGGGCTTGCTTACCTTAAACTGTTGGCGTTATGCGACTTCTTTATATCGGTCGTGCGTGTGCGTGTCGTGTCTGGTGTCGATGAACTGTGGTACTTGCGCGTGTGCGCCTCAGGAAAGCAGTTACCCTGACAGGTGAATTGCTTTGTATGGATTGGCTGTGATGCCTTCTATCTGTTACCGAGACATGCGAACTCGTAATATGATGCTTGGACCTATGTGGATGCGTATATTCTGTGCTTGCGCTTTAGCCCCTGTAAATTGTATGATCTGTATGCCTTGTTTGTTGCTTCACTGCTGAGATTAGTCTCCGTCTTGTCGTGGTAAAGCAAAGCTCAGGGAAATCTGTGTTCCAGGAGCAGTTACAGTGGACCAATGGTATGAGCCTACGTCTGTGTCTATCTTTTGTTCTTGGAAAATTAATCTGGAAACATGTTTCCGTAGGGTTATTGCGTAGTGGGTGAGCAAGTTTACTCTTTTTATGTACCTTCACGATTGGTTAACTCTTTTATTTCGTTCACTGGTTACATGTTCAATATATCATCATCTGTTACGGTTTTTCTGGATTCTCGTCACCGTTCCAGTTCTAAGGCCACTGTGTTCACATTATGTGTAGTGAGCATGTTCTCTTATTGGTGCCACAACAGGATCATCTGGTGGGATGAAAGGCTGATGATGTTCAAAGAACCTTTGGACACCACGCATTAACTTAATGAATTTCATCATCTTCTGCAATGTTAAGGTCTCAATCCGATCCTTTGGTTAGATCATGGAGTAGCTAGCATGAAAAAGTGAAGCAAAGAATCCCATTATTCGAGTGGCGCTCTTTGCTTATTTGTGCATGGAGCTAGCTAAGCAGCTTATGAATATTTGCATGTTTTGTATTGGCCTAAAACTATACGGAGTTGCTAGCGTCCGGACGTCCGAATTTTTTTTTTATTGGACGCTCCGTTGCAACATCAAGAATACACTCTTATAACACAAAATATTAATATTTGCAAATCAGAAAATACGTACTGAGACGTAAAACATCTTGATGCAAAGAGTAAAAATTTCCGTTGCAACATCATAGCTCCGTTTCATACAACATCCATTTAAATTTTCATACAACATCAAAACAAGACTGCTGCAACATTAAAAAAGCTGCCGCCACGAAATTAATCAGCAAGAAGAACATCCCATAGCAACATAAATCTCGACCTCAATATCTCGAATCAACCATTGCAACGTTAAAAAAATTCTATTGCAACACTGGAGGGCCTCTCCCCACCCCCGATCTCTCACCGCCGGCCAGGAGCTCGCCGCCGCCCGCACAGGAGCTCCTGCGGCCGCCCGCGCACGTAGCCGCCCCGGAGCTCCCGTGGCCGCCCACGCGGAGCTCACCGGCAACCTCCGCCGCCCGGAGCTCCCGCGGCCGCCCTCGCGTGTTGCCACCCCGGAGCTCCCGCGGCCGTAAAAGAGAAGCGGCTGAGGCAGACAGCTGCCGACAGCAGCAGGGGAAGGTAATGGTGCAGGGCAGGAGATCAGGAAATGGGGTGCAGGGGAAGCCAGCGTACGAACGTAGATGGATAAGTTTGCCGAGTAGCTGGTATGGTCACGTGGCGTCGACGGCGAGAGCGGCGTCCAAAAATTTCCTCGCGTCGGACGCCCGTAGTGAAGCATTACCGAAAACTATATTGACGATTTTTTAAGCCCAGTCATGAATTCGTGATAGGAATCTGAAATTAAAAAAACAATGTAGCAAGGCACGGGCACTGGTAATTTCATTTCATGTTAATGGAAATATGGAATGATGGGCAACTACCGGATACATTTGTGTACATCTTTTGATGAGCTTTTGCCCATGCCGTTTCATACGATACAGTTCACAGGAAGATTACATTTCGACGTGAAGACAAACCCCAGAAAATGCGTTACACTACTAGTTACAAATTTCAGTAAGAAACGTTAGCAATAAAATTACAAACAAATGAATGAATGCCTGATCATCTTGCGTTGTGCACACTAGTCGAACCAACGAACCAACCAACCTGGTGTCATTTCTTCGGCGATGGCCGCGTCACCTTCAGTATTCCTGCTGCATGAACTTTTCCTCCTCCGCCACCGTGTCCTGCCCGACGACCTTCACCGTCACGTCCGACACCCAGGTGCTCAGCGACGACACGCTCCGCGTCAGCCACTCCCTGGGCGTGGACGCCTTGGGGCTCTCCGCCACGGCGGCGGCGCACAAACGCCGCCTCTCCTCCTCAGCGACGGCCTCGGCCCACCTCGTCGCCATGTACTCCTTCACGGCTTCGACGCCCTTGTCGACCACCTCCGGGGGCGGCACGGCGAGCGGGTTCTGGTCCAGGCGGAGCAGCTCCAGCCGGCCGAGCCGGCCGAAGCAGTCCGGCAGCGCGCGGATCTGGTTGTTGCTGAGGTCGAGCTCGCGGAGGCTTGCCAGGTCGCCGAACGAGGGCGGCAGGTCCCGCATGTCGCTGAAGTTGCTGCTCAGGTTCAGCGTCTCCAGCGCGGACAGCCGGCCGATGGTGGCCGGCAGGCCGCGGAGCTCGTTGAAGTGCGCGTCCAGGAGGCGCAGCGACCGCATCTCGCAGATCGACGACGGCAGCGACCGCAGCTTGTTGAGGTGCACGCGCAGCGTCTGCAGGTGCACCAGCTCGAGCCCGATGCCCGTCGGGAGGTACGCCAGGGCGTTGTAGCTCGCGTCCAGCTCCACCAGCGAACTGGAGATCCGAGTGTTCAGTCACAACGAGCGTTTCTTGCTCGGAATTGAACAAGAAGAAATGAGACGGTTGGTTGGTTGTTTATACTCCCTCTGTCCCAAAATGTACCTGCATTTCGAGATGCTGTCAGGCAGAACCCTCAGCCGGTTGCCGGAGACGTCGAGGAGCTTGAGGTTGGAGAGGAGGCCGATAGAATCCGGGAGAGAAACCAAATTGTTGGAAGCGACGCGGAGTTCTTCCAGCTGTTCAAGCCTGCCAATAGCATCGGGTGCCACCTGCGAATTCAACGAACACCACTTGTGAAGGTGTAGGAAAAGGGTACCTTGCTGAACATCATATATGAATGCATTTCAATCACTAACAAATTGGCCTGCTCGATCTATTTTGTTCGTAATTGATGAACTCCTTTTCCCTTCCTCACTTGCTCTACATTCCTTACTATTACATTGGAAAGCCATGCATGAATCTGGTACCTGCCAACTATTGCAAACAGCATTGCATTCCACATAATCTATCCTTCCTTCAAGCAACGACATATATGATCCGCAATCCCAGATCACAAGGAGAGACCCGTCACAATCATGCGAATACTGGGGACAGGACGTACGATACCAACAATCCACCCTCGATAATCGATTTGACTAACAATCTGAAAAATTCTGAACAAATCGCGAATGGCGATGTACCATGCAGGCAGACGAGAGAGAGGGGGGCAGGGGGCAACGGCGCGTGCACCGTGTGTGTACGAGTCCCTAACCTTAAGCTGGTTGCGGGAGACGTCAAGCACGAGGAGGCCGCGGATCCGGCCGATGGGCTCCGGGAGGAGGCGCAGCTGCCGGTCGGCGAGGTCCACGCGCTCCAACGTTCTCCCTTCCTCCGCCTCCTTGAGCACCCGTACCACCTCCTCGTCCACCGCCCCGGCCCCCTCCTCCCATTTACCGTCGCCGCCGCCCGCCTCCGGGATGCCCCTCCCGTGCATGGCCATCCGGTACACGTGCTCCAGCTTCTCCTCCGCATTCCGCAGCAGGGTGCCGTACGCCTCGTGCTCCTCCTCCAGCCGCACCACCTCCCGGCACGCGGCCAGCTTCTCCTCCTCCTCCTCCTCCTCCTCGGTGGCCGCGTCCGTCTTGTCCCTGGCGGCGGCGAGGAGCGCGCGGGAGGCGTCGACTTGCTCGTAGTCGGGCCGGGGGTCCAGGAGGCGGATCGCGTTGCGCGCGGAGGCGACGTCGGCGACGGCGCGCGTCATGGCGGAGAGCACGGACGGGTGGCGCAGGCCCGGCATGCGCCCCACCAGGTCGATCTCCGCGGCGCCCGCCGGCGTGCGCGGGGACGGCTGCTCGAGGTCCCGCTCGCGCGGGGACCGCGGCGTCCTCACCGCCGGCAGCGAGGGGAGGCGCGAGAGCACGTAGGCGAGAATCGGGTGCGACTGCGGCGTCGGATCCATGGCAGCGGCGACGGCGATCTCGAAATGGCGGCTGGTTTCGTTCGTCTCGTGTCGGGCGGCCGTTGGGGAAAATCGGTGGACGGCGAACCGAATGGAGGGAGACGAGACGAGAAGAAGAGAGGAGGATTCGGGGCCGGAAAAACGGGAACAATTTATGCAAGATTGCAACGAACAGCCGCGTGTTGCGGCTCGAGGACTGTGAAATGTGATGGGCCGTAAGGCCCATTTGCATGACTCCGGCCCGGAGATGCGGCACATCGGGCCGAAAGCCCATTAAGAATAACGGCGGCTTCTTGTGAGCACACGTTATATAGACTTCTTTCTTAATTAAACTCAGCTTTTTTTTTGAGAACTAATTAAACTCAGTTGAGGCTCCGCCACCGCCGCCGAAGAAGTCCTCTACTCCGCCTTCCCCTAGTCCCCAAACCCAAGCGAAGCCGCGGCGGCCGCAGCGGAGAGCGGAGGAGATGCTGCAGTTCCCGGCGCTCATGCGGCAGTGGCCGTCGCCGCCGCTGATCCCGGCGTCCACGCTGCTCCCCGTGCCGGCCACCTCCCATGAGGACGAGCTCCTCCTGGCCATGGCGGAGTCCGACCTCGAGGATAAGGTCCCTTTCTCCAACGCTCCCTCCCCTCGATCCCCCTTGCCTTCCGCCCTACCCACGCGATGTCGAAGGGAAACCTGACGCTTCCCTCTGTTTCTCGCTTGCTCGCCGCTCAGCTGAACGAGATCCGGAAGACCAACAGCAACCTGGTGATCATCGGAAAGCCCGCGGGCGACACCAAGGAGGAGTACGACGCTGAGGTGGAGGACGACGACGCCGACAACGTCGAGGAGTCAGACGGCGACGACTTCGACCAGGAAACCGGCTGACCCGGGCGGTTCCTCCGTGCTTAGCCGGCGGCCTGGAGCCACGCCGTCCCCGCTGCCCAGTCTGTATTACGCGATCCCCGATTGGCTCCTGCTATCTAGATGTGCTGTGTTACCCTATCCTGCTGCTGCATGTTTGTTATGAGGATTTGAGAAAGTCCCTTGTCATTTCACTCATGTGGGCCTTGTGTATGAAATTAGATGATTAATGCTACTTGGTCTTATCTCAAATCCAGATACTAGTTTAGTTTCCTCACTCTGCGCTAGATGCTGTTACTTCTTCAGTTTTACTGTGTGCCTAGACTTATTAGTTATTAGTCCCTGACAAGTTAGTTACATTATTTGTTTTTCATGGTGCTTTTCTGGCTACAATTTCCTATATGGAAATTAGGAAAACCATGCCTTTTGTCTGCTTAAGGAAAAGCGATTCCCCAGATTGAAGATGGAGCTATCAGTAATATAGGCTTCGCAGAACAACACACGAGTATGATGATAGTAAGGTGTCATTAACCTGAACATCCATGCTGAGGAATCACTAAAAGAACATATTGTCACCAACACACTATGAGCCATATCAGAAGAAGTTGTAATATGAAGTATCTCGTCTTGCACATTGCCAGATGTGTTTTCACTTTTCAGTTTTCATTGACATGCCTGTTGAGAATCTCTAAACTTGACCACTGGCTTTAGTTTCCATTCTCTAATTTGATAAGGCCAGTTTCTTTGCTGTGTTATTCGGCATGTGTATTTTTAAGCAAGGGACATTAAATACGTCATGTCTAGTCTCCTCCCTTCTACTTTTCTGAAACCTCCGTGTATATGTGAATTTTTAATAAAAAAATTGTTGACCCCGAGTTCCATTGTTTATCTAGGGACATAAAACATGATTTGCAACAAAGTATGGGCTTGTTTGGTAGGAACCCTAAACCCTTCTAAACTGGCTCTGGTTTGGCTTCAGTGGTGAAGCAACTTTTTGTTGGAGCTGAAGCCCTTTTGAAAAAGTTTGGTAAATTGGCTTCTTAATTGCAATGTGGGTAATTTTATGGTCAGTTAATTCTTGGAGAGAGGGGGAGCTGGTGAAGACACTTTTTTCGACTCCTCTTTAGTGTAAGCTGTTTTGCGGCTTCTCCCTGGCTTTGGTGGTGGAGCGCTTTGGTAGGGCTTCACCAAAAGCCGTTAGAGAAGCTGGTTGAGAAGCTCTACCAAAGGGGCCCATCTTAGTTGAAATTACCTATGTTGCCAGTCTTTTGTTGCAAACTGTTCTTCGTTTCTTGTATTATCTGTAACATTTGATGTTGCATTCTTATCTGCCGTCGACTCGCTTTTAAGGATGATTGGGTGGGAATGAACAAAGATTTGTGATATGATTACAATTTACAAGAAGAGCGTAGCCAATCATTGTGTATTATGCATAATAGCTCTATAAGAAGTTACAGTATTCGATCTTGTGATGGACACAAGGTAGTACAAAAAGTTGCAAATTTGGGGTCTGTACCTTTTTCCTAATCTCACTAAGTTGCCAAGGCAATGATCATGCGCTCTTGGAAATCCTTGTAAAGTTCTGATCGAACTTTCAAAATCAGCATATCTCTTCACTTTTGCAAAAAAAATAAAAATAAAAAAGCCTTTTCCACTAATCAAAATTAATGAAGTGATAACACTCTATGTCGCTTAAACGAGTTCTTATATTTCACAATCCACTCACATAAAGTATGCCAGAATCTTGGTTAGGATCATTGTGTAGAAGATACATAGCACAGCACCAACTGGAATTGTGACCAACCAGGAGGCCACAATTCCACGAACTGTCTCTGCTCTGACTCTGTTGAGACCTCTTGCGAATCCGACACCCATCACTGCTCCAACAAGTGTATGTGTGGCAGAAATTGGCAAACCAAGCTTTGATGCAAACAAGACCACTGAAGCTGCTGCAAA
Organism: Panicum miliaceum; assembly: GCA_032594955.1. Lineage (NCBI taxonomy): Eukaryota > Viridiplantae > Streptophyta > Magnoliopsida > Poales > Poaceae > Panicum > Panicum miliaceum. The sequence continues at coordinate 12,182,685 of CM064061.1, forward strand.
CTCTGCCGCGAAGCCCCTGGTTGGTGTCAGTTCTGTGATTTTCTTGCCAATTGTTGCTATCACCCTATATCCCCACATTGCAAGACCTGCAACAATTCCAAACCCACCCCAAGCAAGAACTTCAGTAGATATGACTATCTCAGCACTGCTTGCCACACCTTGAAGAATGGACAGAGCTGCAGCCAGGGGCCCTATGGCATTGGAGACATCATTGCCTCCGTGAGCAAATGACATGAAGCATGCTGATAAGACTTGCATGTAACCAAATACACCATACACGATCTGCAATTGAGCTCCTGTAGGGCCAGCAATGTCTGAAAGAAATCCAACCTGCTGAACTGCCTTCTCAGTAGATTCTATCTTTTCTGCTTCCGAAGACAGCAGCTCACCTAGCTGTTTTTGTATCACTCGGGTAACAATGATGGCTCCTACTGCCCCACAGGATAATGCTTGCAGGAGAGCAATGGGAAAGACTTTACTGAGAGGAAAAGCAACAAACGAGATTGCCGTGACACCTGTAAACACTGCAATTGGTGCAGCAGCAGCTGCAGCTTGGCCTGGATTTGGTGCACTGTATACAAACTGAAGTGAAAATCGGTCAGTATGAAGCTAAACTCTGCATCTCTTGTGCAACAGCTTCTATGCTCTGTATTTATGAAATTTTGATTCTATGCTCATTTAGTGTATTGGATGTTTGCCTAAATGTTTTAATAACCTATCCCTTTTTTGTCATTTAGCTTACAAAGGAAAACTACTCTAGCACTTACCCTGCGTATGCACTTGTAAACAAGAAAAGATACTGCTGCACCCATCAAGGGAGAAATGACCCAAGATGAAGATACTCTAGCCAAGGAGCTCCAGAAAACTGCATTCACCCCTCCATATACCAGCCCGAAACCAACCATGGCCCCAACAATACAATGTGTAGTTGAGACAGGCCAGCCATATGACGAAGCAACCTAAGAAACAGCATGAGTTAATACATATAGATGCTTATAAATGATCTTGGATGCTTCCTGTTCCTTGTAAATGTTAGGAATCTGCACTCTCAAGACTAAAAAAACTGGAATATTGACAGAGGCAATACATCCAATGATGATAGAAAGCTATTTCAGGAAGCATGCTGCCTGATTTGCATTGTCACCCAAACATATGAATATCATAACTTCATTGCTTACATAGATGTGAACATTCGAGCAAACTTCTGCTTGCTACAACTTTGAGATGCAAGGTTCTTCAAATTTTGTTTCTTACTGATATGTTATTTGCGAATTTTGCCCCATGAGTTACCCTGGTCTATTTGTTTGTGTACCTGCTATGCCATTGTAGATGAAGTGCTAGACAAATACCTCTGAGAATTAGAAATGAAATGTGTACTTTTAAGGGAAGTGTGCATTAATGGTTCTAAGTCTTCATATAAACGTGCACATATGAGATTTTCATATCGATAAGGTGAAAACCATGCTGTAGGTAGATGGTTGGTTACATCTGTTTTAAGTTACTGGTTGCTTTCCCTTTGCAGAGTTGTTCCTAGTCTCTTAAATGCATTCTATTTGCAGAGTTCTTACTACAAGATATAAATGAACTGTGCTGAGTACTTGAGCTATATATTCTTTAAAGTATTATGTGATTTGACCCTTTTGTATCTGAATGGTTTTCACATATTAAGCTTCATATTAAAGATGCGGTTAGCCGCTACAAATTGTTGGCAAGATTTACTAGCTTCTATGAATGTAAATCTCTGAATTTTCCATATCAAATAAATCATGCAATTCTACTATTAATCATCCCACTGATACGACATCCTGTATTGTAGGCTGACGATCAACTGGGTGAAGTCTCAGTAATTCTGTAATCCTTATGGCCATCAGAAGGCTGGATGATCTGATTGACTTGGTATAGCAGAGCTCAAAAGGGTGATGGAACATACCTGGAGCCATGTGCCAGCAGCAGCAAGGGAGGATAGCAATCCAGCAAAGAGCAGAGAGTCCTTTCCTTGGAATACAGACGCAACCAGTATGCCCTTCTGCATGGTGCTGGATACATGGGTGCCCATAAGGAATGCGCCGGAGAACTCTAGCACAGCTGCAGTCAGCACCGCCTGCCGTAGTGTCAAAGCCCCAGATCCCACTGACGTTCCCATGGCATTTGCAACATCGTTGGCCCCAATATTCCATGCCATATAGAACCCTGACAGAAGCGTCAGATATGCCAGCACGCTCATCTTGAAGGTCCCATGACAGACCAGTGAGCGCATCGCCAGCGGCAAGGTGAGGGCAGCGAATGCAATCATCACGGAGATCGACATCGCCATCCGTGGCGAGATATGGAATGCCTTGGCCATCTCTGACATCTCGCTTTCCCCGTTCCGCTCCTCCCTTGCCTCTGCATCACCGGCTTTTGTGCCAGAGCCATCATCAGCATCAGCAAAGGAGGACAGTGTGGCACGAGGGAGACTCAGGTGTGATCGCAGCGTCTTGGCATCTGTCACTCTGGCCGAAGAGAAACACCTCAGGCTGTGAATGGGTGGCAGCTGAGCAACGGGCTGACGGAGCAGAAGAGCGACTGCCGCAGCCCGCCCTCCTGCTCCAGCATGTGCTCGGGCGATGGAGAAGAATGGAGAGGATTGAGACATGGAGTGGCGGAAGCAGAAGGGGGTTAATGAGTTGGGGAGCAAGAGGAAAGAGATGAGATTAAGGGGGAGTAGAGGTGGAAGAAGGGAAAACAGTGGTTATGGGAAGAAATGAGCACGGTTTTGTGGATGGAAGGAAGAGCTTGGTTTCTGTGGTGGCCCCAGCCCAGGCTGAGACGAATGGGTGGTGCAAGGGGATATGAGCAAGATTCCTGCCTAATCCAAAACTTGGGGTAGCAGCTGCCCCCCTGACTGTTTCCAGTTGCACGATCATCTTGGGCTCCTCTTAGGTCCTGCCCATTTTCAAAGATCTAGTTCTATGTTTTTTGCTGTTGTTTTTCTCCTGTGTTAGCATGGCATTAGCATCTTAGGGCTGTTGAAGATCCATGGATTCTGAAATATTTGTTGTGTTCCTTTTGGAGTTTCCTATCTGTTGATATATCCACTTTGGCACTGTGCACATTAAGCAAATTGATGCACCATGCCAACTGTTCTTTTTTGCACTCTGTTTACTATCCTTCAGTTCTTGTGATAAACGAATGCTTTACTGTTCATATTGCAGCTGTTTTGTTACCACACTGTCTAGATTCTCCATTCGCCACAAATATTTACCAGTACTGCAGAAGTGCGGGACAATTTGTCTAGTGAATTTTCATGGGTACGTTTTCTCCCATAGGAAATCTGCTTGGACTAAATGTTAACATGTGAACAAAACGGTTGTGGTCCAAGAATAAAGGTATGTGGTCTCTCACTTGACATGCTTATGTGCTTGTCATTGAGATATTATTTTTCTCAGTTGGTCATATGCAAATGGATGCAGCGAACCACAGAAAAGGCCAAAAGGAGCAAGTTGTTCTGCAACCCGCCGATAAGAAGAATCAGCGGGGTCTTTGTCCTCGGATCAGGTATGGAATACTCGTGCTTGTCTTCTAGTATGCTTTTTTTTGAAAAGGATTCTAGTATGCTTTGAACTGCAGGCCGATTGCACGCGATCCTTGGTTCCCACCAGATGGCCAAGGAGGACTCAGGGGCCCAGGGATGGCTACTCTCTGGGCTTAGGCCGAACTCAATGCTTGCATGGTATGAATTGGGCCTGTTCCAGCTCAGGCCTCCTCCATATTAGCCAATACTACTAGTGATTATTACTCCGCTATTGTTTATTCATTTTCGGAATTCCTAAACATCACCCGGTCGATTATTTGTGCTGTTCTTACTCAGTTTTGAATGGCTATGATCTTTTTAAGATTTGTGCAGGAGTGGTGGAAACAATTTGTTCACTGGTGTCTTGTGGGCCATTTTCTGTTTTTTTTTCTTTGGCCCAGTAATTCTTTTGCCTTCTCCCCTAGGGGTTTTACTTTGTTATATTTACCAACCTGTGAGCCAGCCACTACCGCTATACTTTACAACAGACGGATGCTGGGAGATTCTCAATTTTTGTCCTGTATCATTCTCAATTATTTTTTGATTCCACCAACCATCCCAGTGGTGATTCTTTGTTTGGCGATAAGGCTGCATCCCCTCTATCGACTGGGTATCTTTTATTGTTTTTTGTTTGCAATTCCTTGTGCTGGCGAATATACTTGTGGATGGGACTTTGGTTTTTTAGGGGTTTTGTTGCCGATTTAGCTGAAGAGCATCTTCAAAAATTAGCTAAAAGGACTAGTCAAATTTACTGATTTAGCTAATCTTTAAAATAGATTTGACAAGAAAATACTAGAGTACAACACACTAAGTTGGATGATTAGTGAGGTAGGCTAGCTAAAAGCAGAGAGCGGATAAGATGGGATGAAGAGAAATATGAAGAGTCATTTACAAAGCCTGTTGGAGACTTTTTTCATTAACAATAGCTAAATTTATCTTTAAAACATAATTTGGCTAATCTCGTGGAGATGCTCTAGTTTTAGGAATCAATTTTCTTAGTATCTTGGAGATTATTCTTGATGAGGAGAATTATGAATGTTTGGGCCTATAATTTGAGTTGTTTATATTTGTGACCTTTCCTCAGATTCTAACGTTATGCCCATAAATAGATCAGAAAAATTGTAAAGAATTCTAATCTTGCAGTTTTCTTCTCATATAATGTTATGCCCATAAATTAAATTTTGGTTACCTTGCACTTAGAGCTAAATCCCCTTTTCGTTAATCTTGTCTGTCATATATATATATTGTTGTGCTCCAGTTAAATTTCATTTCATTTCCTTTTCTTTTTTGTTTTTTCTCCTTTATTTTCTTTCCTTCTTTTTCTACAAGCTGCAGTTAAATTTTCATTTTCTTTTTTTTGTTGCGACCTGCAAATGTTTCTGTGAGGTTCAATTTCAGTAACAAACTCAAGAATGCTAGTGCATGCTTAACCGACAAGTTGTGTGAGAAAAATCAACTTGTGCGCACGGTGTCTGGTGTGGGTTTGTTATCATCCTTTTCGCACGGATTTGTCCCTGGTATTTTTCTGTGTAAAACTACAAGCTGTTTTCACCCAAACCTTATCTGTAAGCCAGAAAGTTAATTATATGACGTGTCACTTTGTGGTCGGCTGGGAATCTGGATGATAAATCGAACAAAAATCACCCGATTGTCATTAATTTTTGCTCTGTGCACAAGTCGCGCGAATACTCTTGAAGCCTTTCCAGAAGATGGAATCCTCTGTATTCTAAGTTGTGCAACCTAAAAAGAGATGGTATGAACTCTCAACTTTGGGTGCCAATTGCCAAACCTGGTTCTTCGGCTGGCAGTGTGTCGTCCGTGGCTGGGAAACGGTTGTCATCTATTTCTAGCTCAGCCTAATTTCTCTTCCCTCGTCATCCAGAGCAAGCAGTAATCGAGGAGTACATGCCACAGTTTTTTTTTCTTATCAAGATGTGAGGTAATCCCTCCGTTGAAAAATTTAGATCGTTTTGGTTTTTTTAATTTAATCCATAACTTTTGCTATGTACATAAATATATATTATATCTAGATGCACAATAAAATCTATCAATCTAGAATAACTAAAATGATCATTATTTTGGACCGGAGGGAGTATGAGTGATGGACGCTTGACTTTTTTCATCAGGCAACCTCTCATCTTGCTCTTAATAGGGTGTTTGTCTTGAGAGTAGTGGCGCCAAACCCTGCTGCTGCCTGCCTGCTTGCGCAGTGAAACCATCCTCGGCTTGGAATATGATTACCCAGTAAATATTAAAAGAAGAATTGGGATGGGACTTCTTAACCGACTGTAAAGGTCCTTCTCCGTAGTGGTATATCTGTCTGTTAGAAGTGAAAAGGGAAAACGAACTCATGATTAATTCTCTTGTATAATTATTATATATACATATATATAATATATATATACAGCCCTAAAGGATGTCTATCTAGAAAAATGTATCTATACAAGGAAGAGATGTCTATAGAGAAATGTATCTAGTAATCACTAATTAATTAATTCTAATTAATTCTAACACTCCCCCTTATCAATTGACTTATGTAGGCACCGTTGTTGTTCATCAGTTATTATATTGAAATCTTGAAAAAACCCTGTGGGAAAAAATCAAAGTGTATCGATATACCAGGCAAAACTCCTTAAAACCCAGTGGGAAAAATAAGAAGAAACACCATGATATATGTGTATACGACCATCACTCAAACAAAATCCTTCAGAATTTTAAGAGCAATGCACCTCTTTGATATGCCCTGGATATCTTACTTTAGAAACTCCCGTGGGGAAAAATAGAAGATATAACATATATTCTTGTATTGATATTGCCTCATTAAAAACTTTTATATGAGAAATTTCAAGGGAAAAAACTCATAAAAGAAAAGAGTGCAATATGATGCCGAACAAGTTATAATCACACGGAGACTCTCCCTGAACCTTAGGAGACTCCCCCTGAACCTTGCAAACCTCAAAGTCATCATGTACCAATTCTATAAACACTTTGCAAGTATAAAATATGGTAGAGACTTTGTGAAAAAATTAGCGAAGTAATCCATATTCAATTTGCAAGCTGTTTGTTCCTCGAATCTATTGAAATGCATGAGGACAAACCATTTTATGAGCAATCATACAATATTGCGTTCAAATAACCTGTTTGCATTCAAGCAATACAAGTAACCTTGTTTCCATAAATAAGGTCAGTGATATGATCAAATCACAATGATCACTTAACGAAATCTTACATGCATATGTTAGATTTCGGTATACGAGAATAATCATTAGAGTGTATGCAACTCTCTATGAGAATTCTACCACAAGATATTAGTCTCTAATACTCATTAACTGGGATTAGTTGAGCAGTATCTTCACATCTCTTAATGGTTATGTTCAACTCATCCAATGATAATTGAAAGTCCTTAGTACCATATAGATATCCATTGATATCTTCTAACTCCCGCCAAAAGGCTTTACTGGAGTAGCACTATTTAAGCTATCATATATCTGCAAATGCAATATCTGCAGATGCAATATCAGGCTTGTTGCAACTTGCAAGATACACGAGCGCTTTTTGGTACTAGGTCCAATCCCAGGTCAAAATGGTAATAATCCATGTTTATGGATTAAACGACCATAAGAGCTGATGAATATGATCCTCCAATATCATCATATATTGGTAGACTGATGTGCATGCTTAAGTTATAGACTTAAGCGTGATGTGGTTTTACCCAAATCTTCATCTCATAATCTGTCATAAGATGATTGCATGATCAACTGTGTGGTCGGGAATGATATAATCCATTTAGAATTTCAATACGAACACACCTATGCAACCATCGTCGTTGGGAGTAAACTTTCCAAGGAAAGAACTCACCCAATCAGTGTACCACAAACACTGATGTTATCAAGTCATGCATTAACTTGAGTTGTACACAACATATGTTGCGAGTCCCTTGACTTGTGTATCTGAATCCATAAAATTTTAAAGATCTGACATTGATCGAATGTAGGAACATAATTTTTACACATACCAAGAGTATGCCAGTTAGGTCTATGTGCGACCCATATGCTACAAGCTCTTGCTATCTCACCATCATACTTCTTCTAAAGAAAGCATTATGAAAGAGTAACATATTACTCAAACATTATTTAGCGAGAGCGATTCTCCTCAATTTCCACCTTTTATTTGACCCAAAGTGAGTGTCGAAAAACACTCTTGCCTAGGACTTTTGGTCTGGATCCAGTAGGTATAAGATAATTTGAGCTCGAGAAATGTCGACATTGTAGACTTTGTATAATTGGTTCAATGTAACCAAGATTCCTTGAAAATTTTGATCCGTCACTTCCCACAATGACATACTTAGGGTGTTCTAATGACTCAGGGTCTGAATTTGTGCACACTTATGCTGATCTTTAGGATGACGCACATCCACGGGCCTTGGATAGTAAATATCCATGAGGTGTCAACCAACTTGAAAGCATGTAAAAAGCTATCTCTCTTGTGACCATACTTCTCCCCCTCTTATTGGGAGTTGAGTGATTTTCAAATGGTACCTCCACTCTTTCTGGCACAATAAAATAGTAAATAAATGACACCATGAGTAAATGCATTCGGCAGATTATTTGCAAAACATTGCAAATTTATATGATTCCGAACCAGTAGTTCAGATTCTTCTTATACATGGATAAAAATGAGGGGAGAATATCAACATATGACATTCACTCTTAATTCCTGGCATTCGGTGTGGTATAAATCTCCCCCTAATGCCTGGAATCCTCCTCATAAATAATCAACATACAGGCTATGAATAAAATCCCCTTTGGATAATCCGAGGTATGTAACGAATGACGGATACTTCAACCTCCAGGATTTCCATGCCCATAATAAGTGAATGCTGAGGTGGTGATTTCAGTATGTGCAAGACATATCTGACCTTGTAAATGGGAAATATTTGATCATCAAATATCCATGTACTCGCTGCAAACGGAGGGAGCCGTATGATTGTAGTTTAATGAATTTGAAATAAATGTGGTGTGTATATCCACATTCCATATTCACCAACAAACGTTGGCAATCTCAATTCTACCTTGATCACATAAAATAGTTGCATTCTCTTGATTAGAGATGCAACTAAATCATCATAAACCGTCATGGATATAGGGTACTTAATAATATAGTTCCCCAAAAGGCTAAATAATTCCATATGCATGAATGTGATCCTGTGTCCAGTATCATTTTCTCCAAATGAATAATTTGAGCAACGAGTTTACCAAAAATTGTATCACCCAAGGGATACAGAATGGAACTATATTACGCATGAACATGCTCTTCCAAGTACCTAGTTAATCCATATGACGTTCGAATAGAGCAACATAAAGATTCTTGAATGTTATCAAGAAATTTGTATGCTCAAATTCAAAATTTAAGGTAAGAGGCCCCTTAAATTAATTTCCTCTTGTGCACATGATGCACATCAAATCCGAAGATTTGAGAAATTTATTTTGTGATCAACAGAATTGATAATAATTCTCGTCATTCTGGGTAGAATGACCAGGCCTTCATGCCAAGTCTTGATTCCATCAAGAGAGAATTATTTTGTACGCAACATGTATTACAGGTTGAATGTATGTGTAGTACAATCCAGATGAGAGAGAAAACACTCTTCAAGTGTTTCATTGCCAAATCCGTTGCCTTTGTTAAAATAGGAAATCATTTCCTATTTAACTCATGTGTATCAACATGAGTGCCATTTCAACGGATATATTTGTAACTTAGGAGGGTACGAGTCTCGTCGATATGCAATAATGCTTCCTCGATGGTTACTACGTTTCCATAGGGAGTATGATAGTGGCTCATCCAGAACCAAATATCATAGCATAGCATCCAACAATCTTTAAAAATATTTTCTTCTTTCTCCGAAGAGCATAGAAATATTTTATTTCCCTAAGTACAATATCCATGAGGCATATCGCTTCCTCCATCAGATCCTATAGTAGTCTATGATATTGCAGAATTTAACATAAAATTCATGCAAATACATAGAACACATACCATTTATCTTATTATTGTAAGCATAGTGCTCAGTACAAATAGAGTAAGGACAACATCATGTCTTGTATTTCAATCCTTGCAAATGAAAATTATACAGAGCCTTGTTAAGGTTTCCAAACATGTCGTTGGACTCAGAGTCCACTTCCATATTGTCATTGCTCGAAGGATTCTGCTCCTGTTGCAGAGTTTTGGTATCATTTGGTCTCGTTCCATCAGGAACAGAGTCCGAAGTACCATCCTCATGCACTTTGGAGATGAAGTATACTCTATACTTCCTTCCATTAGCGTTCTTTCCATATCCCATAGACATCGTATACAGTTCCACCAAATATTTAGGGATCTTATATTTCTTCGCCACATGATTGTAATAACCACACTTGAAACAAGTCTTGTGGCTATCGTGTTTGGGCTTAGAAGTATCTTTCCCTTGTTGAAGTCTATGTGAGGCTTGCGGTTTTTCTTCCGCTTACAACCAGATGAGTTTCTAGGGTGGTTGCTAGTACCATCCCTCTGAGTATTTTGAATGACATGCATTTCAAACAGAGGAGCAGTACCAGATGGGCACTATTGAGATTTCGACACAATGAACTCATGGTCTCTACTTGACGAAATGCAAATCAATTTAGCATAGACTGTGAAACCCTTCTCACGGTACTATTGAGTGACGAGTCTCTTTGATTGAAGTATTGTAAACAATGACTTCTTATTTTTATTTGTATCAGAGGGCTCCTTCTCAAAGAGCCTGAGATTCTATCTAATTTTATGAACAACATGATTACACGCACCCACGGATTTGAAATCCTGAACGTGTAATTGGTTCCATTCGTAGGAAGCCTCAAGAAAGATAGATGTCTTTTATTATTCATAATATTACCCCAGAAAATTCCATAACTTTGTGAATCTTCCTCAACACTTACTCAGACGTGAAGTCTGGGTGGATATGGTTCCTTACCACCTGTAAGGCCGAGCTCCCGCAACGGGTGCTGCCACAACCCAAGAAAAATCCATGGGTTGATAGACTCTCTTTTATGTCCATAGCCCTTTGCGAAAAATTGTGCCCCTCAAGAGTGAGACCCTCGAACTCTTTGGCGACAATTTCACCCACAAAAATGGATGCCAAATATGAACAATTTGGCAAGACAATGCCTCTTGTATGTGAATTCAACAACAATAAATTTTCAATACGAATTCAATAAACTTGAATTCCAACAATAAATTCTCAACACAATTGGAATAATTATGAATGCACCTATCAGAATAGAGTAGGCCTTATAATTCAAAATTCAAGATTGGATACGCACATTAAGGATAATATTTCACAGTGATATAAGAATATCACCTTGTGTATGACCAATCTAAAAATTGAAATCTTTCGTAGTCACCAGAAATGGTACAGACCTTTGTCCAAATTCTAAGTTGGAATCTCACATGGGAATAATCACGATATGGAAACATAGCGTAGATTTCGTGGGAGTATGAAAAATACTCCTTGTGTATGACCAACATCAAAGAATATGGAATAAATTATTCCAAAATAGAGAACAAATGAATTGTATTGAATGAAGCATGTACAATGGGCTAGAACAAAATTTGCAACGTAATACAATAATTTAGATTACATGGAAATGACCAAACTTAAGTACAAACACATAAGTACAATAATAAACAACATCAGGGGTCACAATGTAAAAATACATAGGCTCATACCCACAGATGAATTAGCAGTATAAAATAACAAAACTATAGGGGCTAAATTGTAAAATACTGCTGCAATTAAAATGAACTGGAAAGATAATAAATATAACTGGGCGGCACGTCGAAATCGGAATCTCGGCCCACCACCGCTCGGCAGCGCCAGGCCGCAGTGTCATCAGCCACTTGGCCCCGCTCGGCAGCGCCAGGCCGCACCGGGCCTTGAGCCGGCCGTGGGCGCACCAACCCATGAGTGTCGGTCTGCTAGCCGCACCGGCCCGCCCACACGCGCCAGCCCACGGTTGTGCCAGCCCGTGAGGGCAGCGCAGCCTGTAGCTGCGCCGGGCCACAGCCTTGCTGGCCCGCGATGGGAAGAGCCGCAAGGCCATGTCGGCAGAGCGGTTACTCTCTTCCTTGCCTCCGCCAAGCCACATCTCTGTCAGCGCCGCCGCCAATCCGCCCCTTCCCCGAGCAAATCCGCTGCTCTGCCTTCCAGACCTGGTCCATTCCCCTTGCCTCCACTTCCAGAACCACTCCACCACCGCTACTTGCGATGCGCGGAGGCCGGTGACATAACCGGTGCGAGCAAGGGCCAGATTGAAGGGGCCAACGGGAGGACTCCATGGCGGTTGGCGATGTTTTCCCAACGCACAAAGCTGAGAGGCATCAGGGATGCTGCTCGATGGCCCCAAGTGCCGGTGTCTGTCGGCGAGGCACGCAACCTCTGGCCGCAAGTTCATCAGCATGGTGATGCGCACTGACGCTCGAACTTGCCGGCGAAGGAGTTTGCGGAGTCGACCGATGTGCTAGTGACCAAAAAATAAAGGACGGGCTCCACAATCGCATCAAATGATGGCATGTACCTCAATTGGAGTTGATGTCATACTCCCGTCGGTGGAGAATGTTTCATTTTTATCTCCTCAGATTTCTTCACCTCGTCTCAGTGGCAAGAAGCCAAGAACAAATTCTATGTAGCGGCCAAGAAGAAGTTGCGTGTTCTTCTCCTTTCATGTCCGGTGCCGATTTGCCTTTGTTCATGTTTTCCTCTTTGATGCAAGTGCACGTCAGTCGGATTCCGCCGATGCTCGCCGGCAGGAGCGCGTGGGGACTGATTCCATCCGATGTTCCCTCGCCGCAGCAACATGGAGATTCTGATATTGTTCTTCTATCGATGCAAGCAAAATTTGCTTGCTTCTTCACCGATTCAGAACTTGGCAACAATGTGCATTGTGGGAATCCTCTCGATCTTCTCGCAAACTCCCTTGTAGGCACATTGGGTGAGGCAAAAATCGCCTCTGTTATCGCCATTGTCTTCACGCTCGGTGGAGAGCGAAAGTGCTGATAACCTGTTAGAAGCAAAAAGGGAAAGTGAACTTATGATTGATTCTCTTGTGTAACTATTACATATATATATACAGCCTCAAAGAGTTACTATCTAGGAAAATGTGTCTATTAATCACTAATTAATTAATTTTAATTAATCCTAACAGTGTCAACCATTCCGTGTTGTGTAGCCTCGCCTAAATACCTATCAAATTTATGAGACCAGGCGTACGAATGAAGTACAATATTATGTTTATTAGACTACATAATCTCCCAATCATTCTCCGAATAGATACACAACGAGAGAGGGAGAGAGGTACAAGTATCATGTTGTGATCTGCTCTGTAGCCGTAATATGCGATGCTAATGAGCATACGAGCAACAATTTGAACGCAGGATGTTTGGAAGCAGCGACAAAAGAGAACAAGCTAGAATGATGCTCCTGTGTCCAGATTGTTAGAAATTAGACGCCGAAGCGAAGCACAAGATATAAAGCCAAAAAGGTATGGTTAGTGAAAATATAAGGCGGAACAGAAAAATTCAGTTTACACCCTTAAATTATTATAAAAATTCAATTTTTAACCTTTAACTACAAAATCGGATAGCGGAGACCATCTAATTGTCGAAACCGGATAAATTTGGCACTTTGGATGGTTTCAAAATGGTTTTTATGTAAATTAAAAATATTCGAGTTTAAACTAAAAAAATTCATAAGTAATTCATTTTACATAAAAAAATATGAAACTGCGCTAATCTTTTTTTAAAAAAATATAGCCTATTTATTGGCACTCCTCAGCCTTTTTTACTCATTACTGTCATCCTTTTCTCATACCCAGCCTTTGCTGCTCCTCCTATGCTCCTTAGCTACCACCGCAACTTCCATTCTCCCGCATCTCTAGACCAGTCATTTCACATAGTTGAAGCAATCCATTTACATCTCTTGAACAATTAATTTAGACTCCTGGAACAATTGATGAAAATACTTGGAACAATACATATGCCATCATCACTTTTTTCATTTGTTTGACTTATCATTTTTTATTAATATTTATACAGATAGATAAATCTGTAAGCCAAACCTAGGTGCGGACCTACTTAGAGCCCAGCGGCGGCACGGCCCGCCATTTGATTTTTTTCATTTCAGTGGACTTTGGGCCTTATTTACTGTGGTTGCAGAGGTCCAAGAGTTAGCACGCCGCCACTCGATTTTTGGGCTGGGTCCGCCCCTGGCCAAACCTAAAGTATATTTGATGATAGATTTAATAGTACTTATTTTATTTTACTTAGCATATTGAATAATTAATTTTCATTGGTTAAAATTTGAGAAAAAAATCAATGGTGATCCAAGAAGGCAAGAACTGTGAATGATATCACCAACAGATCCAATGGCGTGCGAATGTTGTCAGGCAGTTTCTATCAAAGTATTCCAGGTAATGGTTTTTTTTTAAGGAGGTACTACCTAACAAAACGCCAAAATGACGCCACAGCCCACAGCGGCTCCCACGCCAATAGATCACGAGCACTAGTGGCACCGCAGCGTACAGTTCGGCGAGGCCGCACGCACGCTACGCCTTCCCCGCCGGCCGCCGCAGCCAATTGCCAACCGCGCTGCCAGCTTTATAAAGCGCACGCCACGCGAGTGCCCATCAGGCCACTCCTCCAGAAAGCAAAAGCAGAGCCGTCCCCCGGCCACAAACCACCACAAGTCCACAAAACCCCCCCAAACCCCCTTCGTCGACGACTCGGCTTGCCCGCTCGCCGTCGCCGAGACCCGATCGATCCCCATCCATTTCGCGCTCCGCACACGGCCGTCTAAATCCCTAACCCCGGCCGACGACGAGGCGGTAGTGGCGGTGGAGGCGGAGGGGCTGGTGCCCGGTGCTGCATGTCAGATCGTGACTGCCGCGGAGTAGTAGGAGGGTACGGGCACGGCCAGGTCGCGAAGCCGCTCCAATGGCCGCAGCTGAGGAAAAGGCGCAGGTCGCGTCGTCATCCGGCGGCGGCGCCGTGATGGCGGCGGAGGCCGCGCCGGGCACCACCGCGAAGGGCTCGACCAAAGGTACGCGTGATCGGATCACTGGCCTTCCCCTGCCTCTGCTTTCCTCGGTTGCTGCATCAGTTGGGTGGGTGCGTGTGTCGTCGATCAGGTGTCACGCTGTTCCCGTGCTTGCTGCCGGATTCGTGACGCACGAATTCACGGGACGCGTGATGAGGGACGACGCGGAATCGCGATTAGTTGTGGGTTTTCATGGGGATCAGGCGTAACGGGGAAAAATGTTTCGGCAGGTCCCGTGACGGAAATGGATTTCGAGAGGGTAAATACATGGTGCTGGTTTCGTGTTGATCGCGATCACATTTGGAAGGTCAGATCGTAGTGATGAAGGGATACGCCTTGCTATGATGCCGCGACGCTTAGTCTACTTATTTGCAAGTTTGGTCATCCATGTGTGTGGGGCATGAATAGGAGAGTACTTAGTTGATCTTAAAGCGGTTTTATATTCGTCTAAAAATAATTCTGCCAAGCGTCATTTTAGTTTGCGAGAATCTGATAAAGTTATAATCATGACAAACATCCGTGTGGTTGCATTTGTTTATTTATTCACTGCCAAAATAATTGTATAATAACCCATTAGAATGGTGGCGCAGACACTTTGTGTTGGTGATGGTGCCAGCATAAATTAAACCTGACATAGCACAGTCAGTGTTTATAATGGGAATGATATTGTTATCGCTCAGTAGTGGAATGCAGTTAGGAATTATGATGTGTGGGATATATTGTTGTGGTCTTCTGGATTCAGGATTCTGTTGAAGCGATGAAGGCGCAGACACTATTTGAGTAACAGGACCACTAGAATGTTTTGTATGGATCACGGCTCCACCAAAAGCAGCGCGATAGTGCACGAGTGAGTCATCCACATGCAATGCATATACTTTATTAGTGGATTGTGTGGGGTGGTGGGCCTATGGGTGTGTTTGCTGCACTAGTGTTGATAGTACTCGTGAGTGCTGATTGTGTCCAGTGTGGGGGTCCATTTATTTATATGACAAGTTAACAACCCTGAACCAAATAGTTAATTTTCTTTCTGCAAACAATAAGAAGATTAGTTCTCGTGTTATGGTTTCCTAAAATGAAAAAAAAATTGTATCGGGCCAGTTATTGAGCCTAGGCTCCTTTCTTTTGTTTTATTGGACATTGCTCTTCTCCTTTATTAATATATATGAGCGGCAGAAATCCTGCCGGTTCTTTTCCAAAAAAAGAAATGTCAACTGGACCAGATGATACCAGGATAATTTATAGTATCTTGTAAAGAGGTTTGATTAGTTGAACTTGACTGTAATTCCAGTAGTAGTATGATCTTTGTGCAGTGATTGTCACATTCTTTAAGTTTCTCCATTTAGTGAATCAGGGAGATATTTCTGCTTGTAGCCGTTTAAGTTTTTTTCTTATGCTTTTGTTGATCTGTCCAGTGACCTGTGATTTAGATTGTCCCATTCTCTATGTTTGTTCATGTAGCAAACAAAGAAGAGTTTTTCGCTTGTAGCATTTCCAGTTTCTTTTTAATGTTTTCATTACCTTGGTTGTCCCCTTTCATAAGACAGTGTCATAATTTTAAGAATTGGATAGCTACAACATAATTTCTGACCAGTCCATTTGGATTCTCAGTTGCTACTAAGAGAGCCCAACGTGTAATGATAAGAATAATGTAAAGTATGTGGTATGCTGGAGCCAGTGTATCTATCAGCAACTGTTCTAGGCTTAATTCATGGTTCTGTGCATGTTGGCTAGTCTACACTTGCATATTTCAGAACTTTTGTGTTATTAGCTTTGTTGATGCATTCTTTACACCCTTATTTACTTCAATGCCAAATTGTGATGTCCAATATGAGAAAAAACATTGTAGGGATTCCAATCATGGCGAGGGCGCAGAGAAGCCACCCATTGGACCCATTGTCTGCTGCTGAAATTGCTGTGGCTGTAGCAACTGTCAGAGCTGCTGGAAGAACTCCTGAGGTTTGCCAACCTACTACATTTCTCAATGAAAATAGGACACATGTTTCAAATAAATAATTTACAATCAACTTTCCAAAATTATAGGTGCGGGACAGCATGCGATTTGTTGAAGTTGTGCTCCTGGAGCCTGAAAAGAATGTTGTAGCATTAGCTGATGCATACTTCTTCCCACCGTTCCAACCATCTCTGCTTCCTAGAACAAAAGGTGTTCCTGTTATTCCAAGCAGGTTGCCATCCAGGAGGGCCAGGCTTGTTGTCTACAACAAACAAACAAACGAGACAAGTATTTGGGTTGTAGAACTCTCTGAAGTGCATGCTGCTACTAGGGGCGTACATCACAGAGGCAAGGTTATATCATCAGAAGTTGTTCCAGATGTCCAACCTGCAATGGTATGTCTATATAGATTGGTTGGATGTTGTCTTTTCTTTCTTGTGACCATTTTACCCCAACATACGAGTCCATCTAGCAATGTTTAACGTGTACGTTGAAAATATTTAGTAATGATATGCGTTGTGTTTTGGTATTTACTCAATAATCTCTTCTAAGTTATTGCTGGTAAACTGTGGCATCTTCCAATTAGAGCACTGATGTTTATTACCTGCTTGAATTACACGCGTTCTGTATTATAAATGCTAGTCTTACATCGATACTGATATGATGTAAAAATATATTATCTAATGCTCATCTACTAATTAAGTCAAGTGCTAGCCTTACTTGGATAGTGCCTGTGTATTTTGCAGGACATTACTTTGAGAGTGCTTGTGTCTTTTGCAGGATGCTATGGAATATGCTGAATGTGAAGCAACTGTAAAAAATTACCCCCCTTTTATTGAAGCAGTGAAGAAAAGAGGCATAGATGACATGGATCTTGTCATGGTAGATGCATGGTAAACTAGATATAAATAATTTCTGTAATAAAATGCACTACAAAATATTGTTGTTCAGATCTGGTTACAATCTTACTTGAAACATGATCTTTGCTTCTAAAAAACAGGTGCGCAGGTTACTACAGTGATGCTGATGCTCCCAACCGAAGAATTGGCAAACCTCTGATCTTTTGCAGAACCGAAAGTGATAGCCCTATGGAGAATGGCTATGCACGTCCTGTTGAAGGAATCCATGTTGTTGTTGATATGCAAAACAGTGTTGTGATAGAGTTTGAAGATCGGAAGTTAGTGCCTCTGCCCCCACCAGATCATTTGAGGAACTATACCCCTGGGGAAACACGAGGTGGTGTTGATCGAAGTGATGTGAAACCTCTTATTATCAATCAACCTGAAGGCCCAAGTTTCCGTATCAACGGCTATTTTGTGGAATGGCAAAAGGTAAAATACATGTCCAGTGTCGATTTCATTTGTTGATCCAACATTAAATTAGACCTAGTCCTGAAATTTACTCTTTGTATGTATCTTGCCGGTGGAATTTCCGTATTGGCTTCACTCCTAAAGAGGGTTTAGTTATCCATTCTGTTGCGTACATTGATGGGAACCGTGGACGACGACCTATTGCTCACAGATTGAGTTTTGTTGAGATGGTTGTTCCTTATGGAGATCCAAATGACATTATCGGAAAAATGCATCTGATAATGGAGAAGATGGATTGGGAAAGAATGCACACTCTCTTAAGAAGGTTTGGCATTTATTTTCTGCAGCATAATCAGTGTTCATTTTATTTAAGTGGCGTATCTAGTACAACCATGCAATAAACTTCTTAGGCATAGTATACAAAGCATCTTGATTAGTATGTCATGATTGAGTAAACATGTGTTTCCTTGATACATGCCTGTGTCATATAGAAGGCACTTGCCCTTAACAAAAAACAAGCTCCTTTTCAGAATGATGTAAAGAATAACAATATCTTTATGAATATCTAGATCAGTCATATGAAATTTAATTAGTGGAGTTCTGAAAAATACTGTCAGAATATTATATTTTCATTAAGTTTTACAAAAAGAATGTGATACGGATTGGTAGTTAAAGTATTGTTTGAACATTGTTTCACTGTTCAAACACTTGTTTGTGACTGGAGCATTAAAATTTCAGGATAAAACTTGATCTCTATTAGGATAAACAAAATGATCAATTTTGTTTACCATTTTCTAGGAATTCCTGAATTTTTTGTTTGTACTCACTTAAATTAAGTTTGAAATTGAAATTGCACTGCCTCATCAATTGCTCTAAGAATTATATTTTCAACTTCTCATATGAACTTTTGAAATTAATTTTTCTTTTCGCACTAGGCAAGATGCTTTCCAGAACTGCATCTAAAAGGTCGTTTGCACTCAGTGTTTTTGCTATGCCTCCGGTATCTTTATTCTGTATTCTAACTATATTCTATTATTGGTTTGCAGGGATGTGATTGTTTGGGATTTATAAAGCACTTTGATGCACATTTTACAAATTTTACTGGTGGTGTGGAGACCATTGAGAATTGTGTTTGTTTACATGAGGAGGACCATGGAATCCTTTGGAAGCACCAAGACTGGAGAACTGGGTTGGCGGAAGTAAGACGGTCGAGGAGGCTTACTGTATCATTCATATGCACAGTCGCAAACTATGAGTATGGATTTTACTGGCACTTTTACCAGGTGAATATTATCTTACATTTGTCTGGTAGCACCTGCTGTATTTTAGTTACATGCAATTTGTTGACTTGTTTTTTGATTGATTGATTGATTGATGAAGCTTGTTTGTATCTAACTTTTGTTATGCACTGCATCGTACTTTATCTATGTGCTTATTGTTTTCATTCTTTCTGGTTGTAGGATGGTAAGATAGAAGCAGAGGTAAAGCTGACTGGAATTCTTAGCCTGGGAGCTCTAATGCCTGGGGAACAAAGGAAATATGGCACAACTATTGCCCCTGGTTTGTATGCACCAGTTCATCAGCATTTCTTTGTTGCCCGTATGGACATGGCAGTCGACTGCAAACCCAATGAACCTTATAATCAGGTAGGGTGCCAGCCTTCTCTGATATTTAATCATGTGATGATCAAAAGTTCCATTATGCCCCCCCCCCCCTATTTTTTTGTTTATTATCACGTTATTTCATCGGCACCTTAGCAGTCCAGTATTTATAGACAAACTTGGCTGCTTAAAGCTTAATTGAAGTTTAATCTTCCCAAAGAAAACCTTTCATCATTTTGCCTAGTACTTTTGATACTATTGCTTCTCTTCCATTGCAGGTGGTTGAGGTGAACGTTAAAGTTGAAGACGCAGGCCCAAAAATGCGCACAACAATGCTTTCTATGCTGAAGAGAAGCTTTTGAAGTCTGAGTTGCAGGCAATGCGTGATTGTGAACCTTCATCTGTGCGCCATTGGATTGTAAGAATGCATGCTTGATGTTTTCTTCCCTTTTCTCTATTTTTTTTAAATCATAGTACGTGGATGTGAATCTCAAATTCTGGTGACACTGACTATGTTGTTCTTAATCATGGATTAATAATCAGGTAAGGAACACAAGAAATGTAAACCGCACTGGACAACCGACAGGGTACAAGCTCATACCTGGTTCCAATTGTCTGCCACAGGCCCTCCCTGAGGCCAAATTCTTGAGGAGAGCAGGGTTCTTAAAGCATAACCTTTGGGTCACCTCATACAAAAACGATGAGATGTTCCCTAGAGGTGAGTTCCCCAATCAGAACCCACGCATTGACGAGGGCTTAGCTACGTGGGTGAAGAAGGATCGGTCCCTGGAGGAAACCAACATTGTTCTCTGGTATGTTATTTGTTATCTTGACATGCTAATTGGCATTCATCCGAGTGTTTGTTCCGCATCTGAATCCCAAACTACACCCTGCAACTGCAGGTACGTTTTCGGGCTCACCCATATCCCAAGGCTGGAAGACTGGCCCGTCATGCCGGTAGAGCGAATCGGCTTCATGCTAATGGTACCCACCACAGCTCAATCAACATTTTCACAGATGATTCTGTTATGTTTTGTAGAAAAAGGTCATCTTCTTGTCCACTAGTCCTAGATTGCCTCAGGTAACATTAGCATGGATCTGAAAAATCGTTTTCTGTTTTGTCTAGCCCCACGGATTCTTCAACTGCTCGCCTGCTGTTGACGTTCCTCCCGGACCTGACACGGACGCGAAGGAAGCCGAGTCGCCGAAGGACATCCACACCGAGCTGATCTCGAAGCTGTGAGCTCCGTAGCCGCAAAGCACGTCTGGAGCCCCCATTTGATTGTTGTACCGTGAGGATGCTGCAATGACAGTTTAAACCGGTGGTAGCTTTCCCTTGTGTCACGCTTGGTGTTCCCCAGCTGCTCTGTGCTGTTAAAGGTGGTGTGCCTTGGGCCTTCGGCATGGTCCAACAGCTAGTCAGTAGTCACTGGTACTGATCCTGGATTAAGTGATAAATAAATAGACTGAAATCTGCTCAGGCACTCTGGTGTGGTGCATGAATCATGGTTGTTGATTGCTTCGCCGCTCTGTACTGGAGGGAGTGTGCATTAGCTCCCAATGGGCCGCCGGTGGCCGGACGTGCCGCGATGGCCCGGTCGACAAGCCATTTGCTGTGCACTGTTCAGTGGTCCTCGCCCAGCATGCTGCGCCGCGCCCTGCCGGCCGCTGCAGCACAGATTTATTTATATATTTCGTCAGGTAATCGATGCAAGTGCCGCGGTTAACTGTTTAAACATGGCGGCGAACGCGAAAGCGCGAGGCCAAGCCGTATTTTACCCGGATCTCCACTCGCGCTCGCCCTTTGTTTACGCCTTCCTATGCCGCTTCAGTGCCGAAAACATGTCAGCATCAGCAGCAAAAGTCGCAGCGGCATCCCACGTAAACCTGCCCGCCTTGTCGCCACTACGCTCGCTCGCAGCAAAGGACGGGAGAGGAGATTCAAATCGGATTAGCGCCAAGCTCGGGCCGCCTGCTCGTACCCGTGCTCGGCTTCGCTACTGTAGGCGAGGAAATGGAATGCAGTGTCGCGCGAATAATTGGCGCTGCATGTGCTCCGCCCGCCGCGCGGTCGGGGGGGGACTTGTTGGCCGTTGCGGCCGCAATGATTTGGTTTGACGGGAATGGGGACCTCGTGGATCATGGATGGATATGGACCCTGCTGCCGTTGCCACACCGCCGGTACGGCTGCCCGTCGGTCGCCGGTGCACCTGTCGGCGGCTCTGCTCGGCGCCGGCCGGGACCCCAACGACGCACGGGAGCAGCGTGACGGAGCGGGAGCGCCTGGGGGACCGCGAGCGAGGGACGCCCCGCACCGGTGGGTGGGTGGGTGGCAAGGCCCGCCCTTCTCGCGACTAGCACGGTGCACGGAGCTGGCACGTCACATGGCCGGACGGGCAGGGGGTGGCCCGCGGGCGTGACCCGACCCGATCGCAGCCGTCGGCGGGCGCACGCACGCGCGAGATGAGAGCTGGGTGGGAGCCTCCCCGTCCGCGGGACCGCCCGCTACATCACATCGAGCCTGACTCCCACCCGCACCCCCGCACGGGCCCGTCGCGCTCAACGCCCTCCTCACGCCGCCCTCCGCCCCCGCCTCCTCCCCATTCCGCCACCCCTCACCCCCGCTGCCCCGCACGCACGCCCGCCCTCGCTCCTCCTCGCCGCTGCCGTCGTGGTCTCGTCGCGTGGAGGAGATCCGCCGGGCTGCCCCGTCTCTCTTGGCCCCTACCGCGGCCCTCCGCGCTCCCCTCTCTCCGGACCGTAGCTCGGCCGCCTCGCTGCCCCGGGGGGCGCCACCCGCCGCGCCGCGTCGTGCGGGGGGCTGCGCGAGCTACCGGCGGCGCCGACCGCCACCATTGCCGCTCGACGGCGGCCCGCCACGTGGGAATGTGCTGGTAAGGTGGCATTTTGGTCTGCAGGGTTCAGATTCGTGGTTGAGGTTCAAATTACAGCCCAGATTTTTCGAATCTCCTGCTGCGAGGTCTCGAGCTAACACGAACTTTTAAAATTTTTAGTTGCGACTACAAATTTTTCCGGATGGGAGCTCAAATTTTGAGCTGAAATCTCATTGTTCAATCGATATTCTTCACCTATTTCTAGCTCTAGATGCAATTTCAAAATGAGGGAACGAGAACGAGAAGTTTGGGGGGGTAAGGGTTTCCACCAATTAAGTTTTCTACTGGTGATGCTCTGAGCTAATTGGTGCCAAGGAGAGTTCTTATCAACCCCAACAAACAAAACTGGCGACACTCTTAGTTAATTGGTGCGAATGAGAGTTCTGGATCAACCCCAGCAAACAAAGCCGGTGACACTCTTAGTTGATTGGTGCGAAGGCGAGTTCTGGATCAACCCCAGTCCCCAGCAAACAAAACCGGCATCCACTCAAGCAAATTGGGCTAGAAAAGAGTAGCAAGACAGCTGATTGGTGAACTTGCAAACTGTTTCTGTAATCACAAAGCAGTGAGTTATGTGCCTTCTAGTAGAAAATTTGGTTGCTTTCACTTTTCAGCCAGTGTATGTCTTTCTTTGGCGGTGACTCACTTCACGCTTTCCATGTTCCTGAAATCAATACGACCTATTGAATTGATAGAATTTGTTTCGATTATGTCAGTTTTATAAATGCATTTACTCAAGGTTTTAGTTGTTAAAAATTTATACTTCTTGTTTAAGAACTTGAACCAGATAACCAGTGTTCATACAATAGATGCACTAGGCACAAGTTAGCTTCGATTATTCACTTTTCCATAGTTTGTCATGGCCGTTTTATCGCTGAAGTCTCTAGTCTCTACTGCTTGCTCCTCAGTGTGTCTTGCTCCCAATCCCGTTCCCAATGGTTGCCAAATGAGCTGGCAGTGTCCTTGCCGGTTTTGAATAATCTGACCTCTGCAAGTTATCAGAAAATTAGGGGGAAGAAGACGCAGTATCAACTATCAAACTGTAATAGTTGTTTGCTGATTGTTAAATTACTTTTCTACATTGATAATTTCCCAGTCGTCCTTCACTTGCTCATTGGAGAATATTGTATAACATTTGCTCATAATTTGTTCTGATGCAGTTTGATGTACAGTTGTTGATGTTCTGATTGAAGAAGCTGATAGGATCGATTGGCTCCCATGGACAAGATACAATCTGATTGCCCTTATCCTGGATGTTTCTTCTGTGTTATGAAGGAGGCAAACCCTAGTAAACGAAGAGCAAGTGTGCTTAAGTTCTTTAGGGAACTTCCTTCTCAAGATGATGATGGCCAAGTTCTCCCTATTAGCGGCCTCTGGAACACTGCAATGGCTCACCCAAATGATCCTGAGTTCATCAACTTGGGCATATTTGAATGCATGGCAGCTCTTATATGGAAAGGATTGAAAAACAGGCGCTGGCTTGCACATGATCAGAATATTTACATCCCATACTATGCAGCTCACATAATTGGATCATATACAATGAATATGGAGGAATTCGCAGAACGTGCTGTTCGTGCTGGTGTAATACCTCCATTAGTCGAACTCCTAAGAGGTAGGCTGACATGGGTGGAGCAAAGGGTTGCTGTTAGAGCTTTGGGGCATTTGGCTACATATCCTAGTACATTTCCTGCAGTTGCCGATCATGGAGAAGTACTTGAACTTGCCATTCAACTTGCTTCAAGCTCTTTAGAGATCGTGTACTCTCACTTTTACCAATTTGTGGATCGAAGACTTGGCTACCATTGTGATCTTCTGACTCGTGGCATGGGTGGTGTGGAAATGGAATCCCGCAAAGCTGAGGAATGGGCAAGTCAACTGCAGTGCTGGTCTTTGCAACTCATTAATTGCTTTGCATTTAAACCTGAATTCCTCCATGATATTTGCAAGGCTGATTTTCTTATCAAGTTACCTGGAATGTGGGGTGGACTTGTGAATGAAAACTCACCTGCTGGTGTTGGTTTGCTACGAACAATCTGCCAGAGCAAGGTCGGCCGAGGTCATGTTGCTAACATTCCTGGTACCATTGACGCTTTATGCAACATTGCTCGTTCTTCAGATGACTGGCAGTACATGGCAGTTGATTGTCTGATCTGGCTAGTGCAGGATGCAAGTACTTGTCATAAGGTAATGGAATACATTTTGCTTACTCATATTATATGTAATTAATGTAGGTTATGTTTAAGGCCTAAGATGACAGCAATGCACAGAACAGCAGCTTAGAAATTATAACTAGAGAAAAATAAAAATAGCAGAGTTCCCCATTAACAGGAAATAACATTATTTATCCCATCTTTTAAAAGCCACCTTGGGATTGATATTCCTCTTTCTGATTAGATGGTTCAGGATTAGTTATGCATGATGGTTTCCTGACATAGCATTGTGCTAAAAATGCATATATGCCTTTTCTGATTCGGTCCAAATGCAGTTAGCCAACTACCTGTTCACTGTAGTTTTATTAGCTCTAGTCACATAGCTCTTCCTCCTTTTGTGCAGGTTATAGATAAAGTTGCACCAACACTGATAGATTTAGCAAATATTTCAACACTGGGTGATTATAAAAGGCTTGGTGACACTATCGTCACAGTCCTCCAAGAATTTATGCAACAGAGTGGGAACTCACGCAGTACAATCAGTGCTCAGACCAAAGCAGAAATTGATGAGCTCTTGAGATCCAAGCAAAGTTTGAAATTGGAAAAGAGTATGCCGAAGGAGGATCTTCATATAAAGCAAGCTGCAGCATTGGTTGTAAAGTTGGAAGGCAATTCTCTGTTCTCCTCAGGGAATATTGCAGGAGCTGCGGAGAAATACTCTGAAGCACTTGCACTATGCCCAATGAAGTCTAAGAAAGAGCGGGTGGTGCTTTACAGCAATCGAGCTCAGTGTTACCTTCTCCTGCAGCAGCCATTGGCCGCCATAAGCGATGCTACTCGAGCATTGTGCCTTCATAGCCCTGTGAACCGTCATGCCAAGAGTTTGTGGAGAAGAGCTCAAGCATATGATATGCTTGGTCTCGCAAAGGAGAGCTTGTTGGATGCAATCCTCTTCATAAACGAGTGCTCTCAGTCAAACGATCCCGACTTATCCCTGAAGCAAAACAAAGTTCCTGATTATGCTGAGCGATTGGTGAAGAAGCAGATGCGTGCCGCTTGGCTATTCAGGGAAGCAGCTCTGAAGCATGGGGGTGTCCATTGTGAAGGGGATGCTAGCGATGCTTTTGGTCAAGAGGGTGATGACTCTGAGTGGGAAACAGCTAGCGAAAGTGATGCTGAGAATGATGCCAAGGGAGAAGCAGATGATGAAACTGAATGGAAGAATGATGGTCACCGGGAAGATTTCTGTGAGAAAAGCTGAGGAACAGGTTCAGACTGTTTACATGATAATTAATATCTTTGCTACAAGAAGCGCTAGTCTTCTGGAATGAACGAATCTGTGCATTGTTTTTTTTTAATTTCTGAAGTTTGGCAAAGAGGCCATAATCCTGGCACTCCTAGTCCCACTGGACATATCCTGGAATGTGAAGGGAACGATTCCTTATCTTCAGGGTGTACTTGGTTTTTTGGTATACCATGTCAACTGTTATGTGATGTAACAAGTAGGTTTGTAGCTTGGGTCATGAACTCATGATGCTCTCATGTTGAAATTACCGTGCTGGGTACTTTCTCTGTTTGCCTGTTGAAACTTTTTAAGGGTGCTGTTGGGGCACAATGCCAACAGATGTGGAAAAGAAAGGGGAAATGAA
Source organism: Panicum miliaceum (assembly GCA_032594955.1). Taxonomy (NCBI): domain Eukaryota; kingdom Viridiplantae; phylum Streptophyta; class Magnoliopsida; order Poales; family Poaceae; genus Panicum; species Panicum miliaceum. The sequence continues at coordinate 12,208,903 of CM064061.1, forward strand.
ACCGAGTGCTGTATGCTGTCATTGTGTGTCTGTTTTTTGTAGTTACATGTGCTTGCAACAAGCACATCGATGCATGACATGAGTAAATTGAAGCCTGAATGAATTGTACTGAAATTGCCCCTCCTTCAAAGGATACTCTCATACAAGTTCGCTTTGATTTGAACTGTTGGTTCATTTTGGTGCTGGACAGAACAGAAGCACTTCCGTCACTGTGATCAGATCCATCCAATTTGCTGTGACAACTGACGACCGAGTTCATATCCACAGTTCTCAAAAGGAGAAAAGGAGATGAACCCGTCAAATCCAGCTGCTGCATCTGCTGCCGGTGCCAACAGAAGCAGCCCTACCAATGGGCCGTGGGGGCTCGGATAATAGCGCCACGTCAAAACAGTAAGCTCGCGGCGCAACAAAACGCCGAGGTTGACGTACCCGTGCGCTCCTTCGCTTTCAGCCGGCTGGAGGCCACTAGCTTTTGCAGCGGCATACCGCGACCACTCTCTCCTGCGCCCACCCGACTCCGTAGTCCTGCTTGTCCTGCTCCATTAATCCCATCTTCTTTTTCGCTTGTCTCTACGCTGAATTGTGTGTCAAAATGTATTAAGATACATATTTGAAGGTCAGGATTAAATTGTATAGGTCCGATCACACTGAGGCCATTGTAGAGTGCAATGTTCATAAAAAAAAATTTAAGACCCAAACCACTCCTTCTGATACGAATCAGATGAGTTAATGGAGTTTTTAAGAAAGAGAAGGGAAAAGAGAGGTGGAGCTGTGAGATGAGAAGGAAACATCCAACTTTCTGCTCTTTGTCAAGCTTGCACATATCCAGAATATTCTTATTAGTATCAACATTTGAGTTGCACTTTTCATCCAGGGGCGGATCTTGGTGGTCGGGGGGGGGGGGGGGGGGGGGGGGGGGGGTGGGGGGGGTTGATAGATACCCCCTAAGACTGTCCGCACTTGTCATACTCAATTTTCATCCTCTAAAAGAAATATTCTGTCATAGTCATCAAGTCTCTTCTCTGTACCAATTTTTCCCCGCACCCATCATACTTTATATATCATCCTCTATACCAACTACCCTATATTTTTTCAACCATTCCCAACTACCATCTTAACATTTTTTTTTCCTTTTTTCCTCTCCTCTCTGCTCTCCAGCTCGCGCGCGGGCAGTTGCTCCGGACACGAGGTGGGGCCGGTGCGGGGCGTAGCGGATGCCCTGGAAAGCCGCTGGAAATAGCGGATGGAATCCGACACGCTTGGGTAGTGTATCGGTTTCTGGACCGCGGTGTAGCGTGAAAAACGCTATATCCATCCTGCCGGAGACGGTACCGGAAGGGATAGAGGTCCCAGTGCGTAAGGTCTTCTCCAGTCGTGGGTGCGGTGCACCCAGAAAACATGGGCCGCGTAGGCTGAGATTGTGATTTTCCCAAAACCGACTCCTTCTCCAGTGGTGTGGGCTCCACAGCGCACCTTCCCCCACCCTTTTCTCTCGCATCGGCGCAAACTGGCCGGTGGGCCTGTTTAATATTTTAGTCGCGAGGAACCGGAGCCAAGATTGGGTGTGATTCCTCTCTCTCTTCTTGAAGGTGGGTTTGCTCCAGTCGTTGCCTTGATTCCTCATGTTGCCGCCTAGGATGAGGATGTGGCCACTGGAGAGGGCCTAAGCTCCTCTCTATTTTTGGGAAGAAAGAATGGAGGAGGAGGAAAAAGAGAAAGGAGATGAGCTCTATCTTCCAATGTTGGCTGGATTCCCTGCTGTTTTCATCTGTACCATCAGCCCGACAAGTAAAACCAAATGTTATTCATGGTGCAGATGAATAGCGCTCCTTAAGTAAGTGATAATATAAATGAAAATCTCTCTTAGATGCCCAAACAAGAAGGCAAACTTTCACGCAATGTTGGCCCGTTGGAGCTAGCGAAGTGCAATGCACCTCACTTCGAAAGTCGCGTTGCTAGTACGACAATCTTGAAGGGTGGATCCAAGACCATACAAGCCAACAGCAAAAGGTGGGTGGCCGATCGAGCGTGATGGCTGGCCCGTGCCGTCGCAGAGCCAGTGAACCAAGCAGAGACAGGGCTGGCCACAGCACATGCGGGCGCAGTGGATCCGTACGCCGCAAGCGACAACGGAGTCCTGTGGCCTGACACGTGGAGGGAGGGGAGCGGGCGCGCAGCCTCGGCGCGGGGCAGCTCCGCAGGCCGCAGCCTCTGCCGCCTGCCTGCTGCTCGTGCTCGGTGCTCCGTGTCTGCCTGCCTCCATGGCCCCACCATGCGCTGATGATCGATGCGTGCTGGGATCCTAGATGCATGGCCGCATGGTAATGGGTGGATATATACGCAAAGGCTTGGCCATTTGGAAGGAGAGATGGACCAAACGGTCTTGGGTGTGTAGCCATGGAGCTCGACTGCGATTAGCCGGTTGTGTACCCAGCACTATCTAGATGCGGAGGGCGGAACACTTGATCAGTTGTTAAGATTATCCATGTGTTTGTGCTTATTCCCTTTCATTTTGTGCTTATTGAAATGTGCCCTTGTTTTTTTAAAAAAAAACAAATTTGCCCTTGTTTAACCTTTTTTTTCGATAAGGCCCTTGTTTAACTTTGGTCAAGTCCATCTTCAAACCTGATCTCTCTTTTAGGACAAAAAGGGGGGATGTACGTGATCCAGGGAGTACTTCTGTTTTGTGTGTAAGCTTATCCTGGTGAGGTTAATGAACCACCGTGCACAGCCAGCGGAAAAGTCTAGCTAGAAGCTGCGTAGATGGGCAAAGCCGCAAAGGTAACTTGCTCCACGCCCTATATATGATTAGTACCGAATCATGGTGGTATGTTTTAAAGTTTGTTCAGGGTTTATCGGTGATACTATATTACATCCAATCCGTAAAACAATGCGCAACATTACTACAAGTGGTCTCCCTTGAAACTCAAGGGATCAGCAGAAATCAACCGTCTCACCTAATGCAGGGTGAGGTGGCAGACGTGTTAGGATCACATTGGCAAGCTCACTCTCCAATCGGGATCCCCGTCCTTGACCATCAGCTGCTAGGACGCACCCCACACCCGCTTCCTCCTCCTTTATAAGCACCAGGTCATCTCCCCTTCATGAAGGAAAAAAAAATCTCTCACCAGCAAAGAGGAAGTGAGATTGAAAAAAGAGAGAGAGAAAAGATTCTGCCACCATGGCCGGGCTGAGTGTTCTACTGGAGACCACCCACAAGAGCCACCCCAGGAAGCCGCCGGCGCAGATCATTAGCAAGGCCACCCTCGTGATCCACGGGGCCAAGCACAAGCAGGTCTCGCCGGCCGCCGCGAGTTCCTTCCTGCAGCGCTGCTTCCTGTGCCACAGGGAGCTCGCCGATGGCAGGGACATCTACATGTACAGGTAAAGCTAAGATGCTGCCAGATTGATCGATCCGCGGCTGTCAGTTGAATCTGTTGGCTGGCTAGCTCATAATATGAATCCTTTTGCGCATCTTTTTGACTGGTGGCGCGTGCGTGCATGTGCAGAGGCGACCGGGCGTTCTGCAGCGAGGAGTGCCGGTGCCGGCAGATCTTCATGGACGAGGACGCCGGCAGCAGCAACTGCTGCGCCAATGGTGACGGTGCCGCCACCGCGCGCGGCAGCCGGCGAGTCGCTGGCGGCGGCCGCTTCGCGTACTGATTAGCGTCGTGAGTCCAGTACTCCAGTGTGCGTGGGGGGCAGAACAGAACGGGATCATGGTGGAACACGGCCAATGCCCATGGAGCAGATCTCGAGATCCAAAAGAGCATTAACCACGGAGGAAGGGATTAACAGTGAGGGTTAACCAGTAGATTAGTGTGGAGTATCTGACAGCTCATGGGGCGTGGGTCCCAGTCCAGGTACAGGAAGATGCTAGTACTACAGCTACACGACCAGTACGTGGCATCTCGCTGGACGAACCGGATAAGATGGCCATGACTTGGAGTAGGACCCGCCGCCTACTTGGGCCCCACCTCATGAAGTGGATCAGGATGGAGCGAGTAATTAGCGGGGTGCCCTTTGACTCTGATAGAGATTAGCCTACGCACGCAAAACTAACTGGGGTCAAAAGGTGTGCCACTTACCGTAGGTCCATGTCAATTTTTTTCTTGGATTGGACTTTTGTGTTCATTCCTTGTGTAAAATACTAGTTCAATGTTGGGGTGATGTTATTGTACCAGATGATTATTTTTCGTTATCTTTCGAATTATTAACCATGTCATCTAAATTAGATGACGGTGATGCATGTCTCTTTATTGATTCACACGTTGTCAGTGAAAAAGACTTGGCCTACTCAACGCGAGCACAGCCCCAAGTCACCAGAAACAAATTTACTTTGCCTTGGTTGGGGTGCGCCAGGCCCTGCCAGCAGTGCAACGGCTGGGCGACACTCGAGGGCCCCAGTGGCAAGCCACTGTGGTGGACCCTCCCCCACAAAAAATAAATTTAATATCGAAGTGGGCACATGGCCCACATATCAGATATTAAACTGATAAGAACAGATACTACACTTGATCTTAGCCAAAAGGCCGAGAAAGGTATGAGTTGCTCTGGTACCCTGCCCCTCCTTTTATAGCTCTCTCCCTCCGCGCTCCGCTCTCGCCAGGCGATGTGGGACTAATGCTTGCCTCTCCAGCAAACGCCGCGGCCGCGGGCGAGAGGTCGGACGGCAACCTGGAGGTGTGGAAGCAAAAACGGGCCGTGTTCTGTTGTTGTTGGGCTTCACGTCGCGTCCGGCCCATTTCTTAGCGAGGAGCCCTGTTGACTTGTCTGGTCCAGAGTCACGCCGGGAAGCGCATCGATTCGCCGACCGCCTGTTCCCCTACGCCTCGCCGACCCCACCTGCCGCCGCAAGCGCCCCGCCGGCGGGGCGGGCGGGCGGCTTCCGATGAGCTACTCAACGCGGCCGCCACCGGTGGCCAGTTTCGCCATCCTCCAGGCGCTGCTCTTCTTCTCGCCGGTCGCGTCAGCTGGTACGACCAGTCGCCTCGCCTGCGAGTGCTCGAGATCTCAATTGTAGTTTTTGTTCATTTAGTTTTGTCTGCTTAAGCTGTGGAGGGAAGTTTTTCTCTAAGTTTTCGTGCATGGTGCTAGGGATTCTTGTTTCCTTTGAATGGATCCTTGTTGGTGTGTGTTTGGTCGCTCGAATTGTGTAAGCAGTGTAGATTTAGTTAAAAACTATAGCAAAGTAGGGACGGGAATTTAGTATTTAGTAATGGCTTCGCGTGTGCGCTTTAGGCCTTACTCTGAAGTTACTGTCTGCATTTTTGCAAAGTTTTGTAATTCATACTACAGAAAGGATTATGAATTATGATCATATCAAGCTAAAACTGTACTGTTACATGCTTTGTTATGTGTCAGGTTAAAGTTGTACTGTTACAAACTTTGTTTACCTTACTGCCATATAGTTCAGTTTAATGATACTACTGCCGGCTGTAACACTGATTAGCAATTCGGATGCTACAGCCTACCAAGCAGTATCTTTGATTCCCCTAGTTATATATGAATATTCCTTGTTAAGATAGAATCGGCTTGTAATTACCGTGGCTGACTTCTTCGTATATGAACACTATGCGAGTGATACTCAAATTATTTACATCACATACTTTCTGTTGTCTGTGTTTTTTTCTCTCCACAGGACAACCAAAAGGTGTATGTGTTTCACCTGGTGGGCGATTCCCTGCCTTTTCATCTGAAGGCAAGCCTCCTGGAAGGGCACCGAAGGGGCGCAGAGATCTAGCACTGTGTAGGATATTCCGTCAGAATACATGTTGTGATGTGACACAGACATTTCCTGCTCTGATCTCTGTGAGGAACCTTGCATTAACCGGTGAAGGCAGTCAAGAATGTATTCATTTGTGGGAATTGCTTGAGTGCTCAATATGCGATCCTAGAGTGGGTGTCAGGCCCGGACCTCCTACTATATGTGCATCATTCTGCGATATGGTCTTCAAAGCTTGTTCAGAATCGTACTTCTCCGTCGATACGAAAACACAGGTAAAGACCCTCTGATTAGAGATCAACGATACAATCTGGGTAGTGCGTACTGATACCTCAATCATGTACTGTCACACAAATGCAAGTGCTGTTGCTAGATTAAGCTTGGTGTTTTCATGGTCAGATCATACAATAAACAATCATGTTCTTGCCTATGTCTTTTCTATACATTCTGAATAGCTATTGGTTCCGTGGAGTTTTCCTTTTCTTCTTAAACAATCCTCAATACCTAGGAGATTTCTAGCCTTAACACCTTGTGATCTTTTTTGTTGGTTATGATTTCATAGTTTGGTTCTGAAATATTCTCCTTACTGCTTTGTCAGGCCTTATCTCCTTGTGGTTTAGGTGACATCCTTTGTGGCAAAGCACATAAATGGGTTTCTAACGGCACAGAATTATGTCGTCTTGCTGGTTTCTCTGTGCAAGTTTCTGGGACTAGCTCTGGTTTAGTTGATGACATTTTCTGCTATGGTGGGAAAGCAAGTTTGGATTCTATCTCTGATTCTTGGACTTCTTCAAAAGACCGTCCAACATTAAGCGGTGTGACTTCTTGGGATGTTCAAGATTTCCAGAGATGGGCAAGAGACATGCCTGTTGGTGAAAGAGTTTCATGGGCAATTGGAGGAATGGTTCTCACAGCGGGCCTTATTTTTATCAGGTCTTTCATATCTCCTTTTCTCTTTCATATTATTTAGGCCAGGATAGTAAATTATCTGCAGAAATAATTATTGTAGTCCTGTTTGGAAAAGTATGTTTAATACTTTTGAAAGATGAATGGAACAATAAAAAGTGCAAAACCATTTGAGTTTTGCCCCTTTTCTTGCAAGTATCTGGCATGATGCCTTACATTGATTCCTGCTAAGATGGAAGATTGGAAGCTTGCACCTCATGCCCCTACTTTTCTTTGAAGGCTCAAATTTTCATTTGTCTGTGCAGCAAAAGGAAAAGCTACAGCCATCGCCAGAAGCAAGCTGCTATTGCTCGCAATATGAGATTGAGAAGGCTGGATCCAAGAGCCAACCCACAGCAAACAAGGCGAAGCTAGGAAGACATAGGCAACTTAGTGTTACTTGTAGAGGATTCTTGGATTTGTGCTTCTACATCTTTGTGTATCAGTATAATCTGTTGACTGAACAATAGATTATAGTTCATATTCTTCCCCGTGCTTAGATGCATGGAGTAACCTCCCTGTCATCCTTCTGTAAAAGAAGAGTTCTACAAGTTATCGCTACTTTTTGCCGGAATGCAGGATTTATGGGCTGGCATTAGGTCGTGTAAATATTATTCCACAATCACTTTTTGCTGCTACTGATATCTGTCTACATGATCCTTTATCTGTGAGTTTAGCTAGGGCGGCAGAGCATATGCATATCTACAAAAGTCCATTTCTGACGGAGTATGTCTATTTTGTTTACCAACTTAGGCTGTTCACGCTCGTCGTACTCTAAATTCATCCTCTGAGGAATATTCCTACCTGATTATCAAGATTTTCTACTCTATGCTCAGTTTTCCCGCACTCATCCATCCTCTATATCTCTCCTCTATACCAACTATCAGCCGCGGGACCCACGCGTCATAATTTTTCTTTTTCTTTTCCTCCTTTTTTCCCCTCCCCCTCCCCCACGGGCCTGTGCCCGTCCTCTCCTTTTCTCCCTCGGCGATGGATGGGCGGCGGGCGAGCGCGCGGCGAGCTGCCACGGCGGGGCGGACCTGCAACGGCGGAGCGCAAGACCGAGGCGCGCGGCGGCCAACGGAGGAGGAAGGGGCCCCGCGCCCTGCCGCGTGGAGAGGATAGCGGGAGTCCGCTATTGCGCCAGATATAGCGGAGTCGGAGGCGAACGGGAAGATAGCGTACCTGATAGAGGAGACCGGTGCGGAGGATTTTACGCTATAGCGGTACTGCAGGTTTCATTTAGAGGACCCAGTGCGATCAGCCTTAATCCTGAACCTATAGCATAAGATGTATACCTTCCTTTCTGTTCCAAGCTGCAGTTTGCCAGTTTCTAAAAATAGAAGAATTAATATCAAAGTGGCTCACAGATTAGTAATATTTGTTATCAGAATTTGAATCTCAAAGGAGAAAAAATGAAGGAAAACACACTGGTTTTATATATATTCTTAAATATTAATTCATCAAGTCTGAATCAAATCATGAATATGGAAAAGTGGCTCATGGAGTTTATATTACAATAAAAGAAATTATTCTTGTTCATTGTTTTGCATTGTAGAGGATCTAGTAACAATTGGATTGTCGATATGTGTGTTTACTTGATGTAGCACAACACAGTTTATCTTTCTTAATTCTAAGACACAGCAGAACCAGAGATTATGCAATAGTAAAACAAACACCCAGCAGTTAGATGTTATTTTGTATAAAAAAATGAGCAGAAAGTTCATAATCAATGGAGTGACCACAAAGAGCAGGGGACAAACAAACCGGTAGAAACAGTCACAGAAGGAAGAACATCAAGTTCTTAGTAAAGAACAAAACTATGGTGCACATGCACACTAAATAAAGCAACCATCACGCAACTAAGAACAATATAAGGTTCTTCAAGAAAAATGAAAATCATGCAAGTGCACAAACATGAAACGTAAAAATATGATAATTTTATTGACACTAATCAGAATTAACCAACAAGTAAACACAAATTCAACTCTGCCTAAGCGTACCACAGAGATAATAAGTACATTTAAATAGTGGGTCATGTCAGTTTGCAAGATTAAAAATGACTCACGTGCTTTGTCAGTCTCAAAGGTTCCTCATGGTCATAATTCTGAGTGTACGGACACTCAAATCAACTTCAACTTCTGAACCCAATGGCTTCATGCTATCCTGATATGCTCATAATCCTTTAGCTAATTAAGATAAATATATGTTAAATAATAGAAATTCACAACAGCAAAAGAACATATGCAGTTAATTGGGGAGGTACCTCTTCACATATCTCATTTAAGTATTTATGCAGTTAACTGGGGACGTATGTCTTCATGTTTAGAGACAAATATTGATAAAAACACAAATCGAAAACTGAATTTATAGTCAATTCAACATGAAGAAGCAAAACAAATGCTACTTCTAGATGTCCGGGACAGATAAAAAAAAATAAACTTCAGGACAGATAAAAAGTAAGCCTACCGTAGTCAGCTATTAACCTTTTAAGGGGTGCCTAATTGCTCAGCTAGTTGATATATGCAGACGTTTAGTACGAATATATCCTTAGTTTACCACAATTTAGAATAAACAGCAAGAAGAGTTTACAATCAACACTTACAAGCCTTCTTATAACAAGCATGTACAATGCCATCAATCTGGAATAATGATAGCATGAGCATGCAAAGATGAGGAGACTGATAAGCTCCACAATTCAAGAACTAAAGAAAATGTAATAATCTAGAATAAACAACCAGGTCTACCAAAACCAAGATCAAGAAAATATTGGTTCCTTCTCAATGGGCAAATCATTTTAATTGCATAACAGTAGTCTTTTTCCCTAGAAACACATTACACACACAGAAGAGTCGGTCAATAGCTGAATCCAATACTTAGGGACAAGCAAATGACTGAAGTTTCCCCCTTTTTGCTGTATCCAGAAAAATTGAATAAGAATGTTTAGAAAGCAGTGTACATGAGGAACATTTTTATGTTACAGTGTGCAGATTCAACTGCAAAACACATGGTTGCGATGTCAACAAAAAATGCATTGCATCACTCAGCTAACTGGCTACAAAATCTTGTGAAACTATAAGCCTCCATGAAGGAGTAGCTGCTCTCACCATCAGAATTCTCAACAAGATGCAAAATTATCATCTGACAAAACCATTTTCACCAATAATCACCGCAAGAGCATGCCCCATCTCTGAAATGATGGTACCGATTGATATCTCTGATAATAATCTCCCTTGATACGATCTTTGAAATGAACTTGAAGGCAGCATGGCAATCTCTGCATATGCGCAGATTTTTCTTGACTCTGATTGGGGCCCCAGCTGGAGTGCTGATCAACGCAAACGCGACAGCCAGCCTCTCGCTGTGGTGAGAAAGAAGCAGTTCCTTTTCGCTTTTGTCCAGGTCGTGCAGATCAACCTCGACATTCGGAACATAACCAGCTTTGTTCATCAGATCTCCCAATTCGTCCAGCTTGCCATATATCTCTCTTGTCCTTGGATGGCTCTTATCCCCAACAATGAAAGTATGCACCTTGTCCTTCATCTCAACCCAGCTCATGGCAGGCTCCTTTTTGACGTTGCTGACTTTCATTAGCTTCCTCACCTTAGCCACCTCATCCCACATGCCTGCTGAAGCATAAGTGTTTGCAAGGAGGACATGCGTGCCAGACTTCTCCGGCTCTAGGGTGAAGAGCTTTTCAGCTGCTAACCTTCCTAGCTCTGGATCTCGGTGTACTCTCGAGGCTCCTAAGAGCGCACCCCAAACTTTAGCATTAGCTTGGAATGGCATGTTGTTGACAAGCTCCATTGCATCCTCTAATTTTCCTGCACGGCCAAGAAGATCAATCATGCATGCGTAATGTTCCTCAGTCCTGTCAATTCCAAACATCTCCTTCATTGACTCAAAGAATTTCTTGGCCTCATCAACAATCCCTGCATGGTTACAAGCGGAGAGAACACTTGTCAAGGTGATGTGGTTTGGGGCAACACCCTCATCAAGCATTCTCTGGAACAATTCCAATGCTCTTTTCCCATGCCCATGCTGTGCGAGCCCTCCGATCATTGCAGACCATGAGACAACTCCCCTCTCTGGCAGGCCAGAGAAGGCCATGTCTGCATCCTCTATGCTCCCACATTTTGCATAGGTGTACACAAGAGCATTCCCTGCAAACACATCTGACGTGAACTGCCTCTTGATCAGATGAGCATGCACTTGCTTCCCTTGCTCATAGGCCGACAGACTAGCACAAGCATTCAGGAGGCTACTTAGTACAAAAGAATCAGGATCAAGGCCTTTTCTTAGCATCTGCACAAACAGCTTTATAGCATCCTCACCATGGTCAGACTGTGAGAGTGCTGTTATTATGGATGTAGAAGATATGATGTCATCAGAACATCTTTGTTCAAAAATTCTAATTGCATCATTGAGGCAGTCACACTTCCAGTATGAATCAATAAGCCCATTGATGACATGAGAGTCAGATAGAAGCCCTATCTTCTCTGCAAGAGCATGGACCTGTCTCGTGTGACTGATTGCCTCCAAGCTCACTGTTGACTTGAGAACAGCAGCCAGTGTTGTCCTATTGACATCAAGGTCAAGCCCCTCCATTCTCATCCTGCGAAAGAGTGACAGCGCCTCACCATGCTGTCCACCATGAGAGCAACCTGAGATCAGTGCATTCCACAAAATCAAATCCCTTTTGGGCATGAAATCAAACACCTTCCTTGCATCATCCAAAAACCCATCCTTTGCGTACATATCGACAAGACCAACACCGATGAACTCATCTGAATCTGCATTGGCCTTGATCATAAACCCATGAATTTGCCGGCCCAAATTGAATGCACCAGCACCAGCGCAAGCCTTCAGGATAGTAGACAATGTGTACACATTCGGCACCAGCCCCGAAGACTTCATCTGGATCAGCAACTCCAGTGCACGATGATCATGCCCATGAATCACACACCCGGAAATAAAGGCATTCCACGAGACAACATCTGCCGCAGGCATCTTCTTGAAAACCACCGCTGCCATATCAATGTCCCCCAGCTTCGAGTACATGTCGACTAGTGCATTCGCTGTGAACACATCCTCGTCATACCCTGTCCTCACCACCATGGCGTGCACCTGCCTCCCGGTTTCCAGATCCCTGGCCCCCGTGCACGCATTCACGACGCAGGAGAAGCCAAACTCGTTCGGCCGCGCCCCGCTCCACACCATCTCACAGAACACCCCAATGGCTTCCCCACACCAGTCGTTCTTGACGTACGCCGACATCATGCCGTTCCAAGAGACGGCGTTCCTCTCGCCGCCAGCGCCGCCGGACTCGTCGAACATCCTCCTTGCCTCGTCCACCATGCCGAATCCGCCGTACATGGCCACGAGCGCGTTGGCGACGAAGACGTCCCCGGCGAGCGCCGTGGCCATCGCCAGCGCGTGCACCTGCGCACCGAGCCTGGCGTCCGGCGCGCACTTGAGCACGACGGGGAGCGCGAACTCGTTGCACCGGACGCCGCGCCCGCGCATCGCCCGAAACGCCCCGAGCGCCTCCCGGGGCATGGAGTTGTTGGAGTAGGCGGTGACGAGCGAGGACCAGGAGACGTGGCACGGGTCCGGGATTTCGTCGAACACCGCGCGCGCGGCGTGCGGGAGGCGGCATCGGGCGTAGAAGGAGAGGAGGTGGTTGCGGCAGGCGGCGAGGAGGCCGGACTTGAGGAGGTGGGAGTGGAGGTGCGCCCCGGCGAGCAGCGACCGCGACGCGCCGTAGCGGGCGAGGAGCGGGCCGATGGTCTCCTGGGTCCGCATCGGGGCAGCATCGAGCCGCTGCCGCCGCCACCCGGGAAGTTTGGGGGCCTTCCGAGTTTTGAAGCACCAGCCACCGGCGAATGCGACGGGCCCACCTGTCGGAGTGAATTACAACTTTGATAACCTTTGGCTAGAGCACCACTGTGTTCGGTGAGGGAAAGCGTCAATGCATCATGGGCACAACTGCACAAGATAGAATACAATTTAATAGCACCAAGTAATTAAACGGAAGCGATCATTGAGATGCATCATGCGTGGTTATTGATGGAATTTGGGATGCTGCCAGGTGATCTTCTAGGTTTTACGTAGGGCTTCTCACCCTGCCTCCTTTGGAGGCAGCAGCTCTCCTGAGCATCTCTGTATCTTGCCTATTTGTAGTGAAACAAAATTCACTCGACAATAAGAAGCCAACAGGACAAGAGTATTTCTCACCTAAGCAGAAGATCTCCAAATATAAGGCCTTAAATGCACTAGCAAGTCAAAATTATCTTAATGCCGCAATTAGTGGCCTCAGGGACCGGTTGAACTATACTTCAAGTTTAGAGAAGTTCTAATTCATTCACTTTTTTTTTTGCTCCAGAAGATATGAGAGCTGGGCATCTTTGTAGCACTTCGCGTTGCATGATTGTTCTCTAGTCGATCGAGAGAGTGAGAAAATCGTACAAGCACACACGAACAAAGAGACACAAAGAACACACAGTTTGGGCACAAATCAGGAATCTCTCTCCTTTGCTTTGCTTGGAAAAAAAAGATAAAAATATTCCAGGGCTGTCCACAATGTGATGTTACATAACGCAACCTGAGGCTAAATTATGAAGATAATATCTGCACTAAGATAATATCTGCACTAAAACTTCAATGTCATTTTCCAGGAATACCCTGGCAAGTTCGCTGTCATTTTGCATTATGGAGACACAAAGAATAACCATCCAACATCCAGGTACATGGTTCATGAGGAGCACCCAAAATTAATCCGGTATGCAGGAGCCAACATGGACATCTTAATCTTTGTGTGCATGTGCCATGTATTGGCTTGTGTATTTGTCCACCTTAGGTCCAGAAGAACCATACTTGTTATCATAGTACTCGACACATGCAGAACCAACCAATGCAGCAAGGGTTAGAGCCTGTGCGTGCAACCTGCAATGCAAATCAACAGTATATGAGATGTTAGACCTTTTCAAATAACAGCATTATTGAATTGAATTACAAGTGAAGTCGAATGTATAGAGTAATACATGCAATAGCTGCGGTTTAGTGCAACAAAAGGTTGCCAATCTAAGCAATACTAGTAATCCAAAAACAATAGCATGCAAACCTGCTGTTAGATACCAGTATTAAATTGTCATGCACACAATCTATTTTAAACCATTGAACCCATTATGAGCAGCCCCAGTGAGCACTATGAGAAGTAACCTCAGTGAAGCAGACACAATGAAGCACAACATTCACAGCACCATATATTTGAATCAAAAAGAGCTCAGAGGCGAATAAATAGCAAAAGATGACATGGAGTGGAAACAATTATCGTCTGTACATATGATTGGTTAACAGTTCAACTTCAACTAGTATATTACAACATTGTTGCCTACTGCGCTACATGAGATGAGATGAAGGTTGCACCAATTAAAAGCCACAGTGAGAAGGTTCATCAAGGATTTTGCACAATACGATTCTCCCCTTCAACATGAGAAAGATCTACCTACAAGTCCAATCCATAACAATTTTAAGGGTGTTTTATATTTATGCAGCCATGTAAGCCCTAAACCATGCAAAAATTGAAACATCGATTTAGTACCCTCTGGTTTCATCAAATTTTGGGAATAAAGGGCAAGGATTTGCGGCCTATTGTTGACAGCATGCCGAAGGTATAGCAACAACCCAAACATGTGCAAAACTAGGTAAACGTGTCCAAATTTGACAGTTTGGTTCGGGCAATTTTAGGCCTACAGAAGGTTAATAAGAAATAAGAAAATTAGGACTTTGCAGGAGGGTGTGAAAATACATTAAAAATTCGATCTAAAATATTTTGCACAATGGATTGGGTGATGCATGCATATCTGCTGACCTTTTTTACCTTTATTAGGCTGTACGGGCGACGAGTATAAGCCAATGCATAAAGGTGCGAAGGAAACAGGGATAGTTTGGTACTCTTTTAACCTTACGAGCTTAAAAGACTAGAGGCTGCTTACAGCTTGTACAGACAAAATTAAGGAGATCATCAAGCACGTGTCTGCAATAACCAAGAAGCTCCTAACATTTAACCTTTCTTTTGAATGGTTATGACTGCACCCTTATAGGAGATAAGGTAATACTATCTGTCAGGCACTCAAACTAAATTGTGAAACAAAATCTTACGCAACAACACACTATTGCAGAACCTTATAAACGCAATTCCTATCCTATATATAAAAAGAATCACAGCCAACTATTTTCCTTCAGGCACAACTGTTGAGCAATGTTATTCCTAATAAGTACGCCTTACAGAAACTTCCACAAATCATATGAAGTCTGTAGTGATAAGCTCCCAAATGAGTTTCAGAAAGTAGTCATACACAGCCAAGAAAATCAAGATTAATTATTGTAGTTGTGTTTAAAATGTGAAATGCTCAAGACTAATTAAGTTATCAAAGAAAAGAATACATCATTTGCGGTATTCTTGTTTATGATAATACAAGACATCCTATTCTGTAGTTAAACGCGCAAAAGTTACAAGGTGTGAATTAACATGAGGAAATAAACTAACCTTGCGTGGATGATCTTGACGCTAGGCTTCATATTGGGCCGCGACCAGTTGTAGGCGATCGAACTGCTGATCCCAGTGAGCCAGAGGCAACCTATTATCCAACCAAACGTCGCAACAATCAGAAAACTTAGCATCCAGTAGGGGAAGTTCTAAAAAACAACTTTCCCCCAAAATTACTCGGAAAACACAATAACTAGGTCATAATTCCGTGATAGATCCTCATAATACAAACTACGAAACTCCGGTAATAACATCAGAAAGAAAGGCAAGAAAGAAATTGTAGGGATTTGAGGTACATCAGAAACCAACGCCGGATAGCTAGATCCGGGAGAAGAAAATGAATCCGCAGGAAAACTGACGAGGCGTACCTACGGCTCGGAGCTTGTGCTCCACGACCCACTTCCTCATGGATTCGATCTTGCTCGGGCCCTCCGCCATTTGCTTCGGGTTCCTCTTCTTCCTTACGGAAGAGATTTTCGCCCTCTCTTTTTCCGAGTTCTTGTTTTCTCGTTCTGATGGGGGAAGTCTGTCCGGCTCTAGTTATATACCGCACTGTTTGTGTTTTAGTCCCTGAAATATGTTTGAATTGGCTTATTATCCACACGTGGTAGGATTCCTTTCCCATGTCATGTTGTGTTTAAAAACTTTTCTTTGTCCACTATTTTCTCGCCGCCAAAGAAAGAAAGCTGGTGCAGTTTAGCAGTGCCGATCTTTACCTTTGGTATGAAAAATACAATAAAACAATCACATATCCGACCTAAATGTATAGCTTCCGCTTGTTCATTTCACATTCGAAGCAAATGTAGCTTCACGGTACAAGTAATGCTAAATTCTTTTGGTTTCTGTTTTCCCGGCTTGCCGATTTGTTCTCCCCTTCTCTATCAATGAAATAGGCACAATCTCGTGCCCGTTCGTTCAGAAAAAATGTAGCCTCACTCGTTACTGATTCCCGGTTCTACTATAATCTTTACCTCTCGGACCAGCATTTCGATAAACACTTCTGTTATAATCTCGCTGGCGAAACATTATCAATTTCTGGCACACAAATGCCGCTTTGGTCTTTGAGAAAAGGGCCGAGATGGAACGGAGATGAGTAGGCTGCGGCGATTTGCAGGTCTGTCTACATGAACACAGGATGTGAGCAGGCCCTGGTAAATCCCAGTTTGTGACCTCAGCGAGGACGTGTGCAACTACGCAAAACTAACAGATGGCAGGGTGTAAAACGAACAAAAAGTATACAAGCCGAGAACCGCTCGTCCTCCTGGGAAGGGGGGCGGCGGCGGGGCAGTCAAACACCGGTCGCGGCCGACGAACCCGGGGGCCGGGGCCAGCGATACCGACCGCGCCTCCTCGCAGGCCCACCCGTCGTTTGCAACAGCTCACGGGCGGGCTGAAACGCGCCGCGCGGCAGGCCCGACGGGACGGGCGGCGCCACACCTCGCTTCTTCGGAATCGTCACGTTTTCTATTCTTTTTTTATTATTGATTGACAAATGTGCTCGGAACGGAGAACGCATGGTTCTGTTGCGGATTCGTCACAGTCGCGGGCTCGCGGCCAACTTGGGCTTTGTGTAGTGCTGTCCGGCTGCTGCATGCTTGACGGCCACCAGCGCGCCACAATCCGGTGGGCGGGAGGGGTGGTTTTGGGGTTACCTGGTTTTGGACAAAGCCTTGGTTCTTCTTGCCTTCGTGGTCGCGCGAGCTTGCAACATTTTTCAGTTGAATCCGCGCTGGATTTTTATTTTTTAAGCGAACTTAGGTCAATTTGAACTTAGTAATGCTCCAGAACCCTTTTCTGTACGTGCTTAAATTATCTAATTATTACCTAATATCAGCTGAGTTTAATATGAAGCCTACTCGAAAGTTTCAAAATGTATTTGTAGTTTCATCTCGGCATTTAGAAAAAAAATATTAAATCAGCAGGGGAAAGGTAGCACGATGAAGCTTGATGAGAGGATAACAAGAAGCTCACGCATGTTGAGTTGTTTGGTGGATCCGACGAGCATGCAAAGAGAAAATTATACCTCATCAGACGAACATGCTCAGGCTTTTTTTTTTAAAGAATCGGGCAATTTTTTCCTAAAGTAAATTGTATTAGTTTTACTGCGCGTAAGAGGCTGTAGTTAAAAGAACCTCAGTAGCACCTCAGATTCTGGTTTAACGACGTTTGTGCTTTCAGCGGTAGGCGACGTTCCCGTCAACAGCGAGGCGCCTATGGTGACTTCGTCAATCTCGAGAATTTGCCGACTCAATCTTCTAAGAAGCTCATATGGGTAGTGTCGGTTTCGGAAATGGACGACAGCTAAACAACTCGAAGCGTGTGTCGCGCGTCGTGATCGAAGATGGCGTAGCACACAATGACTCGAGGGATTATACTGGTTCAGACGAAAACACCCTACGTCCTACGTCTAGTCGGGAATCAATCGGATGTATTGCTTGAGACCAGGTGTTCGTGAGAGTTGGGGAGTACAAGCTTGTTCGGATGAGCTGAATCTAAGGGGAGCCCTCTTTTATAGTTCAAGGGTCCCCCTCTTTATAGTAGATGTCTTGGGGAAGAAGGTTTTGGAGAAAAATATCTTTGATTTCGGCAGTCGGGAAACTTGTGTCGTTGACGGGTCCTTCCTTGTCGCAGTCGGGATTGTCCTCAGCAGATCGCGAGGGCCCTGAATCCGGGGGGGGGGGGGGGGGGGGGTCTTCTGGTCTCGGTCCTGTGTACCGGCCTTGGTCAATTGAGTGATATGGGAGAGCCCGATGGGACAGCATGCTTCGTCGCTCCGACGGTTTTCTTGCCCCCGTCTCATCCCGCATGATGATAACTTGGGGTCAAGCCATGGTGACGGATGGCTTGATTATCAGGAGGACGGGTTGGAAGCACAATGGGGCCCGCTGTTGTGCGTATGATCCCAGGGAAACTGCGGCCACATGGTACGGTTGAGTTTGACCCCTCCGGGGCTGTGCTTATCCGTCCCTCGTCAAGTGAGACTTTTCCTCTAGGGTCAGCTTGAGAGCTTCCTGGTCGGTCGGGAGTTTGGAGGCAGGAGGTGAGACGGCGTTCGTAGTCCTTGGCCGAGCCCAGACGGGAGCACTAGAACTCGGCATTGCAGAGCTACAAGAGCCGTTTTTGGAGAAATTGCTCACTTAGCACTCGTGGGCTTGAACTACCCATGAGCACTCCTCGTCTCGAAGCCGTGGGTGTGAGGACCCTTCCGGCCTTTACTCAACAAGGCGGGCCCACTGGTGGCCTCGGTTTTTGGAACCCGTTAGGTAGGATTTGCATTCGTGCCTTCATAAATATAAAATAAATATTAGTTCTATTGGGGCTTGGGCTGAAATTATGGGCAAAAGCCAACCCGATAAACATAACGAGATGAAGATCTTGGCCCGAGTCCGTCGGATGCATGGGTTTGGTCGGATCCGGTGAGCGCTCTGTTGATCCATTCTTGTGTGATATGTGTTTTATAAACAATCCATGGTAACATCAAGCCTCTATTAGACTTGAAAGTATATAGGATACAAAATACATGTAAAATGTTAACTTACAGGAAGGGTATATAACCACGTGACATCAAAGACCAAATTAGCACAATTGCCTTTTATTGCTTAAATGATGGCATTCCCCATAAATAGATGTATTTAACATTTTTCTTTTGAAACAAACAGTTAGTTACCTATTATATTAAGGAAGAAGAAGAAGAAGAAATTATGTTAAACTGATAGTAAGGTTTATTGTCGTGGAATCTACCTAGTCGGCGTCTGGTACTCGACTCGGCACATATACTCGTATTTTTTAAAAATTATTTTAAAATTTAACCGACTACTTTTAGTGATAGACAATTATCAATATTTATTTAAATAAGAACCTACTCAGGGTGTGTTTAGATCACTTTATCAAATATTTTTGAAATAGAATCTTGCTATTTAGGAATATTAAATAAAATCTATTTATAAAATTTTTTGCACGGATAGATTGTAAATCGCGAGATGAATCTAATGAGACTAATTAATTCATAATTAGCTGATGATTAGCGAATATTTAATGTAGCATCACTGCTGTAAATCATGAATTAAGTAGGCTCGTTAGATTCGTCTCGCGATTTACAATCTATCTATGAAATTGATATCTATATTTAATACTTTATATATATGTCTAAATATTCAATGTGATATTTTTGGCCAAAATTTTTTAGAATCTAAACAAGGTCTCAGTTTATTGGTGCTTAGTTGCCTATAAATACCGCTACGTATAAAAACTAATCTGCCTCTCGTGGCAAACAAGACTATCAGCTTCACTTTGCTGCTGCGGTGAAATCTGTCTTACAAAAAAAACTGGGCCTAATTTTGAGAGAAAAACATGGGCCAAAATTTCTTTCCACCAAACATGGGCCAAGCCCACATAAAAGGCCCAACCAAGGCATATGCGTCTCGCCGCCACTCGTGCTTGGAGGTTGAGCCTGCGAATCAATCGCTTGCCGGGTGCCCGGGTTGCCTACGCAGTAGCGCGGGTTCCAGAGGAAGCCGAAGCCGGAAACCCCCTTCCTCTCCACCGCGACTCCGCGAGGCGTAGGGTTTAGGGAGGAATGGCTGGAGGTGGGGGAGGAGGCGGGCGCGGCGACTCCTCGCCTGCGATCAAGCCCATAAGCAAGGCGGTGGTACACCGCATCTGCTCCGGCCAGGTCATCTTCGACCTCTCCTCCGCCATCAAGGAGCTCGTCGAGAACAGCCTCGACGCCGGCGCCACTTCCGTCGAGGTCAGCCTCAAGGCCTACGGCGAGGAGTGGTTCAAGGTCGCTGACAACGGCTGCGGCATCTCGCCCGCCAACTTCCAGGTGAATGGAAGGATCCATCACTTTTCCCCCATTTCCCTGATGTTCGACATTGCCATTGATTACCCGCCGCTAACCATGTCGCTGGCAATTTATTAGGCGCTTGCACTTAAGCACCACACGTCCAAGATATCGGATTTCTCCGACCTCGGATCCGTGGTCACATTCGGATTCCGGGGTGAAGCGCTGAGCTCGCTCTGCGCACTGGGGAAACTGACGGTTGAGACGAGGACCAAGGAGGAGCCCGTTGGGACGCATTTGGAGTTTGAGCACTCCGGCGTGGTGGCGAACCAGAGGAAGATCGCACGGCAGGTTGGAACCACTGTGACCGTCGAGAAGTTGTTCTCCACCTTGCCGGTCCGGAGCAAGGAGTTTAGCAGGAACATTCGGAAAGAGTATGGGAAAGTGATCTCCCTGTTGAATGTGAGTTTTTTCTTGCGTGTGTCTGTCAAATATTGTTGGTAGCTGTTCCCCTTCAACAATTTTTGTCACACATCTCTATTTATTTCCTTCTTCGAGTATGCATGTCCCGTCCAGATAATTTCTAAAGTTTTATTGTCTGATTGTCTATTTACCTTCTGTTACTAATTGTTGAATCTTACCTGTGCTAGGCTTACGCCTTGATAGCCAAAGGGGTCAGGTTACTTTGCACTAATACCGTCGGAAAAAATTCTAAAATGGTGGTGCTTAGGACTCAAGGCAGCAGTTCAATGAAAGACAATGTCATTACCATATTTGGTCTGAACACTTTCAAGTGTCTTGAGCCCTTTAGTGTTACCATCTCAGATGGCTGCCAAGTAGAAGGCTATCTCTCAAAACCTGGACCTGGTACTGGTCGCAATTCAGGAGATAGACAATTCTTCTATGTGAATGGCAGACCTATCGATATGCCAAAGATCACAAAACTTGTCAATGAGCTATACAGGAGCTCAAATGCAAAGCAATATCCCGTGGCTATCCTGGATTTCCGTATTCCAACTACATCCTATGATGTGAATGTAGCACCTGACAAGACAAAAATTTTCTTCTCCTCTGAGAGTATGATTCTGCGGTCTTTACGGGAAGCTGTTGAAAATCTGTACTCCCCTCAACAATGCAGTTTCTTGATCAATCATGTTGAAGAGCCTGAAAAAGAAGAGGATACTGTTGCTGATGGCCATAATGAAGACAAAAAATTGATAGCAGCAGACAATGTTTCATGTCCTGACAATAGTGATGACAATGAAGAAACGGACATTGAGGATCAGATTTCACCAGAGAACCAGAAAGAGCCTTCTTCAGTGACAAAGGTAGCAATTGAAGCCACATCTAGAGATGTGAGCCCCCTGTCAAGAGGCACAGCTGCCCAGGCTGATAGATCTGCTTGGCTTCCATCCTTCTCATATGAACAACCAAAAAGATTGCCTAAAGAAGGAAAAGGTTATGCATCGGGAACAAATCATTTTAGAACAGGGCTTGCTGCAAAATCTACCCAATCAACTACTGTTCAATCTTCTCTTATGAACTTTGTATCACTAAACAAGCGGAAGCACGAAGATGATTGCAATCTTATTTCTGAAGCGCCAGTGCTGAGAAGAGGGACATGCATAGAACAAGTGAGGGGAACAAGTTCAGAAGCAAACTTTGTATCGCCAAATAAGCAGAACAACGTAGATGATTGCAGTCTTATTTCTGAAGCTCCAGTGCTGAGAAGAGGGACATGCTTAGAACAGGTGAGGAGAACAAGTTTAGAAGGAAACTTTGTTTCATCAAATAAGCAGAAGCACGAAGATAATTGCAGTGTTATCTCTGAAACTCCAGTGTTGAGAAGAAGGGCATGCTCAGAACAAGTGAGGAGAACAAGTTTAGAAGCAAATTCACCAGCTGCATTGAGATCAAGCACATCTAATATTTCTGAGTTCAATTTGCCTATGGAAGCAAACTCTTTAAAACATCATTCTCCACAATCGTTTGTATCTGTGAGGGCAGATGTTTCACCACAGCATTCAAAACTGCCTAATACTGTGACCCATGGTGCAGAAGTATCAAGTCCATGTGATGTTCACACTACAGAACCTGATGTGGTAAGAAAACTGTTTACAGTCAGATATGCAGCCCTTTATATTATATTCTGGAGGAGATTGAGCTACTGCCAATACCTTACCTCTTTTTGTCGATGTTCTTATCCTGCTTGCTCACTTGTTATTCTTGACACTCTTGTTAAATGCTTTGCCTGCTGTTCTTAAATTTAGAGGTCATGATGAATTTCTATTTCTTGATTTTTATTGTTCTAATTTGTTGAATTAATAAGGCATCATCAATCTACTTTTGACATTTTGCCATTGGTTTTTTAGTTTATAAAAGTAATATGCATTGCTTCTGGAATAGTTTCTTTGGTTACATGTGGTTCGGTATGAGCCTAACTCAAACCGAAAAACTTGTTTCCATCACTTCGTAGGATTCACTGCTGAATCCTTGCAGGATGTGCAGCATGATCGATGCCTTCCAATTTCTGGTGCTCCCAATAAATATTCAGAAGCCAGACATCAGAATAAATTGAGCGATAGTCCTTCGCTTGATGCTCATGATTATGATGAAGGCGCTGCAGTATGTTCTGCATCTGTACAATATCCCAGTATGCAATTTACTGTTGCTGAGCTTATGAGAAGAAGAAAGAATGGTTTTAGGATATCACATGCAAATAAAGCAAATTGTCTTGAGAAAGCTACAAGGTAACATTTTTGCTGTCATCACAAACAACTTACATCAGTATCAGGATTTGCATTACTGTTTCCTGAATGAATAGTTTCATTTTCTTTGTGTAGGTGCTATAAAGCCGCAACACTGGATATTTATGTACCCTCAGGTGACGAGGCAAAATCTAATTCATTAGCTGCAGCCACCAATGAATTGGACAGGCTTTTCAGTAAAGATGATTTTGGAGAAATGGAGGTGCTTGGCATAATTTTATATTTTAAGATTACTGCTCCTTTTTGTTAAGGTTCCATGTAAAATTATACCATCAAGATATGCTGGACATCATGGATGGAAGTGCTTTCTACTATCTCAATGATCCCTTTTTTTCTTAATTTCAAATTTTGGACAATCTGATACTCATTTCGTGCTTTGAGTGAGAAGTGTTGCCAAGTCCTGGAAAGTAGCTTGCAAGAAAACAAGAAAATGAATAGATAGAACTTGACCTCTTTGTTTATTTGCTTGATGCATATTTATTTTTTCAATGTAGGCGGCCGGATGAAATATTGCAATATGCAGTTGTTTTCAAGAACTAACTATTTTATGTTTAGGTTGTTGGGCAATTTAATCTTGGTTTTATCATCGGAAAGCTTAACCAGGATCTTTTTATTGTAGATCAGGTATCTTACATACTTTTTGCTGTAATTCTGTGATACCATCATAATGGATATGTGAGTTGCAACTTGCAAGGCACACTGTGTATAGCAATTGAAGTTTTATTTTTGTTATTAGCATGCTGCTGATGAGAAGTACAACTTTGAGGGCCTATCACAATCAACAACTTTGAACATACAGCCTCTTCTCCAGTGAGTAAGCAAACCCATCATTTTCACCTGCTATTTCTATACATTGCACTTGGCAACTCGCTCAATACCTATATGATGTTTGAATGTTTCCATTTACGGATCCATAACTGATAGCATCATGTTTATCTGTACCATTTGCCATATGCATCATTTCTGTTGGGTATTTGTGATTATGTTCAAACGCAGGCTACTGAGGCTTGATCTATCACCAGAGGAGGAAGTAGTTGTTTCTATGAACATGAGCACTATCAGGTATTCATTGTCTTCCATTCAATTCTAGGATCAAACAACTTGATGATGAATATTAATTTTTGATGTAGTAATTCAGCTGCTTATGTGACCAGGTGTTTGTTACATCTAAACAATCAACATTTGCTTGCTCAAACAACATGTGCATTTACTATTTTGTGGAACATATGCCAATATTCACAGCTTGTGTTATCCATATATAGTTTGTTGTCTATACTTATTTTAGTGTTCTCGATTTGTTGACAAAACAAATACACCCTGTTCTCATTTCTCTTGCGAATATTAGTCTGTAAATCATATAAAAAAAGAAACTAGACCAACCTTGGGGGGAACTAGGTGGCCTTTATAGTCTAAGTCATATAGTACCTCATGTCGTCATGCATTCATTTAACGATTCCTTGTGTTTTTTCTTTCCAAAAAGTTTACTGTCTCTATTTAATGTTAAAAAGTATCAATTCATGCCTGATAAAAATTGCAACTGTGCCAACATGGTCTTGGGGTTTCTCAGTTGATAACCTTATTTCCACTTAATACATGCCATCTTGAATCATGCAAGTTCTTTGCCTCTCTGGCACCTATTGATGGAACAAGCCATGACAAAAGCTATTACTAACACCGAGCAAATTCTTGTTCCCTCACCTGTTTTCTTCCATTTTCTCAACTTTCAGAAAAAATGGTTTTGTCTTGGAAGAAGATTTGCATGCTTCCCCTGGTAACCATTATCTTTTGAAAGCTGTGCCTTTCAGCAAAAATATTACATTTGGTGTTCAAGGTATTATTTCTTCTCATATGTCGGAAATTTTGTTTCTGTGCATGTCAAACATGGCCTTATTCTAATGCCCCCTGTTTAGATGTAAAGGAGTTGATCTCCATGCTTGCTGATAGTCAAGGAGATTGTTCAATGATCAGTAGCTACAAGCTCTATAAAACTGATTCTGTTTGCCCATCGAGGGTTCGTGCTATGTTGGCTTCGAGGGCTTGCCGAATGTCTACTATGATCGGCGATCCACTAACAAAAGCCGAGATGAGAAAGGTAATTACAAATTAAGTTAGCTTCTGATCAAACTTCTGTGATCTTTGAACGTCGTTTCTATCTTTTCAGAATTATATTTAATACGTTCACCCTGTAGTGTCACTGCTCATTGAAAGATGAGCATCCCAGTAACATGCCCTTTTGCTTTTGCACTTCAGATACTTAAAAACCTAACAGGATTAAGGTCCCCTTGGAATTGTCCACATGGGAGGCCAACAATGCGTCACCTGGCTGATCTGCATGCTATAAGAAACAAAGGTAAGAGCTCAATCAAGCAATTACCTCTGCCCTTCTTTAGTTACATGGCTATCACATTTTTTGCATTTGAATTTTCCTAGCTCCACTGATGCCAATTGGGGGAAGTCAGTACTATGTCCACATATGTGCTTTGTTTATGTTCCAAAAATTCTGAACCAGATGGTCATCAAAACAAATAACTGCAACTACTCATACAGTCATACATATTAAGATTTTAACAAAAACGGAACGCTTCTGTTTTACAAAAACAAAGTTAAAGGAGGACATAAGCACATTAAGTAAAAAAAAAAGAACTCTTGTTCGACTAGAGCAAGATGCGTATCTCAATGATCTTTTATAACATTGATGGATCCTCACTGAGTAATTTTGTTGTTTGGTCTTCCGTGTATTCTGGTTTGCTGCTTATATTCTTAAAACAATCATTTGTTATTTGTCCTCTCTTAAATAAACATGCAAACATGCATTTTGGGAATATCAGATTGGTGTCTGTGTTGCATGAAGTTGTGCTATCCACACAAAATGTTTAGTTGCTTGTCCAAAATAATCATCTCCTTTAGGACAATATATTCTTTTGGTGCAAAGTAATGGTACGATACACACAATAATCCAATAAAAGAACACCCACATTTGTCTTCGTAAAAAGTGCAGAAACAACTTTTAGTCTCATGCTTACAAATCTCCTTTCAATGTTCCAAAGATTCTGCAGGAGCAGATGTGGCGTTGTGATGGCAGCCCAGCTGATTGGCTGAGGGGCCTGTGCTGTTCCCATTTCGCTACTCCCAGCTCCCATGTGCCAATGGAAGAACGTTTCTATCTGGGGCTACTATATTTAGCTTATAAATTATGGCCTGCGCATATATGCGCCGTTTGTAAATTATGACGCACAATGCAACTCCTTTGCCTGCGGACGGTGGTAAATCTATGGCGCTATTTCTTTATTTTGTATCCTAGGGCGTACATACATATGGCGTTTCTTTTCGCAAAGAGAAGCTTGCAAATTGGCGAGCTCTGCGTATGTGCTTCAGGGCGTACATACATGCATGCATCCTCGTCGATTAGGTCCAAGTTGTAGCACCACATGTACGTGCTTCAGTGCTTGTACATTAGCGTGCCACGTACACACGCCGTCCTAAATTATTAATTGTTTTAAATTTTTTAAGAAAGCTAAAATAACTAATAATTTGGAATGGAGGGAGTACTGTACAAGCATATGTTAATTATTAATATTTGGATCTTGAGTGATAAACTTACAAACTGATCTGGATATGCAAATTTATAGTTCAAGAACTTATATGATACGTTGACAACCTGAACAAATTTGAGAACCACAAGTGAAATCTAGATGCTTTCAAAATAATGTAATTATGATTTTCATAGTTCAAAACTAATCATTCTAAAAAATATCGATGGTAAACGATTCACAAAATCAATAATATATATATAGGTCATCTAGCATTAGAACTTGTCCGGTTCAAGCAACTTGTAAGCCCACCTGTCTGTAACAAGAGAACGGCATGTGCCTCTTGGCCGGGCCGGGAGCCGGATTCTGTGACTTGCAAGTCACAACGTAACTGTCGCCCTCATCTCCTCCCTCCGTTCTGCATCCTACCGCTTACAATGATTCAAAGTATCTTATGACTCACGGGTCCCACGCACGCAGCCAGCTATTCTCTTCCCCAGCTTCTTCTTCCCTTCTCTATCTGCTCAGAAAAACTAGTACTGGTACTAGCATTAACCCTCGCGCCGCGACTGCAGCAGCCGCCGGTCCCTCTCCTCGACGTCTCCTCGGTCCCCGCTCCTCCACCTACCGGCGCACCGGAAGTACAGAGGAGCGGGGACCGTCAAAGTTTACTTTCAGATTTAGTTTTCTAACAGCATCGGTGAGGTGGTGGTAATGATGGTGCTGTGAAATAAGATATTTCCAATTTCTCCCTACCTCGACGACGACCGTTCCGGCACCGACAAAAGGCTAGTGAGATAGTGAGAGTTGGTTCTGCCAGATTTGAAGATTCTCTCCAGATCTTCGTAGTTGGTGTATCAATCAGGAGATACAGTTGGTTGTCTTTTGTTATGGCGACTTCGACCTCTTCTTTTAATTTGTTCCACGACAAGATCCGCTTTCTTCAACTCTATTTTGGTGGTGAAGGATTACAAGCTTGCGTTGCTTGCGGTGTTCCCCAAACCGATGTTCTTTTAGCGGTTGTTAGATCTCGTTATAAGCAGCGAGTGGTATTTGCGGTCTTCAAAGTCTTTATGGCGATGGCGTTTGCAGGTATCCCTCTCTCTCTGCGTTTCCAGTGCATTTTTCAACCCCCGGCGGACGGAAAACAATCGAACGAAGAAGACGACCAGAGAACTCTTCGATGTAGTTTATTTTTTTATATCGTTTTATGTTAAATTATCCGGATTTTGTACCACCAATTATTTTTATTGATATGAATCATGTACCTGGTGTCTTTCTAAAAAAATAAAAACTAGTACTACCGTTGGCTAAATCCGTCACCACCGATCTGCAGTTCGCACCAAAAACTAGTAAAATCGATTGCTCATGACCTTCTCTTCTCCCATGTGCTCTCAATTTTATTGGTGATGACTTAATTTTTGGTTGGTTGCTGCCGCTCTGAAGTCGGGATTCGTCTGGTTCTGACCGCTAATGGCGAACGAGCTATAACACCTAATGACGGACGAGCAGAGCCAGCGAATAGCTACGTGTGCGGAGCTAGGCACCTGCAGCTCACAGGATGCATCATGCCACACGCCGGATGAGGCGAGGCAGACTGCGGGTTCAGGCGTGAGCGAGCGCCGTCCTGCACTGCCCGTGCTGCTCCCCATCGGCGGCGCCGCCGTCCTGTGCGTGTGGCAGCCGTTCCTGCACTGCCGCCATGCTCTGCGCCCCCGCCGTCCGTGTAGCTGCCCCCGTGCTGCTGCACCTCTCGGAAGCGCCGCTTGGCACCCGCCCGCCGGCTGTTCTTCGGCGGTCGGTAGAGGTCGAGCACGCCCGCGAGGTTCCAGAGGGGTGGTACGGGGCGAACACGGCGAGGTAGGAGCTAGGCCTAGGCGGGCGGAGTCCGCAGGGGCGGAGCTCGGCGGCAGGCGCGCGCGGGGGCGAGCGGAACCCGACGGCAGGTGCAGAGGGTGACAGTGCAGCCATGGGCGGCGGGCAGCGGGCGCTCCGGCACGACGCGCGGCGGATGAGCTCGAGGGCGCGACGTTTTTACTGAGTCCTGGGATTTAATACTTTGAATCGTTGTGAGCGGTAGGATGGAGAATGGAGGGAGCACATGTGGGCGCCAGTTACGTCGTGACTTGCCAGCCGAATCCGGCTCCTCTTGGCCGTGGGGACGCAAATACTACTCAATCTCTACCGTCCGCGTAATCCTGCGGATCCCCTTGTCCGCCTCCATCACGGTGCCCACCCAATTCCGAGCTCCGAGCACGCGGCCGTGTTCTCCCTCACTCCGCCCTCGAAGCTCCGAGCTCCAAAACCCTAGCCATGCAGAAGCAGACGGGCAAGTCCGGCGGGAGCGGCGGCGGCACGCCGGCGAAGCGCGGCCGCCCGTTCGGGAGCACTACCGGCAGCGGAGCCGCGGCCGCAGCCGCCGCGGCGGCGGTCGGCGACCCTGGGGCGCCCGCCGCGCTGGTCGGGCCGTCCCTCCAAGTCCTCTCGGCCCTCTCAGGTAATCCGCTCATTCGTCTCCTCTTGCAGTCCAACTCAGCTTATGTGGGATTATAGGGCCTGAAGCGGGAAGAGCTCGGGTGTTGGTTCTGTGAATCGGGGTCGACTTGTTGGAGGAGAATTAGGGGCATTATATGCCTCTCTTTTTACTGGTCCTGCTAAGATCCGTGTAATTCTGTGCTTGAAAATGAAATTAGCGGCATAAATGAGGCCTTGGGGTCCAAGGTTTCATCATCTGAGTGAGCGTGAAAGTTTCACGGAGAAATTTGGGTTAGTTTGTTGGGGTTGGTTGTCTTCCAAAGCAATAGTGCTTCCGAAGAATATTGGGCATGCAGATTTGTTGTGCTAATTGTCAAATAAATGTTGGGAGAAAAATAGCCATCAGAGTTATATAAGATTTATACTGCAGATGATGTGCTTAGCATTCTTGAAATTGTCGGCTTGTCGCGTCAAGTAACAGAGTTTGCCCACAATGGAAAAGGTTCGACCTCACAGATAGACTCTTTATGAAAATTGTGTGATGCCATAGAACACTAACTGTCAAGATTTCGTTCAGAGTTCAGACCTCTGCTGGACCTCTTGCTAGACACACAATTCTGGCTTGGATGAGGCTATAGAGTTGTGGACAACTTTGAGGCTGACCTGAATATCCAATTCAGACAATGATTCTTGTTTTTTTGAAATAACAATGACTCTTGTTTTTCAGTTCTTTGAAGGTCAAAGAACTATCATGAACCTGATGCTTACCTCTTCTTTTTTTTTATTCTTGAAAATGTTTAGGGGAAACTGTACTATGCCTCACTTCCAGTTTGGATTGTGTCACAGGTCAACTTAGCTGTAATTATTCCTGTCGCATGGACACCTTGGTGGAATTGACTGCAAACATTTCTATGTGATGATAAGAATTTGGACCTATAAATTTTCACACATGTGCACACATCCTTGCTTGATAGTGCATGTAATTACATAGTTCTATAATGCGTGTACATGTGTTTTTATTTTCCAAGCTCAGAAACAGTTACTTTATACAGCTGACAAACCATGGCATGGTACAATTATGCTTACCTTATTTTGTGATCCTGCTTACTATCATTTACTATTGTTTTTTCCCGTTTGTTAGAGGTGACACCTCACGTTCTTTGTCATGAGCTTGAACTGCACAAGTTATCATTTTCTAACAATGATTACCAGCAATTGGCTATTTGGCAGGACAGTTATGTTTATTTTTGGCTTTTCTCAGATCAGAACAATAAAAGAATTGTCCTTGCATTGCAAAGTGGGTTGAAGTCAGAGATACTGTGGGCACTGAATGCCCTTACAGTACTCTCATTTAAGGAGAAGGATGACTTCCGACGTGATACAACACCTCTTACTAAAGTTCCTGGGCTCTTAGATGCTCTTCTTCAAGTTGTATGTCTTGAATTCCCTTTTCATCTTTCCAGTTTGATTCATCTTTTACTGAATCATGCAATATACAATTTATTTAAAATTTTATATAATTCTGATTCTTTCTGGCTAATCAGTGCTAATTATATTTGCACCAGAATGCATTTGAACTAGATTTAATCAAGCTAGCATTGCTTTTTAACTTATGCACTGAAGAAAAGGGAAATGGTTTCATGCAACTATGGGATCTTGGCATAATTTTCCATATAGGTTTGTAGGCATAAAACAAACAGAAAATTTTGTCTAATTTTGGTTCCCTAATCCTTCTCTCATTTTAGTTTTAATACCCTTCATGTTGCAAAAGAAGCTAAAAATTCTCTTCTCCATACCCCCAAGGGTGAACCCTGTTTTTTTTTAATTTCCAAAATCAAACCATGTCCCAGGAATATTTGTGGGTAGTTTTTGGTGATGTGGTAGCGACATCATTAACTTTTGCCATGTGGCAACTACTATCATCCACGTGGAAATGAAGGAGAGGGAGTAGGGTAGACACGTCTCATCTAATTTACATGGTTCTTACACAAAATTAAATTCTAAAGTCTGCTAAGCAATGTACTAATGTGTCTGTCAATTTCCTCAAAAAGATGCTACACATTTTGTTTTTGCATTGTGTCTTATACTTTGATATCTTGTACAGATTGATGAATGGAGAGATATTGCAATGCCTAAGGACCATCTGAAACCACCCAGAGTAAGAACTTTGGGTGCCAACACAACACTCTCGGGTTTTGGTCAAGAGGACATGGAAAAAGTCTACTCTGACACTGGCACGTATGTTGTTGCTAATCTTACCAAGATCCTGATAGTCCATCTCAATATCCATGGCTGTTTCTTCCATACTTATGTTCTTCTAAATGCACTTACAGTGCCTCTAATGATCAATCAAAGACCGAGGAGTCAAGTGTCACGAAGAAGCGCACTGCAAGCTTTTGGTTTGATGAGGATGGCTTGTTTAACAACGATGATGAAGGGAGGGCAGAAAGGCAGCAGTGCGCTATTGCAGCCTCCAATATAATCCGTAATTTCTCTTTTATGCCAGAAAATGAGACTATCATGGTTCAACATAGGCATTGCTTGGAGACTGTATTTCAGTGCTTAGAAGACCAGAATAGAGGTAAAGCTTGAAAATTTGCCCTGTGTCTTAGTTTTCAGTTACATGCATCTATCTTGCAGTCCGTCAATCGCTACGATTAACTTAGAGATGGTCAAATGTGTCTGTGTGAATATTAACGGCTCTTCAAATTTGTTGTACTTTATGTTTTGATATTACCTGCATATGCTCCATTTAGGCTGCATGTTACTACAGTCCACATTCTGCAAGGTCAAAAAGGAAAGAAAAACAAAACCATGGGGGAGAGTTGTCCACTTGACTTTGTCATAGGAGAGAAGGGAGGGAAGTAGTGAACCCTTTAGGGAGGTCCTCACATGACCTGCGAGCGCCCGGGTTCAAGCCTAGGTTATGTTTCCTATTTTAACTTTATGTTTGGTCTTACACTGCAAAATAAGGATGATGGGAGCCTTTCTTTTGTATTGGTATATTGAATATATTGTAGCTTGAATGAGCTCCTGGGACTGTGTTTTATGTCATGGCAGTTTAAATCCAGCTATTTTTCCAACAGACTAGTACATACATGAGAACTAATGCTCTGCTGATTTTTGTCATTGAGCAGAAGATGACGAGCTCATAACAAACATGCTGGAGACCCTTGTCAATTTAGCACCTGTGTTGGACTTGAGAATCTTCAGCTCATCGAAGCCATCGTTCATTAAAATGACGTGAGACATGATTCTGAAGCTAAATTATCCTCTCCTTTTCTTTTCTATATTGAAGTTAACTCATTTTCCTTCTTTTGGCCAAGATAGTGAAAAAGGTGCAGTTCATGCCATAATGGGTATGCTTTCATCCTCAGTAAAGCCATGGCACTGTGCTGCTGCTGAATTGATTGGGCGTCTGATAATAAATCCAGACAATGAGCCATTTCTTCTTCCTGTCGTTCCACAGGTACATGCTGTTTAGCTCACTGTTTCTATTTGGTAGTAGTTTGATGTTACAGTGTCATGCTATGCAGATGCATACAAATAAACTAATAAAGCTATCCTTTTCTCGGCTGTTTAGCTGTCATACTTACATCGCTTTGCTTGATACAGATATACAAACGGCTAGTTGACCTCTTGAGTGTGCCAGCATATGATGCACAGGCTGCTGCCGTTAGCGCTCTCTACAATGTAGCCGAAGTGAATATGGATTGCAGGCTAAAGCTTGCCAGTGAGCGATGGTAAACATCTGCTTCATACAATTAGAGAGATGAAACTAATATTGGAGAAGTGACCTTAACAATATAAAATTTCTGTCATTTCAAATGATCCAGGGCTGTTGACAGACTCCTAAAGATTGTGAAGATGCCGCATCCAGTGCCTGAGGTCTGCAGGAAGACGTCGATGATACTGGAGAGCCTCGTCTCCGAGCCTCAAAACAGGATGCACCTCCTTGTGCACGAGAACACGTTTGCTGAGATCCTGACCACAGAAGGGAAATACTCGGACACCTTTGCTCGGATCCTGTATGAACTGACTGCAAGGCCGAGCAACAAGGTGACCTCGGGGCATGCTATCTGGGGAAACATAAACTGATGGAAGTGCTGGCCTGTAATTTGCTGTTGAAGTCTAGATGTAGGTACTTCGTTGACCATGTATTGAGTCCCCGACTGCATGCACCGTTTTAGCTTTATCTAGTTTGCAGCTTGGCCTCCTGACCTAATCTGAATGTATGTGTACTTTTTTTTGGGCTGCGGAAGCCCCGCTTTGTTAGAAGACAACATTTACGTGCTAGACAATTTGCTGGAATCAGATGCCTTGAATTGGTTTTGCAGTGTTCATAGAGTATGGAGTTCAGTGTAGTACTGTAGTCCGTGTGATCATTTGCTTTGTACGGAAGCTGCTGGAGTGCTGTTCCTATAAGCCATGGTACAGTGGTGGGCTATGCGGTTTAGGCCATAGACATTTCTTGGAGAACAGGTTCTTCTAGCGTTGCCGCATAGCTGGAGAAGGGTTTGATTTACCTTTGTGATAGCTTTGTTCCATTGCTTCAGATGCTCAATGTGAATGGGCAAAACATGCTTACAAGCTATATTTAGCCTATCGCTGTCTGTCACAAGCCACAAACGGAAATCTTGAGCTTTAGCGACAACGTGATGCCCCCCCGCAGTTTTGCAGCGAAATTGCTTGATCCCAAGCAAAAGGCGAAAGGAAGTTAAGCACGGCAAGCTCGCAGCTTTTTTTTTTCACCCCCGGATCACACCTTTTTCCCCATCCCTGCAAAGCAAAGGTTGCGGCTTCTTCAGCTCTGCCCGATCAAATCTCTCGTAAGCTAAACACAGCATCTTCTCTAGCTAGAGATGGTTGCCATGATGATAAATTTCCTTGTTCCAACTGCTCATGACCAACCCAACACTAGCACTGGCATACTGAAGTATAGTAGACAGTGACATGATTAGCAAGTGTTTTTATTTTTGACGAACCATGATTTGCATATTCAGAAACGCTATTACGCTAATTAGAGATCCTCCAAGTATAGGCTCAGAGCTTGAGAAAAACTTGCTGAAAAAGAAAATCGGAGAAGCTGGCAATGCAAATCCCAGCATGCTATGTTCGTCTCTAGAAACTTCACAGCGTGGTTAACAGAGGAATGGATGGTCAGAAGGAACACAGCACGTGGGTTTCCACAGAATTCCACTGCAATAATTAATTAAACAAGTGAAAAGGAAAGGGGGAAACGCCCTCCAGCTTTCTTCCTCCCTGCCTGCGTCTGCGTCTGCCACCGGCATCGCCATCATCGCCGGGTCGCCCCCACCCAGACGTCAACCTCCAGCCTCCAGGCCTCCTGCCCCAGGATCCGACGCCTTGGAAATTGGAATATCCCGTCTCTCTCCTGCCCACTTCCCGCAATTTCTCCTCGCCGTCTCGCCTCGCCCCGGAGCGGAGGCAGAGCGCGCTTCCCAATCCCGGCATCCCCAATGGCTGCCACCTTCCGTCTGCTGATCCTCCTCCTCGTCCTCGTCGTGCCCACCTCCGTCCGCGCCGCCCGCGACGCCGACGCCGTGGTGTCCAGGATCGCCTTCGGCTCTTGCGCCAACCAGAGCGCGCCCCAGGTGCTCGGCGGAACACCCACTCGACCACGCTCGCCCACCTTGACGAGGCTGTGACGGAATCGTTTCGTTGCGTTTCTCTCTCGTGCAGCCCATTTGGGACGCCGTCGTGGCCTTCGACCCGCAGGTGTTCGTCTGGCTCGGGGACAACGTCTACGGCGACAACAAGCGCCCGTTCCGGGTGTTCGGGAAGGAGCGCACCGTCGGGCCCTGGAAGAACGTGCCCCGGTTCTACCCCTCCACCGAGGAGGAGCTGCGGAGGCGGTACCAGCTTGCCAAGGCGAAGCCCGGGTATGCCAGCCTCAGGGAGAGGGCTCAGGTCAGCTTTTCTTCCAGGCTGGTCGTTTGTACTGGTGCTTGTCGGTGATCGTTCTCTGCATTGATGGCTGGTTGCTGGTGCTAGCCCAGTTGTGGGGCAGCTCTTTTGAGATTTTGGGGTTTGTATTATGATGAGATGAATTATGGTCTATTGGTATTGGGATGACACAGCATTACAGTGACAAACATACAAACTATCAAATTATTACTGTTTAAATTCCATTTAGTGCACTCCCGAGTTGATTATTTTACGGCAGCCAACAAGGCATTTCAGAAAGATATAACCTAATCTCCAATTGTGGGCTAGGGTGGCACCAAAGAGTAGTTGTCACATCGTTTAGGGCAGTCCCAAAATCTTCTGAACTACGAAGAGTTTTGATACTGCTGCTTCTTCCTGCTCCTAAAAGATATGAGAAACTGGTGGTTTTATTGAAATTCATTAATTGCAGGTTATTGGAACATGGGATGACCATGATTATGGATTGAATGATGCAGGAAAAGAATTTAGTGGGAAAGTGTTTACTCAGAGGCTTCTGCTAGATTTCTTGGATGAAGCTGAAGACAGTAAACGGTATGCACTTAGAAATACTGGAGTTGATCTTGAATTTCTTCATGTTTATCTTGTTATATTATTTTCTAAATTGATTTTTTTTACATCAGACTGATTTATTTATTTCTATAAAGCATGGAACTATAACCTGCTTTACATACTTGTGTCTACTTCCAATACTTCTATTTCTTCATTACAAAAAGCTTGGAAATAGTGAATCTCATTATTCACCGTATTACTTGAGCAATTCATCTTTAAAGCAATTATCTTATGAGTGGGATCGCAGCATCTGATTTACTATGTATTTGTTATATTCTTTAACCATTATACAATCTTTGAGTCAACTGAGATACGTTCTCCCTGTATTTCATCTCATAATGGATCACAGTCAACTTATCAAGTTTGTGGATATAACAGCCTGATCTCATTTTGATTTTGATATGGCTCCATCCTTTGTAGTTGTAGCATACATATGTAGCTGTAGCAGATTCTTTCTGGTAATCTGGTAAACTGCTTCCATTTTTCATTTCTGCAGTTGCTTTCTCTGTTAGGAATTAAGATAGTCTTTTTTTTTCTTCCAAAAACACGCAAAAGCTTTGCGTGTCAGTTTTATAGAAGAAAGACCACAAGAGGGTCAGCTTTTACAGTTTTTTTCCCTTAATGTTATTTCCTTGTTCACTTATTATGCCAAAATCTTCTTTGATGCTGTGGCCAGACATTCTGTATAAGTTTTAGGATCCGCATACAGCCAATACACCAAAATTTGCCTCAGAATACTCTTTTTTTTTCAACGATCAACAAAGGGGAAAAATGTCCCACCTGATAAATTAATACTTTATTCTTGTTTGCTTAGGAGGAAACAAGCTGGTGTTTATACCTCATATATGTTTGGCCCTGAAGGAAAACAAGTGAAGGTAAAGTCATCGCTTGTAATCTTATGTCATGTTCAATTTTAGGGGTTTTCTAATTTCTTGTTCATATAAGGTTATATCACACAACTGTATCAACGATGCAGTGGTTCTTTCAGTCTTTGATATATTCTCCTCCTTTTCTTATGAACCTGATAATATCTAAAATTATTCCCAAAATGGATCATCTGGTTATCTGTTTACTACAGATATAGGGCCTTGTACTTTTCTGGCAATTCTTTCTACCACGGATTTGGTTGAAAGATAGTTATTGATTGTCTCAGCGTGCACATGATAAACAAAGAATCGCTTCTGCTGCTGTTGTCTTCCACTGTAAAAGATCAGGCAACCTATACTGGATTTATCTGATGAGGGTCGGTCCTTATCACAGTTTTTATGCTATATATGAAATTGGCGATGTATCTCGTGAAACCGGCTAAACATTGCAGATTCTGCGAAAACTAGATGTAGAAGTTTCCTAAGACTCTCAAAAAAACATCAAATATAGGGAATTGCATGTTCGATAATGGAGCAATGCATAATGGCAGTCTCAGTACATAGTTTCATTACACAGTTACCAAGACCGAGAACTTGGTAACCGAGCCCGAGGAGTGTCATGGTGATGAAACTCTTCTCTCATCCCATGAAACTCTCCCTCCTCTCTTCTCTAATTACCCTACCATATCAGCAAATTTGCTGATGTGGCACACCATTTAAGGCCATGAACTTCTTATGAAATCCCCACTAAGACTGGCATAAGGCCAATCTCAATGGGATTGTCATGAGCATTAAATGTTATGCCACATCAGCAAATTTGCTGATATGGTAGGGTAATTAGAGAAGAGAGGAGGGAGAGTTTCATGGGATGAGAGAGTGTCACCACCATGACACTCCTCCAGCACCGTTACCAAGTTCCCAGTCTTGATAACTGTGCAATGACACTCCCCACTGAGACTGGCCTAACTCAAGATCAAGCTCAATTATATTTGCATGATACAAAAAAGACAAAATACCTTTTTTTAGACTTCACAATTCCTTCCTGAACAGTGTGATACACTGCTACACTGTTTTCCCCCCTTTTGCATCTGGTACATGCATTTGAGTCTGTTCTTCAATTTGAAGTTATATAGAACATGCTCTCTTCTCTTATAGGTAACTTTGAGAACTTTAGCATCTAGCCTTTGTGGATATTTAACATTTATCCAATTTGAACTGAGTATTTACCCAATTAAGTTTAGTACACGCTTGCACCTTACACATGTATTAGACCTTTTCATGTCCGGCTCGATGTAAAGCATCGCCCCAGCAGTCGTTTGAAGTATCCTAAAGTGCTACTGATGATAAATCTGGTATAAGGTCTAGAATGGTCATGAATCAAGGCTAAATAAAAGATATGACTAGTGCTTATGACCCTTCTGTTGTCATTTAGTTTCATCAGCAATTTTGAAATAAATGATAACAGCACAGTATCACAGGTAATCTTGTTGGATACCAGATATCACAGAGACCCACTATTAAGTGATGGAACTATTCTGGGAGATCCTCAGTGGCAGTGGCTGGAGAGGGAACTTCATGGTCCTCAATCAGAGATCACTGTCATCGGATCTTCTATCCAGGTAAACCTGTCGAAAATAAGTATTTGTTAGAACTTGTAATTGTAAAACTAAATTTAGGCAGGGATAATTAAATCAGTTTTGTCTTGGTTGGCTGGGTGGTCGCCCCCCCCCCCCCCCCCCCCCCCCAACGCACACACTCACACACACAATAAATAAATAAATAAACAAACAAAACAGATGGTATATGTGATTGTTATTTGTGACAGAACTTCAATAATATGACATTTCATATGTCCGGCAGCTCTTTATATGGACACAGAATATCCTATTGATTCATATTGTCCTAGTACTTCCATTATAACATATAATTTGTGGGTAGCTCCCTGAGATGGTTACTTTCTTGGCCAGGCAGCATCTGTGTATGTGCAATTGTATTTTTTTTTGGATGCTGAAGCGGTGGAATTTTCGTTGATATAGCTATGGAGTAATTGCCTTTTCCCCATATGCCAATACAGGTAGTGTCTAATCTTTCTGCTACAACTGGACCTTTGTTCTATGTGGAGTCCTGGGCACGCTTTCCAAGGGAGAGAGAAAGGCTGTTCAGATTGATTGAGAGCAGCAAGGTTGGTCACTATTACTTTCCTGAGGACAAGCTATTATAGTATTATTCACGGTTTCGGTGTGTTTCGGTAAATAATAATCCTCCTTTAGCCGTGACAAAGAAAAATACAGTAGTTGCTGGCATATTTCCTTCAGTTAAACTTTTGAAGGTGTTCTGAGTCCTTTACAAGATACCATGATATTGTCTAAACGATTGTTTACATGTTCATCACTCTTATGAGACATATGCTGACCGTGTGACTATCTGCAGAGAAATGGAGTGATATTTGTTAGTGGTGATGTTCATTTTGGAGAAATTGCTAGATTCGACTGTGGAGTTCAATATCCATTGTATGATGTTACTTCAAGTGGTCTTACCCAGTCTGTTGACAATGCTGTGCCAGCAGTCTTTCAACCTATTATGAGACTTCTGGCAGTATTAACACCAACTACCATGCGAGTCCTAAGCCCTAACTGCCTGTATAAATCATGTACTACAGGTATGTCTCTTTCTTGGACATAACTGTAGAAGTATGAATCCACAGTATAGGATAGCTATAATGTTTTGTTTTACTGAATTTCATTTTTTTTAAAAAAAAGAAAAGATACAACCTTTTCTACTCTTGCCGGAATAGCAAAAGCTCTTACTTCTGTTCTTCACTAAGACTCCAAAAGATATAGTTCATTTGTAGAACGTCACTATAAAGCATCTGAGGGGAATGCTAAGATTTTTCAGTACCTGCGTTACCTTATTTCCTGCTGTGTTGAGGGTTTGTTACACTGTTAAATCGTTGGGTATTTGGTGGTGCATTTTCAGGCCAACCAAATTTTGGAGCAATTGAAATTAATTGGAATGCTGTACCTCCGCGGATTAAACTTGAACTGAGAGATGTTGAGGGCCGATCTGTTCACAGTGTGGAGTTCCCTATATCTGAACTGCAGCCATCAGGTGCGCTTGCAATGAAGAAACAAGAGCATGCTTTCCAACGGCACTGTACTCTCGAGACAGAGCTTCCATGGCTAACACAATACCGGCTCGCTCTGCTGTTCTTTGGTATCATAGCTGGTATGCTACTCGCATCTATGCCAATTATTCCAACAATATGAATCTACATTATAAGTGCCCCTGAACGTTCTTATGGGTCATCTCTGCACTGGACCTTACAACTTCTGGATAACTTCTGTATTTTGTCTGCAGTTTTTATCGCAGCCGTGGTGCTGCTAGCAATCACCTGCTTGTCAAGTATCCTTATGTGCAGTAAAAAGACCAAGAAAGAATAGTTGTGGGGTGTGCCGAGGACAAAAGAAGATTCTCGGTCCAACCACACTTGAAGCTGAACTTCACACTGACCAGGAACACCGCAGGCCCTGCCATGAGCCCGCAGGAACCAAGATGACACCTCAGCATCAATCAGTACACCACGCTGTGCAATTTACAACGGCACAGATTGAATAGACATGTTAACTGACAGATACAACCTTGTACTGCCCCTCCGTATAGGTTTTAGGTTTTGTCGTGACCCTTTTTCTTTTCATGTATGAAATTGTCCGTGCCGCTCCAGTACGAATCATGACATTGGGCAACTCCCTCTTTCGGAGGTGGGGCCAGCGGTGGTGCGTGTTGTCAAAATCGCATATTACTTTCTTCCGATTTAAATTATACTACCCTTCGTCTTAAAATATAATAAATTTTAGATATGGTTAAAGTAAATATTTTTCATCTTTGACTAATACTATCTTCAAAAATAATTATTTTTAAATAGAAAAAATTTACATGTTATAATAGTTGGTTTTAAACTAATATCACTTTTGTGCTGTCAAATTTTATGGATTTTTTACCATTTACAGTCAAAGTTTAAAAAATTTGACTTGAAAAAATCATAAAAATAGCTATATTCTGGGATGGAGGTGGTAGGTTGTTTTGTCTTTTCACCTTGCTGTTCCTTTCCTTCCATAAAGACCAAACGACCAGCCAAACGAGGAGTCCGCACCTGTAACCACCAAGCTGCAACACACAGCCGATTAGTAATAAGTGATCCAGCGTTTCCACCCTCATGGACATGACCTGTACCGTCCGAGCTCATGAGATGTCCCTAGCCCAGCGTCTGTCCAGGAGGCCATCTCTCACCGTGCTGGAGTCCAGGAGGCCATCTCTCACCTTGCTGTTTCAGAGAATGAGACGGAGTCGGAGAGAGATTGCACCAGCTGGACGGAGGTAGCCTGGGCTGTCTGTATGGACCGCGATCACACAGGTCGAATCGGATTTGCAGCGCCTTGTATATCTCGCCTACAGGGCTCGCGGAGAAGCGCTTCCTCGCCGGCGATCTCGCCGGGGCGCTCCGGTCGGCCCGGAACGCCAAGAGGCTCTTCGCTTCGCTCCCTGCTCTCCAAAACGCCGCCGCCGCGTACGGGGGTCCACGGCGCCGCCGTGCACAGAGGGAGGAGCTGGTACGCTGTGCTCGGCCTGCGGCCGGAGGCGGCGGTCGTCACGCACGAGGACATCAAGAGGCAGTACAGGCGCCTCTGCCTCGTCCTCCACCCCGACAAGAGAACCGCTTGGCGGCCGCCGACGGCGCGTTCAAGCTGCTCCAGCACGCGTGGGAGGCGCTCTCCGCCGCCACCCGCCGGGTCCAGTCCCCGCCTCCGCCTCCAAGCCGTCGAGGGCGCCTCCGCCGCCGCCGCCACGGGGGCTCCCCCTTCCTCCTGGGCGAGGACGACGGGCCCTTACGGGAGCCGGCCACCGTCGCCGGACTGGTCGTCGTTCGGCTTCACGCCGCCGCCGGAGCCAGACGGGTCCGCATTCAATTTCAAAGCGTGGCGGGCGGCGTACGCGCGCACCAACGGGAAAATCTACTGCGGCCACTGCGACGCGGACTCCGCCGCGGAAGAAGGCGCCGGCCACGGCGTGTCCGGCTCCGCGGGAGGTGCCACTCTTGCGGTGCTCGCTCCAGCCGGCCACCGCATGGCGGGGCTGGGAGTTCACGTTCACATGCCCCCAGGACTGCGTGCCCCACGGCGTGCCCGCGGTGCGGCGCGCGGTTCTCGTCGTCGGTTTCCGTCGGCGTGTGTAACCTCCGATGCCAAGGCTGCGGCTACGTAGCCACGGTCCACGTGCGCAGCCGCGACTTGGCCACGCTTTCTGAAGCTGCTTCTTCTTCGTCTTCATTATATCATCATCATCATCATCTTGTTGCAGGAGATCTCACGCTGCAAAAGTACGGGAGTGTGCGTGTGTGTTTCTTGCAGGTGTTACATCTCGTCGTATCCCACCCCCGTTGACGTGAGCGTTGGTACTGACGTAGAATCCATTTGGGCAACATATTAAAGTGCACGAGGACAACCAACAAGTTACTAACATGCTAAATTAAGTCGGCAAAGATAAGAAAAACGATGGAACAGTGAATATCTCAGGGAAGGTAGAAACACCATAAAACAAGTCGACCAAGATCATAAACAATAATATAAATGGGACACACATATACCGTCGACAAATAAGTAGTACGGATATATTGAACATGGAAGTGGAAGAATCAACATGCAAGAAAAGCCTGAAGATTAAGGGAATGTCATGCCAGCCATGCTCGCTAACAGACAGACCACAAGCTGCGATGAACAGTGGCAGAACCAGAAAATACTTGAAGGGGGGCCGGCCAAGAGGCTAAGTCAACATATATTCATTGGAGAAATGTCTCTGTCTTCCTTTTTAGTTTAGCCATGATTTCCTAGAAAGATCAAGGGATTAAGGTTAAGGCATAATTTTTAGCTTAGCTACACATAATTGTACGATCTACAAATCCATTCCTTGCATTAATCAAGAAAATAGAATACAATGCTTCTTAGGCGTGGAGGGTGCCTGCTGCAGGTTGCCGTCTACCTCCGCGCGATGCTCCGGCCCGGCGTCAAGACTCGCGATCTCACTTGCGCGTTGCCGGCGGGGAGGGCATGCAAGCTGATAGCCATAGCGGCAGCCAGCAGCCGCCGGTACCGCTGCAACGCGCATCTGCAGTCCGCTGCGGCGTCCATGAGTCTGCTATACCATCGAAGAAACGATTCAGAACATTGCTTCTTGCTTGTTGTCGTTGTTTGTTGGGCTATCAACTGGACATTGGGCTTATTGCAGAGCTACTTAACTTCGCTAGCTGCCGCTTGCCTTGTCGGGAACGAGTTGGTTGGGTGTGTTGGTGAAGCCGCACGAATAGCTCGCTAATCTAGTTGTCTCTTGGCTGCTTCAAAGAATGCAAAGAAGAGGTGGGGTCAAAAATGTTTTGCGATGTGTGTGTGTGTGGGGGGGGGGGGGGGGGGGGGGGTGGCATGAACCCTGCTCAACCGTCGAATCATCCTGTTTACCTACACTGCTAATACGGCGAAGCAAACGGACTCGAGCGGATAGCCATGAACTGCACAGATTTTAGAGCTACTAAAGATCATCATAAGCCTCCGCCCCCGGTGCAAAAATGTACTCGATGTAGGCGGCGTCCCTGGCAATGGATGCCCGGTAGACGGCGGCAACGCCACCATGCCTCTGCCGCCGAGCATCTGCTCCTCGCCGCCAGCTCCCTCCACCACCGCCGCCACGCCCTCTCTCTCTCTGCCGCCACCGCCACGACGCCCGCCCCGGCCTCCATGTCGAGTGGCGCGCAGGGGCTCTCCAAGACATCCTCCACGCGAACTTTGCGGCCGACGTCCTCCGCCGATAGTAGAGGCAGCACACGTAGCGCACCACCGGCGCCACTTCCACTACCAGATACGGGGTACAGTCTTGTTACCATTAGGGTTAGGGTGTGAGAGAAATTTACCGGGGGCACATGCCCCTTTCCCCTCCCCTAACCCCAGTGGCGAATCTAGAAAATATATGAAGAGGGGGCTTATCTATCTTCTTCTTCCTCCCCTTCTCTTTTTCTTCCTACCCTTCTTCTTCATTCTTTCTTCCAAAAAATGGGAGGAGGCTTAGGGGGCATCTATTGATTTTGGGGAGGTAGGGGGGCTTATCCCCCCTAACCCCCTTTAGATCCGCCCATCCACAGTATTGTCAACACGTCATTCAACAAAAGAATGCAAGACAGTTAAAATCACCTGGTGCATTACTCTATCTTGAGTTCATCATAATACGTGGCGTTACAAAGTAACCAATGTACTCCTCCCTTCCAAATTATAATTCCAATGACTTTTTTAACTCTAAGTTTGACCACTCATCTTATTTAAAAATTTGTGCAAAATATCACTTATTTTGTTGTGGCTTACTTTATTAATAAAATTTCTTAAAAATTGACTTAAATTTGACTATGTTTGCACAAAAAATTCTGATTCAAGTTATGAAATCTGCTAGACAAGCAAACAATACTGAAAATTAGTATGAAGTACAACAATTAAGTCCGTGCAGGTCTTATTGCAAAGTGTTTACTGCAGGAAAGTAATATGCATCGTCAACATTTTGAAAAATCAAGAAGCATTTCTACCTTCATACTTCAGAGTTCATGCCACGCTGTAGCATTGTGATGTTCGATCAATAATCACTATATCGTGACAAGATCAGGGGTATAATGACAAGGCAAAGGCTCCCGTTGTTGGGCCCTGACTTGCTGTTGGGCGCGAGTGCACGCGTCCCCTTCTTGGGCGTGGCGGACGGAGCTGGGCTTCTGACCTTGAAGCGCCTAGAGCCCACATAAAGTCCGAGCCCATTGCGCATAATGGGCTACTTACACTGCTAGACGGGCCTTTCTGGGTTTCACACGCCACCCGTGAAGCGCGTGCGCAACGAGCCTCCTGCGGTCCTGCCCCTCCTCATGTGTGTTTTTCCCCTCTAGCTTCGATGCCAAACAGCAGAGGGGCCGGCACAAATATACACCCGCCGGGCGTTGGTGGTGCGTGCCTGTAACTCCATCCTCGGAGGGCAGAGTTTGGGAAGCTAAGTATAGGGTGACGCGGCTCGAGTCCGTGACAAGAATGGGAAGACCATCTTAGTTCTTGGCGGCCGTGCTAATGTGTAACGCATTAGTACAAAACCTAATTCTTTAGAGCATCTTTAGCACTAGTCCTACTTAAAGCTCCTACTTTTTTGATTAGGGGGTGTTCCAATATTCTGGGGCCTTGAATTTTGCTCTCAACTCCAACAATAGCCCTTACTTTACAATCCCTACTTTCTTAATAATAATAGGACCCACCTGTCATGGGCCGTATCATTTTCTACTTTTATGTTCTTTCTTTTTATTTCTGCTATCCGCTTCCTCTCTCTTCTCCCGCATCGCACTTTCTCCGCCGCACGGACTGAAAGGACCTCAAGATGCCTAGAGGGGAGGGGTGAATAGACAATCTGCAGCTCAAAAACACTTTTAAAACTGTTAATCACGCAGGAGCCCGGAGAGTCCGGGTATGCGTCCGGAGATTCCGGACTTCAGACCCGGAGTTTCCGGAGTTCTTGTCCGGAGAGTCCAGATAAGAATAAACTCTCACGAAATGACAAAATTTAAAGTTGGAAATTAGATCAAGTAAATTTGCAAGTACCTGTGGATCCTCTAGAGTGATTCTAACTAGTTGGTATAAACTAGAGACTTGTAAATAAGTAGATCGAGCTCAAACCCTAGAAAAGAGTCACACAAGCAAACAAAACAAATAGCAAGTAGAAAGGTACGAATTGACACGGGATTTGTTTC
Source organism: Panicum miliaceum (assembly GCA_032594955.1). Classification (NCBI taxonomy): domain Eukaryota; kingdom Viridiplantae; phylum Streptophyta; class Magnoliopsida; order Poales; family Poaceae; genus Panicum; species Panicum miliaceum. The sequence continues at coordinate 12,253,874 of CM064061.1, forward strand.
CCGAAGTTCACTCCTGAAGGAGCTCCATCTTCGTTGAGGAAGGGTTCAAGAAACGACGTTCAAGAACCCCTTGGCTCCTCACCCAAGGGTGAGATCACCTCTCAAGCCCAAGGTCACTTACTTTGGATTCCTCGAAGAGGAATGCGGATTACAAACTTCTTGTGACGCTCACAATTTGCTTGAGCACTCACAAGCGACGCCTAGCCGTCTAGGAGCTTGGAGCTCTAAGAGTACCAAACTCGAATCCACCGGCTTGACGAAGTTCTAGTGCTCAAAGAGATGGAATGGATGCTCACTTGCACTAATCTTTGCTCTTGCTTGCTCTCACTTCAATCCCTCAAAGGATTCACTCAAGAATGGAAGAGAGGGGAGTGAGAGTGCTCTTGAAGGCTTGCTGCTGTGCTGGGTACGAAAATGAGGCAAGAGCTGAGTAAAAGGAGGGGGTGAGGGGGTATTTATACTCCCTCACACAGGAACTAGCCGTTGGCTCAGGGTTACCCGGAGAGTCCGGGTAAATGTCCGGATACTCCGGACCAGATGTCCGGACATTCCGGACAGTAGCCCGAATAATCCGGGTTCAGTAGGATTTTCACTCAAGTTTGCCCTCATGTGCTGTTTGATTGGTATTTGTGGCTCACAAGTATTTGTGGGGTTCTCTTGAACACTGTTTCTAAGTCAAGATCTGCAGAATCAAAGTCCCTCTTGATAGTACGGCGTTCCTATGCTCAAATCATAAATATAAAATTCTAATCTTCAAGTATCTTTGAACCACCGCTTTTCATTTCATTTTTGTAGACCATGATTCACCATTTGATTTCTTTGATCATCTCATCACCTGCACACATGCTAGATAACACAATTAAACCTACATGTGTTTTGTCATTAATTACCAAAACCCACTTAGGGGCCTTGATATGTTTCAATCTCCCCCTTTTGGGTAATTGATAACAACTCACATGTACTTCATATTATAATCAAAAACTGTAACTAGCTAGTGCATAAAGAGCTCCCCCTTAATGTATGCCAATGATCTTGAATATCGAATTGACTTAACATATATCACAAATGGTATTCTTTAAGAGAAAAACAAGAAAACTCTTTATACATACTACAGTGGAGTGTGCAAGTGTGTGCCAAAACAATGTGTGATGCATATGTCAGGATATACACTCAATAAAATCAGTGTTTCTCAGACAAACCCGGAGAGTCCGGTCTACCGCCCGGAGTGTCCAGATGTGAAACTCGGACTCTCCGGCCGTTAGCCCGGAGTCTCCGGACCTGCTGAGCGGACACAGAAAAACAACATTCACCACACTTCAAGAACAAAAACATACTAACACATAAAGCTTAGCAAAGCTGCAAATGCGACATCTAAAGCAGTTTTAAGCACAGAGCAGCACACATTGCAAGTTGTTCTCACACCACAGTCTTTACACGATAAATTGTTCAAGCGACACGATCGAAACGATAAAGCAAGATTAAGTTTGATACAAGCCCAAATGAGTACATAAATATCATGTCACCCCCCCTTTGTCATCAAATGCCAAAAAGGGAATGAAAAGAGGCCATGAGGTCTTCTACTCATCATCGTCTTGGGCGTCATCATTCGAAGTGTCTTCATCTTCATTGGAGTCGGGGTGCTCACGGTAGTTGAGGGGCTCTTCTTCTTCGGTCTCCTCTTCATCAAATATCTTTTGGCCACGTGGAGGAGAATGGCGAGAGCGAGTAGCGAAGGGGCAACATGGACGAGGAAGCGGTGCATGAGCAGCGGCATCGGCGGCCTCATCAGCGGCATCCCACTCGGCGAAGGGGTCATCAAACTCTGGCAGCTCATGATATGGATCATATGGAAGTCCCAAGTGACTCTTGATCTCAATAATGTCGCGGCGGTTCTCATTCACTTCTTGGGACATGGACTTGCACATGCAAAATATACTCCTAAGTGCCCTCTTGATAAAGGACCCACTATGCCCACGATGAGATGAGGAGGATGCACTAACGGTGGAAGGAGGAGGATCAAACCGAGGATTGTGAGTGGCCCCGGCATGACGAGGAGCTGGAGGTGGTGCATCACCGGAGCGAGGACGAAGGTGAAGGGGCTCATGCTTGCAGTCCTTGGGAAAAGTGACTTTGGTTACCCTCTCAATCATATACATGATGTATGGAGCCGACGGAAGATACTTGTTTGGATCACACATTGCTCTACGAAGCTCATTCCAAATCAAGTCCATGATGCAAAATGGTCTTCCTCCGGGCATGGTGGGAGCGAGAAGGTTGCGAGCAAAGTACCTAAGAGCTGTGGGATCACCATCCTTGCCATCAATGGTAGCCCTGAAGAACTGATTCATCGTGTAGTAGGAAGGATGCAGGGTACTAGCATTTCCTTTTCTGAGCTAGGATGGGATTATAGAATAAGGCTGGCAGCTGACTTGACTTCAATTGATTCTCAATGTGAATACAATCCCTCTCTTCATCCTTGGACCCAAGAGCTAAAATTCGAGAGAAAGTCATGTAGTCGACCTCATACTTGTGTCATTCGGTCGTCCACACAAATGCAATCTTCCTTGCATCATAATATAAAGAGGAGTGAAACTGAGCGAGAATCTCCTCATTCCAGTCATATCTAAAACCCATGATGTCATACAACCCAAACTCCTTGCACTTAGCAATAGCTTCATTGAAGAAAGGGTCATCCAGATTTTCAAAGTAAGCCCAATCAATATATTTGCAAGGAACAATGGGTGCCTTGTCCTTGCGCAATACAACTGAGGAATAGAAGTCTTGGTGTAACTGACACCAAAACCGGCGCTCCAAGCCCTCACACTTGTTATACCTGTACACCTCTTCCTTTCTAGCATTTTTGAGGGCGACAATTTGCTTGAAATAGTCCCTTCCCATCTCAACTGCAAAACCGGGCACGATCTGTGGTCTAGCAAGCTTGGAAAACCTCGGATACTGTCGCTGATCAGGAGCAAACTCAATTTGCAGCCGAGGAGGTGTTTGAGGACAAATCTCCCATGCCACACCCCTTCTTGATGGATTTGCACGGGATGGTGGAGGAACTGGCATGCTTCTCATGATGTAGGGCGCTTTGCGAGTTGGATCACCACCTGCAGTAGGTTCCTTACCAGGACGATGACGAGGACGCGCCTCACGAACCGGACTAGGAGAAGATTCTTCTTCTTCAACTTGAGGGTCATGACGGCGCTTTTGCCTTCGCTGCCCAGAATGGTCACCACCAGATCTCCCCATAGCCTATATACAACATGTGATGATTAGGAACTGAGGCAAAGAAAGATCGAAGAGATATGAGGTATTTAGACCAATAAAAATTCGGAGAGTCTGGGCCAGCGGCCAAATACTCCAGCCAGGCAGTTCAGAGTATCCGGGCCAGGAGTCCGGAGTCTCTAGGAGTCGGGGCCCAAACTCTAGGTTTTAGGGATTTGATGATAACTCATGAATCAACCAAGGGAATCAAACGAAACTTGGACCTAGTGTTCCTAACAAGGATACGTGACAATGCCCTAAAGAATATCCAAAAACTTTTTCTACATTGAGAGATTAGGCAATTTGAAATTTGAATACCTTGAGGAACAAAGAACACGCGGGAAACTTCAAATCCAAAGCCTCCCTGGAGTTTCCGGAGGGGAGGAGCACCTTCCTTCAAAGAATGGCAAGATTTCAATGGTGGGAAGGTGGAAATCGCCCTAATAGCGAGATTGGGCGAGAGGAAGGAGAAGGGGGCGGCGCCAGAGGTGAAAAGATGAAAGGATAACGTTTTACCCCGGCCCCCCGTGGTATATATAGAAGAAAATTACCATCCGGAGTATCCGGGCGAAGGCCCGGAGTATCCGGATAGTCCAGAGTATCCGGGCAATGACCCGGAGTCTTCGACTCCCCCTGAATAGATGCATGTAGATGAAAGATTGATCTTGACAAAGCTTGATTTGGAGTGAGATCTAGTGGTATGAGAATTTTACTATCTTGAGACTAGTCAACAATCAATCAATGGGAACAATAGTCTCAAGTTAGCAAACGAAATTCCACAAATTTTTGAAATCAAATCTCACACATTTTTGATCAAAAACATTTTGTTTTGAGAAAAATCTTAAACTAAGTTCACCCAAACATGCACAAGAGTTCAAGCTACGTTACGAGAATCCAAAATATTTAGCTCACTCCTCAAAGTGCAAAACCTTTGCTCATCAAGTGGTTTTGTGAAGATATCGGCTAGTTGTTTGTCGGTGCTCACATGGCTCGAAATGATATCTCCTTTGGCTTTGTGGTCTCTTAAGAAATGGTGTCTTATGCCAATGTGTTTGGTTCTTGAGTGGTTCGCGGGATTGTTTGCTAGCTTGATGGCACTTTCATTGTCACACAAGGGTGGAATATTGCTAAACTTACAGCCAAAGTCGCTCAAAGTGAATCTCATCCAAAGCAGTTGCGCACAACAAGCACCGAAAGCAACATACTCGGCTTTGGCAGTGGATAAGGCGACGGAATTTTGTTTCTTAGAGCTCCAAGACACAAGAGACCGATCAAGAAATTAACAAGTCCCCGATGTACTCTTTCTATCTACTTTGCAACCGGCATAATCCAAATCAGAATAGCCAAGTAGATCGATAGTGGAGCGCTTGAGATACCACTAGCCAAGGTATGGAGTGAAAATTAAACATTTTAAAATTCTCTTAACAGCCATGAGATGACATTCATTAGGATTAGCTTGAAACCTTGCACACATGCACACACTAAGCATAATATCGGACCTAGATGCACAAAGGTAAAGAATGGATCCTATCATGGAGCGATATACCTTTTGATCCACGGCCTTGCCATCCTTATTAAGGTCAAGATGTCCATTTGTTGGCATTGGTGTCTTGATGGGCTTGGCATTTTCCATGTCAAACTTCTTCAACATGTCTTTGGTGTACTTGGTTTGACAAATGAAAGTGCCTTCCTTAAGTTGCTTGATTTGAAATCTAAGGAAGAAGGTCAACTCGCCCATCATGGACATCTCAAATCTCTTGGTCATAATTCTACTAAAATCCTCGCACCAAGATTGGTTAGTAGAACCAAATATAATGTCATCGATATATATTTGTCACACGAAAATATCTTTATCAACTTTGTGAGTAAAGAGAGTAGGATCGGTTTTGCCTATCTCAAAGCCTTTCCTCAAAAGAAAATTCTTAAGACATTCATATCATGCTCTAGGGGCTTGCTTTAACTCATAGAGCACCTTATGGAGCTTGTAGACGTGATTTGGAAATTTAGGATGTTCAAAGCCCGGCAGTTGCTCAACATATACCAATTCGGAGATTGGTCCATTGAGAAATGCACTCTTCACATCCATTTGATATAGCTTGAAATCATGGTGAGTAGCATAGGCAAGCAAGATACGAATTGATTCAAGCCTAGCTACGGGAGCATACGTCTCACCAAAATCCAAACCTTCAATTTGTGTGAAGCCTTGAGTAACCAACCTTGCCTTGTTTCTTGTTACCACGCCATGTTCATCTTGTTTGTTTCGAAAGACCCACTTGGTTCCAATGACATTTTGTTTTCGTCTTTCTACTAAGGACTAGACTTCATTCCGTGTGAAGTTGTTCAACTCTTCTTGCATGGCCATCACCCAATCCGGATTATCCAAGGCTTCATCTACCTTAAGAGGTTCCAAAGAAGAAACAAACGAGTAATGTTCACAAAAGGTATCCAAACGAGAACGAGTGGTTACCCCTTTACTTATGCTTCCAAGGATTTTATCCACTGGATGACTCCTTAGAATGGTGTGATGAATTCTTGGATGTGGATCTAGTGATTGATGTTGAATGGGTTCAGCTTCTTCTTCAGCTTGATGACGATCTAGGTGTGTATGTGAAGATTCATATTCGGAGGTCCGGATAGTCCGGTCGTCTATCCGGATTGTCCGGACAGGAGACCCGAAATCTCTGGATGATTGCCCGGAGTGTCCGGGTTGTGTGGCGGAGTTTGGTGTGGATGGATCTTTGAATATTACTTCATCTTCATCTTCATCATCTTGATCAGCTAGTTCTTGAGGCTTTATTTCACCTGTAGCTATCTTCTTGATTGCTTTGCTTGGTGATTCTTCCGTGCCTACAACATTATTAACTTGCTCCCCTCGAGAGCCGTTAGACTCATCAAATGTCATGTCACACGCAACTTCAACACAACCGGTGGTTTTGTTGAAGATATGATAGCCATGAGCATTTGAGGCATAACCAAGAAGAAAATCTTCATCAACCTTAAAGGCAAACTTAGAGTTTTTGTGCTTCTTATTGAGAATGAAGCACTTACTCCCAAAAACTCTAAAGTAAGACACGTTAGGCTTTTTACCAAATAGAAGCTCGTATGCCGTCTTGTTCAAGATCTTGTGTAGATAAAGGCGGTTTATGGCATGACATGTCGTATTGATTGCATCCGCCCAAAATTGATTCGAGATCTTGTATTCATCAAGCATTGTTCTTGCGGCCTCAATGAGAGTTCTAATCTTTCTCTCAACAATTCCATTTTGTTGAGGTGTGTATGGAACCGAGAACTCATGACCAATACCTTTTTCATCTAGATATGCTTCTATGTTGGTGTTCTTGAACTCGGTGCCATTGTCAATTCTTACTCTTTTGATCTTTTTCTCGAATTCATTTTGTGCTCTTTTTGCAAACTTCTTAAATATTTCTTGTACTGCACTTTTGTCAAACAAAAAGAACACCCAAGTGAAACGAGAATAATCATCAACAATGACTAAACCATATTTGTTACCACCAATGCTTATATAGGCCACCGGACAAAAAGATCCATGTGTAGAAGTTCAAATGGCTTGACGGTGGTCATAATGCTCTTAGATGGATGAGGAACTCCAACTTGCTTTCTGGCTTGGCATGCACTACAAACACGATCTTTCTCAAAAGAAACATTTGCTAGTCCTAGGATGTGATCCCCCTTTAGAAGCTTGTTGAGATTTTTGATCCCAACATGAGCTAGTCGGCGATGCCATAACCAACCCAAGCTAGACTTTGCCACCAAACATATGTCAAGTTGAGCTTTCTGCTTGTAAAAAATCCACTAGATAAAGCTTTCCCTTGAGCACACCCTTGAAGGCAATAGAGCCATCGCTTCTTCTAATGACGTTCACACCCTCGTTAGTGAACAAACAATTGAAGCCCGTATCACAAAGTTGTGAGATGGACAACAAATTGTAACCAAGTGACTCAACAAAAAGTAATTTTGAGAGTGAGAATTTTGAGTTTAGAACAATGTTACCGGTACCAAGTACTCTTCCTTTGTCATTTCCGGCAAATGTTATGTAGTGCTCTCCACTCGATGCATTTAGTTGATTGAACATGCTTTCTTCTCCGGTCATATGATTTGTACATCCACTATTGATCACCCAAGTTAATCCACCGGAGGAGTAACCCTACAAAACAAGGATACTCCTTTCTTTTAGGTACCCAATAGTACTTGGGTCCTTAAATGTTAGTCACAAGCACCTTGGGCACCCACACATGACTTTTCACCTTGGTGTTCCATGTGCGTTTAGCCACAAACTTGGCAACCACTTTACCATGGTGGTTCCTAGTCAACACATAGTTTGCATATAAGGATACATGAGAGGAGGATTCTTGAGACTTGGAGTTGTTTGTGCTTGAGGTTTGGAACTTGTCTTGCTTTGATGAGGATGCAACAATCTTGGCACCTTCTTCACATGTTACTGCCTCCCTCAACAAACTTGACATGACTACACTTCTGTGCCTTACCATTTCCCTTGCGAATGGGAGTAATCATGTCTACAAGGCCACCTTTTGTTCCAATTGTGGTCGTCTTGTTGTTCTTGACACATCGGATGTGACATCCTCATCCTGACCAAGTCCCTTACCTTTCTCAAAGCCATACTTGTCCATATATTTTGATCCAAACCCTTTTTTGTGCTTCTCAAACTCACCTATCTTCAATGAGGGATTTGACATGGGAGCTTACTCATGAGAAGATTCTTCAACTTGTAATAGTTGAGTGAGTCTAGTAATCTCCCTCTTTAAGGCATTCACTTCGGCATAGTTAGTGGCACAAGCATTACTTTTTGATGGACTAGATGAGCTTGATTTGTCACTAGTCTTAGAAGAGCTTTCTAGAAGAGTGTTGAAGTCAACTTCAAGTCCCTTGTCAATGGTTTGCAAGCTTGTTAAGCTTTTTTTAAGTTTTTTATTATCACTCTTCAAGTTAGCGTTAGTGTCATTGACTAAAGAAAGCTCCTTAGTTAAATCATTCATTTTCTTCTTTTCACTAGTGAGTGACTCTTGCGCCTCAAGAAAAATGTCATCCTTAGCAATGAGTGAGTCCTCAAACTTCTCGTTTTCCTCCCTTTCATTGGTGAGGTTCTTTTTGAGGGCTTCGGATTTCTCTCTCTCAAGCCTAAGCAAATCTTCTTGTGATTCAAGAGTCTCATCTAAATCATCTAGTTTCATCGTGAGGTTCATTATTTTAGTTGTGGCCTTTGTGCCATGTTGTTTAATAAGATTAGCAATTTCACTTTCCTCATCTAGTTCATCATCCGATGAGTTTGGAGATGTCACTTTTATATTTTTCGCCATGAGGCACATCATTGGAGCTTGATATTCATCATCGGTGAGATCTTCAAATTGGATTGTAGGGAGAGGTTGAGGAGCTTCCATGGCCATGGTTGCAACTTCTTCATTGTCGGAGTCACTTTCTTCATTAGAATCCCATTCTAGGCCAAGATGAGCTTCACCCGCGGACTTCTTGTATCTTGGTTTGTTCCTTCTAGATGAGCTCTCCTTGTTGTCCTTGTTCTTGTTCTTTTCTTCCGGACAATCCGCAATGAAATGCCCAACTTTCTTGCAACTAAAACAAGGCCAGTTGGATCTTCTTCTTGAATCATACTTGCCCTTGCCTTTCACAAAGTTCCGGAAGTTGCTCTCCCTCGATACTCTTCCAAAGTTCTTTATGAAGAAAGCCATTTGCTCATCGTCCAATTTATCATTTTCTTCATTGCTTGAGTCTTCATTCTTTGAGAATGATTGAGTAACCTTTTCTTTGCCCTTGGATTGAGCTTGGAGTGCCAACCCACTGTTCTTGGTGGCTTGTTCTTGAAGTTCGGCTAAGTCTTGATTAATTTTCACTCTCTTTAATTGATCATTATGTGCTTCTATTCTTCCAAGAATATTCTCGGCGGTGAAGTGCTTGAACCCTCTTTGGGCTCTTATAAAACTAGGGAGAGTGACATCCCTAGCCATGTAGAAGGTCAAAAGCTTGTCCACAATCTCACGATCATCCCATTTATCACCTCCAAGTGACTTGATTTGATTTGTGATCTTCTTTAAGCGGTTGTACATATCCTTGACGAACTCATCTTTCTTCATAGAGAATAGACTTAGCTCATCCTCCAAAGTCTTGATCCTTAATTCACGGACCGTTCTTGAGCCTTGATGATTTACTTGGAGTGTATCCCAAGCATCCTTGGCGGTGCAGGCATCCTCAATCTTGTCAAATTCTTCGAAGCTAACGGAAGTGTGAAGAATGTTCAATGCTTGATAGTTTCATTGCAACGCATAAGCTTGAAGTGGTCTTGGTGTTTCATCTTCATCCGGAATCTCACATCCAACTTCAACAACTTTCCAAAGCTCCTTGTGAATAGCACACAAATATCCATACATCTTTGCTCTCCATTGATTGTAGCCAGTCCCATCAAAGTAAGGCGGCTTTCCCATGTGAATTGAGGCATTGTGATTGGTTGGAAGTTGAAATGTGTAATCATTACCAACTCGGTGGTAGCTTGCCTTCTGCTTCATCTTTGATGTTCTTGTTGATCTTCCCTTATGATCCGAGTCGGAATCACTTGACTCGAACATAATCTTGGTAGTTGATTTTACTTTCTTCTTTTGCAATTGCCTTCTCTTCTTCCGAGCCTTCCATTCTTCATAGGACAACTCTTCATCGGTTGTCTCCAATTCATCTACCTCATCTTCATGTGTGTTGTTCTTTTTCTTCTCTTTTGATCCACTTGTTGCAGTGGCTTTTTCATCATCGGGTTTGCCTCCCGAGGTGTTATCCCTGTCTTCTTCATTCGTAGGATTGATTTGATTCTTGAGACCACTTGACATCTTGAATCTCCGAGCGGTTAAGCCCTAAGATGGAGAAAATTGATTTGATACCAATTGAAAGGACCTCAAGATGCCTAGAGGGGGGGTGAATAGGCGATCTGCGGCTCAAAAACACTTTTAAAACTGTTAGTCACGCAGGAGCCCGGAGAGTCTGGGTATGCGTCCGGAGAGTCCGGACTTCAGACCCGGAGTTTCCGAAGTTCTTGTTCGGAGAGTCCGGATAAGAACAAACTCTCACGAAATGACAGAATTTAAAGCTGGAAATTAGATCAAGTAAATTTGCAAGTACCTGGGGATCCTCTAGAGTGATTCTAACTAGTTAGTATAAGCTAGAGACTGTAAATAAGTAGATCGAGCTCAAACCCTAGAAAAGAGTCACACAAGCAATCAAAAAGAATAGCAAGTAAAGAGGTACGAATTGACACAGGATTTGTTTCCCGAAATTCACTCCCGAAGGAGCTGCGTCTCCGTTGAGGAAGGGTTCAAGAAACGGCGTTCAAGAACCCCTTGGCTCCTCACCCAAGGGCGAGATCACCTCTCAAGCCCAAGGTCACTTACTATGGATTCCTCGGAGAGGAATGCGGATTACAAACTTCTTGTGATGCTCACAATTTGCTTGAGCACTCACAAGCGACGCCTAGCCGTCTAGGAGCTTGGAGCTCCAAGAGTAGCGAACTCGAATCCACCGGCTTCACGAAGTTCTAGTGCTCAAAGAGATGGAATGGATGCTTACTTGCACTAATCTTTGCTCTTGCTTTCTCTCACTTCAATCCCTCGAAGAATTAACTTAAGAATGGAAGAGAGGGGAGTGAGAGTGCTCTTGAAGGCTTGCTGCTGTGCTGGGTACGAAAATGAGGCAAGAGCTGAGTAAAAGGAGGGGGTGAGGGGGTATTTATACTCCCTCACACAGGAACTAGCCGTTGGCTCAGGGTTACCCGGAGAGTCTGGGTAAACGTCCGGATACTCTGGACTAGGTGTCCGGACATTCCGGACAATAGCCCAGACAATCCGGGTTCAGGAGGATTTTCACTCAAGTTTGCTCTCATGTGTTGTTTGATTGGTATTTGTGGCTCACAAGTGTTTGTGGAGTTCTCTTAAGCACTGTTTCTAAGTCAAGACCTGGAGAATCGAAGTCCCTCTTGATAGTACGGCGTTTCTATACTCAAATCATAAATATAAAAGTCTAATCTTCAAGTATGTTTGAACCACCGCTTTTCATTTTATTTTTGTAGACCATGATTCACCATTTGATTTCTTTGATCATCTCATCACCTGCACACATGCTAGATAACAAAATTAAACCTACATATGTTTTGTCATTAATTACCAAAACCCACTTAGGGGTCTAGATATCTTTCACGGACGCAGGTCGATACCGCCGCCGCTTGTTCCTTCGCCGAAAAAAAAAACAGATCGCTCGCTGCCTCTCTCCACCCCACCCCTCTGTGCCATGGCTCAGAATCCACCCACCTTCGACCTTGCTCACGAATCGTATTTCCGGAGGCTGTTTCCGATGATGGAATCGGAGGGAGAAGGATGGCCCGAGCTCCTCGCCATGCTTGAGCTCAGGGCAGTGACAGGCGGTGGAGAGCCTGAGCTCCAGCTCCCGCACGACGGCACGCGTGGCGACGTGAGGAGCAGGGGCGGCGCTGCTGTGGCAGAACCACCTGAATTAATCCGGCTCAAGCGCGCTAACCATCACCACGGGGGCAATCAGGGCTAACTCGCACTTCAAACGGAATAATCCATTGGTCTATCGGGTAACCTCCCGATACAACCACGGTTTTTGCCGATCGAAACCACACATACAAGTACTTACACGAAGGTGAGCCCGGAGGATACAACATTCCACAGATTTTACACCACAGGGTTCATCATCAATTATTATTACAACTGAGTTCGAATTCGTAAAACAAGTACTTCAGAGTTCAAAGTAAAGGAGTTCTTCAGAGTTTATTGCAACGAAAAAAATAAACAACGATAAACTACACGACGATACATGATGTCTCGATGAAGCCCGTACGAGACATCACTCGGCATTATCATCATTGGCCGGGGACGCATCCCATTCCACCGACCAACCAGGAGGAAGAGTACACGGCCATGTCAAACTAGCGATCATGTCCTCAAAAGTCTCACCTGAAAACAAGCCGCAAGCAAGGCTGAGTATACTAATATTCAGCAAGGCTTACCCGACTAGTGGAATATACTTAGCCGACTCCTAGACATGCAAGGCTTTTTGGCTTGAGGGGTTTGTTTTGCCGAAAAGCATATACAAGTAGGTCCTTACTTTCAAATTTTAGCTCCAGATTCTAGTTTTCTTTAACTATTCTAGGTAAGCAACTATCCAATATCATACATGATGAAAGAATTAATTTTTCATCCAACAAGATTAATCATCATCATTGTTCATCTTCTTACTCTATGTGGTAAAAGGGTCAAGCAGTCTCAATAACCGCGAGAAACGGAGGATTCGAATCGAATTTCTTAACCTTGCAAGGGAAACCTAAACACACGTCACGTGGTTACTCCTAGAGTCACACGTGCAATTTTTCCCCTTTCTTCCTGGGTTATGGATCAGGGCCACCCTTCGGGACTACAGCGCCTAGCTCTGCACCCACCATGTGCGCGCATGGAACCGAAGTTGAGAGGGTGGGATGTTGTCCACTTGCCGGTCCGACTAGGTACTTAAGCTTACCGATTACCATATTCTCGGCATGAGGTTAGTACGTTCAAAGATTTAACCACCACTACCACACACTGCGGCCTTAGCATTTTTCACTAAACAGACGGGACATCAATCATCAACTTGAACATCGCACCATAGCCCCGTCCGTCGACCTTATAATTGCAGCATGTAGTAAACATTCAACTCCTATATTCTCGCGAGTGACGGGAAATCACTCGACTTTTATCGAGTCCTATTAGCATAGCATTCTATCGAACCTTACATCTAGTATTCAGAGAATGGGTACCTAGGATCATGCAACTAAGTTTTCATTCAACTCCTATAAACTTAATGCACAAGTAAAATAGAGTAATAAGTTGCATAAGTGTAGAAAAATAGGGTTCATGCTCCGGGGCTTGCCTTCTTGGGTAAAGTTAGTTTGGGGCTTGTCCGAACTCGGGTTCGGGTCTTTGAAAGCTTCAGTTAGATTCACTTGAGCTTCACGCTGCTCACTCTTGGACTCGGGCACCAACTCGTACGTTCCGTCGGCGAGAGTAGTCGATTCTATATGAATGCACAAGTTGTAGTGATGATACATGATATTTATTTTCTTCACGATAAAGTTGCAGTCCACAAAACATAGGTTTTGTTGTAAAGTTACTTAGTTACGATTTCTTGGGCAATCGTTAACAGAAGGGGTTGTGTTGTATTGGAAATTTAATTTTCGAAGTACAAGCATGGATTAAGCATAAACACTTTTCTGGGTAACTTCTGATGATGAAATTTTTATTAACAGTACATTATTTAGAGAAAAAAGCACTGTAAAAATTTAAGAAATTTATGTGCAGCAGATTAATTTTGAAAAATATAATACACAACCACTGCTAGAACATAGTTATTTTTATACAGGACAAACTATGCATGTTTTGATGCTAAAAGTTTTACAGGATGTTAATCTATCCATATGTATGTTACTGTAAATGTTTCAGATTTTATTGTGCACGATACAAAGCATAATAAATAGGACAAGCTACACTTATGTTAATAAAGATTAATTTCTACAGGATGTTCTACAGGGTTTCTGAGTATGAAACCTTTTATACAGCAAGAGCTACTCTATACAGTCCCACATTAAAAATTTGAACATTTTTCAAGCATAGAAACTAATTATTTTAATTAGAGCATTTTTCCTACCCCAAGATTATATAAATAGGTTACAGAAAGGAAAAAATTTCTAAACTTTTTTTGTGGTATTTAGGCATCACTACAACAACTCTGAAAAATTTTCACAGCAGGTACAAATTAGTTCTATTATTTCATAGCATGAACAAAGTTTTACAAAAAGTTTAGCTAGAGATGGGTTCTGGTCCTAATATTTTTACTCTGGCCTACACATCAATCAACCAATCTACTGTCCAAAAATCAGATACAGCACTGGTCTACAATAGTGGATATAGTTAAAGTCTATTAAATCTTTCATTTAATTGAGAGCAAGATTTAGCAAGCAACTGAAGAAAAGCATGTAACAAAAGTTGTAGATTTTCTTCTAACTATTCCAGAACAGTTGAGTTTGTATTTTACTGATTTTTCTATGATTTTATATGAATTTTACAAGTTCGCTGTTTTTAAATTCAAAGTTTAAACACAGGTTTACAGTTATGCCCCTGGAAACTTGTGTGCGAACTCTTTTAAAGATTTCAATCGTTTCAATTGGATCCCTGGGCGGCGCTAGCACGGCGGCCGGCCAAATTTCGGCCAGGGGGCTCGTCAGCGGCGAGGGGAAAAGGGTCGGGGAGATCCAGGGAGGTGAGAGCTACCTTGGGGTGGCCTTGCTCGGGGTTGGGAGTGGCCAGAGGTGGCTCGTCAGCGCGGAGCAGAGGGGCGGCGGCGGTGCGGAGCTTTGGCGACGGTGCTCCGGCGAGGAGGGGAGGGCGTGGGCTGGTCGATGAGCTTCGCGGCGTCGAGGGGAACCCGTTTCGAGGCTTGGCTCGGACGGAGGAGCGTCAGAGTGGGTTGTCCACGGAGCAGCAGGGGAGCGGCGGCGGCGCGGGCGGCGCTGGTGGTGTGGCAGAACCACCTGAATTAATCCGGCTCAAGTGTATTAACCATCACCATTAAGGCAATCTCGGTTAACCTTACACTTCAAACGGAGTAATCCACTGGTCTGTCGGGTATAACCTCCCGATACAACCACGGTAGAGCGGATCAAATGCCATACATACAAAAGCTCATGCGACGATGAGCCCAGAGAATACCACATTCCAGCAAATATTACAAAACTACCATAAGTAAATATTACAGACCAAGTTTTGAGTTTAGAAACCAAGTACTTCAGTGATCATAACTAATAAGTTCTTCAGAGTTTAAGTTGCAGCGGAAAAATAAAATTAACGAAAGCTACTCGACGATAAGGGTGTCTCGATGAAGCCCGTACGAGACATCACTCGGCATTATCTCCATTGGACGGGGGCGTATCCCATTCCACCGACCAACCAGGGGGAAGAGTACAAGGCCAAGTCAACCTAGCAATCATGTCTTCGAAAGTCTCACCTGAAAACGAGCCACAAGCAAGGCTGAGTATACTAATACTCAGCAAGACTTACCCGCGTAGTGGAATCTACTCCACCGACTCTAGATATGCAAGGCTTTTTGGCTCAGGGGTTTGTTTTGCCGAAAAGCATCTACAAGTGGGTCCTTACTTTCAACTTTTAGCTCAAGATTCTAGTTTCATTAACCATTCTAGATAAGCAGCTATCCAAAAGCATACATGGTGAAGCATTAAATTTTCATCCAACCAGTTCATTCATCCTCATTGTTCCTCTTCTTACTCTGTGGGTAAAAATGGTTAAGCAGTCTCAATAGCCGTGAGAAACGGACAATTCGAATCGAATTTCTTAACCTTGCAAGGGAAACCTAAACACACGTCACGTGGTTACTCCAAGAGTCACACGTGCAACTTTTCCCTTCAATTTCCGCTTCACGGAACAGGCCCACCGCCCTCGACTACACCTCCCCACAGACCTCGGTACGTCGGGCTGTGGCGGCCGATGCACCCGCCATTAGCTAGATGTGAACGAATTCAAGACAGTGGGGAGTATGTTCCGGCCTCGGTTCAATCCGGTACTTAAGCTTACCGATTACCATATTCTCGGCATGTGGTTAGTACGTTCAAAGACTTAACCACCACTACCACACACTGCGACCTTAGCATTTTTCACTAGACAGACGGGCCTCAATCGTAACCATCGTTCCATAGCCCGTCCGTGTCCTTATGATTGCAGCGTGCAGTAAACATTCAACTCCTATTTTCTCGCGACTGACAGGAAATCACTCGGCTTTTACCGGAGTCCTATTAGCACAGCATTCTATCGAACCTAACGTCTAGTTTTCAAGCATGAGTTCCTAACATCATGCAACTAAGTTTTCATTCAACTCCTATAAACTTAATGCACAAGCAGAGAGTAATGAGTTGCATAATTTAGGAAAGAAATGGGTTATGCTCCGGGGCTTGCCTCGAAGCGCCCAGAGCCCACATAAAGTCCGAGCCCATTGCACATAATGGGCTACTTACACTGTTACACGGGCCTTAATTTCTGGTTTTTACACGCCTCTCCTCTCATGTGTTTTTGCCTCTAGCTTTGATGGTTGATGCCAAACCGATAGCTAAACAACAGAGGGGCCGGCATAAACAAACACTCCCGGCCGAAAGAACTCGCCGGGCGTGGTGGTGCGCGCCTGTAACTCCATCTCCGGAGGGCAGAGCTTGGGAAGTTAGTAGGGGTGACGTGGCTTGAGTCCGTGACAAGAGATAGGAAGACCATCCTAGCTTCATGGCGGCCGTGCTATATAATGTGTGTACTTACACATCACATTAGTCCAAAGCCTAATCCTGTATGAGTGTGGGCGCGAACACCCGACAGCATGGCCTAGGTGGGAGTGGTGCGGCCAGGCCCCGGCGGGAGCCGTCGCGGGCAGCGCAGCCAGGCCCAGGCGGACGACACAGCAAGGCCCGGCGGGCAGATCCAGCGGTGGCGCGACCGGGGAGGCCGGATCCGACGGCTGCGCGCGGCGGCAGGCAGCGGGATGCGACGATGGACTTGGCGAGCCCGTGGATGGGCTCGCGGGGCTTGTCAAAAGTTTTTTTCTTTTTTCTGTTTTTTATTTAATTAACCAAGGCAGGCAACAAACCGTCTCAAAAAATAGATGATTTACCGTGACCTTCGATCCAAGGTGGTTGCGAAAAATATCTCGATTAATCATTTTTGCCCATCTCCATCTTTTAAACAGCGGACCGTTTCTACGCTACATTCACTTTTGGTCCGTCCTGACACGTGGACCCTACCTGTCGGACATACAGTAAACGAGCGGTTTTTTCGGTGTACCAAAAATCAGAACCGATCGGTGCTATATAAAATCACCGAACTTTCACCAACATGTGCAGACGCACCTAAGAAGCCAGCGCACAACGAACAAGAAAGCAGCAGCACAAAGCAGTAGATGTAAACCGCATGTAGCGGGTACAACAAGCAAATAGCAAAAACAAGCAAGCAGCACAAGATTGGGAGGAGTTGGACGCAAGCATCAGTGCAGCCGTGAGCCGTAGTGCCATCTGCCGCCGCTTGAGCCCACGCTGTTGTGTGCCGTCGCTTGGCCGCTCCTGCTGCTCGTCCGGCCCGACGCCTGCTCCCGCTGGCCGCTGCACGCCGCCGCTCGCTCCCGCGCACCCGCGCTCTCTAATGCTACGCGTGCCTGCGCTCTGTGCCGCTCGCCCGCGCGTGATGCGGGAGCGCTGGAGCGGGGAGGAGAGGACGGAGGCGGCGCGTGATGCAGGAGAGGGAGCCCGAGCCGCCGCCTGGTGCCCGGTGGGTGGCTGGTGCGTGGGAAGTGGATAAGATTTAGGGTTTTGTTTTGGAGGCGGGTATATGTATGCCCATGTTTCATGGGCTGAGGTGGGCCGCACTAAGTTGGGGCGATGTGCATTTGAGACTAACAATAACATGCTTAAGTCACAGCAAATCCAAATGCATGAATTACTTAAACGTTGCATTTGATGTTGGATCATTTTTTTTAGTCATGTCTCGGATGTAGAGATGGTACAGAGCTTTAATTTTTTTCTAGATAATCCAATAGCTGGATCCTAAAAGGGCTAATCTTATACAATTTTAAATTAAAATTATATAAAAGTCAAGTTGGACTGTGAAGAGAGTACTGTGGTTATGATCCATTAGGGGTGGTAAAGGACATTATATTTTAGCCTAAATAATCTAAGGGTCGGGCCCTAAAAGAGCCGGATTCTAATTTTATTCAATTTTAAACTAAAAATATTAAAAGCTAAATTGGATTGTGAAGAGAGCATTAGGGCCATGACCCATTACCACTCCTATTCGTTACCATCCCTACTCGGATGCAGGGCACGAAATTGGTAGAAATTATTCTCTTCTATTACCGCTCTTGTACTTCAAGATGATTGATAGATCGATTTGTAGATCTTAAGTATCCATTGTGTTGGCTTTTATATTTATTCCAATATACTCTTTAGAATTGGTATTAACATGTATAACTAATTTTTTGCGTTAAATGTATTTTAAATATATTGCTAGATGAGATAAAAAAAAATATTACTGGCTAAGAAAGAAAGAGCAATTGTATTCGCAATGTGTTTATAAGATCGGAGTAGTTTATTGATGGTGCTTGCAATGTTATCTATTAATTTTTCCATAGCAACGCATGGACATACGTGCTAGTTAATTATTATTGTACTAGTGGAAGTAGGGGTGCTAGTCTGCTAGGTAAGCCGGGTTGCAAAGTTTTTCTTTTATCCCACTCCAACGCAGACCTGGTCATCGTGATGATGGAAACTAATGGAATAGCGATCTCAGAAGAGACACAGGCTTAACTTTTTCGTGTTTTTATGCCAGTGCCCAGTGATGACTTGTGAGCGCGTTAGTATATAGCATCACCAAAATCGAGTTTTGCTTTCCTCTAAAAAATGAATCGAGTTTTGCAAAGCGATGCGCCGCCTCAAAAGACTAATAAGGAAAACGGCGCTAGCGCGGACGTGGGAAATTTCTTATCGGACGTTTCATTGCAACATTGAAAATTTATTAAAGTAACATTGGACATCGCCTCTTGCAACATATAAAATCATACGTAAAAATTGACCATGACATCTGAATGTGATAGATAAAATTTTCACCTCAACATGTACATCATGTTTCGTGCAATATCCGCTCAACATTGACACTTACCTTTTGGACATACAAAATTATATGTTGCAACATCGGAAAATCACAAATTGGAAACATCGAATAGAAATCAATCACCCGTTGCGACAGCATAAATCATCTCTTGCAACATCCAAAAATAAAGTTTGCAACATCTCATCTCGGCATCCTACGGTTGCAACGTGGGGCATGGCTAGCCCGCACATGGCGTGTTGCGCAAGGGCGGCCGTGGCCTCACCAGCGGCGAGGGGCGGCGGAACAGAGGGGCGCGCACAGGGGCTGTGTGGGGACGCGTTGAGGCTCATAGTGGGGTCGTGGTTGTGGGGAGACTCGGCGACGAGGACGTTCCATGGAGGATGATAGCGATAGGCGGAGCTCGTCGCCGGGGAGGACCTGCACGGCGGCGAAATGGAGGGATGAGGGCTCAAATCGGTCAAGTAGGAGAAGGGACCGTAGCTGCGAGGAATTGAAGAGGGCTTACCGGAGGTGGCGGATTTAGCGGCGCCCACGCGAGGCCTCCTCCTCCTCCTGCGCCGGCGATGGCCATGGCGACATCTACGTCCCTGACTGCGAGGATGAAAAGTCCAGCATGGAGGTGGAGGCGGGCGGTGTGGAGATGGTCGATTTTGGGGGCGCCTCGGGCGCCGCGGATGGCGCGCAAATGGCCACTGTTGGAGTCCCCGCTGAAGCCATCGTGGTTGGGGCCGACGGGGTTGCTGAGTATGGCTTCGATGTGATGGCTGAGGGCGTCCCCGCGGATGCCATCGAGGTTGGGGCCGATGGGGGCGCCACTGATGGTGTCTAGGTTGCAGCAAACATCACGATGTCTACTAGCTGGTTTTAGCGAGGAGATGCACCCAAAGGTGGCTGGCAGCCTGAAGATGTTGCTTGCCCACATGGATCCTACCTTCCATGACATCTTTGTCAGCATGTACAAGGTTATGGTGCCTGCTTTCTTCAAACCCTAGTTCATTTGCTAATGTATGATCAGTGATGTCTACTATGTGTGATAGTTAATGTTTATGTGTTCTAATGACTGTTTATATGTGCTAATGAATGTCTATGTTTATGTTATGATGGTTGTCTAATGAAGTGGTGTTAGTCGAACTATAATGAAGTGTGTATGGCTGCTAGAAGCATGCTCTTGTTTTATAAATAAAGTTGCATTGTTATGGCCTGCTCTCTTATATACTAATTATTTCATATATCATCTATCAGTTCCCAAAGATCATGAGAGGGCATGCTATTCGCAAAGATCATGAGAGGGCATGCTACTACGTGAAAGCAATGGACTAAAAGAGGTTATTACCTGGCCTTATTCAGTTATTTCTATGTCTTGTTTAATATTATCTATAAAGAAATAACCAGATTTCTAAAGGCAACAACATTAGCCTGTTGTCTCGTGCAAGCAGCTGTATCGGACGCCTCACTTTTATTTGTTGTGACTAACTTTATACATGCTGTGCCTAATTCTTAATTACAAAAGCCGTGGAACGGCCTAATCCGTAATTAAAAAAGCAGAGTTTTATACATGCTGTGCCTGATTCTTAATTACAAAAGCAGTGGAACTGCCTAATCCATAATTACAAAACAAGAGTTTTATACATGTTGTGCCTGATTCTTAATTACAAAAGCAGTGGCTTATATAGCATTATCAGTTAGTTGCTTAAAGACTGCAGCACATTCTCATATAGCTGGCAGTCAACACTAAGGCTTTTAGGCAGCATACCTAGTGCCTCAAGTCTATCCTTGTCCATGTGAGGAATCTTGTATTTATTTCCGCCACCATCTTTCATCACCTCAATCAAACAACCTTGCAGTGTTAGGAAAACCTTATTCAAAGTAGATTGGTCATATTCATTGAATTCTTTTTGTACATTCTCAATTAGCTCATCCATGTTCCTAGAGCTCGTACCATAGGCTAAGGATTGAAGAGAAGTAAAGAATCCTAGGTCTAGTACATTCATATCCGGGGAATTAGGAGCTTGGTTGATGATTCGTGTGTCCATCCCTGTCTGTGCTATAGCAACAGCAAATTGTTCATCATTCACTAGCACGTGAGAAGGGGCATTATCTTGTTGGATCCAAATGGTCCTTCCTGCATCTTCTCGAGGCCATCGTGCAACAATAGCTGGCAGAACTTTAGCAATCATATATGACCTCATAATATCTCGATCTACCTTGATAGACTTGGTGACAAGGGTTCCCCTTCCTCTATTACGGCTTCTTCATTTTGCTGGTTCCTGTATGAAATGAATTGAAGTAAGGATCACAAATTAGAACCACAAAATAATGTAAGAAAGTGAAACAAGTGTGGTACCTTTCTGATAAACGCCCACACTCCTATCTTTCCATCAAAAATACAATTACCTGCATCATCATATCTAGGTCTAGCCACTGCCGTCAAGAACATGAGTTTGCCAATAAAATTTTTATTTTGCACAGTCCTGTATGGGTCCTCCTCTTCCGGGAGTAAATAGTAGGTCCTATCCTTTTTTGTGGTGTTGTACCACTTCTCGTCTAGGTGGATGATGTTATCCATTTTGATGAACTTTGGTTCATTTGGCAATGTCCGTTGATCTAACATGCAAATACACCATCGTAGTCTCTCTTTCTTGTTTCCTTCCTTCAATAGAGGCTTTAGTGTGTTGGAGTGGCGCCGTAGTTTCCCTTCCTTGAACCACGTGTGTAGAGTGCTCTTCTTTACACCAATGGCTTCAGCTAGAGATCGTATAGTAGTCCTCCTGCGCAAGGGAACTCTAAGAACCTTAGATAGATCTACTTGTATTTTTTGCGTCCACAGTTCATTGGCTTCCTTGATCTAACATCCACCGGTATTCCTTGTGCACGACACTCCTTCACTCTCCGCCAAACATGTTGCACTTGATACCTACTAACCTGTAACATTTGAGCAACTCTAGTTGTAGTGTTCCTCTTTAATCTTCCAAGCACACTCCTCTCAAGCAATGCTGCATAAAATGCATGCCTTTCTACTTCTGTCAAGTTTCTAGATCGATGTGCAATGTTTTCATTTCCATGGTCATGTTCAAAATCCAAGTCCTCGAATTCATCTTCATGAAAGGCAATGTCCATAGCATCAACGTACTCCATGTCAACGAAAAAAAAGAGTACATGGTCAGTCCTTCTACCTAATACTAAAGACCAAAGCTAGAAGGTATCATAGTTCTGGTAGGCATCAACAAGGAAGCTTCTGATAGGAGCAACATGCAAGTACTAGAAAACAGATGGGTCATTCCATTTGGTCTATCGGTAGGCTGGTAGCATATTTTCTTGTGATAGAAAGCGGGCTGGAAGTATATTTTCGGTAAGCATGTGGGCACTAAAAAAGGTTACATTTTCCATCTAATGAGCTGATAATTTGTTTTGCTGCTCTTTTACTGACCGTGCATCATTTATAAATCCACATGAGAAAAAGGTTGTTATGGGTGGCAGCTTGTGTTAAGACCATGAACAAGACTTGATGGACCTATGTGACTAAAAGAAGACATTACCTTCATTTGATTGTTGCAGCTCAGAAGGATCAACATTGAGATCAGGTAAGGGATGTCCATGCACAGCAACTTGTTCATCTTCCTGGAGAACATGGGACTGAGCTTCTTGGAGCCAACGGACTGCATCATCCACCAGGACATGGACCTCATCTTGTTGAAGATGATGGACCTCATCCTCTTGCTCATTTGGTGGTTCTTCATTTAGATCAGGTATGGGATCTCCATCTCCTTCTGGTATTGTGTTTAGATCAATGGCCATGGCTTATGATGAAGGAAAATGCAGGCTGGAGTGGATGACTCTTGTTTGGGTGATGGTGGCTGCAGCTCATGATACAAGAGGAATGCAGGCTTGGAGCTCATGATGTGTTTATATAGTGGGGGACTACTGCTAGTGGGCGGGAGTTCAAATTTTGAATGTCTCTGTAATGTCGCCATTTTCTTCTCTCTCGTGTGATGTTTATTTTCTGGGATGTTCCAGGTTGTATACGTGGATGCATAGTTGCCTTTCAAGTGTAACATGTCAGAGAAGCTGCAATGATTACCTGTGTTCCTAGTACTAATGTAATTTCATATGAATACTAAGATTGCTATTTAAATTTTAAAATTGCACTTATACTGGGATGAAGGGAGTACTAGTTTTACTTGCTCATGCAAGTCGGATTTAAAAGCTTTTGTCTTGTTCATACACACCCCAAGAGGCCAAGACGAACATGGCAGCACTGTCGGTGTTTTTGCCATAAGCCTACCTAGAGATACCCCAAGGTAGGTGATTGTTTGGTGAGGGATCGCCGGATCTGAAACTTGAACTTGAAGGTAAAGGCGAAGACACAAGATACAGGTAAACGCGAAGACACAAGATATAGATTTAGACAGGTGTTTTCAAGTTCTTCCGAACTTCATCTTGAAGGTGTCTTTCGAGTACTTCCTTGGCTGCATCGAGACTGTGAGGTGCTCAAGCCCCGAGTAGTCTTTAAGTCTTCTTTTATATGGGATGCGATGAACTCGCACTCCATATGGAGTAGCCCCCGAGCCTTAGGTTGAATCGGAGAATCAGGCTGAGGGTCAAATTAGTCTTGAATCTTTGGTCTGTATCTTCCAAGAATTTTTAAAAAATAAGCCGTTGATGACACGTATCCCGCAGCCCCCGAGCCTTTAATCCAAATTCCAAGGTTTGGAAAAAAGGATCTAAAAAGTCATGGCATGGAATGTGATTGGAAATGAATTGATGGTAATTATGGGTTAATTGGTTCTGAAATTCAAAAAACCCCTCTTTTCGGGAGTTTATCCCTGAGAAGATGGCTAATCGCTTTCTCAAAAAACCCTTGAATACCGCTCAAATCAAATCGCTATCCCGGGAAAGTCGCTTCGCGCGCCCAGCCCCAGATCATGGGAGCCAGATGAGTAGTCGAAGGTAGGATCAGTGCCCTGTCGCGCCCAGCCCCCGAGCGAGGGAGCCAGACGAGTCGCTAAAATCATGTGAAGTAGTCGACGTGGCCGAGCCGTTGTGGCCGAGCGGGCTGCTGATGGAGTAGTCGAAAACACGGTGAGTGCCCTACAAGGTAAACATAAAAATATGTCATAACTGATATACATGATATCGAGTCGGGAGTGAATCCCAGCATTGTAAAATGCATGTAAAAATTCTCGTGTCTTGCTCTTGTTAGGTTGTGTAATTTTCCTGGTTAGTTAGCCTGTTACGTTTAAGCACCTGATCCCTGATCGTGACCGTAGTCCATAGCGCAGGGAGCTTGGCCGCGTGCACGCGTAGGAACATAGGCGTACAAAAGAGTCGAGGTTTCACGGATTAAGGCGTGTGTTACCCGAGTACTTTAGTAACCATTAAGAGAAAACGACGAAAAGTAGAAATAAATAGTCGGCATGCGACAAAGAGAATGCGCGGTGCGCATAAAGTAGTTGGCGAGTGCGCGTGTTGTAGCGCGTATGGCCGTAGGGTGTAGCCGTTGTGAACCTGACACAACTCAGTGTACCAAACACGTAGGTGGCGCCCTACGAACTCGATGTATCAAGCGTGTGAGCTGTTAGTAAACCATAGAAGTAGTCGATCATGGTGTAGCCCTCAAGGGTAATTACCGTCGAGAGGCGTACCAAAAAAATAGTCAATCTTGTGAAAAACAAGCTGAGAAATGGTATAAATGACTTAGCTTGATTCGTGGACGATTGTTGACGAAGCCATAGTGCTCGTTGATGGAGACGCGACGATTTGTCGATGAAGCCCGACTAGTCGAAGTTGATTTCAACTAGTTATTGATGGTGTACGGCCCGTTCTCGACTAGTTTTCTAGTCAATACGAGTAGTTGAAGTAGTCATCGACGGGTCACCGGGCGTCCACGCGAAGTCGAAGTAGTCGTAGCTGCGGCGCGAGCTGAAACCAAGCGAAGTAGTCGAGATTGTCGCTGCTGCGCGTCGACGTTGCGGCGCGAGCTGAAGTTAAACCGGGTCGTCGAGGTCGGCGGCGGCAGTGCATCGACGTTGCAGCGCGAGGTGAAGTCGAGTCGGGTAGTCGAGGTCGATGTAGTCGTTCGCCGAAGGATCCGATCTCGAACTCGACGAACGATCCGCCGATGTATATGTACGAAGTAGCAATCCGCCATATTGAGTGGGTTGATGTTGGTGAAGAGGTCCTTCAAATTTGTCCAATGATCGCAACGATCTGCCCTACGGTGGGCGCCAACTGTCGGTGCTTTTACCGTCAGCCTACCTAGGGATACCCCTACCTGGCGCACCAGCTGTCGGTGTTTTTACCGTCAGCCTACTTAGGGATACCCCAAGGTAGGTGATTGTTTGGTGAGGGATCGCCGGATCTGAAACTTGAAGGTAAACGCGAAGACACAAGATACAGATTTAGACAGGTTCGGACCGCTAGAGTAGCGTAATACCCTACATCCTGTGTGGTGTTGTATATTGCGCCCTGCGCTTGAGTGTTGAGTTGCCTGTTGGTCGCTCTATTGGTCTGTCGATCTAGGTGCTCCCGCCCTTCTTTATATACTCCAGGGGGTGGGGTTGCTAGTCGGTTACAAGGTAGGAGTTCTAGTAGGATTACAAGGTATGAATTCTAGTAATTACAGAGAAATACTAGTAGGAGTCCGACTTCTTCCTTCCTTGCGGGTAGCTGAGAATCTATACCTTACGAGCGCGATGATACCTCTGCGAATAGGCCACACAGCAGACGAAGGAACAGTTGCAACTGACACGTTACCAGGTGTACAGGTAACGAACGCCTGAACGCCTGATTTGCGCTTGAAAAGCCGGCCGCACCATGCTTCCGGCAACTGCCAACCAAGCAGCAGTGCTTCCCCGGTAAAAAAAAATGGAGCGCTGAGTCCGAGCCCATTGCATTAAACGGGGCCTTTCATTTTTTCCAGGCCACGGAACACGCAATAAAAAACACATAGTAAGTCGGCCTCTAATGTGATCACATAGCAATAATGTTACATTTGTACCATTTTCTACGATCCCATAGCCAGTGACGGATGCAAGACGTAGCTCAAAAAGGGCTCTTCTCTTTTTCTTTCTCCTCCTACCTTCCCTTTACTCCTTCTTCCTCCTCAAATTTACAGGAGGAGCTCAGTGGGAGCTCTATGGGATTCCCGGGGGTAGGAGGGGATTGAGCCCCTCCAGACCCACCGCTATATCCGCCTCTGCCCATAGCCATAATCTTACATCCTGCTAGACAAAAATCTACTATACATCAGTAGGCAAAGTAGCTAATGGTATTAGACACAAATAGCAGAGATTGGCCCGAGTCCCATCGATGGCACCACGCCGCTAACACTCAACGCTTCATCAGGCCATCGGCAAGTTAAGCACTACACCTTCAAGTGCGGCTAACACTCAACGCTTCATCTTTGCCAAGTTAAGCTTCATCAGGCCATACTGCCATGTCCCGTGGACCATGAGGACCATACGCTAATTATGCAATGAGATACTGGTTGTTATCTGTGATTTGTATGTCCTATCTTAAGATATCTGAAAGTTTTGTGCCCACAGGAAAGTCGGATTGAAGTCGATCAGATTTAAGTCAATTCAACGGCCCAAACAAGTTGCTCGACACCTCCATATCGCTTCTTTAGTTTCGTGGCTCCTTGTTACACAAGATCGCAGCTCTCGACAACTAGCTCTCCTTTTTATTTGCATTCTTCAAGCCAACAGCGCCCAACCGAAACATTTAGTCCATGCTTCCCTGTCTTCATTTCCTGTGTGCGGTGCCCTGGTTTTAGCCTGAAGAAAGCAGCTCTGAAATGGACCCGAACACTGATGCATCTGATGACACAACCGCCAGCTGAACGAGCATGTCCCTCGCACGCCTGACGTTGCCCCCAACAAACATGGGGTCCTCGATCGTGCCGCTTCCCCACGACACCGCTCGCCATGGCTGCCTGGGTGGATGTCTAATCCAAGATCGAAAGCGCACGCCGCCGCGGCAGTCGCCAAACACTCTGCCCCAGCCGGAATATCATCCAAATCGTTCTCGCAGACGCGTCTTGCAAACATCGCAAACATTGCCTCGGCACCGCGGTATTTGCGGAGGAGCTCCTGCGGATGTCGCGCGCGGGAGGAGTTTGGCTTCGCGGGCGGCGACGGCAGGATCACGCTGCCCTGCAACGCGGCGGTCGTGGGGTACGCCTTGTGTACGTTTGCTCGGGAGATCCGTCGTGCTCGTGCTGTCCGCCCCCCGCGCGCTCAATGGAGGCCGCCGGCTTCCACGCCTACCGCCGCCGCCGCACCCACCGGCCACCGCTTGCACCTGCAGACGCCGACGTACCCGTTGGCCACCGCCTGCGCGCCTGACGCCACCGCCGCCTGCTCGCTCGCCGTCGCCTCCCCTACACTCCACTACCTGCGCGCCGCCGCCGCTGCCTGCTCGCTGTCTCCACCGCCTGCGCGCCTGCTGACGCCGCCTCCCTTCCACTCCACCGCCTGCTCGCTCGCCGTCGCCTCCCTTCCACTCCACCGCCTGCGCGCCACCACGGCCCGCTCGCCGTCTCCACCTCCTGGCTCCTGCGCGCAGCTGTCGGGGGAGACGAGCCACGGCAGCAGCAGCCGTCGGAGAGCCTCAAGGCAACAACAGCCGGGAGGGACGAGGGAAAGAGGGAGGCGGAGGATGAAGGGAAGGTAGCGGAGAGAGCTTCTGGTCATCTGGTGCCTGGTCCGATTGGATAGATTTGTGGGGAGAGATCGAGAAGAGAGATAAGCAGGCTGGGATGTCTCATGTATGGGCCGAAGAGGAGGTGGGGCTAACGGGCTGTCTTGGGCCCGTCTCTAAAATTCGTGCCGGGCCGTGCCGCCCACTGTGCCAATGTGGCGGCCCAAGCACGGCACGGTGTACCGGGCCGTGCCGTGCTTGGACCGGGCTAAAAAAACGTGCCTCGTGTCGGGCTGTCGGGTCTTGGGCTTTTTGTACATATATAGTTGCATGCCACCACGCCGCTGGCATTGTGGCACGGCCTGACCATGGAGCTCAGGAACGCCCTCACAACCTCTTCAGAGGCGTCTCTTCGAAGCAAACACATCACGTACTCCATGACCGCGGCTTCACAGGGCAGCGTGATCTTGCCGTCGTCGGTCGCGAACCCAAACTCTTCCCGCGACCTCACTAGGAGCTCGCCGAAGGCCACCGTGCCGAGGTAGGCCAGCGGGACCTCGAATCGCCGCCCGTCGGCCGAGTACACGACGCAGCGGCCCCTGCCGGCCACGGACGTCGACGTGCCGCATGATCCCTCGGCTTCTTTCGCCGGCGTCGAGGTGAGCCGCTTCCTCGCCAGCAGAGCGGCCATTCGCTGCCACTTCTTCGCCATTTGAACAAGCCTCTTGGCACTGATCATGGTTGCTTCTCCTGCTTCCCTGGTTGAATATTCAGACGAGACGACCTTCCGCATCAGGTGGTGCTATTCAGCTGCTAGCTAGATGTAATGCTTAGGTTGCTGATGAACTGATGAAGTGCCTGTGCTAAGCTGATGGGTTTATAGCTGAGAGCTGAGAACAAAGAGAAGGGCTTGCGGATCAAGGGCAGCCATCAACTCGGGCTGGCAAGGGACAACGCCACGAGCTCGGAACATGCAGTGCTGAGAGCTGAGAACATTATTGTTTCTGGGCGACAGGATTAAGCTTGTCTAGCGGCCCAGACAAGTTGCTCGACAGCTTCATATCCATTTCGTTGCTGCTGCTTCCAGTTCCCTACATTACAGTGTTCTTCCACGCAAAAAAAAAACATTACAGTGTTCTTTATAATTATTCTGACCCATGACGTTGCTATAATGCCATCTGATCGAAACTTTCAGCCCGTGCTTCCCGGTCCTCATTTTTAGGCCTCCTCCAACGGTGCCATGTAAGATAGCTCATATTCTGTCCACATCAACAGGAGTCCTACGTGGATGAAAGAGAAAGAGAAAAATCAAGCCATCTATCTCCTATTCCCACGCTTATCTCGCTCGAAACCCGATGTGCTATGAGCTAGCCCAAGAGTCGGCACCTGACTCTTCCTCATCGAAAAGGAATCCCGTGCTCCCTCCCCCAAATCTCCGTGCGGCAATTTCCCGCCCTCCCCCGCGCGCCGCACCTCGCTTCCGCCCTGCTCGCGCGCCAATTTGTTCGCCCGCGACTCCCGCCTGCGCCCTTTCTCCTCTCTTCTCCTTCTTCTCCCGTTCGTTTTCCCGGGTTGTTCCTCGTCAATGCCCTTGATTCCGTCCCCCCGTGCCGCACAGACGAATCCTCTCCTCCTGCCGCCGACGAGCCGTGCAGCAAGATGAGCCGTTGGTCCAAGCGACAAGTAGCTCCGCCACCGCCCATGCCACCTCCGTCTGGATCTGCTGCTGCTCCTGGTTGCTTCGACAACCCCATGTCTGCCTTTTGTGGCCTGAATGCAATATGCATATTTGTATTCTGGTCATTCAGTTCGACATTGTAAAAAAAATATCATGATATAGCTATCATGTTTAATTTGATGCTTGCCGTAGCATTACGGACTTAGCATGTGGAAGAACTACATCTTATTGCTATTCCATGGCGGTCATTGTGCTAAGATAATTATGTAAAGCTAGTGACATTTCTAAGCTATTGTTGTCCTCGGATAAGTTGGTATATGTTCATATATCATGTGGTGTCTATTCTGTGTACAGTCACACAAAGGGCCATATAGATATGGTGTGTAGCTTATCATTAATACTTTTAAGAACATCCAGCAATAAGATAGCTTTAGACCAATTTTAATGGAAGTGTCGTAGCAGTCTCATGAGCATTAAATTTGCTGACATGGCTTTGCTGACATGGCAGGAGAGAGAAGAGTGGGAGAGTCATGGGATAAGAGAGAACATTTATCTGGCACAACTGTTCTAGTCTTGATAACTTTATGATGATACTCTTCACTGAGACTGGCCTTAGAAATAGTTTATTGAAAAAGATTATCTCTTATATAATCTCTTAATTGTTATGAGTTAGCAGGTCGCTCAACTTTTGGAGGAGGGCTTAGGTGCGCAGTGCCTTGTTTTCAATGTGGATGAAATCAGGAGAACCACTCATCTTGCGGCTCTGGAATCGAGACCCGAGCTCGGAAGGCCTGGTGGGCGGAATCAAGAGCCGGTGAGTGCTGCACCTCTGTGAGGAGCTAAAAGTAACAGCAAACCGAACTCGCAGCATGCCGCTCAGAAGGTAGCAGTAAGGGTGGGGGGAAAAGAAAAAAAAAAGTGCTGAGAAACAAAAGAGTGGGTGGTAGGAGGGGATAAGTATGCAAGTCCACGCTCCACGAGGCGGGCTGCGCGTGTGGCGCGCACAGCCCGGCGACAATCCCAAAGCGCGATTCGCGCACTTGCCGCCCAACTCCGTGGAAGCCCCGCACGGACAGCCTCCTGCATAAGCCGATATAGGCGTGGAAGAAGCAGCGAGAAAGTTTAGGGGTCTGTCCCGTTCCATTTTTTTTAGTTCTGTCGCAGTTTTTATAAGCAAACATGCATATTCTTTTTGTTAGATTCCATAATCTACAGTACCAGATTATCACAATCAACTTCACTCTTCATTTTCGGCCAAATTATGGCATGCATATTTGTCAACCGTGTCAATTGTGCCGCATGTAAGAGAAATATGGCATAAGATAGGATCCGTGTTGTCAAATAGATATTAGCTTTCCAGTTTTTTTTTAAAAAGCATTAGCTTTCCACAATTTAACATTAAAACAAGCTTAGTCTGTCTACTTTCTTATCCTTGTGTCCCACATGGCCACATATCATAGCATTAGCTTTCCACAATGTAAGCTTCTTGCCTAAGGTTACATTTCTTTTCTACAGAAGTATCACAAGTTAGTTTACCTTGGTAAAAAAAAAGTGTTAGAAGAGTATCTAACCAAACGTGTCGTTTACTTCACGTCTTCACTCCAAAAATCCATCATATCTTTGAAGTGGGGAGCTCGCGCCACCGGGGGAGCTCGTCCGCGGGGAGCTCGCGCCGCCGGGTGGAGCTCGCCCGCGAGGTCGGACGCTGGAGAGCAGCGCGGCGTGAGGTGGCGGATGTAGGGAAGCAGCGTTGTGTGGGGATGAGAGGCACGTCCACTGGACGCTGGAGCGCCGCCGCCCTAAGTTGGCGCAAGAAGAGGAGGCTGTGTGGAGGCTCGCCGCCACCTCGAGCCGCCAGCCTGGAGCTCACCGCTGCCAGCGCAGGGGTCGCCGCCGCCTTGGAGCTCCGGCGACCGCCTCCCGTGCTGCTGCCGCCGCGCCGCAGCGGCGGGGCAGGAGCGACACGTCCCATGCTTCTCCTCTTAGCTCCCTTGTATTCTTTTGTTGAATGACGTGCTGATAATACTGTGGAGGGGTTAGAGGAGGGGAAGGGGCATGTGCCCCAGTCACTTTCTCTAACACCCTAATTCAACTAGCCAAATTTAAATGTTGACTTAGATTTTTTTCATCCCTACCTGATATGCATGTACGATAAACATATTAATGGTAATAAGATCATACCTCGTATCAATCGGTGTGCTGGTAGTGGGAGTGGCGGCGGCGGTGTGCTGCCTCTACTGTCGGCGCAAGCGGTGCCGCGGCCGCGAGGTTCGCATGGAGGACGTCTTGAAGAGCCCCCGCGCGCCGCTCGACATGGAGGCCGGGGCGGGCGCCGTGGCGGTGGTGACATAAGGAGAGAGTGCGTGTATGTTTCTTGCAGGTGTTACATCTCGTCCATTGACAGTGACCGTTGGTACTTACGTAGTAGAATCCATTTGAGCAACATATTAAAGGGCACGAGGCCACCAAACAAGTTACTAACATGCTGCTAAATCAAGTCGGCAAAGATAAGAAAAACGATGTAACAGTGAATATCTCAAGGAAGGCAGCACATTGAGGGAACACCATAAAACAATTCGACCAAGATCATAAACAATAATACAATGGGACACACATATACTATCGACAAATAAGTAGTACGGATATACTGAACACGGAAGTGGAAGAATCAACATGCGAGAAAAGCCTGAAGATTATAAGAATGCCATGCCAGCCAAGCTCGCTAACAGACAGACCGCAAGCTGCGACGAACCCTGCTCAACCGTTGAATCATCTCGTTTACCTAGAACTAGTGGCAGTACAGTGCCGACACGATTCACATTGCTAATGCAACGAAGCAAACGGACTCGAACGGATAGCGATGAACTGCACAGAATTTGGAGCTACTAATAATCATCATAAGCCTCCGCCGCCGGTGCAAAAATGTACTCGATGCAGGACCGCAGGCCACAGACGTCGTCGTTGTCCTCCAACTCGTCGTCCCTGGGCAATGGATGCCCACGCCTCCGCCACCGAGCATCTGCTCCTCACCGCCGGCGCCCTCCGCCGCCACCACCACACCCTCTCTCTCTGCCACCACCGCCACGGTGCCCGCCCCAGCCTCCATGTCGAGCGGCCTGCGGGGGCTCTCCAAGACATCCTCCACGGGAACCTCGCGGCCGCATCGCCGCTTGCGCCGGCAGTAGAGGCAGCACACGCAGCACACCACCGTCTCCACTCCCACTACCAGCATACTGATTGATAAAAGAATCTAAGTCAACATTTAAATTTGGCTAGTTGAATTAGGGTGCGAGAGAAACTTACCGGGGGCACATGCCCCTTTCCCCTCCTCTAGCCCCCATCCATAGTATTGTCACTACATCATTCAACAAAAGAATGTAAGGGAGCTAAAATCACCTGGTGCGTTATTCGATCTTGACTCCATCATAATATGTGGCGTTACAGAGTAATCAATGTAATCCCTCCGTTCCAAATTATAATTCGTTTGACTTTTTTACCCCAAATTTAACCACTTATTTTATTTAAAATTTTGTGGTCAAAAATTTGTGGTCAAATTTTTTGAATAAGACGAGTGGTCAAACTTGATGTTAAAAAGTCAAACGAATTATAATTTGAAACGGAGGGAGTATGAGATAATATATGAGATTGATCAAGTGTAGCACTATACCTGTCCTAATTAATATATGTGAAAATTAGCTATTGATCATATTAGATTGGTACCATATTCATCATATAAGGTAACTTGGATTAAACATGGTTAATCGTGTGCTCCATGTTTTAGTTGTGAACTTTGTGCACTGTGATATGAGACAAGTAACTAAAAAAGTCACTTTCGGCATAACTCCAACGATCCGAATGGCTTATCTCGCTTTGAAACGTGCCAATTAAAACGGGGCGAAGAAGCTGATAAAGAAGCAAGTGGCCCGCATTAGCAAAGGTGTAACTCAAGAAAAGAACGAAGCTTTCATCACAGAGGTGCGCTGCCTTTTTCAATGATATGGAAAAGATAACTAATCAAGTTTTCTCATCAAGGATAAAAGGAATGGACGAAAGCTAGCTGTTAGCAATAATTAAACTTGTGTGTTGTGACTTGTGTCACACATGTGAGGCTGTTGTTTGAATATCTTGCTTGAAAAAAAAATCTTGTGATAGACATGACATAGACCAGTAGTCACGCATTCCCCTTGGTACAGAGCGCATAGCGCAACCATGTTTCGCAAAGTGGAGCAAGGCGAAAAGGGGGCAACCCACCAGTTGACGTCTCAAGACCGATGACCACAAGACTTCGTCGTCAGAGTGAGATAATAAAGATCCAAAAGGCCCATTAATATCTTCCACGGAACACTATAGTTAGATGGCCATGCATGATTCAGACACTGTACCACAGACTGCATTGTGGTCGTTATAAGTCGTTTTAGCGACGAATCATCGGTCGGCATAAAGTTATACCGACCCTAACTATTTATCGGCAATAGTGGCATCGGGATAAATCTATACCGACGGACATGTTTTTGCCGACCAACCGTTCGACGCACATGAGAGAAAATACCGACCAACAGTCTAACGATAACTATTGAAATGGATTTAACATAATATATTATTATTTAGTATATATGTGTCTCAAAATTAATCTATTGACCGTGGATAAGCAGTCATCACAAGACACATCAACAATTGGAACATTCACATCAATTCATTGAAAATGAGCATATAACATGAATATTAAGTCATTCATACATGCATGAGCTATCTAGTCCAATGTAATGTCATATTGAACATTACAACACTACAAATTGACCTGACTCACAGCCATCAAGTCTGCATCTATGAGCAAACAATCAATATTTCCACGTGCATCTACCATTATAAACCAAAGTATCACTTCACTACTACCAGGCTCGCAGCAGCCACTAAGTTTTTGTGCAAAATATTCATCTCCAGGAACTTCAAAATAAAAAAGAACACATAAGCCTGTTTTCTTCCAGCCTGCAACCTTCAAGCCTCCTTCCTAGCATTTCTTCAAGAATTACCTGAGAATGAAGTTACAAAAGATAACATGCTAATGTAAAGATACAACATTATGGCCATGATCATGCTGCAAACAAGATCAAGTAACTCAGCAAGTATCATGAAAAGCAACAGCCTCTATAGGCAGCACCAGACTGCAAACAAAATCATTGTCACCATTATGTTTCCGTTTGTTTGGGACTTACTGATAGCAGGACAATGCCTTCAGATTCTAGTGTTGGACAGCACGGACCAAACTCTAGGGCTTCCACTGTGAAAACCATGTCAATTATGGCATGCATATTTGTCAACCATGTCAATTGTGCCGCATGTAAGAGAAATATGGCATAAGATAAGATCCGTGTTGTCAAATAGGCATTAGCTTTCCAGTTTTTTTTTTTTAAAAAAAAGCATTAGCTTTCCACAATGTAAGATCTAAAACAAGCTGTGTCTGTCTACTTTCTTATCCTTGTGTCTCATATGGCCACATATCATAGCATTAGCTTTCCACAACGTAAGCTTCTTGCCTAAGGTTACATTTTTTTTCCACAGAAGTATCACAAGTTAGTTTACCTTGGTAAAAAAAAAGTGTTAGAAGAGTATCTAACCAAACGTGTCGTTTACTTCACGTCTTCACTCCAAAAATCCATCATATCTTTGAAGTTTTCAAACATACTTGAAAAGCCATTAAAAAGGACATTTTGATATGCTTGTGAAATGACTGAAGCTTCCTTCGTCGGAAAATAAGATACGATTGTTGCTCCCTAGCTCCCCACTTTGAGGCTTTCAGCTCAAAAGAGGGGCAAAAAGAGCGGCGCATGAAACGGTAATACATTGGCATTGATACTGCTAGAGCAGTCGGTCATTACATGGCATAAGTATTTTCAAAAAATTACATGGTCATACTTCATACACAGAAATACGTACAGAACTGTAAATATCTACTTATTAACAAGGGTAATGTCAGACAATCGCATGAATCAATGTCTAAGTTGGCTCAACCAACGATGAACACACTCAAGATTACCAATGTCAAACCCCTTTAGCAGGAAAGGATGAGCAGCTTGCCTCGTCCATCTGCAGGAGCAGTAGCAGCAGGGTAGGGCAGTTTGCAAATTCCA
Source organism: Panicum miliaceum (assembly GCA_032594955.1). Classification (NCBI taxonomy): domain Eukaryota; kingdom Viridiplantae; phylum Streptophyta; class Magnoliopsida; order Poales; family Poaceae; genus Panicum; species Panicum miliaceum. Next base: position 12,289,321 of record CM064061.1, read on the forward strand.
AACAAGAATGGTGGTTACCGCATGTTACTGTGACATTAAAAACCAGCCCATCCAGATGGCTGCTCCACTTTCTTCGCCACTCCAGCACTAAATCTCTGGGAGGAGCTCCCTTGACCAGCAGCCCTGTTGTTGATCTGAGTAGCAGTGCTTACTGCTGCTGCTGACGTTCTGAAATTATCAGTGCCAAAACCCCAGGCATCAGGGGAAGGACCTGGGTTTGTGTTCCTGGTTAGGTTTTGCCTCCCATTAGTTGTTGCATGATCGACCTTTGGTCGAGCCTGGGCCTGCGCCTTTGTGTCAGGGAATGCCTGCCATGTCTTGGCATCAGAACTGGCTGACGAAGAGTTGCTTCCAAGCATTCCTTGTTCAAGCTCCCACACCGTTCCTTCAATCTTTTCCTTTAGCTGCATGAATTAATCTCAAGGTAAGATGCTTACACAGGACTACAAAATATGCTGTATTAGACATAGGTGTCAAGCAATCACCTGAGATCCAGAGTCTTGTGTCCTTGAGCTGACTTTGTTTGACGGAGGTGCTGTCTCAGCAAGAGCGCGCTTCAGCTCTTGGATCTCCTGACGTTGCGATCGGCATATTGCAGATAGCTTTCCATACTTGGCTGTCATTTCGTCCTTCTCCAATGCGGTTTTCTTCAACTGCTCTTTCAGACTGGACACTTCAAGTTCAAGTTCAGATGCCTTACCAGCAGCAATGTTGAGATTGTGTGTATCAAAATCTGCAACAAAGCTGTTGAATGGATCTTTTTCACATTTTGGTTTGGGCTGAGGTTGGTGTGCTTTAATTTTCACAGAACTTTGTGTCTCCTTGAACAGATTTGTGTCAGAGACACCTGTGAATCCATTATTGGGCAGAGAGTTACTTGGTGCTTTACTTGTTCGTGAAGATTGACCAGAATGACCATGCCTATCCCCAGGGATACTGATGCTGGTGTCCACCCTGCTTTGATTCTGCTTTGATGACAGTGATGTCTTAATTGGCTCCTCGTCAAACAGGGGTTTCCTATTATCTGCAGCTTGAGCACCTTGCGCATGCTGCGTCGCCCAAAATGCACCTAAAGGTGCATCTCCTGCCCTTGAGCTTCCATGCGATAAAGAAATATTAGATTGCTCTCTTGGAGGCGGAGGAGGGTTCCTTCTAGGCATCACATGTGTTCTTTTATGAGCACCTACACAGGCAAAATAGATTATCAACAAATAAATATCACTTGGCTAGTCATGTCCAGAAATACAATGGTAAAAAAGTGAAGTGACCTTGCCCAATAATCACACTTTGTTGCAAAATATAGGACCTACAATCAGGCTAAAATAGTAAATGATGGTTATAGAACCAGCAGGGAACATGGCATAGCGGTTTGATATCCTAGATAAGGGAAGGATGGTATGACGATGGCAATTGCTATGAAGGAATGTTCATAATCATTAAATTTAAGATTAAGAAGGTAAAAATTCCCTACTGAAAAGAAAAGAGAGAAATCCACAAATTACTATACTATGATACTCCCTAGGTTTCTTTTTGTAAGGCACACGTACGACCCATGAGTGAAGCTGTTCAATCTTACTAACAATCAGCCTCAGAATATGTCCATTGTACCATACAGATTTTCTACCAGTGGATACACATTTGAAGGTACTTTCATGTGATGTCAGTTTTATGTCTTGAATAATATAAAGTATAATGTATTATTAATGGTCAAAGTGTAATCTTGGAAGCCACACCAGATCAAACTGTGCCTTACATTTTGAAAAAGAGAGGCATACAACATTCAAAATAAGATTGTCTAGGAGGGGGGTTAGAGTATATGTAGTAATTACCAAAGTCGGAGGCCAAGCCACAGAAATAAGAAATAATTAAATAGGATAATAAGGTAACCAAATAACCCATGTACACATAAATTCTTGTCAAAGCCCGCTAGCGCAGGAAAATGGACCTGACATAGAGTCTGGCTTCCAACCCTACCGCAATTATCTATCGAAACTGTACCAATTTATGTCATTATATCAAATTCTTGTAGTAATAATTAGGTATTTAGGTCACTAAATCATGTTAGGTTCTCCCAAATAAAAAGGAAGTTCCTGCAAAAATGAGGACACAAAAGGGCTATTTGTTGAAGATATGCAAATCCTGCTTTGCTTGAATCAAAATTTCTAGAGCCAAGTTCTTCATGTCACTCTGACTGGTTTTAGCTTCACAAAATGATTTGTATCCTGACATAACAGAATATGCCAAAAATATATATGCATGGATATGCAAGCCTATGCAAGCCGTTATGTGTGAATCCATAGAGCATAAAATACCTTATCAGCAGGTCCACATCTGTAACATAACTAGTTGCTTACCGCTTAACTTAGTCAATTACAGACAAGCTAGGGGTTGCTTCTACCTATTAGGTTAGATCCAAATTAGTTACTTGGCTGTTGTGGATCATCAACAAAGGGTGAGAAAGAATTAAGAAGGAAAAGCCTTCTTCGTGCCTGTCCATGGTGAACCCACTGTACATATCGCGTCCCCCCTCCAATCCCCGAATCCAGACACATAACTCGCACTATCTTTCTGTCCTCAAGTGGTCCTTCGAAGTACAATAAGTGGACATTTGAGTTGTCAAACAAGCAAACAGAATTAAGATTTGCCCCCATTCTATCTACAAATTATTTAGGCAGTACTGCGAATCAATGGCAACCACACATTATTAATAAGTTGTGTTCCTACTTGGACAGACAAAAATTCTTCTAGCACATCACCTTCATCTTGCAAACTCATGGAAATGGCTGATGAAGATCCATCAGGTAATCTTTTCTGTAACTCCAGCGGCAGTAGCTCGTTAACACGAAACCAGACCTGTAAAATATACAGCTTAAAACATAAGCCAAAGAAAACTATTAGTCTGATTCCTAGAGCTACATGCAACAGTCTATGACTAACCTAGTATCATGGAGATGAATGGCCAATCAATCAGAGCTCTTGCCTGCGTGATGTCTGGCCTGGAATTTGGAGAGGCTTCTAGCATATCTTTGATCAACCCTGTGACAGCAGTGCTATACTTGGGTTGCTCAGGGATACGATAATTGCCATTGAGTATCTGCAACTTGGATTCTCCATCAAATGCAGACTTGAAGTAGCATATTCTATATAAAAGGCATCCCAAGGCCTGCCAATGGTAAAAAAAAAAAAAAGTCAAATGACTTCAATCAGTCATACTTTGCATGAAGTGCAAGACAAATAGCCCAATGATCAATGTTAAATAATATATGGCACAGGAACCAAAATGTTAGTAACCACTAATTACAATTAACATGAAAAAGATTCATTTAACTTTTTACAAAGTTAATTTTCTTATCTCTGGTAATTGAAGTAAGAATAGCACATGATATGCCATTAGTTTGCTTAACGTTCGAAGATATGCATCCTAAAGAGTAAAGACCACATGTTCATATGCTTTGCACTCACCCAAATGTCAACTTTCTCACTAATAACTTCTCTTCTGTAGAGATCCCACATCTGAAAACCCATCATGGCATCATTAGAGATTATACAAAGTATATTAATTTTAATCCATCATGTATACATCTGCTCATTTACCTCAGGGGCCCTGTATGCCGGGGTTGTATGTTTCCTAATGATATCTTCCTCAATTCCCATCTCTTCTGGTTTGTTGAAGCATTTATGATTTGTTGACGTGCTTCCAAAATCACATATTTTCCATGCACCGTCAAATCCAAGAAGAACATTTTCAGCTTTCAGATCCCTGAACGACATGGCAAAGAAGTTAAACATCTGTGAATAGTTGATGCATGCTCATAACTTTATAACATGTTTTAGCAACTGCAAACAAGCCCCTCACACCTAATTTCGACACATTGGTATGAGGAAGAACTGTTTGCAAATAATTTTTGTCCACCTAATATGACACATATGCTACAAGGTACATAAATTTCAATCCAGCCCAGAATATTAGCAACATACAAATATGGTACACGAAAGCAAATAACAATATTACAACACTCAATTTGCTAGTGTGCCATAATTGCCAATTAATTTCAGAAATCTTAACTGTATAGTGAAACAAAACAGCAAAAAGACTACAAAGTACCTATGTGCAATTGGTGGGGACTGTCCATGCATGGCAAAAACAGCATTGCAGACATCTCTGAAAATTAAAAGTGCCTTCTTCTCCTCGTAGTAACCACTACCTCTGCTTTCCATTGCACTCACCAAGGACTTCTCACAGAACTCCATCACAAGAAGTGCCTCCTTTGTACGGCCCATATCAAAAACATCATGCGCAACAAGTGTGACCACATTAGGATGCCCTTTGAGGAGGTTCATAACCTGGATTTCCTTCATGACAAGATCAAGAGATTCCGAATCATTGCAAATTATGTGCTTCAATGCGTACGACTTTGATGGATGTGCTGTGTCACATGCCAGATATACACAAGAGAAACCTCCTTGTGCAATGGCATTTCGTACAGTAATCTTCACATTTCCAACATCAATGGTCCGACCTTCCAACCCACTCTGTGCTTTCGCCCCAAAGGGATTGAGCCTCCACATTATTGTAACACCCGAGAATGCCGAGATAGATAGAATGAAATTCCAATTCTTATTTTGTTATGCTTCTCCAAATGTTCCTGTGTAAACCAAAAGACAACAGAATGAAACTTTTGGTATGCAACAAGTAGCATGAAGCCATATACGCACAAAAAGTGAATGGAAGAATCATTGAAAAAAAAATTGTCGCTCATGAAATAAATTGTCCAAAATTTTCATGTCTGCACTCATATGAAATGCAGATCATGATCCTCTGCATGGAGATAGCTGTTAAGCTGTATGCAAGATATGTGGCCCATTAGTACCAGATAAAGCCATGTCTACTGTTCGAGCCCCAAAGATTGAAAATAATCAATAGTTTGATACTCCAAAGCTAAATTTTACCCCTTTTTTTCAAAACTATCTAATAGTGTGATGTCTCCACTTAGTTTTGTGAATGAAGCACTATCAAGCACAGGCGTAACGAGTAGTATTACAATAACGTGATCCAAATCCATCTCCCACAACCTAGCACAATTACTATTTGAGGACTCTGCTCCACTCTGAACATTATCACAACACCTAACTGTTAATGATAACCACTTCCAGAATGGCTTGATTCCACGGAGTGATAAGCTAGCCTTGGAATTATTGGACCAAAATTTCACTTCTCACATTGATGATCTGCTGACTGCACCCCGGAAAATCACACACGCATCTAAACAAGATAGACTTAATCCACTGCAAGCAATCCGACAATACAAGTGAAACTAATTAGTAATTGCACATAAACCACCTGGCGGCTACAGTCCAACACTAAAACAACCATGACCCGTAAGCTACAATAGCTTAGGGGACACTAGTGCCCGTGCATTCACGAAAAATCGGGCTGTGTCACTAGACAAACCGAAAGAGCGAATCAGGTGCAGCCAGGACCGGACCCAGCATTTGTACACCCGATATTTTTTTTGCAAACAAAATCGAAGTTAGTAGGTAATATATTGTAACTGGATTCAGATCCGAATACAAATAGTTTTGTTAGGGTTTGGGGTGCTCCGTCTCGCACAGCAGAAAGAAAGAGGAGGGGCGGGCATACCTAGAGGATGCGCTATTGCGCTCGTCGCCGGTAAAAGGCTGGGCGAAAACGTGACAAATGGAGCCGCCGCTCGCCCAGTCGTCGCCGCCAGGGAAGGAAGAGCGAGAGAGAGAGAGTCCGAGACAAGGGAAAGGTCTAAGAAACAGGATCAGAGGAAGGAGATGAACCTGAGTACGGCCCTGAGCCTGAGCGGGAGGGCTGGCAATGAGCCGAGCTCGAGCGAGCCTGCCACCTCGACAAGGAGCCGCACCTCTAGATCGGAGGCGGAGAGAGGCGCTCGCCGCGGTGGGCTCCGGCGCCGGCGGCGTGATGCGGGGGCGCGATCTAGTCTGGAGATTCGGCGCCCGGGCGTACCCGGTTGCTAGGCCCCTGGAGGGAAGGAGGGAGGAAGGAAGCAAAAGCCGAGACGTGGAGTGGTGGTGGTGGAGCCGTGGGCGATGGCAAAGTGGTGGCCTGGTGGTGGCCTGGTGGTGGCCGATGGCAAAGTGGTGGCCTGGTGGTGGCCGATGCGGGGGTGTGGCCACAAATAGATTTGTTCTGGGAAATAATTTTGTCCACCCTTCTCCCGTGCTTTCTCTGTATCTTGTTGCTTCATTATCTTTATTTATTTTTTTAAACACAATACCGACGTTGACGCTAAAAAAAACACGCACATACACGGACGTACACTCACCCCTATAAATATATGTACGCAATCCTACCCCTATAAGCACCTTCGAGAGATTGAGCCGGCAAATTCTCGAGATTGACGAAATCACCACATGTACCTCGCTGTCGACGGGAACGCCGCCCGCCACTGAAAGCACAACGCCGTTAAATTCTCGCTCCCACGAGCTGTCGAACCCCAGAATCTCAGATGCTACTGAGGCTCTTGCAACCACTAGGCTACAAGCCCTTTTGCGTCTTCATTTATCTTTCCTACGGCAAACATGCAATTGATTGCTCAAGCTCAATGCCAATAATAAAACCCTTCTTTTCGGCATAACTCGAAGGACACGGAAAAGTCGAGCTCACCTTCAAATAAATCCGGAGCACTTGTCCTTGATCAACAAATTTTAGTAAAATAGTTTGACATTCGTATGAACAACTACAAAATAATCATGTGTTCCGACCAGAGCCTTTAGGTCCACCGGGTACAAGTGCAAGAAACGAGTTTTGTGGGACATCAAAATGAGTAGTGTATGAGTGCAAACACAACAATCCAGTATCTACAATTGTCCACATGCTAATCTTTATATTTTAAATATTATATTACGTTAGAGTCCAGCTCTAAAAGATGGAGAATTTTGATTTATGCGATTACGGTGGACCTTAGTCTCTAGATTGCAATTCCCAACAATTCAAGCATTTTTGCGATGATGTGTACTGCTCGTAGACACAACTTTAGAGAGAGCCGCAAACTATATGAATTGCAGGACGTTAGTTTCAGTTTACTTAATTACCGCAAGCTGCTGCAAAAGTTCTCACTTGATTACACAAACGCAACCAAAACGAGAAGTTGGGCTGTATTATCGGGGTTGGTAGCATGTGTTTGGTTATTGCACATCACAAAACCATCACAAGACACCGCGCCAGTACGTTCGAAAGGGAGATCTTCTGCTTGCGTACAATGACCCTCCATTATCAGATCTCATAAAGAAACATCAATTCTCCTCGAGAAAAAAGCAATGATGTCGGTGATAAGCCCCAATTATTTGCTTTTTTTCTAAAAGAGGGGCTGGATTGGGATTCCGATTTCTTTAGAGGCTTGGACTCCTGCCGTGCAGGTAAGTTACTATGAGTTCAGGATTCAAGCCATGTCACCATGTCACTTAGAGAACAAGGGCTGGACCATTGGTTTTTGGTAAAGGTCCGTTCGATGCTACGGTACATAATTTTTGAATAAAATAAAATAATTTTAAATAAATATGGTAAGAATACAATAGACACATTTAACAAGATGTTTTCGCGGTTCTGCCCATATTTTCAAAAATGATATCTTCCATCGCGGGTGGAATTTCATGGGAATTTCAAAAATGATATCACATGAATTGACAAATTTTAGCTGAACAGACCTAAACCTCAGCCTCATTGTAGTCAAGTCACGCTGGTAGCTTGCGTCGCCTCCTCTTCTCTCTGCCTGAATTCAGCTTCTATAAGCTGCTCCGTGAAACTCTTTTCTGTTTCTTCACCAGAGGCACGACTCTTAACCCCTGTGAATTGTTTGGCACAGTCTGGAAGCATGGAAATTAACCACTATTAGTTAAAGCACAGTAACTTGAAAATGGAGGAATATGGTTAAAAATATAAGGTGTTCATGTGCTCCATACCATGTCATGTGTATAATTCTCTCTTAATATAAAGATACTCAGCTCTCCTGCATGTACGATAAAAAAATGTCATGTGTATAAAATCACGGACATAATTAGGCCCCAATGTTTCTTGACAAGATAATTCAAATATACCATGGCTCAAGGACAAGGATCTACATTGACATGGGTTATGTCTTGCTCTCAACATTGCTTTTGTATTTTAGTTGAGGGTAACATCATAATCCACATAGAGCAAAAAGAACAAAAAGCACATACGGCACTTGCGAGATGAAGCTACTTGGCAAGACAATAATACACAACATGACTAGATACTAAACAGAGAAAATCATAAATAAGATAATGCAAACTTCTCAAAGGAAAAAGTTCAATTTACTCCCTTCAAGTATAGCCAAAGTCTGAATAACCCCTAAAATATAATTTGGTTCAATTTACCCCCTAAACTATGTCATTTAGTTCATTTTATCCCATAATGCAATTTATCTTTTTTGTTTCTCCATACACAAGTTGAATTTTAATTTTAAATTTTGCAGGGTAGTAGTGGACATCACAATACATATTAAAAGAAATTTTTATAAACTTTTTGTCATTATTTTTCATATAATTTTGAACTCCAATTATTAATTTATTATTAAATATTCTAACCTATCAAAATGATGATAAAAAATTATGATGTATTTTTTCTAACATGTGTTATGATGTGTACTATCATCTTGTAAAATTTCAACTTAAAACTCCATCTATGCATAGAGAAATGAAAAGGACAAATTGTATTAGGGGGTAATTAGAACTATTCGGCATAGTTTGGGAGTAAAATGAACCAAACGATAGTTTAGAGGGTTATTTAGACTTTGGCTATAGTTGAGGGGAGTAATTTAGGCCTTTTCCCTTCTCAATTTCCATGGTTAGCACATAGGCGAGGAGCGGGCGAGTGTCAAAGTTGCAGTCGCAGGCGGGGCACACCCCGACCGTCGTGAGCGCCTGAGCGGCGTGCCAATAGAGCTGTGGCCCCATGATGTAGGCGGCGAGGCCGAGCCCCAGCAACGCCACCAACGCGGCCACCAACATCGGATATGCCCCGGGCAGAGGAGGTGAAGGGAGCGGTGGTGGTCGGTGGCGAGGAGCACAAGATTCTGGCACGAAGGTGGCAGGATTTCCTCCGACCGCGGAAGAAGCAGGCGTTGTTGGGGTCCGGCTCGGCGGCGGCGAGCGCATCATCAGAGACGAGGCTGTTGTGATGGCTCCTTCACCACAAGCCAAAAGTCGTCGGAGCCGGAGACATCCCTGAGCCTGCTGCTCCTCCGCGAGGCCGGCCGCGTCGCGGTGCCTGTCGGCGAGCGGGCGGGGCAGCGTCTTGCCTGGTCGGGTGGGGGAGTGAGAGGCGGGGTCGGGTGGGAGGGGGTGGGATGGCGACAAGGACACTATCGTTTTTTTATTAGTAGTAGAGACTTAAGATGCTATTGCTAGTCTGCACGGATTTTTGGACTATGGGAAAAATAAAAACAACGAAGGATTGGAAGTCTCTCACCGATAAACCTTGCTCTGACTACCAACTGACGTGAACCCGCTAGAGTTTGTTCCTATCTTGCGGTGAAAGGGGATAGATAACTCGATTGGTAGATAGAGACGATGTTCACCGCCCGACTACATCCTTCCAAGACTGTCGCGCCTTAGCAACCGATCACCACCTCCAATGACCGCCGCGATCTTGTGGAGCACAGCACCCAGCCACTAGGTCACTTGTCCTGCAAGCAATCGAAGAACAAGCAAGAACAAATAGAACTAGCAACTCAATTGCAAATATGGAGATAATAACCAATTTAAAATCAACAAGGTTGAGTTCCGAATCGAGTATAACGGATGGTCTAGTCGACACACACGTCTGCAAGGAAGTAGCAATGACTAAACTTTCAACAAAACAAAACCCGATCCATTTGTGGCGGCCATGGAGGTATATGAGGGAGTAGAGGATGACCAGGATGTGGTGAGGGTCATCCCTCAACGCTAGGACGCGTCCCTAATGGACCAAAACTCGACACACGGTTCGTTGGGCCAAAATATGATGACGCAGCATATGGACAGAAAAGATCCGCGAACGAAAATGATGACTGAGGCCGACTTCGAAAAGATATGGACGTGAGGCCAGATACGTTTGAAAGTAGGCTTGATAAGCTTTCCGTGAAGTCCAAGAAAGCTCCAATCGGAGTCCGTATGAAGTCGTGGCAAGCGCTACAACTTGATCTTGTCCTGCAGTCCGAATCCAACATCCAAAACGTGTTGGAATTGAACTCTTTATTTCCTTGCGCCAAAAGTGACGTGATTGCCTGGCCGAGGATGTTGGGAATACGTGGAATTGGTCACCAATCAACTTCTTTGGTCCTACAAGCCTTCCATGTGTGTTTAATACTCTTTTTTATCCATGTATATACTATTGATAATGACAATGAACACACATCATGACGCATCATCAATTCTTCAAATGTATCAAATATAATCGTGATGATAAAGAATGATTTCACCTTTAAATCAAACATTTCTAATATGGTTGTATCCATGCAGGTGATGTCCTCATCATTACAGGATGGTACAATCAGTTGTTGAGCTTGAGTGTAACAGTTGCAAGGTGAACCTGTACTGATCAGAAGTATATTTGTAGAGCTGTAGGCAGGCTCAATATGGTAGCAAGAAATTGCAATAATTCCATTCAGAATTGCAAGACTGAAAAATAGTCTTAAGCTAGTCTATGTCGCCGGGCTAAACTTGTCCTAGATCTAGTTTAAGCAAGCAACAATACAACTCACCATAAGACCACAAAAGGATGCAAGCACTTCTGAATTTTTTTTCTTCTTTGCCTTTTCTTTCTTTCTTTTTTCTTTGGTGCGCCTTTTTCTTTTCTCTATTTTTTCTGCATCTTTTCCTTTTTCTTTGTCTTATCTCTCTACCTTTCAATGTAGCTGATTTTTTTCTTGACACAAAAGCAACTAGTACAGCAAGGAACATATGACAACACTTTTCTTCAATAAATTAGCACAAAGACCAACTCAAGCAAAATTTGATACTAAAGACAAGAACAAAATCTAGACACGACAAACACAATGACAGACTAAAATTCTGAAAAGCAAACTGAATTGAAAAATTGTGGGGCACAAAGGGGTTATAGGACAGTGAAAATATTTTTTTAGATTTTAGGTAAGGAAAAAGAGATGAATCTAAAGGGCACACGATAATATACCCCACGGTAAACCTGAATCCTGATACCACTTGATGAAGACTAGGCCCGATCTTCCGAGAGGTAAGGATAACTAGATTGGTGGAGATCTCGACGTTGACGATCCGGCTTCAACTCAAGACACGATTCGAACCCTGCAACCGCTACACCATTGCTTCATTGGTTATCAACCAAGCACAACTTGATTGACCTCGCCGAGAAGGCTTTTCCTGCAAGCGAATCGAAGGACACAAGCAAGAAGGGTTTTGTTTAGTTCTAGTTTTCCAGTGGAAACTCAGATTGCATCGTTGTATCTGTGGTGACAAGTACTTATTAGTTTCGTGTCCAACCCATCCGAGACCAAAGAGGGTGGATTTATTTGATGTTGTGTACCAGTGTAGTTTTAGGGATGGCGATTTTACCCGCGGGTACCCGATCCGATGGGTGAGGGTATGGGTATGAAATTTTACCCGCGAGTACGGGTACAGATACAAAATTTTACCCGCGGGTAGTGCACATGTAAGAATTCTTACCCGAGGGTACCCGCTGGGTACCCGATTGTACCTAAAATATAATAATTATAACCTAGTGAACTCATATCATTCTTAAATTTGATGTCTCATTTTTTGTGATTGTATGAATTAATAACGAGATTATGTGAACTAACAAATGTGAAAATGACATTGAAATTTTGCTTATTGTTTGTAATGAAGTGTATGCATGATTGTTGCATGTTTTAGATAAAATATTTAGCTAGAATTGAATGCATTTACTTACATACAACTATAAATAGATGTTCAAGATAAGAAAAAGATTGGTGCGGGATGAACCATTTAGTTCTCTATTGTACTAATACTTTGCATTCGCTTGTATGGATGATAAATTCAAAATATGCTAGTCTATATGATCAAATGACATGTTACTTATACTATCATTAATAGACCCGACGGGTACCCGAAACTCGACCCGTACAGGTATAAAATTCTACTCGCTAAGCTTTGCGGGTACGGGTATACCTTAGAGTTTCGGGTATTATCGGCGTGTATTTATTCTACCCGTACCTTACCCGACCCATTACCATCTACCCGCACCTTACCCAACCCGTTACCATCCCTAAGCTTGTTTGGCGTAGCAGCAGCTTCATATGGTGCTTGCTTCATATGGTGCTTCAGGTTCAGTTCGCGCCCGTGAATCTTAGACCAATCTCAATAAGAGTGTCATAAGCATTAATTTGCTATCATAATTAAATTTGCTATCATGATATTTAAGATCCTAACTTAACTTAGTATCATACAATACTCTCCACGGGAGGTCCGCACAGGCAAGTCCGGCAGGGAAGCCCTTGTTATTTGTTATTCCCAATAAGATGCCTATCGTGTCCTCTATGGTAGAACCCGTCGGGGAGGTCTGCGAGGTGGTGGTTTACCCTGCGGCGGATGGTGGTTTACCCTGCGGCGGATGTCAGCGGTTTGAGTCCGCTTATCTCCAGCTAAGTCCGCTTATCTCCAGCCCATGAACTTAGCGGATACTATGATCACCAATTTTGCCAATTCGATCCATGGACGTTCGATATATGATTTCGCATTCATGGACGTTGATAAGATTCGAACCCGCGCCAGCCTCTTCGCCCTTCAAAAATAGCCGTGCAGGTTTTGACCCCGCACCGCGAACGACTCTCACCGCACCGCTTTGTTTTCCTTACTCATTAGTTTAAGGCAAGGTTCACTGCAAGCACCCCGCCCCCTATATGTACCACCCACCGCTCCGCGCGCCTCCTCACCTCGCCGGTATGGGATATTTCTGCTCCCCTCTCGTGAGAACGCTTTGCTTGCTTGTCTTGTGTTGTGCAGCGTCCGCCCCTTCTGGTTCCAAACAGCTGATGATGTATGGGCCGGATTTCCTCAGCCAGCCCGGACCGGCCTGTTTCGGTTCGGCCTGTTGTCAATTTGCTTGCATGTCCATGCAGGCCCATTCAGCCCAACAACCCCACCCCCAAAGGGGCCAAGAAGCTTAAACCCTAGCTCTTCGCCGTCGTGCTCGTGTTTCCCCTCCTCGCAGGCAAAGCGGCTGCTCCCTCCCCTCCACCTCCAGGCTCCTTTCACCGTTTGCCGCCGCCTCCGCGCCTCGTGCCATGGCGAAGAAGCGGAAGCGCACCGACTCCCCCGCAGAGGCTGCGGGCGCAGAGAAGCCTGACGATTCCGCGCCGGAGCGCCCGCCGCGCACGCTCTTCGGCTTCAAGGACCCGGCCCCCGACGCCGAGCCCGCCTCCGCGGCCGCGGTGGCGCCGTTCCGGAACAAGGAGAAGGTGCTCATCACCTGCTCCCGCCGCATCACGTACAGGTGGGTGCTCCCTGTTCCCCCCTTGCAGTGTGGTAACTCGTATCCCGTGGTGAATGACTCGGTTGGCGCGTGCGTGCTTCGCACAGGTACCGCCATCTGATGCAGGACATCCTGTCGCTGCTCCCTCACGCCAAAAAGGACAGCAAGGTCGAGTCGAAGCAGAGCAAGGGAAACGCGCTAAACGAGCTGCTTGAGCTCAGGAGCTGCTCCAGTTGCCTCTTCTTCGAGGTATACCTCTCCTACTCTGTTTCCTCCCTGCACGCTGCAAATTTTCCACCTCTGTTGATGTAGTAGGTTGCTTGCTCAATGGAGTATAAGAGCAGGTTAGTAAGTGTTGCAAAGCCAAAGCTTTAGCTCTGGTCTCTGTATACGTTCTGAATGTTGTTGAGCTCTCAGATTAGTTAGCAACTCCCATTTTTTTTCTGGTACTGGGATAATCTATTGGGCGATATGTTTGACTAGATTTGTGTCATCCCACAATTATAATTCTTTGATTTAAGTTAGCACTAGACTTGTCGATTATGTGAATGTTTTGATTTGTGGCTAAATTTTCTGTCACATGAATATTTCAGTGCAGAAAACAGAAGGATCTCTACCTTTGGATGGTCAAGTCTCCTGGAGGACCATCAGTGAAATTTCTAGTTAATGCTGGTATGCTACAACACAAATATTACTTATTCTGTGGCTGTGTTATGCACTAAGGTTTATAACTTTGTTTGCTTAGAGTACTATCCATTATGATTGTTGATTAACCATAATGCGATGTTCACTGCAGTTCACACTATGGAGGAGTTGAAGCTTACTGGTAACCATCTACAAGGGTCACGACCGCTTCTTACGTTTTCTACAAATTTTGATGAGCAACCTCATTGGATGCTTGTGAAGGAAATGGTAACTCAGGTACATAACCGCTTTTAACATGTTATGCCGTACCCACGTGTGTTGCTAACAATTTTTGGACATGAAGATGAACTGAACTAATGTGGACAATTATTTGGTTCCCTTTGATGCCAAAAAGAGGTCAAACTTGAGTATTGAGGTCTTGTAATGATAATAAAAAACAAATATAACCTTTTTGATGGATTTTAATCCATAAGCACTGATGAGTGACATGTGTTGACTCTAGATCTTATACTGTTTTTTAGCTTTGCATTTGCATTGCTCGCTGTGAATCAAAAAGATGATGGTGTCTGTAAAGTTAATGCTGGTTATCTTGTCAAATGCTTTGTGGGGTCAAATTAGTTCTTGCAAAAATCAGAGGGTCTTTTAAAGCAAAGAAGGTGATAGTGAAGTCATTGCTTGTTTTTGTGCAGATATTTGCTACTCCTAAAGATCACCGTAAAGCCAAACCCTTCCATGACCATGTGTTTGCCTTCTCCATTGTTGACGGCCATGTTTGGTTTAGAAACTACCAGGTGATCTATTGCTCCATTTTTGTCAGCTTGGATTTTGGTTTGGATGAGCTTCATTCAATTTTTTCTTGCAATAAAAAGTTCATGTCTTGGCACCATCTGAATTTTAGAACTACTTTGGCAGATCTCTGTTCCCCACAATGAGATCGACAAAGTTGATAAAGGAGGTCTGGATAAAATGACACTTATTGAGGTAATGGCACCGAGCTTCTATCTGGATACTTTACATGCTATTTAGTTTTCTCTAAAGTCTAAATAATAACGTTTTTCTGGAATTGCTCTATATAGGTTGGCCCCAGGTTTTGTTTGAATCCAATCAAAATATTTGGTGGTAGTTTTGGTGGTCCTACGTGGTATGAGAATCCATACTATATTTCTCCCAATCAGGTATGTTGATTCACTGTTCTGTTGTTGAGTATTGTTCTTATCTTTGAAATATATACATATACCTTCCTACCTTTTTGTTAATGGAACCTTGGTATATTTGTTTTTGTCATCAAGGGATAATCATATTATGAATTCTTTTATTCCTTCGATTTTTTAACCAAACATCAACAACAAAGCCTTAAATTTTAACAAAGTTAGAGAAAACTAGTGAGTCAGGTGATACAACAATTTATTCCACGGAATGTTTATATGGAGTGCATGATGTACTTTTAATGAATTGAGTGCCATAAGTATATTAGAATGGTATTTGATCTAAAGTTGTCACCGGCATCATTTTCAAGGCATTATTAAGCATTACACACACATGCTCAGATTGAGTAGAGGGCAGGGCACGCTACTAACAATTTTAGATGCATTGTTGTGTGCACCGCTGTGCTGTCCTGCCTGCCATTTAGTTGGGGGCAACAATGAGAAGCATAAATTTCTAGCTTGCTGTTGACTAGCAAAATGATATGCTCATCTGCTCGGGCGGTCATTTGAGGACTTGGGCACTGCACATGTGATTTTATCCAACTATCATGTTCATTGTACCCTTCCCAAACTTTACATCTGACACTGCTTGGTTGGTTCACTTCAGATCCGTGCACTGGAGAAGCGGCAGAGGGCAGGCAAATATGTCAAGAAGGTGAAAGCCAAGGTGAGGAGGAAGATGCATGAGATGGAGAATACCCTGGAGCCTGATGAGTTTGCTGAACTCTGGAAAGGGGAGTAGATGTGCTTTCATCGACCCTTCAAAGGCGTGAAACACCTGCAACGGCTTTAAGGAAGCACAGATTTTGTTTACCGGTGCCCTTGTTGTGGAAGTCTTGTATGACAAAACATGCGATTATTACATAAACTGGATTTTTAGTGATGAGACAACATCAGCCCATATCACATTCTCTTCTCGTGTTTTACCTATATTAGTTTTGTTGCTGTGCTCGACTCACCAAGTGTCATGTTACTTGCGTATTGGTTTCTGAGAATGGTAAACGAGGAAGCTCGATCACAACTGAAAGGTCAAGATAGCCATCTGCTGATCTGCAGCTCTGCCATTTTGATGGCACTTCAGCAATGATTTATCAAGGCAGCAGTTTTTTTCACCAGCAGCAGTAACTTTATTATATTCTTACAATTAGAAAACCATTTCCTTTCTGCAGAAGTGTACTGGAACTTGCGTTCAGACGCAGAAAAATTGCATCCCATATGACGGAACGGCAATGAAATGCTGAATACTACTACGACGCTCTTTGCATATCTGCATCCTGAAAGATCAAAAACTCGTGTAAACTGCACTAGGCCCGAGAGGCTGGTTAATGGGCCTCATAGGCCCACTACCTACACGCACAGGAGCCCAAAGACCTAGGGTTTCCACCTCCACGCCGCCGCACACATATAAATCCCGCGACCAAACCCTCTCCTCCATTCTTCGCCCGCCGCCGCCCCCAGCCCCCGAGCCGAAGCCGCGCCTCGCACCGCACCGCCACGATCCAATGGCGCCGTCGTCGAAGCTGTCGCAGGGAATCAAGCGGGCGTCGCGGTCGCACACGTACCACCGCCGGGGGCTGTGGGCCATCAAGGCCAAGCACGGCGGCTCCTTCCCCAAGAACAGGAAGCTCGTCCCCGTCGATGAGCCCAAGTTCTACCCTGCCGACGATGTCAAGCCCCGCGTTCCCAGCACCCGCAAGCCTAAGCCTACCAAACTCAGGTGCCCCATCAACCCCTTGCAATTGGCAGCCTTCGTGGTGTTCGTGTTCATTTGTGTGGAGATTTGATCCGAATCGGACATTCGTTTGTGCAGGTCCTCCATCACCCCCGGGACGGTGCTGATCCTGCTCGCTGGGCGCTTCATGGGCAAGAGAGTGGTGTTCCTCAGGCAGCTCAAGTCCGGCCTCCTCCTCATCTCTGGTGAGCTCGCTTATTCCTTTGGTGTGGTTCCCTGCTTGTTTGTGTGCTTTTGCGCGCAAATCACATTCAACTGCTGAGTAGAGTGAATCTATGATTCTGTAGATGGGGGAAGTTCTGTAGGTGATTGCTAATCTGTGATCTATAAGCCGTATTGTTTCGATCTGAGTTAGTTTGTCTCACGCTGCTCTATGGGACTGGACTCGGTCGTTTTTGTTTTGCCTAGATTTTTAAACGGCCGGTTTATTAGCTGTTTATTCTCTTGGGAGATGTCATCTCATTTATCATAAAAATGAAGTCGTGGTAATATGAAAAACATTTCGCAAGTACTCTACATTTTCTTGAATAGGTGAATTGAGGAGTTTAATGAATTCATTTGGACTGAAGACACTTGCGCGTGTTAACTTTGTGCCTTATGTTTCTGATCTAGGTTTGGTGGGATGTAAGGTTGATTGGCATGAGCAAGTATTGTATAGATTGTTGAGTGGCATGAGCAAGTATTGTATAAAACATTCTAGATATAGGTTAGATATTTTCTTTCTTAGTAGTATTGAACAGCTTGAAACTTTTTGGTGTATGATGGCTAAGCAGTGGTGTTTTATGAAAGTTGCTTTACTTTGAAGTTCCAACAAATTATCACCTGCTACCTTTGTTGCACATGAAGGAAATTAAACTTAGTAAATTGATCCTTTTCACCATTGCAATCCAGCAGTTTCTAAATCCACATGCCTCAGTTCATGCATCCAGTTTTTTTTATGTGTTGCTCTTGATAGTGTAATCTTATTTTTAATGTTCATGTTGTCCTTATAGGGCCTTTCAAGATCAATGGAGTACCGATCCGCCGTGTGAGCCAGAGCTATGTCATTGCTACATCCACCAAGGTCGACGTCTCTGGTATTAATGTTCTGAGGTATGATGATGAGTGGTTTGCCAGGGGAAAGAAGCAGAAGGTGAAGAAGACTGAGGGTGAGCTTTTTGAGACAGAGAAGGAGGTAGGCTTCCCAGTTCCTTAACTGTTTCATTGACTTGTTTGCAATCAGTTTTGATCTATGTGATAATTACTCTGCCTTGTATGTTGAATCTGCAGGCGTCAAAGTCTCTGCCTGACTACAAGAAGGTTGCCCAGAAGGCTCTGGATGCTGCTCTGATCAAGGCTATTGAGGCTGTCCCAGACCTGAAAACGTACCTTGGTGCCCGGTTCTCTCTCAGGGACGGTGACAAGCCCCATGAGATGGCCTTCTAAATTTAGTTTTTGAGTTCTGAAGAAGTCGTTTTGCCTAGTGTGCTCCTGTGCTCCTGAGTTTTGTACCCTGGGTAGTGGACCTTTGATCCCTATTGAAGTCCGCCTGTCAAATATTATCAGAAGATTTAAGAAAAGTTCTACCCTTAGTTGTGGTTTACGACGGCGTTATCAGCTGGGCCCATTGTGTTTTAATTTGACGCGAACCAGTATAAATTGCGTCATCCCATTTTGTTTGAATTGCTCAATGTTTTTAGCGCTTTCTAAATTGTCATTTGAGTGCCTAAACGTATCCAGTATTCCAGTATCATCTACATTTTCTTTAGTGGTGCAACGTGGATATGCTGGGTGGGTTTAGGGTTTTTTGAATTGGAATAGTGGGTCCATAGATGCGCTACGATTCCCAAGTTTTTGGCTGTCAGTTGAAGTCGACAACAACTAACTGAGGAGCTGATTGTAGTAAACGAATTATTATTATTATAAGAGAAATTACCTTCAAAAGTTCCTCCGATTTGTATTGTGACATCTTTTGTATGAAACTAAAAAAAGCATTGATTATTGCGTAATTGAAAATTTAACTTATGGCAAAACAAAAGTATTTTGGAACAAAGAAAATACTTCCCACGCCCTTTCCTTGCTTTCAGTTTACTATTTTCACTTCTTCCTACAAGCGTTCACATATTTTGCCCAATTTGTTGTGGTTTAACATATGTTCACCTCATTGCTGCGTAGTCTTTCTCACTTTCGAATCAATTCTTTGTTAATAATTCAACCGAAATTTCAAGTTTGTGCGGGATAGAGCAAACATTTAATGGCGAAGGTAACGAAAAAAAATTGATTGACAAGAGCAAATTAAATACGTACGTGTTGGATTTAAAAAAAGAACGCGTTTTCCTTAATCGCACTAGCCACATCCCACATTTGCGTTTTGCGGAGCGGCGCCGCGCGAGCTGCATTTTTCAGTCTCTTTCACCACTCGTTTTGGCGGGAACAAAATCCAACCCTAACCGAGTGGCGCCATCGCTTCGCCGTCGCCCATGGACAAGTTCCTCGTTGCGGCGCCGCCCCATTCCGGCGAGGAGCCCGCGCCGCCGCCGCCGCCTCCGAGGTGCTCCGCGCCCTCCCAGGGCCACACCCCATTGGTTTCTCACTGCTTACCGAACCACTGTTGATCCGCAGGAGATACCGGTGGAGGCGCATCGCAGTGGAGCTGGACGGCCGCATGGACGCCAGGTTCCGGCACCGGGAGTCGCGCCTCCTCCTCGATTCCTTCGCCGAGGTTCCATATTCTTGAAGCGGAAAGCTGATTTTGTTTTGATTTGGGCTCTGTTGTTGCGTTCCATTGGGATTATTAGTAGCAGGGGTTAAGAAACAGGACGCTGAGCACTCCACGTTTGCTCGAAAAATAAAATGTTCAAGTAGGTTAGTGGAATAACGGGGAAGATCTGCCTATTTCAATGCCAAGATAGAGCATAAAGCTACTGTGATCAAGGAGAAATATCTTTATGATGTCGCAATACTTTGGTTCCTTGTGATTTATGAGCTTCACAGTTTGTACTGGTGACTCCTAAGATTCTTAGGTGGGGACTAGGAGTTTAGATATGATCTCTGTGGAAAAAGGAAAATGAAGGGACATCATATTCTGTTTGGTCCTTACATTGCAATATACTTTTTTAATCTTGAATTAATATTCTGCTTTACTTTTATCTTGACAAGATTGGAGCCTTTGATCACAAGTATTACATGCATGGCGAGGAACGGTGTCGGACATATGTATGCTGTTTGTTAATTTGAGTTTTACTTGTAAATTGTAATGCCAAACCACGATATTTCATCCAACTGACGGGTTTACTATTGTTGCTCCTATCAGGTGGATCGAATGATTAGTGCTTCAGCTCTGAATTTTCATCCAGCAAGGTCTGCTTTTCTCTTTATAGTTCTTCATAGTGTTACTTTACATGATTTAGAGTCGTGTTACGATCACCTTCCTACAGTTGCATTTTAACTGTTTTGTAGTAATATGTACTTATTAGATGGACTGATAAACATGTAGTACTTTATTTGGACAGGGAGGGTATTTCAGCAATAGAGTTTGATAAAAAGGTAATATGCATACTCTGTACAAATGTAAATTTTTCTAGTTTATCATGACTACCAATTCCAACTCATTCCCCACAGATCTTTAGGCACAAAGTTGTGATATGAGAAATATTAAAGCATCCTCATTTGTGATTTTAGTTGTGCAGGGAATCTACCTTGCATCAGTGACATTCTCAGGATGTCTGACCGTGCATGACTTCGAGACTTTATACTGCTCCATTTATGGCCGATCATGCAGTAAGTTAAAATCAGAACAAAGATGATCTCTTTTCTAATTCGTTCTCTAGTTAAAATTGTTTTTTCTCTTCGACAAGATAGTCTTAACTTCCTATCTAAATTTGATAAAGAAATTGGAGGTCTGGTTAAGAACCTGATTTTTCTAGAACACAGATGTACTTTTGCACTTTTTGTTGCTAAATTCTTGCTAGTGCAACATTCTAGTTAGAATTTGTGTATCCACAGCGCACACCAAAGTTAAAATGGTGACATACTTGAATACTCCAAGATGTGGGAGAATTGTCACTGCAAATCTTCTTTTGCAAAGCTGTTATAATTTGTTCTTAGCCTATAGTTTCAGGTCTTATAATGATTTTGCAGTAAGTTACTTTTTTTTTCTTGGTAGGTATCCCAGATGACTCATCGAATTATGTGCTCCATATATCTAACCAAATTCCCCTAAATGCTGTCCGATGGAATCCAGGAAACCAAGATGAGGTATGCAGCATATTTATTCTTTATGAAGTTAGGCACTTTCAGTTTGTTCCTTTTTCTTAATAAAAATTGTGATGTTTATCAGTTCATTTGGTTTCTATATATTTTATTGTTGAACATATCTGCTGCAGATTGCTTGCACATCAAATCAAAGTGACAAAGTTTTCCTCTTTGATATTGGCTATGTCTCATCTGTGCCAACTGAAGTAAGCCCTTTAACGTTATTCTTCACAAGCGCTTCACAATTTTACTTGAGGATACTTTTGAAACATTCATGCTGTTGGTTTACTAGCAAATCATATATCATCGTTTCCCTTTTCTTTCTATTTCTAAATTATCAAACTGAATGCTGTCTCTTACTTTATTCACTTTGTTTTTTAATTATTTTTTATCAGTATGGTAGCTGCATGATGTAAAAAAAAATTATGACAAAAATAGTGTTGTGGGTCTGAATCAGAAGGTAGACCTGCTTCCATCAGTGTGTACAATAATTGAAATTTGTTTGCGTAAAAGAAAAGGTTTCTGACAATATCTCGACGTACCTTTCTAAATATTGTAAATCTTTGTACATTAAAAGGAATTGCAGCTTTAGTTATTAAAGTTTTTCTAACACCCATATCATTCTGATTCTGAGTTATTATTATTTTAGGTTTTGCAGAAAGGCAAATCCAAATTTCCTGCACTCTACTCTGAATCCCGCAAGAGTTTGACTGATATAGCTTTTACTTCAGATGATAAGTCACGGTAGGTAACATTTTCATGATTATTCATCTGTTTATGCCATCAGAGATGCATCTGGGAAATAAGGCCAATAATTAAAGAGAACTGCTCCAGTACCCACTAAAAATTAGCACGAATCTTGAAGCATCCTTAATTAATTGATCAATTTTATTTCGTGTAACTCCTGAGCCTGGGCCGACCCCTGCCAAGTCAAAATCCTACGTAGCCATCCATGTCGATTAAATCAACATTTTAACATGTAGTTGCAGGTGCGATTTTTCATTTCACTGTGTTGGCTGGCCGCTAGACGTCCTTGTCCTTCTCGGGCTGCTTAAGACTGGGCATGCATCCCACTGGCCGCCAGCCTGGAGATTCCTGGACGTCCTGGGCCGCGGCGCCACGGACGAGCTTGGGATTGCAGCGACACAGGCCTTTGAACTGTTAGGAGTATAGAGTTCTTACATATACGTTAGTAGAGTCCTCTTTGTGTGCTTCTCATGTACTTATATATATTGCCCCCCATATGGGGAATACAACTCCTATTCATAACATGAACCTTGCTCTCTGTGCCGGCACATTGCTGAATTCGTGCATTTGTGATAGTTTTGCGGAGTCCAGTTGACCAAACCTAAAAAATACCGGGCGTGCGCTGCACTCCTCACACGTTGCCCAGGAGTCAGCTTGGTATAATGTGAAAGATTAGGCCGTGCTCCAGCTGTCCTGTAGAAGCGGCTTGCCGGCTTGTGTTCCATCTCAATCTAATCCGGATTCATGAGATGAATTGGCCTGGGCTGGGCAGGTTCGTACTCGGATCGTACCCAAAATTAAAATTAATAACGTGATTACCTTGTGAAGCTAAAGAAACCTCGACTGCTAAACATGATGTATTATGAAAGAAATGTAACTAGGTGGGTTGGGCTGAGTGGGTTATTGAAAAAGAGAGAGCATTGAGATTCTGCTGATGGTGCCTGTTGGTTCATCAACTGAAATGTGTTTCTTTTTGTGGTGGCTGTTGGTTTGTAAAGTGAAGAATAAAGATTATCTGTTGTGCTTGTGTGCTTGGTATGTTGTTACCAATATCTTAGTGGTATTTGAAATGTAAAAATACCAATCTGCCAAACAAATCTTCGTCTTGTTGGAAATATGCATGGAATTTGCACTTATTAGTTCTCTTGACATAGGATATTTGCATCCGGCCTTGATGGAGCAGTGTACATGTGGGACAGGCGCTCAAGTAAGACACACTGTCTCGAGCTTATGGGACCTCCAGAGTCTCAGTTCAACACTGTCAAGCTTAGTGTAGACAATCGGGTATGCTAACTCTTATATTTGTTATATCTATATTATTATGAATCTCTTCTAGCTGTTTTATGTTTTTCTTATGCTATGCTCATTTTCTGTTTAATATGCTCCGTACATTTTTTCTGTTATCTTTGCTGGGTCATCTGATTTACATTACACCCTTTCTGCTAACTTAATGAGCTAATTATTCTTTTAAATTCCGGGCCATCCCATAGATGGGCATTTACCATTTGTTTTGTAGACTGTGTTTGGTGCAACTAAAAATGGCACAATTCATGTTTGGGATCTCCGAGGAGGGAGGGCGTCGGGTGCTTTTCAAAGCCACAATGAGGTGGGTACAACTGTTCTGCAGATTAACTTTATATATGCAGCACACGAGCTGCAGTCTTTTACACCTTGCTCTGGCAGATCTTAGCTTGAAAGTCATGCTAGCTAACGCTCCCTACCGCCCAATAGTTGCTTTAGCCTATCTTATTATGTACTGAAAAACCCATAGCACAAGCGGTTTAGAGGTGCCAAAAGAAGGGGAAAAAAGAACTACTGATTCTCAGGGAGATTAAAACACATAATCTTCAATCTAGTGAAGCCTAGTTATGATTGGTACAGAACCATGGAATGCTATATGAAATATTTTTAAACTTAGAAAATATAAAGAGTCCTATGATTCTTAAGGACTAACTCACACAATACAGTGTAGTCTAAATTAACTTAAGCTGTCAAACATCAGAAGCTTTTATTTTAAAAAAAACTCGACCTGCGGAGGGTAAGACAGCCCCCGGGCATTTTGCTAAGAAGACCTTCTCACGCAGGTCGAGAAACCCCCCGAACCCCTGCCCCACTGAAAGGAATCGGTGCTCGTAGCCTAAGAGGGGGAGATGGTGAATTATGCAAACTTAAAACCTTAATTTATGACTCCAACTAATTTGCACAAAACTTAAACTAGATCATGCTATCTAGATGTGCAACTGTGGTTCTCCTAGTGTGAAACTCCCATCCCAAAGAGTTTTGCAACATATAGCCAATCCTATCAAGATGCTACTCTATGAAAGTAAAAGCACACAAAGATTGCAAGTAATAAATGCAAAAGCTTAAGAGAGGGGATGAGAGGAAGCAAACTCTTGACGCGAGGATTTATCCCGTGGTTTGGTTAGGCACCAAGCGGCTCCTACATCCACGTTGTTGAAGCACTCATAAAGTGTATTGCTTCCCGGCAACCAAGTCTCTTCCGGAACTCTTCTTGACTTGCCACTAAGGCTATGTCAAGTCACCACGGTCACCTTGATCCCGCTTTCCACTAAGGAGCTTCTCCACGAAGGATGGGGGTCTCCACGTCCCCCGCACAAAGCTGTCGTCGCCACTCCACACCAAGCCGGAGGGTCGAAGACTTGCCGGCGAGCCACCAAAGCTCCAAGGGGCCAGTACACCGAGATACACTTGTGGTTCACTTCTAGAACCAGCACACAAGGTTCACACCTTGCTTCTCTCACTCTTACAAGAGCTAACCCTAGCACTAAGACTTACAAAGCTTGTGCTAACCTAAGGATGTGATCAATATGCTCTTGGGTGGCTTGGAGGTGTTCTACAATGTTTCTAGGATTTCTCCCGAGCTCCAGCACCCTCAAATGACCCGGGGAAGACATATATATAGGCTAGAGGTCCAATACTAGCTGTTACATGCTTTTTCCTGAAAAACACGTAAGCGTCGGTTTAACCGACCAAGAGTGTCGGTTTAACCGGTCCCTCTGAACCAGCATACTAGCCGTTGCACTTGTAGTTCAAAATCTTGCTTGCGTCATTGCACCAATAATTGTACCGACGCACTGTCGGTTTAACCGGTACTGAAGTGTTTCCTCAGCCAGCTTCTCCAAAACCTTCTGATGCACCTGACAATGCATCGACGCCTCTTTTCTCTTGGCGTCGGTTCAACCGGTCCTAAAGAAGATTCTTGAGTCGAAGTTCCAAAATCTTCTGATGCAATTGTCAATGCACCGACGCCTCTTTCTTCCTAGCGTCGGTTCAACCGGTCCTACTGAAAACTTCTGCCCTTGACTGTCGTTGCATCTTCTATTGCACAGACCCGTTCATATTTGATGCCGTCGGTTCAACCGACCCGTTGACTGTTTCTGCTATCTTGGACATAGTTTGGACTCCATCCATGGAACCTAAAAATCCTACAAACTTGAGCTCACAAACTCGTTAGTCCCATTGATCATGTTGTCACTCAATCACCAAAATCACATTATGGCCTAATGGGGCCATTTTCCTTACACCCACCCTTACACAACGGCACCGTAGCCCGTGTGAGACGACCAACGACCTGAGCATTTTGCTAAGCTTTTATCTTATGATGAGCAATTCTATGAAATTGTGCAGGCTAGTCGATCTTGCTTATTTATTAGTTTGAATAGAATGATGTGATCATTCTTTACTGGCATCTATGCTGTAGATAAATTCATGCCAACCTTTTCATGCAGTAATATATAGTAGTATTGACACGTGAGGGTTTGTTTCCTTCCTGAACTTCTTTTAGGTTCAACAATTATCATCAGTGAAGGTGTCAACATTGTTGGGCAAAATTGCACCACTAAAGGTACGCAGAAGAGAAGCCTTATTATTATGGACTTATGTGCTAAAAGAATTAGTGTACTTATTTCCACTCTTGGAGACACATTTGCGCCTTTTGTGTCCTCATCGTATAATGAGAATTTTACTTATTAAAGGAATCACCTTTATTTATTAACTAATTAAATGGAATTCAGAATTGCATCTCAGTGCTACAGTTGAAAACATCCAAAATGTTGAAGACAAGGGTATTGGCATATGGATGTATACTCCAAAGGAGTACCTTTGTCCTATTCCTCAAAAGAGGATATCCTAAGGTCAGGCAGGTCTCAAAATCCTGGTAGTCGTGGGAACCAAGATTTCCAACTGATCTGTTCAACTTCCTAATTGAAGTTCACATGCAAGTTATGATTTGATGAAATGCATGCAAGTTCATTACACTGTTGGATAATAGTCCCTCCTTTACTTGGCACATATTTGTTATAGCCCTTCTGAATTTTGGAATGAGTGTCAGTTCTTATCTCCTGAGAATACAAATTCATGTTTATTCCATCCTTGTTTTTCGAACCTCCTGAATCCATTCCAATCACCATGTCTAACCATCTTCTCCCAAAAGGTGTCTTCTTACCACTTCCTTGAGTCGATAATTTGAAAACATTTTTTTTGGGATACATTTTTAAATCCAAAAACATCATATACCCTCCTATTTGAAATATTGTTTTTTCTTATAGCGGGTTACATGATGTAACATGAATTGTGCTTTAATTTTCAACATTAATAATGATCCGTAAAACTTGGAGCCGTTTCCAATCTGTAGCATATCTTCTGTAAATCATTGTTTTGGCATTACTATTTTCAGGAACAATCGAACATTGTTTCAAGTCCAATTCTGTCAATAGACTTCAATCCTAGTTGCTCATATCAATTGGCCTTCCATCTTGATGATGGCTGGTATGTATCTCAGATTTTCCCTCATGATTTTATTAGAAATTTTCCATATATGATCCTTTCAAGTCCTCATACTAGTCTATGATAACTCTTCCACTCAGTTTAAGTGCATTGCTGTGCATCACTATGGGCCAGATCTCAATGAATCTCTACTATGCACATCCCATGTTAGGTCTGGAGTCCTGAACATTAACAACCTCAGTGTGACTCACCTGCACTGCCCTCCTCCTGCTTGGTTGTAAGTATTCTGCTATGTTTTTCCTCCAAGCCTAGGTGCCTACAAATATTCTTAATTGAAGCATGCCTTTTCTAATAGGAACTAATTGTTTCGTGGTACACTTCCTTTTTGTTTACTAGGGAGAGCACAGACTTGGTATTGCAAAAACAGCTAAGAAAACCAACCTGGCTGCCGACATCTTCAGTAAGCATATTATAGAGCACCCTAAATTTTAGTACCTGCAAGGTTTTTTCTTAAAACTGGAGCCTCAAGAGATATTGGGTTGTGAGGCAAAATAAATTTGTGAATGCTATTAATGAACTGTTAACTACTGTGAATTTTCCTTGATGTTAAGGAATTTTATTCACATTATATGATTGCTTTCCAGATTTATGCAGTTGGATCTTCCTCGTATGATGGAATTTATCTACTGGATTTTCATCCAGATATGACCTCCGCATGCCATGTGGACAAGTAAGCTGCTCTTTTCTTTACCCTTTGTTTTCTGGTTATTCACCTACCATTTTTTCCCTGGGAATATTATTTTTATTAAACCCAATTAATTGCAAGCTATTTATAGTCATTTTCTCATCTGATTTCCACTTATCAGAGAGGAAACAAGAGGCCTCGAGGAAAATCAACCTGTGGAAAACAGGCTTGTTCCTTTATCCCAAAGGGTGCTTTCTTGTGCAGCCCATCCACTCAGCCACACCATAATTGCCGGTACAGAGGTTGGTTTCCTATTTTCCATGGTAGAGTGCTCAAACATAATCTGATTCTGCAAGTGTCAAGATATAAGAATAGTGAAAATATGTATATGCTGAATAATACCATGAGTTAATATTTGTATAGAATTGGTGAATAACATCTACCTATTTCTTTTGTTAAGCATCAGATATCATTCAGTATGAATCCCATCAATTTGAGTGAGACTCGAAAAACTGACCAGCTGATTTACCTCTACAGTACTCATCACTGCTCATATTATCACAAAAACACGTGACTGTCAGAAATCTGGAGTCATGAAAGTCTGCTGTTTCCTCTACTTCAAGCAGCATCTCCAACTGCACATTTGTAGAATTGCGGCGGTGTTTGCTCATTGCCATCCTGTGATAAAGAATTGTGTGCAGCATGCATGGAGAACCTGCTGGTGCCACGGAGGCTTCAGATCTAGTTGGCTGGTCACGAGATGGCAGATATCTGTAGGGCATCACAGCCCACAAAAATTCAACACGCTGCCAGTAATCTGCTTGGAAGATCTGATGAATACACAGCCATTCACACAAATGCCCTTGATGCAATGATGCTGCATACCTTCACGCCATGCTTGATGCTTCCATGGGACGGAAGGTATCCTGTACATGATCTCTGATTTTATCTGAGTTATTTGGCCGGTTTTCCATGTCTAGATGTGCCCTGAGGCCTCTCTTAAACTGCAAGGTTCAGTTGCAGAGTGTGAGCAAGATTTAGTTGCAGAGTTGTAATAGGCTATGGCATTTTGTGACTTGTGGACCTCCTAACCTCCGTAGGAGTATCCGAGTATCGCTGTTCCTACTGTTTTCCTTTGTCACTTGTCAGTTCATAAGAGGTGTACCACGTGTGCATCTCCCTATACCAGGGATGAGTTGCACGCAATTTCATGACCAAGTGTCCAATTCCACAGCAAATAGGTTCATTGCGCATTAAGAATAAGGTGAAAGACAAGAACAATTGGTACAGGAGCACCCGACCTGCCAAGCCAACACCAGAAACTGGCTACAAAGCTGAAGGAATCTGGTATTCTGGATCCTGTAAAACGAGCAAACCAAAAAAAAAAAATACAGTAACGCATGCAGAACAAAAAAACTATTGTTTTAAAGAAACACCAGAACTAGGTAAATCAGGAATAGAAGCAAGCCAAACTGTATCAATTGAATAATTCATGCTGTTGCAAGTTATAATTGCGGCATCTAACTATTTAGTTAACCGAACACCACCATTCCGCCAAGATCCAATAGTCTGTCCTACTGCTACGTAGTGAGGCCACATATTTTACAAACAAAAAGACGTCCAACAGAGGTTCGTTTCTGGTGAAGGTAGAGAAGACGCACAAATGAAGTTTTACTGCACTAAGCTTACAATGGCAAGTTTATTCATAGATAATCATGCCCTGAAGCGCTAGAGCCCCTCCCAACCCTCCTACCAGGGTCCTCAATCAGAGAACCAGGAACACACAGTACCTACCCCAGGGTCCTCAAGCAGAGAACCAGCAACACCCCCTCTAAAGGCAAAACTGAGCAGGCACCATGCCTCAATTAGTGGTTCGTTTCAAAAATTGTGCTTCAACTTAGCTACTATCTGCTAAGAAAGCAGCAGATAGAACTATAAAAGAGAACCATTGCTGTGCCGAGCATGGTTCAGCTCATCGCATGGACATCAGGGTGCGCCTCTGGACAGCCACCTTTGAAGGCTGAGCGGACTCCAGAGTTTCCTTCAGTCGTTGGCTAACCATCTTTTCAATCTTCTCTATTGATCTCGACAGTTTCTTCTCCATTAGATCAGCGAGAGCTGAATCATTTGGTTTGGATGAAACCGTCCGTAAGGAGCAGTCAGATGGAGAGGAAGATGCCATCGGCTTGCCCTCGGTCACAAAAGTTGTGAGGTTTGCAACAACTGAAGTTAAGCCAGGATCAGGGACAGCAGCACCCTGTGTTTCCTGCGCTTGTAGTGTGCTTTGAGGATCATACTGTTCTGCTTGTACTGGAGTTGTTGGATCCACCAATTGTGAAGAATCTTCAATCCATTGGATCTGCTGCCGAGCCACAGCATCCTGTAGTCGATTTCTTCTCTCAAGAGTCTGCAAATTGCAATTAGTAAAGGAGCTGATTGACTGGGAAACATAACTTGATGCATAATCTGAATTAGGTATGTATACGCCTATACATTTTTCTTTGTACAGTAACAGTGGAAAGCAAATTTCAAGCACATTAGCAAACAAAGGTATGAATCATCTTAAAGAATACACGCAAAAAAAACACTATCTTAAAGAAGTGAAAGGTACCTCATCCGAGGCAAATAATTATCTACAAAGAAAAACAAACTTTGCTGAGCATGAAGCAAAAGTTGCAGCAAAATCTAAATTAACTATCAATGTGGTAAGCAACAATGACTCTATGTATTAATCTAGAAAACAATGACTGCACGTATATTAATTCTTTATCTGGCAGAAGTATAATTACTTATCCACAAAAAAGAATATATTTTCAATGAATATCATATTAGCCTTCTATAACTTCAAATAAAAAATTACATTATGTAGCATGCAAAAGTTCCTTTACATTGTGTATAAGGCTATAGGCGACATCATAAAGGTACTTCCATAGTACTGGCCTAGAAGATAATTGAACCAGTAAAAGATCAAAACTGAAGAAAAGTTACAAACACAATGCTCTAGCAGATACTTTGAATACATCAAAAAACAATATGAGCACTCTACAGATAAACATGAACTGAAGATGCAAATCAAAACTGAAGAAAAGTTACAAACACAATGCTCTAGCAGATACTTTGAATACATCAAAAAACAATATGAGCACTCTACAGATAAAGATGAACTGAAGATGCAAATATACTGAATGGATCCACGTATGTGATTTTACTCTGAACTGAAGATGCAAATATCCTGAATGGATCCATATATGTGATTTTACTATGTCATATTAGATGAATGGACATCTCAGAAGTGAGGAAGGGAGGCAGACATAGGTTTGATAGGCTATCGCAAATAAGGTCCTCTATACAAGTGTTCAATACCAATAAAGTTGTTGATGAACTCTTCAAGTATACTTAGCTTAATACAATTTATGGTGACATATGACACAAAAAAAAAGCTCTGAAATGTGCAGCTTTATTGAGCCTTTAGCTTATGCAATGCAGCCTCCATTCATGAACCTTAACTGACACAATAGAAGATTGAAAAGCAAGAAACTTAACATAGATTAAATGACGAGAACCAAATTTTAAAAATTGGCCTTATTACTCACTAAACCTTTCTCCAGTTCTAAGCACATTTAAATTGCTTCCTACCTAAAATTGAGAATAGCAAGATACAAGCGTACAGAACAAAAAGGGTGCTCATTATAACCAGAACCAATCATTACCATGTCATTTGAATTACACTAACTTTTTGTGGTAGTCACTGCACTAAGCATGAAAGGTAAGGCTTGCTTGACCACATTTCATGCTACTGTCATTCTCACTCAAGCTATTGGGACACAGGCTAACTGAATTCATGGATATTGTCATATAATGCACCAAAATGTTTAAGGCACCACATGAGTCCTGTAAGGGTTTTTAGATTCTTAATACCAACTCCACTCCAGAACCTACTTTGGTAACAAGGGCATTCTGGATACATACCAATAATGTTTTTCGAAAGACAACACACACACTATTGGTTACCATAAAACTCTAACATTGTAGCAAAACAGATCATGCACTATGTACAACATAACCATAAAACTAACATTACACAAAATAATCACATGAATAGTCCAAGGAAACTTTGTCCGCACCTTTACAATAGATGTGATGTCACGGAGTGGGGTCCTTGGGTACCAGTCAGGCAGGGGACTCCTCTTTGGCGCAGCTTTCACAGCCCCAGCTGGTGGCACATTCTCCTTGTTGCTCAACGGTGTCCGGGCCCGTCGAGCCAGCGGCTTGATGGTGCACTTTGCCACCACAATTCCCGGCGATGCCACCCTCCTGATAAAGAACCCACCACCAGAGTGGCCGGCAAGCACCGGCCTGCTGGCAGTCCGCACTTGAGGCATCTTGTAGTTCTGCAAGAAGCTTTTATCAGTGAGACAGTGATGCCAGAATAACCCACGAAATGCATCAGGGCGTCAACAAATTGACTCACGAATCATAGTTTTTCTTACTTCTTCTCTTTTATTCTTGGTGCCTCGATTTCTGTCGCTCTTCTCCTGGATCTACGCAGAAGATTCTTAGTGCCCTGAGCCCTGTTGCTCTTCCCGTGGATCAATGCAAGAATTTTTTCGGATGAATTCGGAAACTGGAATCCAGGGCACGCCTGAACCTACGACTCTACGATACCTGCAAGAAAGCCGCAAGGCAAACGAGGCCAATGGATCAGACAAGACCTCAAGAAAACCATCAAGACCATCTGGGCTGCAATCTTTCTGTCCACATTCCTACTCCAATCAATCCCACCTACCCGGGGATTTAGACCAAAACAACCTACGAAATACAACAGAACAAAGCGATAGGGCCGAAGCAGAAAATCCCCAATAACCAACCAGCCAATTCCCCTGCATTTCGTCGATTCTCACCTAGAACAGGCGCCCTCCGCTCCTGATCCGCCTCCAAACCACTTACCCTTCTGCAGATCTGCAACAGAAGAACCAAGAGAAAACCCGCATCACCTAACCGCTCGAAAAAACAAAATGCAAGAGCACAGCCGCCGGGAAACAGCAAGAAGTACCTCACGATCTGCTCCGCTCCTCTCCAGCCCACGCCGATCCGGTCCCCGCGGCGACTACTCCCTGCGATACAGCCCTGGTTCGCGTGGGATTCCTGGGTAGACTTCCTAGGGTTTGCGCCTGCCGCCTGGATGGAGGTGACTGCTGGCCACGGGGAACCTCTAGCTGTGTGGGGGGAGGACTGGCGTGAGCGGGATCTTTTAACCTGTTCGGTTTGAAATGGCGAGGCGGACAATGAGATGCCCGGTGTACGGAGCGCATTGTGGACTGAGAGCCACATCCGGACGTCCGTGCGATGACGCGCGATGGGATGGACGGACAGGATGGTTCCGGTGTACGGGCCTGGTGCGCGCTGCCGGCACGGGCCGGTGCCACGGCGCGTTCGGTGGGGCTGTGGCCGTGGGCGCCGTCCCGAATTTCGAATTCATGGGCGGCTGGGCCGTTGGCCTTGGCGGAGGTCGGAGAGGCGTGAACGTGATCGGTGAAATGAAATCCGATAACTCGATTCCTCTAATAAAAAAATGAATACTCTAGTGATTGTGATAGCTCTAATCGTTCCTCCACATTGGATTGATCATCTTCTTGCGCGCTCACATCCTATTTCTGTCGGTTTTGATGTCTTGGAAGTGGAGGAGTGATATGTCAAATGTGCAAGAGAAGCATTGGTTGCTGATGCTGGAGGCAACATCTACAGTCACCATATCTACCATAAGTTCAAAAGTACAAGCTGTATTCTATTTCAAAACAAATTTCAGATAACTTCACCATGTCATGATAGCAACGATTCAGCCAGCATAAACCTAATAACTTTCAGGCTTAGCCGCTTAGGAACATGGTTGCTTTTTATAAAGCTTATAGAGCACAAAATATTCTACAGAAAACATTTCAGTTCCTAACCCAGTTGCAATTTTGTTTGTATGACAGGCTGACAGTAGCCTAACCCAAATTGCCTAGCAGCAAGCAAGTAATGATCCATCGCCACACAAATTGCCTAGCCTGCAATACAACACAAGATATGAAGCGCCATCATCTCAGGGAGCAATTGAGGAATGATGCTTCTTATGAACGATTGGATTAAAATACTTCTCCTATTTAATCTTCCTAATCAGTTTCACAGCAGCAGGGGCGCATCATATCTAACTTGTTATCTGTATGATGTGCGATCTGCTTTCAGAAGCAATGCAATGTAGTCATAGTGCCATGAACAAATCATTTGACAAGAAAGTGCCAACAAAACTTGGCGCTAAAAGTATTCCAGCTGTCAAAGTATTGGGATCAATATCTGTCACGTAATTTGGTTTTATCATTGGATGAACTACATTGCTGATACAAAAGAATTAGTAAAGTCACAAACAAAATGAATGCACAGAAGTGATTCATGTTCCAGTAAAAACGTACAGAGGCTATTCACAGTAGTACATACGCCCTACATAGAGAAACTGCAGTGAACGTAATGCTATATGCCCTCAAGCAGAGAGCTAGGTAATCCCTGTACCCCCAGGTCCTCAAGCAGAGAACTCCTAGTCCCCTACCCCCATTCAGGCGAGACTGACAAAATTGGTTAGGATTAGCGGCTAAGAAAGCTGCAGACAATAGGAAACCATGCCGAGCAGAGCTTTCTCAGCTTATCGCATGGACATCAGGATGCGCCTTTGGACGACCCTCTTGGAAGGCTGAGCGGCCTTCGGAGTTTTCTTCAGATTTCGCCTCACCATCTTCTCGATCTGCTCTATCGAGCTGGACAGTTTCTTCTCCATGAGATCAGAGAGAGCTGGATCATTTGGTTTGGATGGAGTGGCCTGCAAGGAGCAGTCAGATGGAGAAGATGTCTTCAGCTTTCCATCAGCCAAAGAAGTTGCAGGGGTCGCAGCAGCTTGAGTTTCCTCAGTTGTTGGCATGCTTTCTGTTTGTACTGGAGTTATTGGATCCACAGAAGAATGTTCTGTCCTCTGGATCAGCTGCCGAGCCGCAGCATCCTGTAGGCGACTTCTCCTCTCAAGAGCCTGCAAGTCTTGCAGTTAAGTACATCAGTAGATTCCAAGCGAACATAACTCAGTGCATCTAAACTAGGTATGCATCTAACATCCAAACAAATATTATGTTCCTACCGTCCCTGTGGTTGAGTTATTTTCCTGCCTACTCTGAACAATGGACAAACTACCTCTAATAGGTTTCTGAAAAAGCGTATTATGGGCAAATGATGACTACAAATGAACAAATCACAATTTTCTGAACATGAAGCAAAGTTTGCTGAGAATCTAAATTACTGTCAAAATGGAAAGCATATTGCCTACAAGTATGGGTACTAATTCATACTTCACAAGCATGCTTATTTTATCTGCAAAAGATTCCAGTTGAACACAGTAAGATCGCTTTTAATAGTTTCAACTATCCCATTATCAACACATAAAACTAGCATAATCATGAAGATATTTTCATAATACAAGTCATGAAGATGACAAAACCAGTAAAACAGTGACGAAGGATGACATTCGATCAAATATATTGAATGGATTGAACCGTTCTGCATATAATGCCTAACTGAAGATGCAGTCAAAACCTAATGAGTTTGTTGATTATAAGAATCTCAGTTTTATTAGGTCACGTTAGATGGATGGATATTTCAGCAGCTATGAAGATATCTCAGTTTCAACTATTCCATTATCAACACATTAAACTAGCATAATCATGAAGATATTTTCATAATACAAGTCATGAAGATGACAAAACCAGTAAAACAGTGACGAAGGATGACATTAGATCAAATATATTGAATGGATTGAACCGTTCTGCATATAATGCTTAACTGAAGATGCAGTCAAAACCTAATGAGTCTGTGATTATAGGAATCTCAGTTTTATTAGGTCACGTTAAATGGATGGATATTTCAGCAGCTATGAAGACAGGCCATTCCAAATAAAATCCTCTACAGCTGAATTAAATTCTATCAACCTTTAAACATGAAGCTAGATCATTATAGCCAATCGTTGTATGTCGTAACACATCTTAACAGAACAGGATAACGTGTGGAACATTGCAATTGCAGTGGATAGTTTCTACCCAAACAAGCATAGCAATTCAGTCATGCAATAAGTTAACATCTAATATCAGACAAATCTACTCACCTATATCGTAAATGCCAATTGTTGTATCTCGTACACATACTTCTTAACAGAACAGACTGACAAGTGCAATTTTGTAGTTGCAGTGCATATGTCGTAACACATCTTAATAGTTGCACAGTTTCTACAACCAAACAAGTACAGCAATACAGTCGATGTGATAAATACACCTCTAATACAATTGGTTAAATGTTCAAGCTCTAATATACTGGGGTTAATATGACCACAAGGGAACATGAAGTAAATGGATTCAGATAAAAAATTGGCATTTTACACCGGACCATTCTGTGAATATTGCCAGGCACCTAAAGTTGAATATTAGGTTATGCCTTGTACGAAAATTGTTGCTAGGTCATTTGAATTATAAGA
This sequence comes from Panicum miliaceum, assembly GCA_032594955.1. Classification (NCBI taxonomy): domain Eukaryota; kingdom Viridiplantae; phylum Streptophyta; class Magnoliopsida; order Poales; family Poaceae; genus Panicum; species Panicum miliaceum. The sequence goes on from CM064061.1 coordinate 12,325,333, forward strand.
ACCTTTTGATATGATTCACAGTAATGATAAAAGATAAGACTTGGCTCATTCCGTTAATCTACACCGCAGCCTATTTTGGTAACCGTTAACCAGGCATTTCAAATTCAGTGACTACATCAACTCCAACATTGGAACATTGTCGCATATCCTAGAGTACAGTTCATGCACCAAATACAACAAAACCAGAGAACTCGAAATGGTCACTGTAAGTAAATAGTTCACCTTGACGATTGATGTGATGTCACGGAGTGGTGTCCTTGGATACCAGTCAGGTAAGGGGCTCCTCCTCTTTGGTGCAGTCCTCAAAGCCCCCACTGGTGGCACATTCTCCTTGTTGCTGGACGGTGTCCGGGCCTGTCGAGCCAGCGGCTTGACAGCACCCTTCACCAGCACAGCTCCTGGCGATGCCACCCTCCTGATAAAGAACCCACCACCAGAGATGTCGGCGAGGGCCGGCCTGGTAGCAGTCCTCACTTCAGACATCTTGTAGTTCTGCAAGAATTTTATATAGCACATCAGTGATGCAAGATTCATATAAATGCCTCATCAGATCAACAAATGGGCGCAGGAATCACAATTTTCTTACAGCTATTCTGCTCTTGTCCTGTTCTTGGTGTGAGTCCTGCTGTTCTTCACCTGACTATGCGCGAAATTTCTCCTGTATCCATGCAATAATTATTTGGACGAAATTGGCAAGTAGAATTCAGAGAACACACGGACAACTAATGCACCCAAAAAAATACACACCTCTTGTTCGGTCCAGGTCTGGCTTCTGCTCTTTCTCGCGACTCTAAGATGCCTACCTCCTGCAAGAACGACGCAGCGCAGACAAGACCCATGGATAAGCATCGTCAGCATGAAGAAATTGCCTCAAGAAACATCGAAGCTACCTAATCCGCGATCTTTCTACTCATAATCCCACCTCAATTCGCTACCTCCCCAGGGATTCGCACATAAAGAACCCAAAGAAACGCTTCTGAAGAGAGCGATTGGGGGCGAAGACGAACCAGCAAAATCATCCAAAGAACCAACCAAATCCCCATCCCTACCCGCTTCGCGATTCTTACCTCTGGTAGATTCCCGAGCCGCTCAGGATCCCGCACGCCAAACCTTACCCTTCCGCAGACCTGCAAGAACAGAACCAGAGGAAAACCCCATCACCAAACCGCTCGGAAAATCGCAACAAAACCAAACCACCCCAAAATCCTCCAAGAAGCCGCAGAATTACTCACGATTAGCTCGGCTACTCCCCGATCCGCGCCGGTCCGATCCTCGCGACGCCTACTCCCTACGATACAGCCTCGATTCGGGTGGAATTTCTGGGTAGATTTCCTAGGGTTCGTGCCTGGTGCTGGTGGTGCTACGGCTCTAAATGGTTTGTGGATTTGACCGTTGGGGGACGGCGACGCCGGGCGGGGGTTTTGACGGGTTCGAAATTGGCGAGGGCGGTGGGCTGAGAGCAACATCCGGGCGTCCGTTTGTTCGAGCGTGCGAGATGGACGGACAGGATGGTTCCGGTGTATGGACCTGGTGCGTGGAGTGCGGGGATTTCGATTTTTTTTTACCGTTAGGCCTGGACGGGACGGAGCGCTCCCTGATTAGTGAGAATCCAAACATCAGGCGGTCAGGGGTGGTCTGTCTATGTTCCACGTTGGAAGCTTGATTTTGATGATCTCCTCAGCATCACGGGGGCAGCAGATCTCATTTTCAGGTTCAGATATTTCAGTTTTGATAATTTGAAAGAAGCTCTTTCGATTTCAGCTGAAAAATCTTATTGTGGATCATTTCACTTCACTTCAAAATACTCAGATTCAAGTTTATTAGCACTTCAAGTTTTTGGACCCTTCTTACAAGGTGGCCCACACTGGCACATTACATTTTTTTATCCTTAAGAATACCTACATTTCAAGGGAATAATTTAAATTTGGAACACGAGGAGAGGTTTGGGAGCTTTGCTTGTCCTCCCTTGGTACTGAATTTGTCTTCCCACGCTCTAAACTCTTTGATATCTAAATTTATGAATATCCAGTATTTATTAAGAACCCATTGGACCACCATTTTGAAGAGCAAGAGTTCCTGTCTCTAGTCAATTAATTATCCAAGTACAAATAATCTTCAAATTAGTCTATGCCATTATAACCTTGAACTACCAAAATAACGATATAGAGATCTTTCTCCTTTTCCAATCAACGAGTGAATTTTTGGTGTATATATGCAGTAGCATCAAAAGCACAACATTCTTATCTAGCTAACGAAATGAGAAACAATATAATGTATTCATGTGCACAATAAATAAGCATACATCTGTTCGCCGACTCAAGAATGTAGTGAAAATGCCCCCAAATGATAATGCATCGTGAAAAAGGAGTGACAACAATGAAAATCTGTGGATGAAACGCACTGACAAGGTTCGCTCAAAGATGGCCATGGACTTACAAAACATAACAAATGGATCGGACTCAAATCCTTGAGGTTGCAGTATTGGTCTTCTAGCCAAGGGTGCTATAATAGCGGGTTGCAATGCGTTTGGACGTCCATGTAAGTCTCCACACGAAAAACTATTCAAGATTGCAGGTTTATTTTGTCTTTGTCTGGTAAATGTATTCTCGAGGCCTCCTAATTCTAAACCAAGTTGTGCGATGGGTTATCGAATTTGAATGTAAGGTTGAGTGTGTGAGGATTATGGGAAGAAGAGGAGACAGACTCGATGACATGAAGTTGGAGCACTTAGAAGTCATAGATGCTGGAGTAAAGGAGTGCTAAATTAAGGAGGTACTTGAGTTAGTAGAGGCGTCCTCGCCCCAAAAAAAAAGAGTTAGTAGAGGTGGAAGAATGAAGGCCCAGATGGCATGTGTTGAACTTGAAGAGAGAGGTAGGTAGTTCAATGTTTTCACCTATAGTTTCTAGTGTGTGACATGCATTGGACCTATATGCCTCTGTATGCTACAATTTTGATGATCTGATCCACACCAATAATTTGCAGTGCTAGCTTTACAACTACCAGCTATACGTTTGCTTGTTTGCAACTCTGTACTGTCAGCGTTTGATGGCAATATAGCAATAGCATCTACCAGTGGTTCAGCAGACGGATAAAAAATGGTAACTGATGCTACTTCTCTACTCCCTCCATGCCTTTTTTAGGGCTCTTTAGGATTTGAAAAGGACAAAAAATATAAACTTGGAATAATCTATAAAACTATATATGCATATTTGTTTGGTGTATGAAATTTATATCAACATACTCATATGTCACAAATATTTTAATATGGTAGAAAATTATATATTGTAAGATAAATTATTGTCAAAGTACACTTTTTAATATTTTCCAAATCTAGGCTGATTTGTGGGCGTACTTAAACTGACTTTTTAGGGACGTGAAGATTGTGACCTATCTACTCAAGCATCTGTCATCATTACAGAATCATCCTAAGAATGCATCTGGCATCTGGTATCTGAAACAATGCTGCGCTATCATGACACTCTTAGCTGAAGACGTATATGTCTGCGGTCATGGGTCGTGGTTCATCTGGCCTTGGCTCCAGAATTCATAACTGTGCCAGCTTTGCAACCAATTTGGCATGGAGAATCTCTTCTTTGTATCTAGCAAAGTATGTGCCGAGAACACTGAAGTGCCAGCAAGACAATTGCATCCCTGATGCATCCTATTATGTACTATCGGTTGGAGTGGAAAGCATAACCAAGCCATATTATCCATTCTGTTGTATGTAGCATACAAGGAGGACCGAGGAGATGGCTTCCATTACCATTAGTAGAACACCGGATAGATCTTATAAGGAAGACCGCATCTGAAGACAACTACTGGACTAAAGTGGCATTCCATCTAATAACTACATTGAATAAATACTAGTGGATGACTAGGGAGCGCTACCAAATGATTGAGTAGGGAATCAAAGCAGAGCAAGAGCTAGAGTTGGTTGGGAGTGGTACCAAAATGGCCAATGACTAGTACTGTAGAAATTAAGGGAACCGAAAAAGCTTGGACCAAAAGGGTAAAAGGCACTTGATAACATTAAGACAGATAATATGTGTCTCTCTATCAATCCACATTATTGATAATTATTATGCTTTGCAGATTTGGGTCTATGCATGCTTCGTTTTCTCTTCATGCCTTGTGTACTACATTTATCGGTTTGTGCCACAGGAAGACTTTGCAGATTCTCAGTGGTGCACATGGCACAAATAACTTTACAAAACTTTAAAAGATGCCCACACAGTCAAACAATGAGGGTAATACTATTTAGTAGGAGAAAACATCGAGCAATACTAGTGGATATATACTAATGCTACATCAGTATCTCTGCCGTTCACTTCCCTGGTAGTTTGATATATACTATCAGTTTTGGTTTTATGCTATAGAACTACATTGATTAAATACTAGTGGATTGGTTTTTTTTCATTTTCTGTTCACACCATACTGCTACATTTGCACCAGGCTGTAGCGTAAGAACATGCTGAAGACATTCGGTGGTAGAAAAAAAGATTTTACAAATCTCTAGTTCAATCTAGCGCTAAGAAACCCGAACTGTAAAAACCAGCTCAATGTTACTACTATGCTAATTCGATGTCTTACTACTGAATCATTCCAAGTGTCAGTAAACAGTAGAACAGGATATGAAGCTGGTGTCTGAAACCATGCTGCACTGTTGTGGCACTAGCTCTTAGCTGAAGCCGTATATGTATGATGTCCTGGGTTGTAGTTGATCTAGCCTCGGACCTCAGGACTGCGCCAATTTTCCAATCAACCCGGCTTGGAGAAACTCTTCTTTCCGTCTAACAAAGTATGTGCTGCATTCATGATGCATCCTATTATGTACTGTAAGGTTGGAGTGGAAAGCATAACCGAGGCATCTTCTTCTATCTCTTGTATATAGCATGCAGGGAGGACGGAGGAGTGAGAGGAGAGGGGTTTCATAAGTAGAGCACCGATTGGATCTTATAAGGAAGGCCACATTTGAAGACGACCTACTGGATTCAAGTGGTACTCCATTGAACTACTAGCTGCAGAAAGGACGTCGAAGCCATGTGGATGTGATAGGTGAGAGGCGATGAACTAATGTGAAGTACATATATAACACAAAAAACTAAATGACACATCTGCACAAATGATAAATTACATAAGGTCACTCACTTGAAGGGAACACAAAAAAAAGAAGTAGAAAATTATCAAAGTTTGCTTCAGTTTTGAAGTTTGAGTTACTGTTCATGAACAATTACAATAATTGGACAACAAGGATCGATTAAGGATTTTCCATCAGCAGATTACAACTATTGCACCGGTCAGTAGCTGTGATCTTGTAACTGCTATCCTGATGCCACCTAAACCTATAAATCTAGGCTGTTCTGTGGGGAATTTAAACTGAATTTCTCGAGGTGTGAAGATTCTGTTACCTTCTCCTATAATTCGGACGAAATCATTCTGATGCTTAGCTAGCCAGGCTAACCATTGTCAAATTAAGCGTCTCGCGAATGCAGGGGTAGTGCACCGTCTCACCAATGCTTGAGTAGCCTCATCTGGTAATGCTCCCTCAGCCTTTGTTTGTTTGTTTTTGAATTCTTTTTTGATTTTAATTCAAATTCGTATTCGTATCTATAGCCCATTTGTGCGTAACTAGCATTCGTATTTATACTTGTATTCGTATCTATATAGCATATATTGCATAAAGACGTACGTATCTATATAACATATACACACACAATTGATATACAATTTCATAATACAAAAATATGCACACAAGTTTTTCCATACAATTCAACCATCACTGTCGTCTTCTTCTCTGTTTGGATCTAATCTAGCTACGCTTATCCTATGATCTGCATAAAATTCTCCTTTGGGATTTATGACCTCATCAAGCAAGAATCCACATATTTCTTCTTGAACCGCCCTAACTCTTTCCGGTTCGATGAGGTCCTCTTTCATTCTGAAGATCTATCACGCACAAACATTATTTATTTAAATCAATACTTGTACAAAATTAAAAGAAAGAATCCTTCTTAATTTTTTACTTACTTCAAATGCTCTTCGCGTCATTTTCTTTGGGCCGCAAAAGTTGCGGATGAACTCACAAACGTAGTACCCGCATAAGTTATTTCCGAGCGCCTGTCTCATACACTATATACACACACACACAAAGGGTTATTAAATATTAATGGTGATTAAAGAAATAGAACTAGATGTGCCAGAATTGTATTCATATCGGAAAGTCTGTTTTGAAAGAAAGTTCACCCGGGTTATCTGATATTCCTATGTGCTTTTTTAGGAAGTGAGCCCATGCTATTTGGAGAAGATTTATGAGGTCTGGATATTTAGCCGTCGATGTTTTCTTAGAGTCAAACACCACCACCCGACATTTATCAATCTCGATACATAGCAAGATCCATTGAAAGCTGTTGAGACACATATACATATCAAATGTCCGATATACATATTATCAAATAGAAAGCATGAAAAAGATATATAGTTGAAGTGCTTACTCGAAGTTGTACGGCAATAGAATGAATTTACAAGTATTCTGCCCATCCAAGGCCATGAATATATTTTCATGGTCCGATTTGGCCATTTGCATACGCTATTCTCCTTCATAACATCCAGGTCCATGAAGCCAACGTTGTACTAACCTCTTCTCCAGCATTCTTGCACCTTCGACCTATACATGATACAAAATAAAAGAGGGGATGAGAAAGCCCAGAACCAGTTGAGATACAATATAGAAATGAGAGGAGATATACTTACATACAAAATACACTGAGGAGGGACTTGTCTAGAGCGTCTTGATGGTACAGAAACAAAGACTCTCAAACTCAATCCATATGTCATCGGGCCCCTGATGGAAATCGTTATTTTTAATTTGAGCTGCGAACATTATGTTTCCATCTCTATATTCCTTCATGTACCATCTATGCAACTCCCGCATCCTCGTTGGTAGCATCTCGATCAACTCCGGCCACGTAAGAGGTTCACCCATTTCAAATTTTTTTTCTTTCTGATCCTTGGTGCTTCGGAATATCAGTCTGCCCTAGGAGTTGGGCTTTCGTGAGACTCTATTCCACCACAAACTCAGCCGTAGCTTCATTCTCCTTTGAAAGAACTACAAGTGGAGGTATTGATTGGTTCGACTGTTCTCCGAGCTGGGAACTTGGTTGTAGCGACGATTGCTCTTCTTCTCATAAGACTTTGTGGTCGAGCGTTCGTAGTCCGATAGTCTTTCTTCCTGCCTTGGTTGGCACATGGCTATGAAGTGCTTTTTCTCGGCTGGATCGACCGGTTGTTTCAGCTCAGGCTTCTTTGGCGCGAGTTGTTCTTTAACATGTTTTTTCACGCTAGCGTCCAATTCCTCTTGTGTTATATCCTATGGTAACTTCTCGGGTGGAGGCTTCTCTTTCTTCTTAGGTTGGGTCTTCTTCTTCCTAGGAGGTGGCGGTGGCGGGATCCAAACCTTTTTTTGCATTCTTCTTGACCTTAGGAGGCGACGGACTCGTGCTAGGTTCCCTTTGACTGGCTGGTGATGACAGCGGATCCATGTTGGGGCCCATTTGAGCGGATGGTGATGGGAGATCCATGCTGAGGCCCCTTTGAGCGGCTAGTGACGGCAGACCCATGTCGGTTTGTGGCGTTGGCGATCTTGGCCTTGCCATGTCCTTAGGCGGCTGCAGGATCTGTGGTTCCTCCCGGAAATCTTATGTACTGCTTGTTCCAGCAGATCCATGTGTGGAGGGCTTGTTGTAGTTACTGTTCTTCATCGCCTCCAGGGATCTCGAGGTCGAGGTCTTCCCATCCTTTCTCGACTCGGTCAACCATGACTCTAGCATATCCTTCAGGAATCGGCACGCCATGAATTGTCTTGCCTTCGACAGGTACTTCAGCAACACCGTGAGACACAACTTTGATCTTTTTTCTTTGTTGAAAAAGAAGCTTGCAAGGGGTCCTAATGGTGATGTCGTCTATGGGGTAATGTCGTTGTTGGTTGTCTCCAACCATTTCAATTTGGTCCGCAACTGGGTGCTCTGTGGAAGTGATGCTGCTACGACGTTGAGAGTTGAGCCCGGGGCTGCTCTCCACATTAGGAACTGATGGAGCATCTTGTTGTCCCTTGGAAGCTGCCAATGCACTTTCAATCGTAGCTACTCTTTCTTCTAGGGCACGCACCTTTTCAGCATCTTCAGCCTTCCTTCTGAATCAGCTTCGATAAGTATCGATATCTGCACTGAAGCCATGCTTCCATGGAAGTACACCCATGCCTCGAATACGTTCTGTGTGTTCCGGTGTCCCAAGAGCGTAAGTCAGCTCATCTTTTTCTCTATTAGGCATCAAAGTTCCTTCTTGAACGGCCTGAAGTGCCATCTCGAGTCGGGCAGCCGCTTCTCTTAGTCGATCCATAGTCACGAACGATCCATCCTCCGGATCTAGTGTGCCTGCATGAGCATAGAAGAAATACTTTGCTCGTAATGGCCAGTTGAATGTCGCTGGTACAATTCCTTTTGCTATCCGATCTTCTTCCATCTTTTGCCATTTCGGAATGGCCGATGAATATCCTCCTTGACCTAAATGATGGAAGTGAATCTTCTTGCTCACATTGATTTTAGCCTGTACTGTTTTCCTCTCGCTGTCATCGGATAACTTGTAATGCACGAATTCATCCCAGAAAACACGTTGGTCCTTGAACTCTTTCTCAAAGTCAGGCGTGAGGCCCTTTTTGACGTAGTCTTTGTTCAAGTTTTTCTTGAACGTCTCGAAAGAAATAGCCATCTTCCTCATGACCCATTTCTTGAAGACTTTCTCTTTCTCAAGTGGAAAATTGAAGTGTTTTTTGACTTGTCTCTATAACATTTCCTTCTCTGTGTCTGGGACAACATCTGCCTCATTATCAGTGGTTTTGACTTTCTTCCATAACTTGTAGCTGATGGGGATGTTTTCCCTGACATACTATCCACGTTGGTTGACCACGGTCCTATCAACACCCTTGGGAGCCTTTGGTTCACCGTCAGAGTCCACTTGTGTGATGGTGGTACGCCCCTCCATCTTTCTTTTGGAGCCTCGTTTCCGTTTTAGCTTCCTCGATCCAGACACCTGCAAAATTATCTATTAATACACGCATTTCATACGTACAGATTGAATTCATATATGTATATGTATATGAAATCCATATACCTCGGCTTCATCCTGTTGCTGAGCAATTTGTAAATCGCCATCGCCAGTTTCGTTAAGATACTGGCTGCTGTCATCTGTATCTTGTGCATCAGCTTCGAAGGACGTCTCTAGGTCTAGGGTTCCTTCACAAATTATATTGTGAAGAAGGAACTCCTGCTCATCATCACCAGGTCTCATTTTGATTCCTACACAAATAAAATATATTTTATAGAACTGTGAAGTTTTTTAACAATTTTCTTAATTTTTTGACAATTTTATGAAATTTCCTTCAATTTTCTACAATTAACTCCAATTTTCTACAACTATCACCAATTTTCTACAATTATCTCCAATTTTCTACAATTTAACATATTTATACAAAATATAATTTATATAAATATAATGACTTGTATAATCACTAGGTACCATTTCACAATTTTCTGCAAATTTCTAAGATCATTTTAATCCAATAAATGATAACAAAGAAATATAATGACTCGTATAAATATATGGAGTTGTACATCAGATATCTATAATGATAAAATATATTTCATAAAAAAAATAATGACTATAGTAAAACAAAACAAATATCAAATCATAAATACATGGAGTTGTACAATAATTTTATACTTCTCTTTACTCCAACAAATTGTAGAAATATTTTTCATACAAATAATGACTATAATTTTGTACATAGAGCTCATAGAAATTTTTCTATAATTTTTCTACAAATTTCACTAATTTCCTGCAACTTTTCTACAATATTATGCAATTTTCCTCTAATTTTCTAATTTTTTTCTAAAAATAAACCAGCTGACGTCAGCACATAGCAGTGCTGATGTCAGCACAGGGGCTTACGTCAAGCCCTTGCGCGACGGTCGGGACGGGGGCAGGTCGGTGTGGCCGGCGCCGGCGTGGAGCGAGGCCCGGGGTGGCGGATCTGCGCTGGGGCGAAGCGAGGCCGGCCCTGAGCGATAGGCCATCGACGGTGGAGCGAGGCCGGCTGCGGCGTACCAATTGGGGCGGCGACGGGGAGGGCCGGGGTCTAGGGCGCGCCGGCGTCGATGGAGGCGACGGAGCGGAGCGCCGGTGACGAGGGAGGATGGGGAGGCAGAGCGGCGGCGGCCGGCGTTGGAGACGAGGAAGGGCCGGGACTTGTGCATGAGGGTGAAATTGTGCTTCTCCACACTAGCAAAATCAGCAGCAGCAACCACTGACTTATCTGCATCCGACATGCCACTAGGATTGGAGCGGATCATCTCAGCCATGTATCCAGAGAACTTGGTTACTTCAGTCTTGATGTGATCCCAACGACTCATAATGGATTTTTGGGTCCTCGTCGGATAGCTGCCGCATTTGGAATTGTATCTGTTGAGCACACGAATCCAAAAGGCTTCCTTCCTCTGGCCGGTGTTGACAACATGATCGCAGCTAATTTCCAGCCATGATTTGCAGAGCACGTTGTCTTCATACGCTGAGAAGTTGGTCTGCTTCTTCCTTGTTGCCCCCACCTTGGAAGCAGAACCGCTCATGGAAGATTCAGAAACTGCTCCAACACCAACACCCTGTGCTGCATCGTTGAGATCAATAAAGAAATCATCCATCCTACATTGTTCCAAAGGAAATTGTAGTCAACATATATAGTAAAGAAAGAGCAAGATGATCAATGTTGTTGGCTAGAAACTTCAATAGAGTTAGGACCAATGTTGTTGTTTCCATGAAAAATATACACAGTGATGCAAAAGCTCATTTTTATTGAGCTCATTCAAAGCCATTGTGCTATTATCAGGTTCTGGAGGCTTTGTTATCAGGACATCCTTGGCTACCATATTGTCACATTAGAGCATGTAGATTCTATGGTCATCATAGGGGCAGGCATAGTTTTGGCGGGATAAATGAAGCATGGTTACTGTTTTTGGACTTGCAAAAAGAAACATGACTACTTGCATGAACTAATCTGTTAACACCAAACCACCAGCTGTTAATATAGCAGGAATAACATTCAGATAGTTTGCAACAGCAAACTCCAATGAGAGTGATAGTGTGACTGACACCTCTCTCTTTAAAATGTAAGATCCATGGTAGGATTTGAATTTTGAAGGTCATGTTAAGTGGTGAGGTGGACAAAATGCGAACTAATCTGAACCTAGGTAAGTCCAAACCAAATTCAGTCATCACACACCAGCGAGCTTTCCACCAAACTATCATAGCTCGACACAGAGGCAAGTTCATCCACAGAGTCGTAGTTCAAGTCAAGTTCAACACAGGCAAGTTCAAGGCAAGGACCAAAGTGGCTCATCCACACAGCAGTGCTCATAGGAAAAAATCAGACACAGTGAATCTAGATCTAATGATTTGCAGTAGAGCAGGAAAAAATACTCACTTTGGAGGCGATTGGGTCGATCCGGTGCTCTCCAGAGACGCCGCCGTGGTGGGTGCTGCGTCGCTGCCGGGGACGGGCGCGGTGGGCGGTGCCGGCGGGCCGTGGATGGAGCGGCACGGCGCGGGGCGGTGCTGGGCCGGCGCGGGTGGAGGACTTAGGGGAGGAGGGAGAGGTGGCGACGGCGAGAGGGAGGTGGCGAGGAGGGGGAGGCGGCGACGGCGAGAGGGAGGCAGCGACAAGGGGGATTTGGCGGAGGAGAAGGCCTCCCTGAAATTTGGGGGAGGGGACGACATCCCTGGACAATCAAGGGTGGGATCCAGGATGCCGCTGCGGACGATTTTTGGGGAGAAAATTGCTACAGTACCGGTTCAGGGTAGTTTAGGGGGTACCCTTGCAAATAGCCTAAGTGAGACACGTCTGGTTATTACCTTTATCTCCCTCGACCAGGCTAAGTACGTACAATTTAAGTTGTTTGCTCGGTAGATACATGGAAATAAAAGTGAGAGCATACAGGGGAAACACAAAGGACATTTACTCTGTTAGTTCCTCCCTCAATTTTTTTTAAAGAGAATCTTACCATTTAGAGTATTAAATAAAATCTGTTTATAAAAATACGGATGGGTTGTAAATCGCGAGACGAATCTAATGAAGTATATTAATCGATGATTAGTGGATGTTTACTGTAATATCACTGCTGCAAATCATAGATTAAGTAGGCTCATTAGATTTGTCTCGCGATATACAACTCATCTGTGTAAAAGTTTTGTAAACAGATTTTATTTAATACTTCTAAATAGCAAGATTCCCTTTGATGTGATGGGGTGTAAAATTTTTAGGGAGGGATCTAAACACAACCTTAGTTTCGTAGTCTGAGCTGAGCGGCACAGCCGGCCTAAAGTTTTTAATAGTTTAATGAATTTTTGTCAAAGTTAAATATTGATGAAATATGTAGTGGTGTCGCTTATTACCATATTCAAGCTGCAAGAGTTCACCAAATAAGTCCAATTATTACATTCAGTTTACCGCATAATCCACCGTTACAAAATCAAAAGGTGGATGCTGCCTTTATTTCCTGCTGAATGAATTGTATAATGGTGGTTGGGTTAAGAATTAAAGATGCTGATGGAGTGGGTCTTGGGCCTTGAAAGTTAGAGTTGGAATGGGAATGTGCCCTGCTTACTAGGTCCTACCTGAAATCAGATCCAGCCAAGCCCACGGCACCGGATTCCCCGTCCTTGTTTCGACTGGGCCCTGGCCTCAGAGCACAGCGCAGACGCCGACAATGCAGAGAAATTATCCGTTCTATTCAAAATTTATATTTAGTACTAGATATACATAATTTGAACATTTTTTTGTTCGATTGGTAAACCACTGATTAGACCAGTGAACTAGTAGATCTGCTTTGTTTTTAACAAAATGTATGTGTGCCCATACATCTATCCATGTAAATATGCAGGATATAGTTACACAATATACTATAGAGTGCTGGAACGAACGAGTGAACCGTATCGAATGAACTGCGGCATGTGGAATAACAAAACTTTTAGGTCCAGCTGTTGCCACTGCCTCGATAATCCGCGTCGCAAGTGAAGCGTGACCAATACCTGAACCCATCGATGGGCATCTCAACCTCGTCCGATTGTGGCGCGTCCTGTGCTCCGCTTGCAAGAGATACACCCCAGAAAAACCAGCCACCAGTGTCGTTGCTAGTCGCTACAAACTGCGATCCAGAAAGCTCGGCACCTGCAGTCTCCTCACCCTCTCCATGGAGCTGGCTTGCACGAGCCCACTTCGTCCAGCAACCAACTGCATTGCACTTCACAATATTGGAACGTGTAACTCCTACTGGACCAAACTGTCCTAGGGAAGCCGTTCCGGGGTGACTTTGTAGGCAGTGCTGGAACCGTGCCTACGAGATGGATGGAGTGACTACATCTCCCGACGTCTCTCACTCCAAGGATCACAGTGCATTATGATGTTTTGGTGGCTCCACATCCACTTCTTCTCTCTAGTGGTACTGGTACACACACCAAATTAGCACATCATTCTTTAGCACGCAGGCATCAAAGTTGGAAATGACCTCACCTTCTCTCCTGTGTTTATAAATTTTTCTATATCTGGAAATGCTCTCCAAATTGAAGTGGAAACGGGAGAGGAAGAAGGTGGATGTAGGTTTTTGCAGGCTGCCAGGGCTGGTAGGTGTGGATCCTGCAGGATGACAGGTTCTTATAACGAAGGGAAGAGAACTGATGAATGGGTGCATGCTACAACAACTGGAGAACACACAGGCAGTAGATCAACAATTAGCATTCATGCTATGCGCTAAACTTTAGTTTCAATGTTGAGTTTGTATTGGCACTTGTATAATGGGCTCATCTTTCATTCTTCTGTTTTTGCTTCCTACACTAGACCGGGACAGACTTGCTGCAATTGCAGTTGGCTTTATCGAAGTAGATCGATGCCAGAGGAGAAATGCAATGGACCCCAACTGGTCTATCATGATGATTCTCACATGCCAAATAACTAAAACAGATTCATATTTTGCATGATTTTCTGGCAATTTGTGGGTGCCGCTAGATCAGATCCATGTTAATTGTTGGATACACTGAGGAAAACAGAGAGGTCCCATTCATTAGCACAAGACATAATACAGTAGTTATGTCCAAGATTGCAAAACACAAGACTCACACAGCCATATCGCCTACAGTTTGATATCTCTGCACCAGGTGATGGTAGAGCATAGTATGCCTCAAACGAAAACTAAACAATTTCACAGAACAATTGAAATTGTCCCACAGAAGCAAAAGCAGAAGAGCTCAACGTTAGCGCTATTCTTCAATCGCATTCTGTCAATCCACGTAACGAGAGTGTGGGTGTGCGTCGTTTTCTTTTTCTTTTGGCAAGGCTGCACTGAAACGTTTCTCTATTGGTTCTTAGACTCCAGTACTGGACTAAGCAAGACCCTTCTATTGCCGTACATATTCACCTTATGCTATCTGACACATATGACTCCGGATCATCCATGTCACAAGCAGCCAGTGAAAAGCAAGATGTTCAGGAATTACTGCCTGATCTAATGAAAGAGGCAGTGGTTCTCCACAGTCCAGACTTCCTTCCTGGCACAAACAAATTACTGTTGTTACATGCCGAGGCAATCTGTTAGCTACCCTTGGAAACTTGCCAAACCGACAGAATCATATGGCCCTGCTTGTGCTTCCCACTTTGAAAATTCATCCGATGAACTACATTTCCTATGCCTCCCACTTCCATTTTGCTCAAGTAGAGGGGTTTTCCCGATGAACTGGAACCGCGCAAGCAGAGTAACAATGGTAAACTTTAGAATAGCTAGCTTCCATTGCGTTTAGACTTTGGTGCACCGTGCTATAGCATGTGCCATGTGAGAATCCTTGACCACCTCTCTAGTACCTGTTATACCAGTCTTTATTCAATTTTATCTTCAGTCAAAGCAAACGTATAATTAATTATGAAGGAAAAAGAAAGAAACAACAGCATATCCTAACTACCACCGCCTCCATGCACGCGCACCTTCCAGTCAGGAGAAACATGCATGCTTGCATGTATACATGCATAACAATCTCTCTCTCTTATTTTGTTAGGATTCATTTGTCACGGGAGTGACGGGATAACGCCTGAGAACAGATGGAAACATGTCAATTGTTTGAATAAAAAAACAAAAGGCTAGCGTGTATGCATCCAGCCATACAAAATGTTAGCGGCTTCATGTTCTTTGTTTGCAAATATTTTTTTTCAAATTCGCAGGTACCATATTGCATCACATTAGTGAATCTATAAGACATTAGTAATTGCATTAGAGTTTTCAAAAATTATGAAAACAGTGACATGTGGACTTAGCTCACATTGTGTTATAAAATGTTATGAAAAAATATTACAACTTGCCCATGTCACGTTAGGAAAAAAATGTTACAATTGAAGTCATCATCATATCTATTATAAGATCAATTAGATATTTAGATCACATGCCATGTCACTTTTTTCTAATAAATCCATGTCACAAGACATGTGAATGGCAAATGTCACGTAAGAAGATGGCAAAAAGAAAAAAAAGCAAAACATTAGATGCAATCTTCTCATGGGTATGTGACGTGCTTGGGAAAAAAGTAGAAATATGAGATCTTAACTAATCATACATGCAAGCCCTATTTTCTAATTAAAATATATAAAATAAATATTAAAACTATTACCTCCTAAGAGGTAATATGCCATTAAATCAACGGTCCACAGTCATTTCGGTGTACCGTAGCAAAACGCCGTATAGAAAGACGGAGCAGTGACAGTGCTGTGGAAATGTGGAGTGGATCGGAGGAGAGTCAGAAGTGTGGTTGTGGGTAAAATGGTATATAAAGAAAGGTTGTATAGGAGAAAGAGGCAGTGACCTGCCGGGAATTACTACACACATGGACGGCAGTGAGGAGCAGGGGAGTAGTCGGTAGCTAGTGAAGAAGGGCCCTCAGCACATGGTAATAGAGCAGAAGATAGACATCATCGTACAACACTCTCCACCACCATAGTATGCTAGACGATGCAGACTTGCGAGGTAATTACATTGGTCTGCCCGTTCACTAACTGCTGCGAAGGGGTTGGACCCCTTAGCCGTCATGCCCCAGCATATTACTCTAGCATTTCACATGGAGAAGCCTTCCGCCTCTGGTGCCAGGAACGCAATGTGCCGACCGAGAGCACGCCCCTACTGGATAAAAATATTATTAAAAAATGAACAGAAATTTTATGGTGCTTGAAGATTTTATGAGCCGTTGAGGGGTCAAGATAGTATGGTTAAAAAGTAGGAGGAACCAGTTACGAAGAACTTAGATGTGGACTAGGAACCTATTATTTTGTGGGCCAGGAACTAGTTATAGAAATAATAGTAAGGGTATTTTAGTATTTTTCTATCCCTTTATCTTTTCAACAAGATTGATTAATTTGGAAAAAAGAAACAACGATTCGCTGCTGCCGCCGCCGACGGCCAGGCCCTTGCCACGGCGATGGGGTTCCAGTCCAGCCAGGGAGTGCTTCACGCTGGCCAGCTCCTAGGCAGAAGAATCCTCGTCGCCGAACCCTAGGCCGCGAGCACCTCGGTCACGAGCCTCTGCTGGGCACCTGAGAAGAGCCGCGCCGCAGCCAGTCGCTGTTGGGGATGAGAGATCAGCGGCGACGGTCCCTCCTACGCAGCGCTACGGCTGCGCCGCGCGGCGCAGCGCCGCCGTCGGGGATCGTGGACGGCCGGGAGGCGCGGCAGAGCGGGATGCCAGGCGCCGGCGTCTGGGCACAGGAGAAGGCAGTCCGACGTATTTTGTTTGCATGACAGATTACTAAACTACCCTGATTAGAGAAAAAATAGCTATTAAAGATCAACGGCTCTTATTTTTTTTAGGGGGTTCCTCCCAAGCACCGTAACAAATCTCAAAAATGAAAGCATAAAAGAGTGGTACAAAGAGTGCAAGAAAACCAAGCAGAGAACTAAAACACTGAAACCGGAAAGAGAAGGGGCATCCTAGCGAGCTAACAAAGGGACTGCATGGAATTAAGCCACTCCTGGGGTCGGAACCAGACTTAATTTAGCTCTAAGAATAACGAGGGAAAATTCTGCTTTGAAGCATCTCTTGCAATTGTCCTCTAATGGATCATTGTTGTTGAAGATCTAGTCATTTATTTCTGGTGGTGATCCCGTACGGTCCCATTGAGTGCTCTCGATCGGTTGGCCAACAGCTCCTGGCACCAGAGGCGGAAGGCTTCTCCATCTGAAATGCTAGAGTAATATGCTGGGGCTTGACAGCTAAAGCTCAAAACAATGGGACCGTACGAGAAAATGAACCGCAAGCTCCTCGAACACATCCTCTTCCCATGGCACTGATTCATACCAGCCATGCGAGTGACTGCAATATGGAATTCCCTGTGCCTCCTACTGCTATGTTTGAAGTTTGATCTCATCGTTAGGTAGATCTACGGCAAATGGCTCTGGCCCGCATGTAAACCGTATGTTCTCTCAATATATCATGGCGTGGGAAGAACCTCAATCAGTTTCTCACGACAGTGGCCAGGAAAGTAGGAAGCGGAGTGCAGGAAATCTTCTTCCATGCCTGAGCTTGAGTCAACGCATCATATAAGAGAAAGAGGGTACATGCCAAGGAATCAAGTATCAGTATGTGCACATGGCCATGGGTAGGTAAAGAAAGATAATTCTAGTACCAGACGTTACAATGTGTACTGTACAACAGATTTAAGCCACTTATTATTTTGATTGGGTTGGATTATAAACAGTGTACATCAACTGGAGCAGGGCCATTTATTTTCTATGAATGTACCAACGCTTAAGAAGTCTCTAAGGCAGTAATGTAAAAGGTTGTTAACAAATCCAACGTAAACAAGCGAACGTGGCCTAGATAAATGCTAATCAAGAAAGCAATGTCGTCGAGAGGTAGGTGAAAACTATTATAATTCACAACTGAAAAGGATAAAAAAAAAAGTTGGGATATGTAGAGGAAGTTTGATGGCGGTTGTTTCTTTGCTGATGTTGCAACTCGAGTATATCAGGGTATAGCTGCAGCCAGTAAACAAAACATACATGAAGCACAGATAATGGTGCAATTGTTATTTTTCTTTTCGTTCTACTCAGCTCATCATCACTACTCGATCGCCAGCTATCTTTACTAGAATAATAGGACTATATCCCAAGGGAAGTCGCTAATAGCCTACTACATCAGTATTCGTGCAAGTGCTTCGCCAGCTTATGACAACACTACTGTTGTGGCTCAAGCTTTTCTTAACCCAAAATCGGTCAGTTAGTTCTAGTGCATGATGGTATACAGAACATTGAGAGCCAATGGAATTGGGTGCTCATATACCACTAACAAGAAGAAAATGTACTCCTAATGCCTCCCAATTCTATCTGGAGTGGGCTAGCTACGACATACACTACTATTGTTGATATCTGAAAACTAAAGTCAGGCGTTAACAGAATAGATATAAGCATCCTTTGAGAAGCCCAAGACATATCTGTGTATATATAGGCAAATGGAGTAGGCCAGGCACCCGTTCGTCTCCCCCGAGGGCGACTCGGGCGGAACCCCGCCGCCCCCTCCCTGCTCCTCGCCGCCGCCGGAGCAACACGCCGGAAGTCCGTTCGTGTGCCAGGACGGCGACGGCGGGGCCTTCTCCGCCTTCCCCACCCCCTCCCCCCTCCCCCTCAGTCCTCCTCTGCCAGAGCCTCACCGAGCTCCGCCCGTGGGCTGCGGGTGTCCTTTGTGCTCGACGGCGCCTAGATCCATCCTCTGGGGCCGGATTCCGTGCTCCCTTGGCCGCCCCCTCCTGGATCTGCCGGTGTCGAGGCTGCTGCACCTCGGCTCTTCGGTGTTGCGTGCCGGCGGTGACCCCAGGCCCCTGTTCCAGCTTCGCACGCCGGGGGTGACGTCTACGGGCGCTGCTCCCTCCGCGGCCGCAACGCGGCGCTCTCTGCCGAGCCGGCAGCCGGCGGCCTGGTGAGTCCCCGTGGCGGGGCCTGGCGGCTGGCGGTCTGCGGCGCATCGCCGGCAACGTTCCTCGGCTGCGACGGCGGCGGCCCGTGCCTGTGATGGTGGCAGCGGTGGCCTGCGGATCCGGCGGTACGCAGCGGCGACAGCACGCGCGGAACCGACCTGTACTGGGCTAAGCTCCAGGTGGAGGACGTCTTCCGTCTTCGGTGGACGCCACCGTGGGTGTGATTGCCTGTGGTTGCCGGCCTCCCGTCTGCGATCTGCTGGGCTTTCTATGGGTTTGCTGGTGGAGCTGCTTGGGATCGCCGGACGCCGTACATTGCTTCTTGATGTGCAGCTTTCTCGGGCGAAAGCTTAGCTTGGCTGCCGGTGATGACGGTGCCGTGGGCATCATTTTTCTTCTTGAAGGTGTTACCGTGAGGACCTCAAGCTACAGGGATATATCCAAATGAAAACCAAACCGACACACTGGTTCGGGCGGCGGCGGCATCTTGATGTTGCTCTCTTCTCGAGGCGTCGTTTTGGAGTCCTTGGTGGCGACACCTTAGTCAGTTTGGAGCAATAGCGGTGCCTGATTTGTTTGCGTCGTAGAGATCGACTCAATGCGACTTATAGATCATTGGGCGACCGGATAGCACAGGACCATCGACGATCCTTACATCAAGAGTTTCTAAGAAGACAGTTGATGTGGGACTTTTATTACTGCTCGAGGACCAAAGTAAGGTTGGAGGAAGAACGTACAAGAAGTTTACGTACAAGAAGTTTGAAGCTTAGTCTTTCATACTTTCTTTCTTAATTCTTCTTTTCTTGTCTTGTCTTTTGTGTTCATCGGTTGGAGGTTTGGAGTCTAAGTACTCGTGTAAGTTTTTAGCTTTATGGTCAAACGTATTATTTTTTGTCGTAGATATTCACATGTGAATATTCAAGACCGGGTGAATATTCAAGACTGGGGTTTTCCCTTAATCTAAAAAAATATAGGCAAATGAGAATGACATTTACGAGGCTTGACAATCACTAGAAGAGAGCCAGGTAAATCCCATATAGACAGCATCGACCTCTGAAAACTACTCCGAGTGGAACTTTCCCCCTGTTTCCTCCTTAGAGAACAAGTAGTACCAATTCTTTCCTTTGGGCCGTTGAAGGCTTATTAATCTGAACTAGATGATTTCTGAAAATCGATGTACTGAACTTTGAACAAAATCATATATGTGGAAATTAAAATCAGTGGTAACAGTGAGGAACACAATCTGTAATTCTGTACTAGTACTAATACTGCACTCTTCTTCCAAGTTATTAGAAGCCGCCCTTAATAGCAGTAGTCATATTTAATTTCTGTAGGTAGAAGACGTCTGAATGTGTCCAGCGACTTCTTGTTCATCTAGTGTTTTTCCAGAATGCTGCGGTCGATGGAAGTAGTCACATCCTGTTACTCACAAGATCAATACATGCAGTACAGTTTCTTCATGCTCACTTGACCCCCTCGACGAGATCCACTTTGTTCTCGATCCATGGTTTTTCAGTGAGGGTCCATAATGCAATTCCGATGCCTCACAGGCCTAAATAATTAAGCTTCGGATGTGCTTATTCTCTAACCCAAGTCGATGAAAATGGGATTTGCATGGAAGCCAAAAGGACGCCATGGGGAGGTAAGAGGAGGTCGGGCGTATATATAAGCCACATGATGAGACCGATCTCTACATTGAGGCTTTACGTACCATTCTCTAACAGATGAGTGGGTGAAAGTTATTAATCTGAAGTGCCAGAGATGGGCACACAGAGCTGGAGAGCCCTAACTAGTCTGACTTATTAATGGCCCTAATTTTGCCGTCCTCGTCGTAGTCCAGACCATGCTATGGGTATCTTCATTATTTTTTTAAGTCCTCAGGATTATTAGGAGTTAAATCCTGCACATGGTATAGTACACATCTATCCATCCTACAGGCTGCTACTGTACCTAGTGTTTAGTTTTGTACACCACTAGTGTATGTTTATTGCATATTATTTTTTTCATCACTCTGTATATGGGCTCACTCTAGGCCCAGTTCTTGCATACATAGCACAAACATATCATTTTACTGTGACTCAAAAAACATATCATTTTACTCGAAAGAATAAAAGAACAGAACATCATTCAAATGGCAGTCACTTGTACATTTTCTGAAATGTGCCGCAATTGCTTATCATGCTCGTCTTATTTTACATAAAAAAGATAAATAACTTAATCCCGGCGTACGCTCATCTTGTACCTCACGAACCACATGTCACGGAAAACAAACCTTGACAAATAAAAGAACAACCCCACCAAGATAGAATGGGGTTAATGTGATTCGATCGGTTGGCCTCTTATTTAAGCTGCAAGATACAAACACCGTGCCAATTTATTATTAGAAAAAGAAAATAGTCTCCGGCAGGCCTCTGTGACCGCAACCAGGCACACAGCTAAGGTCTTGTGTCTAACCAGGATTCAGTAACTTCCCTCTCTAAACGCACAATGTAACTTTCGCCTATATATCCACCTTCCAAATCTGGTCTTGTTCGTTGTACGTGTAAAATTTTTGAAATAGAATTTTTTCACATTTGAAGTATTAAACATAGGCTAATTAAAAAATTAATTGCAGATTCCGTCCGTAAATCGCGAGATGAATCTAATGAGCCTAATTAGTCTGTCATTAACATATATTTACTGTAGCAATATTGTAGCAATTTATTATCTAATCACAGTCTAATTATGTCTCATTAGATTCGTCTCGCGATTTACAGTCTATTTGTGTAATGCGATTTTTTTCCGACTATATTTAATACACCATATATGTATCCAAATATTAATATAATTGATGTGTAGAAATTTTGACGGAAAATTAAACAAGGCCTGTGATCCAAGGGCTGCTAGCGGCTGCAAGCAATCCAAGCACTGGACTTAGGATTTTTCACACGCAAGCAGACAACACGGGAGCCCTCCAGGAGCCGCGCCGTCATCCCGCTCTGGTGCTCTGCCCCGGAGGTAAAGATCATCCATGCCAGCTCCCCAAATCAGAGGCACCATCGCCCTTGCCCATATGTGCGTCCAGGTAGAGTTCCTTGCCTCCGCGTGCCGCTGGCGTGGAAGCTATATGAATTTCTACCTTCTTCTCCAAACAGTCAACAGCCTCCATCATTTTGGTGGAGATTGGATCCTGGTCAGTTCCAGCAACAATTCGAGTTGATAGAGAGCGCGGAGCAACATCAATTTGAGCCCGCAGTGATTGATTTGGAGTGGGAAGGTGCTGACCGGAAAGCTTGATTTTTACATCATGGTGCTGGTTGGACTGGGGATGCCGCTTCGTTCTAGCAAGGTTGCCAGACACGCCCGTCGACGCACTACACCATCCCCTCGGCGCCGTGCGACCTTGGTGGCCTAGTTCTGGTGATAAGTAGCCACGGCCCGCAGGATGGCGATGGGCAGAAGTGCAACAGGGAGAGGAATCGCTCGCGGACGATGTACGCCATGAGCCGCAGCAGCTCGCGGTCTGGCGCGGACCTTCTTCCCCTCCATGGCGGCGTGGTGCATTCCGCGAGGCTGATGCAACTCGCGGTCGCCTGCTAGTACATTTTGAGTCGGGGAGCTGGCGTGGGTGATCTTCACCTCCGGGGCAGAGGCAGAGGCAGAGCAGGAGGACGGTGCGGCGCGCGGCTCCTGGAGCGCTCTCGTGTTGTCTGCTTTCGTGTGAAAAATCCAAGTCCGGTGCTTGGATTGCTCGCAGCCGCTAGCAGCCCTTGGATCAGAGTTGGAGGGGGTGGATATGTAGGCGAAAGTTACATGTGCCTTTACAGAGGAAAGTTACTGAATCCTGGTCCCTTGTGTCTTACAGTATTCTCAGCATAAGACTCACTAGTAAAACACCGTGCCAGTTAGACTCTTTGCAGGCTGGATTAGTGACACGCTGCTAGAAGATTTACAAACTGTTCAGACGCAGCGAGGCCCGGCTGCACTAAAAGGTTGAAATGTAATCCTGGTGCCTTTCAAACCTAGAAGAAGCTATGGCAATATGCATTCTTGATATTGCTCCCTAACAGAATTAAAAGGCATTCCATAGGAATTCAAGTATAACTGAGGAAGGGCAAGTGGATGTCATTATATAGAGGCACATGAGAGTGAACACTGGAGGCTCTACTAGCAGTCAGATATATAGATACCCTATGACACAAGTATATATTATAGGTACATGAGAATGAACACTGGAGGCTTCTACATACACACGTCCAGAACTTGCCTAGCATTATTTGGTTGGGGGTACCAAATGGTACTTGAACGTGACGGTCCGAACGCATCTCCTTATAGTTAGTTATTTGAACAAGTTCATTAACCTATGCTTCCGTACGGGCTAATAATTATTCGACGGAGCTATAGTATTAGAATTTTTAGGATTTATCTTTTTTTTTCTAGTTCATCTCTTGATGATTAATGACATGAAGACTAAAAAGAAGCCTCCAATTTGTAGTAGTAAGGTTATATCACTCTATACGGGATGAATTAATCAAACTTGGAAGCATCATATCCCTTTATTTGGTTGGTCGTCAGGGAAATACATGGCGAGCAATACCTACCGTGCTTCCTTCCTCAGACAAGTCTCTACCTGTCAGGGGAGGAGGTGAAAATTTGAAGGTTGGACCCCTTGAAGTGCAAATAATCTTTCTTTTGGTTATGTGTCTTTCGTCGCTGTTGGACCTCATAAGTGCTTACAAAGGCATGGTCTGCCAAATCATGGCAGCTGCGCTCTGTGCTCCTAGGAACAAGAGACGGTGAACCATCTTATTCTGGCCTGTTGTGTCTTCAGCAGAGGATGCTGCCTCAAAATCTTGAGGCGAACTGATCTTCAAACTCTCATGCGGTCATGCCAGAGACAGAGGATGAACTATTGGGTTGGAGGCTCAGGTGTCAGAAATCAGGTGCAAAGGCGAGGTGAAAAGGCTACGAGCCTACGACACATTGGTAATGCTCAAGGGGACGGGGGTGCAAGGTTTTGGTCAGAATGGAACAGCATCATGTTTTTTTTTCTTTTTTTGTTTTTCATCGGTCACATAATTTTTCCCTTCTTATTCCGGTTTGCAGATCATGTGTGTTATGGTCTGTAATAATCTTTATTACTTTCTGAATGTGATATGCTTAAAATATGATCATGACGTGAAACGGGACCTTGCGTCCCGGGCTCCCGGCTTATGCAAGGCTGTACGTTGTTGCCACTATTTTGCTTCCAATCGTCTTAGAAACATTAATATGGTGGCTGTCCTACTCGTGTAGGTGTAGGTACAACTGTTCAAGAAGATGCCATGGACGTTTCACGTTCGTGACTGAAAATCTGAAATGTCAACCCCGTTGCCTTCTCTCATCAGCGTCCGACGTCTCAAAAGCATCTCAAATTCTCACCTTCTGGCCACAAGCGTCGAGTTCATCATGCCCTGTTTGACATTGGGGTGCAAAAATTTGCTAGAAAGCAGTTTACATAAAGAGAACGGGAGAAATTAAAGAAACCACGGTTCAGAAAAGGAAGGGGGAAAAACTCAAGTAGCACTAATGATAGATGATGCGTTAGCATCACGCACCGAACCTGATGCTGCAGCCTGCAGGTAAGCGATAATTTAGATGACGGGCTGTCTCGTCCGGGGGCGACCGGTGTACGGTTGAGCAAGATGCATCTAGGATTAATTGAAAACAACCCCATTTAGTTTCTGCTGGATGGAACTGAACTCAAGTTGGGCTCCGCGTCAAAAGCTACAGATAAAGCCTACACATCAAGCGAAAGAAGCGACGACAACCAAATGCCATGCATGATTGGGCAATCAGCAGCCCCGGCCCGGCCGGCTGATAGAGCGGTTTGGCTATGTTTCGTGTCATGTTATTATTTATATGTATGGTTTATTTACAGAAGATTGATATATGTTTATTTATTTGTTATTAAAAAAACACGTAACGGACATCCTACTGACAGTGTGAACATTGGAGCATCTGGCCTGTCCTGTACTCCTGTCCCAGGCCAATAATTTGTTGCTGGCAGATCAGATCAGATCAGATCAGAGGTGTTGGAAGTCTAGTCTAGTAAGTCGATATAGTACACATCAGGGTGCATTATCCAGGTGACCGATACGTGTTGGAAGTTGGACTACAACGTACTAAGTAGAAAAAGAAAACACGCCAGCTACTAACAATAGAAAGCTAAAGCATGCAGATTACTTTGGAGCCAATAGCAAGAACAAAGAGCTAATAACTAGTTTAACCGTGAGAGCAAGAAGTAATTAGCATGTGCAGAAAATGAAATGCAAACCAGATTGATTCACCTCCTGCTGCCGGCCTCCTCTGCTTGGGCTGCGTGTGCAGCTGCTCCCGCCGGCCAGCTGGAGCTGTCGGCCTGATCCCCCCTGCCCTGCTTGTGCACGGCCTGCAAGCAGCTGCTGGCCTGGTGGCTGCCTGGCTCGTGCTCCTGCTTGGGGCCGCGTGCCACCAGCAGCAACGGCCTGCTGAGCCAGGCTGCGCTTGCGCTGTTGGCTGCCGCGCGCGTGGGCCGCGGCCTGGTGGCCCCTGGCCGCAGCGCTCCGCTACACCCCGAGCGCTGGCGCACGCCCTCCCTGGCGCCGCCGCACTGGCCGCCGCTGGGCGCACGTGCCCCGCGAGCGCCGCGCCGCCGCGCGTGCCGCCGCGAGCTCCTCGCTCAGCTGCACACCGAGCGCCGCGTGAGCCTGCTCTGCCGCTGCGCTCCTCTCCCGTGTGAGCTCTCGGTCGAGTCCCCTCCTGCGCACGAATAGGCAGGAAGAAAGGGAAGGCAACAACAAAACCGAGACTTCAAACGCAAATTGTTTCCTCAAAACTCGATGGATCCAAATGAAACTTTAGGCATAGAAGCACAACCCAAGGGCTAATAGATCCACGAAGTAGATCAAGAAAAGCTCAAGTAAATCTCTCGAATTTCGTGACGAACCGAAACCCTAGCAAGAACTGGGGAAAGGGGAAAACAAGAAATTCAAGCCAAATCCGGGAAGAATTCGAGGAGGAATCACAAGAGAGATGCTCACATGGATCCTAGCAATAATTACCCCCAACAAACCTCACGGGATTTGGGCTCAAACAAGAAGAACGAAAAATTCCCAAATAATACCTCCGAAAATCCGTAAAAAAAAAAACGCTCGGGAGCACGAGATTGAACACGAATTTGATGTTTTGATTACTCCACGAGATCCGGTTACAAGCCAATCTTAAACACAAACAAAGCTAAGATGATAAAAAGATCAAATTAAAGATCCACTCATCTCTCTCAAACCCTACGAATGAGAGGACCCCAAATGAGAGAAGCAAAAGAGGTTGGCTGCCCACACAACCCCTCCACATATATATAAACACTTGTCGAATGACTAAAATACCCTTACATGAAGCACACAACCCAAATACCCTCTAGGGGTAAAATCGTCCAACTATTATTGGACCATCGGACGGACACGCCACCTTCACGACTCTGCTTCGCCTCGACGCAAGCTTCGTGATGACGCCACGTGCCCTCCATTACCGTGTCAGACCCGGGGCAACAGGATTGCACGCGTGGCGTAGAACATTCTAGAGTAAGGGATGAGGCATATCTCATACCTTATTCATATGTAAAGTACTCGTAAGCCAGTACAACTGGTCGGTACAGAAGGAAACTAGCCGAGAGTACTGGGTTAGGACTCCTGGGCTCGTACCAGACCAGGATTTCCATGTAACCCTGCTCTCCCGGGATATATAAGGGTGGGCAGGGACCCCTTCAAAGCACATCGTGCATAACGCATAACCTCAAAGGCAATACAAACCATACATGACGTAGGGTATTACGCCTACTGCGGTCCGAACCTGTCTAAACCCTTGTGTTCCTTGCACCATCGAGTTCTTGATTTCGGCGACACCCAACCTAAAACCTACCACCTCGGGGGTATCCCTCAATGGGCTTGCCGATAAAACACCGACAGCAGGCGCGCCAGGTAGGGGTGTTCATCGAAGATCCACTGGAGAATTCGATGGCGACGTTCAATTTCACCAGCGCCGTGCTCCCTGTGGGCACAACCTTCGTCTTCGTCTCCTGGGTCTGTGTCTCCGACGGCACAGGCAACTTCCGTCGGCACCTTGTCGACGGCAAGCCGGAGACACGTGCAGCAACCTCCAGCAGTGACCTCGACGAGTTTATTGACAATCTCGGCGAGGTGGTTGCTCCCTAACCTCGCAAGGGAGATCAAGAAGCTGTCCGTTTTCAACGCGACTCCGACTCGTGCTGCACCAGACTTCCCCGGATTGGACTCGACTCCATCTGGGGGAATGCGTGACCGATTCCTATTCGGTTTGCGCAACGCGGCCACTATCTACCAGGAGGCCACCAAGTCTAAATTCTATTCCGCCTTGGAGAAGGACCGAGACGAACTACTAGAGCTTGGGGAGAAGGACGCCACTGCATGTTGGGAGGCCCCTATCTTCGATGACTACAACTTGGACTCCGATCCCAAGGCCGAACCCTACTCGGGTGGCCTGGGATTGGTTATAACCTCCACCCTGGAGGGTCACTTCGTGTACTAGAAGGGCATGAAACCCTCCGAACTACTCGGAGACGACGAAAGACTAGTCGCTCACCTTGATTCCCTACCTTTTCAAGAGGGCAGACCACTCGGTGAGTGTACCCCCGGCGGAACTGTACTCGTGGACTACAGCTCCGACGACCCATCCATCCACCGCCACGTCTTCATGGCAGAATCCGACGAGTATCGGAGGATGAACACACCACGGATCACACCAATGAGATTGCGGAAGAGTGTGCCGCTCGCCGGCTATGCAACAGGAAGCGTGCCAAGCGCAGAAGGGACGCCAATGCACGCCGCAATCGCGCCCAACGCAACCTCGAAGCAGAATTCCCGGCAGCACAAGATGCGGGCTTCAACACTCCTGTCGCTGATATCGCCACTATAACTGCAGTGCTAGCGGGCAACCCGGACCCGCAAGTCCAGACAGCCCTGTGCTTGGCCCAGAAAGCACTCATCCAAATCAACCTGCAAAACCCGATGCCCTCGGTCTCACAAAGGCGCGAGGGCCAAGGTGAAAGCCAAGCTAGCAGAACACCTGGGGGCCACCCCAGGCGCCAAGATGCTCCATCCAACAACCACCAGCAGGGGAGCCGCCCCACTGCTCCCCAAGGAAGCCGCCAAGCTCCCCAAGCATCCGTTGGCAACCACCACCGCTCAGAGCTCGAGAAGATGCCAATGGGAGACCTCCATGACAAGATTAAGGCCGGGATTGACGCCCGCTCCATCATCGACAACCGGAGGAGGGAACGTGCCGGAGCCAAGAGAAACACCGCGCAGGATGACAATGATCGCTTCCCTGCGTTCTCCCCTCGATTCGACAACTACAAGTACCAGGAGGGATTCAAACCTATCGGCATCACCAAGTACGATGGTAAGCAATCCTCTCAGCAGTGGGTATGCATCTACTCGACAGCCATTGAAGTTGCAGGTGGGACCAACACCACCAAGGTCGCCTACTTCTCGATGGTCTTGGAGACCGCCCCACTCACATGGCTGGGGAGCCTCACCAAGAACTCAATCGACTCCTAGGAGCAACTGCGCGACATCTTCATCGAAAACTTCCAGGGGGCGATCGCACGGGCATGTACTCGACATGACCTGTCCCAGTGCAAGCAAGAAAGGAACGAGCTCATACGCTCATACACATGCCGCTTCTTCGACACCTGGGCCACGATCGCCAACATCTCAGAGAGCGACGTCATCAACTGCTTCCACAACGGCCTCACCAACCAAGATTTGTTCCGCGACTTCGGGCGCAACCGTCCCAAGACCGTTGCTGCTCTCCGCGACATGATGCAGACCTGGGCAGACCAAGAGGAGCAGGAGCGCGATCGGTTCTTGAAGCGCGGCAACGACTACTCGAAGCGCAACAACGACCACCGCAATGACAGAGGACAGCGGGACTACTCGAGATCCTCCTGAAAGCGCAAGCCAGACGATCTTATCGCGGCTATCAATCGCACCCCGCGAGGCAAGAAGAATAACAACAACCTGCAAGAGGAATTCGACAAACTCCTGCAGAGGTAGTGCCCGTGGCACCCACACTCGAAGCACGCTGCTTTCGAGTGCTATCAACTCCGGAGGTCCCTCAACGCCCCACCCTTGGATAAGGGTGACAAGAAGGAGAAGAAGGACAAAAACAACGAGGACCCGTAGAACAAGACAGATGCCGGAGATTTTCCGGACGTATTCAAAGTGGTCAACGTCATCTTCGGTGGCGAATCAGGGTTTGTCTCCAAGAGGACTCAGAAGCTTCACCGCCGCAAGATCTTGTCCATCGAGCCTGGGGTACCACGGCCCCTTCGGTGGTCGGAGGTCCCCATCTCGTTCTCCAGGGCAGATCAGTGGACGAACTTCTCTGAGCCAGGCAAGCTCCCACTAGTCCTAGACCCTGTGGTCGCGGACGTCAGGCTCGCGAAAGTACTCATCGACGGAGGCAGCGGACTCAACGTCATCTTCGCGAGTACTTTAAGGAAGATGGGGGCGAGCTTTTTCGACAAGCTCACTCCCAGCAAGGTTCCCTTCTACTGCATCATGCCGGGGAATGCAGCTACGCTGCTTGGCACAGTGGTGCTCCCCGTCACCTTTGGGACGAGGGAAAACTACCGTACCAAGTACATCAAGCTCGAAGTAGCCAACTTTGAAACTTCGTACAACGCCATACTGGGCAGACCGGCAATGGCCAAGTTCATGGCCGTACCACACTACATGTACTTACTCCTGAAGATGCTAGAAAAAAAACGGTGTCCTCAACTTCCGCGGTGATCTGGAGAAGTCCTACGACTGCGACCAGAAGGCCATCGAGTACGCCTCGACTACCCGTGTACCAGATACTTCAAGAGAAGTACTCGCGGTTGCGGAGAAGCTCTCCGAAGTGGACCTGGAGGTTCCCCAGAAGAAGGCTAACCACTCGAAGGTACAGCCCGCTGGCGAACTCGTACTAAAGACCATCCAACTCCAGGAGGGAGACTCGTCCAAGATAACTCTGATCGGGTCACAACTCGACTCCAAATAGGAAAGCGCGCTCATCAGTTTTCTTAGGGCCAATCGAGACATATTCGCGTGGAAACCAGCGGATATGCCAGGGGTGCCCAAGGAACTGATCGAGCATAGTTTAAAAGTAGATCCTGATGCTGCCCCTAAAAAGCAGCGTCTCCGTAGATTCACCCAAGATAAGAGGGAAGCAATTAAAAAGGAGTTGGCTAAACTACTCGCGGCTTGTTTCATCAAAGAGGTGTAGCACCCAGAGTGGGTCGCCAATCCTTTCCTTGTAGAAAAGAAGAATAATAATCAATGGAGAATGTGCGTTGATTATACCGATCTCAACAACCACTGCCCGAAGGATCATTTTGGGCTACCGCGCATTGAACAAGTAATCGACTCCACCGCCAGCTGCGTACTACTCTGCTTCCTTGACTGCTACTCGGGCTACCATCCGATTGCCCTCAAGGAAGAAGATCAAATCAAGACTGCCTTCATCACGCCCTTTGGGACTTATGCCTACAAGACTATGTCCTTCGGGCTGAATAACGCGGGGGCTACATACCAGCAGGCGATACAAATGTGTTTCGCAGACCAACTACAACGCAATGTCAAGGCCTATGTGGATGACGTGGTCATTAAGACCAGAATTACCGAGGACCTCATTGCGGACCTGGAGGAAACGTTCAACAGCCTCCGGAAGTTCCAATGGAAGCTCAACCCGACGAAGTGCGTTTTCGGTGTACCATTAGGGAAACTACTCGGGTTCATCATTAGTCACATAGGTATTGAGGTTAACCAAGAGAAGATCACCGCCATCACCGATATGAATGCTCTAACAACGATCAAGGACGTGCAGAAGTTGACAGGGTGCATGGCGGCATTGAACAGGTTCATATCAAGGCTTGGAGAACGGGGCCTTCCCTTCTTCAAGCTCCTGAAGCAGAAAGATAAATTCCACTGGACGGAGGAAGCCGAGCAGGCACTACAGGACCTCAAGCAACACCTACAGTCGCTCCCATCCTCACAGCACCACGTACAGGAGAGAATCTGCTGATGTACATCGCCGCAACTACTCACGCATCAGCATAGCAATTGTGGTGGAGCGCAACGAGGAAGGCCATGCATTTGGAGTGCAGAGGTCAGTTTATTTCATCAACAAAGTACTCTCTGAGTAGAAGGTTCGTTACCCTCCAATTCAGAAACTACTCTACGCAATACTTGTTACATCAAGGAAGCTCCGCCACTACTTCGACGAGTACAAGATCTCAGTTGTTACTGATTTCCCGTTGGCAGATATACTCCACAACCGGGATGCCACTGGTCGCATATCCAAGTGGGCAGTAGAACTGGGAGCCCTCTCAATCAACTTCAAGCCAAGAACAACCATCAAATCCCAAGAATTGGTCGATTTCATGGCCGAGTGGCGAGAAAATCAAGTGCCAACACCAGTCAGCCGACCAGAGCATTGGACGATGTACTTCGATGGGTCGCTCAAGCTCGAGGGCGGCGGGGCTGGAGTACTTTTCATCTCTCCGAAGGGTGAACAACTCAAATATGTCTTGCAAATCCTTTGGAAGGTGTCCAACAACGAGACCGAGTACGAAGCATTACTACACGGGTTCCGCCTAGCAGTCTCCCTGGGCATCAAGCGACTACACGTGTATGGTAACTCTCTTCTGGTCGTGCAGCATGTCAACAAAGAGTGGGACTGCACAAAGGAGGAGATGGATGCATACGTCATGGAAGTGCGCAAGATGGAGAACAAATTCGCTGACCTGGAGATTCACCACGTCATCCGGGACAACAATGTTGGAGCAGATGTACTATCCAAGTTTGGATCTACTCGAGCACAAGTCCTAGCCGGGGTATTTGTCCAAGAACTCAAAGAACTGTCAATCAAGACCACGAGTCAAGCAACCACCGGCTCGGGATCCTCGGATCCCAGTTGGGAGGTCATGATGACGGAGGTCAACTGGCGGGGGACGTTTATCGATTTCATCAAAGAAAATAAACTACCTCCTAGGGTAACCAAGAAAAGCATAGAAGCAATCTGCATCATGAGGCGCAGCAAGGGGCTTATCATCATAGGAGATAAACTCTACAAACGTGGAGCTAGCACCGAAATACTCATGAAGTGTGTCCTGAGGAGCTGGGGCCGCAACATACTACTCGAGATACACGAAGGTACTTGCGGAAATCATGCAGCGTCCAAGACACTAGTCGGAAAGGGTTACAAGGCAGGTTACTGGTGGCCAACATCAGTCTCAGACATCGAAGACCTCGTACGGAAGTGCTAGAAGTGTGAGTTATTTGGCAAGTAGTCGCATGTCCCGGCGCACAACCTCACCACCGTACCGCCCTCCTGGCCCTTTGCATGCTGGAGCCTCGACATGATTGGACCTCTAACTACTGCTCCAGGAAGCTTCACACATGTGTTGGTGGCCATCGAATAGTTTACCAAGTGGATCGAGTACAAGCCGATCACCAAGCTCACTCCAGACAGGGCGGTCGACTTCATCTCGGACATCATGTACCGCTTTGGCTACCCCAACACCATCATCACAGACCTGGGTACCAACTTCACTGCAAATCAGTTCTAGGAATTCTGTGAAAACAACGCGATTGAAGTGAAGTACGTGTCAGTCGCGCACCCAAGGGCCAACGGACAAGTCGAGAGAGCAAATGTCTTGATTCTAGATGGCCTAAAGAAGAGACTCTATGAGGAGAACAGCACAAAGGGTGGCAAATGGATATATGAACTGCCTCATGTCATCTGGGGGCTTAGAACTCAGCCGTCGAAAGCCACAGGACACACCCCTTTTTCCTCGTTTACGGGTCAGAAGCTATACTCCCTGCAGACATCATGTGGCTCTCTCCCAGAGTCGAGACGTACGACGAAGGAGAAGCGGATGAAGCTAGGCAGCTGGAACTGGATACACTTGACGAAGCCAGATGCAGTGCCCTAGTTCAGTCAGCCCGCTATCTGCAGGGTATCCGGCGCTATCACGATCGCAATGTACGCGAGCGGTCATTTAACATCGGTGACTTGGTCCTCCGCCGCATCGAGGATGAAACTGGCCTACACAAGCTCAATTCCCGGTGGGAGGGTCCCCTCATCGTGTCAGCAGTAACAAGACCAGAGTCATATCGCCTCCAGTACCCTAATGGATAGGAAGTTCCTAACTCCTGTAACATAGAGCATCTCCGAAAATTCTACGCCTAGTAGAAGTTGCAAGCTGTATGTCATCTTTATTATGAATAAAGAGTTGATTTCGCCGTAATTCAACTACTTTCGTGCATGTTTTAACTCAGTGGCTCCGCCACGGGTTATTACATTTTTTCGCCTAATTAAACTCGGGGGCTTCGCCACGAGTAGTTATACTTGGGGGCTTCGCCACGAGTCCTTGTACTTAGCTCACTTATACTCGGGGGCTCTGTCGCGAGTACTTGTGGCTAGTATAGCCCACAAAGCAGTGTATTCAAGTACTTAACACGCTCCTTTTATTCCGGCCGTTGCTAAGACTACTCGACAGAGAGCGTTAAGGCACCTGCCGAAGGGGTTATCAAGCCCATAACTCGGTTAAGTTATTCCCTACCAACACGTAGGATGACAACTAAAATTGCTCGGGCTCCTAAGCCCACAGGCTAGCTTCAAGTACCGTTCGACTTGGTAAATCCAAGCTAAGTTTTCTGCTCTACGAGCACCTTTTTTGGAACGTCAAGTTATTGACTACATCCAAGCCGATGCTCTTGGAGTAGCTTAACCCAAACGTCTCCAAACTGTCTAAGTCCAGCATACATCGCAAAAAGATACACGCTGATGAAAAGATCAATTAGGCAAATTTATATACATATGAAACAAGTAGCACAAAAATTCTGATATCACAACATTATTCCTGCTACATCTAACCATCTTGCTCCAGGCTTTCGGCGATCTTGTCGGCAATGGGCTCGACTTCTTCACGATACTTCGTGAATTGTTCCACAGAGCAGTCAGCCGCCATGCCTTCGGCGAGTGGTTCCAACTTTGCCTTGGGCCAGTACGACTTCACCAGTGCGAGCGCCTGCGAAATATATGTCCTGGTGGCCTCCACGATGTAGCTGGCAACCTTTTGGGGAGTCGCTCGAAGCTTCTCCAGCAAGGATTGCTCTCCAGTTTCACCTTCAGCGAAGAAGTCCACCATCTCCATGACCGCTTGGGCAGCAGGCTTGAAGTCTTCGAGATCTTTGTCCATCTGCTGCTTATCAGCGTGCATATTCTTGATCTGCTGCAAGGCCTCCTTGTACTGGACATCTGTGTCCTCCAGGATCTTCTACAGGCGCTCAACGTCATCTGCGCAACGGTAAAAAGATTCTTCAGATCTATAATTAAATTTTCTTTCTTTTGCAATGTGGATTTCAGTTCTGCGCGCAAGAGAAAAGAAGAAGTATCCGAGGAAAACTCCCAGCAAACTACTCGAACATCATACCAACTAAGGGACAACAAGACAGAGCAGCAAGTTACCTTTGTGTGCTTTGGCCGCCTTCTTGTTCTTCTCGATGAGCTGGGTCTTCTCCTTTTTAAGATTTTCAAAGGTATTCTCAAAGGTTGAGGCTTCCCGAGCCCGATCGGCTTCCAGTCGCTCGAGTTTTTTCTGCAGCTCCGAGTTCCTGCGAACCTCCTCGGAGATCTTGCAGTCCTTCTCTTGCAGCTGGAGGAGACCGTCCTGGAGGAGCTTAAGTTTATTTGATTTCTCCTGGGACCGGTCCATCGGATTCTACAATATACAAAAGCAGTCAGTATTCATCAGACAAAAAACAGAGGAAAAGAGAACTACTGAAGGAAGGTGGATACTCACTGTGGTGAACTCGTACAAATCCTTGAAGACGTCAAGGACATGATCCCTTTTCTCTTTGGAGAGATCGGGGTCCTCGATCAAGTCATCTGCCGCCTCCGCGCTGGGCTCTGACCTACTCGCGGCACCTACATCCCCAGCACCAGGGCCTATTGTGCTTGTGGTCTGGGCGATGCTGGTGCCAGGGTCTGTAGTGCCTGCAACACTTGCATCCTGTGCGCCTGACTCCTTGGGCAGCTCGCCTGCCACTCCGCCCACGGTCATGAGCGTCGCCTCGGGAAGAACGGTACCGGGGGGCCGAGGAGGCACGATGGGCTCACCTTCAAGGAGATCAGACACCGGTGGCTCCATCTCCACTCGCTCCGCATCAGCTCCAATCGACGCTAATTCTTTCTCCGCCTCGACATTGGTGGCCGGAAAAGACGGAGGAGGGGGAGGAGGTGCAACCGCATCAAACGCTGCAACATCCGCACTCTTCCCTTGCTCGGGGGCTTGGGTAGCTGGGACTTTTTCAGGGTCCCCCAAGTCCAGAGCAGAGGAAGGGCTGTGAAAAGAGGATACATGTCAACTACTCGACAAGATGAATTACAAAAGAGACAGTCAGGTACTCGAAGACTTACGTGGAGGACCTCTTGGTCACCATCTTCTTGAGGCCTGCCAGCCGTGGCCCTCGAGCAGTTCCCTTCCCCGAACCGCTAGCAGGTTCCTTTGGTGGAACTTGCGAGGAGGTCGCCGGGATAGAACCACTCGGGCTCGGCGATACGTCAACAGCTGAAGGGTCTACCGCACTAGGCTGGACTTTGGGTTCCAGTGCGGCATCACCCCCAGAAGGGCCTGACTTCCCCCCGTCCTTGGGACGCTTGGACAGAGGGGAGGCGGGTGGACTGAACACAAAGAGAAGGAATATCAACAAAAACGCCAAAAAATCGACAAGGGAAGACTCGAGAATAGAACTTACCTGGGGTTATCGTCCGAATTACCACCAAGGACAAGCTTGCGCTTTCTCACTGCTGCGCGCGCCTTGGTTGGGTGGCTTGGCACCTCCAGGCTACCACTCGACTCCTTGCCCGATTTCTTCAGCAAGTCTGCCGGAGGAACATCATCGTCAGAATCTGTCAGCTCTTCATCAGTTATCGGATCACGATCTAAACGACTGGTCTTGAGCATCTGAAACGCACTCGGCTTGAGATGATCAGCTCGAGGCACATCAGGATTTGGAGCAGGGCAACGATACAACTCCACATGTCCCTGCAAAACAATACAGCACAAGATCGACGGTCAGTAATAATTCGCATCTACAAGGTACTACAAGTACTCGATAAAAGACTACTCGCCGGCTTTGGTGGATTGGTTGCGCTGAACAGCGTCGGGACATATGGGACCGTATTCGCATCGAGTAGTACTCGTTGAACACGGTTCAGGGCCGTTCGCGAAGGGAGGACCTCTGCAGTCAAGCGAGATGGGTCGTTACTTCCTAAGTACTCAAACCCAAATCGGCACCTCTTCTGCAGCGGCATGATTCGCCTTTTGTACATGGTGGCTAGAACAGATACTCCGGTTAGACCAGCATCCTTGTGCTCCTTGATCAGCTAGAGCAGTTCAGTAACTTGCATCATCTGATTGGGGTTCAGCTTCTCATTCCACTCGGGTCTCCACACTGCCTTCCCTGGAGTCCTCTCAGGCAGTGCAGGTGAATGGTTTCCATTGTAGAACCACAAGGATCTCCAGCCTGAGTGGTTTGTGGGAAGGGAGTAATGGATGTACTCCTTTCCCTTCCCCTGCTTGAACTGGATACCAGCTCTGCCAACTAGATATTGTCTATCTTCAGAGGGTTGTTGGCGGAGGTGAAAGAAATAGCGAAAAAGATCGAAATAGGGCTCGATGCCCAGAAAAGCTTCACAAAATTGGACAAAGATTGAAAGATGAACAATGAAGTTAGGGTTCAGGTGATGGACCTGAATACCCCAGTGATAAAGCAGGCCGCGGAAGAAATTAAAGGCGGGGAGGGCCAACCCCCTTTCAACAAAATGCTCGAAAAGGACGGTCTGATCTACATTTTCTTGCGGATAAAACTGACGGAAAGAGGGTCTTCATTGGACCAGTTCCTCCGATTGAAGAAGCCCTTGCATGACCAAGTTAATGAGGTTAGCATGGGAGCACTTACTTCTCTCCCAGTCGCTGGTCGGTGAATCATCTTTTTTCCCCTTGTTCGCCGGTTTCTTGTTCCCCATCTTGAATGTCACGAGCCGCTTCACGCCCATACACTCGAATTTTGAACCAATTAATTTTCAGGGAAAACCATCAAGGTAGATCACACTAACATTTACATACATTATGTTTACACAAGTTTTGTATATAACACTGTTCAGTATGCTACGTTCTTTTGGATCTTTTTTCCAAACCTCGGGATTGGATTCAAGGCTCGGGGCTGCGGGACACGTGTCATCGATGGCTTATTTTTCAAAAATTTGGAAAATAAAATGAAGATTCAAGACTAGTGAGACTCTCAGTCTGATTCTTCGATTCAACCTAAGGCTCGGGGGCTACTCCATATGGAGTGTGATTTGCATCGCACCCCATATAAAGAAGACTTGAAAGTACTCGGGGCTAGAGCACCTCAAAGCCTCGAGCATCCAAGAAAAGTACTCGAAAGAC
Organism: Panicum miliaceum; assembly: GCA_032594955.1. Classification (NCBI taxonomy): domain Eukaryota; kingdom Viridiplantae; phylum Streptophyta; class Magnoliopsida; order Poales; family Poaceae; genus Panicum; species Panicum miliaceum. Next base: position 12,362,914 of record CM064061.1, read on the forward strand.
ATCTTCAAGATGGAGTTTCAGCAGAAACTGAAGGATGACTTCCAGAAATACTCGAAGCCTGCAGTACTCGGCTATGAAGAGCTCGGGGGCTTGTCAGAACCGGGGCAACGGGACTGCACGTGTGGCGTAGAACAATCTAGAGTAAGGGATGGGGCATGTCCCATACTTTATCTATATGTAAAGTACTCGTAAGCTAGTACAACTGGTCGGTACAGAAGGAAACTACCTGAGAGTACTCGGTTAAGACTCCTAGGCTCGTACCAGACCAGAATTTCCATGTAATCCTGCCCCCCGGGATATATAAGGGCGGGCAGGGACCCCTCCAAAGCACATCGTGCATAACGCATAACCTCCAAGGCAATACAAACCATACAGGACGTAGGGTATTACGCCTACTGCGGCCCGAACCAGTCTAAACCCTTGTGTTCCTTGCACCATCGAGTTTCTGATCTTGGCGACACCCTACCTACAACCTACCACCTCGGTAGTATCCCTCAGTGGCCTTGCCGGTAAAACACCGACACACCGCCATCCGGCCGCACCGGATGCGCCTCCGGTTTTGAGGCCAAACCGGTCAAACCCTCTCGCACGCCCCGCAAGGCGCGACTCACCCCGATTTTGAGGCCAAACCGGTCAAACCCTCGATGGCAACGCGTGTCCGACCTCCCGCCAAGTGCCATGACGCCTTCAAGTCTTTCGCACTCCCGCCGCACGGGCAACCTACTCGAACTTGCCATCGCCATCCTCCCTGACCCGGCCGATGCTGTCTCCATCCCGCCATGTACTCTTGCTCTTCCGTGCACCACGTGGACCGCCCATGACTCCGCCCGGACTCCTCGGGTCCCTCGGTCCAAGCCTACTCGCGTTCATCCTTCACCACTCTCGGTCCATCGGCATGAACCTTTCGCTTGACCTTCACCACATGCCGTCGACCGCCACTTCGCATCCTACGCCTGCACATCACGAACCAAGAGATACATCCACACAAGATATATATGTTTACACACCACAACTCAACGCACACAACACAACACTTCCGGTTAGTCATTAGCACAATCAAGCATATATGACATATCGACTAAACCGGTAAAGCTCCAAATCATCTAGTCAATCACTCATCACATATTAGACCAAGGCTCATCTCAATTTCGTCTCTCAGCAGATGACTGTTGTCGGTATTTTGCTTTCTCAACTTCATTCAATTTCTACCCACTCCTCTTTGAGTCTAATTTTCACTACACCGGTAGCAATTGGTAGGGCCTCAGGAGCCCGTTCTCGACCGTGTGCTAACGTGAAATAGGAGCTTGTGTTCGGGCGGGATTGTAATAAGGGTGCACTCCTACCACTACTTTCAAGTGTGTAGAAGCATTTAGCAGCAGTCATGCCAAACGTAGGGGATGTTTGGATCCAGAGACTTATTTTTAGTCTGTGTCACGTCGGATCTTTGGATGCCAATTAGAGGGACTAAACATGATCTAACTATAAAACTAATTGCATAAATGGAAACTAATTCATGAGACGAATCTATTAAACCTAATTAATTCATCATTAGCATATGTTTACTGTAGCATAACATTATCAAATCATGGACTAATTAGGCTTAATAGATTCGTCTCATGAATTAGCATCTATTTATGAATGGGTTTTATAATTAGCCTATATTTAATACTTCTAATTGATGTTCAAACATTCGATGTGACATCGAACTTATTTTTAGTCCCCTATCCAAACAGGCCCGTAGTTCTCTAGCATGCAGAAGATGAAGATGTTGTGTGGTCCAGCATTGGCCGAGTTCTGAAACGTCGACATCCAACGCCGACATGTTACATGTAGGTGATGAGACCCAAAATAAAGTAGGCTTAAATATTCTGCCCTCCGTGCTAGCTAGGCTGCTAACTCAGCTTGTATCAACACCAACTTAATTTTATAGTTCTGTACATGTCGGTGTTACTGATAACATTTCAGCAGTGTAGGAATTAAAACTTAACTCAGTACTTAACTAATCTAGCACCTAATACATCGTAAGCACAACTTAATAAACAACACTAGTAAAGTTTAGATCTAGACCGGGAGCGTAGACGCAGTTCTGACCATCTTAGCTGGCGACGGGGTTAGTGTAGTTGTTCCCATAGTCGTTCTTGGTGTAGAAGGATGTAGAACTTTGCTGTAGATCACGACATCCTCCAGACCTCCACTTGTTTGCCCGACGACGATGACGATGGTCGACGACTGTAGTGGGGTGGCTAGGATTTTGGTTAGGTTAGAATAGATTCTAAAAATGTCAGATCTCACTATTTATTTTGGCTTGACCTAGGTGACCTAGGATCGCAACCACGAGTCGGTTGCGCCTTCGATCATGCGTGGAACAGGGTCTTATCTCTTCTTATCGTTTTCCCTTCTTTTTCTCGGCGTTTTGACCAACGGAAAATTTCAACAAGCAGATCATCGCTTCAACAGGACCACGCGCGACATATGCACCTGCTTGCCTCCATAACAGTGGCCGCAAAATCATTCATTGACTTCCAACCACTTGCGGAACTGCAGGTCCAGCAGAGGCCGCAAAATCATTCATCGACTTTCAACCGCATGTGGAACAGCAGGTCCTGCAGCTTGGAAGCAATCGGGCAGTCACCTATCATCATTCATTGACTTTCTGCTGATATGAAATCCCACCATATAAAAAATGCATTTCCTATGCCTCCCAGACCTAAGTTAAGTGGATATATACACACACACACATACACACGCTTGTTATGGCCCGGAAGAAAATGGGATTATATGGAAGCGAAAAAGATGACTTGGGAGTGGGGGTGTATATATATAAGAGGCACATGAGAACAACCTCTACATTAATTGAGCCTTGCCATAAAATTGGCTATCAGAGGACGGGGTGCGAGCATTCTTCTTCTTTTTCTTTTGACCGAGGAGGTGAAAGTTAATCCATAGTGCCAAAGATAACTAAAAAAGATGGGCCCTGAGCTGGAATGACCTACTCCTACCTAACTAGCCAAACTCGAGGAGATTTCTAATTTAGCTATTGTAGTCCAAGGCATGTTATGGATATCGTCATTAATTTTCATGTTTCGAGTATTGTTAGGAGTCGACACGAGTTGCTCGTGATACACATCCATTCTAGAAGCAGCTATTATGTACTTCATCCATTTCAAATTAATTATTATTTTACCTCAAATATTTCTATCTTTGACCATATATTCCTAGAAATTTGTCCAGCACAACAGCATGTGAATTATATATTATGAAAGTATTTCTCATGATGAATCTAAAATTATAAATATTATGATGTTAAACTATGCAAATTTCTAGAAATTGACAGTCATAAAAAAGTGTCCTTATTATGACAAAACTAGAATTACAATTAATATGAAGTGGGGAGTATATGTAGTCCTTTTGTACTCTACTAGTCTCTATACATTCTTTTTTTGCATGATCCCATCTTTCTCTACTCCATGGATCCCATTAATTAGGATTGCATAAGCACTAACAAATAGTTTGCAGAAAAAGTAGAAAAAAAGTATTACTCCTTCTGTTTTAGAATGTAAGATGTTTTAGTTGTATCATAATATAAGTCAAACTTCTTTAGTTTTGACAAAGTTTGTTAAAGAAATACTAAAGATCTACAATAGAAATAAATGCATTATCATGTTATGGTGGATTTAATTATACTAATTTGATGTTGTAGGTGATGGTGTATTTTCGTAAAAAAAAATAACTAAAGTTATAGAAATTTGACTTAGAACAAACTTAAACATCTTGCATTTTGAAACAGATGGAGTAACAAACAAATGGCAAAATTCCTTCTGAAGTTTGCAATTGCTTATCATACACATAATTCATCTTGTGCCTTTTAAAAAATATAACAATATAGCATTTTGAGCGATGATATTTTTTTTGAGAACGTGCCTTAGCACGTATTTTATTAAGAGGGGGGAGAAACGGGTACAATAGTATGCCAGTCCGTACCATCTAAGCATCGCTAGGATGGTTAGAACGAACCGGCCGAAAACAATACAAAAAATACTATTACATAGGAACCCATTTGCGACCTAGCTACCCACTCTTCCGTAACGCGAGGCACGCCGAGCACATGAAAACCAGCTAGCTCCCACAGTTTCCTTTCTTGAAGGATGGACTCCGAGAGTACCCAAGGCATCACCGCCTTTCTATCAACACTCTAGCATTACGCTCCTTCCAAAGCATCCAACTCACAAGCAGCACGAGCGAATCAAACGACTTCCTAGAGTCAGCTGCCAAGCGTTTACGAGAAGTAATCCACCAGTCAACGAAAGTAGACCTATCCGCAATAGGAGCAAGCGACACAAGTCCCAATGGCAGGAGCAGACGGTGCCAAATTTCTCTGCTGTAGGAGCACTGAACCAACAGGTGGTCAATGGTTTCCGAGCTTTGATCACAGAGATTGCAGTTGTCATGGTCCTGCAAATTATGCTTGAAGCGCCCTTGCGCGGTCCAGCACCGATTATGCAACACTAGCCACCCGAAAAACTTGCATTTTGGAGGTGCCTTGGTTTTCATCAGGACCTTGGCTGCCGGGATGGTGGTCTGGCCCATGAACATAGCCCTGTAAGCCGATGCAGCTGAGTACTGCTGGTCCGCCGTCCAGCGCCACAAGAAGGTATCCTCGTCACCAGAGAGAGAGTGTGACTGTACCAATTCCCAGATTACCAAAAACTCCAGAATCACCTGTACCGTTGGCGCTCCCAAGACATCTCTGACCCAGAGGTTGTTTTGCAGACCATCAGTAACCGTTCTTGTTTTCCGAATCCTGACCGGCACCGCCTCAATCAGACATGGAGCTAAGAGCTCAATGGAAGAGCCATCTAACCATTTGTCTGTCCAGAAAAAGTTTTCCTACCATTGCCAACTCGAATGGTTACTAATGCCACCTATGGTCAAAATGGAATCCAGAACTCCTAGAAATGGATTCCTAGTGGTCCAGAACTCCTACTACCCACCCACCTATGGTCAAAATGGATTCCTGGTGCCTTCCAAACCTAAATTACTCTATGCTATGGCATATACTCTACTAGGGATCACAGCTAGAGAGATGGGCATCTGTACCGGGCATATGCTCTAGTTTGTACCGGTCGGGCTGACCGGTACCAGCTGGCCGGTACTAACTGGAGGGGCCTTTTAGTACCGGTCGTTGCGACCGGTACTAGACGCGCCACCCAAAAAAATAAAAAAATATTACAAGCTCAAGGAAGGTCTGCACATGCGCATCAGCCCAAGTCACAAGTCACACGAATTTTTCACGCGTAAATGCGCTGATTCTAACCCATGACCTCCAGCCTCGCGTGTAGCTTCCTCACCATCCCACCTATGCACCACACATGTGACTAGATGGGATGTGCTTTCCTTTTGAACTAATCCGTGGAGCACCATTTAGTACCGGGTCAAGACACCACCCGATACTAAATGTCACCTTTTAGTACCGGGTGGTGTCTTGCCTCCCCCCAACCATTTTAATACCGGGCCAAGACATCACCCGGTACTAAAATGACTTCGTGCTAGTTTAGTATCGGATCAAAATATGTCTGGTACTAACGTAACCTATGGGACGAAAGGTCATTTCTCTAACAGTGGATAATCCCTAACAAAATTATAAGTCACTGAATAGGAATGTCTATATATAGCTTTGGGAGGACAAGCGAAAGGATATCAGTATATAGAGAGGCACATGAGAATGACCGCTGGGGGTATACAGATACTACCTACTACACCGTAAAGACAACAAGTATAGGCTTCTCTACTTGGCCATAAATTGCCGCAGAATACTGTATGAGTAGCTTTAAATATATGGAGGGGAATGTGAATGAAGAAAAAAATTGAGTCAAACACAAAATCCTTTAAAATATGATATCCCGCCTTGATTTATAGAGAATTGGATTGAGCAACAATTGCATGATCTGGATGCGAAACGGGACCCGGCGTCCCGGGTATAGCCGCCACTACTTTTCTTCCGAGTGCACGTTGTTGAAGCATTAATTAGTAGCGGTCATGCTCTTGTACAGTGACGGAGGATGGAAGAAAATTCAGGTACGGCCAAATCGTCATATCAAATTATGCCTGTGATCAAAGGTCGTCAAATCTATAACCCACCAGCATAGGTTCATTAAAACAACTAAGAAACAAAGGGCATATGATTTTGTACCAAATTGACAATGTAAAAGAAACTGCAGATTGCAATTTCTACCTCTTAATTTGGTTTTGCCCATTACTTTTTATTCCCCGAATCCATTGTGACCTCTGCCAAAAGAAGCAGCAACAATAATCAACAAATGAGAGGCCCACAAAACTTTTTTTTACATTAAGGAAAACATCCGGTCTTGAACAATCACAAAACTGGACAGCCCAATAACGGTTCAAGTCTTTCTTCTTCCTACGTCTCCTTCCACTCGCACACAGCTCGAACTGAACTATCATCCATGGCGGCCGGTGTGGAGGCAGAACCAGGAAGGTGGTTCTGAGGGGGACTTATGCAAAATCGAGGTATGGCCATACCTCGACATATCGGGTCCTCCGCCCCTGCTCTTGTAGATTGATACAAGATGTCTGGACGTGCGTGATCGAGATGTCAAGTACGGCCTTCTCTCATCAGTGTCTGACGTCTTCTCAGCTCTAAGACATGCAAGGTGTTTTTTTCCCTTTTTGTTTTGAGGACACGTCTCAAGCAAGTATCTCAACTCTCACAAACGTCGAACTCATATTCACTGCTGGAGATCAGTCGCGAAGAGCGAAACTAGTACACATCCATGTCGATCGTGCTAGAATAATATAATGCAGCCTCTACAATGTTTGGGAGAGGAACAAAAGCACGAGATAGAAGTTCTCTCCAGTAAACGGGACACGCCACTGGAGATTGGACGTGAAGTTGTGAACAATAGTGAATTTTCAGTCCATTCTCTGCACAAACAATTAAACAAATGATTAACAAATTAACCCAGCTTCTTTCGAAGCGAATGGCTGCGGCCGGGGACATAAGCTCCCACTAATAATGAGAAAGTTGTTATTTTGGTATCTAGGAAGAGGGGTTTTATAGATAACTTGGCATTGCAAAAACAATGGAAAATTATAGCATTTCTTTTATTTAATAAATGTCATTTTATAAACTGTATTTTGTTGTGGGTATGCAATAATTAAGTTGATAGCCTGTCTCGTTCAGGGGTGACCGGCCGGTTTAAGATGGAAGGATGTGTCATCTCCATCACCTGAATCGATCATTTTGTAGGCATCAACTAGAAAACCAACCCCATTTATGTAGAGTTGTAGAGTAAAACATATCATCCTCCTGGAAGGAACATCATCAGCTGGCCGGCTCCGAGAGCCAAAAGCCTCGTGCATACCAAGCGAGAAAGAAGCGACAACCAAATGACATGCATGATTATATTAGGCAACCAGCAGCCCGCTGAAAGAGGGTTTTGGCTATGTTTCATGTCATATTATTTATTCATGGATTGTTTAAAAATGATGGCCTTTATTTTTTAAAAAGGGCACCCAACAGACATCATACTAAAACAGACTATGATACTCCAGTTGAGCATTATATATATCTTGCCCCCAATAATTTGTTGGCGAATCAGAATCAGATGTGTTGGATAATATTCTAATAAGCCCATATAGTATCAGGGTGCATTATCCAAATGATGAGCAGTACATGTTTAAAGTCGACTAATATAAAGGTCACGCTACAGCTAGCCTCAGGGCATGACAAAGATGATCGAGCTGCGTCCTAACGTCGACGAGACAAAATATTTCCATGGTGATAAAAAAAAACTGGTGTTTCTTTTTTTATTTGTTGGTGCATTGTGGAGGTTGGCTCAAGTACAACTTCCTCAGATCATAAATAACAGTCTAAAGTCAAACTTTTTCTAACTTTAACCATAAAATATCTAGATTTAATATGGATTAAGTATAAGATTCCTTATAAAAATAGTTTCATGAACTAACTCTTTTCATTCACATGATATATCTTTATAGATAACTATTCAATGTTTTTAATTTATGACAAATATAGATAACTATAAGACATTACTAAATGGCTGACGATGCAGTAAGCTATACATACATGATTATTAAGCCGACGGGCTGTCTAGTTCAGGGTGGTGCGGCCGGGCGTACGACTGAGCTCTGAGCAGGACTGGTGATGGATGCACCGTCGCCAACACCTGACTGCGGCCGTGGGCATCAACTAGGAAACCAACCCCGTTTAATTTGGGTAGGTTTCCTGCAGGAAGAAGGAACGCCAGTTGGGCTCCGAGTCAAAAGCTACAGATAAAGCCTAACAACACACCAAGCGAAAGAAGTGGCCGCGCATGATTAGGCAATCAGCATTCAGCAGCCGGCGCTGATGGAGGGGGTTGGGGGCGTCGTTTGGCTATGTGTTCATGTCACATTATCTATGGCTTATTACAAAAGACACCCTAGCTAATAAAGGGCGTGATGATTGTTGGAGCATCGTATCCTGTCCTAATGCATGATTTGGTTGGCAAAGCAGAGGTGTAGTGTTTGTTGGATAAGTGCCTACCAAGTCCAAATACCATCCAAAATGAGCTGTACCTCTGTACATGATGGAAGTTCACAGTACTGGCTAGCAGTATACTCCCTCCGTCCTATAATAAATACACTTGTGAAGTTCAAAATTTATCCTAAAATAACTATACATCTACAAATAGGATAAACTAACTCTATTTGTCTTTTTCTACTTTCTCTTCTCCCAAGGTGCAATGATTACCTCTTTATAGGGGTATATATGTAATTTTATATGAAACTTAATGTTTTTATTTAAACTCTAGAAGTGCATTTATTTTGGGACGGAGGTAATTTATTTTGGGACGGAGGTAGTACATGCTTCTTCTGGAACTAAAGAAAAAAAAAGCAGACTGTAACAGAATAGGAGCTGCGTGCTGACGAGCCAACGATGGGACGACAGCATTTCCGGCTGTGACGGGGAGGCACAGCAAGCAGTGCTTCATTTTGGTTCAAGCGCCGGGCGGTGCGGAGATTATTTTCTCGTTTTACAATGGTTCGGTACGGGCGTACGGCCGGTGCGCATTTTGGGGCCAGAGGATGTGACCACGAGACGTACTACGCAGCTGCTCTGCAGGCTCTCCGGTGCACGCGCACCGAGGATCGAGGGCACATGCATGTGGCAGCCGCTCCACACTCTGCCGCCGCGTGAACGGCGCGGAAGTTAAGCGCTGTGCTCGGTCGATCAGGGATCCCGGGTTTACAGAGACGGAGCACATGCGTGTGGCAGCGCGGGGAGGCAATGCTCTCTACTAGTAGTATGATGCTAGTCTTTACAACTCGTGCTCTTTAGTCCAGCCGCAACGACAGTGGGGCAGTTGAGTGCGAAAAGGATGCAGTTGCTACCAGGGTAGAGAGAGTAACGTGAGGGACAGCACACAGCAGTTCCGGTCGGTGCAAAGCGGCCAGAGGTTGCTTCCTTCCATGTGGGCACCATCGAAGGAACCATTCACGCCCCTGCCCTTTTCTCACGAGGAAAGGCATGCGGCAACAGCCAGCCCCACCGCCGCACTAGCACTGGCACCATTTTGTTCGTCTTATCTGCTTTTATCTGCTTTTAGCTTTCTCGATTTATTCTCTTTCGCAAAATACTATTGAATTAGTCGAAATCTGCCTACTAAATTGACATCTGAAAGCGCCCTTATCAGATGACGAGGAAAAGAAAGGAAGCAAGGAAAAGGGCCGGCCCATCCACCACCGGTGGTGCGGGGCCCGCCGGCGCGAGCAACGTTCCCTCCACTACTCTCCTGCAGCACGCTGCGCCACGTCACCGGGAAAGCTAGAGGGAGAAACGAGACGAGACGTACCCGTCCGTCGATTGATGGATTAATCAATCGATCAATCAATAGCGGTTCCATGACCAGCACGCCTGCCGTAACCACCACCCTAATCACCCGTAGTCACCACGCTAAGCGCGCTCGCCGATGCAATTAACACCCTGCGCGGGCGTTGCTGTTGGCGTACTGTAGCTGGACGCGCGCGACCTTGCCCTCCCCGTCCCCGTTCCGTCGGTCGGTCTCCGTCCCCGTCTCCGCCTACCGGGCGGACAGGCTACCCGACACCGCAGGAGTAATACGGCGAGAGCGGCAGGGCGCCGCCCGCCCGCGCGCCATCATTGCCCGGCGCCGCGGCTCCCCCTTCCACACGCGTGCGGGGCGCAGCGCAGCACAAATAATCACGAGCCCCGCGCGCGCACCATTCACTCGCGCACCCGCGGTCGTCAGCTCTCGCAACGGCAGGAACCAGGCACCGCACCGCCGCCTCGGAGCGGAGAGGGTGGGAACTGACAAGTCTGAGAGGAAAAAGGATCCGGCGCCGGCCATAGCCGGGGAAGGAAGAAGGGAGGGATGGAGCAGTACGAGGTGGTGGAGCAGATCGGCCGGGGCGCCTACGGCTCCGCCTACCTCGTCCTGCACAAGGCCGAGCGAAAGAGGTGAGTCCATTTCGAACGACTCTCCCTGCCTCTCTGCTTCCTCTGGTTGATTTCTCGGCTCCCGGCTCTGCACTTGTCCAACCGATTCCTGATTCCTCCATACCTCTCTCACTCTGTTGTTGCCGCCGCCGCCGGTTGCCGCAGGTACGTGATGAAGAAGATCCGCCTCTCCAAGCAGAACGACAAATTCCAGCGGACCGCCTACCAGGAGGTAACATAAAAACCCTTCTACGATTGAGTTGAATTGATTCCCCATTCCGCTCGAGCGGTCTGCTCCGGCGGCGGCCATGTCCACGCCTGCATATGCACCAACCATAGCCTGCTGCTGCTGCTGCAATAACAACTAACAAGTAGAAAAAAAGGAAACGAACAGTTTGTGATCCTTGAGAAAGAACCAAAAAAAAATTGCCGCTGTTTTTCCCGAATTCGCGCCCGATTCAGTTCATTCTTTCGTTCGAAGAAGCAAGTGACGCGGGTACCTGCTCTGCTCTCGCTTCCCGCTGCAGATGTCCCTGATGGCAAGCCTCAGCAACCCGTACATCGTCGAGTACAAGGACGGATGGGTGGACGAGGTACGCCTTCCGTGCTAAATTCAATTCATTCCGCGGTTCCGCCCAATCCTTAAACTCCTCCCCCATGCTCCACTGCACCTGTGTCGCCACGATACCGAACTCTAACTCGATTTATTCGGTGGTTGCAGGGGACCTCCGTCTGCATCGTCACAAGCTACTGCGAAGGAGGGGACATGTGAGCGACCCCCCTCGCATTCTTTCTTTTTCTTCTTCTTTTGGTAACTCCTCCGTTGCTGGTAGGGATTACCATCCTTCTTGTCCTAACTTTAGTACCAACATTGGAATTACAGGGCGGAGAGGATCAAGAAGGCAAGGGGTGTCCTCTTCTCTGAAGAGGTAATAAAAGCAGTTACTATTGGTGGAATTTACAGCTTCACCCAAAAGAAATGGAGATTGGTTCACGGTTGTAAACTTATTACCTCTGCCATCTCATGTGATGCTAGAGGATCTGCCGGTGGTTCACGCAATTGCTCCTCGCCCTTGACTATCTGCACTGTAACCGTGTGCTCCACCGCGATCTCAAGGTTAAAAAAACAAATAAATTTACCATCGCTCGCAAGTTTGTAGGTCAATTTGTTAGGTATCGAGAATCATCATATCACCTAACACCTCACCTCCTCATTTCCTGCTGCCCTGCAGTGTTCCAACATTTTATTGACAAGGGATAACAACATCAGACTTGGTAAGATGGGGATAGTATGTATAACTTCTGAATTACTGAGTCTGTCTTTATCAGATGACAGTATAATTTTCCCTCTCTTTTGGCAGCTGACTTTGGGCTGGCGAAACTGCTCATGGAGGACCTTGCCTCATCGGTACGACTCACCCTCTTACAAGCATTTCTTATGTGAAATGTACTGGCAAAACACATTTCAGGGTAGAAATTAGGACATCATACACAATTCTTCCACTAGTCATGTACAGTTCGCACACTGAAGGGCAGCATATATTACTCCATGATTTTTGTCACTAGTATGTACTGTATGGCATTTCATATTTCAGTCACATTATTTACAACAGATCTTGCAAATGGGTGGGATTGTTTGTTTCAGCATATATATTACTCCATGATTTTTGTCACTAGTATGTACTGTATGGCATTTCATATTTCAGTCACATTATTTACAACAGATCTTGCAAATGGGTGGGATTGTTTGTTTCAGCATATTTGCACTAAAATCCCAAGGCCCAAGAACATGCTGAGCAATATTTTGATGAAAAGAGTTCATAATGGCTCTGGGTTCACAGATTAAATTTCAATGTATGCAATTTTTCAGGTCGTAGGAACCCCAAACTACATGTGTCCAGAAATACTAGCAGACATACCTTATGGATACAAATCTGACATATGGTCACTTGGTGAGCTCCCCATACTTCTCTTAAAAGCTGACTTCTGGTCTTGTATTATGATGTATGCATGTCAGAAATAAACAGTTGTGGAAACCTTGTTTATCTTTTACAATCAGGTTGCTGTATGTTTGAGATTTTGGCACACCACCCTGCATTCAAAGCTACAGTAAGTGCTGATACAATACTGCTAAAGGATAACTGCTCCAATATGTATACAGTCTGGGAAACTTATGAGCTATTTCCCTTTGTATTTTGTGAAGGACATGGCAGCATTGGTTAACAAAATAAACAGATCTTCAATATCTCCAATGCCCCCAATATACTCATCAGCACTGTGAGTACCTAATCTATGAGTGCCTGATTATGGATTATAAAAAAAAATCTACTAAACTTGAACTTTTCTTTCTCAGGAAGCAGATAGTGAAGAGCATGTTAAGGAAAAATCCAGAACATAGGCCTACAGTAAGTCTAAAAAAGTCAGTTACCTGTTTCAATCAAAGGCACCGACACAAGACTAACATTCCCTGAAAATTTTACAGGCTGGAGAACTATTGAGGCATCCACACCTGCAACCATATCTTGCCGAATCATGCAGCTGTTCACCAATCTATCTTCCAGTGAAGCCCACCAAAAGTAACCTGGGGGACAAGCAGTCAAGGAAGCCAAGCAATGGCAGAAAGCGAACTGTCAAAGCCAATGGATCCAACGGAACATTAGAAACTGCAACTGAGCACACTGTGGAAGGAAGAGACAGCTCCACAAACTTTTCTGATGCATCAACCATTGGTACCCAGGAAGCCTTGATTTTGCACATGCCTGGGGATCTAGATGCCAGAAACAAAGAACCGCAGAGCAGCTATGTTTTATCACTTCAGCGTGCAGAAGAGAACATTATGGCGACAACTGATCGGCAGATTGATTCGCCCATACGTCTTAAAGCTATAAGAACCAGTAACGTAAAAGATGAGGCCCCCGTCAGTGCTTCAAATCAAAAGCCTGATGAGGCGCCAATACCAAATGAGGAATTGACAATTGGAGTTGTGCAAGAAGAAAGGAAGGATGTGAAACCACACTCTTATCAGGTACCAAAGCCAGGCTCAGGTGACACAACCATGACAGAGGAATCATCACCAATCAGCACGCTAAAACTCGCGCATACAGAAAGCGCACCTGCTGAGTGGGATCATCTGAACATAGTTCAGCAGAGAGCCGACGCTCTGGAGTCACTCCTAGAGCTTTGCGCAAAGCTCCTGGAGCAGGAGAGGCTCGAGGAGCTTGCAGGTGTTCTCCGACCATTCGGTGAAGGAGCCGTGTCGTCCCGAGAGACAGCAATATGGCTGACGAAGAGTCTCATGTCGCCACCGAAGTTTGGGGAGTCCCCAACAAAGCTTCTGTAACAGAGATAAATTTGAGGATTTCATTTTCGAAACCGCGTGCTATTTCAAGAGTGTACATAGCTTCACAAGAATCCATGATTTGTGATTAATGAGGCTTGAGTTTTATTTAAAATCTTGGTGTATATGGTTTGCATGACTCTGGGCATTGTGTGCATGCGCGGACTATTTATCAGCTATTTATTGTACAAAATAGCATGTGCTACTTGTCTGCTTCTACAAACCTTCAAGTAATAAAGGAAGTCATGTAAATTTTCATTCCTCATATGAACTCCAAACCATTGCTCAAATGTAGTTTTCATATAGCCTACCAACAGGAATTACTAAATGTCTGAATGGAAACACAGATTCAGTTCTGAATTTGTCTGCAGTAAAGTAAGGAACAGAGGCTGTTCTGAATTCTTATCGTTTCATTCTGATCTTGCAATGCTGAGCGAGCTAGAGTCAAAACTACTAGTACAACCAAGCGGGCATACCTCCTCAATCCTCATGATGTCACGTGGTAAACCCATCCTGGCTGTCGGCAGACTAGTGGCTGGCAACGGTCCTCTGCAGATCGAGCGCGATCTTGCCTGTGTCATGCTTCTTTTTTCTGCAGATCAACCCCCTTTCCGGGGCAGGCTTGCCAGCCTTTTCTTCAGCAGCGCCGTGAAAGGAGCCCTTGCCGTGCTCGGAAGCAACAGCCGACAAGGCTCTGTACTTGACTACTTATACCTTTGCAGGAGGGAATACGGGAAAATGCATTGCTGAGAGCACTCCAGCAGATTCTCTAAACAGCCCCTATCTCATGTTCAGAGAGTTAAATAAAAAATTGCACTACAGCAGACCCTCTACTATGCCCTCTATTTTGGGGAGGCACTCAAATTTCTTCTTCCACCCTCCATTCTGTAGGGAGTCCTCTATTATAATTTAGATTTGAGGGCTATTGCTGGAGTTAAGGAAAATTTAGAAACCCCTAACAAATAAAGTCAGCCTCCATTTAGCATTTAGAGGATCCGATTTAAGAGCTATTGCTCACATATTTCATTGAATAGTCGCACTGCGCCATGCTTCCATGCTAGGCCGAGCTATCCTTTCCTTTCATCCAAGGATTCTTCGTGCCTGCACAGTTCCAGCGCACGAGGTAGCGTCCAGCCCCGCTGCTGTACGACGGTCAGGAATCGACTGCTGAACCCTCGCTCCGGAAAGGACATTCGGGAGTGAAATCGGTCGATGGGACGGTAGTTGTTGAAATGTTGAGCAAGCCCGAGGGCGAGTGGCAGCGCCGCCGAGCTTTCCTGGTTACCAAAGGAGGTGGAGTATAGGCTCCTCTTTGGAGGACAATAGAAGATGGTGTTCACGGCGCAGTCCGGTCGTCGGCGGTGGCGACGGCAGACAAGCCGAGCCACAAGCCCGCAACAGCCGGCGAAGGCACCTAGCCCGCCTAGGTTGGGCAACTTGGGAAGGCAGGCGCCGGGCGCAAATGTTAGGGGTAGCGCGCGTGGGTGCGTGCCGTACCTGTCGCAGAAGTGTCCCCACGCACGCGGCCCGCCGTTCGTGGGCTGGTTTTCGGCCCATTAGTGCTCTTTCAAAGCCCAGTTATGCTATTTCTTTTTCTTTTCCTACTAAAGTTCTAATAAAATATCTTTTATTTTTATTCCAACGGAATAATTTTGTTCCATTGAAATATTTTTCTATTTTCAAGGGTAAGATTGGATCCAACTGAACAAATTTTATTTTTTATTCCGTTGAAATTTTTTTCCCAATAGAATAATTTTTATTTCAGCAGAATATTTTTGTTGCACTTATGGAGGAGCTTTTTTCCAATAGAATAATTTTTATTTCAGCGGAATATTTTTGTTGCACTTATGGAGGAGCTGCGGGCTGGTGGCACAAAAGAGATTCACTGCCTAGTTTGCCCCCACGCCTTTCTGCGACCGGTGGGTTCCGGATCACACCTGCAACCCGGAACAGCCCCCGCGCCGGGCGAAACTGTTTTTCCAGTTTGGGCCTTTGGTGGGGTGGCGAGGGGGTCGTCGATGTTTTGTCTTTTGGAAGCCCAGTAAACCCTATGTGGGCTCAGTGTAATGGGCCGTGGCATAAGCAATTTGGCCCACGAAGTCCGGTATCAGCTCCATTCTGCTGAGGTCACAATTACTCGACCATTGGCATCTAGGCTAAATCCTCATCTGATTTTCTCTTTTTTTTTTCCTCAGGCGTACTACCGAATCATCACCGGAGGCACCTAGAAGAGAGACCTGCTCCGCTACCCTACAGTGTTGAAAAATCACCTCAAAGTAAGATTCAGATATCGACATTGCTTCTCTTAAAGCGACAAGCACGACAGAGAAGACAGACAGCTAGGTTCAACTCAGCCCAAAAGGTAGAGAGGTGCTCGACCACAGCCTCTACCAGCCGGACAAGCACTCGGTCCGTCAGCCAAAAATTATGCCCCTACACTACACGATACCATCTCTAATTCTCTGCACATTGGCAGCAGGTAGAATATTGTTGCTAATATATGTATATATATATATAAACAATTAGCAACAGCATCAGTGGGGGCCGGCGCGCATGTCGGGAGTGGCAGCAGCAAATCCAGGACAGCGCATCTGTGTCGCCGGATATAGTAGCGGCGGGGACGAGCGACGTGCATGGCCACGCCGCGTCGCGGGGGATCGGAGCACGGGCGACGCCGCGCGCCGGCTCGATACGTGTCGGGCCGGAGCGGCGGCGGGCGGATCGATCGGTGCGCTTGGTGATGCTCTTATCTGGAGGGAGGAAAGGGCCCGGCCGGGATCCATCAGGTGGTGGTGTGCGTAGGTTGATTAGCCACGAAGGAACAAAGCCGGATTGGGCTTTGCATTATTCACATGCTGCGTTGCTCTCAATCTCGTCAGTAATATTCTATCTCCTCCTGGATAATAAGAGAATAATTTAGTCTCGTGCGTGGATGAGGATAATAAGGCCTTGATTGATCATCATGGAGTGAGCACACAAAAAACATATAAAATTAGTGGGTAGACCCCGCCAAAATTGTAATTTTAGCATATGTGGAATTGTGAGCATACAAAATTGTGTGCACACAAGAAAAAGCATATTTATTTTAGGACATGGTAAAAACAATGTTTTGACGCAAGAGTATGCATGCTAAACTTTGCCAAAATTGCAATTTTCTCCTAATTTGTTTCGGTCTCTGTATTTCTAGTGTTAGTTTGTGACTCAGAACATGGCAGATTTTAAAGCAAGATGATGCGTGGATTATTGCAGTTTATTTTTGTGGGATAGACTATAGACCGGATGGACATATATATTTTAACATAAACTTTTCTCTCTGAGCTGCAATATTATGCTCGCCTGCATGCACGTCGGAGTACACGCACACACGCTTTCAGCTGGGGCACCACCCCAAGTTAAGCTACCTCCTGAAAGCTTTCCCATCCCGGTCTGCATCAAACAGTCTCTCGATAGGGAAGAAATTGTTCCAAGGCCCCCACACCCCACAAAGCGAATAAGCATCGATGATCATGCGCGGACACGAGATCAAAAAGACAAAGAAGAAGAAGAAAAAAAACTAAAGCAGGAGACATGACCGCAACTCCTCTCTCAACTGATGCATCAGGCGGATCAGCAAATCAGCCCAGGCCAAACTGCACCTGTGTTGCATCCACAGCCACAAAACGATCAAAAAGGGATCGATCGGAGACCCCCTCCAAAAAAAATTAAAAAAATCGACCAGCTCTGGCATCAACCTAAGGATAGATAGATATCACGAACCCCGGCTGACAGTAACCTGCAACACAGCGTCCATGATTTACCAATTACCAGGCATGCATCCACTATCAGAGGAACTATCCAGTTCCACTTTAACTAGTTTCTTGCATGGAATGTGGAGGAAAGGATCATTAATTAGAGTATGCCGTGTTATATTATTGGTGTGGCTTTAGGTAGTGGGTCGCATAATTAGGCGTGTATGGGCCATTAACCTAACCCCCTGCTGAGCTGAGTTAGTGCTTGGACATTTCATGCGTGCCCCACTGAGGAACTACACATATTCTAGTAGGTTTCCATTTCTGACCAGAGGTTTCTGGTTGGGGTTTAGTCTACTGCCAATTGCTCCATCATGTGTTCCATCTAAGGCATCCTCTCTGCCCCAGCTTGAAGGAATAATGTTGGGAAAGAAAAGAAAACCTAGCTTATTGCATATCCCTCCATATCTCCATCTTGATGAGTTTCTTCACATCGTCTTTGCATTGCAAGTCCCAGGGCAACATAAAAAGAGCCAATGGGTATCCAAAGGTATGAATGTTTGTCTTGTGTGGATTAGTGGTTCAGCCTCAATGTTCCCCGGGCGCTGAAAAGTCGCCTCCTTTTCCGTCCATGCTGCCAAAGGGTTTTCACCTTTTTGCGCATCTTTAGTTTATTTTTTTATTTATGTAATAAATTGAGGAATGGTAAGTAGCCAGCTATTTCTAGTTAATAGTGTTCTCCTTATATAGCCTTCAGGGTCACGCAAATGTGCTTGATATATATTGCTATAAAAAATCATTACTTCTCCCCAAGATTTGGAAAATTCAAAGCAATAATAACTGAAAACTCATGTTTTTTAGTTCCTTTTGAGAAGTCCTAGGGAATGTCACTAATACCCTTTTATTCTATCTACTTAACATAACATTTCCCTTTAATATTCCTGTGTTTTTTCACCTAGATAATCTAAACACACATAAACTACTAAATTGAATTGCAGAGTAAGCCACATATATATTTAATACTTCCCCTGTTCTGAATAATAATAGATACGATTTTAGCACCCAACAAACTGAACAAAGTGATAGTTGTTCTTGGTTTCTCAAACTGAACAAAGTGATAGATCATCAGTTTTGAACCATGGAACAAAACCAGAATAAACCATGCATGGATACTGCTAGGGACGTGGGGTTCATAGGACAGGGCTAGCAACAGCTCCTGCAGGAACATCATATTTTATTTCATCCTAAAATGACCGTGTAAAGCACAAGTTAGGCAAGGATTTTTTTTTTTTTGCCTTGATAGTGGTTCACTAGTTTATGATAAAAACTTGAGCAGATGAGCTCAGTGAGAACCAAAGAGAAAAAGGAATTAGGGAGTTATCTGAAGAAGCAGAGAACGACCAAAACAGGGGACGGAAAGCAGGATATGCATTGGCTAATCTTTTTTATGGGATAATCTTCTTTTATACCGGTTGATTAATCTTTTATTCATTTACATAATGGGTCTTTGCTTGACATGATTATTCCTTTGAACTTTCACGCGCGCGCACCTAACACGGCTTGCAAAACAAGTAACAACTAACAACCATCCAAGAAACAAGCGGGCGACGACTTGGTTACACGATCGACATGGACATGAATCGTGATCGCTCGGAATAAGATGTTATTCCGATTCTGATAATGAGATCTCGATCGTGTAATGGATGGATGCAAACATTCTGTTGACCTTTAAGAAAACAGCATAATAAGTCTATTAATTATTTTCACAACCTAAATAGTAGTGACCAAAACCTTTGTAAACATAACGAGCTGGCTCGACTCGACTAGTTAGGTTAGTCTCGCAAGTGTCACAACTTACGGCCACGATAAGGAACACTGGAGGAAGCCATGAATTACTTGATTACACCTTTTCGCGATCATGTCTAAGCACGTATTTCATTAAAAGGAGATACTTGATTATACATTAAGTGAAGGTCGTAAAAAATAATTTGAACTGTATCAACGCTATACACAATTTGCGCGAACCACCGTGCTAGTCTAGTTCAGGAACAGCGCACAAACACAGGAGTCGAATTATTCTGGCATGTAAAGGCAGGCCCGTTGGCCCGGTCCGCGTCTGATGATGATGCACCCGACCGGGTGAAAGAAACAAGCACCAGCACCACCCCGTCCAGCAGAATCCCCTCTCCATCCCACTACCGAGTAGTTCGTGATAGCTAGCTTAGCCTTTTCTTTAGCCAGGCTAGTGCTCCCCTCTCCCCACCACCACCACCATCATCTCCTGGCCTGCTCCCGCCTGCCCTCCTCCTAGCTAATCACGCGCGCGCGCTTAATCCCCCCGTCCCCTGCCTCTCCTCTTCCTCTCTTCCATATAAACATATCCCATGGATGCCGGTTGCTTCCATGCGCTAATAATAACAACCTGATCGATCGAGCAATCTCGTGTGTAGCCAGCTGCATCGATCGTCCCTTTATATATACTACCTGTGAGACTCCGCTCTGGTCGACGATGGCGTGGCCGCGGCGAGGAAGAAGCCCGCACATGGTAGCAAGCACGGGAGGTGCCATGGACATGGCGCGAGCCGCGTGACCCAACAAACCTAGCTAGGGAGGGAGATCAGAAGCGTCCGTGCACGCAAGGATGTGCTGAGAGAATTAGGGAGAGAGAGGAGCTGCTTGAGGAGGAGGGAACATAGAGAAAGATCGATCGAGGAGGTCGAGAAGGTTCTTGGCTTGCTGCTCGATCGCCGGAGGACATCATCATGTGGAGCCTGGTGCGGCATGGCCTGCGGTGGGGGCGCCGGCGGCGGACGGCGCGGGTGGTCGACGAGAGCGCGCTCGGCGGCGGCGACGACGGTGCCGCCGCCCCGGCCGCGGGCGGCGCGGCGGCGGTGGCGGTGGCGCCGACGCTGGGAGGCGCGCTGGCCAGGGCGCTGCTGGCGACGATGGCGTGCGCCATCCGCTTCGACGGCGAGGACGGCGGCGCCACGGAGGAGGCGTGGGCGGCCAGCGGGTGGCGGCCGCGCGCCGACGAGGTCAGCCACCTCATGGTGCGCGAGAGCATGCGCTACGCCATCTACGCGTAGCCGTGTATTTGTTTGGTACTACCGTACGTACGCGTATCCACGCATGTACAATTGGGTAGGTGTTAAGCAGCATATGTATTTAGGTTGAGGTGGCGCGTAGTAGTGTGTAGAGTATACTGTAGCTCGTATTCTTGTACGTATACGCCGTGGTCACTACTAGTAATCTACTAGTATTAGAGTATATAGCATATGAAGTTCCATGGTAATTGCTAGGGTTGTGAATTGTGATGCGCCTATGAGAATTTGTCCCCACGGATAAGAAATCACCAAAAAATGGATGTCAAATTGCCATTCATCGGCCTTCCCCTTGTCACCCTTGTTCCCTTTTCGTTGGTGCTGGCCTTTGGAGTCTTTGTTGGTAGACTCCTTGAAGTCTCTCTGCTTCGAGAATATGGTCCAAAAATGTTGTGCTGCTTTGAAGATCTTTTGATGCATGAAGACGACAGGCATGATCCATGATAACCTACCGGATCGATGGCGCAATTCAGAAACTTCCCATGTTTCATTTGTAATTTCAGCTTGAACTAAATACTAGTTTTAAAGTTTCTTACCAAAGGTAGGTCGTCGGCCAAAATGTTTTTGCCCCTCGCAAAAATAATGCTCCATTACTTCTGGCCACAATAACATGTATACCGTGATATGTCGTCGGCATGCCGAAGATATGGGAAAGTTGAGGTTGGGATCGGATCAGAAGTGTGGTACTGTAATTTCCTGAAAAATTTGTCCAAAGTATGTGCAATGTTGTGACAACTGACAAGGAAGCAAAGAAGTGGAGAGTTTTGAAAAAGAAAAAGAAATTGTACATTGGTCTAGCTTTCTGAAATACACTGTACTTAGAAGCCATTTCAAAATGTGCCAGCAGATGGTAGAAGGTTATCATGAGCCTTGACTTAGGCAGCAGGGTTGCTGATCGTGCATTCCTCGTTCAGCAGATCGGGCCTGACAGTGACCGTGCAGAGAGGTGAGCCAAAACGAACGGCTGTGCCGGAAGATCTGTTGGAGATCACTCGAGGCTTAGAGACAGAACCCCTAGTCTGAACAGATTTGAGGCCCATGGTTGGTGCCTTCTGCCAGTTCTGTGGCCAGAGCATCATCATCAGATCATGCTTAATTAGTGTGTGCAAGTCAGCAGGCCCCTCCAGAAATCCAAATGCTGATCCAAAGCAACCCCCTGCCTGAATACGTACCGGATACGTGGCGCCGTGATCATTACTGCATTTCCATCAACTTTCCGAAAATGCCAATCGGCATGAGTCATGCCGCATGACGGCATGACACTGAAATTCTGAAGAACAAACATGCCGCTTAGAAATATTTACTGGTGCAGAAATGCTTGTGGGTCCTCCTGATTATCTCCATGGAGAGCATTCCTGATTTGCCAACACCGGTCAACCCAGCGGATCTTCAATGCAAGTGCTGCATTTCTCCATATCTTGATGAATCTAGATTCGAGCTAACAATAGTGCTTGCCTGATTACCTAGTGCTGCTGGTAGAACCTAAGCTGCAGGCAGAAAGTTCAGACTTGAGAGAAGAATGTTGGTGGTGGGGATCAGACCGGTGGCCAGCTAAACACGGACAGTGTCTTCTTCCTCTGCTACATGCGTATCACTAGCTGCTGCCTGATTTGGCTGTGCAGGTAGGGCAGGGGCCGGCATGCACCATCCAATGTCCATGATGGATGCAGGCTAGCTGCAGACAGAGCTAGATGCTTATGTGTGGTTGGTCGACAATGGCCTCTGAGTTGGTGGTAAGCCTTTCGATCGCAGGCGGCTTTCAGATAAGGATTAATGGACCTCGTCTTCATGCCCTGTCTCCTCCTTTCAGGCTTCAGATAAGGATTAATGGAGGAAGCCATCACGATTAGTCAACGCCGGAGCTACCTCCATTTGTCGGCGACATCATTGTGCAAGTCAGCACCGGAGGTACTGTACCTCCATTTGTCGGCGTCATCATTGCACAAGTCAGCACTGGTGGTACTGTACCTCCATTTGTCGGCGTCATCATTGCCCAAGTCAGCACGGCGAGCGCGATTGGTTCGTTGTTTCTGGGGTTGGGATGGATGAGCTGGTGGGGACGAACCAAGGTGGCCAGCAGTGGCGATTGGTACCATATCCCAGGACACCATGGGGGCAGCTTTCCACTGCTTGAAAGGCATTTGGTGCAAAGGTCAACACTCAACAGGAGGATCAGTTTAGGGAAGCTTGGGCTTTTATTTGTCATGGATGGTGCATAAACTTTGTCGCTTCTGATGGAGGAGGATGGCCTTTTTTGGCCTCTCAAATTCAGGAATAATTGGACTTGTGTTTTTCTCAAGCAATGGACAGGGTGACCAATGTTCAGTTCAGATTCAGGTAGTATACTTGCTATGTACAGTTTGTAGTATATCATTCTTCAGATAGTTTATAGGGCAAAAGGTACTGACAACAGATCAAACTGACACCTTCTTCTAGTTCAGTGAACTTCACCTGATTTCATGAATCAGCATTGCTACTTCATCTTTGCCTCGGATCTTCAGTGAAGTGTCCTCATTTCTCTGATATGACATTGCCCGGTGCGGTTTCTTAGTTCCTCTCCTCATTTCCTTGCAATCTATACCATGGTCTCTAGTTAGAAGCCGCAAGACTAGGGTAGTTACTTCACCAGATCATGCATCTGCAGAGTAAGGTGACAAGTTATTTCAGAAGGATGCTAGCAGAACATTCTGATGAACTCTGTCAAACATGCTGAAAAAAGGCTGAGCAACAAGGACCAGTACTAATCTGCAACTGTGACCAAACTGAATCCCTAACTTCCTTTTTTGAGCAAACAATTGCATCATTAACTTACGCACACGCAACGTCACCAAAGAATTGAAAACCATATCTCGAATCCCGGGCGAGATTCAGTACGCGCACAGCACGAGCAGAGCTAGTGCGCCACGAGAACGAAGGGCGCGGGAAAAGGAAGGAAAAGAGAGAGGCACTCGCACCACGGCGGCGCCGCCCCGCTGATGCTGCTGCTGCCGCCCGATCTGAGCGTCTCCAGGACACGTTTTTCACCTGTCAGGGCCTCGACCAGCCCTGCGATCAGGAAAAAAAATAACGGATGAAACGGATCGCACTAACACAGTTTTGCAATGTCGATGACTGACGGATTACCATTGGTGTAGTCCCGGCAGTCGTGCTCCCCGACGACCAGGCCGGTCGGCCACCGCTCGCTGAACCTGTCGGCGGCGCCCACGGCGTCCCCCTCGCAGCAGTGCCCGACGAGCCAGCACCGCCGGTCCGGGACCCTCCGCAGCGCTCTTCTCCGAACCACGCCTGAACATCCATCGCAGGCAAATAAACATCAGCCGTTCTTGGATTGTGAACTTCGTCTCGCTGCACGAGTCGATCGAAAAGGCCGGAGCTTTCACCGGGTATCTCGCTCCGCGACAGCACCGCCAGCGCGGCGCCGACGTCCTCGGGGTCCCGCGGCTGGAAATCGAAGACCAACGCCTGCGTCCGGGCCGGGTCGGGCCGGAGGACCACCATGAAGTGCTGCAGGTCCCACAGGCCCAGCGAGTAGCCCGCCGACATCAGCAGCTGGCCGGGGCCCTTGGGCGCCCGCAGCGGCACCGCCGCCACGTACACGGCCGTGGCCGTCGCCGGCGTCGTGGCGGCAGGCGGCATGGGCGACGGGCGGACGGACACGGCGGCTGGCTGCGGCAACCGTGGCCACTCGCGCAACCCACGGTTTGTAGTGAACGCAGCACCGCGTCCCGGTGGAGGGTGGATGGTGAGGTCCAGCCGTTGGATGCTGATTGACGGTTGCTAGGTACTCGTGCATCCTAACGAACAATACTTGTTGCACGACCTGGAATTGAGGTATCACTGGCTGCTCCAGACCAAATTTCCAATGAGCATTTCATAGTCCAATTCATTTACATCTATACAAATTGGGTAACTGAATGACTGAATGAATCATGATGATTGTTCAGTTCTGGATACTAGATGTAATACCACGTACTCGGTACTCAGTGAAATGTGAATTCATAACAATCAGAACTCAATGGCAGGTTGGCAAGCAGGGAAAAAGGTGACCTGAACACTGAACAATGTATCACCACACATATGTACCAAAATGTTGCTACGAGCAGCACACACAAGTGCCACCGTCGAGGTATCAAGCTGAACATCCACATCCCCCAAATTCCGCAAAACAAAATAAGAATTGCTACATAGAAGTGGTGGAAAGAATAGCTATTAGCAACTCGATATGAATTCATTAGAGCTCTAACGCCCCATGCCGCATGTGCAGGACTATCTTCAAATCAGGAGAGAAGCACATAGCACCAGCAATGTGATGAGGATGGAGACATCCATCTTCATTCTGAGGGCAGCATGGGAAGGCGTCGAAGCTGTGGTGGTGTTGCTGACCGGAGGAACGGGTGGTTCTACAACGTCAGAGTCTGTCAAGAGCGGCATTGGAGCTGCCGCTGGTGGCTGAGCTCTTGGGTTCATGGCTGAAAGGAGGCCCCCTGGCGGTGCAGGCAGCATAAAGGCCGGTGCATTCTTTCCCATGCAGGAGTTTACTGCAGAAATGAAATTCAATGCACGAGGTTAGCAACAAATTCAGTGACAGTTGCATGGATCTGAAATGCTTAAGGATAAGGTAATGCATAAGAATGTAATCAAGAACATACATTTGTATCTGTGAGCAGTCCGAGGGAAATCTGTGATGACTCCATCCACTTTAGCACCTTGCACATAACCATTGATCTGTGCAGTGGCGTCTGAGAAGAAGTCATATGGTTGAGAAACGAACTCATTCATGAGGAGATAAACATAAACTGGGAGACCAGCAGATTTAAGGGATGAAGCGAGATTATTGGTCTGGTTTATCAAGAATTGCTTGGTCGTTGGGAAAATGGAGTTGGTGCTGACAGAAACAGCACTGGCAAACTTCTTAATGTCCGCAAGGGAGGAAGGCGCAGCATCTCTGACATCTTCTTCGATCATGTAGACAAGGTCATATTTGGTTTCCTGCTTCAACTTCACTAGAACTGAGCTGTTCGTTGACTGGATCATAACTTTCTGGGCAGTCTGTTTGCTGTAACCAGAGTCATCAAGGGCTTTGAGCACTGCATCTACCACACCAAATCCAAGCTTCTCTGCCATGAATGCAGCATGCTGCAAAAATCGAAAAGGGAATAAGACTGAGAATGAAGTGCAGAAAGGGCTCTTTGTGTCATCACTGGAGTTATGGAACTGTAAAGCCAAGCCATTTAAAAGAAAGCCAGCACCGCGATTTAGCTAAATGTCACTCAAATTAGGTTCATACTAGCTATAACCCAGCATGCATCATTAAATTCTTACCTCTACAGTGATCATGATTCCAGACAAATCCTTATCTTTTGCAAAGGCCAAAAAGTCTGATAGTCTCATGAAATTCCCTGCATTATTGTTTCTTGGATTTCTATATAGTTGGAACTTGCTCATTGGGTTTGATATCATGGCTGTAAAACGAAAATGTCAACTTCGAAACAAATGCATGACAATTGTAGAAACATCACAGATGGGCCTTTGATAGCTCACTAGGTAATCAGTTGTAGAACAAGAAAAAAAAAAGAGGTTAGATAGACTTACGCTTCAGCTTCTTCGAAATATCATCCCAAGTGAGGTTGAAGGTAAAGACTCCAGGAACAGGCTTAAGATCTGTTATGGTAACTGCTGGCGAGGCAAATTGTGATTTTGCAACAGTAGTAACATCCATCAGGTCAATGGAACTCATGCATATTGGTATGCCATCTTTGGTCACTTGAACAGGACAGTCAATGACATCCGCACCATCAGCAACTGCCTTTTGGTAAGCTTGGTCAGTGCAGTCTGGGTAGTCACCACTGGCACCATTGTGAGAGATTACTAGAGGTTTAGCTGCAGCATCAATGTGAAAGCTGAAGTTCAGTAACACTACTAAATGGGTGAAGTTAAAACATATCTGACAAAGGAAGCAAGCATACCATGGTCTATCTTGCTGTTGTTAAGGTTACTAAAGCAACCTGCACGGATAAAAAAAAAAAAATCAAGACTAGAGAAAGCCATGATCCATACTACTTCCAACTTGTTTGAAGATGCTTGGGAAAGTTGAAAAGTGTACTATTATTATATTCAAACTATTCTAAATTAAATATCAAACTGACAAAGATGCCAGGTTGAGTACATGAAGTGCCAGCAAATATTTCCTTATAGAATCATGATAAAACGTGGACTCACCGACTGCCTCTGAAGGGGTAATAGGGAAATCGGACAATACACCATCAACAGAGAAGGCACCATTATCAATGAAGGAAAGGTATTCTGCCAATGGATCATAGCTGTAGTTGTAGCTGATAGCAAAGTCATTTGCAAAACCAGCAGCATAGACTTCTAGCCCTGCTTTATGAGCATCATCAACGACTGAAGTATAGGACAGCAGATAATTATCTGGTGTGACAGGCCAGATATAGTTTTTAGGGACAAGTATTCCAGAAGCAAAAGTCTTGACGAATGTTAGATTTTTCAACATTGAATCATATGTCTGGTTTGTAGATGGCTCAATAGAGCGTTCATCAAGAAAGCGGAATACAAGCTTTGTCTTCTTGCTAACTCTTCCAGATATGCTGGTGAGGAAGTTCACTTCAGGTGATGAGATGTAGTCAACAATGTATTGTTTTGTCAGAGATAAGATATAGCTTCTCATGTTGAGCTTAAACTGGCTGTAGAAACTGTCATACTGCAATGTGCACAAAACAAATGTTCAGGTGAGAGAAATCCCAATTTGTAGTTCAGTGCAAGTAGTTGGAGTTTGAACCCTACCTGCACATTTAACCAAACAGCAGCGGTCTTAAATTGGGACAAAGCAGCTTCAACAGGAACTATTGGAGAGGAACCATCGAAGTAATACGGGCGGGACAAGATTGATTGCTTCACTGTAAATTACAAACTGAGTTAGACAAGAAAGACAGATTCATTGGTAGAGTAATCGTATAAGATTATATGCACAGACATCTAAACATTTCTCTCCGAATGTGCACAGAAAAAAAAATAGCTATTAGTCTATTACACTTCAGAAGATCTAAATGTTCAAGACATTAGCAAAGTACAAGTTTGTGATTTGTACTTACAGGTTACATTTTGCAGATCAGTTCTTGTAAAGTCCACGGAGAACCATCCTGCTGTAGATACACCATTAACATTGTAGGTCTTCTTCCCCTGTGGGAAATAATCGGATATGGTGGTACAGTTATCCATATTTATGTTTGGAAGGCAGATGCCAGCGCCATCCTTGGTCAACCAAACATCGCACGAGATGGCTGTGTCAGGAGAGCTAGCACTTTGAACAAACTGATAAGCAAGAATACTGGAATCTGGAAAAAGTCCTGAGAACCCGCCCTTGGCAACAATTGCTGGAGCCTTGCCTGAAACAATGAGATGATTGTTAGTGTTAGGCTTGAGGAAGGCCCTAAGCGCACTGCCACAGCAGGTAATAGAAAACCCAAATTACCAGACGGTCAACACGCATGACCCTCTCAGATTACCGGCCATTATCTCTGTTAAGAGTGAAATCAGGCTCGAATTCATATCCATCGAAGTGATCCACTCTTGTCGGAGCAAACAATCCCCATGGGCCATAAGCAACCAACCGAATGAACAGTAAAATGCCTACAGCTAGTTATTTTACACGTATTTCTCACTAAGGAGTGAAAATGATTGCTCATAGGCTTTGTACTAGAGCATGGCTATGTAAGATAATCCCAAAGAGGTTGCTATCGTATCCTAACCAAATGTCATTCAGCTGGAAAGGCTACCGTGGAAATTTTCTAGAAAGTAAAAGGTAAGCATCATGGCCGGCCCCCAAGCTTCCAATCAATTTCCCAAAGAGCACTTATGACCAGCAAAACTATTTTGCATGAGAAAATAGAAGCTTGAGCTCCGATGGGAATAAAAAATAAAAAATGCGCATCCAACTTGTTCTCGTCCTAAAGATCCAGCTCAAACAGCAGTACAAAACCAAATTTGCAATTTCCAAGAAAAAACTGATCTTTAAGCGAAGGGTAGCAGCAAATCGGCCCAGATCGACAGATCACATACGCGCATACTGCGGAACCTTGCAAGAAAGGAAGTGAGGCGCAGCGAATCGAGCTTACCACTCAGGGTCTTCCAGGTCGAGCCCTTCTGCGCGGCGGCGGGGCCGAGCGAGAGCAGCAGCAGAAGCAGGGCGGAGCCAAGGACGGAGCAGGCTCTGCTGCTCCTCCCCATTGCGAACCGCCACCTACGGGACCACCGCCGGCGGCGTCGGCAACAGCAGCAGCAGCAGCTCCAGAAGCTCCGACTCCAAGAACACCCGGCCCCCGGAACGAAGGGGAGGAGCAGGGGAAGTGGGGGGGGGGGGGGGGGGGGGGGGGGGGGGCGAGGAGGCGAACCAGGGAGGGAGGAAGAGCAATGCGCGTCCGGCGGCCGCGTTGGATTTTTAAGACCGAGAGAGAGAGAGAGAAATGGAGATGGGGAGGCGATGCGATGATGCTGCTGAGCTGTGTCCCGTATGTGACAGGGGAGGAGAAGGTGGCATCAGGGTCAGGGGAGCCTGGGAGAGGGGAAGGTGGTCAGAGAATCGTGTGTGAGCTGCTCCCGAGTCGGTCCCAACATTTCCCAAGAAAAAAATTTGATGTTTGTGTTATTTTTTAGTTTTTCTTCTTTGGAATCGTATTTTTTTCCTATTTTTTAGTTTGACGTTTTCCCGTTGATGTTTGTGATGGGCACGACGAGAAATCTGAGGTTGCGTAGTTGCGAAGGGGGTAAAAAGGTAAATGATGGTATGTACACCTACACTTTAGTTTTGATGGATTTGACTGCATGCGTCAACGAATAAATTTGTTTGAAGAAAGTGCTAACCAAGGTTGAGCTTGTTGAGGCCATGTGTCAACTTTCAAGAAACGAAATACCCTTTAATTTTTTTATAAAAAAAATCTAAGTTCATGTGTGTTTGAAACAAAAAGCTTGTGTTTCTTCAATGTAAATTTCTGAGTGATCATAGTTTGGCGTAATTTTAATTACATAATCATAAAAGGCATAATTTTAATTACATACTCATAAAAAAATGCAAGAACACGGTCATAGACATAAAAGCTGGTCTGGTAAAAGCTTACTTAGTTCTGGCATATATCCATCATAAAAATCATGTTATAGTGAGTAATATTCTCTAAATTAGTATTAACATATCATGTATTTACTTACCAATATGTTTTCAGATTTTCAAAACAATATGAGCCAATGTTATGAAAGTTCCACAGTATACACACTCTAAATACCCCCCATCCTTTTCTTAAAAAAATCTAACAAACAAAAAATTGCTTCTTTTCATGAAGAAGTTGTGGCAGCTAATGTATTATGGTAGTACGTTATCTATACTATAAAAGTTAAAATAATTGAACTATTTTTCACCAAAATTAGGCCCACCGTACCTCTCACACAGACCGCACTTGCCAGATTCAGAGGTTTGACGAAAGGAGGTGGAGTCCTATTTTTTTAATAGAAGGAAAATATTTCTACTAAAATTCTAATACTTTTTACACCAAAATCTTCTCCATACGCACTCGGTGTACCCACACATTACTTTCCTTTGGCGCACACCGGACGCTCAGATTATGTGGGAAGTTGATCACGGATGTGTGGTTTTTTTGGCAAGAATTAGAGCATATTGTTTCCTAACAGCTCTACATATTTCCTAATCGGAGCATATTGTTTCCTA
The DNA here is from genome assembly GCA_032594955.1 of Panicum miliaceum. Lineage (NCBI taxonomy): Eukaryota > Viridiplantae > Streptophyta > Magnoliopsida > Poales > Poaceae > Panicum > Panicum miliaceum. Next base: position 12,393,290 of record CM064061.1, read on the forward strand.
AAACTAGGATGACTTTTCTTGGCAAGAATCGTAGCATGCAGGTTAGTTGCTGCCGATATTAATCAGGTAATCAGTGCATAATGTGCTCTACTTTTTTTTGGCAAGAATCGCAGGTTAGTTTCCTAATAGCTCTACTGCGCTGATTTCCTTTCCTTCCCGTGCTGGATCCTTTCCTTCCTGTGCTGACACGCTCTCAAAGCTGCCATCTTGCATCTTGCGAACAGGCTGCCATCTTGCGAACAAGGGCTGCCAGGCAACATCTTCTCGAGGAGGGGAGGGATAGGACGGCGGCGGCAACCCCATCTCTAGAAGAACGAGAAGATCGCGCCGACGGTGCACAGCGTGCTTTTTTTTTGATAGAAATTTTTTTTTTACCAAAATTCTAATATTTTTTATATCAAAGTTTTCTCCATATCCACCAAGTGTACCCACATATTATTTTCCTTTGGCGCACACCGGACGCTCGGATTACGCGGGAAGTTGATCACGGACGTGTGGGTTTTTTTTTGGCAAGAATCGGAGCATGTTTCCTAACAGCTCTACATATTTCCTAATCGGAGCATATTGTTTCCTAAAACTAGGATGACTTTTTTTTGGCAAGAATCGTAGCATGCAGGTTAGTTGGTGCCGATATTAATCAGGTAATCAGTGCATAATGTGCTCTACTTTTTTTTGCAAGAATCGTATCATGCAGGTTAGTTTCCTAATAGCTCTACTGCGCTGATTTCCTTTCCTAGGGCTGCCATCTTGCGAACAAGAGCTGCCAGGCAACATCTTCTCGAGGAGGGGAGGGTCAGGGCGGCGGCGGCAACCCCATCTCTGGAAGAATGAGAAGATCGTGCCGGCGGTGGACAGCGTGCCTGCGAAGGAGGTGGATGTCGCGGTATCATCAGCGGTCCAGCCTGGGTTTGACTATCGCTAGGGTTTGATTGCAGCAGGTCGAGGCCACATTAGGCGACCAACGACGCGAGCCATTGACTCGGCTAGGGAGGAAGCCGTGGGACCGCAGCCTTGGCCGGTAGACTAGCGCAGGGGCGCAGGGCAAGGCACAAGCCACCAACCAGCAAGCAGCCGAGCACTTTCACTACAATTTTCTTAACCGCAGGCTTGATAGAGAGGTGAATTGTTCTTCCCCTTTTAACGATTGATTCAATTATTTCTTAGATGCTTTTAGTTTTTATGGAGTAATGCATCTGATATTCTTTTAATCAGTTGTTGTTCTCCATGTAGCGATGGATGGCCGTCGACCAATTGAAGATATCACAAACACGTTGAGTCGTCGTAAGCGGCAATTACATGAGAAGCCTGTTATCCATGATGTTGACCATAGTATAGATAATATAAATTATTATTATTATAAGATTTTTGATTCATGGTTGTGAATAAACAATGGATTGTTTTACAATTGCAGGTGATTCCAATGATCGAAGGGAAAGCTAAGCAGCAAAGGGTGTGAGCTACGCAAACCTCCCGGCTAATAAAAAAGCAGAGTTGAATGCAAAGAGGCGGGAAAGCTATCATCAAAAAAAGGCCGAGAGAGAGGCTGCTCGGAATAATACAGAGAACCTCGGTATATTTCTTGTTGAACCTTACCCATCAGTGTGCGAGTCTGCTAACTCAAAATTCATTTACCATATCTAGGTGCTGCGACTCTGGTTAACGAAACAAATACGTCCAATGATGTTGTTCGGCAGCCAACTTCTGAGTTAGACGGGAGAACCAAAGATGATTTTGATGATTCATGGTTGCATCGCAATGATTCTTTTCAAAGAATTACAATGGAAGATACAATCACTCGATAGAGCATCTGGTATTATTAATTATCCATATTAAAGCTAGGTCATAGGTACTATCAATTCACTAAGGTTCTTACACTCTTTTTAACCGGTTGTTCTCCCGGAGTTGTCTCTTGTCGAGCAGCGGAGGGAGAAAGGTAGAGAAAGATGGAGAAAAAGGTAACCTAATATGGTAATATGGTAGATGATCAGAAGGCTAAGAAAAATGCCAACAAGCGAGCAACTAGAAATGTCAATTATTCTGATGTTATTACCATTGTTCCAGCCAAAGAAGGTTATCGCTTTTCTTGAAGCATCATTATTTTTAGTTCAACACATATGGTGTATTGCTTAAATTATTATATTTGCATAAATATTTATGTGTGTAGATGGAACAGATGGTTCCTCTATCATGCCATTTTGTACCAGTGCATGAGACATTGAGGATGAGATTACATCGGAGGAGCTAAAAAGGGAGTATGCTAGGAGAAGGTATCTTAAAATGACAAATTTAGCAAAGCATGCAAAGGTATTGAAAGCTAATAAATGCCGGAAGGAAAAAAACCCAATGAAGGTAATATAATTTATAATCCAGTATGAAAATAACTGACGTATTTTTTATATGTGGACTATAATATTTAGCCTACAATTTCAGGTGAACAGATAAGTACGCCTGTTACTGGGACATTACAATCCGCATTAACGCAGCAGCAGTCTGCTCCATTAACTAGGGCGCGCACTAGGAATATGGATCGAGAGGATCAGTTTGACTCGGGTCTATGGGAATCAGATGACCCAATGCATGGAGTTGAAGATATGATTGTTGCTTTAGCATGTATATCTATTCTTATTTGAGCAGTTAATGAGACAAGAAGTGATTTACTATTTGTAATTGTATTTATGTAACAGAAAATAATTTGGTGAACTTAACCTAGAGGATCATGGGTCTGCTGATATGGAAGACGATGAGGCACGGGCATTTCATCATGAGAGTTAGTTACTAAATTGAATGAACCAAACTAATATTATAATATTGTGTTTGATAAATACATAATACTCTTATTTCATTGTACACACAGCTTTCAAATAAGAGTATGTTATGGATCCTGATGTTGGATATAAAGGTTCGAATTCGTATGATGTAGTGTATAAGGATCTTTCGAAGAAACACCATATTCTTAAAAAGGCAAAAAATTGTCCATTCTGCCATGTGAAGAGGTTCCCAGGTGAAGGGCCTGCCTTCTGTTGTAGGAAAGGGAAGGTTAATATATACATTCCAGAAATACCGAGTGATCTACGTTGCTTGTTTGCCAGTCAGACCGACAGAGATGCAAAATATTTTTGGAAGCACATTCGGTATTTTAACAGTCATTTCTCATTCACAAGCTTTGGAGTTTCTGTTAATCATAGACTTGCATCTGCTAGAGGTACTGGTGTTTAATGTTTCAAAGCACACGGTCAGATATACCATAGGTTGGATCAACTTATTCCTAGTGGTAGAGGGCCTCGCCATATGCAGCTATACTTTTATGACACTAATGAAACCATTGCACATAGGGTTAAAAGATCGTCTAAGCTTGATATTTCGATGATCCGGTTGATTTTGAGTGTTCTGCAGTACAACCCATATGTGCTTCTATTTAAGATTCTCGGTTCAGTGTCTAGTATTGCAGAGTACAATATTGAACTTAATACAAGCATATCTATTGATCAGAGGCGATATAATGCGCCTGAGATGGATCAGGTCTCTGCTATATGGGTGGACGGTAATGACCCTCAACAGAGGTTTTCTCGCAGCATAATAATATATGGCAACGAGGATCGATCTCACTATGTCAGGGTGTACCATGGTTGCTACAACCCATTGGCGTGTCCTTTGTTTTTCCATGGTGGTGAGACTGGATGGGAGGATAAAAAGATCAAATATCAGGATCCACCTCCTGTTATACCAAAGAGAAAGTATACGAAGTGAAAGAAACAAGATTTATTTAGTGTTTTTCAATTATTATTAAGATAATAATAGTTCATAGTAATAATATTTATTTATTGTTGTTTAAGAGAGTAAATATATAATATCTCATCCACAGATGATTTTGCTGATGAGGAATCAGGTGCGATTCAGCTGCAGCCTCTTAAGAAGACAAAACACCAGCATTCGGTGTATTATGATTTTAAAGTGGAAGACCATAATATGGATGAGTAGTGTGAGAACGAGAATAACCCCGATGATGAGCTCGAAGATATAGGTACGAAGACACTCTCCGTTCATTTTATATGTATTATATTATATAATCGTATAATATTATACAATCATCTCAAATAGTAATATGGTTTCACCTTACAACTCTGTTTCCTATTGGTAGCTGGTGGAGGATCCTGTCATCATGTCAGCGCGAGAGAGTTCTATTGTTTCAAGCTACAGATTCGTGAATCTCAATTCAATGTGTTCTTTCATGCTGGTCGACTCTTCCAGCAATTTGCAGTTGATATGTATGTCAAGGTTGAGTCAATGCATCTAGACTGGTACGCGAAGACAACACATCAGGCTATAATTCATGCAGATCTATATTAGGTGAGCTTGATTTAATTAAGAATCATCAAGTTTGAAATTGAATGTAATTCCATCAATTAGTATCTAAGTTTTTCAAATTTATTACTATGGTCAGGGTCTTCTTGACACGCTCCTACGGGAGAGGCTGATGCTTCGAAGGCTGGGCTTAGGGTTGTTTTGAGTAAGGATTTTTCTGGCAGTGATTATCATGTGCAATGTAGGTTCATGGATGCAATGACACTGGTTACGCGGTATGGGAAGCCGGATTTCTTCGTATCAATGACATGCAATCCGTATTGGGATGAGATAGTTGCAGAATTGGTGCTAGGCCAGACACCACAAGATCGATCTGATGTTGTTGCAAGGGTGTATCATGCTAAGTTACTGGACCTTCAGGATTTTTTGATTAAAAAAGGGTCACTTGGATAAAGTTGCTGCATAGGCGCATGTAACAGAGTTTCAGAAGAGGGGCCTGCCACACGAACACTTTCTGCTGCTTATAGAGCTTGGAAGTAAGTTAAAGAGTCCCAATAAATTTGATAAATATATCTCGGCTGAACTTCCAGATAAGAACAAGTATCCTGAGTTGCACAAGCTTGTTGGCAAACATATGATGCACGGTCCATGTGGAGTTCTAAACAAGGACTGTCCATGCATGGTGGATGGGGAATGTCATTTCTGCTATCCTCGCCAGTTCAGTGAAACTACACAATAAGAAAAGGACTCTTATCCAATTTATAGAAGACGGGAGGACGGGCAGAAAGTGAAGGTACGAAACGAGTGGCTGGATAACTGATGGGTGGTTCTTTATAATCCAGTCCTGTTAATGAGGTATAACTGCCACATCAATATTGAGATCTGTTGCAGTATCAAGTCTGTTAAGTTATATATATATATAGAGAGAGAGAGAGGGCATGATCGGGCATCTTTCTCTATTGAGCCTATGGATAATGGGAAGAAGGTAATCAATGAGATAAAACAGTACATAGATTCAAGGATGATAACTGCTATAGAGGTTGTGTAAAGACTATATGCATTTAAGTTGTATTATATGTCTCCACCAGTATTGCAGATGCAGGTGCACCTTGAGGGTATGCTTATGGTTGCCTATAAGTCTACTGATAACCTGAGTAATTGAATGGATCTTGGTGATGCCTGATCGGAACTTCCAACAATACAAAGAATTTACAACAAAATTCAAAAACTAAATCAAAATTGCAAAACCTGTCAGAATCAAAAGTTGCGTAGTGATGCTAGGGACCTTCTGCAACCAACCCTATCAAGCTCAACAACAAGAATGCGTAGATCGGGGCAAAACAAGGTCTAGGTCAACAAGAACTAGATATGAACGATATGAACAAGACACAAGCGATTTTATCCCGAAATTCACTTCCACTAAGGAAGCTACGTCTCCGTTGAGGAGCTCACAAAGAGCCGGGTCTTCACTAACCCTTTCCTCACTCAATCAACCACAAAGAAGGATTGAGTCACTTGCTATCAAATCCGCAAAGGATTGGGCAACACAAACTTCCCAAGGCGCGCACACACGAGAGAGCGCTCCACAGGCGACGCCGAACTGTCTAGAAGCAATCTTCAAGAGTAACAAACGTGAATCGATGCCTGGAGATGCTTCAAGTGGTCATGAGAGGAAGGAGGTTGCCCTCTTTCTCAAGGGAACAAGTCACACACCTCAATCTCTCTCTCACCCAAGCCCTAGCTCAAATCAATGCAAGGATTAGCTCAAGGAGGGAGTACGGAAGTGGAGTGAATGATCAAGGAGGTGTTTATCTCTAGTTAGGTCAGCAGCAAATGAAAGAGGGAGTGAAGGGGTATATATACCTGAGCCCCCAAAACTAACCGTTACTGTGCAGTTAATGTGCTTGTCGGAACTTCCGACCCATCAATTATTTCTGGCCGAGGACCCCTGACTTCCGACCCTGGTCGGAACTTCCGACCAGGTTGTTTCTGCTGGTTTAAGTTTTCTAAGCATGGATTGGGTCTCACAAGTATTTTTGGCTTTTCTTCTAATCACTCTAGCCTCTCCAGAACATCTTTCGCATCCCTCTTAGTAGTACGGTGTTTTCTATACTCAAATTAAAAATAAAATATTAGTAAATCTCTTCTTTGGCGTCTTTTACGCGTATTTTTCATTTCATTGCATCATAACCTGTTCAAAACTCGATAAACTCATTAGCTCCTTAATTATGCATGTCATCAACACCAAAACCCACTTAGGGGTCCAAATGCACTTTCAGTAATATTGTGTTGTCTGAAAAATCACAGAGGTCCATGCTTACAGAGTATTTCAAGGTGAACAGATCAAACCCTGCAGCTTGCAAGTATCTCTATATGGAGTTTCCTGAGCACTTCACTTGGAACAAGTCCAAAAAATTCTGGAAGCCTAGGAAAGCTAAGAGGATTCAGATTGGCAGGTTGGTTTATGCAAATCCTACTGAAGGTGAGAGCTACTACTTTCGGATCATGTTGAACCATGTTAGAGGTGCAACCTCGTATGAGAAAATGAGAACATGGCATGGTGTTATGCATGAGACATTTAGACAGGCATGCGAGGTTATGGGGCTTGTTGAATCAGACAAGTCACTTGATGATTACCTTACGGAGTTGGCTACGTTCAGGATGCCTTTTTCATTACGTAGGCTTTTCACCACTATAATGATATTTTTGCGAGTGTGTTAATATCTGGCGTCTTTGGGATAACCATTTTGACTCAATGTCTAAGAATTTTCGCCGTACATGTGACAATAGCTCGAGAGTTGAACAGGTGGTGCTAAGAGATATATCATATCATTTGACATCTATGGGCAAAGATATCAAGCACTAGGGTCTTCCGGAGCTACACGAGACTGGTGTGTCATCTTGAATGCTTTAGTTTTTATACATATGCTTTGTGTACTATTTTTTATAATTTCAACTCATGCAAATCATTGTCATATTTTCATGCTTTACATAGGAAGAGCGATCGAGGGATCATTACATGGAACTTACTGAGGAGAAGAATCTTGGGTTTGATGAGGATCATCTAAAAATTGTTGAAGCTTAACGCAGAACAAATGGCTGGTTATGAGAAAATTCTTGATCATGTTTTGAAGAACAAAGCACAGGTATTCTTTGTAGATGGTCCAGGTGGCACTGGTAAAACTAATCTCTACAAGGCTTTGATTGCTAAGGTGTGGTCGATGGATCTTATTGTCGTTACTACTTCTACATCTGGTATAGCTGCCTCCATTATACCTGGTGGACGCAGTGCACATTCCCGGTTCAAGATTCCAATAAAGCTAGGTGGCAATACTATGTGTAGTTTACAAAGCAGAGTGACACATCAGGGCTGCTTAGAAGGGCATCTTTGATAATATGGGATGAGGTTGCAATGACTAAGAGGTAGGTTGTTGAGGCTCTTGATAGGTCGCTGCGGGATATAATGGTCTGTGACAAGCCGTTTGGAGGAAAGGTTATGTTTATTTGGTGGCGACTTCAGACAAGTTCTTCCTGTGGTGCCGCGTGGTACGAGAGCCCAAATCACAGATGCAACATTACTGAGGTCATACATATGGGAAAGTGTTCGGCGAATCAGGCTGACCCAGAACATGCGAGCTCAGTCGGATACTTGGTTTGCAGATTACCTGTTAAGGATAGGTAACGGGATGGAGGAAGCATTTGAGGATGACTACATGTGCCCGCCTGATGATATTTTGATTCAGAACTCTCCTGAGGATGATTCTATTGATATTTTTATTGATCGGGAGTTCTCGAATCTTGTTGCTAATTGCACTTCTTCCACTTATATGCGCGAGCATGCGATACTCTCCACCAGGAATGAACATGTTGATGCGGTGAATGCACTTATTACTGATAGATTTCCAGGGAAGCTGAAGGTTTTCTACAGCTTTGACTCTGTTGATGATAACTTGCGTAACAATTATCCTCTTAATTTTCTCAACTCGATTACTCCTAATGGGCTGCCTCCTCATGAGTTGAAGGTTAAGAAGAATTGTCCTATTATATTGCTTTGTAATTTTGATCCTCATAATGCCCTATGCAATAGCACTCGGTTGGTGGTACGAGGATTTCAGAATAATACAATTGATGCTGAGATTGTTAATGGACAACATGCAGGTAAGAGGGTGTTCATTCCGAGGATTCCAATGTCTCCTTCCGAAGACTTCACTCTTCCATTCAAGTTTAAGAGGAAGCAGTTCCCAATCCGTTTGAGTTTTGTGATGACAATTAACAAGACGGGTCAGACCATACCTAATGTAGGTATCTATCTCCCTGAGCCTGTGTTTTCATACGGACAGCTGTATGTGGCGCTGTTAAGAGGTGTATCCCGTGAGACTACGTGAGTTCTTGCCAAGAGAAATATGAACATCAATCCTACTGGAAAGAGTATGAAGAATATTGTATACAAAGATGTATTGGAATCCTAAGGTTTGTTTGTGCTTCAACGTTATATAATTGTGGTGTGTAATAATATGCATTTATGCACTCACATAGTCATGTGCTTTCGTGCTCCTTTTAATCACATATATTGTTCCTGCAGGTCACGGGCTTCAAGATTGTGAGTGTTTATGGCTTATCAGAATGTTTTCGTATGCTAGAATCCATGATGATTGAATAAATGTATAATTATACGTATATATTTTTGTGCCTTGGTATTGATATGCGACATGTGCATTACTGGATTAGTCGAATATATATATATTATGTTTTTAAAATTTTGTTAGGTATGAATAAGATTATATAGATATATATGATGCATTTGTAACTCTTTTACATAGCTGTATCATATGAGGTTCCCAACGAATGATAAAAAGAACTTTAAACATGGGCCATAGGCACGTGCATCTCCACTAGTTTCAAAAAACTGTAACATGGTACGTGGCGAAGATCGTAGTACCAGCCTTTCCAAAAGTAGAAAAACCACCGCTTCGGAATCACGGAGAAAACAGCGGTTTGTCAATTTAGAGTAGTGGTCACCTTGGTAACCATCATCAAACAATCTTCGACTACTAGTGAAACAGCTGACGCTGAGCTTCACTCTGTTCGGCTGGTCTAAAAGCCGGTTGATTTTGGCTGGTTTAATAGTATTTCGTGAGAGAAAATAAGTCGAAAGAAACCGGCTGCCGCTGCAGAATACAGTGTATCATCGACCATGGTGCGGGGGATGCGAGGCCGGGCTCGTCCGGGGGACCCGTGCCGATTTATGGTTCCTCCGAGGGCAATAAAAGATGGCATGTGCCTCGGACCGGATCCTACCTATCGTCATGGCTCATGGCTGGGTGCGCGGTGCTGTAGCCGCGGTGTCCCGAGCCGACGAGACCCGAGCCGCCCCGCCCCGCCCGGCCCCGCCCCATCTCCGCCGTAACATGCGCACGCGGGTGTCCGCGTCCCCAGCCGCGCGATCCGCTGCTCTGGTCATCTGGTGGCTGTGGCCCCTGGGGCGCGGGACCCGCGCGCGCGCGCGCGCGCGCCTGCTGCCAAACGGGACGGCGCAAGTGGACTCGTGGTCTGTTGCGCCGCCGCGCGATCCGCCGTGGGTAGTGCCGGGTGGCTCGGCGACGGCGAGCCGGGCTCGGACCGGAGCCCTGCGCTGTGCTCGCGCATCATCAGCTCAGCCAACGGGCGGTTGACCGGTGTAACGCGAACGTCGCGACCCGCTTACCGACGGGTCTAAATTTAATCGCGGCGATTAGATTATTTTCGTGTGTCTGCTGTCTCAGGGCGCGGGCGCGGGCGCGGTTAGAGTGAGTGAGTAGTTAACAATGCCGGCAGCAGCTGCCTTGAACGGCGCCGTCACGTTGGCCCTGCCCGCATATTCTACCTGCCTCTCCAATCTCTACCCCGGCGGCGGAGCCAGTAGGATGGAGCGCCGAGCCACTGCCTCCCCGGAGCACTGGGCGCTGCGCCGTGATTTTTGGCGCACATGCAGGTGAGAGTCAGAGCAAGGTGGGCAGGACAGGATCTCTTGCACGACAAAATGACCCCAAGGACACGCACGTACTACTGTTCCAAGGACACGCGCTACTGCCACAGCTACCGTGTTTGTTGAATTTTTTCGCTTGCGGACAGAAAATACGCAAGGGGATTTTTTCCTTTCTTTATTTCTGCGGCGAGATAAGAGTACGGCGAGGGACCAGCTGGAGAAAGTGGGTTCTTGATCAGGGGATGGATGTGAAAAGCGTCCACGGGACAAAACCCTCTCCATGCCCGCCCTGGAAAAGCAGCGGTTCTCTAGAACCAACCCACAGAAAGGAACTACTGCTTTTTTTCTCCTGTCGAGTATACGCAGGAAATTTTGTACTCCTATCTGGGTTCCGAAAAGGTATATACCGCCGGGGAGAGGAGAAAATGCCGCACAGCTTCATGCCAGGTGGCCCAGCTAGGCCGTCGCCGGGAGAGGAGAGGAGGGCCCGCGCTCCCCACATGACGCCCATGTTGTGGGCCCGCCCTCCTCTACGTGCATGCCGCTACGCGTGGGCCCCACGGACCGCCGGGCGGGCCCCGGGGCCGGCCGGCATCCGTCCCGCGGTGGGGGCCACCCATCTCATCGTGCTCGCTTGTTCGATTCTTCTCTCTTTTCTTCTCCCCTTCCAACCCAGCGGTGGCGCCGCGTAGCGGTTGCGCGAGGCGCGACGCGACCGCGGGGCTCGGTCTCCTCCGTCCTCCCTGCGCGCGTGGTCTCTCGGCTCGACTGCTCGGGTGGGTGGACGCGGCGCGGTGAGCCGATCAGCACACGGGCGTCGCGCGGGGCCACAGCGTCAGTGACCGAGAAACGGGTGGACGCGGTCCAGCGTGGCCGGGGCCGGGCGCGTGCTCCCCGCCTCCCGCTGTGGAGTTCGGCCGAGGCGCGACGACACGACAGCAACTCCTCGCCGGGCTGGCTCGCACTCGCGACTGACGCGCCCGACGTCGATGGTTCGTGTTGTGCTTTTCTAGCCAGCCGCCCAAGGGCAAGGCCCATCCATCCTATGCAAAAAATGCGAAGCTTTCTGAAGGGATCAAATCAAAGCGCACCAAACCACCACCACGAGCTCTCATTTCTTTTCTAGCAAGAGGATGGAAAAATGCGCACAGATGCACAAAGACAAAGGGGTCTTTTTCCTGGCCTGGACGACGTATATACGCGTTGACGAAATACTAGAAACAGCCGTGATCTATGTGCGTTTGGTTTGTTTCTGGTGGTATAGGCCCCTTGCATAGTTACATTATTGTAGTAGTTGTTTTCGCGCTGGATTTTCGAGCAGGGGCAGCAACATCGGCGGCGTCTCCACGTGGGACAGGAGCTTTTCTCAGGCATGCCAGCAAGTTGTTAGACGGTTGAATTGAATCAGCCAAAGGATTGGCACGCGATCGGGCGAGCTGCTGCACAGTCTGTAGCTGCCCAGGCCTCCCCTGGATTCTGTCAAACTCCGATCGATACCGGCTCAAGCAGGGAAGGAAAATAGAACTACTAATGGATGGACAAATCAGACAACCTGGCGATCCATCACCAGCTCATAATCGACGGCGGTCAGACAAGCTAATAATCAAACCAGCTCATCACCATGTTTGTTATGGAAAATCAAGAACCCACATCCACAGGCCTTCCGGTGGGTCCTGCTGTTCACTCGTCAAAATAGTCTTCCTAGTCTAGACCCAAATTCGCGCGCTTATGGGAAGGCATGCAGCTGGACCGAGTTTTCGTGACCGAAACAACAGTACTAACAGTACCACCCAACATTATTGAATTGTACGAGAACCGCAGCACCAGTTAACCAAGTTATTGAGCACCACTCAGTCATTAACACGTCCTTTCGGACAGTACTATCAACGGATCATAAACTACTAGTAGCATGAGCTAGTGTCTAAAGTTGCGTTTCGTGTTATTGAGTGAGCGTAGTGTTACCATTTAGATGGTCTCTTGATAAACACAAAAACATTGGATTTTTTTAACTGTTCGACGATCGATGTACTGTACATAGCGATAACGGATCATATATATATATATATAAATAAATATAATGTGCTACCTAGAAATAAATTTCAGCTTGAATTTCCTCTAAAGCTAATTAAGAGCGTGATTTCGATCAAGGATAGCCTCATAAGACACAATTTGTCAAGGGAGTGATTCATGTCTTTTTACCAACAAAGAAGCTATGTAAAATTTGCTCTTTCATTGTTTCTTAATTGCCAAAATTCATTTGGAGGGCGCTTCAATGTTTGCTCTGAATCCTCCGACAGGGATACTCTATTTATTTGGAGATTGGCCAGTTACAATGGGATATATTCAACAATCAACACCACACTCCACACACTACTCTGAAGCTGATGGTGATGATGACAAACTCACAGCTCCCATAGAAATGTAGAATAGAACAAAATAATACCTTTCGGTTGTTTAGATGCACCCGGAATTATTCATGGGCCGATTAACTCATGATCGTGTCAAAAGAAAAGGCCCATGAACAAGAAAACGAAAGCCCATGTTCACCAGCTACGCAACCACACGAGCAAGCAAGCCCCTCTCATTTCTCAAAAAAAAAAGCAAGCCCCTCTCTCAAAAAAAAGACACGAGCAAGCAAGCATCGTTGATGAGCAAAACAACTAAATTATTTATTTATATAAAAATAATTTATTCATGATGTATACGCATCTGTGCTACATATAGAAAAACTTGTTCACGTATGGAGCTATTTGTTTGTTTGTAGACTAATTTATTATCGATGTTAAATCTTCTGCGCATCCTGTTTAATCTTATTTGTGCCATAAAACAACAACATCCTTGAGCCAGCCCCAAGCCGGCGATCCGGGTTCGAGCCCCGGCGTTGGCATCGGGAGGCCTGTCTGTAGCCTTCCCTCTGAAACAACAACATGTTCTTGTTGTTTGAGTATTTGTTTGCAGTATTAAAATATGATCAAATTTTATTTAATATATTTGCAAAATAATTATCTAAATATATTCAAGTGTGATTTTATTTTGATGATTTTGTCGTAAAAAATAATATGATGCAATTGAAATTTAATTTTTATGATCGGTTTGCGATTGATGGGACTTTTAGTTTTCAACCTACTTGCTTGCATGCGGGTTGGCCTCATCTGTTTGTCATATTTTTTATGCATGCACATGCTTCTCTCTTATGCAAACTAATGGTTGTATGAAGGGACGGATCTAAGGGGGGGGGGGGGGGCTAGGGCGGCTCAAGCACCCTAGTGGCTGCCACCTCCATTAGAACAAGGGGAGGATAGGAGTGAAGAAGAGGGGAGGAAAGAAGGAAAATAGAGAGTTGAAGGAGGAAGAAGGAGCTCAGCCCCCCCTCCAACTCTGTGCTGCATCCGCCACTGGTTGTATGGTGAGATCTGATTGGACTGGGTGGTCACAAGCTACCTCTTCCTTCTTGAGGTGACGATTTGAAAATTTGTCACCCATCGTCCGCCATGACAAAAGTTAAAGAAATGCGGTGGTGACTCAACTTCTATTTTGGGGGAGGTGAGGCGTTCGTTGCGGGCAAAACAAGGGAGAAATTTTAGCTCCTTTTCTTTGCATGGTTCCCAGCAATCCAACCACCCGTCTGCTCCCCCACGATTCTTGGGGCCTGCTTGGAAGCAATCTGTGTGTGGAGGAGCGAGTGATTTGAGCATTGGGCCTAGGAAGACGTGGAAGAAGAGGCGAAGAAAAAAACTTGTGATTCCCATTGTTCTCTCGGGAAGGTTGGTGATTATTCATTATTTTATTGTTGTGTTGTGTGTTGGAATTTTAATTCCTATCCGCTCGTCATTTTGACCTTTCTTTGTCTGCTTAGTTGTATTCAGAGCATCGTCATAGGAGGTTGATGGCAGCTTGTCTTTGGAATTGTTTGTCATTGGCCTTGGGGATTTGAGGTATTGGTGCAAAAAAAAGGAATTCGCCACGAGAAAGATAATTAATTTTCGAACGCAATGGCTACCTTCGTTGGTGTTCATGTCTCCGATCCGGGGCTGCAGAGTCAATTCACCCAAGTTCAGCTCCGGACCCTCAAAGCAAAAGTAAGCAATCGGCCAATTTTAAGTCACTTCAAGATTGTAGTGGTAACTAAGTGTTTGTAGTCACATTGATACCTCTTATCTATTGCCGTAATAGTTTGTCGCTGCAAAGAAACCGAATGCAGATCATGTAACAATAAAAGATTTGCCCCCAGTGATGGAGAAACTTCGGGGAATCCATGAGGTTCTGTCTGAAGATGAGGTCAACAAATTTTTGAACGAGACCTATCCTGATATGAACCAACCTATAGAATTCGAGCCATTCCTGAAGGTATAGTGAGGATCACTTCGGCATACCAACAAGTGATTTTAAGTTTTCATTCACATTGCAAATGAGTTTTTTTTGACAAGTCTATCTTGAAATTTGTTAAATTTGTTAGGAATACTTAAATCTTCAAGCAAAGGGGACTAGCAAAAATGGAGGCAAAAAGAAATTAAAGGGTTCTGTGTCATTTTTGAAATCTTCCACCACTACCCTCTTGCACGTCATTAATGAGTCTGAAAAGACTTCCTATGTCAATCATATCAACAATTTTCTTGGAGAGGATTCTTTCCTAAAGAATTTCTTGCCACTGGATCCTGCATCGAATGAGTTATTTAACCTTGTCCGGGATGGTGTGCTACTTTGGTGAGTGTGTTCTTAGCACGGCTGCTCCGTTATATTCTCTTACTGTCCCATTTCTTCTTTTTATTTTTGTTAACAACCCACTAAGATGTTGTCCTATGTCTTGTAATGAATTAGCAAGTTGATCAATGTTGCTGTTCCGGGCACAATTGATGAGAGAGCAATCAATACAAAGAAGCAACTTAATCCATGGGAGAGAAATGAGAACCATACTCTTTGTCTCAACTCTGCAAAGGCCATTGGTTGCACTGTTGTTAACATTGGAACACAAGATTTGATTGAAGCTAGAGTATGTTATTTTCCCTGATGTGCACTGATTATGATTCCCCCCTTATCTTCCTATTTAAGTTATAAATGATAAGCATACAAACTTTGTATGTGTTAAATATACATTGCCGGTCATTGCAAAATTTTCAAACTGAAAGTTCGAGGAGCATCCTTTGTTGATAATCCTATAAAAAATTATATTAACAAAATCTTGATTGAGGGTAAACATTATCACTTTGGTAGTCAATTTGTAATTAATCAATAAATATTCATCATTTGGTGGACTAAAATATCTTATGCTTCTTTGCAGCCTCATCTTGTTCTTGGTCTGTTATCCCAAATCATAAAGGTGCGTTTGCTATAACAAACACTACCATATCAATTAGTAACTACTAAGGAAGTCTTCAGCGGTATACTTTTGGTGATTGCTAGCAAATACAATGGCTCACAATGTCTTTCATCCTTATCTTAGATACAACTACTGGCTGATCTGAATCTTAAGAAAACGCCTCAGTTGGCAGAGATCGTGGCTGGTGATAGTGGCAAGGTTTGTATAACTATTTATGCATGCATATTCAAAACCAATTATCTGCATGTGAAAGAGTTGAATCATGTTTACCCATAAAATTTGTTTGATTGGTGTTTCCATGATGCTATGTAGGAGGTAGAGGAGCTAGTCACGTTAGCGCCAGATAAGATGTTGCTGAAATGGATGAATTTCCATCTCAAGAAAGCAGGGTACAAAAAAACTGTAACAAATTTCTCTACCGATGTGAAGGTATGTATAGTAGACCTGAATGTTATGCATTGTCATATACAGTCAGATGACTTAGTCCAGGACAATATATAACATGTCTCCTATTTACATATTAACCATATGTTTCGATAGTCCTAACAACAAATGGTGAATGGCTTGTGGGTAATTTTGTTGTTCTGTATCTTATGGGTAGTCTATATGCAGGATGGTGAAGCGTATGCTTACCTTCTCAGTACCCTTGCTCCAGAGCATAGCTCAAAAACCATGATAGAAACTTCAGATCCCAAGGAGAGGGCAAAGAAAGTACTTGAAACTGCAGAAAAGCTTGATTGTACAAGATATGTAACGTCAAAAGATATTGTTGAAGGTTCCGCGAATCTTAACTTGGCATTTGTGGCTCAAATATTTCAGAATAGGTAAGCAGAGTGAAGCGACCTCTTCTATCTATATCATCCTTTAGGTTGGCAATAATGGTCAACAATTTAATTGTAGCATATATTTATTATACATCTCTGTATATTTTCACCATGAAAAAATTACAATAATTTGATGTTGCCAAAATTTAACCTTTAAAATTTCATGTTGTATGGAAAACCTGCGATCTTTTTCTAAAAAGATAGTATACTTGCTTTTGAATGAATTATCTGCCTAGTTGTTCCTGTTCCTTTTGTAACATATGCATGCTCAACATTTGGTGATAATAAAAAAATTGGACAACCTTTGTTAAACAAATATATTGGGGTAACAATGGATGTATATTTACCGGTCACATATGGGAGAAATATCAAATTTATAATATTTCCAAGCATCCAAAATTTTGTTCTTGCTTTTTTTTTCTAGAAAAGTTTTATAGTAAACTATGAAGGTATGAAAGTCGTTAAAATAAATTATTACAAATATAGCAAAGTCTATTAAAATATATAATGTCTCTATTGCTTTAGTCTTTCATTGAATTTTTCCTACACTAGTATGGATATGCATGGACAGAGAAAACACACTCACCATAAGTTGAATGTAAAATCTTTATTTCTCTAGAAAAGAGCATGACTCTTCAAAATATCTTAATAAACTATAACATGCAAACCCCTTTAATTTACTAATGCATATTTTCTGAGATGATTACAAACTTTTTGCAGAAATGGTCTATCAACCAACACTGTCGCTCCCGTTGAAGATACTCCTGATGATGTCGAGGCGTCTACCCTAGAGAGAGCGTTTCGCCTATGGATTAACAACCTTGGAATTGCAACTTATGTAAACAATTTGTTTGAGGATGTTAGGACTGGGTAAGCCCTTTATAAAAATAATTTAAATTTTTTATTATATATTTTTCTATCTTACCAAAGTTCATTTGCAGATGGGTCCTGCTAGAGGTCCTTGATAAAATTTCTCCTGGGTCAGTTAACTGGAAGCATGCATCTAAACCGCCAATTATTATGCCATTTAGAAAGGTCGAGAACTGCAATCAGGTTATCAAAATTGGGAAGGAGTTAAATTTTTCTCTGGTAAATGTAGCAGGAAATGACATTGTGCAAGGAAATAAGAAACTAATTTTAGGTAAATACATGCACATATATATACTTTTTTATATCTAATTCAAGCTATTGATTTTGCGCTCTACACCGTTTTATTTCTAATACTTGCTCATTCCACTTGTCATGGATAGGCTCATTTCTTAGTTACTCTATCAAAGTTTACGCATGCTGTAGTAACGGATACCTACCACCAAAAAAAACAAAAATAGAATGAAAGGAAGAGAAGACATACATATATAGGAGATGGCTTACTTTTATAAGGATATTAATTTTTTTATTTGCTATTTCATTGTAGAATAAAAATGCTTCAAGTTCCTAAATATTATTTTCTTGCACTAACATTTCTTTGAAAATCTTCTTATTCCCAGCTTTTCTGTGGCAACTCATGAGAACCAGTATCCTACAATTGCTAAAGAACCTGAGATCCCACTCTAAAGAGAAGGAGATCACAGACGCTGACATCCTCATATGGGCTAACAATAAGGTCAAGGAATCAGGCAAAACTTCCCACATTGAAAGCTTCAAGGTTCACCAATCAAGATTTCTTAGTTATTTAGCTAAATTGAGCTATTGTATCATGTGCTTAGCTTTAAGCACTTGTTTTGATTCTCTAGGACAAGAGCATAGCTGATGGGGTGTTCTTCCTTGAGCTCCTAAGTGCTGTGCAGAGCAGGGTTGTTGACTGGAGCTTGGTGAAGAAGGGGGAGGATGGTACGTGCCTCTCCTCCTACGTACACCCATCCTCTATCGATTTCAAATATTGCATAGACATTTGTTTAGCATGAAGAGTATCGTGCCATTTGCTTTATACTTGCAGAGGAGGAGAAGAAGTTGAATGCCACATATATCATCAGTGTTGCTAGGAAGCTAGGGTGCACTGTCTTCTTGTTGCCAGAAGACATAATGGAGGTAAGCCGAGAATGCCAGTTTTTGTTTTCTTGTACTCCCTACATTCCAAAATATATGTCTAGATGCATAGCAAAAATTATGAATTAAAAAATTAAAATAATCTACATTTTGGAACGGAAGGAGTACATAAACTCACATGTTCATAAAATTATGGCTTAGTTCATTTGTAGGAAACATATGCTAAATATTATATCCAAATCACCTTCTTGAACAGATTCTATAGATTGACACCAGGCATACCGCGCAACTAGCATTAATGTCTGCTCTTCCTGTTTTGCTGCGGCAGGTGAATCCGAAGATGACCCTCACCCTTACTGCAAGCATCATGTACTGGAGCCTGCTGAAGCATGGGCCTTACCAAAGCCCTGGACCGCAGGATGCTCTTCCAGAGGAGGAAGGGGAAGGGGAGGAGGAGGTAGAGGAGGAAGAGGAAGAGGAAGAAGAGGGGGAGGATTTCGAAGGAGGCATCGAAGATGGCGTCTCCAATCTGACCACTTGATTAGAAATAATATCACAGCTAACCACCACAACGGACCAAGCTTGCACGGTGAAATCGCCGGCGCATTAGGGCTGTCCAAATTGAAGGGTGGAAGGACAATCAAAACAACAGCTGCAAAGGAGAGAGTTTTGGGTAAATATATAGTTTGATTTCATTATTTGCGTGCCAGATAGCAGCAACTCAATTTTTGCTAGCAGATAAGATTGTGCGCCGATCGCACAGCCTAATGTTGTATGCCAAGTGTATAAGCAAATGTGAGAACAATACCAAAATATTTTGCAAGACTGAAACAAGAAGAAAAACATCTTGCGTGAAAGGTACTTCCATCTCACTGGGCCATGGAATTGGGCCTCGTGAGGCAGAGTCTGGTTCTGGACCGGGCTGGGGCCATTCTCGTCGCGTCGCGCGGTTTGGTTGGAATGGCCCAGACCCGGTTTGTCCTGCCTGCCTGCCGAATTAATGGCAGCTCCATCAAATGAGTTGACATTTCCAGCATTTGACCCTGCAGTAGTATGCATGCAATGCAAGCTGCTTCGTGGCCCCTCGTGGATGGATCAGAGGATCTGTAGAGCGCGTACGTGGCCAAACTGCTGGAGCTGACAAGGTAGCTAGACTTGCTGAGCTCAAGATAAGATGTCTCTCTCTGTCAGTGTGTATTGATTGGCTGCAGGAATAGGATGTGTCTCTGCAAACGGCATGGTCGTCGCATGGGCACTCAGAGAGACAACCCCAAAAGCAACTTGGGCGCTGCACTGGGTAACACTGTTCGTATTATTTTGTGTGTGTGGCGCCCTTGGAAATAAATCCTATAAAAAAATTACTAGCTAGTAGCCCTAGCCCATGCTTTTTTTTCTTATGGAAACAAGCCCATGCTTTGACGTGGTAGTAGCTGAGCCCTGTTTGGTTGGCCCTGAAAAATGAATACCCATAGTAAGCATGTCTCATGTTTTAGCCCAATGAACCAAACATACTCCTCTAGTCCTCTAAGAAACTACGGTACGTAGTACGGTTCATGAAGCACTGAATCAACGCCATTGGATGGACGACATCAACGGTGCTCGATCACACAACCGAGGCAATCATCGAATACTACCTTGATCTGTGGGCAAGATTATTATTGGACAATTTTTTAGAGAGACTAGTGGGCACTAATCTGACGGTCGTCAAGGTTCCCGAAGAGCGAAGATTGCAGTTTACACTTCATCTAGACTATGACGTAATATGACCTGGATAGATCTGGGCATGATCTTCAATTCGGATCCTCATTCTCGAATCTCGATCGATATCTCTATCTGGATAGCTTCGTCCTCCCTAAGTCTAGCTAGTTAATTAGCTCGATCAGAGAGACATGCTTACGACTTAAACCTTTCAATTCAAACAGCAACGTGTCCGAGCGAGCATTTCATTCAATAATTCTCTCAGATTAGAAAGAGGTAGCATACACTACCGGAAACTGGCTCTTTGCCATGAGCCAAGACGAAAACACACGGTAAAAATCTAGCACACGGTAAAAATGACTTTACCGTGTATTTTCTTTTGGCACATGACAAACTTTTTAGATTGCCGTGTGCTTTCCTTGGCACACGGTAAAATAATAAATTTACCGTGTGCTTTTATTTGCACACGGCAAAGTAATATTTTTTTCTCTTCTCATCTCAAATCTTTTTCTACTCTTCACATACAACATGTGGTACTTCATGTTACAATTTGGTACATTTTTATATTTATTTTCAGTATTTAACTAATTAATTGTATTTTAAGCTTTTTTTTGAATCAAGTCAATTTTGAACTGCAAGTGATTCAAATAATACAATAAAATGAGTGAAAAATGATATTCACATTATTCAACTTAGTTTGAGGCCTTGCCCGTCAAATGAAAAAAAAATTCGAACATCTTATCCAGGAAACATGACCACGAACGTGTGGCCGAATCGTTTTAAAATTCTATAAAAAGCAAATAAAGTCTGAAAATCATAAGATTTGTCATGATATCATAATTTCATATGCGGTGGCTAAGGTAAAAAATTGAGAAGGTTTTGCACAAGTTACCACGTACTCTCCTTACAAATCGAAGCATCTGCGAAGAAAATCTATAGAGTTGTGAAGGAGTCGTTCAGATTTCGAGTCTAAGTGACAGTCGAATTGGGGTTTGACTATAAATTTTTTTGTATATTCAATAGACAATTTAGATTATTTATGCCAAATTTTGGTTATTTTTCGGAGCCGTTTGATAATTTTATTTTTTTGCAAATAAACAATATCATGTGATATACATTGAAATTGAGTTATAACTGCATGAAATAATAAATTTTTTCGCATAGAATCATCTAACAAGAATTGTTAAGTCACTTTGGCACGGTAAAAATTGTGACAAAGTTATGCAAACATAAAATAGTGGAACAAGTTGAATGATAACAAAATTGAAGGCTTTGTCGTGTGCCAGATCGAGGCACACGGCAAATGACCAGGCTTTGCCGTGTGCCCTGGATCTGGCAAGTGAGATTCAAATTTTGTAAACGACCTCGGATGGGGAAACGACCAAAATGAAAGTTGTAGATCTCGAAAAGTTATGAAACTTTGTAGTCGATAACTTTTTATTTGAATTCGTTTACAGCCTCAAACAAGCAATTTACACTCGGTTTAGCATAATATGTGGGGAAAGAAAATGGAGTATACACACAATGTAGAGTGTGGTGCAGTGGTAGAGGAGGCTTCGCATGAGGGGGAGGTCACGGGTTCGAATCCCGCCGACCTGTGCATTGTGCGCGAAAATTACCACGATTGGCGGCTTCGATGGCGACGGGCGACATTGGTCGGTGGGGTCCTTCCATGATTAATTTTTTTTGCCATTTATTTAGATCTTTTTTGATTTAAATTTTGCCATTTATTTAGATCTTTTTTGATTTAAATTTTGCCAAGTGTTATTTTTTTGCCGAGGGCCATCTTAGCACACGACTAAGATTTTGCCGTGTGCCCAAAAAAGACCCACGGCAAAGGTGGCTTTACCAGCCGATTTTTACCGTGTGCTACACACGGTAAAGCCTTTGCAGTGTGCAATATAGGCTTTTTGTGTCGTGTACTGGAATCCTATAGTGATACATATATGCCTCCACTGAACGAGATTTATTAAAAAAAAAGAAAAAGGACACCTGACTATAGCAACAAGGACTCTCTTATTTTTATTGGATGGCATGCATTATTATACATGCACGCATGAGAGTTACATTCTACATCAAGCACTCCATTTGATCGATCCCAACTGAGAAATTAAACACGACGACAAATGTGTGCCCAAAAAAGACCCACGGCAAAGGTGGCTTTGCCAGCCAATTTTTGCCGTGTGCTACACACGGCAAAGCCTTTGCAGTGTGCAATATAGGCTTTTTGTGCCGTGTACTGGGATCCCGTAGTGACATACATATATGCCTCCACTGAGCGAGATTTATTAAAAAAAAGAAAAAGGACACCTGACTATAGCAACAAGGACTCTCTTATTTTTATTGGATGGCATGCATTATTATACATGCATGCATGAGTTACATTCTACATCAAGCACTCCATTTGATCGATCCCAAATGAGAAATTAAACACGACGACAAATGTCGACTACTACTCTAATCACGACACCGACATACATTCACACGCGCATGCACAATTGCATTTATTGTTGAAGAACCCAAACTTTTACCGATCGACTACTTAGGCCGTAGTAGCACATGGCAACGATCGAGGCCATGCATCTCGTGCAGCAGCTTCTTCTTCATTCAGTTGTGGACCTCGACGAACTCCGGGCGGTACATGGGCTCCGGGATCTCGTTGGGGCGCGAGCAGCAGCGGCAGCCGCCGTAGTAGCCGCGGTTGCAGCACCCCCACCGGCAGTACCCGCCGCCGCCGCGGCCAGGGTAGCCGCCGCGGGGGTAGCCTCCTCCGCGCCACCCGCCGCCGGGGTAGCCGCCGTACGGGTAGCCGCCGCCGCGGTAGTCCTGCACGCCGGCCTGCTTGTTCTCCTCCTCCTTCGGCTCTGCACGTACAGAAAAGATTGTGAACCGAGCAGCTTTGAATCTCAGCTCGCTTCAAATGAAAGCTAGCTACTTGCATGTTAGAGACTT
The DNA here is from genome assembly GCA_032594955.1 of Panicum miliaceum. Taxonomy (NCBI): domain Eukaryota; kingdom Viridiplantae; phylum Streptophyta; class Magnoliopsida; order Poales; family Poaceae; genus Panicum; species Panicum miliaceum. Next base: position 12,416,334 of record CM064061.1, read on the forward strand.
AGAGTGCGTGTGGACTCACGGGTGTGCTCGTTGTTATTAGCTGAGGCGTCAAGGAAGGCAGCAGCGAGCAGGAGCGCGAGCACTAGGAGCGCCTTGGACGCCATGGTTTCGCTTCTTCTCGATCTGCAACTGCTGCAGTGGTGGATCAGCTCAGCTGCGAGTGTGTGATGAGAAGCTATGCATGCGAACCAAGCGTATTTATAGGCAGGAGGAGGGGATAGGGATTGCAGGGTCTGCTAGGCCATGCATGTTTGGCCCCATGGATGCTTCAATGATGCGTTTGCAGTTGGGAGATGAACGGCATTAACGATGCCTTACCTTCGATCGTGCTTGCAAGTAGCAGCGCAGCCAGTTCCTGAAGGGATCTGCCCGGCCGAGTGCCGCGCCCGTTGAAATCTCTCTCTCTCTCTCTCTCTCTCTCTGGAAATTAAACATGGATGCCTGCATGCAGCATGCCAAGTTTGACTCATGTTTTGACTCATGTGGGATGGCCGGCGACCGTGTAATATTGCGTACTATATTATGATAATTTAAGTGGTTCATGTGTAAATATATATGGCCGTAGTTTAATTTGGGCATAATGTGTTTTTAGTGAAATAATGACTACATATACAGTACTAGCATGTTTACTCTCATGGATTGGATTGAGAACTAAATAAGTCACTGGAAAATTATGTACCATGGATGGTACAGCGATGGGCAGCTTGTATGCGTGGAGTTAAGGGTCGACCTTATATCCCCACTTGGCCATTGTATGTTGCTGGAGTCACTACTACAGAACTGCACATCGGTTTTTGCCTTTAGTCCCTGTCACATTTGAGTCCGGGATTAATTTAGCCATTAGTTTCAGATCCAATGGCTAGAGAGCAGGGGATCTTTAGTCTTGGTTGGAGCTACCAACCGGAAGTAAAAGTGAAAACATCCAATCAGCTACTCAAGTGCTAAAAGTATTCATCCAAGTCAGTTAACACAAAATTAGTGCTATTGTAGGTTTAGAGAGTGTGTTTAGGTGATGGAGCTAGAGGAGTGATCAACAAGTAATCGAAGTATATTCGTAGTGTTTCATCCTTGGTACATCGACGGATCATTGGTAAACCTGGGAGCCTTTATGAATTATGACTCTTGCTTGAGGACCATTTGACTTGGTCTAGCTAGAGCGGCGTCAACTGTTTTGTATGGAGAGTTAAAGGTGCTTATATTACTATACCTATGTGTCCCGGTTTCCATCTTAGTGAAGGAGCTGAGGCATGACATGTGTAGTGGGTGCCGGGCGTGGGAGCCTAGCTCTTAGCAGGTAATGTGAATTATGATGGTCCTAATGACCATTGATACCATGTGATAATTTTTTTTTGTGTTGAGTCTATTTGGCTTACTTGCTCATATCTCCGCTTACTGTATTTACTTATTATTTGCCTTGTTGTTAATGTGTTTACTTTATTTTCTATGTTTGTCATGTGTAGTTGATAGGAATGGAACTAGGTTGGTCTTCTTTTGCGTTATAATAAGTAGGCACAGTAGATAAATCTAAAGCACATTTACATACAAATGATATAAGTTTTCCTAGCATTGTTTGTGGAGAGCCTTTATTAAGAGTCCAAATTCAACCCCCGGCCCGGCCCTATATACTATTTTGTAATCCTAATTTTATCACGAATTTGTACATTATTACCTTACATTGTGCTTCTTAACGTCACTAGTGCTCCATGAACCATGATAGACATTGGTTATTAAATGTTGCCATAATTATATTTTCGTTTAATTTGTTTCACAATGTAAGAGCCGATACGAATAGTTTTGGAGTTATGCTCAATGATGGATAGAATTCAACGTTCTTGGCTCGTAATATTATGAGCCCAGCTCCAATTTCACTGAAACACATGGATGCATGGTTCCCAATGATGTTTTACGGGTCAACTAAATAATTACGATGGCATGCCATCCTAGTTCATTTCTTCTCCTAATTTATTTACACATAATGTCATCCTAGTTCATTTTATCAAGTTAACCCAATGATCCAAAATAAATATAACTTGCATCCCTAATCCTTACAGCATGAATTATTAGAAAAATTGTCAATGTCACGTGATACAAAGGCTTCCAAGCGAGGGCTGCCTCTCTCTCTCTCTCATGTGCACGGTGGAGTAGTGTTGTATATATATTGTGAGGTTCGTTGGATTCGAGCGTAGAAAAGCATAATGCATTGTAAGTTTGTAACATAAATCGAAGCTATGAAACATTTTTTTTTGATGAAACAGGAGGGGGATTAATTATCCCCCTATTGTATATATACTAATAAGATAAAAAGTATTTATACAAGAGTTTCTAGCCAAGCTTTCATGGTTTGAACAAATTTTAGTTTTTCCCTAGGAATGACCAAAGAGAAATGGAACTTGAAACTTTCTTTCACATTCTGGATTGATTGCGCCTCCGACTCAAAGAATGAAACAATTATACTTTATATGAGAAAAATACGAAAGAAAATAACAATGATCATAACAATAAATCCTTGTTGTGAGATGAGGCGGCCTTGCATGCATATAATAATTTCTTTATTCCATGGGATCGATGCATATTACACGGGACATCATATACTGATCAGCAGCGCCGACCGGCGTGTCCCAACTCCCAGCCACATCAGAGAAGCGATGAAATCAAAGACAGCAGCGAGCGAGCATGTATGGGCACGCACGCGATCAAATCGTAGACACAAACCAAGTGCCCCTCCTTCCTTTTTTTTATTTGATGGAATAATCAAAGGCAGCAGCTCATCAGTTGTGGACCTCGACGAACTCCGGGCGGTACATGGGCTAGCTCCAGCACCTGGTCGGGGCGCGATATCGTGCACGGTAGGGGGCGTTCAGGTACACGATGGGATCAATGCAACGTTAGCAGTTGGGAGATTGGCAGAACGCATTAACGTACGCCTCCGATATCGTGCGTGCTGGTGCATGAATGTGGTAGGGGGCAACAGCAACATGCATGATCTGTTTTTTTTTGTTTGTTTTATAAACAACATGCATGATCTGTTGATCTGCCTGTCCGATCCACCATCCACGTATAGGAATTGAAAGTCTTGCTCTGTGGAAGACATGCTTGCCAAGTTTGACTCGTGTACGTGTGTGCAATGACACGGCAAGATTGTTTATATTGTGAGCTCTTGTTAGATGTCGGACACGCATGGCGGGCGAGCTTCTTCATGGATAGGATAAATATATTTCAATTCCAATAATGAATGGATCGAGCGATCTAGCGAGCTCCCTGATCTGATCTGGATAAGATATCTTCTGCTGAACCTGTCAGAGGGATGAAGAAGCTGAGAGTGCTCGGATTCGGATCTACTACCTGTCACTGGAAAATGACTGTGGATGCCTTTGGAAGTTTTAATTTCAACCCCGGCCAGTGTGCTAGACGGTTCGTGATCGATCGATGTGCGAGAACTGATCGAGATCCTCGACCTCTTCATGTGATGGAGAAATCTATTAATCTACAAGCATCGCTGCACAGCAAGCTAAGCCAGCAACGTCCACGATATTCTTCCATGCTTTTGTGTGCCGCCTCTGACACTGAATTGAACTGCTACCCATTGTTCAGTTAGGTTATGCTGACGGTTTCATAAAAAAAAGTATTATGCTGATCGACGGAAGTCTTGGGAAATAAGATTATGCTGATGGAAGAAGCTTCCTTCAATTCGGAGATAACTCGCTGGCGTGTTCTTCTCTTATTCGGCAGGTTTGCAAAAGCCAGGATACTGAAGCTTATTTTTTTAGAAAAAGAAATAGTTCCGGCCTTGCAACGCACACAGCCTGATTTTTTATACAATTCTCAGCATAAGCACTGAGAATACATAAATTAAAGGAAAAAGAGCACACACAAATAAAAAAATTTAAAAGCAAAGTTTATTATTACTTCTCTGTCCGTTTTTTAGACCGAAGCTTGTTTGGAGGATGGAGCAACTAACGGCACTCAAGGAGGCACCCCAAAGCATTAGGGCCTGTCTATTTCGCGGAGCTCTATGGTTGGCCAGAAGGCCGGCCTCAACTTCTCATCAATTTGCGCGGCAAATCCACATATTATTGCAGAAAAACAACTCCCACACAAATCATCAACAGGCAGGGGCGAAGCCACGTTGAGCTTGCCGAGTGCACGTGCACCAGGGAGATAATAAAATTTCAGTGATTAACATCTAAATTTTAGCACATGTGCACTCCCTAAACACCAATTAGGTGCACCACCGTCCGGCCCAACAGCAGGCATGCAGCCCACGGCTTGCTTACAGATCAATTTGAGAAATTAATGCCCACAAGAGAAGGCAAAACGGCGCCGCTTGTTCTGCTGCTTCGTGCGTCGCGCGAGTCGTGACGACAGACGAGCCGCACGAGAAGGCAAAACGACGCCCGCGAAGACGCTCACTCATCCAAGCAACAAAAGGAAAATCACAGAGAGGTGGTAGGGAGGAGGCGGCGGCGCGGCGCTCGGCTGCTCGCGCTGGTCGCCGGCTCGCCGCGGCACGACTTCTGGCCGGAATATGCACCATTGCACGGGCACTCCAACAAGTTTGAGTGCTCTTTGTCAACTCCTTTTTCTCTCCGCTGCTGCTGCTGCACGCCTGCACCAGCAGGTCCTAGAAGCAGGAGTTTTATTGCTAATCATTTTCTTTGAAGTATCAAGGCAGTGTTTCATTTTATTTGTCACAGGTTCTCCTTCCTTCAATCAAACTGTAGGATTATTAGGATCTGCAATTGAGGCCTGAGGGTTATTTTTGCAAGGATTCGTTGAGATTAGAGACTCCAGAAATTAATCTAATATATAAAAATCATGTCAACTAAGTTTATCGTGCATGATCAATTGATTCTTTATTTTTCTTTCCTTGATTCTTGAACAGAAGCAAATAGGAACGAAGCATGTAACTAAAATCTTTAGCAATGTGTTGCAGATGCATTTATGGAAAGATGGTTGAAAAGAAAAGTGTCAGATGATGCTAACAATGTTGGTAACTATCAGCAGCAAGATGTCAATGTTACTTTTCATCCAGTGCCATCAGCTCCTGAGGATATCAATTGGGAGGAGGAGATCCAATTTGATCCAGGCAAAAGGAAGGAAATAAGTGCTTACAGTAAGAAGAAAGTATTTGGTCAATGGGCCTTGCCAACCTCGCACTCTTAATTTTCCATCTACTCGGATTGGAGATAAAAATAGAAGGTTTAATCCTGAATGGTTTGATGAATTTGGAAATTAGTCCACCGATAGAGCCTATTGTTTTATTTGTTTCTTGTTTAGAGACCCCACTAAGAAAGAGGCTAGGTACAAGTCATTGGTTTTGGATGGTTGGAATTCTTGGAATAATAAAGAAAGATTAAAGGAACATATTGGTGGTGTTTAGCAGCCCTCACAATGTAGCTAAGAAGAAATCTGAAGATCTATTACAAAGAGCACAACACATTGATGTTGCTTTACATAACCAGCTGGAGACTTCTAAGAATGCATATTTTATTCTACTTAATGGTGCAATTGATACTGCCAGATTGCTACTCAAATAAGGATTACCTTTCTGGGGACATGATGAATCAAAGACATCTTACAATAGAGGGAATTACAGGGAAGTTTATGATTGCTTAGCCCAGCATGATGCGGCTTTAGCCAAGGCATTGACAGTTGATGCTGCAGACAATAGCCTTTTGGTATCTGCTGACATACAAAAAGATATCATACAATGTTTTGCATATGAGATTTTACATTCTATTCTTGAAGATATTGGGCAAGATGTATTCTGCTTGCTAGCTGATGAATCTAGAGATGTCTCTTACAAGGAGCAAATGACAGTGGTGCTGAGATATGTTGACAAATGTGGAGTTGTGAAGGAGAGCTTTGTTGGGATTGTTCATGTGAAAGATACAACGACTGCCAACCTCAAGTCATGTATTGATTTTTTATTTGCTAAATTAAAATTGAGCCAGAAACAAGTAAGAGGTCAAGAATATGATGGTGCTAGTAATATGCGAGGTGCGTTCAATGGCTTGCAATCATTGATCATGAGAGAAAACAGTAGTGCATATTATGTCTCTTGCTTTGCTCATCAACTTCAACTAGTGGTTGTAGCTGTTGCTAGAAAGCATACATGCATTGCTGAATTTTTTAATAAGATTTCTACCTTGTTGAATGTGGTGGGTGGATCTGCAAAGAGAAGGGACATGATTCGAGATATCAATCTCAAAGAAGTTAGTAAGGCCATGGGTTGTGGGTTAATACCGGGACAAGATTGAATTAGGAACAATGTCTTCAAAGACCCGGAGATACTCGCTGGACTTCACACTATAAATCTCTTGGAAGTTTAGTTAACTTGTTTCAAACAATTATTAAAGTGCTAGAATATGTGGAAAAGGAAGATAAGGATGGAAAAGCAAGGGGTATTCTTGTGTACTTCCAATCTTTTGAATTCGTATTCTATTTGCATTTCATGTTAAATATTTTGGCTATCACAAATACCTTGTCAGTGGCACTACAACGGAAAGATCAAGATATTGTGAATGATGTTAATTGTATGAGATCTACCAGAAACCATTTGGACAGGGTTAGACGAGACGAGTGGCAGAAAGTATTTCGTGAAGTATATGAGTTTTGTAATAAAAATGATATTTCCAAATTGGAAATGGATGAGGCTTACATTGATCCAACTAAGAGCATCTCCAAGAGTCTCTCTAAACTTCTCTCTCTATATCATCATTTAGAGAGTCATTTGCATAAAAATTATTTTCTATATCTTTTCGTTTTCCAACAGTTTTTCTATATCTTGTGTGCGCTCTGGAAAGCTATTCTCTTTTCTATATTTGGCTAGCGAGAAATCCGGAATAGAGAGTGACTATGTTTGAATAACCAAATAGAGAGGTTGTTGGAAGGTACTTTTTAATAAAAACTCTAAAACTAGCAATTAAGAAAAATTGAAAGAGTCTCTTCGAGTTGCTCTAAGCCTAGAAAAAAGATATGAATTACCAACAAGCATCATTTCCAAGTTGATTGTTTTTATGAAATTCTTGACTGGTTACTACAAGAGCTTGATAGTCGCTTCAACGAGACTACCTCCCAATTGCTTGTATGTTCGGCTGCATTCAATCCAAGAGATTCATTCCATGATTTTAATGTGGATAGTTTGATGAGCCTGGCTAAATTATATCCTGCTGACTTTGATCATGTGGAGTTGAGGGATCTTAATGCTGAACTTTTCCTTTATATTGATGATGTGCGTGAAGATGATAGATTTGCCAACATACATACTATCGCCGAGCTTTCCCAAAAAATGGTAGGGACAAGGAAACATCTTACCTCCAGTTTGGTTTATCGGCTTTTGAAGCTAGTACTTGTATTGCCCGTCGCCACTGCTACAGTAGAGAGGATCTTTTGAGCCATGAAGATTATGAAAACAAAGTTGCACCGTATGGGAGATGACTACATGAATCACTGTCTCATTTGCAATATGGAGAAAGAAAAAATGTTAAAAGTTACAAATGAAGCTGTAGTGGATCGCTTCAGGAAATTAGGAAATCGCAAACACTAAGAGGTATATTTTGTCATTACCATGCAGACCAATTAATATTTTGTTGGTATTTATCGATAACTATCAGTACTACCATATTCTTCATTTTGTTAAGCATTTATATGCCTTGGCATATGTTAGACAAGATTTTTTTTGCATGTGTATATTGAGGTGTGCACTCAGGTTCTCCGTGCTCTAGCTTCATCTAAGCCAAAGAAATCAAGACCTCCTCCGGTCATCGATAGCCCAGCATCACCATTGCATTTCTACACCACCTCCTCACTTTTACGCCGCAATGCTGCCACCCAACCTCTTTAAGAGCATCTCCAAGAGTGCCCAATATTTTTACTCCCAATAAGTTTGGATTGGAACTTGCCTAAAAAATTTTGGATGCAGAAAACATATATTCTTCCAGTAGTGACCTATTTTTCTGCAAAAAAAAACTTCCAAATGCATATCCTAGGTGGGAGTGGGACCCCTTCCCTGGAACCGAACCCATGTCTTCCTCCGAGACCGCCCTTCATGATCACAGTACCTCCAGACGCCAGCACTCAAGTCAGCTTGCTGCAAGGCAAATTGGCACCTCCACTGCTGAAGTAACGTCGCCACGACGCCACCAGAAGACAGCTGACATGCGTGGCAAGGATATGCAGAAGGCAGGCTTCATTTTTAACTCTGCAAAACCCTGATATTTTCTTTGGTCTGAAACTTATTCATATGCAGACCAACAGCCCTGAATTTGCAAGATATGAGGCATCAAAGTTCAGCCACGCTTAAATCAGATTGACCTCCAAGACCAAATGATTGTCCTTGCAAATCGCTGAAGCAACATTGAATACAAGTACTGACATTAGCGATCACGGACAGTCACTGAATCTACAAGTACTGAGCTCTTTGCGAATCACTGAAGCAAAAAACAGAAAAATTTCTTCCGGTTGGTACATTGCGGTGGGCGAGCTTGCTGCGGGAGAATACGACAGTTACGGCGGCAACTCGTTGGCGGAGGCAGTGCGCAGTGGCCCCTGGACCTCGGGCCTCTCTAGAAAAATGGCTCGAAGTCGACGCGGGAGAAGCCGAGCGGGCAGCGAAAAATGGCGGGGATCCGCGGATTGGGAGTGCCGAGATATTTGGCTCAGGATAGCTTCAGTTCTGGGCATGCGAAAAAATTGGGCATAGAATTGGATAACTGTTGGAGCACTATATTTTACTTTATTTTACTTTCCTTCCTAAAATAAGTTATTAGAAAAGTTTACTGGGCACTCTTGGAGATGCTCTAAGGGTCGTCCAACGGACGGGAATAACACGCCAACAAAAGCTAACTGAACACTCTGACTTCCCTTCGAGCCTATTCGCAGTCTATCGGGCTCTACCAACCGCTATCCCATGCCCTTCGTGAAAGGAAGCCATGAACGATGTAGGGCCGGCAGTCATGGACACGAGAGATGCCTGGAGGGTCCACGATTCGGGTTATTTGATTAGCGGATTTGTTTTTTATTTAACGCAGTCAGTTCAGTCCGTCCTATATATACATCTTGTAAGCCGCACAGGAAGAGTCGACGACTCATTGTATTCCATACGTTGTAACTCTCTTATTATAGTGAAAGATCGCCGGTTGGTGCACGTCATTTTTTCCGCAAGGATTTTTCACGTAAAAATTGTGTCTCATATTCGATCTTATTTTCGCATTATTTGCTAACAAGTGGTACTTCCGTTAATCAAGATTTTGTATTATACTTTTATATTATTCATAGTCTTTGGGTAACAAAGTTCTGTAACTTCCGTTACCATGTTGTTGAATTTGGGATTTCCTGTTCTGGAAAGAAAAAGATGTATTATAGTACTTCAACAGTATACATACCTTGGATTCTTAATTTAGGGTTACCGAGGGAACTAAGAAGGTGCGTGAGTTCATACTTCAATTCATTGTTGAGTCCCACAGGCATTGCATGAGTGCCTATTAACGTTCTAGCCGATCAGGACCACATGGGCCAGCACATCTTTCTAGTGATGACACTCGAATTACTAGGCTGGGCCAACAGAGTCAGGCGGACTGAGATTAAAGAGAGTCCGCATAAATCTGTTGGTGTACGGTGCAGCTCCGCTAGAAGTTATTGTAGACATTGGTCTTGCGTTGGCTTTGTGCCAGATTTTACTTAGTGCAAGTATTCCTCAAGTATTTAGTTTTATTTTGGATTATATATTTGCGTTGGCGTGTCTCTCATGGCACGGAAAAAGTCTGTTCTTACGTATAGTGCTGTCGGTAGCTTTTTTTTATTATTTTGGGAGCCCTGTAAAGCTGATGACTCAATACCTTCTTGGACTCTCTGATCAACGTGCATCACTCATTCAAATTTCAAAATAGCATTGTTACCTATAGCTATCTTCTCTCTCATGTACAATAATATAAAAAATACCTAAAATTGAGTCATGACCACAAACTAATAATGTTCATCAGATCCAAGTACCTCTGGTACTTAACTATACCGGTGCTCTTAGGTGTTGGACCAAATACACTCAAAGCACACATTTGATCCTATAATTATAATAACCTTTGCAATTTGTGCACCTTGCATTCCCACAAATGTACTAGGGAAACAACATTAATGCAATTTCAACATTTCAATTTGTGCAATTTATACTAGTTGAGCATGAAATAAATTAGAAATTTTACCAGGGAGACCATGTGAATGCTTTCAACATTGCAACTTTTGCTATTTATATTAGCTAAACAAGAATTTAATCAGATACTGTACCACATGATAACATGAATGAAGAAATTATGTACAATTAAGCTAAATACTTGGAATGACTCAAATAACATGAATGAAGAAATAATATTAGAGGTCTACCAGCCCCAACTTTATAGCTTAGCATATGGAATCTGCACGTCCATTACACTCATTATTTCATAATTTCAAAAAATAGCCGTCACATGCATGTGCACAAACCTTTTTTAGAAACTTTTGTCATCATGTTACATTGACCATTAGTATAAGAATTTGTTGCCCATGAATATAAGGATATGGTACCACAGTTATTTTGTTGTACATCATGGTATATACCCTAACCAACTAATCCATACTAAGTATTAAATGAATATAAGGATATGGTACCACGGTTATTTTGTCTCTCAAGCTACGGCAAAAGTCTGTCCTCATGTACAATATTATTAGTAGCTTTTTTTACTAGGAGCAGCTGATGGCTCTATATCTTCTTGGACTCTCTGCTCAAGGTGCACCACTCATTCAAATTTCAAAATAACACTGTTACACATAGCTATCTTCTCTCACATGTACAATAATATAAAAAATACCTAAAATTGAATCATGACCAAAAACTAATAATGTTCATCAGATCATCCAAGTACCATTTGGTACTCAACTGTACCAGTGCTCTTACGTGTTGAACCAAACACACTCTAATCATACATTTGATTCTATAATTTTAGTAGCCTTTGCAATTTGTGCACCTTGCATTCCCACAAATGTATTAGGGAAACAACATTAATGCAATTCCAACATTTCAATTTGTGCAATTTATGTTAGTTGTGTCAGAAATAAATTAGAAATTTTAGCATGAAGACCATGTGAATGTAATTTCAACATTGCAACTTTTGCCATTCATATTAGCTGAATAAGAATTTAACCAAAAACTGTATCACACGATAACATGAACCAAGAAATTAGTACAATTAAGCTAAATATTTGAAATGGCACAAATAACATGAATGAAGCAATAATATCACAGATCTGACAACTACAACTTTACAGTTGCATATGGAATCTGCATGTCCATTGCACTCCTCATTTTAAAATTCAAAAAATAATCGTCACATGCATCTGCACAAACCTTTTTTTAGAAACTTTTGTAATCATGTTATGCTGTCCATTATAGTCCACAAATGTGTTGCCATGAGTATAAGGATATGGTACCATAGTTATTTGATATACATCGTGGTATCCTAAATGATGTACCAACTAATCTATACGAAGTATTAAATGAATCAATCACCACTAGTAGCAGACTAGAGAGAGATATTTGAACATGCTGATACATCATCAAAAAGAGTTTAAAATAGTTCATTGATTAGTCTTTGAATTACAAAACACAAAAAACCCAATCAGTATAAATTTCTTTAGATTGGTAAAAAATAATTTATGCTGTAAATAAATCTAAAGATACTAAAATTTGAAAATGAACTATATAATAGAAATTTTGTACATTCGAACAAAAGTACTCATAAGCACAACATCATGAACAATAATATCGTTAACCCCTGTATCGGACGACATTGCCATGTCAAATTTGTCAAGATACAATACTGGCACGGTGCACCAGCAATAACTCAAAGGTGCTTAATTGTTAGGACGTTGTACCCTCATGCACACTCATTTAAAGAGATTTGACGCTCTTTACTTCATCAATCTTAACATCTTTTGACTTAGCCTTGCATAAATGTTGATTGGTACATGAGCGTCTGCATTTATACCATCTTTCAAGAAAAAAAACAAACACGCCACGTCATGCCACTCCACTATCTCCAACGATACTTCTTGCAATTTCGGTCAGATTTCAAGCACAACATGTTCTGTATATAACTCTTGCTACGGCACAACTCATTATTATTCTGAACCAGCAGCAGGGAAAGACGTACGAGTGTACGTGCACGGTGCACACACGGGTCGATCCGTACATGCAAGTCGCACGTTATTCACTTGTAAGGACAAGTGAGGATGCTGCTGCTGCTGCTACTACCAAGCTAGGGATCTCATGCTCGGCGCCAGGCCGGGCGCGCAACAGGTCTTGCTAGTTCTCCACCTCGGGCCGGCCGCCGGCGGGCGGCGGGCAGCACTTCTGGCAGCCTCCGTGGTATACGCGGCGGCAGCAGCCGTACTCGCAGCCGTGGCTGTACTCATCACCTGATCCGCCGTGGCCGTGGCCGCCGCCGTGCCAGTGCTCCACGCCGGCGGCGCCGTTTGCCATCTCCTCCTTGCTGTCATCTGCTTGTTGTGGTGGGTAATAACAAAAGGAAAATAAAACATCAGTGTCGTCATCTCGATCGTTTGTCAGAAAAGAAGGAAAACAAAGACGGTCGAGAATCTGGCGCACGGGTTCGTTGGTCCGCCGCGGTGGCGAGCATGGCGGCCGCCGCGAGGAGCGCGACGAGCAGGAGGACGTGGGCCTTGGACGCCGCCATTGCTAGCTGTGCCGTCGATCGGGCCGGCGTCGCAGCTGGTTCGCGGTGAAGAGAACGTAACGAAGAGGATGACGGTCAGGTAGCAGCAGGTTGAGGTGGTATTTATACCGGCCGCGGGGGCGGAGCACGGCGGCGCAAGATAAGGACGTTTACGTGGGCGACGGGGGAAGAGACGACGATGGAGGCAGTTGATGTGCGTGCGCTCTCTTTATTCTGCTACGGCGGCGAACGGCCGGGCAGGGGCAGCAGGTCACCACCATCGCTCGTCCCTGTGCAGCTGTGCTATGGCATAGCTAGCAGCGTGTATGTGTCCATCGGTGCGGTCGCCTGGAGGTTGTGGGCGACCGCTGCTGCGCCACGCCAGCACGTGACGTCGTCTGCCTGGTTGCACACCTCGGGACTCGGACCCAAAAACGTCCCGTTTGTTTTCCCTTCTCGTCATGATCAGCACCAGCAGTGAGCGCCCCATGGTACATTTCCATGGCAACCTCGTTCGGTACCGGCACACAGCCATGCATACTGTCCAAGGCCCACCGTCAAAAACATTGCAAGTACAAACTGTACAAGGAGCATCGCAACAGCCTGACAGGGTGGTGACCAGACCATGATCAATCCAATCCCTGAAAACTTCAGGTTTCTTCTTTAGCAAAACTCAACCGTGTATATACAAATATGAACCAAAACCGTTTTCAGAACATACAAAGCCCTCCAGTGAATCTCAACAGATGGACCAAAACTCACGCCTTGCATTGCGCCGAGCAAAACTCAACCAGCTCACCGCCTCATCTGCAACGAGTTTGGGGGGCCGGCTGCTTTACTCGCCGGGCTGCAGCCGCGATATGTACTTGTCGTACACCTTGGCCGCTCGCTCCAGGTCGCCCAGCTCGGTGTAGCAGTCGGCTATGGCGCCGTACGCCTCCGTGCAGCCGGAGTCCTCGCCAGTCTCCCTGGACAGCTCCAGGACCCTGGCGTACTGCCTCATTGCTTCCCTGTGTTTTCCCTGCCTTTGCAGCGACGCACCTGATCAGAAGCCATGTACCCAGTGAGGAACTTCTCAGGTCACAGATTCACTTCATAAGAAACAGCCTACCGATGCTTTGTGTCTGCCTGTGCAAGTGACGGAAGCTTGAAAACTAGGGGGTGATAAAGAAGTTCGACAAAATATTCTGTTTATTGAAAAAATTAAACCACCACTATGTGCTAATACATACAGCCAGAACAAATTACATAAGGATTTTCATTGCAGACAACTCAACCAGAGGTTTGAAACAAAATTAAATTGATCTTATCCTAGCACTAACATACAGTCAGTCTCCACTACTAGTGCACAACAGAATTTGCTTCAGGTAATGTCCTACATGCAAGTCTCCAAAGTTATAGACTAAGCGCACATCAAAATAAAAATCTACAACATGTATCTTCGGTGTGCGGATAACTAAAGAAGAATCAACGATGACGCTCTGTGTGGCCAGACCATAAACTAGAAATTTTCACTGAAACAACAAAGAAGGTTGACCCAACAAAACACTACTATAAACTAATGCAACCTCAACAAATCACAGAATTTTGTTCATTGGAGGCAACTTGGACCAGAAGTTCGGAGGACAAATTAAATTTGTCATGGCAAATAAAATTAAGCTTATGCTGAGAAATAACATTCAGCCTGTTATCAGTTTGCTTCAACTTATGTTAGATATGAAAATCTCAAGTTATAGAGCAAGGATGGCAGATAATTCTTCAGTATGTAACTACATAAGCTCTTTACTTCAAGATCTTTACCTGGCAATAATTCTCCTATAAGATTAACTTAAGGAATCATTTAAATTTGAAACAGGGATCAACAGTATGTTTGTCACAGGAGAAACTAAGATACAGGGACGGCATGAAAATGCAACCTAGGTGAAATAGCACCAAACATTCAGTCATCTCCAGAAGTTCTAATATTACTGTTATCCACTACCTAGCTAATGCTTGATGCCAAACTGAGGACAGCAGAGCTGGTACCGCATCAGTCAACTACACTTTGGTGATTATGTGGCCTAACTGACCATGGTCCATTTATATATAGGCGGTGGGAAAGCATAAGCGGATTTTTTTAAAAAAGATCAGCGAGGTAATATTACTTTGTACTTTTCATCCACTTTGATAGCAAAAACATAAATCATAGAGCTTATCAAGGAGAAAAGAACCTAATCCGCGTGCAGCTTTCTTTTCCTCGAAACGATCTCCAATGCTCTCTGCAAGCTCCAGAGCTGTCCTGAACTCCACTACTGCCTTATCAAGATCTTGATTCCTCATGTAATTCTTCCCATTTTTCAGGTTTGTAACCAACTGCTGCTTCCTTGGGTCAACAACAACATCAGTTTCTGTTGTTCTCCGAACAGGTGCATAAGTAAGGCCAGGCGCAAAGGACTCAATCTGTGCCTGCCTTCTAAGTGTTGTATTAATCTGGCGAAGTTGATTATTCAGCCGCTTCAATTCCTCCTTCCTTCGGCGTGCTAACAATCCTACATGTGAAAAAACACAGAGAAAAAAATATAAGCATACTAAGAAACATGTCTCTTCATCAATTATGCTAGCGAGCACGTAGATCCGATTGTCTTACCACCAACAGCAGCTCCAATTAGAGCCACAGCAATAAAGATTGGCATATTGGCAAAAGAATTAGGTGGCTGGCACGTCTCGGCTGAAGCCTCGAGTGGTACAGCAAGTAATGACATGGTCGAAAGCAGAGCAGCTTTTAGAAGGTCGGGACAAGCCATTTTCTGCAGGGGTAAATTTCAGCACAGAGATAAATGCAGGGTCAATATCAACGCACAACTGATGGAGAACAGAACAGCACAGTAAAGCGAAGGTGGGAAGGAATATACTCCACTGAAATGCAAATGCACCCCTCACCCCCCCCCCCCCCCACCCGCCCCGCCCCTACCCCCCGCTCACCCTCTCCTACTGCAGAAAATCATGTAGGTTGTGCCCATAGACTGGCAGATTGAACTCCGCATGAAGCCTCAGCTCCTCACAGGTGTGCAGGAAAAATTCTGCTCATTTCAGATGCAACTATGTAAGCCCATATTGCTGCTTGGCTGTGATTCACAAAACTAGTTATAGGCGGCCAGCAAAAGGATCATACAGACTACCGAGGAATAAACAAAATACAAATTGCTGGAATTGGAGACTTTATCTAATCTAAGATTCTACATAACAGAGCAAGCCACATCCACATGGTTTTCATTTTTCAGTTGCAATCTCAGCTTGTCACCTCAAAGACGCAGACGCAGGGCACCATGTGGAATCAATTTATTGTTGGTTCATGTTTCGATCGATTCACTTCTCATTGCAGCAATCAAAAGGTTAAACGTACGCACCTCATGATCGAGAAGTATTCCCCGGAGGACGCGCGGCAGCCGCGGCGGCGCCTTCCCATCCACCGCAAGGAGGTGCGCGAAACCGTCACCGCCATGGGTCCGCGGCTGGGGCAAGGAGTCGACGCGGAGTGGCGCCGCCGCCGTGCCTTCTACTCTCGCATCAACGTGGAAGGCAAGTGAATCGACGCAGCAAAGGTGGAGTACAACCTGGGGCCTCGGGGGTTTACCGGCTTACCAGAGAAGAAGCGGGCGCAGCCGTGGAGAAGGAAGCCACCCCGAAAGATGGAGCGTGACGGGATGCCCACGTTGGCGGCGCGGTGGCCGACTCCCACCTGCATCGCCGCCGTCTGGCTCGGGCGGCGTCGGCGTCGGGCGGGGTGTGGGAGTGGGACGCGGTTGCGTCGGGTAACGGCGGTCGGCTTCACGTGCTGCGCGCGTGAGGTGGGTGGGAATGGATGGGACGGGCCGCACGCAGGTTTTGACTGGGCCTGTGGGCTGTAGCACGCCGTCTTGGTCAGCCCATGGAGATAACGATCAGGTCAGCCCATGGCATTCTTTTGTAAAGATCTTTTTATGTGTGCCTGGATATATATTGCTTTTCATGACCATTTGCACAGATCAAAACCACACTGAAAAGCGTATTTATTCAGAAGACCACAAAAGTTCAGTTCATTACATGATTACAGTGATTTATTTTTGAATCCTAGCTGCATGATTGTATACACCAATTAGTGAAAAGAATCATCGCCCATCAGCCTTTATTTTTATACAACAAGAAAGGGCCTTTGAAGTTCTGTGCTCATAGCTCACGAGACATAAGCCTCTCAATATGACAATATGCTTCTAAGTTGGGACATCAAGTAACGAAATCATACAATTGAGATGAACACCATCAATCTGGAAGGGTGAGATAAGAATAAGATTAGCTAAGTGAGGCCAACTTCTTCTCCAGTCGCTTTGCCGAGCGAAGGGCCTCCAGGGCCTCTGCCTGCTTCCCTTCCCGCTTCAAGTTCAGTGCCTTCAGTTTCTCAGCCTTTATCTCTTCTTCCAGCTGGCTCCTCTCACTCTGAGGCTTGCTGGTCGCTGCGACGGCTGGCTTCGCTTCCACTATCTTTGGAGGTTGCGCATTAGAAGACTGCGTGTGTTTCGGAGGCTGCGAACTAGAAGACTGCATGGATAAATCCATGTCGCTCCACCCAATGGATTTTAAGGCGGACATGATCTGAGGATCAAGAAGATCCTCCACGACAGCGTCATTTGGCTCACCCGACCTGCCTCCAGAGCTTGAACCTTGGTTGTCTGACTCTTCCAGTTGGCTCTCTAGCTCCTTGGCCAGTTCAAATTCTGCATCTGCTTCTGCAGTCTTTCCTTCTCTCCGCAACTTCAGGGCATTGCGCTTGTGAGCAAGGGATTCACGTTGGATTTTGAGACGGTCTCGGCTGGACAATGCTTTCTGAGGTTGCGTCGACTTGCTTGCTTGTGGAGGAGGGGTAGAGGCCACGGCATCAGTGTGGTTGCTGGAGCTAGCAGGTTGTTGGACCATGTTGCTCTGTAGCACAGCAGTAGTGGATTCATAACCACCATCCACACAATCTTGTTGAGCACCTTCAATGCGTTTTTGTAATAGTTTTGCCAGTTTCAATTCTTCTTTCGCTTCTGCCATCTTCCCTTCTCTCTTAAAGGCAACTGCTTTTCTCTTATGAAGTAAGATCTCATCTTTTAGAGTATCATCTCCATGAGTTTTCTGAGGATCTTTATGATCAAGTACTTCAGAAGGTGAATGCGACCCTTTTTCAAATCCCAAGGGATCAGTAAAAGCTGGTGGCAGCAAGGCTGAAGATGTTCTGCCACTAATTTCTTTTGCCACATTGCCTTGTTTAGAACCAGTTGTCTCAGTCTGTGGTTTGCTTGGAGAACCACCTAGAGTATCCACTGACGTACCGGGTTCACATGCAAGCCCTGGCAAGATATCGTCCACCTTCATTGCTTTTCTTACTGAAGATGTGGGTACAGTTGCCTCAACACTAGGGAGATGCTGAACACCATATTTACTTTCAGTAATCTGATGCCCAGCAGTAGAAACACCTTGTTGACTAGCAGTCAAGCTACTTGATTCTTCAATCTCAGCCAGTTGCTGCTCCAAGACCTTCGCCTTCTCAAGTTCCTCCTCAGCTTCAATGTTTTTCCCTTCCCGTCTGAGAGCAAGAGCCTTCCTTTTTATACCAAGCAGTTCCTTCTGAAGCTGACCCTTAGTTTTCGATGACTTCTGAGGAACCACATGTGAAGAAATTGATGGTTTGTCAGTTGTTTTCGCAGAATCAGTATCAACATCTTCCCATCCCATATTTTTCAGCACAGATAGCAACGCTGGATCCTGCATGTCATTGTCTGTAACCTCAGGTTCAAATCCTTCATCAGCAAGATTGAGACTTGGGGGTTCAACCTTGTATGGGGGATTAGATGCAAAGCTCCTGGTTTCCTTGGCTGCAGGTGGTTTGGAAGAATTCTCAAGCTCTTCAAGCTGCTTCTCAAGAATACTACCTTTCTTCAGCTCTTCCTCAGACTCATCCACCTTCCCTTCCCTCCTCAAAGCTAGTGCCTTCTTTTTCAGAGCCAATAGTTCTCTCTGGATTGCTAGCTTACTTTTTGGCGCTGATACAGGTCGGGCATTCGTCCCAGCAAAAGTGACATCTTCTGCATTCGCGGTTTTCTGTCCTTCTGGAGAAGGAACCTTCAAGTCTGCCTCTTCAGTTTCCAGATCTTTCTCAAGCAACTTTGCCTTTTTAAGCAACGACATGGCTTCAGCAACATTACCAGACCTTCTGTTTGCGACAGCCTCTCTTTTCAGAGCAAGCACTTGCTCCTTTATTACCTCTTGATTTGACAATGAAGAAACAGGTTCATGGTTTTCCAATTGTTTGTCGTCGTCCTCACTCCAGCCAAATGATTTTAGGGCAGCAGCCATATCTGGGTCATTCATGTCATCATCTGTAACATCAAATTGGCCATCAATGGCAAGATCATTAGAGGCACCCAGAATTCGTTCGAAGCTGAAAGCAGGGAATTTTGGATCGTCCATCAATATGTCATCATGCTTATCATCGTCCATGTTCCTAATAATTGCAGCCAAATCATCATCAGAGTCTTCTGCTTCACCCAGAATCTCCTGTTCCTCTAGTTGCTTTTCCAAAATCTTAGCCTTCTTCAGCTCTTCCTTTGCTTCAGCAAGCCTACCCTCTCGCTTCAGCAGTAAGGCTTGCCTCTTCAGAGCATTAACCTGACATTTATCGATACCACCAATTTTCTTGCCCTCCGATGATTTAGGGGCCACCTCTCTAAGAAGCTGCGACAGCTCTCCTTCCACGCTCACAGGGGCTGTCTTTGTTTCATCACGAAGGTCTGCATCTGACCAGCCTAGTTCTCTGAGCTCAGAAGCAAGATCATTTTCTTTCTTAACCCTTTTACCAGTTGAAGACCTTTTTGTTTCGGCCTCTTCAGAAATATCAGTCGTCGAGGCACTACTGACAGCAGCTACATTAGGAGTTTTTGTAGCCATTCTCCTGCTCCTTCTCAATTCTAATTCCAGTGCTGCAGCTTGCCTCTCAAGTTCTTTACCATGCTTGAAAGCCCGCAATGCTTCCTCTGGTTTACCTTCTGATTTCAGAGTTTTGTACTTTTTCTTCTCTTCAACAGCCTGTTGGCGCAACTCCTCCGGGGTAAAAATAGATGCAGTGTTGTTGAGTTCATAATTGTGTGCTTCAGCAGAAAGGCTGTCATCTCCATTTGCATCCATACTGAAATTAGTAGAAGTTCTTCTGGAACTGGAACTGGAGGCACTGGCACTGCTTGCGGTTCTCCCAGAAAGTTTAGAATCCAGAGATGCCTTGCGAGAATACTGAGTCTGCACTCCATCACCTCCAAGAATTTCACTTAGAATTTCATCCTCTGGTTTTGAAGCTACTTTTATGGTAGCTGTGGAAATAGTGTAGAAAAGATTTTTTTAAGTTAAATATTTATCAAAAAAACGAGTAATCATAGATGACACCTACAGTTGGAAGCCAAAAATGTAAAGTCTGTAGCATGGTAAGACCAACAAGTTTTCTGGATTTTGGTTGTGCACCATTTATCATAGATCAGTCTCATGCATGCATAATCCACTATTTTTATGCATAGTTCCACTAGAGATGTTAGCTCCCATAGATTGTATTTTGACAAATTTGCATGTGCAATATAATGATAAGAAAAATGCTGCATATGGTACTGAACTATGAAAAAAGTACAACTTTACATACGTGGATCTACAAAGAATTATATATATTTCAGCTCAAAGACCAAAACTCTTTGACCGCAACTGGTTAGGTTGTTAGGCACTTGTAGTTTTGGCTATAAACCATCCCTAACACAGAACATGTTAAAAGTGTTTAATTCTTCACTATTGAGAGGCTGCAAGCACCATTGTTAGGATCTGGTATCAATAAGCTTCTGTGTTTCTGACCATATGGATATACTTCCCATAAAGCATAATCAAATGTGCAAAATCAATTTTTCAAATAGTATAGACCTGCAGCTCGAACCTTGTGCGCAAGCGCCGAAATGTTCAAATGTGCTCTATATTATGATGATAGTCAAATTTACATGTAAATTGCATCTTCAATGGATTCCATGGTGATAATAAGACTATTAATGAACAAGGCGTTCATTGTTTCTGATTGATTAAAATTTTCCATATATACTGTATTTTGATATATTTCAGAGTATCAAGTATAACCCAAATCATAGTTCCTCGCAGAAATAACTCTAGAAAGGGCCAGCAAATGAAAACAAACCTCTTTGAGCTCTGTTTTTGTGTCCATATCTCAATTCATAGCGTGCTGCTTCCTCAAGCTTTTTGCAAGGATCACAAATTCTAACAGGTGAGTCACCCTGTCCACGTAAAACCATCCTCTGCTGGGTGCAGCTGCTGCAGAACAAGCCCCCACATCTCTGGCAATGGTGCTACATATCAAATACATAAAAATTAACACAACTCCTGCTGAGACCTTACAATAAAAGTTCACCTTGTAATTGAATGGTAAATTCAGAAACACCATGGAAATGGTGAATGCAAGAATTTAATTTATTGAAACAAGTGATAATTGAATGGTAAATTCAGAAGCACCATGAAAATGGTGAATGAAAGAATTTGACTTATTGAAACAAACAAGTGATAAGCAGTAGAATCATGCTTCAGAACTTCATGATACATCATATTTACAAGCAGTAAATGACGAAAGGAAAAAAAATGGATAATATGAACCAAACACAATGATTACAGTTTAGCATCTAATACATTACCACCAGTGCACTTAGTTTTACCTCAGCACTAGACTCTCTCACACTCCAGATTCAGACTAAAACGATATACATGGATAACAACATCACATTTAAACAACATATCTTGATTCCCATACACAACAGGGCCTTCAAGAAAAAATAAATTGAGCTCTAGTAAAATTGTGATTGTCCATGGCCAGCAGGAATCAATCTGAGACTCGCAAGGAATGAGTCATGAGTGTCTGAGCACAAGGATAAAGTCTGGAGAGGCAAGGTCATGGTACAGGTAGGGTCAAGGTCTTCTGAGATGGGACGGGAGCATCAAGGCCATTATCTGCCAGCAGTTGGTTACATTGATCAAAAATTTTATTCAATGGATCTGCTTTATATTCCTAGACTTAGTGAGTTTTGCTGCTCGAGGAGCAAGTGATCTAAACCAAGTAGTAAATCCCCACGAAACAAATCATTACAGCAACCATGATGTTCTTCGATTAACGAAACAGGATTGAGGAGGTGATAGTGTATTCTTCTCATTCTCTTATTGAAACCATCGCCGCAAGGGACAAGAAGGAAAAGGAAACACGAGATCACCTTCCTAGTGAACAAGGAGAACTGGGCAGAACAACCCTGGCAGTGGGATGCATCCACCACCCAGGTGGCGCCTCGCATTGACGGCTTCGGCGGCAACCCGATCTTCTCCAGCATGGCTGCTAGTCAGGGGCGGACCCAGCATAAGACTTTTTTGCAAACGAAATCGAAGTTGGTAGGTAATATATTGTAACTGGATTCAGATCCGAATACAAATAGTTTTGTTAGGGTTTGAGGTGCTCCGTCTCGCACAGCAGAAGGAAAGAGAAGGGGCGGGAATACCTGGAGGATGCTCGTCGCCGGCAAAGGGCTGGACGAAGAAGTGGCAACTGGCGCCGCCGCTCGCCCAGTCGTCGCCGCTAGGGAAGGAAGAGCCAAGGGAGGAGAGAGTCCGAGAGAAGGGAAAGTTTTAAGAAACAGAGGGAGGAGATGAACCTTGAGGCCCTGAGCCCTGAGCGGGTGGGCTGTTAATGAGCCGAGCTAGAGCGAGCCTGCCACCTCAAGCTAAGCATTCCGAGCCGAGGTCAATCCGAGGCCGAGGTGTTCGTTTTTTAGAGTAACTTCACGGCCGTAGTATTGATGATAGGTGAGGAGATATAGGTGCAAAAAATAAATTTAATTTGATAAATAAACAGAAAATTAAATATATCTTAATATTTAATTTTATTATTTTATGCGAATAGCAGCTCGCTATTCGCATAAAATCTAGCTAATGGAAGGTTCTAGCCTTCAGCTATTTTAATTTTAGATCTTTGAAAATTAAAAATTAAATAGAGGTAATAGGGTGTATAAACGTACTATGCAAACAGAAATACTTGAGCTTCATCGAATAACTTAATCTCGGATTGTTGGAGCTCGCAAGCTCTAGATTTGGCCGAGCTCGGCTTGATTCCTAGTATAACTCAGCTTGAATTGAGTTTTTAACAAGTTAAATTTAAATACCTCGCAAGTCTCGAGATTTTCTCGTGACCCTACTAAAGGATAGGGACGAACCGTAAATGTTCAGCAGGTCAGCAAACATTTTATTTCTTTACCTCTCTTTCTTTCTTTAATCTCCTATCTTTTCTTTTTAATATAATAGATGAAATAAAAAAATTGGTTGATCATTTTTTAATAACGCTCAATTTAGCTACATAAAATATGTTACATCAATTAATTTGGACTCTCCTCTAATTATTATCATATTGAACTAATCTTTTTTAATATTAACTATTGATCCAAATCTTAAAGGGTACACACAGCATGAAATTTTAGCAAATATGGTGAGAAAATAGCATTCCATACAAATACTAATAAGCAAAAGTCTTATGAGCAAAAGGTCACATATTAAAAGTATCTATCTAACAAAATAGTTAGGAACCATCTATCTTTTCCAACTTGACTTTAGATGGTGGCCTAAGAAATGCGACTAAGAAAAATAATAATGCGATGTTCAGAGTAATCATCTAATTTAGTGCTTATAATAGATGATGCTTCGACTGACGATATTGAAAAGGTTGACGTGTTATGATCCATTACATCTGGTTGGTATTGATACTTTTTAGTATAGTGCTTTGCAATAAAATGAATGTGTTCTCAAAATGGAGTATAGAAAGCTATATTACATTAATTTTTATCATATAACTTTATTAAGTACTGGCAACTAACATTTTAAATAATATCTCTACCTAATTTTTAAAGAGTGGATTGCTTCTTTGGTTCATTATTAATTTTTTATCATTAAACTTCTCCTCAGATACAGAACTAAAAGTGGACGGAGTTCACATCTAGATTATTGTAGTCTTCTCTGACATGGAATAGAGACCGCCTTATATTCTTTATAGACAAATGATTAGTAAGAGGGGAAGGGAACAGACGCGAGCAGGATGAAGTAGAGCATGCCACCGACATGATGGCAGCCTTCGTGAGGTAACCATACATCGCAGGGTAACAACGCAAGAAATCTGATGACAACACTGGCGAGTGAATAATTGGCGAGCAATAGAAGGGTTGGCTTGCTCATCGGATCACGGTGTTGGGTGTGAGCACGTATGCTAGTATGGTGGGTATCCTCGCCGTTGCTATGATCAGCACTATAAAGGATGGCGGAGAGATTTCTGAAGGAAGGAGGATGAGTTGCATGTATGAAATTGTTGATATTTTTATGTGAAATTTAATTATATTGTGATGCTATTTAAGTAGATAAGGTTAATAAATGATTCATAGTATTACTCTAGCGATGCACAGAAATATTTGTTAGTATCATAACAAATTGTTCTAGTTAAAATAATTTTATTCCACCTCGAAGCAAGAAAACATGATCTACAATATTTCAAATCATATACTGGAGGAAAAAATCACATTGATAGTTATTTTATATGCTAGCTATGTAACAACTAACATAAGCTATAAATAAAGTAGTAGACGACCATACACAAGACATGTGAAATCTTTATAATCTAATATTGAGAAGTTATTAGCTAAATAAGGATAGAACATAGTGAAATTTACTAAACTTTTTAAGATAGAAGCAACACAAGGAAAAATAATCTACAAGCTCCGGTGGAAAATTCAAAACAATAATAGACGCTATATACAACATATATATTCATTTGTATATTTTATATCTAAAATACATTATTTCTAAATTTAAATGATCATGTTATAAGCAGGTAAATAAATAATATTTATGTAACCATGCATAAAAGTTATAAGGAAAATAATCATTTAGTTTGTGAAGTAATTTATGTTCCAAGTTGGTTATAATAACTTTTATTTAGAATATGATGAAGTATAAAAATATTTTTAGAGGTCATGTACACCCAATTTTTATGGTCTAGATCCGCCACTGCTGCTAGTGCGAATAAACGCTCTCCTCCCTGCAATCAACCATGATGAACCTTGCAGCGTAAATTTTATCACCAAAGATTGGAATTTAATAAATCACGGCAAGATAACAATAGGATCGAGCGAAAGAGATTTGGATTTGACTGATCGGACATGGAAAAGGTCATGCAGGAGATAGCCAACTCTGAGAGTCAGGCATCCAAGCATGCAGTGGCGGACCGTGAAGCAAATTTTAGGGTGGGGGGGGGCAATTTCAAATAAAAATTTAAGTGACGTGTAGCTGACATCAGAAATAACATTATATATATGATATATAACACTGATCGCATAAAGTGACTCGATATTGTTGCAGTAACCATTACAAGTCCATATAGAATAACACTATATATGAATGTGTGTGTGTGTGTATGTATGTATGTATGTATGTATGTATGTATGTATGTATGTATGTATGTATGTATGTATGTATGTATGTATGTATGTATGTATGTATGTATGTATGTATGTATGTATGTATGTATGTATGTATGTATGTATGTATGTATGTATGTAGTTGTGTCACAATTCATAAGACGAATAGCATTAACTATGTCTTGTGATTTCTTCTGTAGAGCTTGACTAAGTTATTCAGTTATTTCAAAAAATTTCCGCATCATACATAAGACAAACACAAATTCAAAAGATGCCATGTACTTGAAAGAAGTATCTCCATCGGCACGGTTAGCACCAGCTGTTGAATCAACAGCTAAATTTTGTAGAACTGAACTTATTGGATTGAAAATGTCCATAAGGCTGGAAACATTTCTAGAACCTAAGTGAGAACCCATCTAGTCTCTCCTGGGCGTTTCAATGAGCGGATTTGATTTGCTCCTTAACCTGTCTCAAAGCTCAACAATAGTTAGTAAGCGTGCAAGTTCAACCATTTGGGCATCATGGAGCTCGTCATGATGCTTCGATGATGAGTCAACTATGTTTACAATAAAGATTAGGTGCTAAAAAAATTGGGTAACAGGAACCACATCCTTTGCTGCAACGACAAGAGCAAGCTGCAGACAATGTGCATAGTAATGGACACAGTATGCATAAGGACATTCTCTCAGAAAAATGCTTGTGGTCCATTCAGCTCCCCCCTCATATTGTTGGCACCGTCGTACCCTTGGCCACGGAGGTTCTGGATATCAAAGGAATACATGGACAATACAGAACATAATTCCTCTTTTATTGTCAATGCTTTGGTGTTCTTTACATGCATCAGGTCAAAGAACCATTCTTGCAAAACACCATCTTTATCAACAGATCTGAAAACAAGTGCCATTTGCTCTCTTTTTGCCACATCACATGTTTCATCCACAAGAATAGAGAACTTAGCATTGCCAATTTACTCATGGATATGCTTTCTTACTTTCCAAAGATTGCAAAAATACTCAGTATCTTCTTCTGGATCTTATGTGAAGTGTACTTGCAAAATTTTGGAGCACTTTCTAGAACCACACTTGCAATTTCAGGATTAAACTCTGCAAGAAGTTGTATCATTTCAACAAAGTTACCCCAATTTTTTGACTGAGCTGTCCCATCATGACCTCTAAAAGGACACGACTGAGATGTTAACCACTTAACAACTGCAATTGATGTTCTCAGCCATAAACAACTTTTTTCCTTCTTCCTGTGATTTGCCACTCTAAAAATATTTTCTATGTGATTTGGTTGATTCAATATAGCTTGACATTCTCTCATTGCATTGTTGTGATGTGAACAAGGTGTAGATCCTACATGAACCAAGAATGCACACTTTTTTCCCATCATCAACTTTCTTCCGGCCGTCGAAACCTTGTGTTGTAAAGACATCAAAACTATCTCACTTCTTTATATTTTTGCTGCAAAGGAAGCAGAAAAAACAGTATGCGCGGCCGCTACTCACTGAGTATTCCAATCAAGAAGGAAATTCACTGAACCAAATGTAATTGAAGTGGCATTGATGTCCTTTGGGTCCAGAGGGCTTGTATTTCTTCAATAACGGCTACATGGGACCTAACTGCAAATATGCTCGCTGGACTTGATCTCTCTTATCATTTGGGTATTGCCAAATTTGTGGACGCAATGCAGGATCTATCTCTAAAATTCAATGCCTTGAAATATGACAGATTCATTTGTTTAAATTTCTTCTTCCTATCTCCCTCCTGCTCCTACTTCTTCTGCATCTTCTTTTATTGGATCTGCTTTGGGGGTTCCAATCCTAACTGACCTCCTGTTATTCCTTCTTGTTCTTCTTGTCTTTGAGGTTCCAATCCAGGTAACTCAAGTACGAGAGGACAATCAAAGAGGTCTTCTCCTTTCCTAACAACCCGTTTATCTCGTTTCCTTCTGTAAAATGAATGGAGAGTTTTCAGATGAACAATTGCTACCTGATTCAGACATTCAACAATCACAACTACTCAATTAATTGTTAACTTGGAAAAATCGTACTTATAAAGAAATTAGGGCAAAAGATTAGGGATCGCAAAAATCACCTACAGACGACAACTAAGTTCCAGGAGCTTCCTGCAGTCGAGTGTGAAAGGACCTTGATGTCGTCTAGAGGGGGGTGAATAGGCGTTTCTGCAAATTACAACCTTAATTGCAACTTTCAGCACACTGACCGATCAGACCAGTCAAGCAAATCGGTCAGACGAATCTAACACTTGGAACAGGCTAACAAGACTCAAACCGGTCAGACCGATTGGTTGACCGGTCTCAGGAAGAAAGCGCACTAAATCAGAGTAACTTCCCTTCCCTGGTTCTAGCACTAGCCAAACTTGGTGAAATGCTTTCTGCAGATGATCTCAAGTACTTCTAACAAGGTACTGCACATAGAAACAGCACACCCAAGTAGATCGATGCGGAATTAACAAGTAAGTACTAGAGAGGGAGATATCAAGACAAACTAAAAGTAGACACGAGGATTTATTTCCCGAAGTTCAGATTCACTGTTGTGAATCCTACGTCTCCGTTGAGAAGCTCGTTGGGCTTGAGTCTCTTTCAACTCGGTCCGTTGAGCTTGGTCTATTTTAACCACTCCTCGCTTCACTAAGACAATCTTTTCCACCAAGGGGGCTGGACCACAGCCCTTACAAATTTGCCGCTGCTCACCACACCTTGGGAGCTAGCTGACGACTCCTAGCTGTTTAGGAGGCTTCACCTCCAAGGGTAGCAAATGCTTCATGAGTTGCTTTGACATCAACCACAAGTGCTCAAGCTATGGAATGCTCTCTAGAGATCTCTTGCTGAATACTAGGAGCTCACACACACTCAATCTCTCAACCCAACTCAAGGATTTGCAATCTAGTTAGCACAACTCATAAAGAGTGGTTGGGAAGAGCTTGCTGGTCTGAATAAAGGCTTGGGAAGCTCAGGAATGCAAAAGAACCAACAGTCCACGAAAGAGGGGGCCAAAGGGTATAAATACCCAACTCTTTAAAACTAGCCGGTACAATGAGTGCCAGACCGGTCAGACTGGTTGACCAACCGGTCAGACCGAATTTCAAACTAAAACAGCCGTTAGAGCTCAGACCGGTCAGACCGGTTCCTCACACTGGTCAGACCAGTGTGAGTCTGAGCAAAGCCACTTCCCAACCAGTTAGCAACCGGGGGTTTTCTCTCATGAATTCTCACATGGGTAAGCCTATCATCACTTTTGGATATTGCCAATCAACCAATGTTGCATCCCTCTTGATAGTGCGTCATATCTATACTCAAGATCAAATAGAAAGACTAGTTCAACCACTTGAGCTTTGTGACACTTTAAACTTGTCGTACTTTGAATTTTTCAATCTTGGGATCAACCATTGCTTATCATCTTGAGCACTTCGATACTTTGAGCTAGTGACTTAGGATTTTTCATCATTCATGATAATGTAAACTTGAATTCTTAAGTCACCCCATTTTATCAACCACAATATATAAGATGCGTTGCATTGCTTCCCTTGGTAAGACTTAGATATGGTATTTTGAAACCCCATGGATACTAACTACTTCACCTTAGCAATATGCACATGGTCTTAAGTCGTCGTTTCACCAAAGCTTGCTTAGTCCCTCGCTCTAGTCATCTCGGTTGGCTTTTTCACCACTTATCCTTGCCTCATTGAGTTAAGCTTTGCACATCAATAATAAATTTCACTTGAAGCTTCTCCTCAAATGCTTGTTCTTGATTGATAAAGAATACCCTATTCATTGCAAGCTACCAATAGTAAGACCAATATGTAGCACATAAGCACATATCATTGTATATTAAGCCATGAAGCCTTGCAATATCCATTTTTAGAATATTAAACTTATTTTCTTAATGATCTTTTCACTTGTCAATCGAGTTGCTTGCTTTTCTTTATTGTGAGCCATATAACCAATTTCAACTTATGAGATAATATTGTATTATGAATGTGTCAGTAACAACCTACTCAGGATAAATAAGTTAGTCCTTTAATCATTTTGTCATTCAATTTACCAAAATTAATTAGGAGCCTAGATGGACTTTCAGAGTGTGACCCTTGATGCGCGTTGATGGCTTGATCTGTTTACCTGCGATAGGATGACGGCGAGCGTGCAAGTGCAGCTGCGGTGGCCGGAGCGCGCGGAGTGAAGCCCCGCCGCCGCCGCCGCCCGTTGCGACGCACGACTGCTGGCTTTGGCCACAGTTGCTTGCGTGTGCGTCGACGAGCTTGGCTAGTTTGGTTCTTTGTTTCAGCGTTGAGCATTAGACATTGTCGGCTACTAGGCTGGTAGTTTTCATGTGCTGTAGAGACATAGTTTGAATATTTCTTTTCTTTTTTTGGGAGGGGGGCAGTTTCGCCCCCATTGTGGTCCACCAGTGCAAGCAGGGCATGGCTGCTAATTACCAACAGATGAGTAGGCTAGTTGATCCAAGCCGGGCGGATCTCCCCCACACGCCAGCACACCAGTGGGTAGTTGAAGCCGCATTCCACTGCTCCGATTGACGACGGAGACTTCGGGGGCCGGCGGCGACGGTAGGGAATGGGTCGTCGCGGTGGCAGAAGAGTTACGTTGAGGCTGCGGCGACACCATGGCGGGCCATGGCGGTGGCTGAAGAAGAAAGGTGGGGGTGCGGCCGTCAGGCCGTGTGGGGGAAGCGAGGTGAGAGGGGAGAAGCAAAGCGAAGGGGCTAACAACTTGGAAAACGAACCTGGCAGGGTCGTTTGTAAGATTGGGCTGCAGGCCGCCGTGGTCCAGTGGACTCGTCGCCTCAGCAGCAGCAGCACTGGCACATGGGGTTCAACAACTTTCAGATATATTCTCCGTTCAACATTTTCATACACAAAAAATATAATCTCCAAAATAATAGTGTAGATAGTGTTTCTCTAAATAGTTGACCTACATTTCTTTTCCTCCCTATTGATGTATGATTATTTTCAGTATTGGAGAATTCCCTAGGGGTAGATGCATAGTAGAAGGGGCACAAACCAGGCTAGAGGATATCATGTACTTAATACGAAGAGATTGAGTGACGCCTTCTTTTATAATCTTGTCAGTTGATAATGAGTGCGACATTGCATATCCTGAAGCTAAAATAGTTTGGTCCAAATAATAATTTAGAAAGATTTCTGCTTCTGCAACACCATGTGTGAACTTTGATTGATTGTCACTCCTCTCAATACATATCTTTGCACTCTTTGCATTATCATTTATCAGTCACATTCCTTATATGCAATTATGTAACTAGCCTATCAACTCGTACTCCCGCACGGGCTAGTTAGAATTAATATAAAATTAAGATTTATATCTAATAGTTATAATTATCTATCTCATACTCTCTCTTTTATCTATTAAATATCCTAACATAATACTGTAAAAGATACATGTTTATCATTATTTGGTTGCAATAGTTTATTTAGTAACAATATTTTTACTTTGCATCACACCTTCGTATGTGTTTAATATGTAATTGAACCATTTGTTTGAACTATACGAACAATATGAAAATTGGTATTCTTATCTCTTTCCCTATACATGAATATATGGTGACACACATCTTGAGTAGTGTTTTTATATAAATAATATAGTTATAATAATAAAAATATTAGTTTAGAATTTTATATTAGGACACTTTAATATTTTGTTATAATTATATAATTTAGATTCAGATTTATGGGTTACTTTAACTTTTAATAATGACATAATTAGACTTATATGTAAATTTAGGGGGTTATTTTTATTATTCTTATAATAGCATATGTGTGTAATTTACATGAAGATTAGGAGTTACTTTAGATTATTTTTTATAATGACAGAGGTGGGTAATTTAGATACATGTTTAGGGGTACTTGAGATTATATTTTATAATGGTAGAGGTGGGTAATTTAGATACATGTTTAGGGGGTTACTTTAGTCTATTTTCATAATGGCAGATGTGGGTAATTTCATGGAAAAGGTAACATATCTAATGGTTACTATGATTAGATTTGTTGGATTGATGGCTAGATGTTTCTGATTTTTATGAGAATTTTTAGGATTTTTCTAATTTTTTAAGTGTCCACCTAGGATCTAGGTGGCTTCACGTGGAGGCTTCAAAAGGAGCTTCCAATTAGTAACTCTCTACTTCTGATTTTGTTTTCAAATATTAACTGAACCTTTACCATCGCGTGTTTTTTCAAAGGGAATCGGCAGGGGAGCTCCCTATCTATTTTTTTTATATATAAAGGATGGATATGAACAAGTGAGTTTTTTCACAAGGAGCAATGCCCAAAGGAGAAAGGAAAAGGCTAAGAGAGACTACTCAGCCAAAGAGCAAGATTCTCTTGTGACATCCCGACCCAAGGCTTAATAGGATTAATAGGATATTCATACTAATAAGTTGCAACTTCTTTTCCGGAAGCCAATCCCCAAAGAACTCTGATGTTAAGCAATTTCGGGATGGGTGACCGACCGAAAAAATTTTCCCGGATGCGCACGAGTGAGGACAAAGTATGCAGAAAAGACTTGTGTTGGTCTGTGAGAGCAGTCTATGTTTTAGGAAGTTGTGTTGGTCTGTGAGGGCAATGTTTTAGGAAGTTGTGTTAGTCTGTGAGGGCAGTATATGTTCTAAGAAGCTGCTAGACAAAGTATAATCTCCACCTTGCAAAGACCATTCGTATGGTTTTCCATGTCCAATTTCCATCAATCCACTATTGAGGTTGCTTTTATCAAAGGATTTAGTAGGAAAGGTATTTTACAATTTTGGAAATGTTTTGAAAAATGAATCACTATCTTATAAATGGTGAACTATTTCTCAAGTTCATAGTGGTAATAAAAAAACTCTATTATGGAATATTTGGTACTGAAAATCCATCTACAATTGCAATTTCCTCATTTATTTGGCATGTATAGAGATAAGAGTATCCTTGTGCGTGATTGTTAGGATGGTAATGACTGGTTTTTTACTTTAAGAATTTTTGGTGATTCAGAAGTTGCAGAAAATACAAGATATATAACCAATAATAGCTGAGATAGTGTTTTTTTTTTCTAGAAAGAAACTTTTCCTACATTTTGTTTTCCTACCAATGGAGGTATCATATTGCTTCATCTACGGGCATTGGAGAATTTTCTCGGAGCATAGTAGAAGGGCACAAACCAGGATCGAGGATATCATGTACTTATTATCGAAGAGATTGAGGATGTCTTTCTCCATAATGTAGTTGCGTAATTGTGTATCTAGAAACTAGAATATATAGTTTAGTTTGAATAATAAGTTAGAAAAGATTGCTGCTTCTACAACATTACATGTGGGAATTGATTGCAGCTCCTCTCAATACATACCTTGTACTCTTTGCATTGTCATTTAGTAGTCACAATTCTTATACATTTATTTATCACATGTTTTCACTATCTACTTTTGATTCTGTTTCCAAATATTAATTGAGCTTCAACTATTGCACAATTTTTATGTCCAATTTCCACTGATCCACTGTTGCGTTTGCTTTTATTGGAGTACTCGGTTTGGCAAGATAGTTTTTGGTGTCAGAAGGGAACAATGCCCGAACAATTCATATCTTTTTATAAATGGGAAATTGTTTCCAGCCTCTGCGATCACACACATCCAAATTCTTACATCTTTCTCAGCTAAAGGGCTGAACATAAATAAAAGGGAAATGAGCACACGTATTTCAGATGAACAATTCACATTTAAAGATTTAATAGTAAAATGCAAAATATAGAGATTTAGTAGTAAAATTTAGAGAGCACAAGTGGAGTAGGAAGTTTTCACGATGAACTTGACATGCAAGTGATCAGGTGGAAGAAGCAGTCCGTGACGAAGCAAGTGCTTTAAATTAAGGGTAGTGTCTTAGAACTCCAATTGTTACAAAGTTCTGCTTCCCTTGTAGGCTGGCAGTGAATTTCCAAGATAGTAATGAAGATAGCAATATTGGTTGCTCACAGATGTCCTGAACAAAAGAAGCTGAATTCAGAGGTGGTCTAACTGTGGGTACAAATGCAGGAACAAACTATGTCTCCAAATCCTTGTACAATTATACGCATCTCAACAAACATTTGACACAGAAGTAGAGATAAGTCAAATATGTGTGTTCATTAGAAAAGAATATGTTGACAATTGATCATTTTCGATTCATTTGTTACTAGAAACCAAGCATTTGAGACTTTTTTATGTAAAGAATGGTCTAGTGAGCATGCTGCAGACTGTATCGTTGTCCAAAATGTGAAGTATTTTTGACCGGAGAGGGTAGTTAAAAAAGGAAGAAGAAATAACATCAATGTTGGCATTCAAATCTTACACTGCGGAACGAACCTGGTGAAATATGCAACAAAACATAAGAAATCCTCACCCCCACAGCAGGGCAAATTAACGTTATATATGATTACACCAAGGTACTGTATCCTTGTCCAAGTGGAAGCAGATGAAACTCCATTACCTGGTCTATGTTCAGTACTTCAGTCACCGTATTTCCATAGAAAAGGCTCAAGCCACTGTATCAGCTGTCTGAATTTCTTCCTGTCAGTTAAACTTGATTACACATTCTCACTGATTAGTACGCCCGAGGAGTGTGGATTCTATTTCGAAATGGAATCAACCTTTTCCTGGCAAAAGAAATTGAAAAAACATGTTATCCTGCCTGTTAACCAAAATTCTGCAAAACCCCTAGTCCTTGAGAATGGCATACTATACTAAGAGTTGATGATTCCAAGGTTAGGGAATCAGGGGGTGTGTACAAAGCCAACGATACAATGCTGCATTGCTGCATGCATGGTGCCTACGTTCCTAGCGAATCTCGCCGTCCTCTACCTCCATGTCCTCGCCATGAGAAGCGAACACCGCCGGCGGCGGTTGCTGCCGCTGCTCCTCCTCCTCGTCCTCGCTGCCGTCGCCAGCCTTCAGGAAGACCCCCAGCTGCTGCAGAACGCTGGGGCCACCGGGCGAGACACGGAGGTCGCCGCCGTCGTTCACCCGGGGTGGCGCCGTGCGCGCATCCTGCACGGTGCTCGCCACGTGCTCGAACGCGGCGATGCCCAGCAGCTCCATGTCCCGCGGGTGGACGCGCTCGTCGGGCCGCGCCGCCTTCTCCATCTCGAGAAGCATCCGCCGGGCCTTCGCCTTCGCGCGCTCCTTCGCCAACTGCCGCCGCCGCTCTGCCTCCTCCTTCGCCATGGTGACCAGGTCGCTGAGGTCGTTGGTCGGCGCGGGCGCGGGCGCGGCGCCCTCGCCCTGGACCTCCTCTGGCTCTGCAATCTGCGCCGCCACCGGCGCCAACTCAGGTGGCTGAGAAGAGGTGCCATTCTCCTCGGGAAGAACCGCCGGCGGAGGTGCGCTACCGGTGATCGGGTGCCCCGTCGCCACGGGCGCCACGCGCTGGTCCTGGAGTTGCTCCGGCTCTGCGATCTGGACAGCCTCAGGTGGCTCCGGTGGCTGCTGCTTATAGGTGTCGTTCTCCTTGGGAACGGCAGCCGGCCCTGGTGTGCTGCTGGTGACCGGGTGTCCCGTCGGTGCGGGCGGCGCGCACTGGTCCTGGATCTCCTCTTGCTGTGTGATCTGCACCGTCTTTGGCGCCGGCTCCGGTGGCTGCGCATAGGTGTCATTCACCTTGGGAAGACGAACTGGCGGCGCCGGTGGACTGCGGGTGATCTGGAGCACCGTAGGCACGGGTGGCGCGCACTTGTCCTGGACATCATCTGGGCGCTCTGCAGTGTGCACCGCCTCCGGCGCAGGCCCCGGTGGCTGTGCCTAGGTGTCTTTCTCCTTAGGGACAATTGACGGCAGCGGAGATCGGCTGTTGACGCTCTGGCCGGGATCACTCTTGGAGTCGCTGTTGGAGCTGCTGCTCGAGTCAGAATCACTCGATGATGCATCGGAGTCACTGCTGCTTAAGCTTGGGCTGCTGCTAATATCGCCGGCCTTGGTGTTGGTGGGGAACACGACAGGCGAGGCGTCGCCGCAGATGTCAACGTACTCTCCCTGCTCGGCGAGATCGACGTACTTGCGCTGGAGCGGCGACAGGAGCTTAACTCCGATGTCTTCCACGAGCTCGCCGTACTCCTCAGCGATGTCCCGGATCGCTATGCGAGAGACGCCGCCACAGATGTCCACGCCCATCACCACCACCACCTCCTCCTCCTCCTCCTCTTGCACCGTGGCTGTCTTGCCACCGGCTCCTTGATGCCGCGACAGGCAGCTGCCGCCGGTGGCGACCATCGGTGCTCTGCGATTCCTCGGCGTGCTCTCCGGCGCGAACTTGTTCAGCAACATCTTCAGCTGGAACAGGGCACCGCCTTTCATGTACTGCACGTCCTTCTTGATCTCGCCGCCGTCGCCACGGGAATCGGCGTCCCCAACGCGCTGGTTCAGCAAAAACGCGACGACGTGATCTGGCAGCACCGCCGCCAGCGAGGCCAGCCGGCCGGCCAGCCGCTCCCTACTATCATCCTGCCTCATCCGCTTCGGCTTCCCCGCGCCCTGCTCCGTGGAAGGAGCGACCTTTCTCCTCTTCGCTGCCCTGCCGCCATCCTCCCCCACCGGAGCCTCGGCGGCCATGAGCCGGCCGTCGTCCTTGCCGGCGGGTGCAGCCGCGCCTGTTGCGCCGGCACCGCAGGACAAAACCTCCGCCTTCCTGAGGGCGTCGCGGACGGCGTCTAGCTCGGAGCCCAGCCGCTTCCGGAGCAACCGCCGCGCCTGGACGGACATCTTGCCAACCGCAAAGACCTCCCTTCTGACGGCGAACGCGCCGCGTCTCACCAGGACGCCCTTCCTCGCGGGCGCGGAGTACTCCTCGACACGGACGCCGCGGATGGCCAGCTCCTGGGCCATCTCGCCGCCGCCCACGCTCAGGCCCCGGCCGCCGCCTCCGTTCGGAAACGGTCGCTGCCCCGCGGCGGCCTGCTCCCTCCGCGCTCGACTTGACACAGGCAGATCAGCGGAGGCGGAGCCGGTGGCTGAGGTGGAGAAGAGCAGCGAATGCCGACTGGTGGTGCTCGCCTCCCCTACTTAAGGAGGAAGAAGGGAGAAGAGAGCGCCGCCGCGCGCCGACTTGGAATCGTGTTCCGCCGCAGTCCGCAGGGAGGAATTGCGAGATGATGCCAGGGCTGCGCCGTCTGCTTTGTGGACTGCGGGGATGGAAGCGACAAGGAGGGGCATGCACCTCACGTGCCAGCCAAAAAAAAAGGGGGAGAGGAGTGTGGATGTGAGGGAAAAACAAATAAGATAATCTTCCTAAAAATATGCTGCCTTCTACTCCTAGTATGTATGTTCTAAGTTTTTGGGCAATTACTAACAAATTTTAGTTCTTTTACACCACAGTCAAAAATTCATATAGCTTGATAGCTATGCAAATGCTTCAGCTAGCAACAATGGAGAAAAGAGGCTAAACGTCCCAATGCACTAGAGATCATGTTTGGCTTCACCACCATCCTCCGGTATCATATCTTGCGTGGCGCTCCAACAAATAGCAAAATGAAATTTGAATTTATATATTTTCAAAGAAAAAAAATAAAACCATTGCTACCTACGTACATGAATTTCCTCAGGTTTTATTAGAATATATTTAATACTTTTCAATTTTATAGGTCGGACCTATTGTGCTCATGTTACACGTGTCGTATCTACCATATCTGCAAGATAATTCATATCAATGAACAAATGGAAAGACTTAAAGCAATTAGATATACAAAATCTGACTGTACAATACGAATAAGCCAATGCTTCTTTCAGCTTATTCTATCTCACAGAATACTGTTGAACCAGCCGAAATCTATCTGCCAAACAGAGTGTATAGAGGTCATGTGGCGCGGCAGCCCGTCATGATATCTCCTCTCTTGTTTTGTCTTCTATATCACGGATGATACAACTATAGCTAACTTGTAACGAGTGCCTTTACAATTGTCTTCTCTCCTAGGCCTCCTTCTTATGACAAGGCAACTGAGTTTTCACCATTTTGAGGCTAATGCCATCCTTAGCATGAGAACTGCCAAGTAGGTAAAGTGTTATGTATATACAGTGGCATCCTGGATTAAAGAATATGGAAGCATAGATAATACAGCCAATTATGCCATGTTCATGGAAATAATCAAATAGAAAATACAACCAATTATCAGTTTAATTTTCAGCAAGAAAATATGCAGACCTAAGTTACCTAACTCTGCCATGTTCAGGGAAATAATCAAGTAGAAGGCTTACACATTAACTGTCTGAAACCCTTGAGGCCTTGATTGGTAGCGAGAGTTGAGTTATGGACTTTCCTTTCTGCTCTCTGGAGGCAATCAAGATGCATCATGGAACTTTACGTATTTTCAGGTGCAGCATGCTGTCCTCTGAATAGTGAATACAAGAACCACAAAAATCTTGTACAATAAATAGTAGGATCGTACCAAGACCATCCATGCATCATAAAGTACTCCATCCACTTCACCCGGCTCTCTTTTGCAGCTTGCCATCGGGCCGGCCTGACATGCATCGATGGCAGCTTTGCAGGCTTGAGATGCTGGGGCTGCCTGCTTGCCTTGCTGG
The DNA here is from genome assembly GCA_032594955.1 of Panicum miliaceum. NCBI lineage: Eukaryota > Viridiplantae > Streptophyta > Magnoliopsida > Poales > Poaceae > Panicum > Panicum miliaceum. The sequence continues at coordinate 12,454,127 of CM064061.1, forward strand.
CACTAATGGGAGGAGGAGGAGGAGGAGGAGGAGAGCTTCGTAGCTTGTTTTCCTCCGTGTTCTATGGTGGTGGCCTCATCATCACGTGATTTTCCAACAGAAAGTCGGGGATGCCCAGTGCAGCGTGAACTAAAATGATTATCTGCTATGAAAGTGATTCAAAAGTAGCTTTTTTTCCAGTAACGTTTCCCAGTCGAAAATCTGAAGCTAAGTAATGCAGTTGGTCGCTGATTTTTAGCATTTTCTATGGCTTCGTGAAAGCTTCATTCGAATAGCAATTCATGTAATGTAAACTGAAACCCTTCGGTCCTGATGCAATCTGAATGGATCAGGGTTATTAAGAGCCTGGTCGGTTGGCTTCCAATTTTTGTCCAGACAAAATTAAGACATGCTAATAAAATTTGGATATCACTTGGTTCATATCTAAAAAGTTGGCACTTTAATATTTGTGACCAAAATAATGGTAAAGTTGTATGAAACTTCTTAAACCTTACAAGAAATAAAAATTAATGGTTGCCACCTTTTGGCAGCATTAAACCAAATGAATCCAAATTTTTTTGTCCACAATTTGGCATTGTCCTAATTTTAGCAAGCTAATATCTGGGCTTGCCATAATTTGAGCTCGGTAAAAATTAGTATCCAACCAAAAAAGCTCTAAAATTGCATCTAACTCCAAAGCGGGATTTTATAAAAAAAATTGAAAACTCCAAAGTGGGTTATGGATGATAAGTTGATAACTGTTGCTCGCTAGTTTGTCGTCTGTCCCAGGCTCACTCAGAAGCAGTGTGTGTCCGTCGTACGTTATGCATTAAGGGTCCATTTCGTAGCCGGCCCGAAATAGGTTGTTGGACCCATTATAGGACTAACCACGGCCCATTTAAGCCCATCTCGCAACCTTCACCGCAGATCGGGAAGGGAGGTTTTATGTCTCCTTCCCCGCTCCGAAACAGCTCGAGGCAGCAGCTCCCCCCGCAAAAACCCTAGCTTTACCTCCGCCCCGTCGTCCCCCACCAAGCGCCTCCAAGATGAAGCTCGTCAGGTAAGCCAGCATCCCCGGTTCGTCCTCTTTTCCTCGATTCGGCTCATTCGCTGACTTGTTTGGTGGAATTTTCGCACGAATCGGTGCGGATTTGGGCGGGGATTCGCAGGTTCTTGATGAAGCTGAACAACGAGACGGTGACCATCGAGCTCAAGAACGGCACCGTCGTCCACGGCACCATCACCGGTATGACGTCCTGCAAATTTACTGCTGTTAGAACGAGGGTTTTTAAGGGGGAAAGTTAGGCTTATTATGGTGCCTGCGACGCAAATCAGGAGCATGTGACTATCAGAGCCAATGGTTGGTCTTTTGCTGTTTTCCAGTTGCTGCTTGGTTCAAATAGAGTGTGGATTTTAGTCATCTCTATGTTCGGATGATTTCTGTGCATAGCTGTTCTGGTTGTGTGATTTGAAATGATTTGTTAGCATTTTGTGTAGCATACGCTGGTTTGTCAAGTTGCTGTAGTCCATGCTGATTGCTGCTAGCTTTTAACAATATTGAGGGCTGGAAAGTCTAGTGGGAAGTGCTAATGAGTTTCAGTTGGTTGCATTAAAGCCTGATTTCACTAAGTAATGTTGCTCCTCTGCTCATAAGATATTGTTAAATGCCGATGTCACTTCATTCTGAAAAGCCCAATGCCGGAATGGAAGACAATGTCAAATGCAACCTAAGTCTGATGGGAAGTGTTGATCAATTTTTGTTGATCTCATGTTTTCTAATGCCTCATTTATTGGATAATGTTGCTTCTGTTTTCATAAGTTATGCGGAGATAGGACAGCTTTGTAGGTGGTTTTGTTCTGAAGAACCAAATGAGGTTGAAAGAAAAATGAAAGACAGTGAAATCCAACATAAAATGAATTTGTCCTTCTAAGGTAGATGCTAGAAAATGGTAGGTGAACCAAGCATCTTTTTTTTTTTTTGCTTCAAAGACCATATTTCTCTCTCTTCTAATTGATGTTTTCAGATTTTGGTTTCAACTTTCATTTTTCATGTTCTGCTGGCTTATTGAATGTGTAATAGTGCACTTATTTGAATCTTGGGGAGTAATTTTTATTGCCCTCATGTTGAATCTTTCAAGATATCCATGCTATCCCCTCGTCTTGTTGAATCTTTCAAGATATCCATGCTATCTAGATGTAGGCTTTTAAGGTATCAGATAAAGAGTTACCTCCGATTCTAAATATAAGTCCATTTAGGTTTGCCCTAAGTCAAACGTTTTTAGCTTGTACCATCAATAACTAAAAATCATATAGATTGGCAGCATTGACTTGATGTTACCATATTCATCATGGAAAATTTTTCTATTTAAAAGGATTTTTTTATAGATATTTTTTTTATAGATATCGTAGAGGACTTATATTTGCCATATGCAAATGCTCTTTATCTACTGGACTAATGCTACTTAGTATCAATTGTTCATAGTCATAGTGTAATGTTTCACAAGTTGTCAGCCTTTATTTTAATTGCATCTTGCCGATCAATTCTGACGCAATATACGAGCAACTAAATTTAGGTAGTAAATTGTTTTCGAGACGTTTAGAACTTACTACACTATCCAGTAATTATCACCTCAAAGTAAATAACATTCTGTCATTCATTTGTGATTTAGGAATGTACCGCTGAATTCAGCCCTCAAATGAACTTGACAAATTTTGGACTTTTCTTCTTTGGTAGAATTGGTGTGTTCCTACTGAAAGGAAATTGCTAGTGAAATTTAGATGCAAAACCTCAATTGGGTAGAACTTTGAAGTTTGCGATCTGGCTGTTGTTGAATGTATTATTACTTTCTAGAAATAGTGTAGGAAATTCCATTGTGGGATTTATTTGTGTTCATATGGTGTCCAGGTCCACATGAAAAGTAGACCTTTCAATAGGATTTTGGCAGTTAACGACACTGACAGTCTTTATTAGCCATGTGATAGCATTTCTGATTGCATCTTTGGGACCATGTTATTGCAATTATTTATTTAACATTGCATTAATGTTCTCTGCCATCATCTCCTGAGCCTGAGCTAGAAATAAGATTATTGGGTGCTTTGTTCTAAATTTCTGATTACTTTGTAGGCGTTGACATCAGCATGAATACTCATCTGAAGACTGTGAAGCTCACACTGAAAGGGAAAAATCCTGTTACCCTTGACCACCTCAGTGTGAGGGGAAACAACATCCGCTATTATATCCTTCCTGACAGCTTAAACCTGGAGACTTTGCTGGTTGAGGAAACACCAAGGGTCAAACCTAAGAAGCCAACTTCAGGTCAGCAATTGTTTTTCTTCCCTTAAATCTTTTAGACTTGCTTACTGCCGGTACCAGTGTCTGATCCAACATTCATCTGAAACCAGGGAAGCCTTTGGGACGCGGGCGTGGCCGTGGTCGTGGGCGCGGTCGGGGTCGGGGACGTTGAGCTTGCTGCCCTTTTGGAACTTACATTGCGCACATCTTTGCAATGTAATCTGTCTTCCTATCTGTTTGTATGGAGTATCACTTTTGTTATGGTAATGGCATTGGTGCCAGCTGTTCTTGCTGTGGATTGAGTTGAGAAATGCTACAATGTAACTACTGTGCCATATGCTCTTCCCCTGAACTCCTGGGCGTGACGACTAAATTCTATCTGAAGTCAACCATGCAACCTTTCCCGCTCACTATCACTATGGTGTCATTGGTAAAAGTAAGGTCGATACTCATCTCTATTCGTTGCAGGTGTTCTATGCCTTGCCCGCAGGTATTCTGAAGGAAATGTGGAATCACTCATTCAGTGTTCTGTAGGTAAATGATTTTTAAGGAATCATAGAGATTGCAGTGATGCAATCTGGGTGCGATTCTACCAAACTGTCCAGTCAGATTGTATCCTCAAGATAAATACAAAGCAGGGATGAGCCAAGATAAAACAAAATGATAGGCCAGAGAAGCATATTTACATTTTGAACAGATGAATACCATAAACCGATTTCAATTTTGTCACAGCAGACACTAAAAGGTAGACATCGTGAATGTTTGGCTTTACAGAAAGATTGCACAGTATAAACGACAGCTAACACTGATTTAAGGATTGTTTACGGATTGCTGAAAGAACAAATCATCCGGTGCCAGCTATAGGCTACATCAAGATATTTGCAGGGAGAATCTTGAGCAATGAGAGGACAAGCCACACCACCTCAGCTGCAGCAGCCACCTGCCTGAGAGGACGAGCCAGCAGCACCTCCAGATGAGTTGGGGACAGCGTAGCCAACTTTGATTCCATTGGACTGCAGCAATTAGGGAAGGCATTATATAATGCAAAATATATAAGACCGCGGTATCCCAATGACAAACAAAAATAAGGAGAATCGTAAGGTGTGCCAGCCTGCATCTTGACATTCACATTAGAGAGAAAATTTCTCCTAACCAAAAGGCATGAAAAGAATATTCAAATGTCTGTTACTTAATAAATGTTAGTACTCTAAATTGAGATCACACCAACACTATCATCATTACAAAACCTCTTTTTCTCGAACATCATCAATACAAAACTTAAAGGAAGCCTATTATTACACATTCATACTTTACATGTAGAAAAGAAGCAGGAACTGAATATTACACAAAACCATATATTAGGAGTACAACTTCAAGATCTTCAATCATAAGCTAATGCTACGATGATTCTAGAAATCTAGAATTGCATAGCAGTACTTCCTACTACTAATAGAAAAGGTTTTAATTTGACAAGTTGTAAGGTGTTTCTTGCATCAAAAAATCTTTCTGAATTCTAGGAACCATACACAAAAGAACTACACAGTAAACAAATGCATCAGGTACCCCACAGATATTTTCAATCAGTCTTCAACATATTTGTACAAAGATTTCAACATTTCTGTAGACTTGTACCATCACAGATGCAACGGTTTAGGGGCATTTGCAAAATTGTCATTTATTCATTTATTTTGCAAAGCTACTCCAATCAAATCACAGTTCCGGTGGCATTTTTGCAATTTCCTAGTAGCAAGCTAGCAAGCAGCAGCAAGATTTGAGACCAAATCCCACATTAAAATCAATAATTACTGCATTTAAACTTGCAAATCTCACTAATGTATGATTAGCACAACCTTGAAGAAACGCTTGAAAAAGGAAAGCAAGCAGCCAAGAACTGACCTCGTTTGATACATCAAATATGCCATCTTGGATTTTCTTGTATATTGTTCCAGCTGTCTTAATGAATGCCTATATCAGAAAAAAAGATGTTAAAAGTCAGAAAAAGACGTGAACTGGGGAATTGAGTAAACAGAGCATAAAAGATTACCTCCTCAACGTTTTGTGCAGTTTTCGCAGATGCCTCCATAAAGACCAGACCATGCTCCTTGGCAAACTGTTCACCTTCCTCGTAGCTGACAGCACGCCTATGAGACAGATCACATTTGTTTCCAATCAGCATAACTGTCATGTTAGCATTTGCATGCTGCCTTGCATCTTCTAGCCAGCTTGCAAGGTGATTGAAGGTCTCCCTCCTAAAGTCAGGTGAGTCAAATGTAAGCATCATCAGTGATTATACGTGCATAAATAAGATATGAAACAAAAAAAAACATGCAAATACCTGGTGATATCATACACCAAAAGGGCACCAGCAGCCCCTCTGTAGTACGATCTAGTAATAGATCTGAATGATTCTTGGCCAGCCTATAATTTCAGCAACAATCGAATGAGATTATCGTGCTTCATGAAATCAAACTTAACAAGAAAGGTATATACTGAACTCCATAAACAGGCACTTCCAAGCATAAAATGTGTTGCAGTAAATTATGCAGTCGCCACCACAGAATCATGCCATGCAAATAAGCAAAGCAAACATGAAGATATCATGATGAACAAACCAAGCGATAACAAAGATAAACATGATCTGAAAATCCAAATTATGTGGAAAATGGCAATACAGAGCGACTTTAAACATGTTGTGGTCACAAGAGTTGATTCTTGAAGATATATCAACCAGACCATCAAACCATTTGACTAAAGGTCAATGTTATCCTAAACGCTAAACAGTCGGTCATACTTTGTTTAGCATTTAAACGGTTTCGGCGTTTAAATGGAATTAAACGGCCTAAATGGATTTGTACATTTCCACCAAAAATTCATATTTGTGTATGTAAAATCCTAGTGTTCTCGCAAACATACATATAAAAAAGTTAGTATGTTGATAGTGGAAAATTTTCTCACATCACATGAAAAATGAGAAAATAGTTCTTAGGGCAAGTACATTGGAGCCGTCTAATAGGCGGTCTCATGCAATGACACGTCATCTTAAGACGACTAAACAGACAACCTCTACAATAGGTTGTCGTTTTCGTTGTCTCATAGTAGTACCATATCCCTTTATTTGTGGAATTAAAAAAGAAATATTGTGAGCAGTATAACAACAACAACTCGCACAATGGTGAGTAAACGGTCTCATAGTCCTTAATTTTAGCCCATGAGGCGGTTGTTTCGCGAAACAACCACCTCGTTCTCTCTCTCCCCTCTCTCTCCTCCACATCAGCAAAAATCCTACGTGGATCTGCATGAGACAACCTATGAGACCACTGACGTGTAGCAATGTACTTGCCCTTAGTTTCTCACATGGCTAGAATAAGAAATGACACGAAACGAGATTCTAGTTCTCACATAGTAGCATACATCACTACGTCAATTCTCCACATCACTTGGTTCTCACATTTATGAATAGTTGAATACTAAACACATGATAAGACAGGCCACATTCAGATTTTGACGGGAACATTGGCCACATTCATTGATTCATTCCTATAGTAATTAATATACTGTTTTGTGAAACAAATCAACAATCTACCTACCACTAGCTGACAGCGGGTCACATTGCAGAGAATAACCACTGGATTGCAGACTTGCAGAGAGAATACGGCATATCAATATCATACAGACTTGCAGAGCCAGATTGTGAGGAGAAGAGAACAAGGCGGAGAGGAGGGATTGAACGAGCAGTCAAGCACTAGAGACTGGAGAACCTGTACCTAGAGCCTGGAGCCCGGTCATGGTTGGAACTTTAAGCAAGCAGGGCAGCAACGAGTGCTAGTCTGTTGGAGCTAGAGGGAGATCGTCGTTCTCGGAGCCATGGGGCTTGCCTGCCACAGTGCCCGGTGCACAGGGTGAAAGCATCCACCCATTGATGTCCCACACATTTGGCTCACGATTGGTCTTCTGAAAATTTCACACACCCGACCAATAAGTATGTTCTAATGCCTAAACGGGCTGTTTAGGCTGCCCAGAACCATGTAAGACCGTTCTGTGTCGCCCGTTTATCCCGTTTGCCAACGTTTTTGACCGTGTAGAACCGTTTACTGTTTAATGGACCGTTTAGGTGCTAAACAAAACGGACAGCCCCTGTTTCCGTTTAAACGGCCGTTTAGGCTGTTTAGGCGAACATTGCTAAAGGTACCATGCAAGAGATTGCATTGCAATCACATAGAATCGAAAATGATAGAAGTACAATCTCCACTCCCTCGGTCTCTCCATCCTTAAATTAATGACGTCCAGGACAAGCTAATTAGTTCATTATTTAAGGATGGATGGAGTATATAACTTCATTAGATTCTGAATCATTGATCAGAAATTCAGAATCATAATTCAGAATGCTCAAGATGGCGCTTCTTTTGGTACTGCCAGGAGTATTCCATATGGAAACAGGGATGAATATAACATATAACCAAAATACATATAGGCTGGAAGCTGCAAACTAGGTAAGAATAAATCAATTTAGCAGAAAGTGTCTTGATGTTGCAGCACTGCCAGAGTCTGTGTGATTCTAAAATTGCAACATTAACAGGTCAGTGAAGCAAGCTGCAAGAGGAACATCACAACCATCGGTCATTAACTATACCCGCAGCAATGCTCAACAAGCTTTGCCTCTAAATTATCTCGATATTCTTACAGCTAGACAATTTGAAGCTGCTCGCACACCACAAAACGGCACAACGATGGAGGAAAACAGAGCAGAAGAGGTGAGAGGAGCACAGGACGTACCGTGTCCCAAATCTGGAGCTTGATGGGCTTGTTGTCGATGGTGATCATGCGGGCGCCGAACTCGACGCCGATGGTGAGGTCGTGCACGGGCTGGAAGCGCTTGTCCGTGAACTGCAGCAGCAGGCACGACTTCCCCACGCCTGCGAAACACAAACAACCGACCAACCCGTCAAATCACCGCCGCGCGCATCCACCGGCCCCGACGGCCAACGCGGCACCCGAGCAGCGAATCCCCCGGCCGCGCGGATCCCGTCCAATCTCCCCCGGGCGCGGACCCCGTCCAATCTCCCCCGGGCGCGGACCGCGCGGGGCGGGAATCGGAGGAGCAGCGGGGGTTCGGGAGCGGGACGGGCGAGCGCAACGGACCTGTGTCGCCGATGATGATGTACTTGAAGAGGTAGGCGTACGACATCCTCGGTCGATCGGATCGGTCGGTCCCGGCGGCGGAGACGCTAGGGTGGGTGGGGGGGGGGGGGTGGTGGTTGGGTCCCGGGATGCGAGGAGAAGCGGCGGCGAGTTCCGGAGGATTCGATTCGGTTCTACCCTGGCGGAGGGGAAGCGGGGAGGGAGGATTCGTCGTGCTGCGTTGCGGGGTGGGGCTGTGAAGGCCGAACGGGAAAGAGGGGCAGCGAAACGTAACCGACGCGACAGCTAATGGGCACGCGTCCCGACTCCTAGCCTCGGAGGCCAGCCAGGATTCCAACGGTGCGCCTCGCTGGAGGCGTGCTCAAACGGGGGTGCGGTTTGCCTACCAGCCTTCGTCGCCAAGGAACTCGTTCCGATATGCAGGGGAAGTGCCGAACCCATTTTGTGAACTGCGAGAAACTTCTTTTAAACATAGGTTCATACAAGTTATAATCACATTTCACACGTGTAGAGATGGTTGTTGTGAAATGAAAGCATATAAAACTTTAGGACCAAATTCAATTTAGCGTGGAAATACACGAATTTATTCAATTTAGGAGGGTAACATGGCCGAGGGGTCGAGATATGTGAGTGGATGAGCATGTGAAATTAAGTTGGAGAAGATATGGGGACCAAGTGTTCAGAGATGAAGCAGTGAGCGTGCGAATTAAATTAGAGATGCGGACCGTAGGAGTGGAGTATAATGGAATTATAATGACTTGTAACGCGTAGAACGTCAATAGTTTAAAGGGTTTTACGATTTCTTGCAGAGAAGGATTTCACTAAATCTAAGTGACGAACTCGGAGAAGAGACCATTCATCACCATATAGCTTCACTAAGAGCTACCATCCTTGTCTTGTTCGTCGAGTATTCCGAGATAAAGTTTCGCTTATCCTACCGGCCTTTTTGTCTTTGATAGATTCCAACATTAGGTTCACACTCACCACTCAACGCTAGTTAATTAGATTATGATTGGTTGATTGTTGGTCCTCAACTCACCTATCACTAATCTTGCTCACTGTCCTGGGAATCTCTTTGAACCACCCTAACAAAACTTCCAAACTCTTTTGCGCTTATTTTTTTTTAAGCTATGCGAGACATACGAGATAGAATGAGGATCTATTTGAACTGGACCACTTCAACAAAATTAGTCCCACTCTAAAACCTTTGACTTAAATACCCTAACTCCATCAACTCTAGCTACAACTGAATTCACAAATCCAACAACCGAAATTATGGATTCGGTGGAGCTACGGAAGGGGTGCTCCATGAAACCACCTTTACAAAATCCTCGTGGAGTGCGAGAAAATAATCTAGCAACAGCAGTTGTTACATTTTTAGAGCAAAATAGCACCCTATGTTTGTACTACAACTCCACTGAGGAGTAAATTTTTTTTTTGGAGCGGAGCGGTGCAAAATATTAGACATTTGCATGCTAATTCCCCGTGCACAAGTCTCAGAGTTCAGGGTGGGCATAATTAACGGAGAAACAAAAACTGAACCGAAATAATCAAAACCGAAACTGAAATAACTAAAACTAAAAAAATCAATTCCCTGTTCGGTTCCAGAAAGCATGGAACCAAAATAACCCAAAAAGTAAGGTTCCTACTCTCGGTTAACCGATTAACCGAATGAACTGATAACATAACCCTTGCATTTTGTAAGAGTATATATAGTTTATATGTGATGTGTCATATTTCAATTGCTGTGTATTTCTCTTACTCTATCATTATTGTTCCCTTCTCAATTATTATTCTCTAAAGTAAAAAGTTCAATTTACTCTCCTCAAGTATAGCCAAAGTCTGAATAACCCCCGAAACTATAACTTGGTTTAGTTTACCCCCTAAACTATGCTATTTAGTTCATTTTACCCCATAATATAATTTATCTTTTTTGTTTCTCTATACATAAGTTGAATTTTAATTTTAAATTTTGCAGGGTAGTAGTGGACATCACAATGCATATTAAAAAAATTATTATAATTTTTTCATCATTATTTTTTATATAATTTACTCCAATTATTAATTTATTATTAGATATCCTAACCTATCAAAATAATGATAAAAAATTATGATGTATTTTTTATAACATGTGGTATGATGTGTACTATCATCTTGTAAAGTTTCAACTTAAAACTCCACCTATTCATGAAGAAATGAAAAAGACAAATTATATAAGGGGTTAATTTGAACCAAATGGCATAGTTTGGGGGGTAAAATGAACCAACGATAGTTTAGAGGGTTATCCGGACTTGGAATATAGTTGAGGGAAGTAATTTAGACTTTTACATTCTCTAAAATAGAGGAAGTATTGTCTAAATTTGCTATAGAACATGTATGTTTTTTATTATCTTACTTTCTGTTAAAAAATTTCTGTTAGTTCGGTTAGAATCGAATCGAACCGAAATAATCGAGAACCGAAATACTCAGTTTCCAAAATTTTTTGGAACCGATCGATTTCTATTTTTTAGAAATTGAATTTCTTTAAAAAATCCAAGAAATCAAACCGAACCAAACCGAAAACCCGAATGCCCAGAGTGACAGGCAGCACCATTGTTTTAGGAACAGGCCGCACCAAATAGCAGCTGTCTCTAACTCGTTAAAGGAACATCATGCCCAAGATAGCATTTATTTAGACAGGAGGCTCAAAAACACATGGATTTGACAATGGGCCGGTGGCCCATCGCGTTTGTGTGTGTACAGGCCTGAGCTTATTAGCAACGCGCATTCTTCTTGCACTTTCCATCTAGTATAGCCTGGGCCACTGCATCGAATTCTCAGTGCGGAATCGTCAAATGTGACCGGCCCAGCCAGTCTCTGAAACTTTGTTCGGCTGGGCTAAAATAGCCGGCTGGTGCCGGCTGCGTGCTAATACCAGGCTGTCCACACTCATCATACTCTATAATTATTTTATTCTGGTCATCGAGATTCTCCCCTCTATATCAATTTTTTCTGCATCCGCCATACTCTATATCTCATCCTCTATATCAACTACCAGCTGGTGGAGCTCACATGTCAGATTTTTTTTTCTATTTTCTCTCTCCCTCCCTGGTCACTCTCTCTCCACCCTCCCTCTTTTCCTCCCCATCCACTCTCTCTGTCTCTGGCCGCCCGTCTCTCTCCCCCACTCTCTCCGGCGGCGGCGGCGGCGGGCCGCCGGCCGCGCCCTCTTTTTCACACCGCTACCTCGTCCTCTTCCTCTCTCTCGGCGGCCCCTCGTCCCTCCGCCTGCCCGCCTCCCCTTCGCCGAGCCCGCCGCCGACCCCGCCGCGTCCCGCATGCGCGAGGCCGAGCTGCACACGCTCTACCGCGAGATCCAGGCAGCGCTCCTCTCCGCCCACCGCTCCGGGGACGGGCTGGATCTCGATCTCCCTGCGTGGCCACGGTGGCGCGGGATCCGGCGTGCGGGGCTCCGAGCGGCCTGCGCGTGGCGGGAGCGGCGGCCGGCGCGAGCGGCGATGGAGGCCGGCGCGGGCGGCGGCGGGGCGCCCACATCGAGTTCCTCCCCAGCTCGCCGAACTGGCGACGCCATGGCCGACACGTGTGCCCACGTCGAGTTCCTCCGCGCGCAGCCGGCTTGGGGTGCGTCCCTCCACCCCGACGTCTCTCTCCAGCGACCGGCGCGTCCAGATCCCCGGGCGGCCTCTCCATCCCCGGCGAGGCGAGGCGAGGGCGCGCCCGCGAGGGGTGAGCCGGATGCGGCGGCCGAGGTCCCTGCGGTGTGGACCGGGAGGCATGCGGCGGCGCGCGGCGAGGCGAGGCAGCGAGGCGTGGTGGGACGGAGGCGAGCAGCAGCGGCTTCCGGCGGTTGGGGTGTGTGGCATCGAACGCTACCTCCGCTGGGTTGTCCGCTTGCTTCCAGTACGTGATAGAGGACTCCGGTGCAGATGATTCATCCGCTATCCTGTACTGGAGGACGGTTTACCGTCCCCCACTGCGGACAGCCTAATGCTTCTAGCTGCCTGGTTGTTGCAGCTGCCGATCAGGCAGCTAGCTGCAGGCAGCATGCACCCGCACACGGCTGAACCCCGAGGCCCAAGTCGTGTATCTCTCTCTCACGCTGCGACGCCACTGCTGACTGCACTCTGGAATCGTATAGTATGTACTCAACCGTACCCCCCACACGCGTGGTGACAGAGCCATACAGGGTCTAGCTAGCTATACAGCTAGCGCATCATCCATCCATGCGAAGTAAGTCTAGAGGTACTGACGTGGCGTAAGTACTTGTCCCTCCGTTCCAGAAAAAAATGTAACTCTCACTTTCTTCCCGAGAAGTTAAATAATTTTATATTTAACCAAATTATACATAAAATTACTAACATTTTGCGGCGACTGACTAGTACTACGATGGCGATGGTTGTGCTGGTGGTTGCCTTCGTCGCCCTCCTTGCCGCGGCGGTAGTGTTCCGCCACTTCCTGCCGCTCCTCCGCAACTCCCCGGCGCCCCCAGTGGCAGCTTTGGCAGGCCCCTCGTCGGGGAGACCCTTGGCTTCCTCCACCCCCACGCCTCCAACACCACCGGTGTCCGGTGCCTCCTGTTCGGCGCGCCGACGGTAGTGTCTGCGGCGCGAAGTTCAACCACTTCATGCTGCAGAACGGGGAGCGTCTGTTCCAGTGCAGCTACCCGGGCCCTGTCAGCGGCATCCTCGGCAGGTCCTCCATACTAGAGGCAGATCTACGTAGGCCCCAGCGGAGGAAAGACCGCCGCTAGATTTTTTTTATTTCAGTGACTTTGAACCTTATTTATTGTAGCTATGGAGGTCCAACAGTTATCAGACCGCCACTCGATATTTGGGCTGGGTTCGCCCCTGCTCCCTACTGATCGTCACGGGCGAGCGCCACCGCCGGATCTGCGGTGTGGCGCTTGCCCTCGTCGCCTCCGCGGGGGGCAGGCTGAGGCCCGCCTTCCTGAGCAGCGTAGACCGGGCGGCGCCAGGGCTAGGCGCATGGACGTGCAGCCGGTGCGACGGAACCCCCCCCCCCCCCCCCCCCCCATTTTTCAGGGGGCCCAATGTCCAGCACTTTTTTTTTGAGGGAAAAATGTCCAGCACTTTAGCTCATGAGGTCCACTAATTTTTTCCTTGTGCAGTTGTGCTGATCACCGAATCATCGATCTGCATGCATCTCTTGTTTCCGTCTCTTCGATCGCGACTTCATTGGCCAAGGTTCCAATCGATCTCGTCGTGAATCCGTGATGCATCTCCAAATCGCCGGCGTTCCTTGTTGCCGCCGCCTCCTTCCCATGCTGGTGGCTGACTGCCTGGCTGGTGGCAATGACGCCAAGACTAGGCATCTGGGTGCGGCGCCATCGCTGCGATGATCGACCGATCAATCGTGTAGCTGCCAGTCTACCATGGTCTACGGACGGCTGGAACCAAGGGACGCAGGGTGAGATGCTGAGATTTCCTTCATTAGCGACGAGACAAATTTGATTAGCTGTTGCTTCTATAATCTGCCGGATGACTTGATCTGATCGTTAATTTCAAACTTTCAGTCTTGTTTCAGTTCAGCTTAGCACCTGCTTCCTATTAGAAAAACAAACTGGGCACCCTAGAGGGGTAATTCAACTCTCTCTACTGTACTTATCTATATATTATCTAATGTTGTGGTAGCTAATCCCAATTCAAAAATTTACTGGGTTAGCCTAGTCTGCTGCTTGCTGGAAGTGGAATGATGCACGCCTGCACCTGACAAATGACAAAAAAGTGTAAAACCGACCTGCCAACAAGAGAACAAGGTAATTTCTTTTTCTTCAATTTTAATTTTATCAAGTCCTTCGGATGAACTAGAATAATGGTGCATTTGTACATTCTTAATAGTTTTATTCTTCTCTTAGGGTAGTCCTCATTTTAGTGTTCGGTACAGGCCCCCGATTTTGCTGGCACGACCCGGCGCGCGCCGTGGTCGCGGCCGCCGCGCCGTTGCCTTCTGCCGGGAGGCACGACAGTCGACAGGTGACGTCCCAGCTGCATGCAGCTCGCCCGTGGTCGGGTCGCCGGGCAAGATCCCGTGAGGCAAGGGACAGAGCACCGCGCTGGGGCGCTGTAGCCGCCGCTCGTGCGCATGTTTTGTCCGCACGCGTCTAGGCCTGGGGTCTTTCTTTAGTTTCTTCCCGAGCGCGTGCATGGCCATGGCACTACGTGAAAACCTCAGATAGTATGGCCATGGCACTACGTGAAAACCTCAGATAGGTATCAGAGACATCGGTAACGGGCTCATGAAGCCTGATACTCGTTACTTCAACGGTAACGGCTGCAAAAAACCGCCCGTTACCAATAAGCCTGGTAGGCTTGACCCCGACGTCGCCACCACAAAGCCCGTTACCGATATGGTATCTCTGGTAACGGGTGTTGTAAAGAGCTGTTACTAACTTCATTTGTAACGGACGTCGAATATAACCGTTATGAATAAGTCACCTATCCGTAACGGTCGCTTAAAAGCCGTTACTGGTAGGCACTCTTGTAACGGTTGTTATGTTTGGCCATTTAACGTCCGTTACTAGTGTCGGGGCTCAATAATTGAAGCTGGCCAGCGAGTGCTGGCACTGTAGCAGTGTCGTCGCCTCCCGCGGCTGGCTACTGCAGGCGGAGAGCAGCAGCTGGCCGGCGGGCGTCCACCTGGCGCTGCCGCCGTCTTTCCCTCTTCCTCCGCGCGCGCTGTAGTCGCCGGGGGCGGGGCCGCGACCGCCGCCTCCTCGGCGATTTTGGGCGGCCATTATTCTGGCCTTCTGCGCGCGTGATCGTCGTTGGCGCTGCTCGCTGCCGGGCAGCCCGTCATCACCGCCTCCCGGGCCCGCGGCCTCCTCACTGGCGCCGAGCGCCTCTCCCTACGCCGCAGCGCCGCCCGTCGCTCGCCTTTCCTCATCAAGGTAAGGAATTTGCCCCTCCTC
Source organism: Panicum miliaceum (assembly GCA_032594955.1). NCBI lineage: Eukaryota > Viridiplantae > Streptophyta > Magnoliopsida > Poales > Poaceae > Panicum > Panicum miliaceum. Next base: position 12,469,465 of record CM064061.1, read on the forward strand.
AACAACAACCCTTCTCCTTAGATTTTGATTATATATTTCTTACAAAAATCATCTCCAACTTGTAGATGGCGGTTGATTGGTCTTGGATGTACAGACAGCCCCGAGTTTGGGAGAGATTCCTAAGCGGCGTCAATGGTTTTCTTGCTCAAGCAGAGACGGACATGAGAAATCGGGGTGTGCCTACAATGTATTGCTCCTGTTTTGATTGTCCCAACTAGAAGAAGTTCAGACAACGGGACAATATTTTCCATCATTTGATCACACGTGGATTCACAAAGAATTACACGTGTTGGAACAAACATGGTGAGGAAGGCCTTAATGAAGGCGAAGAAGGATGCCTTAATGAAGGTGAAGCGCGACGCCATGCTCAAGGCCTTAATGAAGAGGCATCGCGACGCCATGCTGAAGCTCTTAATGAAGGTGAAATGAGTGCATAATGACTTAACTCATTGATTTCTCATTGTTACATGGTAAAGCAGAATGTCTTAACTCCTTGATTTTTTATTATTATAGGGTGTTGACGCCAGATTTTGACACGTGTTGAATCGGCGTCAAGAGGAGAAGATCGGCCGATGCAGCAGATCTGAAAGCTACAGTAAGGAATCGGCCGATTGAGGTAACAGTTGAAAATCGGCCGATTGGTGGCGCAGCCTATACCAACAGGATGGGATTATTCCAGAAGATCTTGGTCAAAAGCTGGTCAACAGGGCACGCCAAGTCGGTCAAGGAGCATTTGAAGGGAATCCTGATTGGATCAGGGAATGGCGGCGGAAGATTCTGCGGGAGTCCGTTTCCTTTAAAAGTTATTATAGATATAGTAGTTTTCTTGTTTTAAATAAGGTTGTAACAAGTCGTAATCGACCAGGAGTCCTAGTTTCAGGGTATAAATAGGAGTCGCTAGGGCTTTGAAGGATATCAACACATCAATCAAAAACAATACTTCTACTTTTCCAGCAATTTACTTTCAAGTCGGCGACTTCGCCAATACCTTTTCTTCTTTCACGAGTTCATACGGATTGGCAGGGCTGCATCAACTTGATCTCCGGCCAATTGGTAGGTTCCGCTTACCGAGTAATATCCGAGCTTTAACTACGGGCGCATCGCTGTGGTTTCGTTTGGATTTATTCACCAGTTATCGATATTTACTAGAATTGCAAGTTCTACCTGTTATTCTAGTATTATCACCAGTTATCCAGCTTGAGATCAGAGTAATCGGCTTCGTCATTGTTCTCCTTCGATTTATCATCATACAGCCGGTTAGATCTATTTCAAGTGTTGTTCTTGCAGTAGTCGTCTAGATCGCTCCAGCAGTTGTCTTCACGATTACTATACGATCATCGGCTGATCCATAGCCGATCATCTCTACAGCAAATCGGCCGATTCACCGCCGACGCGCTCCCCAGGACAGATCGGAACCCCAGCCGATCGACGCGCCTGGAATTTAATACTCTATTTCCTTGTCAATCAACAGGTCAGATTGACTGGCACGCCGCGCGAACCGCACCAGGGCGATAACCCGAACAGGAGCTAAGCAGATTCTCCCAGGTCGTGTGTCCGACGCTGAAGACCCATCGGCCGATTCCTATCCGGCCGATTTTAGCGCCAACATAGGGGAAGAAGAATGCGGAAATAACTTTTGAGAAAGATGAAGCATTCCAACCTGTTGTGATGCGGCCTGAGGATATGACTGACCAAGGAGTTACGGGTTTCAATGATGATAATGTGCTATCTCGTGTGAACAATGTTGATCAAATGGTGAGAGATGTTGAGTTTTGAGGCGTGTACACAACTTCTGAATTAGCGAGGCTGAAACAATTTGTCGAGGATTCAAAGAAACCCCTCTACCCTGATTGTCAGAAGTACTCTCACCTTTCTGGTGATCTCAAACTTCTGAAGCTTAAGGTAGGTCATGGTTGGACTGACAAAAGTTTCAAACAACTATTGGATCTGCTAAAAGACATGCTACCAGAGGGAAACCAAGTGGCCGAGTATGTCTATGAGGCTAAGAAGATAATTTGTCCTTTGGGTTTAGAGGTTGAAAAAATCCATGCATGTAAGAACAATTGTGTGTTGTTCCGTGGAGAGTATGAGGACCTTGACAATTGCCCTAAGTGTGGGTTCGGTCGGTACAAGAGGATAAAAGATGGCAGAGATAATGCCGAGGATGGGAACGAGCCTGTGAAGATCCTAGGCAAGAAGGGTAATAGAGGGGGTCCTGTGAGGGTGGCATGGTATTTTTCCATCATTTCCCGCCTAAAGCGCATGTTTGCCACACGAAAGGAGGCCCAACTCTTGCGTTGGCATAGGGAAGGACGAAAGAAGAAGGGCGATGGCAAGCTTAGGCACCCCTTAGATGCAGCACAGTGGGGTAACATTGATTCCCACTATGGTTGGTTTGCTGATGATTGCAGGGATATTCGGTTTGCTATGAGCATAGACGGTGTGAACCCATTCGGTAACCAGAGTTCAACGCATAGCACCTGGCCTGTCGTGTTGTCAGTGTTGAACCTTCCACCTTGGCTGTGCAAGAAACGGACATACATGATGTTGTCAATCTTGGTCTCCGGGCCAAAGCAACCCGGTGACCGTATTGATGTCTACTTGAGGCCATTGGTTGATGATTTGAAGACACTTTGGAAGCCTGGTGTGAAGGAGATTTGGGATGAGTTTGAGCTTAAGGACTTTACATTGCACGCCATGTTGTTCACCACCATCAACGACATCCCGGCTCGTCGCAACCTCTCCGGGCAGAGTAAAAGGAAAGGTGAAGCTTGCCCCCACTGCTTAGATGAAACTTGCTCATTGTGGCTGAGAAACTCGAAGAAATTTGTATTTATGGGGCACTTTCGTTTCCTCCCCAAGAAACATCCATACCGGTACATGGATTGTCAGTTTGATGGGGAAAAGGAGAATCAAAGGGCGCCTCCGCATGTGTCCGGAATAGAGGTCCACTTGCAAGTCAAAGGCATCAAAACTATCGAGGAGTTACCAAAGAAGACCATCCTTGGCAAGAGAAAGAAACGAGATGGTGAAGAAGAAGATGGGCAAGGGGTGTGGAACAAGAAATCAATACTATGGGAGCTAGAGTATTGAGGGTTGTTGGATGTGCGTCATTAGATTGACAACATGCACGTCAAGAAGAATGTGTGTGAGAGCATTTGTGGAACATTGTTACAATAGAGGGGGAAAGGAAAAGATCATGAAAATCCAAGGGAGGATCTTAAAGATATAGGCATTAGGCCGGAGCTCTATGCAGAGAAAACAGACACGGGGATGGACCTTCCTGTAGCTGCAACCACATTGTCAAAGATGGAGAGACGAGAATTCTGTGAGTTTTTGCATGGTTTGAAAGTACCTTCAGGCTACTCATCAAACTTCAAGAGGCTAGTGTCGGTGAAGGACATGAAAATGAATTTCCACTTGATGAAATCTCATGATTGCCATGTGTTGATGACACCTCTTCTTCCTGTTGCACTTAGAGTTATCAAGGCAGTACATGTTCGCGACGCTGTCATGAGCTTGTGTTTTTGCTTCAATGCAATAGAACATAAGGTGATTGATGAGGATGCACTGTTGAAGTTAGAGAAAAGGCATTTCGAGACCCTATGCATGCTTGAAGCTACTTTCCCACCAACATTCTTTGATCTCATGGTCCATCTAACAACACATCTTGCGAAGTAGATCTTCTACCTTGGCCCATCTTACCTTCATCAAATGTTTCCATATGAGAGGTTCTATGGCTTCCTCAAATCATTGGTACATAACCGATCATTTCTGGAGGGAGCCATGGTTCGTGGCTATGGTACCATCGAAGCAGTGGAGTGGGCCATGGGTTATATGGACTCCCAAAACCCCATTGATGTGCCTCATTCACGGCATGAAGGTAGGCTTACAGGTGTTGCCTCTATCCACAGCTGATTGCGATAAGGCAATTAAGTTAGCTATGAAAGAGATTGCGAGTTTGCAACGGCGATTCAACGCCTATTTAAGAGCAGATTTTGTGAGACAAGACGAGCTTCCCGTTGAGAAGCATCCCTTTTTGAAGCCAGAAGACGGGGCGCCGTTTGTGGAGACAACCAATTCTCCATTTTTTGAGCAAGTGAGCCAGGAGATGAAAGATAAGAGAGCAAAGCACAATAAGCCGCACAAGATGGGCAAAAAAGGTTATTATGGTAAAAGGAAAGAGTGGCAGGAGGAGGATGAAAAGCTAGCTGCAGAAGGAAAAGAGAACCCTTGGGAGCAATATCCTGGCCGTTCGAGGCCATATCTGCGGGCAAGTTCAGGGTGGAACACTAGTGGAAGCGGGGAGATAACATTCAGTTCCCTTCTAGTGGCGGAGGTAGCAGATAAGGTGAAAAGAATTGCGGCTCAAGCTAGCGATGGTTCTTTCACTGGGGTTAGGTAGAATGATGTTCTCTGAGGCACTTGAGAATCCAGAGCATTGAGGTCGGGTTCGAGGTGTGTCTAGTTCAGTTGGCTGGGGTAAAGGGTTTGGCGAAGAGTTTGCTGAAATGTACAGGAAGAAGAAGAGGAGGAGGTCTGATGCAGACAAGGAAGAGATTGTTGGTGAAACAATCACTACAGTTATGGAGTTGCTAAGAGTTGCAGGCGTGCACATACCGGATGGTCTGTGTATCCCCCAATCAGGACACAAGAGTAGCTGCGAGAAAGAACCGCATGTCAACGAGGACTACTATATTGAGGATCCACCACCTGAGACGGACACAATAGATCTGCTGACAGAGCCAACTAAGTGCAGTCTTTTGGATAGCAGCGGGCATGACATGGAGCTCGCATTAGCCACTGTCTATCCAAATCAAAAGACTTGCCATACAGTACTAGTAGAGTATGGGTATGCAGTGGTGCAACCTAGTTACGTGTAGGCCAATGCGAGGCACATCAACCTGGCTATCCCAGTAGAGGGGATGAGATCACAACTCTAGGTGATGCTCTCTTGCAACAGATACAGTGGCCAAGGCTGAGAATCATTATACCACCCAGATCGAGAGCTCCCACCTCTGCAGCCACATCAGCTGGTACAACTTCAGATGGAGCTACTGCAGCTCAGCGTCAGCAAAAGCAGCCTCAGCAGAAGCAGCCGCTCAACCAGCAGCCTGAAAACAAATTGATACCACATCAGCCTCAGCAGCAGCAGTAGAAGCTTAGCCAACATCTACCCCAGCAGCTCATGCAACCTCCACCCCAGCAGCAGCAGCTCAGCCAACCTCCGCCCCAGCAGCTCATCCAACCTCCGCCCCAATAGCAGCAGCTCAGCCAACCTTCGCCTAGCAGCAGCCACAACAGCAGGAGCAGGTCAGCCAACCTCTGCCTAAGCAGCAGCCACAATAGCAGGATCATCTCATCCAACCTCCGCCTCAGCAGCATGAACCTCAGCAACAGCCACAGCAGGAGCCATAGTAGCAAGAACCTCAGCAGCAACCATAGTAGGAGCAGCTCATCCAAAGTAACCCTAAAAATTCAAGCGTTGGCGCTATTTGGACTACGACTAATCCAAAATACAAGCCTGGTGAGCCTATGTTATCAGAAGAGGCTTTAAAGGCTGCTGGGCCAAGTTGTGAAGCCTTGCATGCTTACTTCATGGAACAAAGTGCGAATGGTGCTAATGGCATTCCTGCAAACGTGGTTGCATCCTACTTTGAATGTGATGGTGAATTAAGCATCACGGTTAGATTCAATGACCTGTATGACCTTTTCAACTTGGACAGTCTGGACATTAGTTTGTTGAGGTGCTGGACATTGTAAGTCCCTTCAAACTAAAATAGATAATCTTTAATGTTACCAAAAAGTTCATGCTAATAATTTGTTTATTTGTAGGAGAATGAAGAAACATGAAGAGGAGATGCACTACAATGTTTGGTTTTTGGACCCACAGGTATTCTCGGCCACAACTGTTCAGTTCCAGACCAATACTGTAATAGAAGCAATTAGAAAGGCTATGAAGCACGACTTTGTGGTGGGTGCCTACAACACCGGTGGCCACTGGGTACTAGTAATTATTGCTATGAAGTGGAATGTTGTTTGGTATTTAGATTCTGCTAAAACTTGGCCAAAGCGAAAGTTCAAGGATGTCACAACTGTTCTGAACTGGTAAGTATTTGTAAGTTTGTTCACAAAATTTCCATCTCATAATGTTTCTAATCGATATTGTTGATCATGCAGGACCTATTCAGGGCACATGGACAAAATGATGAAAACAAAGTCAAAAAGCAAACCTAAACTCGTGCACAAGGCAGATTTCCCGGTAAGAGCGTGGTTTTTTTATTGGGTCCCTTCGTACGTATTTGTTGACGCCAGATTTTGACGCGTGTTGAATCGGCGTCAGGAGAAGAAGATTGGCCGATGCAGCAGATCTAAAGGCTACAGTAAGGAATCGGCCGATTAAGGTAACAGTTGGAAATCGGCAGATTGGTGATACAGCTTGCGCCAGCGGATTGGAGCCACAACAGAAGATCCCGGTCAAAAGTGGCTTGATGTTGGTCAACGGAGCGATGCTGATTCGATCAAGAAGCAATTGGAAAAGTCCTGATTGGATTAGGAGACGGCGGCGGAAGATTCTGCGGGAGTCTGTTTCTTTTTTAAAAGATATTATAGATATAGTAGTTTTCCTGTTTTAAATAAGGTTGTAACAAGTCGTAATCGACTAGGAGTCCTAGTTTTAGGGTATAAATAGGAGTCGCTAGGGCTTTGAAAAACATCAACACATCAATCAACAAAAATACTTCTACGTTTTCCAGCAATTTACTTTCCAGTCGGCGACTTCGCCAATACTTTTTCTTCTTTCACGAGTTCGTACGGATTGGCAGGGCTGCATCAACTTGATCTCCGGCCAATTGGTAGGTTCCGCTTATCGAGTAACATCCGAGCTTTAACTACGGGCGCATCGCTGTGGTTTCGTTTGGATTTATTCACCAGTTATCAATATTTACTGGAATTATAGGTTTTACCTGTTGTTCTAGTATTATCACCAGTTATCCAGCTTGAGATTGGAACTATCGGCTCTATCATCGCTTTTTCTCGTTCATCGTCATATAGCCGATTAGATCTGTTTCAAGTGTTGCATTTGTAATAATTGTTTAGATCGCTCCAGCAGTTTTCTTTGCAATTATTACGTAATTATCGGCTGATCCATAGCCGATCATCTTCACAGCAAATCGGCCGATTCGCCGACGCGCTCTTCAGGACAGATCGGAACTCCAGCCGATCGGAGCGCCTGGAATTTAATACTTTTATTTCCTTGTCAATCAACAGGTCAGATTGACTGGCACGCCGCGCGAACCGCACCAGGGCAATAACCCGAACAGGAGCTTAGCAGATTCTTCCGGGTCGTGTGTCCGACGCTGAAGACCATCGGCCGATTCCTGTGTGGCCGATTTTAGCGCCAACACACTTTTGGCACGCCCGGTGGGACCACTTCAAGATCTGATATGTCGAAGAACGCAGAAATTTCTGACAGCAACATCATTGAGGTCACAGAAGCGGATCTCAAGGACGACCAGAGGGAAGAATTAGCTAAACATCTAGAAGATTACAAGAAGATGTATCTACAGTCGTTCAGTCGTACCAGAAGCGGGGAGGCTGTCAAGAAAGCTCCTATTCCAGTTCCCCTCCATATCACTATTGCTGAGGATTCGGGCAAGATGTCCGATATGATCCAACGGTCCGTCTACCAGGCGTTTATCGACCAGTCCTCGGTGATGATCAACACGGTGTACAACACCATCATCACCTCTCTGGCCAGCGGAGCAGTTCAAGGCTATCAGGGGCCGGCGTATGCCCCGCCGATTGCACTTCCAGCCAGAAGCTTACCAGGCGCGTCCCAATCGGCTCTTCAACCGATATTGACGCAACACGAGGGGTACAACACTCCGTTGCCTCCAGCGTCTCCAAGATATAGTGGTGCACCATGTTTCCCATCACAGGCACCGCTTCAACCCGTCCAGATTGCCTCTATGCAATCGCTGCCCACAAGCTCAGTCCCCTGGGGGGCATCGGTGACGACGGCTTTCCCCGACCCATCAACCGGGGATGGACACTATCCAATCCAGGCGCCATTCCAATCGGCCGTCCGGCCGACGGTCCCTCATTATCATCCAGTCTCATCAGAGATCGGCAGGGGGGCAGGCGCTGCAGAGGCACGATGATGATGTACGACGGGGCGGCGGATTCACTTCGCCATCAACTGTCAGCTGCTCAGCAAAATTCGCCGCATGCTTCGATTCATCACCCAGCTGTACCACCACCGGTCCTTCAACATATGCCGGCACCTCGAACGGCCGTTCATCAGCAGCAGGTGGACTGGACGGCAAGAATAGCAGAGGTAATTCAGGACAAGTTTGGGTTGAAGCCAAAAGTGCAGACTTACACATACAAGACACCATACCCATCGGCCTATGACTTGCTGCCGTTCCCACACCGCTACAAGGTACCCGATTTCACCAAGTTTTCGAGGCTGGACGACACATCCACCGTCGAGCACGTCAAAAGATTCATCATCCAGTGCGGAGAAGCCGCCACGCAAGATGCTCTGAGGGTGCCTCTATTTTCATCGTCTCTGTCTGGATCGGCCTTCCAGTGGTTCACCACTTTGCCACCAAATTCTATTGTTATTTGGGCCGATCTGGAGAAACAGTTCCATAAGTACTTCTACGCAGGAGTACATGAGATGAAGCTATCAGATTTGACCAGCCTCAGGCAGAGGAGCGATGAACCAGTAACTGGGTATGTACAGAGGTTCAGAGAAGTCAGGAATAAATGCTACAGTCTGGCTCTGACCGATGCACAGTTGGCCGATATAGCTTTCCAGGGCCTCCTGCCACAAATCAAGGAAAGGTATGCTTCGCAGGAATTTGAAAGCCTAAGCCAGATCGTTCACCGATTGGCAGGACAGGAAGTCCGTCCGTTTGAACAGTGGAGGAATTTCCAGAAAAAGGTGGCATATATAGAAGGATCTGAATCGGATGGAGAAGAGGAAATCGGCCTGGCAGAGTGGGTGAAAGGCAAAAAACCAATATCATGCCCTTTCGGAAAGAAAGAACCAGAGACATTCGGCTTTGACATATCAAAAGCCGACAAGATTTTCGACTTATTACTCCAGGAAGGGCAAATTAAGCTATCTCAGTATCACACCATCCCTTCGGCTGATCAGCTCAAGAAGATGAAGTACTGTAAGTGGCACAACGCTACATTTCATGACACAAATGAATTCAAGATCTTTCGTCAGCAGATACAATCGGCCATCGAGCAGGGAAGGCTCAAGTTCGAAATCCCGGCTAAATCGGCAAAGCCGATGAAGATAGACCAACATTCTTTCCCGGCTAACATGGTTGACACGGGGAGAAATTCACTTCAAACCAAGGTGCTGATGTCAGAATCGGCAAGAAGGAGAGGCGCCGTTGATCCCAGGAGGCAGGTCACAGCTGATGAGATCAGAGGGAAAAAGCGGGCTGAAGACAAGAGCAAAGGATCAGAACCATCGCGCAGACCCGTCACATCCCGATTCTTACTCAGCAAATATCAGCGGCAGCAGGAACAGTCAAGGTATCACGACGAAATGATGTGCCGGCACGAGGATCACTGGCAATGTCCGTTCTTCATCCATTGCTGGGAGAACGACATCCGATTGCCGTCAGCCGATGACTGTCCTGAGTACAACGGATTAAGTTGCAACGATCGCCCGTTTAAAAGATCACGCTCTAGGGACAGAGGATCAGAGCCGATCAGCAGAAATCGGCGCGAACAAGAGGGACATCGCATTTCAGTGCATGATCGGCTGGCGGGCAGAATTGACCAGTATCACCGGTCAAAAGGCAGGATCAACCGAATTGATGAACTGTGGGGCAGAATTAGCATGCACGATCGTTTGGAAGAGATGGCTGATGACAGGGTGTCAGATGAAAACCCCCTAGGAAGAGAACCAGATGGGAAACACGCCAGATCATCGGCCAAACCAGTAAACCCCAGGTGGTGTCCTGATGGCCTATCCAGATCCCAGAAATGGAGGATCCAACGCCTGCGCCAATGGGAGCAACAAGAAGAAGAACAGAGGCAGGTGCCGGAGAAAAGAAACGTTAAGTCTCGGGTTTGGCGCCCCAAGAAAAACAACAGCCAGGGAGCAAACAGTCAAGAATCGGCAGCCGACATCAACATGGTGTTCATATTGCCAATGGAATTCATGGCGCCTGACGATCGAGACAAAGCGACAAGAGTGGAAGAGCAAATGGCGCAACTGGTGTTAGAGCCGATGACGGCTACTTTTGAGAAACCAGAAGAAGAAAAACGGCAACATCTTAAGGCGCTGTTTCTCAAAGGCTACGTCAACGGACGACCCATCACCAGACTACTAGTAGATGGAGGCGCCGCAGTCAACATCATGCCGTATGCCATGTTCCGCAAGCTAGGCAAGAGCGATGAAGATCTGACCAAGACGGACATGATGCTAAAGGATTTCGAAGGCAACGTGTCTCCTGCCCGTGGAGCGCTCTGCGTCGACCTCAGCATCAGCAGTAAGACCCTTTCTACTACCTTTTTCGTTATTAATGGTAAGGGATCCTACAACATGCTGCTCGGTCGCGACTGGATACATGCCAATTGCTGTGTCCCATCTACTATGCATCAATGCCTCATGCAATGGGTCGGCGACAGTACGGAGATAGTCACCGCCGATTCTGCTTACAGCGTCGCAGCGGCCGACACGCAACAATGGAGCTGCGAGCACGTCAGGTGTATATCTGGCAGGACTTGGGACACTGAGTTCCTGAAGGTGTCCGATTTCGGTTTACAGCCGATCCAAGCAGTCGGCTCTGAAGATTCAGAATAGATGGATCAGCTCGTCCGAGAAGACGGGAAGCTTGGGCACGGGTTTACGTCGGCCGATTCATTGGAGATGGTGGATTTGGGAGATAGCAGCAAATCAAGGCCGACGTATATTAGTGCTAATTTGGATCCTGAGTATAAGTGTAAATTGATAAGTTTATTAAAAGAATTCAAGGATTGCTTTGCTTGGGAATATCATGAGATGCTAGGTCTAGACCGGTCCATTGTTGAACACCGGTTACCTATAAAATCAGGATATCGGCCATATCAGCAACCTGCACGACGGTGCAACCCGAAGATTCTACCTGATATAAAGGCCGAGATCACAAAGTTAATTGAAGCAGGATTTATTCGGCAGTGCCGCTACGCCGAATGGATTTCTAATATTGTGCCCGTGTATAAAAAGAATGGAAAGTTGCGTGTGTGCATCGATTTCAGGAACTTAAATCAGGCCACACCAATGGATGGATATCCGATGCCAACGACCGATATCTTGATAGATGCTGCCGCAGAACACAAAGTCATCAATTTCATGGATGGTAATGCCGGGTACAATTAGATATTAATGGCCGAAGAAGATATCTTGAAAACGGCTTTCAGGTGTCCAGGTCATCTTGGTTTATTCGAATGGGTTGTGATGACCTTTGGGTTAAAGAACGCCGGTGCTATATATCAGCGGGCCATGAACTATATCTTCCATAAGCTTATTGGTACATCGGTGGAGATTTATATAGATGACGTCGTGGTCAAGTCAAAAGGTCACCAAGAAAATCTTGCCGATTTACAAGAAGTACTGGAATGCACAAGGAAGCATGGGTTGAAGATGAACCCGAACAAGTGTGCATTTGGTGTATCGGCCGGGCAATTCTTAGGATTCATGGTTCATGAGCGCGGGATAGAGGTCAATCGGAAGACCATAGACGCCATCAACAAAGTTGTGGCCCCACAGAACAAAACTGAACTGCCGTCCCTCATCGGCAAGGTCAATTTTATCAGAAGATTCATATCTAACCTGTCAGGGCGTATTCGATCTTTTACTCCTTTGTTGAAATTAAAGCCCGATCAGGAATTTGTATGGGGAGAAGAACAACGCAGAGCATTGGAAGACATCAAGCAATATCTGATTTCACCCCCATATTAGTCCCGCCACAGCCTGGTAAGCCGTTCAAATTATATTTATCGGCTGATGAACAGGCCATTGGATCGGCATTGGTACAGGAGTTCGAAGGGAAAGAACGGGTGGTATATTATGTCAGCAGAAGGCTCCTGAACGCCGAGACAAGATATTCCCAGTGGAGCGGCTATGCTTGTGTTTATACTTCTCGTGTACCAAGCTCAGGCACTATTTGTTATCGGCAGAATGCATAGTTATATGCAAAGATGATGTGGTGAAATATATGCTATCATTGCCGATTTTGAAAGGGTGGATTGGAAAATGGATCCTGGCTCTATCAGAATTCGACTTAAGGTACGAATCGGCCAAAGCTGTTAAGGGTCAAGTCATGGCCGATTTCGTAGCTCAGCATTGCGGGCCAGAAATTGCTGTCGTCGAGCCGGTTCCATGGACTCTATACTTCGATGGATCTTTGTGTGGGGCCGGATCAAGAATCGGCATCATTCTTGTATCGCCTCGGGGGGTAAGTTATGATTTCTCTCTGCCGATAGAAGCATCCCAACCAATAATCAGGCGGAATATCGAGCCGTGCTAAAAGGTATCCAATTACTAAGGGAAGTCAAAGCTGATGCAGTCGAAATTTTTGGAGATTCCATGCTCATTGTGGATCAGTTAACAGGGCGATCTGAGTGCAAAGATGATATCTTGAGGATTTATTATGAAGATTGCCTTTAGATTTTAAAGGAATTCAAGTCTGCAATAATTGAGCATATCCCCAGAAATTATAATGAAGAGGCCAACAGACTGGCCCAACATGTGTCCGGATATCGGCCGATTCAGGGAACTATGATTTTAGAGCTCGCAGCCGATGACTTGCGAAAGGATGTCGCCGATTACTTGAAGGATCCCTCCCGGAAAGTGGATCGGCGAGTATGTTTTCAAGCCACAAAATATGTGTTGCTTGAAGATGATTTATTTTACCGGACGATTGATGGAGTTCTTCTCAAGTGCCTGGGAACAGAAGAGGCAAAGGTTCTGATGGGAGAAATCCATGAAGGCGTATGTGGAGCCCATCAATCGGCTCACAAAATGAAATGGATGATCAGAAATAATGGGTATTACTGGCCAACGATTTTAGAGGATTGTTTCAAATATTATAAAGGATGCCAAGACTGTCAGAAGTTTGGCAATGTACAGCGCGCACCAGCATCGGCTATGAATCCAGTAATCAAGCCGTGGCCGTTCAGAGGTTGGGGAATAGTTCTCATCGGACAGATTCACCCTCCATCGAGTAAAGGGCATAAGTTCATATTGGTAGCCACAGATTATTTTACTAAGTGGGTGGAGGCAGTTCCTTTAAGGAATGTGACATCGGCCGATATGATTGAGTTCGTTAAGAACCATATTATCTATCGATTTGGTATTCCTCAGACTATCACAACTGACCAGGGAACAATGTTCACCTCTGCAGAATTCGGGGAATTCGCTGCCGATATGGGAATTAAATTATTAAATTCTTCTCCATATTATGCTCAAGCCAATGGCCAGGCAGAATCGTCCAATAAGGGGATAATCAAGTTGATCAAGAGAAAGATAGAAGAACAACCCAAAAAGTGGCACATGTCTTTGGCTGAATCTTTATGGGCTTATAGGATGGCTTGTCACGGAGCCACTAAGATATCTCCTTATCAGCTGGTTTATGGTCATGAGGCAGTCTTGCCTTGAGAATTAAGGATGGGGTCAAGGCGTATATCGCTTCAAGATCAGTTGACGGCCGATGACTATTCCTTCCTCATGAAGGACGAGCTCGATGACTCGGCAGGTCTGCGGTTGAGGGCCCTGATTAGTATAGAAGAAAACAAGAAAAGGGTGGCCAGATGGTATGACAAAAAGGTCAAAGTTAAACAATTCTCTCAGGGAGATTTGGTATGGAAGTTGGTGCTGCCGATAGGGTCTAAGGATCCCAAATTCGGTAAATGGTCACCCACTTGGGAAGGGCCGTACAGAATCGGCCGATGTGCCCCTGGAAATGCATATATTCTGGAAACTATTGAAGGGGAAGAATTCCCCAGAGCTTTAAATGGACGATATCTGAAGAGGTACTATCCAAGCATTTGGGTAGATGCATAACTTGCAGTAAAGATATATCAAGACAACATGGCCGATTTCTATCGGTTTTCGTCTGAATAGCCGATGCAGAAATGACATCGCCTGAAGAAAGAAACATTGTGGTTCGTTTTGACCAGTTCATTATTGGATGAAAACGACAGAGTACATGGCCGACATGGTACAAGTCGCCCTAAGAATAAAAATACTGATATATTTATTGATTACGCCTGTTCTGGATTTCTCTCTCGACACGACCCAGTTCTATCAGAAGGCGGGTCCTATTCTCCTTTGGATTCTCTACGGTAGCTCCAGTCTCAGCTTGATGGCAAAGTTCTATCAGGAGTCGGGTCTTCTTCTCCTCCAGACTCTCCATGGCAGCTTCAGTCTTGACTTGATGAGGGAGTGGAGGACTCTTTTTAGAGGGTGGTCGCTTACGGACCAAGCAGTGAGCATCTATAAGGTCCCAATACTCCTGGACAACAGCGGGAACATGATCTTTGAGTTCCTCAGATTGAGCTCTTATCAGATCTTTGTCTGCCTACGACAGTGGTTCGTCTGAATGCATGATTTCGATCGCTCGTTCCAGACCGAGGCTGAGTCGTTTTGACTAAACAGAGATGAAAAGCTACCCAGCATCAGAGCGATTGAGATGTCTAGGAGAGAAGCAGAGGAGAGTTCATACCTGATTGACAGAGGAAGAAGATGAAGAGGACGAAGAAGACATCTTGCTGTTCGGTTTGGGAGGATATAGATCCAGTGTTGGAGAGAGAGAAGATGGGTAATGCGTATTCCTCTGGAGACGGTGAAGGATCTACTTATAAAGAAAAGGAAGGTAGATAGTTGGTGAGACACGTCCCATCAGAGTAAAAGCATTCATAAATGCAAATCTGCCAAAGGGAGTGGTCCAGGATCAAATCGGCGCAGTAACATTAAAGGAGCATTACGTGTTTACAGCATTCTTTACAGCCCGAGGAAAGCATCTATGGTCGCGATAGCTCATTGCCTGATCTGATCGGCCGAATCTAGTACTCTTTGGTCATCGTCGGCCGATCCAGGAACTTTTGATATATGGTGACGAAGCCTTATCACTTCATGAGCCAAGTTCTGCCTTTCTTGCTTTAGCCCAGTGATGACGGATGGGAGCTCTTGAAGCTTCTTTTCTTCAGCGGCTATGTGTTTGGTTATTTGCTCCATCTCTTTGGCTAGTTCTGCTCTCCTTCGTTTGAGGCGATCTATCGTGCCGACAATATCCAGGCGACAACTCTCGAGGAAGTTGATCCGATGGTGTACCTCTTGTGCCCGGTGCTTGTACGAGTCGGCCTCTTCCCGGGTTTTTGCTAGCTGGGCGCGATCGGCCATATGGCGCAGGGCCCTGGAAACCGGGGTTTGCATGTGCTCTATATATGCAGCAGGCTCCAAGCTTTCTGTTGTTTCTTCCGGGATTCGACCCTTGATATCGCTGAAAAGTCATCGAATCGGCGAAGCATCTTCTACCAATCGGCCGATATCGTCTTGGAGGAGAATCCGCATGCTCTCGAGCTTGGCGCGGACATCATCAGAAGCAGAGCTCGATGGAATTTGGCGTGAAGCGATTTCCTCATCATCAGGCAAAGAGACGGCGAAGGAGAAAACGCTGTTGTTCGGGGTGTCTTGCTCCTGCGGGGGAATAAAGAAAAGAGTTAGCAAGCGGTAAAGGGGAATCGGCCGATTCCAATGATAAGTTTGTTACCTCCTTAAAGCGAATCTCTCTTGCTTGCGCCGGAGGGAGCGCCTCCCTCGTCTCAGGGGCTGGTACAATCGGCTCGTCAGAGTAAGAGGACTCAACAACTATTAATGCTCTGCTTGGACCAGTCTCCTGAAAAGGTATGGAAAACAGATCCTGTGAGTATACTATAGGTAATTGAAATAAGATGATATGAGATATTTGCCATGCCTTTGTTGATCTTCCGTCCGATGTTTGTTGTGGGGCTACAGTCAGCATGCCCAAATCGGCCTGCATCAAGATCAGTTAAATCCTCTGAATATCGAGAAATTAAGGTAAGAGATTATCTACCTCGACGAGAAGAGTTGCTGGAGCTTCGGCTTCCGCTTGGGACGTGGCCGATTGCTGTGGGGACTGCGTTGGAACAGCTTGTGCAGCCTGGCAGAAAGAAAAAGTTAGTGTTAGTGGAGCACTTAAAAGATATATGAAATAAGCAAGATTACCTGAACAGCTTCCACTAGCAGTGATGCCGCGGCTGCTCCGACTTCAGCGGTGACTTGAGGATCGGCCATCTCGGTAGCTGGCAAAGATAAAGGAATCGGAGTTTCGGCTGATGCTACCGCCGTTTGGTCAGTCGATCCGATGCGGGCACGCACTCGACGGCTTGTTGTCTTCAAGGTTGGCCTTTTCGGTGCTCGTTTCAATCGGCCAGTGGCAATGTCCTTGATGGTTGGAGCGTGAAAGCCGATGAGTGGATATGGCGTATATGGATGATTGTTCTCTATCGGCCTGCCGCTTCGGCTCCACATCGGAGGGACTTGGCTTTCAGACTAAGAAGATAAATGTAAGTTAATGGTAAGATGAAAGTATGGAAAGAGATAGCATTGAAATCGGCTGGGAGAAAGGACATACCGCTGCACTTGGATCGATGTTTTCTGGGTCCAGAGTGTTGCAATATATTGATGGGGATTTGCAGAAAAGGTATTGCTTCCATTCTGCCCACCATAGTTTGAATTGCTGAACGGCAAAAGAGGCCACTATCCAATTGTTCAGGTCAATGGTTCTGGAATCTGGCACTAAGTTACACAGCCGATTTTAGTCAAGACTTGTGGTCAGTTCATCTCTGAATTTTGCTTGACCGGCGAAGTAAACCAGAATCGGCAGTTGACCAAAGCCGAGTTGCCTTGCCGCAGCCGATGGATTATAGAACTCATATGTGGGAGAGTCCTTTCCAGAGAAGAAGTTGGCTGGCAAAATCCCTGGCTTAATCAGGGTATCCATAAGTTCCCTATCAAAAGTATGAGTGGAGAAGTCGTAGCAGATGGGAAGTTCGAAAATCGGCTCGACTGCCCGATAGGGATGCCAACTGACAGTCTCTTCACTGAAGCCATTGTAGAAGCATCTGAAGTATTCAGCCGTGCGGGCAGCAGTGAATTGACAGCCAGGGAAGGCCGATGCCGCCTCTCCAAAAGATCTGCAGCGTCGTCGGACGGTTGGGTTTTTCTCTGACTCGATATTGGGGAAAGTTTTGGTCTCTATTCGTTGCTGAGAGACCTTGCTCATATATAGGTTGAGCCAGAGAGTGATGAACCACTAGGGACCGCCAAGGTTCCCAATCAGCTCCCCTTTTGACAGCCTAGTGCCGATTTGGTGCATCATGTGGTAGGCTGATCCCAACAAATGCTTTCCAACTGGAACGGCCGATCCTAGTGACAGAGCTTCTGCCAAGGATTGGGTGTTAGAAGAAGGGCCAACTGCTCTGTCACAGAAAAAGTGTTTCTCCAGCCACATCTTCAGGAACGCAGTATGCTCTCTCTCTGAAACTGTCCCAGTCTTCATATTTTTGCTGATGTACCCCTTCCATCCGCCGATTCCCTTGGTTTCTAGCCGGTGTGATGGCTTAATCAGATAGTTAAAGGGGATATCAGAGGAAGAGATGTCAAGGCCGGTCAACAACAGAACATCGGCCAAAGTTGTTGTCATGGGTCCATGTCCAAAAAGGAACGCATTGAGTGCGTCGGACCAGAAGTAAGAAGCTGCTATGACCAAGGGTTCATTTTTCTCTATCTGGGATAGAGAAAGGTCTATGCATTGGCCGATTTTCAGTTCATCCCACTGAACTTTCCTAGACCTGGCTACTCTTTGGTACCATTCCCTCCAGCCAGGGGTCTCATTCGGCCAGGACCTAAAGGCACCTACCCACTGATCTAAATCCATGGGTGATTAGAATGGGACTCTGTGAGTCTCTAGATTGATCAGATCAGTTGGGTCGGGATTCCCCATGGGGCCTAGGCAGATAAGATTGGGGGATTGTGAAAGAGGGATGGTGATCTGGTGCCTAAATGCCTAAAAAGGAGGAAAAGGGAGAAAAAACTGAGAAGGGATCCGGAAAATACTGAGCAGTAGAAAATCAAAAGAGGAAAATTTCGGATAATTACCTCCGGAACGAAGCTCATCGTCGCCGATGGAGCCGTCAGTTGAGCTGCCGATGGGGCCGCCGCCGTTGAGGGGGTTGCCGATAGAGCCTCCGTGGTTGGAGAGGTTGCTGATGGTGACGCTATTGGGAAGCTGGTGCAGGTCGCAAGCGAGATTGCCAGAGGGAGCGGTTGGAGATCGAGAGGGCTCGGAGGAAGATGAACAGTGGTTCGCTGGAGTAAAATACTAGGCTCGTGGAGAAAAGTAGGCGGAGAATGCCAGTACTTAAGGATAACCCGAGAGAGAAAGGGTAAAGGCGGGATTTTTGCCGTGCCGTCTACACGAATTCCAGGGGAACAGTTGTCTCGAGCGCCCGGTCCGAGAAAATCGCAATCATTATGTAGAAGACCGCGGAACGGAAGGAGATTTTTACTTCGCCCATTTTGGAGAAAAGAATTAAAGAAAGAGTTTCGAAGTAAAAGTTATGTTTTACTCCGAAACTGGGGGGCATGTGTTGACGCCAGATTTTGACACGTGTTGAATCGGCGTTAGGAGAAGAAGATTGGCCGATGCAGCAGATCTATAGGCTACAGTAAGGAATCGGCCGATTAAGGTAACAGTTGGAAATCGGCCGATTGGTGATACAGCTTGCGCCAGCGGATTGGAGCCACAACAGAAGATCCCAGTCAAAAGTGGCTTGATGTTGGTCAACGGAGCGATGCTGATTCGGTCAAGAAGAAATTGGAAAAGTCCTGATTGGATTAGGAGACAGGAGCGGAAGATTCGGCGGGAGTCCGTTTCCTTTTTAAAAGATATTATAGATATAGTAGTTTTCCTGTTTTAAATAAGGTTGTAACAAGTCGTAATCGACTAGGAGTCCTAGTTTTAGGGTATAAATAGGAGTCGCTAGGGCTTTGCAAAACATCAACACATCAATCAACAAAAATACTTCTACGTTTTCCAGCAATTTACTTTCCAGTCGGCGACTTCGCCAATACTTTTTCTTCTTTCACGAGTTCGTACGGATTGGCAGGGCTGCATCAACTTGATCTCCGGCCAATTGGTAGGTTCCGCTTATCGAGTAACATCCGAGCTTTAACTACGGGCGCATCGCTGTGGTTTCGTTTGGATTTATTCACCAGTTATCAATATTTACTGGAATTATAGGTTTTACCTGTTGTTCTAGTATTATCACCAGTTATCCAGCTTGAGATTGGAACTATCGGCTCTATCATCGCTTTTTCTCGTTCATCGTCATATAGCCGATTAGATCTGTTTCAAGTGTTGCATTTGTAATAATTGTTTAGATCGCTCCAGCAGTTTTCTTTGCAATTATTACGTGATTATCGGCTGATCCATAGCCGATCATCTTCACAGCAAGTCGGCCGATTCGCCGACGCGCTCTTCAGGACAGATCGGAACTCCAGCCGATCGGAGCGCCTGGAATTTAATACTTTTATTTCCTTGTCAATCAACAGGTCAGATTGACTGGCACGCCGCGCGAACCGCACCAGGGCGATAACCCAAACAGGAGCTAAGCAGATTCTCCCGGGTCGTGTGTCCGACGCTGAAGACCATCGGCCGATTCCTGTCTGGCCGATTTTAGCACCAACAGGTACTGCCTTAACTTATGTCATTTTAGTACCTTCATGCAGTGCGCTCAACAGCCATCGGGGAGCATGTTGTGTGGATTCTATGTTGCATTGAACATGTTGGACCTACTCGGTGACATAAGCATACTGAAAAAGGCATCTGTAAGTATATACTGCTCAGCCTTGTCTCTGCTCATATTCTCCATTTGATTTTAGAAACTGATTTTTACTTGTATTCTCATTATAATTGTATTATGCAGGATTATAAAGTTCCCACCGGACGGGCAGATCAAGGAGCACTAAGGATGGTCCAGGGGATGCTGTGTGAGCTCATTCTTAAGGAGATCATCGACCCAAAGGGCGAATTCTATGATGGTCCAGCAGATAACCCGTGAGTTCATTCTAGATTAAGTCTTGCAGTCATAAACTTGATACTTGTTGCATGTGTCTGATGAGGAACTTATTGACTTGATTCAACCACAAACTTGATGTGTATATATGTGATGTGTATATATGTCGGATGAGGAATCTATTGTGATGTGAATGAGCTGGTGGGTGCCAAATCCTGGCTGGTTGCAGGATGCAGGCAGAAAACATGCCAGTGCATGTGGGGGTGGCACAAGTCTAGGTAACAAGTAAAGCACGATACAAACACTGACGAAGTAGTATCGGGCTTCACTTAATCGCCATTACCTAGAGGATACATAGGTAACGGGCTTACTTAAAGAAGTGTTACCTATATGAAACAAACGTAATGGGCTTTACTTAACAACCGTTACAAAACTTGACCAGTGGGCCCCGGAGAAGACACTTTGGTCATGGGTAACGCCTTTTTGTAACGGGTCTGCAGTAACGACCGTTACGCCTATGATAAAAAGGTAACGTGCTTAACTGAACAACTGACAAGTGGGTCCAGAAGGAGATCTGGTAACGGATATACGTAACGGTTGATAATAAATGCCTCCTGTATGCACCCGTTACAAAATTTCTCTATGGGCTCACAAAAACAACCATTTTTGTTACTGGTTACTGCTGTTCGTAACGGTCGTCACTAAACTACCTGTTACAAATACGCGTGGCGAGTAATGGCGTTCGCCCGTTACCTTTGACCAGTTAAGGGTAACGGGGATTTTAGCCGTTACCAAAAACCATCCGTGCCCGTTACAAATCTCTGATTCTCACGTAGCGTGGGCTGCCTTTGTCTGCGCTTGGCTTGACTTTGGCCTGACTGTTTGGCACTTGCACGCAGTTCGCGTTCGGCGTGATCGTGAAGCAGGTGCTGGGCTTGTCGCCGGATAAGCCGGTGCCCAGCAGGATCCTGGAGGACTACTCCACCTTCATGAAGGGTCTCGTCTCCCTCCCTCTCAACATCCCAGGGGCGCCGTACGCCAGAGCTGTAGAGCTAACCAACTGTTCACAGCGGCGGACGGAGCTCCATCGGATTGGAAATGAGAAATTGATGGCCAATCAGCAAGTACTTGAGCATTTTCAACAGATTAGTTAAATTATTTTTAAATATAAATTTAGCTGTTATTAAAAAAATATCTCCAATAGACTTTGTAAATAACTCTCCAAATTTAATAGTTCTCCATCTCACATCATTCACTCTCTATTTTTTGGTAGCCTAAGTCACTAGTCATCCAGCCTCTTAGTTTACAGACTGTCGGAGTACTCTAGTATTTTTTTGTCAAATCTATTTTAGAGAGTAGCTAAATCAATAAATTTGGCTAGTCTTTTTGACTACCATCTTAGAGATGCTTGTAATAGAGATATGTGGTTAACTTTTAGGGAACCTTAATTACAGGCTAGGAGGAAGATATCTGTCACTTTGGAGGGAATCATGGAGGATAGGTGTAGAGGTGATGGCTCGCTCAAGAAGGCAGCCTTCCTAGACGTGCTCCTCGCCAGCAGCGACCTTTCCCACGATGACAAGGTTACCTTGGTGCTGGACTCCCTCCTCGCAGGCTACGAGACCACCTCCGTGTTGCTGTCCATGCTCGTGTACTTCGTCGGACGATCCCCCAAGTGCCTGGAGCAACTAAGGTAAGACACACGATTCAAAAGTAACTGGCAAGGTGACCTGCACTAATAGCGGCGGGAAGTTAGTTTTTTTATGCTAATATTTTTGTGAACTATTTCAAAATAAATGGATTGAGATAGTTTTTTAATTCTAACATTGTAACAGAGCAAGGTATCATCTATATATTTTCTTTATTGACATATTCTAAGGCATATAATTTTGGAATATAAATAATTTAGAAATAAAGATTTATATAGACATCTTTTTTTAGTATTTACTGGCAGCAATATATATAAATTTTATACATTATTAATAGGAATATAATTATTTTTAGCTGTTTGGTTGGCATTGTACATTTATTTTTGCGAGTTCTTTTTTACATGGTAAATTATTCTAGATGAGTGGTTCAATGTATACCACCAGAACTAATAATTAGAATTCAATATTGAGTTGTAATCAAAATATAAATGAGTTGTTGATGCATCCTCTTTAGTCTGTATCTTATCCAAATTTCCTTTTCTTTTGTTTTCAAATGTATGTCTTTAGTTTTTGTTTTCCTTTCTTTTCATCATAGTTGTTCATGTATTCTGAGCTATGTTTTTTCCATGGCCATCCTAACATTTTTGTTCATAATCATCCTCACACTCAATAAAATACATATTATCTCGTCAACTAATATTTTTGAAGTGCATTGCAGCTCATGATGTCCACACCATACTGCTGATGTTCTCTTCTTTTTTAGGGTAGTTGCCGAGTGTTAGTCTAAACGGTAAACACTAAACGATCGGCCACTTTTCATTTAGCTATTTATTCGGCCTAAATGGCTATTTAAATGGATTAAATAGTAATTAAACGGAATAAGACACATATTAAACGAACATGGCTATCTACTGTGTAGCGTTTACACCGCGTGTAAACGGGCTAAACTATCGTGTAGTCGAACGGTCAGTAGCTCTATGGTTTTTTTCTAAATCAAGATACTTCTTAGAGATGCTCATATCTCAGGATATCATCTCTATTGCTACTTCAAATCACACAACACAGATGGCCGGCACACACCCATCTTGTCGCTCCCGGAAATGGGCGGCAGGTAAACTACTCGACAACGTGTGTGTCGTGCGTCGTGATCGGAGATGGCCTAGCACACAATGACTCAAGAGATTATATTGGTTCAGGCGAGAACGCCCTACGTCCAATCGGGGGTCAGTTGGATGTATTGCTCGAGCCCAGGTGCTCGTGAGAGTTGGGGAGTACAAGCTTTTCAAGTGGACTTCTGTTGTCTAACTTGAGTTCTGATGTTCTCTATCTTGTTTTTTCCTAAATCTAAAGGGACCCCTCTTTTATAGCTCAAGGGGGGCCCGTGTTACAGGAAATTCCTTGGGGGAGAAGGCTTTGGGGAGAAATATCTTTAACTCCGGCAGTCGGGCGGCCCAAACCGTCAATGGGCCCGTACAAATGGTCAGTCGGCGATGTCCTTGGAGGATTGGGTGATCTCAAAATCTTGGGGGTCTCTTGGTCTTGAACCTGTTCGCCGTGTTTGGTCAGTCAACAAGTACGGGGGTCCTGATGGGATGAGGCAGCTGTCCCATCGGGGGAGGACTGTTTACATGCCAAGTCCCATCCCGGTTGATGGTTTTGTGGTGGTCAAGCCGTGATGACGGCAAGCCTGATCATCACAAGGACCAAGTGGACGCCATAGTCTTGGTTCTCTGCTATGATAGAGGCACAGTGGGCCACTGTTCGAGCGTACGACCCCGGGAGAGCCGCGCCCACTTGGTACGGCCAGGTCTGACCCTTGCGGATCAAGTCTGGACGCGCGTGACTAAGTGGGATTTTTCCTCCCGGCAGTGACCTGAGTCAGTCGGAGTCCAAGAGGAGGGAAGGAGAGGCGGTGCCTGCGGTCCTTCAGCTGGTCCGAGTGGAGGCACTCAGACTTGGCATTGTATGCTGTGGAGTTTGGATAGGGGGGAATCCCTTTCGACGGGGCTCATGGGCGGGATGGCCTACAAGCATTATTTGGCCCGAAAGGACGTGGGTGTGAGAATCGTTCAGGCCTTGCTTTGACAAGGCGGACCCATTGGTGACCCTGGTTCTAGGAACCCAACAGAGGCCCCCGAGCATCCTCGCGATTTTTGTCTTAATCGCGCGGACACTTTGTCTTCGTTAGGGGGAGTTACTGCGCGTGGGTGGTGCCGTGCTACGTGGCGGTCGTGCAGGGGCGTTACCCTTTTACCCGGCGGTTCGTCCGAAGAGTCGCCGAGTTATTATGATGATTCTGCACCGTTTGCCTCGTGTTGCCCCGATGGGGGAGTTGACGGGTCTCTGACCCGTTGTGACACGTCGAAGGCGTGCTGTTTTGCATTTTTTAGGGGAATCTGTTCCCTATTCGATTGGACTGTGTGGCCCGTGTGCGTGTGGCCCGCGTGCGGTCGCCCGCAGGGGCCTCCGGTTGGCCCTCCTCGGGCTATAAATTGGGGGTGCGCCGGGTGCGTCCCAAAGATCACCCAAGTCATGGTATTCGAGTTGTGTTTCATGCGCCCTCCAGAGGGTAGCGGTAGCCCATCCAACATCTGATGTTAGAGGAGAGTTTGCGAGTAGTGGGGGATGACCTGCGGGAGCTGGGGCATCGGTGCCGCAATCGTCGGACCAGCCGGCGCGCCGCGTCCGTTTACGAGTGACCATCGTTGTGTTCGTCATAACCGTTCGATTGAACGAGTACGGCGCGCGATGGCGCCCTTGCTCTCGGACAACGATCTTCGGCCGGCGGCGGCGGTCTCGAGCTTGACGTCACAACCCAGCGGCAGACGTGTCGGTAATTTGACCGCATCGATCAGGAGGACGGGAGGAACCCCTCGTTCCGTGCGATAGCCAGGCGTGCTCTCAGGAACTTGCGGATCCCCAAGTTGGGATCTGGTTCCTCTTCTTCCCGGTTGGTTGGCTGTCTCTTGGGGGACACGTTTGTGGGAAGCGTCGGCGGCCAAGGAGGAGCTCTTGAAGCATCTTCTTCCTTGGCCGGTGACGTCAAGCAAGGCTACCTGGTGGCGTTCCCATGCCTAGGCGTCCGTGAGGGCGGCGATGTTAGAGGAGGGTTTGCGAGGCAGATGTGCATCTCTACCTCCCCGCACTTGAAGCAGCCGCCCCTTAGGGCCCTAGGTTTACTCCCTTAGTGGGAGTAATAGGATTTGTACCTTGTAACGGCCTTGAGCCGAGTGTACTTTGTAATGTTCGCTAGAAATAAAATGATTTCTTCCTTATTCAGATTGTTGTGCTTGTTCTTCATGTCTGCAAGGAATGTTTTCATAGCGAGTTACTTTGGGCTAAGCCGAAAGAGCCCTAGGTTTGGCAGGGTCTTTGTTAGTGCGAGCAGCGTCGCAATAATCCGAAGTCCTTTGTTCAGTTTCTTCCCAGTGATCTTTCAGTCGGAGGGGTTAAATCGGCATCGTTGATCCGTGCGGAATCCTTTATAGAGCCGACCGCGCCCTGGTTGGCAGGGTCTTCGTTAGTACGAGCAGCGTCGCAAAAAATCTGAACTCCTTCAGCTCAGTTTCTTCCCAGCAACTTTTTCAGTCGGAGGGGCTGACTCTGCGTCATTGATCCGTGTGGCACCCTTGACGGAGCCGAACGTGCCCTGGCCGGCAGGGGCTTTTGCGCGAGTGATGTCATGAAGATCGAACTTTTCTTGTTCGGGTGTGCAAGTCAAGTCTCCCCCCGCGACTTTCACAGAGTGACGTGCTCGGTGAGCTCCTAACGGGTGTGCTTGAGCGCAATGCTTCGAGCGATCCGAGTGACGCTCAGTTTCGTCGTTAGTGACGAGGGTGGCAGGACCCGCATGGGGCGCGTTACTACTCCACGATCCGCCCGTCCCAGTCAGATCTCCCGAGTCGTTCGACCGACTCAGGCGGCCCGCTGGCCTCCTTTCAGGTAGGGATTCTGTGGGTTCGGCTATTAGTCAGGTTCGGCCATCTGTTTTCCCCTCTGGCTCTGTTCGACGCAAGGCGGCCTGGTGCCCGCTGGGAGCCGGCTTTTGAACCTCAGTCTATGAGTCCATGGACTCGACATGTTTTGTACCTGAAAATAGATTCAAGAACAAATAGGCAAAGTAGATTTGCAAATGACGAGTGCAGGGGTGTGCATTGGATCTCACCAGCGTAGCGACGGTCGTGGTGCGGTTTTACTTGGGGACGCTTAGCGTCGTTGTGTGTCAGGCTGCACTGTGGCACTTGATGAGATACTTTGCTTGCCGTATCTTCCTACGCTTGCATCAGGCAACTGCTCCGTCTCCCGTTCCTGTTGCAGTTATGGGTCAGGCGGAGATGTGGGAAGGGTCATACCGCTTGGCCTTTTCACGGGAGTCGAGGGGTCGCGCGACACGTGGAGCCGTTTTGCGATTATAGGTACCCCATCTCCCCTCCAACCTCTTCATCAGCGAGCAGCAGTTGCACCATTCCTGCAAGAAGTAGAGAGAGAAAACCCCAATCCCCTGTTTCTTGTTTTGTGTGTAGCGATGGCCGATCGTAAGCGTGTCGCCGGCGAGGGCTCGAGGGGACGGTGCCATCGTCCTCCGCCTCTGCGCGCGGTGCTTCGCTCCCAGGGGTGAGCCACACCCCTCCGTCTCACGGCTTATCGTTTGATCGAGACTATGGGGACTGATGTTTGTGATTGATGCAGGGTTGCTTCGACTAGAGCCAGTATGCACCTGGCGAGCGGTGGTCCCTGCGGCGATCCTTCCTCCGACTTGTTGCCGTCGTGGTCGTCTTCCTCCTCGGGGTTCGCGTCCTCGTCGGAGTCTGACGGGGATGTGCGGGAGACGATCCGCGTCGTCATTAAGGAGGGCGCCGAGGCGAGGGAGCGGTACGACGCGGTGACACGGGAGCTGGACCGCGTCAGGACCACGCTGGAGGCCGCAGAGAAGAAGGCCAGCGACATCAAGAGGGCGCTTGACGCCGCGGTGCTGGAGACCGTCGGGGCTCTCATCAAGGTGGCGGACGCCCAGGCGCTCGCCGCAGGTTAGTCTGCGTTCGTGGCACGTTCGTTCGTATTGGTTTTTTAGACGGAACGTTCCTTGATCGTTCTTGTGTTCCAGGGCGAGAGGAGGAGTTGGCCGCCGTCCGGGCCGAACTGGAGCGCCTGCAGCGGCGCTACGCCGACCTGGAGGTGGAGCATGGTGACCTCTCGAGTGCTGCGATGATGGCGGTGGTGGCGACAGGGAGTGGAGGGCAGTTGCTGCCTGACCGTCTGCGCGCCCTGCCAATTGGCGTGTGCGACCTGGTGACCGAGGGCGTGCGCCAGGGAGGTGCTATCTCCCTGGCGGTGGTGTACGCGCACTCTTCATGGGACCTGCACATGTTCCCACCATGGTTCCCGCCCCATCTCGTCCTGCAGCAAAAGCGGTACCTTGTTGCCGCCTTCCGGGAGTGGGGCGACGGCGCCGCCGCGGAGGTAGACATCAATGCCATCCTTTACGGCGATGCCGGGCCGAACCTGGGCGGCGCATAGGTGGCCCCATAAGTGGATGTGGTGTCCGTGGTAGTTGCAGGCCGCTTTTGTTTTAGTCCGAGTGCCGGGTGGCCCCCGAGTATGTATCACCGTAAATAAAGTTTAGGGGGCATAATGCTCGCTAACCCGATATGTATCACCGTAAATAAAGTTTTAATGTAAAAACTCCTTGTTTTAGGCTTATGAATGTATTGACATTTGTCTCTTTGGCCAAATAGGCCTGTTCAGCAGCGTGAACGGGTCTCTACAAATTGGGTTTGTACGAATTGGTTTGTTTCTGCGGTGCGAATAGAGTATCACAAGACACATTTCTCGAGGCGAGGCGAGGTGACGCTTCACGTGCGGAGTCCGCAAGCGTGCCAGTGGTGGGGCCCCCGAGACGCGTGGCCTGCCGCGATAGTTCGGCTTCGATGGGGCTCGCGGGCCCACTTGTTATAGGTCGCGTCACATTAAGGAGGTTGCGGGAGGGAGGGTTTTGTTAGTTGACTACTTTTCCCCGCCTTCAACGCCCTTCTTGCCCCTTTCACCTGTTCATGCCGTCTCCGCCGCCATTGCCGCCGCCGCCTATTCCCCGCTCTAGAGAGCTTCACAGCCGTTGCCCGAGTGATTCGCGCCACCGCGATGTCGCACTGGCGTCAATTGAATGTCGATGAGACGCTGCTGGAGGATTTCGCGGCAAAGGGGTTCCTCCGACCAAAGGAGGTGGCGGGGTGGAGAGCGCCGCCGCCAGAGCACGAGAAGCCGCACCCGGAACTGCATGAAGTTGTGAGCTTCCTCGCCTTCCATGAGCGGGGGCTTGGTCACCCTGCTCACTGGTTCTTGCGGGGACTGCTTCACGATTGGGGATTGGAGTTGCAGCACCTAAACCTGAACGAGGTGCTGCACATTGCTGGCTTCGTCACCCCGTGCGAGGCGTTCCTCGGGATTGAGACGCATGTGGGCTTGTTCCGAGCGTTCTTCTATGGAAAGACCTCGCCGATGAAGGGGGAGACGTCGTCTGCCGCGCCCGTTGGCAGCTTTGGTCTTCACAGGAAACCCCGCCATGACGACGTCTACCCGGAGTACACCCCTGCGGAGTCAAACAAGGGGTGGCATGGCGACTGGTTCAACATTAGGAACTAGCTAGAAGCGCCCTTCCCTGAGTTCCATGGGGGACGGCCGGTGAGGGACCTGAGTTGGACATGGGGGATGCCTACATCAGAGAAGTTCCTTGTGGGAGAGATAAAGGAAATCATCCGGAAGCGCGTGGTGGAGGCAGGGCTCAATGGTGCGACACTCTTCTTCACCATGCGCCAGCGGCGAGTAATGCCGCTGGCGGAACGGAGGATGCCGCTGTGGCTTTACTCCTGGCTGATGATGGTCCTCAAGGGGGCGGACCGGGAAGATTTCAGGGTGCTAGCTCCCTTCGATTGCAAGAATCCTCCCAATCTGGTATGCTTTCCTCCCTTGATTGCTGTTTTTGGTTTGTGGTGTAGAGCTTTGCTAGGTAGTTCACGGTTGCTCTATTTTTGTAGTGGCTCGTCCACCCGCGCTCTCGTCCTCGTCTTCCTGGAGGCCTTGAGGGTCAGGCAAGGCAGGCTGCCCAGCAGGAGGCGGTGAAGCGGGAGGCGAAGGAGAGGGAGATAGCCGCACCCATTATGGGGAGGATCGTGACAAGATACGGGAGGAGTATCCTTCCACCAGCGAGACCGAGTCAAGTCCTGGTTCCGATGATTGGGATGACTCGGAAGAGACGTGGAGCGGGGTGCCGTGCTTCTCCGCGGTGGGCGAGGCTGGTGACGTCGGGACGAAAGTGGCCAGCAGCTCCAGGCCTCGCAATGCCGGTGACCCCGGGTCATCTCACGATGAGTCTGGCACGAGGAAACGTGTGGCGGAGGGCGCTGTGGGGCGAGAGGATGAGGAGGCGAAGCGCGCTCGGACGGAGCGGCGCTCGGGGTCGCCGCGATCGCTGCACGCGTGTTTCGGAAGCGGACGCTATTCATCTCCCACAGCACCGCCGCCAGCGCAAGTAGTGGCGCTGATTCTACCTCCAAGGACTTCTAGGGAGAAGGTGCTGGCTCGCCGCAGTGGCCGCACGGTGCCGGTAGGGTGTGGGGTGCCCCCGATGCTCGGGAGAGCGTCCGGCATCGCGAGAGCTCCTGCCAGAGGCATTCGTTCATCGGCGGGACCTCCTCCCCTCATGTTCGGGTATGTGATCTTCCCCCTTAGTCTTGGTTGACAGGATGCCTTGTGATCTGGTGATATGATTTTGTCTTTCTTGTCTTAGGGGCAGGACGGAGATTTCCATGGGGAGCGCCCTGGAAATGGTCAGCTGGACCCCCAACCAGGCCCTTCTTGCGATGATGGGCAGAGGGAGAGGGCGAGGAGTAGCTCGTCTGACCGCCCTGCCAGAGGCGCTCCTCCTTGCGTCGGAGCAGGCGGTGATGGTGGCTTTTCGGCCCACGGCAGACACAGGAGGAGGTCGGAACGCGACTCCTCCTTCCTCACCCGCCAAGGAGTGTCCCAAGTCCCCGACCGTCGTGGTGCTGGAGGATGAGGATGACGACGGACGGACGCCACCATCGCCAGCCGCGGCGAATGTGGGGGTTGGGCATGCTCTGATTGAAGATGGTTCCGCATTGGCACTTGCGGGCGACTCGTTGGTGACGCAGGGCGGCGCGTCGTGCGAGCTGGTGTGGCCTGACCCATCGGAGCCTGAGCGGGCGCGTTTCATTCTCCACGATCCGGCTGAAGCGGAGCTTTGGCAGCGGGCTGCTCATGTCAGGCAGTCTGCTCTCGACGATCTCGCATAGGCGGAGTCGGAGCTCGCTGATGCCCTGAAGAGGGTTCAGACTGTCCGCCTCACCTCGTCGGGAGAGCTCTAGGAACTCACCCGCCGTTTGGAGCCGATTTCCTGTGAGAAATCGAAGTTCCTTGTGGGGGAGCATGCCCGGCAGCAGCGTGATGCTGGGGCCCGTTAGAGGGCGGAGGAATTGGCACGGGAGTTGGATTCAGCGTGGTCGGCAGAGGGCCGGGAACGCGAGCGTGCGGTGGTCACGGAGCAACAGCTGTCCTTAGCTCGGTCGGCTCTGGAGGAAAAACGGGCTGCTCGCAAGTCTGCGGAGAAGCATTCCCGGGCCTAGGCCGGTGAGGCGATCTCCCTGAGGGAGCGGATTCACGCGTTGGAGGCTGCTGCAAAAGGTAAAGGGTTACACTGAACCTGGTCGATGTTTTTGACGATTGTTGACTCCCGACGTCTATTCTTGCAGAGTCGAAACAGAGGAACGCGATCTTGCAGGACAAGCTGACGCGGCCGGAGGAAACTCTACTCACCGTCGAATCGAAGCAGGCGACCTCTCTGCAGGCTGAAAACAAGAGTTCGGAGGCCCTGGCGCATTCCTAGGAGAGGGAGCGCACCCTCGAGAGCGAGACCAGCTGGCTGAAGAAGGCGGCCAATGACCTGCTGGTGGAGCTGAGTGCGCTTCGGTACGCGGCGTGCGGAGTCATCGTTGACGTCCTGGGGCCCCGCCCGACGGAGGAGTCACTTATCGCCGATCTCAATTGTGCGAGGTGGGCCTGTGCGTGGAGCCTGTTGCAGCGGCGGTCTCGGAGTCCATCATGGTCGACTGGATCAAGGATGCGTGTCACGTCGAGGAAGATCCTTCTTCGGTTAAGAGCGTGGAGGGCTTCGATGGCATCGTGCCGGCCGCTGCTCCGCCGCACCCTACAACACAGAGGACGCCTCCCCCAGGGCCAGTGGGGACCAACGAGGGGTAGAATATGAATGAAACAGTAAAATCAGTTTGAATTTTGTTGAGTTTTTGTAATTCTGAATGAACATGTGGGGGAATCTCTGTGGCCCCCGAGTGACCGGTCATAGATGTTTAAGACCGGGAAACTCTAAATCAAACCGTGTTTCAAATTTTTCATGTTTTTGGTTCTTAGTGCCGTTTCTATCGCCTGAATCATCTCGTGCTTGCACTTTGTTCCCTCGAGTCGCTCGTTAACCCTAGGCTGCAGCATATAGCCTGGGGCTGGCCCTGTTGGCGTCAGCTGCTAGTCATCATAGGTTGTGAAGAGGACTCGGCGGGATTAATGCGTTACGGGGACCATTCATGCAACAAAGCAGGAAGAAGACGGTCCTTTGAGCAGGAGCAGCAAGTTTTGCTTTTCAAAGGCAAAGTTCATGGTGAAAGGAGGGCCGCTGTGTGGTGGCGCATCCTGGTGAGGCCCCCGAGCGTTCTGAGCTGAAAAGTGTTCGGGCCGGGACGCTGGGAGCCTAGTGAGACAGTATGAAAAAGCGCAGGCATACGAATGAAAGTTCAAGGGTAGAAACGACGTAACAGTTCGATGTTCTAGGTGTTGGTGAGAACATTGCCGTCGCTGTCCTTCAGTCGGTAGGTGCCCGATCAGACCACTTCAGCGATCGTGTATGGCCCTTCCCATGGCGGAGAAAGCTTGCGTTTGTCTTTTGATGACTGCGCCCTCTAAAGCACCATATCGTCGACTTCCAGAGTCCTTCCTCGTATCTTCCTCTCGTGGTACCTGCGTAAAGTTTGCTGATAGCAAGCAGAACGGAACAGAAGCTATCTCCCGTGCTTCCTCCAAAAGATCCACAGTGTCCTTCTGTGCCTCCACGGCTTGATCTGGGTCAAACGCCTTAACCCTTGGAGCGCCGTAATCTAAGTCGGAAGGTACTACAACCTCTGATCAGTAGGTTAAAAAGAATAGGGTGAAACCCGTGGAGCGATTAGGGGTTGTTCTCAGGCTCCACAGTACCAACGGGAGCTCGTCCACCCAACGGCTTGCGAACTTGTTGAGCTGGTCAAAGATGCACGGCTTGAGTCCCTGGAGGACCATGCCATTTGCTCTTTCGACTTGGCCATTTGTTCGTTGGTGAACGACTGATGCCCAGTCGATCTTGATCCCGTATTCTTCTGCGAAATCCTGGAATTTTTTGCCTGTAAAATTGGTCACGTTGTCGGTGATTTTGGTGTTGGGCACACCAAATCGATAAACGATATCCAGGAAGAATTTTACGGCTTCTTGCACTTGCTTTCACGATGGGTTTTGCCTCGATCCACTTGGTGAATTTGTCTACAACGACAGCAGCCTAGTGAATCCACCGGGAGCCTACTTGAGAGGCCCGATCATATCTAGTCCCCAAACTGCAAATGGCCAAGTGAGGGGAATAGTTTGGAGTGCCAGAGCAGGTGTGTGTTCCGAGCGTAGAACTGACATCCTTTGCATGTGCGGACGATCTCCTTTGCACGTTTGTACAACTCACCATTAATCGTGACGAACGTCTTTGCCCGCCGAGCGATTCTGCGAGCCGCAGTTCGATCTGGCAGAAGGACGTCGTCAAGGAGGTAGGCCAGGAGAGGCGCTCTCCAGTCAGAGTCGGTCGTTAGGGCCCCCGGGTCGGGAATAATGACTTCCATGACTTGAAGTTCGATGTTGCTAGGTGCTGTGTCAGGAGGTGAGGACTCGGGAGGTCCCTGATCCGGGCCCCCAAGTGTTTGATTGACGGGTCGAGTTGGGGATTTGAGGTGTACCGAGGGCGTATGAAGGTCGTTGACGAACACATCGGTCAAAGCATCTTCTCTTTGTGCCGCAATCTTGGCGAGCGCGTCGGCGTCAGCGTTGTCCTTCCTTGGCAGGTGATGTAGCTCGATCCCCCGAAACTTGTCCTCCAACTTGCGTACCTCCTGGCAATAAGCGTCCATGAGGGGGCTTTCGAAGTTCGCCTCCTTCATGGTTTGATCCGCAACGAGCTTGGAATCGCCATATACGTAGAGCCGAGTGGCTCCAAGCTCGACAGCAATGCAAAGCCCATTGATCAGCCCTTCGTACTCGGCGGCATTTTTCGAAGCGGGGAAGTGGATACGGATTGCATACCGGAGTCGGTTACCTTCGGGCGAGACTAACACGACTCCGGCCCCCACGCCCGGCCCCATGACCGACCCGTCAAAGTTGAGGGTCCAGTACTCGTGGGCTATGTCGGGCGTGGGAGTTTGCACCTCGGTCCACAAGGCTACAAAGCCGGCGAGCGCATGCGACTTGATCGCTGTACGGGGAATATACTTGAGGTCGTAGCCGATGAACTCAACTGCCCATTTAAATATCCGTCTGGTCGCGTCGCGACTATGGATGACCTCTCCAAGTGGAAATGAAGTGACGATGGTGACTTCATGATCGGTGAAGTATTGCTGGAGTTTCCTAGTAGCCATAAGCACGACGTACAGAAGCTTCTGCACATGAGTGTACAGAGCCTTGGTCTTGGTAAGAACTTCACTCACAAAGTACACCGGTCGCTGAACCTTCATGACGTGGCTTGGCTCCTGCCTTTCAACAACTAACGCGGTGCTGACCACATGTGTCATGGCTGCGAGGTAAAGCAAAAGAGGTTCCCGTCGCTCGGGAGCGACAAGAACGGGTGGTGTGGTCAGCAGCGCTTTTAGGTTGTTGAGCGCCTGCTGAGCTTCCTCTTTCCAATCGAAGGTGTTCGATTTTTTGAGGAGCTTGTAGAGGGGCATGCCTCACTCCCCCAGCCGGGATATAAACCGACTAAGGGCAGCCAGCACCCGGTGAGCCGCTGGACGCCCTTCATGTTGCGAACAGGGCCCATCTTGAAGATGGCAGTGATCCTTTCGGGATTGGCCTCGATGCCGCCCTCGGAAACGATGTAGCCGAGCAGTTTCCCCTTGGGGACCCCGAAAGTGCACTTCTCCGGGTTCAGTCTGACGTTGAACCTACGGAGGTTTGCGAAAGTTGCATCGAGGGTAGCGATCAGATCATCTGCGCGAGGCGCTTTGACCACGATATCGTCTACGTAGATAGAAATCTTGGGCCTCGGGAGCTCGGTCTGCCCGGGCTGCCGGGGCGGGTTGATCTGATCCGCAAAACACCTTTGCATGCTGCGCTGGTAGGTCGCGCCTGCATTTTTTAGCCCGAACGGCATCGTTACATAACAGTACGTGCCAAATGGGGTAATGAAAGAAGTCGCGAGTTGATCCGACTCCTTCATAGCGATCTGGTGGTAGCCCGAGCAGGCATCCAGAAATGAAAGGACCTCGCATGCAGAGGTGGAGTCGACTATCTGGTCTATGCGTGGCAGGGAAAATGGGTCCTTTGGGCACGCTTTGTTTAGCCCCGTGTAATCGATACGCATTCTCCATTTCCCATTTTTTCTTTATAAGAACGGGATTCGCAAGCCAGTCGGAGTGGTAGACCTCCTTGATGAAACCGGCCATGAGGAGCTTGGTGATTTCTTCGCCGATGGCTCTGCGTCTCTCTTTGTCGAAACCACGCAAGCGCTGTCGGACGGGTCTTGATCCAGGCAGGATACGGAGCTCGTGCTCGGTGACCTCCTTTGGGATGCCAGGCATGCCAGATGGCTTCCACGCAAATACATCCCGATTGGAGCGCAGGAAGTCGACGAGCGAGTCTTCCTATTTGGCGGGGAGCTGGGCCACGATCCGCACAACCTTAGTCGGGTCAGTCGGGTCGACCGTAACCGCCTTGGTGTCCTCCGTCGGGCAGAAGGTGCTGGCAGGACTCGGCTCGTTGTAATCGGGGCTGCACTCCAGCACCCTTGCTTTAAGCTGCTTGAACTCAAGGGAGTTGGCGATGGCAGTCGCGAGCTCGAAATGGTTGCGGCCGCAACTGAAAGATTGCTCTTACGAGCCGCCGACGATGATGACACCATTTGCGCCCGGCATCTTTAGCTTGAGGTAGGTGTAGTTGGGGATCGCCATGAACTTAGCGTAACACGGACGACAAAGCACTGGGTCATAGAACCTCTCAAAGTCCACCACCTCGAAGATTAGTTTCTCAGTGTGGAAATTGGTGCGGTCACCCAAGGTGACTGGCAGAACGATCTTCACCAGCGTGTAGGCCTTCATGCCGGGGACGATCCCGAAGAATGGGAAGATGGAAGGGCGGAGCTTGTCCCTTGAGATGCTCATGGCATCGAGGGTCTCCATGTAGAGGATGTTGAGGCTGCTGCCTCCATCCATCAGCACCTTGGTCAGACGCTTGGCGCCGACGATTGGATCCACGACGAGCGGATAACTTCCTGGTCATGGTGCGCTCGGCGGGTGATTGTCTTGACTGAAGGTGACTAGCGTGTTGGACCAACGGAGTCGCCTAGGCACTACGATCGTTGCCGAGAGGACTTCGCGATGATGTAGCTTGAGCTGGCGCCGAGTGCAATCGTCCTCGGTTCCGAAGATCATGAGGCAGCCCTGGGCGTCGGGGAACATATTTTGAGGCTTATCCGAATCTGACTCTTTGGGTGCCTTCTTGTCGCGGTCGCCCCCCTCACGCTTGCCGGCGGGGTTGAGCACGTGCCTCAGGAGTTCGCAATCCTTGTGCTTGTGCTTGACGGGGTAGCCGTGATTGGTGCACGACTTCTCCAGCAACTACTCAAAGTGCTCGTTTCCTCCCTTCCGCTTTGCCGGTCGGTCGGCGGCTGTGACGAGGTTGGGGTTCGGCCGGCGCCGATTGCCTTTCTTCTTGTTCCCCTGCTTCGAGGAGGCTGGGGTTTCGTCTGGCTCCTTGGCTTTGGCCTTGCCGGTGGGTTGCGTGCCGACGAAAACGGCACCAACAGCTTCCTCGCCTGAGGCGTGGTTTGTGGCTATGTGCAGGAGCTCGCGAGTGGTTCGCGGCTTATGGCAGCCAAGCTTGTGGACAGGCGATTTGAAGGTGGTCCCAGAAATGAACGCACTGATGACATCCGTGTCGACGACGTCGGGGAGAGCGTTGCACTGCTGCGAGAACCGGTGGATGTAATCCCCGAGGGACTCGCCGGGCTTCTGCTTGCAGCTCTTCAGGTCCCAGGAGTTTCCAGGACGGACGTATGTGCCCTGGAAGTTGCCCACAAAGACCTGCTTGAGGTCCGCCCAGCTGCGGATGCTATTGGGTGGTAAGAACTCGAGCCACGATCGGATGCGCTCCCCAACGCATATGGGGAGGTACTGGATGATGAAGTTGTCGTCGGTCACGCCCCCGGCTCTGCATGCAAGCCGGAAGTCCTCGAGCCAGATCGTGGGGTTGGTCTACCCGGTGTACTTTGTGACGTTTGCCGGCGGTCGGAAACATTGCTGGAACGGTACCTGCCAGATATGCGACGCGAAAGACTGTGGACCCGACGCGTCAGGGCTCATGCTACGTGGTCGCTCGTCACGGCGAGGACGGTAACGGTGCCGCGGGTTCTTGTCCTCGCTCTGGACGTCCGACACAGCGTCGTTGGGCATGCGGGTCGCCATCTGGTCGACATCGGCGTCGTGGCGTGCCCGTTGCCTGGCGTGGATGATGCTTCGCGCATCATAGTTAGGGCCTAGACGGCCCTGGATCGGTGCTGGCCACGGCACGGGCGCTGGGTTGGCCTGAGGGGCGATGACCGCGCCTCGAGCCCGCGGGGCTTGAGGTCCTTGCGGCTGAAGCACCGACGGGTTGGGCTGTTGAGGGCCCATGCCTCCCGCAGGGCAGGAAACTGGTCGTCGCTGACGCATCGACGAGCTTTCCGCTTGCTGAAGGGCGACGCATTCCACCAGCGCCCAGATGTTGCGGTGGATTTCTTGTTGCTGAGGGTCGGCAGGAGGCGGCATGTTGCAGAGAAGCACGGCCGCAGCTGCAATGTTCTGTCCGGCTTGCTCGAACTTTGGGAGCTCGTCGCCTTCTACGACGATGCTTTGTTGCACCCGCTGCGCGCGTTCCCGGACGGCGCTTGCGGCACTACGGGGGTTTGTGGGCGGTGGCGCATGATGCGGGTCATCCTGCGGTTTATTCAGCACCTCAGCGTGAGCCTACACATTGGCCAGAGCCTGCGCACGGGGATCTGTCATGGTATGGGTGTGTTCCGAGCTTTCCACGGACGGATTTTCCCCGGGGAGGTCCGCCGTGGCGCATCTCGGCCACATGGTGCACCCAGGCATCGACGCATCCCCGATGCTCGAGGCATCACTGAGGGCATCGTCTCCATTAGGAAGGAGCTCAAGGAACGAGGCAGGGTTGTACCCTGTCATGCCCACGAACGAGGTCGCCAAGGGGAGTGACGGCATGGTTCTGCCAAGCCCCCTAGCGTAGGTCGCTGCCGCCTTTGGGAGGCCGAACGGCAACGCGGCCCGTGGTGACGTAGGTGGTGGCAGGGGTGCTCCACGTTGCTCAGGCAGAGGGATTAGCGCCAAGCAAGAGTTTGATGCGCTAGGCCAGTGCCTTGGGGTCGAGTTCGGCTAGCGGGTTGACGACGAAGCTGGCCCCTTGGACACCGCCGGAGCGATCACGTCCTCCTGGAGGTGGAGCGTGCCGAGGTGGTCGGCGACGAAGTCCAAGCTCCCGAAGCGGAAGGCCTGGAAGGGTGCGACGGGCGGTGGTGACCATGACTCGGTGCATGTTGGAGCAGAAAGCACCGGCGAGCCGAAGTAAAGCGGGGCGCTCTTACAATCGGCCCCGGTGACGTTGATGAAGGAAGCCATCCGATTGCCGGAGCAAAGGACGCACGACGTCCTCCCCACGGACGGCGCTAAAACTGTCGCTCCTGGAAATGGGCGGTAGGTAAACTACTTGACAGCATGTGTGTCGTGCGTCGTGATCAGAGATGGCCTAGAACACAATGACTCGAGAGATTATACTGGCTCAGGCGAGAACGCCCTACGTCTAGTCGGGGGTCAGTTGGATGTATTGCTCGAGCCCATGTGCTCGTGAGAGTTGGGGAGTACAAGCTTTTTGAGTGGACTTCTGTTGTCTAACTTGAGTTCTGATGTTCTCTATCTTATTTGTTTCCTAAATCTAAAGGGACCCCTCTTTTATAGCTCAGGGGGGCCTGTGTTACAGGGAATTCCTTGGGGGAGAAGGCTTCGGGGAGAAATATCTTTGACTCCGGCAGTCGGGCGGCCCAAACCGTCAATGGGCCCGTACAGATGGTCAGTCGGCGATGTCCTTGGTGGATTGCGTGATCCTGAAATCCCAGGAGTCTCCTGGTCTTGAACCTGTTCGCCGTGTTTGGTCAGTCAACAAGTACGGGGGTCCTGATGGGACGAGGCAGCCGTCCCATCGGGGGAGGACTATTTACATGCCAAGTCCCATCCCGGTTGATGGTTTCGTGGTGGTCAAGCCGTGATGACGGCAAGCCTGATCATCACAAGGACCAAGTGGACGCCATAGTCTTGGTTCTCTGCTGTCACAGAGGTACAGTGGGCCACTTTTCGAGCGTACGACCCCGGGAGAGCCGCGCCCAATTGATATGGCCAGGTCTGACCCTTGCGGATCAAGTCTGGGCGCGCGTGACCAAGTGAGATTTTTCCTCCAGGCAGTGACCTGAGTTAATTAGGAGTCCAAGAGGAGGGAAGGACAGGCGGTGCCTGCGGCCCTTCAGCTGGTCCGAGTGGAGGCACTCGGACTTGGCGTTATATGCTGTGGAATTTGGATAGGGGGGAATCCCTTTCGACGGGGCTCATGGGCCGGGATGGCCCACAAGCGTTATCTGACCCGAAAGGCTGTGGGTGTGAGAATCGTTCAGGCCTTGCTCTGACAAGATGGACCCATTGGTGACTCTGATTCTAGGAACCCAACACATTTGCTTCACCTTCGCCGCTTTTGTTAATGTGTGCACGGATGCTCCACTTGCGTTGCAACCTATGATCATACAATCTCCCTAATGCCTTTCACACACACACGGTGGGTACTACTTCCATCGCCCATCGCCTTATAACGTGTTGCTTGGCTCAACCTAAAATTTCCACGGTTCCATGGTCATGGTCATCTCAGTTGCATTGCTATGTCATGGGTCTTTGATTATCCACACTCCATGAATACGATCCTTATGCCAATAGCCTACGGTGCCTTATCCAATATAAGGTTACTGAAAAGCTCAAAATGAAAATTATGGACTCCTATATATTTGCATTTTGTTGTAGCGGTATGTATGTTTACAATCTTGATCAATTAATATTTATGTCTCCTTTAATTGATACTTAGATTAGATTTGACAATTTTTTTCCTTGCCATATTGGAACGAATCAAATTTTCGTTACCATATTTGATCTGTATTAAATTTTTAGCTATTTATTAATCATATTTAATATGGATTCTTTGAACTAATTATTATCAACCTAAGTATTAATAGCTTTTAAGTCATTCGGTTTTGAAACACTAAAAACGTCAAGTATTTTTTGCTAGAGAGTAGTAACACTTTCTTTATTTTCAGGTATGTAATATGTATCTAGGAGCAAAATAACACCCACGGGCACTCCCCTGACCATGCGTTTTCTTTTCTGAAATTGAGTTTCTAGGCCTTGGATGAACGGACCATCCCTTGAAAAACATGCGCCACACGGGCAACAGCTCCTTTGCTTTCTTTTGCCTTAAGCCGTGAACTGTATTATTTATAGAAGGAATCTATAGTTTCATCTACACATTTCTTTTTTTTTCATCTATAGAGTCCAGATCGATACAATTTAAACCCATAGGGGTTGATGGTGTAGAATTTTCTATTTTTTCACCGATTGCTCTAGTGATTTATAGGTCAATTTTAAATATTTATAATTCAGAATTTAGAGTATTTTATTCCAAATTGAGTTATTTGTTAATTGCATTTGCTACGGGCTTTCTATTATTTAACTATTTCCTTTCCGGTTCACGTAGAAATCAGCTACTAATTTCCTTATTTTTTTAATTTAGAATTTATATATATTTATAATTCGTATTTGGCGAGGACTCTTTAGGTTAATATAGGTCGTTAGATTTTCATAAAATCTGACGATGTAAATTCTTCTCTTTTTTAATTAATGTGGAAATTTCTAGGCTCTCTCATTAATATAGACCGTTAGGTCTTCACAAAATCCGACCGTGTAAATACTTCTCTTTTTTAATTAATGTGAGAATTTCTCGACTCTCTCGGCGAACATGATAACTTCTTTTAACATCTTTTAACACTCCCTTATTAATATAATAGATGCGTGCATAGTGGCTACTACTAGTTGTTTAATGCTGGAGTACATGTTGTCAATGCAGCGAGAGCACGAGAGCATAAGAGCATGAGGTCCAGCAAGGGCGCGGAGGAGCTCTTGACTGTGGAGGACTACAAGAAGATGGAGTATACCCAACGTGTAAGGCTAAGTCACGGTCAATTCATTTCTGTTAAGAAGAGGATGATAGATCGGCAACAGCAAGCTCATTCCTGTTCTTTTCTTCTGAAGAAAACAAAAGGATTCATCCATGTTTTTCTGCGATATACTCCGTAGATCGATCTATATAATATGCATGCTGTACATACATACTTTTAATTTCCCACGAAAATAATGCAGTCCACCAGCGTTATATTTGATCGCCTGATGTTAATTGCAGGTTATCAACGAGACTTTGAGATGCGGCAAAATTGTCAAGTTCGTGCACAGGAGAGCCCTCAAGGATGTTAAATATAAAGGTAACTGAACATAACTGAGGCTCTAATTATTGTGACTTGGGGCATCATATCATAATTAATTGGTAAAATAAACGCACTGCTTTGGTAGGGTATTTGATCTCGGCTGGCTGGAAAGTCCTGCCTATCTTGGGCTCCGTTCATTTGGACCCTGCGCTCTACGCGAATCCCCAAGAGTTTGATCCTAGCAGATGGGAGGTAGGAGTACTACATATGCTTGCTTGCTTGTTCCCAACGCATTATATTAGCCGGAGGTTTCAGCATCAGTTTCGGCTGCCTTCTTCGTGCACCACCTCGTGCTCAGCTACAGGTGGAGGCTGGACGGCGAGGACGACGTCGTCCCGATGGCGCACCCGTACGTGGAGTTCAGGAGGGCCTGCTCATACAGATCTCGTCGTGTGCCACCCCGGCCAGACCCGACCCCGGCCCTTCGCCGGGTAGCAGGCCAATAGCATAAATGAAGCTAGCTGCTGGAAAGGAGCTGACAACGAAGCGATTTAGTCCTTGATAGTGTTATTAGCGTTAGTATTAGCTAGGCAGGCTGCCAGGCTCTGTGTACCAGTACCACTGGCACTGCGTATGCAATATGCATGCAGTAGCCGGGAGGGAAGACGGAGAAAGAAAACTTAGCGATAGAGTTGATAGTACTGATAGCTCAATACACTTTAGATGCATGAATGATTGGCCGAATGTGCGCGGCAAACCTGTAACCTGGTAAGTACGTACACAGCACAGTTTGCTACACGCATACATGCATGTGCCTCGGTTCACATGGAATCCACGTCATGTATTCCCATTTCCTTTTTGTTGTTCATATTTCTCGACGACTGACGACGGCCGTCTGCAGACTCCACGAGTCTTATACGTATAGATGGTCAAATGGGCTCGGTTCAGTGGGCCGCACTAAGCACGGTACGAAAAAATACGACCCTAACTCGGCTCGACCCATTATGAATAGTGTCAGTGCCAACCCGACCGGATGCACCGTGTCGTATCTGGATCGGGATCTCGGCACGCAGTGCTGGACTGAGCACGACACGGCTAACGGGCTGGCACCATTCAACCCGTTTAACTATCTCTTCCCCAAGCCCCTCTCCCAGTCTCCCTTTCTCCGACTCTCCCCACCGCTTCCTCCTCTCCCAGTCTGCCTCTCTCCGACTCTCGCCACCGCAGGCTGCCCCTTCCCTCCCCCCCCACTCGGCTGGAGGTGCGGGCGCACGCGAGGCACGGGTCGGCAGCCGGTGTGGAAGCGTCGGTGATCGATGTCCGCGACGCGCCGCGGGAGCAGGCGAGGCGGCCGGCGTTGGCGCGGTGGCGGATGGCATGGGGGCAGGCGGGGACGGCTCGAGCACGCGGTGGAGGATGGAGTCCGGCACGAGAGCGG
This sequence comes from Panicum miliaceum, assembly GCA_032594955.1. NCBI lineage: Eukaryota > Viridiplantae > Streptophyta > Magnoliopsida > Poales > Poaceae > Panicum > Panicum miliaceum. The sequence goes on from CM064061.1 coordinate 12,511,532, forward strand.
GCGGGGTGACCGGTGTGGGCGCCGCGGCATCCAGCATGCGAGTAGGTGGGGACGGCCAGACGGCACGCATTCAACGCCGTTTCATCCTCCCAGCACCCCTCGGCTCTCACCTTCACCCCGCCGCCACGGCCTCCGCCACCGAGCATCGTGCTCGGGTCGGCACGAGCACGCCGGGCCGACCGTGCCCATCGTGCCGACACAGCACGATGGTGCGTGTATAGTGCCGTGCATGGGCCAAGGAGCTAGCACGACATGGCACAACTAAGCTATAGTGTCCAACCGTGCCATGCCAAATCGTGTCGTGTTGTGCCATGCGGCCTATTTGACCATCTATACCTATATATACGCACGCAGGAAAGATGACCCATGCTCCGGCGTGGCGGCATTGGGGTGAACGGGCGAGGACTCATGCAGTTGTTGCCCCTACAGCCGAGTCATTGTGTTGTGAGTCCAGACCCACACGTCGGTGGCTCAACTACACAGGGCAGTACTGCAAACAATCTGTCTCTATGGGATTGGATACCCGGTATTGGAGGCGCATGGAGTGGCTCTCCTTAGGGCATCTCTAAGAGAGTAGCTATTTTTTTCTTAATTTGACTCTCTAAACAGATTCCTCTCCATACTGAGAGGCTTACTCCAATAGATTCTTCATTTTCAACTCTCCAAATCACAAAACAGCTCCTTCAACTCTCCCCTCCACACCCACTGACGCGTAGGTCCCACGCGTCATCCTCTTCCTTTCCCCAACCTTATCCTCCCCGCCGGCCTCACACTCTCCTCTCTGCTCCCTTCCGCCCCGGCCCGGCGTCTCCTCAACTCTTTGTAGGCTAGCTACGGCAGAATCCTGAGCATCTTCTTCCTGAGCCCCTTGCGAATCGACGAGGTAGGCGATGGCGAGGATGGCACAACGCGGGAGCGCCATAGGGACGGTGAGGATGGCGTGGCGCGAGGACGACGATGATGTCACGGCGTGGGAGTGGCGCGAGGACGGGCGTGGGGCGGGAACGGCGAGAGAGGGGCGCGGGGCGCGAGCGTGAGGGAGCGCAGGAGGAGAGGGATGGCGAGGCAGGTGCGCTCGGTAAAGATGCCGAGGTAAGAGGAGGGGATGCCGAGCGGGATGGAGAAGCAAGGAAGAACGTGAGTCTGCTGGATCGGCATTTTACGGTCGTTTTCTTTTCTTTTTACCGAGCTGGATGGGTTACCGAACATGTTGGAGTTGCTCTTAGACCCATACGTCTATCTCCGCGGCATTGGACGTCCAGCATTGTACGTCTAGCATTGGAGGCGTGGCATTAGATGTCCAGCAGTGGAGGTGCACGAAGCGGCCCCACCATGGGATAGGGGTGTACATAAGAACACCTAATATTAATTTGCAAAGAATAGATTTAACAAAATGTTTGAAATATTTTTATTTCTCTAAAAGATATAAATAATATCATCCCAATTCTCGCCTCTAAAATATCTTTAATAATAGAGGAAACTTCTAGAATGTTATTCAAATATCATATAAAGCTGGGTGCTCTTAAAGATGTTTCTTGATAAAAGATTTTATACACAAAACAAATTAATATAACTATATAAAAACCATAGTGACTGTGTTTTCATATGAGAGCACTAGTTATTTTGATGTTTTGGTTGGAAGAAAAACAATACAATCAATTATTGACTAGTGACTTTCTCATTACGAGTGCTATCACCTAATTTATTGAGATATGGCATGTACCATGTGAAGAGATAGTGTAACTACAAAGCCCCTAAACTTGCAAAAATAACTAAGAGCACAAACTTCGTACTCTACAAAATGTGAAGATTGTGTGCTCCTATGTCTCTACAATTATTAATTTCTTGTTAGGTCGTTTTTTAGTTGCATTTTTTAATGTCTTGAAAAATCATGTACTGGAATGAATTATATTTAGTAGCAAAAAATAAATATTTTATATAGATACCCATTGTAAAGTTCTGCGTCTAGAATTGCGTCAAATTTGGTCAATGACTCAATGGACCATGTTGGTATTTCTTATGGTCCACAGATATAATACAAGACTAATTCTCGACAACCTATAATCTTTATCATTCCAAACCTAGTACATAAGGGTTAACCCTTTTACACAAAGTGAGGATAAAAATGTGAGAGAGACATTATGCATATACTGGCACGTTTCGTATAAGGAGCTAGGTTGTAAGCAGGTTATAGATTATGGTGTTATATAGGGAGCTCCGCAAGTCGAGTAAGTTGAACAGGAATTACATAACCCAACTTCAATCCCCAAGCAGGATCAAAATCGAGACTACAGACCCAACTCATTTTCAATCTCAACTGATGGGATCCTGATTCAAACTTGAAACAAGCCAACGACTTGTGAATCTAATACTAGCTATTAGCAACAGGGTAAAAGGGAAAGCAAAGAAGCAATGAATTGTAGACGCGAAGCAAGAATCGAAGAACAGTGAAGCTGATCAGATGGATACAGGTCTAATTCTTAGAGAAAGAATGTTTGAGTTCGTACATGATTGCTCAGCAAGCATCTGTTGTCGAGGTTCAATCTGATGTCGCATATCTCTGAGGAGGCTCCTAGATTGCTTCTCTAGGTAAATGTAGGGTATGGATTTATCTGATCAAATCTTGGTGTAGGAGTGCTCGCACGATAGCAATTCCTCCTGCCAATTCTTTTTTCATTTGTATTGCAGTACATGTGTTAATTATCTTGGATCTGATAATTGTGGACGAGAAGTTACTAAGTGATAAGCACACATTTGGAGTGGTGCTCAAGTCATGGCAATTCAAGAGTTTGCTAAGTGATGAATTACATTTTGGTGCGGGTGGTGCACGAGTCATGGCGGTACAATTTCACATAGGAAGTTATCGTGAATGAACAATTTTTATAGACATGTTATATAATTTATAGGACTCAAAGAAAATCTACAATCCTGAAAATTAGTCAATTATGTCTTCTTCTCCCTATTTGGGGAACAACTGAGTTGACCATTGAACGCCTTGGAGGGGCGAAGGTTTGGTAGTGAAGTTCTTGATGCAAGTGACGAGGCACGAAGGGCTCGGAGCACCTTCGCAACCCAAGCATCGACACATGAGAGATTATGGGGCTAAAGAGGACTGCCCACGATGGGCGAGAACGGGCCAAAAACCATCTCCCTACCTTAGCGATAAAGATGTCTAGGGCATGATCTCTTGAACAAAGAAAAGACCACAGTGTCCCAAAAATGTATTGGAATGTAGTAGGTAGAAGTCGATTAAATGTAATTCTAAAAGGGCTTGACCCCTATAAATAGAGGGGATTGTGGCATTGTAAAGACACTTTTTTTTCAAAACACCATTTTTAACTGGATGTAATGCAATCTAACATGTCGACTTTATGGACAATTTTGGATCTCACATCTTTTTCCCCTGTTGAATTTGTCCTGAATACCAAGACCCTTCATCCATAAAAGAGTGTTTTGAGGTTTATTCTAAGTCAAACTATCTTATGTTTCATCAAATTTATATAGAAATTATCGACACTTATGACACAAAGTTAATATAGAATAAAAATATATCTCATGATAAATCAAATGATGCTTGTTTAGTATCATAAGTTTTGATAATTGTTTATATAAATTTGATCAAACTTAGAATGGTTTGATTTAGGATAAATCTATTAAAAGAACACTTATTTTGGAATACACGGAGTATGTTTTTATTTATGCCAGGTTTGAATATTAGAATTTGTGCGCACGGGAAAATATTAGGGGTGTGTTTAGACCCCATGCTAAATTTTTTTAAAGGGAATCTTGCTATTTAGGAGTATTAAATAAAATCTATTTATAAAACTTTTTGCACGGATGAGCTGTAAACCGAGAGACGAATCTAATGATGGTAATTAATTCATAATTAGCGGATAATTAGCGGATGGTTACTGTAGCATCACTGTTGCAAATCATGAATTAAGTAGGCTCCTTAAATTTGTCTCGCGATTTACAACCCAACTGTGCAATTTGTTTTTTTCAATCCACATTTAATCCTCCATGCATATGTCTAAACATTCGATATGACGTTTTTGGCCAAAAATTTTTGGCATCTAAACAACGCCTATAATGTATGCACAGTTACCGACGGGAGGGAGGAAGTTTTAAAATAGTTTGCTAAAGTTGGTTTAGTCAAACTCGTATTTATGACTCTACTAGCTCCGCTGCCTTAAAATAATGTAGTCAGTGTCCTCAACCCCTGGATTGATTGGATATGGTGTGGTCAGTTTCTGAAAATTTCCATCTTCTTCTTCTTTTTGAAACGTTTCTGAAAATTTCTTGGAAGCAGCGATCACTACGTAGGAACCATCCTATAACAACACGCAATGCGCATCAAGGTGATGAGTGGTTGTTGTGCGTCACCTGTAAATAAAAAGTAACACGCACAAATTAGATGCATCACCTTTTTATTCTCCTAGGGCCCCTGGCACAAAGTGGACCGTCACCTATGACCGAGCAAAAGTGACGCGGCTCATGAAATCCGTCGCCTATGTCATAGGTGACGGGTCATGCCCTCGTAGGTACCAGGCAGTTGTCGCCCGTCGCTCTTCAAGTAAAGGTGACGGCCTTTACTTAGCGCGTCACCGCGTCTTGTGATGCGCTTAACCTACGGTCCTCGAAAGGTGACACATTATGTGTATAGTTCGTCACCTATGTGTATCCCCTTCTAGCAAAAAGGATTATTGCGAGATATATAGTTCGTCACATTCGGATTGCGTGTATTATGTGAAAATTGCGAGGTAACAATACTGAGATTATTGCGAGATATATAACAAGGCAGAAGTTTATATTACGAGATATATATATATACACATATATACATATATATAAAGGGATCTACATACAAACTACGATATACATAGTCGTGGCAGGTCCCTGATAACTTCCGCCACCCTGAAGATGGTGTAGACGTATCCGGCGACGTTCTCCACAAGTGGCGGCTTCACCTTCGGTTTTTTAAGGCGGACGAGGTAGTCGTTCAACTCCTTGAACGAATCCCTCAAGACACTGATTGTCCAGGCGTCGCCCAAGCCGAAGGGGTGGTCCGGATCGAACCCCGGATCATCGGGCGCCAGAGCAGGGGCCAGAGCCGGCGCCGGAGCAGGGGCTAGCGCAGACACCGGGGCCGGAGCAGGGACCGGCGTAGGAGCCGGGACCGGAGCCGCAACAAGAGGAGGCGTCCGGTGATGGCGACGACGGGGAGGGGAGGAAGAAGGCGACATCAACGACGATGACGAGTCCACTTGAACGTAGCGGCGGCGCCTGGAGCGAGAACCAGAACCCGACATCGTCATTGTACCTAAGGCGCGCGAGAGCACGGGTGTGAGGAGAGCGGCCGACCTCGCGGTATATAATAGCGACGGCCAGAGATCATGGGATCGAGAGATGAATGTGAAACGGCGCACAGTTGCCGAGATGGCGCGCGCGTGCAGTCATGCACAGAGAGGGTACCGGCTGTTGCGATTCACAGCAACTGAATGTAAAACGGCACGCGATTGCCGAGAGGGCACACGCGGTTGCCGGGATGGCACACACGTGCACAAATAGGGTACCGCCGGTTGCGATTCCCAGTAGCCGCGTCTTTAAATGTTCCCAGCATGCAGTTTCATATGACATAGGTGAGGGGCACATATATCACGTGTCACCTTTCTCTTTCGTTTTAAAATATAGAACGATACATAGGTGACGAGTATAATTGATGTCATAGGTGACATAGGTGACGGGCGACATATGTTGCCCGTCACCAGTATCCATGTGTTGCCTGTCACCTATTTCCCTTTTCTCTTATTTAAAGCTACCACTTTGACTCAGTTCTTTACATCTCCCATTTGAAATCCTAGGTTAGTGCCCACCTCCTCGCCTCCTGTCGTGCCAGCAGGCGTCCGCCCGCCGGCGCCAAGCCGCCTCCCGCAGGCAAGGAGAAGAACGGGGCACACCGTCGCGCCTCCTCGTCGCGCCACCAGGAGCCCGCCCGCCTGCACCGAGCCGCCGCCCGCAGGCAAGGAGGACAGCGGGGCACGCCGTCACGCCTCCTCGTCGCGCCAGCAGGAGCCCGCCCGCCGGCGACGAGCCGCCGCCCGCAGAAGGAGGAGAGTGGGGCACGCCGTCGCGCCTCCTCGTCGCGCCACCAGGAGCCCGCCCGCCGGCGCCGAGCCACCGCCCGCAGGCAAGGAGGAGAGCGGGGCACGCCGTCGCGCCACCCCGTCGCACCAGCAGGCGCCCGCCCACCGGCGCCGAGCCGCCGCCCCCAGGCAAGGAGGAGAGCGGGGCACGCCGTTGCGCCTCCTTGTCGCGCCACCAGGAGCCCGCCCACCGGCGCCGAGCCGCCGCCCCCAGGCAAGGAGGAGAGCGGGGCACGCCGTCGCGCCTTCTTGTCGCGCCACCAGGAGCCCGCCCGCCGGCGCCAAGCCACCGCCCGCAGGCAAGGAGGAGAGCGGGGTACGCCGTCGCGCCTCCTTGTCGCGCCACCAAGTGCCCGCCCGCCGTTCTTCTCCGCCGCTATCGGTATTTGATATTGTTCTTACACAGATCTAGATTCTTTTCGTTAATTGAACGAATATCATGAAAATAGCAAAGCTGAAAATCCTACTGATATTTGTTAGCAAATGATGATATGGGAGAGTGAAGCACTCATAAAGGGCCTGAATAAAGGTTCTGAACCATTATTGCATCCCATATGACATGGAACGATGAGTGTTCGCCTCAAACTGAAGAGTATCAAAATAATTAGATTTTAGGAATAACTTTTTTTATTAGCATGTGTAGATGTGATTTACTTGTATTAGTTGATGAAAGTGGGTATATTGAGTTGAATATTTATTTTTGAATGGACATGAATGTGTGTACTTGGTATTAGACATCGAATGGAATGTTAATGTTTAATCCGTAGAAATGACTTTGCAACCTGATGGGTTGGAGCGCCGTGCGTCTGCCCGTCACTTTAGGGAGATGATATCCGTCACTGTAGGACTTTTCTTACATAGTGAATATCCCTATAAAACTCTAGAATTGTTTAACTAGGAGGTCGTTTCAAAAATAAGAGCTATTTGACCCGAGCCTGGTTTGCAAATAAAGTCAATACAGTTAGAAGTTTCTTCATCGACACAGGCAAAGTAGGGCGCGGGGGGGGGGGGGGGGGGGGGGGGGGGGTTGGGTATGAGAGGATGGTGACTTGACATGTCACGGTTTCGGGGATGGGCCGAAGGCAGGCGTGGGCCGAAGGACGTGATAACACACCGCATGCCGCCCCCGATCCCCTGAAACCTTTTGGCCGATGATCGATATGATGACCTGCTTGTGCGGTTGTGCCACGCATGACGCATGCAGTGGCCACGCGACGCTAGCTGTGGTGTTCGGGGGCTACTCGAGCTAGGCGGCCGCACGGCCGAGCCCCGAACACGCGGTGCGGCATGGCCGCCGCCAGAGGCGAAGCTAGATGCAAGAGTACCCTGGTGCACCTCTTCTTCATGTTTATAGCAACCCTATAATTATCCACTAATACTCCACTAAATAGCTTGAGATTTCCATTTGTTGCCTGGTGCACGTGCACCAGGGAAGATAAACGTGGCGTCGCCCCCGCCCGCCGGCGCCGCGCATAGATGGGACGACGATGCAAAAATGGCCATGAGATGGTGGCGTGGCGATCGGGCTGGTGCACCACGCCGCACGGGGGTGCGCGTTGATCACACGAGCCGGCGCGGCGTCTGGTTCCTGCGAGACAAGCGAGGGGAAGCTAGCCGGCAGGAGAGCGGCGGCGAATAAGCATCTATCCTTTAATAAGAGAGCCACAGCGAGCTAACCTTTCGAAGTTTAGCCTTTTGAGTTTTGATGATCAATTATATAAACAAATTAAGGCAGCCAAAGAAGGCCCTTTTGCTCAGTCACGCGCACCCGTGACCCTCCCTCCTGTGCAATGACGCATGTGCAAAACCATGTTGTATTGTATCAGATCAGTCTCCGGTTTGGCCCAGGCATTAGCCCATGGCACGCAGTGCCGTTGTATGCTGTGCCGACACAATGGCCTGCCTAACAAATGTCATTTTATCTTGCTTGTCATGAACCATGACTTGTCTACACAATTTTTGCATATGTGCATCCACACAATTTATTCTTTACAGTACAGAGGGACAAATGAACATAAGTCCTATCAGCTAATCAAGATGTCATGCCACCGTACACTGGTACACAAATGGCCTTTAGTCCCGGTTAGGAAACCCCCTTTAATCCCGGTTTCCCGGCAACCGGGACTACCAATCGAGGACTAAAGGTCCCTAGGCTTTAGTGCCGGATCAGGCAACCGGGACTAAAGGGTCTAAAAACTAAAAATATTTGTGCCATGTGGGACTTGAACCCGAGATCTCTTGCCACCCCACATACACAATACATGTGACTCTAGTTGAAATGCTTTCCTTTTAAATTAACTCGTGGAAGATCCTTCAGTCCCAGTTGGTGGCTCTAACCGGGACGTTCAGTACTTTTAGTCTCGGTTGGAGCCACCAACCGGGACTAAAACTGGGACTAAAAGGTAACTTTTAACCCCGATTGGGGGCTCCAGCCGTGACTAAAGCTCCTCACCGCCCTCTCACCGTTTGACCTGGGACTAATGCCTTCATTAGTCCCGGATCCAACCCATCCGCGACTAAAGAAGGTGGATTTATTTGATGTTGTGGTATATATCGTGCCATATGCCCTAATAATGTGTTGAGATCCTAGGTGTGTTGTGCCTGTGCCTACTGGGCCGTGCTTCGGCCGTCTTGGAAATGGCATGGACCTAGTCATGGCTATGTTGAGTTGACCTACTAGATCGTTCACTTTGACGATGCTCATACTTGATTGTTTTGTTGTCACTCACATAGTTAATTGGTTACATTATATTCGAGCTGAACATTGTTAATTCACGCTGAAAGCCGTCTGTGTCCTAGAGAAAACTGCCATTCATGATACCTTTCAATCATAGGTGGTTGTTTATTACTAATAAGAATCTTTGTGTTTAACGTTATTTCTATTGCCCTAAAAATGTAATTTCTATTACATTTTGGCATTTGCCGGCATTGTGCTACCAACCTAGGTCTGGAACTTGTAAACTTGTAATAACGAATAAAAAGATCATGCCTTAATTACAAGAAGTATCCAAATCCTCTGGCTGGAAATTGCCTCCAAATAAAAGGTTTCCACAAAGCTGCATATTTACATCAAAAGAGAAATTTTGGTCTGTCACAAACCTGGCTCTGTCTGTAGTCACGGGGTTAACTTTGCATCCTGCATCGCCGGGGAAAATATCAATCTTAATTCTAGTGTTTGCTCGTAATGAAGGATAGATGAATCGAAGGGTCTCTATCCCTGACCGGCTTGAGTTAGTATATTGCTTGTAGACCTCGATCTGTCCTCTCTTGGATCTTTTCGAAATCAAAGAATATATATACCAATCTCTTCCGTATTGATTGAGCTCACTCGACGTTCATCAACAATACTTGTAAAGTTGGTGTTACTGCCTTTGGTCCCATTTATTCAAGTAAAAGTCATCGCCGGCCTAGTGGACCAACTTGATCTATTGGTGCAAACCCTATATATACCAGATCCGCAGGAACACAGCGAACTCAGTCCGGCACTAACATTAATCCTTCGATAAGGTGTGTGACTACGGTGACAGTGACAGCACGCAAGTTTAATCGCTGGCGGCATTAGTTGGCTCATCTCCTTGCATATTGTTTGTCACAGTAAACAGTCAATCTTACTATCACTAATTGGAGGTTCCTTTTGAGGTCTCCACGTGAAGCCATCTAAAATTCTAGGTGGACACTTAAAAATAGAGAAATTCTCATAAAAAATAGAAACATCCGGCAATTAATCTGACAACTCTAATCATAATAGCCATTGGGAAATAGGCTAAAGTAACCTCCTAAATCTGCATCCGGTAATCAATTCTATTTTTTTCTAATAAATTACTCACATCTGCCATTATAAAAATAGGCTAAAGTAACCCCTAAACATGTATCTAGATTACCCACCTCTGCGATTATAAAAAATAATCTAAAGTAACCCCCTAATATTCATGCAAATTACCCACATATACCGTTATAAAAATAATGTCAAGTAACCCCCTACGTTTGTATATAGATTATCTAATTATATTATTATTAAAAGTTAAAAAACTTCTAAATCTAAATCTAAGTTATATAATTATGAAAAAATCTTAAAGTGCACCAATATAAAATTAAAAATTACTATATCTATCATTATTAATATATTATTTATATTATTCCTTATATAAAAATACTATCCATGGTGTGTGTCATGTATGGGGGACGATATAAGAATATCAATTTTTATGTTGTCCACATAGCTTAAACAAATGGTTCAGTCAAATACATATCAAAAAACATATGGAGGTGTGATACAAAGTGAAAACTATTATTACTAACTAAACATATTACAACATATTACAACTAGATAATGATAAGTATATATCTTTAGAGTATTGTATGTTAGAATATTTAATAGATGAAAGAGAGCATAATTATGATTATTAGCTATATATCTTATTTTTATATTAGTTCTAATTAGTCCGTGCGAGAGCACGTGCTGATAGGCTAGTGTATTATAAATTGCAGATACGTTTGTACATCCCGTCTGCCTGACCATCATCTTTAGCACTTGATATAAGATGGCTAGCATGTCCATTACAATGTTATTATAAAGGATGAGAATTAAATTTGCCTTAAATATAAGAGTCATCACCATAAAAAGTACTTTCACCTTTCAAAATATTTAATTATATCTATTTGAAATAAATTTCATATTTTTAATCACACTATCACCTTCTAAACTGTGTCGATGTCCTAAACGACATGCCGTAGAGCAGCAGGGTGTATATAATAAGGCAAAAACGTTTGACGGCCTAAAAAAAAGCTCAAAATGACAACATGGACAGGTACTTCTTGCAGGATTATAGAACGGTGGCACCACGGCTTGAGTTGGATTATAATGGGAATGTTAATACCGTACTGCAGAACGGAATGTGTAGTTGTGGACACAGTCAAGGCTACATGTGTGCTGTTGTTGGTGTGATGAATATAGCATGTAAACAACTTCAAAGTATGTAGTCAATGTGGATCTCTGGATCTTTGCTGGGTGGATGCATGCCCTTTGTTTCTCCGATCCAAAGGTTTCCTGGGTAGATCTCGGGATAAATATGGTGCGGTCGGCTTGTGAAAACTTCTTGGATCGATTGAAATATCCATACGAATTAACGATCGAGTCCTCGAATTTAATTTGAAATTATATTCGAACTACAGCTAGCAGCCTGACTTGGGAGACTTCTTGGATCTGTGTTCGGAAAAGTCTAAGGTGTTCCTAATTATTTGTTGACATGGACCAAGCTAGCCCATACAAGCGAGGTGGACACCCGCTGCCCAATAAACAGCCATTTCTCATCTGTATAACAAGAGATCAACGCTATCGTTAGTGCGTCACTACGTAACGCGCAAGAGCATCTAGTAGGATTCAAGTTTCAAACTTCGTATCCAACATATATATACGTGCTCATCCGCTATGTTTATGTGCAGATGTTTTGACTAGATAGTATGCGTGCCATATGTAACCAACGGTTCTTATTAGGTTAATTTCCCAAGTAGTGTGACACGTACAATGAACTGATCCAAAGCTACTGTTGGACTTGGACCTATTCTGAGAAACTCGAGATGTTTTCAATTATATATTGTTTGTTGACAAGGGCAAAGTCAAGGGAAAACCTCTGATCCCCAACTGTTGCAAGTGGGTAACCACATGGTGATAATGATACGAGGATGTTTGTTTGTCTTTTATGAAACTCATGCGCATTTGCTCAGATACATGCACCTACACTGCTCCCTAAGAACGTCTTCTAGAGGCTGGCATATAGCATATCTTGAGAAGGACTGAGTCATCACATACATCTCATCATTTGACAGTTACATCGTCTATCACAGGAAGAATGCAAAGCACACATTCTAATTGCGAGACTCCAATTTGGATGGATAGGTACCACTTTTACGAACCTAAACAACCCAGCATTAATTTAGAGACTTTTATATTTACTTATGTTTTCCAACAAATCTTGTCAGAAGTGATTTAGTCTCGATTAGAAGTACAAACTTGTAGTGAGCTGATAGTTTCACTATCAGTTTGCGAGGAAAACTAGGAGTGAAGCTGCAACCAGCACGGCAATGGCGAGTGGCGCGGGGAAGAAGAAACTCCAAGTTCGCAGCAGAAATCGGTGGCGAGCGGCAGCAAAAGGATGGGGCGCGGACACTGTCAATGAGAAAGCTGAGAGGCATGGGTGACACGACGATGAGATAATCGCGAGTTAGAGCATCTCAAGCAGTTCTTCAATAAACATCTTTCAATAAAATAGTATTGGGATATCTCAATATAGATTTTATAGATTGTTAGGAGAGATACTTTTACAGTTTTCCAATAACCTAATCTCAATACAATTAATATATTGGGAGAGCCAAAATTCTTCTTTTATTTGAGAGGACTTGAGTTGAAATATTGGGACAACCCAATAATTATTGAGGAAAATGAGAGATTTTAGGGAACTGCTGGAGTGTATATTCTTGCCAATATTATCAGTTTATTGGGGAAAGAGAGACGATAAACTAGTTGCAACTGGTCAACATGAGCTGTCACAGGTGGGCCAAACACGGATCTCGAGGGCAGAATGTGCGGTGGGGGATAATAAGGTGAGGGGTGGCATACCGAAGGGGTTCTGATTTTCCTGATCTCATCGCACATTTCTAACCTCTATACTTCCCAATTCCTCACTACTACTACGTTATCTAAGTCTATCTCATTCCTTTCTCAAAAAAAATAAGCCTATCTCATTCCGTTGTGCAATTCACAGTCATATATATTTAATTTACTGACATATATTGTAAGTTGATCTCTACAGCTAAAAAAAGAGAAACCGTGACGACGCTTTCCGTCGTGTGTCGCCGTGGTGCGATCCGACTCGGTAAAACAACTATCGTTCGGCCTCTAAACGCTAATGATCGTCCGATGCTTTTTCTTCAGCCGCTGAGCTCTCTAGCGCGTCAGATCATCGCGGGGTTGCCCGTGCTGCCAGTCGCCCGCCGTCGCGAGATTGGAGTTCGAAAATTTAAACTTCCTGTGATTCTCTCGATTGGTTTCCTATCCCTTTTACAAGGCAGCAGGCAACTCGCCGTGATCGTTGTCGCGCCTGATCCTTCCGCGACTGCCGCCCTCGGCGGGCGTAGACCCTCGGCGCCGCCCCTCGCAGCCGCTGCCATCGCGGTACTCGCCGTCGCGACCTCGCCCGCGCCGACGTGATCGCCTGCCATCGTCGCGCCTGATCCTTCCGCGACTGCCGTCATCCTCCGCGGCCCTCGGCGGGTGGAGACCCTCGGCGCCGCCGCCCTCGGCACTCGCCGTCGCGACCTCGCCCGCCGCTGCCATGGCGGCCACTCGGCTCGGGCCGAGGCGAACCCTGGCCGTGAGCCTGATCCTTCAGTGTCTACCGTCTTCCTCCGCGGGCGGCGACCCTCGGCACCGCGGCCCTCGCCGTCGTGGCCTCGGCAGCCGCTGCCATCGCGCCCGTTTGATTAAGGTTGCCCTCGCCGACGCTGCCTCACCGGCAATAAAACGTCACTTCAGAAGCCGCAGCAACACCACCAAGCGCCGGCGCCCCCTGCCGCTGGCGTGAGTACCAAGTTCCTCAACCCTCCCGGCCCCAAGCGTGGCTGATCATGGGACTCGGGATCACTACCACCACGAAGATGATGTTGCCCCGTAGATCGCACCGGTCGGCGTTCTGGCAAAGGACCGCCGTCAACCTGAACATCAAGAGTTCAAGACCTGCCGACGGTCTATTTTGTTCTGCAGTCTCACCAGGTGATTTTCTTCCTGTGCATTTTGTTTCCTGCTCCTGATCGGATCCCAGCTGCACCTGCTCTCTATTTTAGCAGTAGAGCTTTCCTGCTCCTGACCGGATCCCAGTTGCAGCATGTGCATGGTGAGGTTTTCAACAATGTAGGCCCTTAGTATTCAGTCAGTACAGCTACGCCAGTCAGTACATTTTGTTTCCTTTGCATTAGGCCTGTTTTTATTTTGCTTCAAATTTACTATGACAGATTTTCTTTTCTGAAACACAGTTGGCTAGGTAGCTGTTAAATACATTTTTGAAATTGGACTGTCTTGAAGTAGCTGAAGTTGGACAATCTTCTCCAACAGCCTCAACATCGGCTAGATGGGGAGCTTAAGGCCTGAAGTTCAGTTGGAATTTTTCTGCCTGAAATTTAGTTGAAAATTTTCTTCGATCCAGAGCTATGATGTATAGTGATTCAGTACAGGTTAGTGTTGGCAATTAACCTCATACAGCCTGGTTCCTATTGTTAGTTGAAATTGTTGAGCATTGTTTAGATGAGAAAACAGCTCTATTTGTGCTGTACTCAAATCATTCCGGTATCTTCATCTTCACTTAGGTAAACATCAATTCAATTTAGTTTTTGTACATGCTGCCATCATTGCAAGTGTCCTTTCAACTGCTTAAAACATATGAAATATCAGTAATCTTTAAAAGCAACCATCAGATGCCTCAAGCTGGCTCTGGAAGTAATATGCACAAAGAATTCAGTCAATTGGTTCTTGACCAATCAATAGCAGTACTGTGAAGTAGATACTTTAATTTTTCATAAGTATGTAGGTATGGTGCAGATACTTTTGACATAATGCAATTTCTTCTGATGCAGTTACCTGTAAGAGGTCTTAAATTGTTTGGTGCTTTCAAGTGCATAATATAGTAAGCATGTTTCATAGTTTAACAATTTTATTCTATTGTTGTATTATTTTCTATGAGTGCAAATAAAAATTGTTTAGCACACAATTTGTCAAGGAGAAATTGCTTTTTGTGAAATGATCTATGCTTGGGTGTTGATTTTTTAAAGCCATTTGGAAACTAAGGGTCTTTTCTGTATGGTAGTATGTTCAAACAGGTATGCACAATTGTAGTCTGGTAAGTTTTTAAGTTGTCATTGTATTCTGGAGGAACAATAGTACTTATTCCTATCTAAGTCTCACTACCAAGTTAGCCATATGGTCTTGATTGGGTGTTGCTTGATTTATTTCGTTGGGATTAAAGGTTTTTTAATGTGCATTCTCATCCAAACTCAATTATCGGAACAAACTGTCATAATAGCTAAAGAAAGGAAGATAATAAATTTGACATAATCTTTCTGATGAGAGAATCAATGTCAAATATAAATAACTAAGTCAGTTTTGCAGCACATTTGAGAAAATAACACCAGAACTAATATCAAAGTTAGTTTTCAATTCCTAATTATGACTATTTGGTGACTTGTGGTTCAGGTCGCGACCATCTTAAAGTAAGACTTTCCAATTTTCCCATTAATTATGATTGGTTGCTAATAACCTTGTTACTCTACAATGCTCAAAATTATTCTATCTTGCTAGGTATGATGTAAGTAATTTGTTAAAATATTTTTATGTTTATCCATGCGTAATTTGGATTTGCGAACTATTGGTATTTGTTTATAGTTTAGTTTGTATTACTCAAATTATTTGGTTGTCCTTAGTTCATGAACAATCCTCTTGCCATTGGACTGTTAGGACCTTCCTTTCATGCATCTACACAAAGTTTTCGAGGTTACATTCTTGATATAATATGATTGCATCTATATATTCTCCTAAATAGGCCTACCTTTCTTGTATAATACAGTTGGCTCTTGCAGATTCACGCCAATTTTCAAATTTTCATATGTTGTCAAGCAAAGGTTTAATATTCTTATATTCACTAGGCAAACCTAAATGGCTTGGTTCAATATGTTGGTTTCATAAGTAAGATGATACGGTGGTGACTGAGCATTGCCTATTAACACGACCATTATGCAAGAATGATTCAAATATTATGTGCGATATCTGTATATGTTTCTATCTTTGGAACTGAACAATTGAACAATTGATCATCAGTTCTAAAAGGCTGTTATCTAAGGAGAGCATTGCTAATTGTGTTGGTCTTCCTATTGATTGTCAGTCTAGAATTATGATAAGTGTAGTTGACATTACATTTTAAATATCAAATTCTTTGAATTATATTCATTTTTCTTATACATTGTCTCATTGAGGTCATTTTTATACATTGTCTCATTGAGGTCATTTTCATGACATCATGAGATTTGATATTTGTTTTGCCCGTAGCAACGCACGGGCACGTACCTGGTCTTTCAAGAGTTCAAGGGAAACTCTAGCTCGCTGGTCCAAATGGATCATCATGAAATCCGGTTGTACTGCTTGGTTTACAAGAAACTCCCACTTGCTCTCATTTTTGTTACTGTATAACCTTGAGCAGACACGGTTTTGGTTGGCTAGCTAGCTGTCCCTCGAGTGATGTCAGGCTGCCATGGCGGCTCCCAACCTGTTGGCCGGATTGCGGGAGCTCCATCGAGCCCAGGCGCGCGCGTGTGCATATATATATATACGCGACAACGACGGCGAGCTGATCTGATCTCTCACCACCAAGCTAGCACAAACTTCCCCTAGCTAGCTAGCGAGGATCACCCAGCACACCTCTGCCGATCGACCGTCATGGGTGCTTGTGTCGAGCCAACGCACTTCGCCACCAGCCTCGACCTGGGCTCCCCGCAGCCCCTGCTTGCCACGGACGTCGACGCCGCCATGGCGTACCCACCTCTGGCGCCGGGCCACGTCCTGCGGCCTGCTGGTGGCTCACCCGTGCGTCTCGTCTCGTCGCCCCACAAGGCGGCTGGCGGCGACGACGAGCATCCGGATCGCCACGAGCTCTCCGGCTCGCGCTACTACCTCCGCCATCTCCGGGCGGTGGAGGAGCCGCCGGCGCGCGACCCCCGCGACGAGGGCACCGCGGACGCGTGGGTCGAGCGCAGCCCGTCGCTGCTCCGCCTCACGGGGCGGCACCCGTTCAACGCCGAGCCGCCGCTGCCGCTGCTCACGCGGCACGGCTTCGTCACCCCGGCCCCGCTGCACTACGTGCGCAACCACGGCGCCGTGCCGCGGGCGGACTGGACGACGTGGACCGTCGAGGTGACGGGGCTCGTCCGGCGCCCCGCGCGGCTCGCCATGGCGGACCTCGCCGGGGGCTTCCGCGCGCTGGAGCTCCCCGTCACGCTCGCCTGCTCCAGCGGCCGGCGCAAGGAGCAGAACATGGCGCGGAAGACGCTGGGCTTCAACTGGGGCCCCGGCGCCGTGTCCACCTCCGTGTGGCGCGGCGCGCCGCTCCGCGACGTGCTGCGCCGGTGCGGCGGCGTCGAGCACGGCGCGCGCTACGTGTGCTTCGAGGGCGCCGACGACCTCCCCGGCGGCGGCGGAGGAGGGTGCACCTACGGCACCAGCATCGCGCTCAAGCGAGACATGGACCCGACCATGGACGTCATGCTCGCCTACATGCAGAACGGCGGGCCGCTGCTGCCGGACCACGGCTTCCCGGTGCGACTCATCGTCCCCGGCTGCACGGCCGGCCGCATGGTCAAGTGGCTCCGCCGCATCGTCGTCACCACCACCGAGTCCGACAACTACTACCATTACCGGGACAACCGCTTCCTGCCGTCCCACGTCGACGTCAAGCTCGCCGACGCCGAAGGTCAGAATTGAATTACCATGAACACATCACTTGGATACACCAAGTAATTTCATTCATGGATCATGGCTAGCTGAGATGAACATGCATATTAACTGCTGTTTGTTTCAACAAAGCAGGGTGGTGGTACAAGCCGGAGTACGTCATCAACGAGTTGAACGTAAACTCGGTGATCACGACGCCGGGGCACGGCGACATCCTGCCCATCAACGCCGCCACCACACAGAGCGCCTACGCGGTCAGAGGATTCGCCTACTCGGGTGAGCTTTACACCGTCTGACTTGCCTTATCTTCGAATTTTCGAATCATGGTTGCTTGTAAAAAGGATCAAAATTCAGATTAATTGATTCTGTCTTCGTACGTCTAGGTGCTGGCAAGAAGGTGACGCGGGTGGAGGTGACGCTGAACGGCGGCGAGACATGGCTCCTCTGCGCACTCGACCACCCGGAGAAGCCCACCAAGTTCGGCAAGTACTGGTGCTGGTGCTTCTGGTCCGTCGACGTCGAGGTCGCCGACCTCCTCGCCTCCAGGGAGATCGCCGTCCGCGCCTGGGACCAATCGCTCAACACCCAGCCCGAGAACCTCACCTGGAACCTCATGGCACGTTCCAACACTCCCATGGCGGCACGTGGGCGTCCTCTGTTCCTGTATTGCGATGCTCTGTCCGACTCTGATCACAATCACCCACGGTTTGGCAGGGAATGATGACCAACTGCTGGTTCAGGCTGAGGATCAGCGTGTGCCGGCCGCGCAAGGGGGAGATCGGGATGGTGTTCGAGCACCCGGTGCAGCCGGGCAACCAGCCGGGCGGGTGGATGGCGCGGCAGAAGCACCGCGAGATCGCCGCCGCACCGGGGATCCACCGGAGCACGTCCGCGGCGACGTTGGCCGACGCCGTCACCGATAATACCGCCAGCAAGTTCATCACCATGTCCGAGGTGCGCGAGCACGCGTCGCGGGACTCGGCGTGGATCGTCGTCCACGGCCACGTCTACGACTGCACGGCGTACCTCAAGGACCACCCGGGCGGCGCCGACAGCATCCTCATCAACGCCGGCGCCGACTGCACCGAGGAGTTCGACGCCATCCACTCCGACAAGGCCAAGGCGCTCCTCGGCGCCTACCGCATCGGCGAGCTCGTCGCCGCCAGCGATGGCGCCGGCTACACCCCAGACGCCCCCGTCCAGGAGGCCGCCGTGATCTGGTCCCCGCCGCCGGCGGCCGTCGCGCTCTCCAACCCGCGCCAGAAGGTCCCCTGCCGCCTCGTTGGCAGGAAGGAGCTGTCCCGCGACGTCCGCCTGCTCCGCTTCGCGCTGCCGGAGCCGGACCAGGCGCTCGGCCTCCCGGTCGGCAAGCACCTCTTCGTGTGCGCCAACATCGACGGGAAGCTGTGCATGCGCGCGTACACGCCGACGAGCTCCGCGGACGAGGTCGGCCACTTCGACCTCCTCGTGAAGGTGCACTTCAGGAACGAGCACCCCGAGTTCCCCGACGGCGGCCGCATGACCCAGCACCTGGACTCGCTCCCGGTCGGCTCCTACGTCGACATCAAGGGCCCTCTCGGCCGCGGCGGCTTCGTGGTCGGCGGCGAGCCGCGCAGGGCGAGCCGCCTCGCGATGGTCGCCGGCGGGAGCGGGATCACGCCGATCTACCAGGTGATCCAGGCGGTGCTGCGCGGCCAGCCGGAGGACGAGACGGTGATGCACCTCGTGTACGCCAACCGGACGGAGGACGACATCCTCTTGCGCGGCGAGTTGGACCGGTGGGCGGCGGAGTTCCCCGACAGGCTCAAGGTGTGGTACGTGATCGGCCAGGTGAGGCGGCCGGAGGAGGGGTGGGAGTACAGCGTCGGGACCGTGACGGAGGACATTCTGCGGGAGCACCTGCCGGAGGGCGGCGACGGCGCGCTGGCCCTCGCCTGCGGGCCGCCGCTGATGATCCAGCGCGCCGTCTTGCCGAACCTTGAGAAGATGGGATACAGCCTGTCCAATTCCGTCATCGTGTTTTAAGTTTATGTAGAAGTGCTGTGCCGCCGGAAAAATGATCTCCATCTACTAATAAATCGAAAATGAATAAGGGAAATATATTACCCATTAGGTGTAGAGCTGGTCTGTATTTTGTTATAGAATTTGGAATAATGTGTTGCTGTTGGAGTATTGTGCTGCATCGTGCTCAAAGTAATATATTACCATGGATTGTAAATACTTGATGATTTGACCAAAATTTTATAAAACTTTTATATCTTCTTGTCTGTCAACATAGCTTTGTAAATATTTTGTTTGAAAACACAAAACTCATATGTGTAGATTTCTCTTAAAGAGTACTCTCATAATCTTGTAGGTGTGTTTGAACCATGGTTTTAAATCACCAGCTAAGACGTTTAGCGGCAGGGCTGCCGTTACGGCGTTTAGCGGGTTATAACCGGCATTTAGCGGGCTATGCCGTTACGGCGTTTAGCGGGTTATAACCGGCATTTAGCGGGCTAAATTCCATAGCGGTTGGCCTTCCTAGCAGGCAGCTGTAGCCTGGCTGCTGGTATGCTTAGCTTAGAGGGGTCGGTGCTCATCACCTGGTTATGGATCGTTGCTGCAGACAGGTGTACAAATGAGATGATGTGATAATGTTTGAAAGAAACGTCGTCTCGTACTTATCGGCAGGGTGTCTGATCCAAGCTGGTTCGAGCGAGGGAAAAAGAGAGGGAGAGAACAAAATGGATGGCCCATGCAGGTCTCGAACCTGCGACCTTCGCGTTATTAGCACGACGCTCTAACCAACTGAGCTAATAGGCCGCTGTTGGTCTCGAACGAAACATGACATCTTTATTTGTTTAACCACAGGAAGAGCACGAAACGTTCGCAACTGACCACTCTGGATAACTGGATACCTTTCGTTCCCAAAAAGATAACTGGATACCTTTAGCAACTGACCACACTGGCCTCTGAAGAGCCATGTTGACTAGGTGCCTCAGTTGGATTTGGCCGAGCAGTCACTTAAGCCTGTCAATCTACAGAACATAGGATGAGAGGAGGCGAACTCCACGAGATCCGGGGAATTTGGCATATTGTAATTGTAAAACGGAAAACATTAAGAGATCAAGAGGTGACTGAAGAATGTTTTCGAAGAAAAGCTGTAGTATCTTATTTGGCTGTCCAGAGTTAACTATTTGATCGTCAAGAAGTTCTGTTCTGAAATAATATGGTGCAGGCTACGTATACTCACTCCGTCCCAAAAAACAAGTCATTGTAGTATTCAAAATTTATCCTAGAAAATAAGTTATTTTAGCCTATTTAGAAAGTACATGTGGATGTAAAGATCAATTACTGTCAAATATGGATACTAAATAGGGGTAAATATAATTATTTTACCAAATTAAAAAAAATGTGGCCTGTGCAGGTCTCGAACTTGCGACCTTCGTGTTATTAGCACGACACTCTAACCAGCTAAGATAATAGGCCTGCTTCAAAAAAAAGTTTTCAAAATTTATAAATATCATAGATAAAGTCCTTGCTTACGGCGGTCGGATGTAAGGTCAGTCTCAGTGGAGAGTGTCATCGCACAGTTACCAAGACTAGAAACTTGAGAACTGTGCTAGAGGAGTGTCATGACACTTCCCCTCTTCTCTCTCCTACCATGTTCAGTAAATTTAATGCTCATAACACTGCTATGATACTCCCATTGAGATTGGCCTAGAGGAGTGTCATGACACTTCCCCTCTTCTCTCTCCTACCATGTCAGTAAATTTAATGCTTATGACACTGCTATGATACTCCTATTGAGATTGGCCTAACGAATCGATCTGTGACCCTGAGAGATCTGATGGAATCTTCAAGACTAATGCAGCTATAAATGCGTTCATTACATTTACAGATCAAAAAGAATTAGCTGCCGCCATCATATCAAGCGAAAGGTACCTAGCTGATCCAGTCATTAAACGGAAGAGTTGGGCATCGACTGCATCGCACCATTGCCGATTAGGTTAGGCCCGCCAATGGAATAGAGTTACAATGGATTCAGAGTTGGCCACCTTCATATATACGTACTCAACTAGTAGCGACCGACTGCAGGGCAGAGACCAGAACAATAGAACCGGCGGAGGCGATGGAGTCCGAGATGCAGGGGGCGTGCGAGGGCGATCTCCCGGCCAAAGCTGCGGCGGTGAGCAGCGGGAACGAGCTCGACTACGAGGCGGAAGCGCGCCTGGTGGCGGAGGCGAGGGCGTCTTGGGAGAGGAAGGCCAAGGGGGAGGAGTCGGACGACGAGGAGGGGGATCCCGAGATGGTCTCGGACTACTACGCCTATGAGGCCAGGCACTTCCGCAACACCTGGAACTCCCTCTACTTCAGCTACTTCGACCGCTTCGAGGACACCACCAAGATCCCTCCGATGCGCTTCAAGGACGATCCGCCTGGGCGGCGCTGCTCCTCCGCGTACACGTCCGAAACACTGCAGGTCTTTTCGATCAGAGTCGCAGCGGTAACGGGGGGGTTTGCGGTGGTCGCTCCACGTGTTCGGGAAGGTCGCCCTGCGCGACTCGGTTGATCACAGCCGCAACATTGCTGTAATTTTAGTGGGCTTGGCCCATTTACAAATTCAGAAATTCTAATAAATCTCAAAGGTCCATGTGTGCAAGAGGAAGTGATGCAAGTTTAGTCTCACCTTGCTAGTGGAGGAGTGGGATGACCAACATAAATATGGAGGTTGTCTCCACCCCTCCAAGCTATGTGATTGGGGAGAGAAGAGAAACACCACACTCGCGCCCACACTACGCCTCGCCTCGCCGGGCCAGCGGGGCGAAGGGCAAGGGCGCACGACGTACGCGTGAATGGTTCGCTGAAATCCGGCCCCTTGCCTTACGGGGGCGCAGCTTCCTTTTGCAATTTTTATTTTTGGTGACTTGGGCTCTAAGTCTGCGAGATATGGAAACCTAAACCCTAAATCTAGTCGGTTTAGATCGCTAACGAGACGCGAGGTCGGTTTGGCTTCCCTATATATATGACCATCGGCCTCCACCAGAAACATATCAAAATCTAGGGTTTTCGCCTCTTCTCGCTGCTGCGCTGCGACCGTAGCCTTCTCCATCCCGAGCGCTGGCATGCACCGGCAAACGGGAGAGCAGATCTCCGGAACCCTTCGCCTTTGGGATCCTGCACCGGGAGAGGGCGAATAAGGTTTATGGGAAGCGCTCCGCGCGACTGCTCAAGATCTTCACTACGGCTCGTCCCTCGTCCAAGTCAAGAGCTGCGGCGTGCCATCATCTACTACGTCGTCTGCTGCACTCCGTCCGCAGTACCGTCTTCATCCCGACTATGCCTTCCGCTTTCCGACGGCTCCTGCTCCTGCTTAGTACGTATGCTGTGATTTACTCAAGTTCTTAATCATGTTTTCAGAGATCATGGGTATGTTGTTCGTACTGCTTTGTATGCTAGAGAATTGCATGCTAGGGTTTATTCTCGTCATGTTTAAATCTGTTTGAAATTTAATACTGCAATTGCTTATATTCTCAACAATCCAAAAACCTTATTATATGCAATCTGTTGATTTTACTATGGCTGGATTTGCTGATGCACTGAGGCCAGAAAAGTTTGTTGGTGTGCACTTTAAGAGATGGCAAGTCAAGATTCGTCTCTGGCTGACTATAATGCATGCATGGGAAGCGAGAACTGGCATACCAGAAGTTGAACATTCTCCTAAGGAGAGGAAGAAGTTCACAGATGCTAATAATCTCTTCGTGGGCTGCGTTATCAGTGTTCTTGCTGACCGTCTGGTTGATGTGTACATGCACATAATAGATGCGAAAGAGCTGTGGGATGTATTGGTTGCAAAGAATGATGCGACCGATGCGGGTAGTGAACTGTATACCATGGAAAGTTTTCATGACTACAGGATGGTGAACAACTGTTCTGTGGAGCAGGCTCATGAGATACAGGTCCTTGTGAAGGAACTTGAACTGATAAAGTGTCCTTTACCCGACAAGTTTGTGGATGGGTGCATGATTGCAAAGTTACCCTCTTCATGGAGGAACTTCGCCACTACTCTGAAACACAAGAGACAAAAAAATATCAGTTGAAAACCTGATAGCATCTCTTGATGTGGAGGAGAAGGGTCGGGCTAAGGATGCTTCTGAGAAAGGAGGTGAGGCTCACTCCAGCGCCAATATGGTGCAGAAGAACAAAGGCAAGAACAAAGGGAAGGTTGTCACCAAGCCTAACAAGACAACTATCTTCAAGAAGAAAAAGACTACAAATGCCAAAGGGGCTTTGATTCATATGCGGTGATGGGGGACACTTCGCAAGGGACTGTCCAAACTTTGCAGATCGCAAGGAGAAGGCTAGCAAAGACAAGACTGTCAGCAGGGTGACTGTGAGCAACACTAGAGACGGGTATGGTAATTTACCTACTACTTTTTCAGTATTTCAATCTACTAGCTGGTGGCTTGATATGGGTGCTAATGTTCATGTGTGTGCTGACATCTCTATGTATTCTTCTTACCAGGTCACTCGGGGTTCTTCCGTCCTGATGGGGAATGGGTCACATGCTTATGTTCACGGTGTTGGCACGGTAGATCTGAAGTTTACTTCGGTAAATATCGTGCAGCTGAAGAACGTGCATCATGTCCCTTCTATAAACAAGAATCTCGTGAGTGGCTCCCTTCTATGTAGGGATGGTTTTAAGGTAGTGTTAGAGTCCAATAAATTAGTTGCATCTAAGCATGGACAATTCGTTGGTAAAGGCTATGATAGCCGAGGCTTGTTCCGCTTTTCCCTTTCAGATTTTTGTGATAAGTCGGTGAACCATATTTGCTGTAGCGTTAATGATGATGCGAGTGTTTGTCATTCTCGTTTATGTCACGTTAATTTTTATTTAATTTCTCAGCTTTCCAGCATGTGTTTAATTTCGAATTTCACCATTGCCAAAGGTTCGAAGTGTCATAGTTGTGTGCAATCAAAGCAACCTCGAAAACCTCACAAGTCGGCTGAGGAGAGAAATTTGGTACCTCTAGAACTCATACATTCTGATATCTGCGAGATGAATGGTGTGTTGACAAAAGGTGGAAAGAAATATTTCATGACGTTGATTGATGATGCGACTAGATTCTGCTATGTTTATTTGTTGCAAACTAAGGATGAAGCGTTAGATTACTTTAAAATCTATAAAGCTGAAGTTGAAACTCAACTATAGAGAAAGATCAAATGTCTAAGGTCTGATCGTGGTGGTGAGTATTTTTCCGAAGTCTTTGATGAATTCTGTGAGGAACATGGTGTTATTCATGAGAGGACGTCTCCCTATTCACCCGAATCAAACAGGGTTGCTGAGAGGAAAAATCGCACGCTGACTGACTTGGTTAATGCTATGTTGAACACTGCTGATTTATCTAAGGCATGGTGGGGGGATGCTCTGTTGACTTCGTGTCATGTCTCAGACACCATATGAGATGTGGATTGTAAGAAAATCATCGCTTTCTTATCTGCGTACTTGGGGATGCTTGGCAAAAGTCAATGTGCCCATTAAAAAAAAACGCAAGTTGGGACCTAAAACAGTGGATTGTGTCTTTCTAGGGTATGCTCAACGGAGCATTGCTTATAGATTTTTGGTAGTTAAATCTGAGGTACCTGATATGCATGTTGACACTATTATGGAATCTCGTGATGCAATATTTTTTGAGAATATATTTCCTATGAAAGATATGCATAACATTTCTAGATTTTCTAGTGAGATAACTCATGAATCTATTGCACCTGTTGAGTCTTCATAACAATCTGTTGAGAACGAGGAAATCCTTGAGAAGGATGACAGTGAAGCTCCTAGGAGGAGTAAGAGATAGAGGGTTGCAAAATTCTTTGGTGATGATTTTATTGTGTACCTTGTGGATGATACTCCCACGTCCATTGTAGAGGCATACGCATCTCCTAATGCAGATGATTGGAAAGAAGTTATTCATAACGAGATGGACTCAATTCTATCCAATGGAACTTGGGAATTAACTGAACGACCCTATGGTTGCAAACCAGTTGGTTGTAAATAGGTGTTTAAGAAGAATCTTAGGCCTGATGGTACTATTGAGAAGTACAAGGCTCGACTTGTGGCCAAAGGTTACACACAAAAAGAAGGAGAAGACTTCTTTGGCACTTACTCATCGGTTGCTAGACTGACCACTATTCAAGCACTACTTTTCTTGGTTGTCTCATATGGTCTTATCGTTCATCAGATGGACGTAAAGACAACTTTCCTGAATGGAGAGTTGGATGAGGAGATTTACATGGATCAGTGTTGGTATTTCTTAACGTTCATAGATAAATCCGCAAGCGCACGGAAGATACCGTTGTAGCACTTCACCCAGAGAGTATTCAGAGTATCGTATTTCCACGAGAAACGGAGGTACTAGCCTTCTAACCGGTTCATCCAAGGACAAACAAGAGAAATGTTGGCGAGGATAGAGAGGATTCCTATGACTTTAGAGTTCTGATAAGAAAGGTTCAACCTCTACTAGCTTACTTCGGGCACCGGCTTACTCCTGGTCTGCCAATAGTATCCGGCTATTAGCTCTACGCCAACCCGAATGTGGGGGACTACAAAGGACGAACAGAGCTGTCACCACCTGCCGCCTACCCCGACAGACCGTAGGGAAGGGTAGCAAACAAAGGCGACTAAAAGCCTAGACACCACGTCTACACTATCGATCACTACTTCAAGCCAGACTCCGCCTAAAGACTCAAGTCTATAGGCTAAAAGCAAACGTCCAAAGACGAACGATGAACTCGCAAGCAAGTAAAGAATAAAACTTACTTAACCAAAAGACTCACCACCATAGAAGATCATGAACACTTACGTAAGAAAGAAGCATCCGTCGAGATACAAGTTGGAGAAGAGCGCCAATAGGCCGGCGCCCCTCCAAACTACCCCTCACTCTCTCCCCATTTCTAAGCACTACGGAGGTAGGGCTTCGCCTTGGAGTGGAGCTCTTCTCTTCTCTTGTGGTGTGTTGAATTAGGGGCTCTCCTCCTCCTTATATAGCCCTCCAAGGGTGGATCTTTGTGTGAGCTTCTGAGGTGGTACCATCCGGGGCTGGCGTAGGCAGCGCAGTGGGAGTCTGCAAGCGAAAGTTGGGCCTGTTTGGGCCTAGTAGAGGGTCGGCCGACCCCTTTCTGTGGCCGTTTGGCCCCCTCTTCGGCTAGTGGACTCCTTGTGGGCACCTTGTGTGGGCTATCGGGTGCTCCCCTAAAATTAAGTGGGTTTAGCATGTCATTTGGCCCTTGGATCCTTGTTCCTATCTCTGATTTTGTCGGGAGTGTGTTTTCTCTTGAACATGGGTTGATCTGCTTTGGAATGTGGGCCCTCCAATTCTCGTGCTCGTGTAACATGCTCTAAAATGTATGTTTACCTTTGTTTGAGCACGATTTTTCTCCATATGCAGACATGGTCTCCTGAAAACTATGATTCACCAAAACTTGTGGAAATGATTAGTATTAAACTCCTATCTCTAGTTTGGTGTTTGTTTTGACACTGTTCTCTACAAGAGTTGACGATAAGATATGGTACTTAAGGACCGTCAACAACACCCCCACACTTAGTCCTTTGCTCGTCCTCGAGTAAAGGTTTGGGGACTAAGGTGGTCCATCTCCTCAGTTGGTGTGATGTCTGCATATAAGTTATTCCAAGCCTCACTCTTACTTATGAACTTTTGAAGTGTATACCACGTCATCTTGGGTAGCTGAGGAATGGAACGGATTAGAATCAAGTCCTCCCTACTTCACCTACTCAGATAACTTGGGTTTTTGAAAGATTTTCAAAACAAACATAGACTTGCTCCTCGAATGATTCTCTCAGATCGCTCAAAGTGTTTGGTTCCTCACCAAGGCATTGATTTGCCTCTTTTCATCCTACTTCCAATAAGGCTTTTGTGGAGCTTAGGGTAGGTAATGAAAAGGAGGCGTACTTGCATTGCATATGTTGCAAAGTCAAAAACCGAACCACAGGAGAAAACAAGTCATACAATCCAATCAAGTTGTGCAAGTGTGTGCAAGATGTATGAAAACCTCATTATACATGATCTCTCTCCCTTTTGAAAAGTTTTTAAGAACATGGCTATCTTCATTTTTTTCATATATTTGGACCTTCATGTGTCCAATTCTTTCTTTATATATTTTTTTTCATGTTTGGACCTTCATGTGTCCTTTTTTCTTCTTCTCTTTTTTTTTAGCTCATGTCTCTTTTGTAACAATGGAGAGAGAGATCAACACACATCGTGGAGCTTTTATTTTGTGGGATAAAATGGGTGGATGAGTGAAAATATTTTTGCGCAACTTCCAGTGTACAAGTCGGCATATATGGGTGGAGTGTACGTGATCTTGATCATGAGAGTATGAAAAGATTCTCACAAGGGTCACAAATAATTTGACAAAGCTCAATGCAAAATCCAGTAGCATATGTGTAAGTTTTCAAAAAGATTGACATATGGCTTTGGTAAGAATTTAGTATCATCGAGGAGTCAAGCTATTGATTTTGAATTTTTTGAAAGATAAAGTCCCAAGTTCTTTGCAGAGAGGAGCAAGGTTCCTTTCATCATACCATATCACATTTGTCAACTACTTAGATGACATGCTTTCCATATGATAGATTGTTCATAAGTAACAGGAATATGAGAAAGAAATAAAACATATGCAAGCCAACCAGGGGAAAGGCATGTTCAACACGAGGAGATTGGCAAGGTCTATTGAGTTTAATTTTAGTGATCAAAATGAAATTTGTTTGAACTCAAGAATCAAGGAGTTTGAGGGTAGCGTTGTGCAAACCATCGCTGAAGACGAAGAAGAGGAAGCTGAGGGGAGTCAGAGGCGGTTTGGTCAAACCAAAGGTTCGGCCATTCCCGTCTAGATCCCCTCTGTCATGTTCTTCAGTATGTTGGACCATCTGATGTTGCGCAGCATGTTGGGGGAGATCTTGAATGAGTGGTCATTGAGCTTGAGAGTTCTCCCCCACACTTATGCTTGTACCTGTTTTTATTCTGAAGAAACAAAGGGTGGAAACAAAAACTCTACCGGTTTGAATACCGGGGAGTTCAAATCTTTATTGGCTCAATTTTTTTCGCATAGAAAATGTTAAATCTCCTAACTTTATTTTTATTCTTTTTTTAATTTCCTATTTATTTCTATATTTTTTTATTACGACAGGATGGCACGATGGGTAACTTATCAGGGTGGAATCATGGATCCGGGATGCACGAGGTCTTTATGGTACTTACCTGACAGGTCTTCCCAAGATAGAACCAAATGCAAAGTTACAATGAATGAAACAAAATCTTGCATTTGCTCTTCTTGGTTCCTCGGACATCTTTCTTTTTGTTTGAACCAAGGAGTGTTTGTAGTGGTGTTTGAGTTATTGCACACTGCTCCTTGGTTGCCATTTTATTCGATGCAAGAAGTTAGTGGACAACGAATGCTCGAGAGAATTTTGAAAAGATTTTACTTTTTCCTCGAGATTGTTGCTCACATCCATGTTTAAGGAAGATCAAACTCAAAGATTCAACTAGCATGGATCCCAAAATGCTTGCCAGTATTTTATTTCATTTGTTTATTTTTTTCAAGAGAGACTCTTTTATTTGAGAAAGATTTTTGTTTTTTATTTTTCACCAAATTTTTATCTTTTCAGTATAACTCAAACAAGACCGAGATAGAAACTGTATGAACATAACAAAGGAGCATTTCGCAATGTAGTCAAGGTGAACCTTGACAGGTGATGTGTACCTCCCTTGCATGCAGTGCAATCTTTGTTGGAGTGTGTCCCGGGCCTTGGTTTGTCTCACAAATGAACTAAACTTAAGGACTTACCCGTAAATCTTGAAAATTCTCCTGCAGGGGTTAGTCCACAAAAAATATGCATCCAAAGTCTAAGAAAGTATTAACTCGACGTTTCATTAATCAAACTTGACACCATGTCTAGTTTGATTTAAGAAGGCTATTTAACCTAAGCACCATGCTTAATTTAAAAAGCCTATGGATGTATCTTGAGAATACATCCAAACCAGAGCATACGAACGTAAACAAAGGAAGCAAGATTTTGCGTGATCAAGCTTTGTTGATATGGAGATAAGCAGTGAGCAAAGGATTGGTGAACCTTACCTTCGCATACCTGAGTATTCTTGCCAGCAGCACATGAGGATGGATGATCCAAAATTGCTGCAGTGGTGGTGTGGTCACGTATGATGGTCGAGTGCTCCTCCATTTTATTGTGGACTGTAGCAGAGGAAGGTTCATTGACCACGCCAACTCAGGCATGTGGTACTCATGCCTCGTGTGTGGGAACCATGTTCCTTGGAGGCATGATCCGTTGGCACAATGTTGTAAGATTGGAGATGCAAAGTATGTCTCCTTTTCATGCATCCAAGCATGTACCAATCAGAGTGAAGCAGCAAAGGCCTAGAAGGGAAGCATTCCTTTTTCTTGTATGCGCAGAAACTGCTAGAGCGAAGCTATGCAAAAGCCGGAAGCAGATGAGGTTTATGCCAAGGCTTTGCAAGCGTAAGCGAGAGCAAGGCTGGGTGGAGCCAGGCGGCAGAATGATATCTATCAGGATGCAATGCCATGGCATGGAGGAATGCGTAATGCAGCTTTTCATCCATGTGGATCATGCTGGCTCACTCTTACTCTCATCTTGTTCTTCTCCCCTTCTCTATAATTTTTTTCCATTTCTTTCTCTATCTCTCTCTTTTTCTTCTTCT
Organism: Panicum miliaceum; assembly: GCA_032594955.1. Lineage (NCBI taxonomy): Eukaryota > Viridiplantae > Streptophyta > Magnoliopsida > Poales > Poaceae > Panicum > Panicum miliaceum. The sequence continues at coordinate 12,541,894 of CM064061.1, forward strand.
CTCTATTTTTTCTTCCCTTTCTTCCTTTTTTTCTTTTTTTCATCTCTCTATATTTTTTTTACTTTCCTCTCTTTTTTTCATTTTCTTTCTTAACCATCTTTTTTTTAAAGCAAGCCAGAACCAACACTGAGATGCTCTTTGATGTGACTGGAACTTGCGGCGAGATGCTCACCGACATCCCCCACACTTGGATTGTTGTGTGTCAAGACACCAAGAATCAAGTGTGTGGTGTCGATGTCTCCTTCAGAGTCTGTTCCATCACCAAGGAGGACCAAATGTATAGTTGAGTAGCTCCCATGATCTTGGGCCTTGTATGCCTCTCGTTTTTTTTAATCTCAACCTGAAATGGTTAGCGACCAAAAATACCCGACGGTGCATAGTATCCTAAAAACATGTTCTTGCTTTTATTGAATCAAATGAAACATTGTTAGAAAGGGAAATGAACGTCTGGGCCATCTCCCGGCAGTGCTTTGTTTATGGTCTCAAGCTCGACCATGGAGGAATTCATCCTGCAGCTATCAATGGTGATGTAGGTCCCTGTTTCACCACCATTTGTTGATTTATCATCATTTAAGCTGCAAAGTTAGTGCACAAATACAACTACGAACCCTGCAAAGATATTATGATAAGTAGAACCAAATACAACCATCCTAAAGGGCGTGTATGGAAAACCCTGAGATGATCGTATGACTCGTAGTGCCTTGGCACAAAATGATGAAAGATCGCAGAGATATCAAGGCTGAGCATGAATTTTGTAAAGGATCGGGATGAATTTTCATGCTCATGGAGTGAGTGGCATGATCTCCAGATAGAGCAACTCAAGAACGTTCATAGCCCCATATTGAAAGATGATGTGTAACTCTGTGGGCCATATGAACGATTCCGAGTTTAAGTCATGAGGGAAATGAGTGTCTTTCAACTCATCCCCTCCATAGGTATTAGAGCTTCACGGATCAAAGGAGATTATGGTGGCAAAGCAAACCAACCTAAGCTTCCAATAGAAGTTTATTTGATAGGAAGGGTGAACATAACTTCTATTGGATATCAATCAAAATCAAGGAATAAGATGTGAGTTTTGAATCACTTGATTTGATTGGCATCGATCGATAATCAAGGATGAGGTTGTGAGTTTGTTTCACTTGATTCGATCGATACGGTGTGAGGGTGAATCTTGTAGCCGGATGAGAAAAAGGGTCCCAGGAAGCATGGCTCTAATGACTCACCCTGAAGGGTAGAAAGGTGTGTACGAGGATAACCTTTCGGGGATAGCAGGGGTAGAGGTAGAGATAAAGAAAAGCAAAGGATACGAGGATGATCTTGGTAGTAGGGACGAAGGTAAAAGTAAGAAGAATTTTTTTTGATAAAATACGAGGACAAACTAGGTTCAAAGGCAATACAACAACCGTTCCCCAGCAACGGCGCCAGAAATGCTTGTTGGTATTTCTTAACGTTCACAGACAAATCTGCAAGCGCACGGAAGATACCGTTGTAGCACTTCACCCGGAGAGTATTCAGGGTATCGTATTTCTACGAGAAATGGAGGTACTAGCCTTCTAACTGGTTCATCCAAGGACAAACAAGAGAAATGTTGGCGAGGATAGAGAGGATTCCTATGGCTTTAGAGTTCTGGTAAGAAAGGTTCAACCTCTACTAGCTTACTTCGGGCACCGGCTTACTCCTGGTCTGCCAAGAGTATTCGGCTATTAACTCTACGCCCAACCCGAACGTGGGGGACTACAAAGGACAGACAGGGCTGTCACCAACTGCCGCCAACCCCGACAGACCGTAGGGAAGGGTAGCAAACAAAGGTGACTTCAAGCCTAGACACCACATATACGCTATCGATCACTACTTCAAGCCAGATTCCATCTAAAGACTCAAGTCTATAGGCTAGAAACAAATGTCCAAAGACGAACGATGAACTCGCAAGCAAGTAAAGAATAAAACTTACTTAACCAAAAGACTCGCCACCATAGAAGATCACGAACACTTACTTAAGAAAGAAGCATCCGTCGAGGTACAAGTTGGCGAAGAGTGTCGACAGGCCAGCGCCCCTCCGAACTACCATTCACTCTCTCCCCGTTTCTAAGCACTACGGAGGTAGGGCTTCGCCTTGGAGTGGAGCTCTTCTCTTCTCTTGTGGTGTGTTGAATTAGGGGCTCTCCTCCTCCTTATATAGCCCTCCAAGGGTGGATCTTTGTGTGAGCTTCCGAGGTGGTACCACCGGGGTTGGCGTAGGCAGCGCGGTGGGAGTCTGCAGGCGAAAGTTGGGCCTGTTCGGGCCCAGTAGGGGGTCGGGCAACCCAGGGTGTCGGCCGACCCCTTTCTATGGCCGTTTGGCCCCCTCTTCGGCTAGTGGACTCCTTGTGGGCCCCTTGTGTGGGCTATTGGGTGCTCCCCTGAAGTTAAGTGGGTTTAGCATGTCATTTGGCCCTTGGATCCTTGTTTCTGTCTCCGATTTTGTCGGGGCTGTGATTTCTCTTGGACATGGGCTGATCTGCTTTGGAATGTGGGCCCTCCAATTCTCGTGCTCGTGTAACATGCTCTAAAATGTATGTTTACCTTTGTTTGAGCACGGTTTTACTCCGTATGCAGACATGGTCTCCTGAAAACCATGATTCACCAAAACTTGTAGAAATGATTAGTATTAAACTCCTATCTCTAGTTTGGTGTTTGTTTTGATACTGTTCTCTACAAGAGTTGACGATAAGATATGGTACTTAAGGACCGTCAACAATCAGGCAGATGGATTTGTAGCAAAAGGTCAAGAAAGTAAGGTGTGCAAGACTACAAGTTGTTAAAATCCTTGTATGGTCTAAAACAAGCACCTAAGCAATGGCATGAGAAGTTCGACAGAACCTTGACTTCTGTGGGCTTTGTCATTAACGAGGCTGATAGATGTGTGTACTATCGCTATGGTGGGGGTCATGGAGTTATATTATGTCTGTATGTGCATGACATATAGATTTTTGGGACAAATATTGATGTGATCAATGATGTCAAGTCTTTCTTATCAAAGAGCTTTGATATGAAAGATCTAGGAGAAGCTGATGTGATCCTCAACAGCAAGCTTATTAAGGGCGCGAATGAGATTACTCTTTCACAATCCCATTATGTGGAGAAGATCTTGAGCAGGTTCGGCTACTTGGAAAGCAAGCCATCTCCAACACCTTATGATCAGTGGCGGATGCAGTATTTGAAACTTGGATATTCCTATATCCATATTAAAAGAATAATCCATCTATTGAAGTCAAATATAATTGAAAGCAATACGTTACCGATAATTAAACTTATAGATATAGTTAAATAATAATTAAACAAGTGAATAATTAATCAATAGAACTTACAAAATATTATAACGTTGATCTAATCTTACGATTCTTCATGGTTTGGAAGCGGTTGATGATGTCTTTGTCTTTCAATTGTAGAAAGAACTCCCGCTCAATAAATGTAACCAAGCAATCATTCAAGTATTGATCCCCAATCTTATTTCTCAATTTGTTCTTCACATAATTCATGATAGAAAAGACTCTTTCAACACTTGCAGTTGCCACTGGAAGCACTAGCACTAGTTTTAGAAGCCTATACACAACTGCATGTCTTCCAATCTTGTTTGTCTCAACAAGCTTAACAGAAAGCTCAGAGAGACTTCTCACATTTGCAAATCTTTCATCATTGCGCATATCAGTAATGTACAAATTTAGTTGAGCAGGTAGGTGGAGCAACTCTAACCTTGTGAAATCATTAAGATAAAATCCAGCAAGCTTAATCAATTTGTCTTTGTCAAAAGCAGCAAATAAATTGAGGGGACTGAATGCAGCCATGCAAATAAGCATTTCTGTGGTAACCTCATCAAACCTGTCATCAAGTTCCTGAAGCTGCCTATCGATGACACTTAAGAACATGTCAACACGGAAACGATGGAGATTTTTGATCTTGATAAAGAACCTCCTATCTCTTCCAACAGGCCTGTAGAATGTGTCCATAACAGGAATTTTGATTTTATTCTTGACACAAAATGAGTCCACTCCTTTAATAAAATCCTCCCACCCAATATCTTGCCGCAACGCGTGCAGTTGCAGCTTGGTCAAAGAAATAAGTTCTACTGCATTGATAATATCTTGATCCTTCTTTTGCAATGGATGATTCAAGTCCGCAGTGAACCCTAGTACTGTTTGCATCAAGTGTGCCGTGAACACAAACTCATATGACTTCAATATTGTCAACATTGTTTGTGCCTGTGAGCACTCAACTTTTTGAGAGCGATCATCACCAATCTTTATGAGAACTTTCCGAATTGAAGGATACAAAGAAATAAGATGCATAACAGTTTTATAATGAGATCCCCAACGAGTATCTCCAGGCCTTGCCAAACCCATTTCTTGATTCAAACCCTTTGCAGTTTCAATATCACCCAATTCTAGAGCTTCTACAATGATTTGAGCTTGTGCTTCTCGAAGCATTTGCGTCTTCTTACAAGAATTTCCAATAAGGTTCAATAAAAATCTAACTTGATCAAAGAACCAAACACAGTCTGGATTTTGTTTAGCAACTTCCACAAGAGTTAATTGAAGTTGATGTGCAAAGCAATGAACATAGTAAGCAGATGGACAATCATCCATAATAAGTTTTCTTAGACCATTTGCATGACCCTTCATATTACTAGCTCCATCATAGCCTTGCCCACGTACTATAGACAAGCTCAAAGAATGCTCCATCAATAATTTTTCAATTGCAGTTTTAAGTGTCAAAGAAGTAGTGTTTTCCACATGAACAACACCTAGGAACCTCTCAACCACGCTTCCCTTTTTGTCAACATACCGCAAACAAAGAGCTAGTTGTTCATTTTGGTAAACATCACTAGATTCGTCAGCAAGAATTGCAAAATAATCACCACCAAGGTCTTCCATGAGAAGCTTAGTTGTTTCTTTTGCACAACAATTAGCTATCTCCTTTTTAATTTGTGGAGCAGTCAACTGACAATTCTTTGGGGCATTCTTCAAAACCACCTTTGCCACCTCTTCAAAGTTTTCAGCTAGCATATTTAGTAACTCTAAGAAATTACCCTTGTTAAGTGAACTTTTACTTTCATCATGTCCACGAGAAGCTAAACCTTGGCGTAGAAGGTACTTAGCACATTGAATGGAATAGGATAAACGGGCCATGTACTCAGTCTTGTCCTTATCATTTATCTTAGTAAGCTTACCATTAATTGCTTTCTTAGGTGTAATGAAGGAACTATATCTCTCTAGAGCCATTCTGTGGAAACTAGTCTTGGAACCACAATGTTTACTAATCCTCTTTTTCATATGCCAATTTCTAAAGCCCCCATTCACAAAAGCATCTCCACCGGACATATTAGTTTTATGCTTGAACAAATAACAGACAAAACAGAATGCTGCATCTTTTTCGACACTATATTCAAGCCATGTGAATTCATCAAACCAATTAGGCAAGAAGCGTCGATGCTTACCTCCAATATTCCTTATTGGAAAATCATGATTCCATGGTTGACAAAGTCCTTTTGCAATGTATCCTCTGATGATAGAATTCCATTCATTAACATTGTACCTTTTGATGGGAAGCCTCTTTCCGGGATCATGAGGAAGAAGGTCAATGTCATAAATAGCTTCATCACTTGATTCAAACCATGAGTCATCACCATCTCTGATGGGGGATAAAGTAGAAGGTTCTGTGGTTGCTATGTCAGGCTCATTGCTACCTATCTCAGGTGATATCCCTTCTGTACTTGCTATCTCAGGTTCTGTCACTTCTCTGGTTACTCTATCATGCTGAACACTGGTTACTCTATCATGCTGAACAGATGGATTGGTTTGATTTGGAACTTGGCTCTCATTAGTTACAGGCACAACAGATTGAACGATAAGATCCTGAGGCTGAGTACTAATCCCCACTGAAACTGATTCTGGTTGTGGTACTGATGTAGATTCTAATTCCACCTTCCTTGTCTTTGATGCTCTATCCCACAAAGTCCTCAAATCAACCAATTTGGATTTGTTCTTCATTTTGCAACCTACTAAGCAACTATTACTGCAATAGATAATAGCACTACAAATCAGTAAATTCAGAGATAGATACATGGCAACCTTTCATGTTAAATTGAATGCATCTTAAATGACAACTATATTCTGTATACAGAAAACATGACAAAACATAATTGCTAAGTATAGATTGAAAACAATAGATTTTATACAGTGTCTAAAAACACAAAATCATAGCTTTTATACAGTGTCTAAAAACCAATCTGCGAGGCTGTACACAAGGAATTGGGTGGCCGAACCTTATACTGTGTAACTGCCAATTAGGCCACATAAAGTTCCACTTGGAAATTGTGTGCATCAGTATGGAAAACAATAACTTTACGACAATCACTTATAATTTCATGAATTAAGAAAACAATAACTTTACGACAATCACTTATAATTTCATGAATTAAGACACTAATCGTAAAAAAAGCAGTATGAAAATGCATATATATCATGGACATGACGTATTATGACAAAATTTTAGCAGGACTACAAAGGTCGCCGTATAATAGGAAGCTAAGAGATTATCTAGAAACTTGTGTAGGACAACTCCTCCTATTCACAACTAATGTCTGGCATAATGCACTCTGAACAATAACCCCAAAATAATTAGCAGTAACAATCAACAAGATTAAACAAGTACATTTGTATAATTAAAAAAAGTAAAAAAGAACCATTCAATCTTTTGATAGAACATATCAGCATAGCAGCATGAAAATATTCTTTAATTTCTCTGAACTGAATGTGCACAATGGTATAAATATCCAAGTGCACACCGGAGTTTAGTGATAGTAGGTAATAGGTAATACATACATTGCCCTTGTCGAAATCTCCACCCTGAATCATGAAGTCCCTGATGACACGGTGGAAACTGGACTGAATTTGGACTGAATTTCTGCTTCCTGCAGAGGGTGGAAGAACCAAATCAAAACCACGAATTATCTCCAATCCATCCTATTGTGTACAAACTGAGATAGCACAGGTATACATGAACTGGATGCAACCACAAAACTGCCTACCCCATAGTTCCAGTTAAATGCAGTAGCACATTTGCTTCTTCACACTAATATTGGGTAGAGTGGTAATCATGCATACAACTATAAGATTCAATCAATTTATCAGAGAGAATAATAAACATAAATCATCAATGGTGAACCTAAATTTGCACTTATGTCCCCACAAATTCAAGTCGGTGGCTTCAATTTCACATGACTATTAAATCAAAGACTAATCGAATTTAATAAAATGAATGCCAGGAAATTCCGCATCTAAGGCAGATATATGTTCAAAGCTGCCCTAATGGCCAGGATTGCAGTTTGGCTTCCTTAAACGATAATCTCCCACTCCAGGTACGGAGGAAAACAAAGGAGGAGTTAACCAGAAGCGGTAAAGATGGCACCTTGGGTTCGGCGCTGGCGGATGTGACGAAGCGTGCGCGGCTGTGGGAGGCCGAAGGCGCGAGGCCCCTAGCGGGAGCAGCGTCGGCGGGACGAGAGAGAGAGACCTGATGTTTCAGTCGCCGACGACAATACGAGGCGGAGGCAGCGGCAGCGCGGGTAGACGCAAATCCAGTGCGTACAGCGGCTGGATTAGGTACGACGGCTGAACTTTGCAATTAGGCAACTTCTGTTCCCCTCTGCTCTCCTTCAGTTGTGAGAAATAGAGGGAGTAATAGATCGATTCCAAATCCGAGTTGGATTGATCTCCGCAACAGCAGGCCGATTGATCGAGGGTGGGGGATCACGACGACGCGGGGCGTGGGGCGCAACGGTCACCTGCGACGAGGAGGCGATGGTGGCGGGGGGGGGGGGGGGGGGAGGGGGGCGCAGCGTGCGGCGGCGGATCGGTTTGCGGCGGCGCGTCGTGCGTCAGTGGCGCAGGGTGCGGACGAGGGATGCGGGTGCAGCGTGGGTGCGGACGAGGAATGCGCCTGCGTCTGTTGGGCTGAATCGCGAGTTGGGCTGAATCACTTAACGGGTAGTGGGGCTGAATCTTATAGGAAGGCAGAAAGGAAGAAGAAAGCTAATCTAAGAACTTATATACTCCTAACTAAGCATACAGTCTATACTAAGCACTCATACACATACACATGATTAGGAACGGGCTCTAGGCTCCCAGGCATCACTGGGAAACCGCACAAGATATGGCTAGTGGCCACTAGATCTTAACGGCTATTTTATGCACCTCCTACAGCTACTACACGAACGGGGAGGGTTACGCTGGACGGATAGGGCTGTCACCACCTGCCGCCTACCTCATCTAACCATGGTATAGAGCCGCATCTGGCAACTCTGATTAGCCCAAACACCATGTATACGCTAATAAGCGATACTCTAATGCCCCGCGCGGAGCCCCCACCCTTCGGATGGACAGACATCATACTAGAGCAAACATACGTATACTGGAACCAATGTTGTAGCCTAGATCTCTTACACATCTAATCATGCAAGATATAAGACCTATATATAAACTAAGCATAGCACACACATCTGAATACATAGAACTTATACTATACGAGTACACTAAACTAGAAGATAACTCTATTAAGGAATTTTGAATATTACAAAGGAGAGTAAGACTAAAACTCATACTGAACACTCCTAGGTAAGACTCAGGAACCGAAGAAGAGTCACTTCACCTAAACTCCACTATCCTAAAGACTAAGCAAGAGAGGAACTTGAGAGAGCAACGAGAGGGGTTGCAACTTGTGGTGTGTCTTCTATTGTAGCACCCCCCTCATATTTATAGAGGTGAGTGTGGGGGATGTGCAGTAGCTCCGCGGCGTGCAAATGCCTGAAGCCTCCTCAAACCGACGTAAGGAGCTAATGGGGAAGTGTCACGTCGAAGGAGGTAAGTCGGTGGCCTGCTGGTGGGTCGGCCGATGGTCGGCCGACCTGGGCTCGGCCCAGATCAGGTCCAGGCTGTTCTGGGTGGCTGCTATGTGGGCTCTGGTTGCTCCTGTGCGTGAGTGGACGTTGTCCTAAGTTGGTTGCACACTTTGGTGGGCCCTTCAATCCATGGGAGTCCAAATGGCGCGCTCTGATTGGTCGACGTCACTTGCCTTGGATTGAGGTGCTTGTTTAACACTTGAATTCTGCTCAATTTCCCTACATTGCAAATTCTCCAAGGGGAATCTGGAAATGATATTATCCTAGATAAATATGCAAGTTAAGTATGCTAGTAATCCCAATTTTCTGGTCAAATTGGCGCTCAAAATTGGTTCGTAGCGAGCGTCAACAAGAACCTCCAAGCTGTCCTTTGCTCGTCCCGAGCAAAACAGGACAAACCAGGTTGTTGATCACAAAATTATTAGACTCATTACCTGCTGTCGTGTCAAGTCTGAGGCATAGATGATCTCCTTGAGGATGAGTGATGTTGGCATGAGTACCTCGCCATTGTTACCTTCATCATCTATGGGGCTTATGAGCTTCTCCTCGTCTTGAACTGTTGAGAGTTAGAACAGTCAGATAGAGCGGTGCTTACCTTCCCTTTGTTCAACAATTCATCTGAAGGTTTTCTTTTTGGAGATAGTAAAACAAGACTAAGTTCCTCGAATGATTCATTCGGATCGCTCAATGGTGTATGAGTCCTCTTCAAGGCACTTCTCCCTTCTCATAACGAAAGCTTTTGTGGAGCTCAAGGTACGGAATGGATGAAGCATACCTGCATTTCATATATTGCCAAGACATAGAGTGGATCCATGGAGAAGACTAGTCATATCCCAAGATCAAGAGGTGCATGTGTGTGGGTGAATGGAAGGTATGATTACTCTTTTTGGTTTGTGATCTCTCTCCTCTTTATTTTATTTTTGCATTTTTCTTTAGGCATGGCTATCCCCCTCTTATTCTTTTTTTTCTTTCTCTCTTCTCTTTTTTTTGGGGTCATGCTTCTTTGGCATGCCATCTTTTCTTTTTCTCTCTTTTTTTTCGGGGATGACCAAGCCTAATTTCTTTTTTTAGGGGCGAAATGATGAGAGATCACAAACTTCATGGAGCATTTATTTGGTGGATGGATGGATTTGCTAATTCCCAATGTAGGAATGTCGCAATGAGTGTAATATGTGCATGATCTTGATCAAGAGGATATGAAAAGCATCTCACTAGGGTCACAACAATTTGACAAAGCTCAATGAAATAGCAAGCAACATATGTGTAGGATTTTTCAATGTAAATGACATATGGCTTCGGTAGGACATGGAACATCATTGAGTAACTTGTCTTTCCCTTTTTGAATTTTTGAAAACAAAATACTCCAGATATCATGCTTCACTCAGGACAAGATTATAAAGCTCCATCTTCCATATCTAAACTCACAACAACCTAGACATAGATAAAGCCTGTGCAACCCACAAGATGTTCGGGTTCATGGCACAATGGTTTAAACAGCCAGCAAACTCAAACTTAAGAAACATCATGCTTTAGGATTAAGCAAGATAGACAAGCAAGAGCATAACAATTATTCGTCCTTTCAACTTAGGAAGACTAAGCATTCCTACCATGCATATGGATAAGGAAAATTAAAGCAAAAAATATTTGTTTAGTTTTTTTAGAGTTTTTATATCTTTATTCAAAGCAGTAAAAGGATACAGTTCACTTGGTGGAAGAACTCCAAGCTAGCTCTTGATTTAAGGTCCGATGAGCAGGACCGTCTCCATACCTGTTTTAACTCGAGGTTGAATCGTCCATACCTGGGGAGGATGTCGAGGACGATGACGTCTTCTTCTTTCTCCACACCTTCTTGGTCTTCTTCTTTGTTGATGGTGGTGTGGGAGGCGGATCTTCCGATGGGGACCATGGTTCTGCCCAAAGCCCATTTCCTTCATGGTCTTGATGGATCAAGTACATGTTTTCTTTCTTGGTTTGGAACCTGAATGTCATCTTTCTGCCCATGATTCAGAGATGGATCCTTCCTGTTCCGACATTTATCCGGGCTTTGGTGTCTCTTAGGAATGGTCGCCCGAGAATGAGTGATATCCCCAAGCCTCCATCCATGTCAAGGATTACGAAGTTTGTGGGAATGAACAAGTCCTTGAATTGTACTAAGAGGTTTTCCACGATTCCCTCAGAGTACCGGATCGTCGAATCTGCAAGCTGCACGCACATACAAGTCGGGGACAATGAAGGACATCCAAGATTTTCGAATGTTACCTTGGGCATAATGTTAACATTTGTTCCAAGGTCGCAAAGAGCTTGCTCAAACAGATAGTCGTAGATGGAACAACTGATCACAGGGTATCCTAAAACTTCCACTCTTGGTGCTATTAATTCACCTCGCCGCACCCTGCGTGGGCGTGCAAGATTCCCTACATAGTTAGCAGTAGAAATGCCCTGCGCTGGCTTACCCCAACATGTGCTGATGGCGTTTACGCTTTCTAGGGGAGCCTCGGGTTGCCCTGGGATCTTCCCTGTCTCTGCAGAAGGAACAGCGGCGGCCAGCAAAGCGAGTTGGGATTCAAACATCTTGTTGAAGCTCAGCTGGTTCTTGAGTGTAGAGGAGATGCCATCCATCTTCGCTTGGATAGTCTCCGTGGTCTTGTCGTTGGCGGCAAGCTTCTTTTGAATCGTTTCGTTGGTGTTTGCTTGGCTTAAGACAATATCCCTCTAGAAAGGTTGGTTAGGATTAAACGAATTTGAATTACCATTACCTCCTTGGTAGTAGGGGCGCGATTGGTTCCACCCCTGACCTTCTTGTGGACGAAACCCGTTGTTGTTGTTCATGTACATAACCTCTTCCTGGGTTTCGGGGCAGTCATTCCCGAATGTCAACCGTTCCCATAGACCTCGTTAGTCATACAAGAATCTAAGGCTTGAAATACCTGAGTTGGAGCCTTTTCTTGGGGGCGTTCATCAATCTTGTTGATGAGGAGGTCGAGCTTAGCGGCGATCATGTCCGTCTCTTGACGGAGTGCATGCCTCGCTGGCGAGGTTGGAGAGGTTCACCGTTCCAACCTTGGTTGGACACCATCTTCTTGATCAAAGTTTTGGCCCTGTCAATGGTTAGCAAGAAAAAAGCACCACCTGCAGCAGCGTTTATATGATCATGGGCTATTGGAGTTAGCCCGTTGTAGAAGTTCTGTAGAATGAGCCAAGCGTCCATCCCATGGTGAGGACACGATAGAATGTACTCCATAAGCCGCTCCCAAGCTTCAGTTATCGAATCATTTGACGCATGCTGAAAACTGGAAATCCTCCCCTGAAGAGCGTTGGTTTTACCCTACAAGAAGAACTTCGCGAGGAATGCCTTGGCGCACTCATCCCATGTAGTCACTGCACTTTTGTTGGTGTAGAACCACTGTTTTGCCTTCCGCAGAAGAGAAAATGGAAGCAGACGGAGTCGGATTGCATCCTTCGTGACTTCCTTGATGACAAAAGTGCTGCACAGTTTGAGGAACTGTTGGAGATGTGCATTGGCATCCTCATTGGCCTTGCCACAGAATGGGCTGGCCTGCACCACGTAATGAGACCCGTCTTGATCTCGAAATTCTCAGCTTCAGCATTAACATTTGGCGCGATTGGGACATTGTCGCCCGAAGGAGCTGAGTAATCACGGAGAGTCTTCTGAGCCATAGTCTTGGAAGTTGATGGTGCGATATTGACTGTTTCGCCTGAAAAGAGAGTAATCTGAGGAGGAACGACGCGAGGTCGAACTCTTCTCAAAAGTGACTCCGGATTCTGAGTGAAATTTTATGGCAGATCGAAACCAGTCATACACTACCCTGTCTTCACACAAAAGGGAGAAGACAAAGCCAAGTTAGCTTGTTTAGAAAATTGAATACCATTTTAGAATTTCATCAACCACTTGATCTACTCTTTTAACCAGTACCTTCCCTGGCAACGGCGCCAAAAATGCTTATTGGCATTTCGTAGCGTCATCACTAGGATAGGTGTTTCCCAACAACGGTGCTAGAAATGCCGTGGGGTATTTCTTACGTTACAGAAGGATTCGCAAACGCACGGAATACCGTTGTAGTATTTTACCTGTGAGTACGGGGTCGTATTTATATTTCCGCAGGGAAAGCGGCAGTTATTGGAATAGATTAGTATGTTGATTAGTTCTAGCATGGATATTCTCTTGAATAAACAAGGGTAAGATAATATATGGTAAAGAGGTAGTGTGACACACAAGTTACTCAAGTTCTATCTCTATGCAAAGCTTACAGGAAAGAAGAAAGTAAGAAGAAAGCTAATCTAAGAACTTACGTACTCCTAACTAAGCATACAGTCTATACTAAGCACTCATACACATACACATAATTAGGAACGGGTTCTAGGCTCCCAGGCATCACCGGGAGATCGCACAATATATGGCTAGGTGGCCACTACATCTTCACGGCTATTTTATGCACCTCCTACAACTACTACACGAACGGGGGGGGGGGGGGGGGGGTACGGTGGATGGACACGACTGTCACCACCTGCCGCCTACCTCATCTAACTATGGTATAGAGCCGCATCCAGCAACACTGATTAACTCAGACGCCACGTCTACGCTAATAAGTGTTACTCTAATGCCCCGCGCGGAGCCCCCACCCTTCGTATGGACTGACATCACACTAGAGCAAACATACGTATACTGGAACCAATGTCGTAGCCTAGATGTCTTACCACGTCAAATCATGCAAGATATAAGACCTAGATATAAACTAAGCATACCACACACATCTGAATACATAGAACATATACTATACGAGTACACTAAACTAGAAGATAACTCTATTAAGGAATTTTGAATATTAAAAAGGAGAGTAAGAGTAAAACCCATACCGAACACTCCTAGGTAAGACTCAGGAACCGAAGAAGAGCTACTTCACCTAAACTCCACTATCCTAAAGACTAAGCAAGAGAGGAACTTGAGAGAGCAACTAGAGGGGTTGCAACTTGTGGTGTGTCTTCTATTGTAGCACCCCCCTCATATTTATAGAGGTGAGTGTGGGGGGTGTGCAGCAGCTCCTCGGCGTGCAAATGCCCGAAGCCTCCTCAAACCGACGTAAGGAGCCAATGGAGAAGCGCCACGTCGAAGGAGGTAAGTCGGTGGCCTGCTGGTGGGTCGGCCGACCTAGGTGGGTCGGCCGACCTGGGCTCGGCCCAGATTGGGTCCAGGCTGCTCTGGGTGGCTGCCATATGGGCCCTGGTTGCTCCTGTGCGTAAGTGGACGTTGTCCTAGGTCGGTTGCACGCTTTGGTAGGCCCTTCAATCCATGGGAGTCCAAATGGTGCGCTCAGATTGGTCGACGTAACTTGCCTTGGATTGGGGTGCTTGTTTAACACTTGAATTCCGCTCAATTTCCCTACATTGCAAATTCTCCAAGGGGGATGTGGAAACGATATTATTCTAGATAAATATGCATGTCAAGTATGCTAGTCATCCCAATTTTCTAGTCAAATTCGCGCTCGAAATTGGTCTGTAGCAAGCGTCAACAGATACTACGCAAGAACAAGAAGATCGCTAAGGATCAATTGAGGATCAACGAGGCCCAACATATCTTTTGTTGTGATTAAATTGAGCAGCTTCATGTCAAACCCGGGTTCAGATCATTGGCATGCACTTGATCGGATTATGCGCTATCTGGTAGGTACAACGAGCTATGGGATTCACTATTCTGGGCACCCCGCTATGCTAGATGGATATAGTAATTCGAACTGGATTTCTGATGCAGATGAGCTATATGCCACGAGCTATCATGGAGGTCTTGCAAACAGACCATTTTTACGAGGTCAACCATGGAAGCACTGCTCTAGATACAACCACACTGTTGAGGCAGAGTGGCTGCATGAGCTCTTGATGGACTTGCCGGTGGACGAAAAACTAGTGTCGGCTATCCTTATGAACTGATAGTCAAAGTCAATAGTGCTAACGATAATGCGAAGTCATCAAGACATGTCAAGAGACGACTGAAGTCTGTCAGGAAGTTGAGAAACTCCGGAGTGATAAGTGTGACTTATATTTCAACTGAGAAAAACCTGGCAGATCCCTTTACAAAAGGGCTTTCACGAAATGTGATTGAAAATGCATCGAGGGAGATGGGTATGAGACCCATATAAGTTGCCACAGTAATAACCCAACCTATGTGATCGGAGATCCCGTGAATTAGGACCTGGGAAGAACAAGTTGTTGGTTGATTGAGGAGAGTAAATTTTTAACCCTCTCTATGTGAAGATGCAATACATGAATATGGAGGTTATCTCCACCTCTCCAAGCTATGTGATGGGGGAGAGAAGAGAAACACCACACGCGCGCGCACAGCATGCCTTGCCGGGGCGGGGCGGGGCGAAGGGCGCGGGCGCATGACGTACGGGTGAATGGTCCGCCAAAATCCAGCCCCTCGCATTGCGGGGGCGCGGCTTCCTTTTGCAGTTTTTATTTTTGGTGACTTGGCTCTAAGTCTGCGAGATATGGAAACCTAAATCCTAAACCTAATCGGTTCAGATCGCTAACGCGACGCGATGTCGGTTTGACTTCCCTATATATATGCCCACCGGCCTCCACCAGAAACATATCAAAACCTAGGGTTTTCCCCTCTTCTCGTTGTTGTGCCACCACCGTAGACTTCTCCATCTCGAGCGCCGGCGTGCACCGGCGAACGGGAGAGCAGGTCTCCGGAACCCTTCGCCTTTGGGATCCTGCACCGGGAGAGGGTGAATAAGGTTTTTGGGAAGCGCTCTGCGACTACTCAAGATCTTCATCATGGCTCGTCCCTCGTCCAAGTCAGGAGTTGCGGCGTGCTGTCGTCTACTACGTCGTCTGCTGCACTCCGTGCACAGAACCGTCTTCGTCCCGACTGCGCCATTCCACTTCCCGACGGCTTCTGGTCCTGCTCAGTACGTACGCTGTTATTTACTCCAGTTCTTAATCATATTTTCAGAGATCATAGTTATGTTGTTTGTACTGCTTTGTGCTAGAGAATTACATGCTAGGATTTATTCTCGTTATATTTAAATCTGTTCAAAATTTAATACTGCAATTCTTATATTCTCAGCAAACATGGCCTTCGACTGTGCGAGAGACGACTGCCAGGTCCTCACCCGGAAGGCTCCGGACCTGAGGCTGACAGGCCCCAGCCGCGCCGTTCTGCTGCTGGATCCCGTGACCTTCGTTCGAGGTCGATCTGAAAGTTAGGGACCGCACTGAATCCGAGGACAGACACCTGAGCTTCCTAGCTGCGGCGTTCATGAGCACGCCCCTGTCTGCGTTTGACTCGTGCCTGCGTAGAAGAGCTTACCCCAGCAAGCTTAGCACGCTGAGGTCTACCCTTGGGATCATCGTTCACTCGGTGGAGGCCACGATCAGCGCGCGCGTTAGCGGCGGGTCTTGGCCGGACGGTCTCCGTGCCCGGCTTGCCGCCCGCACGGCCAGTTTAGGTTGCGAGGATGTCGTCTTGCTCGATTCCGGGGAGGGTGAGCTGCCTGTTGTTGGCGACGGCGCCATCGCGCTTGATCGCCGAGTAGCGTCGGTTGAGGTGAGCGGGAGCTGAGCGTTTCTGTCAGGGCGTTGCAGGGTGGTGAGGTCGTTGCGCTCGGAGAGAGGGGGTTCAAGGCAAGAATGGCCGGCAGGAGCAGTGACACTCTTGACGTCGGCTTCTGCCAGGTGGATGTATCTGTTGCCTGGTCGGTTTTTAACGCCTACGAGTAGTAGTGTGTTTGTGTTTCCTCTAAGAATAGTTTTACTGCCATGTAATAATGATATGTAATCTTTACCTATTACTATAGTACGGCCATAAATTTTGATTAGTCATCACCGATGGGTGAACCCGACGCGTATATAATGAGAATCGAACAATTATACTGTAATCTAAACATATTCAATTACATACTACTCCAGTGCCTCCCATCTCACCGCCGGTTCCAAAAGGGTATCACCACCATTTTAGGGGGCGTTGGATTTAAGTTGACGGTGTTGTGTGGGGGGTCATCATCAACGGTTCCAGAACCGGCGGTGATGATGGGGTTCATCACTGCCGGTTCATAAACCATTGGTGATGAGTGTTCATCACAGCCGGTTCAAGACACAAACCGGTGGTGATGCAATCATCATCAATGGTTTGAACCCGTGGTGAAGACATTTTTTCTGTTAAAATAATATTCATATAACAATATTGCACCATTTTTACAGCATATATAATTATAGCGGTAGAATTCAACAAAGGAGCTCAAACACTGGGATTAAACAAAAGTGTCCATACATCAAGGTTAAAACAAAGAGTCCATACATCGAGATTAAAACAAAGAGTTCATGCATACACATTTGATAAGAATGATCGATACGATCTATGCATTACACCTAGAGTATGATGTATTTAGCTCCTGGCTTCACAACGTAGTCCACAAACCAACGTAAAAACACAACAAAATCCCGTATTGAAGAAAACTCATCGTAGAAAAAAAATTAGTCATGATCCGTACGGGGTCTTCGACCATGGCGAACCACGAACATATTGGCTAGCGATTACTTACGTTTACATTGGGATATGCTTGAATTGCTGTATTGTTGTTTACTGATGGTTGTTTATGTTAAAAAAAATGTATCCTAAGTAAAAGGAGTATTTTCACGATAAAAAAACTAGCAACCGGCTGTAAAAATGGACCCCACGCTCCAGGACCAGGAGTTCGTGCATCGCATCTGCTGCATGCATACCATGCTACGAGGCTTGCTAATTAGCGGTCGCTCGCCAAGCTCTTCGAGCGAGCGATTCCCCAACAGAACTTTCCACTTTTGGAAATTTTCAATTCCCGCAACTTTCTACTTTTGGAATATAATAACTTATGTATATAAATTTGACACATACTAACATTTTATTACAGACTATGATTTTAGCATTATTTTCAAGACATATACAGTTTATACGCGTAACTTACACATACAACTTCTAAAAAACATTAGATTTATACGTATAACTTCTTCCTCCTAACTTGTTACATAATAATTTTGTAGCACAATTTTTAGGACGGATATAAATTATACATATAGCTTTTGTTATAACTTAGACTAGAATTTTATTAGACAACTTACGTATATTATATGCACATAAAGAGTCTACATGAGTACAAATGTTAAATGTTACTATGACAAAAAAAACTATTTGAATGGAAAAGGAAAAAATGAAAAAAAAATAAAGAATAAAATTAACCTGTGCTGCCACGGTGCAGGGTGGGTGCAACGTGCGCGGCACGTGGACCCGTCTCTGTCGCTCGCTAGCAGGGCTCGGGACGAGCGACTACTAATTCAGCTCTGCGCCAGCGATTATGTATCGCTTGAGGTGACGGGAATATCAACCCATCACTTGCGGCCCATATGGTCCATGAGCGCGTTCTTCCCATCCTTTTCATCTTCTTCCCGAGCGCGCCGCCGCTGTTCGCCCCCCAACCCTTCCCCAACCCCACCGGCCGGATCCTAACCCGACCGCGCCAGCCACCTTCCATCACCGCTGTCGCCGCCTCCCACCGCCACCACCCATAGTTATTAGGACCGGATCGACCGGTACGACCGGTTAAACCGGGAACCGAAACCTCCGCCGGTTCGATTCAGATAAAAGCACCTGTGCAATCGAATCGTTGAAAACCGATTAGACCGCCCGATTTCATGAAAAAACCGGATGAAATCGGACTCCTGAACCGCGGTTCAATCATTGGACGCAGGCCAATGTGCGTGTGTAGAGGGTGGGAGGCGCTAAAAATGAGTAAAATTGCCTCGAGGTAGAATCAAACTCGAGACCTGCCCCTAGCGATGTTGCTGCACTACCACCAAAGCATATTGTTGCCTATGATAGATTGAAAATATTTAGCCTACTTATATATTGAACCGCTTGGTTCAACAGGTCAGACCAGTTGAACCGTGAACCGATAACACTACCGGTTCAACCTCCGGTCCGATTCTCATAACTATGTCGCCATCATCGTCGACTTCCCCGCCCCGGCGCCGGTCCAACCGCAATCTCCCACCACTCGGCCGGCAGCGCCCCCACCGTTGCACCTCGCCGCCCCCACGCCCGCCTCCTCCACTGGGCTGGCCTGCCGCCGCCGACCCTCCCTCTATAGCCGGCAGTGAGCAGCAGCCCCCTAGCAACCCCGAACCACGAAGCCCTGAACCCTAACCTAGTCCGGTAACGAACGCCGGCGAGCGGCGGCGCAAACGTGAGGAAGAAGACCTCGAGCGGTGGTACGAGAAGGAAGGAGTGGGTTGAAATCGTAATTAGGCCAAAATCGCCTTCGGATGATAGTTTTATGCTTTGTAGTACAAGCGATAGATAGCCAGTGCATGGCATCTCCAGACTCCGGGAGTCCTGATGCGATGCGTGGACGCACCATAGAACGTGACAGCAACGGGTCGGGCCGGCTTTCCGCCCATGGCCGCCGGCCTTTTGGATTACCTGTAGTCGTCACACGTACAGGACTGCAGTCTCCACTCTCCAGGTATAGGCATAACGTACGTACATATCCTAGATGTACGGCACAATGTATTTTAGTGCCAAACCGAAACTTCTGCCACATTGAGATCTGGATGAAAGTGGACGTGCTGTCCCTTTTCACGCCGGGTCTGGTGGTGCAGATGTGTTAGAGCAACTTCAGCAAATCCTCTGAATAGATCCCTATTCCAAGTTTAGAGAGTTAAAAAAAAAGATACACTCCAACGGACCCTCTATTTTAGGGAGGCTTCCAAATTCTCTCCTCCACCCTCTATTCCTAGGGTGTTTCTAGGGAATCCTCTATTATAAGTTAGAATTGAGGGGCTATCGCTGGAGTTGAAGAATATTTCAAAGCCCCTAAAAGATAGTGGCAGCCCCTTTTAACATTTAGAGGGTCTGATTTAGAGACTATTGCTGGAGTTGCTCTTATCCCACGCTTCAGAGGGGTAGGGGGATGTTCAGGTTTGCTCTCTCATTGGCCGGTGATGCCATCAGCACATCTGGATCTCTGAGAAGCTAACTGGAAACTGTGCCCTATCATGAACTCCTTTTTTTATTTTTTTTAAAAAGTTCAACTCTGTTAAATCTTTTACACATTTGTGATCTATTATGAAATATAAGATAAAGAACGCCAGCAGTTCCCAATTTTACTTATCAATGACTGTTGTTTGTGTGTACAATGAAAGAAATGACCCATTGCCTCATCTTCATCTCTACTTATTACAGCAATATTTATCTTGAGTTCCTCTTTTATGTACATACTCCCTCTGTTTTTATTTATATATCATATTAGGTTTGTTCTAAGTTAAATTTGGCAAACTTTGACCAAAGTTATAGGAAAAATAATAACATTTACAATACCAAATTTGTTCCATTGAATCCACCATGAAATATATATGTTGGATAGTATAGTTGTTGCTATATTTTTCTATAGATTTGATCAAAGTTAGTCAAGTTTGATTTAGAACCAAGCTAATACGTCTTGTTTTGTTTAGGGCAAATGTGAGCTTTATTGATTGATTGCGTGCATGGGCCTTGCTCAAGCATATGAAATCCAGCAGGCCGGCCTATTGACCAAATCGGTCAACGAGCTCGTGGCGCAGGTCCCAGATGTTTTAACAATTTTGTTGCTCCCTCCTGCATCGTAAACCCAATCAGCCGGCCTCTTAATTTCAACTCTTGGCTCACGTGTGTTTATTTGCACATGCCATGTATTATTAGTACCATCCTCGCAAAAAAATGTATTATTAGTACCAAAAGGATGACTTGAACCACACGAGACCGGCATAAAAGGAGACGTCCTGACCGCTCCCACGCCGGGCCTGGTAGCGCAGGCTTGTAAGTTGTAACCCTAGCCTTCGGGGGGCAGGAAGGAGTTGGCAGGTTGAGCTCGACCTTCCCCGATGATGAGCTCTCACGGCTGCACTTGACGTTACGCACATGTGGGCATACCGTCCATGCAGCCGGGGGCGTCTCGGCACGCCCTGGATCGACCCGGATCGACGGCTAGCAATCACTCTCGCGAGGTTGTGGTGTTCCTTCCTGTCAACCCCTTCTTTTTTTAATTGTTCCAATTATTATCAAAAATAATTTTCCCTCGACTCTTCAGCATTGTAACAAAGATTTTTTTCGGGCTTATACATGTGTTACATGAACAAAAAAAATAGATTATGTTAGGTCTTAGACAACAAGAGATGAGGTACCGTATTGTATTTTTTTCTCTCTCCTCTCACAGCATTCTAACAAACAGCAGCTGTGTTTGTGTTTCTCACGTGTTACTCAGTTACTCCCATTTTTCTAATGTATGACATCTTGAGACGGAACGAGTACTATGATGTACGTAGATACCTTTAATTTTGCTCGAGTACTAAGTTATGGATCTTGGCGTGTGCTTATTAGATCATAATAGACGAGCAAGCTACCATTCTCTGGTGATGCACGCCTGCTCGGTGCCCTCAGAAGCACAGAAAAGACGCATGCGTACGTCTGTTCAAGGGCTAGAATCTTGAATGATTTTTTGAAAAAAAAAAAGGAGCCAAGTTCGCTCTTCGTTCGAGGATGGGCATGTGGGACCAATGGTTACCACACCGTGAAAAGTACTTGGATCTTTTTCTTGGGGGCTCATCAGGAGGCCATTGCTTTAGTAGACTAACTACCAATAATTTGGGCCCTAAATATCTTATCTTCTTTTATTTCTCTTCCTTTTGTTCTCCGACGATAGCCCATAGCAGCTCATCGATCAGCAACCTCATAAAGTCGTAATGTAGCTTGGATCAACGAGGGGTGATGTTAGTTTTGCGTTCTTTCTACTGTCTACATTGCTTTAGCGAATCGATGCGCCTCCCGGCGTGACTCTGGACCAGACAAGTCAACAGGGCTCCTCGCTAAGAAATGGGCCGGACGCGACGTGAAGCCCAACAATAACAGAACACGGCCCGTTTTTGCTTCCACACCTCCAGGTTGCCGTCCGACCTCTCGCCCGCGGCCGCGGCGTTTGCTGGAGAGGCAAGCATTAATCCCACATCGCCTGGCGAGAGCGGAGCGCGGAGGGAGAGAGTTATAAAAGGAGGGGCAGGGTACCAGAGCAACTCATACCTTTCTCGGCCTTTTGGCTAAGATCAAGTGTAGTATCTGTTCTTATCAGTTTAATATCTGATATGTGGGCCATGTGCCCACTTCGATATTAAATTTATTTTTTGTGGGGGAGGGTCCACCACAGTGGCTTGCCACTGGGGCCCTCGAGTGTCGCCCAGCCGTTGCACTGCTGGCAGGGCCTGGCGCACCCCAACCAAGGCAAAGTAAATTTGTTTCTGGTTGACTTTGGGCTGTATCTGGCGTGCTCGCGTTGAGTAGGCCAAGTCTTTTTCACTGACAACGTGTGAATCAATAAAGAGACATGCATCACCGTCATCTAATTTAGATGACATGGTTAATAATTCGAAAGATAACGAAAAATAATCATCTGGTACAATAACATCACCCCAACATTGAACTAGTATTTTACACAAGGAATGAACACAAAAGTCCAATCCAAGAAGAAAGAACGAAAAAAATTGACATGGACCTACAGCTACAGGCGAGCTCGGGGTGGGCGCAGAGGATGCCCGAGATCCCAGCAGGAGGCCAGAGGGGGTCGGGCTGAGACTCAAAAGGATGTGGTGGTTCCATGCCATTGGCACAGTAGTCACATGTGGTTGATACAAGGAACCCCGCCCCCCCCTCCCCCCCCCCCCCCCCCCCCAAAAAAAAAAAAAGCATGTCATCCAGTACATGCAGGTGTGCCGCTGGCTCACTGCAGCCCAGGTTGCCGTGTCAAGCAGAGCCGCAGGGTGCCAAACCTTGCCGCTCCCATCTTTGGTTCGTCCTCCGAACGACCGTGCGATATTATTGGTTGCCCTGCTAGCTCTGAGCGAAACCGTGCATTGCCAATTTGCCACGCCCAGGTAGCGTGCCACACTAATCGGCAGCAAGCATGAGCCATGCCCAGCAGCCTGGCCGCCCCGGCCACGACGACGCCTGCAGGGAGGAGGAGGAGGGGGAACCGGCAGCCACGGAGACGGTTACGGTCGGGCAGGCTCTGCAGGCGGTGGCGCTGAGCCCGGCCGGAGGCAGGCCGGTGGACCGCGCCGACGCGTCGGCGGTGGAGGCCGCGGAAAGGAGCGCGACGGGGCTGGGCCGCGCCGCCCCCGGCGGCGTCGCGGCCGCGGCACAGCGGGCCAAGGAGGCGAACGAGCACGGAGATGCCGTGACAACGGTCAGGGACGTGCTGGGCGACCCCGCGGCCGTGACGCCGGGCGACAGGGCGGCCACGTGGGTGGACGCCGAGAAGGTCGCGGCCGCCACG
The DNA here is from genome assembly GCA_032594955.1 of Panicum miliaceum. Taxonomy (NCBI): domain Eukaryota; kingdom Viridiplantae; phylum Streptophyta; class Magnoliopsida; order Poales; family Poaceae; genus Panicum; species Panicum miliaceum. Next base: position 12,565,183 of record CM064061.1, read on the forward strand.
GGGAGGGGGGCCGGCGGGATGGGCGAGGTCGCCGACGCGCTGGCGGCGGCCGCGCAGATCAACGAGGGGTCCACGCTGGAGCTGTAAGGCCGGGCGACGCAAAGAACTCCCCGAAGCTGCTAGCTAGCTAGCATCTCTGTCTGTGGACTAAAATAAAACAGTAGCAATTAGTGAAACGTAAACTGATCTGTGATCATCAAGTGAGGGCGGTAGCTCGTCACGTAACATAGCTGGGCGACGGTTTATTGGCCGTGGTTCAACTTTGTTGAGCTTTGAATAATATAGGTAGGGCCATGGGTTGCCTTGCCGTTACCCTGCCAAACTTTAAACGGGTGCGATGTTGCTGTGATTCCCACTCTTTTCTATTATTATTTTTACATTACACTATCATCGAAACTAACCAGTCATAAACTCATAATCCTGTAAATCAATGTCCCGTAAAAAAAGTCATTATGTGACTCAAAATTTATCTCAAAATCTGTCATTGTTACCACGGGACAACACACGACGCCTAGCAGTTTTCTCAGCAAAGAACTCACACCCAACAATCCAAGTCCAAACAGCACGGTGCTCGTTCATTTTCTTCATTAGCCGGCTTGTACAGCCGGTCAGCTGCAGATCAGCACCAGACCAGATTCTCAGGCAAAGAATTCCTGAATCCATACGTCTTACCACAGTTCAACGTATTCATATGAAAATAGAAAAACCTCCGGTATGCCTCGCATCTAGTCAAATTAAAGCATCCAAGGGCACTGCCACCACCCAATACTGCCTCCATCCTAAAATGTAAGGCATGTAAGGCATTTTGCTTTGTCTTAAATTAAAATAGTCTAAGTTTAAGCAAATTTACAGAGAAAAATATTAACATCTAACACAGTAAATTATGAAAATATATTTCATAACGGATCTAATTATTATCATTTGACATTCAAAATATTATTACTCTTTTCTAAAAATTTAGTCAAACAGAACAGTTTGACTTAAGACAAACCAAAATACCTTACATTTCATTACATTTCAGAACGGAGGGGGAGTACATCAGAAATACCCTATTTTATTTTGCTCAGTCTCTTAAATAGCGGACTATAGCAGTGCTACAGCCTCCAGAGAAGGCTACTGCAACATACTACAGCTTGCTATTTTAAACACTGATTTTGCTCATTTTTTATGCCCAAAAATATCAAGAATGCATAAAGCAGTACTACTGCAGGCACTGCAATGTTTGCAGCGCTTACTACTACAACGGCACACTGGACTGGCTCGGTTCTTATTGAAACGGTAATGAACTGCAGCAGAACGCTTTGTTCAAGAGCCGTGCGCGGTCTTCCACTAGCTGCAATTCGCTGAAAGATAATTGCATCGCTGTAGCCAATTCTGGATTGCAGCAACCAAATCGGTTTACATCATGGCGTGTGACTTGGGCCTGCCTGAGCGGGTCCTCCATGGCTCCCGCCTGCCTCAGGACCTGGGCCTGGATGAGGTGCTCCGCCAGCAGGACCAACCAGCTCATCCAACAATTTTTGGAGGACATGCTTTGCAGCAGGGTCGTCCTGTATTTGCAGTATGGAGATACAGACATACAGTTAGTATTCAGTTGCAACTGTCAATCTGGTGTAACTGGAGCAACTGTTGATAAGAGACAGGTGATGAATTGGGAGCAAAACTCACCCTAAGGCAATTATCAAATGTTCCGTTTCTCAGAGCCTCAGGAAGGTGAGTTCGCAGCCCAGCACATGCCCTGCAATCAGGAGGGAAGAGATATACGTCATCGTGTGGGAAGAAATGTACATGCTATCTATTAAGTTGCTACTATGCAAATGACAGCACATACCTGCGATCATCCGTCAGCCTGATGTAGCAGTGGATAACGTGCTTCAGCAACCTGGTGGAGGGCTGTTCAGCTAATGCAACCACCATGTTTGCTAAAACATTGGCTGCCTCAAAGAAACATTCCGGGGTGGCACAGATATGCTGTAGCCCCACTTCATTTAGCATAATCTTTTGGACAATGAAAGTGGCCACCTGCATATGCATCTGGCTCGTTAGTGAATCAAAGCAAGGGTTATTAAATTAGTAGTGTAAATGCCCATTTGCCAAGCCTTGCTGATGAGGCTTACTACTGGATTTACTTCATTCCACCTGCAAAGGGAGACCTAGGCTCCTCTACTCAACTACTTGTGGTTTATGCAGGTGAGATGTCACAAAGAGGTTCACAACATTTATGAGTCCTCTCCTACTGTTCTCAACCTCATTGAAGAGAAATATACATAACACTGTTGACATGTATATTTGCTACTGAAAATAGCAGCAGAAGACAGTTGCTGAAACAACATTACTGAATAGTTTCAGAAGTTCCTTTCGTTAGTCCCATTTTGTACTTAGAAGTTGTAAGGTAATTTTAGGGCTATCTGAGAGAAGCCTAGCCTGGATCAATGATCGTGATGGCAATTGATGACCTTATTGGCTACATCCTAGAACATAGAATGACCAGTAGTCTGCCTCACATAGACAACATGTAAAGTTGTAAACTATATGACATATTGAAAGAGACTAGCATGCCATATCATGCCAAATAGGCTACTCAAGATCTGGATAGCATGCGGATGATAACAAAACGACAGTAGATGACCAATCATCCCAATTAACAAATCCTTAATTATGTATAGCGTGCCAAAAACTACATGACCCATAGCGTGCCAAAATCCACACAAACTTCAGAATGCCAAGCATGCTAAAGAATACGATAGGATAGCATTATGTGACATGGCTGAGCAAATGCAAAAGATGAATGACATACTGTTTTTGAAAGCTCACTGCCTGTCCCCATGATTCTCAAGCACAGAGGAATGACTTCATTTTCCAGCAGGAATTTGACAACTTCAGTATCATCTACCTGCATGTATCACAAGACAGGGAAGTTTCTTTCTCATTAGCAGAAATAGTATTTGTTGAAAACAACAGATGGATCTTGGAAGTGAATTTATCGTTGTTACGGTAACAAGTCCTGTTTTACCAGTAGGAATTGAACATGAGAAATGTTCCCACTGAAAGAAACATAATAAATGTTCCAGAAACAGGCTCGGCCCCGAGCCCCCAAAACCAAGGGGCCCCATCCCAGGTACGTACACATCAGCTGTATAGATGGTAGGGTGACTCAGAAACAGAATTGGCGGCATAACTCCTTCTGTGTACATGCCTCGCGTGCCTTGCGTCTCGTCGGCTCGCCTCCTCGTCGCGTCCCCAACGCCGCAAATCCAGGATACATACGCAAACAAGGTTACACCGGATGTGATCGCAAGAAACGCGGCTTGGTACGGTGCTAGGCAATATCGGAAGACCAAAGTCCGCCGCGGCGAGAGGCAGGGCATCTTGCGTCGCACGCTCTGTCCGCCATCGCTCCTAGTCTCCGGTGGCCGCATGGGGACACGCTCAACTGCGTCCTTGCCCGTGTGACAGGCTTCACGCACAAGCATGCAAGCGCGCTGCCACTCCAGTTCCCGGCCGTATGCACGTGCGCGCTTGTGGCTCCTGATGTCTCTCTCTCTCTCTCTCTCTCTCCCCTGAATCGCTGATCGAGCTTCAGGCCAGCCAAAGCTGATCAGACCCTGGGTACGGTAGCCCTGTTTTTTTCTAGGTCTTAGCATGTATTTGCTTCAACTTAACTCGTATTAGCTTCTGTAGTACACCATTCAATACACTAGTATTATGCTTTACTGGTACTATTGCTTGCTTGCTGTCGCTAGAGTATGGCGCTTCTGCCAATTAATGTGATTGTGAGCTTCTACTACCGATTTCATATGCTTATTTCCATTTTATTTTTCTTTATAAATTTCACAAGATAATTTTTCAATGTTGGTTTACTGGCTGTGAATGAAGTTTTGTCCAAATGGTTTGAGAAATTAAGAGCACAATGATACAAACTAATTGTTATTTAAATTTTTTTACCAAGGGCCCCGCTTTTCTATTTCGCCCCGGGCCCCAAAAATCTCAGGACCGGCCCTGTCCAGAAATCCATAAGCATTCTCAATATGGGGCATGTTGCCATGTGTACCTTCTGAATATCACAATTTACACGGCATTTCTATGGAGCAACAAAGAGACTGTAGATACAGGGCATTTTTTTTTACATTTTTGCCTCATCTTTGTATACTTTTGCAGATGAGCATAATTTAACATATACATTCTTTTCTAGGATTTTGGAATATTCCACATCTGAACAAAATGGAAGCATTCATTGCTAGTAGTAGAATTGCTTTTTCCCATGAATCATTTAATAATAAATTTAGGCACAATTGGGTCTACAGCGTTGCAAAAGTATGAAATTGCCAGAACATTAAAATCGATCATTATTTGATGGACTTAAAATTAAAATGATTTTCTAGAGCACAGTAATAAAATACTAATTATTATGAAATGTAGGATAGTCATGTTTTCAAGAGCCATACAAGACCTTGTTGTTGTTGAAGAGGCACAAAAGGTCTCATTTTCCATTTGCTTGGAATTAATCTGGATGCCCAAACTGAACACTACTAATATCCCCAGGAATGGTTCTAGCGCAACTGCCCAAGGACCTAAATGACACACTTTAACAAGTTTATGGACCCTTATGTGCAGTTTCTAAGTTCATGGACCTAGATGACACTCCACAACAAGTTTAAAGGCAGCCCGTGCATTTTACTCTATATTCTTTTCAATGCTTGTTTCTTCAATGCCTAGATCAACAGCTCCATAATTGTACCATCGAACCTTCAATCACTAAATTCATGTTTCTTAGTCTTGCTGAGTTATCCAGTTTCCTGGCATTGCATTATAGAATGGGTAAAGGTGGTGGAGATGCTAATGAATGAAAAATCAGAACTAGATGGGTTGATGTCCAGTACATTCTGCTCAAAACATTATAAATCATTCAAGAAATTGAGCAGAGGAGACATTAAAGATTTACAGTAAACCTGATTTTAAAAGTTAAATAGTTATCTTTTAATTCCACAGAGAACAGAGATGTGTCTCAATTTCACAGCGATTTACAGTAAACCTGATTTTTAAAGTTAATAGTTATCTTTTACTTCCACAGAGAAAAAAGATATGTCTATATTTCATAGCCAGCCAAAGAAGCTGAGGAATATGAACGTGAATTTTAATTGATGATTGCATAGCATGTTTAGTGAAGCAGATCCAGGCTATTTACTTCCTTAATGAGGCATTGTGATTAACCTTCTCAGGTGTGTATAATCCCAACAATAAATTACCTTAGCAAGAGCACCAAGAACACCAAGGCTAGTAACACGCAGGTACTTGAAAGACTTGGCCTCGCTGGTAGTCTTCAAGAATGGGAACAGGTACAAGGGAATTCCAGCTGCAAAAAAAAAGGACGAAAGGACAGGACAAAGTGAGTAACTAATATCAAGATCTAGAAATTACAAAGTTTACAAGTACTAAACATGTAAAAAAATATATCCAATTATCCACAGTACTCCCTCCACCCAGCAATATAATGTATATTAAGATATAATGTATATTAAGATTCGAAAAGGTCAAGCTTTTGCAAATTTAACCAACAGGTAGTCAAATAATATGCATGTTTAGTGCAGAAAAAGTTGCATCAATACATTCGTATTCAAATAAGATATAAGATGGCGTTTATTCTGTAGCAATTGGCAATATATTGCAATACATTATCGACGGATGGAAAGAGTACTTAAGAATTTTACTATAGCAAGTTAGAAATAACCCAAATGTATAATTGTCAACCACTGCATAATAGTGTCCCTGTGACAAAACCTTGAGAGAACATAGGATGGCTAACATAAAGAGTCAACCACTGCATAATAGTGCCTTCAATGCATTACAGCTTTAACATAAAGAGTCATGCACTTATAGTCATTACCTTCTAAAAAGGGGGTCCTGGTCTCAGGGTGTGCTGCAAGAGTCTGCAACAATTTTTGGCAGGTGTGAACAAAAACATATGATACAAAATGTAATGCTGGAAACTTCAAATGATTAACAACAAACAGAAGAAAAATCCACTATGCTGTACAGTATGTCATGGGATGGTTGCAACCAGCAGCCAACTTTCTGCTATTATCCCCATTTTACCCTAAAACCATACCTGAAGAAGTGCAAGTGCATTGCAGGCTCGGTTCGCTGCACTTGCCAATAATGTTGGGGGTGAAAGTGCAGGGTAGACTGACACAATTTCCTATTTTTCCAAGTAGACAAACATACAAAGTGAGACCAAAAGGCTGACTGACAGATCAATAGAATATTTACTTAAAGTGAAAGAACATATATTAACAAAACTGACAGCCATGAACTCAAGGATTGGATCAACAATGACTGGCCTAACAGACCAATCATGATTACATAAAACGACAGAGTAAGCTCAAAGCTCCTATTCAATCTTGCTCATACTATAAGCAAGCAAAAAAGAGGGCAAGGGTTACTGCATACCTGGAGCACTGCAGCTATTGTGCCAAAAGAGTACCACAACAGTGGAGCCAAATTATTAAGCGTCTCCCTTTTCTGAAAAATAGTTGCAAAAAGAACATTATATACCAAATTTATTGCTTTCGTCAATGATGTGGCATGTTAATGACTGAACATGCTTCAACTATCGTTATAAAAACAATAACAGTATGTAACTCGGGCAATCAGCATGTTAATACACCGTATAGGGCAATAATAGTTTGTTTGACAAATAAGCAGCTCAAATACAGAACTGGAGTGCTAATAAACAGTAAAAGGACTACTGTAGCTCATACAAATGGATGGGCAATCAGCTATCAAATTTATAATTAGTTATAAAGGCATTTCATAATAAACATGCCCAGTCTGCAAACAAACTCTAAATTGCAACTGAAAAGCTGTCCAGTAGATGAGATGGGTCACCAGCACTTCAAAATTTGCTATCATTATTATTTGCAATAAGCTACAACACACAACATCTGAACAAAGAGATATCAAATAATACTCTTAAGTTTCTACTTGCAAACAGTAACACTTCTAGAAAGTGAAGATAAACAACTTACCATACATAAATATGCTTCGACCAGTACATTTGAATATGGCAACTCACTCTACTACTTCTTGGACAAACAAATAAATAAAAGATAAACACTTTTTCAGCCCAATAAAACATGGTGTAAGATACTACACTAGAAGACAATTTACAAAGATCAGATGGGCAGAGTCTGTTGAATCAAGATGTATCATATGAAACTTAAAAAATTAGTGTGAATACAGCAATCCACCTTTGATAAACTTAAAACTAGATCTAAAGCAAAACTCCTGATGAAATCCTACATGCACCAGAACTCCAACTACGGAACAAAATTAAAACGACGCACATAACAATCCCTAAATTCCCGCAATTCCCAAATGGAGAAACAGAAACAATTAATGGATGGATCTAATCGCACAATATAACCATGGATCCTCATGTTAAAATCCGCAAGAGGTTGAACAGTACATCCTTTGCGCACCAAGAATCGATGGCAAAGAACTGCTGTTAAGTTTCCTCAGTTATATGCAACTCCCGTACCCATCATTAAAAATGAACCATCCTAATCCCAGAAATCCACATAGCACCACAAGATGCAGACATTCACCAAAAAGACTTCCAGGCAAGAATCCTCTCTATAGATTAAATAAAAAGGCTAAATCTTTCATCGCGGGGATGTATAATCTGCAGATAAGCAAAGACGCAAGAGGGACCTTGGAGAGCTCAACAAGGGCATTTCCACGCAACTCAGGGTTGCAGAGGTTGAACACAAGCTGCTCCTCCAGCGTCATCTCAATGTCCTGCACCGCCTGCGCCAAGGAGTTGCTGCCTCTTGCCACTTGGGGAGACAGAGGCAAGGCTTTGGGGAGGAGCGGGTTGTGTGCAAGGAAGATGGCAGGTTTTCCGTTTCAAAGAGGCACAGAAAATAAAAGAAGGCTAAAATTGTTGGTCTCAGCGTTCTATTTAAAGACCTTTCTACCCTTTTCCTTTCTTCTTATCAGGTAAAACATAAATACATCCTTATATTTACCCTTCGCTTTTGGGTTTGTTTCTTTAATAGGTTCTGTATGTTTGTTTCTCTGTGCACAGCCTTTTTGGATGGTATAGTGTTTTGGGTATTTAGGATTCTCTTTGGTTTAAGAAATAGGCGGAACGAAATATGTCTCTATGATTTTGGATGCAATCAAGTTTGCATTATGATAATGTCTTTACTGGAGTAGAAGTACCATCACACTATCTATGAGTGCATTAGAAAGATCAGGTCTCTAGCACCTGTTGCTTTATCCCTATAGAAGCTACTAAATACAAAATGCTTCGCGTTACATGATGAAATTGAAAGGGAATGGCATTTACCTTGTCAAATCAAAGGAGAGAGGAGAATGATGCAATAGCAACGTGTATCATCAGTAAGTTTTATGACGTGACAAAAAATGGATTTGATAAGTTTTATGATCAATAAGCAACAACAGATTACATGTGGAGAAGAAAGGTGGTGCTAATGGGGAAATTGCTAGTTTGTTAGGGATGCACAAACTAAATTGGTCAGCGATGGGGATAAATTTTATTTAGATAATTTTATTTATATCTAGAAGAGCTTTATATAATTCCAAATGTTAAGATATTAGAAATAAACAGGTGCTTATGGGTTAGCAAAATAGTATTTATAGCAGAGTTGGAGAATCAAGTCTCTACCAAAAAAAAGGAGTTAAAAAACAACTAGATCTATTCATTTTACAATCATTCAGTAAGCATGTCTACCTCACGATTTCCACATTATATTAAGTGGCCAGGCACTAATATTATCGAATGAGTTGATCACTTACTAGTTAATCAAAGAAGAAAGATATAGAATTACATCGAACATCATCAAAATTGGCAACAGACAGTTTCCGACAGAATCATGCCATCATAAGCAATCTGAGCTTGAAACAACTCAGTGCCGATTACCGTTGATATATTATGCCAAGTGAATAGGAGGGGGATGGAATAGAAAATGTAGAGGAGAAACGAAATTACCTTAGGTAACATGGAAAGGGCATACGCTCTATTTTCTGGATCTAACAGATCAAGGAGAAGAGAATCAACAATTTCCGGGTCTTTGGGATTAGGAACCTCGGCTGCTGACATTTTCAAGTGAGAAAACATATTTGACAATCCTACATTTCTTCTACAATTATGAAATGCAGCATCAATGGGTGATGGGTTTTATACAGCTGTGGCAATAGATGGCGTGCACGAAATAAGCACTAGAGAACTTCACGTGTTTTTTTCACTGGAATCCAAAACGGCCTATGGACTCTATCAACCCCCGGTGCTTTATCTCGGTCGGCTTCCACTTTTATGAGCTGTAGACACATTGTATTAGCTGTAAAGAAAACCAAAAACCCCAAATCTCGCAAAAGGACACCCCGCCATCTAGATCTCGCCCACCGTATTCAACCATGAGTCATTCAGAGGGTAAGTATCAGGCTTACCTGTCCTTTACATGTCATACCTCTGTCATTACGTGAGGACAACGAGCTGGCGCCGTATATGGCCGTTTGCTTATTGTTCATAACTCCATACCATAATACTATGTACGAGTAATAGCACCAGCCTAAGTTGTTGGTAACGTCCACACCCACATTTCGAGCTGGCAGCAATTTTACCCGATTACAGCTCAATGATTCTCCCCCCATATCGTTTAACTCGCTCACGAATCACAGCTGAGGCCAGGGTGTGGATTTTCGAAAGGTGGTTGGTTAGCCATGCGATTTCTAGAAAACAAAATAGGAAATCCTGCTGAAACAGCTGGAGCATCGCAGACTAGTATCCGTTGATCGATGACGAATACGCGTGTTGAAAAATGTGGAAACATTGGTTGAAATATCGACGGGTGATTTGGTAATCCTGCCTCGATCACAGCAGAAGATTTTATTACCTAAAATGGAGCCTCCCCGCCGAGAGGCGCCAAGCCCCGGCGCACGAGGGGCGGGGCTCCTCATCCTCCCCGCCCACTCCGGATCGAGCCGCCCGATGCCGCCGCGTCACTCGACCCTCCGCATCGCGCGACTTGCGCTCGCCGAAACAGACGAAGCCGCTGCCGCCGCCGCGCGCCAACGCAGCGCGACTGGATGGCCGGGTTCCCTCCTCCGCTGGGCTTCCGGCTCACCGGATCGGCAGCACCCGCCGCGAGGCGAGGCCCCGCCCGAGCGCCGCATTCCCGCTGCCGCCCGAGCGCCGTTCGTCTTCCGTGTCGACGGGAGAGGGGGGGTCAGGTCAGATTCTGACACCAACGCACCAGAAACCCAGCCCTTGCCTCGGGACACGTGGGTCCAGCTTGTCTCACTGTCATGTGGGTCATGGTGTGAATCCTTGATGACTCCTGCTGTGCGCCTATGCCGAGGGCACGGTCGTGCGGGCTTACAAGAAAATACATCTCAGCAAAAAAACAAAAAAAACTACCGACCTTGTTACTTTGGGCCTTTGGGCAATTGGGCCCGTGCAAAAGCGCGCACATCAGTGTATACTGTATTTGCGCTCGCAAACCATGAAGCCTTTGGTGCCACGTTGCTGCTGCTGGTGCTGTGCGCGAGCCTGCAAAGAAAAAAATGCCTTTGCCGTTTAAACATTTTGTTAAAAGTACAAAGCAGAGTGCGCAATGAAATTAACAAATGATTCATTGATTGATTGAATGAATGGTGCGATTATACATTTATACATGATGAAAGGGTGTGTCCAAAGGACATATCCTTTGGAGGTTTAGGCCCCTTCATGAAAGGTCATGTATATCCACTAAAAGGTGTCCCTCTATGAAAGGGTGCTACCTAATTGATCACTAACAAACTTATTTCTAACACTTCCCCTTGATCAATTAGCTCCTTGTATGCTTCATGTAATCTTTATTCAATCGTCCTTGATTATTGTATGGGAAAAACTCCTCCAAAAATCATGTAGAAAAAATTTGAGGAGAAACCAAATTGTATATTGATATGCCATTAAAACTCCTTTAAAATCTAGTGGAAAAATAGGAGAAAATGCTATAGCATATATAGATTATTGTCTCATCGCAAAGTTATATGATAAAACCTCGAAAGGAAAAATCAAAAGCAAGTTTGAAGATCAATAACATGATCTGTGGATCATATTCGAATAACTTCCCCCAAAATCCAATGGAAAAAATATGAGGAGGAATAATATGACTTTGATACCTTTTTAAAAACACCTGTAGGGAAAACAGAAGATATGATATTCAATATGCCTTGAATATCACCTTTAAAAACTTCCATGGAAAAAATAGGAGATATGACATATATTCTTGTATTGATATTGCCTCATTAAAACCTTTATGAGAAACCGTTACGAGGAAAAACTCATATAGGGAAAAACTGTATGATGTTTGAATAGGTTATAACTTAAGGAGAGTCTTCCTGAGCCTTGCAAAAATCAGAGTACTTATATGCCAATTTTAGAATTACATTTCTAGAATGTAATTGTTGGTAATAATTTTATGAGCGAATCTCACGAGATTATCTAATAATCTAATTTTGCAAGATCTTTAGCAATGTGTTTAGTAATATTGCATTTCTATAACATTTTATCATCCAAGAAATACAAGTCGCATTATCCTTGTATATAATCTAAGTGATTCGAAGAAGTCATAATTAATCATTCAGTGAAGTTATACAAATCCATGTAATACTTCGGAATGTTAGATGAAGTTACCATTAGAATTTATTTTCATAATTTCAATGGAAATTTTATTACCATAACTTTAGTCAATAATCTGGCAATATGAGGATTAGTTAGCCAGTGTCTATATATCCCACTTTAGTCACATCATGATTTATTCAAAATAAATCAAACCTTTTTGGTACCATTTGATATCTGTGGATATCCTCTTCGACTCCCACCTATTTGGTGTTATTGAGTCATTGCGCTATCTTGAGCTATAGCAAAATCTCTACAAATACAGTATTAGGCCTGTTGCGGTTTGTAAGATACATAAGCGCTTTGTTGGTACTAATGATGTCATCCCACGGTCCTCATAGGAAATGATCCATCTTTAGTGAGTGACTGACTACCAGTGTTGAGGGATATAATTTTCCAAATTTATTTGAATATTGATGTACAATATCAATTCTATATTAGTAAATTGATGTTCCTGCTTAAGTTGTAGACTTAATTATAGTTTGGTTTTACCCAAATTCCATCTCAAAATCCGTCTTAAATGATTGATTGCTTTTCTGTGTGTTGAGATGATAAAATTCATTTCTGAATTTCTTATAGACACACGTATGCAATCATAACAATTGGAGTAATCCTTATATGGAAGCTACTCCCTTGGTTAGTTGTACCACATCAACTCAACCTTTTCAAGTCTCGTGACTTGAGTTATACACAATATATGTTGCGACTTCAATTTTGATTCAGAAACAAAATCCAATGTATATCTAAATCTATCAAATTCATTTGATCTGCCAATGATCGAATAAGCGAACATAATTTTCACACATACCATACGGGTATGTTGCTCACTCTCTACGTGAAAAGTGAAACCATGTACTACAAGTTCTCGCTATTTCACCACCTTGCTTTCACAAAGAATGCAACATGCTATCCTGAATACTTCTCCCAATTTAATGAGAATACTTCTCCTTAATTGTCACCTTTGATTTGACCGATTTGAGTGTTTCAATACTCTGCCTAGGACTTTTGGTCTGGATCCAGCTGAAGGTGTATGAAAATTTTGATGAGTATATGTCGACAATTTGTAGCTTTATATCGTTGATTCGATGGAACCAATATAGCTTGTGAAAATATCCACCCTTCGCAACTCCATCTCATTTCCCATTATTATGGAGTTAGGGTGTTCCATTAACCCAGTGCCTGAATTTATGTGCACAAATACTGGGCGTTTGAATGTTAAACAATATTCATAGGCTTTGGATTTGAATATCCATAAAGTGTCTAATAACATGCATGATGTTGATTCACATTTACTATCCTAGAGGATCTCTACCCTATTAACTTCCATGGAAGCTTCAAATAAGCTATATCATCCCTAATGACCATACTTCTCCCCCTCTTATTTTAACCTGGGAGTTGAGTGACTTTCGCTCTTTCTGGTACATTATCAGTAGAGGTCAGATATGATGACACTTTTGATGAGTAAATGCATTTGGCAGACTACTTGTAATGTGTTACAAATATAAGATGTTCTGGACTATGTTTCAGATATTCTTTGATTCGTACGCGGATTTTAGGGTTGAATTTGTAACACTCACTTTAGATTTCTGGCATTATATATGTGGTATTCATCTCCCCTAATGCCTGGAACTACCCTCAACAGTGTCAGTATACTAGGCTGTGAATTAATCCTTTATGAGCGATCAAAGGTATTTATAAATGACGGATAATAATACCTTCTTACAGATCCTCAATGCCATGAATGTATACTGAGGTGGTGACATTGTTATGTATAAAACATAACCAACACGTGGATGGGAAATATTTGGCCGAGGCCAATCCTCCACGTAGCCGTATGATTGCAGTATAATAAATTTAATATAATGATGCGGTGTGTAAGTCCGCATTTACTAAGATAAATTGCAATTCTATTTCATTGGTCATCAATTAAATTATCTCGATAAGAGATTCAATTAGCCAATAATTAATATGGACATAGCCAACTTTAGTGATATAGTTCCCAAACCAAATAATATTCCATTTGAATGGATTTGATCCCTTGCCTGGGATAATTTGCTCTATTTAAAAGTACGAGCAATGAATTTGGTAAAATTGTGGTGCCTTATGAGTAAGGGACACATATGGAGCTATTTTTAAATGCGTCAATATGCATTTTTAGAATACCAAAATGATCCATTTAATGGCTAAATTAGACCACAATACTAGTCATGAATGCGGTCAAAAAATTGAACAACTCATTGTCTCAAATTTTAAGGTAAGAGGACTTTAAAATCAATTCCCTTTGTAACACATGCGGTGCATATAGAATCTGAGGATTCCGAAAATATGATCTATGACCAATAAAATTAATAATAATTTTTCTTATCATCCCTTATGCAGAATGACCAAGACTATCATGCATAGTATTCTATTCAGATTGAAAAATTATTGTTCACACAACATATAATATGGGATTGATGTATGCATAATACACCCCAAATGATCTGAAAAGAATTTTCTTTTATGAATATTTAGTTTCCCTATTCATTATACCAAGTTAAGTGCTGATATTTCATCATAACTCTTAGTAATATATTTTAATATAAAACTATATAAATGGACATTATGGAAACATATAGCGGTATTATCGAATTTAGATGCATGAGTGCATCCATGATTAATAACTGAATACCCATAACGAGAGTATGATCTCCTTGATCATATTAGCGGTGCAGTACTCCACTAAACAAATTTTCTTTTCAATCTGGTTGGATCCCAAATGAACTTTAGTATGAATTTTAACTCATACAAATATTAATATCATGTACAATTACATGATATATATGATGGACAATATACTACACCTAGTAGTACAATATTCAACTAATGTTAATTCTAGGATAATATAGAGATTTTTGTGGATCTCATTTGTTGAAGTGAGCTTCAACTTATCCCCTTAAACTCGACTATCTCAAACGATTGGAGAAATGATTCAACCAAATTCTCAATTTGGTATGCATGTAAGTCATATAACCACACCTTTGGACAAATGTAAGACATGTCATTACTGACATATGTGTTTTAGAGATCCATTGCTTTGTAAATTACCATTTAACTTAAAATTATGATAAATGATTAAGCAACCAATTTCTTATGTTTAGGCAATATTACATTATTTGTTATCAATTTCAAATGTAAATTGCTAAATTGATGGATCTTGCTCCTTTGAATACTCATCTTTTTAAAAAAATTGAGTAGACAGAACACACTATGTTGCATGTGTGGTTATTTTATGAATGGGTTAGCACTTCTTTTGGGTAGAGATATGGTGACAATGATGTCATAAGTATCCCAATAATATCATTGATATCTAGTTCCTGTACTAGATAATTAATCTCATTCAATGTGTTTTCAAGAAAAAAATCCATTTTTGAAACATTAGTCATGTCCTACATGAGTTGATCATGTATCTAATTAATTTACTTGGATCGTAAATTACATAGCATAAAATATTGATGTGCTTATTTCTTAACCAAGGTGATACTTAATCATAAGTGGACTATCCAATAGCTGACAAGTGACAAAAAGTCACCACTAGTGTTTTGAACACTATTCTACAATGAATAGACGATGCAAGGATCATTGTCAAAACATAGGCTCTGCTTGTTTGAGTTAGATAGTCACCAAAATATATTGCACTATTTTCTGCTATTTAACTAAGCAAAGATGAATGCTTAAAATTTGAATTCAAGATGAGTCTTGAATTAATATTTGCAAAATTTTGTAGATCCAAAATACTAGTTGAACTATAAGTAGTGTATGACCTCATATTTCTGATAGGCGATAAAAGTGCTACTATTATCGAGGTTGAGTAGTATTCACCACCAAGATAATAGTACGTATCATCATGTTCTAATGAATTAACACATCAAAGGTAGTCACCTAAATGGTGTAGACCTTACATTAGTGGACGAGAAACTCGTTGCTATAGGCGCAGTTTGATATCATTGCAATAGATGTCTTAGACTCCACTCACATGTGTTATACTAGTAGGGGGCGGTTATCATGTTGGTGGAGACCTTGTTTAAACTATATTCAAAATTGGGTATGCACGTTGAGGATAGTCACTATATAATAGTTAGATCCCGCAGTAGTATTATGATACTACCTTGTGTATGGCCAATATAAGATATGAATTAAGGTAATCACCGTTATTCCAAACTTTGATATTAGATACACACGTTGAGGATAATTAGTATATATCCCGCAGCAGTACTAAGGTACTACCTTGTGTATGGCCAATATATAAGGTTTTGGAATTTTGTATTGTACAAAATGATGAGGCGACACTTATCTTTTGCATATAATTCCACGTGAGTTAAGCATATTGTTGCATGACATTTGTCAAGCCTTTACTGCTTAGTTTTCATGATTATATAATTCTACTTGAATTAAGCTCATTGGTCATATAACATGATATTTGGTGCTTAATTACGGTGAATTATTATTATTAAATTGCAATAAACAATATATTGCAACAATAATATTGGCGCTAAATGTATATAGAGAATGCACAAGGGCACCCACATTGAACATTTGCCAATGTTCTAGTACTCGATGAGGCTGGAGTATTTATTTACTGAAGTGACTAGTGATTATTATGCCTGATTGGAGCCGCTGCCGTCACGTACTCCCGGCTACCGTGAAGAGCTCTGCGCATAGAGAAGCAGATCGGCGAGGGGAAAACCCGTGCTGCGCTTTGGCGGCTGGAGGCAGGGTCAGCAAATCGCCATCCCCTCTCGCCTGTCGGTGAATGTCGCGGAAGTCTTCTGGTGCCAACATTGGAGTCCAGGATAGCTTGGTGCATCTGTGCAGGCTACATCTTGTTTGCTTGCCCTCCGAAGATGTACTAAAGTCCGAACCTCCATTCTTCGTGCGTTGATGGAAGTACAAGAATGACATGCACGTTGCATAGCAAGGGTGATGTCGTTGATTCTGAGGGCCTTAGTGCTTGATATTTATCCTTGCATGTAGTCATATTAGCGAGCAAGAGTAAGAACGATAGAAAAATAAACTTAAAGAGAGAAATTGATGAGGTCGAGCCGGTGGCCTCTTATTCATTTCTTGTCATGTGTGTGCGAGTGCGACTTGTGTGTTGCCGCGGACACCATGTGGTGACTCCCATCTATCTAGTTCTACTCGTTCATGGCCCGAGTATCAAAATGTTCCCAGCGTGAGTGAAATGGAATGCCGATGCAGAAACGTTGTTAGTGAAGCCAGGAGATGATGATGAAAGATGCGCTCTCATCCGTTTCCATCAACGATCGTTTCCATCAAGATCGTTGATGGCTTGTATGTGCAGAGCAAACGTGGTTGCATGTAGTTCTTTCGTTTCATGTTGAAACGATGACCTACAGATTCTGTTCTTCATCTTTATCTTCAAAATTCTTCCGAATCAGAGCCAAATAAAATAGGCTTCCGTTCTTCTTTTGTGGCCAATTCAGTTCTTTGTTCCTGCGTGTACTCGATTAGCGATGCTTTGGCCAAATAAAATAGGCAGTTGTAGTTTTCTATTCTTCTTTTGTTTTCTCCTGTACTCCTGTTTCCATGGCCTTGCGTCGGTTGCAGTGCCGTGAAGGGGATTGTGGCATCGTCGATGAATGCATGCTGTTCTTGGAGACGTCGTCGCCGGTCTTCGTGCTTCTCTTCGTTGTTGCCACCGGCAAGTGGCCACTGATCTTTCAGTCTTCTTTCTGGCTGAGCGTATCGCGGCGAGCGGCCGTCGTTCATCCGGTCTTCTTCCTCGATCGTCGTGCCCGGCGTGAGCGACGTAGTGGGAGAAGACGCGATGCAGCGGTGAGGCCATTCTCCCTTGCATCGTCTAGAATCGTCGAGGATCAAATCGGCAATCCATTTTTGATCTCCGGCGGCGGAGCATGGTCCTCGTATGCTTCTTTTCCTTCCTTCCAACGCAAGAACTCAGCGGTGAGAAAAATACTGATAACATGTTAAAAGTAGAAAGCAGGGTACGGAATGGAGTGAACAAATAATTTATTAATTGATTGAATGAATGATGTGATTATATATCTATACATGGTGAAAAAAGATATGTCCAAAAAATATATTCTTTGGGGATTTAAACCCCTTCATAAAAGATCATATCTATCCACTCTATATATAAAAAAGATGCTACCTAATTGATCACTAACAAACTTATTTCTAACACGTTTCGACATATACCTACCTCGGGCCAGCATCCGGTTGCAGGAATGCAGGTGTCATGGCGACCGAGCGCACCGTGTCATGCATGCCGACCCGCAAGGAGTGCCAAACCTTTGCCGCTCTCTGGTACGTTCTCAGTCTCAGCCGAACCCACGCCCGCACCCTCGTTCTAGGCGCCCAGACGTGTCACCGCAGCAAGTGAACGTGTAGCAGCGACCCATACGCGATACGCCACCGCACCAAGAATTTATATGCACCACCTGAAGGCCGTGCTTGGGAGCTAGCATAGCGTAGCCGAACCAACCGCGAACTCCTTGCTCTTCCGTTGCGCTCGTGCAACTAGCTAACGTTCGAGTCCGCATCTGATCGATCGGCAGGCGGCAGCAAGAGCCAGCCCCAGCCCGTCCGCGGCGGCGACGTGTACCCGGCGTCCGCCGACCAGCACGAGGCGCGCCGCGAGCGGGCCCGGGTCGTCGGGCGAGGCCACCAGGAGGAGCAGCGCGGCGGCGGCCTGCAGGTCACTGAGACCGACCTCCCCGCCGGCAGGCGCATGGTCACCGCCAGCGCCGGCGGCCAGGTACGTTATGATACCATTACACCATTTTGCTATTGCATACTGGTGGTCGATCTTGACATTTGTTTGGTCCTCGGAACGCCACTCGGACATGAACGAGGGACGGATGATGTAATCGCGTAATATATACTGTACCTCTGTAATATTGTCACGGGTCACGACAGGTCGCTAGACCTGCTGGCTACCTCGAGCTAGTACGTGCGTTTCTTGAATAAAAAAATCGAGCATCATCACCTAAAACCATGCATGAGTGAAAAATGGCATGCCAATGGCTACGTTCGGGCGCCTTTCCGCCGACGGTGACCGCCGAGGAGATGACAATCTGCCGGCGACGTACAGAGCGCTTTCCCGAGACGGTGCTGGCACCCTAGTCTCTCACTTAGATCTACTTCACCAGTGACGGTGAGCACCGGTGCCGGGAACGGGGACGGTCTCAGCAGCCAGTTTGGGCCTGAGGACGAAACTGCCAAACCGAAGGTTGTCGTTACACAAGCCTAGTTGTGGAACCGTGGTGGGTCTCGGCGAGGTTTGCCTCGGCGTGGTTGTCTGGGCCAAGCCCAGAAATTAAAAGGAAGGCACCTGGAAAAAATTAAAAAGATGTGGCCCATGCAGGTCTCGAACCTGCGACCTTCGCGTTATTAGCACGACGCTCTAACCAACTGAGCTAATAGGCCACCTGCTGACATGATCCTTGACATTGAATTCTGTTATCGTTACTCCAACAGCAACTTGCACTCTTCTGATCGAGAGGAGACGAATGCGTGGCGGAGCGCTCGGTACGGCCAGGCACCGCGCGCGCCCTCGAGGAATCAGCCATGGCCAAGGTAACCACCGGCACCATCTCCTCCTGGTCATCTCATCCGCAGCATCCTCTTCCTTCTCTGCGCTCTGCTCTGGCTGGCCTCGACTGACCTCTGCTTCGTTCGAATTCGCAGCAAAAGATCGTGATCAATGGCGACCGACCGGTGCCGGTCCCGGGCGCTGGCGCTGGTGGCGGCCACGGGCGGGGTGGACTCCGTGGCGCTCACCGGCGACGGCAAGGACCAGGTCGTCGTCGTGGGCGAGGGCGTCGACTCCATCAAGCTCACCAGCGCGCTGCGCAGGAAGGTGGGCGGCGCGGAGCTGGTGCAGGTCGGCGAGGACAAGGAGGAGGAGAAGAAGCCGGCGCCGGCCCCCGCCCCCGCCGCCGCGCCCGAGTACTACAGCCAGTGGTACTACCAGTACCACCCCTACCCGCCGCCGCCGCCGCCGCCGCACCTGGCCGGCGCCGTCTACGACCACCGCGCCGCCGGGTACGGCTACTACTCGCGGGCGGACACCTGCTCCATAATGTAAACAGTTACAGAGGGGCTTGGATTGCCGGCTTTGTTTTTTTTTTGTTTAAGAGGTGCTCGTATGTGGTTCAGTACGGCGCCAAAGCTTTTGCGTCTACGGGGTACGCGGTTTCAAGAGCATTTTAGGTTGCTGTTGTGCTAAAAGAAATCCTGTATTTCCTTTTCTTTTACACGCATTTCCACTTGTAATTCAAATGGCGATGCCGGGAAAATCTCTATTCTATCTAATTAGGAAAAGTTCAGGTGAAGTTTGTGTTGTAACTCTCGTGCAATCCTCCAAGTAGCATTAGTTATGTTGATAGAGCACAACGCGAACGGTCAACTGTGTACCGTCCAGCGCCAAGAAATGGAATCTCGGGTCCCAATACTATTTCCCAACTAAAGCAAGCCCATGGTGACAAAAAATTTCACCCTATTCAGTTTTTTTTTTGAAAGATTAATCCTATTCAGTTTGAGATTGAGATCCTCGGCATCTCAAGAGGAACTAGGAAAAAAAAAGGGAATGGAGACGTGTTACCTTAGGATCTGTTGCTCAAACCGAATCATACCAACGTTATGTAAGTTCATAGATTGCTCGAAATGAGATCATCAGCACAACAGCAAACGTTTGGGAAATTGGCTATAGGGATTTTGTGCGGTCAAGCAGAGAGCCCTTCGTTACAAACCATGTCTTTGGCAGGCGGAGAGGCTTTGTGTTTTGCACCTGAGTTTAGGCCCCCATTAGTTTTGGCATAGAGTGCGGAGAAAGAATCTTTCCCGACGGCCCCGGCACAGACTACTATCCAGAAGATGCACGCCTCACTCCTGTCACACGCTGAATCCCAGCACTCCAATCGTTGACTCGGAGAGGTCAACCAACGTCCACGTTCTGTTAGCCATTCACATAGTAGAACAAAACAGAAGTCCGGTCTCTGGACTAATTGGAGCTCGGCTAGTAGCAGCCAACATGAATGCCGATGGAATTTGACTTCGGGTGCCCTGCCGAACAAAATCACGGCGAAGAGCTTCGGCTTCGCTGCTTGGAAACTTCAAAGTTCAGGACGAGCGAGATATGAACAGTACGATTTGTGGGGAAATGCGAGCCTGGAACTCCTCCCCGTAGGCTTGACTTGACCGACAGTTGTCTGGCCGCTCCGACAGTGCTCGCCAAATTCTCGATCCAGGTCAATGGCCGTTTTTGTCAAGGGCGTATCTGAACCTTTCAAAAAAAAAAAACTACAAAAGCGTGTAACCTTTATACACCCAGTTCCGACTCTCCAGACTGATACTACGCTCTGTTTTGTTGACACAATGGCACCCTCATGCCCGGGCGGAAGGGCGTGACAGCCGTGCGGCCGCAAAGGGCCCCATTTTTGGGGCCCAAAATTTGTCCGCAGCCCTCACGATCACACCCATTAGCCAAAAAATTACTAACTAGCTCTTACTCCCTGTGTCCTACAAATAGTGCAAATTTAGTTTTTCAACCAGATTAGTGATGCCGTGATATATTTTTATACCCTCATTTATTTGCCATATGCGGTTAGTTTTGGTATGCAAATTAAATCCGACAATTTAATTAGACAGATAGTTGAGAACCAATCTCTAGGATTGTATTTTTTGTAGATTTTTTTTTAAACATAGGATTGCATTTTTTATGGGACGGGTGGAATATGTTGTTCCTAACTGGCCGGCCTAGATATAACTGACATATATGCTGGATGCGCATCTGATAAAAAGGTCGACGCTAGTTTGCCTTGCCAGTTGTCAGCCCAAATATTAAAGATTTTATTTGAAGGAACACGACACACAAATAAAGTTGTTTAAGTAAAGATTATGCAACTAAGATTATATAGATACTATTCTTGATTTGTTTCGTTTCTATTATGATTGTATTATATTTAATATTTAATTATTCTATTTTACTTATCTATTAGGTCTTACTTTAGAGTTTTGTACGGGCTTCCGATTTATGCCGGCACGGCCCTGGACACCCCTGGCCTTGAGGCCTGGGCACAAGTTACTAGCGGCGCATGACAGCGACAGGTGTTAGCTTCTGGGAAGCGGAGAATGGCGGAACCAGCGCTCCGGGCGGCTGTATCGTCTTCTGCTGGGTGTGAAAGTGCAGGGAGTGTTGTTTTTTTTTGTTTTAGAAAATCATCCAGACCTAAGGAAGGGCATGAGCTGAAAGAAAAAGGTGCTCCTCTTTTTTCTCTTCATTCACCAGTCGCATCCGCACTTGGTGTAACTGTACTAGCACTGCAAACCATGATCCGTAGACCCTAGCTGCTTGATGGAAAAAAAGTGCAGGTGACGCTCGTGTTGCAGCTCTGTTCTCATCTTGCAGGCTAAGGCTATGTTCGAAATGAAAGCGAGCCCATGGCGAGACAAATTCCTCCGGATACGATCGATCTCTGGACTAGTCTCCCCCGGCATGCCTAACCACCGGTGATAACTATAGCCGTGTGCGGCGATGGCCGTGTCTGAATCATCAGGCTAGGCGATGGGATGATTGATAAGCATTTAAGCTAGCGAACAGAACAGGTGTGAGGGAGGGGAAGGCTAATCACAGGGACCTACCGAGATGACAATAAATTTGGGGGACCCTCTTGACGGCGACGAAGCTGTTGCGAAACATTTATTACGGATCAATTATTTTGTTTAGTTAATGATGTTATTAATCATCTAAAGGGCCAACTTCAAAAAGTCTTCCCTAAGGGGTCAACTCCAAGGAACATCGTGCCCTTTGAACTTATATATATATATATATATAATCAATCCCATCAATGAAAATCACTTGACTACTTCTACAACTTTTACGTGCCCTTTGAACTTATATATATATATATATATATATATATATATAATCAATCCCATCAATGAAAATCACTTAGACTACTTCTACAACTTTTATCATTGTCATTCTTTCTTTTACTTTTACTCTACAGGACGTTATCATGCACGTATGCTCTATAACAACGAGCAAAGAAAGAGACCATAAGGCCTAAAACTCCATTCGGTAAGCATGCATTCATGCTATCTCTGTTTCTTAGCAACACAAGGAGGATTCCTTGTTCTTTCTCTCCACGGCCAGCAATGGAACCGGAGACCACGTCGGAGAGGCCACTTCTTCTTCAGACGCCATGGTCGTCGTCCTGCAGGACGCCATGGCCGAAGTGGTCATCGTGGCCGCCGCCTCCGTGGTGGCCGCGGATGGCGCTTGAACGACAGCCGGGGACATTGGATACCTCGCCATCGGAGTCCTCGCCGTCGACGAGGAACCCTGACACCATCACTGAAACCAGGTGAACGGCCTGGCCCCTCAAACAACGGAGGCAGCCCCGCCACCACCGCCTTTGCCACTGCACCAGGCTTCGCCGGAATCACCGCCGGAGTGGCTCACCTGACCTTCACCGGCGGTTCATTGGGGCACACCACCCTTCTTCTCCACGAGCGGGCCCTCCACAGCCGCACCTTCCCCGCCCTTGGCGGCACCGGCTTCGCCGGCCACATCCTCCGGGGCGCACCGTTGTACTTCAACGACGACGGCGGCGCCCACACGACCGCCCTCGGTGGCTGTACCTTCCCCGCCATTGGCAGCGCCAATGCCTCCGCCATCGACGGCCGGCGCTTCTCCACTGGCGGCCACGACCTCCTCGCCCACCATAGCCTTGGCTACATTGCGGCTCATGGACCATGAGAGGCCGGCGGTGACCGCCGGTCGGCCCTCGGCCGACGCACGAGGGCGGGCGCACATGGGGGAAGGGGAGGAAGGCGCGGCGCTGTAGCACCAGCGGCGTCCACCTGCGGCGTTTGGGGCACAGGGGCGGCGGCGGTTCTGGTTGGGACCCTAACTGACCCCCTCATGCTCTTACACAGGCCGTTGGCCAGACCGGCCCAAAACGAGCCGCCAGCCGGCCTGCAGGCCAGGCCGCAACCAAGCCAAGCCGGCCCAAAGCGGCCAAGCCGAGCTGGGCCGCTAGCAAGCCGAACCGGCTGCACAACGCCCCTCTCATTTTACAACAAGGCCCCTAGACTTCTATCTATTTATATATTTAGAATATGCTGCGCTGCATATTTATATTTAAGACCTTGAATTGTTCTGTTTTAGTCCTCAGACTATTCTAAATTTGCATAAGTTTTGTAAATAGCTATCTACACCATTAGGTTCGAATGACAGCACCAATATAATAAGAATGTTATGATTACCGCAGTAATTACATATTATGTGATCCGCAGATCTCACATTGGTTATGAAAATATTATTTTAGAACAATCTTTTCATGTGCTATTCATTTTATTTGTATCTTTACAAATATAACACTTGATTCGTCTTCTATATCATGTAGAAAAATATGCAAAATTAAAATTAAGGTATATAAATTTGAATTTTGAAAATATACAATGTGACCTACGCATAAATTATTTAAGAATTTATTTGCCCTGAGACCATATTTTTAGGCAGCAAGTTACTTGTCCATTACTAAGAGGTCTACATCTTATGATGATTACCTACAATGTGTATACCCAAAATATTGTATACAAGAAAATTTATATAAAATATTACTATCAAGTCATTAATTCCCGCAGGAATACAAACAAAATAGTTAAACAATTATACCTTAAGTTATGTTGCAAGAATCATCTTGACTTAATTAGTTTGCACAAATTTACACACATATATTATTTAATTTACCGCAGTAAATTAATTCTATACATGATCTCTCATGTAAGAATATGGCTCATTTCGTCAATAAATATTTCGCAAAACTTGCAACAGATGGTAGCAACTATCTGACATGGGCTATGGATATGAAAATTATGCTATCAGCAAAAGATTTCATTAATGCAATTAATGAACCTAATCCAAAAACTCCTATTTTAGAAACAACCAAATTTACGACCTTGCATTTTCTATGGCACCATCTTCATTCTGATCTTAAGAATGAATATATGATGGAAGAAGACCCTAAAAATCTTTAGGTTTCACTCAAAGAGAGTTATAATCAGCATCAAGCCACAATCCTGCCAAAGCAAGACGTATGCCATGTCTTATAGACTTCAAAACCTATTGCAGAATACTTTTGCAGTACATAAGATTTGTTCCAAGCTTTAATTCTGCAATCAACCTATAGATAATGCAAAAAAGATTGAAAAGACTTTGTCTACATTTTGCCCCACAAACAGATTATTGCAACAGCAATACTGCCACCATAACTATGCTAAATATTCTGACTTGATATACTACTTACTCCAGACAGAAAAATATGATGGATTCTTAACAAAGAATCATCAGATGTGTCCCGTAGGCGCATGACCTGTGCCTAAAATTCATTTCAATATTCAGAATAATAATAAGAAATTTGTTGGCAAGAAATTTAAACAGAATTTCAAGGGAGAAAGGAACAATAATAGGCAGAATTATAAGGCAAGTAAAGGTCATAACAAAATGGAAAAGCACTTAAAAAGATAACTCTCAAGTTTGTCAAAGGAGTGGTTGTCACAACCACAACACCAAAAGGTGCCACATTCCAAGGCATTTGGTTGAACTATACCAGAATTCTATTGGTAAGCAAGTTCAAGGGGACAAGTTTAAAATTCACTTCACTAATCGACCTACTAACGCCAGTTGCTCTAAAGATGTTCCTACGGAACACAATGATGATGTTCTTACGAATAATTGGAAAATCCCACCGCAGTTGGATAAATTATCAGCACTGACGATATGCTCGTGGATTTGCAATCCAACGACTTGTTTGGAGACATGAACTAGTCTATCTGATCCCCGAAAGATTTAGCTTTATAAGCCATAATCATGTATTATTATATTGTGTGGTACATATGATACTTGATCCATAAAGTATGGATATATACAATCTATGAGTTAAATTTTTCATAATTTACTCACTATAGATTATATTACGGGAACAATCCTAATGGAGGAAAAAATCTATTTAGTGGATAGTTGCACCACTAAAACAACACTCAGGGAAATTAAATATTTCTAAACTCTCAATAAAGAGTAAAGGAATGTCACGACTATCGCAGGCCGCGATGCCATGATTGTTGGTTGAGGTCGAGCCACAATAATTTTCCCTATGGGTACTCAACTAGTAATAGAGGATGCACTCATGTATCTCGACTCAACTCGTACCTATAAAGATATCCGTCCTAATGGTTTCCATATCGAAACACATAATGGCAACAAAGATGAATATCTATTCATCACCAAAATTGGCAGATATGCTAAGCAATTGCTTGAGAAAATTCCTTCACTATCAACTAAATTGTATTTTACATAAATCAAACCCGTACAACATGTTGCATATAAGATAATTTTTCAAAATCTTGATGTCTTCAAGACTTTGCATGATCGTCAAGATCATCCTGGAACTGGGATGATCCGAAAAATTATCGTCAATTCAATAGGTCATCACATGAATTCTTAAATTTCCCAAATATTCAGATTTTGTTAGCACCGCATGTGCCACGGGGAAATTAATCTTAAGACCATCTTATCTTAAGATAAAGGCTGAACCACTAACATTTCTTGAACCCATTCAAGGAGATATTTGTGGTCCTATTCATCCATTAACTAGGCCATTTAGGTACTTCACGGTACTTACTAATGTATCAAAAAGATGATCCCATGTATGTTTGTTATCCACTAGAAACCATGCTTTCGCAAAGTTCATTGCTTAAATTATCAAATTAAGAGCATACTATCCGGATAATTCAATTAAATCCATCAGGATAAATAATGCCGCTGAGTTTTCCTTAAAAGCCTTCAATAACTATTGTATGGCTCTAGGCATTATTGTGGAACATTCCGTACTTTATCTACATATACAAAATGGATTAGCCGAATATCTTATCAAGAGAGTGAATTTAATTGCAAGCCATTATTACAGAATTGTAAATTACCAACATCTTGTTGGCGCATGCGGTCGTACACGTCGTAGACTTAATTCAAATTCATCAAACTGTAATCATACGGTGCCCCCCGTTGCAGTAAGTACGTGGAATCATGGGCTCAGCTAAATATTTCCCATCCGCGTGTCGGTTATGTTTTGCACATACCGATATCACCACCACAGCATACATCCATGGACATTGAGGATCCATATAAGGTATTTATCTGTCATTCATAAAATACTTTAGATCACTCATAAGGGATTAATTTACAAGCCCGCATGCAGACTACATTTTTGAGGAAAATTCCAGGCGTTAGGGGGAGATTAATGCAACAAACATAGAATGCCAGAAATTATAAAAGAGTGTTATCTCATTCAATCCTTATATCCACATACATATAAAGAATATCTGAACCAAAAGTTCAGAACGTATATTTGCAACGCATTGCAAATATCCTACCAAATGCATCTAGTCATCAAACTAATTCCTACGGTTAATGTGCCAGAAAGAGTGAAAAATCACTCAACTCCCATGTCAAAATAAGAAGGGGAGAAGTATGACCACAAACTAGGAATATAGCTTATTACAAGCATCCGCGGAAACAGGGGGAGATATCCTCCAAGATAGTAAATGCAAATCAACATCATAAATATTGTTAGACACTTTATGAATTTAATCAAATCCATAGCCTATGAATATTTAGCTTTCAAAAGTCCAGTATATGTGAATATAAATTAAGGCATTGGGTCAAGGAACGTCCTAATTCTATTATCGTGGGAAATGACATAGAATTCAAAAGGTTAATTTCTCACAAGATATATTGATTTGATCAATCAATAATATTAAGACTACAAATTTGTCGACATATACTCCTATTCAAAAATTGCTATACACCTTCAACTGGATCCAGACCAAAAGTCCTAGGCAGAGTGTTCACAAACACTCAAATTGGGTCAAATCGAAGGTAGCAATTAAGGAGAACTGCCCTCACTTTCAAATGAGAAGTATTATCTATTTCTCACAGTACCTTTCTTTAAGAAAGCAAGGTGGTGAGATAGCGAGAGCTTGTAGCACATGATTTCACGCAGAGACCGTATAACATACCTCATCGTATGTGTGAGAATTATATTTCCATATTCAATTATTGGCAGATCAATTGAATTTAATAGATTTGGATTTATATGTCCCCAGAGGATTTTATATGCTGAATCCAAAAGAAAAAATTGCAATATCATTGTGTACAAGTCACTCTATGACTTAAGATAGTCAAGTTGATTGTGGTACTACTGACTATATATGAGTATCTCCCATAAAAGGCTTACTCTGATAACTATGATCGCTTATGTGTGTTCATAAAGAAATTCCAAATGGAATTTTCATCATCTCAACGCACAAACAACAAGCATTCATTTATGATGGAACTCAAGATGAAATAAAATTGGGTAAACAAAATAGATGTTTAAGTCTTCGACTAAACACACCTATATAAGTTTACCAATATTCAAGTGATATTGTGCATCAATATCCAAATAATATTAGACAATCATATCCATCAACATCTTGTCCATTCAATCCCTAAAAGAAAATGGATTAGACCCTGGGATGAGGAACTTGGTGTCAAAATGTGCTTTTGTATCATACAAATTCCAACAGACCTGGTATTGCTTTTGTAGATACCTTACTAGCTCAAATTAGCGCAACTCCAACAATGTCATACACGTCGGAGTCAAATCAGATATCCGCAGATATCTAAATGGCACTAAAGATCTTGATTTATTATCAAATCAGAACATAACAAAAGTGGGATATTGAGATATTGGCTAACTAATTCCTATATTGCCAGAATATAATCTAATACCAAAGTACTAAAGTTTTATATGAATCATCAAATGGATTCTAATGCAAAACTTTAGCATATCATTCTGAAGCATCAATATAAGACTTCTCTGAATGATAAAATTATAATTCCATTGAATCATTAAATGCTTGCATTGCATAAATGAATGCAGCTTATATAAAGAGCAATATCACAAAACACATTGCTCCTAAATTATTCTATCCTCATGCATTAAAGAAAAATGAAGAGATAGAATCTTGCAAACTAAGTCAAGTGATAATCTTGCAGATTTATTCACTAAGTCCTTACCTACATCATTATTTCAGAAATATATTTTCTGAATTGGTACGAGACGACTTAATAATTTGCAAGTATCAGGGGGAGTAAACCCTTAATATAACATACTTATAATCTTCCGATTATATAAGTTGCAGTCTTTTCCTAATGAGTTTTTCTATCAAGGTTTTTCTCATACATAGGTTTTTAATGAGGCAATACTTTATGTCATATCCCTAATTTTCCCCACTGGGGTTTTTAGAGGGGTATTCGAGACATATCACAAATATCATATTTTCTATTTTCTCTACAGAGTTTTTTAGAAGATATTCAAGATATTATTTCTCCTCAAATTTTTCCCATCGGGTTTTTGGGGGAGATTACTTCAAACATGATCCGCAGATCATACAATTAATTTTCAAACTTGTTTATGAGTTTTTCTCTCAAGGTTTTCTCATATAAAGTTTGCAATCAAGGATATGCCATATTATTTTCTCCTTATATTTTTCCACTGGATTTTAAGAAGTTTTAATGGCATCTCAACACACAAGATGGTCTCTTCTCAAGATTTTTCCCACTGGGTTTTTAGAGTAGTTTTCCACATGATGATCAATCAACGGATGGAGATTACATGAAGCAAATTGATCAAGGGAGAGTGTTGTGAAATATTTATTAGTGATCAATTATTTTATTTAGTTAATGGTGTTATTAGTCATCCAAGGGGCCAACTCCAAGGAGCCTTCCCCAAGAGGCCAACTCCAATGGACATCATGCCCTTTGAGCTTGTATATATATCTAACCAATCCCATCAATAAGAATCACTTGAAAACTTTTACAATCTTATCATTTTCATTCTCTCTTTTACTTTTACTGTGCAACAGAAGCATCCATAAGACCATCAAGCGAGCACGTGTGATGAGCCAGAGTCCTTCTGAAAGCCGTATATACCAGCTGATCGAGGACATGCGGTTGGTGTCGTGTTGACCGTGTCTGACTCCAGCTCGTCCACCAAATAATGAAACTGGCCAGTGCAATGATGTACTCTGCAATGATTAACTGACGTATATTATTCTTTTTTTTTGGCCGGGCATAGAATACTGTTCACGGGACGGAGGTAGCTGGTAGCGCAAGTATTGGCTCTTGGGGAGCACACGTGCAGGATGACAGAATTTGTACACCGTACACTATGCACTGTACACAGTCCAGAGAGACAGAGAGTGTACGTTGTACTAGCAGCGTAGAGGAGCGGTTAGGCAAAAGCTTGGTCACCAACCATTGCAGAAGCTTTGAAAAATTCCTCCGGACTCCAGAGTCAGGAGGGGGCACAGGCGCACAGCTCCTTGGCAAGGAAGGTGGTGCGAGCAAGGAAGCAAGCCGGAGAAAGCAAGCCCGATCGCGTGAAGGAGCGCGTGCTCGCCGCTAACTCGTGCAACGCCCCCAAAGGGGGCACGCACCCTTCCCGGAACGCGGCTTCTTCCAAGCGTCGGGCACGGAGCTTTCCACCCCGGCCGACCCGGTCACCCGTGGCTAGTGGCTACTGCTATATAACACCAGCGCCGCACGGAGCTCTGCTGCAGGCACCGCCAACGGCAACTCAGCAAGGCGATCTCCTCTGGCTAACTCTTCCTCACCGACCTCCTTGGTACTACAGCTCCGAGGCACTGAAGAAGCAAGTTTCCAAGGCGATGGCGCTGGTGGCGGCGGCGGGCGGCGTCGACTCCGTGGCGATCGCCGGCGCCGACAGGGACCAGGTCGTCGTCGTGGGCGAGGGCGTCGACTCCATCCACCTCACATCCGCGCTGCGCAGGAAGGTCGGGCCCGCGCACATCCTGCAGGTCGGCGAGGACAAGAAGCCGCCCGCCGCAACCCCCGTGCCCGACTACTAACCGTGGTGCTACCCGCCGCCGCCGCCGCAGCCGGCCGGCTTCCTCTGCGACCCCTACGGGTACGGCTACCAGACGCGGACGGAGAGCAGCGGCTGCTCCATAATGTAGATTGTACGTAGAGAGAAGGCAACAATCCACGCATACGTACGGGCTAGTATATTGTTGATACAAAGATTGTAGTTTTCTTTTCTTTTCTAGCGGTACTCTAATTTGTACACGGCTATGTGAAACTCTTGGATTTTCTTGCATTGGATTGGAAATGGAGCATATGTCTCATATGAATTCTCTTGAATTTTTACCAGAAAGAAACAATTCATCTTCTATTAGGAGGGTCGATCGGAAAAACAAATCGCGCGTTCTAACTAGTTAAGGATGCAAATTTGCAGTTGATCCTTGTGTGATTGGAAATCAGGGTGACGACATGACAACAATTGGAGCAAGGCTGAACGAAGTCAAACGCTCCTCTTCCGAGTGGTACCCAAATTTAATTTCCTGATTACTAACAAGTGGAGCTCAGCTTATAATTAAAATATGCACATCACTCGCTTTCCAGTGGGCTGTACTCTCTTCATATTGTAAAGTAAGTCGTTTTGGACAAGGTTTAGGTTAAATATTGGAAATATAAATTATAAATAACTTTCAAATTATTGAGCTTGAAAATGTGAAAACCACGTGAATAGAATTGTCTTGAAAAATACTTTCACAAAAATATACATACATCATTTTTTAATAAATATTTTTATAAAAATAAGAAGTCAAAGTTATATTTAAAGACCGTGCTACTATCCTAAACGACTTCCTTTACAGTAAGGAGGGAGTCCTAGTACATCTCAGCATTGAAAACCGCTGACTTGGAAGTCAAGCTCGCTCACCGTCTCGTTAATTGTCGAGCGGAAGGGACAAGTATGCACGTATGACCTAGTAATCCTCCCATGTGCCCTCGACGCTGACACAGCAGGTTACCGATGATTAAATCACATTTACTTGCTACTACTAACTAGATAGACGCACTAAGTATATATATTTACTGCTCCCTCCACCCACAAAGAGTGTAGTTTTAGCATTCAAATTTTATCCTATAAAGAATATTGTTTTAGCTTGTAATGAGATCCATCTAATTAAAGCAATACCAAGTAAAAAAAAACATTGTATAAAAAAATGCATACAACCAATCAATATTAGTAGATGTTACCTCTCTAGTTTCAATACATATGCATTAATTGAGGGTCCAGAAAGTCAAGTAAATAACATTTTCAATCACAATTGCTAGGAGTAATTAGGGGTAACAAGGTTATTTCTTAGGATGAGTAATATGTTTGAATTTTCGAAAACTACACTTATTTTGGAAGGAGGGAGTAGACTCTTTCTGGAGGTAGCTTCTACGTTAATCCGGCCCGCGGAAAGTAAGAAAAATAAATAAATTCTAGAGAAACCTTTAAAAATAGAAACATCAATTTGATGAAGTATAATCCTTATTGATATGGTTGCACTGGATGTATTCTGTCTCGTACAATATCAGATAATTTCCTTCAAAAAAATCAGATAGGTTCTGTTTCAAAAAATTACATAGCCCCGCCAATAAAAAATTGTCGAAGTAACCCTCTAAATCTAGTATATCTAAATAACACATCTCTGCCATTAAAAAAGTAACCTAAAGTAACCCTTGAATCTTCATCAAATTTACCCATTTACTATAATAAAAATAATGTAAAGTAATCCCTAAATTTGCATACAGATTAACTCTCTCTCTCTTATTATAAAAATAATATCCAAAGTACATAATGATATGCTTCTAAGTTACGTGTTAAGCAGAAAATGAGAGAGAAAATAATCAAAATTTGATTAGTTGTGGTTCCTAAATTTATATATGAACTTGTGATGTAGTAATACTCATTGTTGTCAAAATTGATTGCCCGTGCATGAGCATGGGTTGGTGTGCTAATAATGAATATGATT
Source organism: Panicum miliaceum (assembly GCA_032594955.1). Lineage (NCBI taxonomy): Eukaryota > Viridiplantae > Streptophyta > Magnoliopsida > Poales > Poaceae > Panicum > Panicum miliaceum. The sequence goes on from CM064061.1 coordinate 12,597,824, forward strand.
CATTGAGTGCGAGTCCAAATTGATCGTCTTGAAGCTTTATGCATGGTCCGACGCTCAAATGTGGTTGGATCATCACCAAACTAGCTAGGTGGTAATGCTGCAGTAAAATCTCTCGAGGTTGATCGTTGTGAAATCTTGGAGCAAACCGGCTCGCGCCTCATGCTCTTCTACTCCTCGCCTAAAGAACGTGTCCCATGCAAGTAGAAAGACGATGTAGTATCATCAAGTATACCCCCGGCCGCGTGATGGTTGTTTTCGTTCCCGCAACTCATTCCGCACACCTCTCCGCACACCAACAAAATAACTTGGCATGTGAATAAAGAGTAGTGGTGGAAATAAGGGTCCAAGGCACGGCTCTGGTTCCTCCAAACAGCGCTCCAACTTCGATTCTTTTGATGGAGCGGCTTCTCTGATGAAGAAGAAGCCGTTTTGGAAAATCATTTGGTAAAATGGCTCCACCTGTTGGATTGAGATCGTAAAATGTCTAAATTACCCTTTCCTATATTTTTTTATCTTTTTTATCTTTTTCCTTTTTATTTTTTCCGCTCTTTTTTTCTGCCTTCTTTTTTTCGAACCTTTTCTTTTTTTCACTTCTTTTTTTAACTTTTTCTTCTCTTCTTATCTGTTCAGCCGTTCCTTATCCATTCAACCTTGAGCCACGCCGCTGCTCTGCGATGCGCTGCTGCCGCCGCCGCTTGCTGCTCCTCCGCCGCTGGACAGGCGCTCCTGCTCCTCTGCCGGCGCTGCCTCCAGCCGCAAGACGGGTCCGCTACAGCTGGTGTGACCGGTCCGCGTGCTACCGTCGTCGATTGCATTCGCCGCCGCCTTGAGCTGTCCCCTCCGCCACCGTACGCTCCTGCGGCCGGCCGGCCGGCCACCGCCGCGCGCTCCGGCGGCCATCCTGGCCCTCCCTCCGGCCGCTGCAGGCACCTCCGCCCGCCACCTCTCTCTGCTGCAGCGGGCGCCGTCGTCCACGCCGTCGGCCGTCCTCCGCCGTAGGCACCTCCGCCCTACCAAACGGCCTCTAAGTATATGCACCCGTGGAACTGAGCAGGAAGCATCGGAATTAAATAGCCTGAGGAAGAGTAAGTACGTACGATAGCCCGGCCGGACCTTCTTGGTGGTGATGAAGCGTCGTCGCGTGTCAAGCGGGCGACCCGTCAACCAAGTCCGATCGAGAGCAGCAGGCCAGCAGCAGAAGCAGGGGCCCTGCAGCGCGAACGCCCATCCCGCCTTGACCGCCCGAGCCCGTCTTCCAAGTCGTTCTAACCGGACCCGCGCGCTCTGTGGCGCGTTTTCACTGCCGCGACTGCGTGCGGTAACATTGGATCCTCGCGTGCGTCACGATTGTTGATGTACTAGTACAACGTACGTACTCCACCACCTTTTTCACGAGAGGAGGTGTTTTGCAACAATCGGTCCGGTCCGGTCCGGGAACCGGAGCCCGGAATCAGGTGGCTAATCTCCTCGCTCGATCGCTCGCTTTGATGCAGCACAGTGCAGTGTTCTAGAACAGGAGAGTTCCGAAAGAGACCCTGGATCTGAGTCAGGAAGCAGCAGGACAGCAGCTACGGGTTGGAGGGGCGTGCTTGCTCGGCCACCGAGGAGGGCAAGTACTTCACATGCTCCCTTCGCCGCCTGAGGAATCAGCAATGAAGGTGTGCACGAGTCACTTCCTATTCCTCCTATTCGTTCGTTCACCATTGTCGTCTTTCCTGTTCTGATTCCGAATGATTCGGAGCGAGCCGGCCACACTGATCCATCGTCTCGTTTGCCATCCTCCTCCTCCCGCCGCAGCAAAAGATCGTGATCAAGGCGGAGATGCCGTGCGACCGGTGCCGCTCCAAGGCGCTGTCCCTGGTGGCGGCCACGGGCGGGGTCCACTCCGTGGCGGGACCGGTTCGTCGTCGTGGGCGACGGCGTCGACTCCGTCAGGCTCGCCAGCGCGCTGCGCAAGAAGGTCGGGCCGGCGGAGATCGTGCAGCTCGCCTCCCAGGCCAAGGACGAGAAGGCTCCCGCCGCCCCCGCCCCCGCCCCCGGCGTGCCGGCCCAGTACGCGCCAAGCGCGTGGCACGACCAGTACCCGCCGCCGGTGAGCGTCGTGTGCGAGCCCCCCGCCGCCGGGTACGCGTATGGGTACGAGGCGGGGGCCCACGAAAGCTGCTCCGTAATGTAGGGAGCGCAAGAATGGATTGCTCTGTTTTCAAGCGACGGCCGACGGGTAGCACTTCCTATTTTCTTTTTCTTTTTTTTTGCGAAAATAATACTTCCTTTTTTTCGAAGTAGTGACTACTAGAGGGTAGAGTTTTTTTTTTGAGATTACAACTAGAGGGTAGAGTTTTGTTTCTGGAGAAAAAAATCGAAAAGGTGTGGAGTTCTTTGGGTTTTTTTTTGAGGGGTTCTTTGGGTTTTGTTGAATGTTGATCCATCCGTGTTGCCCATAAAACTCCTATTCATGGGCTTGATTCTGTTTCTGAGAAGGGGTTTGATGGGCCCAAGCCCCTGTCTTGTATCCTGGCCCATTTCTGTTAGCATTCCTATCACAGTTTTCCTAGAGAAGGAAATTTTCGTATTCGAGACAAATTCAACCGCAGCAATTGCGCGAGAATCTCGAAAGACCAGAAAGAGTGTGAAAAGCCTCTGGTGTAACGAGGACGAAGTCGAAAATCGCAGAGCGCTGCCGAGTCAGATCGATGCTTCTCCCGATAGTGATAGTAAATTTCGAGGAAGCAGTGCCACGTCGGTTCCAAAACGGAGCTGCCAAAAAGACGCCGTCGATCACCAGCAAACGAAAACAAAAAAATAAATTCAGAGCTCCGGATTTACCCCGCGTCAGAAACATCCGCCGCTTGATATTGTTCTTCAGAAAGTGAGAGGGAAAGAACCAACTGGACACCAACACATCACCTCGATGATTGGCGAATTATTTTTCGCACAATTGCAGGTGATCTGGCGACCGGTGAAGCTGGCTTGACCTGCAGGCACCCCCTGGCTTGACCGTTTCCAACCGCCAACCGGATTTGTTCACCTGTTCGGTCAGCTAGCTGGTCTTACCAACACTCTTGACCTGCACTGCCCGGTCCCTCGCTCCATCCCGGCCGTCCACCAAACCGACCTCCCGCATCGCGTGGCCGGGATCGCCCTGGACGCTCGACACGGTAGCCGCAGCCTGCAAGCCAAAGCCCCCCATGAATTCCTTGCCAGCGAGCTGTCCATCGCCAGGCCGGCGTATACGAGCGCGCGTATAATACTCTCGCAACACCGCGTAAAAATCTCCAACCCTTCCTACCTCCTCGTGTCAAAGATCCAAAGTGCTCCCGTTCACGGCCGGTCTGAAACGCCGTGCTTTTTTTTTTTCAATTGGATTCGTGGGCGGGCGGCACTCTGCTTCGGCGCAAAGGGAAAGCATCCGGTGCAGGAGAAGGCGGCACGCGCTGCCAAGGCAATTACCCTGAAACTAACCCCTGGGCATCTTCTATATAAAAGGCGGGACAGGCGCCCTCCTCCGCTCTCAACAAACCAGCTCGACACCTTGACAGCAATAGCAGCGACCGTGTGCACATCATCGATCGTTCAATTCGCTCATCACTCGACATTCGACAAGAACAGCGGCGGCAGCACAGCATGAGGGTACGCAGACACGCCCTGACAGTTCCATCATCTGCGAGCTAGGCTTCGATTTGATTCAAGGCTTTGACGTTCTTCCTCTTGTTGTTTGTTTGTTGCAGACGGAGATGGTGATCCGGATGCAGGGCGGCTCGGACAAGGGCCAGCAGGGCGCCAGGGCGATGAAGGTGGCGGCGGCGGTGGCCGGGGTGGAGTCGGTGGCGCTGGCGGGGAAGGACAAGAGCCTGCTGCGGGTGGTCGGGGACGGCGTCGACTGCAACGACCTCACCACGCGCCTGCGCCGCAAGGTGGGGCGCGCCGACCTCGTCGAGCTCCGGACACTGCACGGCGCCGCCGGCGCAGGCTACTACGGGTCCCGCGCCAGCAGCGGCCTCGCGCGCGTCGACTCCGGGTACGGGGCGAGCAGCAGCTACGGCGGCGTATCCTACCCCGCGACCACGGCCGGCGGCTACGCGCCCGAGTACTACTACGGCGACCACCAGCCGGCGTCGTCATACGGGTACTACCCGCCGGCGGCGGCGCCCACCGTGGTGCACCACGAGTACTACCCGCCCTCGACCGACCCCAACGGCTGCTCCATCATGTAGTAGGAATCAATACGGTAACGTTTATAGCGTGTAGGATCAGGATGTGCTTGTCTTCTCTCTGTATGTAGATGGTGATGATGACGCTGAGTGTGTGACTGTTTTCTTCTGTGTCCTGCAGTTTCATACTCGAAACAGGGGCTTGTTTTAGCTGCGCCCCTGCTGCCCCGTTTCATTCATTTGTGTAGCCGCATGCTTTGTGGATTGTGAGGATACCGACATGTGAACGCGAGTTTTCTCGCAAAAAAAAAATACTAATAATAAATCAACAGACGTCAGTTCCTGTTGAGACTTGAGATCCGCTTGTCTTGGATGTGTGCTCTTGGTGATGAATCGGTTGTTTTGCTTAGCTGCAGGTGCCGCCACGATCTCTCCTGCTGGATGCTCCTGTCCCTCGCATGTTTATCACGTACATACGCCGCCGAATCAGTGATCCTGCTGCGAATCGAGTCACACACATGTTCCTCTTCGAACTTGGCGTTTCCACGAGAGAGAAAGGTAGGGGCGAAGGGCGGGGCCGAAAGATGCTCAGGTGCCCACACGGAGACAGCAAAAGCAAGCGCGGAGACCGACGGAGCTCGGGTCGTTCAACCATCAACCGCACTAGCTCGATCCGGTTGGATCGGACAGCGTACGCAGATGCGAGAACGGAGTTCCTTTTCCTTCCGACTTCCGTGTCACATCGTACGCGCGAGAAAAAAAGTTTTACCGTATCGTGCGGTCGAGGTGCTCCTGCCCAGTGTGGCCTGCAGGTTGATTTCCAAAGAATCTGGAGGCTCCTTTCTTTTTGAAAAATAAAAGAAAAACACCGAAGCCGAGAGGATAATGGATAACCGCGATGCTCCCATGGCGCGCGCGCCGCCGCGTGCCACCGTCTGCATGCGTCCGCCACGCCGGCGAGGCGGCAGCAGGCTGGCTTGGTTTGACCGACGGCCACCGGCGCCCATGCACGTACCCGTTGCTCCCCCGCTTCCGCTCCCTCGTCCTCCTCCCAGCCGAAGCAGCGCCGACCAGCGGCACACGTGCCGTGCCCTGTGCGGGTTGCACAGCGGGCGGATGGACGGATCCTTGGCCAACCAGGGGGGTAAACGAAAGCAGCAAGTGGACGGTGCGTGCCCCTCTGTCCTGTATAATTTTCAGACCTGACGCGCCGCCCGTCCGCGCGCGCGAGCAGCGCAACTGATCAGAGCACGCGGCGTGGATCGACACGAGGGAACCTGTTCGTGGCTTCGTGCGGAAGGCGTTGCCGCCGTCTCAGATGCTGAAGCCGAAGGCCGGCCGGCTATACATACTTACCTGAACCACGATTAACTCTGCTTTGTGGTTGCATATGTTTTGGATGTGAAATATAAGTGAATTGTTCACTTTTTCCCATCAGCTTAAGTTTTTAGTTTGAATTGGTTGATGCATGCAATTCAATATGTTATCAGAGACAGAAGTCTCGAGTTCGAATCCTGACGGGCGCGATTAAATAAAATAATTACAGCCGACTTCTATTTTCCACGTTTAAGGCTTAGCGGAGTCTACACATGCGGAAGAGTGTTTTCCATCAGCTTAAGCTTTTGATTTGAATTGAATATCGGATACATCGAAAAATAAAGGTACTCCATCCTTTTTCACTAAGCTTGCAATCTCATTTATTTAAGAATGAGAGGCGTACTATATACAGTTTATATAACTGTTAACTGTATATTCTGAAGATTGATGGGCATAAGCACAGATACAGCTGTGGCAGAACCACCTGAATTAATCCGGCTCAAGCGCGCTAACCATCACAACAAGGGAAATCAGGACTAACTCGCACTTCAAACGGAATAATCCACTGGTGTGTCGGATAACCTCCCGATACAACCACGGTTTTTGCCGATCGAAACCACACATACATGTACTCACACGAAGGTGAGCCTAGAGGATACAACATTCCACAAATTTTACACCACAGGGTTCATCACAAATTATTATTACACGGAGTTTCGTACAAAAAGGTACTTCAGAGTTCGAAATAAATGAGTTCTTCAGAGTTCAATGCAGCGGAAAAGATAGCGACAACTACTCGACGATACAGGATGTCTCGATGAAGCCCGTACGAGACATCACTCGGCATCATCACCGTTAGCCGGGGGTGTATCCCATTCCATCGACCACCCAGGAGGAAGGGTACAAGGCCAAGTCAAACTAGCAATCATATCCTCGAAACTTTCACCTGAAAACAAGCCACAAGCAAGGCTTACCCGACTAATGGAACATACTTAGCCGACTCCTATACATGCAAGGTTTTTGGCTTGAGGGGTTTGTTTTGCCGAAAAGCATATATAAGTAGGTCCTTACTTTCAGATTTTAGCTCCCAGTTCTAGCTTTCTTTAACCATTCTAGGTAAGCAACTATCCAATATCATACATGGTGGAAGAATTATTTTGCATCCAACAAGATTAATCATCATCATTGTTCCTCTTCTTACTCTATGTGGTAAAAGGGTCAAGCAGTCTCAATAACCGCGAGAAACGGACGTTTCGAATCGAATTTCTTAACCTTGCAAGGGAAACCTAAACACACGTCACGTGGTTACTCCCAGAGTCACACGTGCAACTTTTCTCCTTTCTTCCTGGGTTGTGGATCAGGGCCACCATCCGAGACTACAGAGCCCGGCTCTGTACCCACCATGTGCGCCCATGGAACCGAAGTTGAGATGGTGGGATGCTGTCCACTTGCCGGTCCGATTAAGTACTTAAGCTTACCGATTACCATATTCTTGACATGTGGTTAGTACGTTCAAAGACTTAACCACCACTACCACACAGTACGGCCTTAGCATTTTTCACTAAACAGACGGGGCCTCAATCATCAACATAAACATCGTACCATAACCCCGTCCGTCGACCTTATGATTGCAGCATGTAGTAAATATTCAACTCCTATATTCTCGCGAGTGACAGGAAATCACTCGACTTTTACCGAGTCCTATTAGCATAGCATTCTATCGAACCTTACATCTAGTATTCAGAGCATGGGTACCTAGGATCATGCAACTAAGTTTTTATCCAACTCCTATAAACTTAATGCACAAGTAAAGTAGAGTAATAAGTTGCATAAGTTTAGGAAAATAGGGTTCATGCTTCGGGGCTTGCCTTCTTGGGTAAAGCTAGCTTGGGGCTCGTCCGAACTTGGGCTCGGATCTTCGAGAGCTTCAGTTAGATTTACTTGAGCTTCACGCTGCTCACTCTCGGACGCGGGCACCAGCTCGTATGTTCCGTCAGCGAGAGTAGTCGATTCTATATGAATGCACAAGTGTAAGTTATAGTGATGGTACAGAACGATTATTTTCCTTCACGATAAAGTTGCAATTCACAAAACATCAATTTGGTTGTGAAATTACTTAGTTGAGATTTCTTTGGGCAATTGTTAAAAAAGTATAACTTAGACTATGAACTTCATTAAACAAGAAGGGGGTTGTGATATATTGGAAACTTAATTTCCTAAGCACAAATGTATTAAACACAACTTCTGGATTAGGTAACTTCTGGTGATGAAATTTTTATTTAGAGTACATTATGCAGAGACAAAAGCACTGTAAAAATTTCAGACATTTTCACGTAACAGAATAATTATGAAAAATATAATACACAGCTACTACTAGAATTTAGTTATTTTTATACAGGACAAACCATGCAAATATTGACATCAAAAAATTTACAGGAAAATAATCTATCCATATGTGTGTTGCTGTAAATTGTTTAGATTTTACTGTGCAAATACAAAGCATAATAAATAGGACAAGATACACCTAGTTTAATAAAGATTAATTTCTACAGAATGTTTTATAGTGTTTCTGTATATGAAACTTTGTACACAGAAAGAGTTACTCTAAAGTGTTCTAAAATGAAAACTTGAACATTTTCCAAGCTTAGAAACTAATTATTTGAATTAGTGCAATTTTTTCTACCACAAAATTATATAAATAGGTTACAGAAATGAAAAAGGTTCTAAACTTTTTCTGTGGTATTTAGGCCTTAATACAACAGTTCTGAAAAAGTTTGATCACATGAATCACAATATAACCAGTTACAAATTAGTTTTATTACTTCATGCCATAAACAAGGTTTATTAAGAAGTTTAGCTAGAAATAGGTTCTGGTCCTAATATTTTTACACTGGCCTACAAAACAAGCAACCAAACTACTTTTAAATTTTCAGGTTTAGACTTTGCCTACAACAGGGGGTACATTTAAAGTCTATTAAACCTTCCGTTTAATTTATATCAAGATTTAGCAAGCAACTGAAGAAAAGCATGTAACAAAAGTTGTAGAATTTCATCTAAAGATTCCAGAACAGTTGAGTTTGTATTTTTTTCGATTTTTTTACGATTTTACATGAATTTTACAAGTTCGCTGATTGTGAATCTAGGGTTAAAACGTTCTTTTACAGAGGGGTCCCTGGAAACTTGCGTGCAGGCTATTTTAAAGATTTCAATCGATGCAATTGGGTCCCTGGGCGGCGCTGGCATGGCGGCCGGCCAGATTCCGGCGAGGGGGCTTGTCGGCGGCGAGGGGAAAAGGATCGGGGAGATCCAGGGAGGTGAGAGCTACCTCGGGATGGCCTTGGTCGAAGTTGGGGGTGGCCGGAGGTGGCTCGTCGGCGTGGAGCAGAGGGGCGGCGGTGGGGCGGAATGTCGGTGACGGAGCTCCGGCGAGGAGGGGAGGGTAGGGGCTGGTCGATGAGCTTCGCGGCGTCGAGGGGAACCCGTTTTGAAGCTTGTCTTGGACGGAGGAGCTTCGGCGTGGGTTGTCCACGGAGCAGCAAGGAGCGGCGGCGGCGCGGGCGGCGCTGGCGGTGCTTCGGCGGTTCTGGGCGACGATGGGTGGGGCAGTGAGCTGCGTGGGGTGCTGTGGTGGTGGTGGAAGACTCGGCTCTGGCAAGGGGTGGCCGGAGAGGTGAGCTCCACGGTGAGCTGGGCACGACGGCGGTAATGGTGGCGGCGGCGGTGTTCTGGTGTCTGGGCGTGCGAGGGGGAACTTAGTGCGGCCTTTTGTAGTCAGCAGAGAGGCGGGAGGAGGGGCGGAACTGGACTGCGAGGCGCGGTCGCGGGCGGCACAACAGGGGCGCGTTACTGGTCGCGGCGGGCAGTGAACAGAGCCGGCGCGGCATGCGGCAGGCGCGGGCAGGGGATTGGGTGCTGAGGATTTGGCGTGTGGAGGTGGAGATCACGCAGCGCGCGGGTTGGGCGACGAGCTGCAGCAGCTATCCTGCCGGGCGGCGAGCGTGGCGACTGGCGGGACGCGGCGGAGACATGGGGGCACAACGCGACTTGCCCATTGGGTGCGGCGGGCGGCGAGCAGGGGCGCGCGGCGCCGGCGCGCGCGTGGCGTGCGCGGACTGGGGAGGAACGCGGCATGTGGGCGCGCGTGCGGGTGCGGCCAGGCATTGGCTTGGCGCCTAGCGCTATCAGGCATCGCCGGCCAAGTGGCCTGTGGCGACTGCGCGGCGGGCGAGGGTCGGGCGAAGCGTGGACCGCAGCGAAGCCGAGGGTCGGGCGAACGTAGGGTCGGGCGAAACAAAAGGGTCGGGCGAAACGAAAGGGTCGGGTGAGGCGGAGAAGAAGGGTCTGCAGTAAAATAGAAGAAAAGGCAGGGACCGGTTTCAAATCCAAGTGTTTCTCAAATTTTTGCGTTGCAACTCGAAAATCCTTCAACACGAAAGTTGTTCAAAATGAAAAGTTACACAAGTTTTGTTTCAGGCCAAAATTCATTTAGATTCTAGTTTAGAAGTTATTTTAAAAACTCACTTTGTTAAAATTTTTCTTAATTATTTATGCACCGTGTTAAACTAAAAAGACTTATTTCATAATTTAAACATATAAGGTGTTACAACAGCTAGCACAGCCGGAAAATGTGTTAAAACTCTGGAGCCGTCGGCCGCCGTCTGCGGCGCCAGCAGGCCGCAGCCGGCAGCTCTGAACATTTCCGTCTCCGAAGCACGGTCCGAATTGCCTGGAACTTGGCAGGCATGCTCCCTCCCGACGCAAACGTAGTACGCCTACAGCACAAAGGCCACACGTCCGCCGCTCAAACGACGGCCGGACGGCGACGTAAGTATTAAACGTATGCCCGTCAGAACCATGTACTCCTACATCCGGACAGGGATCGGATAGACCTGCTGCGACGTGGCCACCGAAACCCTGCTTCTCTCCATCATCTTTGCACGGTCAACTAGCTCTTCATTAAACTGCATGCTGCCGCTTCATGTACTGTGTAGTTAAACGCGTGTGTTGTGCTGATGCCTATCATGATCATTGATTGAGTAGTAGCACCGAGCGACGACAGCTAGCGCCACAACCACTGACAACTTGTGCAGCCGCGTGTAGATTTACGAGTCGATCGCTGGCTACCCAAGGAGCTTCCTTCCACGAGTTAGCTAACTAGTTGCGTGCATGGCTGTTTGCGAAATTTCTCGCCGGTCTGTGTTCCTTGATAGCATCTCCCATGCACTGAAACACGGAGCAATCAAGAAAGTTTTTGTTAATTGAACTTTTGAGTCGGTAATTTAGACGCTCGGTTGCGACACTGCTACAAAACAGAGCATGCGTCAGTACCGGCCGCAATTCGTACCAATTTAATACCGACCAGACTGTACCGAGCGGGAAACCAGTACTAACCGGGGGTTTCCACCCGATACTAATGGTCGGATATGTACAAGTATGAGGACCATAGTGACCATAGTGAGTAGCTTGTTAATTATCCAAAGTCTTGATAACCTCATACATATATTTTAACTCGCAAAATGTTTAAAACCTACTATTAGCATTACAAGATTGAGGCAAAGTACCACCTTACCTACTTACGAATCACGGAGTACGTACCTACAATTGCAACTATGAAAAATTAACAAAAAAAAATTACCCGTACCAATTTATAGTAATAAATTATCTACGACTATGAAAAAAAACCCTCATAGGCTCGTTAACTTGACACCTCAGAACTGGTCCGGCGGCTCATTAGTTTTGTGTTAATGAACTGACCGACTCGTTTTTTTTTTTGAGAATCAACTGACCGGCTCGTTAAGATAATCACGATGATCCCGTGACGCGCGCTGCTGCTGCTGCTGCTGCGTCCGCCACGCCGGCAAGGGTCGATGACACTGCCCTCTGGCATCCACGTAGCAGAGCTTCCTTCCGCCTCCCAAATCCCAACCAGCGCCGACCAGCGCGCACGGTTTGCCGTGCCCTGTGTGGGATGCAAATCCTTGTCAACACCATGGAGGCAAACTATAAAAAAAAAGTTAAAAAAACAGCGAACGGGACGGTGTGCTGCTTACTAGTTTTCAGCTCTGATCAAGACATGAAGGTCTTGCGTCCGCGCGGCGATGCCCGGCGCGGGAGGACGACGTGGACAGGCAGGAACGAACCTCGGACGCTCCGCCTGTTGATTGGCTTCATCCCGTCACGATGCCGCTGCGCCCGCCACGACGACCACCGGCTTCTTCCCCTTCCCGACCAACGCCGACCAGCACACTTGCCGTGTATGGGCTGCCTGGGCTGCACACCGATCCTGGGCAAAACCCTGGAGGAAGAAAACTACAGCAGCAAGCGGTCGGCGCGTCCTGCCGTTTAGTTAATTTCCAGCTCCCCAAAGACGCCCGCCCGCGCGGCGAATCGCGGAGGCCGGCCGGCCGACTCTAGCTACCTGAACGACGAATACCTAGGCGTGGTAAGTAAGGGTCTTAATTTTTGTCTAGCAAATATAAGGGCCGGATATTAAAAAGACCGGACTCTAATCTTATATAATTTTGAGCTAAAAATATTAAGAACAAAGTTGGACTATAAAAGAATCATTAGGACCATGATCCATTACCACCCATATAAATACCTCTGCTTTCCTAGTTCATGACCGTGAGTCTATCACTATATAAAAGTGCTTTTTTTCAATAAATATAAATCGATGACACTAACTAAAGTTGTGCCCACAAACTACAAGCTCTTGGATGAAGTGTTGGCGCGCGAGAGGTTAGTAAGTTTATTTGAATCTCGAAATCTCCATGACAAGTCATCCAGTCTAGCGGCGGTCGGCAGGTAACTAACTCTGAAGCCGTAGGTCAGCGGCGGCACCCACAGCTCGCTCGATCTAAATAAAAGTTTCCACCTCCGGAAGCACGGCCCGAGTTGCCAAGAACTTTTTTTTTATAGGCCCGAGTTGCCAAGAACTTTCTTTTTATAGGAGTTGCCAAGAACTTGGTACGCTTCCTCCCAGACACGCCGCGACCACCGATGATTGAAGCCGTGGGCAGAGTGCCAACAAGGCCACACACGTCCACACTCGGATGATATGTACATCTGTGCTCTTGGGATAGCTCTCTCTATTTTACTTTGCATGGTCAGCTCCAGGTACGTCACGATCTTAAGCTGTCGTTTATTAGACGTGTGCTGATATCTATCATGTGCGCTCAGCTCGGTGCCATATCTATCTGACTTTGCCGTTCATGTAGTAATACTGATGAGCAGCAGCGCCACAGCTACTGGCAACCTGTGCAACTACTGCATGCAACTTTACCGGTCGCTATCAGAAGACCTTTGACACGGATCGATATGCATTTCCTAATGGCATTTTATTGAATCATGAGATCAATCGAATTACAACTTTGATCTATTATTTTCGCCGGCACCTAATTATTTTTCACCAATAGTAGATGTGTGTAATGGATTGAGAAGAATGTATGTAGCAATTTTCTGGCAGTTTAGTTTAATGTTCTCATAATTTATAAATAGTTTCGAGGCGTGTTCTCTTAAGCAAGTGGGCAGAGTGATAAACATAGGGATGGCATGCTCGGTTAAACTGAGCTATTGGAAGGTTGCATACCTACAGCTTATATAGTTGTAAGTCAGAGTGGATGGGATGAAGAAACAAACCCCCTCTATGCCGCCTCTTAGCTCTTATTTATACTAGTTATTATTCAATCGGCGCTAGTACTTGCAAGTATCTCTACTGGTTGCGTAGATAGTGTAGTAGGTATGGATAATATATAGATCTAAATATGGATATAGAAATAGCAAAAAGAGACCCAAATATTGTTTCTAAGATAACCACTTCGTAGGAAGTATACCTGATCATGGGCCACCCGACCCTATAAACCCGACCCGACCATGTGGTCGGGTCGGGCTTGGGGAAAAAAATCCAACCCGATGGTCGGGTCGGGCCGGATTCGGGCCAACCAAAAAACACCGGGTTTCTTTTGACCCGACCTGATCCGATAAATTATCAGGTCTAGTAGGAAATCATAAAAAAAAATTTGCATTAAACTTCCATGCACGAGGATTCCAAGCATTAAATTTGTAGGAAGCCACATTGCACCACAAAGAGTAAGTATACCTTGTGCATCCGTCGAACATGAAATTCTTCCCAACCATCACCTTTCCTTGTCATCTTGCATGATCCACCGGTACATGTACTTAGAGGTTGCCACCACCAAAGCAAGTATACCGAGGAGGGAGGGGGGAGGGCATGCCCCCCTACACGCGAATATTTGTAGGACTTTGCAATTCTAACTTCACATCCAAAACTGGAAAATTGTTAGGCTGTGACTATACTTCAAATATGCCCATGTCTTCGAATATGGTTTTTTTCACATGTTGTCGGTGTATCGGATCACCGACGAGTAAATTTTATTTTGCGCGTCGAGACTCGGATGGTAATGCAAGGAAAGACGCAAGGATTATACTAGTTCGGGATGAATGTCCCTACGTCCAGTTCGGGGTTCTCGCGTTCTTGCACTCAGTTCGTAGTAGGGGGTACAAACAGGCGAGAGAGGGAGAGGGCTCCTAAATCTCTGGTTCTCGTGCGGTGAGTGTGCATGTGTGTGAGTGTGTTCGATTGAGCTTCGCTTGCCCGGGTCGGGCTTCCCTTCCCCCTTTTATAGTTCAAGAGGAAAGGGTTGGTTACATGAGACAGAGAGGGGTCGGCTCCCTTCACTCGTGCTTCGCGGTCCTTGTGGGCTCTCTGATACTGACGAAGGAGATTTGTTCCCCCATTCCTGGCACTATGTCCGGTGTGACACGCCTTACAGCTTTGTGTTCGGGTTGACGCCGGCTCCTGTAAGCGGCGTGCGCCGAGTCACGCTTCCCGTCCCATCGCCCGCCGTACCCCCTGGTCCGGTCTTCAGGGGGAGTAGTTGTGAGGCGCCTTCCCTGACTTGATTTGTCACATCATTGTATTTCGGGACGTACATTGGGTCATGGTGATAGCATCCCTCATCAGGATTCGGGCGCCCCAGCGCCCCTTTGCCCGGATCCCGCTTTCCTGGGATAGGCATGCCATCTTCCCCAAGAGCGCGGGCCCCCGGCTCGGCCGGAAGTCAAATCTTTCCCCGCGTCTCCTTTTGGGAGTCAGGCGAGGCGAAATGCTCTCTTGGGGGTCGGGTGAGGCGAAGCCTTCCCCCGAAGGTCGGTCGAGACGTCCCGAGGTTGGGCGAGGCGAAGCCTTCCCCCGGAGGTCGGTCGAGACGTCCCGGGGTCGGGCGAGGCGGAGCCTTCCCTCGGGAGTCGGTCGAGACGTCCCGGGGTTGGGTGAGGTGTCCTGGGGTCGGACGAGGAGGAGCCTTCCCCCGGGGGTCGGGCGAAACGGACCCTCACCACTGGAGGGTGTCTCTAGTGGGCCGGTCGTTGGCCGCCAGCTCGTCCAGGCCTGGTGGTTCCGAAGATTTCTTTAGCCTAACTTCTGCCGCAGGGGGCATCTGTTGCTCTGGCCCCCAACACATGTACATGCGACCACATGTGTTATCACGGCCCTTCATTTTTGAATCAATGGTGAGATTGATCATGGATGGGTGAGAGTACATGGGGTAGGTGAGGTGAATCAACGGTCGGATGGAGAGAAATCAACGGCTCAGATAGATGATTGTGGCCAGCGATCTCAGCATCTCGCTGCATCGTTACATTAATGGAAAGTCCTTTTTCCACTCAAAAAATTGGAAAACTGGGACTAGTACTTGCAAGTATCTCGCCTCACATCATACAGTACAGCTTTTTGCCTAATCCATAGAGCGGCTGAGCTGTACTGTTGGTAGAGAGTCCGTATACACCTACGACACGACCACACTCAAACTCAAAACAACAAAGATGCAAAATGCAATTTCCGGAGTATGATCTATTCGAGTCGCTGTCCAAAGAACGTTCACCGATTAGCTACCTATACCTAACAACTTGTGTGATTCCGATCCATTCCAGTCTGTATCAAGAGAACATTCATTTTGATTAACAACTAACCGGTGAACGTCTCCTAGTTTCCCAAGTAGTGAAACTTGAAGTGATCAAGAATAATGTTTCAATTCCTAACTTGCTATATTTCCATCGCCTTTGTTAGACTGTTGTGTGGCAAACTGGCAATTTGGATGTTCAGTAGCTAGTAGTGCCCACCTCAAACTTCATGTAGTGGTCGTGAACTCGAGTTTTAGAATTTTAATTCACATGTTCAAAACTCAACTAGTACTTGAGCTTTTCAACACGAAATTCGAAACTCCGCTGTACTAATAGTAGCCCGCATGTGGTTATAGGTAACTAGTGAACCTTCAGTGCATATACAATTGTGCGCGCGCGGCCTTCTGAAATGAACTTTGCAGGTAGCTAAATTAGAACTTAGTGGGCCTATTTCCCCCCATCAATGGAACTGTAGAAGTTAGTGTGTGGGACGGGCCTTCTTAATTTTATGATGTTGTTGGGCCTCCAGCGATGAGCATAAAACCGCCAAAATTTCCAGATAACTACGAGAGACTCTTGTTGCCTTGTTGGTCAAAGTCATATCAGTTAAATACCTCGACTTGTGAGATTTATTAGTCCGTGATTACGCTTGCTTGCCTACCAAGTACCAAGTGCACTAGAGTACCAACTAAACAAGGCCTTTTGTCACACAAGTGGCAGGCACATCACATATCTACATCTACCCTTCCTCCTGGCTGGCTGTCAGTACTTGAGATAAACCACGCACTTCTCTTCCCTCTCTCAGCATCCACGCAGAGCAGCAGCTTCCCTTATTCGAGCTAGCTCACAAGTCACAAAACACTGCAGCAATTCAACAAAGCTCACAACCATGAGGGTAAGTATCTAGCTTCTTCTTTCCAGCTTTAATCTGCTTCTTCTTGTTCTGCATATTTCTTCGTATTCTCTATGCTTGGGTTGAAATGTTTTTCAGAATTTGTGAACTTGTTTGTTTGTTCCTGTCGGATTCTTTCAGAAGGAGATCATAATCCGGATGCATGTGAAGTCCGACAAGTGCCAGGCCAGGGCCATGAAAGTGGCGGCGGCGGTCAGCGGTGAGTGTCCGTGCTCTGTTCCTGTTTGCGATTGAGAGTTCTGAAGCGGGTCGTCGTTCCTGTCAGCAAAAGGATCATTAATTAGTTCCCGATTCGAGCAGGGGTGGAGTCCGTGACGCTGGCCGGCGGCGACAAGAGCCTGCTGCTGGTGATCGGCACCGGCGTGGACTCGAACGAGCTGGTCAAGAAGCTCAAGAAGAAGGTGGGCGAGGCGGAGATCGTGGAGCTGCGGACGCACGACACGTTCGAGGCGGCGGCGCTCCCGCTCCCGGGGACCAAGAAGGAGGTGGCGGCGATGCTGTCGCCGTACAACGGCAGCAGCCACCGCCAGTGGCAGTACAGCAGCAGCTACGCCGCGGCGCCCGCCAGCCCGTACGCCTACCACTACTACCCGTCGCCGGTGGGCGCCGCCGCGGGGGGGTACGGCCACGGCCACGGCTACGGCTACGGCGGCTACGGGGCCAGGGTCAGCAGCTACTCGCTGGCGGCGGCGCAGAGCCACCCGGGCAACTACTCGCCGCTGGTGGAGAGGCACGACTACCAGCCCATGGACCACAACTCCTCCTCCAGCTCCAGCAAGCGGAGGCAGAGCACGGCGGCGGTGCCGCGCCGTGGCGGCGGCGGCAACACCTGCGCCATACTCTAGCATGCTAGCTCTATCCCGTACGAAGGTGTTGCGGCCATGAACGACGGCGTTGCAGAGGAACTTCCAGCTGCTTCTTGAATCTTGATGTGCTTCGCGTGGAAACCATGTGTGTTTTACTCCTCCATGTGTGGATTTGTTGTCTGTGGTTTTCTTCGGGCTTGGATTAGGCGTGGAAGTCTCTGTAAATTTCTGTACATGTTCTGTCGGATGAATCAAAGTTGAATTATTCGATCTGTTAAACATGTACCATATTTAGGAGGTAACTGTAAAGTTTACTTGTGTATGAACAAGCCACGAAGATGTTTTTGTTAGTGCTTGTGCTGGCGTCTCTGAGCTTTGCAACTTACTCCATCTAACTTGTCTGAACTTTGCTGCTAGCCCGCAACCAACCAATCATTCTGATTAAGAATTTGTGCAGAATTAGACACGCTGCGTTGTATAATTATGCAGAATCACAAGCAGCCACTCCACTGACGTTATTGGCGTTTTTCTACTGCAGACTATAACGATTGGCAGTTGTGAGATGTACTAAATAATAAAGCCCATCCTAGCTAAGCTATGCACTAAATAATAAACCGATGAGGTCTCGAGAAACTGTATGATAAAGCGGTTACATGAATCAGTCAGTGAGGTGGATTACCGAAGAATCTCGAGCACTCACTCCACTGCATAAAACTAACCAGTAACTGTCTGTCAACCACTTTTTAGTTAACAAAGATTAGCTGACGCTCGAAGGGACTGAATCGGGCTTCTCCAATTCTTTGGCAGCTAGCAGTTCTTAGCATTTCGGTTCCCATCCAAATATGCTGGTTTTCTTTCAAAAAAAGAAAGAAACGCGGTGCTGTTCAGTGAGGCCATGCCTGTCCTGTCCATTGGTGAGGTCAAGTCACGGGCTTTTGTCCATTGCTCCCGGGTCAACTAGCTCTAGATCTTCCAACCTCTGAGAACGATTCATGTCGGTTTCAGGAAGCGAGATTTTCCTGCTCGTGAGATCGACGAGCGAGGGTCGCTCCCTCGCGTCGCTCCGCGCGGGCGACCGGCGGGGGCTGAAACCCTAGCCGCCGCCCCTCTCTCTCCCTCCGCCGCCGCCCGAGGGGCCTCCGGAAGCCCGCAAGGTGCCATAGGACGGCGGCGGCGCGGTCTCTTCCTCCCGGCTCGGGTGGAGTGTGGCGGGCGCGGCCGTCCGCCCCCCCCCCCCCCCCCCCCCCCCGAGGCTGCCTCGTCGGCGGTAGCACCATTCGCGCCGGCGATGGCTGGTGGCCGCAGATCGGGCCCTGCCCCGCCCGGATCTGGCGGCTGCGCGGCGGGGGGCACGCGCGTTTCGTGGGTGGGCGCTCGGGGGGCGGCTGCGGCTGGTGCGGCGGCGGCGGCGCAGGCCGGTGCAGTTCGACGGCAGCGGCGGCTGCAGCCAGTGCGGGGCAGCGTTGGAGGCGGCCGGCACAGGGGCCGTAGGCGCACGGCCGCCCCTTGTGCAGGGACGGTGGCGGTGGCCGGGGCGGCGGCCTGCGAGGTGCAGGCTGTGTCGGCTTGGTGCCGCGGGAGGTCCTGCGCGGGGGGCGACGACGAGGCTGGCTGATCTGGGCCATGGTGGCCTGGAGGTGGTGCCGGAAGACATCTGCGTGCGAGCTGTGGGGGCGGAAGTGAGATGGTGGTGCCCTCCTTCTCCTCTCCTCGACGTCTGTGCGGATTCGGCGCTGCTTTGGTGGTGGGGCCGGGTGGCTTGCGCTGGGATGCTCCCAGCATGGGTATGTTTCGCGGTGCCGTGGCGGCATTGTTGGGATGTACCGAGCCATCTGTCCGGCAGAGGAGTTGCGGAGGCGACGGGAAGCATGTTTGCTGCTGTTTGTTCGCGTGCGTGCGAAAGGCGCGGTGCGGATCCGGGCGAAAGCCTTCACCGGCACTCTGGCCGGTGGTAGCGGAGGCGGCGCCCTTGGGGCATCGCTCTTCTCGTTGGGGCGCACCGTGTCCTGTAGCATGTGGTCTCAGGTGAAAACCCGATCCAGTTGCTGGACGAGCGACGACGGCGTCACCAGCGTCACCAGCGTCACGTCCTCCTTGGAGGCGTCGTTTACTTGTCTCGAGTGCGGCAGTATTGGAGGTGGTTTGGATGGCCCGTGTGCTATGGCAGAGAAGGCGCGCAGGGTCAGTGTGCTATGGCAGAGAAGGCGCGCAGGGTCAGTGTGCTGGCGGCGGCAGGGTGCAGAGGACCTATGGGTACTGGATATCTTAAGCTGGCGCACAAGGTGCAGTTGTGAGCTCGATGACGGCTGGACGGAAGTGTGGCTCTCAAGCGGTCTCAGATATCTGAGTCCTTGATAGAGTAGTGTGAGACGGTGGGAGAGGCGAGACCCCATGCATAGTGGTCGGGTTCAGTGGTTTTCATTGGTGCTGTGACGAGAGTTTTCAGCATGTGATGAGAGTTTTCTGCTGAAGCGACGCTGGAGCAGGAGCAGGAGGATCGACGATCGTGTGTGTATAGCTTTAGGGTGATAGTCCCATGGTGGAGTAGTTCAGGGAGCCGCTCGGCCTTGCGGCGGGCTGCAGCTTCTGGTGTGGCACTACGTTGGTGACGACGGCGTAGTTTTTGACGGCTTGCTTCGAGCTCTTCTCCCAGATGGTGGTGGTGTAGCATTGTGTTATATGTATTTGTTTATGTGGTGGTGTACACTTCAGCGCGTTAGGTACGATTGGTTCTTCTTACATGACGAGTGCTCTTGCCTTTTATTTTTTTTAAAAAAAAGATATACGAGCGAGAAATTTGGCTGCTCCTCGACAAACAAGAGCGCTGATGCATTCTGCATGCGGACATGCTCGTGTCAGCTAATGGCTCTACTACTAGTGGAGTACTAGTAGTGATCACCACCTGCGCGAATTAAATCTCCCCGACGTGACCGTACGATGCAAGGCTGACAAAAATTCGAGGAGTAGCGGCGGACCCATGAAAGAGCCGAACCTGCAGGACGATGCATCGTTGAAAGAATTTTATATCAAAAAAAAAGAAAAAGAAAAATACGTCATCCAAAATTTTCCGGGACGACATGCGGGCGGAGGCCCATGAAGTGGGAAGGCCCAATATTGGAAGGGCCTTGCCCTTGACTGTAGCTGCGGCCTGCCGCCGCCTGCGGTGTTCACTGTTTCTCTTTCTTGGACAAGCCTTCTCTCCCCTTCCGCACCAACTCCGATCGTCTCGTCAGTGGCGCCCGGCGACCAGCGGCGATGCGGGTGGCATCCAGGGTGCTCGTGCTCGTCCGCGACGCCGCAGGATACGGCGCGGCCCTCGCCGACGCTCTCCGCCCGCCGCCAGGGCTCACGAGGTTCCTCCTCCCTCCTAAACCCTAACCTAACCCGCCCCCAATCCCGCAGCTTCCGCCTGCTGGGCCCTTCAGCGGTTGATGCTTGAATGTTTTTTGCAGGGAGTCCGCGCCATTCGAGCTCCCCCTCGGAAAGTACGGCCTCGACGGCGAGAAGGCGTCCGTCGAGCTCCTGAGCTTCACCGATTCCAGTGGCTCTCCTCAGGTAGTGGGCCCAAGAGGTTTTCTACCCGTCCTATCGGTTCGATTCGTGTGGTACTAGTTCAAACTTAGCTACGTGAGCGGAAGGCTTGCTGTTTCTGTTTTGGGTGAATGCGCTGAAGGTTACTAGACAAGAAAATGTATTTACAACAATAACAACATAGCCTTTTTTTTTTGCGCCAAGCAAGTTGGGGTATACTAGAGATGAAACCTATAAAAAAACAAAAATCACGGATCTTCAGGTACGTGGATGGCGAGTTTCCCAGCGCTCCTATCCAAAGCTACCTATTTGGAGATATTCCACTCCTTAAGGTCTCTCTTAACCGACTCGTCCCAAATCAGTTTAGGTCTACCTCTACCTCTCTTTACATTTTCGGCCTGCTTTATAACCCCACTACGCACCGGTGCCTCAAGGATCCCCGTTGGACATGTCCAAACCATCTCAATCGATGTTAGGTAAGTTTCTCCTCAATTGGTGCCACCCCGACTCTATCCCGAATAACTTCGTTCCGGACTCTATCCCTTCATGTGTGTCCGCAAAACCACCGCAACATCCGCATCTCTATTACACTCAGTTGTTGGACATATCGTCTTTTTGTAGACCAACATTCAACACCGTATAATATCGCCGGACGAATCGCTGTCCTATAGAACTTACCCTTTAACTTTTGTGGCACCCTTCTGTCACATAGGACGCCAGAAGCTTGACGCCACTTCAACCAGGCAGCTGGGATTCTATATCTAACATCTTCATCAATGTCGCCATCCTTTTGAAGCATCGATCCTAAATACCGAAAAGTATCCTTCTGGGCCACCACTTGCCCATCGAGGCTAACATCTCCATCCTTGTACCTAGTCGCGTTGAAATCGCACATTATGTACTCGGTCTTGGTTCTACTGAGTCTGAACCCTTTCGACTCTAACGTGCGTCTCCACAGCTCTAACTTCCTATTAATCCCTTCCCTACTCTCGTCAACCAGCACCACATCATCAGCAAATAGCATACACCAAGGGATATCATCTTGTATGTCCCTTGTGACCTCATCCATCACCAAGGCAAATAAATAAGGACTCAATGCTGACCCCTGATGTAGGTCTATGTTAATAGGAAAGTCGGTGGTGTCACCATCACATGTCCGGACAAACGTCATCGCATCCTTATACATATCCTTGATGAGGGTAATGTACATAGTTGGAACTTTGTGCTTCTCCAAGGCCTACCACATGACATTTCTCGGTATTTTATCATACGCCTTCTCAAGGTCAATAAAGACCATATGTAAGTCCTTCTTCTGCTCTGTATATCTCTCCACCAATTGTTGGATTAAGAAAATCGCCTCCATGGTCGACCTTCCAGGCATGAACCCAAATTGGTTTTGGGTCACACTTGTCACTCTTCTTAGACGGTGCTCGATAACCCTCTCCCAAAGCTTCATCGTATGGCTCATCAGTTTAATCCCACGGTAGTTAGTACAACTTTGAACATCTCCTTTGTTCTTGAATATTGGTACTAATATACTTCTCTTCCATTCTTTAGGCATTCTGCTGGACTGAAAAATAAGGTTAAAAAGCTTAGTTAACCATACTATCGCTTTGACACCTAGGCATCTCCACACCTCAATGGGGATACCATCAGGGCCCATCGCTTTACCCCCCTTCATCCTCTTCAACGCCTCCCCGATCTCAGCCTCCTGAATTCTCCTCACAAAGCGTCTGTTGGTGTCATCAAAAGAGTCATCTAACTTAAGGGTAGGGCTCTCATTCTTCCCATTAAACAACTTATCAAAATACTCTCGCCATCTGTCCTTGATCTCCTCATCCTTCACTAGAAGTCGATCTGTCCCATCCTTGATGCATTTGATTTGACAAGCAACTGTATTTCTTTAACAAAATGAGCATGATCCATCAAACTGGAAGATAGTGTCCTTCCGAGGAGTTTGCTAGGAGGTTTTATTGCACCTTCAAAGCCCCTTCTGGTAGTAATTGTGGTTAGAAATTTTTTGGCAAGGCGAGGACACTGAAAAGGGCAAAATGTATGTGGAAAGCGTACACCTGCTGTCTGACTCCCTGTCACCGATTTGTTGAACTCCCTGAGAAATATAACATCCTGGAAGCTCCAGGGTTCAGAAACTTTCTATTCTTTGGGGCTTGCTAGTAAGTGAGTGTAGGCTGAGACCTTCCTTGGTGGAAAACAAATGTTCATTACTAATTTGTCATGATTTAGAATATATTACTGATGAACATATGCTAGGTTGTGGGTGCCACTTCGTCCTTGGTTTTTGTGAACTTGCATCCTGATCCGATCTCAATGAACGCTTTGTGAATACCAACCTTGTTTTTGTTGCTGTGATCCTGTCCACCTGATGCATCAATACTGAATATGGTTTAGCAAGTATGACATAATTATGTTTTCATGGATTTCATTCTTAAATCTCAATCAACTTATCACATTTGGACAATATTAAAATGACATTGCATGGTAATGATTATGCACCTGGAGGCAATTGATGACAATGGAAAAGGACACTTTCCTAGTGGGATTTGCACCCTTTTTTGTCTTGCTTGAATTTTATTAGATGGAATATGGAAATAAGCATGTTTTCGGAATTTTAACATGTGTAACATGCAATTGGTTTCATCTTGCTTCTGTTAAATGTTTAATTCTTTGAATCTTTGTCGATATGGTCCTTTTGCAACTGATATTCAGCTATCAGTTCCAAATTACACGACTGTAAGGGCTGTTGGCTGTCAAGCTGTTTGTCCACTTTGAGAATTATTTGCTAATGAAGATTTGACTATACTTTGCTATGACATGAAATGTCAATTGTGTTCCTGATTGTTGATGTTGGATCTGCACTATTTTCCCCCCTTTCTGCACTCCATAAGAAAATTGTTGTATTTAAGCTCTTTTGTTTATTGGCAGGTGTCTATTTTTGTTGTGCCAGATTATAAGCCCCCTCTTGCAGCGTGTGTTATGAATGAGGTCCTAGAACTGATTTCTGCTGAATCTACTTCCACTGAGCGAGTTCTAATTGTCCCATTCATCACAAGATCATCAAGCTATCATCATGGAATGGAACATGCAACCAAAGCATCGCCTGTACTTCATGGTGCTGAAATAGGGGCAACAACTGACTTTACTCACTTGTTGGTTGACGGGACTACTAAACCTCCTACATCCTTGCAAATACGCAGTGAACCAATAGTATGTTTGCTAGAAATGGTACGAGTGCTGAAGATGCCTACAGTTCTTCTTGTCACTTCTGGTGGGCAGCAGCAAGGCAAAAGCTCTACAGTTTCTGATCTTGAGGTAATCTTGTCTACTCTGTTGATTCTGATTGAATTATTCTTTACTGGTATCTAAATCTCACGCCTTGGATAATTGTCTGTCACTCTGTATTTCTGCCTTCCTTTGCTTCTGTTGTGCCCCCTTCTTTTAGTAGAAGCTCTGCAGATTACGTAGGTACCGAAAATTACCAGAATTGTTCTGATCAAATCGGAAACAATACTGAACAGGGGTGATGCTGCGTCCAGTTTGCCTGGTGCCAGTGCACCAGGGTAAGAACAATTTTGCCACTAGCTTGGCCCAAATTCACCATTGATTGCTATAAATTTTTGTATGCTCCTTGGGTGCACCATGGTAAATCTAGAGCTAGCTTCCCCCCTGATGCTGAAACAATAGTCACATTAATTATTAATGTTAAAATGGGTTAATCTGTTAACTTGGTACCTCCGAAGCCTTTAAGGATGCAACAAAGAGAGAACCCTCTAAAAGTTTTGTCATCAGTAGATAACATTTGCTTTTCCAGTTTTCTTCTGCCCAAATAGAAAGAAACGAGTCATGTTTTCTGCTATGCTTTAAACTCCTGAACTATAATATTTTTATATGAAGCATTGTACACAGCTAGCCATAGCAGTAGCCTATATGCTATGATTCCAAGAACATCCAGTTCAGTTCTGTGGAACTATGAAAGAATGCATACTTCATGCTTGTAAGTTGCAAATTGTGAAGCTTGTTAGCTCTTGGCTCACCCAATTTCTCTTCCTATTGTCAGATATTGCAGTGTGTAGGACAGCACTTGGCCAGGCACACAAACTTGGAGTTCAGCAAAGAATCCGTTCTCGAGAGGGGGATCGAAAAATCACCAATTGTTCAGGAACCCTGGCGCGAGCTATATGGGTGATGAAATTCTCGCATGTCGGCGCCCTTTGATCTTAGCTTATTCGGCTATACTTAGTTACTTAATTGTGCGTTGTTTTTGAGCTGGAATCATGGCAGATCCGGTCTCTGCCCAAGTCTTGTAATATGATGCGCAGGACAGCACTTGGCCATCAGCCGTTGAACCTAATAGACTTTGATGTTTATGCCTGCTTGGCAAATCAATTCATCAGCAAGAGATCTGATGTATAGAACTTGTAAACTCTTCGGCAGTTGAACACGAAATGAACATCTTCTAGCGAACAGTCCAGAGTTCAGGTTATACTTTGTTGACTGAGTGTTCGTAGCTAAGCTTCGATTCTTTTGTTTCTGAGCGATAAGCGTCTACTTAAGTCTGACTTCCAGCCTTGTCGAGAGGATTGATTTTGCTGAAAGGTCTGTAGTGTAAATGAATTCATAAATAATTCGATGAAATTCGGACGGAATTCCCCAAACTCTCTCATGGGCCCCTTTCCAGGCCTTCGACTCAAATTTGGGCGTCAAACCACACAAGATCCCCAACATCCTCTCTCTCAAAAAAAAGAAAAAATGATCCCCAACAATGGCGACGGCGGCGGCGTGCGGCGGCTCCGTCGCTAGTTGCTGACCTGCCATCAGACACCTTGCCGTCGCCGCCACGGCCCCCAGCCGCCCTGGCATTCCCCTAAACACCTCCCATGGCGTCCCCTCCGCCCCAGCAGTCCCCCGCCGCGCTCATCGCGCATCTCGCCGCCGTGCTCTCCTCGCCGGACTGGCGCTTCCACCCCTCGCTCCCGCACCTACCGGCCCTCCTCGCGCCGTCCCTGCCCCGCACGCTCCTCGTCCCGCTCCCGCTCCGCCTCGCGGCCGCCGTCGCCCGCGCCGCCGCCCCGTCCCGCCACCTCCTCGACATCTCCCTCCCTGTCGTGCTCCGCCTCCACGCGCTCTCCCCGCCGCCGCTCAGCCCGCTCTTCGACCGCCCCTTCCGCTCCCTCCTCGCCCACTTCTCCCGCTTCGCCCTGACGCCGCTCATGCTCCGCCTCTTCGCGCACATGCACCGGCACGCCCCGCCTGCGCCGACGGGCGCTACCTACAATGCACTCATCCGGGCCCTCTGCCGCCGAGCCGACCTCCGCCGCGCCCAACGGTACCTCAGCCTCATGGTCCGCTCTGGTTGGCGTCCCGACGCATTCACGTTCAACTCCCTGATCGTGGGTTACTGCCGCACACAGCAGGTTGAAGTGGCCCAAGACCTGTTCAACAAAATGCCGCTTAGAGGGTTCCGGCAAGATGTGGTCTCTTATGCTGCACTGATTGAAGGACTATGTGAGACAGGGAGGATTGATCAGGCACTGGAGTTGTTCAGGGAGATGGAGCAGCCAGACATGCACACATATGTGGCCTTGGTGAAGGGGCTTTGTGATGCCGGAAGGGGGGAGGAGGGGCTCTGCATACTGCAGAAGATCAAGGAGCTGGGATGGAGGCCAAACACTCGTGCTTATGCAGCACTGGTCGATTTATGGTGTAGGGAGAGGAAGGTTGACGAGGCTGAGAAAATGCTGGAGGAGATGTTTGACAACGGATTGGCTCCTTCTGTTGTAATGTGCACTGCTGTTGTGAATGCCTACTGCAGGGAGGGGAGGATGAGTCGTGCGGTGAGGGTGTTTGAATCCATGAAGTTGAAAGGGTGCGAGCCAAACGTGTGGACATACAATGCATTAGTGCAAGGTTTCTGTAATGGGAGGAAAGTGTACAAAGCAATGGCTTTGTTGGACAAGATGAGAGCATGCGGAGTAGAGCCAGATGTTGTGACTTATAATTTGTTGATTCGAGGCCAATGCATTGATGGGCATATAGAGAGTGCTTTCAGATTACTCCGTTTGATGGAAGGAGATGGTTTAGCTGCTGATCAGTACACTTGCAATGTGTTGATCGATGCTCTGTGTAAAGATGGTAAAATCGATGAAGCTTGTTCTCTTTTTGATGGCCTGGAAGATAGAGGCATAAGACCTAATTCTGTGACGTTCAATACACTGATAGATGGGTTATGCAAGGCTGGTAAAGTCGATGATGCACAAACATTTTTGGAAAAGATGATCTCAGCTGGTTGTGCACCAGATACCTATACATACAGTCCGTTCATTGAAAATCTATGCAAGACCAAGGGATGGCAAGAAGGATTATCCTTTATAGATGAGATGCTACAAAAGGATGTGAAGCCCTCGACTGTCAACTATACAATTGTAATTGACAAGCTTTTCAAGGAGAGAAACTATGGATTAGCCACAAGAATGTGGGGGCAAATGGTGTCACTGGGGTGCAGTCCTGATGTAGTCACCTATACTACGTCTGTGCGTGCATATTGCAATGAAGGCAGGCTTGATGAAGCAGAAAATGTTGTGATGGAAATGAACAAAAGTGGGGTCACTATTGATGCAATGGCATATAACACTTTGATGGATGGGTACGCAAGTATCGGCCAGACAGATCATGCAGTCACAATCTTGAAGCACATGAAAAGTGTGGGTTCTATGCCAAACCATTTTACCTTTCTGATCTTGCTTAGACATCTTTTACAGATGAGGCTGGCTGAGCATGTGCCTTTGAAAGCAACTCGTGTTTGGAATACCATAGAGCTTGCTGATGTCTTTGAATTGTTTGGGCGAATGAAGAAGAATGGTGTTCCTTCTAGTGCAAGAGCTTATTTGGCCATCCTGGAAGGGTTTTCTGAAGATAGAAGATTGGACGAGGTGACTTCATTAGTTTCTCATATGAAAGAAGATAATCTTCCTCTGAATGAAGATATATACACTGGTCTTGTTAATTGCTTTTGCAAATTGAGGATTTATCCTGATGCTTGGGCGTTGCTTTGTTCCATGATTGGACATGGTTTTTTACCAAATCTGTTGTCTTACCAGAATCTGCTTTCTGGGCTTACTGCTGAAGGACAAGTGGATAGGGCTAAAGAAATATTCAGAAATTCCAGATGGAAAGACTACAATCCTGATGAAATTGTTTGGAAAGTTATAATTGATGGCTTGATAAGAAAGGGTCACTCAGATATGTGCCATGACATGATATCCATATTAGAACAGATGAACTGCAAACCACGTGATGAAACGTATGCAATGCTGACTGAGGAATTGTCTGCCAGGGGATAGGTTGTCAACTAACACATTCATAGCTCACAGCAAAGCCTGTCAGTTATGCATATGCAAACTGTGCGTCAATTGGTGCTTGTTCAATCACAGGCTGTGTATCAGGCTATGCGCGCCAGAATTGCATAGATCATGGGACCATTGAACACACAGTCACACACACACTGCGTTCATGCCCTCAGATAGGTAACTAATTGATTCTTTCTGCCGTGACTTCTGTCTCATCAATGCTTGTAGTTGTAGTACCCTGTTGAAAAATTTTGAACTAGATATTGGATATGAAATTCCTCTCATTCTAAGTAACTTTACTTTTATGTTGACTAAACGATACGATGGTAAGAGCATCTCCAGCAGATTACTCATCTCTCATACCCTATATATTTTCTCTCTCCATTGCTAATAACACTTTTTATAGTTTTGGTAGCCAGTGCTATAGCAAATTACTCAAACAATAGGGTGGAGGGAAGAATATCCTACATTTACCATCTCCAGCAGATTACTCATCTCTCATACCCTATATATTTTCTCT
The DNA here is from genome assembly GCA_032594955.1 of Panicum miliaceum. NCBI lineage: Eukaryota > Viridiplantae > Streptophyta > Magnoliopsida > Poales > Poaceae > Panicum > Panicum miliaceum. The sequence goes on from CM064061.1 coordinate 12,626,347, forward strand.
CTCCATTGCTAATAACACTTTTTATAGTTTTGGTAGCCAGTGCTATAGCAAATTACTCAAACAATAGGGTGGAGGGAAGAATATCCTACATTTGAGCAAGAGGAATGTGTGTTTTGGCGACCATAAATTTTTTTTAAGTATTGGGGATGGAATTGGTAATATACTGGAGCACCTCCCATTACCACCAAAAGAATAGTTTTTTGGTATTGGGGAGAGAGATGAGTAATCTGCTGGAGATGCTTTAACGGTCCAACACCATGGAGAGAAATAGTTCAGTAATGATGCATGTATTCTGACATTTCTTAAAAAAAGGGCATCATTCCTTGTACTCTTTTTGTATGTATGGTACAGGTGTTTCGAGAAGAAACATTGGTTTCAATAAACTTGACTGCATTAATTTGTGTTGAGTCTCAATAGCAAAGAATGTATTCGTCCCCAAATTCATCAATCTGAAATGATGTTTTCTTGATTTTTTAGAAGTGTGCATCGTCGAAGTTCTGTAAAGTGGTGCTCCTGAGTGACCTGAGAAGCTGGACATGGGACATCAGACTGTTGCTGCATGGATGCCTTCAGCTTTCAGGAGAAGTTGGCATCCAAAAATATATAGTTTCTTTTTTTTTTAAGAAACAGAAAAAAGAAACAGAAACGTCTCAACAATGTGGCTGCTGAGATTCGAGCCCAGGTCTCCACGGCCACAACGTGAAATTTTCACCACTAAACTACAGCACTTTGGTGTCTGTTGCCGTTCAAGCATTAATCCAACATGCATGCCTCCTCCGCTTTCTAGCAAATTTAAACGTGACTTACGTTTGTCCATTTCTCCGTGGTGCCATCTTGTTGGTTTTTGTGCGCGGTGCTAAAGTCACCGTGTGCCGATAGCAATGCGACATCCGATGATGGAAAACGTAGAGTAACACTGACAGATGGGCCCAGAGATCCCGGTCATCGCCTGCCACGCCCCTCACCCGCGGCGGTGCTCCAGTTCCACTCCACCTCCCACGAGTGACACGTCAGCGATGTGTCTCCGGGCGGGACGTGCAGAGGAGGCCGCCGGGGCTCGGGTCGCCGTCGAGCAGAAGCAAACGGCGCCGCGCCCTACAAGACCACAGCCCACGCGGTCGGGCACGGGTTGCGCTCGTCCGTAGCTCCAACTGCCGCGGAGGCACAGCCAAGCAGGGCGGCACAGCAGGTGAGGTGAATGCCTCTGGGCTGTGGGCCCTCTGGTCCCCGTGCCCGTGGCCGTTAACGAGGACGAGCGCAAGCTGGGGCCTTGGTTTTTTTTAGGGCAAAACAGAGAGCTTTATTACTGAGTCTCAACAAAACAATCCTTGTTAGCAGCTTCCCTCAGCCAGTTCGGGAAAGCCCCTGATCATTTGTTGGGGGGCACTTCTTTGTTTTCTTTCGAAGAGGACATTGGGAGCTCTATTGTTCGTGTACGTACTAGAACGAAAGATTACAGTCATGATGAATACAGTCAACGGGCTGTACCGGCCCGTACGAGCCGGCTTTCCGAGCTCCGTAAATAGTCTACCGCAGCAGTCCTGATGTGCAGCGACTTCCTGACTATGGTCCATGGGGATCCTCCTACGATGTGTTGCCCATTGGCTTGCAAAAGCTTAGCTATCTACTCTCTCCCATCCCATCATAAGCGAGCGATTTCATTACTACGTTTTACATCTTGAGTTCGAATGTTTGGAGGCGATGTGAGAAGATTTGTTACATTTTCGTAGTGTCATATGTTTTTCTACCACATTGATTTTTTATTAGAACGTTAAGTGACGAGGCACCCTATTCCATCATTTTTCTATTCCCGCTTTTCCCTAATCAACAAGGCGACATGCGGCGGCTTCTTCTGCTGCTTGCTGGATGGTTTTGCAATTTTGCGTTAGGAGATCAATCTCAGCGATGATTCAACGGTGATGGCTTTTGACTAGGCTTTGGAATGCTAATATTTAACAGCTGATCTAAAGTTCCTCACGTATTTGGAGGGGGGGTGGCATGGCCCCTCCTGCCCCTTGCTCCGCCCTGCCTGTGGATGACTGGGTTCACACGTAAGTGTACAAGTCCGTCTACAATTATTATATAGAAGACTCACCCTCCCTAAATATATTTAGTGCATTCATAGTGTATAGCATTCTTATTTGTGCTAACATAGGGCCCACACAGAAGGTGCTGCTTGGTAAATTTGCTCCAGCGTATAGCAATTCTAGTGGGACCCATGATAGCAGGTAGAAAAGTTTAAAGAAACTCCATTCTCTCCCCCACCATCCCCACATGCGGCTCAAAGCAGTGTCTAAGCCGAGGTGCATCATGCCAGTAAATGCAGAGGCACCAACTATTTTTATTCTAGGAACCGGTTGCAAAGTTGGGCACCAGGTACCGAGATAACACCACGTACAAAATTCTCTTCAGTGTATTGCACCTGCATCCTCTTCATAGTTCTCTCTCTTCCTAGCACCCTAAAAAAACACATATTGGAGCTGCCTTTATTACAGTTTTCACATCATTTTGATGAAAGTACATATCTCAGATCACCTCGAATTGAAGGAAAGGATGTGTGTTGAGTTTAAACCACTCTTACGATGGTCTTACCTACTAATGTTCATAGTTTGTTAAATTTGGTGCTTCATTCGGAAGTCATTTTACAACAGAAATAGTCTAAAGCTTTCTTGTAGCCTCACCCTGGCTCAGCTTGGGAATTGCTCGGGTCTACACCCTGCGGGATGTACCATGCTTTTTCCAACTTTCTAATTTGCCAAAGTAAAGAAACACCTAACTTTTTTAAAAAAAATAAAGATGAAATAAACCTAATTACCTAATCCATAAATAAAAAACAAAGAGAAGGGGTAAAGTGGAGGACCATCAAGTTCCACAAAATGGTATCTGCTTCAACTCTGCCGCTGCCTCCTTCCTCCCCTTCCGAGCATAGAACGAAAAGTTAAAACGAAAATCAAACCTGTCATGCTACAGGTTCACTGATTTATATTGTACCAACCAGTGGTTTATTATTTATCAATATTATATTATTTTGTCATGACTTTTATGGAAAATATGCAAACTTTTGTATCATATGTGTATAATAAGATAGTACATGACAAATTTTTAACGAAGTCTTTTTATGATTGCTTCTCTTGGTATTGATACACGTATATTCAGTTCAACATCTTGTACTGTGTAAGGTTAAGTCGTACATTAGCTAATGCATAATCAAGGCAATGTTGTTACTTGCGTAGATTAGCGTAGAGGAGCTACTAAGGTACGCACTCTATGAAGTCATAGAGACGACTCGGTTGTAAAGATAAACCTTCTCCCTTTGAACTTATGATGGCACTCCCGGTGATGTTGCAGCTAAAGTTGGATCTCCTTCTAGAATAGCATGGTATCCTCCGCGCCGGCCGCCGGCTTGGCCGTCGTGACCTCCGTCGTATCCAGGATCGATCGTAACCTCCTCCTTTCATCCACATCCACATGTACATGTTGCCATGTCGCTAAATGACAACATTAATTAAGGTAGTCGACTTCATGGTGGGGCTGCATCAGAGATCGTACTAAAAAGGAAGTATGAGTTCGAGTATTTATGAAATAAAGGATTCATGTGAAATGAAGTATTAGTAGTCTACACACCTTTTAGCCTCGCTCACACAAATCACGCTCAAATCCATCGTCTCCCGAAGCTGTACATAAGAAATGGGAACCGACGGCTCGCAACCACAAGACACGCTTTTCACAAACCAGAAATTCTGGACTGAAAAAATTCCCAAAATTTCATCTCAAAACCCTAAATCCCCAAATTCATGAGTTAATGATGAGGACATCACCTGCAAAGTGTTCCTAGTTTTTCTCTCATGCAAGAATGGGAGCTTTGCTGGTCGTGGCCATACAGCATGGCCGTCGCTCCGTGTTCTAATGTTAAAGCAAACACCTTTGAATGTCATTGGAGCAAGTCGAGGACGACTTGCAGCCAGGAAGGGGAGAATGATGAGGACATCACCTGCATGGATACAACCATATTAGAAACGTTTGATTCAAAGGTGAAATCATTCTTTATTATAATTGTATTTGATACATTTGAAGAATTGATGTTGCGTAATGATGTGTGTTCATTGTCATTTTTAGAAGTAAATACATGGATTAAAAGGAGTATTGAACACAAATGGAAGGCATGGAGGACCAAAGAAGTTGACTGGGGACCAATTCCATGTATTCCCAACGTCCAAGATCAGGCCACCACGTCACTTTTGGCGCAAGAAAAAAAAGAGTCCAATTCTAACACGTTTTGGATGTTGGATTCGGACTGCAGGACAGGACCAAGTTGTAACGCTTGCCACGACTTCATACGGACCCCGATTGGGACGTTCTTGAATTTCACGGAAAGCTTATCAAGTCCACTTTCAAACGGATCTGGCCTAACGTCCATATCTGTTCAGAGTCGGCCTCAGTCATCATTTTCGTTCGCGGAGATTTTTTATCCAGGTGCCGCGTCATCATATTTTGGCCCAACGGACCGTGTATCGAGTTTGGATCCATTAGGGACGCGTTCTAGGGTTGAGGGACGACCCCCACCACATCCTGGTCGTCCTCTACTCCTTCATATACTTCCATGGCCGCCACAAACAGATTGAGCTTTGTTTTGTTGAAAGTTTAGCCATTGCTACTTCCTTGTAGACGTGTGTGTCGACTAGATCATCCGTTCTACTCGATTCGGAACACCACCTTGTTGATTTTAAATTTTTTATCATCTCTATTTTTTGCAATTGAGTTGCTGGTTCTACTTGTTCTTGCTTGTTCTTCGATTGCTTGCAGGAATTACCCTAGTGGTTTGGTTGATCGTGCTCCACAAGATCGCAGCGATCATTGGAGGTGGTGTATCGGTTGCTAAGGCGCAGCATCCTTGGAAGGCTGTAGTCGGGCCGTGAACGTCGCCTCCATCCTCAAATTGAGTTATCCCTGCCTCTCATCAAAAGATCTGGAACAAATCCTAGCGGATTCGCATCAGTTGGTAATCAGAGTAAGGTTTATCGGTGAGAGACTTCCAATCCTTCGTTGTTTTAATTTCCTATAGTCCAGAAAAGCTAAAAAAAATTAGTAGATTAGTTTACCTAAAATCCTATAAACTCTTTGAGCCTTTGCTAGTACTGCTTAGTTAGGGCTTGTTGAGTCTTCGGTTGCGTCCTGTTGCTGGTATTAGTTTAGTCCTTTAGAGTTTCGAGTTCTTGTCATCTCTTTTTGTTTCGGAGTTTCAATTCAGTACGGGAAGAAAACTGCCATAGTTTCTGTGTCCGGTCTCCGATTTGCGAGTTTGAATACAATCTGCAAAGCTTAACCCGTGATCTTTCCAACGGATCGGATCTTGTTCACAAACTCCATCTGAACGCTCCAGAATCGACTTGGAGATTTGTGTGTCTGGCTGCTTGAAACAAGTTTTCGTCAATCTGAGTTGGTAGTAGGTATATGCAGTTATCTTTTGTGTTGGTTGTCAAACAAAAGATTTTAGTCCCCCAAAGAAAAAAAGAAAAAAAAGAAAAAAAACAAAAGAAAATAAAGAAAAGAAAAAAAGAAGGAGAAGAGAAAAGGAAAAGAAAGGGGTTGTTCTTTGTGTTTTCATTTTGGTTCAAGTGGTGTGTTGTGTCTTCCTTTGTGTGTAGGCTCACGCTTGTAGCATGGTTTAGGCTAGGACCAGCACAGTACCGTCGTTGAACGATTATTCAGCTTGCTTTTGTAACTAACGTGGTACTAGTACTTACTTACTTCAGCCCACCTACAGCTCCACATATTCGACTACAGCTTGACAGGTTTTTGTTGTTGCGGTACCGATACATTTCATTCAATGGTTGCAGACTTGTTGGTTGTCGTCACTTCCTATTTTGCTTGGAATGAACTTGTAAGAGCTTGATTGAATAGTTTGAGATTGAGAGAATTACAACAAACACATCCTTACAGTTGACAGGAGGATACATATTATTTTTATGTTTCTTGTTTTCTACTAATCATGGCAGGTGATACGGAGATTTTTGAGCTAATGAAATTACACCCTCAGATTCAGGATATCATTTAACACTTACCTTCATATGCTGGTGAGTTTGATCCTAAAGAATACATTGATTGGGAGTTAAAAGTAGATAATGAATTTGATGAGCATGATCTGTCCGAGAAATAAAAGATTTATATTGCCTCTAATATTTTAACTGAACATACTTTGCTAGAATGGAAACATATTTATAGGCATAATATTATTCCACAAACTTGGGAAGATTTCAAAATGCATTTTAGAGATGTCTATATTCCTGCATATTATGTTGATTATTTGCTTACCAAATAGAGAAATTGAAACAGGGTAGTAGGATTGTGAGAGAATAATATCATATCTTTAACATTTGTATCATATTTGATAGATTGGATGAATGCATGAAAATTTAATGAGTAGGTTCATGAAAGGGCTCATTTCTGAAATTCGAAACTCGTCATTTAGCAAGTCATATAGTCATATTGGTCAATTGTTTTGTCTTGCTCTCAATGCTAAAAAGCAGACTCTTTTATTAGTGAATACTTGCAAGAATGATGTGACCCATAATGTCAAAATTTTGTCCATTCTACATGCCAACCAAGAGCAATAAATAGTGGAACCCAATGCCGATTCACCTTTGTCACAAGATGAATTACCTGTTGTTCCTTGTGATAAAGAAGACTTGTTTGCTGATGATTCTTTTACACATCTACCACAATTAATGAATAAGTGTGATACTATTGGTTTGGAACCATACGAATGTGCCGAAGATAAGCCTTTTCATCCTATTACTAATGCATAAGATGAACTGAAATTGTTGTCTTCTTTAAATACTTTGGGTTATATTGAATTTGATATTCTGTGTAATCTAAATTGTCTAAAAGAGAAGCTTAATGATTCTGTTTTGCCATGTTTTAATCGTTGTTCACTTCATGCAATTGGCGAATATGATAGAAAAGGAGAATATTTAGTACCTAAAGTTTGTATTTGCTCTAATCTGAAATATTCTTTTGGGATACAAAATTATGATCAAATAAGGGGCTGCACTAACCATAATAATATCTTGCAGAGTGTTTCTAGTTTTTCTCTCATGCAACAGGGTCAGCCCAAAGAATGGGAGCTTTGCTGGTCATGGCCGTATAGCATGGCCGTCACTCCGTGTTCCAATGTTAAAGCAAACACCTTTGAATGCCATTGGAGCAAGTCGAGGACGACTTGCAGCCAGGAAGGGGAGAATGATGAGGACATCACCTGCATGGATACAACCATATTAGAAACGTTTGATTCAAAGGTGAAACCATTCTTTATCATAATTGTATTTGATACATTTGAAGAATTGATGTTGCGTAATGATGTGTGTTCATTGTCATTTTTAGAAGTAAATACATGGATTAAAAAGAGTATTGAACACAAATAGAAGGCATGGAGGACCAAAGAAATTGACTGGGGACCAATTCCATGTATTCCCAGCGTCCAAGATCAGGCCACCACGTCACTTTTGGCGCAAGAAAAAAAAGAGTCCAATTCTAACACGTTTTGGATGTTGGATTCGGACTGCAGGACAGGACCAAGTTGTAACGCTTGCCACGACTTCATACGGATCCCGATTGGGACGTTCTTGGATTTCACGGAAAGCTTATCAAGTCCACTTTCAAACGGATCTAGCCTAACGTCCATATCTGTTCAGAGTCGGCCTCAGTCATCATTTTCGTTCGCGGAGCTTTTTTATCCAGGTGCCGCGTCATCATATTTTGACCCAACGGACCGTGTATCGAGTTTGGATCCATTAGGGACGCGTTCTAGGGTTGAGGGACGACCCCCACCACATCCTGGTCGTCCTCTACTCCTTCATATACTTCCATGGCCGCCACAAACAGATTGAGCTTTGTTTTGTTGAAAGTTTAGCCATTGCTATTTCCTTGTAGACGTGTGTGTCGACTAGATCATCCGTTCTACTCGATTCGGAACACCACCTTGTTGATTTTAAATTTTTTATCATCTCTATTTTTTGCAATTGAGTTGCTGGTTCTACTTGTTCTTGCTTGTTCTTCGATTGCTTGCAGGAATTACCATAGTGGTTTGGTTGATCGTGCTCCACAAGATTGTGACGACCATTGGAGGTGGTGTATCGGATGCTAAGGTGCAGCATCCTTAGAAGGCTGTAGTCGGACCGTGAATGTCGTCTTCATCCTCAAATCGAGTTATCCCCGCCTCTTATCAAGAGATCGGAACAAACTCTAGCGGATTTGTATCGGTTAAGACCGTGGGGATCAGTGCAGTGGCTGGTGTGTCCATGAGACCATGACGGCCAAAACGTCCATAAGTCTACTCGGCAAGCTAAGAGCAAGATTAATGGTTACGCCGGCTGCCGACTGGGAGAACGTCAGGTCACGCATAAAGCAGGGAACGGTAGTGGTGGACCCACGTATCAATCAATGCTCTCCAAACTCTAGCAGCAACGTGGAGCCTGGAGAGAGGCAGAGGAGCAACGTGAAGCTCGGAGAGAGGCACAAACTATTGAATAATGCACGTCGCTCGCTTCCGGCCGGCGTTGACAAAACGCTAACTTCATTCTCTCTCCTGCTTTCTCTCTCTCCCACATCAGATGCAGGGTGATGTGTACCTCCATTTCGCCCGCCTCGTTAGCTTCATTATACTTGCTCTAAGCTCTCTCTCATGTCATGTACTACTTGTTCCATGCAGCTCGCGTGGTTCAGTAAGTATAAACAGGTCAGGCCAAATCTGGTTCAGGACGTTGTCTTATCCCCACGTGTAAAGGCTTTGAGTTCTCCCTTTAATTTTTTTAACCACAGGCGGGCCTGTCATTAACTCCTTGATTGAACCAAACGAAGAAAAAAAGAACCCTCCGCTCGCTCATTGCTGCCTCCGGCGGGGTTTTACATTTTTGCCATTATAAACAATGACGCTCATCTGATTATGATTCTTAGAATAGCACTTACAGTTTTAGCAATTAAGAGAAATTTGAGTTACATATTTACCATATTTATGCATGTGGCAAGCCACATCAGGTTGATAAGCTTGCGCCCAGTCTACCCGGGGATGTGAAATATTATTCTGCTCTTGCCCTGATCCTCTCTCGCCCTCTCCGACAGCTGGATCCTGTAGTTACTCTTACTGCCAAGTAGATCCCACCTGTCAGCTTGGTCTCCCACCCGCGGTTCGGACGAGGAGGACCTTTGCGACATGGGAGCGTCTCGCCGCTTGACGTAGATGGAGTAATTGGGCAGCTCCGGTAGGAGCTTGTCGCACTTGGCTCTACCTAACTTGCCTTGGGGCTAGATTACTTGCGTGCTGCACATGCTTGAGCCCCTACGGCATGCTGCACAAGCACAATGGCATCACGCGGGAGAGCGAGAGACGCAGGAGGCCGTGGCCTGTGGCGCACAACAGCGGAGCAGCGTCGGATAGCAGCGGAGCGCGGCGCACGGCGGAGCAGGCGTCGAGGAAAAATGAAAGCGGCAAAGCTCATGCGCATGTGAAGGCCCTTGCCGGCATTTCATGTGCCGGCGGCGCTTGGCGAGTCCAGCAGGAGCGAGGAGCGATGCTCAGTTCGGTTGGTGAGGCCCGAGCAATCCAATCCAATGAAGAGATAATGACGAGCATGGCCCTTGCATCATGAGCGCGGCCTCCAGTGCTGCAGAAGCTTCCGAGGGCCGACGGGAGGGGGCACCAGCGGAGGGGCAGCAGTGGCTTGCGAGGGCCGGCGGGAGGGGGGGGCAGCACCGACAGCCGGCGTCCGAGGGCCTCGCGAGAGATCTCGGGGAGGGGGAGAAGCTTGGGCCGGCGGATGCAGGCCAGGGCGGCGGCCGTCGAGGTCGGGCGGACTTCTCCTCCTTCTGGAGGTGGAAGACGAAACTGACAGGTGGGACCCACCTCCTCGTCCGAACCGCGAGTGGGAGACGAAGCTGACAGTGGGACCCAGAGTGAGAGTAACTGCGAGATCCAGCTGTCGGAGAGGGAGAGAGAGTATCGGGACAGGGACAAGGATGATATTTCACATTCCCGGGTTGACTGGGCGTAACGTGGCTCGCCACATGCCTAAATATTGTAAATATGTGACTTAAACTTCTGTCGGCTGCTAAAGTTGCAAGTGTCATTCTAAAGGTCTTTGTGGTATAGTTTTTTGAGGAGTTTCAAAAATAGTTTCTTATGAAGTTATGCTAAAAGTATAAATTTGCAGTAGCTTCTCCCATAAAAAAATTCGTGAAGTTTTAACGAAAATAAACTACAGAAAGAAGCTATAAAACTGGGGTTTCAGTTCCTTCACCTTCAACCTCAACAGTGAAGTGAAGCTTCAGAAGCAATTTTAAATGAAGTTGAAACTATACCAAACAGACGCTAAGAGTGATAATACGATGAGCGCCGTTGTAAATGGTAAAAATGTTAAACAAAATCCCGCCCGGCCCAGAACGGCCCCGAGTGCGTCCCTTTTTCTTTCCTCTGATGCTTTTTCCTTTTTCCTTTCTCCGCCGACACCACTCTCGGCCTGAGTCGAGTCGCCGACGGCTGGGCGAGCGGCCACCCTTGGGCAGGTCTTCGTCGGGTGCTTCGCCGCCGCCGAGCGTCAGACAGGTATGTCCGCCTATTCCCTTCCCTTCCCTTCCCTTCCCTTCCTGCTGTGCGAAATCGAACACCCAAAACCCTGATGTGTTCTATTTGTATTAGGATCTGACCAAGTATTCTTTTTTGTGGGTAATCTGACTATGCATTTATTTACCTGCTAAACTTCGATTTTTTTTCCTTTTGCAAAAATTATCGGGTGCACATGTGTACGCCCGTGTCCTGTACTGTATCCGCCCCTGTTAGATCGATTAATAGCTTAAATCTGTTTTTAGCTTCCGCAGTTGTACTTCCATGGAGGAATGAAGCTGCATTTTGCCTTTGCATTGTTTGGTGCCACATGGTTTAGTTTTTTTGTTCTTTTGTAGTCTTTTTCGATCCCTATAATGCGTATCTGTGTAAGTGAAACTATTTTATTTTTTTTCACCAATATGAGGCTGCGGTGCTTATACAGTGCCTTACATTTCTGTAGGTCTAGGTACTGTCTTTGTACGCTTGGTTGTTGTTAGAATGAGGAACAAGACAAGTAGGAGCTTACAGAAGTCTGGGAGGGGTAGCCATGTCCAAGGAGAAGGGCCAAACTGGGTCCTTGTTGCAGGGGGCGTTTTGCTCAGCACACTTTCAGTCAGGCTTGGGTGCAAACTAAAGCAGTTGTTTGATGGGAGGCAGCAAAATAATACTTCCGAAGGTCTTTTGTCATCTCTTGCCCCCATCTTCAGCTATCATCTTGATCTTGTGTCCTTAATCTTTATTAGTTGTATGCTTTATGATGAGTGCTAACTGTGCAAATTGCAGCTAAAAGAAGGCCGGAAGCATGTGAGCTGCACTCGAACCTCCACCGGTTCAGTGAACAAACTGGCTGCTACTGCTATATTTCAGGTGCTTTATCTGTGACTTCCTACTTGCCCAGTTCTATTACCTGTTACTCACTTCTTTGTGAACAAAATATTGTAGTTTGTATGGCATTAAATTTAGTGCTAGAATACAAATCTGGCACACATGAGGTTGAAGTTGAACCTGCACTATCAGCTGTTTCCCGCTCCTTGGTAAATCTTTAATCTATGGGCCGTTGAATATTTTCAACCTGCATCAATTTTGGTGCTAGAATACAATTTAGAATGAAAGTTTTTGAAACCTGAGTTATTTGTTTTGCTTTGTATTGACTTGTAAATAGAGTGTCCTTTGTTGTGGTCCTCTCTCAATAGGGGGGACCCTTAAAAAAGCATTTAGTGGGGTTGGATAATTATATTATAAATCTCCAGGGTTTGTGTGCATAAGAGTCATGCTGATCCACAAAATAATAGTCTGAAATAATGGCTATGGCATTCTATCATATTTCCAATATTGGATATGAGTTTAGCATTTAGAGACAGTCATAATTTCATTGTTTCAGGTTATTGCTTTCACTATACTGATTGAACTGAATTAATAAATTCTTACAGTTCGATCTTTGGGTTGGGTTTTACCCTAGTTCATTATTGTTTCTTTTGTTGTGGCATGAATGTTCTTCCAAAACTAGTTATACTAATTGCTTTTACCGTGTCAGGACTTGCAGATGGTGGAGTGGAAGTCAAGCAAGCACCTGCAAGTCCTGTACCCAAATCAGTTGAACCCTCACTTCCACTTGTCAAGATACATTCACCAGAATCAAGCAAAGAGAACAGCGACATTATGTGGATATCCTCGCCTGATCGGCTTGAAGCTCCTCGAAGACCATTTCAGTACTCTAACAGTTCTGGCTCTCCAGGTGTTTCAGAATCAGGGTCTGACATCTATAGCAAAAGAGAGGTCATACAGAAGCTGAGACAGCACCTCAAGAAACGCGATGAGATGATCATGGAGATGCAAGCTCAGATTGCTGATCTTAAGAATTCTCTAAACATTCAGGTGATACAGTCCACCAATCTGCAATCTCAGCTGGATGCTGCCAATCGAGATCTGTTTGCATCTGAGCGAGAGATCCAGCATCTAAGGAAGATTATTGCAGATCATTGTGTTGCAGAGGCACTCTCTCATGAGAAACCTTTGCAAGCTGGACATTGGCAGTCAGATGCCACAAATGGTCATCCCAATGGCTATGCTGATGGTAGTGCTGATGATGCTGACCTGCATTGTGTTGGCATTGAGAAGAGGAAGGGAGAGGTAGAGAGGGTGGATATGCTCAAGAAAGAGGTTGTTGAACTGAAGGAAGTTATTGAGGGAAAGGACTTTGTGCTTCAGAGCTACAAGGAACACAAGGTGGAACTCTGCTCAAAGATCAGGGATCTGCAGGAAAAGCTTTCAGCACAAGTGCCAAACATCTTATAGGACCTATGGATGATGCTTTTTAGAAGAATGAACCTACACATATTGTTGCCATGTCCCATGAGTGGAAGAGGGAGGGTCCCGCTTCGACGAGGCTTGCAGGAGAAGCTCGTGGCAATCCTCACACATGCCAAACACCATGCTAGGGTCTTTGCAGAATGCTTCTCTTTTCCTTTTAGGGGAACTTTGCATAATGTTAGGCTTTGCTTTCATAACTCATAACATTAGGCTGGTTTGCTTTCTTCCTTTTTCGATATCTGACCCTTGGTTTCTCAGAGATTACAAAGGGTTCTTTTTCTCATTTGCTAGGCCTAGGGTAACTCAACTGAACTCCACACTCAAATTACTGTACAGGTTATCGTTTGTCAAGAGACAAAAATCTGTAGGGTTCCTCTGCCTCCATCGCAGTTGAGTTTTGAGTGGCGGTCCTTGGAGCGTATGGTCAATGACATTTCTACAGCGAGATCTGGTAGACCTATTTGTGGCATTGCCCTTGTCTGTGACTCCGTCAGATTAAAAAGAGAGTTCAATTGAAACATCATTGATCATTGTTCACCTGATAGTTATTGGGGTGTGGGCAGTTTCAGAACATAATGCATGTGGTTGGCTTTGGGCAACGTGCAGTGTTCTAGCTTTATGCTACCTGGCACCACCTCATGCAAACCTTCTTGCATTACTTGCTTTAGCTAACGCAAATCTATGAGAATACTAGAATGGGAAGTGCAGTTGGGCTTTAAGTTTGGTCAAATGGATGCCTCACATGGCTTGTTCGTGCGACTGGTGGTCTCCTATCATGTCCCTATTGAAAACGAAGTGTTGGTTTGAGGCAAGCAACGAATCCATGTGCTGCATTTGGAAACATCCTCTGGTGTTTGATTGGTTGATCCTAACAGAGTACGTTATTTTTCAGGTGTGTATCAGTCACTAAATGTTACAAAGTTATGCTAAAAGATGTGTATTCAAACACATAGTCATGTACTCCCCCGTTCCAAAATGTAGGTCGTTTTGACTATTTTAGGTTCATAGCTTTGCTATTTATCTAGATATATATTATATCTAGTTGCATAGCAAATAGTATGGATTCTACAAAAATCTAAACCATCTATATTTTGGAACGAATGAAGTGCCTTACATTCTTAGACCAGTTTTGGCAGCGTGGGATACATAGAACATTAGCTGTAACACGACTCAAATGGCAATAATAGAAACAGTACTCGGAATTATTTTTCCCAGAAAGTCAAAAAGGCTAGCGCCACATGAGGCAAATCTAGCGACCTGAATCCGACACTGTAGCCTTGCTTGTTTGAGTCCGTTTTAATATTGCGTGCACATATAATAAGACAGGCCAGATCATGTAACCTGGCTGATTAAAGAAAGCTTATCTTATTGTGTTGACTTCATTTCCGATTCCATCCCTGTCAGACAGAGCAAGCTAAAGTGAAGTGGACATACATACAACTGGATCTCTGATGCTCTTGCAAGGACATGCATGGGAGATGATTTTTTTTTAAAAAAAATTCTTCTGAAGACAACAAAGGAGGAAAAAAATTACACGCATGGTCCCAGTAAACTGGAGCAGTTAGTTGAGCAGTCTGTTCTCCAGTGTGGTCGCTCAGAATGAACTTGAAGCGCAACACAGCAACAGCATGTGGAGGCAGGCAGAGTGTAAGACTGCATCCTCATGACTTCTGCAACACATAAAGGTTGTGCTGAACTGGAGTGTTGTCTTGCTAGTTGATAGTCATAATAACATGATGCTTACTGATCAGTCACTGGATTAGGAGGGACGGATCATAACCGACTTGCCCACTAATCTGTTGAGTGGGAACGGAAAGATGGGGGGCAGCTGCAAAGTGCGTTTGACATGATTATTCCATGAAACAATGTGTTTTCCGCTCCCTCTGGTTTTGTTTCCAATGCATGCTGTTTTTGTTTTGTTTTATTTTATTTGCTCCCGGTATTGTTTCAGGTACTCACAGTCTGTGCAGACAAATAATTTATTTTTACTCCAAACATAAAATTTGAGAAGCTATAATAAATCGTGAAAAGCGCATACAACTATTTTTTTGTATCATTATCAATATGTTTCTGGAAACACTTTTTCCCTAGAGCCACACATCACGTCACTACTACCTTCTGTTCGCTCTCAAACAAATCTCGTCTACGTCGTTTACCTATTGCTACTAGTTCACCCTTTTCCAAAATTGCCCCGAAGTCAAACATCACCGCCCATGGGCCACGGCCTCCCACACCATTGGCCTCCGCCCTCCGTTATGTCACGGTCCATGATGGAGTCTGGTCCACGCCTTGCACAAAGATTGCGGCATCGCCATGCTTGCTTACTTTGCGTGCGGCCATGGTCGTGCTTAAGGACATAGGTTTAGTTTGGAGTACAAAATAATGTATGTTCATTTTTTTTAAACAACAAATAATGTATGTTCATGTGAAATTCCCTTATTTTAATTTAGGCATGTACTATTTGTTTCCAAAACCTCACTATCAAGGGATAACGATAAATAAAGTATTTATTTAATATGTGAATCCAAATTTTTTCCTTATTTTAAGAAAATAATAGTCTCCTGCTTATGGCCATTTCGCCACCCCAACAATAAAATCTCTTCTTTTGTTCGATTTTCTCTGAGGAAACTTTTTGTGTTTTAATATGTTTCTTTTTCTGGTTTTTCCCTTCCAGAAATGCTTCGTTGGTTCTTGTGTGCGTAATAAATTTTGGGTCTGTAGAGGTGGTTTGGAATTTAGGGTACTTAAATGCGGGAGAGCTGTCTTCTCCTGCGGTTTGGTTTTTGCTATTACCCCCCCAGTATTTAATGCCTTCTTTCCTTTGAATTCTCCTGTGCCATTTCGCGACTGCACCCTCTACATAGGACGTTATTGCCTCAGCTTATGCTGCAAGGTTTTGCACTTGTAGTACTATTTTTCATTTATTCAAATCCTTGGGTTTCATTGATTGAAAAATGGAAGGACCATGTTAACATACCTCCAACGTACTCTACAGTAACTTTCCCCCATTGTCGAGCCCTCAATACTGCACTATATAGTTCCGCAGGCTGTAAAGTGTTGGCCTCTAGCTGCACTACCAAACGAGTGCATAGATGTATTCTTTTTGGCCAGCACAATCAGAGGTAGATTTGAAAGCTGGCATGATAAATTTTTTACAACTATTTCTATTCACCTCATTTTATAACTCGCTTATAATTTATAATTTCTTACTTTTTCATTTTTTCCTAACATAATAACCGGAGCATAAGTTTGACCTGCATGATGCTTTTCATATATTTGTAATACAAAAGCTCTTTTAGTCGAATAAACTCGTGTGATTTCCATAATCCTAAAATGAAATTGTTTTAGAAAGATGGAATAGTCAAAGTTTTATAATTTGACCAACTCTTAAACGTAGGTTTCATGAATGGAGTCATTTGTATATTAATTACCTCTAAATCTCTAATCCTATTTGGAGTTAACTAGCCTCTTTACTAACATGAATGGAACTTATTTTTTTTCTAAGCACGGAAAACTTAATGCCCTGTTGTGAAATATTGGTATTAGGAGACATATATTGCAAATTAATTAATTTTGTTTAATGAACACATATGTCAAATGTTGGAAATGTCAAGAAGTAAAAAAATTTGGAGATATTAGAACTTCAGAAATATTGGAGTAGTCAAGTTTGGAGTACATGCATAATTCGAATAGGGCCCTGAGTTTTAGCATAATTGCAACAACTAAATGCCACTAGACCAGAAATCCAGCAAACTTGTACCATGAAATGTCCTAGCAACTCGTGCTTTAAGCAATCCGAGGACCTGTTTTCTGGACCTCGAGGGGCCTAATTGTAAATACAAATCGAGAGAGGAGAGAGAAAGAGAGGTGAGAGAGAGGGAGAGAGAGAGCGCACACGAAATTTATTGCGCAGCTCTGCCTCTCACGCCTTTTATTTAAGAGCCCACCCCGGGGTTTGGAATTCTTTTTCCAACTCCGAATTCTCCTGGTCGTTGGGCTTCCTGCAATCCTGATCCCCTTCCTCATTCCATCCCCGCCGGGCTCCGGCCAATCTCCACTCGCGGCGTTTCTCCCGGCTTCGGAAGCGGAGGAGGAGCAGAGAATTCCGGGGGTTTTATCCCAGAAGAGGTGAGTTCTTGATCCTTCTCTTCCGTTCCTCCCCTCGCCCTCTTTTCGCAGTTCTTTTCTCGATTTCAGTGTGATTTCCTCGCTCGGTTCTGTATGCGATTTGACGGCGTTCATGATTTCTACGAGCTTTGCCTCTCTCTTTTTTTTTTTCTGTCTCATCCTGTCATATCAGGCCTGCTCCTTTTTTTGCCATGATTTCTGAACTCCTAGATTAGAACAAAAAAAAAACATTACTGATCTGAGAACTAGTCCACATGAGAAGGAGCAGTATGTTTTTTCGTTTCCTTTCAGCAGAAAAAACTAGTGGTGATTTGCTACTAGATTAGCTTCTGCCGCGAAATTTCTCCGAGTACTATAGCCGCCGAGTTCTTCCATGCCTGCATCTGCCTGCAGCTACTACTCTGTGGGGGCACTGCCCAGCGTCAGGCAACATCTGATGCATGCAGTTAATCCCATTGAAGTTTCCCCGTCTACGCAAGTTCCTTGGTGGAAGAGGAACTGACGCGCGCAGCTCATTTCTGCTAGTCGCGTGACGCGTTCGTTGCAGTTCTACGTGAGCTTTCGTACTAATGCAGGTAGTGTTTCGCCGTACGTCTGCGACAAGAGAGGGTACCCTCCTGTTGATGTTGGTAAGGTTATCGAGGTCACTAAATCGCCGATGACTTAGGTCCTGGATTGTACTGTGTCTTATTTAGCAATTTAGTTTGTCGACCAGTCAGTCATGGAGGAAGAAGGAAAAAAAATGTTTTTTAATATTTTTTTGGGCGTACGAATGGGTCTGGGATGCTGAATCTTGATGGCTGTATTGTACGTCTCTTCGGGTGGAGTGTACATGGGATGTGGCCTCTTGTTCTGGTACCAACTCTGTAGTTAGTTTGGCGTGTATCTGCTTTCTGTTGGTGTGTCAGTTTGTACC
The DNA here is from genome assembly GCA_032594955.1 of Panicum miliaceum. Classification (NCBI taxonomy): domain Eukaryota; kingdom Viridiplantae; phylum Streptophyta; class Magnoliopsida; order Poales; family Poaceae; genus Panicum; species Panicum miliaceum. The sequence goes on from CM064061.1 coordinate 12,644,298, forward strand.
GGATCATGCAAAGATTGTGAGGTTCGTAGCCTTACCAGGACAACTTACATCTTTGTTAAGGATACGTCATTTCAGAAAGTGCAGCATTTCTTCTGTCACCAGTAAACCTTGGAATTCAATCTCTGCACTATACATAAAATATTTTTTTTCTTCCTTTCCTGCGACCGGTTATAGATGGAATCTAAATCTGCAGGCTGCTTTTAATTTTCCATCATGAAGCTAGGCATCTGAGACTAATTTGAGTTGCGTCTTTTACCTATTTCTTATGTCTCTGCCTTAGTGCAAAAATTTAGTTGTTCCTGAAACTAACTGCAATGCACTCGTCAAGTCTGGGGCTTTTGCAGTTTAGGATGAGTTTTGCTACATGATTATCTCTGGTTAGTGGGTGCAGAACATTCCTTCCTCTACTTAGCTCTGTTAGGTGAACAGTCCTGTGTGTCTGGATTAGTCAAGTGCAATTTGAAAGTTGAAATATCCACTGGCTGAACAATATGTATAAGTAGCAAGTGGTTTCTCAGTAGGTAAACATAATGACGATACAATTTCTAGAACCTAGTTGTATTAAATCTAAAGTTTAACATATGTAAAGCATTCAGAATGATCATAAGAAATGCAATAGTTGTGGACACTGAAGGTCAGATGCCTGTCTTACTCCGAAAAGGTGGCATTAGGTAACTGGGTTGCCATCAGTCTCAGTTGCTGTTACCTGTCCTGCACAACTTAACTCCGCTTCAATCTGAAAGCTATTCGCGTTGTTCATGTCAAGTGGGAAGGCTGTTGGTTCTGACTGTGAGATTTTGTGCCTTGACTTGGCTCCATGATGATATTAATTCCACCACGACTGCCACCGGTCTCTTTGTTCAAACCATAGAAGGAACTGTCTCTGTCAAGGCCATCACGAATTTAGGCCAATGTAGTTGGAGCCGCAACAAGAAATTTTAATGCCTGCACTTGATTACAGGGATGTAGCAACCATACTGAAAAGAAGCAAAACTGCAAACGATCTTCACTAAGTTCTTTATGGATTGCCAATAGATATTTAGCACTAATTTGATATTTGTTGGGCATTCACTTTATGTCAAATACTCAAATCGTAGAAAAACCAAGTTATTACTGATGCAACATTAGCATGGCATTGACAATATCTTATTTTTACCTCCTGAAAGTCTTATTGTTGTATTCGTGTAAAGATGATGAAGAATTCCACACTGACAATCTCTCTCATGAACTTGTGTGCAGGAAAACTACATTTGATGGTCTCTGAAACTAGATAATATAATTTGATCGTAAAATGACACTGAGTTTTTGATATAAAATGGTAGAAGACAAAAATCCATCACAAGATACGGTGCAGATAAGTGGACATGTCGCACTTCAGAATGTTTCTTACAAGGATGTCGTGGAGATAAAATTAGCAGATACTGTGGATTCTGATAATTATGGCGGTAATTTTGTCAAGGATGTCTGTGTTGATGAAGGGGCACTAGTTCATCGGAAGATTTCAGAAGAAAAACCAGTAGATAAAAGGTCATCCCCAAATTTCAGTTGCCAAATGATTGATGCAAACAGTGACATAAGATATGGTAAGAAAGATGATTCTAAAAAGTCTGTGCATGAACTAAAACCAGAAACAGGTGTACCACTTGACATTGTTCCTGATTGTGACAACGGGAAACTGCACTCTTCTGGCAAAGAGTATGATCATGAAGATCGGATTACTCCTGATTACATTGCACGCGATCCCAGTGAGAAGAAGATAAGTTTGCAAGAGCTACTTCTCCTCGAAAGTGCAGAAGAATCCCGACATGCAAGCACAATAAACTCCGAGAGCAGTGAAAAACAAAAGTGCTCTCTTCATGAAAAAGTTGGACAGGTATGCTGTTACGACTTACAGATAGTTTAAATTGCTTTAAATTGCTTGCCTCAGTACCACTATCATTGCACTGTACACATGCTCTTCCCCCATGACTCGAAATTCAGTGGTAAATTCTTCCATGTGTGTACTTCATGAAAGCTTTGTTATTTCTACAGACGTCCAAAGATGGCTTTCCTGATGCTCAGGCTTTTTTGACCAACACCAGTGAGCAAGTCAGTAAAGAGAATACCAGTGGTTGCTCAGGAACGATGTCAGAATATCATGATGCAGCTGCTACATTGGATGTGAGAGAGCCACAAAAAATTGATCGCTACAACCTTTTCGTTGATCACAGGTTAGAGGACGCCTCAGAACCTGAATGCTCTATACCAGGAATCGCAGATGCTGCTTCCACAGATTCCATCCGCACCATTGACAATGTGGCGAGTGGCTCCACAGGATTAGATGAGGTCGAAACAGCTGAACCCAGGACGGATGCTGTGAGTAGTAGCAGTTCAGACATTCAATCATCTGAGAAGAGTTGTGATCATAGTGAAAGTATTCTTAGCAAGGCCGTCACTGGTGCAGTGGATGAAACAGCAGTTGCTACATCCTCATCAAGCAATGCTGAACCTAGTGATGCACATGGGGAGAATAAAGAGAAATGCACGAGTGTCGATGTCGCTGATCAGATAGATGAGGAGCACTGCTTAGGCACCGAGGATGCAGTCAGTAAGAGCTCCACCCTTGTGGAAGATCATTCTGTGGCGGAACAAACGAAGCCTGAAAGTTCAAAAGCAGCTGGTCACATTGGCAACGACAGTCCCTCTGAACCGAACTTCTTTGGTCCCAGCATCATGTCCGGGCCAGTGTCGATGTCCGGTCACATAGCGTATTCTGGCAACGTCTCTCTTCGGTCGGATAGCAGCACCACTAGCACCCGGTCCTTTGCATTTCCAGTGTGAGTCTACACACCGCCCACTCTGTCAGATTCCAAACCATCTCTTTTTGTATGAACAAGGTTGTGCTACTTATTGTTGGTCCTGAAACAAGCATGTAGACTCTGGTCGTAACTTTGTCTTTTGAAACACCAACTAATCATAGAATACTTTAAATCTCTTCTTCCAAACCTGATTGGTAGTTTGCGGTCGATGAACAGGTTGCAGAGGGAGTGGATCAGCAGCCCGGTGAGGATGGCGAAGGCGGACCGTCGGCGCAGCAGGCGGCGCCGCGTCTGGAGGAAAGGGCTCATCTGCTGTAAATTCTGATCGGCCATGGGTCGCCCTCTCATCTTCTCCTGCGGAATTCAGCTCCTTCCATGGTACAGTGCGCGCGACCGAGGAGGACAAACATCCTCGGGGTCCCGTTTGGTTCGATGGCATGTATTTCCTTGGAAAGTTCGAGCTGGGCGCTGAAGTTTCCAAGGAAATACCGCTCATCCAAACATCCCCTTGAACAATGGTGCTCCTCGCTGGCGCGCCACGCATAACCCTGCTCCTTTTATTGATCCTGGAGCTGAGGTTGACGACGACGGCTCGCCGGACTTCGCAGTGGCTTGACTTGAGAGTGAAGGTATATAGCTCTTGTAGGGTAGTGATATTGCCCCCCTTTTTTTCTTTTCGTTTCTGCACGGTTTTCATTCGAGGGAGGGTAGTAGTGATCTCGCTTAGTAGAGGTGATTGATTTAGGTGTACATCCCTTGGTTGCATAAATTTACTATGCTGTGAAAATTCGTTCGTTCTATTCTATATTGGTCTTCTCGTTGGCTGGCTTGAGGCAGCAGCATGCGTGACACTCAGATCACACCGATGAAACAGCTTTGTGTTGTACGGCGTGTGCCTTGAATTGTTTGATTCTGACGGATGGATGGGTTGATCCCAGCCGTCCGTTGGTCCCTACGTGGCTGCCCCCCACGTACGTGTACGGGTCCTACCGTACGTGCTGCCACCGTCGCATTGCCGTACCACACCAACCGCAGTGTCATAAAAACCGTTGGATTTGGTCTGACGGAGTGAATCTCGATACGAGCCGTAGAGGCGAAGAAAAATCCGGCTGGAGAAGAGTACGAAACAGGAGCCTGCGAGGAATCACGAATCGATCTGAAGTCTGAACGAGAGAGCCCGTGCACGGCCTCTGTTGTTACCACGGCATCGTACGTAACGGTACGCCTTTTTGGCGCGCGCCGTGCGGGTTCTGATGGAAGAAGACGTGCCGGCAACCACTTTACATTCCCGTCCGTGTATTAGTACCGTACACTGCTGGTCCGAAATGATATTCGCCGGGATAAATCATCCTTCTAGTGGGAGCAGAGAATCTATCGAGTGAAAAGGAAGCAATGATGAGGAATGTGGGCCGTGCTACCAAAGGCCCGGGAACATTAGCTTATTCCCGGGTGTGTTGGTTGGTGATTTGTAGCGCCATGAAATTTTATTACTCAATAATATTAGATTATAGGTAGTTTTGAATTTTTTTCTTAAATATACATAGATCTTACAATATATGTAGATATAGTATTTATTTAGAAACGTAATAAAAAGTATGTATTTAGAAAAAACTAAAATAATTTACATTTTAGAACGGATCTTTTTTTACACACGGCCACACATGTTGACGGGAAAAAAAGGAAATAATTGTCCTCGCTTACTAACACTGTCGCACTGTCATCGATACAATCGTTCCACACTGTACCCTCAACCTAGGAGGCTACGATATTGTCCGACGAAATGGATCTCCACATGGCCCGTAAAATTAAAGAGGCTTGGAGTACGCTTCGCACAGAGCGTAAGCGCTCGCGCTCGGCACTGTGTCCTACATACAGCACCCATCCGTACGTGTTAAAACGGGAGACGTGACCGTAAGGGGCTCCTCCGGAAGGTAGATAAGACATCTATTTTTTTAAAGCCCACCAAAGTTTAACTCATGGCACATCCAATATTTTACTGAAAAAAATAAAATATTGAACTAACATTCAAAAAATGTTGAACCTTCATTTAAAAATGTTGAATCTTTATTTCAAAAATATTGAACCAACATTTTCCCACCTTCGCACGCGCGGCGAGCGGCGCAGCGCGCAGGCGCGAGGACGCGCATGCGTGGCCGCAACTGAGGGAGAGAGAAGCTAGGGTTTGAAGCGGATTCAAGGGCTATGATGTGTTTGCACGAATCTCAAACACTGAAAGATATGGAAGTTAAAATCTACCGGAAGATATACAGGAAATCCGATATCAAAATGCTGGTAGCGCGGGCCTGTGATGGGTCTGAGAGCTCGATTTCAAAGCCCACAATATTCATGGGCTACTGGGCTTTCACATGACAAGAAAAGATAGCACTCTGTGGTGTTGCATGTAGGACAGGCACGTTAATCTCAAAAAAAAGGGCACGTTTTATGAACTCCTTTATTTTCCAGCTCTTTTCTTAAGTTTTTTCCCCCTTTTCCTTCCCACATCTTGCATTATTGCCTGTTACTTACGGAATCTGTTTATTGGAGAGGCCGCGTATCCTAAATTCCTATCTATTCTTATTTATTAGTATCCTCGGATGCACTAGATTAATTATACTTTTTGGATCACTTTTGAAAATGTGGCATGGCTACATCTGCCATTGTTATTTTTTGAATGTGTTTAATATGATGAACTCATGGTCAAAATAGTGTCTTGATTGGTGACTGTTTCACTGTCTAAAACGACAGTTTTTTTGAAGACGGGAGGGAGTAAACAGAGTCATGCCGTATATCACACCAATGAATAAGCTGAGAGATAAGCTTTGCCCAACATGAGTCTAAGCTCCGGGGTGATTACTGATTTACTGGTCATGTTATTTTGGATGCATATTAAGGTCTCGGAGTGATTATTGTGGACTACTGAACCTGGGTTCATTTCATCAGCGTGTAGCGACTAAACTTAAAATAAGCACATCATCAGAGCTGTTCTATGCGATATGAGAATCTCTATCAAGATTAATAAACTTCTTCTAAAACCAAAGGAAAAAAAAAACACTGCCAAATTCGAAGGAGCGCGGTTGAACTACATACTGAAGGTTGGGCGCATGAGTGACGCAACCCAAAACAAGCATCAGCGCGTACTTCTATACGAGATGAGAATCGATCTCTATCAAGATTAACTTCCCAGTGATGACAAACGACCCGACTGACTAGTACACTGCTATCTATGGAGTTTGATCCGTCCTATCCTATCTTCACATGTAGAGAGACTGAACTAAAAAGAAGAAAAGAAACACTAGGCTACAAGAAATAAGTACAGAGCGATACTTGAACGGAGACCTAAACCTCAGTTGTGTTTCTTAGGGTGAGGCCTGGGCCCGTAGCGCGCTACCACGACCTTCTCGGCAGACGCAGCAGGACTACTGTTTCCTCCACGGCGGCCGAGGCTTGCTCCGGCCGCGCCTGCTTCTCCCGCTGATCCCTTCTCCACGCGCACGGTTCCCGTGTTCGTGTTGGTGCGCCCCGCGCCGTGGTTCCTCGTCCCTCGCAATTCTTCTTTCTCTCTAGACGAAGAATGCTCGCCGGTCGACATGGACGGGCTCCTCACTGCAAGGATCAATAGGCAGCAAATTGGATCAAACACAAGGCGAGAGGAAGTTCAGGAACATACAAGGAAACATGAACACAATGTACGCTACGAACTTCAAATAATGCACATAGGAAACAGGACAAAGATGACAAGAGCACTCACCGTGGCGAGCATGAGCAACAGTGGGAGGGTCAAGTGCGAGCAAGAAGACGACGGCCAAGATGACCATGAGAAGTGTGGTCGAAGAGGCTCTTCTGCAACCCATGGCGAACTGCTACTGCTGCACGGTGAGTCTGTATGAACAAGCTAAGACCACTCCAAAATCAAGCTAGCCGGCCGCAAGGAAAACGTGGAGAGGAGGGAGGTGAAGATGTATCTGCAGACGTTTTATACGCAAGCGGCGATGCCCTTTTTTTGCTAGCAGTCAGCTCGAGATCGATCGGGCGGTCAAAGCTCAAGCCCGCGAGATCTGTTACACTAATTATTACACACACACACACACACACACACACACACAACTATACAAGTAATAAAACATCTGCGCCCGCCCGTACTGGCGCCCGAGCGTTCTTTACCAAGCCCTAGGCGTTCTTTTGCACCGTGCGGCGCCGGGCCACGCACGGTGCGCGCACTGGCGCACCACGTGTGGGCGCTGCGCGTCCTGCGTGGCCGGCCTCCCCGCCGGGGTGGCTGGTGGCTGGTGGCCGGGCTTCGGGAGTAGAGCTCTCCCTGTTGGGGCGCCCTGCCAATGCCGCGGGCGAGACGGTGCAGCGCGCACGGCGGCACCACGGCACCACCACGTCGATCTGGTCACGTGCCGCGGCTGCAGGGAGTCAGGTGCTTCAGTTAATAAAAGGCCCGTCTCGCATCGGGGGCGTTACGGACCCAAGATCCCAGGCTCCTAACACGCGCCCCCAGGAGGTTTTAAACTTTTTACAGTCAGGAATCGCAGAGAAGCCAGTGGATCGACAGCCGACCGGTTCCCGGATCCCAACAAGACCAAGGAAAAACAAGCACAGTCACACACTGCGTTCATGGAAGGTAGTATTCCTCAAGCTGCTTAGATTTACACAAAAGTCATCTTCAAATCGCTGCAGCTCAGTAAAACTTTGACCAAATCCGCTGCCCGAGGGCGGATGTAGAATAGTTGAACACACTGAATCCAGATGTGAACATGCTGAGAGCTGCCAGTAGGAATAGTAGAAAGCTGGCCCACGTCAAAGAACACGCTGCACCGATTAACTGCATCACATGAACTGACGAACCATACGGCAGTCAGTCCATGGAGGGTTTTTGTCTACTATTAACCAAGGCTCGGACGGGAGAAGTTGCTGCATAGACGACCGTAACATGCAAGATGCAGGCTCCCACGAAAAAAGCTGCCATTTTCTGGAAGAAAAAATGGCAATTTACTCGGGCAAATTGCAATGTAGAGCGAAGAACCCCCTGCATCTGAGGACAATTCCAACAAATCTGAAGACTCCCTTTTGTAAGAACTCCCCCTGCATCTGCGTGGTCCAGGTGTTCTCAGTGCAGCTTTTGTAAGAACTTCCGCACGGCCCTTACCAAAGGAAGAGGGTTCTCAACATGCACAGCGTGGCCGGCATCTGGGATAACGATCATGTCACAGAGCTCGTCTCCATCACGACCATCAGATCCGCATGCGCCGTGCTGTGTTATCTCGCTGCACATTCTCTGTGAGATGTCTTTAAATTTTGTGTCCTTTTCACCTGCAACGATGAGTAGAGGCCTCTTCAAGTGTTTCAAGTCTTCCCACAGGGACCTGGTACATTGAAACTTGCATAAGGCAGAATCACACGAATAATGTCTACTAGGAAAGTACAACCGGCCATTTGCTTATCAATTTCATTATCAGTGTCTGACATGTCTGTGCCAACTCATTGACACAGTTGGTACCGCTACAAACAGGATGGCACATAACACTGTCGATGCAAATTTACTAGAGTGCAGGAAGGTAATCTTACCTTTGTCTCCCTACGCTTGAGTCTGCAAGAACCTTAGCTAGAGCTTTGATGTCCTTGTGTTTACTGCGCGTCCTCACTAGAGAATTGAACTTTGGATGCTCTCGTAGACTGGCACATGAAGGAATAGAATAATCACATACATGTTAGGGATACAATGTATAGTTTCTCTCCATCTTTGCACAGGAAATAATCAAATAAGTCAGTTCCTTCACCTGGTCCACATTTTTGCAGAATACCATGTCTCAAGAAAACATTCGAGCCCACAAGACATCAGGAACTTAGCTCTTGATTTATCAATAGCAATACGACATCTCCTACTCTCTTCATCTCTCAATCCAGGACTTCCTGATATTATCACAGCTCCACGAATCTGTCTTGGACTCTGGCATAACCAGCTCAGAATCAGCATAAGAAAGAAGTGCACAGAAAAGATAAATATTGAGAAAGTTACCGAGTGAACTTGATTTAGTGCCATGTGGAGTGCAATCCTAGCACCCATTGAATAGCCAACAACTACCACCTCACCATCAGTTATTTGGCATATCAACTTCAGCAACAAATCTGCAAGTGATTGCACTGTAACAGGAAATTGTTCTGAATTTTCAACATGATGCTGCAGCATTTGTGACTCGCCATGACCAGGAAGATCAACAGCAATGACCCGTGCACTGGGGGAGAGAGCTTTCATCATGGGAACCCAATCGTCACTCATACCAAGAAATCCATGAAGTAAAAGAACAACCTTTTCCTGCAGGCACAAAACAATGTCATGACATGCGGGCAGAAACAATATATCAAGTATCAAATTCTTAACATGATATTCTACCTCCTTTTCAATTAACTTACGCGCTATTCTTAACATGATACTAAGTTCCTCAGCACAGATCACATGCCAAGAGACCGCACACCCAGAATTGAGGAATTCTTACACTTGTACGGTCAGTGGTCAAATGCACAGAATAAATTCTTATACAACAATGCCAGTAAATATACCATCTGAATTTTCAAGAGAAAAGAAATACATGCATGGCATGTTCTTGAAAACAAATTTTCGATAATATAGAAGAATTCTTACATTTATATGATAACCAGCCTCTTGAAGTTTGACTACATAAGAACAATCGTCCACATCAACTTGGACAGAATATGACCTCAGTTTTTCTTCATTGTATGTCCTTTCTATCTTATTGTTGTTTATGTTCAAGTGGTGAAGATAACCACGGGCATCTTCTACTGAAGCTCGGATCCCGTCACCAAGTGGGGTTGCATGGATATTTAACTTCTGCTCTGATACATCTTCCCTCAACCATTGATATGTTCCAAGTCCATGTGCGACAACCCCACATGTATCTTTGTTCTTTATTCTGGAGACTATGGAGTTTTGTTGGTCAACATAATGTGCTAACTGTATATAGGATGCCAAACCTACAGAACTCTCATACGCACTACTGATGACAGCCATCTTATCGTGCATCTGAGCCCATTTTGCTATGTGAGCTGCCTTCTCAAAACCTCCAACAACACTGGGTTTAATAACCTGAGCATGGCAATTCAAGCAAGGTCAGATATATAATAGAATAAGCAATCTTCAAAACTAGCCCACAAAGTTTTCTCAGTACTCACAAGAGCAACTATTCCTGGATGCACAAATTGATGAAGCTTAGGAATTACATCCCCCTTAAGGTTGTCAATAGTCTCATCTAGTGCGACAGGCAAGCCACTCTTGTCACAGAACTTGATGAGATCATTTACAGAGCTCACTGGTTCCTGTAGAGTAGAAAAGCAAAAGAAGATTCTCAAGAAAAAACAAGATAAAAATATGCCTAGTGGGGAATGGAAGGAATCCCAGTACTATAGCAACAAGGTGCAGCAGTAGGCAAGTTTCATGCTTCGCATATTTCAGAGTTTTTAATAGAGCTGATGAATAGAAGGTATAGTACCTCAATGTATTCCAATCGAAGGCTTTTAGCCCTAGATCCAAATTCAACTGCCTGTTCATATGTCCATTTCTGATTTGCATCGACACGGATATTGATCTTGTATCCTACAACTTCTCTTATTTTATGAAGAACAACTGCATCCTCAATGGGGCTTTCACGACGCCCAACCTTCCAAAGAGATTTTGAAAACGAAAATGGCATACCTTGATCAGAAAAAACTAGTCTATAAAAACATTAACTATCATGCGTTATGATTACGGAACCAGCTGAATAGTTACCTTCAGTTTAACTGTGGTAAAACCTTCAGCAACCAGTTTGGCGACAGCAAGTGCTACTTCCATTGGAGTACCGTTGCAGTCTACTAGTGCACAGATCTCTATGCCAGCATAACTGTTCTGATCTCGTACTAAGGGGTTGGAACCAGCGAGAAATTTGGACAATCCACATTTCCGTTGTGACGCAAGTAAATTAAGAATGGCCATCTCCAATCCGCATTTAACACTTGGGAATATCGAAGAAGGCTGAGATGAAGTAAAAAGGAGAAAACTTTAATCTCTTGAGAAGTAAGTGCTAACAAGTTTGAAAAGTTCTCTTACAGGAATCCCAAGGCTTGTCCATATCCAATTGGAAAAGGACCCTCTCAGCAAAGGAATAACATCTAACAAAGAATCTTTCATCCTGTGGAAAAGAAATCTAAGTTGCTCTTCGACATCCAACAGATCCTCCTCATGAATTTCAATTGGTGCAACCTGTTACAAGAAGTGGATCAAAACTAAACTCTTGAACATGCCTAAGATGTATACCTGACAAAATTAACTTAACTATTTTCTGTACATGCAAAATCAGAAATACAGTAGCTAGGAAGCATATTTAGTAACACAACCCCATTGCTAGGTGCTACCATGCAAACACATGTGAATATCAGGATGAGATCTGGACACCATCAGATCCAAATCCAATAAATCTTGGGCCAACTTCTGTCATTTGGTCATTCCTTCCTGTTTTATTTTCCGTATTTGATCCATTACTCTATTTTTGGGTGTGTGAGTTGGGTGTCCCCTTTAGGATACATAGCTCTTGAGGAAAATAAAAATGTGTATATTATTTTTGAACGTATTGAGTGTTATTTGCAAAATTCTCAACCATGATATCCTTCTGTCCAATTAAATCTAGTCAGTCTGAATGCCACCGATTGGCCTACATTGGAAATTTCCATCCACCTACAAATGATTTATGCTGTGATAGGTGGCTTGAGTCAGGTAGATGTAGTTTGTTTGTGTTTTTTTCTAAAGAATGGTTTGCTCCGGTTTTTTGGTGATGATGTGAGTCACATGTTGGCACACAATTTTTCTGTAAGGAGGGAAGGAGGGAAAAGAACACCACTACCAAATCCGTAATTTATACTATTATTAAAGGAGATTTGAATTGGGAAATGGTAACTTAATACCAAAATATTTATTTGCACAGTAGAAGATACTAGTCACCATATTATTAGCCAAATGTACTGTTGTACATATACTTTCCTCTTCTATGAGAGAACACTAGACTTTCCTCTAACTGTCATAATACCCATATCTGTAGCCGTGCTTCAATTACAGGCAACTTAATAACAAAAATATGCACTACGCTAGAGAAACCACAGAAGTGTTAAAGACAAACCTCACCAAATCCTGCAATGTTATCATCCATACAAAGCTTCAGAATAAACCCTTCATGAGAGAATCTGCCATCGGATAGCCCAGAAGTACGTGGTGCAGAAAGCTGGATCCTGTTTTCAAATAATGTTTCAAAAAGGTAAATTGTGGAAAATGTGGGGGTGGCAGCATTACATATATCATTATGGATCACCGCATATACCTGTACAGCATGTATTCCGCTCCATGAATTGTATAAACTTGCATGGCATCTAACTCACTCCTAGAACATGGATCTCCCAGAAGATACTCCAGATACTGAGTTGTAGAATAGGCAGAGAACTCGCTCATAATTCTGCAGAACTAGTAGAAATGTAAGTACATGATGGAGAGAACAATTATAAAAGAATGTAAAAAAGCAATTTAGTTTAGATATGAACCTATGAAAGTCGGCATTACTATCAATGCTATTGTCTACTTCTACCACACAATCAATCTGTTCCGCTTTAGATTTCACCAAGGCATCATGAAGCTCTGCTTTTGTTTGAACTAGAAGATGCTTTACCCTGCAAAACAAGTAGTGAAGAGTGCTGAGAAGAAAAAACTCAGCACTAGAAAATATTTCATTATACATAATAGACTCCATAACCAACATTCTCAACACCTTTCAGAGTCGCTAGTTTATATATGGGCTTCAGGGGTAAATAATGGTAATAGTTAATTTTGGCAGGCTGAAGCTAGTGCACAATTCCAGGCATAATAAAAGAGAAAAATGCCAGCATAAAGTCATTACAACCAGATGGGACACGTAAGCAGAAGAACTGAATACCAATTGATGTTACCTGTGTGCAGCGCAGAGGTTGGAAATTGATATGTCATGCGATGTGTAGAAGAATTTCTTCAAAATTTGTGGTGAAGTATTTTTCGCAATTGGTAGAAGGCTGAAGATCGCACCGCCATGATTGTTCACAACAATTATCGTCATAGGTTTCCTCCGTACCCTTCATTAATGTCAACAGCATTATCCCTAATGAATATTACCATCTAATGTCATGACAACACAGGAGTAGCTTGGGCAAATGGAGTATCAATAATTTATGACTTTCACTAAGTTAATCTAATAGGAATGGACCATCGATCAAGAGTCAATAGACAGGTCACAGGTGCGGAGAAAGGTTCGAACTTCAAACCTTTGGTTGAGAAGTGCCAATCCATTTGTGTCATGAAGAAAAGATATGTCGCCAACCACGCAAAATACCTAACAACATACAGAGTCGAAGTTGTGAGATCAATGTGTTATTGGCGCCCTACAGGTTGTGGGGGTTGCTGTTTTTTGGTGTGCCTTATCCAGTTTCTGTTTTGTTTGCTTTTGCTTTGTTTTTGTGTTGTACTTGTATTCCTCATTCCTCAAGTGAATAGTTAAGCAAACATCTATTGATAAGTGTGGCTTCTTTTTCAAGGAGAACAAACATGTCCAGTTAAGGCAAATACTATAATATGTTTGTTTATACTAGTACGGGAGTTCTTTTAAGTTAAGCTCACGTCAAAGACAAATAGAAAATGTACAGGAACATATTCACTTAATCAGACTAGATCTTTTGTTGCCTCTAATAGGAATATTTTCGCTACAGCATGAAGTTTAACTAAAGAAAAAACCTACATGCTTGTTTGATCCAACAGCAAATCCGATTGCTGTGCTGAGCAAACCATCAATGCCACTTGCTCCTCTGTTCCCAGCCACTAATGTGCCAACAAACTCCGGAAAATGATGCATCATCAGGCTATTTCCATTTGAAATGTAATTAGTCCAGCCCTTGCCAAACATGTCCAAGTCTCGGATAACCATGCTGTTCCCAACAAACATGATAGCATCACCGTGAAGTGACTCCCCAATTACATGAGCAACATATGGTTCTGTAAGTGACCATTTCGAATGTATCTGAAACATTATCTCCTGAGCAACCTGGAGTTAGGCAACAGTTGTCAGAACACTTGATAGCAAAAGGGGCAAAAGGTTTTGTCAGTTATTTCCAGATAGAGAGCACAAATCTCTGGTCAATATAAAACTAGAGGCTTCTCTATAGTTAAGTTCCAAGGCACAAATACATTGGCTGCAACAGGTAAGTTACTTCATTTAAATCTCACTCAGAAGAAATAAAATATTCACTTATGTCAATGTTAGCTAAAAGGTACATGCCAAAAACTGCTAGTGCTACTTTGAAGTTTCAATAAGCTGTGAACCCTTTTATCCATTGTAAAAAAAGGTATACGAGTACTGGTGGACTAAAAGACATGAAACAAATGGCTAAGTTCAGAAAAGATTAATTATATATACACATGGAGAAGTCTTGTCATATCCATCGCATGATCAAAGGCATTTCATTACTTTATTATAAGATAGCTACCATGTTGCAGATCATACCACTGAATTAGCAACCATCAAAATATCTGTCCATCTGCTTGTCTTCCTTTGAAAAGTACACCGGCACAAACTAGCAGCAAATTCCACTACACTAGCTTGTATTCTGTGAGTGACAACATGTGATGGATCATGACGGCATGGATGCCTATCAATCAAGATGTAGGAAGATGGGGAGCAAGTCTCGAGAAACATTCCCACTCGTTTGCTAGTAATACGACTGCCAATCTGCCAATCAAACATGGCCAACTTAAAAGCATCATGACATAATAAAAATGCTGCATACATACATAATAATAAAGAAAGAAAGAAAAGGGGAACGGTCTGAAAACATAGAATCCATGAGTTATGAGGAGAAAAACCTGAACAATGACATCTGGGCTTATCCAGTTTTTAGCAGAATCAGATAATAGAATTTGATCGATGTGGTCTATAAATAAAGTGCTCTTATCAAACTGTGGGAACAAATTTACTACTTTCCGCAATCGTAGTCCAGACAGAATATCAGTAGCAATTGGCCAGGAGAGGTGCTTAGCTAGCAAAGCCACGGCCCACATGTCATCATCTGTATGTAGAGCACCAACTAATAGAAGCCCTTGTTCTGCCTTCTCTATGATCTGCAGAATCTCCATTGCTGAGCAAGAATAATTACCGAATGCAGAAACCGTTTTCATTATAAGGTATCTGGTATACGGCTCATTATTTGTAAACCACTTATCCAAACCTCTCAAACAGTCAAGATTCCAATCTCGATTAGTGTAATCTAGAGGTTCTCTAAAAGCACAATTTAAATGCACTGGGCCTTGTGGAACTTGCATTGCGTAGTAGGCTGCTGAGTCAAGTGTTGTGAGAACCATTCTTGCATGAATTTGATCACTGGGCGGAGGGAGATTAAAAAAATATCTTACAAAGGTACCAAAATGATTGACCTGAAAAACGAAAATGAAAATTGTTGAGATAGGCTGTCCACAAGTTTTATTGAAGAATAAAGGAAGAATTTGCCAATGAGTTTGCATGGCAACACAATGGGCTCAAAGAGAAGTAAATCAAGTGCCAAATCTGCAATCCTAACAAGTGCCAATTTATGCATTATGTATTGGTGTTTATTATGTGGGGGCATAATAGATCTTAAGGCTCACTTGGTCTATAAAACGCATTCACATGATAATTGTTAAGAAAACAACATATTCAATGTTTATGCACACATAAGGAAGGTAATTCAAATTCTAGAGTAATGTGCAAAACTCATGCAGAAGAGGAGCTGTCCTCAAGAAATTTGTATTTTAGAATCTATGCAATCACTGGTACCTGATTGATGGCTTGGTTAGCTCCAGCATCATGCAACTCAGGAGGACGATCAGCTGTGAGTAATATAATTGGTATGAAATCTTGACTTGCCTCAACCACCTACATGTGGCCCAGTGAAACTCGATTAAGCAGTCTAGAAAATGTCTCTCTTTGATTTATAAAGAACTAATCTACTAAAACACCCAGATCATATTTTATGGGATTCCTATTTTATAATTTCATATAAAGCTATATAGAAGCACTACACTATGCAAACTTGTTGGATATGATACAAAATGATGATCGTATTAATGAAGGCTCACAATAATGGAATAATGAAGTGGGGCACTTTTAAGAAAGAGAAATTTGCCACTCACTGAAGGAAGAAGATTTGATACAGCGGTTCCTGACGATGTGATTACTACTGCTGGCTTCCTAGAACCTCTCCCATAGCCAAGGGCATGAAATCCAAGTGACCGTTCATCGTAACATGATATGCATGTTGTCAAAGGATGGCATGTAGCAGAAAGAGCAAGGGGGGATGATCTCGATCCTGGAGCTATACAGAAGTACTAAAGCAAAGTGGATCAGAAGCATTCTAGACATTTAAAGGCTTTGAGTTGGTCAAGCTTACCGTGAAACCAAGTCTAACACATTCTTCAACTATAAGGGATGCCCATGCCAAATTTATGTTAGAGCAGCGCTCGATGAAAGATTCTGTCTCATTTTGTTGCAAGCATAACTCCTATAAATGATAGAAAATATTATTAGCTATGGTTATAGAGCAATGAACTTGTTTGATCTTTCATAATCTAACCATAGACTTATTTTTGCATTGCAACTATAATCATATACCTTTTATGTGTAATTTATCCATTTTTTCTGAATTGGTAAGTGCTGTAGATTGTAGAAAAGCCTAATATACCAAGGGTCTGTTTTGAATAATGAATTGTTGGCCATATGCAGCTAAAGATACCTGGGTATAATCATACCATGTTTGAACAAAATAGGAACTCTGGCGAAAATCTAACAAATGACTGATCAGAAGACAAAAACTTGTCCTGCAAAAGAATAAATGCCAGAGGTGATCAGGGATATAATTTGATGGAACACATAACAAAGAACATAAACTACAGACCTTCAGAAAAGAAGGGAAATTAACAAAAAATGTTTCTTTGTCCCTCAATTTTGATGTTAGGTCCATTTTAACCATGAAGTTTTCAGCTCTCAACTGCCAAGTGGCACCAACATGTTAGTCATCCCCACCAGTTTAATGACTCAGAGATTTACAGGATGTGGCAGACCTTTTTATAGAAGGTTTACTTTCAAACTGCAAACAAAATTTATGGGACCAAAAAAAAAAACTTCACTCGCTCTCTGAATTAATGTGTTAAAGTTATACCATGGCAATGACAAAATATCAACTAATAAAATACCTTTGTTTCTTTTTATAGGGCGTATAGGATTTGAAAAGGTCAAACTCCATAAAATTTTAACTAAAAATTAGTAAAATTATGTGCATTATATGAAAGTTATATCAATATATTCTTATTTCACAAACCTTTTAGTACGGCATTGATTTTGAAGAAATCAATGATAAATTGTAAGAGGAAGTGATGAACAAAGTGCAGTTCTAAAACTTTTTCAAATTCTATTATGCCTTATAAAAAGAAACGAAGGGAGTATCTTTTGTAAGAAGCATGAAATTCTTCAGTGGGCAGAATTTTTTTATAAAAAAATCAACCACAATCACAGAGCAAGGTATAATGCTCTAGGAAACTTACCAGGGTTAAGGGGATACCTTTTGCATCTATTGCGGCGAGCAGTTCTGTATCCAAATACACCTGTTAAGGTGGATCCAACAAAATTGAAATTAAAAGCCAGTGTCAGAGGGTATTGGGAAGATCACCCCCACCCACCCACCCACCACCATTACCCCACGCAAGTTTCCATGTTTTGAATTAGTAGAGCGTACTTTTCTCAAACATACTATGCACAATCCAAGGCAGAAGTATTACCAACTGAGGATTCCCAGTCTCCGACAAATGTGCGTCTCCAGAAATGTAACTTGGTACCAAACCTTTGTGACAAATGTTATCCAAAGGATCATAGCTATTTTGTATCTGTCGGTAAAATGTAAAAAACTAATAAATAAGCAAGTATATTTATTGAGATGACCTAAAAGGATCAAAGGCTGAAAAAGTAAATAAGCTTTTTTATTATATCAGACGTTACAGAAGCATAATAGCGCATACACAGTGAGGTCTCATACATTACATATTCGAGCCTTTGTAAATTCGATCAGATTATATAACAAAGTAAAGAGGGAGAAGTTAAAAAACAGGTGAAAAATAAGCGAGATATAAGACGAGGCAAAATGCAAATTATTCAGCAAGAAGTCGAAAAACCTGAAGAATTCCACATACCTGATCAAAGCAAGATTCCAACAAAGAAACTGCATCCTCAAATGTGTGAGAAACAGAGTCGTCCCAAATCATGGTTGATGATAAAATGGAACAACTATCAAACTCGCTCAACTCAACCTGTAAGATAAATGTTGCTGAGAATCACAAATGCTAGAAAGTCAAATATTTACATGATGCCTGCAAACAATAACTGAGAAACAATTGTGAGTTAGTATAGATTGCAACACGACTAGTTTGCAGAAATGAAATAAAAAAAGGAACTATCCAACAATTTTCCTCATCCCTCAACAAAACTAATTTCCACTTTGGACTCAAATGACTATTGAGGTGTAAAATTATATGACAAGAAAATTATAAATCGTGTAATGTTATGGCCATAATACTCAGCCAGACATTTCCATTCACCAACTTGCTGAGGGACCAAGTCAGGCTCGCTAAGCTGAACACTTGGTCTATCGGGCAATGCTGGTCAGCAAACATTGCATTCATTAGAAAAATGCTTCAGCCACAACTTTCAGTATTTTTTTCCTTTTACATAAAATAAGCTCAGCACTGCCGATATCAGTGCAATTGCACCGCTGATGCATGTCAGAACTAAATATAGTGTTGCTTGACGCCTCAAACAAGGATTATCTTGCACGCAACAGATTACTTTGAGGGCAACTGAAAAACTAAAACTGGAAAGGGAACCCTAAGTGTTTAAGCTTTGGATCAATGTGACCATGTGAGCCATCAGGATCAAGTGAAGTTAAAAAAACAAAGATAATACATGAAACTTTAGATCTGAATATAAAATGACTTCTACATTGAGTTTATATTGCACAAAGGCTGATCACAATACTTAGGTTTTACCTGAGGGATGAAGAAGTAATATGAGCCAAGTTTCTCCTCTATGGACGACGATTCCTTGTCATATTTCATGCCTACAAATCCATAAGCCCTTATCAAGTGTGAATCAGAAGAAATATATCTGCAGGAAAAGTAAGTCCTAATTTTGTTAGGAATATGTGTGTGCATGAGTCAGAGAAAGGGCGAAAGGGAGGGGGTGGAACCTCACCTCAATACTAAATCAAATCCATTTTTTACTGGGTAGGAACCGTGCAAGCAAATTGCAGAACCAATGCCACATATTTCAAGTTGAGATGATGGACCAGAGGTTAGCTTCCTCGATAAATAAAACTGAGGAAACAAGGATGATCCTCTAAACTGAGAGCACCACTTGAGTGCCTTTGTACTGGGTGGAACAAGTACCTGCACCATTGCATGTTGGCTTTAATCATCTTCCAATGTTGCTTGGACTTCAAGGGATGAACAAATTTATGCCGAAATTCATTAGGTGAGTAATTTCTCTAGAATGCTGCCCTGAAGTCTAGATAAATGTATATGTTGCACATTTCCATGCCAACAGCAAACAGTGCTCTGGCTGCACAAATTTGAGCAAATATTAATCTAAAGAATGCAGGATGAATTCTCCTTGAACCCTAAGGGGAAACTAAGCGCAAACCCAAAGGCTGCATTTGCCATAAGTCCGTAACACCAAAGGAGACGCTGAATCCATAATAGAGTTTCATCACATTAAACTTAAATGCTGATAGCATCCATTTCAAATCATGGTGACTAATGATCGGATCACCCAATAGCAAATTCGGAGGGAGATAGTGTGCATGCTAACAGAACGAATTGACCAACAGCGAGTGATCTAAACTGTTGTTTTCTCCCAAACTTAATTCTAGCTTTTCTGAACGGCGTCAATCAAATTTCAACAGATGTGATGGAAATGAAACAAGGATAGGAGCATCGCGAATACAAAGCGAGAGCACCCAAAGTTCCGCAAGTGCTCCCCACACGCAGACGCCATCAGTCATCACTCATCACCAGTGAAAACTGCACCCGCTACGCTTCAGTCTTCACCGAACCAGTCCCCAGTATCCAATTGACAACGCGACGAAAGAGCCGCGATGATTCTCGTAGCTTACCTCGAACCTGATCACGCCGCTCGTGGCGCCAGCAGGCGGGCTGGCCTTGAGCTCATCGGCGGCCCGCCGCAGCGCGCCGAGGCCGTCGCCGACGGTGAGAGCCGGCGGAATACTCCGCGCGAACGACACGTCCACGGGGAGGTCCCGGTCTCCGGTCTCACCCACCTCGTCGACGTCGATCACGATGCCCGCGCGCCGCCCGGCCGCGGCGCCCGCGCGGAGGCGGCAGAGAGGGCGGGGACCGCCGCGGAGGCGGCCGCGGGCGGAGCGGCAGCGGGGGCGAGGGGACGGGAGAGGGAAAGCGAGGAGGGGGAGGACTGGGAGGCGGAGAGGGGGCGAGGCGGCGAGCATGCCGGCCGGCGGGCGGGTGCGCGGGAGGAGGGAGGGGCGGAAGAGGCGAAAGCGAGTGGTGGGGGGAGTGGACGTTTGGGTTTAAGACGGACGGAAGGGGATAAGGTTCATGGGCCCAGCCAGACAACTCGCCCGCGTGTGGGCTCTACACGGGCTGTGGGCTTGAGGGGTAAAGTACTAGAGCGTGGCTGAATGGGCCTAATTATTCTTTTGTTTTTTAATGGACCTAGTTATTTATCTCGGAACAGTGCAGCAGGCCTGACGCTCCTCCATCTCCAAGATATACAACTGTTTTCACGTCCCCATCATAATATGAGACAAGATAGATCCCTCTGAAAAAATGATCTAGATAAGCATGGAGCAGAAGAGGCCTAAGTGCGTAAGTAGCGTAGTTGAGCAAGTAAAGATTCTGGGAAGTTTGATTGAACAAAGAAGGGAGTTGTTGAGTGTCCTTCGGCTCCACCATGTAGCCCAGGGCCTAGCTAGGATGTTTGACAAGGCATGGTGTTTTGTGTGGATATCCTTGTCTGCGTTCGTTGAAAAGGTAGCTATGGATTCGACGTTTCAACGTTGGACAAGTTTTGGAGACGATGCCAATTACTCTTTTCTGAATAGTACTTCTTCGTGTTGAGCATGGATCAGTGGCGGGCCCAGACATTTCTTGGAGCCCGGGCAAATAGCAGACTAAGTAATGAAGTACATCTTCTGTATTTGTGCCAGCAATGACCAGGCTTTTAAGTAGAATTTGCAGCAGATGAGCCGGGGCCATGGGCCCAGGGTCGCCGGGCCCTGGTCCGCCAGTGGCATGGATGACAGTTCTCCATCAAACACGCGCACGCTGACCCAGCCTCTCCAGTCCCCATTCACTGTTCGCTGCTACCTGCAAGCAGCACGTTCTAGCCTTCTTCTAGAACCGGCATTGAGACTGTAGAATGGTGGTAGGCTGTTGGTGCAAACGCGCACGCGGGGGCGGCGGGCACAAATAATAATGGGCCGCGGAGCCGAAACTGCAGGACGCGCCGCGCCGCCGCGGCAGGGCCGGTCTCTCCTATCGCCGTCGTGCGGTCGCTGCACAGGGCTCGATTTCGGATGCCGACGAGCAATCATCACCAGTCACTCACGCCGTCACACCGTGGCCGTGTGCGACCGGCTTACCGCTCCGATTCGTGCCGTCCAGCGGTCGGGGAAGATCGCCGCTGCGTGCAAGGATCTCCGCTCCACTCCACTCCACCAAACGTTTCACGGTCTCGCGGTTCCGGTCTCGAAAAAGAAAAAAGAAACGTTCCACGGTTACAGACTTTCAGTGTGGAGTAGTTTTTTTTTTCTCTCTCTTTCTTTTTTGAACCTTCAAGCTCGCAAGTCGCAACTTCATTCATCTACCGTTGGTTCAGTATGTGGTCGTTTTGGTTGCTCCCGAGTACTCCATTTTATTTTTTTTAACGGCTGACGTCACGCACGTGCAGCGATCCATTCCTGCTCTTTGCGCGTACAATAGTAGTAGTACCGTCATTCATTTGCGTTGCGCACCGTGGGCCGCCGCCGTCCAGCAATCGCCGGCACTCGACTGTCGCCGGCGGGGTCCCGTTATTCATCTGTGTTTCTTTTGAGAAATGACCCCATCATTTTGGTTTGGAGCCATGGGCAGTAGCAGCAGCAGTGATTTCCCAAAAAGTCTCCGACCTGCTCGCTTTTCCTTGACGAATTTCGTTGAATTTCGTATTTTTACTAAGCTGCTTCTTTTGGAAAAGCCTGAATTTCCCACCTTTTGACCATGCGTTAGCGGTGGATTCAGGACCAGGGCTGCCCAGGCTACGGCCTTGGTTCAAGATAAAAAATCAATGGAAACTTAACAAAAATTATACAAAAATTAAACATGCAAAATACTTGAGCTTCCAATCTTCCTTTAAGCTTAGAGTATCACCCCGTCTTTGGCAGTTCTCGGATCCGCCCCTGATCGTCGCCACCTCGTGTTTTCTAGTGTTATTGTTTATGGTTAGAAATGAAATGGCATAGAATCACTCAAGTAATGGCTCAATTATATTAATAAACGAGTGAAAAATACCTGTATACAGTAGAACTATATGAATAATTTGCGCTGGGCTTCAAGGGTTATGTGCGGTCGCCGATGTCACAACTTTTTCCTTCTCAGAAAAAAGTTTATACCTAAAATCCCTTCTCCGAAAAAAGTCTATGGGACGCGGTACGGGTTTGGGAATGACTGCTAGCACGACTAGCTCTCCCGTTTGGATTTTGGAACAGCGTACGGTAAAACAATTCATATTCGTGTCGATGTCGGCCACCTCGCTACAATTCTCAAGGCCTTGGAATTTTCCGTACCGTATCTCCGAAGCCCGAAGGCCGCCAGTACAAAGACGGACCCGAGAGAGAAAAAAAACACGGCGAGAAGAGTGAAAAAATATCGCATTCTCCACGGAAGTAGACACACAGGCGGCCGCGGCCACACAGCGCGAGTCCACCCGGCCGGCTCCCCCAGAGGCCATTCCTGCCCAGAGCCCGCCGAATCGGGACCAATCCCGTCGATCCTTCTGTCCGCCGCCGCCGCCGCCGCGGGACTCTCCAGAGGCGGCCTCCGATTCGGCCGGGGCCGGGGGGAACCGGGGACATGGGGCTCCGGGCGGCGACGGGGCGGCTCCTGCAGGAGGTGGACTGGGAGCGCGAGGCCTACCCGGCGTACGACGACTTCCTCGCGCTCCCGGCCTTCGTACTCTTCTTCCCCACCGTCCGCTTCTTCCTCGACCGCTTCGTCTTCGAGGTGCGCGCGCCCTCGCCGTCTTCCTTTTTTTCTTTCTTTCGTTCTCCGGTTGCTTCGGTCAAGGTTTCTTGACTCTGGAAGAGAGCCGCGCGTTGCTTGCTGCCGAAAATTTCGCCCCAGCTCTTGCTGGCTTCCTCAGCTCTAACCACAGCTTGCACAATTGCCTCGGCTAAGCTAAACTACCTGTCTTGTGTGCTACAACAAGGCGCTATTTTTAGTGATCTAATCATCTTGCGTGCAACAACAAGACACTATTTTTAGTGATCTAATCATCAAATCGTTGCGCGTGTCTTGGCTAATTTGACACGTGGAAAGCGCTTGGTTCAGTTATTGTTTCTTTCCGGTCTCAAATGATTAGCTTTTTGGAAGATCTAAATCATATCATTTCTCTGCTCTCGTAGCATTTTCTCTCTCTTTTTCTCTCTGACTCCTATATCGCTAAATTGTTTGGTTCGGAACTCAAGTGTCAAGTCTATCGCCTATCGGAGCTGGCCACTGAGATATCAAATATGCCTAGCGTAGCAGTGTAAGCTTTGCTCCTTTGTAATTGGTGGTCCCTCAATCTAGAACTAGGCCAATGCTATGCAGCTTCCATATAGAAGGTAATGGAATTTAATGGAGATGCCTGCTTCTGTAACATTGGTTCCTGATAAGTAGGGAGTGGCGTCGGTATGCAGCCGCGAGCAGGTTTCCTGAAGAGGTTGTTGGTTCATATGTCAGGATGTTGGCAGCTGTTGCGGAATGGCCTTTGAAGGCTAGAGAGTTGCGGTATTATCCTGCAATTGGCAACAGGCCTACACAAATACTATTTCTAGGATCAGTTGCTCTTTTAGTTTGGTAAACAGTACATCTTATAGCTAGTGTGGTATTTAAAACTAAGTACAGTTACTCGGTTGATTCATGAATATGAAGACTTCTATAGAAGGTCTTATGTTCGATATCAGTTTTTGGCATAAGAGGGACATTTTTATGAGCCAGGTGAGGATAAATGAAGTACAAATCCATTGACAATATCATAAGTTCCAGCTGTAGAGTGTGACAGCAGTTTGCTTTACCCTCTCGATTTTCCGGAGCCAGAAATTTTGCTGAGCTTTGATGTTCTCTCGGTTGCATTTCGGTTTCCTATGCTAAGTTTTATATGGTGATTTCCTATGCTAAGTTTTATATGGTGATTTCCAATCAGGGTGCTATTATTCAAATTTGTGTTGCTGGCTATATGTCTGAACAATCTGATCTGGAAAGTAACTGCAACCAGTCAGCAGTCGCATTTTGGGCACGAGAAATGTAGAGTTCTTCTGTTTAATTTGGTGGAATTAGCTTTACAGCAGAATAAATTATGTACATTTATAAAGCTGCTAACTTGAAGGCTAGTTGAGACTACGGGCTAAGTTGAACTAGATGAAAAATTGAAACTTTTCCTTTTACAAAAAATATTATTATATTGAAAGAAATGTAAAATAACTGTATATTCTGGGTAATAGAGTTTTGGCATGCATTCATCTCTATCATTTGTGTTATCTTTGAACTTAAGACATTCTCATTTACCTGCTGAGATCGTTTCATCAGTACCTATTGAATATAGCCATTATTGGGTTTGGATTTGTTTATGCCTCTGAAGTATGTTGTTTGGAAAGGGTTGCATTAAGAGGTTATACGGCATCAGTATCCTTCAGAATACATTTTCATGCTTCTATAGTCTTGTGTTCCAATGATATGTCTTTTGATTCACCTACTCCTTTTTTCACACACCTGACATTCCTTCTAAAGTGTCGTACTAATCGCCAACTTTGCTGCTTTCCTATGTAAATGTTTCAGAGGGTTGCAAGGAGGCTTATACTTGGGAAGGGACATCAGAGAGCTAATAATGACACAGAAGAAACAAGGAAGAAGATAAGAAAATTCAAGGAATCGGCGTGGAAATGTGTTTATTTCCTATCTGGAGAGCTTTTATCTCTGTCAGTCACACATAATGAGCCTTGGTTCACCAATACCAGATATTTTTGGGTAGGACCTGGAGAACAGGTTTGGCCTGATCAAAAGATAAAGTATTTCCGATCCTTCCCCTGAACCTTCTGATACAAATTCTTATTGGTTCTCAGGCTGGTCTAAATCTAACGATTGTGCCCTTACTCTCAGGTTGAAACTTAAGGCGGTATACATGTATGCTGCTGGATTCTACACATATTCCATATTTGCACTTATGTTTTGGGAAACAAGGCGTTCAGACTTTGGCGTGTCGATGTCACATCATGTTGCTACTGTTATCCTGATCGTTCTATCTTATGTGTTCAGGTACGTTTCTTATCTTGAATAATCATTAGCTTTTGTTGTTTCATAAATACGCAGCATCATTCTATCAGTATAGAAGGACTCCTCATTCATCATCTGATTAGCTAGTTTTTTTTTTGGTCACTCCTTCCATATTTCATAGACAATCTGTTTTAATTTCAAACTTCTTTTCCTTGGTTAACCAGATTTGCTAGAGTTGGCTCTATAGTATTGGCAATTCATGATGCAAGTGACGTTTTCCTGGAAGTAGGGAAGATGTCCAAATACAGCCATTGTGATTGGCTTGCCAATGTTTCATTTCTTCTTTTTGTTGTTTCATGGGTTCTTCTCCGGCTCACATATTTTCCATTCTGGATTCTGAGAAGTACAAGGTAAATTGTTCTGTTCTGACTCAGTAGTCTCATCAGATTCTTATATCAGGAAAAATCATCAAAGTCTTAGAAGGAATAAAAGTTTTGTTTGCATATACAGTATGTGAATTGTGAAAGCAGGCACCAGTTCCTTATTTGTTTCGTACCCAATGCTTTGTTAAAAGTTGGACAGTCACTTCCTCTAGCCTAAGGAACAAGCCTTCGTTTAGTCTTACAGTTAGCATCTTATAGCCTGACAATAATTCGAGATTGCTTATCGTATAATATAGTGTCCAAAGTATATTATAATAAATTATTGTAGCCAACATGTTAAATTCTGATAAGCTACCATACTGATTCACCACTTTAATTTAGAAGAGAACTGACTGAATGTTTTTGAATTCTTTACACATTATCTGACTAAATCCATTTATTTCAGCTATGAGGTCTTGTTGACTTTGGATAAAAAGAAGCACAGTTTTGACGGTCCTATATACTATTATGTGTTCAACTCCCTTCTATTTTCACTACTTGTTCTCCACATATATTGGTGGGTTTTAATATATCGGATGCTTGTGAGGCAAATCATGACAAGGAATGTTGGAGATGATGTTCGATCTGGTAAGCACTGTCCTTTCTGAGGTTTTTGGTGTGCTACACAACTATATGAGCATGGAAATTTTGTAAAATGCTGCGCAATCAGCTTCTTCCAACTTCTGTCAAGGTTAAAATTTGCTATGATTTTGCTGTACCTTGCCTTCCTTACAGACTCTGAAGGAGAAGACGAGCACGAAGATTGATCGGCACCACCATCTTGTCTTCTCTATCGCAACGATGCTAGAAGCATCGACTCCAGTGCCCCGAGCTTCCACATTCTTTTCCTGGATTTCAAGATATGTGCAGATTATGGGAGGACGAGCATTGTTCCTCGCGAGATTCATCAGAGCCAGGCTACGATTTGTTCTGCCTCGGCCGCCCATGTGCGTTGTACCATGTATGCATGATAATACATTGCGCTCCAGTGCATTAGGGGCAGCTGGATATCGAAGACAACATTCTTTTGGGTGTAAACTCTGTAGAGAGATGTCAGGCGTTACCCTGTAACCGTAGCACCAACGTGACGTTCCAGAAAAAAGACTGGTTGTAAACTAAAAGCCTTTCTGTCGACAGAGACCATGTACCCTGCGGTACGCCAGGGGGTCGCCTCTGTTCGGAATTTGGCCGTCTGTAGCGCTGGTGATGAGCCCTTGTGCAGTTGTTCGTGCTGGGCTGCAGTTTGCAGAAGGCCGGAACTCTACCCTTTTGTCAGAAAATGATGCTGCCCACATGTTTTTGCGTTGCGGTACTGTTTGGTGAAGCAAAGCACGCACAGGAGTTGGGTAGAAACCTTTTCGTTCTACCCGTGTTACGCATCGAAAGGTGAGGTTTTCAGCGTGGAGTGCTGCGTGTCACGGTGGGTCCAGGCGGCAGATGCCCTCCACGAGGGGCCGGCCGGCAGGCAGGTCATCCGGACGATCGAGCACGCCACAGCCCTACGGCTAGGCAGGCGCGGCAGGACACTCTGCCCTGGCCTCTTCTTCCCCAGTAAGAAAATTAAAGCAGAGATGAGCGAGCAAGCAAAAAAAGATGCATCCACACGCTGCGTTCTTGATCTGCTGGATGCGCGCCGCACGTGGCAGCAACTCGCCGCGGACCGCGAGTCAGAGACCGGCCGGCCGGCCATGCGTGAAAGAAGGCAGCAGGCAGCTTTGCATCGGCTTTCTGACGCCAGCTTCTTTCTGGGTTCTATGTGCAGGTGCAGCGCTGAGGTGGGATCCATGTCCGTCGAGCTTGGGGGTGGGGGACAGCAGCTCATCGCCGCCGTTCTATCCAGGGCTCAGAGAAAGAGGAGCACACGATCGATCGATCGAGAGACATCAAGACATCCGGGTGCTGAAGTGCCCGCGCGCATGGCAGGAGAGCACGACGCGTCGCTTTCGCTAGCTTTCCCGATCTGCCGTGTGGTGGATGCCTCGCTCAGATCGAGCGAGCTAGCAAGATGCCCGCGCACGCTGCGGCTAGCTTTGGAGGAAACCATGGCCGCCTCCGGTCGATGCGCGCCACATGCCCCCGCTTTATTCGCTTGCATCGGGGGCTAGCTGCTTTCAGTTCAGAGGTCCTGCGGCCGGCCTTGCATTGCCCTTGCAGTCTGGCAGGTTCCTTCCTTCCCAATTCCGATCCTAGCTAGGTTCAATTCTGGCATGCAGGCTGGCATGTGAAACGGCGGCCGGCTAATTAAGCTAAGGTCAGTCTCAGTGGCGAGTGTCATCACACGGTTATCAAGACTATGACTTTAAGACTTTAAGAACTGTGACAGAGGAGTGTCATATCATCCCATGACTCCCCCTCTTCTCTCTTCTGCCATGTCAGCAAATTTAATGTTTATGTCACTGTTATGACACTCCCATTAAGATTTGCTGCTAACTAAAGAGTTGCTCTCAGCTCTGGAAAAAAAAAAGAGTTCTCTCAGGACAGCTTTTACAGTGAGGATAGCAAATTTCCTTCGGAGATGAGTTTTCGGATCATTTGAGGTCCACCAATCCATTATTTGACTACAGAACGGATTATTTTTATGCGTTGACTTTCGCTATTTCAAAATAATACGAGTACACTTGACCGAACAATATTTTTCATGGTAATACAATTCTAGCACATGCGTGTGATACATGTTTTACAATAATTGTGTATTCTTTGATAGATATGACAAATACAGCATTGTATATACCATGGCTCTAGATCCTTAACCAGACCGTAGTAGTTTGTATTTTTAATATTATTCTTACCTAACATAACAAAGATATATAGTTTCTATTTTTAATATTATTCTTGACCTAACAAAGATGGGAAATACTAGATATATTTTGACCCATTTCCCATATATTCTTCGCCTTTTTCTTATTAAGATACATAAGAGAATGATAAACAAGATGAATATTAATTTAACTTTCAGGAGATTGTGATGAAACCATCACACTAACCACTACAAAAATGTAATCCAGCTTTGCCTACACATGCATGAATCCTTAATTCCTATAAATGTCTACCAACAAGCAATTTACTTTTTTTAGATAATGGAATAGAGCCTCTACATGTGGTACGTTTAATTGTTACAAGTTTCAGCAGTGCTAAACAATCGTAAGCCAGAAGACACAATGAATCAATCCTGCGAGAAATCCATGGAGTGCCAAATGAAATGGGCCATCAAATTCCTATTTTAATGGGGTCTCTTAGTTTCATGCATCAAACATGCATACATCCAATGATCAATGAAAAATAAAGTAAGTACAGGTTGAAGAAGATTCTAGAACTACTACAAATTTAGCTTCTAACAGACAAGGAGTGCGCTCGGACCGTTCCATAGAAAATAAAACTTTGGATCACAGTAAAAAAGAAAGTCGTCCAAAGAATTTTAGATTCGGAGGGATTTTGTTTATCTGGCATATTGCCTGGCCATCCTTAAATGGATTACTGCTTCAATTCTTCAAGGGTGCTTAAAAAGTGAATATGCAGAGCTAATTAGTGTTGGTAGCTAGATGACTGGATCGATACAGATGAACACAGAAATATGAATATCAGATCTGGATTTGAATTTACTAGCTAGCTAGCATGCATATATATATATATGTGTGTAATTCATCACTAGCTTCCCCGGCCTGCTAGGTTTATTTTATTGTGCAAAGAGAAAGACGCAAATTCCAAACGAAGTACAAAATGCAATCATCTAGAAGTTTTAGACCAAAGACCCCCTTCGGCCCTGCTTTATATTGAAAGCGGTAGCAAGTTATGCTGGGGAAACCAGCTTTACAAGTAGAGGTTCCGGCCAGAAGGCCCGCAGGGCAAACAAGTTTGCACAGACTACCACTAAGGTGCTGACGCAGCAGCAAAGGAAAGGAAATGGGAGAACAGGCTGCGACAGGCAGGCAGCAACAACAAAAAAGACCGCGTCGGGGTCCTAGCACCATCAACAGACCTCACCCGCATCCATGGCCGTCAGAGCAAAAGAAGTCCCTCCTGTAGCTTCGCCAGCAGCTCCTCCCGCTCCGCTTGATCCTTCCTCGCCTTCATCTTGCACCAGTGCTGTAAAAAGCCAACTGTTATATGAGCAAGGACGTTAGGGGAGGAGATCAATTTATCAGAAAACACCCAATCATTCCTTGCTTTCCGCAGAGTCCAGGCTACTCCTGCAAAAAGGAAGATCAGCCTACTATTTTGTGCGCGCCCAGGTACACCAACCGCGCCCGTCAGAAAGTCACTCAGGGAGACTGGGATCGCATCCCACCCCAGGGCGTCCCGGACCCAACACCAAATGAATTGGGCAGTACGCATCTGAAAAAAAGGTGGTCGAGGTCCTCTACTACACCACAGAGTTTACACTCCATTGGGCCGTCCCACTTCCTGTGTTTCAGCTGAACCGCCGTCTGGAGCCGGTCACGAGACAACATCCAAAGGAAGATTTGAATCTTGAGCGGCAATTTGGTGTTCCAGATGTCAACCGCTCGAAAATCTCTACAGCCAGGATCCACCATAAATCTGACTGTATACTTGCCCTTGCCATAAAATTTCCACCACACCCTATCCCTGTCTGTTGACAACTCTTGACACGCAAGGGCCTCTTGGAGCTGAGCCCACTCGGTCGCCTCCGCATCACCTAAGTTCTGCCTGAATCTGAGATTCCAGCCTCTAGCAGCCACCTCTGCCACCGAGATTAGTTGCTCGGAGCAGATGGAGAAAATCCTGGGGTAAAGCGTTTTCAGACAGCACTCCCCCACCCACACGTTCAACCAGAACCTTGTGTGATTCCCATCCCCCGCACACAAAGCTCTGCCCAATTGGTACCAATCTTTGGCTTTTAACAACCCTTGCCAAAGTTGGGAGCTATTCCTCGCTGTTTTCTGAAAGAAACCACTATTACCCAAGTATTTATTCCGCAACATTGATACAAGGGCTATCTTCGTCACTCTCGATCCTGGCTATCCACCTCGAGAGCCAGCGCAACATTCGTGGCCCTGGTGTCGATAAAACCTAGCCCCCTGAAATCCTTAGGTTTATCCAAGGCATCCCACCTGGCCATATGATACTTTTTCTTTTTCTCAACTCCTTGCCAAAAGAATCTAGCTCACGTTGTATCTAAATGTTGTTGTGTTCCTTCATGCAGCAAGTACACTCCCATCATGTACATAGGGATACTTGTGAGGCTAGAATTCAGCAACACAACCTTGCCCCCATAGGATAGCTGGCCACATTTCTAGGTTTCCAGCCTTCTCTCCACTTTGCTCGCCGGCTCACTGAGCCTCTGCTTAGTCAGCCTGTCTTTGTCTATGGGATACCCAAGCATTTCATAGGGAAACAGCCTATTTTACAGTTGAGAGCTTGGGCCACCAACTCCGCGTGTAGGTTATCCCCCCCCCCCCCCCCCCCACTACGAACACCTCACTCTTGCAGTAGTTGATCCTGAGCCCCGACATTTCTTCGTAACAAAATAGGATGAATTTCAGGTTCGTGATGTTATCGTGTGTATCCTCCATGAAAAGAATAGTATCATCCGCATAGTGGAGATGTGCGAGCCCCCCCTCCACCAGCTCCGGGACCACACCCGTGAGATAAGCACCCCGTCTTGCCTTGTTTAAGATTTCTGAGAGAGCATCAACCGCCAGGTTAAACAGGAGCGGCGAAAGGGGTCCCCCTATCTCACCCCCTTATAGCTCCTGAAAAACTCCCCCAATTCACCATTCAGGTTAATAGCCACTCTCCCTCCCAATACAGCTTGCATCATCCACCCTATCCAACACTCGGGGAAACCTTTCCTAATTAAAACTTCTTTTAAGAAACTCCATCGGACTTTGTTATAGGCTTTTTCAAAATCCAGTTTGAGCACGATCCCTGACTTCTTTTTGGTTTTCAATTGGTGTAGCACCTCATGCACCATCACCACCCCATCGAGAATGTTCCTACCCGAGATAAACGCTGATTGACTTGCCCCAATCTTTTTCTCAGCAACCTTGGTCAACCTCACAGTTAAGACTTTTGTTATTATTTTGTAAATAACATTTAGCAGACAGATCGGGCGGAACTGCTTAATCGAGGTCGGTCCTTTGATCTTCGGGATCAACGTTATGATGCCATAATTTAACCGTGCTAGATCAAGCTCCCCCTTATGCAGCGAGTTCAACATTTCTATCAGCATCCCTTTACACTGCTCCCAAAACTCCTTAAAGAACAAGGTCGAGAAGCCATCCGGGCCGGGGGCGGTATTGCTTTTCATATCCTTAACTGTCTGTTCTAACTCCACAGCACTGAAAGGCCTGATCAGCCATTCTTTATCTGCCTCTAAGAGTCTTTCAGATTCACCCCAAAAGTCCTCCGCTAAATGTAGGTCAGAGTCTGGTTCACTACCAAACAGCTCCTTATAATATGTTGTGATGTGTCGTTTCAGCTTAGCCGTCTTTGTGAAGGTCTCATCCCCATCTTCCAGTGTCTTGATTTTACATTTGCGTTTGCGCCCATTCGCCACCCCATGAAAATAGCCTGTATTGGCATCACCCTCCAGCAGCCATCCACCCTCCCCCCCCCCCCCCCCCCCCCCCGCCCCCCCGCTCGTTTCTACCAAAAAATCTCCTCCTCTTTAAAGATTTCCATTAGTGCTTCTTCAAAGGAGTACCTTGAGGCCCATTCCTCCACAGATAGCTCTCTTTTTTCTGCCTCGCCATCCCAGAATTGGATATTTAGTAAAAGATTTTGCTTTTTCTTTCTCTGTTCACGTCCAAAATTAGCCCCCCAACCTTTCAGAGCTCTCCTTAATACTCCGGAAACATTGTGCTAATAATCTAGGATGTAACCTCCGATCTACTCGGCCATTTGTGTAGGACCCAACTTCTGAAGTTTTCCTATGTAAGCCAGTTCGGTTCGAATCTAAAATTTTTTGATCTAGCCCGAGTGTTTTCACCAGAATCCACCAGCAAGGGATTGTGATCAGACCCTATCATTGTGATGACCTGAACAATAGTCAAGGGGAACGCTTCTTCCCATTTCCCTGATACCAACACCCTATCGAGCACCACTCTAATAGGGATCTTGCTTGTTGGACCAAGTGAAACTCCCCCCAATTCTATGAAGTTCTCTCAGCTCAGCGGAGGTGATGAAATTGTTGAAGGCATCCAGCCATCTGCCAACCACCCTCCCTATAGATTTTTCCTTAGCCTCTCTTACTAAATTAAAATCACCGCCAATCAAAACAGCTTCATGAGATTCTTCCACCACCAAGTATAGCTCAGCAAGGAAGTCAGGCCTCTTATTATCTCGGACCGGGCCATAGACATTTACAAGTTCCCAGTTGGTGCCAAAATCTTTATGGCAGATGTGCATACTCTGTGAGAAAACTCCGTCGACCTCCCTAACGATATCAAAATAATCTTCATTAACCCCAAGAAGAAGACCACCAGAGTGTCCATCTGCTGGGATCCAAGACCAATGAAATGGAAGTCCTGTGCAAAGGCCCCCCAATTCCCTATCAGTGAACTTCTTAATGGTTTCCTGTAGGCAGACCCCCTCCACTTGATATTTCTGTATCAACTCAGCTAGCTGAACTCTCCTCCCTTTCTGGCCCAGCCCCATAACATTCCAGAAGAGGAGTCTCATTTGATAACTGGCTTGCTGTTGTCCTTGCCTTCAGCTGCAGGGTTGCCAAAAAGGTCAACTTCCGAAGGCAGGACATGATCTTCTGCAAGAACACTCTCCACCAACCGAATGTGATCCTCATTTAGTGGGACATCCACCTCTAAATCCTCTTCACCATCAACAGGGTTATCAGACTGATCAGCGAGGTTTCTGGCTGCCAATGTTAGGGCAGCTTGGGCAACCTCCCTGGCTTTCAAACGGTCTAGATGTTTGTTTATTGCCACAGAATCACCCCCCCATATCAATCCTACACCCCGCTGCCATGTCAGCTAAAACATCATTATTGACAGAATTAAAAACAGTAAATTTGGAAGTATTACCTTCAGAAAACGATGCTGCCACCTTCTTCTCCGCCCTGATGTGAATAGGAGTGCCACTCCCTTTCGCCCTTTTGCTCTCCCTAGTGGCCATCAGAGGGGCAGGGAGCTTCTTATCAGCCACTTCAGTAGGTTTGAGACTCTAGACCGCATGGGCAGGGGCTATAACAGGCTCATTGATGAGGACATCAACACCAACGATACATCCACTCTGACACAATTACCTATTGCTGGTCCTATTACTCGTGCTCGTGCTCATGCTCGTCAACTTAATCATCAGGTGAGTTCACATCTAAGCTCATGTACATCATGTTTAGACCATGGAGATCCGTGTATTCTTATTTTGCTTAGGAACCAAGGAGACGACCGAAAGGGAAACGGATTCGCGCAGGCTGGATTCGGACTGCAGAACAGTACCAACTTGTGACGGACACCACGGTCGCATATGAACTCAGATTGGGGCGTTCAAGTACTTCGTGAAAATCTTATGAAGTCTTCTTTCAAACGGATCCGGCCTCATATCCATATCTGTTACGAGTCAGCCGCAATCATAAAATTAATACATAGTCCTTTTCTGCCCATGGTGCTGCGTCACCCTGTTTTGGTTCAATGGGCCGTGTATAAGTTAAGTCCATTACGGACGCATCCTAGGGTTGGAGTACGACCCCAGCACCCCTGTGGTCGTCCTCCCACGTACTTATACCCCTTAGCCGCCGCCAAGGATGCTTGGATTTTGTTTAGATCAAGTTTAGCCTTCGCTACTTGCTTGCAAGCGCGCGTGCTGGATCAGCTGCCCATCTTCTTGTCTTCGGAACCCCACCATTATTGAGATTGCGTGTGAAACCTTCATTTACATCTAGTAAATTCAGTACTTGTCATACTTGTTCTTGCTAGTTCTTCAATTGCTTGCAGGACGAGTGCCCTAGTGGCCGGGTGCCGCGCTCCACAAGATCGCGACAGCCATTGGAGGGGGTGTATCGGTTGCTAAGGCGCAGCTTGGAAGGCTGTAGTCGGGCCGTGAACGTTGCCTCCATCGATCAATCGAGTTATCCACGCCTCTCATTAAAAGATCGGGAATCAAAACCTAGCAGATCGCCATTACTCATCCCCCGCTTCCTGCTCTAGCCCTGACTGCTAACTCGCCCCCCATCCTTGATCCTCTTGCATCGGCTGGGAATCATCCACCTCCACTTCCAACAAAGGATTGGCCACCATCATCTTACAGCCTGTGTCACCATCAGCATCCATCGAACAGTTCTGGTTTAGGGATTCACCAGCATCCTCCGCAGTGTACTCCTATCTGTCAGCGGAAGAAACCAGGACTTGTGTTTTGATGAGCTCATTTTGTTCAGCGATATCAACAGCAGATGTATGCAGCTCAGAGTCTTTCCAATCACTAAATTCATTTTGTCCCAGACCAACACCCCTGTGTTTCCCTTGCGAGTCAGAAGTTCTGCTCTTATGTGCTTCAGATTGTGAATTCTGCTCCGCACCCAAACCAGTTGCTTTACCACTAGAGGGGTTAGCAAATTCCTCCAAAAGGGGGTTATAGCTGTCAGATTTCTCATCTTCATCGTCATCCTCTTCATCTTGCAGATCAGGGACATCAACTTCCTTTGTTTCCTCTATCTTTTTCTCCACTTTCCAAGAGAGCTTGAATCCAGAACCATTGAGGTAGACAGTGTTAGAACCTCCAATTTCAGCTGCGTCCTTAGACATAACTTTCACCCGCACAGGTCCACTCCCCCCAATGCTCTTAGGGTCAACTACCAGTGGATCCCCTACAAGGAAAGCAATTTCCTCTACAGTTTTCTCCTGTCTTGCCGCACCCAAGCATGGTGCAGTGTGTCAAAAGCACCAGAAGTGAGAGAAGCTCTCTCTACACACACTTTCAAGTCAGAGCTTTTGCACTGGAATTCTGTGAACTTGATTAGAAAATCCAGATCAGGTTTGGAGGTGGCTACAAACTCATATCTGCCATTTGCAATTTTCTTCACCTTCCAATCCCATGTGGAGCTTATCAGATATCTTAATTCAGTGGTGACTTTGGAGACAGATCCCACACCTTCCCTAATAACCATGACCCCAACATTGGGTTTCAAATTCTCGGCTTCCTCCTCCAATGGAATCTGTAAGCTGTAAAGCATCTGCCCTGGTAGACCAAAGCCACAGAGTTTCAGCCCTTTATTCACCTTAATCTGAGGGCAATTTGCTGACATGTGACCAAACTCCTTGCAGTTGTAGCAGATAGGGGGGTTTGTACATTCAGAACGCAAGTGTCCCGTATGATTGCATCTGTATCATAGGATTTGGTTTCCAGATTTCTCCACATCTCGCTCATCTCTGCGCTGGGACGATGATTGACCCTGCCGGCCATGAGTGCGATCTTGATCACGAGCAAGCTTGTGGCGCAGATCCTCTTCGCCCAGAAAATGTGGGCCCCCCTATCATCAAATCGCCTTTTGCCCCCTCGAAAAGCATCATCTCCCCCAGCGAAGTTGTCAGCCCGCCCCCAAAGGAAGAAACACCATGGCAACCCGCCTCAAAACTGGGACCATCCTCTCCACGATTGAAGCCGTACCTGCGGTCGCCGTCGGAGCCACCGAATCCCTATCTTGGGTAGCCACTTCCACGCTCATTCGCCCGGCGCTCTTCATCCCGACTTCGTTGCGGGTTCGCCACACCTCTCCCCTGCCGGAACCGCCTCTCCATCGTTACCTCCGTGAAGGATCTGGAGTCTACCTTCGTCTCTGTCGCTGGTTGGATCCTTTGGGCAGTGTGACCAATCGCTTGATCTCACTCTTCTTTGTTGGGAATCTCGCCGCATCTGCCACTAGCACCTCGCTCTTCTGGATCCAGAACCAACCCCCTTTCCTGGGCGGCGGTTGGAAAGAGTGAGTGAAGAGGTCCTCGACACAGGAGCCAAAGGGGAAAAACGTTGTGTTGGGCCGATCGGGCCGAGTGGGCTGTATGGGCCGGTGATTCAGCTTAGGAAGGGTCGTTGTCAACCTCCGAACAGGGGAAGCCGCCTCCTCTGCTCCTTCACCACCCATATCGCGCATCCATGGCAGGTCGCGTGAACTCAGTCCATCCAACAGCTCGTCGAGATTTTGAGCTATCTCCGCGAGCTCCTGCAGATCAGAATTCCTCACTGAAACTGGGGAATCAAGGGAATCGACCACGCTTGTGATCAGCTTGGGAGAGAACAGAGTTTGTTTGATTTCCAGAGCTTGCCGCTTTCTCTCCTGCGCTCGATCCCACTCCGTAATCCTCATTCCATTGGGGTGAAATTGTCCACCGAGATTCGGAATTGAGCCCCCCATACAGATCGTCGGAGGATTCCTCTCCACCGGCATCCTCATACTGCTCGCCTCCAACGACGGGAAATCCTCCCGATTACCACCCGGGACGGCGATCGTCAGGCACCGTCGCACCGGTGAGAACTCCCCCTCAACACCAACCTCAGACCGATCCTCCCGGAGAGGGCGCTCCCCCACCCGAAGCACACGGGGCGCCCATGTCGGAGGACTGGCCGTCGGAGAAGGCATTTCCTCGGGGAAACCACGGTGAGGTCTCCTTCCAACCACTCACAGCGAAGCGGGAGAGAGTGACGACCAACTTCTTCTACTTTTGAGCGGTCGGAGAAGAGCCTAACTCCGGCGATCGCCGGGTTTCTCTCTCTATGGGCGCCGGGTTTCTCTCTCTACGGGCGCTTTTATCTCTCTCTATGGGAAATCATCTAGAAGTTTTCGCAACAGATATATATCTCCTCCACATCTTCGTGTGTTAATGCATGTGCATATATGCTATAAGCAAGGAGAACAAACTAAGAGTGCTGCTAAATAGTATATATACAAGTCCCAAAATTAAAGAAGATTTTTGCAGGTGCATGCATATATATGAGATAACATGACCGTGCACAAATTATTTTGTGGTGATTAGTGATATATACATGGGTGAAGAAGGACACACATACATCGTATATCCATCCCTATATACATGCCCCGGCCTCCACACACATACACACATACACAGCACAAACAAAACAGTAGAGACTTATATATAGGTCTGTCCATAATTATTCATCCTCTGATTAAATGAACACAGCACCATAACATCACAAACGAGATAAACTAATATAATCAACATACATTAACATATAAGAATGTACCAAAGAACCTAATTTAAATGTAATTAACGTAGCTGCATGAGGGTGCGCAGCCCGCCGGCCGTACCGCCGCCGCCGTCGATTGTCGCAGTGACACAGTACGTTGGGAGTTCGCTCGCTCGTCCCCGTAGTAGATCGAGATCGATCTCGATGACGACCCTACAGTGTAGCCAGTGGTGGCTAGACGGCCACCTTCTTCTGGTGGAAGTTGTTGATGAAGTCGGAGGCTTTGCGGTCGACGTCGCGCTCGCCGACCCACCAGCCGCCGTAGTCCTCGTCGCTGGAGCGCACCTTGCGCACGTACCCGGTCCGGCCGTCCCAGTCGCTCATGTCGTCGTCGTACCGCCTCGACTTGCGCAGGAAGCTGAAGATCGGACAGAAGAACGACTTGCCTCCCATGCCGGCCGCGGCGAGCTGGCTTCTCGTCCTCGCTTCTTCTCTCTTCTTCCTCTCTTCTAGAAAACCTCTACGGGGACAGGCACGCAGCAAGTTTAGTGAGAGAGAAGCTGAGCTGTGCTGATTAGTGTCTAATAAGTGATTCTGCTTGATCGACCCTGCGTGGCTTAACGATGATGGCGTCGAGGTGAGGGGGGCAGCTGAATTTATAGGAGGGACGAGAGGGAGCCGGCCGAGAGGAGGACCATGGGACAATAGTGGATGCAAGCTGGCTAGGGTTCCAACGCAAGCAAACAAGCAAGTTCCAACAAAAGGCGCGCGTACGGGAGGATCGCGGGGGAGTGGACGGCCCAGATCGGCGGCGTGACAGGATGCTAAAGCGCGTCTGCTCTATCGAGCACGCATTAGCCGCGGGTGATGATGACATGATTGATGAGCGAACAACGCGGCCGGCCGGCCGGAGAGCGAGGGAGGGAGAGCACTCCGTTCCCATCGCTGCAAAAGGGGCGCGTGGTTTCCAGGCCTCTGCTTTTGTGTGCTGCTCGATCCAAGCCCCTAGCAGCTATGGACGAAAAAGAAGTGGAAAGCATTTCATCATGCTGCGGCATTCATGCACGAATGCTGCTGCTGCTGCTGCTGCACAGCTCGATCCTTGGGCGATCATTGGCCGCCTATCGCTCTCTCTCGCCTACGATCGAGGACACAGAATTAAGCCGCTTTATCTCATTCTTGACGAGCACTAGTATTCCAAAAGCCGTATGGAAAATATCTCCCATCATATGCTTGTTCTAGCAAGCAAGCTTGTTGTCATGCATGCGCAACACACAGCATCATCATGCAGTTTAATTGAGTACTAGCGCTTGCAAAAAAAAAAAAAAACTAGTTTGCCGCTGTGGAAAGGGAGGCTGCAGTTTTGCTGTGGAAAGCAAGGCAATGCAACCACGGGTCAAAACTCATCAGAACGGCGTGTGCCTGCTTTGGCTTAGCCGCTTAGGTTAGTCCCCGAATCTGCGCCTTTGCAGCTAGCTGGTCGCCCTTGTTTAGGGGGTTACTGCAAGCTGTTCCCCGTTGCCTCTCTCGGAACACTGATCCGACCCGCCCAATCCTACCTGCAGCAATATTCCCGCGATTACGATATCGATTACTATATTTGATTGCAACTAATACACTGCACTGTTCTTCCAACCCTCCGAGCTAGCCGTGGTCCAGTACTACGCCACTAACACACATGCACTTTCAGTAGAGAACAGGCCAAGTTGCATTGGGTCAAGCAATGCAAGCGTACAAATCATTGGCACGTACACTCGCTGTTTATTCAGTGTGTTTATCCAATAATAATGAACCTTTTACGACTGTCCTCACGTATGCAAGAGGCATAAAAAGAAGCACTTGGAGAATCGACTGCGGGATTATTGTGATCATCCGGTGACCACCATCTTTTTGTTCGGGGTACCAAGTTGGATTTTATTTGTACGCCCAATATTCCAAGTTCAGATGCTGGCCTGGCTTCGGTCTCGATAGCTGAGAGAATGAGAGGGAGGACCGGTGGAAGTTCTGCTGGTTCTCTCTTTCCATGCATTTTTCCTGATAATTAATAGCAGAGGACCATGCAGCTGGTGACTGGTGACAGTTAGTTTCGATGGCAGCTGCAACTTAAAATTCAGGTGGGCTAATTATATCAGAAGTTGATAATTAGGCAGGGATTGTTGCCCTAAATTCAAGTATTTTTTGGAGATTAATCTAGATAAACTTAAGTCACTAGCTACAAGGTCCTGAGCTGTATAACGCGCAGGTCTCCTTTTCTCACGCAGATATGCATGAACTAGGAAGAACACAACAGTAGACTGGTCTCGCTATTTTTATTCTGCCCCAAAAGCAGCTGGCGATGTACAGGTTGGGGGGCTGGAAGTTGGGGCAAAAGGAACGGAGGGAGTTCCTCTGACGTTGGTCCCTCTGCCATTGGGTCACTGACGCGTGGGGCCGGGTCCACGCGTCAGTGACCAGGGCCAACATCAGGGAAGACTCACCCAAAAGGAACAGGGTCTCCACCTTTTGTTCGGCCACGAAA
Source organism: Panicum miliaceum (assembly GCA_032594955.1). Taxonomy (NCBI): domain Eukaryota; kingdom Viridiplantae; phylum Streptophyta; class Magnoliopsida; order Poales; family Poaceae; genus Panicum; species Panicum miliaceum. Next base: position 12,684,774 of record CM064061.1, read on the forward strand.
CCACCAGGAAGATCGCCAGACGCTATAAATATAATCATGTACGTACAGGAATGAAATCAATAATGATGGGCCGTCTCTTCTTTGCTAATCTTTCTGCTGACGAATACTACACATATCGTCTCTAAATACATATAAACATATATGCCCATCAGATCGATCGCATCATATATCCCCTTTTGTTCTGCAGCCACTTTTCTCTGATTAGATTACATGTTAAATTCAGAAGTGACAGCTAGATGAGTGTATGTATGTATGTATACCTCGAAGAGTAAACAGATGCATGCATGCATGCGTATATAGAGGTACACATCCTTAACCCCTAAGTATGGTCGGTGGTCAGCCCCTCTACAAGACTACAAAGCTAATAAGGCGGGGGGGCGTACTGGCAGAACTTGCTGAGCTGCTTCTGCACATCTGCATACATGGCATCACAGGAAGCGAGCTGAAGATGGGCCGGCGGAGAGTCTTTGCTTTGCCTTGCCTAGGTGTGCCGTACGCCTTTGTCGTGTACTACTACTACTACTACTACTACCTCCGTCCATCCTAGGAGCTCGAGCTGCAGAGGGCGGCAGACAGCAGCAGGCTGGGGCCAGGAAGCACAGGCCTATACCGAAATTAAGCACAGGCTTGCGTGGATATCGAGTCGAGGCGCAGTCATCTGTCGTTATGCGTAAAGGCATTAAAAATGTGGTATACTGGTACATACTGATACTCCTACACCTAAATGGTACTCGAGAATATATATACCCTAGAAAGATTGTTCTCGGAAAAAAAAATTAAGCCAGAATATATATAGCTTGGTAGAGCGAGAGAAGAGAAGCAAGAAGCAAGTACAGTTTTGTCCGGCGCTGTTGGAGGTCGATGCCAACCTGACCTGTAAATAATAATGCTCCCTTCTCTAACTTTGCCAAACCATATTCTAAATTTGATTTGTTCTCGATCGGGGGCTTTAGGCGTAGCTGGAAGAATGTTCGTTCCGGCGCGGCGGCCGGCGGCATTGTTAGGCGCGCCACCTATTGGCGACCGGAGAGTAAACTATTCAATCAGGAAAACCCCCAACGTGTCGTGTGATCAGGCGATTGGATGGGTCTTGATCACGGGAGCCTGATTGCTTATTATTCGCGCTGATTGAAGGAGACAGAATAAGCACTACACAGGCCGATCTTGCATTGGTTCTCCAGCCTACGTGGACGACCCAGCTCGGCTTCATCGTCGATCAGGACCATTAATGAAGATTTTCAGCTGCAAGATTTCTGGTCCATACTTCGCGTTGGTACGGCGTCGAGACATGCCACATTCGAGAACCCTCTAGCCAGGGACCGTGCGTGAAGACATGGATCTTATTGGAGCATTGCTCGAGAAGTTACTTCTCGAAAGATCCTCGAAAACTACACATATCCGGGGCTTTGGTTTTGGCAAAACATCGCGATTGGGATGTTTACCATAGGGTTGCGCAGTTGCAGATAACAAAGTTATCATTGTAACTGAATTATAGGACCATTTCGCCTTAGTATTATTGAACCCCCAATCAACCTGACCATTTACTTGAAAAGGACTAAAAGGACCTTTCTTTTCTCTGTTGTACTGTGACGAAACTAGAAGCTATACTACCCTTTTGGCATTTCATCCAAGTTCCAACCACTTGTGCTGCATTCTGTTCGGACTAAACCAGCAGCTCAAGCAGAGTGTTGGTTGGGCTCAAATGAGGAACGGCACATCATACAGCTAGGCCCTCGGCCCACTGGGTTTGCCATCTCATCTGCTCACGCGCCATAGTCTGAACTCTGAACAAGAAATAGAACGCGCATCTCTAACGAACGAAACCTGCACCATACCCTCTGGCGTATCATTTGTCCACGTCATCCCTAAATTAGAGCCTTTGGATGAATTCTTGGCGTGATCACAGCCGTCAGTCAGTTCATTAGCGTTGCCCCATCGTTGGTTCTAGATACGTCTGGGGTTTTGGAGTTATCACGCAATCTCAGCTGCCTCACGACATGAGGACGCCCGGCTTCGTTGACGTCCATATATTACTCTCTGTGCATTGCCTTGATACTACCGAACGAAAAACAATTTCTGATAACCTGATCGTCTATTGATTGCTGGCCAGCCACCACTTCTGCGCCCTCATCTACCTGATCATCGGTGAGCCCTGTCGGTGTCTGCTTTACCGATCCAGCGACGATCAGTTGGTCACCGGTGGAGAGATCAAAACAGTTCCATTGACAAACAGGTAACTATGGATCCATTGCTGCCTTGTAAACCGAAGATGGTTTTGCTTCAGAATCCTTCAGCCCGTGAAACCTACGGACCCTTCAATTTCTAAAATCAGTTAAGACAGATATAAAACAAACCCCCAATGGTATTATTCTTTTAATTAACACCTTCATAATCTGTACCCTTTCCTAAAAAAAGAAAATGAACCAAATAAACACATCGTACAGAAATTTTTCCAGTATGATCTATCTGTTTTTGTTGTTGTCTTCATGTCTTCTGTGATGATCTGATCGGAATATTCGGCTGACCAAAGTGACGTGAGTGAGCTGCTAACCCTGAGTTCGTGACCCATCAATTTTATCTCTTACCAAGTTAGCCACCTGCAGGAATCCCAAATACTGACGGGCAACCAGCATCTAGAGTTGTCCATGGGAAATACCCGAGAAGCTGTATTACAATATAATTAATTAATTGCAAACTTGATACATGCTTATTCTTAATTTCTATTAAAGCCAATTGATTACTTTTGGAAGGAGAATTATGTCACCGGTGTTGTCATTCATGCTCGTGTGGCCCCTAACATGAGTTTACAGGATCAACATGAAAACACTGGCCAACTCTCAATGGCGCGGCAACGCCGCGCCCAGAGTTCTAGTCATTTCTTGTTCCGCCGCATGCGTAGCCTGCTTAATTAATCAGTCAGTCTTGCTCGGCGCACGCATCCACCGACTAATCATTCGACGCCGTCGACACAAAAGCCAAGCGCACGGCTCTGTTCTTACGCTCGCAGAGTAGCAGAGCATGATCCGCGAGCAGGAGATCGCCATTGATCCAATGTCAGGGGCTCAATCAAGGCAGAGCTAGCTAGCCAAGCACGAGATGGATATTATGATACATGCGCATGTAACGAAAAAAAGGAACGGTTTTATCCTCGAATTTGCAATATTATTACAACTTTGAGACCGTCCATGGCGACCGGGCCAAGTAAACCGTCTCATCTAAGCTCGAAGAATCATCAACAGGAGAGACAAACCGTGCGCGCGTCATATATACCAGCAGCGTGCTCGGCCTCAGTGGCTCAGTTGTGGCAGACCTTGGCAGTGGGCATGGTGACGCAGATGGGCGCGTACTTCTTCTTCGCCTCGGGGGTCCCTTTCTTGGGGTCCGCCATGGCGGCGCCAGCGCCGCCGATGGCCGCGACGGCCGCCGCAGCCGCCGCGAGCATCACGGCGCGGCGCCCCTCGGCGGGTGCCCCCTCGGCGGCGGCCGCCAGCCTCGCGGGCTCCTGCTGCTGGCAGCGCTCGACCTTGGCGGCCCTGGCCACGGCGAGGCTGCCGCGGCGGGAGGGCGCGGCCGCCGACGCCACGGCCGCGAAGGAGGACGCCATCATGGTGAGCGACGCCATGGGTAGCTGCTGGTACGGTGCGGTGGTGCGGACGTGGATGGCTCGTGCTGCGTGGGGAGGTTTTGGCGGCGAGCCTGCATGGTTATTAAGCTGCGGTCCAGAGGGCGCCTTATCCCGCGTGGGGGTGAGCCGCCACTGCGGCGCCGCCATGTGGCCGGGCGGCGTGACGTGGCGGAGGGGAGGGCGCGGATCATGGATAACGCGAGGTGTGCCCGAGAGGATAACGAACGGGCGGACCGGATGACGCCGCCGGAATTCGGGCTACTGGACTCGATCAGCCGCGACCGTGATCGATCAGCTGCTGTGAACCGTCAACCGTGCACTTTCAGGGATCAAGTCTTCCCTGCAGTAACTGCAGGGGACTCATCCACTGACATCACATGTGGGTCCTATGGCGGTAGGACCCATGCGTCAGTGAGGGGGGGAAGTCCCACCACGCCAACGCGGCAATGCCTACGTTGGCCACCTCTCCAGTGACCCGTAAGATCTAGTTAGATGAGATATCAAGTAATCGGACCTAGCAGCACAGGGCTTACCGTAGCAACCTAGAAATTGAGAATTACCCTTCTGGCTGAACTGAATCAACAAAAGTTGATTTTATTGCACGAGAAGAAAATTTGACACAAAAAAAAGCATGTAAAAAAATCTATTCACCACTTATGAATGGAAAAATAAATTAGCACAAAATTTTGATACAAGGTCCATCTACAAACTACACAAGCTAAGTTACAAAACTTGGGCAACAAATGAAAGCCGAGCCCAGAATTACTTTTTTTTTAAAGGAATGTATCTGGATCTCTAAAAGAACTGAACAATTTACATAACTTTCCGTGCAGTTAGATGCCGATACGAGACCACAAGATCCCTGGTGTATATATTTGTGAGAGCAAAAAGCAGCAAAACGAACACTACTTGGGCGCTCACTATTCCGAAATGGCTAATGCTGTTGCCAATCTCCATCCAACTGCCGGTATTCCGTACCTGTGGGGAAAACGAACAGCAACATTCAGCACATTAATTTTTGTGGCTGTACGAAATTCACTTATATTCAGATGTAAGGTTAAACATAGTCATCAGAAAGAAAAATACAAAGTAACACCATCTTGGTGCATTTCCAACTTCTTTGAGCTCCTAGACCTGAGTCCAAAACTAGTTTCTTACTTTACACTGCACAGCACACACTATCCACATGGACTGTATCTTTAACAAGAGATTGCCTTTTAAGATAAATATGGCAAACCAAACAAACTTTACCCATTAATGGATACAAACGAAAGAAGCTATATAGACCGAAATATGGTTAAGGTAATGGAACATGTCTTCAAAGCATGAAAATAGAATTTCGAAATATTGATGAAGAGAACATACATACCAGGAAAAAGAAATGAATGGTCATTACATCTGAAAGCAGTATTACAAGAAAGTAGCAGCCCAATCGTGGGATCCGGACAATATTGGTTATCGCACTAAATGTACATCTGCAATTGATCACGAAGATCATTTTAATAAAGTCCAGTTGAACACAAATTAAAAGAGTCTATTTAGTTTGGGTGTCTGGGCGTCCAAAGCCCTAACATTAGGTGGGGGTGGGGAACCTCATCTTCTTTATGTGTTTGTTTCAGACGCTGATTGTAGAGATAAATCAAGTACTCCCAAATTGAATCTTAAAGCAGACAAAGTGATAACTAATGTGCACAAAACAAACTTAATTTCAATAGATATCAAAACGAATATCAAACTATATACACCTTACCGCCTTATCTTCCTATAGCAGAAGGTGACCTTATTGTAACAAAACTTGCATTAAAGCATCATGTTTTGTGAAAGAGGATTAGAAAAAAAATTATCATGCACTGAAATTCCATAAATCACATCTTCATTAGCTCATTTTAACTTGATGACACTACATATATAGCAAGGTCCAAAAGAACTTACATGACAAGCATGAAAGGAATGAACAGTTTAAAGATAAGAAGTCCTGCCATAAGAAATGGCTGCCAAGAGAAAAGAGAAACCATCAATGTCTACAGTAATAAGAAGTAAAGTAGTCTTTCAAAGAGAAATGATATAACATATAAACTTACACTAAAAACTGTAATGAATCTGTACACGGATGAGATCTCAAAGCTTGCAATACTTGCAAAATTACCGGTACCAAAGAAGGCCACATTAAATAAGATCACCTGCACGACAGAAAGATATCATTAGTTAGAGGATTATGCTTTCAGCTAAAATAATGACAAAACTGTTCTTAGTTTCTAGTACTAAAACTACATGATTGAATACTTAAAGAAATTATATGGTGGAAATATGGAATATCATGCTATGAAAGATTGGAAGATGATCAGCACAGGACGTCTCTAATACACGCATTTGATCATTATTTTCATGTTATATGTTATTCAGAATTATCAAATGCATAACCATGTAGAAGCATTTCTTTTATTATAAATCTGCCAATGCCATGCTTACTGAAACTTAATATGTTTACATTATCAATGGTCCAAGTTTTCAAAGTTTGACTTGACATATTCTGAAACATCTATTGAGAGCAGGAGTAGCTTTCATTGGCCACCACTACTGTTAATGATTTAGCATCTTTGGCTGCCTATGACTTCCAACTCTAGAGGATTATCTACTGTCCATACAAGCTGATATCTATTCTGCTATTTATATATAAAAAAAATAATGCATTGCGTCCAATTGCTTCCACACTTTTATGTGGTACCTCAACTATAGAATTGGGATTATATACTTCAATCGGTAAGACAAATGGTAACAACCAGACTTACGAATAATAGAGGAATTCTTAAATCAGATAATTGTAGGTGTCTTTCTTCATAACCAAACACTGAGCCATCCACAAGGCTTCTACGACGTGCAGAACCACTTTCTTCTGAGCAGTACAGGTTGGCAGATTCCACAAATATCCATCCAATCAGTACCATTGAGAAAGCACTATAGAAAACTGCTTCATAGCTGCAGGGGTTTGACAAAATGAGATACTATTTTCATGTTCCAAGACTTCAGGCACAGTACACACAAAAAAAGTGTATGAACTGCAAAAGGTAACATCATACCCAATAGAAAGCAGCAGAAAAGGAGGAGCGAAACCCAAGAAGATAGATGTAAGCCGAGACAGAACACTAGGCGGTGAGAAAAGAGGTAGCACCATAGCAAAACCTGCCAAAGATAATTCATGTTAAAAACAATAGAACCAAAAATCTTACAAGTTCAAGCAGGATATAGCACAAATAAGGTTGCACAAATGGCTTTAAAAAATGGGATGTGTTTAATGGAATTCAGCTGAACATACTTTCAATGGTCAAAGCCCCAAAGCTGATGTAGATCTTTAACAAATAGAATGTTTCCACCTGGGGTTACAGCTATTCCCCAGAGGGCAGGATCATTTTTCATTTTTCTTCTTTTCTTCCAACATTTTATTCTCTGAATATATTCCAATATGACCCTCACAATTTCTCATAATAAAAACAAAAAAGGGCAATTCTGAATTGTTAGCCTAGCAAAATTCTGAACATGATGCTATTTTCCCTCAGTGGAGAATACATTTATTACAATAATGCCAGTTAACATCACAGGCAGTTAGACATTTTTTAGAAGGTTTCAGAAAAGCAGCCAGTTCTGGAACCTGATCAGTTAAAAGAAACCTGGTCATCAGTGCTATAACCAACCTTTATTCCAGTTGTTTCATTACAGAACAAAAGGCGAAGCAATTGTTCCGCAAGAACCAAACTACCTACCACAAATAAAATTAGGATGCTCGGACAGATCCATCAGGAATACAAGAGGAGCATTCTTGGAGTTAGAACATTTTTTTTTATTCAGTTAATGTACCAACCCCTCAATACCGTGAGTTTCTTATATCTAAACAAGGCATCTACCCGTTAAAAACGAAAAAAAATGTAGCCTGCTTAGTGATAACAATTAAAACAGTTCAGAAAAAGCCAAATAAGACCCTCACTCTTGGGTTGATGCACAAACAAAATTTAGCCGCAAGTAAGGTTCAGACTTATAAGTTGTTGCTGTATGATTACAAGAAAACATGATGTATCAACGAATCAGATATTGCCATAAAAACTAAAGACAGGAACCAATGACAAACTGGAGAATTGGCGGCAAAAATAGCAACCCATGTGGCTTACCAGCTACAGACCAGTTGATCATCTGGTGCAATGAGTGTAATTCTCTGTTCTGGGACCGATGTGAGGTAGATAACCACACCATTATTGAAGATATTGCAACTAAAATAACCTGAAACATAGTAAGTAGCATGTGAACAATGCATCAAACTTGAACTTCCACGAAAGAAATGCCAATATCAGGATATAACTATTTTGAGTTTTGCACCTGAACAAAATATAGCTTTGAGGATTGAGAAAATCCCATTTATTTGCTCGAGTCAGATAGAGCCAAAAGGTGGTACAATTTGAGTTAGCCCATCTTGAAGCCACTGCGATCAGTATTATGAGTGCTCCGCTAAGAATTCTGCAGATAAAGAGTTCATCAGATCAAAGCTGCAAGGAGAACACCCAAATAAACAATATTTGGTGACATTTAGATAGCTAGCAGCTTCTTACAATCATGAAACATAGATAACAGTATCAATGGCTTAGTATGTACATGCAACATCTTGTTCTCTACTAGGACTGGAGGAAATGTAATAAAAAGCACATGAAGGCTGTGAAAGAAGCATACACCAAGTTGTTGTTTTCTGGTATTTCAGCTGGCATCAATGTGAATACAGACAGGAACCAGCAAGCAAGCCATATGTATATCGCAAGTGCAGGGCTAGCTTGAATAAAAAAGGCTACATAAGTTGAACCAAGTATCCCAAGGACCAAGAAGCACCATGTATAAATTTTCCTATCAAAGAAGCTTATAACCTGCACATAAGTACCAAATTCCATGTTAAATCTCCTGAAAAATCTTAAAATGTTTGGTGTGTCAACACTGGGCACATACCAGAAACTCCAATACAAACAGTGCAATGGCCGAACAGATCAGGAGATTCAATGTATGCTTGAAGGGCATATTAGAAAATTCTCTCCACACAGCCTTCAAAAATTCAAAGTTTTGTACAATTCTTGTCCAAAGGAATATTGTCATAAATGCATAAGCATGGTAAAGAAGCGGTGATTTCTCTAGAAGTAGTATAATGGATGACAAACCCATAAAGACACATCCACCAATGTAAACCTGAAACCAGTGGAGATAATATCAAAACAGTGTAATTATGTAACTAAAAGCACATCAGCATTTAATAAATAGAGAAAGCGCCAAAACATAGTTGATAAGCAACTTTGATTACACAAGAGTTAATAATTATGCAGCCCTAATTCCATCTGATGTCTACACTCTAGACATAACCAAACATCTGAAATTCTTTATATGAATTCTAAGTATCTGTTCCGCAGGAGCAAAGAAAAAAGAATCTTGGAAAATGTAACAAGAAAAACATAATGAAGTTATATTGTCTCCAATCTAGATTGAGTAAACTGAAAAAGACACCAACAAATGAATACGATCGTAACATATAAACGAACAGACATAAATACATAAAGACTGGACAAAGATAAACTATCATACTTTCATGGAGGTATTCTTAGGATGCAATAAAGCCTTCTTTAGCAGAATCGCAGGAAATGATGTATAAGACTGTAGCACATGTAGAATAAGGTTGACCATCCATCCAATATATCCAAGGGTAATTGTTGTCATTAACATGAACCAATCATATGTTTGGAAATAATGGAGACCAGCAAGAGCCATCCTCCGGAGCTCTTCAGAATGTTTCATGGCAGTATCATAGTCCCTTTCAGATATAAGATCCTCAATCTGACTGAGCACTGAAGAATAGTTTGCCAGTGGTTTAAAAGGCTTGAAGTAGAGTGAACTGGATTGCTTCAGATCTATGATCGATAAGGAAGGCATGTTTAGGATTAAGAGTGTAATCTATTGTTTAATTGTTTATCTTGGTCACATTTGCATTAGGATAAAACAGGAAATTGATTGACAGCATGAACAGTCTTGTTGGTCAACTGTGGACTTCAATAATAGAACAGCAATGATGTCTCCATATCACTCATTCACACTACCAGACATCTCATCAAGAACAGCATATCCTAGAAGCTTAGAAGCATGGAGTAAGCAAAAATTAAAGTTCAAGTGTGTAAACTTGTTCTGGAAGGATACATGACTTTCGGAGAAACTGGTTAAGAATTTGCTTTGTATTGGCCAGAACTGCTTCAACTTCATCAGCCTGTATGAATATAGGAAATAAACTTTAACAAGCAGTGTTAAGCCAAGCACAAAAGATTTTTTTTGCATAGTATAGCAGTGATTGTCTGACCTTGCTTAGTTTCAAATAGTGAGTAGGTAAGCTCCCCACCGAATTCATTGGGCATGGTAAACCCACAAGTGTAGACTGCAATTATTTCGTGGAACTCAGAAAATGTTTATTTAAGAAAACCAAATGCAGCCAGAGAAGAAATGAATACATAGTTGAACACGGAAATTTCTAAGCTACCATTAGAGGAGCTATATCAGCCTGGTTGACATCCACTCTCTCAAAGCCCTCAAGGGCCCAGTCCTGTGGAGTGGGCGTATCATGTTTATGGTCATCAACAAACCGAAAGCCATCATCTGGCTTCTCTGTATAAGCCAAGAACTTTGGGCTTCTGATTCCAGCACCCCATGCTACAAGAGGAGTATCAGTATTCGAAGGGTGTCCATCTCCATGGCTTCCTGTAGGTAGAAGTGCCTAATTAGATCAGCATTACAAATAATAAAGGAACAATAGAGTACTAACCTAATATACTAACATGTTAACCAACACAAATGAAGCTGTTTCAATTAGTCACAGCCTAACAGGTCAATAGCAAAATTCCTTGTGATAGACCCAAGGCAGTTTTGCATAAACCAAAATCGGGCCTTAGATGACAGGATTGGGGTTGTCAACACTATTCCAAAATGTGGCTGCCTAGGCCCAACGGCGAAACCGGGGGGGGGGGGGGGGGGGGGGGGGGGGGGGGGGGGGGGGGGTGTACTTTTACCCCCTGCCGGCCGCTGGCTGCTGAGCAGCGATCGATCGCAGCAGCCCTATGTGTTGTGTGCGGTTTGGGGCAGGTGAGGAGGCGATCTGTTCGCGAGTTCCGGCGTTCCGTCAGCATCGTTTCATTTCCTGGCTCCATAAGATACGTGGGATGTGTGCATTGAGCTTTTGGGCTTGGGAAGGAAGAGTGGCTGGACCTGGACTATTTTCTCTCTCCGATGAGCATTTAGGTCTAAAAACAAAGTGTTATATACATGCAATGTATTATGGGGTATACATATTTGGTACTTCCTCCGTTCCAAATTATAGGTCGTTTTGGCAAATCTAGATGTATAATTTTTCCTATGTATCTAGACACAATATATATCTAACTGCATAGTAAAGGATATGTATCTAGATTTGCTAAAACGACCTACATTTTTAAATGGAGGGAGTATTTTTACAAAAATTTTGGGGGTATTGCTGTACCCGCATGCACCTACAGTAGATCCGCCTCTGTTCCCTATCTAAAATATTAGCGCTACCTATAGATATCTTGATATATTTTTCTCACGTATAGTATAAGATGTCCAGTCAGCCCCCCTTACTCCAAATTCCTGGTTCCGCCGCTGCCTAGGCCCTAGGCAGCATGAAATCAGTGCAGACTGAATTAGTGCTACCAGTTTCAGTGCATGAAATCAGATTGAATCTGTGCCAATTTCAGGTCAGCGATGAACTAATTCATTTTCCCGTCCATATTGAATCAGCACAGCCAGTTATGCCGTTCATTCTGAGCATGCAGCAGTTGACTAGGGGATAATTTCCAAATTTATATGCATGCCAGGTGGGAAGAGATAGGCCTGGGGAGTTACTATTTGGGTCTAACTTGATTCCTAGATCCCAGTATTCAATTAAAATGTGAATGTTTCAAATTTGGCAGTTTTACAGTTGCCTGGGACCAAGGTGCTCCACTCTCCCAGAACATGGCAGGTTCCCTCCAACATTCAGAACCCTGCCCAGGAACCCAGAACTCATAATAGTACCTAATCTCTACATAACATATAAAGATGAGCGACAAATTATTTGCGAGACAATTTTGTGTATAACTGACCTTTGTCACTCATTCCATGATCTGCGGTAAACACATAAGCTGTTTGGTTGTCTTTGAAATAGTTCTCCATGAGATTGTACACACTTTCAGCAATTTGATCGACAACCTTGACATTGTTCAGATAAATGCTTGAATAGGGTCGGTGTGCATGGCCATTGGTATCACAGCCCAGTAAGTGCAGAAATATAACCAATTTATCCTGTAGGAGTAACTGCCTCAATTTAATGTCGTCAAAAGACCTGTTGAGAAGACCTTGAAACTGGTCAAATGACCAATGATCCAGAAATGATGCATCTGCAACCAAGGTCTCTAACAAAGTAAAAACATGATTCCAAAAGAAAAGTAAAATGCAAAAGCAGAGGATTGATGGTTTATAGTGTTAGTATCGAAACTCTTACTCTCATCGAGAGGATGACACTAGGAGTTGGGGCAATTTTCTGGTTTACTTCTCACACAATGCCATGCCAACCCGAGGGGTTGGGGTTACATATTTATAGCTGGCTGGGCAGCCAAGCTTATGCAAACTGGTCCAAGATGCCTAGATGTTGTCCTAACAGCTAAAGCTAAGATGCTGTCCTCTAGTATGCTATCCTCTAGATGCTGTCCTATGGGCAGCAAGACCACAACACATGAGCTCCTCTGGTCTAAGATGCTGTCCTCTAATGTACTACAAAGACTGAGACTCACAAAGACTATAGTACAAGGACTTATTCCCAGAATTCTCCCCCTAAGTCTTGTGCGTCGTCTTGTGGGAAAGCTGGACCATCCCGGTCCAGGAACAAAGCTCAAGGAACTTGATCCTCCCAAGGGGCTTGGTGAGCAGGTCCGCAAGTTGGTCCTTGGTGTTGATGTAGCTCGTCTTGATGCTTCCTTCCTCCAAGCAGCTTCGGATGAAGTGGTACCTCAACCGGATGTGCTTGCTCCGCTCATGGAAGACGGGGTTCTTTGCCAGGGCCAGAGCGGACTTGCTGTCCACCCTGAGTTCCACCGCTTCGGTGTCTCTTCCGAGAAGATCACCGAGCAGTCGAGCGAGCCAGAGCGCCTGAGTCGACGCGGTGGAGGCTGTTATGTACTCAACCTCGCAGCTGGACAGGGCCACCACCTACTGCTTGACCGATTGCCAGCTAACGAGGCACTTGCCGAGGAAGAAGAGGATCCCGCTTGTGCTCTTGTTGGTGTCGATGTCACCGGCGTGGTCGCTGTCGCTGTACCCGACGAAGTGTGCCTCCCCAGGACACCTCGGGTAGTAGAGACCGTGGTTGAGAGTCCCCGCAACGTAGCGGATGATCCTCTTCACAGTCTGCTGGTGCTCCGTCGTCGGTCGCTGCATGAACCAACTAGCGTAGCCAACGGAGAATGCCAAATCCGGCCGTGTATGGGCGAGGTAGCGAAGGCTCCCCACAAGACGCCGGTACTGCGTAGCGTCCACCTCCTCCGTCGTGCTGTCACGGCTCAGCTTCAGCCTCTCCTCCACCGGAGTGAGAGCTGGGTTGCAGTCGGTGAGCCCAGCCAGCTCAACGACGCGCTTGGCGAAGGCGGTCTGTCGAAGCGTGATCCCAGAGTCATCCTGGTGCACCTTGATCCCCAGGTAGAAGGAGAGCGGTCCTAGGTCACTCATCTGGAAGGTGGCCTTCATCTCTTCCTTGAACGCCGCCACCTCCGCATCCTTGGTGCCGGTGATCACCAAGTCATCGACGTAGACACCAACCAGCAGGGCATTTCCTCCATTGCCCCGCCGGTAGATGGCCGCCTCGTGCGGGCTTTGCTCGAAGCCCATCCCCTTGAGCGTGGAATCCAACTTGGCATTCCATGCCCTCGGTGCCTGCCGCAAGCCGTAGAGAGCCTTGCGCAGGCGTAGCACCTTGCCTTCCTTGCCGGGGATCGCGAAACCCGGCGGCTGGTGTACGTAGACCTCCTCCTTCAAATCGCCGTTAAGGAACGCTGACTTGACGTTCATGTGATGAACGCGCCAGCCCTCCTGGGCGGCCAGCGCAAGGAGGAGTCGCACGGACTCCATCCGTGCCACGGGGGCGAAGGCATCGTCGAAGTCGATCCCCTCCTGCTGCACGAAACCTCGTGCCACCAAGCGGGCCTTGTGCTTCACGATGGCGCCGGCTCCGTCCCTCTTCAGCTTGAACATCCACTTAAGGGTGATCGCGCGGTGACCGCGAGGAAGGTCAGCAAGCTCCCAAGTGCGGTTCTTCTCAACCGCGTCCATCTCCAACTGCATCGTGGCACGCCATGCCGCGTGTCTCTCGGCTTCTGCGAAGGACCGAGGCTCGCCGTCGTCGCACGCAAGGTGCAACTGCGCCTCCAGGTCGTGAGGCACCAGTCCTAGCACCGGCTGGTCGACGAGAAGGTCTTCCATTGTGCGGTACCGCAACGGCTCGCCGTCGTGGTATGCATCGATGCGCTCCTCGTCGTGGGAGAGAGGAGCGGCAAACTCCACTTGGCTATGCTCGTCATCACGCAGACGTCGCAGAACTGCTCCACGTGGTCGATACGACGTCGCAGAACTGCTCCACGTGGTCGAGGCATGGCAGGCCTCGCACCATCTCCGTGGCACTGAGCCGCTTCAGGGCCTTGAAGTGAAGGTGCTCGAAGCGCTCGTGCCACTGCCACGCTTCGTCATCCCGGCGAGCGGCGAGGCAGAGAGGTTGTGCCACCTGCAGCTTAAGGATGTAGAGCCGATTCACGCCTCTGGTTACCGTGGCAAGAAGGCGACGATGGCGATCCCAAATCCTCATGACTCCGTCCTCGATCGTTACGCGCGAACCATTCTCATCCAGCTGTCCCAAGCTGATGATAGAGTTCCTCAACGCGGGGATGTAGTACACTCCGGTGAGCAGCCTGTGCTCACCAGACCCGGCGGTGAAGATGATGGAGCCGACACCCTTGATCTCTACGCTGGAGGCGTCCCCAAACTTGACGGAGCCTCGGATGCTGAAGTCAAGCTCAAGAAGAACTCCTGCCGACCGGTCATGTGATGGGTGGCGCCGGTGTCGAGGCGCCACCCGTCAATCTTGTCGTTGTTGGAGGCGTCGCCGAGAAAGGCGTGTGCCCTCGACTCGTCAAGGTGGAGAGCTGCTGCGGCCGATGCCGCTGGAGGTAGCTCGATGCTTGCGTGTGCCAGAAGGAGAGCCGACTCCTCCTCCACCTGTGCGACGTGGGCCTGGCCGCGTCGTGGCTGTCGACAGTTCCTGGCCCAATGACCAACCCCTCCGCAGTTTCGGCAGGTGTCGTCTCGTGCCGGCTTGCGTGCGCCGGTAGCGTCGCCCTGGGCGCCTCCACGAGCGCCACCCTCGGTACGTCCTCGCGCCCCGGCCTGGGCACCTCCGCGCGCCTTGCGCGCCTTGCCGCGCTTGCGGCCGCCTGTCGAGAAAGAGGACTCCCCGTTCCTCCCGCCACCCTGGATGCCTCCCACTGCTCTCGAGTGAGATGGAGTTTCCCGCCAATGGTGATAGGCCCCGAGAGAAGCTGTGGCTCATCGTTGTCGACGATCTTGAGGCGACCTATCGCCTCCTCGATCGTCATCGTAGAGAGGTCCAGCAGAGACTCGATCGAGCGAGCGATCTGCCAGTACTTCTCGGGGACGCAGCGAAAGAGCTTCTCGATAGCTCTCTCCTCGTCGTAGGTGTCGTCGCCGTACTGCACCATCTTCTGCAGCAGAGTGTTGAGACGGAGAGCAAAGTCATCAACGTCCTCACCTGGCTTGAAGGCCAGGTTCTCCCACTCCTTGTGAAGTGCCTGCAGTGTGGACTTGCGGGCGCGGTCGCTGCCGATGCGTGCCGCAGCAATGGCGTCCCAGGCCTCCTTGGCGGTCCGCTTCTTGGAAAGCGTGAACTGCATCTCGGCCGGGACTGCAGCGATGAGAGCATCCAGCGCCCGTCGATCTTCATCGAAGTCGACATCGTCGTACCAGACTGCCTCCCACATGTGCCGCACCTGGAGCCTCACCCTCATGACCGTGGCCCACTCGACGTAGTTGGTCTTGGTGAGGGTAGGCCACCCACCACTGGGACCAAAGTCCCTGACCACCGCCTGGACGCCATGGTAGCCATGGCGCCGGTCTGGGGAGGGAGAGCCGCGCCGCCTGTGAGGGCCGCGCTCTCCGTCGACCGGGCCGCCGTCACCAGGAGCACCGCCGTCGTGCGCGCCCCCGCCTGGGGCTCCGCCGGCGCGTCCGCGCCTGTCTGGGCTGCCACCGCCACCCCGGTGGAGGTGCGCAGCTGCCCACTGCCCTCGCCCGCTCGCGAGCTGTTTCCCTTGCCAGCCCGAGGTCCACATCGGTGCCGCCGTCGGCGGAGGCAGAGCTACCGGAGCTGCTACCGCGCAGAACCTCGAGCTCCGCTGCCGCCGCCGCCGCATCTGCCGTTGCCTCCACCTCCGCCCTTGCTGCTGCCAGCTCCGCCGCTGCCAGCCTTGCCGCCGTCGCTGCAGTTGCTGCTGCCGCTCGCTCGCGCTCCTCTGCCGCGGCGACCTCAGCTTCCTGCCGGTGCCGTGCGCTCGAGGCGACCGAGCGCTGAGACTGCCCTTCGGACATGTCGTGCTAATGGGGGGCTGCTGCGTAGGGAGGAGGTTGCCTCAGACGTGCTGCTGCTTGTCTGTGCAGGGAGGAGAGGTGAGCAGAAACAACAGGTGTTGCTGCTGCTGGCTGAGAGCGAATGGAGACGTGGGAGGGAGAGGAATATGAGATGTTCAGGCTGCAGAAAAGAACGGCTCTGATACCAATTGTTAGTATCGAAACTCTTAGTCTCATCGAGGTGAGAGGATGACACTAGGAGTTGGGGCAATTTTCTGATTTACTTCTCACACAATGTCATGCCAACCCGAGGGGTTGGGGTTACATATTTATAGCTAGCTGGGCAGCCAAGCTTATGCAAACTGGTCTAAGATGTCTAGATGTTGTCCTAACAGCTAAAGCTAAGATGCTGTCCTCTGGTCTAAGATGTTGTTCTCTAATATGCTGTCCTCTAGATGTTGTCCTATGGGCAGCAAGACCACAGCACATGAGCTCCTCTAGTCTAAGATGTTGTCCTCTAATATACTACAAAGACTGAGACCCACAAAGACTATAGTACAAGGACTTATTCCCAGCATATAGATCCTTTGATGTTGAGTAAAACATTATTTTCTTGAAGGGGGGCACATCCCTCATGTATTCAAACAAGAAACATTACACAAGAAAACCCATAAAATTCATGATAACACATGATATTTGCTATTAAAACAGGAACATTGACCAAAACTAAAAAAATTTCAAAGATATATTTTACATATGATCTGCTACAAGATGAACTTTTAGATTAGCATGAATATTCAGGAAGAATGAATGTGCAGCATGAGAAATCACAAAGTTATCTAAACATGTTGAGCAAAGAATGATATGGTTTGATGTCTACCACGGTACTTGTAGGACAATTACAAACATACAATACCATAGTACTCTAGCTTAACTTTCAGCAAGCTACATGTACCAATAAATCTGACCTGTTGCAAAGTCTTCATATTCATGTGGATAAGTGTCCCAGGTACTGTGAGGTAGGCTACTGCAGAATATAGGAACAATATCTGGACTTCCAAATGAGATAGTGTGCCGACTCTGATTGAATACAGAATCAAACTCAACTGGATTGGCCTTCCATCCTGCACCACACAGTATAAAGTTCAAATGACCTTCACACTGAATTTCCAATAACACAAATCAGGTGTGTTTTACTAAGCTCAGCTAAAAGGAGGTAAAAGGAACTCGTAGTCCTGGACAAGCAAACACATTACATTATGGCGTACCACAATAATTACTGCTTAGCCCATCAGATCATAGCATATTTACTATTTAATTGAGCAATATTAATCACGTGTAGGTTGTCAGTACTACCCATCTATAACATCTCTCTCGGTTACAACTTACGGCACATAGTTAACTACATGTGTTTTGGTCATCATGTGGGCACAGGTATCATCAATACTATTTCAGTAGTAGCAACTACGAAAAATGGCAAGTTATGAGAAATGCCAATGACACTAGACCAAGCAATGCAATTAAACAAAAGTGTGAAAATTGAAGTAAGCTGAATGACTTGTGAAAACATGGCACATGAGCAGTTCACCTTTGGTGACAGCACTGGGGTCCTCGTAGAAGCCGGCGATGAGGGAGACGTGGCCGGGCCTGGACTCGGTGGGCGGGCGCGCGTGGCTGACACCCCACCGGCCCTTCTCCTCGATCACGCCGCGCAGGAACGGCGCCCTGTACCTCCCCCGCTCGTCCGGCTCGAAGAACTTGTCCGCCCTGAGACCGTCCGCTGCACGCACCAAAACCCCCCAGCCAAATCACACACCCAGCATCGAGCCGAAGAGTAATGAGACGGGATCGGAGGATCAGGAGCGAGGCGCACCGACGAGGAGGACGAGGCGCTTGGCGGGGGCCGCGGAGAGGCGGGGCGGCACGGGGTCCATGCCGTGCACGATGGGGGACTTGAAGTAGATGTCGAAGATGCTGAGCATGTACACGGCGTGGAGCGCGACGCCGAGGACGACCAGCCACCGCTCGCGCCGCCGCGTGGAGGCGGACGGCGAGTGCGGCTGCGGCTGCGGCTGCGGGCGCGTGCGGCCGGCCATCGCGGCGGGCGGGGCGCCGGCCGAGCCGTGTAGGTTGAGGCGGTGGATCTGGGTGGGGTCTTTGGAGGGAAGGACGACTGAGCGTCTGAGCGCGAAGGCGTCGTTGGACTGACGGACTGACACGACCAGGCACGCCGGGGCGGGGCGGGGCGGGGAATGGGGGCTGCCGGCCGGGCTTTGGGAATGAGATGTGCCTTCGTTAATAAGCAATTACTCCAGGGAACATATGTGGTGTAAACCAATATTTTCGTGCAACCATGCAAACTTCTAATCTGGTATTAAAGGGAGCGCATAGGAGGAGTGGGAGGGAGGATTTGCAAAAGTATTATTAGAGGTGGGTAGTTAAATGTAATTATCCACTCCCCCTATCCCTTAGATCAACATCCTGTGACCCAAATTAGAAGGTTGTACGGTTGTACGGAGAAATTGGTTTGCACCAGATATGTTGTCTTACCTGAGTTAACTTCATTTATCGTTTTTTTCATTTTTGTGAGGACTATTTATTAGATCTCTTGCACACGCATGCCCTCGCACTCGCTGCTACGAGCCTAAGACTAAGACTGTCTCCAACAATGAGAATCAAAATCCAACACCTTTGGACATGCACGGTAAAAGCGTCCTCGCCTAAAATTTACCCTTGTCCAACAGCGAAAGGAAATTAGGAGAACGCAAATCCCCTCCCCAACTCGTCGAAGCGCGCGGCCTCCTCCGTCGCCACCGTGCGTGCGCTCCCCGCTCCTCGCCGTGTCGGCCGCTCCTCGCCGTAGGGAAGGCGTCGCGGAACCGCTCGCCCCGCCGCGGGCAGGCCTCCTCCGGCGACCGAGCTCGCCACCCCCATCTCCGACGGCGTCCTCCACTACAGCGACTCCCTCCCCATCCCCGACGCCTGCTCAGGCTGACGGTGGGGGCGCGGCGCGGATCTGGGGCGGCGAGGCGGAGCCCCCCTCGATGCTGGTCGGGAGCAGCCGTGCGGCCGCCGCGTTGCCGGCTCCGTCCTCGTGGTGGTGGGTCCCGCGCTGCAGGGGCGACGCAAAGAGACCGAGGCTATTTTGCGTTTGGCGTTGCCTCCGATCCAAAATGGGTGTTGTGTTTGCCTATCTTTTGAAGGCTGATTTTATACTGTGCGTCACCCATTTTTGGGTATGGGACTTGCTATGCCAACTCTGTTGGAGACAGTCTAACATGGAGCACACCTTAGCATCTCTGATAGAGAGTGGATAATTTTAAGATTAGTGAACTCATCACAAGACATCTTGTTGTCAACGGTGTCATTAATTATTTAAATACATTTTAAAAATATGACCACTTTGTAAATACGATTCGTGCTGCTAAAATTTTACTTTTATAGTTCAGATCAGAAGATTCATGATTCTTGTCTCCCTTTATACGGGCCGCAACATATCTTAATAAACATTGTGCTAGCTCCTGGACTTTAATAATGAGAAAGTAGTTGGTTAGTTAGCTTTTGCACATAGTATTTAGTAATTGATCACAATATAGTTCTTTCTACAAAAATATAAAAAATAACCAGTGCTCTCGTGTGATCATATTTAAAATTATATATACACTATTATTCTTATGTACCAATGTTAATATCTTATTTGTTTAAATCATTTATCTTAATTAAAACATCTTTAAAAGTAGTAAGCTTTATGTGTTATCCGTATTATCTAGCAGTGGTTGTTTATCTTTGATTTCAATAACATCTTAAGAATTTGCTCTATAGGGTATAGGTGTTAATCGACGCGTTGTGCGAAGGTAATAATTAAAGAAGCATTCTGAACATTTTCTAACAAATGTGGGGTTGATGTGTTACTCGCGTAGGCTAGCGTGGAGGAGGTTCAAAGTAACATGCATGCTTTACGGTGTCATGAATACTCGGTAACGAAGACGTAAACTAGCTTCTCCCTCTGCAGCCAGCCAGTACAATATCCAACAGTTGCAGCATGAGGTGTAGCTGCAGCCGAGCTGCTGGCTGGGCAACTGCAACCCAAGCTGCTCAAATAATCGGAAGCGAACAGATATAATTGAAGCTGGATGCCTGATTTTTGTTAATTGAAGCTGGATAATCGATTTTTGTTAATTGAAGCTGGATGCCTGATTTACAAATATAATAGCAAAATTATAGTCACTTATTGTCCAAATAGAGTACAAACCATCTGTATGGATGACAAATCAGTTCGTATCATGTTCTCTTATGGTTTTCCAAAATGCAGTTTTTTTGCTATATAGGTTCCCCGATGCAATGTTATTACGCGTAGATATATTTTCACCAAATTAATTTGTTATACATATTATCTATATGCTTGCCATCTGCTATGTTCACCCTTGCCTTTTGTTGGGGACTGAATTCTCCTAGACAGCCGAAATAAGTACGAAGGGTAAGAAAACACAAATGCTGGAGCAAGTGAGGAGTCCTCAAGGAAGAGTCCCCTCCTAATGACGTCTTGGGCCCTTTATACAGAGAGGATGAGGGGTGGCAATTCACCTCCAGGCCTCTGGCGAATATAGAATTTACGTTTAGACCCATTTGCTTAGTTGGGCTGGGCTATTCCCCCAACAGTAGCCTCTCAGCTACTGCGGTTTGGCTGATACAACAAAACACAATAGCTGAATATATAGGAAGTGGCCCAGACCTATCTATGACTTCGACCCTGAGGAACGCCCTCATGACCACACGCCCGTACGCCTCGCTAAAAACTCCATCCGAAAACCTATTGGGACAAAACAGATGGAGAAAAGAGCACACACATCTAGCGGGTCCACATATACATGACAATAATAATCCATCTAGTGATTGACTTCGGTCTTGATGATGATGTGGGTCTTCGGCGATGACGAAGGCGGAAGCTTCGTCACTTGACTTCGTCGCGTAGGCTTCGGAGCCTTGGTTCTCGAGCGCTCACACCCTCATAGCCGGTTGAGCCTTGTCATCTCCTTGGATCGCTCTTCGCCGTAGTCAATGTAGTCGAAGTAGGGGATGCAGCACCTTCGGGTCTCCGCTCACGAGCACCGGACAAGACTTGATGCGTCAGGTGATGCTTGTCCGCCATGGCCCCACTGTAGCCCCTCTTGGCCGGGATTCGTAGCGGGGATGTAGTTGAAGTAATCGACGTCGTGGATGAAGTCGAAGTAGTCGTCACCAAAGCGGTCGGCGAGCCCCTCGAGCCAAACCGTGTCATCAAGGCCGAAGGCAAAGCCGATGGCGAAGAAGTCGTCACCGAAGCATTCGTCAAGCCTCTCGAGCCAAAACATGTTGGCGAGGGCAAAGACGAAGTAGTCATCGCCGAAGCGGTCGGTGAGCCCCTCGAGTCGAACCGTGTCGACGAGGGCGAGTCGAAGAAGTCATCGCTGAAGAGGTCGGCGAGCCCCTCGAG
The DNA here is from genome assembly GCA_032594955.1 of Panicum miliaceum. NCBI lineage: Eukaryota > Viridiplantae > Streptophyta > Magnoliopsida > Poales > Poaceae > Panicum > Panicum miliaceum. The sequence continues at coordinate 12,706,553 of CM064061.1, forward strand.
TCGAACCGTGTCGACGAGGGCGAGCCAAAGCGGTCGTCGCCGAAGAGGTCGGCGAGCCCCTCGAGTCGAACTGTGTCGACCCGGAAGAGGGCCGAAGTAGTCATCGAGGACGGAGGCCAAGAACCGATGAAGTCCCACGACTGATGAAACGCCAAAGATTGATGAAGGCCGACAGCTGAAGAAACGAAACACCAAAGATTGACAAAGGCCGACGGCTGAAGAAGGCCAGAGACTGTTGAAGGTCGATAACCAATGAAGATCCATCACTGATGAAATCAATTTCCGCCGAAGGCCCTAACCGACGAAAATCGCTTCGGACGAAAAGCCATTACTAACGCAGCTGATTTCTGATGAAGCCCTGACTGATGAAGCCCATTTGGGATGAAGGCCCTGATTGCCGAATTTAATTCCTGACGAAGGCCAAATACTAAAAAGTCAATTTCTGACGAAGCCCCCGATTGACGAAGTCCATTTTGGACGAAGGCCCAACACTGCTAAATCCAATTTTTGACAAAGGTCATGATGTTGCAACTTGTTGTTTGTCCACAATAAAATGAAAGGCCAGAGATGGAATTTCATCATTTCGAAACTGATAGACAATAAACCTGCAAAACCCTCATCCTTTCGCTCGAGGGGGTTAGTTTTTTATTTCTATGATGGTTCTGTGGATGCCTTCGGCTCTTAGCCAAAGAGGGCTCCGTATTTCTGTAGTGCGAGTGTCTTCGGCTTTCTGCCGAGAGGGCCGTGTCTTTCTGCGGAGGCCTCCGTCTTCATCGCGATCTCTCTTGGCTCCGCGCTTCAATGCAATGCAATGCAACTTGATGCAAAGATTGCAGTATGAGATGGATGGATGAATGGAATGATGTATGCTTTTGCACTGAAAGTAAAAATGAAGGGTTAGCCCTGATCCCATAAATTGATTGCAATCTAGCAGTGCCGAAGGTCCAATAAAATTCCATGAGACCAGTTCGACGAAGTGTAATCGATGTGGCATAGCCATTTCCGAATTGATAATTGCCTGAGATAACTGAGGTTCCATTTAGAGCTTTAATTGCTTCAGTGTGAAAACCCATAACCCGAAGGTGAGATCTTGCACAAGACTCAGATAACCAAATCTCCATATAGGACTTCGGGGTGAAAACCGATGATCCGAAGGTAATTTCCTGTATAAATTTGAGGGAGTGTACATACGATGCCTGATAATTGCGATGTAGATAATATGTAAAATCGGATTGAAGTATAAACATAACGCACTTGAGATGAGAACATGCTAATATATTGCAAACGAAGGGCAAACAGAAATAGAGTTTCTTACCTTGGTGAGGAGAGCCTGCAAAAAAAGATAAGTGATGTCCTTCCGAATGAGGGGTTAGCGAGAGTATATAATCAATTTAGGCCTTTCGAAGGGTGATTCACAAGGGTGCCGATGGGCCAAGACATATGTTTCATGCTTAGGCAGGCTATGGACGTCGTTACTCTGAAAGTGAAGACGGATCATGGCCGCCTATCACGGGCATTTCAGCCCCTTTTACCGATGACAACACCCCTTTCAACCGAAGGGGTAGGTTGCTTCGGTACATAAATGGACGGTTAGATAAATATCCAAGAAGCTTTAACTCTTCGGCAACTGAGCAAGCACATATCAATGCATTTAAAATAATGGTAATGCTCAAAACTAAACACTTGAGACATATAACAAAGTAAATATGCATGAACTAACTAGTAGCTTATCACTCCTACAACCTATGCCGAGGGTACTAGTGCCAAGGTGTCCCAGGTTCAATCCCCCTTCGTCGCAAAAAACTGTATTTTCATATATACTTATATTTAAATCCTTTGACAAGGAAGCAGTTATTCATGCATGCGGCATACCTGGAGGCTGGAGCCCAATATAGTAGTGCCTGTTAAGACTGAAAATGGGTGATCTCACCCGGTTGGTCAAACACCGAAGATCAAAACTACTCCAGCCCGATGGCAGGAGTCAAAGCTCCATGACCGTCCCAGGAAACGTAGGCAACGAGCCACGAACTCGTGTTCGTGCGTCGTGGGAGTTTGAGCGGGAATAAGATGCAGATTTGAACACCATTTGTAATCTATAAATACCCCCATATGATCAATGGAAAAGTTGTTCATTCACTTTACATCTGTGTTTTACACTGATTTATAATACGTTATCAGCACTGGTTCTAGCCTTCTGAGAAGAAGAGAAGGAGAGAATCCCGACGAGAAGGGTAAGATGTCGAAGCACTCACCCATATCGTTCGAGATTCGTCGTCATCTCCGTGAGCTGCTTCTGGAGGGCCTCTGAGCTCCACTGGGTCGCCCTCGTCGTCGTGGACGTCGTGGTGGACGCGCTGCCGCAGCAGCCCGCCGTGATGCCGAGGAAGCTCGCCATGCCACCACCATCGACGACCTCGCCGCTCGCCTGGGACCACTGCACGGCGCCTCACCGCGTCCTGGTGAGCTCCCCGCATTTTTGATCATCCCATGGGTGGACGGCAAGATTGCGGGAGCACGAGGAAGAAGAGCATTCGGAAGCAGCTTCACCTCTCCGCACCCCGACGCCGACATACTCGCCGATCCGCTCCTCGCCGTCGTACTCGCCGGCGTCGCCGCCGTACACACCGACGCCCGCCGAGGAGTGCGGTGGTTGCACGATGCACCTGGTGCCGCCGGGCTTCGAGCCTCGGCCCACCATGGCCGCACGCAGCAACTGCCCATCGTACTACACCTTCGATGAGGTAGCCTTGGCGGCGGCGGAGGCCACCTACGCCGATGAGCCAGAGCTCGCACCTCCCCCTCCACCTCCTGCCTCCACCCGGGTGCGCCCGAACGCGACCGCGGCGACAAACCGCTGCTCTAGTTTGCGCTGGATCATCCCGACGGGGCACGTCCCGACCGGGGCATCCCTGCGCAGCCCAGGGCCTCGTCCCTCTCACTCCGGCTGAGTCTATGTAAATATATGTTTGTTTAATTTGTTTATTTCAGCAAATTTTACATTTAAGTCCTCAGATTTTCTTCCATTAGGCTCCTATTATTTCCTGTTAATGTAAATATATGTTTGTTCAGCGTTGTTTCCGCACTTCCATGTTTATTTGATTACTTTTCTTGCAAATTACTATTGTTGCCCATTTATTTACGCAATTTATTTCCAATGCAATATTCAATCTCTATTTTGGAATAAATTTTTTCGACATTGAGACAACATGAGATCTACACATACAAACGTATAGCGACTATCTTCTCAACTCGGAATAAACTTGATGGCTCACATTTAATTTGAAATTGCTCTATTCTATTCTAATTTTTGAAATTGGTCATATGCATAGTGATAATCAAACATCACTAAAGGATCTACACTATAACTAGTGACTATCCTAACATATGATTCTCAAATTTTGGAATAAAAGATGAATATCGAGCTTATTCAAATATAAAGTTGCCTCAGTTTCACACCAATTTATTGAGATTATTTAATTGTTGGAGTTCAATTCTCATTTGAATTCACATCTTTGCATCAATATTGCCATAATTCTCAAAATCATTTGCATATTGAAATGTAGGTGAGATGGCCAACAAAGAGTTTGAGGTCCTCGCTCTTGATGGACACAATTTCCCTACATGGGAAATAGACATCAAAGTGAGTTTGTCACGATCCGGACTTTTTGAATGCTTAGCTGACCCTGAAAAGAGTTTCAGCTCCAAAGCTTTGCTAGAGAAATCCAAATTTGAGGCCTTATACATCATAAGGAATCATATCCACCCAGACTTGAAGTCTGAATACATGATGGAGGAAAATCCACGTGAATTGTGGAACAATCTCAAGGAGCGCTATGAACAGCAGAAAGCAATAGTTGATACATCTACATCAAACCCGTACCATATATTGTATATAAAGTGATTTTTCAGAATGTTGATACATTCCAAACATGGCATGATCGCCTTGGCCATCCCAGTGTGGGGATGATGAGAAAAATTATTGGCAATTCAATTGGTCATAGTGTGAGTGACAAGAAATTTCCACAATCCTCGGATTTCATGTGCACTTCATGCGCAAGTGGGAAATTAATTTTGAGACCCTCACCTCTCAAAATACAAGCTGAACCACTTAAGTTCCTTGAACACATTCAGGGAGACATATGTGGACCCATTCAACCTTTATCCGGACCATTCAGATACTTTATGGTTTTAATTGACGCATCAACGAGATGGTCACATGTGTGCCTCTTGTCGACACGAAACCATGCATTTGCAAAGTTGATTGCACAAATCATTCGACTTAGAGCAAGTCAACCTGAACATCGGATCAAGACGATAAGAATGGACAATGCGGCTGAATTCTCTTCCAAAGCATTCAATGATTATTGTATGGCATTAGAAATTGAGGTTCAACATTTAGTACTGTACGTTCACACACAGAACGGTTTAGTAGAATCTCTCATCAAGAGAATAATCATCACCGGACCATTATTGCAAGATTGTATCCACCAACAACTTGTTGGGGTCATGCAGTCCTACACGTTGCAGACTTGATATAATTGCGCTGAACTGCATACCGTTCAGCCTCCCCACTGCATTTGGTGCATGGTGATCCTCCAAGTATTTCCCATCTGCGGAAATTCGGTTGCGTTGTATACGTACCGATATCACCACCAAAGCGTACATCTATGGGCCCTCATAGGAAATTGGGGATCTACGTGGGGTATTTATCTCCGTCGATCATTAAACCTGGAGCCCCTCACAAGGGACTTGCTCATTGCCCGGTATGCAGACAGTATCTTCAATGAAGATCATTTTCCGGCATTAGGGGGAGAATTCAAGTAACATACTAAATGCCAGGAAATCAATTGGGATGCCATCGACACCCTAAAGGAGGATCCATGTACCAAATAAACTGAATTGCAAGTTCAGAGAATCATTAAGTTGCAAAATATTGCAAACAACTTGCCAGATACATTTACCAACACCAAAGGTGTCACAAAATCATCATTCCCAGTAAGGAATGTGCCGGAAAGAATAGAGGTACCAAACAAAACTATTCACCTACCATCTCAGAAAGAGAAGGGTAGAAGTACGACTAATCCTAAGGTTGCGGTTTTTCATAAATGCACTAGGAAATAGAAGGACGAACCCTCTGAACCGGTAAATGCAGCTCAACCTCAAGTTGAGAGACACCTAGTGGACATACCAAATCCACCTCCCACATCAACAGTGCACTACAATCCTGATGATGGGACATCGGAACACCCCGACAATGTTGTATTGGGAAATACTGAACAGTCGGAAGGGGTGAAAGAAATTTCCACCAAAATATGTTAATTCTGAAGAATCATATGATAGAAAGACCACAATTGTCGACGTATATTTTGCGACATCAATTGCCGACAACCTTCAAACAGATCCAGATCCTAAATCCATGGCAGAGTGCAAAAAATGCTCGGACTGGAACAAATGGAAGGAGGCAATTGAGGTGGAATTGTCCTCGCTCACTAAGAGAGAGGTATTCTCATCAGTAATACCTACATCTCCAAAAACCTTTCTTGTGGGTTTTAAATGGGTTTTCGTCCGGAAGCGGAATGAGAACAATGAGGTGGTGAGATACAAGGCGAGGCTTGTAGCACAAGGGTTCACGCAGAGACCCGACATTGATTTCAATGAAACTTACTCTCCAGTAATGAGTGGAATTACTTTCCGATACTTAATATCCCTGGCAATACAAAAACGTCTATCTATGCAGTTGATGGATGTCGTGACCGCATATCTTTATGGGTTGCTAGATTCGGATATATACATGAAGGCCCCTGATGGAATCTCTGTACCAAATGCAAGCGCGAATCGCAACATATATTGTGTAAAGCTTAAAAGATCGTTATACGATCTTAAACAGTCGGGAAGAATGTGGTACAACCGGCTGAGTGAATACCTTATTCAAAAGGGCTATTCCAACAATGATGATTGTCCGTGCGTCTTCATCAAAAGATCCCCTACGGGATTTTGCATTATATCCATGTATGTAGATGATTTAAATATCATTGGCAGCACCCAAGATATTGATGAAGCCCGCGATGACCTAAAGACGGAATTCGAGATGAAGGATTTGGGTAAAACCAAATTTTGCTTAGGTTTGCAAATCGAGCACCTTCAATCTGGAATGCTAGTGCATCAATCTGTCTATGTCCAGAAAGTATTGGAAAAATTCAATATGGATAAATCATATCCAACTAAAACCCCCATGGTTGTACGGTCACTGGACATGGAGAAAGATACTTTTTGACCTCGGGAAGAAGGAGAAGAGATGTTGGGTCCTGAGTTTCTCTATCTCAGTCTCATTGGAGCGCTGATGTATCTCACGAATAACACCAGACCTGACATCGCGTTCGCGGTGAATCTGCTAGCAAGGCATAGTGCTGCTCCAACAAAGCGCCATTGGGTTGGAGGTAAACAGATCCTCAGATACTTAAATGGTACAAAGGATCTTGGATTATTCTTTCAGAAAACCCAAGATTCTAGTTTGATTGGATATACCGAGGCTGGCTACATGTCTGATCCCCACAATGCCAGATCACAGACAGGTTTTGTCTTCCTTCACGGAGGAACGGCCATTTCATGGAAATCGTCTAAGCAAACACTTGTGGCGACATCCACAAATCATTCTGAGATTATCGCACTATATGAAGCCTCACGCGAATGCGTTTGGCTCCGCAGGATGATTAACCACATAGAGCAATCATGTAGGATTGGATCTATGAAAACACCTACAATTATCTATGAAGATAATGCCGCTTGTGTTACACAGATGCAGATAGGTTATATCAAGAGTAACATGACTAAACACATTGCTCCTAAGTTGTTTTTCCCGCATGAGCTACAACAGAGCGGAGAAATAAACATCTTACAGACGAAGTCTTGTGATAACCTCGCCGATCTTTTCTCCAAATCTCTACCAACCTCCTCATTTGAAAAATGTGTTCGAGGGATTGGTATGAGGCGGCTTCGAGAGTTGCAAGATTCAGGGGGAATATCTCTTGAGGATTGACCGTGTCATCATCACATCGAACTCTTTTCTTTTATGAGTTTTTTCCCATAAAGGTTTTCTCATATAAAGTTTTTAATGAGACAATGTTAGCATGAGCTTATGCCATATCTCCTTTTTTCCCACCAGGGTTTTTCTGAAGATATCAAATGGGCATAAAGTACTCCTTAAACTCCATGAGTTTATGATTGAGTACTCGATATTCAATCTTTCTTTTTCCCATAGGGTTTTTGGAAGAATTAATCTCAAGATTCGGATTCGATCAAGGGGGAGTGTTAAGACTGAAAATGGGTGATCTCACCCGGTTGGTCAAACACCGAAGATCAAAACTACTCCCGCCCGATGGTAGGAGTCAAAGCTCCATGACCGTCCCACAAATGTGGGCAACGAGCCACAAACTCGTGTTCGTGCATGGGAGTTTGAGCGGGAATATGATGAAGATTTGAACACCATTTGTAATATATAAATACCCCCATATGATCAATGAAAAACTGCTCATTCACTTTACATCTGTGTTTTACACTGATTTATAACAGTGCCAACGAAGCCCAGCGATGCAGTGATGGATTGTAGCTCGGATGGTCCTTAATCCCGCTGGCTAGTCAAGAAAACCCCATATACTCCGAAGCCCCATATAGCTTGCAAGAAACCCAGCAACCGAGCCCAAATGCCAGTGACCTCGTGAGTCATTACTGAAGGGTGTTCTTCCCACCATTGAGCATTTTTGCCACAGGATGAAGACAATTCGTGGATTTTTAAGATCCTGCAAACATGCAACATTTTGCTTGCAAGCCGAACGCTCACACAGGGAGCCTCCGAAGCTCAAGACCCAGGATCTATCCCTGTTGTGCACGTCGTTTTTTTTAAAATTTGCGAACCTCCGTACCTGCGCCGAAGCCACTACGCTCGGTGGAGCCGTGCCGAAGCGGCCTTCGGGCCGAAGCTGCCACGCTTGCTGGGGCCGGAGCGGTGCCGAAGCCGCCGATGAGCCGAAGCTGCCGCGCTTGCTGGGCCGGAGCCGTCGTCGCTCACATTCGAAGGCTCTCGCAAGAGCCGCCATTGTTGCTGGTCAATGGCCGCCTCACCGGAGTCGCTGTCCTGTGTGCCGAAGGCTCGGCTGCCCGCACCGGGGCAGTTGCCGAAGGTCTACCGGCCGCCGGCATGGCCGCATCGGACTACCCGAATTCGCTGTCGTTGCATGTGCCCGGCGGTGCGGCGGCCTGCTTACGCCGGAGCCGCTGACCTGATAACATCAGAAGAAAGAACTTGCCGAATGCTTGCGTCTCACATAGCTGGCATTAGCGAAACGGCATGCAAAGCTAGATAACTTTTAATAAAGACTGACCGATGCATGCGCATGCGAAAGCAGAAGCATAAGAGCATGGATGTATACGTCGGGATAAGCATGACAAGTTAACGCTGACTTGGCTATACGCGCTCGTGAGACTACCACATGCTCACACGTGAATTAGAAAAAAAAAATCTTAACTAAGAAACTAGCAACGCACGTGGTGACAGAAAGATAGGTGCATGCGCAGGGGCGAATAGCCACTCCCCTGCCGTCAGCTGGCCGGGTCGATCCGAGATGGGGTTGCCCGAAGCCCTTCGGCTGTACTGCCTCGGGCGGGAGCTGCGTTCCTCGAGCCGCACCAATGCCGGCGACACGTGCCGCCCACCCGGAGTGGATTATGTCGATGATGGAGGCCGGAGCAGGGACCCACCTCCGAACACCTGAACGCATGCATATGTTTTTCTGGCTTCCGTTGCTGCGACCCAAGCCGAAGGGTAGGCAGCCGCCCACCAGGCACCAGCAGACACCGAAGAAACCCCAGGAAACAACGGAAGGGGTTAGATTGCCTTAGAGCAATACGCAATCACCGAAAAATGGTGAAAAATTAATTCTGAAGGGATAAAAATTCATCCTTCATCACCGACGATAGGTGATAAATTGATTCTGAAGGGACAAAAACTGATGCTTCATCATCGAACAGTGAAAAATTGATTCCGAAGGGACGAAAACTGACCCTTCATCACCGACGAAGGGTGAAAAATTGAAACCGAACATGTAAAAAACTAATTTCGAGTCACCACCAAAGGATGAAAAAAATTAATTTTGAATCACCGCGGAAGGGTTAAATCAACGTGCCTCAACAATTGTCACTAAAAAAATAAGGCCGAAGGGTGCACATCTACGAAGGTATTTTCTCGTGAGAGAAAAAAAGAATGCGAGCCAAGCGGAATCAAAATTGAGAAGTTATATGTGTGCAAAAGTAAAATAGAATAGAGCTTCGGTTGGGACTTCTCCCACTTCGACGAAGACCGAAGTTACTTGGCCCAGGCCTCAGGAAAAAAACTGTAAACCACCTTTGCACTATTAAAGTCACCAGACCCTCCAAACACGTGATGCAGGGGAACTGTAATTTCGTGTAGGAAGCTCCGTAGGCAGGCCGTTTAAGAGGCAACGTAAAGTCACATGCATAGAAATTACCGAAGTAGCTGGATTGGTTCATGGGGTTACCTCCGAAGCTCGACGTCTTGGGGTTCGATTCCACAGCCCACAGCAAGCGGTGTGGCCCACGACCAAAGCTGCCGCTCGTTGGGCTGGGGTTGGCTGCTAGGCTGGTGCCTATCTCGCGCGCATTGCGGGTCGAAGTGGGCGTCGCGCGCTGCGGGCCGAGGTCTCCGGCGGACGAAACGACGTCCGACGCCATTACGCGCGTCCTGGACCGAAGTGTGCTGCGCGCACTGTGGGCCGAAGCCAGTGCGTCCATCAACCGAAGTAGACGGAGCGTGTTTGTGGGCCGAAGCCCACGGTGAACGAAGCCCGCGACGGACGAAATGAGGCCGAAGGTGCAGGCCGAACCTTTATTTCTGTGGTACTCGTGGGTTTTGATCTCAGGCCAGATACGCCGTGGACGGGCGCCAAACTGTTAAATTCTCCCAGCCGAAGAGAAGGTTTGAATGGTAAGAAAATACAAGTGCCGGATGGGTTATTTCCCCAACACCTTTTCTTCTCCCTTGCATCCTCTCTCGTCGCCATTTTTTTTTTCTATTGGCGCCTTTGCCACCCTATGACAGGTATTCAAGTCTTCACGAGCGTAACTTCTTTTATGTTCTTCTTGTGTGAGATACCAAGTATATCCAAATGCTAATGTAAGCAATATGTATTCGAACCTTATCTAAGTACTAGTATAGTAAAGTTTACGTGCAGCACACACGTATAAATATATTAAACATGTTTTTTATATGGGCTTTGCATGTATAAATTATTAGGAGAGATAAAATAATTAACTAATGGAAAAAAACAAACCGAATATTCTAATTAACACCGTCCCCGTCCGTGGATTTAGCACGAACCTGCATGCATGTTTGCATGTATACATGCATGATAAAATCTAAATCCCCCATTTATAGTTAGGATTGCTAGTTTGTTACATGCTATGCATGCATGCCGCCATGGAAATTTAGCCGAACCTTTTTTTTTTTTTGCAAGTTCACACGTGTCACATTAGATCATGTTAGGGAAATTATAGCAGGTTAGGGTTACATACATATTTTATTCAAAGTTATCACGTATATAGTAGGTTAGAGAAATTTTCATGGCACATTGATCACGCCTTAATGTACGTTATAGCAGTGATTATGTATGTTACGCCTCGTACATGTCATATTTCGAAAATAAAACGTTACACATGTTAAGATCTACACGTGTGCATGCAGGGATCTACCAGTTTGGCATTATTAATGTACGTATGTATATTTTGGCTAGCTGCAAAATATTTTGACTAGCTAAAAGATCTAATTGCAAGATATTTTGCTATTTTCTCATATTACCTCCTGAGAAGTAATTCCTGCTAATAATTATCAAGATCTATCTAAATAAACGGTCCATAATTACTACGGTGTACCGTAGCAAACCCTTTTTATATTCATTGAAGATGCATAATAGTACCGATTTTTTTTATCCAAACGACATGAATAGCAAAGTCATATAATTTATCTGAACATATTATGGAAATAAAATTTTGAGGTAGCTTAAGGATTCTTCAACCTATTGAAACCACCATGCATATCTTTAAAATTTTACAAAAAGCTTCATACTATTTTTAAATGTTTTATTTTCTATAGCTATATATGACAAAAAAAATTACAGCTTCGCAATGATACATTTAAAAAGTACAGCTCTGGCAGTCTCGAGGCAGCGCGCCGCGAGGGTATCTTGGCGGCCAACGCCGGCATGCCGCGGGGAGAGTGCATGTGTAAACAGGACGAAAACACCTATCGAGGTAAATGAAAGATAGCGTCAGATCTTTAAGCCACGTGAAAATAAATAAATAAATAAATAAGTAATTAAATAGAAACAGATCTTTAAGCCATGTGAAAATAAATAAATAAATAAATAAGTAAATAGAAATATTAGTTAGCTAATAATAATTTATCTTCTCATAATAGTAGGGTAATTTTAAAAGGGAGTCAATCCTCACATAAATCATATAACCATGGATACATGCTTATGATGATCTAGAAAGAAATATTGCCCGTGCAAGATCATCACGGAATCTATCCATAATCGCTAGATCCTTGAACCTTATTATCATATTCAGGTACCCGGTCTTACTCAAATGAGTGGTATCACGATTTCCATTTTGCACTTCATATGCAAAAAGCTCACACACTATTCTAGTATTCTCATCACACCAATCAGCTTCTCTATTGCCAAGAATATCAGTACCATAAGTTCAAAACATCAAGTTACTATACAGTCCATTTGAACTCAATTATACTGCCCATTGCATTTTAAAAAAATGCAAGCATACAATGGATTCCATGTTCCCATTCTCTAATGCATGATTCAACACTCGAATATTATCTACAAAATTGGTAGCAAGGGAAGTGTTCTTACATTGGATCGGTGAGATCAATGTCGACGGCAGCAGGGGCAGCATGAGCCACTGCCCGCGGCCTAGGTGCACGGCCACCGCGTCCTCCTCGTCGGTGAGCAGGGACTCCTTCAGCTGCCTCTGCTTCTCCTGCGGTTGCATGGTTCCCGATGGATGTCGAGGCAAGCGCCGTCGCTGCAGTCAACACGCTAGCGAGCCACTCCGGGCTGAGTGCCGCCGCCGCCGTGTTGCTCCACCAATCCGGCAAGCCACTCGGCATGGCCGGTCCTCCACCAAGTACGCCGCCGCCCACACCGGACACCGGGACGCCTAGCCCTGCAGCTGGGATGGCTGTTGGGCCGGCCGCCGGCGAGCTGGGCCACGCCGGGTCTACGCCCCTCCCCCTTGCAGTATTCAGCACGTGCGCCGTGCCATGGCTGCCCGCCGCGGATCCGCCCGACCGCAGGGCGCCATCTGGCCCGTATGGGCACCCTCCGCTGCCCCTGTTGCCCAGATCGGCCTCCGCCGGAGTGGATCCATCAGTTTCGCCGCTCGGAGTGGCCTCCTGCCGCGCCAAAGCCGCCGCCCGCCGGAGCGGGTTCATGCCGCCGCCGCCGCCTGGTTTTCGCGAGAGAGAAGGTGAGACAGGGGAGAACTGCCGAAGGGGTGCGGGCTTGCAGGGTGAGAGCCGCGCGTTGTTTTTCTGGCGGTGTTAAATACGTGTAATTCCTTTCAACTTTAGATGGCAATCGATAGGAACTGAACGCGGGCCTTCTCCTGGAGCCGGACGGAGCCTCTCATTTCTGGCTCCGGCTAGACCAAAGTGCTCCAGTCAGCGGGATTCTAGGGGCTCCAAGGTCGAACAAAATACCATTTGGGAGGGCTCTGTTAGAAGCTGGTTTTGGAGTCCGTCGAGAAGCCCTACCAAAGGGGCCCTTATAGTGCACTGTGCCCATATACACGGAGCGCCTGCTGCTGGTTTAGCCTTCATCAACCTGCCACCAGGCATCCGTCGCGGTCATCACTCAGGCTGATTGAAACACCGATGCAATTCAGGCAAACCTCTTTTCTTCCACATTAGACATCTTCTGGGTTTGCGTTGAGGCCAGCCACTGAAAGTCTGTGCGCTTCACCGCTCACCGCTCATCAGCTTCAAACCATGAAGAATCCCCCAATGCGGCAATTGGACACATGGAAAGGTGTTTCAGTAGCATAGTAAAAACAAATCAGAACACAATATCACATACCGCAAATGATACAATGGATCAGAACGGATGCACACGTCACAGGAAATCGTTCAGATTTGCTTGTAGAATGCAGTCTTACACTATTTCACAGATCTGACTTGCTTGATCAAACACAATCTATTCCACGAATCAGGGCACAAGGCAAATACATTGATTTATCAAGAAAGCAGGATACTGGGGAAAAAAAAGAAAAGAAGGATACTTGCACAAGTATCTGCTTGTAAGGCAGTTCACCCAGGCAGCCATGTTAACTTTCTGCTTGAATGGTGATTTTCTTTTTCAACAGTCAGCACAAAAAATATAGTTGAATTTCAACATGGTTTTTTAAATCTTCTCTAAAATGTATTTCTAAATAGACACAGATTACATACCAATCAAATGTTTTAACTCTAGTTTTTGGTAACAGATCTGATTTTTACTTTTTAGTGGTAGAGAGATCAGTTTTGCTGTTAAGTGTTAACAATAACCATTAAAAAAACAGAAGGACTCCCCCCCTATTTCTCTAGGAAAGGAACGCGAAAGCACTAACCAAAAATTGGATGGACCCCGGGTGCAGGGGCCCCTCCGTGCGCCCCCCACGCCCGATGGAGGCCACCTGCCCCACGGCCGCATCAGAAGGCCCTGCGCCCGCTCCCGTGCAGCGCCATCGCCAGCTCGGCTGTCGGCTCCGCTCGCTCGCTCAGCGTCGTGGCTCTGCCCAGGTTGTTGGTGTACACTATTATTGAAGATTCGACCATCACATGCTCTTGCCGGATGTTTGAATGCATAGGTACGTATACTATTACATTACAATTTATACTTCATATCCTATAATTGAGGTTGTTTAACTTGGCAACTATATCTTACAGGTTTATTGTGCAAACATGCTCTTAGAGTATACAATATGAATGGAGTGTACACTTTGCCATCGCAATATATTCTATATTCTGCCTAGATGGACAAAATATGCTAAAAATGGATTTTATATTCAGAAACAAGAAACTGAGGAGGCAGATTTGAAAACACAAGCATCATTTATATCTCGACAGGCCACATCTCTTGCATTGGAGTGTTCGTCGTCAAAAGAACTTCTTGATAAATTGCAGAAAGCTATGCATGGCTTGAACTTGGAAGCGGATACTTATCTAAATGAGATGCATGAAAAATCTAATGAGATTCTTCCTATTCCAAATGAATGTGTCTGAGAACCAAAATGGTGTAATATCATTCAAAATTCCTCAAGTGATAACAGGTCCAAAGAAGACACGTTTTCCGAATGTTGTTGAAAAGAACAAAGGGAAGAAGAAGAAGAAGAAGAAGAAGAAGAAGAAGAAGAAGAAGAGGAAGAAAGGTATCGTCCTACCTTTTGCTTATGTGTGAAATTTATTTTAAATAATCTATTATCATATATATTGCATTGTAGGTGAAGTTCTGGAACAAAATGATGTGGAAACAAGAGATGAACATTGTTGGCGTCACGAGAACGGGGATCCCCTCTCATTCGATAAACCAAGGGTTAACAGGCCGGCAGGCCCATCACGGGCGTCGAAGCCCGGCCCAGCACGACGGCCTTTAGAAGGCGCTGAACTGGAGGAGGGGCCCATGGGGCCCTATCTGTCAGGGGGAATTCCTTAGTCGAGAAGGAATTACCCCAGACGATCTTTTACCGCGCCGCCCTGCGGCGCGGCGGGGTCCACGACCGCGCCTCCTCCCTGTAGAAACACTATGATTACAGGAGAGGCGTGCGATCAGACGGCGCGATGACCAGGGGCGGGGGAGCCCTCCCCCGCCCGGGCGCATCCCATCGACCTAGACATGGACGACGCAGGTGAGGCCCACCAGGTGCGCCGCATGTCGCATCGGAGTAAAACTGATAAGAACCCCTGGGGTCTCCCAGGTCCCCGGGGAAGACCTCGGGACGCCCCGGAGTGTGCCACAGGCACCCTCTGGCTCCGCGGGGCATCCCGGAAGCCCCCGACGGATATTGAGGTATCATGGGGACATCACAGGAAGAGATCCTGGGGCCGACCATACGGGTCCCACCAGATAGGATTGCGTCAGGCGGGCAGAACCACTTGCAGGAGGCGCCCCCCACTTGGCGCCCCATTCACACTCAAAAGCGGTAAACTCAAGGACAGTAAAAACCCTCCCTGGGCCCAGGGGAAGGGGTATAAATAGAAGATAGGGGCGACATTAAAGGACAGACTGAAGTCCCAGACTAGAACCACTTTGAGCTCTCTTGAGCAGAAAACAAGAACACCACACATAGGACGTAGGGTGTTACGCTTCCAAGCGGCCCGAACCTGTCTAAATCCCTTGTCACACAGTTGGAATTCCACTGCGTGTTACTGAAAGGATCTTGGTGATGCCTAGAGGGGGGGGGGGTGAATAGGCAAACCTGTGAAAACCTGAAAATTCTTCGCAGTAG
Organism: Panicum miliaceum; assembly: GCA_032594955.1. NCBI lineage: Eukaryota > Viridiplantae > Streptophyta > Magnoliopsida > Poales > Poaceae > Panicum > Panicum miliaceum. Next base: position 12,722,120 of record CM064061.1, read on the forward strand.
TTAACATGTCGGAACTTCCGATCAGGTATAGGAAGTTCCGATGGGTCGGAACTTCCGATGCCTGGTCGGAACTTCCGACAATACAAGAATTTACAACAAAATTTGAAAACTAAATTGAAACTGCGAAACCTGGCTGAATCAAAAGTTGCGTAGTGAAGCTAGGAACCTTCTGCAACCAACCCTAGCAAGCTCAACAATAAAAATACGTAGATCGGGACAAAACAAGGTCTAGGTCAACAAGAACTAGATATGAACAATAAGAACAAGACACAAGCAATTTTATCCCGAAGTTCACTTCCACTAAGGAAGCTATGTCTCCGTTGAGGAGCTCACAAAGAGCCGGGTCTTCACTAACCCTTTCGTCACTCAATCAACCACAAAGGAGGATTGAGTCACTTACTATCAAATCCATAAAGGATTGGGTAATACAAACTTTCCGGGACGCACACACACGAGAGAGCGCTCCACGGGCGACGCTGAACCATCTAAAAGCAAGCTTCAAGAGTAACAAACGCGAATCGATGCTTGGAGATGCTTCAAGTGCTCATGGGAGAAAGAGGGCTGCCCTCTTTCTCAAGGGAACAAGTCACACACCTCAATCTCTCTCTCAGCCAAGCCCTAGCTCAAATCAATATAAGGATTAGCTCAAGGAGGGAGTGGGGGAGTGGATCTAATGCTCAAGGAGGTGTTTGTCTCATGTTAGTTCAATAGCAAATGAAGGGGGGGTGAGGGGGTATATATACCCGACCCCCCAAAACTAGCCGTTACTGTGCAGTTAATGTACTTATCGGAAATTCCGATCAGGGGTCGGAACTTCGGACCCACCATTTAATTCCAGGCGGAGAACCCCTGGTCGGAAGTCTGGCAGACTTCCGACCAGGCTGAAATTTGCTGGTTTAAGTCTTCTAAGCTTGGATTTAGTCTCTTATTTATTTTTGGCTTTTCTACTAAGCACTCTTGCATCTTCAGAACACTTTTTCGCATCCCTCTTAATAGTACGGTGTTTCCTATACTCAAATTCAAAATAGAAAATAAATAAAACTGTTCTTTGAGCTCCAACACCGTCCATTAAGCAATTTGGCGTCTTTGTACACGTATTTTTCATTTCATTGCATCATAACCTGTTCAAAACTCGATAAACGCATTAGCTCCTTAATTATACATATCATCAACACCAAAACCCACTTAGGGGGGTGCCAAATGCACTTTCAATCTCCCCCTTTTTGGTGATTGCTGACAACACAATTAAGGCTCACAAATAAAATCATATATCAGTTTTGAACCAATCATATAGTTGAGCTCCCCCTTAATATGTGCATTTTTTGTAATGGAATCAAAAGCGGCCTCAAATGCCATTTGCACAAATTAAGAGAGCTTCCCCTATATAATTGAATCCGTGGGGGTGCAAAGTGTGACAATTGACATCTGTGCTGCATATGAAAAGATATATCACAAAAATAAAGTGAAATGAACAATACACCAAGTCATGATCATCACAAACATTTAAGGTTCTAAGATCACACTAGCATAACAAGACCTGAATAAGTCTTACAAGTTCAAAGTCTCACTTGGCACACCACACATAACACAAATACATATTGATTGTCTTACAAGTCCACAAGCTACGATACGATATGATAGATAGATAAGACAACCATCATTCATCCATGGCCTATGGTGAGCTCACTCCCCCTTTGGCATCAAGCACCAAAAAGGAGAGGCCCTTCCATAGCCACTACTCATCATCATCATCATCGTCGTCGTTGTTGTCCTCCAGCTCAGTCGAAGAGTTGGCAGCAGGAGCGTCTTCTTCTTCTTCATCCGACTCCTCACGCCCACCCAAATCTTTCTCAAAGTCTTCACCATATTGAGGAGCACCAAACAACATAGATGGGTCGCTTATCCCCTCCCAAGGGTTGTAGAAGACGGGAGGAGGAGGAAAGTCCATAGGGGCCCGAACCGGTGAGTGTGGAATGTCGCTCTTGGCCATGAACTCCTTTTGCCTAGCTTCAATCTTGAGGAGCTGCTCATCTGCATATTTCTTGTGGGCATGAATCTCTTCGGCGTTGTGACGTCCCACATTGAAACAAGCAAAGAGACCTTTGGATATGAAGCCAAGAATACCCTTTTTCTTCGGTGCCCTAAGAGGTGAACCACGTGAGGTAGAGGGGCCACGAGAAGTAGAAGGACCACGAGAGCTAGATGGATCTTGAGAACTAGGTCCTTGAGATGACTCAGCAGCTCTTCTTGGAGGTGCATGCTTGCCAAGCTTGACAAGTCGCTCAATGGTGCCCTTGCCTGCCCTATAGACTTGATGGCCCTTGTCAGTGAGGATCTTGGCACCGGTCACCACCTTGATCATGGCAAAGATATACGGGGCATAGTTGCAGCTCTTCTTGGGTGACACGGAACACACAGTAATCTCTTCCCAAATGAAATTAAATACACTAAACTCAGCTTTTCCTGGAGCCATCCTTGCAAGCAAGTTCCTTGATATGTTTGAGATATTATCCGCATCTCCTGCCTTAGGACAAACTGTGTAGCGGAAGAGGTTGCTGAGCAGCTTGTAATATGGAGTTAAGCCACTAACCTTCCCAAGCTTGATCTTTCCATAAGTACGGTCATACATGAAGGCCATCTCCTCATCACTTAGCACATTTTCTTCTCTATGAAGTTTCTCCCTTGTTAGATCTTCACTAAGTCAGCATATCCAACTTGAAAGTGCTTGCGAATGGTCAACCAATGGAATGTCTTGTCGTGACGGTTCACATAAAGTGTTGCATAAAATTGAGCAACAATTTCCTCGTTCCAATCACAAGAGAAGGACACGATGTGCATGAGATTCATCCTTCCACCTCTCACATGACATGCAACTCAATATCCAAAAGATGGTTCCAATCAATTGACTTCATCTCGGTTGTTGGGTGGGACTCGGTCATGATGACGGACTCATACCAATCGGCGTGAAACCAAGTCCAAAAGCGAGAATCGCCCTGCTGCTCCTTATCAAGAGTGGTCCAATCTTCATACCTCAAATTGTAGAGCTTGTGCTTGCCTTTGGTGTAGTTGACCATGCGATGACCAAGATAAGAGGGATGAGTGAGACGAGTTGGTGGCTTCATTCTGATGACAAACTACTCAAGATAAGCAAGCTCGCTTCTCGCTGCACAATCTTCCTCATCACCTTCATCAACATCATCATCTCGAGGACGCTGGGCAACACGCTTTGTACGTGTACCACGACTAGAACATTGGCCTTGAGTGGGCCTCCCACGCCCACGTGCACGCAATGGCACCTTGGCAACGACCTTCCTTTTGCGTTGAGGAACCGGTGGGGCATCGGCGGTGGCCTCGAAATCGGAGAAAGGTGATTGGATTTCCGGAGATGATTCATGACCCTTGCCCTTGTTTCCACGAGCCATCTGACAAATATGACAGGATTATAAGAAAGGATCGAAGAAACGGAATGAAGTTTGGTAAAAAGATGGGCTCATTGTGCCAAAACAGGCACTAGTCGGAAGTTCCAACCCCGACCTAGTCCGAGTCAGCACAATAATCCATGGAATCAAAGATTTAATCCACCAAACTTGATCAGACTTTAGGCATGAGTTCTATAATGTATATAAAGCCTATCCCCTAAAGGAATCCTTCTAACTCTTACGGCATTGAGAGATCGAGCGACGGGGATTTTGAATGTAATACCTTGAGCTTTTCCCGCGTGGATCGGAGGAGAGAAAGATGGAATTGGAAGTTCTGATGCTTGGGGAATCCAAAGATCGAAGGAGAGAAAGATGGAATGGGAAGTTCCGATGTTTTACCGGCAAGCCCACCAAGGGATACCCCCGAGGTGGTAGGTTGTAGGTAGGGTGTCGCCGAGATCAGGAACTCGATGGTGCAAGGAACACAAGGGTTTAGACAGGTTCGGGCCGCAGCATGCGTAATACCCTACGTCCTGTATGGTTTGTCTTACCTTGGAGGTTATGAGATATGCTTTGGAGGGGTCCCTGCACGCCCTTATATATCCCGGGGGGCAGGGTTATATGGAAATCCTAGTCTGGTACGAGCTTAGGAGTCCTAACCGAGTACTCTCGGGTAGTTTCCTTCTGTACCGACTAGTTGTACTAGCTTATGAGTACTCTATATATGGATAAGGTATGGGACATGCCCCACCCCTTACTCTAGAATGTTTTACGCCACGCATGCAGTTCCGTTGCCCCAGGTCTGACAAGCTCCGAGCTCTTCATAGCCGAGTACTGCAGGCTTCAAGTACTTCTGGAAGTCATCCTTCGGTTTCTGCTGAAACTCCGTCTTGAAGATATCTTTCATGTACTTTCCTTGGCTGCTCCAGGCTGTGAGGTGCTCTAGCCCCGAGTACTTTCAAGTTTTTTCTTTCTATGGGGTGCGATGCAAATCGCATTCCACATGGAGTAGCCCCCGAGCCTTAGGTTGAATCGAAGAATTAGGCTGAGGGTCTCACTAGTCTTGAATCTTCATCTTATCTTCCAAATTTTTTGAAAAATAAGCCATCGATGACACGTGTCCTGCAGCCGCCGAGCCTTGAATCCAAATCCTGAGGTTTGGAAAAAAGGATGCAAAAGAACGTGGCATACTGAACAGTATTATGTACAAAATTTGAGTAAAAATAATGTATATTAGTTTTAGTGTGATCTGCCTTGATGGTTTTTCCTGGAAATCAATTGGTTCAAAATTCGACAACCCCCTTTTTTCAAGAGTCTATGCCTGAAAAAATGGTTAATCAAATAAACTTCCCAAAACTCTTCCCAGAATAGCCACTCAAAAAACAAATCACACTTTTTTAGAGGAGATAACTCTTCGGCTTCCAAACAGTGCATCTGGGCCTCCCGCTGGCTACTTGAACCGCGCGATGACTCTAGGGTTTTTACTGCTTCAGTCTCTGCCTTAGCCATTTTGTCTTCTCGCTCTCCTGCACCGCCAGCCACTTAGATCTAGGGTTCGCGCAGCTCTTTTGGGTCCCCTTCCCCCGCAGCCAAACTAGTCGGAGATCCCATCCCATTCATCCGCGAGTGTGCGCACCCCCCTCTCTTGAAGCCCCCGAGCATATGTGCGTGAAGCGGCTCGTGACATTCAAGATGGGGAACAAGAAGTAGGCGGACAAGGGGAAAAAGGATGATTCACCGACCGGCGACTGAGAAAGAAGTAAGTGCACCAGAGCCAATCTTCTTAACTTAGTCGCTCAGGGCCTTCTTCAGTCGGAGGAAATGGTTCATTGGAAACCTTCCTTCTGCCAATATATTCCACAGGAAGATGTAGATCAGACCATCCTCTTTGAACATTTTGTTGAAAGGGGATTGACCCTCCCCGCCTCTGATTTCTTCCGTGGCCTTTTTTATCACTGGGGTATCCAGGTCCATCACCTGAACCCTAATTCCATTGTTCATCTCTCTATCTTTGTACAGTTTTGTGAAGCTTTTCTTGGCATCGAGCCCCATTTCGATCTTTTTCGCTATTTCTTTCACCTCCGCCAACAACCCTCTGAAGATAGACAATATCTGGTTGGTGGAGCTGGGATCCAGTTCAAGCAGGGGAAGGGGAAGGAGTACATCTATTACTCTCTTCCCACAAACCACTCGGGCTGGAGATCCTTGTGGTTTTACATCGGCAACCACTCGCGTGCGCTGCCCAAGAGAACTCCAGGGAAGGCAGTGCATAGACCCAAGTGGAATGAGAAGCTGAACCCCAATCAGATGATGCAAGTCACTGAATTGCTCCAGCTGATCAAGGAGCACAAGGATGCTGGTGTAACTGGAGTATCTGTTGTGGCCACCATGTATAAAAGGCAAATCATGCTGCTGCAGAAGAGGTGCCGATTTGGGTTCGAGTATTTAGGAAGTAACGACCCATCGCGCTTGATGACAGAGGTCCTCCCTTCGCTGACGGCCCTGAACCGTGTTCAACGAGTACTACTCGATGCGAACACGGTCCTATATGTCCCGACGCTGTTCAGCATAGCCAATCCACCAAAGCCGGTGAGTAGTCTTTTGTCGAGTACTTGTAGTACCTTATAGATGTGAATTATTACTGACTGTCAATCTTGTGCTGTATTGTTTTGCAGGGATATGTGGAGTTGTATCGTTGCCCTGCTCCAAATCCTGATGTGCCTCGAGCCGATCATCTCAAGCTGAGTGCGTTTCAGATGCTCAAGACCAGTCATTTAGATTGTGATCCGGTAACTGATGAAGAGTTGACAGATTCTGACAATGATGTTCCTATAGCAGACTTGCTGGAGAAATCGGGCAAGGAGTCGAGTAGTAGTTTGGAGGTGCCAAGCCACCCAACCGTGCCGCGCGCAGTAGTGAGGAAGCGCAAGCTGGTCCTTGGTGGGAATTCGGACGATAACCCCAGGTAAGTTCTGTTCTCGAGTACTTCCCTTGTCGATTTTTGGCCTTTTTTGTTGATATTTCTCTACTTTGTCTTCAGTCCACCCGCCTCCCCCCTGTCCAAGCGTTCCAAGGATAGGGAAAGGTCAGGCCCTGTTGGGGATGATGCCGCACCGGAATCCGGTGTCTAGCCTGGTGCGGTGGACCCTTCTGCCGTTGATGTTGCGCCGAGCCCGAGTGGCTCTATCCCAGCGAGCGCCTTCCAGGTTCCGCCAAAGGAGCCTGCTGGCGGGTCAGGGAAAGGAACTGCTCGAGGGCCCCGACTGGTCGGCCTCAAGAAGATGGTGACCAAGAGGTCCTCCACTTAAGTCTCGAGTACCTGTACTTGCACTTTTTGTGATTCATCTTGTCGAGTAGTTGACACGTGTCTTCTTTCCAGCCCTTCCTCTTCTCTGAGCTTGGGGAATCCTGAAGAAGTCCTTGCTGCCCAAGCCCCCAAGCATGGAAAGAGCGCGAATGTTGCAGCCAATGTCGACGAGGAAAAAGAAGTTGCGCCGGATGGAGCTGGTGCGGGGCGAATGGAGTTAGACCCGCCAGCGCCTGAACTCCCTGAAGGTGAGCCCATCGTGCCTCCTCTGCCCCCCTGGTACTATTCTGCCTGAGGCAACGCTAGTAACCATGGGTGGAGTGGCAGGCGAGCTGCCCAAGAAGTCAGGCGCCCAGGATGTTAATGCCGCGGGTGCTTCAAACCCTGACACCAGCATCGCCCAGACCTCGAGCACATCAGGCCCTGGTGCTGGGGATGTAGGCACCGCGGGTACATCAGGGCCCAGCGCGGAGGCGGCAGATGACTTGATTGAGGATCCCTATCTTGCCAAGGAGAAAAGGGAACATGGCCTTGACATCTTCAAGGATTTGTACGAGATTACCACAGTAAGTATCCACCTTCTTCGACTAGTTTTCACTTCCTCTGCTTTTGTGTGATGAGTACTGACTGCTGCTTGTATGTTGTATGATGGACCGGTCCCAGGAGAAGTCTTATAAACTGAAACTTCTTGAGGACGGCCACCTCCAGCTGCAAGAGAAGGACCGCAGGATCTCGGAAGAGGTTCTCAAGAACACGGAACTGCAGAAGAAACTCGAGCAGCTGGAGGCCGAGCGGGTTCGAGAGGTTTCGGTTCTCAAGAAAGATGTTGACAATATTAAGAAGGAAAAAACCCAGCTCGTTGAGAAGAACAAGAAGACGGCCAAAGCGCATAAAGGTATCATGCTGCCTTGTCTTGTTGTCCTTAAGTGGTATGTTGTTCAAGTAGTTTCTGAGAACTTCCTCAAATACTTCTTCTTTTCCTTGCACGCAGAACTGAAATCCACATTGCAAAAGAAAGAAGATTTAATTATAGATCTTAAGAATCTTGTTTACCGTGGTGCAGATGACATCGAGCGCTTGCAGAAGATCCTTGAGGATACAGATGTCCAGTACAAGGAGGCTTTGCAGCAGATCAAGAACCTGCACGCTGACAAACAGCAGATGGAGAAAGAACTCGAAGACTTCAAGTCTGCTGCACAAGCTGTCATGGAGATGGTGGATTTCTCCGCCGAGAGTGAAGCTGGAGAGCAATCCTTACTGGAAAAGCTTCGAGCGACTCCCCAAAAGGTTGTCAGCTTCATCGCGGAGGCCTCCAGGACATATATTTCACAGGCGCTCGCACTGGTGAAGTCGTATTGGCCCAAGGCGAAACTGGAACCACTCGCCGAAGGCATGGCGGCCGACTGCTCCGTGGAGCAATTCATGAAGTATCATGAAGAAGTCGAGCCCATTGCCGACAAGATCGCCGAAAGCCTGGAGCAAGATGGTTAGATGTAGCAAGAACAATGTTGTGATATCAAAACATTTGTGCTACTTGTTTCATATGTATATAAATTTGCCTAATTGATCTTTTCATCAGCGTGTATCTTTTTGCGATGAATGCTGGTATGATCGTAGGACTTAGAAAGTTTGGAGACGTTTGGATGTAGTCAATAACTTGACGTTCCAAAAAAGTGCTCGTAGAGTAGAGGACTTAGCTTGGATTTACCTGGTCGAACGGTACGCGAAGCTAGCTTGTAGGCTTAGGAGCCCGTGCAGTTTTAGTTGTCATCCTGCATGTTGGCAGGGAATAACTTAACCGAGTTATGGGCTTGATAACCCCTTTGGCGGGTGACCTTAACGCTCTCTGTCGAGTAGTCGTAGCAATGGCCGGAATAAAAGGAGCATGTTAAGTACTCGAATATACTACCTCGTGGGCTGTACTAGCCACAAGTACTCGTGACGGAGCCCCCGAGCGTAAGTGGGCTAAGTACAAGGACTCGTGGCGAAGCCCCCGAGTATAAGTACTCGTGGCGAAGCCCCCTCGTACAAGTAGTCATGAGAATGCTTGTACTCGTGGCGGAGCCCCCAAGTTTAATTAGGCGAAAAAATGTAATAACTCATGGCGAAGCCCCCGAGTTAAAACATTCACGAAATTAGTCGAATTACGGTGAAATCAACTCTTTATTCATAATAACGCTGACATACAGTTGGTGAATTGTTTGCAACTTCTACTAGGCGTAGAATTTCCGGAGATGCTTTATGTTCCAGGAGTTAGGAACTTCCTGGCCATCAGGGTACTGGAGGCGATATGACCCTGATCTTGTTACTGCTGACACGATGAAGGGACCCTCTCACCGGGAATTGAGCTTGTGTAGGCCAGTCTCATCCTGGATGCGGTGGAGGATCAAGTCACCGATGTTAAACAACCGCTCGCGTACATTGCGATCGTGATAGCGCCGGATGCCCTGCAGATAGCGGGCTGACTGAACTAGGGCACTGCATCTGGCTTTGTCAAGTGTATCCAGTTCCAGCTGCCTAGCTTCATCCGCTTCTCCTTCGTCGTATATCTCAATTCTGGGAGAGAGCCATATGATGTCTGCAGGGAGTATAGCTTCTGACCCGTAAACGAGGAAAAACGGGGTATGTCTTGTGGCTTTTGATGGTTGAGTTTGAAGCCCCGAGACAACATGACGCAGCTCATATATCCACTTGCCACCCTTTTTGCTGTTCTCCTTGTAGAGTCTCTTATTTAGGCCATCCAGAATCAAGCCATTTGCTCTCTCAACTTGTCCATTGGCCCTTGGGTGTGTGACTGACACGTACTTCACTTCAATCACGTTGTTTTCACATAATCCCCAGAACTGATTTCCAGTGAAGTTGGTACCCAGGTCTGTGATGATGGTGTTGGGGTAGCCAAAGCGGTACATGATGTCCGAGATGAAGTCGACCACCCTGTCTGGAGTGAGCTTGGTGATCGGTTTGTACTCGATCCACTTGGTAAACTTGTCGATGGCCACCAACACATGTGTGAAGCTTCCTGGAGCAGTAGTTAGAGGTCCAATCATGTCGAGGCTCCAGCATGCAAAGGGCTAGGAGGGCGGTACGGTGATGAGGTTGTGCGCCGGGACATGCGACTGCTTGCCGAAGAACTAACACTTTTGGTACTTTCGTACGAGGTCCTCGGTGTCTGAGACTGTTGTTGGCCACCTGTAACCTGCCCTGTAAACCTTTCCGACTAGTGTCTTGGACGCTGCATGATTTCCGCAAGTACCTTCATATATCTCGAGTAGTATGTTGCGGCCCCAGCCCCTCGGGACACACTTCATGAGTACTCCGATACTAGCTCCACGCTTGTAGAGTTTATCTCCCACGATAACAAGCCCTTGTCGCGTCTCATGATGCGGATTGCTTCTGGGCTTTTCTTGGTCTCCCCAGGAGGTAGTTTCTTTTCTTTGATGAAGTCGATAAACGTCCCCCGACAGTCGACCTCCGTCATCATGACCTCCCGACTGAGATCCGAGGGTCCCAAGCTGGTGGTTGCTTGACTCGTGGTTTGCGTCCAGATTCATACAACAGAACGTCACCTTCCAAGATCCAAACATATGCAGCCTTAAGATTACCCCAAGGCTCTGATCTAAATGAAGTACCAGCAATGCAAGATGCAGATCCAAATGAAGAAAGGTACAAATTTGCCAGCGCGAGCTCCGGTCGATCGATGTGCCATACAGGGAAAAAATTGTGCTCCAGCCAGCACGCGCAGGAGCTTCAGTGTAATCATGACAACAATGTCGCCATGGCCGTTGTGCTCGAGACGAGCAAGGCCAGTCGGCGTTCGACTGAAGAACTGTCACAGGTAAAGAAATGGAACATCAGCACATGCACGAGGAAGCTGACTTCGCCGGCGCCGGTTGGCCTCGCGCGCAGACCACAGCCGGGGCCCTCTCCGGCTTCGTCTTGCACCGCCGCCGAGCACCCATCATCCATCACCGAATCGACCAAGAGTACGGTGGGAGAGTCCTGCGCCCGCCGCCGCCCCGCGCTGGGCGGCCTCTGCTTCGTGGACCAGCCGCCAAATGGCGCGACCAAGACGAGGGACCTATATGCAAAACATGGATCCAATTCAAGGGTCTATGTGTTAATATTCGGATCACGAACATTAATCACAATCTAATTTAGGGGGTATCTGTAAATATCTGGATCGAGATTATTAATCGCCATTCAAATTAGGGGGTTATATAAAAATACTAGCGGCTATTTTGCTTAATATTGGATCCGTTTGAGGAGCCGATTAGCAAAATATTCTCAACGTGATCCACGCCGGTTGCGATGCCGGGAGGCGGCGATGGCTTCCGCTGGGCCGCCCCCGCCCGCCTGACGAAGTCCTTCCGAGCAAGGCCGCCACGCCACGAGAAGCTCTCGCCTATTCGTCGCATTCTTCTCCGTTGTTGGCCTCGTCGTTGACACCGAGTCCGTGCGGCCGTGAGCCGACTCCGCAATGGGCGCCGCCTCAACGCTCCGGCGCCGCTGGCCGTGCCCTGCCGGCGAGAACGCAGGAAGGGAGAAGAGAGATGGAGGTCACGGGAATGGGCACGCTCGCACTCTACCGCCGCCGGCCGATCGATTTGCAGCCAGAGGAGCAGTATCTCAAGCCTGGAGAGGTGGGATGCAGATTCCTCCAAAATTTGGCAAATTTTCTCCTTTTTTCTGATGAATCGTCGTGTAAATTCGGCCAATGTAGAAGCGATTGTCATCAAATGTGGCAGTAGATTACCACTTCCCCATCCCAACATGCTTTATGCATGTCAAATGTGCGACACGTAGCCATAAAACCTTGAGGTTTTGTAGAATCTGCCCCGAAGAAGCTATAAAAAAATGTTTTCTTTTTCCATAAATGGATAATTTGCTCCTAAATTTTATTTGCACTCCATTATATGATCAAACACGAACTTCACTCGTGCAGTAACGATCACTTGTTTTTTCTTTTCTTTTTGAAAGAAACAATCACTTGTTGATTAAAAGAAGAGGGTGGGATAGAGGCTACTATTGGAGTTGAGGTTAAAAAAATATCCCTAAAAAAATAGAGGGAGCCTAGAGTAGTAGAACTAGATAAAACTCCCTATTTTTTTCATTTGCTCTCATAAATCGTACTCCCTCCGTTCCAAAAAAAAAATTATTTTAATATTCAAAAGTTGTTCCAAAAAACACATGTGCATGTAAATATAAATTACTGCTAAATACGGGTAATAAATAGGGATAAATATGGTCATTTTACTATCTTGTTAATCTGTCCTAGAATTTCTAGAATAACTTGTATTTTAGAACGGAGGGAGTACATGTGAGTTACTCATAAGGAAATTTCTTTCAGGATAATGTATGAACAAAGTTCTGACTTTCATTTTCCAATTATATCAGATATGTCCAGAAACGAATTTCAACCTCTAGAAGGTAGCTAGGACGAGAAGATACACTCACGTAGAATAGTACAAGGTTCCTGCAAAAAGGAACATGGGCATCTTCAAGACTTCAACCACGTTTGGTCCTCACTCGAGTGACCCATATACTTTCATCTTAGTTCCATTCTATACATGCTACTTATCCGAACGGATTTCATCATCTCGAAGGTGATGGCCAGGACCAGAAGATACGATCAAGTAGGCTATCACGAGCATACGAATCTTATATGCATGGCAACTATCGAGGATGGGCCAAATCAACCAACAAAGGAGGCATACACATCACACATGGCTCGATCACTCGAGGACTTCATCCAATCCAAGTTTGACTCCCTCCTTGACTCACACTGATTACACATGCCCTGCATGCCAATTGCCGCACCGCACACGTATCCTATTCCAAAAGCGGAAGCAGGCTTATCGGCATGTCCTGACCTCATCATGCAGGGATTTCTAGATGCGGTAATGCATGTGTCCATGTCCATCAGAATATTCAGGAACGCAGACCATGATCAGGGCTTTTCTTTCTTTCTGGCCTTCTCTCAAGATAAACAATGGATGGGGCACCCGGCAACACGAGCACGACGCGGAAAAGGTACGGAGACAGGCCGTGTTGGAAGGTAGAGAGCGATCGTTGCGTTGCCCCCGACCTCCTGGCAGGCTTACAAGTGTGCAAGAGCCAGGACCTGTCACACCGGTTTCTGCTCTGCTGTATCTTCACCGAAAGGGGCGAGATCTTGGCGAAATAAAGGGATACCTGCAAACATGATTTTTTTTTCCGGAATAGAAAATGTTTGTTCTTATCATGAGCTGAAGCTGATATTTTAAGGCTGGCTTTCAGTGGTTGCTGGTTGTTGTTGTTGCCTGTAAACATCCAAAATGTCAAGAGTTGCCATCGCAGGCCGCGTCGTCTACTCGTCTTGCAGCAGAGACACGTGTTAGAGTTGGAATATCTTCCGGGAAACATACTAGTAGCTAGTAGTAGTTGTCAGAGACACGTCGCCGAAACAGGGTGGTCACTGTGCGGAGTCCGCGCGTGTGTGGGATCATGGACACGATCGTGCATTCGTGCGCAGAGAGAGGGGAGAAAAACCGGGGAGAAACAGGGCTCGTCTTTTGCCGAACGGAAGCTCAGCGACCTGGCAATCGATCGGGCGCAGATTGGGTGCGGCGAGACCTTTCAACCGTAGGATTGCGAGGATAGCAGGCATCCTTTCGGGTAATGCCGCGTGTGAAGAGCGTTTCAGTCGTGCTAGTGCTACTACTACCTACGCACGGCTAAGTCGGCAAGCGATGGAGATTGAAGGTACTGATCGCGTTTCCTTTCTAAACACGGTAGTACATACTGTATGCACGGAGAAGTTCAGCTACATATCTGTTTGTTCGAGCTGCAGTTTTTAGATGATGCTGAAAAACTTATCCTGGTTTTTTCTTCTGAAAAGCTGATGCTTTTAACTTTCTGGGCTCAAAAAAGTTAAGAAAACTTAGGAGACCGAACTTTTCAGCTTTTCATATAAACTCAGCTTTTCTAACCTTTTGGCTTTCCAGAAGCTACGCGAAAAGTTCGTTATTCGTTTAAGGCTCTAATGCTTAGTATAAATAAATGTCTAAGATATACTGACCAATGGATCATCTTGAGAAGATGGATGAAGTTGGCATGTTAGACGTAGCTCCGTCACAATAAGGATGACGTTTCGAATCGATACTCTAGACATGAACCAGTGGCATTAATCGATGATGATTGCCGCCCGCTACTAGCTAGGATTTGTTATGAAACGCATCGCAGCCATGCAAATTTCATCCAGAACATCACGCACGTCGAATGAGAGATTGCTATCCTAGAAAATTTTCGCTTTCTCGACGACACTTGTTCCTTTCTTCTTGGGACAATGATCCCCACTCACGGACAGGTAGGGAGAAACAAAGTTGAAAACAGCAGGTGAAAGACAAATCCGAGGCGCAACGATTTGCAGCAACACATCGCAGTGAAGTAAAGTGAATCCTGTTCCGCCACGCAAATTTGAGACGAGCAGACGGCTCAACGTTTGTCTGATCGGCTCGGTGATCGCCGTTCACCAGCGCCACGTCAGCGCGCGAGCCCCAGGGGCCACACTTTCCCATTGGCCGTAGCTGACTCCATCCACCGCGGGAGGGAGAGCTCCTCCTCGCCTGCCGCCTGCCGGACGGACGGAGCCGTGTCCACGTCGCCGATGACGGGCCCGCCGGCCGCCGCCAGCTGGGGTGGCCTCGGCCAACCGCTGCACGACACGTGGGCGCCGACGGCGGCAGTTTCATTGCGGACGCGACCGGGCTCTGGGCGGCTGCATGCGCTGCCGTCCCAGCATTCCGCGGGTGGACTAGCGGGGGCGGCGCGCGGCGGGGAGAACTCATTCTGCGTGGCCGCGCGCGGGCACGTCGACGACGGGCGGCCTGCGGTGGCCGCGCCGCACGCCGTCGCCGTCGCCGCTGCTTTGGCCCACGTGAGAGAGCGGCGCTGCGCACTTGTCCTCCTGGTCACTCACCCGAATCTTCTGCCGCGTGTGGGCGATCGTGATGCCGACGGTGGAGATGCGCAGCTTATCATTTAGTATCGGAAAGAATGGAGGCTGAAGAAGGGTGCTATGTTATTAACCTACAACCAGTGTTGCCCAAATCTAGAGTTCAAAACCTATCAACTAGAGCACGTTAAGATAAGCAAACTAGGTAGGCAAACACACTAGCATGTTTATGATTCCTATCAAAGATTCACACTAACAAGTATATATATATCCTAGTCAAGAGAGCACACTAGCATATGACCATCCTACTCAAATAAACAAACAAACTAGCAAAGATTGTAATAAGTAAAGGAAAATGAATGCTTGAATGTAAAGGAGGGACACGAGACAACCCAATTTTTTTCCGTGGTATCGAGGAGTTGACGCTCTCCTCTAATCCATGTTGGAGCACCCATAAAGTGTACGACTCTCTTGCATCACTAAGAACGCAAGTGCCTCACTAAAAATGCTCATTCTCCATCTCCGAAGCGGCGAGCTTCACAACCGCGCACAAAGCTTCTCTTCTTGGGACTCCCACAAACTTTAAGAGCTCACCAAGAGCCATCGATCACCAAGACTGTCTAGGTGCCGTCAAACACAAAAAGTAACAAGCTCTCAAGACTTCACTTGACCTACATTAAGTTGGCCCTAAGCTCAAGCACACTTGCTACTCCAAAGCAATGGTTTCTTCTTGATTGAATCAACTTTCAAAGCTCAATCTCTTCTTCTCATGAATTCTAGTACTTCTCTTCAGCTCTGGGTGGCCTCATGTTTTCACGATGGCAAAGACAACTCAAGTGACACAAGGGACGGGTATATATAGGCTAGGAGTCAGAACATAGCTCTTATTGTACTTTCCCCGAAAAAGTATGTAGTATCGGTGTAACCGGTCCTATGCGTCGGTTTAACCGGTCACTCTGAGCTAGAATAGTAGCCGTTGGACTTCTGACACAGTACTACTGCTGATGTCATAAAGCGTCGGTTACACCAACAGAGCGTCGGCTCAATCGGTCCTGGAGAAAATTCAAGCCCCAGGCTCTGCCTCTTCAAACATTGATTCTGGACAATACCAAGCTTGATGCACCGACGCACTTCAGCCCATAGCGTCGGTGTAACCGGTCCTGAAGAGAATCCAAGCCGATGGCAATGCAATGCACCGACGCCCTGTCTCCTTAGCGTCGGTTCACCCGGTCCTAAAGGCTTTTTTTGAGTCAGGGTCCTGATCTTGAAACAAAGGCTCTGAGTGATGACAAGGTCAATGCACCGACGCTCACTTTTCTCAGCGTCGGTTCAACCGGTACAACTAAGTATTTTTCCCTTTGCACACACAATGCACTGACCTGTGTAACTTCTTTGGCGTCGGTTCAACCAGTCCTACGAAAAATCTTAGTTTTCTTTACTCTGAACTTGGAGTTGAGTTTTTCTTGGAGTTCTTCTTCTTCCATATGTTTCTTTAACTTTTTTGAGCTGTCTAGAACTTAGCTTGAGCAAGTGTGCAAGATTTCTAGGCTAACTCTCACTAGATCAAGCTACTAACTTAAGAACCCCTTAATAGTACGGTCAACTATTAAAAGCTATAAAACCTGAACTAAATCAAGTGTCCTTCATCTCCTTGTGATACTTGATACTAGAAAGGTCCTTAATCTTCGTATCTAAGTACTTGACATGTATTTCAATAAAAATTGAGGGATCTCCTTTCATATTTCATATGTGACATATCCATTAAGTAATATTCCTTCAAAATACACGTTAATCACATATAATTATCATTAATCACCAAAATTTATCAAATACATCTATCAATCTAGATGAGCTTCATTATCAATGGCCGCCCAGCTTATCATTTAGTAGGTTTTGTGCCGTGCATTCGATGGATGGAGAGACATCAAGAACCAAAGATAAAGATAAAGCAAGAGTCACGTCCCTCCGCTTGATGAGCTAGAACAATTAACCAAATCAAGAAATAAACCGCTTTTTCCATCAAAAAAGAAATAAACCGCTTTTTTAACAAGACGCATGGCACGTCTTGTTCTGATACATCATCACAAATAAAACCGTTATGTCTAGACACATAAACATAAAACTTTAATTAAGCTACCCATAAGGTAACATGGAGCTAAAATTAGACATGACTAGACGGTTTCCGCGGCCGACAATACGTAGACATGGCGGCCGAAACCAAAACCATGCCCTTGCCGGAAACGAGCATATGCGCAGACGATCCGCCACTGCCATCTTTGGCGGAGAATTCCCCTTGGCCACATACCGGAGATTTTGCCGGGCCGCCATCCGCCACGGAATCCGCCAGGTCACCGCCGCCGCCCCGCCTACTTGTCCGCTACCGCTGGCCGAACGCGCGGGCAGCACAGTTCCTCCCGTCCTCCAGCTCGCTGCCTGCGCCGTACGTGACCATCTTCACCATGGCCACCTCACGCTACCCAAATGCAGTGGGGGAAAAAAAGGTAAGAAAAGAAAAGAAAACGCATCCCGAGCAGTGCCGCTGCAGCCACCCTCCGGTGGATGCCCGCCCGCCCTATAAATCCTCCCCACCGGCCTCATCCTCCTCGGCAAGCAAGCTCGCAGCGCAAACGTTCCTCTCCTACTCGTTTCGTCCTCTGTTGCCTGCAGCCCTGCACTTACTTGCCACAGCTCATAGCGCAAGCTTAACAGAGGCAGCTGCAGGACAGCCGCCACTGCGCCAGCAATGGTAACAACTGCCAGGCCATGGCCGTGCCTGGTCTCTCGATCTTATGGTGTCGTGATGGTGATTAGCTAGTTTCGATTCGAGCGTGTTGGTCGGTACTGATGTGGTGGGTGTACAACAACAACGTGTGTTCAGGTTTCCGCTGGGGGTCATGGCGGCGACGGCGACGACGGGCAGGCCGCCGTGGACTTTCGGGGCAACCCGGCGGACAAGTCCCGGACCGGCGGGTGGCTCGGCGCCGGGCTGATCCTGGGCACGGAGCTGGCGGAGCGCGTGTGCGTGATGGGCATCTCGATGAACCTGGTGACGTACCTCGTCGGCGAGCTGCACCTCTCCAACTCCAGGTCCGCCAACGTCGTCACCAACTTCATGGGCACGCTCAACCTGCTCGCCCTCGTCGGCGGCTTCCTCGCCGACGCCAAGCTCGGCCGCTACCTCACCATCGCCATCTCCGCCACCATCGCCGCCACCGTACGTCGTCGTCCCCGCAGCCAGTCAAATAATAATCATCTTACTACTACTTGTCGTCACGACGAGAACACGCACTGCACGGCCGGCGGTTTCTGACACAAAGAGATATATGCAGGGCGCGAGCTTGCTGACGGTGGACACGACGGTGCCGAGCATGCGCCCGCCGCCGTGCGCCGACGCCCGCGGCCCGCGCGGGCACGAGTGCGTCCCGGCCCGCGGCGGGCAGCTGGCGCTGCTGTACGCGGCGCTGTACACGGTCGCGGCGGGCGCGGGGGGCCTCAAGGCGAACGTGTCCGGGTTCGGGTCGGACCAGTTCGACGGGCGCGACCCGCGGGAGGAGCGCGCCATGGTGTTCTTCTTCAACCGCTTCTACTTGTGCATCAGCCTGGGGTCGCTGTTCGCGGTGACCGTGCTGGTGTACGTGCAGGACAACGTGGGCCGCGCCTGGGGCTACGGCGTCTCCGCCGCGGCCATGCTGCTCGCCGTCGCGGTGCTCGTCGCCGGCACGGCCAGGTACCGGTACCGCCGGCCGCAGGGCAGCCCGCTGGCGGTGATCGGGCGGGTGCTCGCCGCGGCCTGGAGGAAGCGCCGCCTGCCGCTCCCCGCCGACGCCGCCGAGCTCCACGGCTTCCACGCCGCCAAGGTCGCCCACACTGACAGGCTCGGGTAAGCATCGCAATGCAACCGACACATCGTCGATCCCTTTCCCCCTTCTCTTGCGGGCGGCGACGGTGTCCTTGTCTTGGCAGCTAGCAAGTGATCGATCGATCGGTCGAGATGCGCATCACGGCAGCTGACGCTCGTGTTAGGCTCGGTCACGCTGTATCACAGCATCTCCAACAGTCCCCATCTCTCTTCCTTTAAGAAAAATTAGAAAAAACACCTTACAATAATTTCTCATCTCCTAGAAATTGGCAAATTGGATGGATTGTACATAAATATACGCACTCCTTCCGTCGTTTCCCATCCCTTTTTTTTCCCGTCGCCCATCTTCTTCCAGCGCCCTTCTCCCCTTCGCACCGCGCCTCCTCTCGTTCGTGCCATCATCCTAGAGCACGACGACGCCGCTGCCGGACCGCGATGGGCTTCGACGTGGGCTTCATCCCCTACAATCCCGATGAGTGGGGCCTGCCTGAGGCCGCTGCCGCGCCGTCCTCCTTGGGCGGGGGCTCTGCGTCCGTCCCCTTCGGCCTGCGCCCCCTTCTTCTGCTCTGACAAGTTGGGCCGCATCGCGAGGAGGAGGTCGAGGCCCGGCGCCGCGAGGCCGAGAAGGAGCGCGACCGCCACTGGCAGCAAAACCGCCGCACGCACTACCAATTCAACCGCGGCGGGCCCTCCTCGTCCGCCAAGCCGTCCGTCGATATCCAGCCGGAGTGGTCAGTGAAGGAGCAGATCCCCTTCTCGTCCTTCTCCAAGCTCTCCTTTGCTGTAGCCGACCAGCCTGAGAATCTCTTAGCCTACGGCGCCGTCGAGTTCTACGATCGCGCCTTTGACCGCGTCACCCAAGGGCGGCGCGCCGCCTGGAGCACTTCAAGTCGCGCGGCTTCTTCAAGGTCACCACCACTGACACTCCCGTCATCCGCTGCCTTGCCGAGAATGACACGGCCACGGTCTTTGCCACTGACACCATTCTTGCAGCGCTCATGTGCGCGCCCCGTAGTGTCCAGTCCTGGGACATTGCCATCCAGCGTGTGGGCAACAAGCTGTTCTTTGACAAGCGTGATGGCTCTCAGCTTATTTGCTCACCGTCAACGAAACTGCCCAGGAGCCACTCCCTGAGCCCAAGGAAGACATCAACTCTGCACATTCGCTCACTGTTGAGGCCACATAAGTCAACCAAAACTTCTTGCAGCAGGTGCTGCTCCGC
This sequence comes from Panicum miliaceum, assembly GCA_032594955.1. Classification (NCBI taxonomy): domain Eukaryota; kingdom Viridiplantae; phylum Streptophyta; class Magnoliopsida; order Poales; family Poaceae; genus Panicum; species Panicum miliaceum. The sequence goes on from CM064061.1 coordinate 12,741,860, forward strand.
AATGGTGAGAAACGTTTCCGTGGAATTAACCTTGTGGGGCCATAATTTTTTATTATTAGGAAGAAGAAATGAAAAATTATTGGAGATGGACTCTTTTTTGCCTCCTCATACTTATTTAGGGAGTTGACAAATAACAAGATTTGAAGAGAAAATATTTGAAACTATTGGAGATGCTCTTAGCAAGCGATGCATCCATCACACGTGCTGTTAGGCTGAAGTGAACCAGCCAGCAGTAGCTAGATCGAAGCGAATAAAAATCTAACCGTTTGGATGCATGCCTCGCTGTCGCTGGCTGCATCATGAACACAGCATGACAGCAAGGACAATGATAGAGCTGGCCATGGCACGATCATGTGCTGTTGGTACGAGCTATAGTACAGTTGCAGATTGCGTGCGTGTGGCTGCCGATCCCGTCCAGATGGTTCTGAGCCTTCACCTTCACCTTCACCTTCACCTTCACGTCGTGGTAGGAGCCCCAGCCACATGAAATTTCCATGGCTACGTTAGCACGGGCGGCGATCGGATCTGAGAGCAAGAAAGTGTTGCAGGCATGGCGCAGAGTTTGGCAAGTCTATTGTTAGACGGTGTTTTGATTGAGAATTTATTTTTAGTCCGTGTCACATCGGATCTTTAGATGTCAATTAGAGATATTAAACATGATCTAACTATAAAACTAATTGCATAAATGGAGACTAATTCACGAGATAAATCTATTAAGTCTAATTAATCCATCATTAGCACATATTTATTGTAGCATAACATTATCAAATCATGAACTAATTAGGCTTAATAGATTCGTCTCGCGAAGTAGCATCCATTTATGAATGAATTTTATAATTAGTCTATATTTAATACTTGTAATTAGTGTTTAAACGTTGGATGTAACAGGGACTTATTTTTAATCCCTGTATCCAAATAAACCCTTAGTTCGAGCACATGCCACTTGTCTCGCTGCTCGTGTCAGTGTCGCGGCTGAGATGGACGGGGAGAAGCTGGAACCGGCGGCGAAAGAGCCCACGACGGTTGCCAACAGAGCACGCAAAAAGCTCCGAAATAGAGCAACAAAGCCTCATGCCGTCACGTGTGTAACGACCTGTACTGTACATGTCGTGTCAGTCTATCACGTGTGTGTACGTGTATCTATCTATTGTATTCTACGTGCTCGATCGATCACTGATCGGATTTTGTACCGCGGACGATGCAGGTGCCTGGACAAGGCGGCGATCGTGGAGGCGGACCTGTCCGCCGCGACGGCGGAGAAGGAGCCGGCGGCGGCGTCGACGGTGACGGAGGTGGAGGAGGTGAAGATGGTGGTGAAGCTGCTGCCCATCTGGTCCACGTGCATCCTCTTCTGGACGGTCTACTCCCAGATGACCACCTTCTCCGTGGAGCAGGCCACGCGCATGGACCGCCACCTCCGCCCGGGCGCCACCTCCGGGTTCACCGTCCCGGCGGGGTCCTTCTCCGTGTTCCTCTTCGTCTCCATCCTGCTCTTCACCTCCCTCAACGAGCGCCTCCTGGTGCCGCTGGCCGCCCGCCTCACGGGCCGCCCGCAGGGGCTCACCTCGCTGCAGCGCGTGGGCGCCGGCCTCGTCCTCTCCGTCGCCGCCATGGCCGTCGCGGCGCTCGTCGAGCGGAAGCGCCGCGACGCGTCCGTCGGCGAGGGCCACGTTGCCGTCAGCGCCTTCTGGCTCGTGCCGCAGTTCTTCCTGGTGGGCGCCGGGGAGGCGTTCGCGTACGTGGGGCAGCTGGAGTTCTTCATCCGCGAGGCGCCCGAGCGGATGAAGTCCATGAGCACGGGCCTCTTCCTGGTGACGCTCGCCATGGGGTTCTTCCTCAGCAGCTTCCTCGTCTTCGCCGTCGACGGCGTCACGCGGGGCGCGTGGATCCGGAATAACCTGGACCGCGGGAGGCTGGACCTCTTCTACTGGATGCTGGCCGTGCTCGGCGTCGCAAACTTCGCCGTGTTCCTCGTCTTCGCCAGGCGACACCAGTACAAGCCCAGCGCCGTGCCGGCCGCGGTGGCGCCCGCCGGCAGTCCGGCGGACAGCGCCGGCTCCGGCGAGAAGGAGATGGACGACTTCGTCGCGGTCAAAGAGGCCGTGGAAGGGGTGGACGTGTAGTAGGACGACGCTGCATAGGGCATGCATGTCAGACTCAGAAGAACTGAGCGGTGTGTATGACAGTACGAGTGGTTGTGTAGTATGTGCTTTCGCTTTTGGGTAGTGTACGGCAATTTTTTCTTTCGCTTTTCTCAGTTTGCTGCTTCGGCCTGCTCTCCTGTAAATAGCTATGGAGACATACGAATTGAAGCGAAGTTTCGTTTCCTATCAAGTTTGCATCAAGAAATGTTCAAATGAGCTTTTCCGAGACTAATGTTCAAATGTTCCAATAGCTATGGTTGTATCTGTAGTCTCAAAATGGCTATGGAGATATTTATTGTTAAGAAATTAAAACTAAACTTATTGTTAAAACTATTTTAGTTAACGGAGAGAGAAGCAAATATCTCAAATGTAAGAGAAACAATTTTTCTGGGTGACCTAATCTACGAGTAGGTCGCAACTTTCAGCTCTCTTCTTACCGCACCTGAAAAATACGAGAAAATTCTCTATGTACCATTGAAAATTATAGCCATCCCTTACCTGCCATCGAAATTTTAACTATTCCTTAAGTTCCATTAAATTTTAATTTCTATTTCCTAAATACCATTCCATTAAATTATGTCGTTACCATCTTACCGAGCCGGCTACACCTTAGGCTGTCAAAGCGATAACTTGCCATCCACGGTCATGCCGTCGAGCTCTCCCCTTGCGGGTGTCGTCATGCTCAAAGTCCGCATTGTTGTGCGAGTCACCGCCCTCGAGGTCCCCGTGATCCTGCAGCCGTAGTGGGCTCGGCGTCCACCATATATTCCAGGATCGGACCAGCCGCGTCATGGACCCTTTCCCGTTTGTGTGGGTGCTAGTCTGCAACCTCGTGTTCAGAGCGCCCCCCCCCCCCCCCCCCCCCCCAAACCCCAGCGCCGGCATAGTCGTCCACCCATCCATGTCACCGTGCTACACCAAGATTCAGCTCGAAGATACCGCCCTAGAGCGTCCCGATGTTGCTCGTGCTCCTCGACGGCGATGAGAAGGCGCTGGCGTCCAAGGTCCTCGCTGTCCATGTTCCATCATTCGAAGGCGGACTTTGAGTGGTTAAGGAGAATGAAGCCATCGCTCTTCTTCTCACGTTCGCTCTGAGCCTCTCGCTTGATCTGCTGCCACGCTGGCCTAGCCGAACCGCTGACTGCCTTGCACTGCCCTACCTGCCCGCCGCTGCCGTCGCGTCGCATTTTCGGGCAGGAAGCCCACACCTCTCCCTCTCTTCTTGCCGTCTATGAGTGATTCCCCATGCGCACCGTTCCGCGGCCACGCCGGCTCTACCCGAAGCCCAGTGCACTGCTCATCCTTTGATGCTATTTTTAGAATTTTCATTCTTAGTTGCTTGGTCGAATCTGTTGATTGTTAGTAGGGTTGACCCGCTGATTATTTCTGTAGAACTGAAGAATGCATGTACAATTTTAACTATTTACTAGACCGGTAATTTGTTCTCTGGCGGGTTTAATTAGTATCCAGATTTGTTTGACAAAGTGATAGTGTCTTGTTTAGCATTTATTTGTGATGTAAAACTATCCATATTCCTCCGAACAGATGGCAGCGTCTCCCATGTGATGGCCTCCTCAGCATGATGCCGCAAGCGCTACACAGCGGCGGCGCTTAGGGATTGTGGCATGCATGGGCGGAGCTAGAAACTCCCTCCAGCCCGGGCTAAACAATGGACAACTTAAACATTGACTAAACTAATACCTAATGCTATTGCTTTGTCCCTAAATGTCAGAGTAGATTTACACGGCATGACACAAGCTGGGCCTGTGCTGCAACACGCCCAGCACGGGCCCTGGCTCCACCCCTGGTGGCATGGGATGCTCGCAGCAGCAGAGCGATGGAAGCAATTGTGGGATGTGTCTTTGAATCAACCTCGTCATGTCGCGGGTGTGCTCGGGATGGGGATCGTCACTCCATCGGAACAGTCGTCTGCCATACTTCTTGTGCGACAAAGGACGTGAAATCGGCATCAACTATCACAATCGAAGGGAAAGAGTAAAATGAAGTTTTTATTCCTTCCTCGCTCTCACGGATATGTAGGGTCCACAGCGGTCCTTAGCTCTACTGTTAGAGGTGTAATGGTAGAATTTAACGGAATGACATATAGGGGGTAGAAAATTAAAATTCAATTGCATTGAAGGGATGACTAAATTTTCGATGGCATATAAGGGATAGCGATAAGTTTCAATGGCATATAGTGAACTCTCTCGAAAAATACCCTTCTCCCCCCACCCACGCTTGTGTCACTGACCGCTACTCCATAAGCAGCTCACAACTTTCTGTCCTCTCCTTATATTATATGCTTACAAAGAAACACCCTCTCTAACACACCCAATCCTCCTCCCTTATATCGTTGAACGCTAAGCAACTTGCAACTTTCCGTCCTATCCTTACCTTATATGGTCACATGAGAAACACCATCTCCCACACATCATCTACCTATCCCCCCTTTGCATCGTTGCATGCTAATCTATGAGCAGTTCACAAGTTTCCATCCTCTCCTTACCTTATATGCTCACATGAGAAACACCCTCTCCTACACATCACCCCCACCACCACCGATTATCCTAATTCTCATACCTTCTTGCAATAGTTAGATCTCTCTTGAATCCCCCCTTTTCACCCCTACAGATCTACCTGTCAATTGGAGATGGCACCGACGCATGATGATTGAATGTTATGGTTGATAAAGTCATTTCCTCTCTAAAAATGGCAACTGACATATAATGCTCGTGCACCCGTGGGTAAGAAACCTGATGAGCATGGATCCGGGTACGACTATGCCCACAGGCAAGGATCCAGATAACACATTATGCCTAATGGATATTTCTTAAAGGGCGAGAAAATTTGATATCCACACCCGTAAATCCGCCAGACCCGCCCAACATACATGACATATGGGACCCACAAGTTAATATGTATATATGCACCAATCTTAGGGTTTCCACCATCCCTCGTCCACAGCGCCCACCCAGCATCCCCATCTCCCAGACCCACTGCCGCCACCCCTCTCTTCCGATCTCCCTGATCCCCATCTCCTCCTCACCCTTGGGCGCACAGGCGAGGGCGCGACCTTGCGAGGCATGTCGCAAGCTCGGTGCGGTGGCACCCCATCTTCTCCTTCCTTCTCTCCCGGTCCTTCCCCCTCTACCGCCCCTCATGCCCACTTTCCCTCTGCTCATAGTCACGCGAGGCGAGCCGTTAGCGCTGGTGCCTGGGCGCCTGCACCCTTGCTTAACCAATGAGCAACTCATCTCAGCCGCGTTGCCATCAGCCCCCAACGCCCAAATCCTCCCATCGTGCCCGCAGGCAACACATGTCCACGAATCGAGGGTGCGAGCACTATTTCTTGATTGTGGCGGGTGCTGGATGCGGGCGCAAGCGGGAAATTTTTTTTTAGCAGATGCGGGCATGAGAACCCTGTATTCGAGGGTTGCAAGGGAGGAGTGAGGGGATAAGCTGCAAACTCTAAAGGAAAGGCACGCGCTTTGGAAGTGACACAGACTCAAGGGGAGAGGTAAAGGAGCACGCTAAGGAAAGCAACACCGGCAGCCACTGAGGACATCATCACCTCCTCCTTTCTTTCTTGTGCTCCATTGTCCCTTTTTCTAGCACGATTTTGATGGTTTCCCTTTTACTATCAAGTTTTTGTGATTTTTTCCATACTTCCACCAAAAACTGCTTCAAGGAGAATGTATTGGAAAATACTTCTAAAACGTTTTCCAAAGAAATTAGCAAATGTTTTAAAAAAGAATCTTATGTGAAATAATTTGGTAATTTTTTACTAAAGAAGTTAGGGCCTTACGACAATGTGTGGGGGAGATAAAATTACATTTGATAGTGAGATGGTAAAAGGAAAGAAGTTTTGAAAAGAGAAAAAGGAGCTTGAAACATCTTTTCAAAGAAGATTTATGAGTAGGGGAAATCGGGGCACTTTTAGCACAGGCACTCAGTTAGCAGGTCCTGTAAAGTTTCCATTGGCGAACCCAAAAGAAAGCTTAGCATATTTCTATCCTTTAGTTTAAGGATGTAGTTTCTTTCAAAGGAAAAAACATTTGGGATTCAGTGAGTTCAATCCTTTTGTGGAAGATGCATCATTTCTCTTATTCGTTTGGAATGCTTGGTACCATAGATCAGAGGTTTTGCTTCAAGTGAAGCAAAAGCCACTAAATAACTAGAAGCCAAAAGTCATGATAAAACTATTTGGCTGATTCCTTAAAATGTTGTCTTACTCCTCCCTCTCTCCCCTCCCTGCCCCCCTCCACCACATAGGCAAGGGGGAAAACATTGTTGCCTATTTTATTCCATTTTTATTCTATTTTATTTATTGTTGCCTAACTTGGATAGCATCACTCCAAATATTTGGGCTTCATGGTCGAAAATATGGCTTCTCAATAATGGTGTAATTATGACGAGGGCAACCAAGTTTCATTCTAGTTATAAGGATGATATAATTAGGAAGTGGTTTCCCTCTATACCAGGACAATGGAAATGGAATTGGTGGATACCAGGAGCATGGACAGGCAACAACAAGAGCTACCTTGACTTGACGTGTGAACCTATCCAAATTTTTGGTCTCTCTCAAGTCTCAATCCAGGACGATGGATCCAGAATTGGTGATGGTCGACGATGTTGAAGATTATCCCAAACTGGGGAATCATCATGCAACTACAAGCGCAACTGCAAAGGCAATGATGACATGACAGGTGAATCTATCGAAGTTTTCCTCCTTTGTCTTCTGTATCCGTACTGAGAAACGATCCCAAGGTTTACCGCCTTTTTCAGTATTTCCTCTATTGTTCATTTGTTTGGGAGTTGATGGCAGCTCCTTCTGCCCTATTGGTCCATCTCTATCTGTCTTTAACGGAGCCATCTATTCCTCGCAGCTGCGCCCCCCGCCCATTTTCTTCCTCCTTCCTCCGCCCCTGCCCCCTCGTCCTCCACCCCGGCCGGCGGCTCTCGCTGCCATGCCGCCCGCCCACCACCCGCCGCCGCCTTCCACCTCTCTCTTCCCTACCTTCTCATCACCCCTGCCGTTGGCCACTGCCCACCGGTTGTCCTACCACGGCTGGCTGGCGGCGCTCCCGCGCTGCCTCGCCACCACCTCCGGCCGAACCGCCACCACCGCTGGGCCGCCGCCGACCTCCTCCTCTAGAGTCGGTGGCTATGGAACCACCCCCACCCTCGGCAACCTCGGAACCCTAAGCTCCGCCGCCTTGATCACCACGGCGACCTCGCCGGTGGCCGTTCCACCCCCTCCACTTGCTCGCCGACGGCCGCTCCATCCACTTCCCTTCCCCTTCCCTAGCTCCCCGACGGCCGCTCCCCTTCTGCGATGCCTCGCCTGCCACCTGCGCGCGCGATATATAGATTTCCCCATCTTTAACTAGGCCCGGGCTCATAGGTGTGCGGCCCGTGCGGCCGCACAGGGCCCCCATTTTTTTGGGCCCCAATTTTTTTTCCGCGGCCCATTACTCAGGCCTGCCATCACTCCATCAGAATCAGACGACGGACCGCCCCTCCCTTGGGCCCTGGCGCCCTGGCCAAAAGGCCGATGCCGGACGGCCTGCTAGCTTGCTGCTTGCCCACTTGCCCAGTTGCCCCTCCTGCCGATTCTTCTTCTGATCTTCATGCGCTCGAAGCCGACGAAGCGGCAGCAGTGGCAAGCGACGACGATCGCGAGTCGCGACACCAAGGCGACGATCGTGGCGCAGGCGGCCGCGCGGCAACGAGGCAGGCAGGGCAGGCGACGATCGCGACGCGGCGCAGCGGCTGGCGGCAACGGGTTTAATTCTGATCTAGTTATCAGCTTATATCCTTTGTCATTCGAAACTTTAATAGATTTAATTTTTATTTTTATTCTTTTCATATTTTGTGTTATAAAGATCGTCATGTCTTCTGCAATCGATCTAGAAAAATATGATTCAAGCAGCCAAAAGTGTAAAAAGAAGTAAAGAACTCAATCTCAGAAAGAAGCTATGGATAAATTTATTTTAAGGAACACGACAAGATGAAGTTGTTTAACTAAAGATTATGCAACCAAGATTAAATAGATACAATTTCTGATGTGTTTCCTTCCTATATAATACATCATACTATATTTAATATTTTATTATATATAATACATTATGTTATATTAATATTTTATTATTCTATTTCGCTAGTCTAGTAAGCCTCACTTTACACTTTTGTACAGGGTCTCGGTTTTTGCCGCGTCTTTTAACACACTCGAGATGCCATTAGTGGTAGCTCAATTGGACCACCGAGGGGGGTCCACATGCTCACGCCACGGTGGCACCTCATTCTCCGGAGCAACAATGTGGTAGCCGAAAAGTGCTTAAGTGATCTTTATCAATGTCCTTTGGAATCGTTTTTACAAAATGTTTCAAAATCCGAAATATCGTTGCATTTTGCTAGAAATCCCCTCGACTCTCCTAAGGACGATTGCATTGTTGCGATTTTGCATCTAGAACTGACCCCAGTTAGCTCAAGTTGCTCTTGCTGGAAAAAAGCCATAGAAGCCGCAGAACTGTCAAGAGTTGGAACTTCATCCAAGAATCTAGCTGTAGGCTGTAGCAGGCTTGGACTTACTCCAATAGTTCTGTTCTAAAAAGCAAATAGAGGTTGTTCCTGCGTAGATTGCCTCTAACTCAAGGATAAGGTATGGAGGGACGTTAGAGCCACTAGCCAGGAAACGAATACTATCAGGTATGTATCCTGTGATACAGTCACAAGAATGAAACAAGGGGTATAAATACATAAAGTTGGCAGCTAGTGGCAACAACTACTATCAGGTATGCATCTTGCAATACATCAACAGGGAAGAAACAAGGGGTACAGATAGATAAAGTTGGCAACAAAAACATATTGTAAAAGGGTATACAATGAGAATGGAGCTCCTAAGGAATAAAGAATAAAGGAACTTCATGGGAAAACAAGATTATGTGATAGAGAGATTGGTTTAAACTTTAAATACCTTTCTGCTACAGGGAGCGATTCTTCCCATTTTGAATTCTAATAACTCGATAACACAATAATAACTCAAAATTTATCACATACTTAAAACACTAATTTCAAATTCATCAACAATTAAGTAACAGCTTAACTTACTGCCTAATCTATACACTCTCTACAGTAACAACTATCGGGTTGAGTTGCTTTCTTGATCTCTATGTTGTCACCATCAGAACTATTCTACTCCTCCAAGAAAGAAATCGAATGGATTAGAATATTGCAAAATTCATTTAACACGAGTCTCTCTTAAATATTATGCCACCGAGGCACCGAACCTTCTCTTTAGCTTTATGTATCAAAACTCACATCACTTATGCTCTGACAGCAAAATGAGCTGCAAAACAAGGGCTATGGTTAAAATCTGACATGTGACTGTCGGGTAGATGTTAACTCATAAGTGTGCATATGGCAATAATGTAAAGAAAATTGCATACCTGTTGGGCAACATGGACTAGATGGTTGTTGCCTTGAGGAGAATCCATTGGATGATCTTGCATCACATGATCTAGATGAGCATTTTGCTTGTTAGCTGGACTACCCAGGTCGCTACTCTTCTCAGGGACAACATGCTGAGGGGTGCTGTATATAGACACACACTTGCGCTTTATGCGGTTGAATGTGTATTTGATAAGTCTAGGACCTTCAGTTTGAATGGAGGCTCCAGAAGCTGTTTTTGCATGCACTTGTTTGTTCAGGGAGATGCCAATTGAAGCATCAGTTTTATCTAAGGCTTGCATGGGAAGTCCAGAAGATGCCGTCAACTTTTCTTCTTTGTCCAAGGAAATAACAGCAGAAGCACCAGCCTTATGTGAAGCCAAACTGCAGCTTCCATCCTCGGAAACTTCTTTCCAGCTTGCAGTATTAGTATTTGGTGTTCTCTGCTCTAGCTGGTCCACCACTAAGTTACCTGCATAATGTTAAGATTGTTCAGGATCAAACCATACTAAAAAGTACAACGGAAGGACTAAAATTGTAAAAAAAAAAGTTTCTGAAGGTACCATAATCTATAGCTTCACTTTTAGTCGATTGAAGGAGCACTGCAGAGCTCTTTTCAGGATAAAATTGACCATCATATGCACAAGTCTGATGCATACAATTTTTGTTAGTATATTTCAGAGAAGGACCATTGTCTTCGGGAGGTGTATCTGAACGATTCTCTGTCATCTCATAGATCAATTCATTATCAGACATGCTTTTATCACTGGTTGTCCTGAGCAGGGTGTTAGCAGATCTAGGAACACTTTTGGAATCAGAAAATTCATTTTCCAGAACCCTGACGGTCTTTGTTCTTTTTCTCTTTTTCACTTGCATATTGTTGATTGCAATGACATCAAGAAGTTCAGGGAAAACAGTGCCCTGATTTCAGCCAGCATCCAACAACAACAACAACAACAACAACATAGCCTTTTATCCCAAGCAAGTTGGGGTAGGCTAGAGATGAAACCCATAAAAAATAAAGATCACGGATCTTCAGGTACGTGGATGGCGAGTCTCCAAGCGCTCCTATCCAAAGCTACCTCTTTGGAGATATTCCACTCCTTAAGGTCTCTCTTAACCGACTCGTCCCAAGTCAGTTTAGGTCTACATCTACCTCTCTTTACATTTTCAGCCTGCTTTAGAACCCCACTACGCACCGGCGCCTCAGGGGATCTCCGTTGGACATGTCCGAACCATCTCAATCGATATTGGGTAAGTTTCTCCTCAATTGGCGCCACCCCTACTCTATCCCGAATAACTTCATTCCGGACTCTATCCCTTCGTGTGTGCCCGCAAAACCACAGCAACATCCGCATCTCTACTACACTCAGTTGTTGGATTGTAGACCAACATTCAGCACCGTATAACATCGCCGGACGAATCGTTGTCCTATAGAACTTACCTTTTAACTTTTATGGCACCCTTCTGTCACATAGGACGCCAGAAGCTTGACGCCACTTCAACTAGCCAGCTGAGATTCTATATCTAACATCTTCATCAATGTCGCCATCCTTTTGAAGCATCGATCCTAAATACTGAAAAGTATCCTTCGGGGCCACCACTTGCCCATCGAGGCTAACATCTCCATCCTCATGCCTAGTCACGCTGAAATCGCACATCATGTACTCGGTCTTGGTCCTACTGAGTCTGAACCCTTTCGACTCTAACGTGCATCTCCACAGCTCTAACTTCCTATTAACTCCTTCCTTACTCTCGTCAACCAGCACCACATCATCAGCAAAGAGCATACACCAAGGCAAATAAATAAGGACTCAATGCTGACCCCTGATGTAGGCCTATGTTAATAGGAAAGTCAGTGGTGTCACCATCACATGTCCGGACAAACGTCATCGCATCCTTATACATATCCTTGATGAGGGTAATGTACTTAGTTGGGACTTTGTGCTTCTCCAAGGCCCACCACACGATATTTCTCGGTATTTTATCATACGCCTTCTCAAGGTCAATAAAGACCATATGCAAGTCCTTCTTCTGCTCTCTATATCTCTCCATCAATTGTCGGATTAAGAAAATCGCCTCCATGGTCGACCTTCCAGGCATGAACTCAAACTGATTTTGGGTCACATTTGTCACTCTTCTTAGACGGTGCTCGATAACCCTCTCCCAAAGCTTCATCGTATGGCTCATCAGCTTAATCCCACGGTAGTTAGTACAACTTTGAACATCTCCTTTGTTCTTGAAGATTGGTACTAATATACTTCTCCTCCATTCTTCAAGCATCCTGCTAGACTGAAAAATAAGGTTAAAAAGCTTAGTTAACCATACTATCGCTTTGGCACCTAGGCATCTCCACACCTCAATGGGGATACCATCAGGGCCCATCGCTTTATCCCCCTTCATCCTCTTCAACGCCTCCCCGATCTCAGTTGTGGCAGAACCATCTGAATTAATCCGACTCAAGCGTGCTAACCATCACCACAAGGGCAATCAAGGCTAACTCGCACTTCAAACGGAGTAATCCACTGGTCCGTCGGGTAACCTCCCGATACAACCACGGTTTTGCCGATCGAAACCACACATACAAAGTACTCACACGAAAGTGAGCCCAGAGGATACAACATTCCACAAATTTTACATCACAGGGTTCATCATAAATTATTATTACAACTGAGTTCGAATTCGCAAAACAAGTTACTTCAGAGTTCAAAGTAATTGAGTTCTTCAGAGTTCAATGCAGCGGAAAATCAACGATAAACTACTCGACGATACATGATGTCTCGATGAAGCCCGTACGAGACATCACTCGGCATTATCATCATTGGCCGGGGACGCATCCCATTCCACCGACCAACCAGGAGGAAGAGTACACGGCCAAGTCAAACTAGCGATCATGTCCTTAAAAGTATCACCTGAAAATAAGCCACAAGCAAGGCTGAGTATACTAATACTCAGCAAGGCTTACCCGACTAGTGGAATATACTTAGCCGACACCTAGACATGCAAGATTTTTGGCTTGAGGGGTTTATTTTGCCGAAAAGCATATACAAGTAGGTCCTTACTTTCACATTTTAGCTCCAAGTTCTAGATTTCTTTATCCATTCTAAGTAAGCAACTATCCAATATCATACATGGTGAAAGAACTAATTTGCATCCAACAAGATTAATCATCATCATTGTTCCATTTCTTACTCTATGTGGTAAAAGGGTCAAGCAGTCTCAATAACCGCGAGAAACAAACGATTCGAATCGAATTTTTTAACCTTGCAAGGCAGACCTAAACACAAGTTACGTGGTTACTCCCAAAGTCACACGTGCAACCTTTCCCCTTTCTTCCTGGGTTGTGGATCAGGGCCACCATCCGATACTACAGAGCCCAACTATGTACCCACCATGTGCGCGTATGGAACCGAAGTTGAGAGGGTGGGATGCTGTCCACTTGCCGGTCTGATTAGGTACTTAAGCTTACCGATTACCATATTCTCGGCATGCGGTTAGTACGTTCAAAGACTTAACCACCACTACCACACACTGCGGTCTTAGCATTTTTTACTAAACAGACGGGACATCAATCATCAACTTGAACATCGCACCATAGCCCCGTCCGTCGACCTTATGATTGCAGCATGTAGTAAACATTCAACTCCTATATTCTCTCGAGTGACAGGAAATCACTCAACTTTTACCGAATCCTATTAGCATAGCATTCTATCGAACCTTACATCTAGTGTTCAGAGCATGGGTACCTAGGATCATGCAACTAAGTTTTCATCCAACTCCTATAAACTTAATGCACAAGTAGAATAGAGTATTAAGTTGCATAATTTAGAAAAACAGGGATCATGCTCCGGGGCTTGCCTTCTTGGGTAAAGTTAGCTTAGGGCTCATCCGAACTTTGGTTCGGGTTTTCAAAAACCTCAATTAGATTCACTTGAGCTTCACGCTGCTCACTCTCGGATGCGGGCACCAGCTCGTACGTTCCGTCGGCGAGAGTAGTCGATTCTATATGAATGCACAAGTATGAGTTGTAGTGATGGTACGGGATATTCATTTTCTTCACGATAAAGTTGCAGTCCATAAAAACATAGATTTGGTTGTAAAGTTACTTAATTACGATTTCTTGGGCAATCTTTAAAAGAAGGGGTGGTGTTGTATTGAAATTTTAATTTTCGCAGTATAAGCATGGATTAAGCACAAACACTGATCTAGGTAACTTATGGAGATGAAATTATTATTCAGAATACATTATGCAGAGGTAAGACTACTGTAAAAATTTTAGACATTTTCATGCACAGAATAATTATGAAAAATATAAAACATAGCTACTGCTAGAAAATAGTTATTTTTATACAGAACAAACCATTGATGCCAAAACTTTTACAGGGGGTTAATCTATCCACATATATGTTACTGTAAATTTTTCAGATTTTATTGTGCATGACACAAAGCATAATAAATAGGACAATCTACACTTATTTCTTTAAGGATTAATTTCTACAGGATGTTTTACAAGATTTTTGAGTATGAAACTTTTTATAAAGCATGTCCCAACCCAAAGTATCCTATAGTAAAAAGATGAACATTTTTCAAGCAAGAAACTAATTACTTTTGATTTAATGCATTTTTCCACCACAAAATTATAGAAGTGGCTACAGATATGTAAAAAGTCTCTAATTATTTTTGTGGGATCTAGACATCCATACAACAGCACATAAAAAGTTTCACCACATAAATCGCAGTATAACAGCAGGAATAATTTGATTTATCTCTCTATGGCATAAAATAAGTTTAACCAAACGTTTAGCTAGAGATTGGTTCTGGTCCTAATATTTTTACATTTGCCTACACATCAAGCAACCAATCTACTTTTCAAAAATTAGATTTAGAACTGGTCTACAACAGGGGGCACAAATAAAAGCTATTAAACCTTCCATTTAATTTAGAGCAAGATTTAGCAAGCAACTGAAGAAAAAAGTATATAACAAAAGTTGTAGATTTTCTTCTAAAGATTACAGAAGAGTTGAGTTTGTATTTTTACGATTTTTCTATGATTTTATATGAATTTTACAAGTTCACTGATTTTGAATCTAGGGTTAAAACTTTCTTTTACAGAGGGGTCCCTGGAATCTTGTGTGCAGGCCCCTGGGAAGATTGCAATCAAAGCAATGTGGTCCCTGGCGGCCGGCCGACAAGCTTGAGCTCGATTCCGGCGAGGGGAGGGGCCGGTGGTGAGGGGAACGAAGGGGAGGAGCAAGTGGAAGGCATGGGCTACCTTAGGGAGGCCTCGGTTGGGGCGGTGGTGTGCGGCAGCGGCGGGGGCGTTCCGGCAAGGCTGGCGGGTGAGAGCCGGTGGGGGTTGGCCGGTGAGCTTCGCGGCATCGAGGGGAACCCGTTCCTGGGCTCGGGTGGAGGAGGACCGAGGGTGGGGGCGCGGCTTGGAGGTCCTGGCGGCGGCAACGAAGGTGCGGCGTGGTCTGGGCGCGCGCGGGGCAGAGGCTCGGCTTGGCTTTTAAAGGGGCACAGCGAGGGAGAGGAGGGAGTGGGGTGCCGGCAGGGCTGGGGCGCGCCATTGGGCGCGGCCGGCAGTGGCCAGAGCCGCACATGGCGCCATGCGCGTGGCGTGCGTGCGCTGGGCGAGCAGGGCGGTGCACCGGGGCGCGACGTAGCGTGCGAACGACGCGGGCGGGCGATTGGGCGAGCTGGGGCAGCGTGGGCGGCAGGAATCGCCGGCCAGGTGGTCGGTGGCCACTGCTGGGCGGCGAGTGAAACAGGGGAGGGACTGAAAGTGGAAATAGAAGAAAAGGCAGGGGCTGGTTTGCAAAGTCAAGTGTTTCTCAAATTTTTGTGTTGCAACTCAAAAATCTCTGAATATGAAAGTTGTTTAAAATGAAAAGTTACACAAGTTTTGTTTCAGGCCAAAGTTCATTTGAGTTTTAGTTTAGAAGTTATTTTAAAAACTCAAAAAGTATGATTCGGAGGGCACGTCATTTCCTGGGCAAAAATTTGTATTCTCTCCTAGGCTTCAACTAGACTTTTGTTTATCATATCAATAATGATGTGCCTATTCAATTTCGTAGCCATGTTTGCATCGATATGAAAGTTATTTAATTTGTTTGATTAAAGTACACGTACTTATACACATATACACATACTTTTAAAATAAAGGCAAAACCATATTATAATACATTTATTTTAAACTTTTCTTAGTTATTTATGCATATTGTTATGCTAATGAGACTTTGTTTAGCAATTTAAACACCTGAGGTGTCACATCAGCCTCCTGAATTCTCCTCACAAAGCGTCTGTTGGTGTCATCAAAAGAGTCATCTAACTCAAGGGTAGGATTTAAGCCAGCATCCCTCCTACCTATTTTTAAGTCTTTCTTCATATCGCTTAAGGCCTGTCTAGCGTGTCCAACAGAAATCTTAGGAGGTGATAGTTCCTGTTCAAGAGCCTGAAGAAGCAGCAAACACACATTTCCTTCATATGTATCAGATAACTTATCTTCTGCTTCCCCATGCTCACTAGTAGAATTATCAAACTTACAACTAGGCCTGCTTCTTCTGTCTCTCTTGCGCTTGTACTTACCCAGAAATTTTGTTTGAAGTATCTCTTCCATGATGGACCTTGTGTGCCATGGGTTTTTAGGAGCATTATTCTGTCTGGTCTTTGAACGACTATTTAATACTATAGCCCGCTTCTGATTTTGTTTCAGGGATGCATCTGTTCCTTGAGCCTGCTGTTTAAGTGCATGGATACGCTGTGTACACCCATTATGATTGAACTTAGGTTTCTTACTCCTTTCCATAAATGATGGCAGATCAGGACTGCAACGATTTATGTCCAATTTTTTCACTGCTCCATTCTCTTTTGTGGCTATAGGAAAAAGGCAGGTGTCATCACAGTCCTCGGCATTCTTTTTATTCTTCAATAATATATTTCCTCCTTGCTGATGTATCTTAGAACGAGGGCTGGTGTCTTTATTAGAATCAGCTTCCTTGTATGTGGGAGGGCCATTTATTCTTGCCTCAGCTAAGGTTTTCCTTGTTTGCTCTAATTCATTATTTGCCTGATGCAGCTCAACTTTAAGAGAGGCCATAGTATTTTGTGCACCATGCAATTGCTCTTCTAGTTCCTTGCTCCTTTTTACATGCGCCAAAGATTCCAGTTCTACCTCTTTAACCTGCACATACGCAAACAAGTTTCAGGAATGCATTCATTACAAAATAAGACAACATATAAATAAAGTTGGGTAAGAACAACACTACAAAGAAGATCAAAACAAAATAATAGGACTGCTGCTATATGGACCGGAGTGCCGGGTTCGAATCCTGGGTAACACACCTCGCTGAGAAGTGAGTGCGTTGCTGGCCAGGCATATCAAAGAGAGAACCTGGCTCCCTGCTTAAGGTTCCAATGAACCTGAAGGATAACCCAACCTCTGACCTCAAAATATGGATATTTTTAAAATAATTGTTCGAGTGAAAATCAAATTCCAGTGACTTGGCCACTAGCCTAATTTATTCTTTACAATCTATTGGTCTATTGGTGTCATAAAAAAAATCAAAGCAGCCAGTCATCCTACTCAAGGCCCGGCATTAGAGAGACCTTTAGTTATCGAACAATTGTAGGAAAAAATGTTAGTGAATATAGATACTGCGACACATTAGGGAACTACTTTCCTAAAATTTTGTTAGTGAATAAAGTTAACTGCGACACAATAGGGAACTGCTTTCCTGAAAAAAATGTTAGTGAATATATTTAACCCAGTATGTTTTTGGGAAATCATATAATATGCGACGCAATAACTGACCGTAGCTCAGTTGGTGGGAGATGTGAGCGTACACCCATGTTCGAGTCCTCTTCGACTAAAATTTGGCTACATATTTATTCATATTTATAATGCCACTTTGTTCCTCCTAGATTGGTCGAGTTTTTTTAATAACATGCGACACGATAGGTTGTGATGAGGAGCACTAATTATGTTTATAGATAGAGGATCTTACTATACATGTTCTAAAAAAATATAAAGAAGAACTAGACCGCGGGGATGTCCGTTAGCACTGCTCCTAAGGTAGGGGGACACTGAACCTCGGCTGGTTAGGTACACGGTAGTAAGAAATCTAATGGGAATACCCACATTTGAGAGCTTGGGTGGGTGACCTCCTCCAACTGAGCTATCACTTGCTTCTCCGATTTGTATTTTGAAAAATAATATTGTACTAAATGGCCCTTCTCTACTTCATTCTAGGCTGAAAAATTGAATGGGTAACTCATACTAACTGGACAAGCCAATAGCACTAAACCAGCTATGGAGAATGAAACCAGAGAGTAGGTTGGTTGAAAGCTACAGGGTGCACAATTGTTCTCCTGTTGAATATCAAATATGCATTAGCATATTTTTTTGAAAGAAGTATGCTTCTTAAGTGTTCATCCATGCTTTCAGCAAGAGTCAGCTGCTCTTCATTTTCCATCTTATGTAAAAGAAATGGTGGCCAGAACAATAATATTAGTAAGCACAAGGACCATTGGACAACTAAATCAAAACATGCAGAAATGTAATCGACACATCATATTATTTCTACAATATCCTAAGATAATAGTAGGTGGTCAGGTGGATGCGAGAATAATCACTTTATTTACATTGCCAAAGACCGTACATATCAGACAACTAGCCCAGAACATTAACTTATAGTGGAGAGGCATCACTATCTGTATCATAATGAATTAATGATCCATACAACAAATTGGGTCATTACACAATGTGAAAGTAACTGTATTGTTACTATGAACCTTCACAATAAGAACTGCATCAATGCTCTGCGGTAGCATGAAATAGTGGTGGAACCTTTGTCAGCTCTTTGTAGCGAACATACCCATAACACTAACAATTCCAATCTTATGCATTAAATGGAAAGAAAGTTGACGCAGAATTTCCAAAAATAATCTGCTAAAACATCAAGAATCACTAAAAACCGGTGACTGGAATATGAAATGATCATAGGACATGATTGATTGGTGTAAAGGTAACTATAAGACTAGGGGGAAAGTCCTTCATCGCACAATCTTCAGCCTAGAACTATGTGATTCTTTGGATTTTTACCCCTCAAATAAGCATTTTCTATTTTATACTCTTATGCAGTGACTGAGTGACATATTTGGCACACGCAACAGCAATATAACTAATAACTAAAAGGTACCAGGTATTTTCATATCCTCAAGGCACTAAACCTTGGTTGCATACAAAAATCACCAGTACAGAACTTTTGAGGCACACAACATCAGACAGACATAGAAAATTCATAATGGAGGAAAAAATAACCAGATAAAAAAGTGTATGGTCAAGATAAATTGTATAAATCAATGAAGACGCAGAGGCAAAGGCACATCGGAATCCTATTATCACTGAAACCAGTGCTTCCCAATCATTGCAATGGTTTCAGGCTTCCAGCAACCACAATTGCACTCTCCTCTGCTTTATATCAGAACAAAAGCATAATAATCTGAATACCTATTAAATACTTGAGGCCTCCAACAATATCAATAGAATGTGAATCATGACCCTGTGAGCCTAGAATACTAGACCCGAAGAGGGAGGAACAATCAGGAGGCACAAAATTTTGTTTTCCAAAGAGATTCAGTGATACCAAGTCTCCTAGCTGCTTACTGACCCTTCTACCACCCATGCACAGAAGAATGTACTAGTTATTTTGGATTCTTAAAGAATCGACTGAGGCGAATGGATCCTCTTCAAACAATACAAGGTTATCTAAGTTCCGACAACATCACTGCTCAAACCGCAATGTAGAGGAATAAAATCGCGAGGACCAAATCAGTATACTACGAGCTGAAAATCCGAGCCATCCGAATGCAAAATTTGAACTGGACCACCAACATCCCGGTAGCAGGAACCTGAAGCACAAAATCGAGAAGACGAAATTCCAATCCCATGAGCCCCAAACACCAGTCACGCTAATTCAAAATTTGAACTGGACCTTCACCGCCACAATCCCTATTACAGAAACCAAAAAACCACAAAATCAAGAACACCAAATCCCTATCCAACGAGCTCCAAATCTCTGTCATTTGAATGCGAAATTTGAAACGGACATTCAGCAACAGTACCCCGTGAAAAGAAACCGGAATTCCGAACTCCATCCAAAACAACAACCCCCCAAAACCTCCCCTAAAACACAAAGACTCACACCCTCCAATCCAGAATATTCATGCGCACACGAGCAAATCTAAATAGAATCCAAGCACAAACTATTCGTGAAGCACGTGCAACCAACAAGCAAACTCGACCAAGGGCGAGAGGTTCGAGCGGGGGACGGAGGGAGACTGTCGTACTCTGGCCTCCATGATGGCCTTGAGCCGTAGGAGCGCAGCGACGCCGTCCTCCTTGGCGGCCTTGAGCCCGGCGGCGAGAGCCACTGCGCGCCGCTCCGCCGCTAGCACCCGCGCCGCCGATTCCTGCGCCATGTTGAGCATGATCCTCGCGAACGCCTTCCTCATCACCTCCACCTGTGCAAAAACCAACCGACCCAATCAGCTCAGGCAGCGGACGACGCCGGCGGCGTGGGAGCGGAATTTCACCTGGGAGTCCGCCATTTTGGAGCGGGGAAGAAATTTTGGGGAGGAGGGAAGAGGCGGGGCTGGTGGTTGCTGGTGGCGTGGGGGGCTTTGGCAGTTGGAATAGAGGAGTGGGAAATGGAAAGGGTGAAGGGGAGGGAGGAGGTGGGCGCAGCGCGGCAGCCGCTGCGGCGCCTGCGCTGCGCTCGCTCGTCCTCACCTTTTCACTGGCTGCTGGCGGCGTCCGTTGGAGGGACTCGTTTCCAATTTGGGGGAGCGGAGCGGAAGCGGAGGCGGGCAGCGGAAGCCTAACTACCCAAATGTTCGAGGCATGGCGCAGAAGACCTTGTGGTTTGGGGAAATTGCACGGGGGGTGGAAGAAGACACGAGAGATACAGGTGTGTGGGGCGGGCGCACATGGAAATTCTGGACTAGAGCCTGGTTTTGCCAGCCTGGTTTGGAGTAACTCGTAACTGAAATGATGACATGTATGGTGAAATTTTAGAAAGTAATAAAGATTGTGATATTTTTAAGATTTTCTAAGTAGTAATAAATGAGTAGAGTTGTCTATGGTAGAACCAAAATACCATTTTTCCTCTTCAAATTTAAAAAAGACTAAGATAGGGTGGTTTGGAGCGGGCGCCCACAGGAATTCTACATTGGATGCCGGTTTTGCTAGCCTGGTTTGGCATTACTAGTAACTGAAATAATACTCTATATTTATAACATTTTTGATGTAGTAATAAATGAGTAGAGTTGTCTATGGTGCAACCAAAATGCCATTTTTACTCTACATCAGAGTTTGGGCTCATTGCATTATCATTTAACGTTTGGTATCATCCCTTCAATTATAAAAAGATCAAGATAGGGGTGCGTGGAGCGGGCTCCTATAGAAATTCTGCATTGGATACCGGTTTTGCCAGTCTGGTTTGTCATTATTGGTAACTGAAATGATACTCTGCATTTGTGAAATATTATTTTAGAAAGTAATAAAGGTTGTGATACTTTTAAAAGTTTGAAAGTAGAAATAAATGAGTAGAGTTGTTTATGAAAGAATCAAAATGCTATTTTTACTCTACATCAGTAGAGTTTGGGTTCATTTCATTATCATTTAACGTTTGGTATCATCCCCTTCAATTATAAAAAAGACCGAGGTAGGGGTGTGTGGAGCGGGCGTCCATAGGAATTCTGCATTGGATACCGGTTTTGCCAACTTGGTTTGGAGTTACTAGTAACTAAAATATACTCTGCATTTGTGAAATTTTATTTTAGAGTTCCTAAAAAATAAATGAGTAGAGTTGTTTACAATACAAAAAATGTCATTTTCACGTAAATTAGTAGAGTTTGGGTTTCATTGCATCGTCATTTAACGATTGGTATCATCAACCTTCATTAATTATAAAAATACCAAGTTAAACACCCTAATATATCATCTCCACCCCCACCCTAACTCGAACAAGTCATGTAGCCACCACACTCTGTGTCATTGTTATGGTTTGACGTGGCTATCATCTCCCGATATAATTAGTTGTTCTACTCACCTTATGTATCTTGCTTAGTGCCACCTATGTATCCACCACCACCGCTTTCCCTTTTTCCTCACCTTCAACAATCATTGCAGCACAAGGCGGATATACCTCCTACCTGGTAAGCCTTCGTGATGCCACTCTATCTTGATGCAACTGTGGTTAGCATTATCCACTATTAGACATCTACTAGCTCCTTTGTTGTAATATGTTTTATTGTAGCTCAAGATGGTACTATATTTTATCGATGTCTGGTAGACTTGATTGATACCGTTGAATGTTTATTTGAGGTCGCCTCTTAAGGGGATACTAAGCTCAACAAGAAAAAAGGATAGTAATTTCTCCTACCCTTCACATCTTAGAAACTGGTTGATAAAAATCAAGAGATAATGAACACTATCTTTGGATATGCTCTGTGATTAGGAAAGTACTACCGGAAAAAAGAATCCAAATGAAGGTTTGAAATCATAATGTACATTAAGACAATAATTTTTGAAAAATATCAAGACTCTACGTAGTACAACTGAACCTATTAGTGTCAAGATATTGATGTAGCATATCAATCTACTCGAACCATTTAAGTTTGCATCTTGTAAAATATATGCCTTTTTTATTATTGATGCTTCTCAACTCCTTTTAAGGAAATAGGCCACCAATACAACAAAAATTGCCCCTTTTATAGTTGCATCATAACCTAAGTTTAGGGAAGCTCATATTTGAAGGAAAAAAATTCACTCTATTATCAAAGTAACCTTTGCATGGAAAAGTGACCTTTCAAAAAATATTATCTATCTTGTTTCTTAAGATGGTTCATTTGATCTTTCAGTTATTTGGAGGCTCTTTTTGAGTGTTGGGGCTTTTCTAGCAAGGTGTGTTAGATAAGGAAGGCTAAGAAAGGAACGAAAGAAAAATTTTGATGTCAAATAAGGGAGGCCAAACTTTCTAGTGTTGTATAAGGAATTGGGTTTTAGTCCAATAGCCAATGCTATATAGGGAATTTTCTCTTAATTATGAGTAAACATTCTTGTGATTATCAAGAAAAATCTCGGTCTAGTCTCACATTTTAGCAACACGTTCTTGCAAACCCTTTCACAACCCAACTGAGCCATTTTAGCGCTATGGCACATGTTAAGGGCAATCATTATAATTACCATAACTCTCAAGAAGACAATGTTATGGTTAACGAGCACATCAAGGTAGGAGGAAGCCATTAGAGCCTTATGGCGAGGTAGAACTCTGCATTCTCTTATTGCATTTGTTGAGTTCAAGTGCCATCTAGATCAAGGTAATGTTTATGGAGTTTCTATTTTTGAGTAAGAAAAATTGACCTAACTATGGAACAAAGGAAAAATATTGCAAACAACAAGCATGTTTTGAGTAAGAAATAAAAATGTTCCACTCAAAAGAGAAATTGTTCGAGAACATAGAAACATATTTTATGGAAAATTGTTCAGAGCAAGAAAAATAGTTTCAAACAAAAATAGAAACTTTCTAGGGAACAAATAAAATGTTTCAAGCAAATAAAAAAGTATCTAAATACTCTCTTTCTTCATTAAAAACGTTCACGTTTTAAACTTCAAATCAAGTCATATATGATCTTGTTTTATTATATGAATTATTATAAATAGTATCATGCTGCAAACGGTTTTCGAAATAGACATCGAACATGGGAGGAAATGGCTTTATAAACTTTCGAAGTAAATGAAAGCAATACAACATACCCTAACCCACGTCTCACCCATTTTGTCGGCCTGGTCGACGGCTGAACGGGGGGGCCCCCTGTAGGCTGTACGCGGGTTGCGCTGGCCCACAATCTCGCTAACGAGAAGCCTCATCCAAAGCAGGCCCACCAGGCCCATGCGCGAATCTTAGTGCCACGATCCATCCATCTCGGCCGTCCACCTATCACGGCCAACTGGAACCTTCATCTTTCCTCAAAAAAAAAAAAACTGGAACCTTCATCTTCTTCCCTGCCAAGAAATGGGGAGGAGATGCGGCATCCCGTGCACGGCTTTTAAAACCCCACATCACCACGCCGCCGGATCCCCCAAACCCTCAAGTTCACCGCTAGCGACCAATTCCCCAAGGAGGAAGCAATGGCGGGCGGCGGGCAGGCGGCGGTGTCGTTCCTGACGCGGATTGCGAAGGTGGCGGCGGGGATTGGCGTGGCGGCGTCCGCGGCCTCCACGTCCCTCTACACGGTGGACGGCGGGGAGCGCGCCGTCATCTTTGACCGCGTGCGCGGCGTGCTCCCGGGGACGGAGTCGGAGGGCACCCACTTCCTGGTCCCCTTCCTCCAGAAGCCCTTCATCTTCGACATCCGCACCCGCCCCCACAGCTTCTCCTCCACCTCCGGCACCAAGGACCTCCAGATGGTCAGCCTCACGCTCCGCGTCCTCTCGCGCCCCAACGTCGATCGCCTCCCGGAGATCTTCACCTCCCTCGGCCTCGAGTACGACGAGAAGGTCCTCCCCTCCATCGGCAACGAGGTGCTCAAGGCCGTCGTCGCGCAGTTCAACGCCGACCAGCTCCTCACCGAGCGCCCCCACGTCTCCGCGCTCGTCCGCGAGTCCCTCACCCAGCGCGCCCGCGAGTTCAACATCGTCCTCGACGACGTCGCCATCACCCATCTCGCCTACGGGCCGGAGTTCGCGCAGGCCGTCGAGAAGAAGCAGGTCGCGCAGCAGGAGGCCGAGCGCTCCAGGTTCCTCGTCGCGCGCGCCGAGCAGGAGAGGCGCGCCGCCATCGTCCGCGCAGAGGGGGAGAGCGAGGCCGCGCGCCTCATCTCCGAGGCCACGACGACCGCGGGCAACGGCCTGATCGAGCTCAGGAGGATCGAGGCGGCCAAGGAGATCGCAGGCGTGCTGGCGCGCTCGCCCAACGTCTCCTACATCCCCGCCGGCGACAATGGCCAGATGCTGCTCGGGCTCAACGCCGCCCGGTGAATGGATCGTCTCCTGCCCTTCAATTAGTTAGCGATCTATCGAAATACTTTAGTAATTCAGATGCATCGTCTTAGTTTTGGTACGGCCGGAGACTAGGTCAAGATGGTACTGTGGAGTACGAATAAAGTTCTGCAGATGTAGAATTTATCGAACAATTGTTGCATTTTATTCCAAAATTATGTTCCACTTGTCGTTGTGATGATCTTTTTTTTAAAATTTTGATTGATTGTGGTGCCCTGATATGCTGGGATGGTATTTGATCAGCAGCAACTCGATTTTTGGATGTGCTTGCTTTCTGATCTGTAAATGTGATTTAGTGCAGTTAGCATTCTACAACGCCCATAATTATGTTGCGGCTATCGCAAGTTCAGCATTCGTAGGTTTCCTACAGTCTACTGAAACTGGAAACAGTACACTCTGTTTTGAAAAACAGAGATAGGTGGGGTGTGGTTTGGACTTTGGAGGTATCTGTTCCCTTTCTTCTTTAATAAAGAGGGGAGCTGCAATCTGTTTCTGAGGCATAGAGCTATTTGCGGTTAACCTTTGGCTTGCTGTTAATTTCCTGGTTTTGCAGCTAGTTAAACTGCTAGGAACTAGATACCGTAGAACTGTTTAGGCAAAGACCCCATAAGACCCTTGTGTACAATTTTTGCAGGCTCATTTCCTTTTCCTTTTTGTCATTCTGACTGTTTATCCACAGGGAATTCTGGATGAAAGTTTGGTAATGTGAGATTGAATTTTAATTTTGTACTGTAATGCGTTTCACAAGGATCAGCCTTTCTGAAAATTTAGACAGTCCATTCTTGCTTAAGTTCCACCATAGTTATGCTAACCTCACCAATTTGCTGATCTGGGACTGTTCTTGAATGTTGAAGTTGTGCATGCAGTTCGGATGTGGAACTGTTGTTGAATGTCGTGTTAGATTGTAGCTGAGTGTGCAGCATATGTCTCTTGTGATCAGTAAATCGATCCTTTTCTGCAATTGTCTTATGGAACAAGTCCTGGTGTTGATTGTTGGTTTGATTGTTGATTGTTGATTGTCAGTTCAGAACTAGCGGGATCTTCACTAGGAACTTTCAAGCTAAAGCAGCTCTTGTTACCAAATGTGTCTTCCGTATTCCTTGTTTATGTAGAACATAGTATCACTAAGCCTTCTAACAAATAATAGCTTTGTAAAAGAACTCCGCACAATTGCAGTCAGCTTTCCTCTCAGCACCAATTTGATTCTGCACTCTGCAGTGTAGCCACCATCAAAGGTCCCCTCACATTGAGAACTGTATGTCTTAACTCACTCCTAGATTGCAATCTGCTTGATGTGTTGATATCCAAATATAGTTATTGGTCAACAGATTTTCCTTAGCATCTCCATCTAGGCAAGTCACATTGAGGTGTCCTGTAATCAACTTTCATTATCCAGGTGCCGGATTGTTACTGATGCTTATGCAATTGCTGCTGCTCTGTGCTCTGTATCACGTCCTAATAGTTGGTATAAGGTATATGTTGCTTATGCAATTGCTGCTGCACTGTGCTGTGTTCCGAATCATGTCCCAGTAGTAGTGCTTCAGTATCTGTGGTTCTCCGAAAGATTAATCCATGATGAAATGTGTTCTCTTTCTCCCTATTCTTTTTAGCAACGAGAAATGTCCATAGTTATTCTGCTGATTGAGTGGGCCACAATCATATAATTTGGTTGCTTTTCTGAATGCTTCAATTGAACCTGTTTTTCGATGTTTGCCGGTAGTTGTCTTCATCAAATTTATTTATCACGGCTCCAAAATCCCTAGTTTCCTTAAGCATGGTTGGACGACGATGAAATGTGTTGGCAAAATAGGCATTCTGGTCCTCAACTTTCAAATTGGTCAATATGATTCCTCAACTTTTATTTTAAGGTTAAACTTGTCCTTACGCAGATATTATATTCCATAATAACATGAGATAAATGCAAAAAGTTATTTTTACCCTTAGTTTCCTCCTCAATTTCCACTGTTTGCTAAATTTTTCGCAACATTTTATATGGTGGTAGGTAGTAATGCATAAGTAGTTTTAATTTTACTCTCCATGTGTTCGCAATATAATACGATGCGTGGGTAAATAAAATTCTATGTTCCAAATTAAACACTTAGACGTTCAATCCCTAAATGAATTTAGAAGGGAAATTTAGAAGGGAAAGGAGCCAAGGAAAAAAGAGAACTTTTTGCATAAATTTTATGTTATTATGGAGTATAATATCAGCATAAGGATGAGTTTGATCAAAAATGAAAGTTGAGGGGACTATATTGGCCGATCTGAAAGTTGAGTGAATTTGACCCTCGGATCACAGTTGAGGGACAAAAACGCCTATTTTGTCAGCCTATTTTGCCAAATATGTTTTATCTCCCAGTTCTCAAGATAGATCAATGTTCAGAGTTATGCTGCTGATCGTGTAGGTCAAAATCGTTTTCTTTTTTGAACGAACAAGCACGAAAAGGTGCTTATTTTTCATTGACAAAGGAGGGTCACAAAACAACGAGAGCGATCCTTTAGATCAGTAAAAAGAAAGGAGAGAGGGAAAACAAAATATGGATGGAACACTTAACAAAATTTCGCGCCTGCTAGCACTAGTTTTCCCCCTTCACCTTCTCTAGCAAAAACATGATGCGGTAGGACAAGGACGATTTAACATAAATCGGTGATCAGAACATGTGTAGAGATTCTCAAGAAAGAGCTGAATTTGTATTTTTTTCCTAGTTTTATTTAGGATCCGTAGTTGTTGGGCATTCTAGATATCTTTGTAAGAAATATGAATATGAATGATATATGTATTCAACAACTTTTTCTTCCAAGGGGTTGTAGGACTTTCTAGGGAACAGTGGGCCTATTCATTTGCACTATTTTGTGGAATATAAACTGTGGCTATGACCGATCTTCTGATAGGAAAATAGGGAACATTTTGCATATGCTAATATCAGCCGGCATTTTGTGCTACCCTTGGATTCCTCAGCCCATGTGCATTCTACACGCTACCTTGTGGATATTGCGCACCCATGATGCCTCCCTTGGATGTGTGTTCTACACACTACACGGTGGATATTGCACATGATGCTTGATAGGCTGGGCAAAAGAACAATGTCAAGTTCAAACACGTAAAGAAAAAGCCCATGCTAAACCATTGCTATACGATATGGAGTACAGTAGATACCAGAATTGAAATCTGTAGAAGATAGGTTGATCTAACCAAGCTGAGCCCTTTGCATTGCCTGTGCAGCACACTACACGGTGGATATTGCACATGATGCTTGATAGGCTGGGCAGAAGAACAATGTCAAGTTTAAACACGTAAAGAAAAAAACCCCATGCTAAACCATTGCTATACGATATGGAGTACAGTAGATACCAGAATTGAAATCTGTAGAAGATAGGTTGATCTATCTAACCAAGCTAAGCCCTTTGCATTGCCTGTGCAGAGGTAGTCTGGTAGAGTAATCCTTTTTTATGCTCTTCAGTTTTGCAGTCACCTCGTTCATTGCCATCCTTTGCTCAGGTGATTCGCTCGAGCACATCAGACCCAGCTCGATTATTGACACAAGAAAGTTGCCATTGCGGTTCGTGGATGATAATTCTGAAGAATTAATATCGGTTTGGCGATGAACACCATGACTTGCCACTTCATCCTGCAGTAGCTTCTCATCCACAGCATCGATCAGCTTTGCCGGAAATGCTCGGGAAACCCACTGCCTGAGGCTGGTTTCTCTGACGAACATTGAATCGGTGGGCCTCTTCCCGGTGAAGACTTCAAGAAGCATGATCCCAAAGCTAAACACATCGCTCTTCGGTGATGCCTTCCCCATGAATGCAAGCTCTGCTCATCAAGAAAATTTCAAGAAAGCTCAGGAACCAAAGCAATAGATAATATGTTGCCAAAGAACAAGTTCAATAATTATAGTAACAAGCACGCACCTGGGGCAATGTATCCAATTGTCCCTGGCATACTCGCTGAAATTACAGAGTTGTCATTAGCTAGAAGTAATTTTGCAATACCAAAGTCTGAAACATGCGCCGTCATCTCCTCATCGAACAACACATTACTAGGCTTCAGGTCGCAGTGCACAACAACTTGATGGTGATGGTGGTGCAGATATTCCACTGCCTCCGATACACCAAGCATACTGTCCAATCTCTTGATGAGCCCTAGTGGCTCTCTGTTTCCAGTGTGCAGATGTTCATCCATCCATTGGGCATGTACTGAAGCAGCAGTGCTCTAAAATTCAAGCTGGAACAAGTGCTCAGTATCCTTATCAAGTTGCGATGCTTAGCCATGCGAAGCACGCGACATTCAGCACTGAAGCTCCTCAAAGCCTGCTCAAGTTGCATGTTGAGCACTTTAATTGCAACCACTGAACCATCATCTAGTTGTCCCTTGAAAATTTTGCCAAAGCTCCCAGCTCCGAGAAGGTTGTCTTCATTAAAATTTCCAGTGGCACGAGCAATCTCATGATAGGATACTATCCTATGGTTGACCACATCACCCATGTCAACAGAGGTCGTTGTTACATCTGGTCGCTTCATATTATTTTTTCTGATCATTAGGTATAAGAGAATTGCTATAGCTGCCAATGCTATAAGCACAATTGGGAATATAAACCTCATCAACTGTTTGTTGGTTCGATGAGAAATATCTCGACATGGAGAAAATCCTAGACGTGGCGAACCACATAACCCAGGATTTCCCATCAAAGATTGTGCGCTGATGTTTGAGAAAATACCGCCATCTGGTATCTCACCTTGGAACTCATTGAAGGAAAGGTTCAAGCTGGTCAGTGAAGTAAAGTTGGCCAAAAACTTTGGAATAGTACCAGAAAGGTTGTTAAAAGATAGGTCCAGTAGACCTAGATTGATTAACTTTTGGTAAGACTCTGGGATTGAACCTTGCAGCGTGTTGTGTGACAGATCTAGGTAGCTTAAGAGTCCAAGATTTCCAAATGATTCTGGGAGGGCACCAACCAAGCTGTTGGAGGAGATATCTACATAATACAATGATCCCAGGGGACTCAGATCAGAATGCAATGCACCAGTAAATGAATTGTGAGATAGAGATAATACAGCAAGATTACTTAGATTGAATAAGCCTTCAGGTATACTAGAAGACAGCTGGTTATGTGAAAGCGAAATTTGTTCTAGCATACTTTGGTTACTAACACCATTTGGTATGGTGCCGGAAAATTTGTTGTCCTCTAGGAACACTTGATGTAATCTTGCTAGGGTGCCAATTTGTGTTGGGATTGGACCAGACATGGCATTCACAACTACGTCTAGTACCATAAGATTCTCCATTAGTGTAATGGATTCTGGTATTATGCCCACTTAGATTGTTGTGAGAAAGTTTTATCAAACTGAGACCACTCAGATTTGATATCGTTGTTGGAAGACTGCCGGTTAAATAGTTCCTATGGGCACCAAATTGTTTCAGATTTCTAGAGAGGTTTCCAATGTAGGCAGGAATGCTCCCTGTGAAAAGGCATGTGTGTATGCCGAGGTGTCGCAGCTGCCTGCAGTTGGAGAGTGCCGGAAAGAAATCAAGTGTCCCTGAGAGAAGATTGCTTCCAATGTCAAAGTAGTGAAGCAGCCTGAGGTTTCCCACAGTTACAGGGACTGATCCAGTTAAACGGTTCGATTCTAGTGCTAGCTGGAAAAGTTGGGACAGGTTACCAAGAGAAGCTGGGAATGGTCCTGTCAGTTGACTAAATGAAAGTTGCAACCACGTGAGTTGTTCAAGTTTTCCCGATTCCACTGGGATCTCTCCGCTTAGGTTGGAGAATGCGAGGTCAAGCGCCTGGAGCATGGTGAGATTGCTAAGCTCACTCGGAATTAATCCATGAAGACCGTTTCCACCTATCGAAATGACAGTGAGTTGCGGCAGTTTAGCAAGCCATGTTGGCACCACATCGACGAAGAGATTACCCACCAAGTTGAGCACCCGGAGGTGCTGATATGCTGCAAAGCCTGATGGTATTGGACCAGTGAAGTTGTTGACAGAGAGAACCACCTCCTGCAGCATAGGGAGGCTAAAGCTTCCGTTGTGAGGTATAGGACCGACTAGGTTGTTGCTACCAAGAAACATGGTTGCAAGCCTGGACATGTTAAAGATCGAAGGGGGTACAGGGCCTGAGAGCTGGTTGTATTCCAAGACAAGAACCTGAAGCATCACGAAGGAGCCTACACTCTCTGGTATGGACCCTGATAGACTGTGGTGGCCAAGATCGACAACTCTAAGACGAGGTAACCTTCCAATATCTGACGGGATGGGACCTGTGAGCCTTGTGTTTGTGAGGTTGAGGACATGGAGGAAGGAGAGGTTACCGAGATGAGCGCTGAGCTCTCCTTGGAGCGGCATGTCCGGTAGCTCCAGTGCGGTGACTCGCTGTCGGCGCCTGCTGCAGGAAACACCAACCCAGTCACAGAAGGGGGAATTGGGGGTCCAGTTGCTGCTGAGGATTCCAAGCGGATCCGAGAACCCAGCTTTGATGGCAAGAAGCGCCGAGAGGTCGGTTCCATTGCTTGGAGCTGAAGAAGAAGAAGAGATGTCCATGTTTGAGAGCACAAGCGGCAACAGTAGCATCAGAGGAACATGGCAAGCCCGGGCCATGCTGCTAGAATACTGTGCTTTCAGGCGCCTACTAAGTACTGACGGAGAACATCTATATGAGCTGTTCCAAAACACAGAAGAGAGAACTTCTGTCCGGCACCATTTTTATATTGTGTGTACACGGAAAATGATTCTTCACATACTTTGTATACACGTTCAGATATGGGAGGATCTGGGTAGCAAACGAAAGAATGGTGGCATGGAAATGATCTTTCCTGAGAATTTTGCAGATGCGACGGAATAGCCCATCAGACACATGTTCACACCTGACAATGACATGCGGTGCTTAATTTTCTCAATGATCGATGTGATAACCTACAAGTTGTCTGCCCTCAACGATAGTAGCTAGTAAGTATTTTAAGCTGAAATGACTCATCGGCCTGATACATGTTCAGACATGACAATAACTTGCATTGCATAAGTAATAAGTTTTATTCACCGGGTCATAATCCCTGTTTGGGTGAGAGTGATTTGTAATTTGGAATATTTAGGGCAGTGGTGGACCTTGATCAAGATTAGGGCCAAAATTCTGGCAAAACGAACTCAGATATGTCATATACAGAAAAAAATTAGGAAAATTATTGGTAATGGTTCAAATTCAACATATGCTTCAAATTATATGTCAATAATGCAATACAGTAGTTAAGATTGATATGGAAGAGACACAAAAAAAATGCCTAGTGAACATTTGGTGCATCAACATCTTCCATTTCCTCATCAGCATTCAGCAACATATGTTTCTTGTTCTGTACCTTGAGATGGTGGTGGAGGACAGTGAGATGGATCTGTTGCTTGTTCCGACTTCATTCAGTTATGACAGAAACACGAGGGAAATAGGATGTCAAAGTTCTACTCCTCTTCATTTTTCAGTACTAATTGCAAGTATACCTCTGAAATTTCAGTGAAAAATAGGACACAATAGTTCATCTTTCAATCTAATATTCCAATTGACGAAATTGAATGGAAATTAGAAACGATGAAGATAAACACCTAAGAAAAAGGGAACCGATGGCACCTGATGCCTTCCGGCCGACGGCACGCAAGCGACGACGGAGCCGAAGAGGAACCAATCTACGAGCTGCCGACGAGGCGACGACGGGCGAGCCGGCGAGGGCTTCGCGCCTCCGGCGGCCGGCAGTCGGCCGATGCTGGCGCGCCACGAAGCAGCCGGTCAGCCGGCGGCGGCGGCCTGAGCGGCAACAGGCGAGCAGACGCGCCGGCCGCCGGCACCCTCGCACCGTCGGTAAGCAAAGGACCGTGGATGGCCGTTGGACTGCGCCTGCCCTACTCTATGGATTGGGTCTCATTTTGGGCCAAAACTAAAGAGGGATTTCGTATTTTACTGTGCCACGACTAGGGCCACGGCCCGGGTGGCCCTAGGCGCAGGTGCCGCTGTGCTAATTATCGTCATTTTAGGAATATTCATGATGGCATCATCTGGTTCCAAGACTTATTCGATTTTTGCCGTCGGTAGAGATGCAAGTGCAAAGTAGTACCCAAGCCGTTCGTTGGTCTTTGACCCCTTTTAGTCATCACAGAGAAACAGAAGGCAAACGTTGTGACCATGTCATCGGTCTCGGATATCCTTTGTGCATATTTAGAATTGACCTTTTTTAAGAATTATTTGGAGATTTGCACTTTCTTTACCCTTTTTAAACAATTAAGGAGTTAATACATTTCAGATATTTGAAATTTAACAAATTTTTATGTGCTTGGTAGAAAACCAATATTAAAAATATTAAAAAATAAGGAAAAAAATCTAGTTTTCAGTCTCAACCGTAATAAAAGTCTTATTTTTATCCTTAAAAGAAGAATAATAGTAGTCATCCAACTGTTACAATCAGGCAAATTTGATCCCTTATAAGGTTTTAAAGTTGGTTTTCAATTTTATAGAAATTAAAGAAAAAAATCAAATTTAATCTAAAATATTATAAATAATATATTTTAAATTAGAAAAGATATGAAACTAATATTTTTTTTAAGAATGAAACACATCTATTGTTGCTGCGCCAACGAGAATTCACACTGGATCGGGCTCGCCACGCCCGCGAAAATACACGTCCAAAGTCTGGCTCACACTCTGGGCCGCGGAGCAGGGGGCATGGCAGCAACGTCGCAGCGCAGAGCTGTGCCCCGATCCGTGCGGTCAACACTCTGCACGCCCAGCAGTTCAGCACAGCAGCAGCAGGGCCATCTCGTGCGGTCGCCATCCGCCGCGCCGTCTGTTCGTCCTCCCCATCCGGCCATCCCCCGCCTCCCAAGCCCAAAACAAGCAGCCAAGCCAGTGCGGTCCTGTCCCGTGGTTTGACTGACCACGACGCGACCGACCCCATTTCAATCCTCCCCCTCGGCCGAAGCGGCCAGGCCAACCGGCAGCGAGCCAGCCACCACCAGCAGCACCCATGCTCGCCCGCCGCCGCGGGTGAGGCGAGCCGGGCTGGGCCCTCCCCAGAGACGCCGCCGCCGACATGGATCCGGCGTCCGAGGAGCTCGAGCGCCGCAGCCGCTACCTCAGCTCGCTCATCCGCCGCACCAAGCTCGGCGCCGCCCCGGCCCCGGCCCCGGTCCCCGCTCCCGCTCCTCTTCCCGAGCCGGAGCCCCAGGCGGCGGCGGCGTCGAACCCGGAGCCGGAGCCCGCCGTCGGGAAGCGCGGGGAGGTCAAGCCGGCTCTGGCGGTGGTGGAGGAGGAGGAGGAGAAGGAGAAGCGGGAGGTCAGAGGGGAGGGCGGCGACGGGAAGGGGAAAGAGGTCAAGGGGAAGGTGGTTGAGGGGGGTCTGAAGGAGGAGGAGGGCGGCGGCAGGAAGGTGGCGGTGCGGGTGCGGGCGGCCGACATGGCCCTGCCGCTGCAGCGCCGCGCCGTCCGGCTCGCCTACGAGGCCATCGCCGCCATGCCGCGCCTCGACAACAAGCGCCTCGCGCTCGCGCTCAAGAAGGTACGCCACCGCCCAAGCATCGACCGTAGTTAGTTAGTTTCTCTTGGGAAGGTTGGGCAATGGGTACCATACCATGGGTTTGTGGCGCCGTGGAGCGCACGGAGATCATTCATTGTGCACCTGGTACAGCGAATGCGGCCGTGCAGACACTGATGCCAAAGTAGATTTGGATTTGGATTTCGATTGGGGCAGGTGTTACTAATGTTGGGATTGTAGGAGCAGGAATGTAGCTACTCCCCCACATTGGCTACTCATAACTCATAAACAGACCTTGTTGGGTCATTGGAAGGGCTCTAAAATCAGAGATCCAGTTTTGACATTCACTTTGTTCGTTTCTGCTGAGATGAAATGGGATTCCTAGAGGTGCTTGTGTGAGAATGGCGCCATGGGTTCTTGTTTTAATGATTAATTAGATTTATAGGCAGACATGGAGTCAGATGCCTGATTCTGCTGCAAGCTTATTCACAGCCTAATCAGCTGGCTACCGTTGCGTCCCGCCATGTAAATCCTTCTTGTTGCATGCTATTTATCGCATGGCTTCCTTCTCTCGACTACAGTAGAGATGACCTAAAAGAAGAAAAAGGGAAGACTATGGTACAGGAAGCTAGTGGTGAAATTTCATGTTAGTAAAGATGCACGATTGTGACACAGCATCTATTTGAACAATTGAAAGGGACATGTTGAGGACGCTGACAATGTCGATATTTCTTTCAGTTAGAGATGTCCATTTGGTCCCAACTTTGATATTGTTACGTAGCGCCATGCACCACAAATGCAACTGTGACACCTGTATCTATGTAGGTATCCATATCTGTTTGTGTGGACCTGCTGCTTTCAGTATATATTAACTGTGGAGCTAACTGATAGGTTAGTTTTGCAATTGCGCGTGTTGAATGAATCTGGTTACCCCATGGCCCTAGAAATAATGTCTTGTGCATTTATGATGTTTGTCTTGCCACATAATCCTTTTGTCTTGTCTGCTCACTGTAACTAGTACATGTGTAAACAAGGAATTATCCACTAAGATGTTGGTCCAAGCATGCCTGATAGCCAGAGGTTGGGAGAGTTCTAGACTACTGTGCTAGCTAAAATGGATGTAAAAAATGGTATCCGATAAACAACGCTTGGCAAAACTTTGTATGTTTCGATCCATGTACAATTGTACACACACAAGACTAGCTTATCTTATGAATAGTCGGTGCATCTGGATAACTTGTTGGCATATTATGCTGCAGCTGTATCATGAAACAACCTTAGGGCCTTTAAGTCACCATTTTGTGGAATCATTAAGGACTCCTTTTATGAAACACTGCTCTTGTGGCCTTATTGGAGTGATGCTCTTATAAGAGGATGTGGAATCCCTAAAGGACAAATGCTGAAATCAGGGCACATTGGCAATTCCTGATAGTTCTAGTCACACCCGGCATCGTCAAATTTTCCCCTCTGAATGTTCTCGCTTAATATGATCAGGCACAAGAAAGACAAGAATAAGTGAGAATGTGCTAACTTGTTGTATCTGTGTATCTCTTTTATAATATGGCCTGATAATAATAGCCATTACTCTGACTATTAGTTTCATGTAACCTGTAAGCCAGCTGAATGAAGTAAATCTGGGTCCTATAACACCATCCATGTAGTCTGCACAGGATGATATGTTCCAGAACATTGGTTGTGCATATTAACTGATTTCTTAACCCAGGAATTTGGTATAAAATTACTTAGCAACTGTACAAAACGAATTTTTCATGATGTGTATAAATTATAACTGAATGTACTTCCATCTTGCAGGAATTTGACACAGCATATGGCCCTGCCTGGCATTGCATTGTTGGAACAAGCTTTGGTTCCTATGTGACTCACTCGTTGGGAGGTTTCTTGTACTTCTCAGTGGACAAGGCCTATATTCTTCTCTTCAGAACCGCGGTTGAGCCATTAGGCCATCCATGATGAGGGGCCATGAACCAGTCTACTAGCTAGTGTACTCTGTATTCGACATTTAACTGCAGAAGGTTTAAGGAGAGTAGAACAATCATCGCCCTCCATGCAAATATGTAGGAACCAATCTGTTGTAACCATCTTCATGTAATATGCACTAATCTGCCGTGTGAACCTTACCATTAGCTTTCGGGCTGTTAGTTGACTCAGTTCTTCGGTGCAAGGGAAATTTTCTTTTGCATCCTGTAATGTCCAGTAACCTTGTTCGCTTTGGAATCAGTATGATCTCTGAGCTTGTAACCTGTACCCGTGGTGGCGAACCTGATTCTGTCTACCGTTGTAGTAGATGCATCCAGTTAATATAGCTGTTCTGAATGATGCTCCCTTATCTGGTCTGCTACTTAAACATCTTTTAAGATTTAGAATGTTTGACATCACATGTTCAGAAACATATGGACTAATGGAGACTGAAGTTATTTTCCCAATTATTCTACATCTAGTCTGCTAAGAATCAAAGGCGTATATTTACATCTGATCTGCATTGGCATCATGGTCCATGGCACCGATGGGGGGAAATTATACGAATGTTTTTCATTCAGTTTGTTCAGTCAATACATATAGTGCATTTCCTAGCTATCACTATTACATCTAAAATTGATGCTGTCGCTGTCTATTAACTAACTGAGGCGATACAACAGTACCACATGCTAAAATCAATAGCAGCAGGGATCGATCGGTCTCTCCAGGTAGCAAAAATAAAGGATTGGGAATCGGCTCGAGATCATCCAAATTCCAAAATAGCCTAGAATACCGCAGCCATTGGCACCATTTGGCCCAAAACCACCGATGCGGCCACGCGCCAGACGCTCCAGAACTCGCTGCTCCTCGGCGCCTCGCCGTGCTGGTGGTGATGCGTCCCGGCGGGCGGCGGCGGCGCTTCCACGACTGCATTGCGTGCATCCGCCACCACACGCACGAGCATTCAAGCGTCAGACGCCATGGATCGCTGCACCCCCGCACCCGCAGGTGATGATCGGGGCGGCTAATAAACGCAACGGCGGCGGCCGTGCTACGGAGAACTGACCTGGCTCGTAGGCGGCGGTGGCCCCGGCGCGGCACCCGACGGGGAGGCCGCAGCGGGCCGGGAGCCGGAACATCTGGTCCCGGGTGACGTTGAAGGTGCTGAGCAGCACCGGGTCGGCGAAGAGGCGGCAGAGGCACGGCATCTCCGCCGCCGCGGCGTTGTGCATGGCGGTGCAGCACGTCTGCTAGGGGTGCTTGGCCGTCTTGAGGTACGCCGTGCAGGGGAGCAGCTCCTCCAGGCACGGGGGCAGCGGGTGCGCCGCGGGCAGGTCGTCCGGGGCGCCCGCCGAGCCCGGGGCGCCGCCGGCCGTGGCGGCCAGCCGGGAGGAGGCGGCGGTGCCGGCGGCGAGGAGGAGGAGGTGGTGGACGAGGAGCGCGGCGAGGCGCGCGCACCGACGCATCGTCGACGTCGCTGGCGCAGGACGATCGCGGACGGCCACGGACGGTGCGTGAGTGGCGATGCGAGGTTCAGGGAGCTGGAGATCTGCCGGGCCCCGCCAGTTTGACTTGTCAAACCCTTGCCTGCGCGCGCGGACGGGCGACCACGACGTCACTTCGGGCAAAGACACGGTGATTTTGCCCAGTTTACCAGGATCACAATCACATAGCCAAAGGCAGATAAGTCGGGTAAACAAGGGCGCCTGTTCAGAAAAGGAACGAATCGGACTAGTCCGTCCGTACACTCGATGCAGCGACTCGGGGTCTCGGACTCGGCGGGGATGCCCGTCCTGTCCTAGCGCTTCCCCGATGAAGAAGACGACCAAGGCCGCGAACCGGCTGGTGGTGGAGGAGGCCGCCATGGACGACGTCTCCGTGTGCCCGCTCCACCCGGCCACCATGGACCGGCTCTCCATCTACCAGGGCGACGTCGTCCTGCTGAAGGGCAACCGCTGCCGCGACACCGTCTGCCTCGCGCTGCCCGACGAGGAGTGCCCGGAGCACGCGCTGCGGATCGGCCGGGCCACCCGCTCCAACCTCCAGGTGCGCCTGGCCGACGTCGTGTTCCGTGCACGCGTGCCACGACGCCCAGTACGGCGCGCGCGTGCGCGTCCTCCCCGTCGGCGACACCGTCGAGGGCCTCGCGGGGGACCTCGTCGAGGCGTACCTCAAGCCCCACTTCCTCGACGCCTACCGCCAGCCCCACTCCCAACAGCCATCCAGCATCACAAGCAGATGGCAGAAAAACTACTTCAGTTCAAGAGCATCATGCATGCAAATTGACGGAAACACATCAAAATCAACAATATAAAAAGATGAACATGGAGACAAGCAACAGGACGACTCAACCTACAAATGCAAAGTAACACCAATGATTCAAATAAATAAAGGCTCCCTCAACCAAGTGTAGCTTGACACCACCTGCCAAGCAGCAAGGTACTTGCAAGCCTTTCTAGCACAGCACAAATGGGAGTCACCAATTTCCAGCTACCACAAGCAGCAATACAACCTATATGGACGAAACCAGAACCCAGAGCACATGACAGATTCACTAAGAGACCGAACACTGAAATGTAGTTTCTGGGAACATGGATCATCTTTACTGCCCATCTCCAGACTCGCCCTTGGGAGCCTCCTTGATTTCTTCGGCGGCATCCTCCTAGAGCCAAGCAAACGGAATTTGAATATATAGAATGACGCCAGAAAAAAAAATAGGATGTGAGTGGAAATATGCTAGGACGAAGGAGATACCGAAATGTCTGAAGTCCACAGGGTCAAGTTATCACGCAGAAGCTGCATGATCAGAGTGCTGTCCTTGTAGGATTCCTCGCTCAGGGTATCCAGCTCTGAGATGGCCTCATCAAAAGCCTAGCACAATTAAAGCAGAATGAGCAACCACGAATATTTAGGACTGGTATAAAGCTCTACTACATTGGAAAAGGACAGCTGCTGAGCTCTCAAAAGGACCAAGGGGGTAAAAAAAAAAAAGAGGGTGCACTACTCAATGGTTAGCTGGATCAAGAAAATTAACTCAACAGAAGAATGCATGGTACTAATCCTAAGATTGCAGAATTTTAGAAATTGGTGGTTAGAAATGTTATTTAGTTTATCATGATGCCCTATCACCTATCTTCATCGCTAGCTCAGATCCACAAACCATTAGTTGCTCACATATAAACAATATTTCATAAGCTTTAATCAAAACTAGTGCAATGCATCAGTCCATACTTTCATAAGGATTGCAATCCTTAGGAAAGTATCATCAGGCTCATAACTCCACATAGCTCGCATTCAGTCCATACTTTCATAAGGATTGCAAGGAATAGCAGTACACAGTTATGTAGTGGATCCAGAAATCAAACCTGCTTAGCAAGACTGCAAGCACGGTCAGGAGAGTTGAGGATCTCATAATAAAATACTGAGAAGTTGAGCGCCAGCCCAAGCCTAATAGGATGAGTGGGGGCCAACTCTGCCAGGGCAATATCCTGAAAGATTTAGCAGAAAAAAGAATTAGCAACACAATACAATGAATGATAAATTGGACATATGAAAAACATTATGCCCCAGCCAACAAAATTTAATTTTAGGACTGCAATGCAGGAGAAGAAAATAACCTGAGCAGCTTTGTATGCCACCATGGTGTTCTCAGCTGCATCCTTCCTCTCAGATCCAGTTTTAAACTCCGCAAGGTACCTGTTACACATAGATTCAACCAAAATGATACAGCAATCCAGCAACCTAGGATTTACAGAAAATTGAAATGCCAATAGCACTATTGTTATACCTGTAGTAGTCACCCTTCATCTTGAGGTAGAAGACCTTGGATTCTGGAGCCGTGGATGAGGGGACAAGGTGGGAATCAAGGAGCTTGAGAATTCCATCACATATCTTGGTGAGTTCAACTTCTATCTTGCTACGGTAGTCCTTGATAAGAGTGACACGGTCCTCATTGCCACGTCCCTCTTCCTTCTGCTCAATGGAGGATATGATGCGCCATGAGGCACGTCGGGCTCCAATGACATTCTTGTAAGCAACTGACAGAAGGTTGCGCTCCTCCACAGTAAGCTCCTCAGAATCAACTGCCTTAGCCACCTTCTCCATGAACTCAACCATCTCTTCATACCTCTCAGCCTGCTCTGCAAGCTTAGCCATGTAAACGTTTTCCTCACGGGAAAGCTCAGCAGGCAGCGACATCTTCACTGTTTATGGCTTCTAACAGTCCACCAAAGGTCAAACTGGAGGATTTAAGGAGAAAACTTTGGTGAGTTAAATACTAATTATCACACCAAAAAGAAACAACAGTGAAGCAATTTGTAAACTTTATATCTTACAAAAATCACAGATTTTACCTAAAAAGGATAAAATATCAGAAATGAAGATCAAAATTTTGAACACGCAAATTGAGAGAAAAAAATAAATCGACTTAAGAAACAGATTGATCCATCTGAAATTAACTGCATGAGTCCACACACAACTGTAAAGCATCACGTTGGCTTAATAAACCTAACAGTAGGATTAAAAAAACAGTACTGAACTGAACTTTAGTAGCAGAAATAAACACATCAGCTATTCCCCAAATTATAAAGTTATTATGCTTAAACGTACCCTCTCCACCTAAGCATGCCCTCTGACCCATGGTGATTTGACAAGTACATGGCACGACAGCACAAAGAAGACGATGCCTGCTGCTCTCTTGGCATATATATCTCAAGGAAACTTTACAGATTAACTGATCTTGTGTCATTTAGCAGGTACATCACATAGACTAGGTAGCTATCCAAGGAACTACTGCAACACCCTTCACCCTCATCTCATGCAGCTTATCTGCCTCCCCAGCAGTACATAAACACCTGTCTACATAGTCTTTTTCATCCACCAATCAAGGGATACTATCACAATCTAACTGCCACAAATGTAGTAAAGAACCATGATCTGGCCAACTGATATTGCATAAGCAGCTTGTGGTGATGCTGCTTCGGAAGTAGGCACACTAAATTTCACAAACTTCATCACCCACACTGACCACCTCCATTATTATCTCTATCATTACCCTTGTCCTTCTTAGGAGGAGGACAATTAGGCATCTTCAGAAAGAACGAGGTCGAGAGCAGGGACAGTGAGACTTGGACCTGATCCCAGCCCAGCCTCACTGGCACCTGCCCCCTCCGTTGCTCAGGTGGTGCACCTGCAGCACGCCGCTGGACTGGACGGATGTAGAGCTCGTACAGGCGGCGAAAGCCGCCGAACGAGAGCACGACCATGCGAAGCATCTGCTCAGAGAACCCAAGGTTTGCCCACTCCCGCACGCACGCCGCCTCCCACAGCCGCTCGTCCCGCGCCAGCTGCCGCCAGCCCCGGCTCACGCATCCCGCGGTCGCCAGCGTCCGCGCCTCCGCTCGCATCAGCACCTCAAACACCAGGTCCTCCCCGAGATCCGGCACCCTCGCCTCCTCGCCCCCTTCCCCTGCATCAGCGCCCGGCGGCAGCTGCTCGCCCTCTCTTGCATCCGGCGCCGACTGCTCCCGCTGCGTCGGCGGCGGTGGAGCCTGCACGGACGCGGACGCGGACGAGGACGAGCACTCCCCCGCCCCGCTCGAGCTGGAGGACCGCTCCTCCGTCCGCTGCTTCTTACTCGGCTCGCCCGAGCCGCCACCCCCCGTGGCAGTGGCGGCCGGTGTCCGGTGGTCTTCGTCCCCGCCCGACGAATCCGAGCGGCACTTCATGGTTGGAGAAAATCTAGGGAGCCTAGACCCCTTGCTCGTGGATCAGCCGCTGATTGCGAGGCGGAGCGGATGAACCTGCGGGAAGCAGGGCAGTTTATCTATCTACACTGGGAATGATTCGAGCTCGACGGCATCAGCACTAGAAACACCACCGATTCCCCCAAACTCCGACCAGAAACCAGCGCAGATTCAGCCGGTTAAGCTCGAGCAAGCTCAAAACAACCAGATCTGGCTCGATCCCGCTACGAATGCGCCGAATCTAGGGTTCGATTGAGAAATTCGAGAGGAGCGGCAGAGGAATTTGAGGGGGGATGTAGTAGTTTTACCTCGCCGCCGCTGCTGGTTTCCCCTTTTCGAATCAAGGGGAGGAAATGCTTCTTCTCACTTTCAGCTT
The DNA here is from genome assembly GCA_032594955.1 of Panicum miliaceum. Classification (NCBI taxonomy): domain Eukaryota; kingdom Viridiplantae; phylum Streptophyta; class Magnoliopsida; order Poales; family Poaceae; genus Panicum; species Panicum miliaceum. The sequence goes on from CM064061.1 coordinate 12,784,124, forward strand.
TCTGTTCCCAGCTCTCACCGCGGGCGGTATAAGAAGGCGGCCTCCCTCCAATGGAACGTCGACACGCGTTCCTACCACGCGACAGGCCGCGGGCCCGAGCATCCTGGTCCCACGATGTCATTGGGGGCTGGGTGAATGATTAGGAGTGAGCTTGGCTTTGCGACAGCGGTGGGCCCTGCCAACGTAACGGCTTGGCTTTGTGTTTTTGAAAGAACGGGAATTTTGGGTATGTCTAGATGCCGTAAATTTTTGACCAAATTCACCGTAGCAATTTTCAATTAAAGTCAGAAGAACTAAATATGATCTAATTATAAAACTAATTATACGGATGGACAGGAAATCGCGATATAAATCTATTAAGCCTAATTAATCCGTCATTAGAGGTTGTTTAATATTATTTAATCATAGTCCAAATAGGCTTAAAAATCCGTCTCGTAATTACACCCGGGTTATGGAATGAGTTTTGTCAGTTATCCACCTTTTTTTAGCATCTCGCTGTCGACAGGAATGTCGCCTACCACTGAAAGCACAAGGTCGTTAAATCCTAGAAAATTTACTCCCCACAAGAAGTTAAACTCAGAATCTCAGGTGCTACTACTAATTAGTGGACTTCAGGTGCTACTACTAGCTAGTGGTCAAACGTTCGAACTTACCAAACGCTGAAAAAAATTTAGGATCTAAACACACTGTTTCACAATAGGCTCGGTGATCAATTGATCAGGTATAAAATACCATGTGGCTGGCTAGCTGGTTGAAGGATATCACTCAGGCCTGGTATCACTAGGCATCTTAGCACACACCCTACCGAGAGTAAAATACCAGATGGGGAGCAGAGGGACAAGGTATCACAATGAAAACTCGAAAAAGGCAATGATAGTGGTATGGCGCCCATGGGGCCGTGGCCATGTGTCATATGGGACCTGTCAGTAGTTGCAAGGTATAAAAAATCATCATCTTTTTTTGCAACCACGCTACCAGAGCGATCATGCATGTTGAGAGCTGAGAACCCATATTGGTCACGAAAGAAATGATAGTTTGAAGGCCCAAAGAGAAATGAGAAATGACAATTTCGTAGGCCCAGATAGATCAATTTTCTTTTGAGTAAATTACACCCATGATACGACAAGTTGTAACGTTGTAACACTTTAGTCCGTCAAGTTGTAAAACGTGCAATCACATGCTACAACTAGTATGTTGCGTGCATCTACGGTTTCGGATACGCCACGTCATCGTATTTTGCCAAGGTGGCCCTATGACGTGGATTAGTGGATGGTTTAACCGTGACCTGTTTCGATTGATAATCGATTTAATACAAATAACACCCTAGGCTACGGTTAATTTGAGTCTGTAATCTTTAAATATGTAGAGCGCTCACGGTCTCTCTCCTCCTATGCTTGTTTTTTTTATCTCTATCGTTTGTCATTTAGCACACAACAATTCCCTACCTCTCAAAGCTTTTCTGACTCCCCTACGGCCCTGCCTGCTCACATCCTGCACAGCAGAGAGCCACTGTGAGAGCTGGTTGAACGCCAACGAGTCCAAAAATGGAACCGCAGCACCTCCCTCTCCGGAATCTCGTGTGTTGCCTGACCTCCGTTGACCGTGCGCCGATGAGTTGGCCGCCCTGATTTGCTGGCCACTACTCCCCCATCCCGGTAGATGTGGACAGATCCTGCCCCGACGCCCGCCCAGGCTGCCGGCACCGGCGAGGCCTCCTCAGACGCTTACCTGGTGGACTTCACCGAGGCCGCTTCAACGAAGCCCGCTGCCCGGGTGACATCCTGCGAGTCCACGGGCCGATGCCGGGTTCGGCCTCGCCGACGCCGATTTGAGCCGCTAGATCTATGGAAGCTGCAGCCTCCCTTTCAAAGATGCTCGTCACTCATGTGGTGAGAACTACTGGCTTGATTGTGATTTCACTTCCTTCCCTCCCCATTCGTTGTAGTTTCTTCGTAATTTGCTTTGCCTGCTCTCTGTTTTTCCTACCAAATTTCTGTTGAATCCATTATGGTTAGTTTTCGATTTTCTATTGCATTGCTAAATTACTTTATTGTACCCATTATAGTCAGCTTATGTGTGTGTGTGTGTATCCTCTGTTGCTTTATTTGAGGCCTTACCTAATCGTTTTCATCGTGGCGTAAAAGACAGAAGCGGCAGCGGCGTGGTGGGTGCTGAGCTATTGCACAGAACCTGGCGCCCGCTTCCCCTCTGGCGACCATGATGGAACCACAACGACGTGTGCTAGGTGGCCTCCTTCCTGAGTATGGTTAGTCTTTGTTCCCTGCTTTAGATCCTTGCAGATAGTGATTCTGGCTTGGTGTTGATAGATTGGAAAGGAGACAAGCTTGATTTCTAAGGATGATTATGAGATTAGTTTACATCGTGTAGATATAATTTGAGTCAATTTTATGTTATGTTAGGGTTCCGAATCATGGTGTGCATATGATCTGTTAGAAATATGAGTCCAACAATTTATTCTGACTTTCTATGTGCCGTGTCTTGTTGTGCATAGATTCATGTGATGAGTTTTTCAGCGTGGAGATACATCACTCATGATTCTTTTGTGGAATTGGGAACAACATGACATACCTAAATGAGAAGGTTGATTGGTTTGATTACTGCAGCAATGATACTTGGTCTCTTCTGTATGTGGAGGATATTTAGAAGCAGTTGGAGATTGTTTTTGCTGGATATGTGAGGGTCTACTGGTGTTTGCCAAACAAGTCACTTGCAGAAGGATTGCAGCCTCTCAATTGTGATGTTCATATTGTGGTGATGAATAATGTCAGCAAGTCTGAGAAGAACATATTGTTGTATGTTGATCATCATAGTTTTTTGGAGTCACAACGTAAGAAAATTGCGGATGGTGTCTTGGTTGAAGGACACAAAGAGATACATGAACGACAGGGAACAAGCAATGGTCCTAGCAATGATGAAGAGGATAAAGAAAAATATTACCTTTCAGATGACTCTGATGGACCATATGTAGAATTTGTGGACTCAGACTATGCAATAGATGCAGACGATGACGACCTTTATGACCACAACATTGATGATCAGGTTGAATAAGAAATACTTGAGAACAATGGAAAAGAGGTCATATATGTACTAGATGATGAAGATGACAGTGGCACCCTTGAACATGAAGACCTGAATCTACCAATTGCTGATGATGAGGAGAGCATAAATTTTGGTTTCAAAACTTTTAGAGCAAATATTGACATGCAAAATCCAACTTTTAGAGTTGGAATGGTGTTCTGTGATGTGAAAGAACTTAGAAAGGCTGTTGACGCCTATAGCATCAAGAATAGACGCCCTATACAGAAGATAAGGAATGAGAAGAAGAAGCTTGAAGCATTATGTGTGGATGATTGTTCTTGGAAGCTAAAGGCAGGATTTGATAGCAAGAGTCAAAGCATGCTTGTGAAGGAATATGTGGATAAGCACACTTGCAACAAAGTATGGGATCTGAAATCTTTTGTTGCACCATTTCTTGCCAAAAAATACTTGAAACACTTTAGAGATGATGAGAAGTTAAGCATTGCATCATTTAGGAAGCTTGTCCAAAGGGAGTTCAAACTAAATATTTCAAGGTGCAAGTTAAGTAGGGCAAGAAGCACAGCTCTGAAAGTGGTTCATGGTGAAGTGTTAGAGCAGTACAACTTGTTGTGGGACTATGGATAGGAAATTAGAACTTCTAATCCAGGGAGCACATTTTGGCTAAGTCTAAAAAATATTCTCCATCCAACCCTACCACCATCAAGGACACTACAACATTTCAACACTTTGTACTACTCCCTAGATGCCTGCAAGAGAGGTTTCTTGCAAGGGTGCAGACCCATTATTTGTGTTGATGCTTGTCATATCAAAACAAAATATGGAGGTCAACTGTTCACTGTTGTTGGAATAGATGGCAATGACTCCATATATCCTATAGCTTGGGCAGTTTGTGAAGTTGAGTCCACCAGCACATGGAAATGGTTCTTGAACACATTCAAGAATGATCTCAATATTCTGAACATTGGGCCATACAGTATTATGAGTGACAAGCAAAAGGTCAGTTCTAATGGTTTCAGTCTTTTCAATTCAGTTGTTGCTATTCTTCTTCTCTAATTGTTACTTGTGTAATTATTGTACTTGTGTAATTATTGTAGGGCCTTATCAATGCAGTGACTGCTATATTCCCTGATGCTGAGCATAGATTCTGCGTGCGCCAGATGTATCAGAACTTCCATGCTCTGCACAAGGGTGAGACCTTGAAAAATGATGTGTGGGCGATTGCTCGGTCAAGCAACATTCCTCGATGGGAGAAGAACATGGCCCAATTAAAGAAGGATAGTGTGGAAGCATATGAATGGATAAAAGAGCTCCCTCCCAACACTTGGGTAAGGGCATTTTTCAGTGAATTTCCAAAATGTGACATGCTATTGAACAATAACTGTGAAGTGTTCAACAAGTAAGTTTTTACTACCTTGTACAATATCTTATCTTATTTGTGTTGATAACTCTTAATAAATATATTTTTTTATGATGTAACAGATACATATTGGATGCTAGGGATATGCCCATTCTCACAATGTTTGAGAAAATAAGATGCCAGCTCATGAACAGGTTCTACACAAAGAAAAAGGAGGCTGTTGAGAAGTGGAAAGGTACAATCTGTCCAAAAGTAAGGAAGAAGGTAGAGAGGCATGTTGATTATTTAGGTTGTGTTGATGTTAACCCTTCTGGTGGAGGAATCTTTGCAGTGAAAGTTAGGGAAGAAACACATGTGGTTGATATTAATATATCAAGATGTGACTGCAGGAGATGGCAGCTGACTGGTATCCCATGCTCACATGCCATAGCTTGTTTTAGATTAGATAATATTATACCAGAAGGTTGAGTGCATGGATGCTATTCTATTGCCACTTACCTGAAAGCTTATGGACACACTATCATGCCAATAAGAGGCAAGGAGCACTGGGACAAGATGAATGGTGTTGAAGTGCACCCTCCAATGTATGAGAAGAAGGTTGGGAGACCAAAAAGACAAGAAAGAAGGCACCGGTTGAGCTTGAGGGAGGGACCAAGATAACCAAGCATGGAGTAACTATACATTGCAACATTTGCAAGTCTGCTAACCACAACAAGAAGGGACACTACAAATATGCAAAACAGAATCAAGGTGTCGAAGGAGCAACTATGGAGGCTGCAAATGGTGCTACTGAGGAAGAAGCTGATGATCCAACGGTCCTTCAAGTATAATGCCTATTGCCAATTTTGTTTGTCTTGTGATTGATATATAGGAGTCTTTCTGGCATTGCAGAACATAATACCGACAAGTGTGAACTCATCAAATGATCCAACTCAGACAGGTGGGAGCATGGTCTTCAATTTGTTGAACGAGGCTAGTAACTTTCACACTAACTCAAAAAAAAATCAGCTCACAAATGAATGGCAATCCGTGACTTGTTTCTCTATACTACATGATCCACTACAAGCAAACAGTAGGCAGCCACCTGGTCCACTACCAGATTTGTTTTTTGTTGAACAAGAGAGGGATGCAATGGGTCCTCCAAGAATTACCACTGCAATGATAAGAGGCGGACTAAGGAAGACGAGAGTGACCAGAGATGGCACAAGAGCTACAACAGATGGCGCAAGTGGTACAAGGGCTAGGGGCACAACACGACGTGGTCGATCAAGGGATATAGTGGACAACACATATGGTAGGGCTAACAAAACTAGAGGACGTTGTCGAAAAAGGACTACAAGAGATTATGATAGTACAAGAGAACCAGTTGCCGAGTAGGTTCACATGAGAACCGGCTATCCTGAGTTAGCGAAACATTCATGAATAAGTACATGTTTATTATGTGAGTAATGGTCTAGACATGAGCTCGTAGTTATTACTATCGCTAAAGTTGTGTAACTTCTATTTTTTAGGAATTACTCAACTTTGTTAAAGTTTTTTATGCAGTCCAGGGTTATGAATTTTTCAAATTATTCCTCTCCAATTCGGTACTGCATAATTCTTGTTTTATTTCATTTGCTTAAAAGCAATTGCTATTGCACGCATAATTATTTTGTACTAGGTGAAACTCACCCTCCGTACCTACCTAAGCTCACCGTCCTATGGCTCTAGTCTAAGAAGATCAAAGAATACAGACTCAAATTAACGGTAGCCTAGGGTGTTATTTGTATTAAATCTATTGTCAATCGAAACTGGTCACGATTAAACCATCCACTAATCCACGTCATAGGGCCACCTTGGCGAAATATGATGACGTGGCGTATCCGAGACTGTAGATGCACGCAATATACTAGTTGTAGTATGTGGTTGCATATTTTACAACTTGACAGACTAAAGTGATACAACGTTACAACTTGTTGTATCATGGGTGTAATTTACTCTTTTCTTTTTCAGATGGAAGGGACTTCCACTGGTAGCAAGAACCGAAACCAAGTTAGGTACATATCCATGCCAGTAGCAAGGAACTAGAAGACGATATACTAGCTCCATAACCTGCTAAAGAGCTGTCTACTGAATTATTACTCCAACTTCTGGCAGATCATAGTCATTCGATTTCACGAAAGGCGCGGCTGGAAGTCATAAACTTGTTAGGTGTAGCAAGAAGAGGAGATTCCAGCGCACCACACTTTTCTAATCCCATCCATTCGATTCTCATAAACAAATTCCACCCGTTTGAGGAGGGCAGGGCACTTGCCTTCACGAGATGATTTTTTTAATATTTTAATCTTTTTAATTTAATATTTTAACAATAATCTGCGTCAATCTAAATTTTCAAGAAGTAGCCTTTTAGTCACGCCACAGCTCGTGGCGCGACTCCCTGAAGGCTCGCGCCACATGCTTTGGCGCGACCAACATGCCGCGCTGGCACTCGCGCGCCCGCTTTGCTGACCTGGTAAGGTTGAGTCGCGCCATATGCTTTGGCGCGACCCTTCACGACTCAAGTTAATACAGGTTCGGCCTCTTCTTCCTCCTCCTCCCCTTCTTTTTTCATCCAATCTCCACCTGACCCGATCTCTATGGCTCCGCCCCTCCCCCTCCCCAAGTTCCTCATTTTTCTTTTTTCTTTTTATGCCCCTTGTTACACAAAATATCTGGTGATTTTTAATTATTGGATTCTTTTCCAACTCGTTGCGCTAGATGTCATGGTGCGACTCTTCACTATGTCGCGCCGAGTATATCTTGGCGTGAATCCTTCAGCAGTCATCACTAAATTTGATTGTTTATTTTCGCCGTGCAATGTGTGACCAAACATCATAAATCATGAGATGACATGACTAATCTATGACAAAATAATCCATCATGTGCATCTCTAGCGTCACTCTTATACAAGTACACATTTGTAATACCATGTATTATTAGGGTTATTAATTAAGTTATAATAATGACAATATTAGCCTAATAGTGGCTATAATAAGTTCATTTGGATTACCATATTTTCTTAGAAAAATAAAAAAATGCATATATGAGTGTCACATGCTAGGAGAAGTTCCTAGCTGATTTTGGTTTAAATATTTGAAGAGCACACCTATCGTGAGGCATCGTTAGCAAGGAAGTACCCTTCTCCATATATAAGTGCATATATATAAGTCATTATTGATTTGTTTGCATTTCGTTAGAGCAAGATAGGGGTCTTCTTAGCTTGATGCAAACTAAACTAGCATCGTAGGGGGCCAATGTGACGTGGAGGCCTTAGTTGAATATTTATCTTCTCGGTTATATGTATGAATGCACATGGACTAGCAGTATCATCGAGTAGTTCGGAGGGCTCAAGCCCTTCCAGTTCACGAATCTGCCCTGTGCAGTAGTCGTAATGCTCAAACCCAGATGACTGACTGCAGAGGAGTCGGGCTCGTCATTTGAATCCGAGTAGGCGACGAAAACGGGAGCCTCCCAACTAGCGGTGGCATCCTCGTATCCGAGTTTGAGTAGGAGATCTAAATCCGCTTCCAAGTCGGAGAGGGACTTAGATCGAAGGGCCTCCCCGTATGTGAAAACAGTGTTGCGTAGTCTGAAGCAGAATCGGGTACGCTCTTCCCTAGATCGGATCGGATCCAATCTGGAGAGTCGTGTTGGGACACGAGTCGAAAACGCATCAGGGACAGAATTCTCCTCGATCTCTGAGGTGAGATACGACTGCATCTCATCGAGATTGTCGATGAACTCTTCGAGTCCGCTCGATCAGCTTGATGCTTGGGGCTCCATGGTGCTGGCCACGTGGCTGTCAAATCCGCCTGAGCCGTTGGCGACGCGGATCCAGGAGTTGAAGATGAAAGTTGTGCCCTTGTCAAGCACGACGCTGGCGTTTGTCGGGTAGTTTTCTTATGTTCGACCAGTTCTAGTCTTATATGACTAGTTACAATGAGAATAAGGTATGGCCCATGCGCCATCCCCTACTACAAGAATATATACACCAAGTGTGCAATCTCGCTACCCCAGATCTGACACTAACATGGTAGCTAAGGCCTTTTATATAAACTAACTGCAGATAACTTATACATACATAGTATTTTTTTAAGTAAGGTTGAAACTTGATGGTAGTACCAATCCTACCCGATTCGTACTCAATCCCCTATTTCAAGTTAAACCCTACCTAAACCCCAACAAACTCAAATCTTAGAAAATTCACGAAATGGAAAAAAAATCAAACGGTTAGAATGGAGGAGTTACCTTTAAGGATCAATTTTCCTTCGCTTCCCGTTCGAATCGGGTGGAGGATGGAGTGGATCTAGATGGGAAGGGGAGGGACGGAGCCAAATGGTGGTTGGGTCAGGTGCAGAGAGGATGAAAAAAGAAAGGGAGGAGAAAGAAGAGGCCGGTCGGGTGGGCCTGTATTAAGTTGAGTCGTGCCACGCCGCATGGCGCGATCCTTGAACGGTCGCGCCAAAGCATGTGGCGCGACAGCGGACGCGCGTACGCCAACGTGGACGCGCGCGTGACAGCGTGGCAGGTTGGTCGCGCTAAAGCATGTGGCACGACATGAGCTGTGGCGTGACCAAAATGACTACTTCTTAAGAATTAAAATTTAGATTATTATTAAAATATTAGATTAAAAATTTTAAAATATAAAAAAATGTGTCACGAGACTGGACCAGAAGTGCGGTACCCAACGGCTCTCTCGTGTACAGCCGTGCAGGTGAACCGGAAGGAAACGCCCACAGTTGCGTCGCCGCTGCCCGCTGGAACGCTGGATCCAGCCCGGCAGATCGTCGCCAAACCAAACGCTCGGCATTTCCAACCCGGCCTCAGCTGGCCGGAGCAGAAAGCACCAAGCACAAACAGCAATTCTCGCGTCCAGTCCGAGTGGCTCCCGGCCTTCTAGAACACCCCGCCCTCCCACCATCCGGGGCGGAAGAGCCGCGCCGGAGGCCGGACGCCGGCCGCCGGTCGCGGTCCGCTCCAGCACGAAAACCCCAAGCCTCCCCCCACTCGTCGCGACGCCCCCCGCCCAAACCCCCGCTACCAACCCCGCTCGCTCGGCGGTCGCGGACGACCCGAACCGCTTCCCCCCTTCCCCAGAAATTCCGCGCGACGTCGCCATCAGTCACCCGGCAGTTCGCTCGCGCGAGTCGTCGCCGACCCGATGACCGAAACGGTTACTCCCCTACTCCCAGCACCGCCGCCGCGCCGCCGAGGCCGAGCAGTTAGCCAGTCCGCGTGACGCGCCAATCGCTCTCTCTGCCCCGCTAATCCCCATTTCTGTGTGCCGGCGTGACCCCTCTGCAATCGCCGATCGCGCGCCATGTCCTCTTCCTCCACCTCCTCCTCCTGCGACGCGAGCGGCAACCCTAGCCCCCCGGCGGCGGCGGGGGTGGCGGGGGCCGCGCCGGCGGGCGCGGCCAGTGCGGCGGCGGCGTGGCCGAGGCGGCAGTGCCGGGACGTGTTCTGGCTGGTGGTCTTCCTCCTCCACCTGCTCGTCTTCGGCGCCGCGCTCGCGCTCTTCGGCCTCAACCGCTTCCGCCAGGCTGACCGCTTCAACATCGGCCGCTACGCCAACCTCACCGCGGAGCCCTGGGGCACCCCCGCGGGCTCCCCGGACCCCGCGCCCGCGCCGCCGCCGCCCTCGGTCTACCGCTCCGAGGACCCCTCCGTGCCGGCGTCCGAGCTCACGGAGACGTACTGGAAGTTCTACGGCGCCGCGGGGGGCGTGGGGGCGGCCCTCGCGTGGGCGTGGCTAGCGGCGGCGGCATGGAGGAAGGACGGCGGCAAGGTGGTCATGCGGACCGCCGTCCACAGCCTCACGGCGTACCTCGCTGTCGTCAGCGTCCTGTGCTTCTGGGGGAAGCACTTCTTCTGGGGCGTCGCCTTGGCCGTCGGCGCCGTCCTGCACTTCCTCTACGTCATGTCTGTGCTCGATAGGTACAGCTCACACACCCTCACAATAACCTCTACGTTCTGAATTCGTCAGTAAAATTAACTGTATATTCGGTCCGGTTTGTGGCGAACTTGGACTCTAGTGTATGAGGGTGTGATGCAGACACCGAGAAGGCAAGTGAATTTCTGCCAATAACATGCAAATTTGAAGAAGCAACTCCTCACCCTTTCAATTGCAAATCTGAACAAAGGCACCATAGTTGTACTGACCCTGTTAGGAGGTTGATTCGTCTCGCTATCAAAGCCCCTTTCCAGCAGTTGTCTGCACGTGCTGGCATACCTGCACGGCTGCATCCGTGTGCCCATAGCACCAATCTTCATTGCTTTCTTCATTGATATATTCTGTTGGTTTGCTTGATTTGAGTGGGCAAAGGAACACTTGTAGCATAGATTTGTGCAACATTACTTGCTAGGATTACATCTTCCAAATCAGTGGGAATGATGGTAGTTAAATGGGTAATGGAAGAGTGTGTGTGGAACAATGTTCGAAAACTGGTACTATTTGTTTGACCACTCAGCCAATAGCCACTATTATACTTACTGGGATCACAGATATAAGCTCATATGAGTTTGGCCTATGTGAAACCTTTTGAACGTTAACCATAAATATCTAAAATCTTATATAGACTGGCAGCACAAGATTAACATTACAAGATGCATTATGGAAACTACTTTTATGGTATATAACTATTTTTGTTTAAGATAATATATTTTAAGCGATATTGGTACTCATAATAAGAAACTTGTATTTTGTGATCAGAGGAAGCATGCCATGAGCATCCTGATCATGTGGCCTATAAGAAACATGTTATCACTTTTCAGTAGGGGTATGTTCCTTGAGCTGTCTAGTAGACCTCTTATAAAAACTATATGGGATGGTTGTAGACAGCCATGATATCTAGTCCTGAAACCTTAAGAACTGATTTGCTTTAACAAGAAATGGATAATGCTGCTGTTGGATTTCCAGTTAAACCATGTTATGTCTGGCAGGTTTTCACCAACGGGCCCATGTGCATGAGGCACGGCTGTGACAGGCAATTGCAGCAGTGTCAATAGCTCATAGGATTGAAGTATACTACCTTCATCCAACTAAGCATATTATCCTTTAGTTCATTTCCCTGCTATCTTGAATCATTTCATCGGTGTCCTTAGTTATGTCTGTTGGGTCCACCTGTATATAAGGCGCCAAGAGTCTTTGCTTTGGATCCAATAAAGAGTCAAGGAGTTTTGTCCCTCTCCCTCTTTTTGCACCAGTGGCACCTCCACCTGAACCACACCACAATTCCTGGCTGTTGAGGACCATGGCTAAAAACCTCCCAACCACATCTGTCATACATGTTCTCTTCCAGGGCTCATGACAAAACATGCATATATCTGGAGCAGAATTTACTCCCTTTATCTTGTTTGTCTACGCTTGTGTGGCCTCTATGTTGTCCCAAAGGTATGCTGCGCAATAAGCCAGTAATGTTGCCTCTTGGATTTATAATAAATTGGAGCCTCAGATCATTTATTCTGGAACTTTTAGATTTCAATTATGTGCTGAAATAGAAACTGTACCTTTTCTGTACATGGCAATACATCTGTTGAAGCATTGCACACTTATTATTTTGCATTGAAGTTACTGGGTTGATTTTTGCTAGGTTTCCCTTCACAATGCTAGTACTTCAGAAGGCAGTAAGGATGGTATGGGAACTTCCTGATGTGATGAGAATTGCTTATGCATTTGTGCTAGTCATGCTCTGTTGGATGGCATTATGGTCCTTTGGAGTTTCTGGCATTGTTGCCTTTGGCATTCCAAATGGTGGGCAATGGTGGCTGCTTTTGGTGAGCGGGCAAGTTTTTATCATAGTTCTATATCAGTATTTAGTGCTTTTTAATATTATTCAGATTTTAAAAATAATTTCTCCTGTATTTGCAGATATTTTCAGTAAGTTTATTTTGGACTGGAGCTGTCCTTAGCAATACAGTCCATGTCACTGTATCAGGGATGGTTTTCCTCGTTCTCATTCATGGTGGTCCAGCTGCTGCAACGATGCCCCCAAAACCTCTTCTAAAGTCCCTTCAGTATGCTGTAACAACTTCATTTGGAAGCATTTGCTATGGGTCACTGTTCACCGCTGCTATTAGGACTTTACGTTGGGAGGTTTGCTCCTTTACCTCGTCTTATTATGCTCAGTTGTTTCACTTCCTTTTTGCTGTCCTCATCTTTTTTTTTCTTTTTATCCTTATTACTCCCTTCCTTTCTTGTATCAAACTACAGATTCGTGGTATTCGTTCTAAAATTGGCAGCAATGAGTGTTTGCTCTGCTGTATTGATTTTTTGTTTCATATTGTGGAGACGCTTGTTCGCTTCTTCAACAAATACGCATATGTACAGGTGAGTGATGTCTATCTCTGCAGTAGTTTTGTAGATGTAGATCATGTCTATATTTGAAGTCTACATGTTCCAGCTTTTTCTGCTTATCATTTGTCCTCTGCACTGACAATCTTTTCCCTATTGTTTTAAGCTATAGTGTTTAATTTATAACAGTCAAAGGACCTTTTGCGTGCTTGGATATTTTTTTACACAAATGCATGTGATTTGTGACCCAACCACTGGTTGTATAGAAATGTGAGAACTTATTATACTAACAATTTATCTTTATTGTCTCGCTATGGAATTTTTACTACTGACATCATGTTATCCGACAAATGCCTAACATGGTTTTTCATTTTCAGATTGCGGTCAATGGACAGAGTTTCAATCGCTCAGCTAGGGATGCCTGGGAGCTGTTTCAATCCACAGGGATTGAAGCACTTGTCGCTTATGACTGTTCGGGTGCTATCCTCCTGATGAGCACAATTTTAGGTGGATTAATAACTGGAACTTGTACGGGCGTTTGGACATATTTCAATCAAAGCGATAAAGCCATTATGGTTGGTTCAACCTCTATGCTAATGGGTATGATACTGGTAAGTGTATGTATTTTTGTATGGATTTGTATGGCTGAAGTAACTAAGGAAAAGACATGCATGTTCCAAGTTTTTTTTGTTAACTGTACAAACTTTTTCTTGGATCATTCTTGTTCAAAATTTTCTGCATAGTTCGTTTGAGACTGAGAGCTGCTATATTTCACAGGTTGGGCTTACCGTCGTGGTTGTGGAAAGTGCTGTTACATCAATATACATATGCTATGCTGAGGATCCCCTTTTGATTCAGAGATGGGATCCTGAATTTTTCGAACAGCTGTCAGAAGCACTGCATGAGCGACTGCAGTACCGAAGTGCACGAGCTCGCCAAATACTGAATGGCCGACTTGATCATTTGCCACATACGTCAAGTATTTGAATTGCATGTCAGATATTGCTCATTTCTGTGAATCCATCAAAACACAGGCAGCTATTTCCAGAAGAAGTTTTGGATCTCCCTGCCATTGAAATATATATGAAGATATGTTCCAAACCATTGACATTGAGAAAACTGAAGCGCCCCAAAAAACATGAAGGCCTTCAAAAACAACAGAATGTTTTGAAATCCCAATGAAGTGTAGTCTCCCATGTTCATGCTTAGGTGTTACTGCAATGCCAGATTTTATTTGTGTAGCCCCTTTTGTGGTAAGATAGAAATGGTTAAATCCATTTCCAAATTTGTTGTTATGATGGGCACGGTTGAAACATTAATTTGTGCCGGTTAGTTTCAGTGTGGCAATGTGTTAGGATTTTTTCTTTCTTTTGTAGTGTTAGACCTACAGTCTGACAAAACTATGGGGAGAAACAGCATTCATCGCGGTTGGCCGGTTGTACAGTACAGAACATTACTGCTTAATGCTTATACTAGGTGGTCTAGCTGATTTATCATGTTTCCTTATGCTTACATAGTTGCTTAATGCCTTCAGGTTAAACCATATCGATAATGACAGGGCTGCAGCAGTTTTCCTGTTAAAAGAGAGAACAGGTAGCAGTTTCATATTTTTGATGTTCCACAGGGCGATCTGATGGTGTGGTTAGCTGTGCAGGTACACCGAAAACCCTTTTTGGGCACCAGTGCGACCCACTGCCTCAACTTGTAGGCGGCCGCACGCCGGTTGCTGATTGCCGATGTCATCATTGCAAGAGAGTGCGGCAGACATCTTTCCACGGTTGTTATCATGGCCTGTGGTATATTTTCTGGACTACTGATGGTATTGGACGTATGCTGGGTGTACGCCTTGTCTCGTCGAGTCGAGGAAAGAAACAGTATGTGCTTTCGGAAAGAAAGGCAAATCATGCTAACAGTTTGTTGGTTCGGGTAAAGCGTACTGGGTCGGAGCGGTGAGCAGTTGCCGAAGCTACCTCTGCCGATCTCACTGATTGGTGAACAACCCGTCAACGAACATGCGGGCCTTTGACAGTCCATTTTACTATCTTTATTAGTCAAAAAAAAAACAAGCGGCAGAGGAAAGGATGATCTCGGCGGAGTTGGGTCTTATCCAGACCAGCGCGCACTCGAGGCGTAAGGCGTTCAACCCACGGCAGTAACCAGCGTGAACATTCCATGGCCGTCCGGCAGGCCACATGAGCCTCGCGACGTTCCGAATCCTTGTAGTTCAGTCGATGGATGGGTGGTGTCAAACCAGGTGCCCCGTCGTACCCGGCGGCCGGGCGACGACTTTGACCCGCGTGCACCGCCCGGCGCCCCGGCCAGGGCCGGGGTTGGGTTCGGCCACCCACCACGCCCTGACGTGGACTGGAACGTCCCCACCCCACGCGCCGCGCGCCAAAACAGAGTCTCGTGGCGAACGCGCACCACACCAGCGTCCGTCGACTTGGTGGAAGAAGAGTCCAAGCCTCCAAGGCAGGCCAGCCATAACAACTGATCGCTCGCGACGCGCTGCCCGGGAAGGGACGCGACCCCTGGCCACGGCCAGAGCGAGCCCCAGAGCGCGCGCGGCGGTTACCTTCGCGACGTCGCCCCTCCTCGCCGATAAATAACGCGCCGCGGGGCCGAGAAGAGACGCCGCACGCAACTCAACGAAGCGCCAAATTCGACCGCCCACGGTCGCCCCCGCCGGCGGCACGGTGGTTCCCGTTCCTCGCCATGTACCCGAAGCAGGTGGAGGAGGGTGCGGCCCCGCTGCGGGCCCAGGCGCCGCCGCCGGCCACGGGCTTCCCGATGAACGGCGGGGGAGGCTACTACCAGGCGAGCGGCGCCACCGCGGCGCTGGCGGTGCAGGCGAAGGCGCCCGTCGCCGCGTGGTCCACCGGCCTCTGCAACTGCTTCGACGACTGCGGCAACTGTAAGGACGGAGAGCATGCATCCTCCCCTGCTTGGTTGACTCGCGCGTCTCTGGTGGATCTAATCCTGATACTACGTCTCTGCAACTAACTGCAGGATGCGTGACGTGCCTGTGCCCGTGCATCACGTTCGGTCAGATCGCTGAGATCATCGACCGGGGGTCGACGTCGTGCGGCACGAGCGGGGCGCTGTACACGCTCATCATGCTGCTCACGGGGTGCCAGTGCGTCTTCTCCTGCTTCTACCGCGCCAAGATGCGCGCCCAGTACGGCCTCCGCGAGAGCCCCTGCGCCGACTGCTGCGTCCACTGCTTCTGCGAGTGCTGCGCCCTCTGCCAGGATTACCGCGAGCTCAAGAAGCGGGGCTTCGACATGAAGCTAGGTACGATCTACTCCTGGAAAAATTAAGGACGCAGAGGCAGTAAAAAAGTTAAATTGTTATTGTTCTTGATCCATTCACTCACTCAGCTCACTTGGTCGTCTAGAACATCACTGCACTGCCGGGAACCCAGTTCATCTCGCTAGCCCAGTAAGCACTACTGCAGCGTGCTAACAGATGTTGCGCCGTTGGTTTTCTTCTTATTGCTTGTGCAGGATGGCACGCGAACATGGAGAGGCAGGGTCGCACCGCCGCCACCATCCCGCCGCAGATGCACCCCGGGATGACCAGCTGACGATGCCGCCGCTCGCCTCTGCTGCGGATACCAAATGCTATGCATGCCCAACCTGCTGCTGCATCTATCCCTTGCTCCTTGGGCTATTGCTGCGCGCCCGTGTATGGCCTACATGAGCTTGTCATGTGAAGGAAAATTCTCTGTTTGGTAGCTCTGAATATCCGGTCTTTTAGCTGGCGTGATGGGAACTGATGCAAGATGCTTTGACTCAAGTGTACACCTTGGACAGCAACAGAGTTGCTTCGTGCTTATACCCATTGGAAAAAGTAGGGTTGCTTCTTGCTTGCACCCCTAGCACGCCGCTAGAATTGCAACAAGAGAATAAATCCATAATCTCGAAATAGCTCTCAATCCATAATTGTCTCAGAAAAATGAAAATCCTACAGGTTATTAAGATTTGTCTTACCAATTTCTTATGGAAATTATACAGAATCTACTGTTTTCTTGCCGTACTTCGTCCCATAATAAGTAGCTTTTTTAAGTCAGATTAGTTTTTTATTTTATTTTCACAGAGTTAATTATAACATGCAGACAATATATTTAAAGGATAAGATAGGTGGTTATTGCTAGGATTGCGCTCTTTTGTGGATTTTCTTTTAATCTCGGAACTGCACTCTTCATGAGATGGAGTAAGTAGTATTGTTCCACGTTTATAATCTTTTGTTTGATCAAAAACTATATGGATAGTTGCTCTGAATATTATGAGGATAGATCATTCCACTTGTCCAGAATTTCTAGAGGTGGTCAGCCCAAATAGCTGTCACTTATTGATAAATGTAGGCTTAGATCGTGGGTTTCGCAGGAGAGTAAGAAAATTCAAGAGGGGAAATGAATTAGGGGAACTCGTGCTTTATAGACATAGAAAAAACTACAAGAATAAATGGTGTAAACACGTCTTCTATCGAGCGTAGATTTTAGAAAGACTCTTGGAGATACTCTAAACATGTCTTTTATCTAATTTAGAAAATGCATTTAGATGGTACTAAATCTAACTCTTCATTCGCTGTCACCTATATATAGCACGTTGATTGGACATCTATCGCATATGGGCAAAAGTTGCATGCAGAGAGATTCCACCACATTTAGGTGTGCTATCTCTGCTCATGGCACTGTCCTCTGGCGATTTAATTAGGGTGCATGTATATATTCTGCACGCATAATGCATGCGCGATCCAAATTTAGCAGAGTCCATATGTATATATACGCTTCGCAAACCAGGTAGATATTGCACCACCGGAAGTGCATTGCTGCTGTCACGATCGCCCCTTCGCCTTCCTGTGGTGGTTTTCAGTTCTCAAAGGCCGAGGAGCTATAGGGTGCCGCGCCGGCGGACGGTGCGCTGCGCGCGTGGCGACGCCATGCAGCCAAAGGCTGATGAGGAGGGTGCCGCGCCGCCGGCCACAGGCTTCCCGGCGAGTGGCGGCGGCGGCAGCTACGAGCTGGCGGGCGGCGCGACCGCGGCGGCCTTCGTGGTGCCGGCGGCCCCCGCCCCGTGGTCCACCGGGCTCTTCGACTGCTTCGACGACGTCGGCAACAGTGAGGACGAATTGATGCCCGACGCGCTCGCCGCTCGCTCTCGGTTGATGCCGTGTCTCTCTGATTGATCATCATCTATCTGACCTTGCATCGGCATGCGCCGCGTCGTGCGTGCAGGCTGCGTGACGTGCCTGTTCCCGTGCATCACGTTCGGGCAGGTGGCGGAGATCGTGGACCGGGGGTCGACGTCGTGCGGCGCGAGCGCGGCGCTGTACACGCTCATCGTCGCGCTGACGGGGTACGGGTTCCAGAGCATCTTCTCCTGCTTCTACCGCGCCAAGCTGCGCGCGCAGTTCGGGCTGGAGGAGAGCCCCTGCCCCGACTGCCTCGTCCACTTCTTCTGCGAGTGGTGCGCGCTCTGCCAGGAGTACCGCGAGCTCAACAACCGAGGCTTCGACATGAACATAGGTAACTTTACTTGCAGTGGAAAATCTATCTGTCGCTCTCAAGCAGTGGACCTCGTCCCCTCTTCTTCATGTCAAATGATGCTGGTTTTTGCGTGCGCAGGATGGCACGCGAACATGGAGAGGCAAGGGCACGCGGGCGCCACCGTGCCGCCGCAGATGCAGCCCGGGATGACCCGCTGATACCGCCGCTCGCGTTTGCTGCGCGCGGATACCAAATGCTATACATGCCCAACCTTGCTTGCGCTATTCTTTGCGCGCCCGTGTAGTGTGTAACTAATTAGAGATATATGGGCTACTATGCGTAGTGAGTTTGTCAATGTAAAAGAGAACTCTCTGTTTGGTAGCTCTGAATCTCTGGTCTTTAGCTCTCGTGATGGGTGCAGCTTAATGTTCTGATACACTTACACTAAAAAGTATTTCTATCAATTTATAGCAGTGCTTGCATGTCCACGATGCTCCATTTTCAGATATGTAGACATGCAGACATTTTGTTTCACAGGAATAAATTTTTGTTTTTTTTGAGATTATGGAATAAATTTTTGCTTTTTCTGAGGGAAAGGAATAAATTTTTGTTGTAGTTTAGTATTTTTTTTTTCAAGCATATTAGGCCCACGCTGCCATTTTTCGCTGGTTAGGGGCTTCAGGCCCACTCTGCCGGTTGCGTGCAACTGAAACGGGCCCAAGATCTCCTCGAGCCTGCTAGCCTGCTCAGCCCATTTCCTGAGCCCAGAGGGATACGGCTCCCTGCACTTGTTCCTTCGCCCGCTCCCCGTTTCACACGTGCTCCGCCGGAGACGCCGCTCGCCGGTCGCCACCGAGCACGAGGAAAACAGGGTAAGCAGCGGATTCATCACACTGGCGCTCCCGATCTGATGCGGCCTAGTCACCTAGATTGTTTCTTCTAGGCGATCCGATCCGGTGGATGTGCGGTGCGGTTTCGTTGCGGAAATTTATTTGGGGGATCTCTGCGGGCGGCGCCGGCGCCGCGCCGGGAGCGAAGATGATCCGTCTCCAAACGTACGCGGCGTTCAGCCTGCTGGCGACGGCGTCGGCGATGTACTACGCCTTCAGCAGCCGGGAGCAGTTCTACCCGGCGATGGTCTACCTCTCCACCTCCAAGATCTGCTTCGTGCTGCTCCTCAACACGGGCCTCGTCGCCATGTGCGTCGCCTGGCAACTCGTCAAGCGCCTCTTCCTGGGATCGCTCCGGAGGCCGAGGTCGAGCGCCTCAACGAGCAGTCCTGGCGGGAGGTCGTCGAGATCCTCTTCGCGGTCACCATCTTCCGCCAGGACTTCTCGGTCTCCTTCCTCGCCATGGTCGCTGCGCTGCTCCTTGTCAAGGCACTGCACTGGCTGGCCCAGAAGAGGGTCGAGTACATCGAGACCACACCCTCCGTGCCCATGCTCTCGCACATTAGGATCGTCTCCTTCCTGGCCTTCCTGCTCATCGTCGACTGCCTCTTCCTGTCCAACTCGCTCAGGTCGCTCATGGAGAAGTGGGAGGCGTCAGTTGCCATATTCTTCGCCTTTGAGTAAGCTCAATTTTCAGTTTTCGTTTTTCCTAAAATGCCATTTTCTTCGCCTTGTGCACGTGGAAATGCTTGAGATGTATCAGCATTACTCTTTCTGTTTTCGACTTATCACTGTATCAACGTGAATCTCTACAGTAATTGTTCTCTTTCACAACACTAGAGAGTAGGGGTAGAGATTGATTACAATGAACAAGCACTGTGAAAGGACAATTTCCATGATAATGAACAAAGAAGTACTACATGTTAGGTCAGTTGTATCATGCGAGTGTCTTTTTATAGTTGCATTGTACCAAGCCTACCACAAAAGGCCTTTAGTAATTCTTACATGAGGCATCCTCATTCCATTTTGTGTGGCATCCTTCGCACTGAGCCTATACCATTTGAATGAATATTTCTTAGTATTAAACATTCACTACCTCAAGTCCTCAACCATCTCAAGCTTGCTAATCTGTTCTGGTTACTATATTACAAGATGTTAATCTACCAACTTGTGCAGTTTGTTTTGGTTTGAACATTCTTTAAGCGATGGCACTGCAAAATATTAGGTCCATTTAGCATGAAACTCCAGGTTCCAGCTATAGACATTCTTCTTTGCTTGTTGCTTCGGAAGCAAGGGGCATGCCTTCGAAGCAAGTAATGACCCTATCGGTTAACCTTAGGATGGACTGAAGATACGATTCTATTGTTCTGATTTCTAAATGGCTGGAAATTGTTTCGTAATGTATTATTTCAAGATCCAAGATACTGGTAGTAGCTCTAACATGAACAAATCATGTTTCAGGTATATGATACTGGCAACATCCACAGTATCAACATTTGTGAAGTATATATTCTATGTCAGTGACATGCTAATGGAAGGTCAATGGGCGAAGAAGGCAGTGTATACATTTTATTTGGAGCTCATCAGTGACCTTGTGCACTTGTCATTATACATGCTCTTCTTCATAGCTATCTTCCTGTAAGTTCTGTTATTATGGCACTACTCTTAGACTAGCATGAAACTACAGCTGTTGATCTGTTATACTGATATAAGGAACTATGGTGTCCCACTGCACTTGATTCGTGAGCTATATGAGACATTCCGCAACTTCAGAATTCGCATTGCCGATTATGTACGCTACAGAAAGATCACTTCCAACATGAATGAACGCTTTCCAGATGCTACAGCAGAAGAGCTCAATGAGTGAGTTTTATATTGTTCCATTGGCAAATATTTAGTTGATTCCATTATAAAAGTTGTCATGATTTACATTTTATTGTACTCAGGAGTGACGCTACATGTATCATTTGCCGTGAGGAGATGACTGCAGCAAAGAAGCTGCTTTGTGGGCATCTGTTCCATGTCCATTGTCTAAGGTCATGGCTAGAGCCAGCACACTTGCCCCACGTGCAGAGCTCCAATCATTCCCCCAGATAATGGGCGTGCTGCATCAGCGCGACATGGAGCTCAACCTGGAGTTCAGCCTGGTGAGCTTCATTTTGATGTTCTAATTTTGTTGTGTCGCATATTCCGATTCTAGTCTTGTAGCCGACCCAACTTGCTTGGGACTAAAAGACTTTGTTGTGTATTCCGATTTTAATCTTACTTATGAGTGAGTACTGCACTCTATTTCTGGTTGCTGATTTGATTTGAGAAAAAACAGCTGCAGGAATTGGCACTCCAGCTTCAGAAGGAGCAGCAGGTGAGAACATGAGCAAGCGCCAAGCAAAGATTGAAATGGCTATAGCAGCTGCTTCTTTATATGGAAGATCTTTTGCTTATCCTCCAGCAAACACCCTAAATAGGTATGTTTCTGGGACATTATAAATACAAAGCTTTTCATGGTTTTGTTTACATATCATCTTGAAATGGGTGGTACCACCCATGCTCGTGTACTTTTAGGGACATTGCTCACTGTATTTAATTATTAATATATTGATGGGATAAAAAGTAGGGGTGTTCTGTTCTAATATAAAATAACACTAATAAGTATGTCGTATTCAACCATCAGGTCAGGTCCTCTCCAGTCTACATCAAGTATACCACAATCTGAAGCAAGTAGCTCCAATCAATCCCAGAAAGATCAAGAACTGCAGTTCCAAAACACCAGCGATGGTTTAGCACCTCTGCCTTTTAATGCACATGGTGGTATTAGTTCAGGGACAAGCACCAGGGATCTTGAAATTTCACTGCAGAAGGCACAAGAAAACTTTATAAAGAGCCAGATAGAGGTAAGAATCTTGATTCCAAAAACACAAATTTTACACCTTTCTGCATTACCCTGTGGTGCGACTAAGAAGCGCTGCATATGACTATATGAGCTATATATAAAGAGCTAAATAGGTGCATTGACTGCTTGCAAGTTGCAACATCTTAAATATTTCTGTTGCAAGTTCATCTTTGGGTGAAACCAAGCCAAGCAGCATACCACCAATCTCCATATGTACCATTGGAAAAGTCTGATGGGATTGGATTCATGGTGACTTGTGCACATGGATGGATAGCTTCTGAATTTTACACAATTGGCTATTTGAGAGATGTCAACAAGGACTGCCCCTGTTATTCAACTAGCGTGTATGTAATGATTCATTCACATGTTAGTTTGCATGATTGCACACGATGAGAGTCGGTTGCACTAGTTAATCTGCAGTCTGCTTCTTGTGGTGTCATATACAAATAGTTTGCATGATTGCACACGATGAGAGTCGGTTGCACTGGTTATATCTTCAGTCTGCTTCTTGTGGTGTCATACACAAATATCCAGTGTCTAAGCATGCAAATTAATTACCATTGATTCCTACAAACAACAGGGTGCAAGTATGGTTACTACACTAACAATCTTGATTGGCATCTGTGATCTGCATTTTACTGTAGGACTTGGGTTCATGAACTTTGAATGGCTAGTTTTTGGCATTGCTGCCCGATTATGTAATCTGCAATTTCGCTCAAATTGTAAATGCTTCCCTGGGAGTTACCACTCAATAACTAGATATGTTGTTGCATTCTTGCCTGCACAGTAATTGTTATTGGTTTCACCTTAGTTTACACTTTACAATGACACACTTAACATAATGCACGCCTTTCTTGCTTTATATTCTCAATCATTATCTAACAAAACTCATAGGTTATACTTCTTCCCAGATGTTACAAATCCAACTGCAAATGGTTCAGCGCGCTGCTGCTGTGTCAGTCACTAACAATGAGAGTGACGAGCACACAAAGAATGACTGAAGCTGTAAATAGGCAGAGATAAGGACGGGATAAACAAAACAAAGATTTGGTGATACCTGAGGGGAAACGGTTACATGCTGCCATGCCTTGATTTTGGTAGGGTTGTTCATTTGTACTGCCCTATTAGTGCCCACTTAACAACACTAGATATTTCTTCTGCGCAGTTTGGATCTCTGTCAAGCCCGTATAGTAACTTTGATGGAGAGGCTGCCGTGTTGTACCAATGGTTAGTTGAGATTGAACAAACTCCATCTGCTGAGGAATAATAGAATGCATCCTTTTCTCCATCTTCGATACCAGAAAGATGTTTTTGTTGCTTTTATGTTACTGGAATCAAATTGGACGGCATTTTAGCTAGGGGTGGACGTTGAAATGTCCTACCCTTTTCTGGCGATTAGGTAGTTTTTTAAAAAGAAAATAGAAGTTTGTATGGGATGGTGCTGTAAAAGTTTTAAATGTCGTTAGATGTGGCTTTGCTTGAATGGTTTGTTTACGCTGCTGATGGGTTGGAGTTGGAGTTCTTGACAAATATTATGCTGCGTTCCAGCATTCTTGGATTTTGCATGGCCGTCCTGTGATGTTTTTTATTTTTATTGTTGCGCAAACGCGTATATCCAAAAACATTTGCTACAACAGAGTTTATTGGTCAGATTTGAGACAGGTCTAAAATGTCACCGAGTATGGTTTATTCTCTTACAATTCTAGCTGTGGTGAGCATCTCTAACGATTTCCAATACACTTTTCTTAAAATCAAATTTTAGGTGTGAAGAGCAAAAAACCACCCTCCAACAGTTCCCAAAATGCATAAAGATGTCGACCTACATTTTCCCTCGTGGGGCGTACTTGAAATAACGCGCTAGCCTACTAGAGTTTAGGGACCTAGCTAACACAATCAGAACTGACTGGGTTGGTTTCTCGCCGATGCTCGGGGTCGCGTGCGTCGCGGAAGCCCCCGTGCGCGACCCACGATGCTTTCTGGTGGCCGTGTGGCCCACCCCATGGCCCACTTATGGTCGGCCAGTCTAGTTTGCTTTTTTTCTTTTTCTTCTTCTAGACGTTCCAGCTGAATACTTTTTTACATTTTTTTATTCTAGTGGAACATTTTTTCGTTTTTAAGTGTAAGATCGGATCCAACCGCGATTTTTTTTTTCCGATGAAATTTTTCTTCAACTTTTTTGTTCCGATAAATCTACCGGAACAATTTTTATTCCAATCATGTGGTAGTTGGGCTGGTAGGCCCAATCCACTTCGGCAGTCGTGCGCGCTGCCCCGAGCACAGCGCGCGCGACCGCCTGTTGCCGCATCGCAGGAGCGCGGGGGTGGGCCGCGGGGTAAGCTGGCCCGTGGGAGTTGGGCCTGGGGAGCATGGGGGGCGGGGGGAGGGGGGAAGCTGGGCTGGGGGAGAGTGGGGAGAACTTGGGTCGGGAGAGTGCGGGAAGCTAGGCCATTGTTCCATGATTGAAGAAATTGTTCCGCTCAAAAATATTCTGTCGGAATAAAATATTTTGTTGGGAAAAAAATTCCATTGGAAAAAAAATTATTCAGTTGAAAATGGAAAAATGTTCCACTGAAACAAAATGTTCCATTGCAAAAATGTTCCGTTGAAAAAAAATTCCATCGGAACAAAATAAAAATTATTTGGTTTGGATCCAATTTTACTTTTAAAAATAAAAAATATTTCGCTGAAATAAATATTTCGTTGGAACAATAAATAAGTAAAATATTCCGCTGAAACAAATGTTACACTAAAAAAAGTAGAAAAAAATTATTTTGTTGGAACTTCCAGAAAAAAACACACAAATTGGGCCGGCGCATCACCATTGGGCCGCCTATGTACCGCTAGTGGGCCGCCGGGCGCCGTGGGCCGCGCGCGTGGCGCTTCTGCGACGCTGATGATGGGCCGACATAAGAGCAACAACCTACTCCGTAATTCACAGCACAGCCGCTTGCAGTAGCCAGCAGCCCAGCAGCCCAAAGCGATAGGAAAGCAATCCTGCGGAAGCCCATGGGCCTAAACTGGTAAGTGGTAACGCATCACTACTCTACTGCTCAGCAGCTGGCACTAGTCTTTTCTCAAAAAAAAAAAAGCAGCTGGCACTAGCAGAAATAGCGCCAAACTGCTCCGGTAGCGTGCTCTACTCAGCCATATAAGCGCGCTAGTGTGCTCTAGCGTTAGCAAGAAATCACAAGCAGTGAGGAAATGCACTAGTACTGGTCGGTCCGGTACTAATTTCTGTTCACATACGGGTGCAGAAATTAGCGACTTCTGAGCTTTATGATTTTTTTAAGAAATATAATTGCTTTTTGATTCGAGGGTGTGTGTCATCCAGTGGAGAACTACGCCAACGGACCGCATGAAACGTCCTTTGATTTGTTAGTGAGTCTCAAATTCTGGCTTCAGAGTTCAATTTACAAGTTAGAGCATCAGATGGATCGGAGACGGCATGCCAAAACCACACATCCCTACCAAGGCTACAACCTAACTTCTTTATGCAATTCTTTCCAGTAACACATGCTCAGCTCATGCTAAGTCCAGACTCTCGCTAATTTAATTGAACTTAGTTTGATTAGCAAGTAATGATCCTATTTCATCTTAACTCCTCACCCCGACGTAGATTGCATGACGAGATTTCCGTGAAGAAATATTAATAATAAATGAATAAGCTCACAAGAAATGCATACTTTTATTTTGAAAAAAGTAGGCCGGAAATTTGCTAATCAGTTAAGACATAATAACACTGTTGCAATAATATAGAAGCTACACCTGACAAAACCGCACACAGTAGGACTCCTTGTGGTAGGGAGCCATATAGGCTAGAATGTTTTCCAACTTTGCTATGAAGGCCACTTCCTTTAATTTGTTGTGATGGACCGAGCTTAATCATTTTATCACCTTTTTTTTTCCAAAGGTGAGGTAAATCCACCTTCTGAAAAAGAAATGAAATAGAATATAACGACACGTGTCACTCACAAAAAATATTGTATTTATCCCACAATATAAGCAGTTATAATTTTTCTATAACTTAAACTATGTTAGGTTTGTCCAAATCTATATAGAAGATTATCAACATTATCATCGAAGAAATACACTACACAAATGTATCTTATTTGTGCAAGTGGGTGCCGGCGTTGCTAGTATGGTCTCTCAGCATTATCAACATTATCATCGAAGAAACACCTTTGCTATCTCAGCAACAAAAGGGATATCGTCTACTTGGGCGCGTTAAGCATCCATATGGTTCAAGCTAGGGAAAAGTTCAGTTTACATCCTCCAACTATTACGAAAGTTCGATTTTTAACCTCAAACTACAAAATCGGATAAGAAAGTTCATCCAACTGTCGAGACCGGGCAAATTTGACCCTTAGGCTAGTTTCGAAGGTGGTTTTTCCATTTTGTGAAAATTAAAAATATTCAAATTTAAACTAAAAAATTTAT
The DNA here is from genome assembly GCA_032594955.1 of Panicum miliaceum. Lineage (NCBI taxonomy): Eukaryota > Viridiplantae > Streptophyta > Magnoliopsida > Poales > Poaceae > Panicum > Panicum miliaceum. Next base: position 12,810,560 of record CM064061.1, read on the forward strand.
AAGTAATTCATTTAAATAAAAAAAATGAAATGAATATCAAAATATTTCTAAAAATGTAAACTATCTATTGGCACTATCCTTATCAGTTATTTGGATCGAATTTTTTTATGTTCATAGTATTTGGTTGCTTGTAGTTATGCCTATTATTTTTAAATAAATAAGATTCAAATAGAGCAATAATAGATATGTCACATTTTTAGAAAAATTTTGGTACTAGTTTCATATTTTTCTGATTTAAAATGAATTAGTTTTAATTTTTTAGATCTAACTAGAATTTTTTATTTTTTTAAAAAATACAAAATCACCTTTAAAACCATCGTAAAGGCCAAATTTATTCGATTTTGACAGTTGGATGATCTTTCTTATCCGGTTTTGTAGTTTATAAAGGTTGAAAATCGAACTAGTTCGAGAATGTAAATCAGAATTTTCCCTTCAAACTACTACTACTACTCTACTACTACGAGAATGTTGCGGTGTATGGCAATGACTAGTATCAATCTCTATCTGTGCCATTGCTTGATATGATACCACCTTTTACTGTATATAAACAATCTAAGAAGTTGCGCTGGAATACTCCACAATTCAAAGCACATTCTTATTTTCATGCCATTATTAATTTTATCACTCAGTTTTGCGTTCTATCAATTCTTTATAAGCTTTAAGTTAATGTCTTGAGCAAGTTTTGCTTACATTTGGGTTGGCATGTCTAGTGATTTCAGGCTATTCTTAAAGAAAGTAAAGAAAATAAAGTCTAGCATTAACCTGTACTCTTTTTTTTCAAATTGTAGCCCGTTTGAGCAAATTTAGATGTATAATTTTTTACTATAAATTTAAACATAAATTGTAAAATCTATACATTTAGATTTGTTAAAATGATCTATATTTTAGAAATGGATGGAGTAGTTTAAACTGTAAGAACAGGAGATCGGGTTTCCGGTAAGCCATAGAATTGGCCGAAATTCGACGGATCTGATCGTAAGTTTGTCAAATTGGCACTGCTTAACATTTGCCCTGCGGTCCTGCCTTGGTCTTTGGGTGAAAGAAAATCAAACTGTAGAATCGTCGCGAATGTCTCCACCCAGAATCCGGGACATGCTTGTAGGCTTCTCGTGTCAGAGCGTGTCAGGGAGGAGCTGTACCCATCGAGAAGGAAGATGGCAGATGGCGTGTCGAGTGTCGTACAGTACTACAGCTCGCAGTACCGGGCCCGATTTGATTACTGCATTATTATTCGTCGGGAACCTGGCAGGCAGTGGGCGGCCCCCGACCCGACAACCCGTCCCACCCTGGGCACGTGTCGGCGCCGGGGAAGATCCGTCCCCCCAGCGCCCTCGATCCGACGGAGCCGAGCACGCGTGCCCGTCCTCCGTGCTCCCCCACCAGCGCCCTTTCTGTCTCAGGACCCGTCGCCGTCGCGGTCGCCCGAAGCGGCGAACACCACGCAGAGCCCGCTCAGGAGTTTTTTTATATTCCGGCGTCGGCATCGCGTGTGCGCCACGACCGGGTGCGGGCGGCGGCGACCGGCGGCAGGCCGGGGGGCGGATCGGATCGGATGCGCTGCGCGCCCGCGCGGCTTGTCGGGGGGAGGGGGCGACGTGGCCGAAGCTGCGACACTCCTCCGCCGCGTATTTTAATCCGGCGAGCCCTAGATATTTTCGGCTCCCCGGCGCCTTTCCGCCCCCTACAAGAAGGCCACCCCGGCAGCCTCCCCGGCCGCGCACACACATCGGGCCGGGAGATTTCGAATCCAGCTCAGATTTCGCTTGCCTTCTCCCGCGGCGTCCGGCCCCCATCTCTCTCTCCGCGCTGGTGAGCCCCCGCGGGCGACGTGTGTCCCGTGGGGGGTTCCCTTGCCTTCGACGGCCATCTGTTCGCCTCGCATGGCTCCCTCCTGCCAAGCGTCCTCGCGTCGTCCCCGGGAGCGCCTGCACTCGCCAGGCGGCCGAGCGCCGCGGCGTCCACCCCAGATCCGCGCGCGCCCAGCTAATCGCCGCGCCGCGTCCTCAACTTCATCACATCTCTAATAGCTCACCAGCATTCCGGCTCGGCGCTGCCTGCCTTCTCCCTTCCCTCCTGTATGTAGCTCGTAGCCCCCCTCCCGGCCACCCCAAAATAGCAGTTCAGAATGGCTCCGCTCGCCTTTCGCATCTCTCGAGCCCCAGCGGCGCGCCGTCGTCTCAGGTGAGCACTCCATCACCTTCCCCATCCTTTCTGCGAGTTGATTTTGTGCTTAGCGGGAGTACATTTGATGCTGTTATCACTTGCATTGGTGATGTTTTAACTTGTCCCATCGCACCGGAATACCGGATTGTGTTAGGCGTTCATTCATTTTAGGATCGTGCGAGAAGCCAAGGTTTTCTCCCTTTTGGATCGCTTCTCGATTTTTTCCCCAATTCCTTTTGTTGCTGCAAACCCTCTCGTAGTCTCCTAGGGCATAACGCCACTTGCGGCTGCATAGCACTGTACTTGTGTGTTAGATCGAGTTTATGGTGTCAGCATAGCTTAGAGGCGTAGATATCCCAGATTTTGTTTATCTGCAGTGCCCATGGATGTGGATCCTTGCAGTGCATGCTGGCAGCACAGTTTTAAGACGAACGGTGGACTGTAGCCGGCCTCCACGGAATCTAGAAGCAACAAAGTTATTGCTAGGCATTATGCATATATTATTGTATGTCTTCGTGATGCACATTTTTGGGTACAGCTATGTGCTCGCTAAGGCATGCCTTCGTTGCTGTTTGTAACAACAAAGAAAAGATTATATTCTTAGTCGAGAATCCCCCACACCTTTTAGGATGTGTTTAAGACTTAATTGTACCTGATTAGGATGTGTTTAAGACTTAACTGTACCTGATTATTTGTATGATGCAACAGTAGTGACCAGCAGGGCAATCAGATATGTAGAACACACAAATTGGTACGACAGAGTATCTGTTTATGTAGTGTAAAATGTAAATATCTATATTAAATTTTAGTGCTGCTGATATCTTTGAATATTATTCCCATAGTATAATAGTATATTTGTAGGCATCTATGAGAATGTGATATGTAGTGGCATGTCGACAGAGATTCAATGTGTGAGGCTTTTTGTTTTTTTTTTGGGGGGGGGGGTCAATTTTTTTCTATTTCCCTGGTAGACACAGCTGTTATTCAAAGCATGATGCATATTAAATAGTAAAAATTTTAGATGGAAAAACATGTGATTTCTCTACCTCCTCACACCATGCTGCCACAATGATGTTTCTAGGTTGTTTGTTTGTGTGCAGTGGCTTTGATAGATCTAACCGTGGTTGAACATTTTGAAACTGGTAGCCTAGGAGATAGCCTTTTTCCAAAGTTGTATTTTAAATAGCCATGTTAAATCATTGCTGTTATAGTATGAATATATGATACACTTTGATATGAAAACAATATTTAGGGGGGAAATTTCTGCCATTTCTGAGGTAGCACTATTTACCTTTATGCATTACCTTCTTTGTGGATTAGTGAACTTGTCATGGCCAATTCTTGTCGAGTCTTTTTGCTTCAGTATCTTGTTTGATTTGGTGCTACACTTATGGTAGCAGTTCAAAGATTATTAGATGTATTTTTATTCCAAATTAAAATTGTACCAGATGAGGTTATGGAGAGACCTAGAGCATGGGGTGAGACCTTAAGAAGTGCCTTGCAATTTGTTGACAGGAAAACCAAAAGTATGGGGGAAAGAGTAGCTTTGATAGCATCAGATGTTGACTTTCTAACTCTTTTAAGCTCTGAGTTATAAGTTTAAGCTGTGGAATCTGATGTTCGATAACTATCCAATAAAGAAGATATTGGCACTCATAAGAGGTTTCAGGTGGTTCATGTGTGATTCAACTAAGTCGTCCTAGCAGGCTAAATAATAGATTTCAGGTGGTTGATGTGATTCAACTCAAGTCCTAGCAGGCTAGCGAGTGGTTGTAATTAGTATTAAATCAAATGTTTTATTATCAAATGCCCATGCCTCTTTATTTTCTGGTTGGCTGTGCCATCTGTTCAAGATGAGATCACGCGATGTTCAGCCACTGTTGATTCTTTCGCTGGCTCATCAGGAGTAGAGGAGGCCAGGGGAGGTGCTTGTGGTTTTGTTTTCAGGGATCTCTTAGTTGTTTAGTTGGAAACATTAATCAATTGCGCACCTATATAAGGTACAATAGAGTGAAAGAAAAAAATGTTTTACTTACAGCATGTAGAGATGTTTAGGTTGGCAGATAGTTAATTTTCTATGATGAGACTATATCCCTTTGTGATATTGAATGTTACATGCTATGACGTCAACTGTTCGTTGTGAATTTGTCCTTTTGTTATTTAGCAGTAGCAAATTACTTCAGATCTGCCTATAAACTGGTGATTTAAGCTCAACATTTTGTTTTTTGTCAGATTAATGCAAGGGGCGGTGACAAGCTAGAGGCAGCAACTGCATATCTTGCAAGAAAATTGTAAGTAAATAACTTCGTAATTACTCTCAGTTATGTGTCAGAAAATGACTGAATTGTACAAGTACATAGAATCATTATTGTGATGCGTCTTACAGTTTTAAGAAAAAGTTGGTGGAATTTATCTAATGGGTAATTACATTATTTGAATTCATATTGTTTTAGAGGAAGTGTTCATTGTGTTATGAATGGTGTATTGGTTGGATCCTATCTCGTGCCATCTAGATTTACGGGGGGGGGGGGGGGGGGGGGGGGTATTTTTTTCCTTCAGGAAGTGCATTTATTACTTGTATGCAAGAACGTGAGGGTCCCCTTTTGAATGGCCTGGATTTGACCCAAGATAATTCTCATGGGACAAGTATGTTTCTTTTGGATCATTAGGTTGTTTGGGCTGTGTGCAGAGAAATGAACCCAAACGGCAAATCCCCTTGATTGAGCCCATAGTGGTCACTTTGGCCCACTAAGATGTGCCTCGCGGATATTAATTTTGGGGGACATAGGCTCTTAGGCCATTGGTTTTGTTGGATGTTGGGCCATCTTGCCCCTAAATAGGTTTCCTGCAGGGGCTGTCCTGAAACCTTCCTGAAAAGATTTTGTTTAGGTTACACAGGATTGCGCTTCATTCTAAAACTCCCTGCTGAATCAGAAAAGTTCTCGGCCCAATGGAGTGGGGTCTCTGTTATCAGTATACTTGAGCCATGAACTCTCAATGATACTTTGTCTTCGTCTTTCCAAGGGACAAACGGTTTACAACATTAGATTTGAATCCTACTTTAGGATGTCGACAACACATATGTGCCCCTTAGAATCTTCTTTCTTCATACTTTACAGTATGCTGATTCAGGCTGTCAACCCTGGCTGTCATTGTTGACCTGTGGCGTAATGTTTTAAAATTCACATGTTAAAATTTTGTTTTCTGGAGGTCTTGGGTTGGAATCAACCTCCTTGTAAAATAAACAATCCCCAGGAGCTTTAAGAGCTAGGTATGCCTTAGAAATTCCCTCCCCCAGATCCTACCATCTTATTTATTTAGTTTTCGTTTCCTTATTGGGACAGTGGGGCTCGAGTAAAGAACTTGGTAAACGAAGGTGCCTCGAGATAATGGGCTTATGGACTTCAAAAAGATATTAAAAATCTCTCTGGTGCTCCATCTCCTTTGGTGCGCCAAGCATCTATGTCTTTGTGCTACCATTGCTGTGCAACCAATGGCATTGCTGTGCGCCAAGCATCTATGTCTTTCCTGGCAGAAAGCTAATTACCTAACGGCATTGTCATATTATATTCATACTACTAAAATGCATGATAACACTATTTAGCGATATAAAACAAAAGTGAGTGGAAACTAGACTCACTTGCCGGTACCATATCATTCTATATAAAAATACACATGCCACCAATGTTCCCTGATCGACCATTGTTTTTCTTCTAAATGTCTGAAAATGTCACGCTCAGCAGTCTTCTTTTCTGGTTTCCTTGGAGCATGGCAAGATTTAAGTAGTACTAGAAACTTGCATGCTTGAACTTTTCCTTGTACACATAATCAGCTAATTATACAAGCCAAGTAAGTGCAGTAGAAAACTTGCAACTTGTTTAATATGAGAAAAGTCTCATCTAACATCATATGCAGCTAGAAAACAATCATCCACTGAATTCCAAAGCTCAATTCCAGTCTGGAATTTATTTGCAGTGCATTTACAAATTCATATCTCAAATCTCTCTGCCATAAATACTTTGTTTTGTCTTGGTGAGTATCATCTCTTTACAACAGCATAATAGGGATGGTGATTTGACTCTGCTTCATGGATTTAACTGCAATCTGCATATTTTTGATGACTCAGTATATGACTGAAGTCAATCGTATATAACCAATTGAAAAAATATAAAGATAATAAATTTTACCCGAGCTTAGGAGCAGTCGATGGCTCGATGCTGTTCTGTTGTGGCAGTGTGCTGAGTCCAAGTTGCACAGGAACATCTGTGTTCTCTACCACTGCAAAGTTGAATGGAGTCGGTGATTCCCGATTAAGTTTGCTTGGTCCTTCAGTCTGATAGATCTGAGAACAATTAATATCATGTTACATATGTGATTGGGTGGTTACTCAGTAATATTCTTATTCAACTCATCAGCTACCTTCTTATATAACTCGGCATTTTCTTGACGAATCTGGTTGATCTTATTGTACAAGTCCATGTTTTCTTGATGAAATAAACTAGCCTGCAATCAGTACAGTGCTAAAGTCAGTGTTGCTAAAATCAAATGAAACACCACAAAGAACTATAAAATCATAATGCTGCAGTACCTTCCGATTCAATTCGTGAATTTCATCAATCAAGAGATGGTCCTGTTAAGAGCAGCAACAGTAGTAGTGATCTTTAGTGATGGCTCTTATAGGAACAACTGATTATAGAGATGTGATTAGCATCCAGACCTTCTTTGAGCGGACACCACGCAGGCTTGTTTCTAACTGATTCTCTAGGGACTGCAGTTCCTTGACATTAAGCCCAGAAAGATCCTCTCCCATCAACTGCCTGTAACCAATTGATATGTAACACAATTTTATGTCGTGTTATTTAGAATTATAGATACACTGTGTACCCAAGATCTTGGCCAGTATAGGTGATTTATTTAGCGCTAGTGTTTTCTCCATATACAACAGTAGTGTCATTGAAATCTGATTTGATATATAGGTAGTTTGTTAGTAATATCATAAATTGGTTTATTTTGTTTATGTGCTGTACTGTGCTTTGGTAAATAGACACATAAACCACTATGATTTCCGATTTTCGGGAATTGAATCCAAAGGGACTGAGGCAGTTCCCAAACACTTCTAGGGTACAAATATGGACAGCGCTGCATAAGTTGATTCCAGCAATAGTGAGTAACAGCCTGCTTACACAATTTTTTTCTGTAAATGGATAATCTGTAGTTGAACACGGTGCTTTTACATATAAAATGTTGTTTAGATGATAAGCCGTTCTCCGAGAACATGTTCTTTTTTTGGGGGGTTTGGAGAAAACAACATGTTCTGGCAGAATGCAAGAGGGGGATGCTTAGGATCAAAGTTTGGTTTCAAGAATTTTCATGTATGGGTTACCTAGGACACCAATGCAATACTGGTAGCTTAAAACTAGCAGTAGGAATTTTGGATCATGTATTTTACTAAAAGGACACTTTACCCCATAGATCCGAGAAATGAGGTTTTATAAGAGCAATATCTAACTGGGAATAGTCTTTATTTGGTTTGTTTGCATCGAATATTTTCCAGGTGTCCAATTCTATGTTGTCATAAGTATTTTGGTGCCTAGACTTTCACATAATAATTCGTATTGGGAATTGTGGTCTTGTCTCGAGAAATACTTCTGCATTGTGCTTCTACCTCTGAATAAACAAGCTTCTAATGAACTATGTGCTTGAAACTTTTGCAGGGTTTTCAGACAATACCTATGATTTTCTTGCAAGTTGTGCAGTTGTTGTCTCAAGCTTGCTGCCTCCCTTTGCCAAAACTATCAAGAAAAACACAGGTTATGTTATTGATGAACACATAGGTCAGAATTAAATGAATAAGCATGTGTCTGTAACAAGCAGGATGTTAATTTATGAAATCTTGTAGCATGAAGTAGCACTTCGCAGCATTATACTTATACTGCAGATATTAGGTTCAAAACTTATTATTCCAAAAAAATAGGTTCAGAACTTGGCTGTCCATTTTATAGCATGAAGTAGTATTTATTTTATTATTAAGGAAATGCAAAGATCGGTTCTCCATATTGGCAATGTGGAGGATATCTTAATGGTTTTTTTTAGCTTCGGTCATCATGCAGTATGCTAAGGTGGTGCTTAGTGAGCTAGCAAACTATGTATTTCGGCTGACACTGTTGCCACTGTGCCATGGCAAGCAACCTCTATGAAGAAACATGGTGAGTGAAATTTCTGATACGAACATGTCAAAGTGAATAAAAATTCTGATATAAAGAAGAACATGTCAGAATAAAAATGATCTCTCTTGTGATTTGAAGGGTGCACCGTTGTCTGCCACTGCCAGTGCTGATCCTTCTGTAGTTAATGTTCAGAGTGCTCAATGTCTACACTGTGGTAAGCTTTGGATGTTACTAGAGCTTGTAACTGTTCTTTTTCTTTCTTTTCTTTTCTTTTCTTTTCTTTTCTTTTTTTCTTTTCTTTGCTTTTCTGTGTATTTTCATCCACAATTAGCAGGAGGGGCTGACCATTTTATAGTTTTATTCTGCTTTCTTTGGTTCGCAAAGTCGGAGGAGGTATGGGAACAAATGGAAGTTCAGTTGTATTTGAACTGCCCTGCATATCTATAGGGCAGTTTCTGGTGTAGACTATTGGAGATTGGAGTTATGAGATGATCCACGACAGTAGTAGAAATTGTACATTTCGATGTCTTGCCTAACCAAACTCAAGTGGCAAATAGGCCATTTGCAGTTAAGAGTAGAAATTGCTGATTAAGGCATCCTCTGGATTTGGTGTTGTAAGACGAGAAAATTCCAACTAATATGCAGTGGATGAATTCAAGGTTGTATGCTTCAATATTATCTGTTGGATCTAATTACTTCATTATACTTGGTCTGTGAAGCAGGCTTTTCTAGTTTAGCAACTTGTAAATTTTTCTATGAGAAGTATTTGGAATAAAAGGCATGTATTTTAAGATGTCTTCCTTTCCTCTGTTTGTGCTCCATTCGAATCCTCTGTAAATCTGAAAATATTCATGTTTGATTGAAAATACATGACCAAATCTGATTGTAGAAGTGAAAGATGCAAGACAATAAGAATGCAGAGACGTTTTGTCACAGCGCTGTGGCTAACTTTGCAATGCTTTACTAGGGTAAATTGTTTCTGGGACAATCCTCAACATTCCCATACATTTTCGAGTTTAGGATTTTTGAAGTTTGAAACTAAAAGGGTGTAAAAGCATGGTTTTAGTTAAACTTTTTTAAAAATTTACCATATGAACTAGAATGCCACAAACTGTGGAGTGTGGCAGAGAGATGGACATTGTTCCTGCTGGTGCTTTCAATATACACTCCTTGTTTACTGTTATCAGGGGAGAACCTAAACACAAAAGGACAGTCTGGGAGGTGTATACTCTGTTCCACTAGTTAGCCCGGCCCAAGATTTACAGCCCAGATGTCTTTGGCAGATTGGACAGTGAAAGTTTAGACGACAGCCCATCTTAGATTTTTCACATCTTGTCGTCTGCTGAGTCCAAAATCCATTATATTTGGCAGCTTTTATTTCATTCTTTCAAATTTTTGCTGTTCGGAAAAGACAACTTCTGTTTCTTGATATCTAATTTTCAAATCAATCAATCTCTTAAGATGGGGTTTGCACCTCATTTTCTATAATGCCATTAATAATTGGATGAAAATACGACATAGGCTAATTGTTCAAAACTCAAAGAAAATCACGTTTGGAAGTTTTGACAGTTCCAAAAAAAATTTAAAGGACCGAATATAGAGATAAAACAATAACCATGAAACATGTTGGGTCCAAACTCAAATGCATTTCAAATATATGGACATACAAATAGTTAGGGTTTACTATCAGCGCCAAAATTGTTGTTTGCTAGGTATTTGCCTTTAGTGCTTTCCTTTTTGGAATCTGAAGCTTTTTCCCTTATTTTCACACACCGGCAACTTATTAGGTCTATTCTCACAGATATTTATCTTCATTCTTTTAAAAAAAAGAACAAGTGTTCATTTCACTAATACTTGTAATGTTTATACCAATTCATCGGCAAAATGGATAAAAAAAAAGAAAGCTTTGCCATGGGGGGACTCCCCTTGGGCTTTTGTCCTAAGGTGCCGTGCATCTAATCCCGGTCGATAGGAGTTCAATGCTCTAACCAGTCCACCGTGAGAAGATTGACCTGGTAAAATGGAGCACTGAGGTAGCTTTTTTTTTCAAAAATAAAAATATAAAGAGAAATTATATAGAATTATGTGAGTTTCTTGCATATATACATATGTCCTAACTCCTCGTGTTCCATGATCAAGCTAATCATGATACGTCTTATCCTCTAGCAGCCTGTCTTTCAGTTGACAGAATATATGACAAGTGATATCAATATATTTAGGAACTCACTAGTTACTTTCTTTCTCATGAAAATGAGACTCTATTTACACATTATCCTTTTCTAGTTCTGTTGCATGTTCCGTTTTGCTCTCATTAGATTTCTTGTGAGAGTTTAAAAGTGCTGATGGAATAATACTGGATTGATGCATTGTTTGAAAGCATAGGCTAACAACCATATATGGAGAGTTGCCGTAAGATACCGAACTGCAGAGGATTGACATATATAGTGCATGGTTTCATTAATATTTACCTTATTAGTTTGTAATATACATACTCATCTCTGCTTGACTACTTAAAATTCTATTGCTAGTTACAAACTTAAAATCCAAAACCAAATAATAAAAAGGTTGCTACCCTAACAAATGAAAGTGCTTAGGGCCTGGTCTGACTAGCTTTGTTATCATTTTAATTTTTAATAGTACGGGATTATCCATCATGCTTATAGTATGGAAGAAATGATCAATTGATGAAACCATTTTGGTGGACGAACTAAGCAAGCAAGAAGCTAAGGTCCTATTTAGTTCTCAAAAATTTTCTGCGTTACATTAACTTCGAACGTTTGACCACTAATTAATAGTATTAGATGTGGATAATTGACAAAATCCATTCCATAACCCCCGGATGAAATTGCGAGACGAATCTTTTAAGCCTATTTGGACCATGATTGGACAATGTCGTGCTACAGTAAACAAACTCTAATGACAGATTAATTAGGCTTAATAGATTCATTTCACGATTTCCCGTCCATCTGTGTAATTAGTTTTATAATTAATCTATATTTAATACTCGTAATTAGTGTTAAAAAAGTTGCCAAAAATCAAAAAAATTTGGCAACTAAACGGGCCCTAACTAGCGATATGATCAAGTACTGAGATTATTTTTCTAACTAGAAAAGATCGAGCATCTCATGCATGATTTCTACATGCATCCTGAATTGCATGTGACCTTGAAAATTATATATATTCACAACTCAAAAACAAAACAAATGTTTATTGGTTTATATGCCACATGACATTTCATGATAGAATTTAGTCACAATTATTGACTGTTTTAGTGCTGAAAGATACATTGAATAGTGAGTAATAGTGGCTCTGGAGGTAATGTGATATTCTTTGAAATGGCTAACTTTCATCAACCAGTTGTGCACTAATTTTTAAACAGACTGTGTTTTCGTTTTGTAGTAGTGAGCACACAACTTATGTATATGTAAAACCTGAGACTTTTGAACCGGCACAGATATGCTACCATCAGTACTGGTTCTACAAGCAAGTGGTTACTGATGGGTTGGTATCAATCTCCCCAAAACTACAACGACCATAAAACATGCACCCCTCTTGAAATTGAAGAACATTCATCAAGATCATGCCAATATTCAAGGTGTATTTGGTGCAAAGATGCCAAATCAATCTAATTGACAAGCTTATCTTAAATGTGAAGAAAGATGTTCAACTAAACATAAGATATGCTACATACTTTGGAGTTGAAACATGTGAAAATATAGAATACATTCATCATTTTAGAAAATTAGAACATTTAGCATTGCGTATGTTTTAATTTGCGGTACTGGATCCCATACCAGATCCAAATAAACAGTTTTCAAGCAATATTAATCTCTGCTTAAATAATAGAATACTTCAGAATATCTAGAGCGAACCTTAAGCTCCGAGTTGGGATTTGCGACAACCTGCTGCTCTTCCTTGGCCTTGCCATACCGATCTATCACTGATTTCATGCTGCATACAGCACCAATGGTAATACACATAAAAAAAGAAATGTTACTACATATGTGATTCAGTATAAAATATTTGAAGTTCAGTTCTCAAGAAAATAAATAAAAAGACAAATAAAATTTCTTAATTATAGAAGTTAGATCCATGCTATCTCTCTATAATAAATCTGCCAATTAGATTTTTGATATCAACTAGCATGTAAAATGGACCGCACATGCATACTACCACGAAACCCTATGCGTTTCCTACTGTAATATAATGCGTAGTGTTGATCACACGAAACTGTACGACCAAATTAGTGTACAAGTTTCGTACACAAATTAAACCACAAAGAAATTCAGATAGATCAAATAAGGAAGAGGAGAAAACACTGATGCTAAAGTGAGGTTAAACTAGAGGACACATACTTCTTGCTCATCAAGGAAAAAAAGACTGATATATATATATATATATATATATATATGTAATCGTTGCCCCCATGATAGCGAATATCTGACAAATAAATTTGTCTTCCTAGCCTTTTTCTGCAGAAGGTGTGTATGTCCATATATAATCAATATTTGGACAACAAATGGTAGTTCTAATCGATAAATCTAAGCAAGACCGGCCACGCAGTACCCCCAACCCACCCAGAAAAAACAACAACAGCATCAACACACACAAATCAAAAGAACAAGAATAATAATTTTTACACCCGTTCAAGAAAAATCCACATGAAAGCATAGATGAACATACCTGGTGCTAGAGTACTCGTAGAGGCGGCCGGTGCTAGAGAAAATCATGAGGCCGACCTCGGCATCGCAGAGGATAGCGAGCTCCTTAGCCTTCTTGAAGATCCCGTTCCGGCGCTTGGAGAAGGTCACCTGCCTGCTCGTGGAGTTGTCGATCCTGCGGATCACAATCTTTCCCCTCCCCATCTCTCTCTCTTGATTAATCAACCTTTCCCTCCCCTCAAAGAGCTAGCAAGGACGCGGCGGCGGGATCTCCGGCCGGCCAGGAAGGCGATGGCGCCGAACGTGCCAAAGAAGGTAAGGACGAGATCTGGGCAGGGAGCTGGAAGAAGAAAGCTCAAAAGGTTCCAAGGGAGGAGAGGGGAAGTAAGGGAATAATGCGTCTGGGTGTGCGTTTGTGGGAAGAAGGCTGGCTTTTCTTGGGGCTGAATGGATGCAACTTGCAAGCAGACTTTCCCCTATCTGCTACTTACTTTATTTAGCAAAGAAAGGTAAGAGAGGAGGAGGCCAGACGACGCACGACACCCAATTGGCTACCTGATCTCAGGGCTTAGTTTATTGGTTGGTGCCGAATACACTCCTAAATGGCTGTGCTAATGATAGCCGAGCGAGACCATCGTTGCAAGCAAGTATAATCAGTTACCATGTTTTAAAAAAAACAGTTTTTCTTGATTAAGCCCAGCCATGAAATAATACAAGTCCTTAGAAATAGAAGGGGTTGGCGGCCGTTTGTATAGCTAATCTTCAACTTGCAAGGACGATGCCATGGATACAAAAACTATATATGTCTTTTTAAAAAACAAACATGATACATATGAAAACTAAGTCGGTACCACCAAAAAATAAACCAGATGATACGCGCTAGGCTGTCTAAGGCTCTAAGCTGGCAAGAAGTAGAAAAATAGACGAAGCGTGCTACAGATGATACGCGTACAGAAGATCGTAGTAGACGATTGGTTTGGTTTAGCGTGCTTAGCAAAGTTTATTAAAAGTAGTGTTAAATAATTGAGGCCGATGGCGAAGATAATATTGTTGGTGTGCCCTAGAGACCGGCGAGGGGTGCTCGTGGTGTCCCCGCCGCCTGCCGGACGGTTAACCGACGCGTGGAGGCGCGGGAAGACGACTTGCAGATTTGCATCGTGCGTTCACCAGTAAAACTGGCCGGTTACATGCATGCATGTACGCAGCAGTCATGTTATACTAGCTACAGGTTTCAAAAGATCCGTGTATTTATTAAATTAGCATGGTATTCTCTTCAATTTGATGATCTGATCCGTTGCATATATAGACACATATTCATTTTGATTACACGCCCCGAAACGTACAAAGTATTCTGGTTATATTTATATAATGTGCTTTACTTATTATGTATATAATATAAGTAAAATAAAAATACATCCACCTTTATATGAATTAAAAACATCATCCAAGAGTCCTTGCAGGGTAGCCAGGTCAATTGTTCAAATTCAAAAGATCTAGCGTGCGCAAATACAAAGTGATGTTGGCCGGTCCAACTAATCTTTTGGTGTAAGAAATAAAAATGTACTACCTCTGCTAAAAAATACAAGTCCATCTACAATTATTTTTAGTTCAATATTTTTAGTTTCTCCATCAATATTTTTAAAAAAATGTGGACTAACAGCATATGTTGATGTTACTATTACTAGATTTGTTGGGAACAAACTTCTATTAGAAACTACTCCCTCCGTCCTGAAATATAAGACATCGAGGGTTCAAAATTGGTACCCAAATATAAGGCATCCTAGGATATTTTGAAAACTAATTATTCCCAGCCAGCCATAAACAAGGTATTAAGGAGGGTTCCATGTGTCTTTTATTCTTTCCCTTAATCTGTCTTAGAATTACTATAATGCTTACATTACAGGATGGAGGAAGTATGTATATATTATTAGTCAAATTAAATTGCCACATTGAAGAATGTATATATATCGATAATTTAGTTTGGGACTGTGCTGAGATAAGTACCATGTTAACTTTGATCAAATCTTTCTTGTCTATGTATCCAACTAATCTTTCGTCAGATGAAGACAATTCTCACAACCTGATATTCCAGTTTTGTAATATAGTTAAATTCAAAGCCAACATGGTAATAATGTGTATGTACTATTGATTATATTAACCTATTCCACATCGCAAATGATACCTTTTGTTTTCCTACTTTGGGCAATAATACATGCACTTACCTCGTTGTTCTTGATCGGTCTCAATAATTGATTATTTTTGTCGGCACATAACCTTTGACTTTTCTTACTATGGAAGTCCAAAAGTAGATCTTGCCACCTAGAGGCACAAAAGTGTGCCACACTCCTTCCGTTAAAAAGAAATCATAATTAGGCGATTGATACAGCCGCCCCTAGCGAGTCTGGAAGTTTAACTTTGGTCACTCTTTGTTATTGTAGCATACCTATAAAATTAGTTAGACATTAAGTATTTGGTTAGAAAATTAAGCATGCATGACATTATAAAATTCAAATCACCTTTTGAAAGCTTGATTATGTGTACCCCATGATTGTATGTACCCTTATATATATGTGACTGAGATGACACTTTCCCCCAACCGTAGTTTTGATACAATTCAGAAATAGCTAAGGAATCACTATGTAAGAAACGACCTATAGTGACGCGTACAAAGGTGATCGGCTAATGTTGCCCGTCACCCATATGATAATAGTGACGCGCAAAGACAATGCGCATCACCTATATGTCCCTCAGGCAGATGGCTCGTCACCTTTGATCACTCAAAGGTGACACACTTTAACAAGACACATCACCTATATTATAGGTGACGGGCAACAACTATTGCGCATCACTATAATAGCAACATAGGTGACGTGCCTTGTTAAAGTGTGTCACCTATAAGTATCATATAGGTGACGAGCTTTGACAAGTAAAAGGTGACGGGCTTTGATGTTGCATGTCACCTTTGTGAATTTTGTACACAATTTTAATATTTTTATAACTTTTTTTCGAATTTTTATGAGAATAAGTTGTATATCAAAATTATAGTACTCGACGAGATCTACAACTTTGTAGTTTAAAAGTTTTTCATTTGACATAGTTTAGGCAACAAAATCTTCATTATAAGATTTCGACTCGATATTTGAACACGTGATTTTTGAAAATTTTAACTGGTCTTGGATGAAAAAATAATCTATACAAAAGTTGTAGATATCGACCCGATCTACAACTTTGTAGTTGTAAGTTTTTTCATTTGAGGTCATTTTGCATCGAAATATGCAATACAAGTTTCAGATTTTTTTTAAAAAATAGAAATTTCAAAATTCACAAATGACCTCGGATGGAGAATTGGTATATATGAAAGTTGTATATCTTGACCTGATCTACAACTTTATAGTTGATAATATTTTCATTTGAAGTCGTTATGGTTACCAAATGGCCATTACAAGATAGTTTCAAGTGATGTCAAAAGGATAATATCTCCTCTTCCATCACATGTGATGGTCGCACGAGATACAGGTCGTGGGTTCGATTTCTCTCGCCTCTCGGAGCTGCGCACGCGCATATTCGTGCAAATAAAAATGCAGGACCCTGGGACGCGGGGCGTGGGTGACCACCCGGGTGAATTCAAATATTTTTAGAATTTATTTCGGCTGGAATATTTATTTTTTTTAATATGATGCCCGTCACCTTTGTAGTGACATAGGTGATGCGCAAAGAATGATGTCCGTCACCTTTGAGTGACATAGGTGACGGGCTTTTGTGGGTCACCTTTGACTTGTCATTAGTGACGCGATGAAGGTGACGGGCGCGATGTCCGTCACCTTTGCGAGATGATGCCCGTCACTATTGATCCTTTTTTACATAGTGAATTTCCCATTCACTTCCCTTATGATGGGATCGAAGTTTGAAGCCTCTTGAAATATGGTTAATTGGAGTGCAACTTTAAAGGTGTAGGAACACAATGATATTATTACTGGTAATTAAATAACTAACCCACCAAATCCTGGATGCCGCACTACTAAGAAAACTAGCAGTCCCTACTCATCACAAGCAACCATGTTAGTGTCAAGAAAAAATATTTTTCGTATTTTTTTATGTGGACGAAAACCTTGTGTCGCTCAACTTTTTAAGCAACTTCATTTCAAGTGCCTCAGCTCTTTGGCAGAAGAGGAGATTTTGATTTAATTATTATCACTGGCTGTAAGTTCGTTGGGTTATTTGTCTGTGTCTAAGCAATAATCTCCCACCTCTCAAGGAAAAAAATATAATTATGTGCAAAATGGATGATTAATAGCAATTTTTCACATGAAAAAAAGGTGTGTTTGCACCTTTATCATGTTAACTATTTGAAGTAAAATATGATGGGTTGTTTTAATTTGATTTGGAAATAAATTTTATATTCGATCAAATAATACAACATCACATCTCCCCGTTTCTTTAAAATATTATATAATACCATTGTCTGCTCACTCACCCGAGTGAAATAGCTTAAGAAAATGTTAGGCACAAGATGCTTGCATCGCCTTGTTCAATTAAACTTAACAGTTGACAAAATTTTCAAAGCAATAGCGAGATCTTACCCATTGGATATATCGTCGACAGATAATAAGTGCAACTTGCAAAATTGGGATGCACATGCACATGTACGTAGAAGAATTATCTAATACTTGTGCACAAATGGTACTGACGAATCACGAATATGCTATTCTATAATGCGGCACCTGCCAATAGGGGTACTGTACATGGAGAAGTATACTTCAAGCGGCCCATGGTGTTAGGAAGGGGCGTCAGCTATATATGCTGAAAATTGTAGAGAACTAATTAATTATTCCAAAGTTTGTACTGCTGATGGCACGGCCCTCAGTCTATATATTTCTTAGTGGTGAGAAAGCGGGCCAACACGAATTAGCCAAGTGATTTGATGATCCGATGATGATCAATCAAGCCATTTTATTTTGCAGCTATTGGTGGCTGGTTTTCCTGATCTAAGCTAAACTAGGCCCGTTTTTTCCAAATACAAAAAGTATCTATCATTTATCGCCGTAGCATATGCACAAGTTAATCTATCCAGACAATTAGAACATGTAATGGTTTCTGATGATTTCCTGTTATGCTTTCTCAGAAATCGTTAAGACATGTGAATTTATTTCTTGTAAGGTTACGTTAATGTAGGGATATTCATTTATTTCCTGAACATTCAATTATATAACACCGGACATTTTTGACAAAATATTTACCTTACTAATAAGCACATGTTGATATTCATTTATTTGTTTCTCGTGTAGTATTTCATAGTACCACACTTCTTTCCTCCAAGCTACACAAAGCTAATTTTGTCGCATTCAATCTTTCCATTATTTTGTCGGTCCTATGCTGGTGACAGGTTGTTGTCTATTTTAAGAATGTTGTTCGCATCTTTTCACAAGGAACAGATCCCCTACACGGTTTAAATCACCAAACAGCGTTTCTTCATACCAGTAAGATATCGTCACGTCAGCGCCATGATTCCATCAGTGCTGACGAAACAAATAATCTAAACGAAGACCTATTTTAAACATGCTTGACCAGGAAAAACGTGATAATCAGCGTCATATTTCAGCGGAGTGGACATAAGTTAGGGAGCCTCTTGAGTATGTGTGACTATGGGTTTTACTGCTTCTGCAGGTAGGATGGTGAACAGAATAACTCGAAGAAACCGAAAGCTCTCAAAACCGAGGACGGCCGTACATCGACCAATGGGATCCAAGGATTGAACGATGTGACGGCCATACTGTCCTCTGCACCTCCTGCCTGTTGTACTGGCCAATGGGAAATGGAGTATCGGCCAGGCTTTTTCTCCACCACAAACAAACAGATCACCACCTGTGATCACGTACGCCATCTATGATCTATACTTAGTCATGCTAAGGTTTTTGGTGGTGGATATGCCAGGATAAAAGGAGATATGTTGTCGGGCAAAATGGCAAAAGCACCACCCTGCAGCCTTCTAATAATAAGAGATTCCACAGAAAGCGCCGGCTTCCCCTTGTCTTTTAAACAATGTTTAGATTCCATTTTGTTGGAATTTGCACTGCTTGAAAGATTACGATAAGATCTCAATGTTCAGCGGTTGGAGCTTCCAAATTCAGGAAAATTACATGTTTGGAAAAAAAATTAAAGAATACCACAGCTGTATAATATTGAATTTCTACCTATATATAGGTGAGGAAGAATACGTACTAGGTGCATTCTAAAAAGACATGGCCTAGCTTGTCCAAAGAGCATCACTCATGTTTGAGTTATCTTCAGCTTCAGTGTGAATCTATTTTTTCCTCTAAATAAATTAATGAAAGGTGTACCTAGTTCTTTCAAGATATTATGTTTACTAAGTCATAGAAGCAGAACTTCTTGTTTTAGCATTGTGCTATGCTGCTATGCCTATATATTCCTTCCCGGACCATGTGTGCATTTGTAAATAAAAAAATTCCAAAGGACATTTTACTTCAAAAGATTTATTTTAAAGTAGTAGTATTTTCTGCACAACCATGGTTTTACTTAGTTTGCGCAATGCCAACAAGTGCTCATTTTAAAAGGAAAATGTTCTCCATCTATTCGACAGCAAGTAGCGACCATGATTATACATAACAGCAGACCACACTTTCATTGGATATTCAAATAACGTAAACAATCATTACATAAAATATAGTTCATCTCAGAAAGTTAACTAAGATTGCTAGAGCATTGAGTACAGCTTGTTCATCCACCAATTAAGATATCTCCTTTCTCACACGCCAAGAAAGTCATATAGAAATTAGAAGTTGGCCGCCCAATTGCAAGGGTGGTGACACGAGTACGCATGACTACTAGCGCATCGATAACAATGGGCCTCTATATGATGGATATACCTAAAATATGTTGCAAATCTTTCATCGAATCTCAGAATAACGCCGGGGGCCGGGGGAGGAGGGGGGGCATTTTCATGAATAAATTTGCTCCGTTACGTGCAATACAAGTAGGTTCCAAATTCCGGAATGTAATAGTGTCTTCACATACAAAACAAAATGAATGTAACTACATATGCTTACTTTTGTTATTTAGATCATGATATCTTTTTCGTTGTAGCCAGCGTGTAGTTTACGATAAGTTGTAAAAGCACCGCAAAGCTATATATATAGATGTTATAATACCTTCTTTGTCAGCAGAAAAAAGTCATATAAAGTACGGTCGTTGTAAAAAGTTAAATTTTGTTGGGCCGCTAATCAGGGTGGGCTTG
Source organism: Panicum miliaceum (assembly GCA_032594955.1). Classification (NCBI taxonomy): domain Eukaryota; kingdom Viridiplantae; phylum Streptophyta; class Magnoliopsida; order Poales; family Poaceae; genus Panicum; species Panicum miliaceum. The sequence continues at coordinate 12,830,803 of CM064061.1, forward strand.
GCCGGGCTTTTGAAGCTTAGTTGTGGACTTGCGGCGTAAAGGTAAAGCCTAGGGGAATGGGATAGGATCGGCCAAGCTCGATGCCAAATTGTAATGGTTTCGGAAAGAATGGGAACCTTTGGCCAGAGCGCTTATCATTGTATTCAAGAAATAGTCCGATGCTTTGCAATTTAGTCTTGTGCATATAGTTTCACGAAGTAACATTTCGTGTCACATACTAGTTATAGGGAAGGAAAGAACAACTCATCTCAAAAGAGAAAGGAGTCGTCCATGAGACAAATATAATTCTTTCCGGTTCATGTGGAGTTATGGTTGAACCATGTGCACCTCTTCATCCATATATATCCTCTTCCCGCATAGAGGATCTTGGACAGAAAATCAGGACGGCTGCATCTGCAAGGCTCCTTTCCCCCCAGGCAGATGATACTCTCTCCGCCTTTTGCACATACCATGTATGGGAACTTGGGCAAAACAAAGTTCTTGGTAACTGGTGGAGCCCATGTGAGGTAGCATATGATCATGTCCCCAACCAATGACCAAACGAGGATATGACTCAGCACCTCCTAAAAATAAGAGACCCAACAGGACTTCGGTCCAATTCTTTCCACTAATCTAATGGCGCTGATCACAAGTGTCAATCATCAGCGAGTCGAAAAGGGCAAGATGCTGGAGATTCGAGCCACCCAAAGCAATACTACCAAATGGAGGAGTTTCCTCTTTCAAGTTTTCGTAGTACTTGAGTACTAGGTACAAGTTTGCACATGCAGGCCGGTGAGTTTTTTTAATGAAGCTGCACTCAACTTCAGCCATCCATTTATATTTTCATTTTTCGGGAAATGACTTACCTGTCCGTTTACCTTGGGGAAATGGGAATCGGAAAGAGAGCAGTGGTCTCCGGAGCCCGTTATATTAGACTGTGTGCTACTGCATTTTTTTTATAAAGATACGATATAAAATAATTTGTTGTGTTCAGAAGATAATATTATTGAAAAGCAACTGAAGTATCCATTTGTCTGTCAGTGTCAGTAGTCAGTACATGTTGATCACGTTAGGTGTTTCTGGCAGTTAGGTGTTTGTCTCTGATGTGATATTTCAATTTTAATAGTCTCAATCAATTAACTTTAGTCATTCTGGAAATGAACCCATAAGGAAAAAGGGAACTCCTGTAGCACTAGGTCACATCACGGCGTGGAAGATAAATTATATTTCTAGGTTGGAATTTTTTTTTGACTAATAGTCTCTGTACGATGCGATGATCTTACGTCAGTTACAAAGCGAATTAAGTGGTTATTATCACATCTCTAGTTATCTACCAACGTATGACATACATACATAATCTATATTACAGTTCAACCACAAACTTGATCGATCAACCGTCTTAGTACCAAGATTTGTATTATTAATTAGTAGGTAGTTTGCTCATGTTATAGTGTTATCCAATCAAGAGGATAACATAACCTGTGTGTTGGTTCATAACGAGATACCCCCTCCGTCCTATGAAAAATGCAATCCTGTATTTGAAAAAAAAAATCCACAAAGAGTGCAATTATAGAGATTCGATCTCAATTACCTGCCAAATTAAGTTGACAGATTTGATTTGCATGCCAAAACCAACCGCATATGACAAACAAATGAGGGTACGAGAGTCTTTTCACACCACCACTAATTTATCTGAAAAAATTTAGAATTGCATTCTTCATGGGACGGAGGGAGTAGATTAATTAAGTATGCAATGCGCATGAACCCAAGACTACCTGGGGAGCCTCAGAGATGATTTGACCTCTTCATAGAAGGGAGAAGCTCCCCCAAATGGCAGGTTGCTTGTAAACCATAGGTGAGTGCAAATTATATTAAGTGCAATGAATAACCAATACAAGGTAAACAAAGTCATAACTAACCAGTCTACTACTTGTTAGAAAATTTGTTTTTAGAAGTAGTAGAACCTCGTAAAATAAAGATTAAACTGAAGCTTACACGCGTACAAGTAGGCTGCTATATTCGATATATATATATATATATATATATATATATATATATATATATATATATATATATCACGCAACCTTTTCTGCCCTCACTATATGCAATTTTCTTATATTATCAAATCGTGATCCCATCTTCTCCTGCGCCTTTGGGTCCTTTCTGTCCCCTCCTCAACACAAACATGCTGTTTGCACAAACATAATATATATATATATATATATATATATATATATGAAGAGTCGGATATATTTGTATGATCCTCTTGGCACAAACATAATATATCATCATTATATGGCTGAGAGACTTAATAGTTTGGATGATATGGCTTTTATCTGTCGTATATGTGACGGATGTATTAGATTTAAATTAGCTTTCCTCTCTTTATTTCTTTCCATAAGTTCGTCTACCTTTGTTGTAAATCAAACACTTTTCCCTTTTGGCTGTGAATATTTAAAAGGTACTGATACTATTATTTCTGTTACATAAAATACTTTAATATTATATAACCCGTTCCGATTACAAGTATATTCTATACATTATTGCTAGTCAAAGTGTCATATATATCTCCACTGATAGATATTGCAGTCTTTTTAATGGGAGTTGGGAGGTGACAATTGTGGTAAGTGGGCAACATTTTTCAATTAGTGGCAAAATCGAAATTTTTTTTCAACCGGCAGTTGCCCTGTCAACTACACTGCCGCCCACGTGCAGGATTCCCCGCCGTCGCCGTGTCCCCATCACGAGCTCGCTCGTCGTCCTCCTCCCAAAGTCCCTCGCTCGCGCGCCTGGCCCCTGCAAGTTGCAGCTTCCAAATAGAGTAGCGATCGGACTATCGAGGGCACAACCATTATCGAGGGCGCAAGTGGCCGGTCTCGCGGGTCTTTATTTTCCTTTGGTTTTGTTTAGCGCCGATCGGCGATTGGATTAGGTTTTCTTTCCTGCCCGGTTAACGCCTCCCTGCGGTGTCGCCAACGGGTGCGATTATATATGTATCACTTAAGGCGATGGTTACGTAAAAAAGAATAATCAAAATCAAATTTAGATGGGCCGTCGACCTAGTATGTGTAGAGTCTTTGCCCGCATGTTGCCGGCTAAAACTAAATAAAAGAGAGAATCGGACATGTGTATGGAGCGGAGAGAGAATCTGACATCCAGTAATAGACAACGATACTAACATCACCTATATACATGCATGTAAATCTGAAACTAAAAAAACTATAACTATTAAACCGAGCATTCAAATTAAATTTGAATTGCACCATTATCTTTCCTATAACAAGATCTTCAAAACAAGACGCACTTATCTATGTTTGCACGATATTTTTTTAAAAATATTACTTTAATTATAAATAATTAGTTTCGGCTACTAGGAATAAATTTTTTATCAACACGAACAAATAATTATTTTTACAAAAAAATAATTAAATATAACGGATAAATAATTATGTACAACGAATAAAACATCAAACATCACGAAGATTTGATTGTATAGACTAAGTAATAGAAAACAAATATCACGAACAAATGACTCAACATGGCCGAACAATTTAATCCACAAAGCAAATAAATAAATTATACACCTGGAACAAGTATATTATGGACACAAAATAAAAATATTCCTATCTATAAAAAAATTAATCGATACATCGAACAACGAAGAGTAATAGAGGAATATAAAAATATAATAAAGGAGAATAGGTACATGAAGAATGGATAAATAGAGTGGAATAAGAAATTAAAGAATAAAAAATATTATAAAATAAATAGTGGAAAAGTTATATTAGAAAAATACATAAATTATTAGTACATTTAAAATAAAGAAAGAAAATAGAGAATAAAATAAGAATAAATAAGAAGAAAAGAAAGATGGATTATATACAAGTGAAGAAATATTTACTGGAGTATTAGAAATAAGAAGACAAGAAAATAAAAAAATTAATAAATAATAAAATAAAGAGAAGATGGGTTAGCGTCTCGCATACAAATGGAAGGAAAATGAATAAACAATAAAATAAAGAGAAGATAAGGTATAACCTTTGCATGGATGTGGAAGGAAGTAAATAATAAAAGGACAAATATGATTATAAAAATAAAAATAAAAGTACAAATATGATTATAAAAATAAAAATAAAAGAACAAATATGAATCATAAAAATATAAATAAATAATACAAATATTATATATTTAGAGTAGAAAATTTATAAAAATGAAGAATAAGAAATAAGATAAAAAAAGAAGAATACTGTTTTGAATTAAAGAAGAAATTATAGTAAAAGAATTAGAAACAAAAAGGAAAAATGAAAGTAGAAAGAAAATAAAGTAAATGAGAAGAAAGGCAAGGAAGAAAAAGAAAAAAAAATAGGAAGAACTACACGCAAATAGGCATGCACACAGAGGGAAAGCAACATTCAATAGTATAATAGTATAGAGGAAAAAAGTAATCTACAAATATGTACGCATATCCAAAAGAAAAACATACTACAACATAGGGAGCGAATCAGCGTATGCATGCTAGCAAGCCTAGCAGCACGTGGTGAAAGTGCATTTGGCCCCCTAAGTGGGTATTGATTGATGACATACATAATTAAGGAGCTAATGTGTTTATCGAGTTTTGAACAGGTTATAATACAATGAAATAAAAAATACGCGTACAAAGACACCAAATTGCTTAATGGACGGTGTTGGAACTCAAGTAAGAGTTTTATTTATTTTCTATTTTGAATTTGAGTATAGAAAATACTGTACTATTAATAGGGATGCGAAAAAGTGTTCTGGAGATGCTAAAGTACTTAGTAGAAAAACCAAGAGGCAAATGAGAGACCAAACCCCTTTGTAGAAAACTCAAAAACAGCAGTTTCAGCCTGGTCGGAAGTTCCGACCTGGGGTCGTCGGAAGTTCCGACGTGGGGTCGGAAGTTCCGACCAGGGGTCCTCGGCCAAATATTTTTGTGAAGGTCGGAAGTTCCGACCCATGATCGGAAGTTGCGACAAGCACATAAACTGCACAGGAACGGCTAGTTTTTAGGGGTTGGGTATATATACCCCTTCACCCCCCTCATTCATTTGCTGCTGACCTAATCCGAGACAAACACCCACTAGAGCATTAAATCCACTCCCCTACTCCCTCCTTGAGCCAATCCTTGCATTGATTTGAGCTAGGGCTTGGGTGAGAGAGTGATTGAAGTGTGTGTGACTTGTCCCCTGGGCAGCCCCCTTCCTTCTTTGAGCACTTGAAGCATCTCCAACCATTGATTCACGTTTGTTATTCTTGAGGCTTGCTTCTAGACGGTTCAGCGTCGCCCGTGGAGCACCCTCTCGTGTGTGAGCGCCCCGGGAAGTTTGTATTGCCCAATCCTTTGTGGATTTTGATAGTAAGTGACTCAATCCTCCTTTGTGGTTGATTGAGTGAAGAAAAGGTTACAGAAGACCTGGCTCTTTGTGTGCTCCTCAACGGAGACGTAGCTTCCTTAGTGGAAGTGAACTTCGGAGAAGTTCGCTTCTATCTTGTTCATATTGTTCATATCTAGTTCTTGTTGACCTAGACCTTGTTTTATCCCGATCTACGTATTCTTGTTGTTGAGCTTGCTAGGATTGGTTGCAGAAGGTTTCTAGCATCACTACGCAACTCTTGATTCAGCCAGGTTTCTTAGTTTGGATTTAGTTTTTAAATTTGTAGTAAATTCATTGTATTGTCGGAAGTTCCGACCAGGCATCAAAAGTTCTGACCCATCAGAACTTCCTATCCCTGATCGGAAGTTCCGACAGATTTAATTTCCACGGAGAATTTTTAGGTTTTGCAGGTTCGCCTATTCACCTTCCCTCCTCTAGGCATCACCAAGATCTTTTCACATGGGCCTGTATGAAACCAAGATAGCAAACGGACCGCAGCGAATCAAATACAATTGGTCCGAATAAGCAAACATGCAGCCCAACAACGATGAGCGCTTCTTCAGACGATGGTTTTGGAATATGCAGCATAAGCACCGGTCGCCGATCAACAATCCGGCCTGTGCGGTGGTCTTGCCTTGGAGTGGAGTATGATGGGCCGTGGATCCTACACATCTTCCGAAATATTTTTTTCTTCCCTATCTTCTAGTGTTTGAGATTCGTGCAAACGTTTACAACCACTAGATCAACATACTCAAACCCTAATCCTCACCTCTCTCTCACCTCCCGTGCCCGCGTCGCCGTCCCTCCCCTGCCTGCCGCGCCGCGCGCGGCTACCCTGCCTCCCGGTCCCAGCCTCTCCTGCCCACGCACCGCCTTCTCTCCCGCGGCCGGCCGATCGGCACGCCCCCGCGATCGCCGCGTGCCGCCACCTCTCCCGTGGCCTGCCGGCTGCCGCCCCTTCACGGCCGCCGCCGCCCCCAGGCCGGCCATGCGCGCCGTCACCGTAGGCTGTCGGCACCGGAGAAGCAGGTGGAAAAAATTTAAGGTTCAACATTTTTAAAATATTGGTTCAACATTTTCGAAATGTTAATTCAACATTTTTTTCCAGTAAAAAAATGAATGGGCTGAGCTAGGTCTTAATGGTCTTTATAAATAATTTATAGATGAGTTGCTTAACCATCTTCCACAAGATGTATAGGAGCTCCCATGATGGGCTCGGTCGGGCTGAGGCTGGCGAGCGTGACCTCCTTGCCTCCACGGCAGCAAGAAAGAGAGCGTTTAGTGGGGCCACGGCTACGAGCGCGGGGACCAGCCGGGGATGGGGGAAATCGCCGGAGGTGCGGCCGACTATTGGTGGCTACCGGCAGCCTAGAGGCGGGGGAGCTCGGGAGCTGCTAAGAGTCATATGGTTGTAATAAGATGGAATTGGGTCTCCCGGTTCCTGGGGGCGCTATTACAAGGCTGGAAGCCGAAGGCCTTTCCGTGTCTCATTGTGCCAGGCCGGGGCGCTCGAGATTGCTTGGGTTGATAAGTTCGGCTGGCTTTGTGTGTACGGACGGCTACTGAAACAAAGGTTGGGCCCTTCCGTGCAGCCGCTCGCTTGTCATGAAAATCCTATATATCTTCCTGAAGAAACTAGTATACTAAGGGTATTCCCAACTCTCCAGATCAGCTGGTTTCTATAGCATTTAATAAGATGCCAAATAAATATTTTGATGATGTGGCAAGAGAGTTATTAAGGAGAGAGAAGAAAACTGATGGAAACCGTGTCTTGATAAAGAAACGGTGTCGGCTCTTGAACCAAAGCGCGTAGAAACAACTGATTCGGCGCTGGGGCGAGTACATTGTTTCCATCACATGTGGGACCAGCTCTTGTGCAAGCCGGTGCACGTACAGCTCTTTGTCGCCGTCCCTGCGGCCGCTGCCGATGCGCCCCTGCAGCAGCCGCGCTCCACCGCTCGCCGGCGTCCCGGCAGCTGCTGCGCCATGTGAAGAAAGGGAGCATGTGCTGGTACTGCTATTTGCTTCACGGGAGGAAAAAGGGATGTGAGAGTGGCGGCATGGCGCAGCAGCTACTGAGATTGGAGAAACAAAATCAGAGGAAGGAGAGGAGAAGCTAGTTTGCTGTCAAGAAGAAATCAAGATAGAGTGAGAGGAAGCAGACGTGCTGCTTGCTTTCGCTTGGAAAGAAAAACAGAGAGGGTCGGCCGCCACGACCTTGCCCTGCGCAGCTCGCCGCTATGCACTGCGCGTCTTCAGCATTGCCGCTTGCACACCGGATCGGGATAGAGAGGTCAAAGATGAGAACAGGAGTAAGATGAGAGAGTGGAAAAATTTATTATTGACCCACCTCAAGAAACTTTGCATTGGAGTTTACAGTTTCTACATGTGGTGTCTTGATGATGTGGTGTCTTGATGATGTGGCAGTATAGAAACTCTTGATAGACAATATGGGTTGGGTCTGCCCTAATCTACCACTGTTTGAGATCCGTGCGGGATATAATAAACGGATCGGATTAAGTGGAGGAGCAGGTTGAACACATATGGTTGCATTGGGTGAAGAGGACACGTGGTGGCGTATGGCTGGCTGTAGCAGGCTGGTGGTTGACGAGCCTTTTTTGGATTCGAAATTTCCGATTATTTTTTCTTCAAACTATAAATATGTTTCGAATTCCGTTTGAATCATGATGTTTGTTACAATTTATATAACAAATCAAGATTCATTATGAATATTTTTGAATGTTATAAACAGTCCAAATGTATTATTTCAACAATTGTATATATGTGTTCAACATTTCCAACGTACTGCATCAATATTTCACAAAAAAATGTTGACTTAGTGTATTGAAAATGTTGAACTAAGTCTAGCTAGATATTGGATATATTACTCTAAAATGTTGACTTTAATATTTAAACAAAGTGGTCATAAAATCCTTAGCAAAATAACACATTAATTACGAACACAGATTCAAAAAAAAAGAAAAGGGCAACATACTTTCATTACTTTTGCCCCTGCTGCTACCTCTACCATATATCCTCACGCTTGAAAAAGTAGCAGGTCGGCCTCGGCTTGCAGCAGCTAGGTGCTAGCTACTGCTAGTTCTCTTGGAAAAACTCAGTGCTGCTAGTTTTCACTTCCACACGTAAAAAGAATAACAGGCCGGCCGGCAACGACGCGGAGTACGGGAGAATGGGCCGTTAGCAGGCCGTGCGATATATGGCTTACACATCTTCCGGACATAACCCGCCGCGCCGCGGTCAAGCGGGCGGGCCCTCGGAAATTTGGGCCAAGTTCGACCCAGTTGCTGCAGATGAAAGAAATACGAACTACTAGACCGCTAGCAGTATACGATACGAAATACTAAACCGCAAGCGCGGGCACGTTAATGACGTAGGCCTCTACGATGTGTTTCGCCGCATGCACCTCCTTGTTAGACAGACGACGGGCGTACTATAAACACTTTGAAGGCCGAATAATCTGCGAGGGTTAATTACCACATAACATCGTGGTCTTTTACGAGGTTGACGTGCCAGCCGACTATGGTCAGGACTCGAGGGGTGACCAACATACAGGACCCGAGAAGGGTTCTCCCTCCATGGATTCCAGCAGAAGTTAACCCCGTTGCTCTTTCCCTTTCAGCAATTTTCCATATCAGTGGAGACTTCTCCATCCGTTTAAAAATACAATATGATTCAAAAAATAAGGGGCCTTTCAATGGGTTGATCTTTAAAATACTATCTCCGATCATCTAAAAATAATGTTTCATACAGCTCGAACCAGCTGCATGTAGGCCAAATTTTGGTCTGAGACGCCATCTTTAAATGACCGTGGCGACTCATACATTTGACTAATAATTTCATTTAGTTATGTTAACTAAGATTATATTATAAAAGATATTTCAAATATACATGAATCTAGCTGTACTAACTTGAATTTGTATCATAAAATATAATTATTAAGCTAATTATTGGTTAAAATGGAGAGAAAACATGGTTATCAATATAGAGCTTGGAAGGCTGAATATAACGTGCAGAAAACCAGGGCGGACCCAAAGAGGCCCGAGCGAGGGCCCAGGCCCTCACTCGATTTCCAGATTTCAGTTATATGATCCAATTTTTCACCATTAGTGCCCCAGCTAAGCTCAAATTAGTGTCCCAGCTTCTCAGTGTGCCCTTCCTCATTTTTTTTTCTGGGTCCGTCCCGAGAAAACAATACAAAAATTTCATCTCAGAGAATGAACAATACAAAGTGAAAACATAAGGTAGGGTGTATGTTTAATTATGCATGCCTTGACCCACTGTATTTTAGATCGACTATCGGAGATGCACGAGCGAAAGCTACTATGGCTTAGCGCATCGTTTTCTTGAATTCTTGGAAAGCACCAAATTTCAAAGGAATGCACATGATAGCTTAACATTAACACTATCGTTTGTACTAGATCAGGGACACACACACACACACACACAAACAAAATCAGTACATGTTTATTGCACCTAAAAACAAACCACGTCGACAAGCATCAGCACATAAACTACAACCTAAAACACCTAGGAACATCCATGACAAAGTAACATTAGCCCAGGCCCCAGGTTCAATTCATTGTTGCACGACGGCTACTCAGAACTCTGCCGCCGGCAGCAAGTACAACGCCTGGTCCGTGACAGCCTCGGAAGTCAACGACGACGACATGGACGAGTTGACCATATTCAGTATGCTGCTCCAGTAGCCCTTGTCCTCCTCCACCTGCTGCTCACTGACGCTAGCGTCCGCCGACGCGGCCGCGAACCTCTGCTCCGCGCCGGCGACAGCACAGTCAAGAAGGACGCCGGCGAGGAAGCCTGGCGCGGCGGCGTCGTCGTCACCAAACCGGTGCTGCTCCCCAAACGCCTCCCCGTACGAGCGCGGCGTCAGGACGGCGGGCGCGCGCCCCGCGCCGTGCGCGTCGTCGTGGGCCGCGCCGGCGAACAGCGCGCTCTCGGAGAAGCTGAGCGTCGAGGTGGGCGACTCGAGCCCGCTGGCCCCCGGCGCGGTCGGCGGCGAGGCGAGCGCGCGCAGCTTGGCCTCGCGCGCCAGGCGCGCCTCGGCCTCGAGCCGCGCGCTCTCCCACTGCGCCGTGTGGCTGAGGTGCGCGGCGGCCCTGTAGCGCGCGCCGGAGGCGGCGGCGCCCGCGTCGGCGCGGGGCTTGTGCGTGACGGGGTCGATGCCCATCTTGGCGAGGCGCTTCTTGAGGTGCGTGTTCCAGTAGTTCTTGATCTCGTTGTCCGTGCGCTTGGGCAGGTGCGTCGCGATCGCCGACCACCTGCGGATTGCACGCGAGCGTTGTCAGTCACTTCTCCCTTGTTTTCTGCTCTGTAATTTTTCACGTGGGGATCTATTGAACTCTGAAGGAACGTGCTGCATGTGCTGCCGCATTTCACTGAAGTGCAATGCGACGCGGTAAAAAAAAAAGGTTGGCGTAAATGATTGGAGGTGCGCGTGGTGCGAAGGGGGAAGGGGGGAATTGAAGGAGCTCGTGCTCGTGGTGCTGGGCCGTGCATGGACGGACGGACACGAACAGACAGGCCGGGATGGCCGGAATGATGGGGGCGTGGCGAGGTCAACATGGCCGGGCCAGGGCGACAAGCGAGCGGTGCCGATGGTCCAGCGCCCTGACATGGATGGCGATTGGCGAGGCACAGCGAGGCTAGCGGGCTCGGCAGCATTGATGGCAAACGTGACTAGCCAATCCCACTGGGTTGTGACCAACCATGCAGAGGAAAATAACCTTAACCTGGCACGGTACTATTTTTTTCACGCCTCAATTTCACCACGTTCTTGCAGATGCAGGCTGGGCCGGCATTCCTGCTGAATTGCGTGCGCATGCACAGGAACATGACACGCGAGTTGCCGCAAGTGAATTGTTCTATCACGTATGCACATCACCTGTTGCCGAGGAGCGCGTGGAGCTGGATGATGGTCTGCTCCTCCTGGAGCGTGAACTTGCCCCGCTTGATGTCCGGCCGCAGGTAGTTGGTCCACCGGAGCCGGCAGCTCTTGCCGCACCGCCGGAGCCCTGACGACGACGCCAGCAAACGCAACGGCATGAAAGAACAATGAACGCGCGCGGGAAGAAAGAACAACGGGAGCGCGCGCTAGATCACTCACCAGCCTTGGCCGGCAGCGAGCGCCAGCAGCCGTGGCCGTGCTGCTCGATGAAGGCGAGCAGCTTCTGGTCCTCCTCCGGCGTCCACGGGCCCTTCTTCAGCCCGGCCTCCTTCTCGCAGCACGACGACCGCCCCATCCCCGACCGGGCGCCCGGACGCGCCGCGATCGCCGGACGGACGGAGAGGACGGATCGGAGCGGCGAAGCCTACGGAAGCTTGCTCTGGTGATGAGCGAGAACGGACGAAGCGACTGGCTAGTGGCCAAGTGACCCGGTACATGTCGCTGGCTAGCGGCATAAATAGAGCGGGGGCGCGCGTGGTGCCCTGGGCGACTGGCGTACGTGCCGCCCCAGTAGTACTGGACTGACAGCCCGCGCCCAGCGTCGGAGGGGGAGGATCCTCTTGGGTTTCCGTGCCGTGCGGACACGCCCGAGGGTGGCCCAGCCGCCAGGCGCACCGCGCGTTCCCCTCCCTCTCCTCCCTCGGCGTGCGGCGCTCGTGTTCGCTCATCGCGCGCGCGCGCCGCGCAATGTCCGCAGCGCGCGCGGCGGCCGCGACAGGCGCCAAGGAACGAGGCAGCCGCACGTACCGTACGTTCCCGGCCGATGGCGACAGCGGTTGGTGCGCGGTTTGGTTCGGCGCAGGCTGCGGCGCCGCCTCCCTCCCTCCCTCCAGCGCCGCGCGGCGCGGGGGGCGCCCGGCACGGCGGCGCCATCGCACTCGTACCGGAAGGGGCGGCCGGGCTCCGTCGTATTCATGCGCTTAAACTGTTCGGTCCGCCGTGCGCGCGCTACGGCCTACGAGTCGTCTAGAGCGAGCCTCGGATCCGGGTTCTTGCTCGAAGCAAAGCGTTTCAATTTCTTCGGGCGAGTACGAATCCGGATGTTTGACGGCATCTGGCGCGAGCTCGATCATGCTGATACCACAGTCCACAGCAGTAACTGGCTGGCTGACCGGATCACGCGCCCATCTCGTCGGAGCAGACACACTTGAGATGTTGGTCAGTTTACTGTGCCTGGCAGCGGTATGCTGTACCTGTACTGGGGGGAGGAAGGTAATGGCCCTACACTGCGACGCATGGTATGCCCTGTTCTGGGCGGGGAGTAATGGTGAGGCACTGAAGCCGCGTGTCGTTGCCCAATTGACTCTGTTGACACTTTTTCAGCGGCCTGTTTTACCCTACTCGTCAGCTTGGAAGAGATAAAGGCCAACGCAGTGAGGGATGTCGGATTGGCGGTTGCAGTCTTTCCTGATCTGAAATCCTAGTGTTCCTTTTCTTTCTTTGTTCCTGAAGAGATGTCTGCTCAAATACTAGTATTCCTTTTTTTCTTTGTTCCGGAATGGAGAAGAAAGAAAAAACTCTGACTAGAGCCTTGCAGAGAGGAGGGGGGCCGCCGTGAAAAATCCTGTCCAGTTTACACTCGCATCATGGTATTGGTAGGAACAGGCGAACAGTGCATCGTTCAAGCCATTAATTGTGCGGTTTCCATGGCCAATTGCCACAGGACCACCCTGTGAACAGATCCATGCACGCATGACACATCCATGTGCACCTCCTCAACGAGTATCAATCGATCTGAGCGTTTGACATGCAACGTGGAAGACACGGTCTTTTTGCCGTCTTCGTCTGAATTCTATCAAGCGCGGACCTGAAAGTTTAAGAAACGAAATCTGAATGATTGCTTACAAATCCATGGAGCACTTGAAGAGAAACTGGCAGTGTCAGGAAGCCAACGCGAGAAGCCGATTACTCCAACCGCCTACCGCAGGATGATCATGAATTGTCTGCCACGGAGTAGTAGCGAAAGAGACGAAGCCGCCAGCCCCCGTCGGTATCGCACCGTCTCAGAGAAAGAGAATGACATGACCTGCCACCCGATCAGGGAGGGAGGCGGCGCACCTCAGATGCTCGTAGGCGCTCTGCAGCCTGCACGCTGCTCAACAGTCAAAGATTTCAAGTGTTCATGTGAAATGTCAGCGAGAGAAGGAAAGAATCACACCTGTTTTCCGGAGAGAGAGAGAGAGGGAGACACAGAAATTCACCGAAGATGCAGACCAATACTACTGGACAAATTAACAACAGTCAGTACCTTTCGTGTTTCACGCAGACACGCACCAAGAATGATCAACCTAACAGTCAGGTACGGATCACTTCCCATTGATGAGATCCGCAACAACAGGTCGCAGGCAGAGTTAACCTGAGCGACTTTTTTTTCCAGGGACTTAAAATAAATTTCTGTCACATCGGATATTTGATAGTGTTGGTGTTTTGTACGTATAGGTTTGTACCTTCGGCTTCAACCCGAATTGATCTTGAATCATCTCCGCTATCCTTGCTGTCCAATCCACTTGCTGCTGATGAACAACTGGTTGGGGGATCGGCACATGTTGATGGATCGGCGGTGGGACGACCGGGTGATGGATCAAAGCGTGTGGCGGATTTTGCGGCAGCGTGGCCGGCTGAGCGGTTGACAGCTGGTGGCGTAGCGAATGTGCCGTCCCATTGTAAAGCATCATCGGCGTCGCGCTTCTGAGTGTTTCCGCAACATCTATCCCCCTGCCGATTTCTGACGTGGCCGGTTGATATTGAGGGACCATCGGCCGGACATCCGATTGGAACAGTGCCTGGATCGGAGAGCCTCCATGATCGGCTGACTGGTCCAGAACAGCCGCCGTTGCTGGTGCCCCCTAAGGTACTAAGTTTGAGGGCAGTGATTGCACGGAAGAAATCTGGGCAGGCTGAGGCGGCACTTGTGATCGAAAGCATGGCGCACCATTATATCCTGGAGGCATTGAAGGAAGTGTTGTATTCTCCGTGTTGTGTTGATATCGGCTGAGGAGCCGAGTGAGACGTGCCTGGTAAGCTTCTGACCGGAGCTATAATAGGTGGGGCGTATGCTGGCCCCTGATATCCCTGAGCTACTCCGCTGACCAAATTACTGATGACGGCATTGTATACCGTGTTGGTCATCACTGAGGATTGGTCGATGAAAGCCTGATAAACGGACTGGTAAATCATATCGGACATCTTGTCCGAGTCCTCAGCGATGGTGATCTGGCGGGGAGTTGGAAGAGGAGCTTTCTTGACGGTCTCCCCGCTTCTAGTACGACTGAAAGATTGCAGGTATACCTTCTTGTAGTCTTCTAGGTGTCTTGCCAGTTCTTCTTTCTGGTCGTCCTAGAGTTCTGCCTCCATAACCTCAATGATGTTGTTTTCAGAGATTTCGGCGGTCTTTGACATGTTGGATATTGTGGTGGTCCCACCAGGCGTGCCAAAAGTGTGTTGGCGCTAAAAACCGGCCGGAAACCGGCCGATGACCTTCAGCGTCGGACACACGACCCGGGAGAATCTGCTTAACTCCTGTTCGGGTGATCACCCTGGTGCGGTTCGCGCGGCGTGCCAGTCAATCTGACCTGTTGATTGACAAGGAAAGAAACGTATTAAATTCCAGAGTTTCGATCGGCTAAAGTTCCGATCTGTCCCGAAAAGCGTATCAGGGAATCGGCCGATTCGCTATGAAGATGACCGGCTATAGATCAGCCGATAATCACGTAGCGATTGCAAAGAAACTACTGGAGCAACTTAAATAATCGCCGCAAATGCAACGCTCGAAATAGATCTAATCGGCTATATGATGATAAATAAGAAAAAATGATGATAAAGCCGACAATTCGATCTCAAGCTGGATAACTGGTGATAAAACTAGGACAATAGGTAAAACCTATAATTCTAGTAAATATCGATAACGGGTGAATAAATCTAAACGAAACAACGGCGATGCGCCCGAAGTTAAAGCTTAGATATTATTTGATAAATGGAACCTACCAATTGGCCGGAGATCGTGTCGATGCAGCTCTGCCAACCCGTACGAACTCGTGAAAGAAAAAGATGTATTGGTGAAGTCGCCGACTTGAAAGTAAAGTACGATGAAAAAGTAGATTGTTTGTATTGATTGATGTGTATATTTTACAAAACCCTGACTTCTTCTATTTATACCCTAGGAATAAGACTCCTGATCTGTCACGATCCGTTACAAACTTGACTTAAATATAAAAACTAATATATCTATAAGACTCTCCTAAAGGAAACGGACCACCACAAGATCTTCTGCTGCCATCCCCTAGTCCAATTCGAACTCCTTCTATTGCTCCTCGACCGAGTTGGCGTCGCTCTTTGACCAACATCATGTCATCTTTGACTGGGATCCTCTGCCATCTTGACTCAACATCCCCTCTTGAGATTCTATTGGCTTCATCCCCCCATCTATAAACATTTTATTTGTTGGCGCAAGCCCATACTGGCCCAAACGCTCCAGCCTTTCAATCGGCCGACCCCCACCAACTCCATTCGCCAATCACTCAAAACACTGCAGCGCCAATGGGTCGATTCCTAACTGTAGCACCAATCGGCTGATTCCCAATTGTAGCCTTTAAGTCTGCTGCATCGGCCAATCTCCTCCTTCCCTGGCACCGATTCAACACGTGTCAAAATCTGACGTCAACAAATAGTAATTAGAAGTATTAAATAGAGACTAATTATGAAACCCATTGCATAAATGGATACTAATTTGCGAGACGAATCTATTAAGCCTAATTGGTTCATGATTTGATAATGTTGTGCTACAGTAAATATGTACTAATGATAGATTAATTAGGCTTAATAGATTCATCTTGTGAATTAGTCTCCATTTATGCAATTAGTTTTATAGTTAGATCATATTTAATCTCTCTAATTGGTATCTAGAGATCCGATATGATACGACTAAAAATAAGTTCGCGAATTCAAACACCGATCAAGCAGCTGGCCACGGTTAAACTGCAGAGGTGAAGAGACCGAGGACAAGGAAGATTGGAAGAAGGGAATTCAGCAGCTGGCGACACTCTGACACGGTCAATGCTGGCTCGTAGCTCCAGCGTGGACCGGCGAGGGCACACTTATGGCGGTAAGAGCGACAATCATACTACTCAGGAGGGGATAAAAATAGAAGTTACGCTACCAGTGCAGTAACTGATTAAATGAGCGTGCATGATCCTATTTATTACGGGAAAGCCAGCGGTCCAACGATTGCTCCTTTTCGATGAGTGAGTGACCCATTTCTGTTCCTGCCCCCATTTCTGTTCCTGCCCTCCAGTTGAGGTTGAAAAAAAAAAGAACAGTTCATCATGGTTTGCACAGTTTGTGCACTGCTCTTTAATCTTTCCAGCCTCGGTGTTCAGTGAAATTACTTGGATATGTTGATGCAAAATCCAAGCAGGGTTCCAGTTTCCAACAAGTTGATGGTATCATGGTAACAAGCAAGGGCCAAAAGTTAGTCCCACTGAGTGAACTGGCAGTGTCAACATTTATAAATAAAAGGGCCTATTAAAACCTTGTGCATCTGCTGAAGATTTTCAGAAACATTTTTGAACAGAAAGTCTGCCGCCAATTTCAGCCAACGCTAGCTGCATCACCCATCCATTCATTCAGAAGTCCGAACTGCCCAACAAAAGCAAGCTGCCCCGGTCGTTCGCTCCACCCGGATTTCAGAATTCAGAGTTTCAGTTCAGACCGCATGGGTCGATCCATATCCATGCAACGCACGCAGGCACCAACTCCTAGCTCGCGCCAGCGTTCGTACGCGCGAGGCGCGGGCGCGATCGGCGCGCGCGCATCGCCGGCGAACGGGCCACAACGGACGGCGCACCCACCAGCAACGGTGGGGGCCTGGCCCCGGAGGGAGGACGCCGACAGGGACACACGGTTCCATCAATACGGGAAGCGAGGACATGTCCGCCCGCCCTCGCCGCTCATTCCCTGAGCTCGTCGTTCGCGTCACGGTGGGAGTGCGATCCGACCGACGACAGGCCAAAGCCGCCGCGGCGGCCGCGCGGCGAACGGCGCGGAACTACGGGAGTAGCTGGGCCGGGGCGGCCGCGAGCAGCAGCTGCTGCTGCTGCTAGTGCTGCGCGCGGCTACGTGTGATTGGACGGATCGTGTTAGGCGGCCGGCGCCCGGCGGGTTAGATCGGGACGGTACCGCGCGCGTGATTATGCCACGCTAATATTAATACCCCGGTTCTGATCGCCGGGGGCACGCGTAGTTATAAGCCGTAGACGCGGCGTGTCTTGTACATGTCGAGTCGACGGATCGGATCGGGGGGGCATTCATGGGCGTGCGCAGCCGCTAGCTTTTGTTGATCGCGCGCCGCCTATGAGGGTTTGTTCTTCCGCACGTACTACGGACATGGAAGGGGATAGGGACATGCTGCTTAGTACTCCTAATTATGATCCTGCAACTGACAGCGTCACAAGCTATTACCTTGGGTAAAGGCGATCACACTTTGCAAGTGCAGAGGAGGAACAAGCGACGCGATTAACTTTACATGCCTGATATTGGTCATTAAAGTTAAATTACCTTCACTGTCACCTCCGGATCCGTGGCGCAATGGTAGCGCGTCTGACTCCAGATCAGAAGGTTGCGTGTTCGATTCACGTCGGGTTCAATACCCCGAACCATTCCGGATCCTTTTTTTATTATTTTCTGCTGTTGGTACAGTCCAGGGCTCCAAATGTATTGTTTTATGTTGTTCTGGGCCAGGCCTCCGTATTGTTATATGGGCCACTGCCCAACTTGCCTTATAGGCCATTTTTTATTTTTGATGGTGGCTAGTTGGAATGCTTGGTATTCTGAATTCGTTGTATGTTTTTGTTCACTATATATTTTTTAGTCTCCTGTCCCAGTCCTACTCGAAATTTTGCTCAGACTCTGTTTTCCTCATTCTATGGCACTCACATTCGAATTCATGTACCATGTTTTCTACCTTAATTGACCTCGAAGCTATCTCAAGAATACTTTCTCGCAAAAGGAAAAAAGACCAAATCTAACCCTGGTCCCTGTGTGTCACCCAAGACCAAGAGGTAAATCCTCAAGTCACGCATCAAATACAAGCTCCACGTCCCATCCATGCCACACCAATTCCAACCCCCACGTCCTTTTCCGCTCCAATTCCTCGCAATTTATCTTTGGCGTGCGAATATCTTCCCTTGTCTCGACCAACTTTTGTTAGATCCAGAGGCGTCCCCTGCTGACAGGGATATGCATGCCCTGCTGCTCTCCGCGATGTATCTTGACCCGGTTCGTCGCACCGCACGATCACCTGCCAGTACTCATGTTCGCGTAACGGTCTTCTGAAACCTGTCAAGGTCCTCAGTACTGCAGGAAACGAAAAAAATAAAAAGCCCCCGCCCATAGTTCCGCGCCACTTCGGCCCTGCGGACGTGTTCTCCTGATGTGCCCGAGGGCGATGGGGCTCTGATGGTACCTCTCACACACCAGAGCTGGATGGATCTGCCCAGCTTGGGTTTTTTTTTCTTTTGTTCCTGGGGGGGCGGGGGGGATGGCAAAGGAGCTGAGCCTAGACCCTGGCCCTGCATCCTATCTTGCAATTTTGCATTGGCGAGTTCACATCAAATGCTCTGTGCATCTGCACATCAAGAGGATAAAGTACAGCAGGGGTTGGGTTTTGTGATCTATCAGCGGTCTCCAGCTCGGAATCATGCCCCCCCGGACATATTCCCAGCACAGGCTCGCGACCCTCAGCAACGAATGAACAAAATGAGAACACGAACCGCGATCGACCTGGCAGTGTGCTGTCTGCGTACACGTAGAGACAGAGTAATGCAACCGGATACGCAGACGTACAAAACCTTTGTTAATAGGATCCGCGTCTTTATCCGAAACTCCCAGCCAGCCGTGGAGATGTCCAAAGATACGAGACAGATTAAAAGAAAGCCGGGGAGATATGCTAAGATAATCCCCCCGGCAAGCACCCGGTACGCGACAGGCCCGGAGAATCAGAGGATCTAGAAGCGGGCGCACGCGCACCTGTCCCCGCGGGATTCGCCCCTGGCGGCACATGGCGGTTTTTTTTTTGTAGCAGGTGAACCAACCTTCCCCTCCTCCGGCTCCAGCCCGTCTCGTCGCGCTGCTGCTGCTCATGATGACCGGCCCGCGGGTCCGCCGCGCTGGACTCTAAGCGACAGGTGGGGTGGGAACGGACGCGGGCGACGGACAAAACGGATGACGTGGGGGCCGGATCGCCCGCCGCGGGCTCCGCTACCCACCCTCCCCCCTGCGCCGGGGACGCAACGCGGCACGGGGAGCCAAGTGGCGGTGCGGTGGCACGAGGCGTGCCGGGCGGCCGGTGCCGCTTCCGCAGCAGCGGGCGCGGCGCGCTCCGGCATGCGTCGCCAGCCGGCAATAGGCATCCGTCTCGTGGTGCCTGCGGATGCTAGCTAGATGGAGGCGCGTGGGTGGCAAGGGGGTTTAATGCTGGATTAGCCCGGCACGACTACAAGTCAAGCTTTTAGGTTTAAGATGATATCACTTGCATCCGCTTCTCTTTCAAAGGGGGAAGCACTTGCTGGATGGGCTACATCATCAGCTGGGTATTTCCCTTCCTACCAATGTCAAATTTTTAAGGGCTCTATTTTGCGATGCCATTTTCCGTGCGGTTAGTACGCGTTGCTAAAATATCTGCTTTTATTTTAAATGAGAGCACCATGCTACCCAAGAATTTCTGCGTTCCCGGTCGATCTTTTTCCAGCCGCCACACAACAATAGTCTTGGTATGTTGCGAGATTACTGCAAAATTTTGGCGTTACACATGGACCTTTCCAGCGGTTACAACAATAATAGTCTTAGTATGTTGCGGGATTGCGGCACAATTTTGGCATTCCAAACGGAACTTTCCTTCTATCATATAAAAAAAAATATTCTTAGTGTGCTGTAGGATTAACCTTAGAATTTTTGCGTTCAAAATGGTTGTCACACAACAATAATCGTAGTATGTTGCGGGAGCGGGATTACTGCAGAATTTCTGCCTTCACAGCTATCGTCCAAACAATATTGTTAGCGCGTTGCGGCGTTACTACAAGATTTACTCGTTACGTTGCAGGGTCACTACAGGGTTTCCGCGTTCCAAATGGACCTTTCCAATTGTCATTCAATAGTACTATTAGTATCCCATTATAGTAGTAACTCCAAACCAAATCGATCTACAATTGCACAATCAAACTTTCTCACAACTTCTTTTTTCCCTTTTTGCATGATGATATTCAATTGCACTAGTACGATACAACAACAATAATCCCCGTTTCCAATCCGGTGACTAATACTAATTCAATTTTTACTGATCGCGCAAGGGATGAAGCTCAGTAACCCCAAAGGGAGGCACCATGGTGATCCATGTGCTGCCGCGACGAGATCTCGGCGGGGTTCACCTCCGAAGTGAGCCCGGTGTCCTGCGACGCGCCGCCGCTCAGCCGCTCCCTCTCGCCCAGCTTGCTGTACCACCCGCCGCCCTCCTGCAGGAGCTCGTGCACCATGCCGCCCACGCCCGCGGCGCCGTCGTACTGCGCCTGCATCATGCTTGCCAGGAACGGCGAGGCGGAGGCCGCCATGGCGAGGTGGTCCGCGGCCGCGGGGCCGGCGGAGGGGAGCAGGAAGGGTGGGTTCAGGAACTGGCCCTCCAGCGCGTTGGAGAAGCAGGTCACGTGTTGCGACGGCGGCGGCAGCTCGATGCCCGCCGCCGCCGCCGCTGAAAGCGACATGGCGGCCCCGCTGCTGCCGCCGGACACGTCCATCAGCGGAGGCAGCGCGCACGTGGCTAGGTCGTCCGCCGTGGACATGGACGGCCCCATGACGTCCGCCGCCACCTCCATGCACGCGCCCGACGACCTCTTGCCGCCAGCCACCACCGGCGGCTCGATGCTCTTCTTGAACACCCTGCAGAGCACCCACTCGTCCTGCGCGGCCAAGCAGCAAACAGCGGTTAGATGGATCCACACGCCACTCGCTGGCGATCGAGGAATTGGTCCCGACCGAATCCGTAATAACAAAGGGAATCGACGGCATGCACGGGCAGTGACGACGCGCACCTTTGACGCGCCAGCTCTGATCGAGGGGATCAGGCTGCTGCTGCCGGCGGCGTGCTTGCCGTGGAGGCGGTACTCATGCATGACCCAGCCGGTCTTGCCGCCCCTGGGCGCCCTCCCCGTGTAGAAGACGAGCGTCTTCTTCATGCCGACGAGGGCCTTGCCCCTGAAGATCTCCCGGTCCTTGCCCGTCGCCTTCCAGTAGCCGGACTCGGTGGCCCGGTTCGTCCTCAGCCCCGTCGGGTACTTGCGGTCCTTGACGCAGAAGAAGTACCACTCCTTCTCCCCCATGGTCGCCCGAGCTGCTTACCACCGCCACCATAGATAGCGCGCACGTGCGACATCAACCATTAATGAACGGACCTCGAATCGAATCTGATGGTGACAAGATTGCAGAAGCTGTACATACCGGGCAGGTCCCATGGCTCGCACTTGTTGAGGTCGGCCTCGCCGACGGCGCGCGGGGCGAAGCGCGGGTCGGCGGCCTTCCTGGCGAGGTAGTGCGTGATGAGCTCCTCGTCGGTGGGGTGGAACCGGTACCCCGGGGGCAGTTCCATGGCCTCCTCCTGCTGCTGCCGGTGGCGGTGATGGTGCACGTCGTGCTCCATCTCCTGCCTGGCTACTGAGCTTAGGATCGCCGTCTAAACCCTCCGGTTTGATCGCAGCCTGATGAGATGCACAAAAACACAAGCCGCAGTACTCGTCAGCATAAACAACGACTTGACGAGGATGATTGGTGGTAGATAGTACAAGAAAAATCATGCAAAATCAATCGTGGACCTAGCTAGAGCAAGCACACTTCAATAATAATCAAGAACAAAAACTAAACAAGCAACAGCAACAACGAAGCTGCGTCGATGCAGCACGGCTAATAGCTAGTACATGGCGAGGGCATAAAGAAACAAGATCACAGCAGGTGCTAGCACCATCTCAGAACAGGTGCGGATCTGGGGATCGAAAAGGAGGCCGCTAACCTTTTGGGCTCGTTGTGGACGGGTTCTTCCGGAGGGGGAGTGAGTGGTGGGGTTGTTAAGGGGAGATTAAAGGTGGGAGGGGGACGAAGGGGGGCTTATATACTGCGAGATGAGGCGGCCGGGCCGGGGGTGCTGCTGTTTTAGAGGGAAAGAGACGTGGCGGCGAAGCAACAGCACGCGGTGGTGCGCGGGTGCTTGGTAGTGGGTCTCCTAGTTAACCTTTTGACTTTGATGGCCATGGAGTGGTTACTTTTTTTTTTTTTTACCTAGCACATGATCCTTTTAATATCATTGGAGGCTAATTTTGACGACAAATCGAAAATTATCCGAAAATAATGAATATTATACAAGTGGAGGTAGTGTTGCTAATAAACTCAATAAACTTGCTTGCCTCACATGTTGTGTGCAACAAGATCAATGATGTGCAGGATCGAGTCAGTAGCCATGGGGTCTAGCAGAACAGTATTGCCCGTGTGAATTCCTCCAAAGTGAAACAGACCCTTCTTTGGTATGGGCGACACAGACTTCTCGTCGCGTACTCGCGTTATGGGCAGGATATGAATATCGTGCCAAATACAGCACTACCCGCCGCCTCTTTGGAGCCTGATTATTCCATACAGGAGCTTCTGCGTCATTGGTGTCAAGAACGAGTTGACTCGACAGTTGGCGCCACACCCCGTTTGGCCTGTCCGGCCGAGTGCCCATGCGCCAAAAGACGACGCAGGTCCCCAGCTAGCTCCTCAGACCCGTACAGCTTCCTCATCAGCCAAGTACATGTGGAGTTCAAGCTGTCAATGGTCCGAGAACCAAACCAAATCCGCACCAAACTATTTTAATTAAAATGCTGACATTATACAATAGCATATGAAAATCAAACCACACCACACCATTAAAGGTAGGGTGGAAGACCAAGACCTGCAACTAATGCATGAGCCTGTTGATGGTGGTACTTTTAATTTCTACGCGCAGGAGGGTATACAGAAATTCAGCTGCTCCGCTATTGACGTGGGGCCCACGTGTAGGTCTAGCCACACTGATTTGCACGGAGTAGCTATCTGTCATACTGAGTCATCTCCAATAAATTTTAGTTATTTTTTATAAAATTTTATAGTGTGAACGTGAGGTTTTATTTCCAAGATCCGATTCTTGACGTGGGGCCTACATGCACTTCTAACCACACTGCTTTGCATAGAGTAGCTGCCAGTCATACTGAATCATCTCCAGCAAATATCAATCAATTTAAGTAAAATTTTATAGTGTGAACGCGAGATTTTATTTCTAAGGTCCGACTCTTGACGTGAGGTCCACATGTAGGTCTAGTCACACTGCTTTGCACAGAGTAGCCGCTAGTCATACTGAGTCATCTTCGATAAATTTTAATCAATTTTGATAAAATTTTAAGGTGTGAACACGAGGTTTTATTTTCAGAGTCTGGGTCTTGATGTGGGGCGCAATTGTGGGTGTAGCCACACTATTTTGCACAGAGTAGCTGTCAGTCATACTGAGTCATCTCCAACAAATTCATTTAATTTCGATAAAATTTTATGGTGTGAATGCGAGGTTTTATTTTCAGGGTCTGGCTCTTGATGTGGGGCCCACTTGTGGGTGTAGCCATACTGATTTGTACAAATTAGCTGGCAGTCATACTGAGTCATCTCCAACAAATTTCAGTCAATTTCAATAAAATTTTATGGTGTGAACACAAGATTTTATTTTCATGATCCGACTCTTGACATGGGGCTCACGTATAGATCTAGTCACTTGGCGCTATTAGTATCTCAAACCAAATCAAACCGGTTCTCTTATGAAACCAAACCAAACCGAACTGATTGCTAAAGCAACCAATTTTCACCAAATTAAAGTAGAACCAGTGCAAAATCCAAATCACCCTAACTGGTTCCACCCCGAACCATTAGCACCTTGATGCGGAGCGTGGAGTTGGTGGACCTCTCGGCACTGCAGCAGCATGCTACTGCTACGAAGACCATGCATAATCCTCGTCCAATTATCGGGGAGCACTGCAGATTCAAGGTAGTGGCCCGTGTAATCTTGCCCTACGTTGTGGCACTACGAGATCGATCTGAATTTCTGGCCACTTCTGCACTGTTGGCCATCACCGCATGCAGACCTCATCAGAGTTAACGGCAAGCATGCACAGAGCTGTAGATATTTCTTTTGTGCAGCTTCCCTTTCCATGAGCAAAAAAATCAACCTGCGTGTACTCATCTACATCCAGATCTTTCCAGTCGGAGTCGGGTCCGCGTAGGCCCACTGATTTTCAGATTAAGTGGATCGATCCCATCGATTTGATGGCTAGACCTTACCTGAGTTGATGCGTGTTCCATTTATTCTCAAAGTATGCAGGGCTATTTTGTCACTGTGTAACTTGCAGAGGTGACGGTATGTCTGCCAACCGTCTACTAATACTTGGATGCATCGGGTTTTGATGCGAAACCCACAAACCATATTTCGTTCTCGCTCAGGAACAGTACTCTCTACCTAACTGATTTGTTCTTTCTCGATGGATTTTTTTTAAAAAAATTGTGCTTCAAGGATATAAGAGCGAAAACGAGTCCTGTTGGACGTACACGTACGTATACGAACTCACCGGTCCTTTTGTAAGACGAGTTTGGTGGCTTCGTGCACGTCGCTACGGGTGAAAAGAAATCTCGCCTTCGTACGCGTACAACCCGTACGTACCACCGCCGTTCAGCATGCGGTGGTGGTGTTACAGATGTACGGCCGCAGGCGTGTACAAGGCATTATCAGGACAAATACGTGTGTGTCCCATACAAAACATATATATACGTACTGGTACGCAGACCCTAGTAGCTTGCACGCCGCCGTTCTCGCGCGGTACATTTGTACATACTGTACATGTGACTACGTACGCGTACGCGTACGCCCGCAGCATAGCACCAGGCCACGCGCATACGGCACATGCCCGTTGCAGCAACCAGCAGCCATCTCTCCCGTGGCGCCATCCCGGGCCGGCCGGCGGCGGGGTCGGCCCGCGGGAACGGGGACGACGCGGATGCGCTCGGCGCGGCGGCCGGCGGGGCCGGACCACCCGGTACTGTAGCCGCGTATCGTCTCGCGCGCATGTCCCCGTCGCCGCACAGGGCACGTCCCCGTCCTCCCCCTCGCCCTGGCCATTCCACATTTCAACGCCGGGGCGGGCCGCGCTGCATGCCAGTGGACATGCGGGAGGACACGACAGCGACGCGGCGTAGATTCGCGGATGGATATGCATGCCGGCCGGCCGGCCGGCCGGCGCCACGTACCCACGTGTACGTATGGCCGGCCTGGCGCTCCCCCGCCCTTTTGCTGAGAAAGCGAGCCGGATCAGGTCGACCGCGCACGTGCGTTTTCCCTTCGATCTCCTCTTGGAGCTCCGATCGAGGGATGGCCGGACGCGCGCGGCCGACGCCGTGGATCAGCTGAGGAAGATGGGAAAAAAAGGCCGAGGGACCCGTGGCCGGGATGGAGCATCCGTGGCTCGTGGCAGGCCTTTCGGTCCGTTTCAGGCTTTTGCACAGTTCGGAGGCGCCGGAGAAGGCAGCAAAAGCGGCAGGCAAGCCGCCCGGGTCCGGTGGGGAGGCACGCAGGCCAGGCAGCCAGCGCGGGCGCTGTCCCGATGCACGTCTGCCCCTCGCTTTTCTTTCTCCCGCGGCCGCGCGAGGGCGACAGGCCGGGACGCGCGCGGCGACGGCGACTTCCCGTGCCGGAACCGCGCGCGGGGCAGGCCGCGTGTCGCGACGGCCGCCGCCCGCGCGCGCCCCGCTCGGGTCGGGTCGATCGGTTCGCGGGGCGCCCTAGCTTTTTTCCGGCGCCGTGATCCCGTGCTCGCCCCCGGAGCACATGGCCGGCGGCCCGGCCCGGCGGCTCGATCGCGCTGTCACGTTGGTTGCGAAAACCCCCGCTACGGTAGCTGCTAGCGCGCCGCGCGCACCGGCCGGGGGTTCGTGATCGGCGCACAGTACACAACACATCTCCGATGGCGACCGCGCGCGGGGGCGATTGCGTCCGGCGAGCGGGGTGTTTAGTACAACCCCCGCTCCATTAAAGAAGGTTATCTCCCTCTAATCATTGCGTGTTGCTTTCCCTCGCTGCTGCAAGGACGACGCGACGGGGACGATCGGATCGCGCCTCGGCTCCTCGATCGCCACGTATCCGTGACCAGGACGACCCGGCTCGGTCTCGAGTGCGCTCGGTCCCGGACTCGCTCGATCGGAATCATGGCGATCGATCATCACGACCCGTTTCGCTGTCACTGCTGATCACTACTGTGATTAATTAGCGCGCGCGCACTTCCTAATTAATTGCACAGCCGTCGTTAACTCCCCCTAGCTCTCCGATGATCTGATCTGGTTGATCTTCCCGTTTGATCCGCGCGGTTCCTCAAGTTGTTTGATACCGCTCGTGATAGCAGCAGGTGTCCCACCGCCCCCGCCCGTCAGCATCGCCGTCATCACCGTCGGGGACGTAGCCGCGCCCGGGCTGGCCGCTGCGCGTCACACGTCGCCCCGCCCCCGGGTCTCATCATTGCCCGCACGTACGCACTGGCGCCGTCGCTCGCGTGCCCGGTCATGCTGCGCGCTGTAGCAAGCAACCACCCACCGCGCGCCACCGGTGCCCCCCGCGCCCAGGTCAAACGGAACAAAGCGGATCGGATGGCGACCCGCGCGCGCGCGCCACCAATCATCGTCGCCTCGTCGGCAGGCGGCAGGCGGCGGCACACATGGCGCGACGCCGGTCAGGCCACCTCGCCCGCTCG
Organism: Panicum miliaceum; assembly: GCA_032594955.1. Lineage (NCBI taxonomy): Eukaryota > Viridiplantae > Streptophyta > Magnoliopsida > Poales > Poaceae > Panicum > Panicum miliaceum. Next base: position 12,857,985 of record CM064061.1, read on the forward strand.
CCCGCGGCGGTCGTGTTGCTTCTCGAGACTTTTGAGATCGAGGAGGCCTGGCCTGGCCGGTCCATGGAGAGCGAGCGTGCCACACTGCCACCGCACGATCACACTGCTGGCATGGCTAGGCTAGACAGCTAGGAGCTAGTAGTAGTAGCCAAGTAGCACAGGCCTTTTCAAAGACCCCACCGCCTTTCTGCTCATTGCTTGTGCTCCCACGCCTCTCCGACACCGGCAGCACGGCAGGCAGCGCGCGGCAAAGCGGAGCGACGGCGGCGGTGCGGGCGAGTTCGGCCGGTCCACGGCGAAATCTCTGACCCCCGCGCGCCCGCGCGCGCGCATGCTTGCGAGTTAAGAATGCTATCCAGTTCGGCCGCGCGGCAGCGTCTTGGCCCTGCCACCTTTCCGGCCGTCTTCTTCCCCGGCAAGCTTTCGTACGTGCAGGCGCTGCGCCCCCCATTCCGACACACGGATCGTGCGTGTCGCAAGTCAAAGTACTCCATGACACGCACGCACGCACGTACTGGAAAACATTTGGATACAGCTTATTATGTCTTGACCATGCAAGGTTGGTGTGTTATACTATACTGACATAAACATGGCATGAGTGGTCTGAAACTGCAAGGAACTGCGGCTTCAAAGTCCAATGGTTGTTCAGTTCTTGGTAGGCACCAAACTGCAATGTTCAGAATGCTTCCGTTTGTTATTGCTACTAGCCGGCTTGACTATCTGTAGTATACATATATATCAGTCAGGATCTGCTAAAGAAATGAGCTGGATGCAACGCAAGGTATGATCAGATAGCAAACATTGAACCGAAGGACCATTAGTATCCGAATCTGCAGGACTGACGTAGGGGCTGCATTCAGGCAAGCATCCAGGGCAGACCATTCTCGGATTTACCTGAATCTTCAGGCTATTTGCTTACTCAATTTCTGCTTTCTCCCTAACTGAACAGCAACTAGCTCGTCTGATTTATAGGAGTGGTTGCAAAGGTGACTTGACTTCTTGAGATGACACCATCAGAATCACAAATCAGGAAGAAAAACCAACATTTTAAAGAGCTAGTAGTAGTGAGCAGCAGTCAAACACAAATAAACAACTCCCATGTTGGTCGTCACTGATTACGGATCCGGGGTTGAACAAGTACGCGCCACGTCAGCTCGCACTAGCCCTTGTCTTTCATCTGCTACGTCCGCCGGTGATATGAAAACGCAGCTGAACCACTGCGCACTGACAGCTGAAGATATGTAAGGCTGAATTGTCAGTGCACAGGTGTGTGTGTGTGTGTGTGTGTGTGTGTGTGTGTGTGTGTGTGTGTGTGTGTGTGTGTGTGTGTGTGTGTGTGTGTGTGTGTGTGTGTGTGACAGACACAAAGCTTATTTAGTGTGGCTAAATTAAGGTATTCTTAGTGATTGTTCTAGGGCGGGCTGTCTGAAGAAAACGTCCCAACCACTTCAGATTCGCAGCACTCGTCATGGAACGTAGTGTATGCTTATTTCTGCGCACGAGGCAGCAGCGTGATTGGAACAAAGTGTAGGGTAGACCATCAGAAAGCAAAGCTTACATCAGTTAAAGCGGTATTGTATCAGCAATGTAAGCAATAACCATCAGCTGCTATTTCTCCAGTCAAATGACTCTAAACAAAAGATGGTCAGATCATTCTTGTCAAGTCTTACTTTGACAAGGTATGGGACGTCGTCCACTTGTGCCTGTACAAGTTGCTGCCTCGCTTCCAGCATGTTTGGCCGATCACCCTACTATATCGCTCAGTTCCCCAGTAAGAAAAAGCCCTACCTTTTTCTGCATAAGTTGAGACTTGAGACTGACTGACCCAATGATGATACACATTCTCTCATCACAATATGACTGAAAATGAATGAGCACCTAATAAAAATGATTTCGATGTGAGCACTCCAGAGTGTATATGATGACACACTAAATGTTACCCGGCCTCTTTATTATGCTGGTCACTGTCTCCTGCCTCCAGCATGTTCAGCCAGATCGCCTGGTGAACTGTTTGTTAATTCCATTGATGTATATCGACATCTCTAGTTGATCATTTCTCATCGTCGTCGGCATCTGGATGAATAAATGCTGCCTCTGTTTATCATCATCAGACAGCCACAGAAAGTCATGACAAATTAAGCTCCGTTAGAAGTATCAAGCAGTAAAGTAGAGGAGGAGACATCTGCTGTCGCCTCGGTGTTCTTCAGGTTTGCGTGCCGATTATTCGAGATTATACTTTCTCAGCCAGCCACTCGACTCCTAGAGCCCTGGGCCAGGATAATGATGTTATTCAACACCCACTAATTTAGGTTAGGTGCTAGAATGGATAGCTTGGTTTCTGTTGACTGAAACCAGACTGACTGGACTGTCTTACAATTGATTTTCCGCAGACATATGTTTTCTTTCTTTGCAATCTTTTGAGAGAAGTAGAGGATCTTGCTGAGAGGGGAAAAAACATTTGGGCATTCTTTTCTCTCGTAGAAGAAATCTGCTAGGTTGTCTCCACAAGCCGTGTTCAGTTGATTGATTCGTTCGCATACGGAGGGAATATGCGGGTGGGTTTGTATTCTACAGCATGGCCCCGCCATGCCAACTTGCCAAGCTTCTATGGCCCATACGGCTGTGCAGTGGGCCGGGCCAAATTTTAGCCCAGAGGGCATCCGCACAACGCGGGCTGGCAATGTTCCAATTTAGAGCCTGCTTTGGTTGGATGCTAATTTTTGCGCAGCCAAGAACATGGCAAGATAAATTTGGCTTGTCAAATTTAGGAGTTAGGACATGCCGAATTGTTGCAAAATAATTAGATATTCATTTTGTTTTTTTACTGAGATATACCTTTCCCTCACTCTTGTAAGGTTTAGACATGAACCAATCGATAGCCAAATTTTATTGGTATGCCATGATTTTAGTATGGCAAAAAATGGTAGCAAACCAATCAGGCTTTTAATACCGTCAATCAATCCAAAAAATCTGCGTGCAGTGGAAAAAAAACCCTAACCAACTCGTCACACGACTACTGTTCATCAGAAGGACAACTAATGCTTATATAAGCGACATGACCCAAAACTAGGGATGAAAACCAAAACGGTAATTTTCGATTACCGGGAATCGTTTTCGAGATTTTGGCTTACATGGAAATGAAAGCGGTTACCGAAAACCGAAAACGAAAGTGGTAGTTTCTTCCGGTAACGAAAACGAAAACGAAAACGGTTTAGCCTCCTTCCGAATGTTTTCGATAAATACCGTATTTTGCCGGCAATTCACCACCGATATTACCGTATTTGAGGCCCAGCCCAACACCTAACTTTCCCTGGGCCTGGCCCAAATTACCTGGCCAGCTGCACCTGCGCCCTATCAAACTTAACCCTAGCCTCATTAGGCGCCCACTCGCCCAGCCCGCCAGCAGCCAGCCTCCTGACTCCCCCGCCGCCCCCTCCAGCCTCCCGTGACCCGCCGCCCGCCGGCCGTCGCCCCCTCCAGCCCTCCGCGGCTCCGCCCCTCCTCCAGCCTCTCGTGAGGCCATGACCCACCGGCCGCCGCCCCCTCCTCCATCCTCCCGTGAGGATGAGGCCGTGAACTGCCGTGATGCCGCCCGTCGCCCCCTGCGGCCCTGCACCCTCCCCTGGTGTTGTCCCTCCACAGCGTCCGGCGGCGACACGGCACGAGGCTCGGCGGCGCTCGACTCGTGGCTCAGCGGTGCCGGCAATGGCACCAGCAGGAGACGCGTCGTCCCGGGGACGATTGTTGGAACCGCCGGCACCATCAGCACCACAACAGAAGGGTGATGTGACCGGCTCTCAGTCCTCACCGCCGGTAGCAGACGCATCTGGTAAGCTCCCAAATCACGCCAGAATTGTTCCCATGTTTGTATGATAATATGAGTACTAATATATTTTTATATTTGTAGGATGAACTTTCAGCGATGACCAATGATGATTATGTGGCAGGCAATGATGATGACATGCTTGAGGTTCAGCTGTAGGCAGCTGCAGCCTGCGGCCCTGCATTGAAGACCGATGGAGTGAAAAACTACACACGTTTCTATCTATGTAGTCTCTCTTTGAACTTGGTTAATGATCATGTATGTGATTATGTCTTGTATGTTGTATGCAACTTTGTGTCGGTTGTCATGGTCTTATGGATTGGTTGGGTATTTGGATTAGTATTTTAATCGAATCGTCACTGCTTGCGTATAAGATGTGTCAAGTCATATAGTTAGTGTTATGCTCTATTGTTTGATATGTTTATCGTTTTTGCAATATCGTTTTGATGGGTTTCGATCGTTATCGATGTGTTCTCGATCGTATATTTTCGTTTCCGAAATTATCGGAATACCAACGTCGTTTTCGTTTTCGATGAAAAAAATATGAAAGTGAAAGTGGTGAGCCTTTCACCTCATCCCTACCGAAAACGATCCTCCTCCCTTGCTTGAATCGATGCTTGATTGAAGCAACTAAGAGATTTAGCTATTCTCAAAGATTAGCTAAAAAGACTAGCCAAATTTACTGATTTAACAACTCTCAAAAATGGATTTGATAAAGTACTCCAACAGACTCTGTATGGATAGCTAGTGAGGTAGGCTATGTAAAAATAGAGAACGAATGAGGTGGGATGAACAACCACTAAATTTAGAGAGTCATTTACAGTCTGTTGAAGATTTTTTTATTTAATAATAGATAAATTTATATTTACAAAATGATTTGGCTAATCTCTTAGAGCATCGATGATCTAACATGCTACTTGCTACTTGCAAAACAATTACGGTATAACACATCACTTTTCTTTTGAAGTGAAGCACTATAACACAACATTTGACAACAACAACGAAGACATTCAGTGCCAAGAAGTTGGGGTAGGCTAGAGCTCCGACCTAACATGTGCCACCACTTACATATATTATTCAGTTTATCTCCACTAAAATATACACAACAAACAACAGTGTGTCTGCATCTTACAACACAAATAGCATCAATATTCAGTAATCGTCCCTGGTATAGGTTCATCCGATCCAGCAGGTCTATCGAGCAGGCAAACCTCAATGTTTAGAAATTGGAGATGTCCAATCACGCGCATCTCATGATGATTTCTTCGTATTCTTGTCCTCCCATTCCTTCCGAGCCTTCTCGATCATCTTGCTCACCTTGTCGTGGAAGCCAGGATATGGTTCGTACCCGCCAAATGTGTGAAGAATCTGAAGCAAACAAGATTTTCGTGAGGTGATCTTGTTGTTAGCTATCAAGCGAGGCAAGAAGGCAGCCCAAAAAACCAAGACGACGCAAAAGTTTACCTCTAGCAGCACAAAGAATGGAGCCATCAAGAAAGCCTGGACAAGATTGTCAAGGAGAGCAGGTGCTCGCTTCTGCAATGAAGACAAGGTTTACAAATCAATGGGTGTGATTACAAAATACTTAGTGCCAAGGCTAATAGCATGACAGAGACTTGCCTCGAAAACTCCATGACCAATGAATTGCATAGTCCAACAAACCAACTGAGCCACCAATACAACCTTTAATAAAAAATATATATAAGAGTTAATGATTGAACCATAGGCCAACAAAGAAGTATCTTGCAACTACCTCAGTTCACACTGACAATATGAAAAACAGACAACAATAGTTTCTATAATCATTTCATTTGTTAGCTCCAGGCATCTAGATTCCAAACAATGCAAGCCTTTTGTATTCAAAGTACAATGATATAAGATTTTGAAATTCTGATGTTACAAAAGAGGATTTGTGTGCAAGGAAAACGCCTGCACAGCCTAGCTTCTGAAATGTGTAAGTTATAGCGACTTAGTGTATTAAAAGATCTATTAACTTGTGGGAGGTAGACTTAAAAAATAGTTTATTTAAACACAGTTTAGCATAGATGTACTCAAATGCCTCCTTGTTGATGCAGGTAAGTAACTAAATGCAGGAAATTAGTTTGTCAGAAGCACCATTAGTGATCACTAATGGTGCAACAATTAGCAGTGGACGAAGTAAAATGCAATCTGCCTTCACGAGAAGCATAATACAAGGGTTAAGGAATTGGCACATCAATAATGAGCAAGTACTGTTACAAGTCTACCAATCTTGTAATGTACGACAAACACCATCTTGTTTATAACATGACAAATATATATTGAAGAGTCAAGTGACCGATAGTTTTCATCTTTTGGGAGGAGGTTTATGAAGGACTGCAATGAACTAAAAAGTATTTACCCAGTATGTACATTTTGTCCTGTTTCATGGTGAATATTTCAATCCGGACTTTGCACATCAACAGAAGAGTCCCAAGCCAGTTACTTGATATTGGCACTGGGAGATGGCCAGAACCCTTTTCACAAATTGTAAAGCAACTTTCCAGAACTAATCAGCTAGGATACAATTCGAACTCGTTAGCATCCAGCAAATAATCTCCAACACCCTTAATTCTTCTCTAGTAACGAAAAACATTGCACACAAGACACAGGGGTGGTAGATGGCCTTAATTTTTGGCCTAGCAAATCTAAGGGCCGGGCTCTAATCTTATACAATTTTGAGCTAAAAATATTAAGGGCCAAGTTAGGCTGTGAAGGGAGCATAGGGCCACGGCCCATTACCACCCCAGACAACATGATCAACTCAACTACGGAAGCATTGATATTTAATTCTGCACGTAGTCTACCATCAAACAACAAACCAGAGAAGATCACTAATAATTTGATATAGCCAACACATCTGCGCACAATTCATTTGACCCTGCATATGGATATTGAATAAACTTGGTCAACAATAGATGGCCGTTTTTTCCCGTACCAACTATATAAAACTAAATACAACATAGTAATAGTTCCCTATGACATCATCATGTAAACAAGACAAACTCTGAAAGAAATTAGCATGTTATGCAAATGAAATTACCATAGGCTAAGTCAAGCACTAAATGAACTACGGAAATCCGTATAACAGAGCTAGATCACAATTTCACATAACAAAACCCATCGAGAAACTCTGAGAGACAAACCTCTTACACCTCAGAAGAACAAAAGGAAAAAGCTGAATCAAGAATGAACACGTGAATCCTTCTCTAAAATCTGAACCGTATAGACTGCAAACTAAAATTCGTCAAAATAAAAGAGCGATAGTAACCAGCATAATCCGAATATCCCTACAGCACCCACAGAAGCATCAGAATGTCAACCCAAAATCCCAAATTGTAATTACAGACTAAAACTACAGGACCAAACTAAGCACCACTCAGTACTCACTAACACTAATGATGTAGATAATCAGAAAATTTGCAATCTTTGCTTAATCAATCGACTGACAATTTCCCCCCATGAGTACCAAATCAGCATACTAGTAGCATAGACATGATACAAATTGTCGCCTATCACAGGGGCAAGGCACAGATACATCCCACTCCAAGCACGGAAGACATGACCAAATCATCAGGACGAGCTCGATTCAACAACCGATGCGAAAGAGCCCTTATTACCTTCCATCCGACGGAGAAGCCGAGGCGGGCGGCGAGGGCGCCGCTGGCGGCCCAGCAGAGGAAGCAGAGGAGGGCCGCGAGCGCGCCAGCGCGGCGGTCGAGGAGGAAGTAGTATGCCCCGTAGACGGCGGCGCCGATGCCGGCGGCGTGCGCGAACGGGGCGGTGAGGTGGAGCAGCAGGAACGCGGTGAGGAGGATGGGCCAGACGAAGAGCTCGTGGATGCCCACGTTGACGGGGTTGCTGTGGTACGCGCCGTAGAAGGCGTAGTGCCCCTCCAGGTCCAGGAGGCCGCCGCCGCTAGGCTTCGCCATGGCTCCCCTGACCCTTCGGTTGCTTGCTTGCCGGTGCCGGCCTCGGGTCGCTTTGCTGGGTGGGTTTCTCGTTCCTGCGGGCTGCAGGGGAAGGAAGGCTTGATTGTGTGGTTTTTTAAGTTTGGGCTGCATAGAATTTTCTTCCGTTGGACTGGTCCTTTCTTCGTGACTTCGATGGTTGCGTACACACCATAATTTTCTTTAAAAAAAAAGAGTACACACCATATGAAGGCATGTGCCCGGTGCGGATGTGCTGGCAGCTGCACACTCCGCGTTTTAGCTTTTTTTAATATTAATATATGAATTTTACTACGCACTAGACATAATATACCTACGTACATATTAAAAACTATGCATCTAGAAGAGCCAAAATGACTAATAATTTGAGATGGAGGGAGTAGCAAATAGTACATCGGCGCATTTTTGTACGCGGTACACAATACACCATACTGCTACTGCACAACAAAGTTTAATTTTTACTCAAAAAAATAAAGTTTAATTTTTAAAACGATGCATAATGGTAACCTGCCATCTAATTCTTCTAGATGGACTAAAGGGAATAGGAATATCTTGGAAGAGTTGGGACAAGTTGGAGCCGGTAGGATACTCTTCTCGTAAGATACGGTACCGTGGTGGATACACGGTAAACTTATTATTTATTTTACTATTAGATTGGATACCTTGTTTGCGTTAAAATTGAAGAACTAAGATGGAACTAACTCCACTAGGAAGTTTTTTAATAAGGAGTCAGTGAGCGGTGTCTTCAACTTTTCCTCTCATATAAATTTTATAACCAAGAAAAGTGACACATTTAAGAGAAAAAGAAAAGGTAATTCACATATGAATGACTTCATCAATTCAGGATTCACTACTTTATAGCTGAGTTACTTCTTCAATGTAATATATGCATTTTCGGCTACTATGCACTTGCACAAGATACATGGCCATAAGTACATTTATTTTGAAACGGAGAGAGTGAGAGTATATAAGTATAATTATAAGAGTTCTAGATTCTTTATCTCTCACTCCACACATAGTGAAACCTCTTGCATCTTTTCAGGAGACTTCACGGCATACTCGGCTGTACTTGTACCGTCGCTCAGAGTCAGGGACAGTTTGCGCGGAGGCAGGGCACGCGGACGCCGGCACGGCACACATGCAAAGGCGCCGAAGAGCAAATGTATTGTTCAGTCAACCGTACCCCCTTTTTTTCTGCGGGTACCTTGGCACGTGTTTTTTTTCTTTTTAAAAAAGCTGCTAAATATGACTTCATCTCACATCGCTGCCATGCTCGTCGCAACTCGCAAGTCGCAACCGAGCGGCGCGGGGTGGTTCACGCGGATCGCCGCCGCCAGTGTCTGTTGACGTAGTCGCGCCCAGCGCGCGCTTCTGGACCGTTGCTCATCTAGAGTCGGACGCCCCGTCTAGGGCCTAGGATGGATGCCGGCATGCCGCTGGTTTGTATTTTATGGTAGGTATAAAAATGCACGTGCTCATGGGTTCGTCTGCACAGATAAACGTGACTCACGTCAATACAATGAGTAAAGTATGGACAGCCAATAAAACCACTAGAACTATTAGAAAAGGACCGATGAATAACCTCTCGCTCACAGTTGTGCCGTAGTTGGGTACAAATTGGGGTGTCAGTCAATCAGATCTCGAACCTCGAACCTTAGTTATGCAAAAAGATATTGGGAGTGCTTGGTTGTTTGAGTCCGCCACGAGAAATAAGGTTGCTGCTTGTTTGCTGGTGGTATACCACAACTCTTTCATTTTATTTTGTCGCCACAGTTGTGGTGGTTAAATTTTGCACCGCAACTTCGGCGCCACCACATGACGACTGATGGTAGGCAATCAAACATCCCTAATGCATTCAAAGAGAATTACATCATAATTTAATTTGGAAAAAACAAGAGAGTCACACTTTACATGCGTTGCAGCCCAAGCAGTCGGCTTTTGTGGTCTTTTTTTTCTCGAACTTTCAAATTGAGGATTCTATGTTAATGATATGATGATTGGTCCCTGATGTATTTTTTACACGTAACAGTCGAGTCAAGTCTTTTTTCCTTAAAAAAGAATAAAGTAGTTATTTTCCACGCTGATTATGTGTGTACATATCACATTAACCACTGGTCCCTTATGTAATTTTGCACGTAGCAGTCGTCCGTGCAGCAATTTCACAGCGTCACTTATGTAATTAACTGAGAAACAGGCAACAGACTGAAAGCAAACCATGCAATCCATTCTTGTTTCCAGTAAAACTTTGCGAGACATCACATGTGTATCATATTTCGAAGTATATTACATATCCAGACAGGTAGACACCACACGTACGTCAGCGAAAATATTCTCAAGCCAGAACCATTTTCTAGTATGGTTTCAGAAAGGAAAAAAAAAAGAGAGAACCCTTTTCTAGTTCTCTCTAGATTTACGTGTATGCTTTATAAAAGTAGATGGAGGGAGTTATTCGGAAGGGGTTTATCGTTTAAGGTAGCTACAGGATGCAATAAAACAATGACAAACATCCAGCAAATAACCTGCAAACATCCTGATGATCATTTATTTCGAACACACGATTCCTGCTCTATTATTCCACCGCAGCCTGCCATCACTCGCCGAGTAGAGGCGCGAGAGGTCGGCCCGGAAGGAGACGATCGCGAGCGTGGCCGTGCGGCGCGGTCGAGAATGAAGCGTAGGCGCCGTAGAGCCCCGCGCAGGCGGTGGCGGCGTGCCGGAACGGGGCGACGAGACGGAGGAGCAGTGCGGCGGCGAGGAAGACGACAGCGCGGGCGGCCGCGCCGACGCGGTCGCCGTAGAAGAAGAGCACGTCCACGTCGTGCGTCTCCAGGTCGAGGAGGCGGCTGCGAGGCGCCATGGCTTTGAGGAAGGTCGACGGCGAGAGGAAGAAAGAAAGGCTGATCGTGTGGTCGTTCTTGAGTGCGACGATAGATGTAACTGCGCTCTCGTGGTGTCGGCAACGGAGTGATACTCCCGGCCTTTTATTTTTTTTTCGTTCGGGCCCACGGCCAGCGGGAGGAACCCACGAGAGAGCCCAGACGTTGACGTGATTTGCCACGCGGAACGAAATGTTTCACGTGAAAAAAATGATGGATATATTTTTTCTGCGAATAAGAAAAAATAGATATTAACTTCCGCGTGGCGCTTAGCTGGCCTGAGAATCGAGGATGAGCTTGAGCGTGACACGGGAATCGCCTATTGGTCCCTGAAATTATTAGGGCCCGGGTTTCTTCAATCATCTGTGGCTTTCATTAAGAAAAAATGGGAACTAAGAGCGTTGGTTTGGAGAATCACGTTGTCTAAAGTGATCCCATGAACTTTTCAGATGATCCCGTTCCTCAATATTAAGCTAGAAATATTCCCATGTCATCATCCAGAATGGAATGGTCCATCATAGAGTGATGATCGCATGATCTTTTGAGATGGACCTGTGACTCATTATTAAACTAAACGTATATTCGAGAGGATGGTGTGATGATGGATTAACACATTCCATTGCCAAATTAAACAAAAAATGTGATAATTGAGAGCGCTGCTCTGATCTGCCTCCCCACACCGCGTCCTACCACCGTCTTCAATTCACACTGTTGCATATTGACGGAGCAACCACGAGCTCACCCTTACAAGTTACAACTGCTGTCTTTTTCCTTGCTGAAGCAAGCACAGTGCGACCATCTCCAACCTCTCTTTCCTCTTGCCCCAAGTCGATCGCACTCGACAACATCGTTAATTTGACAAGTTAGTACTGGTGACCATAAGTGGTTATATATGCTGTCAAAGACAGTGTAAGGAAATGGCTCCATCAGGTCATATTATGATTTTGGTGATTGAGTGATAATATGATTAATGGAACTAATGAGTTTGTGAACTCAAGTTTGTAGGATTTTTAGGTTCCGTGGATGTAGTCCAAACCATCTCCAGAATAGTCCAGAATAGTCCAGATCGTCTCCAAGATACAATAGACGCACTGAAAATGCATGGATTTGGACAAGTGGCAGAAAAACTACTAGGGACCGGATGAACCGGCGCCCAGGGTATATATGCCGTCGGCGTAATTCTGCTTCGACAATACGATCAAGATTGAAGATCTCAATGCGACCGGATGATCCGACACCCCATAGCGTCGGAGTAATTTTGGAGCATTCACTGCCCAGGAGCATGTTTCTTGGTCTGCAAACATGGCTTCACGACCGGATGATCCGCAGGCTGCCGTCGGAACATCCGATGGTCGATCGGATAAGACGTCGGAGTAATGACGTCAGCACAAAGAGACGTTGGGATTTCAACGGCTAGGAAACAGACGCAGTGTGACCGGATCATCCGACGCCCATGACCGGATCATCCAACGCCTACGTACTTTTCTGGGTAAAAGTATGTAACGGCTCTATTGAGTTTGTGGGCTATATATATGCCTCACCCCAGGTCATTTGAGTGTGCCGGAGCTCGGGAGAAACCCTAGAAATATTGCAGAACACCTCGAAGCCACCCAAGAGTATATTGATCACATCCTTAGGTTAGCACAAGCTTTGTGAGTCTTAGTGCTAGGATTAGCTCTTGTAAGAGTGAGAGAAGCAAGATGTTAACCTTGTGTGCTGGTTCTGGTTCTAGAAGTGAACCACAAGTATATCTTGGTGTGCTGGCCCCTTGGAACATTGGTGGCTCGCCGGCAAGTATACGACCCTCAGGCTTAGTGTGGAACGGCGTCGACGGCTTTGTGCAGGGGACGTGGAGACCCTCTTCCTTGGTGGGGAAGCTCCTTAGTGGAAAGCGGGATCAAGGTGACCGTGGTGACTTGACATAGCCTTGGTGGCGAGTCAAGAAGAGTCCCGGAAGAGATTTGGTTGCCGGGAAGCAATACTCTTTGTGAGTGTTTCAACAACGTGGATGTAGAAGTGACTTTATGCCTAACCGAACCAAAGGATAAATCCTCGCGTCAAGAGTTTGCTTCCTCTCATCCCCTCTCTTAAGCTTCCGCATTGATTACTTGCAATCTTTGTGTGCCTTTACTTTCATAAAGTAGCATCTTGATAGGATTGGCTATAGGTTGTAAAACTCTTTGGGATGTGAGTTTCTCACTAGATGAACCCTAGTTGCACATCTAGATAGCGTGTTTTAGTTCAAATTTTGTGCAAACTAGTTTGAGCCATATGTTAAGGTTTTAAGTTTGCCTAATTCACCCCCTCCCCCTCTTAGGGTATGAGCACCGATTCCTTTCAGACAGGAAGCAGCCAGAACGGGAGAGATTGTTGTGCAGAGAAGAAGAACACAGCAAGCGGCTACCATTCTTTGTTACTCGCCCTGTTCTAAATTGTACCTCTAATTTTACAAAGTTTATAAGAAAAAGCACCAACATGATAATGTCCAATTAGTTTTATTATTAAGTCCATCATAAAAGATACCTGCTTGATAGCACATTTCTTTGGTACTTATATATATGTTATATATTTTTCTATATATGTTAGAGTAACTCGAAGAGACTCTCTAAATTCTTCCTAATTGCTAATTTTAGAGATTTTAATTGAAAAATACCTTCCAACAGCTTCTCTATCTGGTTATTCAAACATAGTCATTCTCTATTCCGGATTTCTCGCTAGCCAAATATAGAAAAGACTTTCCAGAGTGCACACAACATATAGAAAAGCTGTTGGAAAATGGAAAGATATAGAAAACGCTTTTATGCAAATAACTCTCTAAATAATGATTTAGATAGTGAAGTTTAGAGAGACTCTTGGAGATGCTCTTAACCTAATATTCAGCTAGACTAACAAAGCAGGCGCCTACTCTTGCTGCACTTTTGCACAGGCACCGTCAAATTGAGATCGGCAAGTCTCACTACTGGTCCACTGTAATCAGCTGAAAAACAGGACTGACGGAAAGCAAACAATGCAAAGCCATTCATCCTCCAGGTATCATACAACGCTGCGAGATATATTATATACGAACATTTTGTCTGATTTGTACATTATATATATATTGCCACCCAATCACGAAGTGCATACACCACAGATCAACTCACATACATCAAGAGTCTCACAGGGCAGGCCATGCCATCTGCTGATGTTCACGGCCACAGACCAGACTTCTCCATACCCCTGTTCCCGCACCAATCAACTTGATCATGACGCGCTCATCATGAATCCTGCCCGATCGTATAGCGTGCCTTCGTCATGCACTGATCGGTGGGGCGGGACGGCGCCGCCGCCGGCCCGGCGGAGGAAGCCCGCGCCGCGCGGTCGAGGAGGAAGCAGTAGGCGACGACGTAGATCCCCGCACAGACGGCGGCGGCGTGCGGGAACGGGGCGATGAGGTGGAGGAGCAGGGCGGCGACGAGGAAGACGGGCCAGAAGACGAGCGCGAAGGCGGCCGCGCCTGCGTCGTCGCTGATGTGGTAGGCGCCGTAGAAGAAGAGCACGTCGTGCCTCTCCAGGTCGAGGAACCGGCTGCGAGGCGCCATGGTGATCGGCTGATGATCGCTTCCCTGCCTGCCTGCCTCGGCATTGACGGCGAGAGCGGCGGAGGAAGAAGACTAGCTACTGAATGCGACGCTGCTTCCTGGTGTTGGCTATGGAGAGATCGATGTCTCTGCCTGCGCGGTTGCCCCGGCCTTTAATAGGATGAACGGGAACGGCAGCACTGCACGAGCCACCGAGCATGTGTCAAAGCACGCGTGTTCAACAACCCTGTTCAAGGAGCACGAGGCCAGCCTAGTGGGACAAAACCATGGGAAAAAATCCATCCATCCCCTCAGAGAACAAGACGTGGAAGAAAATGCATTTCACGTGGGAGAAAGATGGACACTCACTACTCAGATGCATGCACGCATGCACTTATAACTTACCCTTATCCACAGTAATTTCATAGTTGAGAACTTGAGATGGTGAGCAACACATGGGCATCGTTACATTTTGTACAGGCCCCATGGTTATCATATTGGGCGGAGCTGATAAGTCCTAAATATTTCGGATTACCAGTTTCGCAAGGAAAATAAAGGTTATTGGTGGCAATTGGAGCGAGTTGGGATAAAACTAAAAAATTCAATTCGAAAATGTTTCAGAAAAAGGTATTTATACTTGTTATACACGGCTACAAAAGTGGTCACTTCCGTTGTCCGGATATTGCCACAAGAATTCTCAACCCTTCATGGTCTGTTCTTTTTATGGAAATACTAGTGGACGCACGTTCTACCTGAGTAGAAAAAATGGACGCCGCACTGTACCACATCTTCCATCCGCATCATACGTGACTCTAGAGTCCGGAACCTAGAAATGGTGGGCCCTACTGATTCCTTATCTCTTCTTCTTCCGGCTCCGTTGGATTTTCAGTTTCATTTCTCACTTCCTCAATCAATCTCTACTACTCCCTCTATTCTAAGATGTAAGATATTTTATTTTATTCTAAGTCAAAGTAGACTAAGTTGGATCAAATTTATAAAAAATATTAATATCTAAGACATTAAACGAGTAAATTATGAATATATATTTCATAATGTATCTAATTATTCTCATTTGACATCCAAAATATTATTATTTTCTATAAATTTGATCAAACTTAGAACAGTTTAACTTGATATAAACCAAAATACCTTATATTTCAGGAAGGAGAAAGTATATCTCCCCTTCCTATACAATCCAACGGGAGGGGCAGAGACCAGCGGCATTTCCCGGAATCCAGTGTCATGGAGACGGTTCCCTACAGCGGAGTGCTTGGAGGTGGGCAGCGGATGGTGAGCTCCAATATGTGCAATAATAGGGTGACGCCACAGGCAAGATGGCACGGTCGATGGTCACCAATTATTCATTGTGCCGCAAGTTCATCTAACCTTTTCCAATTTAACCCTCTTCTTATCCAGTACTCCTTCCGTTTTAAATTATAGATTGTTTTGGCTTTTCTAAATATATTATTTTTATATATATCTAGACATAAGGTATATCTAGATGCATAGAAAAAATAATGCATTTAGAAAAGTTAAAACAACCTTATCATATTTATTACGTTCATGAATAAATTAAAATTTGAAAGCTGCTGGGACTTTTAGTCATCTGGAAGTGGAAGCCGATTACTCGGAGGCAAGGTTTCTACCGCACTGGCGAACAAGTAGAGCAAAATATATTATTTTATTTACTGCAAGAGTGGAGCGGAGTACGTATGTGGGTGATGACCGATCAGAGTGAAAGACATGTCAATAATGGAGACTGAGAGTGTCTGTTTGGTTGTGGCGTAGCTAGGATTTTATATTAGGGTGGTCCAACTTAAAATATTTTTTATGTAACATGCTAATATATAAGTATAGAATTTATGCAATAAGATCAAATTGAAAAATATAATACGCCACTGCTGCAAGGAAAGAGATGGAGAAGCAGAAGCCCTTATTTATGGTATATTTCTGAAAAAGAGATGCAATTCACTTCTTTTCATGTTTCAACTAATCTACCAGAAAATTATGCAATGTTTCAGTTACCGTTCCAATGACCATCTAAAATTCTAAAGTCAAAACTGAAATTGAACATAAATCAATTATCATTCATACCTCAGTCCTGTTCGTGCGGTGGCCGGCAAGTGCAGGTGTGCACAGCACAGCAGCACAGCACTGTGCAGGCATGAAAAGCACTGTGACGTTGCTGCTCCCGTCATCCGCAGTCCCTGCTGCGGCGCTGTGCCAGTTGCTCCTGCTGCTAGCCGGCGTCGGGGCCGTCGCCGGTCGATGGTTCTGTCTGTGTGTGCGCTCGTGCGCCGTCACAGGAAGGAGTCAGCATTGGAACAGGAACAAAATTGAACGGAGTAAAGATTGAGAGGGTAAGGATTTTGGGCCAAATTTTTGGGATGAGCCGTGGTCCACACGGACTGCCCTCTACCTCCGCCACTATGAGGCCTTGTCCAACTGTATTCTGTTAATCCAGAGCTAAATAAATTTAGATAAATTAGGAGGTTGTCTATACCATCCCGAGTGTTTTTAAGCGGCTGTACACTCGAATTTTTTTGCACCGTTAGATGAAGATCCAACGAACCACCGTTATCTTCAACCTCCAGCTGCCGTGAGGCATAGTTTTCTTCCCCCTCTGTTCTGGTCCCGCCGCCGCCCCCTGCTACGTCGGGCTATGGTCTCGTCGGAGTCCCGCGCTAGCCGGCCGGCGCGGGGCTCTGGGGAGACCCTAACCCGGCGTGGCAACCACCTCCCTACCCCTTCCGGCGCCGCCTCCCGCCACCACCATTCTCGTCGTCGTCGCCCCCCGCCCCAACCCCGCCCACCGGATGTTCACCACTGCCCCCGCCGGCGTTCTCCCCGCCGCCCCGCGCCCACCACCACCGTCAGGCCGGCCTACTACCCCGACCTTCCTCTAAGGTCGGCAATGGGGAAGCTCGCCGGAATCCTAACCCCTAATCCCCGAACCCTAACCGCCAACCCCGAGCCCTAAATCTCGCCGGAGAGCTTGCCGGAGATGGAGAAGAAGGCAAGAAGAGGAAAAGCTCTCGGATTGGTGAAAGAAGGAGAAGAAACAAAATTCTAGTGCGAGAAACAAAGGAAAAGCTTGAGTAGAGTGCTTTCCCTATGTTAAACGGTGTATAAAGTGAAGAGCTAGCGCTAGAAGAAGAGATGGTCTCGCACATCTCCTAGTACATTTCTCTCTGACGACACGTCCCCTAATGTTACCTGTTGCTCCTGTTTTTCATCTCTTTCTTCCGGCTTAGGGCAAGTACATTGCTACATGTCAGCAGTATCATAGGTCATCTCATGCAAGTCCACGTAGAATTTTTGATTAGATGGCGGAGAGAGAGGGAGGAGAGAGAACAAGGTGGTTGTGTTTCGCGAGACAACCGTCTCATAGGCTAAAATTTAGGACTATGGGATCACAATATTTCTTTTTTCTATGTATAAATTATGGAATTATGTATTTACTATGAGACGATTTATAACACAACTCATTGTATATATTATTTGTTACACCGTTTTAAGATAATGTGACAATGCATGAGACTTTCTATTAGAAAGGAACAATGTATTTGTACTTAGCTGCTCGCTTATATCATTGGACACGGTCTGAGAAACGGTGAACTTTGGGGCACCTACACAAGGTTAAATTCTTGAACCATATTTGCCATTGACTACCGATGAATTCTGAAACTTGACCCAGCATTTCTAAAACAAATGCGTCCAAAATCTCCTTATCCATTTCTGAACCTCAGAACCAAAAGAGCATAAGCTTGCACATTTCATCCTCTGAAAGGCCCAAAAAGCTCCAGAGCGGATAATATCTGTAACGCGCCGGCCTTATTGCCTTCCAACCTCAGAAAAGCCATCTCCTACTGTCCAAGACACAGGCGACAATCCTGCTCAACAGTGTCACTTGCACACCTCTCCACTCAGCTTCGCAATGGCCACGCTCGCCATGGACCTCATCCTCTGCTCCTCCACCTCCTCGTTCCCCTCGCAGCGCCGCCGGAGGCCCCTGCCTCCCGGCGCCACCGGCGCGGGCGGCTCGGACAAGCCGCAGCAGCAGCAGGCGCCGCCGCCCTCCGCCACGCGGCGGCTGGCGGTGGCCGCTTCCACGGCGCTGGCCGCCACGACCGCGCTGGCCGCGCGCCGGCCCGCGGCGCCCCCGCCCGCGATGGCCGCGGAGGCGGCGTTCGTGCCCGCGCCGACGCCGCCCGGGGCCGTGCCGCGGTGGGGCACCAAGTCGTACGTGCGGGAGCGGTTCTTTCAGCCGGAGCTGACGGCGGAGGAGGCCGCCGCGCGCATCCGGCAGACCGCCGAGGGGATGCGCACGCTGCGGCCCATGCTGGAGACCATGTCGTGGAAGTACGTGCTCTTCTACGTCCGGCTCAAGTCCAAGTACCTCGACATCGACCTCACCACCGCCATGGCCGGCGTCCCCGCGGCGCGCCGCGCCGACTACGTCCGCGTCGCCAACGAGCTCGTCGACAACATGACGGAGGTATGCACGATCGTACCTACTGTGTCCTTGAATTTGCACAGCTGAATTCATGCTGAAAATGCGGTTTCTAACTTTTTTTTTCTCAAACAATTTTCGCATCGCATTCTGCGTTGTCCGTGTTCCATGTGCTGTGCAGTTCGATCGCTTCGTGCGGACTCCCAAGGTCTACGAGTCCTACCTCTTCTACGAGAAGACGCTCAAATCGCTGGATGACGTGGCAGAGTTCCTCGTCTGATGTCATATACTGTATATGTAGTTCTAGGATATGATATTGTAGTTTGGCTATGGATGAACACAAATTTGTTTAAAGAATTCTTTTTGTGCAACACGCGACCTCGATGCTGCGATTACTGTTCGAGAATGTGAAATGCTGTTCATACACGACGACACATTAAACTGATGGTCATTTTTATTCTACCGTATTTGAGCACGTCTTTTATATTAAAAAAAGATAATTACAACAAGGTAACTATGCGAGAATTCTCGGAATAACGAATTACAATGACGGTAAAACACTTGTCAACGCAGAGAAGCAACTATGTTCGGTGGCCATCATATGGCTTGATTGCTCGCGGCGGTGATGCGTTTTCTTGCGGGAGTTTCGGGTGAAAGCTCTACCTGATGTATGTGTCGGGTCAACACCGACGACGCTGTCTAGGCGTCGTTTTTTCTCCTTTGAGGCGTTGTTGTGATGCTTTCTGCAAAGGTTAGCAGTTCTTCGGATGAAAATCCAACTCCGGCTTGTCGGATGGGCGACGACGTGTTCTCCTTGGAGGCGTCGTCCTAGAGTTCTGTGTACCTAAACTCATTGCCTAAGCGGACTTTATGTATGTGGTTTCTATGTGGAAGGATTTCGCAAGCTACCGAAGATTCAAACATCAAGTTTCTAAGCAGACGGGAGATGTGTTGGATTTGGTGCTGCGCAAGGCTATTGCATGATTGAATCGTGAACGAAGAAGAAAATTGAAGTGTAGTCTTCTAGTTTTCTTTCTCTATTTTAGAGCTTTTCTTTCTTGTGCCTTTTAATCCCTCATTTTAAGATTTAGAATATAAGAGTTCTCGTAATTTGGGCTGTAGACATTCACATGTGAATGTTCAAGACCGGAATTTTTTTTAAAAAACTACAGCAAAACATCCGCTATAATAGCAGTCGACGGCAAAGTATCCGCTGAATCTAAAGCAACAAGTGGAATCCTAGGTCTGCTATAGCAACAACAACGATGGCCACTTCCTGCGGAGAATGCTAGATTTCGATGGAGAACTGCTATTCTGCTAGCACTTACTGAAATCCACTGCAACAATGTGAACTGAACTGGAGATTTCTTCAAAAGATTGGAGACGAATTCGTTGCGCTGCACGCAGAACGAACTGAAAATGGAGAAACAGGCCAGCATAGGCCACACGGTTCTCTCAGCCCAACCCCACTAGCCAAAGAAATGTTGCGACTTTGGGATGACCCAGATCAGATGTTCGCCAGCAAATATCCTGGGCCACGGCCACCTAGGCCGGCGTCGGCGGCTCTCTGACTCTCTCCGCAGCGGCGGCGGTCGTCGGCAGACGGTGGCGTTGTCGACGGAACCAACTAACCCAGCAACACGACGAAAGGGGAACACTAAATTTTCCAAACGCATACATCACGACGTCCCAAAGTGGGCTGAAAAAACACGACCATTTCAGATTGTCAGTAGTCTCAGTACACGACCTTATCATCCCAAGTCCCAACGGCTCCGGCGACCCGGATGCATCGCAGGTTTCCTCGATGCTTCATGAAAGCGAAAGCGTACGCCGCCGGCTCGTGCCGGAGAGCAGCACGTCGTCGATCAGCGAGCCGAGGTTCGCGAGCGACTCCACCGTCGCCCGAGCGGCGGCATCCTTCCACTCCGCCGCCCGGCGCGCCATCTCCCTCCCCTTCCCGTCCCCGCGCATCGCCTCCCGTATCCTCGCCCCCACGGCCTCCCGCCTCGCGTCGCTGCCGACCTCCGCCGCCACGCCCCACTCGGCGCACTTGTACCGGCAGTTGGTCTGCTGCTCCGCGAAGAAGGGCCAGCACAGCATCGGCACGCCGGCGGCCAGGCTCTCCACGGTCGAGTTCCACCCGCTGTGGATCAGGAACAGCGCCACCGCCTCGTGCCGCAGCACGGCCTCCTGGTCGCACCAGCTCGCCAGCAGGCCCCTGCCCCGCGTCGCCTCCGCGAACCCCGGCGGCAGCGCCGCCGCCGCCGAGGCGGTGCCGCCCCTCACCACGTCCGGCCGGACCACCCACAGGAAGTCGTGGCCGCTGCCGGCCAGCCCCCACGCGAACTCCGCCAGCTCCTCGGCGCTCATCACCGTCACGCTGCCGTAGTTCACGTACACCACCGACCGGGGCTCCCTGCCGTCCAGCCACGCGAGGCAGGCGGGGTCCTCCCGCCACAGGCTGCAGCTGATAGCGCCGAGGGGGCCTCCGGCGGGGACGACCTGCTCGGCGACGGACGCGAGCGGGCCGATCGTGTACACGGCCGGGATGATCGCGCGCATGGCGTCCAGCGCCGGTCGCTCCAGCTCGTCCAAGCTGTTGAGGATGACGGCCGCCGCGGACTCGGAGCGCTCCACCTCGTGTAGCTGGAACGTGAGCAGAACGTCGTTGGGATCCGTGGTGCGGAGGAAGCTCGGGAAGTCCTTGAGCCGTACGTGCTTGCTCATGCCGGGAGCCCAGTCCACCGGCATGTCCATGAACCCGTTCGTCAGCTGATCTTCGTCTGCACGGCAAAAAAAGATGGAAAAAGAATCTGATCAGCGATTCCCCTTCGATAGATCGGACAGAACAGAGCATACCCTTGAGCGGGATGATTCCCCGGTCGATGAGGAGGCGGAAGTTGCGGTAGCCCATGTAGCCGCAGGCGCTGGCCGTCCAGAACAGCGCGCACGGCACGCCGAGCTCCCTCGCGGCGTCCACGCTGAAGCTCATCAGGTTGTCCGCCACGACGCACGCCACGGCGCCGAGCCGGGCGAGCAGGCCCCTGAAGTGAGGCGGGCAGTGGTGCTTGGTGGCGTGGCTGATGGCCGCGGGGTCCTGCGTGGCGTCGGCGTCGGACGCCGGCAGGCCGTCCGGGATGGTGGCGAAGCGGAACCCCGGGAGGCCCGCGACGGCGGCGGCGCCCCGGGAGCGGACGAGGCGGCGGTGGTTGTACTCGGTGTTGACGAAGGTGACGTGGAAGCCCCTGGCGTGGAGGATTTTGGCCAGCTTCAGCATCGGCGTGATGTGGCCCTGCGCCGGGAACGGCAGGCACACCGCGTGGGGCTTCTCGCCGGTGGCCGGAGGAGTAGCGGCGCTCATCTGTGCTTGCGTATGGGGGGAGCAAGGGAGGAGAACAAATTGTTTGTAGATAGCTTCGGCACGCACCTTTTGACTTGTCCAGCCACCAGATTTTGTCTCCTCATAAGGCTCCCTTTAGTGGAGCTCCATCAGCGGCTCGAGACGTAGCTATATCAAACGGAGAACGGGCTTCACCGCTGTACCAATAGATGGCCAAACGGGCCATGCATGATAGGCCGCACGGAATACAATACTAAAAAATACTACACGAACACGGTTCGACACGGTGTATATAATGTCAATGCTAACATGGCACGACCGTGGTGTCATGTGTGGGCTGAAACTCCGGCACTGCATGCCGGCACAGGCACGACACGGTTTTAGGCCTGGCACGATTTGACCCGTTCATGGTCCAATAATTCCTCTAAACATTAACTCTTTCTCCAACTGGGCCGCTTCTTTCTCCAACTGGGCTGCACTTTTAGCTTCTGCCTCCTCCTCTCTCTTATCTCTCGCACCACTGCCTCATCCCTATCGTTTCCCGACACCGCATCTCGCCATCCCCACCTGCGGCCTCCGCGCACCTCGCCATCCACGACGTCGCCGCGGCCTCTGTGCACCTCGCCATCCACGCCGCCGCCGCGGCCTCCGCGCACCTTGCCATCCCCCCCCCCCCCCCGTCGCGGCCTCCGCGCACTGCACCATCCCCGCCGCTGCCATGGAGCGCGGACTCCCCATGCCCGTCGCCTTCCTCGCCGCCGCCTGGGAGCGCGGACTCCTCGCGCCCTTCGCCGTCCTCGCCGCGGTCGCGCTGTCCCGTGGTTGCCGCCCCCGCACCCCTCGCTTGCCTCCTCCTCCCACCGCCCTTCGTCGTCGCTGCTGGCCCCCAGCGCCTGTTGTGTCCTCCGTCGGCCTCCCCGCGCACGTTGTGGCTGACGGCGGCCTCCCCGCGCTTGCCGCCGAAGGTGCCGCTGTCTGCACCAACACCGGCAACGGGCTAGGACCGGCACGGGCACAGCGGACCAACTGTGCCGTCGTGCCGGCACGACACGGCCGCACGTGTATAGTGTCGTGCCTGGGCCAAGCGGCCGATACGCAGTGCTGGCACAACACGGCACGACTAAACCTTTGTACTAGTCCTGTCATGCCAAAACGTGCCATGTCGAAGCCGTGCAGCACGTTTGGCCATCTATAACTGTAGCACCTTCAATCTGATTTTCTCTCTCCTCTTTCTTCCCCACCGGCTTCGGCTCCTCTACGCTACAATGATGGAGCTGGAGTCGGGTGAACCTTCATCAAAGTAAGCCTAAGTTATTTGTCTTTGCTTGATTTCGTCATTCCATTTATTAATTGATTTTCTAATCTGTCCTTTTAGCATCTCGTTCTTATCACCATTTTCTTCCTAATCTCCTTCCACCTGCGCTCATGAGTGAGTTGAGACCTTATTTCCTTAACCGATGCAGGTGCGGGCATGGATAAGTAAGGTAAATCTTCAAATCTCCAAACTCCCAAACCCTAATTCCAAATCCCGATCGTCATTAATTCAATTTCTAGTAAATTTTGGTGACTGATGGATAAGTATGGTATCAATGACCTGATTTGGAATAAAACTCTTAAATCAAATTCAAGATGCAGTGCAACTATGGAAATCAAACCGCGAATTCTACCCAAACTGATTCAAAGTTGGCACATGGTCGGGGTATATATGCAGCATCCCCTCACGATGAACAAAATCTCCCGCCCCGGTGAAATGTTTCATAAATGGATGGTTGAGTTGCGTCACAAGGAAGACATTCCAAGCACAGACAACCTTGACGACGACTCTTTATTCTGGCCATCTGGTGACATGCACACTCGCACAAAACAACAGCAACATGCGCTATTGAGCTAAGCTCCTGCTACAAATCTGTGCAGATTTCGTGGCCGCTCCTCTGAGCAGCTAAGAGCTCTTCCTGGGCAGGAGGACATCATGGATCAGATCGTCCAGGTTGGTCAACGCCCTGCCGCCGGGCTGCGTCGCCCGGACGGCGGCCTCCTTCCACTCCTCCGCCCTCCGCCTCATCTCCCGCCCCTTGTCGCCGGCCATCGCCTCCCTGATCCTGGCCTCCAGCGACTCCCGCCGCACGCCGCCGGCGACCTCGACCCCCACGCCCCACTCGGTGCACGCGTACCGGCAGTTGGTCTGCTGCTCCGCAAAGAAGGGCCAGCACAGCATCGGCACCCCCCCGCAGAGGCTCTCCGTCGTGGAGTTCCACCCGCTGTGCGTCAGGAACACCCCGACCGCCTCGTGCCGCAGCACCGCCTCCTGCTCGCACCAGCTCGCCAGGAGGCACCGCCCCCGGGTGGACTCCACGAACTCGGCGGGCAGCACGGCGGCCTCGCCCACACGAGGTCCGGCCGGACGATCCACAGGAAGTCGTAGCCGCTGCCCGCAAGGCCCCACGCGAACTCCACCAGCTCCTCGCTGGACATGGTGGTGAAGCACCCGTAGTTCACGTACACCACAGACCGGGGCGGCCTGCCGTCCAGCCACCGGATGCACGCGTGGTCCTCCTTCCAGAGGCTGGCGCGGACCGTGGCGAGCGCGGCGGCGTGAGGGGCGGCGGCCAGCCGCTCCAGGAGGAGGCCGAGCGGGCCGACGGTGTAGACGAGCGGCGGGAGGATGGCGCGCATGGCGTCGAGCGCCGCCGGCTCGATCTCGTCGAAGGTGTTGAGGATGACGGCGTCCGCGATGTCCGCGCGCGCCACCTCGCGCATCATGAAGTCAAGCAGAATGTCGCCGCGGCGCATCGTGTAGATGAAGGTCGGAAGTCCCTGAGCCGCATGTGCTTGCTCATCCCGCGCGCCCACCCCACCGGCGTGTCCAGGTACCCGTTCCTCAGCTGCTCTTCATCTGTGCATGCTCGAACCGCACATCGATGATCACAAACAATATGCAAGTAGAAATGCAATTCCTTTATTCTTCCGAGTTGTGATCACTAAAGACGATTAGGGCACTAACCTTTGAGCGGCGCAAGGCCTTCGTTCATGAGGAACTGGAAGTGTCGGTAGCCCATGTAGCCGCAGGCGCTGGCGGTCCAGAAGAGCGCGCACGGCACGCCGGCCTCCCTGGCGGCGTCCAAGCTGAAGCTCATGACGTTGTCGGCCACGACGCACGTCACGGGCGGCACCCCGCTGTCAGGGCTGTTGAGCTCCTCGATCAGGCGCTTGAGGTGCGGCGCGCAGGTCCTCATGGTGGAGTCGCCGAGCGAGGCCGGATCCTGCGTGGCGTCGGCGTCGGACGGCGGCAGGCCGTCCGGGATGGTGGCGAAGCGGAAGCCCGGGAGACCCGCGACGGCGGCGGGGCCCCGGGAGCGGACGAGGCGGCGGTGGTTGTACTCGGTGTTGACGAATGTGACGTGGAAGCCCTTGCAGTGGAGCGCCTTGGCCAGCTTCACCATCGGCGTGACGTGGCCCTGCGCCGGGAACGGGACGCACACGGCGTGCGGTTGCTGCTTGCCGCCGCCGGCCGGGACGGTGCCGTTGGCCATCTCGAGCGTCAGCCGGAGCTAGCGGATCGCCGGAGCAGAGAGTGAGAGATGCTACCTTCCGGGCTTCTCTGTGGAGTGATGTGGGATCCTTTCGGATTGCAGCCAATAATGCTAATATTGCCGTAACGTGGAATGCCGGTGTGTGTTGTCTCACTCGGCAGGTATAAATAAGACGATGGTATTATCGGTTGGTGCAGCTTTTGTAAGAAGCATTTTTTAAGCTCGAAATAAGGTAACCGTCAGCTGCTGCAGCTTATATCTCATAAATGACAAGCTGCTTAATTATCCCCGCATTTTATATATACTAGCCTATCAAACCGTGCTCCCGCACGGGCTAGATAAAATTAATATAAAAATAAAATTTATAACTAACAATTATAATTATATATCTCATACTATTTTTTATCTATTAAATATTCTAACACAATACTTTAAAAGATACATATTTATCACTATCTGGTTGCAATAGGTTTATTTAGTAACAATTTCTTTCTTTACTTTGCATCACACCTTCATATGTGTTTAATATATATTTAATTTGAACCTTTTATTTGAACTGTGTGAACAACATAAAAATCGGTATTCTTATCTCTTTCCCCGTACATGAATACATGGTGATAGACATCATGATTAGTATTTTTTATATAAACAGTAGTATCAATAACAATGATACAAATAATAATTTATAATTTTATATTGGTGCACTTTAATATTTTGTTATAATTATATAATTTAGATTCAAATTTATGAGTTAATTTAACTTTTAATAATGATATGATTGGACTTATATATAAATTTAGGGGGTTATTTGCATTATTCTTATAATGGTATAGGTGGGTAATTTACATGAAGACTACGGGATTACTTTAGATTATTTTTTTAATGGCAGAGGTGGGTAATTTAGATACATATTTAGGGGTTTACTTTAGATTATATTTTATAATAGCAGAGGTGGGTAATTTAGATATACGTTTAGGGGGTACTTTATCCTATTTTTATAATGGCAGATGTGGTTAGTTTAATAAAAAAGATTTGTCGGATTGGTAGCTAGATGTTTTTAATTTTTTTTGTCCATTTAGTATCCTAGGTGGCTTTATATGAAAATTTTAAAGGAGTGTCGTGATACTAACGTACCCCGGCCGGACTGCCCACCACACTAGCGATCGAAAACGCGTTCCATGGGATTCGAATCCGATCTACTTACTCCAAAGCTGGAGCAGCTAGCCACCCAGACCTCCTCCGGTTCCATGTATAATATATTTATGTATCTCTTAGAGTCTAAACAACAGAATCAAGGTATTTGTTCATCGGATGACCAATTAAACCCAGCAAACACCAAAGTATTGGTTGCACGTAGTTGATCCTTCAAAGCTGCAAGTCTCAAAATGGTAACATGCTTTTTGTCTGCTTTTGCTCGATCAGCAGTAGAGGTTCCTCGATGGCCACGGATGCACACGCAATCAGCAAAAGAAAAATCCCGCAGTAGGGGCGATGGCAGACGTGCCCTTTTTGCAAATATATACAAATAAATCTGGATTCTACTCCTACCAACCAAATTTCATTTGTTTATAATGATTAATTATTGGTTGATTTTCCATCGTTATCCTGCTGCGGTGCTGCCACACTCCATGATCAAGGTGGACAGCGCAATCAAATATAGAAAAGGCCGGCATGCAGACCACGCAGACGGTGAAAATTGACAGCCACGTCAGGAGGTGTTAGGAGGTTAGAGATCCGTCCAATCGGGTTTCTTGTATCCGACGGGAAAGAGAAACCAACCTTTTTTCGTTTTCTTTTTCTGGCGGGGCCTAACGAGTGACCAGATCATGTGGGCTTTGTGGGTTTGGGCCGTTTGGGGTCCCAACAACGTGAGAGAGATAGTAGCACCGGCCCATATTCCATAGTCCAATCGAAGAAGAATGGACAGAGGTCGGTCGGTCCAATCGAGAGTTGTGTTATACAACAATGCCCACCTCCTCCTTCGCAACGCCATTCCTACCCGCGCAGCCCAACCCAACAAAGTTCGGTCTGCAGCTCAGCCCAAATCAACAGCGCCCAGCGTTCCGTTCCCTCCGCCTCCTGTAGTTTTCTGTTCCTTCCTGGTTCCTCTCATCTTCCTCCTGCTCCTCTCCGGCCGCCGCCATCTTCTCCGATCTCGGGGGCTCCATGACACGTTCCAAGCATGAAAGCCGGGGTTCGAGAAGGTACTGGCAAATCTAACTGAGGAGGCAGACGACCGAGCCGAGAGAGAGACAGAACAGCACGAGGGCTTCATCATATCCTTTCGCCTAAACACAGCCGGATCCTACACGCGCCCTCAATGAACCTACCAAGTGTTTCAGCTTGCAACACAGACCGACCCTACGATCCCTCGGCCTATCTCTGCACGTCTCGAGCAAAGCACCAGCCCCTGATCATACGAAGACCGTCCACGCAACGCATACGCGCCGGATCGATTCGACATGGAGGCACCACCGCTCCCTCTCGATCTCCTCCTCGAGATCTTCGCGCGCTCCGGCCCGGCCACCGCCGCGCGCTGCGGCGCCACGTGTCGCCGACCGGGGCTTCCTCCGCCGCCTCGGCGCCGCCTCCTCCGACCGCTTCCTCCTCGGCGTCCTCTACCACCGCAGCCACAGCTGGAAAGGCGAGGAGAAGAGCACCCGCCTCCGGCCGCTGTTCGCCGCACCCAAGTCGTTGTCGTCCGCCGGCTCCGCCGCGCTGCCCAACACCGTGGTCGCGCGCCTGTCGGCCGAGCTCGCCGGGCCGTACGAGCCCGTCGCGTCGCGCGGCGGGCTACTGGTCCTCAAGCGCGGGCAGTACTTCGACACCAGCCTCCGCGTGTGCGACCCCGTGGCCGGACGGAGCTACGTCCTCCCGCCCAGAAGGATCTCCGACGACCTGCACGTCGTCATGCCCGAGGACAGCGAAGGCGGCGGCGCCGGCAAGGCCTTCAAGGTGCTCATCGCGGATAGCGACCTCCGGACGCAGACCTACTCGTCCAGGGCGGGCGCGTGGGGTCCGGTCACCCACACCGCGGAACGCGTCCCGGGGCACTACGAGCAGGTGCAGCCGTCCCAGGTCGTGCTCGGCGGCGTCGCGCACTGGCTGTACCACCAGGGAGGGACGCGCCTCTACAGCGCGCTCGCCCTGGACGTGGGCACCGGGCAGGCGGCATGGATCGAGGTCCCGCGGGACTGCCACCTGCGCCGCAGGGTCAGCGTGCCGAGTTGCACCAGGAGCTGCTCCTGGCGTCGTCGGCCGACGGGGAGCTCGCCTTGCTCGTCTGGGAGGGGCCGCTCGCGGTGTGCATGTGGACCGTGCCGCCGTCCGCCGGAGCGGACCCCGGATCAGGGAGGTCGTGGGCTCGGCGCGTGGTGATCGACAGGGCGGCGATCCTTCGGTCGGTGCGTCCGATATTCAGCCCACTCGCGTGCCAGCGGATCGACTTCCAGTGGTTCGCTGAGGGGAGCGGCACCGTCGTCTTCCACCTGAACTCCGCCGGCACCGTTCTGCTCAACCTGCACACCCTGGAGGTTCGCCATCTTCAGAGGTCGCATTTCATCGAGATCTATGACTTCTCCCCGCTTTGCGTGTACGAGCTGGATTTGGTCTCATTGCTTCCCTCAACCTCGAGATGAGATCATGTACGTATACGGTATACGGTATACCCTTTAGAGCTTTCAACATGAAGTTCATCAGAACCTATTTTAAATCATCATACAGCGTATGTCTCACCTTTCCACCCGAAGTTCAGAACCTATAACCTAATTTGAGCGCATGAATTTCGACGAAGTTTAACATGATTTCATATATGTACAGAAGTCTTTCCATTCCAGGGAAAATATCTGAACTTTGCTCGACAATGCAAGCTCTAACTGCTCTTGAGCAGCACGTCGTTGATCAGCCCATCCAGGTTGTCGAACGAGCTGCCCCGGGGCCGCGTCGCTCGAGCAGCGGCTTCCTTCCACTCCGTCGCCCTCTTCCTCATCTCCCTCCCCTTCTCCTCGGCGATGGCTTCCCGTATCCTTCCCTCCACCACGTCGCGCCGCGCGTCGCCGCCGACCTCCATCGCCAAGCCCCACAGGCCCACACCAGTGACACCACGGACCGGGGCTCCCTGCCGTCGAGCCACTCGAGGCACGCGAGGTCCTCCTTCCGGAGGCTGGAGCCCAGCGTGTCGAGCGGGCCGCCCGCTGGGACGAGTTGCTCGGCGAGAAGGTTGACCGGGCCGACGGTGTAGGATGACGAGAATATAACCGATCGTAGTATTAAATTTCGAACAGATTTAAATATAACTAGAATAAATTTTAGCATACAATTCTCTAGCATACAAAGCGGTACAAACAACATAACCAGCGTAACCATGATTTCTGAAAATATAATTAAGAACTGGAGTAAATCATAGCGTACGTAATGAGCAGAGCAGGAGCAGGAGCCATCGGGAAGCGGAACGGCGCAGTCGGGACGAAGGCGGTTTTGCGGACGGAGTGCAGCAGACGACGTAGTAGACGACGACACGCCGCAGCTCCTGACTTGGACGATGGACGAGCCGTCGTGACAATCTTGAGCAGTCGCACGCAACGCTTCACAAAAACCTTATTCGCCCTCTCCTGGATGCAGTATCCCAAAGACGAAGGGTTCCGGAGACCTGCTCTCCTGTTCGCCGGTGCACGCCGGCGCTCGGGATGGAGAAGGCTACGGTGGCGGCGCAGCAGCGAGACGAGGCGAAACCGATTAGGTTTAAGGTTTAGGTTTCCATATCTCGCAAACTTAGAGCCCAACTTACAAAAATAAAAACTGAAAAAGGAAGCCGCGCCCCCGCAAGGCGAGGGGCCGGATTTCGGTGGACCATTCACGCGTACGTCGTGCGACCGCGCCCTTCGCCCGGCCCGGCCCGGCCCGGCGCGGCGTGGACGCACGTGTGGTGTTTCTCTTCTCTCCCCCATCACATAGCTTGGAGGGCTGAAGACAACCTCCATATTTATGTTGGTCATCCCACTCCTCCACTAGTAAGGTGGGACTAAACTTGCACCACTTTCTCTTGCACACATGGGCCTTTAAGATTTATTGGAATTTCTGAATTTGCAAATGGGCTAAGCCCACTAAAATTCCAGCAATCCCCCACCAGATCTGCTTTTAGAATTTTACCTGTTTCTTACCACTGTTTGATATACTAGCATTTCAGCAGAGACTGTTAAGTTGAACTTCCGCCTAGAGCTTCAAGCTACGCTCACTCACAACTTG
This sequence comes from Panicum miliaceum, assembly GCA_032594955.1. Taxonomy (NCBI): domain Eukaryota; kingdom Viridiplantae; phylum Streptophyta; class Magnoliopsida; order Poales; family Poaceae; genus Panicum; species Panicum miliaceum. Next base: position 12,888,776 of record CM064061.1, read on the forward strand.
ACAATGGACTATGCCTTGAATTGCTAGTTTTCTGTGAGTAAGTTTGACTCAAAGTCATAACCAGTACATGGCTGCCAGTAGCCTACCCCGTGGGTGGAGCATACACGTCGTACTCCCTGTTCTCTTCATGAGCTTGCTAGAGATCACCCAAATCTCATAGACTGCGACGTTTAACAGTCGGGCTCATATAGGTGTGTTCTTTCAAGAATACTCTGTAAGACAGCATCTTTGCTTATCAAAGCCAATAGAAACACATTAAGGTGTTTAGCCAACCTGCCTTGAGAGGGTTAAAAATTTACTCTCCTCAACATTTGAGTGTATTGCATCTTCACTTAGAGAGGGTTAAAAATTTACTCTCCTCAGTCAACCAACAGCTTGTTCTTCCCAGGTCCTAATTAACGGGATCTTCGATTACATAGGTTGGGTTACTACTGTGGCAACTTATATGGGTCTCGTACCCATCTCCCTCGATGGATTTTCAATCACATTCCGTGACAGCCCTTTTGTATAAGATTTTTCTCAGTTGAAATATAAGTCACACTTATTACTCCGGAGTTTCTCAACTTCCTAACAGAGTTCAGTCGTCTCTTGACATGTCTTGATGACTTCGCAATATCCTTAGCACTGTTGACTTTGTCTATCACTGTTTGATTGTCACAATTCATAAGGATAGTTGGCACTGGTTTTTCGACCACCGGCAAGTCCATCAAGAGATCACGCAGGCACTCTGCCTCAACAGTGGCTGTAGCTAGAGCAGTAAATTCTGCTTCCATGGTTGACATCGTCAAAATGGTCTGTTTGCAAGATCTTCATGATATCACACCACCTCCAAAGGTAAACACGTACCCACTCGTGGTATATAGCTCATCTGCATCAGAAATTCAGTTCGAATCACTATATCCCTCTAGCACAGCGGGATGCCCAGAATAGTGAATCTCATAGCTCATAGTACCTATCAGATAGCGCATAACCCGATCAAGTGCGTGTCAATGATCTGAACCCGGATTTGACATGAACCTGCTCAATTTGCTCACAGCAAAATATAAGTCGGACCTTGTTGCACTAGCTAAGTACATGAGTGAACCAATAATCTGAGAGTACCTCGATTGATCCTTAGCGATCTTCTTGTTCTTGCGTAGTATCACACTGGGATCATAAGGTGTTGGAGATGGCTTGCTTTCGAAGTAGCCGAATCTGCTCAAGATCTTCTCCACATAATGGAATTGTGAAAGAGTAATCCCATTCTCACACTTGATAATCTTGATGTTGAGGATCACATCAGGTTCTCCCGGATCTTTCATATCAAAGCTCTTTGATAAAAAAAGACTTGACATAATTGATCACATCAATATTTGTCCCAAAAATCAGTATGTCATTCACGTACAGACATAACATAACTCCCTGACCCCCACCATAGTGGTATTACACATATCTATTAGCCTCGTTAATAACAAAACCCGCAGAAGTCAAGGTTCTGTCGAACTTCTCATACCATTACTTAGGTGCTTGTTTCAGATCATACAAGGATTTTATCAACTTGCACACCTTTCTTTCTTTACCTTTTGCTACAAATCCATCTGGCTGATCCATGTAAATCTCCTCATACAACTCTCCAATCATAAAAGCTGTCTTTACGTCCATATGATGAACGATAAGACCATATGAGGCAGTCAAGGAAAGTAGTGCTCGAATACTGGTCAGTCTAGCAACAAGGTGAGTAAGTGTCAAAAAAGATTTTTTCTTCTTTTTGTGTGTAACTTTTGGCCACAAGTCGAGCCTTGTACTTCTCGATAGTACCATCAAGCCTAAGTTTCTTCATGAACACCCATTTACAACCAACTGGTTTGCAACTGTAGGATCGTTCAGTTAATTCCCGAGTCCCATTGGATAGAATCGAGTCCATCTCGTTATGAACAACTTCTTTCCAACCATCTGCATCAGGAGATGCATATGCCTTTGCAATGGACGTGGGAGTATCATCCACAAGGTACACAGTGAAATCATCACTAAAGGATTTTGCAACCCTCTGTCTCTTTCTCCTCCTAGGAGCTTCACTGTCATACTTCTCAAGGATTTTCTCATTCTCAGCAGGTTGTTCAGAAAACTCAACACGTGCAATAGATTCAGGAGTTATCTCAGTAGAAAATTTTGAAATGCTATGCATATCTTTCATAGGAAATATATTTACAAAAAATGTTGCATCACGAGATTCCATAATAGTATGAACATGCATATCAGGTACCTCAGATTTAACTAACAAAAATCTATAAGCAATGCTCCGCTGAGCATACCCCAGAAAGACACAATCCACTATTTTACGCCCCAACTTGCGTTTCTTTGGAATGAGCACATTGACTTTTGCCAAGCATCCCCAAGTGCGCAGATAAGAAAGCAATGGTTTTCTTCCAATCCGCATCCCATATGGTGTCCGATCTTTATTCTTATTTGGAACTCTATTCAGGACATGACACGAAGTCAACAGGGCCTCCCCCCACCGTGCCTTAGATAAACCAGCAGTGTCCAACATGGCATTAACCAAGTCAGTCAGCGTGCGGTTTTTCCTCTCAGCAATCCCGTTTGATTCGGGTGAATAAGGAGGCATCCTCTCATGAATAACACCATGTTCCTCACATAATTCATCAAAGACTTTGGAAAAATACTCGCCACCACGATCATACCTTAGACATTTGATCTTTCTCTCTAGTTGAGTTTCAACTTCAGCTTTATAGATTTTAAAATAATCTAACGCTTCATCCTTAGTTTGCAACAAATAAACATAGCATAATTTAGTCGCGTCATCAATCATCGTCATGAAATATTTCTTTCCACCTTTTGTCAACACACCATTCATCTTGCAAATATCAGAATGTATGAGTTCTAGAGGTGCCAAATTCCTCTCCTCAGCCGACCTGTGAGGTTTTTGAGGTTGCTTCGATTGCACACAACTATGGCACTTAAAACGTTTGGCAACGGTAAAACTCGGAATTAAATACATGCTGAAAAGCTGAGACATTAAACCAAAATTAACATGATATAAACGAGAATGCCAAACACTCGCATCATCACTAACGCTACCGCAAATATGGTTCACTGACTTATCACAAAAATCTGAAAGGGAAAAGTGGAACAAGCCTCCACTATCATAGCCTTTACCAACGAATTGTCCATGCTTAGACACAGAAGGGAGCCGCTCACGAGATTCTTGTTGATAGAAGGGATATGATGCATGTTCTTCAGCTGCACGATCTTTCCCAAAGTAAACTTCAGATCTACCGTGCCAACACCATGAATAGAAGCATGTGACTCATTCCCCATCAGGACGGAAGAACCCCGAGCGACCTGGTAAGAAGAATACATCGAGATGTCAGCACACACATAAACATTAGCACCCATATCAAGCCACCAACTAGTAGATTGAGATACTGAAAAAATAGTAGGTAAATTACCATACCTGTCTCCAGTGTTACTCACGGTCACCATGTTGACATCTTTGTCTTTGCTAGCCTTCTCCTTGCGATCTGCACGGTTTGGACAGTCCCTTGCGAAGTGTCCCCCAGCACCGCACGCGAAGCAAGCCCCTTTGGCATTTGTAGTCTTCTTCTTCTTGAAGGTAGTTGTCTTGTTAGGCTTAGTGACAACCTTCCCTTTGTTCTTGCCTTTGTTCTTCTGCAGCATGTTGGCGCTGGAGTGAGCCTCACCTCCTTTCTCAGAAGCATCTTTGCCCGAGCCTTCTCCTCCACATCAAGAGATGCTATCAGGTTTTCAATTGATATTTCCTGTCTCTTGTGTTTCAGAGTAGTGGCGAAGTTCTTCCATGAAAAGGGTAACTTTGCAATCATGCACCGAGCCACAAACTTGTCGGGTAAAGGACACTTTAGCGGTTCAAGTTCTTTCACAAGGATCTGTATCTCATGAGCCTGCTCTACCACAAAATGGTTGTTCACCATCCTGTAGTCATAAAAGCTTTCCATGGTATACAGTTCACTGCCCGCATCGGTCACATCATACTTTGCAACCAATGCATCCCACAGATCTTTCGTATCTGTTATGTGCATGTACACATCAACCAGACGGTCAGCAAGAACACTGATAACGCAGCCCATGAAGAGATTATTGGCATCCGTGAACTTCTTCCTCTCCTCAGGAGAAAGTTCACCTTCTGGTATGCCAGTTCTCGCTTTCCATGCATGCAATACAGTCAGCTAGAGACGGACCTTGACTTGCCATCTCTTAAAGTGCACACCAGCAAACTTTTCTGGCTTCAGTGCATCAGCAAATCCAGCCATAGTAAAATCAACAGATTGCTTATAATAAGATTTTTGGATTATTGAAAATATAAGCAATCACAATATTAAATTCCGAACAAATTTAAACATGACGAGAACAAATTCTAACATGCAATTCTCTAGCATACAAAGCAGTACGAACAACATAACCATAATCTCTGAAAATATACTTCTCCCATATATGATTCTGGTGGAGGCCGATGGTCATATATACAGGGAAGTCAAACCGACCTAAACCAACCTCGCGTCACGTTAGCGATCAGACTCCGCAAGGCGAGGGGCCGAATTTCGGCGGACCATTCACGCGTACGTCGTGCGCCCGTGCCCTTCGTCCTACCCGGCGATTATTGGCATCCGTGAACTTCTTCCTCTCCTCAGGAGAAAGTTCACCTTCTGGTATGCCAGTTCTCGCTTTCCATGCATGCAATACAGTCAGCTAGAGACGGACCTTGACTTGCCATCTCTTAAAGTGCACACCAGTGCATCAGCAAATCCAGCCATAGTAAAATCAACAGATTGCTTATAATAAGATTTTTGGATTATTGAAAATATAAGCAATCACAATATTAAATTCCGAACAAATTTAAACATGACGAGAACAAATTCTAACATGCAATTCTCTAGCATACAAAGCAGTACGAACAACATAACCATAATCTCTGAAAATATAAGCAATACTGTGATTATTGGCATCCGTGAACTTCTTCCTCTCCTCAGGAGAAAGTTCACCTTCTGGTATGCCAGTTCTCGCTTTCCATGCATGCAATACAGTCAGCTAGAGACGGACCTTGACTTGCCATCTCTTAAAGTGCACACCAGTGCATCAGCAAATCCAGCCATAGTAAAATCAACAGATTGCTTATAATAAGATTTTTGGATTATTGAAAATATAAGCAATCACAATATTAAATTCCGAACAAATTTAAACATGACGAGAACAAATTCTAACATGCAATTCTCTAGCATACAAGTCATATATACAGGGAAGTCAAACCGACCTAAACCAACCTCGCGTCACGTTAGCGATCAGACTCCGCAAGGCGAGGGGCCGAATTTCGGCGGACCATTCACGCGTACGTCGTGCGCCCGTGCCCTTCGTCCTACCCGCGAGGCGTGGCGTGCGCGCGCGTGTGGTGTTTCTCTTCTCTCCCCAATCACATAGCTTGGAGGTGTGGAGACAACCTCCATATTTATGTTGGTCATCCCACTTCTCCACTGGCAAGGTGGGACTAAACTTGCACCACTTTTTCTTTGCACACATGGGTCTTTGAGATTTATTGAAATTTCTGAATTTGTAAATGGGTCAAGCCCACTAAAATTCCAACATAGACGACCGGTGTGAAGTGTGCTAGCCTGTTGTACTCCCTCAAGCGTCGACGGATGCTTGCTATTCTTACCTAAAGAATATGAGGCGCGCTACAGAACTTTCGTTTTAGTCACCCTCTTCAAATTCAGAAAAAACTAGTCAAAGTTCAAAATAGCATATAGGAGGCATTGGAGGTTCAACGATCAAAGGAAAATAAAAAAGGAAGGCATTCTGTAGCATATTTGGGATTTCCGCTAGATTTCGAATTTGGTTCTGTTCAGATTTGAAATGAGAGATATTCAAACAAAATAAAAGAAATAAATAAGCAGTGGACTACCTTGGGCCACTCAAGGCCCATTCCCATTGTGTAGCGTAACAGGCCGGCCCGGCCCGGCCCGGCGGCAATGGAGAGAGGAGCCCCCAAATTTTGGAGCACAGTGTTTTAATATTAAGTTGATTTCATTGCAATCGATTTTAACTGTAAGATCCACTCAAAGAAAAAAGATTTTAATTGTAAGATTCTGTAGCGGAAAAGTTTTCACTTCAGATTTTTGGTAATCAAAATATGCCATGGAACAGTATATATAGGAAGGAAAGGAGATGCATTCGTATGATATAACCGGTGAAGCAAAAGTGAGAAATTACAGATTTCTGAAAACTTAAAAGTGATATTAAGCTTGCAAGTTAATTAAATATACACATGTGGAACAAAAAAATGGTGGAAAACTAAATATAGTAGAACATAAAACTCAAAAACACCAATTTGCTAGACTGTAACAAAGGACGCCTACGATCGATCTTCAATGGCGCTCGAAGTCTACCGACGCTACGGATGCGAACGACGAATTGCTTGTGGTTAGAGGTGGTAAAGACTTATAATTTAAAGGCCGGATTTTAAAAGGAATCTTATTCGTTTTCAGCTAAAGTTTACCACCCGTGTGGTAGAGCAAGTCGGTCATGACGCGGTACGCGCGCTGCGTCGGGTGCACGCCGTCCCAGCTGATGCGCTCGTCGGGCCTCGCGCCGCACATCCGGTCCATGTCGAAGTTGTACGCGCCGCAGCACGCCCTGGTCACCGTCACCGCCGCCCCGTCGTGCCGGCGTCCCTCAGTATCCTCACGTACGCGTAGAAGTAGTCGGCGTAGGCGACCGTGGCGCTCGGGTAGGAGCGGCGCAGCTCGTGGACGCCCTGCTGCAGCAGCACGTTGTGTTGTGCATCTGGGCGAGCGAACAGGTAGCCGTCGCCCGTCGGCCGGGTAGCGGAGTTGACCAGGCTGACAGAATCAACCTCTTGCAGACCTTGACAATCAGGACCGTCCATCGCGCGAACGGACGGCTCTCGAGCACAGAGTTCGCTCCTCTCCGAGCAGGGGAACAACGAAGCAGTGGATAACGCACAGCAGCCGTCGGCCTTCCTGCCCCAAAAACCCCAGCCAAACTCCGCCACCGCGCCATGGTCGCCCGCACGCGCCTCCCGCTCCCACCTCCCGCGCCCTCTCCCCACACCGCCACCGGCGGCGGCCGCGGCGTGGAGTTCCGCCGGAAGCTCCACTTCCTCTCGTCCGAGCTCCACCTCGACCCGTTCCCGCTCCTCGCCGCCAACCCCGCGCTCCGCTCGGCGCCGCTCCCGCTCCTCCGCGACTCCCTCCGCCTCCTCACTTCGCACGGCCTCTCCGCCCGCGACGCCGCGCGAGTCTTCTCCGCCTTCCCATCCCTCCTCACCTCCCCGCCGGGCGAGCCCCTCCGCTTCCTCTCCGCCGACGCGCCGCTCCCGCCGCCGCACCTCCGCGCCGCGGTGCTCCGGTCCCCGCGCCTCCTCGCCGCGTCCGTGCCCGACACGCTCCGCCCCGCCCTCCTCTTCCTCCGCCGCCGCGTCGCGCTCCTCCGGGAGCCGCTCCCGCTCGCCGCCGCGCTGCTCCTGGCGTTCTCCGTCGAGCGCACCCTCCTCCCCAAGCTCCTCTTCCTCCGTGACGCAACGGGACTCCCTGACCCCGCCGTCTGCGCGGTCCTCAGGCGCGCGCCAGCCATCCTCTCCTACGGGATCGAGACCAACCTCACGCCCAAGCTCCAGTTCCTCGCGGAGCGCATGGGGAGGGACCCCGCGGTGGAGTTGTCCGAGTTCCCGCACTACTTCGCGTTCAGCTTGGAAGGGAGGATAAGACCGAGGCACGACGCGTTGAGGGAGAGGGGCATCGAAATGACACTCAAAGACATGCTCACAAGCAACGATGACGAGTTCCGGGAGCGGCTGATCAGGGCGACGTTGTCCGACAGCAACGCGAGGTTGTGAGCTTGCATTCAGAAGCACTGTGTGCTTGGTAACTACAATGTATGAATGGCAGTGCTTTGAGTTCGGGTTCAGCTAAACAAGATTACCCTACAACATCACCAATGGCACCAGCAGCAGTTTGGGACGTAAACTATGTTCCAGTTCCACATGTCATTTCAAGCTCCGCCTTGACGGTAAGGCTTAAGATACATGAATGGCTGAATGGATAATATCACTTATACAGTATCATATAAGCAGCGATGGGGGCAAAAATTAGATGCCACGGCTAAAGGTCCATCAAACTTAAAGTTATGTTTCCTCTACTTGCTGTGGTGGAAGATGAATAATGGGTTTGATCATGAGTTCTTGGAGAACGTGCAGTGATGAGTAACCATGGATCTCCCTGGACATAGGTGCGTGATAATCATCTGTAGTCCAGATGAGTTATGTAATAGCTCTTTGCTTCCTTTTGCTTTCTTTTTCTTTTTTGCGCAATTGCTTTAGGGAGAGGTGTAGATTTAACACAAACCAACTTGTATTCATACTGTTTGTTATTTTGACAAAGGATTTTCAAAGGATATTTTAAATGCCATCGTTGCATTATTTAATTTCAGAATACTTGATTAGGGCTGTCAGAAAATCTAACCCATGCTCACTTGTGGCTAAAGTTCTCAGTTGTTAGGGTTGATGTTTAATTTCTTTCTGATCTGTCAAATCCTCAATTGTATTTTGGTGTTAAAATATGCACTCAGACTGCAAACAGTTTCTACACCTTGAGTGCTGATATCCAATAACATTGGAAACAAGAAATTGGGCAATGAATTGCTCCCAACTTTTAGCACCCTAAAAAAGAAGATGCTCTGGAAACATAGGATAACCTGAGATGCGACGGACTAATTTTATCTGTGTGGTTCATTTCATTAATAATTTACAATAGTGTTGGGCACCAGAAAATGAGGAAGATGTTAAGACTTCTTTCCTGTCATAAAAAAGTTAGTGAGTGGCCTGATAAGTAACCTGACCATATCAAATCATCAAAATTCCTTCTCCGTTAGTCAGTATTGCAGCACTGTGCTTGATGCGTCCTTAGGAGCTTCTCCCACAGGCATAGCATATCTCTTGGTTCTTGGTAGTGAGCAACAATGTATCCATCATTGCAACCGTCAGTGTTAATTCTTTTGTCTGTTTCGTATTTTACTGGTAATCCATCCTTCTTCAGATCATTGACCCATATGCCCATGGCTACATCTTCTAGTTTGAACATCTGCAAAAAATCATTTGGGTGCAGATAGCATATGATTTAGCTCCATAACACATCAGACAACAAGAAGATAGAAATTAAGTAGAGTTGAAATCATCCGATGTTGCAGGACTGCAAGCTGGAGTGAATTGGCACTTGCTATGATATTCAAGCAGAACATTTTGTGAAACAGCAAGCTGAAATGTGGGCAGCTTGTCTGAACTTTACTAGGCTTCCCTGCTTATATTTGCTTTCTGAACTGGTTACTTTCAATCACTTGTTTATAAGCTTATAACTTGAGTTTCTCTTACGTGAGGTAGCTTTGTTTACTAGACATAATGCAGCTCAATTTTGGTATGCAAACAAGTATGCTTTCAGAGTTCAGATGGTTTGTTCTGTTGCCTGAGGGATCTTCCGTAAGCTAGTTTCCCATATGGTTGTATGAGTCACATATTATATTTGCACTTGAATAGACATACCTTTAAATGGCTTGCTTTATACCAAGTGTTGATTTCCCTTGCAATGTCTTGGGAGACCACATATCCTGGTCCATGAGCCCATGGTGGGTATTTCTCTTCAGGCCACTCCTGCAGAACACAATCGAAATGTTGGCATTTACATTTGTGGGTGATGGTATTAACAATAACTTGTATGAGAACCCCTTGTGTTTCTGTTATAAGAGCAGCATGGTTCAAATCAACTTGCATAAATGCCCTTCAGCAACTAGATTATTTCACTGACTCAGAAATTCAGATTGAAAGGGTTACAATAATTGTTTATTTTACTTCTTCAGGGAGGAGCCTTTTATGTGAATAATTTACCTCTTGGCTTATGTACCATTTGCTTTCTGGATTTCTGTGGGGACTTGAGTCAGAATTTATGCGACCATAAAGTAGGCCATTGCTGACATTAAGCTGTTTTATAGTGGATTGGATCTCATCTACACGGACAAAAGCATCATCATCTGTTTTCATCACATACTTGGCTGATACAGCACTGGTCTGGTCACAAAAAATACAATTAAGCACAATGAAACACGAGAAGCAGGGAATGTAGAAGTGTGACTTTGTGATGATTGTGCTTACCCCATAGATGCATATTGCTAGTGTCTTCCATGTTATCAGGCTGTAGTAATCAACGAAGGGCAACACCTGGATGTCACCATATGTGCGTGCCTCATTCCAAAGTTCTTCGTTTACCACGAGGTTCGTATGCTTTATAAATAAAAGAGAGAGAGAAGTTACCTTAGTCTGGTAGATGACTCTTGTTAGTATACTATATATTAAACTTAATTTCTTAGTGTTTTACCAGGCCAACAAAAAACCGTACTGCTACTGCTCCTTGGCGCACAACATCATATTGCATCCATGTCCTTCGAATTACCATCCTGCGCTTGAAGTTGTTTGCTGTTGAAAATATGCCAATAAGAAGGTCTACATCTTTGCCTGCTGGAATAGGTGATGACTTTAGCATTTCAATATTAGAGTTCTCCAAGTCCTCTGATGTGGGCAAGCCGCTTGCAATCGCACTTACAAGTTTGAAATCACCAGAAATTCTTACTTCAGTAACAAACCAAGGTTCCAAACCCTAGTAACAGAAGCACCCGTTCGTAAGGATTGGTCTTACATCAGATTGTTTTTTTTTATGATCCACATGTAAGAAAGTTACCGCTCTATATACGAATGAAGTGATGTGTTTTCCATCAACTGTCATGTGGATCCCCTCCAATCCTACACGGAGCGTTGCAATAGCAAGATACCCCTGTTTAAATGGAAAATATGTGCTTGGTTCTCCATGTTTCTTGGCAGCCGTATGATGTTTTGAGTTCTTTACGTCCCTGCCTTCTCTGCCCACCATTGCATTACATCTCTCCAAATCGTCCACTACAGAAGATGTTGCATTAGCAGTGTGCAAATCACAGTATTAGCCTGTCTGCAAGAGAGAAGTTTGAAGTACCTTCGGTTGCATTGTTAGAATTAGTGCTGGGACAGCGATCCTCGACCCCCCAGCCATTTTTCCCAGGGAATGTGTTCTGCACTATGACTGGATCTTTAGTAATTTTGTCGCCATTCAGACGGACATTGTACTGCAGCACAGTAGGCTTTTCAGATTCCCCTGGAAGCGCTGTCCCGACAAGATCAACCCAAAAGTTACCAGAGAGGACTCCAGGAGTGCCTATGAGAGTTATCGAAGAACCGACAATCAGGCCACAAGGTACATCGATGGTGAAAGAACCAGTCTCCGACTTGGAAGCGTCCATTCTGCGAATCGAGTACGGGCACAGCCTCTCTTTTTCTCTGTGCTGATAGCTTGCATATTGAGCTGATGTTGTCAAGTTTCTCCATGCAGTTTTTCCATCGTTGATCGCCTCGCTTGCATGAGGAAGGCCATTGGTGATGTTGGCTAGCTGCTTCATCTGGTTCCATGTGTCTAGCCACTGAAACACTTCAGGAGAGGAGCTCCTGAAATCCGAGCTGTTTGAAGTCGAAGCATCTGCTGCTGCTGCTGCAGCTCCTGGAATGGTTTCTTTTGCTTCCACTGGCCTATTGAGCCATTCGAGGGGATTGGTATCGAGGATTTGATACCGGGATATCCCTGAAGTTGCGCTGCTCACTATCAAATACCGCACGATCACCAGAGAGAAGGCGGCGATCAAAACGGTAATGGCGAGCTTATTTGTCATCCACATCTTTGGTTAATTTGTTGCCTTTTCCCTGGTGCTGTGGCGATCACAGAGTCAGAACATACCTTGGTCCTTGGCTTCAATGGGATATTAGCAGCCCTCTAGTCTTTATCATCCTTCCTTCCCTTCTGGTCAAGGTCCAGGCCGGATAGCACCTGCCAATGCACCGGATGTTACTCCTCCAGTTTGATCACTTCTTCTGTTATAGAATTCAAGCATACTAGTACAAGTAGTGACATTTCAGGGCACCCCAAGAACAGAAAAATACAAATTCAACTGAACGATGATTCAGTTGAAATCCGAGCACATAGACTGGGGACAGTCACGGTCACGGACTGAAAGCGAAAAGAAGTTGCCGGCCATGTCTATGGCTGACCATTTCAAAAAACCAAAACCAGCGGTCTTTGGCCAATGTTTAGAAAAATGCCAGTTTGCAGCTGTCAAAGATACCAGAATGCAACACGAGGAAAGGCCAAGTGTGCGCCGTGCCGGACCAGGCGGCCCGAGTCAAGTCCTGCGACCGTCGCCGGTTCTTGCAGACTTCCATCAAACGCGTGGGCGGCAATTCTGAATTTTGTCTTTGGTCAGAAAATGTACATGACGATACTCTCAGGCAACCATATTTGCATATATGTTTTCCTTTGTGGCAAACCTGCCTAAACTATAATTTCTTATCCCTTGCATTCTCACACAGGGATATCTCTGAAGCCGGAAATATATCATCTATCATCTAAATTAAATCTAAAAAGAAAAGCTAAAAGCACATACTGAAAGCCTATAAATTAAGAGTTCGCCAAGGGTCACCACCAAAGTCGGATCACTCCAGAAAACATAATTCATGGAGTAACTACCATGCAAGCATGCTGCGTCGAGCAACCGCACCGTTTTCTTACTGAGAAAAAAAAACAGAGGAGCAACTGCTCTCCCTTCTTGATCATGGCACTAACTTGAGCGGATCCAGATCAACAAGAAGGCAAGAATTGCTCCGGAGATGGTCCATCCATGGATCAAACTTGCTTCTTCTGCGCGGAGAGAGAGAGAGAGAGAGCGCGCTTAATTACCTGGTATTTGGAGCTTCAGTTATGGAGACGGGTGATCTCAGGGAAGTAGACGAGAGGAGAGGAGACGAGCGAGGGAGGCGTAGGCGGCAGAGCCTTAGCAGGCTCCGGCCGGCCGAGGGGGTTAACGGGCGAGAAATACGAGAGCGCGCGTGGCGCTGACCGCGGAGACGCCGAACGTAAGGGGCTGATTGGTTGCCCGCACGTCGTCGTGTTTGGTTGGTTCCCTGCGTGGACACCAGAGCCAGGCTGTGCGGATGCAAAAACCAGGTGAGAGCCTTTCCGGCGGGCCTGGCTCGCGCGGTGCATTTCTTTTGCACTGCTAATGATATAATTAGTATGTATTAACTTATATTAATGTATGTTAAAGAATATTAGGCTATGACAGAATGAACTAAGAACGTATAATCATACGAATAAATATCATGATGATGATTATTTTATTATTTTTATCTAGCGCAGCATATCTTTATACGGGCAACCAAACAACTAGCTCCTGCATGCGCATGCTTGTATTAGCATCGCGATCACATAGGCTGCGCGCGGTCCTTGCCATCGCAGATGCGAGCGCCATGGGCTGCGCGGTGCACATCTTGATGGGCCTCACGCACGCTACGGATGGGTTTGTATGGTAGATTCTTTCTTTCGTTTTGTTTCTTTTTCTTTTCTTTTTGTTATGTACACTATCGTGCCGCCTGCTGAAAAGGAAGAAAAGAAGCGGTGCGCTGGCAGCCGGGCCCACCGCAGGCGGCCTTGGCCGGAGCCCATTAGCGCGGCTAACGGCCGTTAAATAACCAGCGTCGATCAGTAGGTAGTAGGTGGGAGGTGTGAAAGGGGGAGCCTCGCAAAGTCCAAACACCGAACTAGTCTCTCCAAAATCTAATTGGTCTAGAAAAACGAAAATGAAAAATCTATTTGGTCTTAGCTGATAAACAATTAGCCGGACTTTGCAATGATTGCGCTGTCAACCGATCCCCAGAGTATTCGGTTGCACATCATTTTTTAAGTACTTAATCCCTGTTGTTCAAGTGAGCTCTCAAGAGTGTTGCTGCTTGTCTGGTGCTTTAGGAAGAAATATCTATGTTCTGAATTTTGCCTAAAGAATGTCTCAAAACATCTGCATCCATGGATCAAAATAAAGAAGCTACCACTAGAATGGTAACAGATTATGGTTCTAATATCTCCTTCACAATCTAATTCAATTTTAGATTATCCTTAGTTGAAAAATATATAAAGTGTGAATCAAGACCTTTTGAACCCAATTCTTAAAATTTGTAGGCTAAATTTCTAGACCCTTTACCACCTCTAACTGCAATACACCACTTCTAACAACCATAAATTCCAGTGGTCTGAGATCCCTCATTCCTACCATTATAACTATTCTTATGGAGTAACGCTATCCTAACTAACTATCACTTTTCTTTTAGTTAGGAGATAGCAAAATCTCAAAATAGTCTAGTGTCGGCATGTGTATAAGAGGTCAAGAGCAGACATACTAAAGGCATGTTTGGTTTGATGTTTCACGAAGCTAACTGGCAAGGAGGGAAGGAGAACCTAGGTGGTCATTGGACCAGCCTCTAGAGTATGCAATCATGGTTCAAAACCTTGTGGTGCCACTCTCAAGGGCAGACATCGGCTAGGTATATTATGGATAGAACATGGTCCCTAACGTCGTGCGATGCAAGGAATTATTCTAACCTCTGCCCCTATTACAATGCTGACTAGCGTAGGCAACACTCATGATCATTCGAATAAAAAGGCCCTAAAAGCACTTTTCCATAAATAAACTCGTGAGTTGAGGATAGCTCAGTTAGTTATATGTGTTTTTTAGGTAAAACTTGTCCATCCAAATTTGAGCCTCTGACTTGGTATTTATACTTTTTTGCAATTTTTATAATAGTAAGTGATATGCACATTGAAAATAAAGCGTGTATGGTAATTTCTTCAGACTTCATCAACCTCGGGATCTAACAATCTAATCTCATATAGGTCTTTGACGGGATAAGACATGCATGTGTTTGTGGAAAAAAAAGTGATCGCCAAATAATGTTTTATAAGAGGAAATCTAGCTAAATGCGCCAGAACCCTAACTTCTTTAAGGATAAAAAGTTGGTACTCATATGGGTAGAGTGTGCCACCTGTATTCATAGGTGTGATTTGTTCATACATGTATTTGTATTATGTTTCAAAGAAAATAAATTTTATCACCAAACAATGCCGTGTTATTGGAAAGTTTGAATTTACCAAAGTTCTAAGACGACATCTTTACAGGGAGGAGAAGACAATGAGGTTATTCTGAGACTACATTTAGCGTATGTGTCGTCATATGTTATGAGCGTGCAAAAAAAAATATAAACAGATTATGCTACAAGTAAATTACAAAAGTGGTGTGCATGATAAACGCGTGTATGATGCTCTAGAGACACATCTAGCGACTTCTCTACCATGACAAATGAATGAACTATCAACTACATGAAACCATAATAGATTGTTGAATCACGACACCATTGTACCCGTATCCACGCAGAAATCACCACACACGACGTCAACCTTTGGTAAATGAAGCTTCCTACCCTAAAATTAATCCCTGATTCCCTGTACAGCTGACTGTTAACAAACTTGTGAAACCACGCTGCAGTTACCACGTTTTCATGGCATCTCACATGGCCGGACGGACGGGGGACATTTGCTGTGGGCAGTTAGCAAATACCATTGTCTGGCCTTCTGGAATCCACTAATGGATTCTGGATAATGTCCAAGCGGATGCGAATCGGAAATGCCCGTTTCCAACTGATACACCAACAATCTACAACCTTCGACTGCCGCGTGGGCCCAGTTTCCGTGGGAGCCACAGGTCAGTTAGCTTAATTCACAAGACGGCTGGTGCGTTTGGGCTCAATCACAAGAGAAAACGACGTCCAGCGCGTGCTGACGGCTCCGTTACGGCGAGCAGTCAGTCAGTCACACACACACGGCGAACGATAAAAACGCCGGGAGGCCACCACGCGAGACGAACGCGAAGGAAGGGAAAATCAGAAAAAAGAAAAGCTTTTTTCGAGATATTTCGGAAGAGGAGAGTGCCTGCCTCGCAGGCTCGCAGCTCATTCGCCGAGGTAAAAAGGCCCCTGCCTTTCCTCCCCCATTTCCCTCTCCAGTCGCCGGCAATCGTTTCCGACCTTGCGTTTCGTGGGGTTCCCCGAGGCGAGGGCTCCGATTCGACCCAGGAATCGCCCAAATCCGCTTGGATTTGACCTCGGCTCGTCCCCCCGAAACGAAATTTCTAGGGTTTTAGCGTCAGATTTCTCCCCCTTCAATCTGTTTGATTTTTGGGTGAATTCGACTAGTTTTGATCATTTCCTGAGGGCTCGTTCTATGCGTTTATTGCAGGGCTCGAGATCCTCTAGAGTTCTGAGCATTTTGCTGTCAAATTTCGTGTGTGATTCGCGCGTATGGGGGATCATGTCGCGGTGGATGTTGGGGAGCTCGTGGCGTCCCGAGCCGGCGATGCAGCGGGGTTGGTGCCCGGCGGCAAGGAGGAAGCCGAGGCGCTGATTGGGATGGTGGAGTGCCGCATTTGCCAGGAGGAGGACCTGGCCAAGAACCTCGAGAGCCCCTGCGCTTGCAACGGTAGCCTCAAGGTGCGTGCTCCCTTATTTGTCTTCAAACTAGAAATTCTGGTTCCATTACATGTTGCTTATGCTGTTTGCCTCTGATTCGTGCTATTATTGTTCATAGATAATAATTTCTTAACTCTAATGTACCTGGATTGCAAGCATCAGCTAACCAAAATAGGAGTACATCAATGAGACTTAGTCCTGAACCTTTGTTGGGACAATTAGCTTGGCAGTTGGAACACATGCTGTTTGGTGCCTCATCGGCTCTTTATAAGTTGTTGCTTTAGATGTTATGGCTTTTCAGATACATCTACATATTACGTGGCTCTTCAGTGTCTGATCTATAATCTTATTTGCTGCTGTGGCTCTTGATATTTCCATGAAAAAGTAGTTCCATAGTATGGGTGGATAAGATCGTGCTTGGTTTAATCATCATTGTTGCTTAAAGAGTTGGTCATCCTTTTCCCTTGCTGCCACCTACTTTCTGCAAGCTTAACAGACAAGTCACATGGATCTATATCTTGTGTGGGTTGCCTTCAACACAAGACTCAAGTCATTGTCATTGTTTGCAAGTGGTCTAACTGCTTATGAGAATCTGCCTTATTAGTATTTTATATGTGCAAACCAATACAAAATGTGTTTGCTAAATTATATCACATTTCTTTGCATATTAGTGCAAGGAATGCACTTAGTTTTGCTAAATCTTATTATATCACATTTCTTTCCACAGTATGCCCACAGGGAATGTGTGCAACGTTGGTGCAACGAGAAAGGAGACATAACCTGTGAAATCTGCCATCAGGTAAACAGTTATTTCTTCTTTAGCTACTCCTCCATATATAGCAAAATGGAAGCTAACTCATGTCCTGCTTTGTTATTCTTGTATTAAGACTCAAATCACTGGGCCTTTTCCCTTATGTTTTCGTTGAATGCATTTCACTGAAAATATCTTGCCTTTTTTATTCTAACAATTTATTTGGTCGCGCCTAGTATTAGTGCATTGTATTATTATGTTTTCAGCGACTGTTTAAACATAGGAAATTTTCAAGTGCTAGGGCTTACCATAAGCAAAAGAGGGTCATGCGCCTGCATTATAGCTGAAGCTAAACTTTGTTTGGTTTATAGGATTTTGGATCATGATGATTCCATGAATTTTAATCCTTGTAACTCGAGTTGCAACCTTTTACCTTCTTTGGCATATGTTTGCCTTTGAAGAAGCATTTATGTATTTCCTTGCTGATTTGACCATAAACTTTGTTGCTGTAAATCAGATTATGAGTTTTATTCTCTGTTGTTCAGTCGTACAAGCCTGGTTACACAGCTCCACCCCAGGTGCATCATGATGAAACTACCATAGAGATAAGGTTTATTATCTTCATTCACGAAGCTAATCTTTATTTCCCCTTCTATCCTGGTGTTTTATGTGAATGGTATTTCTGTATGATTAACAAAAGGTTCTGTTTTTATACATCAATAAAGTTCTTTTCATTTCTCAATGTGTGCTCTTTTTCCTTCATTTTTTAGTGGTGGAGATTGGACCATCTCTGGCAACCATTTGGATCTACATGATCCTAGAATCTTGGCAATGGCTGCTGCTCAACACCGTTTGCTTGAAGATGAGTATGATGAATATACTGCAACAAACAACAACGCTGCTGCGTTTTGCCGTTCTATATTTCTGATTGTAAGTTTTGTAGTTTCTAATCTAGAAACATGGACTCTTTTAACCTCTATTATTTTGAAGTCATAATATCCATAGAAAGATCAACATCTCGTCAGTTCAATTGGCCCTGCACCTGAACTTACCTTTTCACCTCAAACAAAATTAGAACTCATGCTGCTTATTTCTTTCTGAAAGTTTCATCTTAGCTCTTGTTGCGCCTTTACTATAATATAGGTCAAATAATTTTACTTTCTTTTCCTACTTTCCCCATTCTACCATGTAATATTAAGTGGTATCTACCTATCCTCAATGTTTATCCAGTTGATGGCTCTGCTGCTCCTGAGGCATACACTGACCATTACTAATAGTGACGATGAAGATGATGCATCTGCTATCTTCTCGGTTAGTGATTAATCCACTGTTGTATGTCTCCTATGAAAATTTTCTCTTTCACTGTAAATTTAACTGGCTGATAATCTTGGACAGCTATTTCTTCTGAGAGCTGCTGGATTTTTGCTGCCTTGCTACATTATGGCGTGGGCTATTAGTATCATGCAGCGCCAAAGACAAAGACAGGTTGGTCTAATGCAAATGTTTTGCTTTCTTGTGTATTTAGTTTTGAGGAAGAAAATTTCCACAATTATTCATACCTAGCATGGCATGAATGAGTTAAGAAACCTAAGATTATTTTTTGCTTATTTTGGCACGCATATCCTTGTTTGGCATAGCTGAATTTGTCCTTTCTGGTCAAACATGAAGTTCCTGTGTCAAGAAATTAGATCACTCCTTGTCTTGTCCAATTTTCCGTAGTTTAGCGTGCATCGATTCCGGGGGTTCGACTGCCACAGTTTTTACTCCAATTACCAGATCAATTAAGAACAAACAATTTTTATCATGTTTATGTAAGCATGTTCTATTTGGGTGTCTCCATTCTGTTAATGTACCTATTACTATTAACCTTGCATGTCTTCATTAAATACATCAGGAAGAAGCAATGCTATTACCAACGGAAGTGGCAATCATTCTGCACCGGAATGGAAGAACAATGCAATTTGCTGTAGCACCACCAGAATCTCCGACCGCCCCTCATCCGGAACCAAACCAATAGAATAATAAGCAACAGGTCCATCTCTTGAGCAATACCAGATGCGTGTCAGCATCTGTGGTTAGGAACTGAAGCACATTCTTCAGGCCTGTTGCCTCGGCCACCTGGAATGGCTATGATGCAGCAAAAATGGTGTGCCCTTCTTCGGATTGTGTTAACTTCACAGCTGAAATTCAATGCTTCTTTGACAGGCTCTCAGCATCTTCTGTACATAAAGAGGTTTCTTTAGTAAGTGAATATAAGTTAAATCAACAGAAAGTTTGAGTTTCTGCAAAGGATCAAACCAGCTGCCAAGTAGCTTCTCTTGTATAACAAATTAGATGCTACAATTGTGCTGTAATTCTTGGATGCCTGTCTGCTGACTATTATATCGCTCTATGCATGCTTGAGACAATCATGCTCCCCATCAGGTCCAAACGATTCTAAAATTCCATGATATCAAGTACAGATGATGATTGCCCTTAGAAAGAATAAGCATCAGATGCTGCGTAAGGGTAAGTTTGGTTAGGTGTTGATTGTTGCAGGATGGAACCAGCTTGAAATTGAATGGAACTGAATGAAATGTGCTTGGCTGTGCTTGTACAGCATCGTTCCCATGATTTTGTTGCACGGATTCGTTTAGTATCTTGAGTTAATACTCTTGTATGGATGAAATGGTCCTAGGCATATTTTCATTATCCGCGAGCTCTACTGAGCAGTGTATCAAGCACTTGCGAGACATGGAAACGGAACAAACAACTAGGCAAAAGAATTCGGATCAAAACCATGAAAGAGGAGCAAAATTCAGGTCATTCCACCAATACACATGGATGAAGCTGTTCCTCTTGCCATTGCCAATAGCCGTGCTCTTCTTGTTTGCTCATCAAAGGTTCAATGACATTCTGTAAACGGCTATCGACAACATTGGGACAAATGAAAACCTACCGAAGTACACAGTTATATATGTTTTGAGAAACCTGCAATACACAATCGTCAAGATGGCCGAGTTGGTCTAAGGCGCCAGTTTCAGGTACTGGTCCGAAAGGGCATGGGTTCGAATCCCATTCTTGACAATCCATATTTTTTATTTTTATTTTGTCCACTCTGAGCCAAAGGTTGTTTATTGCTTCTGTTGATTGCAGGCAAAGGCAATGTCATACTGTGAACAAATATCTCGCTGATCTGAACTGTGCGTGAGACTGACAATGAATCTTAGCAAAATTACAGATGACAAATGTCTGGCATACACGAGAACTCGCTTTGATGAGGATGCAATGCTGCTCCTCGTCTTTTAGTCCTAGCGATCAAAGTCATTTACTTCAGAGTTCAGACAGACAAAAGATCGAACACATCTTTTATTGGAGTATTACATCTTGCCTCAGATTGCCACAACCTTGCCTACCAAAGTATCTCTGTACAATTTCTCCCTATATATCTGAATCCTTCGATCTCTTAAGCATCTCACGGAACAACCTCTCTTGTTTCTTGGACAAGAAAAAAAAAACTACCGAAGGAAACCAAACCTCTCTCGTTTCTTAGACACCGGAGTGCTCAGCATTTGTTGTGTATCGGGTCAGACCCTCTCCTGACCCGGCGCTTGCTCATCCTGTCGGGATCGAACACGGCGGACGGGGCGGAGGCCCCGGCTCCGGCCCCGGCCGCCGCCGTGCGCTTCTTCTCCGGCGTATCGAACCTCGCGGATGGCAAGACGTCCGGACTGCTGCCTGGCGCCAGGACGCCGAGGCTTCGGACGGCGAGAGCCTCTTGCGTCGCAGAGGCCAGGAGAACGAGCGCGACGACAATGGCCAGCCGGTGGCAGTGAGCATCCATTCTCATCCGTCCCTCTCTCCCAACTCCGATCCTAATCGAGTAGTAGAAGAAAGAGGCAGTTTGTGTCTACACGGAGGTGTGGCAGTGCCACAATCTGAGTCTGGACGAGAACTGCAGAGTGGTGGCTCGGGAACTATGTCCTGTTGCTTGTGTCTGCAGATATAGGGGTTCTTGGTAAGATCTTGGTCCAAAAGCATAAAGCTCAAAGAGATTGGCACCGAGCTGTGGCTTTATGCCATCATAGCCATATGCAAATCCAGTCTTGCAATTGCCACTGTGGCAAGCATGCTCCAGCCCAATGAGGGCACATCCTGCAAATCGAAGGCTGTCCATGAAGATTCTGGCCTTGGGAGGCCCAAGGGTTTTATATTTTGTGGGGATTGGAGAGGAAACCCTTCAAACCCAAACTACAGGCTCTACAGCTAGTTTTTCTATCAAAAAAAACAAAAAAAAACTACTGCTAGTATACAGCCAGCACAATGCTTTATGGTCCATCAGCTTCGTGCGATGTGTATGGTTCGGAAGCTTCTGTTTCAAGCGACGGGAATCAGCACGCTCCTCGATGCAAAAACTGCGCAAGAGAGCACACCTTGGGGTGCTTTATACGAGTTGTTTCTTGTGCTGGACCTGTTGCTTTATGCTCTTTTCTTCTTTAAATCATTCTTGGCTTGTTCCGGCCTGTCTCCTTTTGCTGTGGATTTAGTGGGTCCCAGTGCCGTGGCGAGCCCCGTTCAAAGATCCAAAGAGCGGTCACGACCAAAAGCGCCACTGGAAGCAACATTCCCTCATCTGTCAGTTTGTTCAAAACTCGGGTGATCCGATCCCTTCATTCCTTTGTTTAAGTTGGAGCATATTCGAAAGTGTGCTATACCGAAGAATAAGCATGATTTTGGAAATAGTGTTAAAAGAATATGACTCTGTACTATGACTGTACTTCTTATACCAAATGTTGCTTAACATACACCAAGTTGTACAACTCATGTATGCTGCAGATCAAGCACAAGATGGAGGTTCTCAGGTTCATATACCGGGCAGCCGTATATCAAAGTCGAAGCTCTTTCAAGCAGTTGGATCTTCTCCATAGCAATTTCCTTTCTACAACTTAGTTCAAATGCACCAGTTATTGATAAAATCTGGTCTAGAGTAAATTTCCTAATTAACACCTACAATATTGAGTCTTAGTACTTTGGGAACACCAAATGTGGAAAATCCAAATTGAATTTTGGAAATGGTAGTTGTTTTACGGGCAAACATTTCAATAGCCCAATTTTAAATTTGTACTAAAGCAAAAAACGAATTATATATTTTTTACTTTATGTAACCGGAGCACCATAATGTAACATCCAAACTTCACCCGAGTACCCGACCAGACTCTCCAAGCGGCGTCAAGCTCAAACATGCAAAGAAGGTAGCTCATGCATGGGCTTAGTAAGGTAGTAATGCAGTCTGCTTCCCACCCAACCCAAACAAGCATCCAACTTGAAAGATTGGACGCAATAAAAAGACACATAGTGAGTTAGCTACATGACTTGGAGCCTTGGAGGTAGCCCCAAGGTAGGCGGGATATATTAATTTAATATAATATTTTTTCATGTAGCACATATTATGTGCGAACTTAAACATATAAAAATAGAATAATATAGTGTTACTCCATCCATTATGAAATACTAGGTATCCTGTAGATTTCAGGACATATTAGGTAGACTAAAAAAAACACATGTACCTTGAGTTAAAATGTGAGGAGTTGTGTCGGCCGCCTGTTTTAGGCCCTATTTAGATTTCCTCCAATGAAGTTTTTTTAGCTAGCTAAATCTTAGATTGCTAAACTTTAGCAGGGGTTGTTTGGATCGTTGGGCTAAACCCTTCTAAATAACCATGTTACCCTTCATTTATTACTGCCAACTCCCACCGCTAGAGTAAATATGAGGGTATTTTGAACTTTGCTCACTTTTAGCAGGTTTTAGCAACTCTTGGCTGGCTAATGACTAAAGCTTTTTTTGGGTATCCAACTAAAGTTTAGCAATATTTTAGCTGGACCCATTTGGATCCAAAGTTGCTAAATTTAGCCAACTAAACTTTAGCAAGGTGATCCAAACAGGACCTTAATGGCAGTTAGATAAAAAGGAGCCCACTTCAACTAATTTTTCAATCAACCAAACTAATTCCGCTAACTTCGGGGGGGATTAAATGAGCAATGGCTCAAATATACCTAGAATATCTTATATTTTGAATATATTTTGAATGTTTAGATGTCTTAGATTTCAGGATAAAGAGAAGATAAAATGTGTTCCACTTTTGCTAATAGATGACAAAGACAGTACAAAATCCAGGTGCTTTATATTCATTTACTCCATTATTCCTAATTAAGATCTTGCACTCCTGGAGAAACATCTTCATTAATTCTTGAGATTCCTATATATGGCATGTTTGTCACAACCTCAGCTCCGAGATCAAGGTTAGGTATGTAATTTGTACACTAAATTAAAATATTTTAAATACATATGGTTAAATTAATTCACAAAAAATGATCCATCAAAATGATTTCAATGCATCAGCTCCAGCTTTTAGATCCCAGATTTCTTAACGGCAGTGGTACCAAGCTAAAAAAACAAACTTAGATCCACATCTTTATTACCAAACACCTTCATGTGCCCCATCATCTGTGTGGCCTATTTTACATGCATGTGACCTTCCTTTCTCCTTTTGTAGCCCATCTAAGGTACCACCGCTAAGAAGTTACACCACCGTAGCTAAAATGTTGACTGAACTAATTTTTCTTGAAACACAGTACAGATGCAGACGCTCACAACACGTACATACATTCACCCCTATAAATACACGCACGCAACCCTACCCCTATGAGCACCTCCGAGAGACTGAGCTGACAAATCCTCGAGATTAATGAAGTCACCACAGGCGTCTCGCTGTTGACGGGAACGTCGCCCACCACTGAAAGCACAACGCCGTTAAATCCTAGAAAATTCGCTCTCACGGGGAGTCGAACCCAGAACCTCAGGTGCTACTGAGGCTCTTGTAACCATTAGGCTACAGGCCCTTTCGCAATTTATGAGCATCATTTCCATAACAATCTATATTTTCCTTTTATTTTCACAATGTGCGTATAGAGTTATATATACTCCACATAAATTACGTGTTGCAAGGATATACTGATGGTATTACGTGGGTCGCGTGACCAAAGAGCAAAATATTCTTGCTCATGAACTTGCGCAACACACTAAGTGGATCGACAACTCAGTGGTTCGGCTAGCAGGAGTCATACATTGTATTGAGCATTTACTTATCTATGACTATACTCCGTACATAGGGAAGTGTAAAATCTCTACCATACTTGCGTGCTTGATAAGTACGACTTTGTCATGATGCGGTCGGGATATACACCAAAGGTTGGAATCAAAGGAAACAAGTGAGCTAGGGTTTGAGATGGGTGGTGTCAAAATTTAAGAAATACGACCAAGGTTAGAGAGATGATGGCGGTAAGCGATGTTAGCAGCCAGAGGCAGTGGGGCAAGACTAGGCATGCACCGTTTTGGTTGGATGGTATAGGACCATAGTGGTCCAGGTTAGTGGTGATGGCATCAACCGGAGGTGGTAGTAGTGGTGGAAGCAGCTGGAAATGAAGCAGCTGGAAATGAGTGCCGCAATTTAGAAGTAGGTTGCTTCCGGTTGCAGAGGTAGTGAAGATGATCGACGATGGTGGGGCAGCACGATGAAGTGATGAGTAAGGAAAGATCGCCTTGTATCGTCACTAGGTGGATTGGAAAATAAAATATAATAAATAAAAGAGAAGTTACGGAAGAAAGGGAGGAAAATAAAAGAATAATGCTATGTCTAGTAGTCATGCGTGCCTGATATGTAGACCAACTAATCGGATAAACATCTTGTTCATTAATTTGTAGCATATTAATAGAATTTTCATTCTTTCATAACTATATTTGGATGGATAGTAACAAAAGTCTTAATAAACAAGGTAAAAAAAACCAAATCGAGTGTCCAAATTGCCTGTTCCTACACCATCGTACGCATCCTGCGGCTGAACTCACCAAGACAAGCAGACACCGCGGCGCACCCGATCCTTAGGGTTAGGGTTTTAGAAAACCCCCTGCGCGTGGACAGTCCCGCACGGATCCAACGGTCCGGTCCACCCCGAGCCGACCCGACACTCCCCGGCACGAATCTCAGCGCCGCCCTCTATAATATAGCTCGCGCGGGCATCGCGGCCTTCTCCCCAGCTCCGCCTCCCTCTCCCACCCGCACCCTCCCTCTCCTCTCCCGGCTCGCGCAGGCAGGCGACACAGCGAGGCTAAAACCCTAGCGCGAGGAGGCGTAGGCAGCCAGCGGCTTCGCGATGACGGCGCCGGCGGACAAGGGGAAGAAGGCCAAGACCGAGGCCGACGGCGGCGAGGAGAACGAGCAGATCGACGGCGCCCTCGTCCTCTCCATCGAGAAGCTCCAGGAGATCCAGGACGAGCTCGAGAAGGTGAGCCGCAAGCCTGTTCTTCCGCTTCCGCGGCTATTTTTGGGCTTTCCTTGCTGCTGTGTGGTCGGTTGCATGGTCGGAACCGTCGGATTTGGCAGTGGGGTTTGTGTAGGAGCGTGGGGCTGTGTCGAATTTGGGAGGAATCGCAGCGGTTGTGGTATGGTAGAATTCTATGGCAACTGAGCGGTGACGGTTAACTAGTGGCGCTCAAATTATACCATTAGAGGATGGAATTTCTAGTGTAGTTTCCAGCCCGAGCACAGTAGGCTTGTGCTATAGAGTGATACGTGAGATATCTTGTTGTGTCTCAAGGCACAACTATGATTTTTGCAGAACATTTATCATTGCTACGAAACCTGGCTAGGTTAGTCACAGCATTTAGGTGATCTTGACAGGATACAAATACACCATGTTGCTATTAGTTGAGCCAGGGGATATGTTCCTGTGACATAACTATGTGAGCTTTTCATGTCCAGATGGTGTTAAAATCGATGTGCTGGTTCCTTCATTAGCAAAATCATGACAATGCAAATTGTGTAACATATTCTCAAAAACTGTGGCTTCTATTTCTTATATGTTGATTGCACACCCAGTATGAGTCAACCTGCTTCCCACATATGACTTAGCTTGTTGAAAAAAGTAAATTTTTAAACAGGTCAAAGAGATCAGTGGTTCCCAGCCTAAACTATTTGCTATTGATTCCATAAATAAAAAATAACACTCTTATGGTACCTTTGTTCATTGCTGACAGGTAAATGAGGAAGCAAGTGACAAGGTGATGGAGGTGGAGCAGAAGTACAGTGAGATTCGCAGACCAGTCTACCTCAAGAGAGGTGACATTATCAAGACAATCCCAGACTTCTGGCTGACAGCGGTTCGTAGGTTACTCGATGCTATACAGTTTATGTTTTTATTGGACATGTTTATGGACATATGATTCTAATCTACTGTGCTATGTGCTGTTGCTCTACAGTTTATGAGCCATCCTCTACTCAGCGAGCTTCTGACTGAAGATGATCAGAAGGTATTGTTTTTTACCTCATTCCATCAATTTATTTCTGTAAGTCCTTGAAATTCTTATGGATGTTGAATGGAAGTGAAAAATGTTCTTTTGAATATATCTGGTGCTTCTTGATGGACCTATGTAACATAGAATTCTCTTATGATCTTTTGTTGCAGATATTCAAGTACTTGGATTCTGTTGATGTGGATGATTCTGATGTCAAGGCAGGATACTCCATTCATCTTGTAAGTACCATTTTTTCCTGCAGTTAAGTATAGTTCCCACACTGCCACATTGTTTCTCTTGTATTTAGCTGTTTAATATTGAACTGGCAGAACTTCTCCGAGAATCCGTACTTTGAAGACATGAAGCTTACAAAGACCTATTCCTTTGCTGATGATGGAACAACCACAATAAAAGCTTCTCAGATTAAGTGGAAGGAAGGAATGGTATTGTTATATTCCCAAACTACTCCCAATACTTGTGTTTTAGATGGAGAAAATCTAATGCATTTCAAATAATATGTGAAGGGGCCTGCAAACGGAAATGGTATTAACAAGAAAGGGACCAAGCGACCATTAGTAGAGGAAAGGTATGTTGTTCATATTGCCTTCATTGCCTTTGTATAACTATGCAACTAGCATGAATGCGTTCTTTTGATTTACCTTTTCCAACTAGACTGTCAAGTTGTTTATGCTGTCTTTCTTGTTTGTAGTCTCCTGATACTTGTTTATCAGATGTATATGCCATGATTGATATAGTGTAATTAACTAATTAAGCGGTGCCTTCTATGTTAAGTTAAATCACATTGTTATTGTCTATAATACATGCCTTTCAAGTGTTCTTGCTTATCAGGAATTCTAATCACAACACCATTTCGTTATGTATTATATGCTTTCTGTTTGTGTTATTGTGCAAACCTTGTTGCAGAGGCATTAGCATAGTATCATTGGCTTTGTGACTGCTCAATAACTGTTGGAGTACATAAGCAACTTGTTCCTGTTGCCCTTGTTATTTGCTATGTTACTTGTGGTTTGTATTTTTGTAGACCTATTCCTATTGATGTCACTGGCTTTCAAATACTTCTGCTGTAGAAATGTATTATGACCTTTGGACAAGGCACAGTCAATTTTGATGAGCTACACACATAGACTTTTACGAGTAGTATTTTCATGAAAGGTACTTCCATTTACTTTAAATTGTCATACCAACACTCACTGCTATTAGTACTTGCAGTGGGTTTAATAATGTTCTTAAGGCGGTAAGTCATGGTGCGGTGACTTGGTAGCCTTGTCGCTTATGCAATGCATAGGCGACCTGGATGCATGTACCCTTGTGGTCACCTAGATACGTGTTGTTTCCTGAGCTGCTAAATGGCACAACAACTTTGATTCTATGATGTCTGGAAACCATCACATGTCTTATAAGAACACGTATATGATCCAGCAGCGCTCCTGCCTTTACTTTTAAAAAAAACCATCACACGTCTAGAATGTCATAGATTTATATAAAATGTTTGTCTCTTGAACTGAACATTGCTGCCTGCTTGTAATCGTTTTTATCAATATGCATGCTTGCAGTCTTGTTTGTGCCTGGAAACCCCCCCTACTTAGTAGCTTGTAGATAAGTTGCACACTTGCAATCTTGTTCTGATCTGTATTTTATTATTAAGCCCTTTGGTCACATGGGAACTCAAAAGGTCACATTTTTTTTCTTCCAGTTTTTTCACCTGGTTTGGTGATACGGAGCTCAAGAGTCTTGCTGATGGTGTGCAAGATGAGGTAACAAACTCATGCGACTCATCTTGATAATGCCATTCACATTGTCACTGGTCCAACTCAGCAGTCCAGTATTTGTTGTTCACTATGGCTGTCCGAATTTATTTTTCCAGCTTCTTTTTGTAAAAACTGAAAAAACCAAGCAAACTGATTTACATTTGTTTTCTTTTCTTTTCTGTTTTTTAATTGTTTAGTTTATCTGAGTATGAGTATTCTTTAATTGTTTAGCTGATTTTTGGAAGACCAGAAGTTACATATTTTTCATTCCTTGCGCGAGAGATTTTTCTGAGACTTTAAATTATGCAGGTGGCTGAGATCATCAAGGAAGACCTGTGGCCTAATCCTTTGAAATACTTCAACAATGTCAGTGTTTTTGTCACTGCACTGTTAAATTCATCCTAAGCCATTTGTATCTGGTTCTTAATTTCTCTAATTGCAGGAGGTTGAAGATGAGTTTGAAGGAGACGAAGAAGATGATGACGATGTAAGCTCATTTTATTGATGCATTTTGGTTTCTTATGAAATAAACAGCACCGTATCATAGCGCTTATTTGCTTCTGAATCGAAGAACTAACAAGACAGTATATGCTTGAACAAGTGCTGCCTGCACTATTAGTACTCACATAAGCATCCAATACTAGTATATACTTCAGTTTGGTTGGAAGCATATACTGCCTTGAGCCTTTGTTTTGTTGACCAAACTTTTCATCTTTGATGGCATCTCGTGGTTTGCAGTTGGACGGTGAGGATGGCGAGGACGACGACGACGAGAACTGAACCCTCGCGTTGGTTCTGAATCGACATGTCAGCTGTTGGTGGGGACTGTGGCTCTGAAGGGGCAGAATTATGTGACCCTTTTGCGAGATTTTTTTTTGGTTGTTTGACTTAGCTGGAACACACCGTAGGGAACTGTTTAATGCCTTATGAAGTCAACCAACTTGAAAGGAGACCGCTATATCAGAATCTGGGTATATCTATGAAGGCAATTTGACCTGCTTATGCTTGTGGTCGGTGCTGCTGCCGCACCCGCACCCTTCTCGCCTCCCTTGTGTCTTCCCGTGCTTGGGTTTTCTGCCTGTTGTCTCCTACATTGTGCTTGTGAATTGTGATGGCATTGGCATGTTATTCACTGTTGATCCGGTTTGTTAGTACTGGCTTGTTTCCGATGCCGGTTTGCATGGACCTGTGACCTCCGTATGATGCCATCTGTGTGCGTCCCTTGTGAGCCCATTGCCCTCCCAGAGCAGAGGTCAAATCGCGGTCCAGGCGTCCCGCGACATCGGCCAGTCTTGTGATTCGGTTGGCTCCTGGCGGGCGATGCGGCTGGTGCGCCGCGCGAGCTGCTGGGCGGCGACGCGCTTCTGCCGGATCTGTCGCGTTATCTTATCCCTTTTAGCTCCAGTTCTGTGGTGGCTTTGCGTCCGTTTCGGTTTCGCTCGCGTCGCGTGGCGCGCGGGTCTGTCGTCTCGGCGCCGAGCTGCGAGAGAGAACAGGCGCTTCATTTTCTAGTGCTACTTTCGCGGCGAACCCCTAGCTCTAGGCCTCTAGCTCGGCTACACATAGTATTGCGGAGCTGTCCATCGTCAAATCAGATTGAGGCTTCCATGTCCATTGCTGTTGGCTCGTTGCACTATTCGCCATGGTACATCGATGCTGGAGCGCAGAAATATCGTGGAGCGGAGAAATTCACCGTGATACCCTCACTGTACTAATGCAAGCCTTAGCTAATACATTCAAATGAAAGAACGGGAAAACAGGGCACAATCAAAGTTGGGATACAGGTAGTGTCAGAGCATCTCCAGTAATTCCCCAATAAACATCTCCTAATAAGATATTATTGGGATGTCCCAATACCACTTTCATAGATTATTGGGAGAGATGATTTTGCAGTTCCTCAATAACCTTCTCCGAATACAACTAACATATTGGGAGAGCCAAAATTCTCCCTTTATTTGAGGGGAGTTGGGGGTGAAATATTGGAATAACCCAATAATTATTGTGGAAAGGGAGAGGTTTTGGGAAACTGGAGTACATCTTCTTCCCAATTCTATCAGTTTATTAGGGAAAGGGAGACTGCTGGAGATGCTCTTAGACTGTTAGAGTGTGTTTGGATCCATTGCCTAATTGGTAGTAGTTAACTTTAATTAGGTGGATTTAAACAGGGTAAGCTAATTTTCAGGTAGCTAATTTCAGCTAGCCAGCTAATGAATTATCTGAGTGGATCCAGATAAGGTCTTATTGGTGCAGGCGAGAGCATCCCCAACACTAACAGTTCACCACTCGCGGTTACATGTCAGTTAATATCATGGATCCCTCGTGTATGATATTTTTATTCTGTCTCTCTTCCTCCCTCCCTCCCACCACCCGTTTGAAGAAGCGTCGACTATTGCGTGAGACCAGCTATGAAACAATCACAAGGTGTTCTTGCTCTTCTTTCATCTTCTCTCACGTCCAGCTAGCGATGTTACGAAAATATACTCTCTCATTCAAAACTAAAGTCATTTTGCCTTTTATAAATATATAATTTTTAGTATATATTTAGACATGACGTATGTCTATATACCTAGAAAAGTTAAGACGAGTTATAATTTAAAACGATGAAAATATTAAACTATTGATACAACACATCTCATTCCAAGGAGAAGTTTAGATTCTTTTACTCGCCCCCTGCAAAGACTTAGAGGTCGTTTGAATCGACACCTACAGTAGCACGATCAATGTTTTGATCGTTGACGGAAAACGCCGTGTGTGTTTGGAGTCAACGACCATCGCTGGCGTGCCAAAATGCCTCGCGGCCTTACCCAGTTGTTTTTTGCACCCATGCGAGCGCATCCGGGCAAGTTGCGGGCAGGCGATTTTCTCGCCACTTATCTGGCTCGCCGATGAATTGACGTGGCTGGCGCTGCCACAATTAATCCAAGCGAGCCCCCGAATTATCGAAGAGATGGCGAGGTCAAATCACGAGCAGTGTAAGATGTACGCCTTCCAAGTGCCACACTACCGCATGGTGGCCTGTGATTATTGCTGGGAGGAAATTAAGACTATGGACACGGTGGCTAACCACACTCACGGGCATGTGCGGTGTAAAGCACGCGTCCCATCTCATGGTGTCCTCGAACAAGCCAACAAGCACACACGATGAGGCGTTTTTTTTTCCTTTCCAACATATGAAAACATCACTTTACATTAGCTGCTCCAAACTTTGCATTTCTATATAAGTACCTTTTCACACATAGAAAATGATCTGAAGTTTTGGATCCACAAGACTACAAGTGATGTTCGTTGTCGTGCACTTCACTCTCCAAGCAGCCAGAGGAAGCCGCCGGTATTCAATTCAGCAGATCACGCACGCCCGCCCGCCATCCGCCATGATTGGAAGCGCCAATGCAGCAGGTCTCCGTCAAATCATGGCCATCGTTGAAAAATCTGTTCATTTCTTCCTTTCAGGAATCGCGTACATACATACATACATACATCCAAGCGGCGACGATAGTGGACTACGCTGTCCCTGACTCTTGGAACGATGCCGGAAAGGTAGCTAGGTCACGGTCTGTTCTTTTTTCTGGTCATTAATTTAAATGGTTTTTGTTGTTGTCTAATGGCATCCTTTTGAATATTCAAATTTGATTGGGATGTTTAATCAGACCCAAAATTCCCGTGACAGGCACAAGCGTTTGCTTTTGTAGTCAAACTATATTACTGGAAGCTAGTCATTCTCATTCAATTGATAAACACTTACCATACAAATTTTATCAGCGTCCAACCTGTACAACCACTCTCCAGTTTCCATTCATATCAAAATAATTTAGAGGATAAGAAAACGATTTTATAGAGGTGGCCATGCAATTGTTTCCATCTTTGCCAACCATACCACACTGCCGTTACTATACATCCGAATATATATGAAACCAATAAAAACAAGTTTCTAGATAAGATAAACCCAAATGTAGGGCTACGGATCCCCAACTACTATACACAGCTCTCATAGACGTTAGGGGAAAGGGATTCCATCAAAATATTTGTGAAGATAAGATAAAATCAAATTACACACGCTAAATCTCAACCAATCAAGTCTATCCAAACCTTCTTATTATTACCATCATGATTTTCAATTTTGTTCTTACTTCCTACTGAAATAAATTCATCGACAAAACACCATCAATCTCGCATCAAATCCTGCCTACTTCATTTTAATATGTAAATCAGTATCAAAATAAATCCCAAAATCAATTCTTAACGATCAGCTGGCATGTGAAATCGCAACTCACAAGGTAACAGTGATCCCCTTCATTGACATATACGTATAGCCCCTATCCTTTTTCCACCCGTATCCTGAACCCCCATAAATCCCTGCCAGCTCAGCAAAACCCCTTACCAAGAAACAGATTAAGGACGGGATAACCTTCCCAAACGGATAAAACCATCGCCCCGCCCGTCCCGCTGACAGTGGGCCATCCGCCGTAAACCACCCGTCGCCGGCCACGCCCCCCCTCGCCCGGCCTTTAAAACCCCCCTCGCCCGGCCTTTAAAATCCCCCCGCGCCCGGCCCTCTCGTCCAACCTCATCCGTGATCATTCGCCTGTCCCTATCGCTCTCCCCCTCTCCCCCTTTTTTCCGTGCGACCAATCCGCGCGCAGCGTGCTCGTTCCTCCTCCTCGCCCCTCGCGGCAGCCATGGAGGGTGACGGCAAGGAGGCCGCAGGCAAGCGCCTCGACTGGGCCACCATGAACCTCGAGGGCGGCGTCGCCGTCGCCGGCGAGAAGGGCGGCGGCAATGCGGCCCGGAGGCCGCCGATGGGCATCGTCCGGCTCTTCCTCGCATGCATGGTCTCCGGCGGCATCCAGTACGGCTGGGCGCTCCAGCTCTCCCTCCTCTCGCCGTACTCCCAGGTGAGACACACAGGCCCATCTCCTCGTCGTCCTCCCGTGTAGTAGTACTCCATTTTCACTTGTCCATTCGGTTCTCGTTCTCTGAATTCGCATTGCCTCACCGATCCCTGCCGTGCCCTGCAGACTCTCGGGATCCCGCACAGCTACGTCTCCCTGACATGGATCTGCGGGCCTATCGCCGGATTTGTGGTGAGTGCATTTTCTTTCATTTTTTGACCGTATCTTTTATTTCTTCGGATAAAGATCGATGAAGACTTTATCTTCCCTTAAACTTCTCCAAAATCTTCGCGTACGCATGAAACGGCTCGCCTGCGATTTATCTCCGTCTTAATGGTCTCGCATGACTGGGTTTACTTTTTACCGGAGGATATTTCGGAAGGGATAAGATAAGATATATATAGAAACAAAAAATCACGAGGACATCCGTTTTTTCGTACGTCCAGTTACCTTCCTGCTCTTTCTCCGATCCCGGGATTAATGCGCTCACTGATTCCATTGGCAGGTGCAACCCATCGTCGGCTACTACAGCGACCGGTGCACGGCGAGGATTGGCCGGCGGCGGCCCTTCATCCTCGCCGGATGCATCATCATCTGCCTCTCTGTAAGCACACGTACATCACGCCAGGCTTTCCATGGCCATTTCTTTCCTGGCTTTCTGACGGGCAGTAGCGATCGATCTCGTCGGATTTTTCTGCAACTGACTGAGATGTGGGTGCTCCGCAGGTGCTGATGATCGGCTTCTCGGCGGACATCGGGCGCCACCTCGGCGACACCAAGGAGAGCTGCAGCACGTTCACCGGCTCTCGCTGGTCCGCCGCCGCCGTCTACATCGTGGGCTTCTGGTTCCTCGACTTCGCCAACAACACCGTCCAGGTACGCCGTCTTCTAGCTCTGCCCGGCACGTATGCAGATCGTTCTGATTTTTACTTTTACAGACTTGAGATTAACTTTTTTTCTTTGTGAATCTATTGTCATTCTAGGGACCTGCTCGCGCGATGATGGCTGACCTTTCCGGTGAGCAACTCTTTCCATCTTGTTCAGATGTTTGAACCTGATCACAGTCGCATGGGCTCCGAAGAGAAAAGTTAGTAGTGATGCCGATGTTGCAACTGTTGCTTCCTGCAGCCGGACAGCACGGCCCCAACGTTGGCCAGGCGATCTTCTCCCTGTGGATGGCTCTCGGCAGCGTCCTCGGCTACTTGGCCGGCGCCAACGCGAAATGGCACGAGTACGTCGCCTGATTCTTCATCTCCTCAAGAAAAGCATTCGTTTTTGTTTGTTCTTTTTCCCCCCTGATTCCCCCTGATGAAGCATTTGATTCGGTCATCGACTGATGCGTTGTTCTTGACGCTGCTTGACCGATCAGGTGGCTCCCATGGCTCAAGACTGCCGCGTGCTGCGACGCCTGCGCAAATCTCAAGGGCGCCTTCTTGACTGCTGTGGTGAGTCCAGAGTACCGCGTTATCTCCGGCCTTGTAGCACGGTGATCGTCGCTTCGTCCTCGTCGCGCTTAGATCTTGCTGTTCTAATTTCGTGTTCTCATTTTTCGATCAGCTCCTCATTATCATCAGCATGTCGGTCACCTTGGCCCTCGCCGGCGAGGAGCAGCTTAGCAAGGACGACGTCGAAGCCTCCTCCAGCGGCGCGTGCTCCGCGTTCGTCGACCTCTTCAAGAGCCTCAGGAACCTCCCCCCTGCCATGTTCAAGGTGCTCGCCGTCACGGCCGTCACCTGGGTACGCACTCACATCCATCAACCCATACCCGTACGCCGTCGCCGCCTTGGCATGCGGAGTCTTTTGACTCTGACATGGCTCTCGACGGATTTTGGGTCGCCCGCAGCTCTCGTGGTTCCCCTTCTTCCAGTACAACACCGACTGGATGGGCCGGGAGATCTACCACGGCGAGCCGCAGGGGTTGGGCGGAAAGGCGGACGCCTTCGACGCCGGCGTCCGCGAGGGCGCCGTCGGCCTCCTCTTCTGCTCCATCGCGCTGGGCGTCACCTCCTTCCTCATCCCCAAGCTGTGCCGGAAGCTCACGTCCCGGGTCGTCTGGTCCATCAGCAACCTCATGGTGTGCGCCGTCATGATCGTCATGGTCGTCCTCGGCATGATCTCCATGAAGGGATACAAGCCCTCCCTCACCGCCGGCCTCATCGGCCCCGACCCGACGTTCAGGGGCATCGCGCTCGCCGTCTTCGCCCTCATCGGCATCCCGCAGGCCGTAAGTTGGCGCGGCGTTTTGGATCCGCTGATCCTTCGGAATTCGTTCGTGCTGCTTGCTTATCCGATTGTTGCGTGCTTGCAGGTGCTGTTCAGTGTCCCATGGGCCGTGGCGTCTGAGGTTGCCTCCGAGGAAGGCGGAGGCCAAGGTCTCACCATCGGCGTCCTCAACATCGCCATCGTCCTTCCACAGGTGAAAATTCGTTGTTCTTTATCAGCGACATGTCTTAAAGCATCTGCACAAGAAGATTGCTGATTGCTCTCCGTGCTCATCCTTTTTTTTTGAAATAACCTCGTGCTCATTCAGCTGGTGATCGCGCTCACCGCCGGCCCGATCGACGGCGCCTTCAACAAGGGCAACACCCCGGCCTTCGGCATCGGCGCCGCCTTCGCCCTGATCTGCGCGGTCATGGCGGTCGTCCTGCTCCCCAAGACGAGAGGGGTGTCCAACGCCACCGTCATGGCCGGCGGGCACTGATCTTTACCACAGCGGCAGGGCCGAGAGTGGATCGGAAACCCAGCATCCGCATCTTGGTATCTGCCGCGCCTGATTCAACATATATAAGGAAAAAAAAAGGAAGTAAACACTGATAAGCGGGAAGGCAGGGTTAGTTGGTCTGATAATCCCCTAGTGTTGTCAATGTCAAGTCCTCAAAGTCTGTTCATATATGAGGCTCTGCTGGGCCTCATGTTTATCCGCGTTGAACTCTGTATTAGGTTTTCCCCGGGGCCACTGCAGCAGTAGAGGGCGAGGTAGAATTTTTCCAAATGTTTTGCACAACTGGAAATGTCCACTTAAGTTCTCTCTGATGTAGTGGTTACAAAGCCTATCGATGAAACGCATTCTGAATATTTGTTCTTGGTGTGGCACGAGTAGCATCTGAATGTTCTTGTTTGTTTGCTGGCACACGCTTCACTGAATTTAACTCTCTTATACGAATAACTCGTTGGTCTTCCTGGAACTCATGAACCATGATATCCTGAAACTCCGTGCCAAAAGAAAAAGATTTCCTGATCAAAATTTTTACCATGCCACTGTTGGCAACCTGTGCCAGCAGAGGCAAAAGACTTCCTGGTCAAAATTTTGACCGTGCCATTGTTGGCAACCTGAACCACCAGACGTATATTTCAGGGAACTGTGAGCGAGGCATGCTTCTGCGTGAAGTGATCATCAGGGGCCCAGACCCAGACAGCAGTTAGCCATCTCCATCTCGGTGAACGGTAAGCTTGCAGTACACCAGAGCCAGATGCAGGGGTCCTTGCAGCAAGGAGCAGGACAAACCCATGTGTGTCGCCCAGCGAGGCGGTTAGGCTTCCTTTTCCTCCGCATTTCCTGGAAAGGAAAAAGGAATCGTCCCGAGCCTTGCAACTCGTAATTCCAGGCATTAGAGAGTTCAAACAGATACGGTACTAGCTGTTAATTCCAGATGTCACGAGCCAACACGAGAGACATGGCAACTTTTGATCATTTTTTTAATGATGGAAATGACAACTTTTAATTTCAAATTTTACTCGCCAAGAGACAGCAGCTGTCAACTTTTTTTTATGATGATGATCTGTTTCCATAGACGGTCACTGCAATCACCGGGATCCCAAAAACAGGTCACTGACGCGCCCCGGTCATTTTGGCCTGCGGCACAGGCCGTCGACCCGTGCTCCACGGCCTACAAATAGGAGGCGGCCCCAGGAACGGAGCCGAGCACACACGAGAACGCGTCCACAGCGAGATCGAAGCGCGCCCTGCTCGCGCACCACACGATCGGGAAGCGGGCCGCGCGCCGGACACGTCGGCATGGCGATGATGACGGGCTCCGTCGTCTCCAGGACCAAGATCGTAGGCGCCCTCGTGGTGGTGGCGCTCCTGGCGGTCGGCGCGGCGGAGGGCCAGGTCCTGCCGACCCCCTGCTGCCGCATCGACTGCTGCGACGGCAGGCCCGAGTGCTGCGACGCCGGCCCCTGGATGGCCCCCGCGGCGGCCGCGGCCACTACTGCCCCGCCGCCGGCCGATGCGGGCGTCGCCGGCGGCGCGAGGGCTAGGCCGGCGGGGGCGGCTCGCGAGGTCGGCGCCGGGAACTAGGTCTACATCTACTAGCTAGTACTAGCACGCAGACCTTGCGTCGTAGGCTCCCGAGGTCGGACGACGTTGGGTACTGCTGCTTCTGCGTGGCTGCGCGCGCGCGCGCTCTACTTCTGCCGAGCTACCTATGTGCCCAGCACGGGCGCGCGCCCGCGTCAGGTTCAGGTGTTTAGCAGAGGTTGCCCGTTCTCAGGCGTCCTGTTCCGTTTTATCTCTGTGTGTGCTTTGGTACTGTGCCTCTTCGTGCTGCTGTACCGAACCTGTTGCCGACGGCGGATGCACGACAGTTTCCATGGATTGAGGCAGATTTAAGCGTGTGCATGCTCGGTGTGAGTGAATTGCAGAGAAATTTCCTTCAGGGAACGGTCGAGCAGGTTAGAACGTCGTGGGGTGGGAGCGCTCGATCCTGCAGCCCGCCGCCCCCATGCGCCGCGGCCGCGGACAACTCGCCACAGCCGTTGAGGCGGAGGCAGCCCAGCGCCCCGGCCCCGCCGATCGGCAGCCGAGCAGATTCACGAGTCACGCCCCGTGACAATCGCCTTATGGAACAGCCGGCTGCCGGCTGCCGGCTGTAACCAAATACCGCGTCAGTTTTCTTTTACGGATGGCATGAGTGTTGCCGTAAAGTTTTAGATTATTAGAAGAAGAAGAAAATTAAAAATAACTTTACAACTGGCCGGTGGGGTCAGGACCTGCAAAAGAAACAACATGCCGCGTCAGCTTTGCATAGTGAAAAATTTTATTTTCTACTTTTCTTTTTTCTGTTTTTCCACTCCATCCATCTTTTAATGCCCCTTATCGAGCAGAAAGGTAGAAGAAATAGGATTGGTGGTGGAGCGCAGCAGTCGACTCTGTCGCCCGCGCTGGGCTGGGAGCGAATATTTTTTTCCTCGAGTGGAGCGTTTCAGCCAGCCGTTTTACGGAACGCCCACTCCCTTCCATCTCCTCGTTTCTCTCTCTGCCAGCAAGAAATTTCGTGACGTGTACACGCATTCAGTCTGCCGATGTGGCTCTTTGTACTTGCTCTTAGCCGTGCGCGTGTACATTGGCCGGCCGCGGAGTGAGCGCGCAATCAGAATTTGAATTCGGTTGTTTTCTCAAACCGGCCATCAAATTCAAATTCAAATTCAAATTTCCACGTCTTAATGGAGCAGGAAGAAAACAGATCAATAGAGCGCACCTGCAAGGTCAATTAGTCGGGGTTACCACTGCTAGCAGCGGAGATCGTAGATCGACTCCATCCTTTTCAAATTATAGGTTGTTTTATTTTTTTCTAGGTATATAGTTTTTCTTATGGACCAGACTAAAGCACGCTCATTTTACGGGAAGACCCTAATCAGGATTTCCTATTTTGGCAATCTTTCCACTCCGCTCAACTTCCACGTCGTGTACACAATACACGATTTCAAACAAAAAAAAGATCGTAGTTTCAATATCGAGTGATCAAATTAAAATCCGATTACACAGTTGCAATCGTTTCAATAAGAGCATCGAAACAAGATCCCACACCACTATATTTCAAATATATATATTTTCGTGGGAGAAAACACTTTTTAGTGTATTCTAATTTGCTTATGAATTTTGCAAAAATTGCTCATCATCATACAAAATATTGGTTGATTCACCTGAGTTTAGTTAAGTTGATATTGATGTTGATATTTAAAAGATAATTGGATAATGTTATTGGAGAATGATGCCAAATAATTATGTTTGAATACATGGATATTTATTGCATGATCAGTGATAGGTAACTTTAGCAAGTTAATTGAGCACTTTTACTAATTTATGTTGTTGTTTTTCTAATCTACATAAGCAATTTATGTGTATTTAAAAATATTGTTAAAACATATGCAAGTGACATCTTATTTGAAGGTCTTTTCACAAGAAATACAACTGTGCAGTTAGAATTTGAATTTGATGGCCGGTTCGAGAACTACAATTATTTTTAAGAGAGAGCAGTAGAAATAAAAATGCCTCTCCGTAAACCACTCCCTACAAATGTATGCGGCCGTGCAGTCAAATTAAAATATGGCTGGCCACTAAGAAGTCTTTACCTTTTCTTATACATATAGATATACATATATATCTGGACTAGCAAATATACATGTATGTACTTCCTTCTCAAGGTAAATCACGCATGTCTACACCTTTCTCATTCTCACGTTGCCGAGCCTCCATCTATCTCGTTTGGTATTCACAAAAGGAAGATAAGACGACCCTAATTCCATATCGGAGTAGACTTCAATCCTAATGCTCCATTCGCTTCTAATTTCGCATCCGATGAGAAGTATAATGAAACAAGAAAATGATCCTCTTTTTGTTGAATGAAATATGTAGTACGTCGGGAATTCCTTCTTTCCTCCTTTTGTTGGATTGATTGTGCGGTGGATTGGTTAGTTGCCCCGGCCTCCAAAGTCTATGGAGAGACTAGACCTTTGCCATGCATGAGATAAGATT
Organism: Panicum miliaceum; assembly: GCA_032594955.1. NCBI lineage: Eukaryota > Viridiplantae > Streptophyta > Magnoliopsida > Poales > Poaceae > Panicum > Panicum miliaceum. The sequence goes on from CM064061.1 coordinate 12,928,731, forward strand.
ATCTTCATGGTAAAGTAAAGAAAATTCTGGAACATGATATTTTCAATGTCAGGGGATTCTATTTCTAGCCTTTGCCTTTTATGCTTGAGTGTGATATCTTTTGTGCTTGTTGTCAGCAAAATACAATAAATTTTTTGTTAGTGACCTTCCATTATTTTCTTCCTTGATATAAACTAAGATAAGATACTGTGATCATCGCTCCATTGTACCTTGCATATTTCAATTCTCTTGTTTTAAAGTTGCTTTTTATCCTTGGCTAGAATTTCAAATGGGTGTTCCTCATAACTTTGAGTAGTACATGGAATTTTCAGTACTAAAGTAACAAAAAATTATTATTAGTAATACAAGAACATGAGAGGTGCGTATATTAATTGAATCATCCAGACAAGCAATCAGAAAAGTTTAACTAGGTAATAATATAATGAAAGTAGAGATAAATTTTGTTAAGTTACCAAACGATATCTCCAAATCTAAGTTTTTGATGATGATATTAAGATACTCGACGTGAGAAAAATCTTAAAAGTGACAATGCCCGAGATCACTCTGTTCGGCTTCTTTCGGCTTATTCCCTCTCATAAAATACTATTGAACCAGGTGAAACTAGCCTAAATCTGCCTGCCGAAATCCGCTGTGAGCGACCAAATTTGCGGGCGAGCGATCAAATGCAGAGAGGCAATCGAAGGTCACGAGGCAAAACACTAAATCACAAGCAACAATTCGGATTTGCGGGTGAGGCGATCAGAGCTCACCTTGAGGAGCCTGCGGCGAAACAGAAGAAGAACAACAATTAGAAATAGCAATTGCAACCAATATGCTATAAGGGTGGAACTCAAAAGGTTATTAGTTGGATAGATATGGACTTATGGTGCAGTTCTTCTACGTTAAGATTTTGGCATCAAACATTCTACACGTATAGAGAGTGCAAGGCATGTGGAGGCCTGACTTCAAAGGTCCCACTACTACGAAACCAGTTAATTTACACGACTTCCTTTCACTGTCTATTCAGTAGATGGACACAGTAGATGTTAGAACCAACACATATCAGGTAGTAGTGATAACACGTGACCGTCTGGTCTTGACCCACCAGTGAAGTTTGAACAAGTACAATAACACAGTGATCAAGCAGTGATAAATCATAACTTTTTCATATAGAATTGGATAAAGACAAACTCTACATCAAAATTGCAGAGCTTATTGATATATATATATATATATATATATATATATATATATATATATATATATATATATATATATATTTGATTTAATATTTTTTTCAATCGAGTTCATTTATGGGCTGAATATTTATAAGTCTAATTTTTTAAGACATGTTCTATATCAAAGTTGTAGTGCTTCATTAGATCTAAAACTTTATAGTTGACAAATGTTTTAGTTGAAATTATTTATGCACCCAAATATTTCATTATTATTTCTCATATTTTATAAATTTTTTTGAATTTTTTGAAGGCCTTAGGTGTATACCAAAGTTGTAGTGGTTGATGAGATATAAGTTTTATAGTTGACAATATTTTCAGTTATGATCATTTTTGCGTTCAAATATATAATATAAGATTCAGATAAGTTAATATAAAACACATTCCTTCAATAGTCACAATTCACAAGTGATTGTGTAGCGTAATGGTAAAGAAATACGGTGCGACCCATGATGTCATATGTTGGAATCCTCGAGAATTCACACTTTGTGTATTTTGTGTGGAAAACCATGGGCGTTAAATGTTGTGATAGTAGTGGTAGTAGCTTGGGTATGAAAAAACATTATTGCCATAGTGTCATTATCTTTCTTTATGCTGTTTTTAAGGCTATCAATACCTAAATCGATAGTTTAGTGTGTTTCTTGTGAGTTGTATGTTGCTATGGTCAAGCGCACCATAGTCACTTTGGCATAAGAAAAATTGTTACCATTTTTTTGCAATTTTTTCATTACCCAAACAGGCGGTGATAGCCTTTTATCATAGCTGGTTTGAAACCGGCAGAGATACCGCTGCTTGTCATCTACAGTTTAAACAAAATCCGATCAAGAGGACTCGAGTAGTCTGATGAAGCCATTCCCGAAATGCCAGGTTGCCCGTCATGAGGACGTTATTTTTTATAAGATTCCAAGGGAAAAGCTTATTACATTTGCTTTGCCTTCGGGATCAATTTCATAGGATTCATGAAATGGGCCTAGCCTTGTCAGCCTAGTTCACTTTATAGACCATATATGAAACGAACCGGGTTTTCGAAACGAGAACCCGACTTTCTGTATCATCGTGATAGTCCCTGAATCAGTAGCTATCACATACAAAACTCATTTTTCTTACATATCATAGTCATACAACTCGATAAATTATTACATGCGTTTATTTATTACATAATCCAAAGGATTATAATACGAGTTTTCCGGTACAAGCCCCTTGGGCTAAAGGAAACAAGCAGAAATCGGAAGCGGTAGCTAAACTTATGGGCCATCCTTAATCTTTGGGCAAACACTCCTCCAACGGCAACTTGAGCGAAGCACGGGCCGTCCTTAATCCATCCTTCATTGTCGGGGTTGCTCTTCGGGTCGAACCCTGCATCTACCAACTATCCCCAAGGAGTAGGATAGGTTCACGTCATCATCCGTATACAAGCTTTAAGTGGAATGCGAATGGTACAAAAGTAGCCAAGGGATAAGGCTTGGGTTTTTCTATGCAAGCAACAAGCAAGTTTATATCATCATCCAAACACCTCAACGCGGGCCATCCTGGCACCCCAGGCTCCCGAGTTACTCACACCTTCCAAACTACCAAGTCAATGCGAGAACTCCCTCTCCTCGCATCTCAACTGCCCCAGGCAAGAAAACAAGACTAGAGGGAGGTAGAAATCAAGTAACACTAAACTATGAAAGTGAAGTCGGATCAAGAGTTGTACATGACCGAGTACGCGGCTATACGTATAGTTTTCACCCTGCAGGGGTTGTACACCTGGACTCACTCGAATCGAAGCCAGCCGGGATCAAACCGACTAACTCCAAGACACCGGTCAACGAAACTAGCTGCAACAGCCCCCACCCTGCTTTCCCGGGTTTGGGATGCATCCTCCCGCAAGAGGTTGCCCCGGAACTGTGATGCCTTCTACATTTGGACCACGCAAGATCCTGCCATTCGGGAGACGTGAGGTCAAGACCTCCTCCCCTTACACTGATGCCCTATCCTTCTACAGGAGTGGTGCCGCGCGTCACTAGCTCGAAACGGATCTGCCCTCATAACAGATAAGTGGTGTGCACGTTTGACATAGTTCCTTCTCCAGGTCCTCTAACTCAGGTCTTAAGCGCCGAGGCGAGTGTCTTCCACAAAGATGTATCCGACGCAACGGTCCGTCAACGACACCCATTACAAGTATGGCCCTCCAACTACTCCAAAATATCCCGAAGGACCAAACCGTCCCAAAGGACATGTGCCCACCACAGGCACTCCGTAGGATGAGCCCAACGCACATCCCAAGCCCTTGATCCGAGGATCAAGTTACGTTCACTCGCCCCCGGTAGAATCCTATTCACCAGCTCATCAAAAGAGTATCTCCACTCACGCCAAGACTATATCACCGTATCTCACACATACACATGCAACAGTAACCAAAGCATCTCATATATTCATTCAAGGTAAATATAGGAGTTCAAGGAATCTAGATATAAAAATAGGCTATGCATGTTTATCTCAATGTAACATATCATGGAGCAATAGCATATCTAGCAAGCAATGCTTAATAGGTATTCAAATCGTAGATGGGCGTGAACCTGTTGGTTCTTCGTAGTCCTTCTAGGTTTTCTGGGCGTCCGGGAAGTCCTTCGGATCTTCTGGCCGTCCGGGAAGTCCTACTGGGTCTTCTGGTCGTCCGGAATGTTGATCAACTCCTCCTCGTAGGAACCTAATCATAATTACGTAAGCGTAGGGACCAAAGTGCAAAGATGCATAAAGCTGCTCAAATAAGATCCAAATCACAACAAAACCTACTCTAACGAGTAGAGCATGATTTTAGAAGAATTATGAAAGTAGTTCCATAATTTTCGAAAGTTTGGTTAATTAATTATGAATTTTTTAAGATCAAATCATTTTTTGAAATTAATAAATGATTATCGGTTAAAGAAAAAATCACAGAGTCAACCACGTGGCAGCTACTGGGCGTGCCACGTGTCATGCTGGCATCATCATGATGTCAGCAGAGGGTCTGGTCTCGCTGACATCCATGGCTGTTGCTGATGTCAGCGTTGACTTGGTCAACATTGACCAGTAAACAGGCAACGGGTCAAAGGTGGGGTCCGCGGTCAGTGGTTCCCACTGGTCAGCCTCACCCGGTGGGTGACAGGCGGGACCCGCGTGTTAGCATGGTTAAACAGGAAAAAGGAAAAAGGGGATGGTCCGGGTCAGTCTCAGCTACGTCTCGGCTAGGCTCACGGCTACGTAGGCTGGCTCGTGCAGGACTTGGCCTGCGGGTCGGTCAGGAGGCTGGTTCAGCCCAAGCTAAAAGGCCAACGGCTCAGCTTTGCAGGTTAACGCGGCTAGCAGTTCGGCTCAGCTCCGTGGGCTGGTTTCGGTGTCGACTCGGGTTAGTGGCTCGGTCTGGTAGCAGGTCGGCTCATCTTCGGGCCCAGTTGCTCCGTGGGCTATCTTGGGCTGTCGCGGGCTGGCGCCGGCCCGTCTGGCTTCAACTCTCTTTTCTTCTCTCCTGCTACTGCTGACGAGGCTGGCCCACGTGTCAGGCAATCATCCTCCTCCCCTGGCAGCTGGGGTCCGCATGGCAGTCTCGGCCGGATCTGGTGCGGCGGTAACGTGTGCGTGCGTGTGTGTGTGCAAGGAGGGTGAGTAACCAGGGTGCCCGCGGGGTGCTCGGCAAATTGCTGTAGCGGCACCCGCGAGTGCCGTGCCGCGAGCAACGTCGCGGCGGGGCAAGGGCCGGACGCGGTCGCCGCGCCATGGTGCGACCACGGCGGGGTCAGGGAGAGGCGAAGGTGGCTAGGCGAGGTGGCTCGGTTCAGTTGGGGAACGTGTTCACGCGCGAATCCCTGGTGACCCAGGGTTGCAGCGCGGCCTTACCGTGCACGCGGAGCACCGTCGTTCCGGTTCCGCGGCACGACGCGGCAACGAGGGATGGACGACGGCGAGCTGCGAGGTAAGGGCGGTGAGGCGGACAGGCGCGCGCGGCTTCCTGGCAGCCCAGGTCCGCAGCGCAGTGGTCAGGCACGCGGGCACCCGGCATCCCGGGGCCGCGGCGGTGCGTGCAGAGGGACGGAACAAGGCGACGGCGGGGCTGCGGGCTACGGCATCACGTTGGCGTCGGGCTCCTGCACAAACAAGGTAGGGTGGTTCTAGGGCTGCTACCGCAGGGCTCATCGGCAAGGCCGGCAGCAAGAGGGGTTGGACGAGCGGATTGGCACAAGCTCACCTAGGGGCGAAGGAGTAGAACGTGGCCGGCGTGACGAAGGCTCGCGGTTCTGCTCGTCAGGAACACCGGCGACGGTCAGCGACATGGCCGGGGCATTTCATCGACCACATTGTGGGCGAGGGCGGCAGCAACTTGGCTTCACCTTGCGGCTTGTCTTCCCGGCTGCAGCGGCGACGGCGATGAGGCTCGAGGTGGACGTGTGTGCCGAGCAGGTCCTGTGCAGCTCCGGGTCGGCGTTGACGGCGTGCTGCTGCTCATCCGGCTCGTGGTCAGCAGGGTCATGCTACCCTGCTGGTGGTGCTCCCGTTCTTGGCTTGTGGAAAAGAATCAGAGGGAGGTGGCGATGGCTTGCAGCTGCTAGCTGGCTCGCTCGTGGCAGAAATCAGAGAGGGAGGGAGGCGCATGTGTTGCTGCTTGGAACAGAGGAGGGAGAGATCGATGGGAGGTGGCTGGCTGCTGTTGTGCTTACCGAAGGAAGTAGAGGGGAGGCAGCTGCTTGCCAACATGTTCGTGGAGAGAGGAATTGGAACAGAGCTGTAGCTTCTTGATTGCTCGGTGGAAGAGAAATCAGACAAGGGAGGAGGGCGCTTGGCTTGCGGTGGAAGAAGCAAGGGGAGAAAGAAAATCAGCTGATTGTGGATTGGTTCTTGCGGTGGAGGAAAAGAAAGAAGAGAGAAGAAGAGTAAGAGCCAGTGCTCTAGCTTGCTTCGTGGGAAAGAAAGAACACAGGGGGAAGAAGAGCTCGGTGGCTTGCTTCTTGCGGTGGAGGAAATGAAAGAGGAGGCTGGCGGCGGCTGCTTGGGAGGAAATGGAGAGGAGAGAGAGTGAGGCTTGAGGGGGTATTTATAGGAAGTAGTTAGGATTATGCTAGATAGATGGGTTTAAATGGGCTAAGTTTGAGCTAAAACAATTGCAGCTCACCAAATAAATTGATAGTGAAACTTAGTTTAAATGAACTAGACTGCTTCTCGGAATCGAATCAAATAAAACTAATTCAATTCGAAGAGCCAGAGAAATAAATCATAATTCAAGTATAGAATTCAGATATTGATCGAGATTAAGGAGGTCAGTGCGGTTAGCGAGTCAGCTGTGTTAGCATGTCATCCTGCTGGGGCTCGGGCAAAGTTAACAGGCTGGGTTAAGATTAGAGCCTAAGTTAGGAATTTAGTTAGCTTTTGAATTTAGTTTGAATGGCCAAATTCAAACTAAATTCCACATAATTCAAACAAAAATCATTCGAACAAATTTAAACAAGGTAGAGCAATAAATCCAATTAAAATTCAAATATTCCACACTAGCATTATATCCTTAATTCAATTCATAATTTTAATTACTAGGAATTTTAGAGAGATAGAGAGATCAAACTTACATTTTTCTAGCTAATATCACATTCACACAAAAAAGTTTTTAAAATTCATGATTTTTGTATTTATAACATTCCGTGAAAAATTCGGGATGTTACAATATAATAAAATAATATAAGAGAAACGAAATAAAAGATCTATTATATTAATAAGGGAGTGTTAAAAGTAGCCACCATGTTTACCGAGAGGGTTTAGAAATTCTCATATTAATCAAAAAATCATGCATGCCAAGATCTTCCTCCGACATCCGAAGGGTAAATATATGTGTCAATTGAACTAATCATGGAGCATACTAGATTGTCTCTTTTCGTCCGGCACGTCTTCGACAAATTTCTTTAATTCATTGCTACAAAAGGGTCATTTCTAGATTTATTTGAGAATCCAAATCGATTTAGGTAGGTGGAGATTGATACATCATAAAATTCTGAGGCCCACGTATTTGCAAGCAGAGGTTTAGGGAGTCTGAACTCAATTTCACCAAGATGTAGATTCAATTCAACCTGTAATAATGATGTGGTTGTAAATTTCCTATGCGAAGTATCCAAAGGTGAACGAAGGTGGAATGATCCTACGCACATACGCCAAAACACACACACACAGAGAGAGAGAACGAAAATCACTTTACTTTGATTTGAGGGCTCGATCTTTTTCTTTTTTTTATGTGGAAATAGCTCCAGCTCCATTTATTTATAGATGCTGATCGGAGCTCAACAGTCGTGGATTGGAAACTGAAGCATAGGGATAGTGATGAAATTAAGAAAGTTTATAATATGGATTGCAAAGGAAACACACATTTTGACGACTTTAAGATGCAATTCTAGGGATAAAGTGAACCAATCTCCTCTTGTTGATAACCTTGGAAGTAAATACTAGGATGCAACAACGTCCCTAAAATAAATTATCTTAAAATACCTAGATAAAGAGGTTGTGTATGTTAAACTCAAGTTAAGCTAAAGTTACGATTATAATATGCAACAATCATTATAGCTGAGAGAGAGTACTATAAGATCAATTCTAGCATAGTGTTAAGACCAAGCGATTGCTTAAGGACATGACATTCTGTTGGTCAAGATCAAGACGCCTAGATGTGGGTGAAGCTCGCCGTGATGAATGCGAACGTGAATACCCAGAAGGTCAAGATGGATGAGGTGTACACTATAGATGAATCATACTAAGAACAATGACATATCAATGGCAAAGGCGAGGCATAAAGCGCAAAATAATGCACTACTATAAGCTATGAAGATCCAGGTACATAACTAATAAAAAGCCCACGAATATTAATGTCGGAAGTTCTACATCCTGATGTACATGGACTATAGAGGTCAATCTAAATTGTTTCAAAAACCATAATTGGAATATTAAGGAGGGTAGGTTCATTTCATGACCCTCCATGGACTAGACGTGCATCGAGATCGTTAGCAAGGAAATTTGCTTGCTCTATGTAAGAAAGAAGATGGCGCATTGGTACAGTAGTTGCTAATATAATAATGGCATCAGGAGAATATCAATGTAACTAAAAATAAACTTATACATAACTCATCATTTGAGAATTTTGAGAAGCCAGGCTGGACGTGATAAGAAAATAATAAGAACGGAGAGTACTTTTGTAGTCGTGTTCATTATGTCCACAAGCTAGCTATGGTTATCGAGATTACCAAGGCAAAAAAGAAACTAGAAGAATATCAAAGTGCATAAGTCCATTTTATGAGATTTGTGAACCATACATGCGCTAAGATCTTAATCATTGGCGAGGAAATTGTCACTTGCTCAAGACATAAGAAAAAACATTGATATCACTATTAACTATTACTACAATATATAACTGAAGTTGTACCATCCGCGCTATTAGCGCGGACTACTTACTAGTTTTCCTAACTTCATCGTATCTGGTAGTCCTAGTAGATAGCAATGAACTTTTCCCGAGCCGCATATTAAAATATTATACGGCGCTGTTAGCGTCCGGACGTCCGATTGATCGTACGCTTGCAACATCAAAATAAAAATATCTGAAACATAGAAATATAAGCAATATTGAAAAAATGCGAATAGGATAGTTCAATGTAAACATCGTATTCTGAGGAAAAAATTCCCACCGCAACATCAAACGCAAGTTTCATGTAGTATTCCCAAACAAAAATCACCATATGATAGATTGAGATTGAGCACAGTGAAACATTATACCACAAACACTACAACATCAAAGATTAATATATGAAACACCAAAAATGAACAGTGGCAACATTCACACACATCTATAGCACTTGCAACATCGAAAAATTTCTACTACAACACCATGAGGTACTTATTGCAAGTTTGCAACATCACAAAATCTCTACTGCAACATCATAAGATACCTAACTATCCGATGCTTCCCTACCACAGCTTCGCTCCTCCTCTGTGACCTCTTGGAGCTGCCCGCCATGGCTGCCGCCTGGAGCTCAGCCGGCGGTCGGCGCGGCTCGCCCTTGGCGGGGGAGCGGCAACCGGGATCGGGGAAGGCGCGGGGGAGCGGCGGCCTGCCCCCCACCGCGTGCGGGTATTAGTTGCATCTAGGAGGAGAACTTGAACACCATGTCATGCCTGCACACCTGCCCCGGCCTCACGATCTGCGACGGGAAGCCCGGGTGGTTCACGGCGTCGGGGAACCCCTGCGTCTCCAGGCACAGCGCGCCGTACCGCCCGTACACGCTGCCGACCCCGTTGCCCGTGTACAACTGCACGCCGGGCTGGTCCGCCCACAGCTCCATCGCCCGCCCCGTCGCGCCGTCCCGGACGCGCGCCACCGGCCGCAGGGCCGACGCTGCCGGCGCCGTGCCTGTGGCGGCGTCGCCGTCCACGGCGTAGTTGGTGTCGTAGCCCGCGACGCCGCGGCGCAGGAGCTCGCCCAGGCGCGCGCCCACGGGCGCCGGCGCGCGGAAGTCGTAGGGCGCGCCAGGTCGCCCGTCGGGATGAGCGCGGCGTCCACGGGCGTGTACCGCGACGCGAGGATCTGCACCGCCTCGCCGAGGACGGGGCCGCTGCCGTGCCCGCCGAGGCTCCAGTAGGCGTGGTGCGCGAGGTTCACCGGGGTGGCCCGGCCCCGCGCCGTGGCGTTCATGCGCACGCTCAGCACGTGCGGGGGCGAGAGCTGGTACGTCACGAACACGTCCAGGTCGCCGGGGAACCCTGCTTGGTTTAGTTAACAAAAATGCGAAGACAGCGTTAGCCTACACCAGTGCAAACGCATTACTTATATGACTGCGAACACAAATGTTTCCATGTTAACCAAACAAGGAAAGGACGAACGAACACACTGTACCTTGCTCCCCATCGAAGCTATGGTAGTAGAGAGTGATGTACGGGGAGTCGCCGCCGCCGACGTGCTCCTTCACCGTCCATACGACCTTGCTGAACCCCCGGTGACCACCTGAAACGAACGATCAGTTCTTTTCAGGAAAAAGGAAACGAACGGACGATCACACGGCAGCTCGATCGGAGCAATCCATCTGCCGAGCCTCTCGGCCGGCAGCCTCTCACCGTGGAGCGAGTTGTTGCCGTCGTTGCGGTACAGCCGGTAGGTCTTCCCGTCGAGCGTGAACCGGGCGCCGGCGATCCTGTTGGCCACGCGGCCGATCAGGCCCCCGAAGTAGGCGGTGCCGTTCTGCACATTCAGACAAGACAGCCAAAGTGAACTCGCCGAAACATGAAAGCGAAACAAATTTGGAGCAGGATCCTGTGATCGAGACGATCTCTTCTTACCACGTATTCAGCGACAGTGTCGTAGCCGAGCACGACGTCTGCCAAGTTCCCTGCAACGCGAAGATCAAAATGTTCTCCAGAAACAAAGATTCTACAAAAAAAAAATAGTTTTAGTTACCTTTGGAGTCAGGGAGGATCACGGACATGAGGGTCGCGCCCCAGTTGGTGACCTTGATGGAGAAGTCGTCGCCCCTCCTGAGCTCGTGCACGCCGACCGTCTTCCTCCCCGCCGCCGCCGCATTTCTCCCGCCGCACAGGCACGCCGCCACGGCAGGGCACAGGGCGAGAACAGGCGCAGGCTCGGAGCTCCTGTTGCCATCTCGCACTCGCAGGTGTTTTTCACCTTTCGGAAGAGCCGACGGGAGTTAACCACGACACTGCTACTTGCAAAGAGTCGATCCGATCGCCTCCTTGGTTTGTGACCCCCCTAGCTATTGCTACTCTCAGCCAGAGGACAGAGCTGCGTCACAAAGCCACTGCGCTCCAGCGATCTGCATCGTGTTGCGCGTTTCCGCTCGCCGTCTGCTACTAGTGCTAGGCTGCTCCGGCCTCCGGCCCGGCCGGCTCCTATCCATCCCATCCTGCATTCTTCTGGATGGACGGGCAGCGGCTGCCAGTGCCACCTGCATGCGCCAGTGCGGCACCAGTGTGTGGATGTCTGGATGGCACCAACGGCCCGGTGGTGCTGTGCTGTGATCTGCCTGCCGGATCACCATCAGCCTTGGACACTTTTGCAGGTGCAGCCGTGCTTCCCCTTTTTCCTTCCGTGAAGTTTTCCGGACGGAGCTATCGAATGTATGGAACACTAGACCAGCATTGTACCTCACTTCAAATACCGCACATCCATCCATAAAAAGCCTATTGCACATCAAAACTTGGATCATGAGAGCCATCAGCTGGCATTAGTACAGTTTTGATCGTTAAGCATCTCCAAGAGTCTCTCTAAATTTTACTCTTTAAATCATCATTTAAATAGTCATTTGTATAAAAATTGTTTTCTATATCTTTCTGTTTTCCAACAGCTTTTTCATATCTTACGTGCACTCTGAAAAGCTATTTCTTTTTTATATTTGGCTAGCGAGAAATTCGGAATAGAGAGTGGTTATGTTTAAATAATTAAATAAAGAAGCTGTTGGAAGGTACCTTTTAATTAAAATCTCTAAAACTAGCAATTAGGAAGAATTTAGAGAGTTTCTTGGAGTTGCACGTCGATCTTTATTCACACCAACTGCAGCTACAAAGCTTTCGCATCCCAAAAGCTTTGGGACCTGCCACGAATGATTCAACATGTAACAGTTTGCCATACAAGTCCATTCCAATTTGCAAATAGAGCATGTACTGTATTATAGACAGCCAATCTAACAGCTAGTGTATAATAAAAAGAACTAAGTAGTAGTTTTTTCCTCTTTCACTTTTGATGAAGAAAGAGATGTGGTAGAAGTAGAGAAACCGAGCCTCATGAGCGCCGCTCCCTGCTTCAGAGCCTGCCGACGTCGACGTTCCGGAAGCTCCCGCCGAGCAACGTCAGGAGGCCGCCGCCGTGCACCTTCCCCTCGGGGACGTTGACCGCCCCTCCCTCTCTGCTCCTCTCCGGCGGCGGCGGCGCGGCCGGCGCCAAGGACTTCATGGAGTGGGGGACCAGCACCTGGGGCGGGATCAGCTCCAGCCTCCCCGCCGCGGCCACGGGCGAGCCGTCGCAGTCTGACACCGTGCTCGCCCCGGAGGACGAGCGCTCGTTGCGCGCGTTCGCGGCGCCGGCGGACCGGACGATGCCGTGGAAGAGGCCCGGCCCGATCATGCCCGCGGCCGCGGTGGCGCCGCCGCAGCGGCGCTGCTGCGAGGCCACCAGCGTGCCGTGCGCCGCGCAGAGGCCGCTCCGGCCGCGCGCGAACTTCTCGCAGCCGCCGCCGAAGTTGCACCGCTTCCCGCCGCCGTGGGCCTTGCAGTACTCGGTGCTGCCCTGGGCGCTCTTGCCGCACCCGTCCACCCTGCACCGCTTGCCGCCGCCGTGCTTCACGCACCGGTCCGTGCGCCCGCGCGCGCTCTTGCCGCACCCGGGCACCGCGCACCGCTTCCCGCCGCCGTGCGCCACGCAGAACTCCGTGCCGCCGTGGACGCTCTTCGGGCACACGCCGCCGCCCTCGTACATGCACCGCTTCCCGCCGCCGTGCGCCTTGCACAGCGGCGTGCTGCCCTCGGCACCCCTGGCGCACCCCTCGAAGACGCACCGCTTCCCGCCGCCGTGCGCCTTGCAGTACAGCGTGCTGCCCTGCGCGCCCTTGCGGCAGTCCGGGTACTGGCACCGCCGCCCGCCACCGTGGGAGATGCACAGCCCGACCCGGCCCTCGGCGCACCTGATGCAGCCCTCCACGGAGCACCTCTTCCCGCCGCCGTGCTTGATGCACCGACCGGACTTGCCACGCGCGGCTTTGGGACAGCCAGCGTAGCCGCACCGCCGCCCGCCGCCATGGGCGATGCAGTGATCCGTCTTCCCTTCCGCGCTCTTGGTGCAGCCTAGCTGCAGGCACCGGCGGCCGCCGCCGTGGGCCTTGCAGTAGGCCGTGCGGCTCTCGGCGCCCTTGTGACACCCGGGCTTCTGGCACCTCTGCCCGCCGCCATGAGCGATGCACAGGCCCGACGCGCCTCGCGCGCCCTTGGAGCACCCTTTGAACCTGCACTTCTTGGGATGCCGGCGATGAGCCTGCTGTACAGGATTGCTTACCACGGTCACAACGTCAGAGCTCACGCCGAACGAAGCCTCCGTCAAGGATGCCGAAGGTTCAGGGCTGAGCCGAAAACCACTTTGATCACGAACAGTACTGTCGTAACTGCTGTGATATGCGTGATCTACCAAACTCTGTGCCTCTTCAGCTGCTGCATAGTCTGGCCGAGGCGCGAAGACAAGGGATGGCATGTAGCCGCCGGAGCTTCTCCTCGCCGACGTTGAGCCCTCATCGACGGCGCCAAAGGAAATGATGTGGCCGGTAGGCTTTTCTCTGTGTTGAATTGCTCCAGCGTTACGGCCCTGGCGAACCCCAAGGCTCAGCGCCCCTGGATCAGTGAAGGAGAAGCTCTGGCCAAACAAAGTCACAGGTGGTGCTCTAGACTTGTCTGCTCCGGCAGGATGCTGATCAGCAGAGTTAGCATCCGAAGTTGGTCCCAGTCCAAGGACAAGTCTGCACCCATCATCTTGAGCAGGCGCATGACTAGACCTCCGCAAACCTCTCTGGCCATGGCTGTAGCTGCTGTCCATCGCTGAACCCAACCGGTCTAGGCCAAATGTTATCTGACTCTGACCATGGCTGCCTGATGTGTAACTTGTCATTGAGAAACCAATTGACACTGCAGAATCATCCATTAGAGGCTGGTTTCTGGGGTGCAGGATACCCGCAAAACCGTTATTCATCAAAGCTAAATGCTTTGCAAATACAGTGAAGTTTAATTGGTGGAAGAGCAACGATGAGGAGAGTGGGGAGTATTTCTGGACAGTGAGATCAGGGGTTTACTGATCTCTTATATGTGCACTGTCGAGTAGACGAAGTGGAAGAATATCAGCAGCAGTGAAGTACCACTTGATCCACCACTAACAAAGCCTGATGTGTCTGCCCGGTCCATTACTGTCTTGCTCCAGTATAAAAATTGTGATCCAGGAGGTACTTAACCTCTGAGGCTCTGACAGACTAAAATGGATAGTGATGTTCACTGATGGTTGATCATCAAGAAGCAGAGGAAGCCAGTTGCTCTGTGCCAGTGAAATCTTCAGAATAGAACGCTGCAACAAGGAGTGAAAACACGGTTGAGATTCTGTTCTAGAAAAAAAAACTAGGCCCCGGTTAGCATGCTAAAGTTTCACAACAGTATGATTACATTGTTTTACATTGGTTTATTCTAATTTATTGTCCACACCACCCACTGCATCGTATAATGTGAGCTTAACCATAGAACTATTCAAAGAAAGAAAATCTCTATTTTACTGCACTTGAGAAAAGCTGACTCAATATAAGGAGATCAAGAACCAACCATAATCAGGAAGAACGTTGACCAGCCTATTTCATTGATAGAGCAATATTTTGAGGCAAACCAGAAGGATGATGGTACACTAATTGAAGGTAAATAGAAAAGTTAAACATCCTGTGGTAATTATTCTACTTGTGTCTGATAGCTGGATTTTCTTTCTCCAAAAATTAGCTATACGTTTTTTTTATTATAATTAACTGTACGTTGGTGTTAGTTTGGAAGAAGAAGAGAAGGATGTCAAGCACAAACATAACGTGAGTCTGAAACAAAAATCAATGAAGACCACCAGAACAAGAGCTTGCACAATATATAGCCATGCTACCATCTTCTGTTCTGCAAAAAGAAGATAAGCTGACATCTCGGCTGAACAAGTTGACTTTCCTAGCTATCAATCCCTTGATAGGCTGTGCTAAAAATCTCGAGAAAACCAAATGGATTTCACCTAACTTAATGCATGATTGTTCCTGAATCAGTCAGTGATGGTACCAGCCCGTACAAACCTTCTTATAGAACTACATAATTTTGGGTTTGCTCAGGTCATACCGATGCTTACAACCACACAAGAATCCTATACGTTACAAACAGCTGGGTCAGAGCTCAAAACTTTGAGCAAATTTTCTAAGACAACAGGAAGAGCCATTCAGTTGACTCGACCGTACAGCAATTCCAATAGCCGTGGAAAAGAATATCAGGGGCATCAGAATCGGTTCAGTTCAGACAAATCTTATTAGAGTCCCCGGAAACTAAATCAGGCATGGGTTTCGTAGCGATCATGAAAGGATTAAGCTAACTACAGCAAAAAAATCGTGTTAAAATTTGAAGTTACAAAAAAAAAATCTTAGGTAGTACTATTTACGTAACTTTTATACACCTACAATTCTTGGAAATGGAAAAGGAAAAGTAAGCACCTACTAAGATTCGGAAACACCCAAACACATGGAATTGGGCTACCTACCAATATACGATACATACCATGGGCAGAGTGTTGTGAATATGCTACCACTTGTCATTTGTCAACTGTCATGCATGGAGAAGGGCAAAAGATTGTACTCCTTTCATTTTTGAAAACCAGGTGCTGATCTAGGACGGTTTCAGAAGGATATGAAAACAGAAAAAATGTTTGGAGCAAATCTCGATGCACTAATAAGGAACTCTGAGACCCTTGTCTCGCCACCCATTCATCCTCCAATGAATGAAAAAAGAAAAGAAAATAAAAGAGAGAATTTCTTGTGGCCAGTAGCCCTGGTGTGGCCCAAATCGCGAACAGTACCTAAGAACAGAGCAAAACCTGAAAACAAAGTCTGAAAGAGCCCAAAACTCTTCAGACAGGACACCCTAATCCCATCGCCGCCATCAACAGACGCACCAAATTCATGCAGCAACTCCGGCGAGGCGGCGACCACGCAACAAAAGCTGGGGCCGGGACGAACGACGTACCGGACAGGACAGATCTGAATGAACTGCATAGGAACCGCCTAACCGTGGTCATCCATGGCAGAAACCTCAAGAACCTCGAACTAGCGGTCAGAATCAAGAGCTCTCCCGCAAAAGCTACCACGCATGCATGTCTAACCAGAGGCTTCTCAGTTTCTACGCCTGCCACGGGGCAGCTGAACAAGCAAGCGGCGGAGAGCTACGGCCATGGCAGAGAACCGACGACGCCTAGCGGTATCTCGGCCGGGGAAACAGAGGCGGAGAAGAAGAGAGAGGAGAGAGAAAGGAGAGCAGGGCAGGGAATCACCTCGCATCTCAGCGGAGAGAATCGCAGGCGCAGCGGGAGGGAGGGAGAGAGAGAGAGAGAGAGAGGAGAGAGGCAGGGGGGCAGATTTTATTACGCGGAGGCAGGCAGGCAGGCAGGCAGGCAGGAGGGGCGAGTGGGCGAGTGGCCTGGCCTCATCAGGCTGACGGAGCCATGCGCAGCTGCGGTGCGGGGAGGGGGCCTCGTGCGAGCGCCCGGCCGCGACGTCACATGACGGCGCCCCTTTCCCACGCGCGCTCGCCTGGCTCCGGCCGGCGCTCCAGCCGACGCGGACGGGGACGCCCGGCTGGTGGCGTGTGTGTGGTCTACGTTTAGCGGGGGGGCACGTCCAGGTCCAGCCCCGCGCGGCCCCGCCCTCCGGTGGATTTTTTCCGCTCCGGCTCGCCACTCGCCACTCGCCGCCCCTTACTTTTGTGGAATCGCGACGGCACATCGGTAGGTCTCGAGGCCGGGGAGGATGGCGATGTTTCCGGCATCTCTGCCCCTGTTCTCTTGCAAAGGAAGTCATGTTCCCTTCTTTTTTTTTCCCTTTGGTGGAAAAGAAAGTCATGTTGGTTTTTGTTGGAGGTGATTCTAACATCTCCATGAGTTAACTTGTAGTTTCTCTACGGAACGAAATTGGCATTAGGTTATGCAGCTAATTAAGCTGTTTTAGAAGTCCTGCGCGCTCTGAACCACTAACCATATGCCAATTAACATATGAACCATGTTTTTGGCGGCCTAACCAAGAGTCATGTGGTAGCAGTTAAAATAAAATATAATGGGAACTTGAGAGAACGTGTAACATTACCACAAGGCAGCTCTCCTCTGGGAACTAACACGGCCAAATAAAACAAAGGAAGTCTAAGGCGCAATTAGCAACTTGCCGTATAGCTAGAATCAAGCGCCATCATGTGTATGTGTACTCGCCTTTTAGATTCAACGACTACCGAATCTAATATAAGGGCGTTGCCCAATGACAACCGATTGCTTGTCAGCCACAGATGCCTGAAAAATTCAAGATTCCTATGCTGCAAACAAGATTCAAGCAATGCAAACAAAGCTACTCCATGTAACAGACCGTGCAAGTGAAACCAAACCACGGGGACTGCACCAGGCCTCGCCATCCCGTCCCTTTCAGCGAAAAGAAGAGGCCATGGGCTGTGCAAGAAATTAAAGTCCTACGCAGCGACACGATTATATATGCGATTGGCTTGGAGATTACGTGCACAGGCTGCGTTTCTCGGGGCCTCTCGTTCTGGATCCTTTTCCACGAATCATCAAGGAGGAGCGCCTGAATTCTTGTGTCGAAGTTCTTGTTGAGTGGGTCATGCTTATTATCGTTGCTTTGTGTACACTTGCATTGATGCTTATTATGGAGAATGGTCGCAACCAAAAAAGAAGTGTCCTATGGAAGATGGAACATATATAGGCTTCTTCCTTTCTCTGCAGCTACTATATATGTTCCATCTAGTCTTTAGAGCAAGGCTAATAGCCACGCCCGCTTGCCGGCGAGAACGAGCGCCGTGATGGTAGCGGGGCCCGCGAGATTTAATGCCCAGCAGCGAGCTCGGCCAATAAGCAGCGGGCGCAGTGCCTCTTAGCCGGCTGCAACGGGCGCGTCGCAAGACGCCCGCTCTCTCCTCCACGTCGGATTCAGCCGGTACACAACTACCTATAATACTTGCTCTTACACATCTCTACCTAGAAATTATGAAAGCGCATATGAAGATGATTCTTGGCAACTCATATAGTAGTTTTGTTTTCTGATTTACTTTTCCATGATAAGGGAATGCAGCGGGTAACATATGGAATATTTAATTATTATTATAAAGCCTTGAAGTACAATCAAGCCAAAGAAATGTCTTGTCTTATTTCTTTTCCTTATATATGTTTGTCACTGCATTTCCCTTTCCCTATACAAACCAATTTAAATGATATGATTTTTTTCTAGCATTTTTATTAAGTAGACAAAGTTATGGAACTAGCAATGGTGCTTCAGACCAAAATTCCAATGGGAGCATATACCAAATAAATAGATGGATAGATAGAGTAGCAAACTCAAGGCCAAAACAGTCCAACTTCAATGCGTGTGGGCTATTTGTTTCTTACTCTGTCTGTAGAGTGGAATAGTCTATTTTAAGGCTCTACTAATTGAGGTGGCGAAACATAGTAACATCATATAGATTATCTTATTACCTTTGAAATTCTTGAAAGGAACTCACTAGAAAAGATAATCATGCACCATGTTAAAAGGAGAAGATCAAACGTAGGATCTGAGGAACTAGATGGTTTTTCATTAATAAAAAGAAATAGCCACCCGAATTGTAACATATTTTTATTTATGGTGCAAATGGGCAATGTAAATATGTAACCATTCTATATCCTTGAAGTATAGTGCAACTAAACAACTAATGTTTTATATTCTACATTTTTTATGTATGGCGAGAGCCACTTCTAAATCTTTGGATTTTTACATGTATGCATATGTTGATTTAGTAGCAGGAATTTGTAGGTGGCTTAGTAATGCACACATATGTTGATGATTATTGGTTAGTAACATTGTTTGGGTCATGTTTATTTTTCTACGCGATAAGGACATGTCCAAACAAGTGCATATTATGTAACAGATTTAGTGGCACACTTGGGTATTCTAAAGCCTTGAAGTGAAGTCTAACTAAGCAACTGTGTGCCTTGTTCTTTTATTCCTTTTTAATTTTTTTTTTGATGTATCTCCCTCTTAGTGCGAACTGATTCGATGATGAAAGACTTCTTCTAGTAATTTTCAAAATATAGACGATTGAAGTAGCACTGCAACTGTGGACGAAAAGGCAACAGCTCCAATGAGGAGAGAATATATACCACAAACACACAAAAAAAATGGATAGATAGAGTGGCCAACTTAAAGACAAGCAGGCCCTGTTTAATCTAAAGCATGCGCTATTTATTCCTCCACTTATAGTGTAGAAATACTCCATTTTCAATGCTTTAAAAGGAAATCTGCTATATAAGAGATTATGCTGTGTTTCAACGACTATCAGGAACTGGTTGAAAGCATATACAATATGCATGCAATTAGAAGGGTAGAAAAAACCTCTAGAAAATATAGAAATCAATGTTGTGAGACTGACAGTATGCTCATCTAACTCCGCAGAAAAAGTCGCCAGTATATTCCCGGTTTGGGCTAAGAAAATTCAAGGTGGTTATTACATCTGCTGCGTGGGGAAACAAAAATGCAGCGTTCGCGCAGATTTTTGAAGCATCCAATTAGAGCAAGTATTATGGCAGGCTGTAAGAAGGCTAAATGTTGAGGTGGAGGAGGGAGAAGAGGAGAGAGGAGAGGTGGGCTGTAAGTTTGCAGCCAATTTCGACACAAGAAACTTTGTGAGAGAGACAAATGGACCATGCATATAAAAGGCTAAACCATTGTATGAGTAGAATAAAAAAAGCTGCAAAGATTCTTACATACAGACGATGGTGGAGCTAATAATTGCGTCGCCCCCGCCTCCCTCTCTCGCAGTCGGAGTCCCTATCGCCTCGAAAGGCCTGATTGGAGGGGTGCGGTTCCGCTCCGCCATCGGCGGAGCCGCTCGAGGCTACGCGAGGTCAGCTCGGCTCGGGCTCGGGCTCGGCTTAGCAGGCCGTTCCTCCTTTTTCCCGTGCCGTTCACGCGGCCGAGGCGCGCGCGCGCTCCTTCCCCCGCCCGACTAAAAAAAATTAAAACCCGGCGCCGGACCGAGGCCCCCACGCGCCCCCACCGACAGGGACCCCGGCCCACGGAATCCCGCCCCCGCGTGTCAGGGAGCGCCACTGAATCTCCGCGGCGGGGGAGAGATTCCTGGCAGCCCGCGCGTGGGCCCCGCGCCCCACCTCGCGGCGCGTGCGCCTCCACCGGATCGCGCCCCCGCGCGCGCAGAAGGCGACAAAGGCCTGCCGCGGGCCTCTCGCCGCCCGCCACGTGGAGCGCCGCCACCAGCCGGGCGGGCCCGGGTCCACCCAGCAGCCCTGTACCCGCCTGTGGGAGGCCGACGCCTCGGCTGCATGGTTGCCCGCGCGCGGGAGGTGGTGGTGGTGGGTTGGTGGGTGGTGCTGCCGCCAGTGTGTGGTGGAGATCGTCGTCCGGCCGGTGGGATCGGAGGGAGCTAGCGGCCGCGGCCGCACCGGTCGCTTTCGGCGGGGTTATGAGGCTTCGCCCTCGCCGGAAAGCTAGCTGCCAGGAAATCTACGCTTGGGAAGGGGCACGCCCATACGTTTTCCGTGTCATTTTTTCCCTCGTCAAGCTAATTAAGGGAGGCCAGGACTGTAGGAGTGGCTCGCTAGTTCTTGGTGTCGTTGCGCACTTGTGCTCTATCTGCTCCATCCAGTCGGAGTGAGGCTGGTGGTACGGGTCCGCACGTAACCATGGCGGAAACTCGCGGTCGATCGGGGCGGCCAATGATTGGGCCCCCCCGGCTCGTCGATCTCGCCGTCAGCTTACTCGAAGTTGGTGGTGTCGTGCTGACAACGGACGGACGGGGTCGTCGTTAGTTCGTTTAGCTTGGAAAAAAACTAACGGAAGGTGCGTACGAGAAACTTTCACTAGTACATAAATGATCTTTAGTTTCGGGGTTGGAAAACTCTTTTAGTTCCGGTTTTCCAACCGGGACTACCAATCTTTTGAAAAATTAACAGAAGGTACATTCACTAGTATACAAATAGCCTTTAATTCCGGTTGGGAGACCCTCTTTAGTCCCGACTACTCTTTAGTCCCGGTTCCTTTGGAAAGCTAACGGAGGTGCGTACGAGAAACTTTCACTAGTACACAAATGGTCTTTAGTTCCGGTTGGGAAAAAATAAAAATATTTGCGCCCCATGGAACTTGAAACTGAGACCTCTTCTTGCTTCACACGTAGCTCTTTTGCCACCCCACTTACAAAGTACACGTGACTCTAGTTGGAATACTTTACTTTTAAACTAACCCGTGGAAGATCCTTTAGTCCCAATTGGCGGCTCTAACCGGGACTAAAGGGAATGTTTAGGCCTTTTATTTTTAGTTTCGGTTGGTGGCTCCAACCGGAACTAAAGCTCCCCGCCGTCCCCTCACCGTTTAACCGGGGACTAATGCCTTCATTAGTCCCGGGCCCAACTCATCCGGAATTAAAGAGGGTGGATCTATTTGATGTTCTGTACTAGTGTTTTCACGTGTCTTGTGTCTGCGATGGTATTAGTACAATCGTACGCCCTTCCAGCGTGTTCAGATCGATTTGCGATGCAACGATGGAGCAATGCAAGCAGAGAGATGCGGCGACTGCAGCAAGTTGCGCGCGTCCTGGAGCCGGCGATTCGTTGCGGGCGATGGACGATGGGCAGGTGGTTGACTGGAGGCACCCTGCAGATGATTGGGTCCAAACGTTGGACGAACATATTCTGAACAGGCTGTTGCTTGGGAGCTCCAACTTCGGATTGGGCAGATCGGAGGTGCTTGCCGCAGCCTTATATTGTAGCTAGCATGATCGCCCAATCGTCGTAGAAGGTCCTGCCAATCGAGGTAGCTAGCGTACGGTACGGTGGGCCATCTACGCCATACCCGGACATTTTTAAGGCACCTTAGCACTTTTTTTTTGAAATACATATATTGATCAAATCTTAATAACAGCTCTGGTTTAGTCGTCTTCTACCGTTCTCCTTTTGCTCCGGAGCCCAATAATGCTTCTTTGCCATAGCCAACAGACACCGCTCCGTTCCACTGACCATTGCCACCATCCTCCAACCATATACCGCATTGCAGGCCCATTAGTACTATAATCCCGCATATCACTGTCCCCATGATCAAATCAAAATCTATGAGCCCTAATAATTGTCTCTAAAGCACATCGTCCCGCATGAAGATGGAGCGTGAGATCAACCCACCCGACATAAGGAGGCGAAGACGAGTGAGAAAAGAAAAATCAGCGCATCGAAGCAGCGATACTTGGGTTAGCTGTCCGGCTTTCAGAAAGATTTTGTTAATATATAACCAGCAGAGGAAATAACCCTCCTGTTTCATACAAAAATTTTAAAAAAAAATTTAGCTTTCCCCGTTACAGAGAAATGCCTTGATGCTTGCTGATCCTATGTTAGGAGTTAGGCCAATAAATCTTAGGAACGTACTAGTTCGGTCTCTTTATTGCGCGTGTTGAGAAATCGATGCTCTTAACCTTGACACCGACTTCCGAGAAGCGGTACCAAAGTAGTATGATACCACTTCTTCTGTGGACCCTATACCCACACACCAAGAAGACCTTCACCTTGACACCAATACGGGAGACCAACTCTCTACAAGAGAACTCAACTCTTTATTCACTACTATAACTTGATACAACACAAGATTGCTATACTCTTTATGTGGCTAACTACACTATATGGTTATCATGCCACACTCCTACTTGAGACCCCTTATGCCATGGTATAGCAAGAGGGGAGAGGACACCTCTATTTATAGGTGCTCATGGATGTTGTGGTGTTGCCATGTGGCAACTTCCACACTCTTCCTTATAAAATATCTATCTCTAGAATTTTTCTTATCCTTATCTAACTATACAAAATATCTAATTCTAGAGAATTCTACTCTTACCATGGAGCATGATAACTCCTCACTCTTATTATTTCTAAATTTTTCTAGAACCCTCTCAAGTATGCATTGCTTATTTTCAACAGCGCGTTAGTTTACCTGATTTTATTTTGCAACCGAGTGCATGCTGATCGATCCCAGCTACTATAGTCTATACATGATAAACTTTGCGAGCTAGTAGAGCTGCGCCGCGGAAACCGTCGGCCTCGAATCCAAGGTGTAGCTGAGTCATCGCGGCTTTCTTCCCGGTTGACAGCTTATCAGTTATCACAAGAAAATATAATGCCACTGGAGGCCGCATGCTGATTCATCGCTGCGAGATTCAGTGGCCCGAGCTAGCGTTGCCTGTTTGGAGCTAGCCAGAGTAGGATTTCTCCGTTAGCTGCCTCCAATCATGCATACCCTGTTTTTTATTGCTCGGAGTGCAACTTGACTTGCTAATAAGAAGGTCAAATCACGGTTCCAGCGACTTCTTTAATCTGAAAGAAAAAAACCGCGGTGTAACAAGTTGCATTAGGTCGCATGCACGACTAAACTGCACTGCAAATGGCTCGCCCCACGGTTTCTTTAATAGGAAACGGTATGCTTGGACTTTCAGAGAAGGTTTGGCTTGGCTCGGCTCGGCTCGGGTCGCTCATCTATCATTGTGCTCGCTGCTGGTGCTGGTGCTGCTGGACCCTCCGACGAGAATTGAAACTAGCTACCTAGCTAGCTAACTGACGAACACGTGCTACTGTGCAGCTACAGTACATGGAGCTAGCTAGCCGTCACTGGCATGCTGCCATCACCTTGATCGACTTGATTAATCGGCAAGCTAGCTAGTTAATTGCATTCGCAAGTGCTCTGGACAGCGCCATCGGGAACTAACGATGGAGTCTTCCAGATTCAAAAGGACAAGATCGCCACTCGAGAAACGCCTTAAACAATCCTTGGAGCAGCAGCATTTAGATTAAAGATAGCAGCTACTTGGCGAGGCAGTGACGCAGGCCGCAACCATTGGACGCGCACAAAGGTTTTCCTGAATATATAAGCTGCCGCGCGCGCAACTATCAAGGGATGCAACCACTTGGCGCCTTTTTATGACCTTGGACGCCATTTCGAGTAACAACCTGTACGTCCAAGTCTCCTTCTCCTACCAGCTCTCGCACCCTCCCTCCACTGACGGCCCGGCCTTGGAGATTCCATGCGCCGCCCACTGGACCCACATGTCAGCTAGACTACCTATGCAAGAGCTCGGTGCACATCCTCACGGTGACACTTGGCTGACACAAGGGCACAAGGCAAGTGCAGACCTTTTGCATTGGTGGTGGGTGTTCGCGTAGGGCATGTAACCCTGCGGGAAACCACTGGAATCGGTGGTTTCGGTGGCCACAAACTTAAAAATTGGGGGTGATGGATAGTGACCGGCAATTATGGAGCTCTAGGATATTGTTCATGTGGTTGGTTTCTTCCACGCTTTTTATTAACAAGTTGAGGACGACTAGTTTCTTTGCGTAGCGATCATCGGATAACCTTTCATGTTTCAGAAAGAGTACTAGGGTGCGAAGCTGCGTGGTACGTTTTTCTCGAGACGCCTTTTAGCAATTTTGCAGTGCCGCGTCGCACAATATATATCACCAAAGTGTTTTCTTTAATTTTTTTGCCACAAGCGCCACGGCACGCCGCTTCCGTGGCAGTCCTTAGGTAGCCTTTCACATATTGGAAAGGGGGTTTATGGCAAAGGAACAAAGTTTTTTTTACGGGAAACCGCTATTTTGTGGCTGTTGGAAAGCCACGTCAAGCCGCTCCAAAGTCTTTTTCACATTTTCCACAAGAGCCAACTAGCACTATGCTTCGCCACCTGATGTTGTCATCATAAGTAAAGTTTGAAATTTAAGGGTTTCAATTAGAAAACCAAAAGCTATACTTTCAGCGCTTCATAAAAGTTGTCATTTTAAGTTTATCCCAAGTCAACCATTTCTACCTTCGATAATTAATTTATAAAAAAGTGTAGTTTACGTTATAAGATTTATGTTTTAAGATTCATCATGAGAAATACTTTCATAATATATATTTTTCATGTTGTTAAACTATACCAACTTATAAGAATTAACTATTAAAATAAAAATGTTTGACTTAGGATAAAATTAGAATAACAACTATTCTGAATAGGAGGGAATAGATTACAAACTCATGTTTTTTTTAAAAAAAATCAAACATAGAGCTTAACTTTGCAATCTATAAGTTTGGATTTCAGGTTTCATGGAAAGTTCTATTGAGATTGAAATTGAAATGTTCGCAGTTGCCATCGCCAATTCTTTTTGAAAAAATTTAAACCCTTCTTGATGCATAGTCATACGGAGTTTCACACACTAGAAGAACCTAAGAAAGCAACAATAAAGACATATAATCCTTCACATCCCAATATTTCAGTATAGTCGCCGGAGCAAATTAAGCTAAGAACATCCGAATCTCAATATCATCACCAGATCATGCATTCATGCATGATAGCTAGCTGCAACCTCAGGATCCGAAGTTTGGGTGCTTCACATCACCAACCTAATTATAATCCGACAGTACCATTGTCATCCGCATCATGGACAGATCCTAATAAAGTACTCATGAACCCCCACGACGATTGGCCGGGGCGTTTGCAGCGAAACGTCCAAGATCACCGGCATGCCACCCTGAATAAAAACCGAAAGCAGCAGCGAATAGCATGCTAGCGCCAGGTCAAAATCAGTTTTCTTTCGTATGGAAACAGAAGATTCCTGCTCCCGGGCCGTCGACTAGAATCCAGCCTCCATTAAAGTATCGAGGCAACTTGGCATTTGTTTATCTCCCGCATGAATTCAGAAAAAAAAACGAAGCGAGCGGTTTAAGGTTTGTGGAGGCGTTATCTGCTGGTGAGGGTGGGTTTGCGATTGCCATGCTGCGCCTGGTATTTCAGACGGGGGGGAGGATTAAGCTAGCTCTCGCGCCCTGGATGGATCTTCTAGAAGAACAGTACAGGCTGGAGGAATACTCCTCTCAGAGCCCATTCCAACTTTCCATGGCCCTGTTTGGATACGATTATAAGCTGCTTATCGATGGAAATAAGCCAAAATCCCATCCAAACGCTTTGATTATTTCTTGATTATCTGGGAAGCCACTTTGCCGAGAATCAGCGAAACAACGTGAGACCCGATTCTCTCGTACGCGTTCCCAGCCCCGCGTATCTGGTAAGCGAGGCCGTTTTTCCTCCTATGCCCTCTGCTCCCTCTCTCTTCCCTCCGCGCGCCATGGCCCGGAAGTCTCCGGATTGTTGTTGCTCCTGCGCCGCCGGCCGCATCCCCGCGGACCATCCATCGCCGGAGCAGAACCATGAATCGAGGAGAGAGAGGGGGAGGGAGGGAGAGAGCGCACCTAGCAGATCGAGCGCCGACAGGGAGGAGCCGCGGCGGACTTGGATGCGGCGGCGAAGGTCTCAGCCTTGGATGTGCGCTCAGGAAGGCAAAACAAGGCCAACAGCGGACTTCGAGAGGGGCAGCGTCTCGTGGTTTGGATAAGGCCCGCATGGAGGAACTCAAAGGGGTAGAAAAATTATTTTATTTTTGTGATATTATATACTAAAAAGATTTAAAGTAGAGCTTTTGTTGATCGTAACACAATGCCACTTTTTGGTAACATTTGTATCTTTCAATGATATTTTATAGGGTATGGAAATCATGATCTTTCAATGCCATTAAACCAATTTTCTCTACTCCGAGAGCCTCCGGGAACAATGATATTAACCTATATTTGATCTAATTGCAATATAATTATGTAGTCAATATACTTAAAAAATATAAAAATTATTGACATCAGCTTATATCCAGTAAACAAAATGAGATGTCATCAACCTCAGGGGCACTTCAGATACTTTACTGCTCAACTCAAAGAATCAACTCATCGCCCTCAAAAAAAAATTCTACGGCCCGTCGTCCTCTAAAAAGAAAATCTACGGCCCATCGCTGCCAATCAAGATGTACATGACGCGCCGTACATGGGAGCCGTATAAATGATCCTGGCCGTACATCTTGATTGTACATTCAAGCAGGGCTCACCGGTCACTATTTCCTCTGACCAATATGCAACGGTGGCCGACGTGGCGGAGGCCGCGACGCCCACCAGCTTCGGACCTCGGTGATCTGGTCGGAACTAGTTGACAAGTTTTCGCACCCAGCACGGCACGCACCCGGGCACCCCGTTTTTCTCACAACACCCCCCCCCCCCCCCCCCCCCCCCCGGGCCCTGCGTGGGCGGGACAGGTGGGCCCGGGCCAGCCCTGGCTTTTCTGCGCCCGCGGGGGGTGTAGACCCGGCCCACGGACGGGACGGGGGTGCCTGTTTCTTTTCTCCCCCTTCTCCCGCCGTGTCGCGACGGGAGGAGCGCGGGCTTTTGACTGTTCTCCAGCTGGCCTCCCTGTGCGGAGGCGGGCCCGCAGCGCAGTGATCCGTGGACTCGTCGCCGTACCAGCGCATTATCCCTTTGCACATCTCTCGGGATCCGGCCGTAACGAACACTTTACCAAGTCTGCCGCTCAGCACTGCTGCTGCTGTAGCTGGAGCACTCCATGGACCTGCGGTTTGGCCCGCCGGCTTAAGCTAATTTATCACTAAAACATGTTACCGGCAACAACTGGCTAAATCGTTTTAATTATTTTGGTTTAAAAAGCGAGGGCTTTGTTTCAAAAATCACGGGAGGAGTCAGATGACCGCCGGTGAGTCAGTGGGTCGGTCCGTCAGTCAAACAGGCCAGGCGGTGGTGCCGTGGTGATGATCTTCCCAATCAATCAATCCACGGGCTCTCGTGCAGGGCGGCAGCTGTACCGGAGCGACACCACCATCACGGCATCCTCAGGAATGAGACCGGGCGCACCGAGGACCGTGTCCACGAGATTCCCGACGCCCGCGCGCCGCCATGTCAGCAGATGCGCCCCCGCCGCGGCGGGGCCCGCGCCTCCCCTGCTCCGCCTTCCCTCCCTCCTCCCCACTAGCTCCATCAAGTCACCCACCCCACCGCCCCCCCCCCAAAGCACGCCGGGCCCCGCCCGCGGCACCCACGCGTCTCGCTTCCACGCGGGCCCGGGGACCACCGGCCCCGCGCGTCAGCGGCGCTCCGCCGGCGTCACCGCGGTGGGGGCTCCCGCGCCTTCCGCGAGCATAGGCGATGGTCCCGTTGCGTAGTAGTAGAAGAACAATTTAGGTCGGGACATACACACATACACACGCGCACAGCCAAGCCAGCCGCACTCCATCTCCATTCTCCAGCGGCTACAGAGAGAGAATTGGCCGCGGAAAAAAAGAAAAAAAAATATCGCCTCCATTTGACAGAGAGAGATAGGGGAGACGGAGGAGGAGGAGGTCGTGAGCTCAGGAGGGAGCGGGGGGACGCCGGCGGCGGCGCGGCAGATCGGGCCGCAAGGCGCACCGTTTTAGGGGGGGCCGCGCGCCCCATGCGACGGTGAAGTGGTCGGGCCCGCTCTGCGCGCGAGTCGGAATGGCGGCGGCGGCGGGGAGGTGGTGGGCGGTGGTGCTCGCGGTGGTGGTGCTCCTCGGCCCGGGGCGGGTCGTCGCCAACACTGAGGGTGAGTCTCTCGCCTGATCTGATAAGTAGCAGGAGCCCCCCGTGCTGCTCGGTTCGGTTTGGGTCCAAGTTTGAAATCTGTGCTGCGAGGACGGAGCGGCTGATCTTGATTTCCTCTACTTAATTCGATGCTTAGCTTGTGCTAGTTGGTATGGCCTGGTCTCTATCTCTTGATTCCATTGGTAGTGGCCTCCTTGCTGTTTTTGCACAAGTTTAGTTATACCTCTGCCTTTGATGGAGCAGCGCTAGCTTTGGAGAAACCGTAGATTTTCTTTGCTTGTTCGGTGTAGTCGTTTCGTTATGTCGTATGGGAGCGCTTTCCGCGTTTGGGCGTCCAATCCACCGTGAAGTCCGGTTCCAATATTGCTGCAGCAAGAGGCCACCAAGTTCGGCCTTGTTTGCTTGTTTAGAAAGAGGAATTCCGATAATAGCGCCTTCCGAAATTAAGGAGTTCATTTGGCTTCATAATATTGACTTTGAGGCGAGATTTTTGACCCGTTCTCTGAGCTAGTAACAAAAAAAATTGTTGCTAGTTCTGCGTTGGTCCTAGCCATGTTATATTGACCAAGTT
Source organism: Panicum miliaceum (assembly GCA_032594955.1). Taxonomy (NCBI): domain Eukaryota; kingdom Viridiplantae; phylum Streptophyta; class Magnoliopsida; order Poales; family Poaceae; genus Panicum; species Panicum miliaceum. The sequence continues at coordinate 12,957,758 of CM064061.1, forward strand.
CTCCCTCCCCCTCTCTCTCAGTTTTTTCTTTCTGACAGAGATAGTTATTGAACATTTTAGTTCTATAGGATGTGTCCCCAGGGTCTACCATGAATAGAATAACAGCAGACACTGTGTAGCACTAACAATGGATGAGCCTATTGTGTGAGTAATCTTTTTGTGTTCTGGGAACTTTTGAGTACATAGTTTTTACCTTACCTGTTTAGGAAATCTTGATCACATTGTTTCTTCCCAGGAGATCTATTTTTTGTCTATATTTTGCATAGAAGCTCGTCGTTGATAAAATTTCTTATATGTTTGTTCATCTTAACTTGAAATATGCTTGCTGATGATAATGCTACCTTGTGTCCACAGGTGATGCTCTGTACAGCCTGCGGCAGAGCTTGAAAGATGCTAACAATGTCTTGCAGAGTTGGGACCCCACTCTTGTTAATCCCTGTACATGGTTCCATGTTACGTGTAACAATGATAACAGTGTTATCAGAGTGTAAGTTGCTGAAAAAGCTCTCATTTGTGCATTTCAATGTGTTAAAGATGTGCGCCATTTTATTCTAAATGTTTTCCTTTTCTCAGTGACCTTGGAAATGCACAATTATCAGGTGTACTAGTCCCCCAGCTCGGTCAGCTGAAAAATCTCCAATATTTGTAAGTTCTGCATGTGCTGGTTTTGCTAATTGTTTCAAGATGTGAATTAGCAGTCGCTTGTATTGTATACACCCTCAGTGTAATTGTTTTCAGATGTGCATGACATGCTGTTTGAAGCTAAAAATGGTCCATGTAGAAGTTGGTAGATCTTAAAAAAAATCCTTTCCTTTACATTTTATGCCTGATTCTGTTAGCTGTAGCATACATTCCCTCATTTTGTAATTGCCTTCCTTTACATCTGATAACTGATTTATGTTACCCTTTTCTTTTTGTAATAGGGAGCTTTACAGCAACAACATAAGTGGGACAATACCCCCTGAACTGGGCCACCTAACTAACCTGGTCAGTTTGGATCTGTATATGAACAACTTCTCTGGCAATATCCCTGACAGCCTGGGTAACCTATTGAAGCTGCGTTTCCTGTAAGAGCACTCATTTCGTTTACTAGCAACTGCTTATGTTGTTTGAGTTACAACTGTTGTTCTGATTCTTTTCAGTTTTTATTCTGGCTCATGTTTTATACTTTTGATCTCTTTGTCGAGAACAACCTATATATTTCTCACCGAAAAAATAAGAGTAACATGTGAGATTACATTTGTCGATTTGTGTGACATTGGTATTTAGATAACCTTGCTGTTTTCATTTTTTATACATGGACTCTTCTGCTGCTTACTCTATTTTTTTGGCAGTTATATTGTTGAAATATATATTTATTGGCAAAACCCATGCTGTCTTTTTGGAAACAATAGAGTTGGCATTTTTTATTTTTATTACTGTGTCTTCTATTCTCTTAGATTCAGATATAGTCACAAATATTTATTTGTTTCTGTGCCTATTTTGCAAGGATAGCCGTCTTAACAACAACAGCTTGGTTGGTCAAATTCCTGAATCCTTGATCAATATCTCCACTCTCCAAGTACTGTAAGTAGCATGCACACTACTACTGTACTCTTGATGATTTTGTTATTTGTTGGATGGATATATAACTATCATGATAATGCAGGGATCTTTCGAACAACAACCTCTCAGGACAAGTCCCATCGACTGGTTCCTTTTCACTCTTCACTCCTATAAGGTCTTTTACCTGGGCAACTAAATTATGCTTAGCCTAACTGTATCTTCAGTGTGGATGATGAATGTTACGTGCTTGTTACAGTTTTGCCAACAATCCATTGCTCTGTGGTCCTGGTACTTCAAAGCCCTGCCCTGGGGCTCCCCCTTTTTCCCCGCCGCCTCCATTTAACCCTCCATCGCCTCCAATCCCATCAACAGGTATTTTTTTATGGATCTACTTTAAGTCGGTCTCTCATTAGTATATTAGAGAAGGTTTAGCATCCTGGATGACATGTGCTATTTATATCTCCTCTTCTATTAGGTGCCTCTAGCACTGGAGCAATTGCTGGAGGTGTTGCTGCTGGTGCCGCATTGGTATTTGCTGTTCCTGCAATTGCATTTGCAATGTGGCGCCGTCGTAAACCTGAAGAGCATTTCTTTGATGTGCCTGGTCTGTATCATATGGTGGACTTTATTTTCTGTTAATCCATATTGCCTATTTGTTCATCCGCTGGTTCTTTTTTTCTTCAGCTGAGGAGGATCCAGAAGTTCATCTTGGTCAGCTCAAAAAGTTTTCATTGCGGGAGCTTCAAGTTGCAACTGATAATTTCAGCAATAAGAACATTTTAGGAAGAGGTGGTTTTGGAAAAGTGTACAAGGGAAGGCTCGCTGATGGTTCATTGGTAGCAGTTAAAAGATTAAAGGAGGAGCGTACACCTGGTGGTGAGCTTCAGTTCCAAACAGAGGTTGAGATGATTAGCATGGCAGTGCACAGGAACCTTCTCCGGCTTCGTGGTTTCTGCATGACACCTACTGAGCGATTGCTAGTCTACCCATACATGGCTAATGGGAGTGTGGCATCACGTTTACGAGGTATTTTGTTCTTTTCTGTTATACAAATTCTAAACATGGCTGCCACTTACAGCCATATTATGCTTCCTGTTCTCATTAATGGTACTGAACTACTGGTTTCATAGAGCGCCAACCATCTGAACCACCTCTTGACTGGGAGACAAGGAGACGGATTGCACTGGGATCTGCAAGAGGACTCTCTTACTTGCACGACCACTGTGATCCAAAAATCATCCATCGTGATGTCAAAGCTGCAAATATTCTTTTGGATGAGGACTTTGAGGCAGTTGTGGGTGATTTTGGGCTTGCCAAGCTTATGGACTACAAGGACACCCATGTAACCACTGCTGTTCGTGGAACAATTGGACATATTGCTCCCGAGTACCTTTCCACTGGGAAGTCCTCCGAGAAGACTGATGTTTTTGGCTACGGGATCATGCTTCTGGAGCTTATTACTGGACAGAGGGCATTCGATCTTGCTCGTCTTGCAAATGATGATGATGTTATGCTGCTTGATTGGGTAAATTACTTTTTTTCTCATTAGTGATCATACAGTGTTACCGCACTACAGCTCATGCCATTTCTCTTCCATACTGCTTTGCTGTCTGGGGGGTATACTTTAATAGTTAGTTTTCTTAACGATTGGTATCAAAGCTTAGTAGCTTACCTTGTAATCATGAATCGCTTCTTAACCCATTCCCTTGTTAATTAGAGAGCGTCCATTGGCAAGTGACAAGCTGGCTAGTTCAACCTACAGGGGGCATCAATTATTCCTAGAATATGCTAATGCGCAATCAGTTGCCCTACCATATGCCTGGTGCATTATAAAAACATGTTCAACTATCAGAACTCTGGAATGAATGGACTGCTCATGGCAGGAACAAGCTGGCAAAAATGAATAATTCCTATTGGCATCTTGCAGGTGAAAGGACTGCTCAAGGAGAAGAAGGTCGAGATGTTGGTGGACCCAGACCTGCAGAACGCCTACCAGGAGACCGAGGTGGAGAACCTGATCCAGGTGGCGCTCCTCTGCACACAGGGCTCCCCATTGGACCGACCCAAGATGTCAGAGGTGGTGAGGATGCTCGAAGGCGACGGCCTGGCGGAGCGATGGGACGAGTGGCAGAAGGTGGAGGTGGTGAGGCAGGAGGCTGAGTCAGCGCCACTCCGCAACGACTGGATTGTCGATTCAACGTATAACCTGCGCGCTGTGGAGCTGTCCGGCCCAAGGTGACAGCCTTACGGGGCACCAGTCACTCCACGACTCCGAAAGAAGAATTCGAAACTTAATTGGCAGATTCAGTCTAATTGCTGCTTGTGTATATGAAAGGTAGCTTTTGGGATTGTTAGTGACAATTTGAAGGGATGATATTATTTTTGGATTCCTCGCTAGCCTCAGAAGTTGGGGGTAGGCTGCTGTTGTGTCGTTAAGATGAAATTCGTATATTCGAGGGTGAATTTCTGAAGCATTATTGCTGTAGGGGTCCGGTGGATGTTGCAGCGGGCGTCCAATTGTACTACGCGATATGCAGAACGGTGTTACGTTTTTGCCATACCTTAGTAAAGCGGGTAGTACCATTAGCATTTTTTTTTCTGTGGCGGCTTTACGCTGGCGCAGCGACGTGGTTCCGTCTCAAATTACTATATATCATTTTATCTTTTTTAGATTTAGATATATATACATATATATATATATATTATTATGTATCTAGAAAAGTGTGTATCTTCGCAAAAAAAGAAAAGAAAACGGAAAGTGTGTCTAGATAAATCAAAATGCTATATAATTTTGAACGGAGGGGATACGGTTCACTTGACCGGGGCCCAAAGCTAGGAAGCTTGACAATTTATTACGCTGGATTGTTAACGATGTGGTTTAGCAGTTTGGGACTAAAGATGCTGCTGCATAATTTACTGCTAACCACCATTGACTTAACGAACATTAACAAGCAATGCCATTTAGCGTGGCCTCATCTACCATTGACCTACATCCTCAACAGAGAGGGGGAGAGAAAACTGAAACAAAATCTCTTACTGAGGATGGCATCAAACTGAAACCAGCAAACCTGTCATTCACCCTGAATCGATATATGAAACAAAATCTTTGTTTCTGGTGCACCATAGAAGCGAACGATACATGTAAAAATGTCTATTATACACTATATACATCTTTCTGTTATACACCGGATATACATACAACTATTATACACCGGTGGCCGTGGCTATGCTACATCGCCTGGGAGTAAAATTGGGCAGAAGAGAAACAAAAAAAAATGACAGTGAAGACACCGGGCAACACTGAAAAATGACGGGTCAGTTCTCACCAATGGACGGACTCAGGGCTCAGGCCGTGCCGGTTATCAGTCTCTCCTGCCGATCCAACTTCTTCACCTTGATAAGGCCGACAAGAACTTGTAGACCGAAGAATGCGCAAAGAGAGTACGCGATTGTTGCCGGTCCCTGCAGTAGGTTGATTGAAGGTGTGGTAAAACACATGCATGCTAGAAATTTGGTGAAAGGTATGCTCCAGTTCGTTGGAAAACTCACCCTGATCGAATTGAAGTACAACATGGTTGCAAGGTTCACCAAACTACCTGCAGCAATTCCCTGGCCGACAAAGAACAGCGCTTCAGGACATGTTATGGCGATATGGAACTTCAGAAAAAAATGCATTATCAAATAAAGAAACCAATTTCATGATGCAACGGCCGTTCCACTTGATCAAATTTCTTTCTTCGAATTTGCAGGCACCCTATGTCAACTTTGTTTTAACATTTACGAGTACGTTCAATGATGGAGCTAACTGAACTGCATGAACTCAGCTCTATCCATCAGAAGTATGACCTTTTCATGGTTCAGTATGTCATTTAACTCACATATCCAATAGTCTTCTGAACTGCGGCAACTCTTTGAAATGCTCTTTCTGATTCCAGTGTTCTGACACGAAGCTTGAGATCACCTTGCTCCTGTAAAACAGCAATCCATTGAGTTCAATGACACTCTTTCCTCAAAAGGCCATGTGCAAACAACACAAATACACCACGAAGTAGTGTTAAAAATGCTGCGCTTACCAAACGCTCAATGATTTGTGCAAGCTTTTCAACTCTGTCAGGTTGGCGGAACAAATTATAAAATGCACGGGACTGCCTTTCCCATCTCTTCTTTGCATCCTGACGTATGATAAAAATCAAGAGCACTTAAAAATCTCAATATCAATACTCCAAAGAAAGACCACCATATAGATAGGTTAACAACTTTATTGACCAAATGTTGAAACTTGCCTTTACAACTACTTCAACACCAGCTTCATTAAATCTTAGCAATTCCAGGGCATATCTAGCAAATTTAACAGATGTATCAAGTCAGCACCAGAAAAAGAAGGTCAAGCTGAAAAAAATTTAGCCTGTTAAGAGTACAAAATAAGTGAAGATGGGCAAGCTTCACGTGTTTCTTTGTTAAAAAAAATAAAAGGATGAAATGCTAGTAATGAATTAAGTACTCACGGCCTAGCAATCTCTGTAATATCAAATCTAGGATCAAGGCCTTTCCCAATGCCATCTAGAACTGCAAAGAATGGAGATAGCATGAGGAACAATGACAGTATGATAATCATTTCCTCAGAAAACATGTAGGCTATTAGACATTCAAACCTGAGAATGCTCTGACCACAAATGTAAATGTGGCAGGGAACCGAAATGGTTGATCAGCAGCAATTGCCAAAAGATCCTCTCCTGCAAAATTTGGTGAGTCAAAATACCGAAATTAACATAATACACCTTGACATGTTTCCATCTATCAAGTTCATAAGTCCGTTGGTAGGTTAATAAAGCATTACCGATTGCAGCAAGTCTCTGCTTCTTCTTTTCGAACTTCTCCTCCTTAGTTAATTGCTTTTTAAATCCTAATTCTGCATTTTCCATCTCTCTCTCCTTCCTTTGTGCTGCAAGACGCTCTTGAAAGCTATAAATAATAGACACAACAAAGTAATGTCAAACTTCGTGGTTATACAGTTCAAAAGATTCTATTTGCAAATAACTAAAAGGTAACATCTTCTCAGGGACGGCATTGTATTTGCCTATTTGGTTAGTGGTTACTCTTTCTTCTTAATGAAATGGCACGCAGCTCTCATGCCTATTCGGGGGGGGGGGGGGGGGGGGGGGGGGGGGGATCTTCTCAGTTAAAAATAACAACCTATTAAGGAAAAATTGAGCTGTTCTTCTGACAGCAGTCATATCTCCGGTAGGAACAAGGACACCCATTTGAACCATTGCTTGAAGCACCTGCAGGTATACAGGATTCAACATTACCAGAATTTCACAGGGTCTAAATTATCCTCAGGATGCTATTATGCCCAGAGACTTACTTTGTCAGGATCCTTTTCATAAACTCCATAGAATACTTCTAGCAGTCCTTCCCGGATATTTTGACTGATACTGCAAGTAAGAAGAGTTAACATTTGATTATCCATACTGCAACTAGATCAAGGGAAGTGGCACAAATTTTCTCAAGAAATGAAGCTTATGCAAAAGGATAAAGAAAATTGTATGCTACCTTCCCATCATTCCAAAGTCATAGAAGATAAGCCTCCCACCATTGACATCATCAACAGCAATATTTCCTGGATGCTGTAAAAAGGAGCAAGAAGACAGTAGGGATGATTCAGTCTCACGAAATTTGCAATATATATATAATAGCATGTTGGATTTTGTCTATGGCTGAAGCACGTTTGCACAGAGAGGTGAGCCATAAATCTGCCAAGGTCAGATAACTTTAAACGAGCTAGGTATGCAAAGGCTAGCACCATGACAGAGGGACCATATAAACTCAATGATACAACTTTTAACAGGCCAATGCATGAATAGAAATGAATTGAAGGATGATGTGAAGGTGAGAAGTAACAATAATGACCACATCAGTGTTTGTGGAGGATGTACAGAACGACTAACCGGGTCAGCATGGAAAAATCCATGGGACAAGATTTGCTCAAGGTAGGACTCAACAGCATACCGGCCTAATCTGAAAGTGATTCACGTTAGCCAGAAGCGCCAATGTCAGCTGGGACAGAAAATTGAGGCCATGGCTGACTGGTACACAATACATACCTTTTCCGATCGACTCCTAATTTGTCTAACTGCTTTATTCTGTTAATTTTAATTCCTGGGACATACTCCATTGTTAAAACCTGCAATCAATATAAAATAAACTTAAGTGTTTATTCCAAGTTGCTAGTTGGATCTATTTTATAAGTTTATGTATAGAAGAAACCTGAGGTGTAGTGTACTCCCAGTAAATTTCAGGAACCTTCACATAATCTAATTTTTTGAAGTTCTCAGCAAACTTTTCTGCGTTAAATGCTTCCTTCGTATAGTCAATTTCCTGATAAAAACCATGAGCTGATTACATGATCAGCAATAACATAGTCAAATACAGCACAATAACACATGCTCATAAAACTAAGTTACCTGATATAAAACAGATGCACATTCATCATAAATAGCAACCCAGTCTCTCTTGGCACCATCAGACTTTGGATCCACTTTCTGAAGGTATTCAGCTATTACCTAGAACCAATCAGTATTTTTTTTAGGAAATGGTAAAAAATGAACTCAGATCAGATTAGGTAACAAACATAATATATTTTTTATATTCTAATAAAAGACGATAGCACATATGAAACCATGTATGATGCAGGATGTTTTATTCCATTATCTGAAAAATAAAGGCACGGTATCTCCTAGGAGTAGTAACGCTAATAGTAACTTACCCTTAAATTCTTCAGATCAATATCAAACAGCTCCTTCAGACCAGGTCTTTGCACTTTGATGACAACCTCTTGCCCATTCAGACGTGCCCGATGAACCTGGCCTGCCAAAAGTGGATAGATGATTATAGTGTCAACATGTTTATTAACGTCACAAGTTTATTACCGAGGCTAGCAGCAGCTATTGGTTCAAAATCGAATCTATCAAATTTCTCATTGACAGATGCCCCCAGCTCTTCTTCGACAATTTTTAAAGCTGTCTCTGAGGGAAATGGAGGAACTTGATCCTGCAAGAGAGACAATAATTCCATGATTTCATCATAATACGGGTATTAACATAGGGATGTGCATTAGCTAAAAACTAGAAAAGAGAACAACATAATTTCTAATAGCACATCTGACAGCTATTTTCTTCCTTCACATTAGCACTGAGTTACTGAATACTGATAAATGCTAATATGCTACAGGGTTGCACAGAGCACAGTGGACAATCTGAGGCTAGCAAGTTTGGTTATCCACTAGGCTGATCTAGAAAACCGAATGGGCAAGAGGCTGTCAGATCCAAAGTGCCTTATATTTCAGGACGGAGGGGGTATACACGATAGAAGGTGGTCAAATTACTTTCTAGCAATTCATCTAACAAGCACCAGGCATGTCTACAATCAAAATAAGTTCCAACACACAGACCTGTAACTCAGATAACTAATCCACATATTCCTGTGTAGGAATATCCACTCTGGTGGAGAACTGCTGCCTAATTTTTATGATTGTGGGGATTAATCTCAAAACACTCTCTTTTAGCCACTTGTTGAGAACTAAATTTAATGAACATTTAGGCTTGTGTATGATAGAGGGTGGTAAAATTACTTTCTGACACCAGGCATATCTACAATTAAAAATAGTTTTGACACACAGACCTGTAACTCAGATAACTGATCCACATATTCCTGTGGAAGAATATCCACTCTGGTGGAGAATTGCTGCCCTATTTTGATGAATGTGGGGCCTAATCTCAAAATGCTCTCTTTTAGCCACTTGGCAAGAACTTTCCTCCTCATTTTCTTTTTCTCTTCCGTAATCCCCCCTGCAGAAGTTGTTTTAGACCTTTAATCAAGGTATACAATTTCGAAGCAAACATCTAGGTAACTCTTCGATATCACAGAATGTATTATGCACAAAAACACCTAGAAAATTGCAAAACATTTGTGAACATCATTGTGTAAGTGATATGCATCCAATGTGTTGACTAGCATAGTAGCATGCCATACACACTGTTGTATAGGATGAAGGATTTTTTTTCAATTGTATTCACAAATGTTTGCAATAAAGATGTGATAAAAAAAATAAATCATAAAATAGATGAGAAGAGCTTATTACTTCTTTTGACAGGTATAAAAGCAAACATGTATGGGTGAGTTCCTTAAAATAAACATCTAAAGGGAATTACTAACCTCTGTAGGTGAACTTCTGGTTGTTGAGCCAAGCCTTGAATATAAATGTAAAAACGAAGCCCCATATTTCCAATGTTCTTTGAATTGTTGAATAAGTTTTAAACCGATTCCAGCGACCTCCAGGAGCAACAGACACCTGCAATATTTAGTTATTCAACTTAAAAAGGAAAGGGAGAAGGAGCATGGTGAATGACAAAGAAACGACAGCTATGTTCTTCAGATATTAGCAAGTGAACAGCATTACATATCATGGTTACCAAATTGGCATTGTGGGAACCATGCTGGATTGCTGGGAATGGGAACCTCAGATAACCTGAGAAGCTAAGGGTAAAGACGTAAAGTTGGGGCCATGTATCATCTACCCAACCTGACACAGTGAATCAACCAGCCAGCCTGTTGCATTTTCAACCAGGACCGATCGATTTTGCTCCAGAGAGCCTTGGATGATGCTACTAGCTCGTTATTAGTTTGTGAAAATATGTGATGCTGGTACTATACTCCTACCTAAATTTGAAGTCCATTCCAACTAGAGTACCGCGAATGCACTTGTCCCCACATTGCATTGACTTGATGTCACCCAAGTCAAGCTGCGCCACTGACTTCAGTCAACGCAACACTTTGCCTATTCGGCTATTCCATATGATCACCACTTGGAACTGGCGCTGGACAACACATGCAGCGATGCGGACGACAAGCAATTAAGCAGAACTCACCTCAGGCACAGGCAAGCGCTCCCCGCCGCTCTGCTTGAACCAGGCATCCTCCCTCCCGATCTCCTCCACCCTCTCCTTCCTCCGCCTCTCAACCTCCACCGGCGGGACGGGGACCACGGCCGCGCTACTCGCGGTCGGCGCCGCGGGCTCCTTCTCCTTCACCGCCGCGCCGTTCCCGCTCGCGCCGGCGCTCCCGTTGCCGCTGCCGTTGCTCCCGAGGTAGGTCTGGACGGCGGCATCGTCGTACCCGAGGCCGCTCCCGTTCCCGTTCAGCCCGTAGCGCTTGGCGGCGTCCTCCTCGGCCGGCGGGGGCGCGCGGTCCTCGAGGACGGCGCGCACGGGGCAGCCCCGCCATCGCCGGCGGAAGCACGGGAGCCGGGGAGGCGGCGGCCGCGGGTGGAGGCGGAAGCGGCGGAGGCGGAGGCGGTCGGGGACGGAGAGCGAGGTGGAGGCGACGAGGGAGGCCGCCGCCGCGGGCGCGACGGACATGGCGCGCCGGGGGCCGGGGGGCGCTGGATAGGGTTTGGGGGGCTCGGGGTTTTGGCGGGACGCGCCGAGTGCGGGTGCTTGGAGAAATGGAGGCGAGGAGGGAGGAGTGGTGGTGGGAGCTTGGGAAGGAGGAAAAAGCCGAGCAGGAGCGGGCAAGCGGGAAGGGGAGGAGAGAGAGGTGGTGGTGGCGGAGCCACGTGGGAGGGCACGGAGGATGAGGCCATCTGACCTGGGCTCCGGTGATTGGGCGGAGGTGAGGCGGTGGGGCCCGCGCGGAAAGCTTTTTGAGGCCTCTAGCTTCCGTTCCTCTTTCTTTTCGACCTCCTTTCTTTGTGGTAATGGCTTCGTTTGATGTTTTGTTTCGTTGGTTTGTGTGAGCTTTTGGCTGCAATTCCGTGACCCATCGTTGGGTTGTGATGGGGACCCTCCGTCTGTATCCGCCAAGTGGGCAACAAACAAATCCTCCTGCGGTTGGGCATGAATGATAATGCTACTAATAGACCTATTAAGCAACGCTATCACCACCGGATCCGTGGCGCAATGGTAGCGCGTCTGACTCCAGATCAGAAGGTTGCGTGTTCGATTCACGTCGGGTTCAATACCCCGAACCATTCCGGATCCTTTTTCTTTTTTTTTCGTTTTCTTTGGACATGCGGCGCGCATCCGCAAGCCCAGCAGAAAATGTTGCTTGTTTATTCGTCCCTTGTATTACTTCTTTGCCCCCCTTATAGAAATATGTGTTTAATTTTATCATATATTAATTTGAGACATGTTTCGTAAATCATTGCTACTGCTACGTACACGAAATCTAGCTAACTGCGGATGGGCAATGGAGGCCCCAAGTGGTTGGGTTCCAGCCTTCCAGCGAGTGAGCGGCGGCGCGGCGATCATCAAGGCCGCCGCCAGGCACGGCAACGGGCACCGCCGCAGTCGTCGGCAGTCGCCACGCCAAACACGACGCATCCCAACGGCTCGTGCGTGCTTTTCACATGGTTTCGTCCCACGGTATTTGTTCCCGCCGCGATTCACGTGGATGGGGATGACGAGTCAAATTCATGCTAGCCGGGCCGTGCGCATTCAAAATCGGAACACAAAAAAATATTTAGGCAATATCAATCTTTAATTTCTCTGAGTATTAAAAAACTTACTATCTATTCTTATAGCAATAGTCGTCTATATATATTCCCTCTACAACATATCATCCTCACATAAACTATGCATATGTAATTGTTTGATTCGTGCGATTTACTTTTCTTAGTTGAGCGTTGTTTGTGCATATCTCATTCGTGTGATCCCTGTGCTTTTCCTTTTCCTCGATCCAATTTGCGATGTATTTTTCTTTGAATCCAATGCTATATGATATGATAAAAGATGGCTTCTTTCTATCCGAAACTATGTGTCATCCAAGATGCCGGTAAACCTACCGTCTCGATATGCAACCGATTTATTTGGTTATTCCCTCAAAAACAAGATTTATTTGGTTATTCAGACGTATGCAAGCGTCTGTATGTATACTTTATTTTGAAGAAAAAAAAGTTGATCAAGGAAAAACGTCCGGTTTATTGTGAAGAAAAGCCAACCCAGCGCCGTCCCCGATTGAAATTCGGCTGGGCATGAGTACCACTTGTACCAGTACGAGTGTACGACTAACCGGACTCGTACACGAATTTTAGCTTTGGCGATGCCGATGGAGGTTGGAAGACTCGGCGAACTTCAGCCAGATAGAAGACTGCAACCGCCAACCGTGGGGACTGGGGAGGTGGGTAGTTTCGCGCTCCTTTAAATACTCCACTCCCCTTCTCGCCGCTCACTCAAACCGCCGGCCTCGAAACCCCCGCCACCATGGTCGCGGAGGAGGACCCGGAATCCTTCTTCGCCACCGCGCCGCCGCTGGGGGACGCCGGAGTCGTCGCCGCCAGGCTGCAGGAGTTCGTCGCACGCAATTCCTCCGACCCCTCGTCAGGTAACCGCGCGCTAGCTGCCTCGGCAGCAAGGCCCCGCCGGGGAACGCGCGCGAGGTGCGATGGTCTTTTCGTCGAACACCTGAGGGGCGTCGGCGTGGCGACGAGCCTTTTGGCCGCGCGCGCTAGCTAACCCGTGCGAGCCTGTTTCGCAATGCGCGTGCAGAGGGCGGCGGGCGGCGGCGGATCGTGTGCGTCACGTCGGGCGGGACGACGGTGCTGCTGGAGCAGCGGTGCGTGCGCTACATCGACAACTTCAGCTCCGGCCACCGCGGCGCCGCGTCCACCGAGTAAGTGTTTTTTTCCCTACCAGCTTCAGTTGCTCTTCGTGCTTTTGTGCGCGATGATGCTGAGTGGCTTTGCCATAGTTCACTCTGTTCCAAATCACACAGACGCTCCGGTCAACCGTGATCATAAGTTTTCCTCGCCACAAAAGATCTGTTTCTCCTTAGATTGTAAAGTGTGCTACAATGATGCGCGTAGTAACTAGTAGCTCCTTATTATGAGCTGGTCCCGAAAGCATGTACCTGCAATATGGCCCACTTGAGAGCGTGTTTCAAAATGGATTTGTCTTTTATTTTCTTAGCAGGTGGATTTATCCTATTGGTGGCATTGGGACAATGGATTTGTTCTAGAAATCATTGGATTACTAGTTAGTTAGTCGTATAAATCTGTATCCTGTGAAATTCTTGTACTTCAAATGTGTAGAAGATAGGTAATAGCAACAGTAGTGCAGAACATTGTTAATCTGTTACTAAGGCATAAGCACCATTAGAAGGAGTGGATATGGCTGACACACTTGGTCATTTTGCCTGTTGGCAAATTATCCCTAAATTTCCAGTGGCATTCTTTACTACACCTTTTTTATATACATCTAAAACATGGAATGTTTACTTTATAAAATTTGGCGTTGTGTGTTTTCAGTGGACAAATCTTTCTGTTTCCTTTAAAACTTGAGAGATCATGCTTTACATGCCTCATAGTTTGTGATGTGCCTATACAAATGTAATATTGGCTTGAACACACGGTTTGCCATGTGATCCCTTGTTAGTTGTGATAGCTGTCTCATAAATGCATTGAAAATGGATAGTCTCTTTCCAGTACAAATTTTGATGAATAGTAAGTACTCCGAGGTACTGATTTCTTTTTTTTTTTCTGGTGATACAGGTATTTCTTAAAGGCTGGTTATGCCATCATCTTCGTCCACCGACGGTAATCCACAAGCTATAGCAGCTCTGTCCTGGCACAGCAAGCCCGCAATTTTTTTTACCTTTCAGTTTTCTCAGTTGTTAAATATCTACATACTAAGGAAGATCGTTCTCCATATAACTTGAGGGTAATTTTGAAATAATGTATGCTGTTCTGTGTGAGTGCAGTGGGACCTGCCAACCTTTCTGTAGGTTCCTGCCTGATGATTCATTTCTCAATTTCTTTGATGTAACTACAGAGTCGAAGGTTCAAGGTTGGTAATTTACAGCTTCTTGTGCTAAAAGAATATATGAAGACCAATTCCTTACTGTGCTAGAATCTGTTATGTTTGTTTTATCAGTGGTTGAGTCCCGCGCGATGGTGGTAAAGAAGGCAATTGGGGAGTATAGCAAGGTATAACATGTGCTCGTTATCAGCACTTGTTAGTGGTTCACTGAGTACAGGCATTCACTGACAGGTGAATTTCTCGCAGGCTATTCAAGGAGGCGCTCTGCTGAAACTCCCCATTCACCACGATATTTGAATATCTTCAGGTACTGAACATTTGATTTATTTCTTTGAGTCACATGGAACTAGGATAATTTGAAAGCATCGCACAACATTTTATTACAGTTACTGAAGATGGTGGCTACATCTATGAGCTCTGTGGGTCTCCACGGGATGTTCTACCTTGCTGCCGCTGTGTCTGACTTTTATGTTCCATGGGATAGCATGGTAAGATTTACAGTAAGAGATGTGCTGCCTGGTTGCGTTAAACGTCTCATCCAGAATTCTTTTATCATGCTTTACTGCGAAGTACCTCGCATGATTCATTCGGATATTGTGCATTTGTGCAGGCCAAACATAAGATTCAGTCAGCCGGAGGCCCACTGGATATGAAGCTAAGTCAGGTCCCCAAAATGCTGTCAGTTCTTCGAAACCAATGGGCCCCCTTGGCTTTTTGCATATCTTTCAAGGTCAGTTTTGCCTGTAGCATGGTAATACCACGGGAGAGAAAATATCTCACGCCGTAGGTTTATGCGATATTGCAGCCATTTGTCTAACTCTTTTAAACTAAATGGCTTGCAGCTGGAGACAGATTCAGAGATTCTTATTCAGAAAGCAGAAATGGCTCAGAACAAGTACAAGATGAACGTTGTTGTGGCCAATCTGCTTGCAACCTACAAAGAGGAGGTCGTCATCGTCTCCAATGGCGAAAGGAATGCTATCCGGAGGTGCAATAAAGATGAGGATCTGGAGGAGCATATCATCAAGCTCCTAGAGAAGAGCCACTCAAACTACATTTATAGCAGCACAGATGATGGGTGCAACAAAAATGACTACGAAACGCTTGTACCGTTAGGCATCAAAAGTCTCGCCTAAGGTAAATATGGGTTGATCCTGGGAGTCAGAACAACGAGAAAGCCCCATCAACTCCGAAAATATCTATAAATGCAATGCGTATGTATGTAAACAGCACTAATATATTTGTTCCTTTTTCCCGCGAAAACACACGGGGGAAAAGGAAGGATAAAATTAAAGTTGGATGTATCATTTTTCCATCACCTATTAATCAGTATCATTGGCCGTGGCGGTCACGCAAATCCTACTTGTCAGTTATGCAAAGCAGGGGCTGAGTCAAAGCTTCCACATGATCGCTGCATGCTCCTTCTCGTTGAGAGTCTGGGATCAGATTGCACAGCACAGTAACTTCCAAATGGCGCAAGCACCAGCCCAACCAAGGCTACTGCACGGTGGAAAAATCTCTCAGAATCTGGACAAGCAGAGCCAAAAGAACACCTCCAGGTTATTATATAGTATACAGCTTGGAACCCGTGGAAAGAGCGCTGTCGTAGAGTTTTTGACCACAAGGAATTATCTGTAGATCGGTTGGTGGCCATCGTAAAAAACGACATCTCCAACTATAGGGTGGCGCACCCAACTGATGTTGTACATGAGTCTTTCTTCATTTTTTTTCTTCTTCTTCATTAGTTTCTAGTAGTTCTGTATTCTGTAAATACCATTTTCCACTCTACTTAAATGAATAGGCAGAGCACCTGCCTTTAACTGTTAAAAAAACCAGTACCATATCAACGCGAAATGCTTCTTACTTGAATTGCATATTTACTTGTTTGATGGAGTACCTTATCCGAAGGTATATTTACTTGAATTCTATCTAGTACTAGCAATTCAGTGACATATAATAGTGGTCACGTGCACGTTTGACGCTTGTACCAGACGCGCCTTCCCTAACGAACCGGTCCACCACGGTCCACGGCCGGCAGGCTGCAGCCTCCTGAAGGCGGTCGCCGAGCGTCATCCTTTTTTCTTTTTGAAAGAATACGAGCGTCATCTTTTTCCACCGTGCCCGTGGACCAGAGCGGAACGGCAGCAGGTCGCCGGTCGAGCAGCTTCCAGCACGCTTCAGTTTTCACCTCCTCTCCCAACCGACCTTCGACCGCCGCCCGCCGGCGGCCGGCAGAACAATCCCGGAATTTCCCCCGGAAACTCGCACGCTCCACTCGGTGAGCTCCACGAACGAAACCTACCACCACCGCACACGAGTAAGCCGTCAACCCAACCCGAGCCCCCGTCGCGATCGCCAGAGATCCTACCGGCCATCCCGCCCTGCCGCCGCGCCTCTGCGTCGCGATCTCGCCCCGCGGCCGCGGGCGGAGGATGGAGCACCGGAGCGCGACGGCGACGTCGTAGGCGCGGGAGAGACTTTCTGTGCCGGGTGCCGGTGCGTCACGCGTGACATCGCGGAAATTCCGTTAGTGGAGGCTCGCAGCGCGGCTCGTCTTCGGCGTGCCGGCGACACGGCGAGCTTCCGCGCGCCCCAAGCAACCTAGATTCTTCGACGCCCTTGGCAGTTTCCTCGCTTCAGCTTGCGTGCCAAGTCTACACGCCCCTGCTCTGCTGTCCCCGAGCCTATAAAAGCGCGGGCACCCACCCCAGCTCTGCTCACAAGCTCACGGAGAGCAAGCAGCCGACATCAGCTTACTTGAGCAGAGGAGAAGGAAGGGTAGAGCTTGCGAATTGCGACGGAGGCCTAGCGGAGGATCAGAGATGGCGTCGATGATGGGGGGCGATTTCGTGGAGGCGTACGTGCTCAAGAACGCGTACAAGGAGAAGCTCCGGCGCATGGAGGCGGCCGAGGAGGAGGAGAAGGAGACCAAGCGGCGGGGCGCCGGGTCCGCGGAGAAGAAGAAGGCCTCGTCGGGCGGTGGCAGGGGAGGACGGCTGTTCGGGCTCCTCAAGAAGAAGGTGCACCCCAAGGCGGCCGCGTCGAGCGAGGCCGGTGGAGCTGATGCTGCTTCTTCGTGAATCCTGATCCAGCCGTCCGCGCGTCTGCTGCGCCACCATTGCCGGCCGACCGGTCGCCTGTGCAAACACACAAAGTGCTAGCTAGTTTGTAGTTTGGTTGGAAGTCTACTAGATGCCACCAAATGGTAGTGCGGCTTGCTATGATTTGTAGCCTTGTTCTTTCTTTGTTTCTTTGTTTCTTGACGATCGAGCGCTTGTTGCTCGCTTGGTGGTGATCATCGTCATGCTGTTTCATTTGTTACTCGTTGCAAGTTACGTGAAATGGCAAAAAAAAAATGCTGTATAAATTCCATCGAAAATTCAGGCCTACTATCTGTCATCCGATTTTTCTTTTTAGAGTTTTAGGGCAAAGCCCCAGTCTTACTTAACCAAGACCAAAATCAGTTTACAGCACAGCAGGGGAGCCAGCCCCAGAATTCTCGCGGTTGAGGAAAGAAAACAGACCGGACGAAAGAACTCTGCTGGGAAGTTTTATTACAACGCCTCATAGCGCATGAACCAGCACCGTAGGATCAGAAGAGCGCCATCATCTTGCCAGAATTTTCTTCCTCCAGAACGTCGCTGCACTCGCCGGCGAATAGATGCTTCAGATGTGGAGGAACTGGAGACGTCTGCTCGCCCGAGTTGCACGTCATCAAGTAGTTGAAGAGATCTTCTTTGAGGTCCCCAGCTAAGATTCCCAATCTTCCAGGTTGTTTTGCTAAGAACCTCAGCTTTTCTAGCTTGAGCTCTAGCTCTTTCATTCTCTCTGGTGGGCAAAGGATCCTCCACTTGTGTATCAGACCAGCAATCTGCCATAACAGATTCGCCACTGTCATCCGATTTCCCAACTCTTTCCCACCAAATGGTAGGCAAGGATTTATACTTGATTCATTCATTCTCACGGTGGTAGAGCTTTTGTCGGCTCCGGCGAGCAAGCTCGAAAATGGCTTGGCCTCTGTCTCCACTCCACTCTGTTGAGCAATCCAGAGGAGCCAGCAAAGCAGACAGCGGATGGTGTATCAGCTAAACAATCTCCAGGCCGGCCTGGGACCAGCACAGGACGGGCAGCGGTTGCAGAACACTCCCAGTTTGACACCTGCAAGCTTCCATTTCCATGCCGGCCAGCGCAAGCGTGGCATGAAAAAAAAGTGTTCTCTCCCTTTCAGCAGCCCGTACCCATCTTCTCCCCCGTGTCGCCTTGCCGCAGTAACGTATTCTAGGGTCGCACCTCCAACCATGGCTGCGCTCGTCACGAGTGACCTTAATTCGGGTGCTGAGCTTGAGCGAGCGAGTAATATAGCAGGTTGTGGACACGATCGAGACGTGTGCCACGACCGCAAGCGATCGTTCTTGAAACGATGCTGATGCAGAGCTGACAAATCCGTATTCCGAACGCCGCGCGTTCACGCATGGCCGCCAACCTCGTTGACTTTTTGCAGCTGACTGCACACACTAGTCGCTAGTACGTGTACGCGTTGACATAAGCGACGATGTTAGGCAGGCAGTCGCGGCGCTAGGAGGAGAAGTCAGACGAGGACTCCGTGACATGTAGTCTAATCTAAGGGCACGGGTAAGAAGATGGATCGTTGAAACAAATCCGTGGCGAGTTCCAGCTTACCGTACGTTTACACTCTACTCCGTGGCATCATTTTTTTTCCCACACCGTGCCCGGCGGCCCAGGACCTCGTGCGCGCGCGGAGCACGCATTCCACCGCGCTTCTCCGCCACGGGAACGCTCGCTCCAACGGGGGCGCGACGAGCGGCAGACAACCGACCCAGCGCGCGGCGTCCACCCACACTGCTGGGCGCTGGGCGGTGGGCGGCCGCGGCGTTGCACGGGACCGGGGGGCGGGGGGGGGGGGGGGGGGGGGGGGGTGTACTCCTGCGCTGTCCTGCCCCCGGCCGGGTGCCGGCGCGTCACGCGTGAATTCGTTCGGCTCGCAGCGAAGGCGGCGCGCGCGTTCCGATCGTGCGGCCCGTCCAGAGCTTCCGCGCGCCGCAAGCAACCAATCGAGATCACATCCTCCGTCCCCCGTGTCAGTCTCCTGGCTCCGGCTCGCGTGCCAACCCCACGCCCACGCTGCTCCGCTCGCTCCAGAGCGGGCACGCGCCTCAAAGCCCGCTCAGCACGCACCTCACGGCGAGCCCGGAGCCGACCTGGAGTACTTCAGCAGAGCAGCAGCAGAACACGGAAGGCCGGCCGGGCCGTCGGTACCCCGGTTCAGTCGAGTGCAGAGGAGGAAGAGTTTGGGAGAAGCGTGATTATAGCCGTTGGCATGCGTGATCTCTCCTTCATCTAGGACCAAACATCTCCGTCGTGCGTTGATCCGCACCACGTGTTCAAGCCCCTGTTCTGCTGGCACTGCAGCTGGGCCTGCGTGCTGCAAGCCATTTTGTTTCAGAGGGGAAGTACGGGTTTGCAACTGGGCACACGGACTGTTACATCTTTATCAGTCTTCGTTTGCTAGTATGTCAGCCGACGCTACCCCTCACGTATCTCTAGACCAGTCTCAGTGTACAGTTTCATAGCGCAGTTACCTATACTGTAAACTATAAACTAGATAACTGTGTTAGATGAATTTTATGGTGATAAAACTTTCCTCATATCTCATAAAACTTCTCTTCTTCTCTCTTCTTACTGTATCACCAAAATTAATGATATTTAATATCATTAAACTCACAGCCCTCACGCTCAGGGAGGACACGGTGGTCCCATGACACGCTCCTAGATTGACCTCTGCAAGCTTCCATTTTTGTGCCGGCCAACCGGGCCAACCGAAGCCTGACACTGATCTTTCTTTTCCTTTTCAGCGAACACAGGCCGCCGTCCCGGTCACGACATACTACACCTTGAGCCATCGCTCCATTCGTCACGCGCGACCTCCGCCGGCGCCGAGCCTGCGCGAGTAACAAAAGGCTGTGGACGCCGTTGAGACGTGTGTCCGTCCCGCCCGCAAGCGATCGCATTTTCTTCTCTTCCCCTGTGTCGGCTGACCAACACTGCTGCGTCCAACGCACCAACCAACGAGAGTCGACACGGCTGACGCTGCTCGCAGATCCGGATCTGCACACTATGCTCGCCTGCTTAGTTGACCTATAGAGGTTTGGCAGTTGCAACTTGAAAGCTGGAACTGGAAGTCAGAGCAAGAGGATTCTGCCGCATGGCTAGGGGAATCGGATCCTCCCATCAGTGGGGCTGGGAGTACAGATGTGTCCACTGGAAAAAGGAAACCATAAAATAGGGAAGAACAGCCGCCACCTCAATGAAGTACATATACATCCCACAAGTTCAGGGTCAGAAACATGCCCCATAGAAGCTTATAATTGATCACTGTACATAACCATGTCGATTGTATGCCTATATACACATCTTTCCAGCATTTGAACCAACTTATACATGTCTGAATACCTGTAATTGATCTCTCTCCATGACTCCCATGTCCAATTAAACTATTAAAGGCCTTCTCCAATCTCCACACACCACACATACACACAAGAAGGAAAACATGATATATGTTTCGGCTAAAACGATAGCCCGTAGTATGAAACCTAGGCCAAACGTATGCTCTACAGGTGTAATCGGCGACCTCGTTTTAAACATCAAGAACCTGGCAGCTGACAAGCTCAGCCGTCCCAAAGTTCCTGGAAGCCACTGTGTTCCATAACACGTTTTCTTCAGATGCCCTGCTGTCTGTGTTATTCTGCACCGCAGCCTGCATAACCTGAAGAGTATTGTTCGCCGCCTTTGTTATAACGTGGAGCCGTCCATGGAGGCCAGCAAGTAAATATGGAGCCTCTGCATCAGTGAAATCATTAACCGGAACCTGTGGGGCGATAGTTACCCATGTGTCTTCTTCAGAGTTGTATATTTTTATCTGGCCACTGTCCAAAGAGCTGGAAGGCTCCAAGGTATAAAGTTTGGCATCGATAACGACACCAAGTTTTGTGCCTGCCTGCCTTGCTGGCCATCCGTCGCCAAGACCATCCGGCATCGTTGACCAAGAATTCAGTTCCGGGTCATAGATCTCGCCTCCGATGTCGAAAAAGAATGGCCATGAGTACAAGCTCTGAGGAACATATAATTTACCCTTGTATGGTGCCATTCCTGTGGCAATAGGCTTCAGCACATCAGCCAAGAAAGCTGTGGGGAGTGCCTGTGCTTTCGCAAAAGGCATTTCTGGTAGCTCGTCCCACAGTCCAGTTTTCGGATCAAACACCTCAGCTGAACGCAGAGGGAGCAAGCCATTCCGACCCCTACTGACTCCACCAACTACATACAACTTGCCATTCAAGAATGTTGCCTTGCAGAAAGCCCGGCCAGTTATCATTGGGCTTACTTCCTCCCACAAATTGAGAAAAGGGTCATATCTCCATACGCAGTTCAGGGCAACAGCTTTGGAAAAGCCCCCAACGACATATAAGTAACCATCAGCAACACCCACTGAGCAACCACAAAAGGGCATCTGCTCCAAACCGTTCCTGCGCCAGAACCAGCCCCTCACAAAATCAGCAATCCTAATGCTTGAGCCCACAACATTCCACATCCGGAACCCAGAAGATCCAGTCCTACTGGATTCCTCCTCATTGACGAAAGAAGGCATCGGTGGCAACCTCTGCCATTTCTGAAACAATGGATCAAGAGCATACCAGTCGAGCTTATTTGCCTCAACTTTGGTCAGCACATACAACCATTCTTCACTTACGCCAAGCTCTCTCCTCAGCTGGGAAAGTTCATGACTGGTGATTGCTGCCTTCCAGGCTCTGCAAACCATCTTCAAGTTTAGGTAATGAATCCGTGGTAACCTTGCCAGAATTTGGAACGAGAGCTCATCGGGAAGCGTTGGAATGATCCTCGGGTTCATCCCATACTCATAAGTAGATACCTTCACCCTCTTATTAGGATCTGTCCCAGATGTCTCATGCCGATCCATAGACTTAGCAGTACTCCCTGTAGCACTTAGAATGGAGCCCATCTGAACTTCCTTTCTTCAAATTCAATACTTGATGAAGTTTTTACCTCTAATCCATCTATAGGCGCTGAATCTGGGTTTAAAAAACAGTAGTTCTATGAGCCTCACCATAAATCTGAGATACATAGTAGCAGAGCACAAATTTAGAAATGTGATTGATAAGCCCATAAAAATTTTACAGCACTATAAACAGGAATTCCAACGAAGTGAGCAAATACTTGAGCACATTCCACAAAACTAAATAATTCATGAGAAAGACAACACTATTCATATGCAATGTGTTCAAGGATCTGGCACTCATTGTACCCCTGCACTATAGATCATTACCGAGACAATGAGAGGCAAATCCCTACACAGCAATGAAGAAGAATGAGTCTGTAACCATATCAAATGTCCGCTTTGGCATCACTGAAATAAGAAAAAAGGATCACTAACATATGGACCCATATTGTCTAATTCTACTCCCACGTATCGACTCAAATCCCAAAATACAGGACCATGAATTTAACTGCAAAATCCCCAAAACCATCCGCGGTTCCAAAATTCATACGATCAAATCAACAGTAAATGGTTCCAATTTGACAGAGCACTGCACGTGTAACGTGTTCTGCCAATACCAATTCAGCTCTCAAGGCCTCAACTCTTAGGTCTTAAACAAAATTCCAAACCGACCGAACCTAAGCAGCGGGGCTAGTTCATCAATCCCAGAAGAAATTACCACCTCATGGATGCGCTCCGCCGGACCAGAATGGTTCCCCACGAATCAGGCGAGAGTTCGGGGTTGACCGCGGCCGGGCTTACCGGGAAACGGCAGCGCGGATCTCCGACTGGGCTGGTGGAGCAGCCAGGAGCAAGACGATCCAGGTAGCCCCGTGGCCTTGAGCGAGGGCTCACCGCGTCGCCGTGTCGGCAGGCTGCAGGCAGTAGAGGCAGGCAAGGCCGCCGAGGACGGGCGATACGCACGCAGCCAAGAGGGGGGGCGGGTTGGTGGAATCCAGAGGAGGAGAGGAGATGTGGAGGCCCGGAGGGGAACGAATACGCCCCCGTGCCCGTCCGCCTTTGCGTGCCAGCGGCGCCTTGCCCGCTTACACGCCGTCTCGGATTCCATCCATCCGACGGCGCTGCGCGACGCAGTCAAGCCCGCCCGGCCCAGTTTTGGGGTGCAACCAATTCGCAACGGCCTCTTCTGCCTGCCTGGGCCGGAATCTCCAGAGCGTGCCTTCAGCTAGAGCGTCGGGCACAGTCGCCAATCCTGTCCGTCCGGTCCCCACTCCCCGTCTCCCCCCACCCGGCGGCCACCGCATCTCTGCCGGGTGTTCTGCGACCATTCAACAGCGCTGCCCGACACACAGGATGGGTCGTCGTCGAGTGCTTCGAGGCACCAGCAGATGGCGCAGCGCCGTCCGTAAACGGTAAACCGCTCACGACGCCCGTCCGTTCTCGAAACTCCAGCGCTCAACTTCTGAAATCGACCACGCTGCGGCCGGCGCCTTTCTTCCTCGCCGCGCCGCCCTCCAGCATCCGCCAGGCCTCGGCGGCGCCGCCCCACCGCCCGCCCGCGGCGTGCAGGTGCGACAGCAGCACGTACGGCGAGGTCGTCGCCGGCCCAAGCGCCAGCAGCCTCGCGGCGGCCCTCTCGCCGACGTCGGCGTCCCCGTGGACCCTACTGGCGGAGAGCAGGCTGCCCAGGGCGACGGGGTCGTCGCGGGACGCGGATGCCAGGACATGGTCCTCCGCCTCCTTCAACCGCCCAGCTCTGCCCAGGAGATCGATGACGCAAGAGACGTGCTCGGCTCCGGGCGAGACGCCGTACGTCCCGCTCATGGAGTTGAAGTACTCCATGCCTTGGTCCACCGATCCGGCGTGGTTGCAGGCAGCCAGAAGGCCGGTGAATGTGATCGAGTCCGGAGCGATCCCAGCTTGCTTCATCCGCTCGAAGGTCTCGATGGCTTCATTAGCACGGCCCTGTTTGCCGAACCCTGAAATCAGCGTGTTCCAGGAGCACAGGTTCCGGCCTCGCAACCGATCGAAAGCGCGAACTGCGAGCACCATGTGACCGCACCTCGCGTACATGCTGATGACCGCGTTGCCCACGGCGACATCGGTATCTTCTCTGCTTCTGATGAGGTGGCAGTGAACTTGGCCGCCATGGCGGATCAGAGAGAGCTCCGCGCACGCCGCAAGGGCGCTGGCGTACGTGAAGTCGTCGGGGCAGACGTCTGTGTCCAACATGTCCTTGAATAGCATAAGAGCTTCCATGTGGCCACCGTGCCGCGAGTGTGCAGCGATGTAGGTGTTCCAGGTGACTGCGTCCTTCTCCTCCACGGACAAGAACACCTGCTCTGCTTCTGTGATGGTGCCATGTTTCGAGTACATGTCCAGGATGACATTGCCCACAAAGGCGGTGACGTCCAGGCCGGCCTTGACAACGTCAGAATGCAAGGCTGCTCCAATGTTAGGATCCCACAAATCGCTGCAGATTCCAAGAGCAGCGGCGTACGAGAACCTGTCAGGACGCAGCCCCCGCAGCTTCATAAGCCTGAACACCTCCAAGCCCCTCTCCGGCTGCGCGCTCGCCGCCAGACCGGAGATCGCGGCGTTGTACGACACGACGGTCGGTTCCGCGAGCGTCCTGAAGACGCCGTACCCTTCGTCGAAGCACCCGCACTTCATGTACATCGTCGCGATGGAGTTGGCCACGAAGGACGCGCCGAGGAGCCCGCTCTTGACGGCGCGGGCGTGCACCTGCGCGCCCGCCGCGAGCGCGCCACGCTGGCGTAGACGTGCTCGTTCGGCCGCGCGCCTCGCATCCGCGCGAAGAGCTCCAGCGCCAGCTCCGGCCTCCCAGCGCGGGCGCAGCATGAGATGAGCGCCGACCACGAGACGAGGTTCCGGCGCGGCATTCCGTCGAACACCCTCCGCGCGGCGTCGAGGAGGCCGGACCCGGCGTAGGAGACGATGAGGTGGTTGCAGAGGAAGACGTCCGCCGTGTGGCCGGCTTTGACGGCGGCCGCGTGCGCCGCCGCGGTGGCTCGAGCGCGCGGCCAGGAGCCGTCGAGGACGAGAGACACCAGCCTCCGCAGGATCATGTGCTACATCGTGAAGGAAGGTTGCTGGTTTCTCGCTTTTGTCCGGGGTACTGATAGTTCAAGTACAGTACATGGATCGGCTAACTGTGTGGCCGGGAGCTTTGTATTAATTCCACCTCTAATTACGCCTATTACGGTACACCTGTATTTTGTTGTGTACAAGAAAATTGTTGTTTGGGAAAGGGGAAAACAACATGTAAAATGAATGTTGCAGAACAACTTCCGTTCCCCCCCAAAAAAATCAGAACAACTCCATATCCGCTTGATTAGCAAATTAGTCACAACAATAAGACCGCAAAGCATCATCTAATTCCATCAGAATAATATATGTGAGGATTGTTCTTTTCCAGAAAAGAAGTGAAAATTTATGGTTTCTTTATCGAGGCGATTTTATCTTGACCGGTGCAAAGACACTGACCGAGTGTAATATTATTAGGATTACACAATCCATCTGAACAGATTCGGAAATAGACCAAGAAGATGCTGGATCAATATAATTTTTTCAATCTTCACGTAAAATGTACTGATAGTTCAAATTCGTTATTATGACGGTAAAACTGCTCGTGGTGCAATGAACACATTATATGGGATACAACATAATATATTGTTGCATGCATTATTACCAATGCAACTATGACAGCTACTACGATGTTCACTTGCTCTCACACTGCTATAGAAAATGATTTACCACGATCTTTTTTAAACACCTTTGAGGCAGGCAGAAATTTCAACCGTCTCAGTTAATTCCAGGTATTAACCGAGGCGGGTATTTTTTTAACCACCTCGCAAAATCTATTAACCGAGACGGTCACCATTAAAATATTCGTCTCGGTTAATATTGATTAACCGAGCCGGTTGTTCTAAAGCAAACGCCTCGGTTAATCGATTTTCGGAGACAGACTTAATATAAGGTCCGTCTCCTAAAATATCAAGGCCCAAAGAGGCTCAGAAGATCCGTTACCAGGGTTCCATATATACTGAGTTAGGGTTTGGGGGCTTCTCTCTTGTTTCTCTCATCTCTCTCTCTCCTCATCTCGTGCAGGTCCCGCCGCCAGCCCCCTCCACTCTCTCCACCCGACGCCTTCCTCCTGTCCCACCCCCACCCCTCCATCCCTCCATCCATCCCGGCGACGACGAGCAGGGCTACGCCGAGCGCGTCGCCTACGGTGGCGAGCGGGATCCCGGTGGCGCAGGGAAGCGGCGGAGGCGCGGGCCTGCGGCAGCGCGCGGCGGCGGCCTGCAACAGCGTGGGGCTGCTTGCAGCAGCGCGAGCACGGCCCCCACCCCTCCCTCCCTCCATCCCTCCATCCAGCGCGCGGCTCGGGGCCACGGCGGCCCACGACGGGCGAGGGAGGCCAAGGCGGCGGCGTCCTCCCCCGAGCTCCCCTTCCTCTCCCGCGACTAGGTGCCTGGATCCGGCAACAAGTGCTCGGATCCGGTGGCTGCTGCCTAGATCCAGCGAGCAGCTGCGACGGCGTGTGGATCCGGCGAGCTGCGGCCGCGACGACGCGTGGATGGGCTCACCGAGCTTATCCACGGTTTTTTTTTGTTTTTTTACTTGATTTACCGAGGTGGGCAGCCAACGGTCTCCGTAAATGCCTCGATTAGCTGTGACCTTACGTCCGAGGCGGTTGGGCTGCCGACCTCGGTAAAGCTATTTTGCCCGCCTCCATTAAATTTTATGTAGTAGTGTCATCTCGTTGAAATGGCCATTATTCCAATCATCGTTATTTATTGGAATTACATAATACTTAATATTACCTCAAAGATGAGAACATTGTCCTCGAGTAGAATAATGGAATTGTCTTAGGTTTTCAATCTTTTTCATCCATATCTCTCGCATCCAACTTCCATTCGAATATCTTTTTTCTTGCGTGGTTTTACCTTGTCCAACATACCAACCTCCCTTCCTAGTCTCCAACAACGTTCTCGCCACTAGATCCTCACTCATTGTACAAACCTCTAGACTCAAGTTTGTTGACACATCTCTTTTATACCCTTGTTCTTCTTATGTTATGGTTGGTGGTATCACCTTGTTGCTCGTTTGCTTCTCATCCATTTGTCATTATATACTCGTTGCTACTAAGAATAGGAGCGGATAAAGAGCATGCTTGGTTGGATACTAAAATATTGATATGCCAATATTTTTTACCAAAACCATGAAAAGTTTAGAATAGCACTTGGTTAGGTGGGTTTTTTTTGCGTTCAACCAAAAGAGTGCTAAAATTATGGACTTGCCCACATTTTAGCATGTTAACATTTTGAAAGCGAACCAGCTCAAAGCATAGAGGCAAGAGAGTAGGAAAAGATAGATAGGAAGAGGAGGGAAGAATAGAGGAAGATAAATGGAGATCAACCCCCAAGGTCCTTCCCCGTGATGGCCTCTAAACAAACAACATCTCGTCAACAATGAGAAATTAGAATTAGAATCCCCTCGTACTAACCTTGTTATAGCAGCACAATATCAAGGACTGTATTAGTACTTTACTTTCGGTCGGTTGCATGCATGTGAGGGTAATATAGAACACTTAATGGGACCAAGATCCAGCTGCACAATTTTTGAATCAAGATCCAGGTAGACTTTTGGCAATTGAGGTCTAGTGATTTCGAATAAAATGTGTTCATCATGAGTTTACCCCCGTCGACGTTACCAAACATCATCTCATTCTCACTCTACCTTCTTCATCCAGTCCTAATCTCCATATTCAGGCCACACGTTATAGATCTCACAGTCACAACTCCACTCCCCATGGCGATAAAGCTCAGGAGAAATGGAATGCAAGCAAACTACTCCTCTGTCCTAAATTATTGGTTGTTTTGGTTTTTTTAGATGCATAGTTTTTATTACGTATCTAGATATATATTATATCTAAGTGCATAGCAAAATTGATATATCTAAAAAAGTATTTTAACTAATAATTTGGAACAGAGAGAGTAGCACCTAGACATACTTTGACTAGCTAACATCCATTCATCAGCAACGCGCCACCTCATTCCTTCCCGCCCGATCTTGGCCTATCGCCGTGGCGACGCGTGGGCCACCGCGGCAATTCAGTCCTCCTCCATCCGTCGGAACACGTCTTCCAACCCCGAGAAGCTCCCGATCAGGTCGAACAGCACGTCCGGCGGCACGGCGTCGATGCCGCACAGGTCCAGCTCCAGCTCCCCGGGAGGCACGGCGCCGTTCTCCAGATGGCCGCCGCCCTGATCAGCAGGCGCGTGGCTGTAGAACAGCTTCGCGAGCTCGTCGATCGGGCTCAGGCTCTCATCCGCCAGCAGGCCGGCCAGCTCCGGCGGCAGCACGACGGCCAGCTCCCCGCTCCCTCCCCTGCTGCTGCTCCCGCTGTTGTCCATTGTGCTGATCAGCTCGCGCTTGCGCTTGTCGTGCGCGCGGCCGGCCACGCCCTCCTCCTCCTCCTCGTCGTCGTCGTCGTCGTCGAGGGGCGTGATCTGCAGCGAGCTCTTGAGGCGGCGGCTGAGCACCTCCTCCTGCTTTATGATCCTGGACCACGTCTCCGTCTCCTTTGCGCTCATCTTCTGCTGCAGGCGCTTGGACTGCCACACGAGCTTGCGCATCTGGTCGAAGCGCGGGCTCATGTGCTTGATCACCGCGCTGAGCAGGCTGATCTTCCAGGCCTTCTTGAGGTCGTGCGGCTTCCGGTACGGCGGCACGCCCTGGTGCGCCTGGACCTCGCCCTGGGATCCCCACCAGGCCTCGTGCCCCGTGGGCCACCAGGGCGGCGCCAGGCCGCGCTCCAGCGGGAAGCTCCGCTGCGGGGGCTCGCAGTGCTGGATGAGCGCGGAGATCACGGAGCCGAGCGTGCTGTCCTGGATGTCCTGGAGGCGGTGGAGGCAGGACGCGATCCCCAGCGGGCTCTCGCCGGCGGGGCCCGTGAGCGCCATGGGCCCGGCGCGGTCGAAGCTGACGTTGTCCTTCCACCAGCCGCGGAGGCTGTCGGAGGAGCCGGACATGGGCTCGCCGGCCTCGTCGATGACGCCGTACACGAACCCGCGCGCGTTGCAGGCCTCCATCATCTTGAGCATGTGGCGGAGGACGCCGCCCTGCGCCCGGAGCATCGCCTTGCGGCGGCACCGCACCTCGGGGTTCTCCTCCTCCAGCAGCCCGTCCGCGCCCGGCGGCGCGAGCGTCCTTGACGGCGCCGGCCCGGCCCGCAAGGCGCCCGCGCGGCCCTCCAGCTTGTTGAGCAGCATCTGGTCCTTCCACATGCGGCGCTTGAGGTCGGAGATCTCGATGGACTCGGCGCCCGACTCCGAGTGGCTGAGCTCCTCCTGCTCCGGCTCCGGCGCCGCCGCCTCGAACGCTTCGTGCGCGACGTCGTGCTCCATCGCCGCCTCAGAGAAGGGATGCCTCCGGCCGTGGATGCCGTGATTCATAGACGCACGCGCTAGCAGACACGCCCTGCCTGCGCGCGTAGTCGGTGGTCGTCTGACCTGACACGAACGGTGGATGATCCAGCTAGATTGCTGCGCCGGCGTGGGGAAGAAGGATTTATACACGCGACCGCCAAGAGTCTCAAGAGTAAGAGAGGGTCAGATGGGGATCGATCGGGCGTGCAGTGCAGGCGGTAGATGACGCGGCTCGTGGCGTGGCTCCGCGGCAGCGGGCCCGTGAGGGTGGCCAAAGGACGTGGCCGTCGCCTCGGGAAGGGAACGCGTGCGTGCGGCCCCGCCCCCGCCCGCCCGAGCTACCATTTCTAGCTAGCCTCTAGAGCTTGGAGCGGAGCACATGGTTGGGTTGGCTCGCAGATGGACGGACGCCCAAGGTTTCTGTCGGACTTGGGGGTTCCGGGCTTACGGTCAAGAGAACAAAAACAGACACGAGATTAGGTTTCAGCCACACCTGCAGCTAATTGGGCCCATTTGTTTACGCATTGCGGTGTGCGTGGCCTGGCTTCATTTGGTTCTGGAGTTGGCTGCTGGCAGCCATATGGAGCACGTACGTCACTGCTCATGCTTAGCCTGGCACGCACCGGCTAGCTAGCTCTACACTATGACCGTCGACGTCCTCGGAGAACTTTACTTTTAAAGTTAGTGGCTTTTCCTTGAATGGGAAAGCAAGCAGAATAGGTTGCTACACTAGTGCAGAAATAATTTTTAATCTCTAATATTTATCCCGGCCACAGTCTGATCCGGAACTAATCTAGGCATTAGTTTCGGATCCAACAAAGTGATCGGTGTGTGGAAATCAAGATTAATAATCCCGATTTTAGTCCCAGATTCGTAGTGGAACCGGGACTACTAGCTGATTGTGTACTATGCTAGTATAAATTACATGGCGCAAGGTGGGGCTCACACGTCTCTCTCATATCTCCAACTGAGAAGGACACGATGTAGAGGTGCGCCCACTGTTATTGTTATCTCGAATGGATGTCTCACATTCTATCTTCGTTTAAGGCCGTCTTCAACAGTTGCAATTAGGGTTCTAGATGAATCTATTAAGTATAATTAATATATGATTAGCGGATGGTTACTGTAACAAATAATCAAATTATAAACTAATTGGGCTTAATAGATTCGTCTCGTGATTAAGTCACGACTTATGAAATTAATTTTATAATAAATCTATATTTAGTACTCCTAATTGGTGTTTAAATATGCAATATGATGGGACTTATAAGTTAAACTGAAAAAATCAAACCAGACCAAAATGCTTGCTCTCCGCCGGCGCGGGGATGGAATGGAACCAGCACCACCAGCAGCGTGCGAGATGTTGGTCCAGTTCTGTCGACAACATCTCGAACACTCGAACTGAAGCAAGAAAAAGAAATGTGAAAAGAAAAGGAAAGAAAGAAATGTGAAAAGCGAAGGGAAGGGGAAAAAACAAGAAAAAACAAACTAGCCAGCATGTACCCATCTAGGTAGGCGTACTATATAGTAGTATAGCACTGTGCACAAATCCACAATTATGTGAGCCCAAGCACAACCAGCAATGACGTTTGACGTGGTCGAATGACACTGGCGTATCTAACTTGCCCAAGACTTCCACGCTACTGGCAACATGGAGGTTCCGGTTCCAGCGTCCATGGTGCTGCACTCTTCCTGAGCACACGTACGTTGAGTTAGCTAGGTTAGAGTCGTCGGTGCGGCCATAGAAGCTTCTATGTATCTACGATAGTTTAGGCAGTGTCATTCCCGGGGCAGCGGTACTGCTCACTTAACGTACATATACATGTAGTATGGGATGGCACATGGGTCATACCTTATCCTCATTGTAACTAGTCGTGTAGCACTAAGATTAGTCGGACGTAAGGAAACTACCCGAGCCGTACTCGGTTAGGACTCCTCAGGCCGTCCCGACTAGGACTTCCATGTAACCGTGTCTCCCTAGACTATATAAGGGCGGTAGGGACCCCTCCAAAGCATAACCAACAATCTCATAACCTCTAAGACAATACAAACCACACAGGACGTAGGGTATTACGCTCTCGGCGGCCCGAACCTGTCTAAACTTTGTGTTCCTTACACCTTCGAGTTCCTGATCTCAACGACACCCTACCTACAACTTACCACCTCGGGGGTATCCCTCGGTGGGCTTGACGGTAAAACACCGATAGCTGGCGCGCCAGGTAGGGGTGTTCATCGAGCATCCACCGGAGAACTTGATGGCATCCACCAACGTCACTAGCGCCGTGCTCGATAAGGGCACAACTTTCGTCTTCGGCTCGTGGATCTGCATCGCCAACGGCTCGGGTGGTTTTGACAGCCACCTAGCCAATTCCACGGTGCCCGAAGCTTTGAGCTGCTCGAGCGGACTCGACGAGTTCATCGACAACCTCAACGAGAAGCATCCACTTCTCACCAGCGAGACCGAGGAGAATTCCGTCACCGACACATTTTCAACTCGTGTCCCAACACGACTCTCCGGGTCAGGCTTAAGCCGATCTGGGGGGGAGCGTACCCGATTCCACTTCAGATTATGCAACGCGACTTCTTCTTACGAGGAGGCCCTACGGTCTAAGTCCCTCTCCGACCTGGAAGCAGACTTAGATCTCCTACTCAAGCTCGGAGACGAGGACGCCACCGCTAGCCGGGAGGCTCCTGTTTTCGACGCCTACTTGGATTCAGATGACGAGCCCGACTTCTCTGCGGTCAGTTATCTGGGTCTGACCATTACAACTACTAAGCAGGGCAGATTCATATATTGGAAGGGCATGGAGCCCTCCGAACTACTCAACGATGATGCCCGCTTAGTAGCCACCATCCAGCAGCTGCCTTTTCAAGAGGGCAGACCTCTTGCTCCTATCCAGGAGGAGACTACCAGGACGTCCACCATGACGGTCCTGGCCACCGATTATTCAGGCGACTACACGCCAGAGCGCGAAGTTTACATGGCTTCCATCCGCGAGGTCGACGACGACGAGCCTGGCATCGATTTCAACAATGAACTCAAGGACGCGATCTCCGGCGACGAGTTCACCGCCGACGCCCCTTAAGGTGAAGATGAAGAGCAAAAGCGACGCCGTCACCTGAGGAACTATAAACGCAACAAACGCAGGCGCAATGCTCAAGAGCGCACCCGCAACCCGCATTGGCAAAGGGACCTGCGATGGGATTTCGATGCTGCTGCAGAAGACGAATTTGTTACCCCCATGGGCAACATCTATGAAGCTTCACTGCTCCTGCAGCGAATCCCACAAACAGACGAAACTCAGCAGATCATGCGACTTGTTAAGCAAGCCGCGGTCCAACTCGACAAGATGAATCCGCTGCAGTCTATCCAACGTACTCGCTCCAGCTCGGAACGACATGGCAGCTCTGCTCCCCAGGGTAGTCGCAGGACACCCCAACCCCCACAACAACCAACAAGTTGAGCAGGAGGCTCAACAAAACTGCCCCTGGCCCAGGGGTGGAGGACAGCCCGCGGGAGGCCAAGGCCACCAGGGCAACCTGCTTCCACCACCCCCCGGCGACCTGAGGCAGCACATCAACAGCAACCGCGACGCGCGTACCATCATCTCCAACAGTTAGCGCGAGCGGTTGGAAAACGGCCCTCGCGATGACAGTGATCGCTTCCCGGCTTTTACTGAAAACCTCATCAACCGCGAGATTCCAAGGGACTTCAAGCCCATAAACATCCCGAAGTATGACGGGAAGCAGGATCCGCGGCAATGGCTACGATGCTACTCTGTGGCCATCGAAGTGTGCGGGGGCTCTAACTCGACTAAAGCCCTCTACTTCCCTATGGCCCTAGAGACTGCACCGCTCACATGGTTGGAAACCCTCCGGCCGAACTCCATCGACTCCTGGGAGGCCCTGAAGCAGGTCTTCGTCGACAACTTGCAAGGCTCCATGATCCCGGTAGATACCCGCCATGACTTGTCGCAGGTCAAACAGGAGGAGAACGAGACCCTGAGGTCATACACGCGTCGTTTCTTCAACACCCGCGCCACGATCGCCAACATCGCCGACGAAGAAGTCATCCGCTGCTTCCGTAACGGGTTGGCCGCGAAGCAAACGTACCGTGAGTTCGGGAGAAACCTCCCGACTACCGTACTCGAGCTCCGCGACATGACGCAGCGATGGGCGGATCAAGAAAATGAGGAGAACGAACGCTTCCCCAAGCGCAAGACCGACAAGGGCAACGGCAACAACCGCCCTGACAAAGGCCAGTACAATAATCCGGGCGCCGCCCGTAAGCGGAAGCCAGAGGACCAAGTGGCCAGCGTCGAGACCAGTCGCCGCAACAAGAAGTCGGGCAAGCTGCAGGAGCAATACGAGAAAATTCTTCACAAGCAATGCCCGATACACCCGAAGGCCAAGCATACCATGTTCCATTGTACCGTCCTCCGCAAGAGCCTCAATGCACCACTCCCCGATGATGAGGAAAAGGACAAGGACAAGGCGGACGACGGCAACGACAAGTCAGGGCCTCCGGGTTTCCAACACCCGACTAATACCGTCAACGTCATCTTCGGAGGCGATGATGGTATTCTCACCAAACGCGCGCAGAAACTCTTTTGGCGCGAAGTCATGTCAGTTGAGCCAGCAGTGCGGCGTCCTTTGAGACACAGCGAGGTCCCGATCTTTTTCTCTAGAAAGGATCAGTGGACCAGCTTCTCCGAGCCGGGAAAACTCCCGCTCGTACTGGACCCGATAGTCACGGGCTCTACACTAACCCGGGTACTCATCGACGGGGGGAGCGGTTTGAAGCTGCTCTTCCCGAGTACTCTGAAGAAAATGAAATTGGACATCAGCAAGATGCTCACCCCAAGCAAGGCTCCGTTTTACGGGATCGTTCCGGGTAACGCGGCTACATCGATCGGCTCGGTCACCCTGCCAGTTACTTTCGGGATAGCTGACAACTTCCAAACGGAGTACATCAAATTCGAAGTTGCGAACTTCGAATCATCATACCACGCCATCCTCGGCAGGCCCGCCTTGGCCAAGTTCATGGCGGTACCCCATTACATCTACTTGGTTTTGAAAATGCCAGGTACCAACGGTGTGTTATCTCTCCGCGATGACGTCGACAAGTCCTATGACTGAGACCAGGTACGCTGCATCAGCTCGTGTGCCAGAGCCCTCTTCGGAAGTACTCGCGGCCGCGCAACAACTCTCCGAGACAGAGCTGGAGGTGGCGAACAAGAGGCCAAATCTGTCGAGGTTCAAGCCGAACTCCGACGTTGGCATCAAGACCATCCAGCTCCAGGAGGGTGATTCATCCAAGACTGCTCTGATCGGCGGGAACCTGGACAGCAAATAGGAACTCGCGCTCGTCAACTTTCTTCGGGCTAACCAAGACATCTTCGCCTGGAAACCAGCGGACATGACAAGTGTGCCCAAGGAGTTGATCGAGCATGCCCTAAAAGTTGATCCCAAAGCCACTCCGAGGAAGCAACGACTACGTCATTTCTCTCCAGAAAAGAGGCAGGCTATCAAAAAAGAGCTAGCAAAACTACTCGTGGCTGGTTTCATCAAAGAGGTGTACCACCCAGAGTGGCTAGCCAACCCTGTACTTGTTCTGAAAAAGAATAATAATGAATGGAGGATGTGTGTCGACATCGCGCTACCCCGTATTGATCAGGTTATCGACTCCACCACTGGCTGCGTTGTGCTCTCCTTCCTTGATTGCTACTCGGGTTATCATCAGATTTCCCTCAAGGAAGAAGACCGGATCAAAACCGCTTTCATCACCTCGTTTGGTGCCTACGCATACACGACTATGTCGTTCGGCCTAAAGAACGCGGGTGTGACCTATCAGCGGGCCATCCAGCTATGCCTTGTTGATCAACTACACCGCAACGTTGAAGCATACGTGGATGATGTGGTTGTTAAAACCAGAAATCCCGACGAGTTCATCTTTGATCTCGAGGAAACCTTCAACAGCTTGCGAAGATTTTAGTGGAATCTCAACCCGACTAAGTGCGTCTTCGGCGTACCACAAGGGAAACTCCTCGGTTTCATCGTCAGTCACCGAGGCATTGAGGCTAACCCTGAGAAGATAACCGCCATTACAAGCATGGGGGCCCCATGGAAGATTAAAGATGTGCAGAAGCTCACAGGCTGTATGGCGGCATTAAACAGATTCATCTCTCGACTCAGAGAATGGGGTCTACCCTTCTTCAAGCTCCTCAAGCGGTAGGACAACTTCGTTTGGACCAAGGAGGCGGCTCAGGCATTGGAGGATCTAAAGGACCACCTTCAATCGCCCCCCATCCTTACGGCTCCGAACCCAGGCGAAAACCTGCTACTCTACATCGCTGCGACTACTCACGTAGTCAGCACGGCTATTATGGTGGAGCGATCCGAGGAAGGCCATGCCTTTTGTGTGCAGTGGCCAGTGTATTTTGTTAGCAAAGTCCTTTCTAAGTCAAAGGTCCATTATCCTTTGATCCAGAAACTTCTCTACGCTATACTCATTACCTCGAGAAAGCTTCGCCACTACTTCGACGAGTACAAGATCACAGTCATCACTGATTTCCCGTTGGCGGATATACTCCACAACCGGGATGCCATTGGACGTATCTCTAAGTGGGCAGTGGAACTGGGGGCTCTCAGTATCGACTTCAAGCCACGCACGGCCATCAAGTCACAAGCCCTAGTCAACTTCTTGGCAGAGTGGCAAGAAAATCGAATACAAACTCCAGCTAACCAGCCAGAACATTGGGTCATGTACTTTGATGGTTCACTCAAGCTCAAAGGCGGTGGCGCAGGAGTACTCTTCATCATCCCGACTGGTGAGCAACTTAAATATGTATTCCAAATACTATTTAAGGTCTCCAACAACGAGGCCGAGTACGAGGCATTATTGCATGGGCTACGCCTGGCTGTCTCTCTTGGCATCAAATGACTACTCGTCTTTGGCGACTTGCTGCTGGTGGTCCAACAATGCAACAAGGAGTGGGACACCAACAAAGAAACCATGGACGCGTATGTTGCGGAAATCTGCAAGCTCGAGAACAAGTTCTCAGGGCTCGAGATTCGTCATGTGCTCTGCGACAACAACATCGGGGCAGACGTACTCTCAAAGCTTGGCTCCGAGCGAGCCAAAGTACTGGCTGGAGTCTTCCTTCATGAACTCCACCACCACTCTATTCCAAGAGTAGAGTGAGGAACCATCAACGAAGGCCCTGTGGAGCCTGGTCGAGAGGTCCTCATGATCACGGAGGATTGGCGTACACAGTTCATCAACTTGATTAAAGAAAAAAAGCTACCTCCCAACCTTGATCCCAAGAGTGTCAAGGCTATCCAACTAGTCACGCGCGGCAAGGGTTATGTCCTGGTCGGAGATAAGCTCTACAAGTGCGGATCAGTGTCAGGAGTACTCATGAAGTGTGTAACTACCGAAGTAGGGCGGGAAATCCTGGAGGAAATCCATGAGGGCGCGTGCGGCAATCATGCGGCTTCCCGAACTCTAGTTAGGAAGGCCTTCAGGTCTGTGTTCTATTGGCCTACGGCTTTGGTAGACGCCGAAAATCTCGTTCGCCGATGCACCAACTGCCAATTCTGCGGTAAACAAGCTCATGTCCCTGCTCACAAGCTGATCGCCATTCCACCATCGTGGCCGTTTGGATGTTGGGGCCTTGACATGATTGGTCCACTGACAACAGCAGGAGGAAGCTTTACCCACGTATTGGTGGTCATCGACAAGTTCACCGAGTGGATCGAGTACAAGCCCATAACAACCTTGACGGCCGATAGAGTTGTCACCTTCATCTGTGACATACTCCACTGTTTTGGTTTCTCACATATGATCATCACCGACCTGGGATCCAACTTTACATCACACAAGTTCTGGGAGTTCTGCGAACGAAGCGGCATCGAGGTCAAGTATGTCTCGGTGGCTCACCCGAGGGCCAATGGCCGGGTGGAGCGCGCCAACAGCATGATCCTCGACGGGCTCAAGAAAAGACTCTACGATGAGAACAGCAAAAAGGGAGGCAAGTGGATTGACGAATTATCCACAATTGTCTGGGGGCTTCATACTCAACCGAGTAAAGCCACAGGACAACCACCTTTCTTTCTCGTCTACGGGTCAGAAGCTATTCTCCCAGCAGATATTATGTGGAATTCCCCCAAGTTAGAGATGTACGAGGAATGCGAAGCTGATGAGGCAAGGCACTTGGAACTTGACTGCGCTGAAGAGGTCAGATGCAGTGCTTTGCTTCAATCAGCAAGATATCTACAAGGCGTTCGACGGTATCATGACCGCAACGTCCAAGAAAGATCCTTCAATGTTGGGGACCTGGTCTTACGCTGCATCCAAGATGAGACTGGGCTTCACAAGTTCAACTCTAGATGGGAAGGACCCCTCATCGTCACGAAGGTAACCAGCCCAGGGTCGTATCGACTACAATACCCTGACGGCCTGGAGGTTCCAAATTCTTGGAACATCGAGCACCTACGCCGTTTTTATGCTTAAGAAATTTATACAAACCCCGTCAGCTGCAGAGCAGCTTAGTATATATAAATTCATGGTTATTTCGGTTTCTCAAATGACTACCGCATTTTTATTCTTTTAATAAGCAACATTGAGTACACTCGGGGGTTGTCGCCACGAGTTATCTCAATACGCTACTATTGACTAATCCTTGGAATACTCGGGGGCTAGCGCCACGAGTACTCTCCATCACGATTATAGTCTCTTACCTGCCTCTCAGGCTAACCGGTTCAAACAAGTTATGGGACTTATTTCCGACCACCTTTCTCTACGGCTTATTCAAGCTAAGGGGCAAGGTCTCTTAAGGTAAAGTCGAAGGGGTCATCACACCTACACACAGAGATTCTATGAGTGGATTGATGTTGGTGAAGAGGTTCTTCAAATTCGCCCAATGATCGCGACGATCTGCCCCACGGTGGGCGCCAACTATCGGTGTTTTTACCGTCAGCCTACCTAGGGATACCCCAAGGTAGGTGATTGTTTGGTGAGGGATCGCCGGATCTGGAACTTGAAGGTAAACGTGAAGACACAAGACATAGATTTAGACAGGTTCGGGCCGCTAGAGTAGCGTAATACCCTACGTCATGTGTGGTGTTGTATATTGCGCCCTGCGCTTGAGTGTTGAGTTGCCTGTTAGCCGCTCTATTGGTCTGCTGATCTAGGTGCTCCCGCTCTCCTTTATATACTCCAGGGGGTGGGGTTCCTAGTCGGTTACAAGGTAGGAGTCCTAGTAGGATTACAAGGTATGAGTCCCAGTAGGATTACAGAGGAATCCTAGTAGGAGTCCGACTTCTTCCTTTCTTGCGAGTACCTAGGGATCTATCCCTGACAAGCCCCCGAGCTCTTCATAGCCGAGTAATGCAAGCTTCGAGTACTTCTGAAGGTGTCTTCGAGTTCTTCCGAACTTCATCTTGAA
The DNA here is from genome assembly GCA_032594955.1 of Panicum miliaceum. Taxonomy (NCBI): domain Eukaryota; kingdom Viridiplantae; phylum Streptophyta; class Magnoliopsida; order Poales; family Poaceae; genus Panicum; species Panicum miliaceum. The sequence continues at coordinate 12,997,053 of CM064061.1, forward strand.
GGTGTCTTCTGAGTACTTCCTTGGCTGCATCGAGGTTGTGAGGTGCTCAAGCCCCGAGTAGTCTTTAAGTCTTCTTTTATATGGGGTGCGATGAACTCGCACTCCATATGGAGTAGCCCCTGAGCCTTAGGTTGAATCGGAGAATCAGGCTGAGGGTCAAATTAGTCTTGAATCTTTGGTCTGTATCTTCCAAGAATTTTTGAAAAATAAGTCGTTGATGACACGTATCCCGCAGCCCCCGAGCCTTTAATCCAAATTCCAAGGTTTGGAAAAAAAATCAAATTCCAAGGTTTGGAAAAAAAGATCTAAAAAGCCGTGGCATGGAATGTGTTTTGAAATGAATTGATGGTAATTATGGGTTAATTGGTTCTGAAATTCGAAAAACCCCTCTTTTCGGGAGTTTATCCCTGAGAAGATGGTTAGTTGCTTTCTCAAAATACCCTTGAATACCGCTCAAATCAAATCTTTATCCCGGGAAAGTCGCTTCGCTTGCCCAGCCCTAGAGCATGGGAGACAGATGAGCTGCTGAAGTCACGCCGAGTATCCAGCACGCCTAGCCCCCGAGCGAGGGAGCCAAACAAGCTGTCAGAAGCACGGCGAGTGCTCTGTCACGCCCAGCCCTCGAGCATGGGAGCTAGATGAGTAGTCGAAGATAGGATCAGTGCCCTGTCGCGCCCAGCCCGTGAGCGTGGGAGCCAGATGAGTCGCCAAAATCATGTGAAGTAGTCGACGTGGCCGAGCCGTCGTGGCCGAGCGGGCGGCTGACGGAGTAGTCGGTGAGGCCGAGTCGTTGTGGCCGAGCAGGCGGCTGACGGAGTAGTCGAAAACACGGTGAGTACCCTACAAGGTAAACATAAAAATATGTCATAACTGATATACATGATATCGAGTCGGGAGTGAATCCCAACATTGTAAAATGCATGTAAAAATTCTCGTGTCTTGCTCTTGTTAGGTTGTGTAATTTCCCCGGGTAGTTAGCCTGTTACGTTTAAACACCTGATCCCTGATCGTGGCCGTAGCTCATAGCACAGGGAGCTTGGCCGCGTGCACGCGTAGGAACATAGGCGTACAGAAGAGTCGAGGTTTCACGGATTAAGGCGTGTGTTACCCGAGTAGTTTAGTAACCATTAAGAGAAAACGACGAAAAGTAGAAATAAATAGTCGGCATGCGACAAAGGGAATGCGCGGTGCGCATAAAGTAGTTGGCGAGTGTGCGTGTTGTAGCGCGTATGGGTGTAGGGTGTAGCCGTTGTGAACCTGACACAACTCAGTGTACCAAACACGTGGGCGGCGCCCTACGAACTCGATGTACCAAGCGTGTGAGCTGTTAGTAAACCATAGAAATAGTCGATCATGGTGTAGCCCTCGAGGGTAATTACCGTCGAGAGGCGTACCAAAAAAGTAGTTGATCTTGTAAAAAACAAGTCGAGAAATGGTATAAATGACTTAGCTTGATTCGTGGACGATTGTTGACGAAGCCGCGACAGTTTGTCGATGAAGCCCGACTAGTCGAAGTTGATTTAGACTAGTTATTGATGGTGTACAGCCCGTTCTCGACTACTTTTCTAGTCGATACGAGTAGTCGAAGTAGTCGTCGATGGGTCACCGGGCGTCCACGCAAAGTCGAAGTAGTCATAGCTGCGGCGCGAGCTAAAATCAAGCTAAGTAGTCGAGGTTGTCGCTGCTGCGCGCTGACGTTGCGGCGCGAGCTGAAGTTGAACCGGGTCGTCGAGGTCGGCGGCGGCAGTGCATCGACGTTGCAGCACGAGATGAAGTCGAGCCGAGTAGTCGAGGTCGATGTAGTCGTTCGCCGAAGGATCCGATCTCGAACTCGACAAATCGATCCGCCGATGTATATGTATGAAGTAGCAATCCGCCATGTTGAGTGGATTGATGTTGGTGAAGAGGTCCTTCAAATTCGTCCAATGATCGCGATGATCTGCTCCACGGTGGGCGCCAACTGTCGGTGTTTTTACCGTCAGACTACCTAGGGATACCCCAAGGTAGGTGATTGTTTGGTGAGGGATCGCCGGATCTGGAACATGAAGGTAAACGTGAAGACACAAGACACAGATTTAGACAGGTTCGGGCCGCTAGAGTAGCGTAATACCCTACGTCCTGTGTGGTGTTGTTTATTGCGCCCTGCGCTTGAGTGTTGAGTTGCTTGTTGGCCGCTCTATTGGTCTGCCGATCTAGGTGTTCCCGCACTCCTTTATATACTCCAGAGGGTGGGGTTCCTAGTCGGTTACAAGGTAGGAGTCCTAGTAGGATTACAAAGTATGAGTCCCAGTAGGATTACAGAGGAATCCAAGTAGAAGTCCGACTTCTTCCTTTCTTGCGGGTACCTGGGGATCTATCCCTGACAGGCAGTCATGCTATATATATGGTTGGATGATTGGACCCGCCGGTTCTCGGAGTTCCAATTAATGTTAGCGATGGGGTCACATGTCTCTTTGTCTCCAAGGAGTCACTCCAAGGAGTCAATTGGAGAAATTTTTGTGGCCGCGATGCTCCGGCTCCAGCCCAGCCCCCGCTGCCCACAAAATAATCCAAGTATCATAAAGCAAAATTCTTACTTCTTCTTAAGCTTGTTTAGCATAGCTTCAGCTTTATCTAAAATTACTTCTGAAGCTGCCAACGAAGCAGCTTCTCTTGTGAAGCTGAAGCAACTGAAGTCACAGTTTTATAGCTTCTCCCCATAGTGCATTTTCCTGGAAGCTTCACAGGTTGCTTCAAGGGAGAAACTACTGCAAATTTATCCCCTTAGATGTATACGTACTGTCGAACAGTTTTTCGCTTTTGCATGCATGTCCTTGTGAGCTATAGATCGAGCTGCTGGTGTTTTAGAGTGACCACATCAGGAGAGCAGGACAATTTCGTGGTGGCATGGGATCGGATGCAACTAAGAAAGATCTACTCCCTCTGTCCTAAATTATTAGTCGTTTTAGTTTTTGCAAAAAACTATGAATCTAGAAAAACCAAAACAACTAATAATTTAGGACGGAGGGAGTACAATTAGTGATAGTCTGGAAGCAATGCTAGCGATGGTCCGATACTTTCAGAAACACAATAAAGGTAAAAAGGGAGAAAAAAAGATGGCAGTGGCTCAGTTCCTGTGCAGTAACTGCAACTGCAACAATTGGAACACAGGCGAGGCACTGCGCCCTTTCTAATGCTTTTGCGGGAATTGTAATGTTTTAGTTGTAAGTTAATCAAGTTCCTTCTTCTTCTATCTGATTGAATATATATGTAGAACTTCAGCCAGTTTTGCCAAAAAATCCACTATTTTCCTTTTTGGTAAAAAAAATGACAGTCTCACCAAGTTTGACGTAGCTAATTCATTAATTGGTTATGGAATACATTGGTTGCCGTCAGGGCGACGCCACGCTCGTCTTCCCTGGTGCACGTGCACCAGGGAAAAAACTGAAATCTCAAGCTATTTAGTAGAATATTACTGGATAATTATAAGATTGCTATAAACATGAAGAAGAGGTACACCAGGGTACTTTTGATCTAGCTTAGCCTCTGGTTGCCGATATTGAACCACACTCAGGATGATTTGGATAACTTGCAAAAAAATCCACGCTAGTATGAGAGGAATTCTACTTAAATATCAATAAGGGAAGGGAGTCTGGCCATAAATAGCAAAACTGGTCGGAAACAATATTTAGTGCAAACCACGTCTTGACGGAAACATGAAAACTCATCTAAATAGCATGCTTAGAGGTTTAAAAAAATGATATACGTCTGTAGTGCATCCATATGTAAACTTTGTAGAAAAAGTTGAGATGCAAACTCAAAACATAAACATTCATACAAAATGACAAATTTCAAATTGAATTATTGGGAATTTGTCTTCTAGTACACATGCACATGATTTTTTTTCATTTTGTATGAATTTACAAAACAAGTTTGTATGCCAACTTTTGCAACAAATGTATCTATGTATGCACTATAGATGTGCACTCTTTCAAAAAAAAATTAAAACTTTTAAGTATGCCTTCTAGAGCGGGGTTTTATGTTTCCATCGAAGAGTAAAAAAAATAATAAAACATTTGCTACAAGTCTACAACTCTCAGGTACTAGAAAAATATTTTGAGGAGGGCGTGGCGCGGGAATTGGGGGGGTATTTCTTCATTTGAAGAGCGGGGGGGGGGGGGGGGGGGGGGGGGGGGGTAGTAGTTTTGCTGCCCTCTAAGTTTAGGAGTCACATTGCGAGTTAAGAAGTTGTATAAAAAACTACGCTCAGCCTGTTTGTTTATATTGCCCTGAAACATGTGATGATTACAAAATGGGTTACATAGGTAGGCAAAATCATAGGATACGTTTGGGTATGCCACATGGCCTGTCCTAGCAACCACGTAGATCCTAACCTTTGGGTCCGTTCCCAGTCCCTAGAGGCTAGAGCTAACTTCAGTTAGCATGGCAAATTTACTCCAACGTATTCAGCTCACGTGGGACTCACCAACCAAAAAGTAAAGTCAAAGCATTTTTTTTTCCTCACGGCACCCACCCAATGGGTGATTCGAAAATTTTACCAAAAAAATTGTATATTACGCATTCCTAAAATTCATGGCAAAATGCACGCGCGTAGTAGATCATGGATAATTATATCAACACATGAAATTTCCTATAAAAACCTTGACCTTATGCCTTGAGCTGCTGAACTGAAACCCCAATTTCAGCCGGAACCGCGGCCTATCCGTCTGATTTGTGTAAACACAGACGCCCGTTCTCCGCAATACACCACTGACACGCGGGGCCCTGTTTTCTTGGACCCATGCGTCAGTAGCACGAAGTCGAGGTGTGGGTGTCAGTACTCGTGCTAAACTCGAGCACACCGAGCCTAACTTGTTTAAAGTGCCGCCACCCCGAGCCCGAAGGGAGTGGACACACACTGGCCTCGGTGCGGAGCAGAGCACGCGCGATTTCAAAACTCGAAGCGCGAGCGAGCGAGCAGGAGAGGGATGGAGAGGGCGGTGCCGGTGCGGAAGACGCACGCCTCGACGGCAGGCCTGCTCGCCTGGTCGGAGGAGGGCTCCGCGGCCGCGGCCGCCACCCCGCCTCCCGCCTCGCGCCCCGGCCCCAAGGTGATCTCGCCACCCACCCACCCTCGCTCTTAGGAGGAACCCATCGGAGTCCTCGTTTTCTCACCGCGCGATGCGGCGGCTGGCCTGAGCTGAGCTCCATTCCCTTCCCGCCGGCAGCTTTTGGCCCCCCTGACCGTCGTTGCTTCCCTGTCTCCCGCAGCCGGCCGGTGGGATCACGCCCGCGATGTTCGGCGCGCCGGTCACCGAGCACGAGGCCGAGGATCTGAGCAAGAGGTGAGCGATTCGTGCCCTGATCCGATCGATCTGCGCCGGTACCGTGTCGCGTGCTTTTGCTTGGGTCCCGTGTGTCTTGCCCTGCTGGAGTCTTCATCTATTATAGTACTAGAACACTTGTGCATTTGTGCTGGCGTGGACAAACATGACTTGTTGCTCGGGTCCAAATGTGCAGTGCTGCTGCTGCTGTATATATGGCACAGACAGTGGAGGTCAGCTGAGAAAGTGCCGCGTGATTTGTACTTGCGAGAAGCCATGATTAAGCTGTTTATGGTGGGGCATCCGGTGGTGAATGCCTTGTAGGCTGTAGCCTGTAGCATGGCACATTGGCACTACCGTGCAGATTTGCAGTTCTGCTGCGCTAATAGAAAATTACATTTTTTTTCTGCTGTGCTGTTAATTTGAAATTTACTAGGGATTTGTTTTTTGGCTGCTGATATGTGAGGAAAGTGATTTCTGTATGTTAAGATAATAAGATATGTGCCAAATTGCCAAGCATGGCAGGCTGTTAAACTCTAATTTGTGCCACACGTAGAGTAAGAAAAGCCAGGTTGCTGGATGTTGGTTATCAGATGTTCCATATTTCTGTGGTTACATAAAGAAAAATGTTATGTGTTCTAATCTAGAGTTCCATATTTAGCCACGATAAATGCATAGTTGAAAACCACAAACTACACACTTGAGATTTTAGGCAAGATGAATGTATGGTTAAAAACATGGGATTCCCCAACTAGGAAAATGCTAAATTAAATAGCAGCGTTTGCATTCTCTGAATGTTGTAGGTTTCTGACTTAGATTGACATGAAGAATGTAGTTGTGTAAAGAAAAAATATACCCAGTTGGCCCATGGTTCCAGATAGACAATTCCTTTTCCTCCAGCATATATGCAGGAGACAATTACATTGTATTTTAAGAACATTTCACGTATCATAGGTTCTAACTTTCTCAGTCACCTCTGCATAACTTGCACCATTGGATAGGAAAATGTGCTCTGGCTCAAAGATGAAAGAGATGACCGGGAGTGGAATATTTGCTGCGTCTGGTGGAACTGATAATTCTGAGACTGGTTCCAGTGCAGCAAATCCTCCTAACAAAACTACTTTGAGGATGTATCAGGTATGTCAGTACCTTGCTTGGTGCAAATAGTAGCGAGTTGCTATTTCAACTAGTTAGGAGTGCCTTTTATCATCATTGTGGTAAACGAATATTTCCAATGCTCTGAGAACATTCAAATGTTTATATCAGATTACTTGAAATACTTGTCCAGTCACAACCACCAACTATGCCACATTGAACTGGACGTGTCTGGCTGTCTGCCTATGTGTCCCCAATACTTATTCTGATAGAAATATTTTTCAGTTCTTCTTTGGATATCTATCGGAGAATGCCTAGTGTTTTGCTGTGACTATTTTTGGACAGGATGTTTTAAATGTCTCAGGTTGAATTCTATCTAAATTACTTCTTCCTTTTTCATAACAGAAAACTGTCACTGGCATGAGTCAGATAACATTTAGTGCAGAGGGAAGTGTGTCCCCCAAGAAGCCATCCTCATTGCCTGAGGTGGCCAAGCAACGAGAGCTTAGTGGCACCCTGGAGAGTGAAGCTGCTTCAAAAACGGCAAAGCAGAGCTCAGAATCGAAGAGCAAGGAGCTGAGTGGGAGTGATATCTTTGGACCTCCCCCTGAGGTTCCTGCTAGGCCCTTGGCTGCTCGCAATCTGGAGCTGCGAGGAAACTTGGATTTTGCACTTCCACAGCCAAGAAGCATTCACACGTCAGTGAAAGTGTCCAATGTAAGAGGCTCCTTCCATCTTAACAATTTTTTCCTTGCGGGGATACTGTAAATATTCACTTTCCCTCGTGCATCTCTTATTAGTCACCAAAGTTCAAGCTCAAATTTCCTCTTGAAATGGTATAGCACTTCATGTCAGTCGAAGCATATGAGTATATATTTAGAGACTTGAATTTTTCTTGTACCATAAAGTAATGATTTTATTGACAAGATGAGGTTGTGTCTAATTCTAAAAAAAACATAATTTGTTAGGTACTATGGAACCTTAAGTGGGCCACTGTCTACACTATAGCAATTTGTGCATATCTTTTCAAGTACTTAACTTCCTTGCAGCCTAAATAGACTGAACTTGCTTTGATGATTGGTGCATATGCAGCCTGCTGGAGGTCGGAGCAACATCGTTTTCGGTGAGGAACCGGTGGTCAAGACAGCAAAAAAGATTCACGATCAGAAATTCCACGAGCTGACTGGAAACAATATCTTCAAAGAAGATGCTCCCCCCGGCTCCGGTGAGAAGGCCCTGAGCACGGCGAAATTGAGGGAGATGAGTGGCAGCAACATCTTCGCCGACGGAAAGGTGGCTTCCCGGGACTACTTTGGCGGCGTCCGGAAGCCTCCTGGTGGTGGGAGCAGCATTGCGTTGGTCTAGGATCTCATCTCATCAGTCTGTAGCGGCCAGTGTGGCAACCGGACAATGCTACTGTTTTAGTAGCATTGCATCACTCTTGGCTTCATTCTAGATGAAGCATAATTTTATTCTGTAGGCGTGTTTGCATCTTTAACTTCTAAATTGGTTGTGTTTAATTAGCGGACACGTTTCTTTTAAGCTACAATCGTGTATGCCGTGTGCATTTTGAATAGGGTAGGCCTAAATGCCGCTTCACTCGTCTAGTCGTCTTTCATCTTTCTGTGCAAGGTTGTTCGTTCAAAGAAAAAAAAAGTATATGGAGTTATAATAAATGGAAAAGCCTAGCAAGTCATAATGCTACATCGTTGCAACACAAGTTGCATATTTTTAGATAAAAAATGTATTTATACTAGGACAGCGAGTGACAATGTCTGTTCTTGCAAGGCTTAACAGTAAAATTTTGTAGTTATATAGTACTTACATAGTGTATATATTGATTCAACGTTTTCCCCCAATTTGGGAAAGCTATACATAAACCTCATTACCATTCTGGGTCTGTTCTCAAATTTAGTGAAAATTCTGTTCCTCTTCCTGGCAGTTCATTGAGCTTTGGTTCCTCGACCAGAGATGATGGACATCATTCATCTATAGAAGACATTCATTGTTCTTTGCGTCATTCTTGCTCTGTTCAAATTTAAACTCAAATTCAAATTCCTATAAAATACGTGTCTAACAGTTTACAGTTCTTTTTTTTTTGCGAATAACAGTTTACAGTTCCTAACCTCTTTTTTGTACACGCTGTTTGGCCCATGGTTACACGTAGGATGTGTTTGGTTGCAATGCCTGGCTTCTTTTAGCCCAAGTCAAGTTTGTTTTGGTTCCCTTCATTAGATCTTGCATTGCATCGCGCTGGCCGATAGAACGTGTTTTGTTTGCTGAACTGGGCGGATGTGGTCACCGGTGTTTGTGGTCCTTCTTGTTCACAATGCAATAATAATCTTGTGAATTGTGATCCATGAGCTGTAATGCTTGTCATGGTCAGCAACATCTCTCAAGAAAAGATTGGCCGCAAAAGGCGGTACGTGTTTTGAGGTGCAATTCAGGATACCGCTGAACTTAAACTGTGAAAAATCATCTGAATTCTGACTTGTCATCCAACAGAAATATCACAAACTGAAGTCTCAGCATCTATTCCGGCGGCACGAACGGCGTTCCCTCTTGCGGAGGAAGAAGCCATGTCGCCGGCTGGGCAGCAGATCTTGGCCGTCTCGCAACATCACGGGCACAAGCCTGTAGGTGCGGCGGAATCTCATGAGTTGTAGTCGTAGGCGCTCAGCGAGTACTCCCGATTCTCTTGGTCGACGATGTCGTCTTCCAGGAAGTAGATGAATCCCCCCCACTGCCTCCGGCGCTCCTCCGGCACGCGGACGGCGGCGGAGCACCACCGCCCGACGAGCAACGCCATGCCGTCGCCGAGGGCGCGCAGCTCCTCCCACCGCGCCGCCCCGAAGTTCGCCTCGAACACGGTGAACCTCTCCTCGATCCCCCGCCCCTGCTCCGGCCTCCCCCGGCACACCTCCCTGCGCACCATCAGCAACGCGGCGCCCGCGTCCACGAGGTAGTGCAGCGTGAGGCGGCGGCGGCCGGAGAAACTCGGCGGAGCGCCGGTGACGACGCGGGTGATCCCGGACACGGCCGGCCCGCCGTCGCCGTCCTCGCCGCCGACGACGGACACGGCGAGGAGGTCCTCGTTGTGGTCGAGCGCGTAGAGCGTGCCCCGGTGGGCGGCCATGTCCTTGATCCGCCGCCACTGGTCGTGGACGCTCACCGACCACGCCGGCGCCCCCGGCTGGCACACCGCGAGCTTCCCTAGCCGCCCATATTCTTCGCCGCCGATGACCGACGCGACGACGCTGGCCGGGCACACCAGCAGCTTGCGTACGGACAGCGCCCGCGGCTCCGGCTCGTCGGCGCATAGCCCGATTTGGTCGTACTCTGGGATGGCGCGCTCGGGCACGGCTTGGAAGACGGGCTCCTGGCGGGCGCGGACGCAGGACGGGCTCGGGAGCGGCGGCGCCACGGCGCCGGCGGCCTTGGAGAACGGGTTCGCCAGCGAGTACCCGCCGCCGCCGGCGGAGCCGTGCTTGAAGACGAGCCACTCGCCGCAGGAGCCGAGGAAGCCGGCGGCAGCGGGGAGGCGGAAGGGGCGGTCGCCCTCCGGGAAGCCGCGGAAGGTGCCGTCGCCGAAGACGAGGCACGGGAGGCGAGGGGGCGAGCGGTGCCGCGCCGCGGAGGCGCGCCAGGAGCGGCACGCGGCGGAGAAGCAGATGCGGTCGGCGTACGACGGGAGGCGGAGGAGGACCTGGCCGGCGATGTCCGGCGGGAGGGACGGCCAGGGTGAGGACGAGCTCGCCGACTTCTTGCGCCGCCTTGGCGCCATTGTCGTGTCCTCGCGCGTGTAGGGATTATCGATTGATCTGCACACTGCCAAAAGCCGTGTCTGTATATCTATTACCAGAATTAATTTTTGAAAACGCTTCTCATCTTGATTGGGTACACCGTATCCCTCATTTTGGATCCATCTGTCGTAGCCGGAGTTGGGAGGAGGGATACACGCATAGAAATCGCCAAGGGAATGTCAGGTTGTTTTTTCACCGAATCCTACACCCGCCCGAAATCTCCGCTCGCGCGAGACTTCTCTGTTCTGCGCAGCCGCGCCGCGGCGTCTGACGACGAAAGCCCACGCGTCGCCGAGACCCCGAGCCGCGTCTCACAGTCCGCGATGGAGCGCCCCCACGCCGGGAAGTCGTTGCCGTCGGGGACCGGCGGCGCCGCCTCGCCCATGGTCGTGCCCTCCTCCTTCTTCTTCAGCGGGGCGCGATCTCCCCTCCACCGCCCGCGGAACCGGTACGTGTGACTTGGAGAGGCCCGGGACGTCGAGCAGGAAGGCGTACTCGTCGGGGGTCTTCACGATGTCCACCGACGCGCCGCCGCTGCCGCCAAAGCCGTGGACGCGCGCATGCCCGTGATGGTGCCCGCCGTGGTGGCCGCCTGAGCGACGGCCGCGGCGACGAGGCGGTCGAGCACCTTCGGCAGGTGGAGGAGGCTGGTCACGGCCGTGTCGAACAGCTCCGTCGTGGCTTCCTCCCTCCCTCGCTCGACGTTGCTACAAATTGATGGAGGAATGTGAATGGCGAGAGATCTGCTGGTTCTCCCTAGCGCGCTGCTGCTGTGCGTTCTGTGATGTGGCGGAGCGGAGGGTGAAAGTTCGAGATGCTTGAGAGAGGTGGTGTGCTGTCACGTCTAGAAGCACGGGAGACGACACTTGGATGCAGAGACTCGGAAGACAGCAGTGAAGCAGAGCAGGAAGCCATGGTAGCTTCAAGCTCTTGGGCTGCAGTTGGGGCGATTTCTGTTGGGCTGGTTGGCCTCTTGCCACAAGATTCATATACTTTACTAGCAAAACATTTGCTTTTTTAATGGATCAGGACCGGATATGGATCTTGTTTTCACTTTTATCATCCTAGCCATGATGAGATTGCTTGATTTGCTTGCTTCATAAATTTTGATTTAGCTCCACAAAAAGAGAGGGTCTGATTGGGTTCTTGGGTGTAGAGTGGATGGAGATTTAGCATCACAATTCACACCCATCTAGCACTGACTTTCAGTTGCTTCGATTTGCTTACATCTGCAACAAGATACTGCTTGTCAATCATTTGCATTTATACTAAAAAAGTTGTGCTGAATTTGTAACTGTTCATGCGTGTTGGCAGATATTTTTGCTCATGCCTAATTTTATTCTTAGCTACTAATTCTGTGAGATAGGTACTATCAGTTATAGGAAGATACGATTTTTAGGCATGTTTGTTTTCCATATACAAGATATGAGATATTTTTGGTATGCTTTTTAATCCAAGTGATATTAATCAGGTGATATTTTTGGCCGAGACAATCTATTCTGGCTTATTCTTTTACTTTGTATATGCCTAGAAATGCTATAAGCAACGAGATGTTGAAATCTCAATCTATGTGAGAAAGATGTTTTTTTGTCCAATCAGGATGTGACACATCACAATTAATCTTCTAAAAGTCATGCCGAGAAGAGAAAAATTGACAAAAAAAGGCAAATATCAGTAAAAAAATCAACAAGCCAAAGGAAACAAGAAAACTGATTGAAAACACCGACATGGGTTCCAAGCATCCGTCTTGCTCTTTTTTAATAAAATATTTCCAAGTTCTTTAGAAAGAAATTTTTTATGCACTCTTCTTTGGTACCATAGGTCAGCCCAAACGATTTATATATTAGACAGTACTAGCAATTATGCCCGTGCGATACAATGGAAGGAAAAATTATCACATGATCTAAGCTCAATAAACATGGCACAAACTCACTTGATATCTTAATTTATGATCACATTAATTATTTTTAAAATAAATTTCAAATTTGTGCGCTAACCATGCTCATTAACGTGACGGCAGCACGCTGGGTGGGATGAGGACTCTCGGCCGCCGCAGCAATGGTCACAAAGACGACGTGCATGGCAAAGCCAAAGATCCACACACGGCCGAATGGTGATATTCAAAAAAGCAATATGGAAGTGCCACCGCCTACTCTAGAAGTTTACCCTTCTACTGCTACGTGCGTTCGATCCTCTACCGCGCGCCGGGAGGAGCGACTGCGCCTCCTATGCGAGCCACGCGCCGGGAGGCTGGTTCCGCCGCGGCCTCGCGCTCCTAGCCGGCCACGGCGGGGAGCGGCGGTGTCGGGCCGGCTGCGCACGCGCCTCGGGGCCGGACGCGGCGAGGAGCGGCGGGGAGCAGCGGCGCCGGGTCGTGCCTCGGGGTCGGGCTGCGGCGTGGATAGTGCTGCTGCTTGGATCTTTTATCTTTTGTAATCGGCGGCTTGTTGGTTTCGAGTTGAATTATTTTATTTTGTAATCCTGCTGGCCTTGGAACTTTGAGCAAGATGAAGACGCACAAGTCAGAGGCAGACGCAGTCGGGCGTGCCATTGCGTGAGATGGATGCGGATTAATCGACTGCGTGTTAGCACGGATTGAGTGAGCCATACCTAGAGCAGAGGATCCACTTGTCCTTATCCTTGAATCATAACGTACCAAAAATGAATGTAGTCTTCTCTTTAGAAATAGGTATAAAAATATCCAGATAACTATTTTTAAGAAAACGAGGGATTTTAACCCCTACTAATTATATATATATATAATAAAAGAACAAGTTTGAGGTGTACAATCGGAAAAAAGGAAAGGAAGAAAATAAGCTAAATTGTAAAATATTTTCTATCAATTGAACCATCTGAAGGAATTTATTCGCCGGGGCACGAAGAGCAGCCTAGTGGAAGATCTAGATAATTAACTCCAGTAACCAAACTTTTAATGCTTACCACCAAGATCAGAGCTAGAGTTCTAACTCAACACTAAAGTTTGCGTTTATCTAAGTTAATTTCTTGTTAATCTTAAAATTTTCCGGCTTAGTATCTCAAAGTTAATAGAGCGTGCGTCTACGTGAGTCCTTCGTTTAGCTCTGTTTTCACGAGAAAGGCGAAATATTCGGTCTCCGTCGGCGGGGCTGGCGGTCTTCCTCGCCTCCGATGGGCCATTGGGCTTCGCGGAGTGGAGACCGCTGCTCACCCACCGGTAAGTGGTGGTACTAGTAGATCTAGGGTTTGTTTCCCGGCGGCACGGTCGAGGCGGCGGCGGCAGCGACGTCATTGTGGAATAAGGTCCTCTCTGGTTCGTCCTCGCCCCCTTGGTGTTCCGCTCCGACGCTGATGGCGAGCCGGTGGAGGTGGGGTTCTGTCGGTGAACTCCGTGTACACGGTGGCTCGTCACGAGGTGAGCTCGTTTGGCTTTTGTTTCGCAGGTGGAGAGGCAGCTTCGGGTTGTGCGGAAGGTAGGGGAGTGGAGCTGCAGGCTCGGTTGTGCCACGACGGGGGGCGAGCCTGCACCCAGGGTCACCAGGGCTTGGGGCGCGTCCCCGGCCGATGGATTTTCAGCGTGTGCTCCATCTCGTCCAAGAGGGCGGGTGTCTACTGCGGCTCTTCTCAAAGCCTGCTGGCGATGGAGCTCTGGTCGACCTGCTGTGGGCAGAGATCGACGTACGGCGATGGCCAGCGGTGATGGATTCTGGAGGATTCGGCCTGCAGGGGTCCAAGGACTTGGTTGCAATTTCTTTGTTTTCTATGGGCCTTCGTGCTATTAGGTCGGGACATCTATCTTGTGTTTCCTGTGTTGACGTATCTGTATTTGTACGAGTTCATGTACGGTACCCTTAACTTGAAATATAGGTATGTCTGCTAAAAAAAAAGCAATGTTTTCACCCAAAAAAAAGAAAAACTTTTAAATATTCCAAGTCATCACCAAGGCCAATCCCATTTGGGCCTATTTCAAAATTGGTGGGTTCACAGGCCTTTTTCTCCCTCGTTTGGGCCTCAGCCTACTTTTCGCTCGCCCTCGGCCTGTTAAAGCGTTAAGTCCACTAAGGCCCAAATGGCCCGACTCAGATATAAGTCTACCAGCACCCACCTTCTCCTCCCCTCGCGAAAACCCTAGCCGCACGGTGCTTCCCTTCGCTCTCCAACCCCTCGAGGTGGCGGCGCGCTCCTGAACTTCCTCCTCTTCCCTCCCAAATCTCCCTCGCTAATTGCCACTGACGTTCATTCCGCTTGCTTGATGCCAGGTATTCCATTCGCAGTCGGCCAGGTCCTCGGAGCGCACGAGATGGCGTAAGTTCTCCCACCAAATCTTTGCTTTTTGTGCATATCTAGTTGGTGTACATGTACCGTTGCGGGATCTTTCATGTTTCCTGCTCGTTTCGAGAACTGCGGAGTCGTGGCTAGGTAGATTAGTTGTACTTTTAATAATCGTGTAATTCACGCTCGTGGTGTTGATCTGGGGGAGAAACGTTTCCGGCAGGGTGCATCCATGTTATTCTGAATAGTTCGACTGATTTGTAGTGTGAATCGACTGTTTGGTGACTGTATTAGTGATTCGCTATCGGATAATAACAACTTATCACGTTGTAGCAGAAATGGTTCTAAATTGCTTCCAGTATGCTGTTCAGACCTCAAAATCAGGTTGTTTTCTTTAGAGTTGCCTTTGTTAGTTTATAGTGTTCCGGCAGAGGGAATTAAATGTAACTTTATGATATAGTTCCTTGGCCTTGTGACCTGTTGCTAGTCGATGGGTAGTTTAACCCATCTGGAAAAAAAACTATGAATACTTTGCTGCATTGATGAAAATTTGGCATATTTTCTTTTGTCTAGAAATGCTGCTGTTTTGGTCTTTTCATGCCCTGCTCATCGATTCACCTTGATTTTGTGCTTTTGCAGGGAGGAGACCCCTGTTGCGGTTGAGGCACCTACCCCGGTTCTTGGGGAGCCAATGGACTTGATGACTGCCCTGCAGCTCGTCATGAAGAAGTCAAGTGCCCATGATGGGCTTGTGAAGGGCCTTCGTGAGGCTGCCAAAGCCATTGAGAAGCATGCTGCTCAGCTTTGCGTGCTTGCTGAGGACTGTGACCAGCCTGATTATGTCAAACTGGTGAAGGCACTGTGCTCTGAGCACAATGTTCATCTGGTTACCGTGCCTAGTGCCAAAACTCTTGGCGAGTGGGCTGGGGTGAGTTCAAAGAATGCTTCTTAAAAAACACTTATTTTACATAGTGTAATTGGTATTGTTGATCTGTAGATGTTACAAGTTTTAGCAGTATGTTGGGAGATTTGCATTCATCTACCTATTTGGCTATTTCAATAGTGGTGACTGTACTGCTCTTTTGGATCCTTATTTGCCAATACATTCAGTTATAGTTGTGTTGTTTATTAAGCTTTCATTTGCTTAGCATGATCTCCACCTTGCCTTTTGTACAGCTTGGCATTCTTAAGTTCTAACAATCTTTTTCCCTGTTATTGTCCACCCATCGCAGCTTTGCAAGATTGACTCTGAGGGCAAGGCAAGGAAGGTTGTGGGCTGCTCCTGTGTCGTTGTCAAGGTAATAGATCGATTTCCTGCTAAACTACTACAAACAACTAGCTTGGTTTATACATTCAGAGAATGCCTGTGAGTCTGTCTTGGTTTAAACCTGATGTTTGGCTTCTATGTTTCAATCACAGGACTACGGTGAAGAATCTGAGGGCCTTAACATAGTGCAGGAGTACGTCAAATCCCACTAAACATGACGTGCTTCGGCACAAGGAGCTTTATGTTCGACATTTTGGACCTGGGTTTAAAATTTGTGCTTGGTCACAGGGCTTGCTAGGATATTAGAACAATTTTCAAGTGTGAGCCAAGGAGAGATGCGAACGATTTGGATGCCTGAACTCTTGTTTTAAGAGCCGTATCGCCTGCTTTTTAATACAAATCATGAAGAGCTGGTATTATTCCTGTGTGTTCGTTTTCGGCGCCTTGTGTTTGCATTCTTGTGGGCTTCAATTGGTTGGATTTTGAACCTGATAAATGCTGAGCAAAATGCAGGATTTGCGTGGCGCTCCTGCTGTGTTGTGATTTGTGTCTGCTTTGTGTTTGATCTGACGGCCGATCTTTAGTTTCTGGCTATCGCAACTGGTTATCATAAGTTGAAAAGTATGCAATTAAGAATTAAAGGTATGCAAGTATGCGATTCTAGCTGGTCTTATTTATGCTAATTGAACGGCATACAGAAATAAGCCTGCTGGCGATGCGGTTCGAGCACATTGTTGGCGATGCTGGCTGAGTGCGCTTGGAAGCCAAACCAAAGGAGGAATCATCTTCCGTCCTCCCGGGGACTACCTGAAAGCGAGCTTTCGATGTTCAGTTCGGGTTTCACTGTGTCAGGGTGTGCAGGTCGTTGGCATTTGATATGCTTGTGAATTTTGTCCTTTCTACTTCAGTTGTCAGATTTTCAAAAAAAAAAAAGAAACAGTTGTCTTGCTCCAGCTTCCAGGAGACTGGTTTCACATTTCTTGGGGATTTGATATGCTTGTGAATTTGGACGCTTCTACTTCAGCTTTCTTGCTCCAGCCTGCAGGAGGCGTACACAGTTGGGCCAGGCAGCACGTAGAACAGACGACGCAAGCAGCCCAAACCCCCCATATAAGCCCAGCAAATCAGGCCCGTTCCTCTCCTCTTCTTCGACATCACCCACGCTCTCTGCCCCGCCGCCGCAGCGCCGCTCTCGCTCTCGTCTGTCCGCCAGCCGCCCACGAAAGTTGGTTTCTCCGACCGGTGGGGCCGCGGCGAGGATGGTCGCGCGGCGCCCGGGCACAACCGCGGAAAGCAAGAGACGCGTTCCGACTCCCGAGCATCCTCAAATCCTCAATCTGAAAGCCCACCCGCTTCCATATTTAAACCGGGGGAGAGCCCTCTATCTGAACGCAGTCCATGCACGCTACGGCGAGGCCGCCCCCATATAAATCCGCGAGGGATCTTGGATTCTTGGCCCTTCCCCCCCTCCACCCCCAACAACATGGCGGATGGGAACTGATCTGCCAAGGGCAAGGAGGTCGTCGTCGACGACGGCGAGCCTTACCCTGACAGCCCCAAGAGCGGCGGCGGCAACGAGCCGTCCCACCGCTGGCATGGCCACCCGACCAGTTAGCGCGGCGGCGGCGGCGCTGCGAGCGTGGAGCCGTTCGCCGATCATTACGACGTCTACGTGAGCTATGGCGCCGCCGCCGTCGGCAGTAGCTGGGGCGGCGGTGGCACAGCTGGCGCCGGCACTAGCGGCGGCGGTGGAAGCTACGGCGCCAGCTACGGGGCAAGCAATGGAGGCGCCAGCTACGGCGGCCCCGGCGGCAGCCACACCGTTGATAGGCGTGGCGGCGGCTATGGCATGACCTTCTCACAGGAGAACTCTGTCGGCGGCGGCGGCAGGACACACTTTCCCTCGACGCCGCACATGGACGCCAGCATGTACGCGTCCTTTCCCTCTCCTTTCACCGGCGCCGGTGCCCCCGCGCCACAGCACGCAGGTCCGGGCTACTGGTCAGCCAGCAACGCCGGTGGCAGCGCATCCTTCCCCTCCCCTTTCAACGGTGCCGGCGGTATCTCTGCGCCCCATCAGCATGTCCGCACAGGCAACTACCGGCACACCGGCGCCGGCAGCAGCGCCGGGCACGAGCTCTACCGTGGCAATGGCAATGGCGGCGGCAGCGAGGCCTTTCCCTCGCCTCGCGTGGATGACAGAATGTACATCGCGCCCAACAACTTCGGGCGCCCGCGCTCGCGCTCCCGCTCGCCGCTCCAGTGGTCCATGGAGCAACTTGATGACCTCGTGGGGAACTCGCTGAGGCCTCGTCGCGCGCGGCAGGCGCCACCTGTCCGATCCGATGACCCACGGGCGGCAAGAGCTGCCGCTCGACGCTGGCGGCCGGAACAACGCTCGCTCACCCGGGCCCGGCCGCCGTGGCCCCTCGAACGCCGACCCGTAACGCGGGGAGGAGGCTGGAGGACGTGAGGGGCACCATGAGCAGCGTCGCCAGGAATCACCCCGGGTGCCAGTTCCTGGTCCGGATGGTGGCCGGGGGCGGGGCCGCCGCGGCGCAGCAGGTGTTCGAGGAGGTCGCCGGCGACATCGCCCGGCTCATGGTCCACACCGTCGCCCACGAACTCGTGGCGAAACTGGTGGAGTACTGGACCGACGAGCATATCACGCACGTGCTCCAGATCCTTGCGGCGTCTCCCGACCAGGTCGTCGCGGTTGCCAGAAACCATGCAGGGTATGTAAGATCTCATTCTCATGCACCCACATTCATATTACTCAATTTGTTCATCATAATACATATACTGCTTAATTTGTTTCAAATTTGTTTGCATTTTATGCGTGTCTTGTTCGACCAGTTCCAAGATCCTCCAGACGCTGATAGTAGGCAGAATGGCCCGGAACCCCGGGCACGCTGAGCTCTTCACCAGCACCCTCGCCCGCGCCGGCGAGCACGGCGTGATCTCCCTCATAGAGCACGCCGACGGCAGCAGCATGGTCATGAAATGCCTCGACACGTTCTCCGCCTACCAGAACCGGGTACGACCGGCCGATAATTCCAATAATCCCGACATTGTTCTCCATCTAGCTAGCAGCAATGGCGATTAGTCGACTGATCGATCGATCTAATAACAAGTGTATGCATGTGCACGCGCAGTTCATCACCGCTGGGCCGTCGGGGAGCTGCTCGCGTGCCACCACTGGGGCTTCACCTTCCAGCAGCTCATCACCGACCCTTACGCCAACTATGTCCTCCAGTCCGCCATGAGACGCAGAGAGGTGAGCTGCTTGCTGTTTTCTCTCCATATATACTTTCTCAAGCCGTTTCAGATCAGATCGTTGAGTGAAACAAGCAGAACTGGCGAGGTTTGTGAACAATGAATTTATTTGCTTTTTGCAGATACAAATGCACAGCATGCTACTGGACGCTATCAGTGCGCACCAGAACTTACCGCGGGATGACAGGATCGCCAGGGAGGTCTTCCGGGAACTCCGAAGGTTATACCGGTGATCTATCGATCGATAACCTAGATCTATCATCGATCTATCTGTCCAGTGTTGAGAAATCGTTGAGAAACTTGCAGATACGAATGTCTTGTTGCGCAGTGTTGACAAATAGTGTTTCTTATCGGAGGATGAATTTTGCTAGCTGTTGAGTAGTCTTTATTAGCTTGTTGGCATGCGCGGGTTGTCGCGAATGCTAGTGTGGGAGTAGTTGTTTGTCAGGCCGGGTTCAGACTTTCAAAGTAAGCCGGGCCATGTGATGTGCTTCATTTGGTCGGATTCTGTCTTTGTTATAATTAAACAAATGTTTGTGGTTAATTTGCTTCTGTTGGAGTGATAATTCATTGATTGTCGATCTTGTTCTACATGAATGCATGATATTGTTGATTCACCTTTGATGCGTCTGCTACAACCTCTTTGAGCTATGTTAATTGACATGGCATATCACAATTGGTGCTACAAACAGAGGCGCTTAGCTCTTTAAACTTTTCGGAAATGGCGTGTTATTATTGGGTTTAAAACACATAGGAGATCCGACTAGGCCCACTTCGCTATCGCTTTGCCATCGAGAAGTGAAGGGGTTATCGGGTGCTGTGGTAGTAAAGCCGTTACTAGAGTCAGGTATTAGTCCCAGACTATTGAATTAGTGTCCACGATTTTAAGAGGCTGCAGCTTGGGTCTCCGTCTGTATCCCCACACACGTGGAAGCTGTTGAGAATAAACTGGTGTGATCTCATCCATCGGGTGTCTATTCACTGGTGTCCCTTCGTGGCACCCCTTCCCTATGTATATATATGTATAGACTCTTAAGATCAATAACAAGGATTTATTCCTCTCCCATTTTGTGTCTTCCATTTACATTTGAGCACTACTACTCTAAACACGTTATCAACACTTTTTCTCTAGAATTCAAGCGAGAATAAGATCATGCCAATGTTTCTTTGTTGGCAACATAAACTGACGATGGCAAGAACAGAGCAACAAGATGTGCGAGAGGCATCATCTTCGTCTTTCAATCATGAAGTGCATCGATGGAATTAACTGGAAGTCCAGAACTGGCCATGTGTTTGCATCAGTGGGAGAACAAGCAATTTTTTTGCTTTAGTAACAGAAGAACATCAAAGCTGTAAGCATTCATGATGTTCTTACCATTTTCTCGATGGGTTCTCCATCTCTCGGAGATGGAACTGTCATACATCTTTTCTTGGAACCATCCCACGCACACGCATGATGGAATCGAGGACCATTGGAGCACTTCTTCTTGCCGATTGAGAAGAATCAGTGGAGAAGAACAGGATGAACTGTTGTACATCGACGGGAAAACGACTTCCACTCCACGTGAGGTGAATGCTATGGTTCTCACAATCATTTGATGCTATTGACCTATTGTGGGCTTTGTTCTTCATCTTTCCCGGCTCCGGCGTGTTGCACTATTTTCTTCGTCGCCCTGCTTTTGTGCCCATCTTTCACCAACAGACACCGTCGCTTGGGACGGTCGAGCAGCGTCCCTAACACCTCCTGGCTTCGAGCACCGGGTGTTTTTTCGCTCGAATCCTCCGAGCCCGACCTCGCTCCTCCATTTTTCACCCCCGCGTGTCGCAAGTAGCGGCATAGTGGTTCTGGATGTGGGGGAAAGGGGGAGCGGATCTGGTTGGGGGATGGAAGGTCCGGCCGCCGGACTGTCTGATCCGGCCGTCGAGAGGACTGGTGGGGCTGCTACGGTGATGGATTTGGAGGGCGACGGCGAGCAAGCGGCTCGGGCGGCTGCGTTTTCCTGCGGTCGGCGGAGGACTAGGCGTAACCACCTAGCCGACGGTTGCCGAGCCATAGGCCACGGCCGGCTCGGCCATGGGCCATCGCAACCGCAGGCCAGTGCGGCCACAGGCTGGCATGGCGGCTGCTCTCGCGGGCCAACGCGGCCACGGGGAGGTGCGGCACAGCAGGCCGGCGCGCCTGCAGGCCTGCGGGCCGGCAGCTGACAGGCCTGGCGCACTCGCGAGCCTAGCGCGCTCGCGGGCCAGTGCTGCGCCTAAGGCCTATTGCGGCCTGGCGCTGTTGGCTCCTCCGTGGGCTGGCTGTGCGAGCGGTGGGAGGCTGGAATCGGAAAATTTCTGGTCTGCCGCCCAGTTATCTTTATATTTTTCGATTAATTTCAATTGCAGCAGTATTTTTACAATTAGCCCATGTGCTTTTGTTATTTCATACTGCTAATTCATCAGTGGGTATGAGTTCATATATTTCTATATTGTAACCCTTGATGTTATTGTTATTGTACATAGGTGTTTGTACTCAAGTTTGGTCATTGCCATGCCGTTTAAATTGTTATATTACCTTGCAAATCACTGTTTTAGCCCATAGTAAATGATTCATTCAATGTAATGCTATTCTCTTATTTGGAATAATTTGTTCCATATTCTTCGATGTTGGTCATATACGAGGAGTATTCTCATACTTCGTGGAATCTACGCTATGTTTCCACATGGTGATTATTCCTAAGTGAGATTTCAACTTAGAATTTGGACAAAGGTCTACACCATCTCTGGTGATTACCGAGAGTTCAATTTTTCAAATTGATCATACACAAAGTGATAATCGTATATCACTGTGGGATTTTATCCTCAACGTGCGTATCCAATTTGAACTTTGAATTCATTTGGGCCAAGATCATGTTAGAGATTACCTTGATTCATTTTCAAATTGGTCATACACAAGGTGGTATTTCTATACTACTGCGGGATCTACACTATATTATACATAGTGACTATCCTCAACGTGCATATCCAATCTTGAATTTTGAATTATAAGGTCTACTCTATTCTGATGGCTGCATTCATAATTATTCCAATTATGTTAAGAATTTTTTGTTGAAATTCAAGTTTATTGAATTCACATTGAGAACTATTGCTGGAATTCAAGCTTATTGAATTCGCATTGAAAATTTATTGATGGAATTCAAGTGTATTGAATTCGCATGCAAGAAGCATTGTCTATTGCCAAATTGTTCATTTTTGGCATCCTATTTTGGGTGAAATTGTCGCCAAAGAGTTCGAGGTTCTCACTCTTGATGGGCACAATTTTCTGTAAAGGGCTAGGAACATAAAAGTGAATCTATTGACCCATAGATTTTTCCAGTGTTTGGCAGCACCCGTTGCGGGAGTTCGGCCTATATCGGACACAGTCAAAGTTTGGGACCTTATACATGTTAAGGAACCATATCCACCCAGACTTCAAGTCTGAGTATATGTTGGAGGAAGATCCACAAAAGTTGTGGGATTTTCTGGGGCATTGTTATGAATAACAAAAGACAATTGTCTCTTCTGAGGATTCCTATGAGTGGAACCAGTAGCGCATCTAGGATTTCAAATCCGCTGATACGTACAATATGTTGTTCATAAAATCAGCCAGAAACTCAGGTTCTATGAGAAAGAGCCCTCTGATGCAGATAAAACTGAGAAGACATTGTTTACAATGCTTTAATCAGAGAGACTCATCACTCAACAGTACCGTGAGAAGGGTTTCACAGTCTATGATACATTAATTTGGACATTACATCTGGTAGAGATCATGAGTTTATTGTGTGGAGCTCTCAGCAACGCCTACCAGGTACTACTCCTCTGTCTGAAGTGCATGTCATAAAATAGACTGAGAGGGATGGTTCTAGCAACCACCCTAGAAACTCATCTGGTTGTAAGTGAAAGAGAAACCACAAGCCTTGGAAACACTTCAACAAGGGAAAAGACATTTCTAAGCCCAAATACGACATCCACGAAACTTGTTTCAAGTATGGATTATTGTAATCATGTGGGTAATAAATATAATATCCCTAAATATTTGGTGGAACTGAATATGATGTCTATGGGATATGGACAGAATGCTGAAGGAAAAAAGTATGGAGTATACTTCATCTCCAAAATGCATGAGGTTGGTATTTCAGACTCTGTTCTTGTTGGAGCGAGACCAAGTGACACCAAGACTCTGTAACAGGGGGAGAATCTTTCGAGCAATGACAATATGGCCATGGACTGCGAGTCCAACGGTGTATTTGGAGACCTTAACTATACTCCTTATATTGTCATTTGCAAGGATATAATATAAGACATGATGTAGTCCTTACTAAGTTTGTACTTGAACGTTATGTTTAGTATCAATGGTATGTGTTCTATGCATTTGCATGAATTTTATGTTAAATTCTGCAATATCATAGATTCATACATGATCCGATGGATGAGGAGATGTGCCTAGTGGATATTGTACTTAGGGAAATAAAATATTTCCAGGCTCTTCAATGAGAGAAGGAAGTATTTTAAAAGATCGCTGACCGCGATACTATGATAGTTGGTTTTGGATGAGCCACTATCATACTCCCTATTGGTATGCAGTAACCATCGAGGATGCATTAGTGCATACCGATGAGACTTGTACCCTCCTAAATTACAAGGATATCCGTTGAAATGGCATTCATGTCGATACACATGAGTTAAATAGGAAATAGTTTTCTATTTTAACAAAGGCAACGGATTTGGCAATGAAATACTTGAAGAGTGTTTTCTCTCCCATCTAGATTGTACTACACATATATTCAACCTATAATACATGTTGCGTACAAAATAATTCTCTCTTGATGGAATCAAGACTTGGCATGAAGGCCTGGTCATTCTACCCAGAATGACGAGAATTATTATCAATTCTGTTGGTCACAAAATAAATTTCTCAAATCTTCGGATTTGATGTGCATCATGTGCACAAGAGGGAATTAATTTAAGGGGCCTCTTACCTTAAATTTTGAGTATGAGCATACAAATTTCTTTATAACATTCAAGAATTTTTATGTTTCTCTATTCGACCGTCATGTGGATCAACTAGGTACTTGAAAGAGCATGTTAATGCATAATATAGTTTCATTCTGTATCCCTTGGAGTGATACAATTTTTGGCAAACTTGTTGCTCAAATTATTCATTTGGAGCAAATGATCCTGGACGCGGGATCACATCCATGCACATGGAATAGTTTGGCTTTCAGGGAACTATATTATTAAGTACCTTACATCCATGATGGTTTATGATAAATTAGTTGAATCTCTGGTCAAGAGAGTGCAACTATTTTATGTGATCAAGGTAGAATTGAGAATTGCCAACATTTGTTGGTGCATGTGAATGTAGATATACACACCACATTCATTTCAAATTCATTAAACTACAATCATACGGCTCCCTCCGTTTGCAGCGAGTACATGGATATTTGATGATCAAATATTTCCCATTTACAAGGTCAGATATGTCTTGCACATACTGATATCACCACCTCAGCATACACTTATGGACATGGAAATCCTGAATGTTGAAGTATCTGTCATTCGTTACATACCTCGAATTATCCAAAGGGGATTTTATTCATAGCCCATATGCTGATTATTTATGAGGAGGATTCCAGGCATTAGGGGGGATATTTATACCGCACAGAATGTCAGGAATTAGGAGTGAATGTCATATGTTGATATTCTCCCCTCATTTTATTCATGTATAAGAAGAATCTGAACTACTGGTTCGGAATCTTATATATTTGCAATATTTTGCAAATAATCTGCCAAATGCATTTACTCATGGTGCCATCTATTTATCATTGTATTGTGCCAGAAAGAGTGGAGGTATCATTTGAAAACCACTCAACTCCCAATAAGAGGGGGAGAAGTATGGTCACAAGAGAGATAACTTGTTACAAGCTTTCATGATAAATGGAGTGAATGCTAATCAATATCAAGTTGGTTGACACCTCGTGGATATTTACTATCCTAGGCCTATGGATGTGCGTCATCCTAAAGATCAGCATATGTGTGCACATATTCAGGCGTTGAGTCATTGGAACGCCGTAACTATGTCATTGTGGGAAGTGACATTAAGTTCAAGGGTTAAAATTTTCACAAGGAATATTGTTTATGTCGAACCAATTATGCAAAGTCTACAATGTCGACATTTCTCCGTCTGAGATTGCCTTACGCCTACTGGATCCAGACCAAAAGTCCTAGGCAAGAGTGTTTTTTGACACTCACTTTGGGTCAAATAAAAGGTGGCAATTGAGGAGAATCGCTCTCGCTAAATGATGATTGAGTAATATGTTACTCTTTCATAATGCTTTCTTTGGAGAAGCGTGGTGGTGAGATAGCAAGAGCTTGTAGCATATGGGTCGCAGAGAGACTTAGCTGGCATACTCTTGGTATGTGTAAAAATTATGTTCCTACATTCGATCAATGGCAGATCTTTGGAATTTGATAGATTCAGTTACACAAGTCAATGGACTTCGTGTTAGAAATCAAAATCGCAATATATATTGTGTACAACTCAAGTCAATATATGACTTGAAAACGTTAGTGTTTGTAGTACACTGATTGGGTGATTTCTTTTCTTGGAAAGTTTACTCCCAGCAACGATGGTTGCATATGTGTGTTCGTATTGAAATCCTAAATAGATTTTGGATTTTGTATCATTCCCGACCATACAGTTGATCATGCAATCATCTTATGATGGATTATGAGATGAAGATTTGGGTAAAAACAAATCGCGGTTCACTTTATAACTTAAGCATGCACATAAGTCTACCAATATATGATGATATTGGAAGATCATATCCATCAGCTCTTATGGTCGTTTAATCCATAAACATGGATTATTATCATTGACCCTGGGATTGGACCTAGTACCAACAAAGTGCTAATGTCTCATGCAAGTTGCATCAGGCTTGATATTGCATTTGCTGATACTTGCTCGCTCAAATAGCGTTACTCCAGCAAGGCCATTTTGGCGGGAGTTAGAAGATATCAATGGATATCTATATGGTAAGACTCTCAACTTATCATCGGATGAGTTGAACAGGACCATAGAGGGATACGAAGATACTGCTCAACTAATCTCTGTTAATGAGTATCAGAGACTGATATCTTTGTGGTAGAATTCTCATAGAGAGTTGCATACACTCTAATGATTATTCTCGCACGCCGGAATTAACATGTGTATGTAAGATTTCATTAAGTGATCATTGTAATTTGATCACATCACCGACCTTATCTATGGAAATAAGGTTACTTGTATTGCTTGGAAGCAAACAAGTTATGTGAAAGCAATATTGTACTATTGCTCATAAAATGATTTTTTCTCATGTATTACAATAGATTTGAGGAACAAACATCTTGCAAATTGAATATGCGATTACTTCGCTAATTTATTCACAAAGTGTCTACCATATTTAACACTTGCAAAGTGTTTATAGAATTGGTACATGATGACTTTGAGGTTTGCAAAGTTCAGAGGGAGTCTCTGCGTGATTATAACCTGTTTAGCATCATATTGCACTCTTTTCTTTTTATGAGTTTTTTCTTTGGGGTTTCTCGTATAAAAGTTTTTAATGAGGCAATATCAATACAAAAATATATGTTATATCTTCTATTTTTCCCCACGGGGTTTTTTATAGGAAGATATCCAGGACATAACAAAGAGGTGCATTGCTCTTAAAATTCTGAAGGAATTTTGTTTGAGTGATGGTCGTATATGCCATATCATTTTCTTCTATTTTTTCCACTGGGTTTTGAAGGAGTATTTTGTTTGAGTGATGATCGTATATCCATACATGTTCCTCATATTTTTTTCACGGAATTTTTGAAGAAATATATGAAATATTTTTTAGCTTAAGGAAGGATTCGATCAAGGGAGAGTGTTGAGAATAAACTGGTGTAATCTCATCTATCGGGTGTCTATTCACTGGTGTCCCTTCGTGGCACCACTTCCCCATATGTATATATATATATATACATATATACAGACTCTTGAGATCAATAACAAGAATTCATTACTCTCCCATTTTATATCTTTCATTTACATTTGAGCACTACTACTCTGAAATAATCAATTGCTTCCCGCTATAGGCTGGGCCCTCCGATATTTTTTCCGTCACCAGCCCAACACCGAGAAAACAGAGACGTCATGCGGCGCCCTTTTCCCTTTTTAGCACCCCGCAACGGTTAACGGAAATTAATGGAGGGAAAAAAAGCTGCGTATCTTGAAAAGTGGCGCCAATTACAACAGATATAGATCATCAATTTAGCATCTTCCTCAACGACGCAACAACAATGGCTTCTCAACCAAATCCCCCTACGCCTCACCAGACCAACTACATGGGTGTGCCCGTGCCATTACTTCCACAAGTACAAAGCATCATCACGCCATCTGCTACTGACGCCGCCACACCCTCGTCAGATTTCTTCAGCATCAACACTCAGTCTGGTGACAAAGAAAGGATAGAGTTAGACAGTGTAAGTCGTACCCTAATATCATTCATAGTGTGAATTTTTTTTGTCTATACTCTATGTCTAACTTATTGCATGGCACCCTCTACAAATCCAACCAGAATTCTAGAAAAAATGATTCTGTCCAAGTAGAAAATTCTCTGGAAGACCACATACCAAAGGTTGGTATGAAATTCTGTGCTGAGCAAGAGGCATATGACTTCTACAATTCCTATGCTCGAGTCAAGGGATTTAGCGTTCGAAGGAGTAGTTCACATAATGTCAAAAATACTACCACAATAAAGAATAGAACTTTTTGCTGTTCTCGCGCAGGTACGAAAGTAATTATCTAATATTACTTTTACTCATGGAGTAATTATCTAATATTACTTTCATTCATGGCTAGGGATAGAACATCATTTTGATCAAGCTATTTATTTGTCAATAGGTATTCGAGGTCCTGATAAGAGAGAGGAGTCTTCCAAGTATAGTGGACCAGAGACCCGATGTATGTGCCGAGCTTGCATGAAGATCAGTCTCAAAGATGGGTTATACTACATCTATGAATTTGAGCCTGAGCACAACCATATTCTTGCTACTGCTAGCCAAGCCCATCATTTCAGATCTCAAAGGACAACAACAGAAGCACAGCTTGCAAGTGTTGAAGCTGCTAAAGCTGTCGGCATTTCAAATAAAGCTACATTCAATCTCATGGCAAAAGAAGCAGGTGGAATTGAGAATCTTGGATTTACACGTGAAGATATGAAAAATAAATGTATTTAGAGAGGACATTGAAGATAAATCAAGGAGATACTGGAGGAGTGTTGGAATATCTAGAGAAGAAAACCTCGGAAGAAGAGAAGTTCTTCTATTCCATTCAGGTTGACGAGGATGACTTGATAACAAATATATTCTGGACCGATTCAAAAATGGTTGCAGATTATGAAGTTTATGGTGATGTTGTCTGCTTTGACAAAGCATACATAAAACTTAATGATGGGCGTCCATTTGGTTTGCTAGTTGGAGTGAACAACCACAAGAAAACTATCATCTTTGGTGCTGCACTTTTGTATGATGAAACTGCTGAAAGTTTTGTTTGGCTTTTCAACACCTTTTTAGCTGCTACGTCAGGCAAGAAGCCACAGACCATTTTGACTGACGAAGATGCAGCAATGGCAAAAGCAATCAAGATTGTACTACCAGAGACTCATCACAGGATTTGTGTTTGGCATATGAACCAGAATGCATGCAAGCACCTCTTTGGAGTTGTGGAGGAATATAAGAAGTTTAATACAGATTTTCAGAGATGTATTTATGATCAGGAGGAGGAGGAGGATTTTATAAATGCATGGAACAATTTGCTAGAGAAATATAACCTGCGAGAAAATGAGTGGCTCCAAAGATTATTTCATTAAAAGGAGAAATGGGCCTTAGTATTTGGACGGAATACATTTTCTGCTGTATGGTTAGCACTCAAAGAAGTGAAAGCATGAATAATGAGTTGAAGGGATATATTAGTGTAAAATATGACATACTTACCTTTTTTGAGCACTTTGACCGGTTGGTGGCAGATAAACGATATGAGGAGGTGAGATGTGATTTCAAGTCAACACAAAGTACCCCATCTTTGAAATCGGACCTGAGAATATTAAGGCATGCAGCAAAAGTTTACACTCCAGCAGTGTTTAAGGTATTTTGATGCAAACACTGAACTGTGATCTATTCTATTGTGGTGATATTGATGCTGAAAAGGTGTACAAAATAAAGGTTTGTGGTAAGAAAAATGAACACGTCATAAAGTTTTCTACATTGGGAGGTCAAGTGAAGTGTAGCTGCAAAAAGTTCGAATTTGTTGGAATTATATGCTGCCATGCGTTGAAGATACTTGATATTAACAATATTAAAAAAATTTCTGAGCAATATATACTAAAAAGATGGACGATTGATGCGAAAGTACTTCATATCAAGAGTAATTCTGAGACACACGAAGATCCCAAAACAAAGCTATCACAACGCAGAAAAGAGTTATCTAGAATGTTTCTTAAATTAGCTGCCCGAGCTGCAGAATCTGATGAAACATACTTTATGGCTGTAAGCAATGCAGAGAAATTAGCAGAAGATGTGGAGAAAAGCCTGGAAAAAAGATTTGATCCAGATTTGGGTAGTTTAATTCATACACAAGGTTTGCACTGTGCTATAACATGAACCTGATTAATACTTGTGTTAAAACCACATAGCTGCATGATCAAATTGTTATGTATTTTTTTTTCAAACAATCAACTTTTTGTAGGAACACAACAGCAAGATGAGGCTATAAAACCAAGAGACATCAAGGTTAAAGATAAGGAAGTTCGTGGATCTGAGAGACCAATTGGTGGTTTTGAGGAGGCAACACGACAGAAGAAAAAGACCAGGAATGACCCAAAGACATCTGATTCTGCAATGAAAGCAAATACTAGTTCAGCATCTGGTTTCGAGAAACCAACACGAAAGAGGAAAAAAACCATGAATGACCCAAAGACATCCAATTTTCCAATGGAAGCAGTAACACAAGTCACATCCATATAACACTGTCTTGGTATAAGATTTTTACATTATTTACCATTGCAAAGACTTATATGCAGTGCTGATATTAGTATTCCTCTTTTGTTGGTATGCAGGGTCATTTAGAGACTAGTACACACCAACATCACATACAAATACCAGGATACTATCCAGTTGGAAATGCTTTCATACCTCCATCGTTTGGTCGTTTCTTTGGGACTCCTGACCATGGTCAAGGCACACAACCAGGAAATGCTACTCAATCATTTGATGCAAATCCCAACAATATGTTCTTTGGGACTCATGATCATTGAATCCTGTGCATGCAATAATTTATTTTACAAAGGAACTAGACTATCTGTGTTTCATTTTATTTATTCAGTAAGCTAGATTTCAATCATAGGAAACAAAGGGACTATCTTTGGGACTCATGATCATTCAATCATTTTATTTATTTTATTTATTCCTAAACAATGGGACAAGCATAGGAAAAGTGCATACCTTGCTGCCACACACGCTGCTGTGAGAAGAGGTCGTAGAAGTCTCCTAGCCGCGGTGACCTCGACTCAACGCAACCAAAGAGGAAACAGCAAAATCGAACTCCCCCTCGCCCAGATCGAGATCCCCCAGCAAGAATCGAGTTTCTGGTCACCCAAATTGAAATTAGAAAGCAAGAATAAAGGTCCTGACCACCCAAAATCGAGATCAAGCAGCTAGAAACAAGGATCCCCCTATCATAGTCAGCTCGCCGCCACCGAGCTCGAGCTTGCTGCTGCCGCTTCTTGTCAGAATATGAAGTTTCTCTCCTCCCAAATCGATTGCCTCAACCTAAATCGATCTTCTTGCCGCACAGATTAAGCTTCCCCCTGCTGTATCGGGCTCCTCAGGTTCCTTATCGTTGTACGTCAGATGAGAAGGTTGGAGCAGAGAAGGGAAAGAACAGAACGGGACAGTAACGGGGAACAAGATGGCTCCGTTTTCTCGGTGCGGGACTCTTAACGGGAGGAAAACAGGAGGCCCAGCCCCTGGTAGGAGCCAATAGATGGCTTCCACGTGTTGGGAGATACGGATGGGGATAGGAAAAGGGAACAGGCAAGCTGCAGCCATTTTAAGAGTGCACACGCGCACACACGTGTGTGACTGGAATGTATGGTTACTTGCTGGCGCTCGAGCGATTGTGTATTGTTTTTCCTTCGATGAAAACGCACACTAGAATTGTGTAGTTCGTACTCCGTACTGGGCTGCTTCGTTTGTCGGGCCTCCAAAACCGGACTGCCTGATTCCGGCCCATGGCCTATCCGACCTCCGGCGGCCCGACAGCGGTAATCGGGATCTGGGAACGGCCCGGACGGGGGCGCCATCCCCGTCCGGTGCACCAGCAAGCAGCAACCCCCCAGATCCCGCCACGCGACGCGAGTCCCGGAGCGTGGGATGGGCGGGGACCGGCAGCTCGCGGCCGGGGCACTGACGAGGAAAAGGCCCTGCGCCTGGGCTCTCGCGCACGCTGCCACACATGCAAGCCCACACGTAGGCGCCACACCGGCAGGCAGCAGGCTGCGGCCAGCCACCGCCACCGGCGCCTCTCGCTCCCCCCGCGGCCGGCCACGCACGCACGCCAGCGCTTGTTCCACTGCCCGCGGCGCGCCCATCGAAACCGCCCCTCCCGGCCTTTCCACCCACGTCGCCACTCCGCTCACACCAGAGCACCCGAGGATTCCCCCCTTCCCTCCGCCACTAGAAGAAAGAAAGAATACCGGGCGGGCCATCTGGCGTGAGAAAACTAACGCGCACAGGTTCGCGGTCTGTCTCGGCTGCTCCCTCGCTTTCTCCTCCTCCTCCTTCCTCTCTGTCCTCGTGATCGTCCCCCCATTCTCTCCACCTCCGGATAAGCGCCGGCGGGTCGAGGGTAAGTGCCGCCGCCTCGTCCCCGCCGCATCCTTGTCCCGAGCACTGAGGGTGGATCTGAGCAGCTTCTTGCAGGCACGGCGAGCTAGCAGCTAGCAGCTAGCGCCTCCGCCCGCTGATCCCTCGATCGTTCCGTTGCAGTGCTCGCCTCCATTCCGACGCTCACCGGCAGCTCTCGCCCACTTGCGCCGCCGCCGGCCCCATCAAAACCTCGCCGCCGCCGGCGTCAAGAGTCGCCGTCAGGCCCACGGGCAGATAGGCTGCGGAAAAAGGAGCAGAGCAAGTGGGGCGCTTTGCTGGATTCTCCGGAACACTCTTCCCACAACCCCAAGCAGGTCAGAAATTCTCCCTTCTCTCCTGCTCTCCTCCTGATCCCTATCCTCCTCTCGCGACGACAAAGGAGGTTGGGCTCGTGATGTCACGCCGCGAAAGCGAGCTGGAAAAAGGCCGGGCGGCCACGCGTCGCGGTCGATCGGCGAACGTTTTACTCCATCCGTATCGTGTGTAAAAACTGCATAGCAAAATCGATGTATCTAAAACGATCATATCTAAAAAAGCTAAAAACGACTAATAATTTTTAGTTTGGTATAGATAATAATAATTTGGGACAGGGGGAGGGGAAGGGAATGGGGTGGGGGGTCTGTCTCCACGAGCGAAGCCACGAGTTGGCTTCCTCGGTCTGGGCTTTGCATGCTAATGCCTTTCTCCGCAGAGTAATTCAGGTTTTGGGATGCTGTTAGTTTCTAGAATTGGAAGAAAACATTAATCTCTCGAGACTCTCGTACGCTTCAGCATATCTGGTTCACTCGTTAATCTTTCTGAAACTGCATGCAGGCGCTACTAGTTTAGTTTACTCTACCGAGACCTCATTGTTGACTCTTGCCTGTCAGCGACTCTGCTTCACTTTTTTTTTTGGAGGAGAGACTCTGCTTCACTTTTAGATGTGCTGAACTGGACTTTTAGATGCATCGTTTTCTCCTACCATGACAGCAACTGAACTGGCACAGCGCATGCGAGTCGCTAGCTAGGCGATGGACAAGCCGTATAGAACAGTGCGCCTTGTACTGTACGCGCACGCGACTGCACCCATCCGTCACTCTCAGAAACGCCAAGCTCACGAGTCAATGATCCAAATCCATGGGAGCATGCCTCCTTCTTTTCTTGAAATAAAAAAAATTCGTCACAGAAGATATTAGAGGAAAATGCCAGCACGGTGCTCGGAATCCCCCCAACTTGTGGCTCGTGTTGCTCGGGCTCTGCTGCAGCTGAGGAAGGGGACGCGCGCGCTGGGCCTCTAGCTTTTGGGAGGGCGTCACGTGAGCCTTTACCGTGGGGAGGGCCCACGCTCAGTGGCCCGGGACACTGATTGCTGTTGCTGGATGGAATCTTAAAACGCAGCGAATATTCAGCAGAATCTGTTTAGGCCTTGCACTCATCATTTGTACCATGCAATGTCCTGTTCCAAGTTACAGCTTTCTTTCTTTTTACTACGCTGGATCCGATCGAGTTGTCTGTTGATGTGTTTCTTTGAGATACCTTGATCCGCTTGTCCAGTTCATCATGCCAGATCTAGAACCGTGGCTGTTATTTTTTGGCTTAGATATTTTCGAAGCCCTATGTAGTTTGTGCAGGTTGGCAGGTAGTGAGTCTCTAAGGCTGCTCGCACCGGGTAAGCTACGCGTCCGGTACTGCACCCTGCAGGACCATTTTACCGGAAAAAGAGCTGCACCGGGTACTCCAAACAAGTACGCTAAAATGGCGTAGGGTCAGGAATCCGCCAAATGAAGTGTCCTCCCCGGAGCCCGCTAAGCGCGGACATGGCGCGGGGCCCGCCTCGGCCGTTGGTGCCGCTGCTCCGCCGTGCCAACCCGCCGCCCGCGACGCTTCGGCCTCGCAAGGGGTTCCGCCTGCAGCGCGTGGCCGAGGGAAAGGGGCGGCGGAAAGGGAGGGCCGCCGTCGATCCAGGAGCAGGGCCGTGAGCGGGGACCTCTCCCTCTGCGTCTCCGACACAACGCAAGCAGGGGCAGACACGAGCTGGGAGAGGCGTGCGAAGGCACGCTTGACGGCGGCGGGGTCGGGGCCGGGCTGGAGCTGGAGCACGGAGACCGGATCGGGGCGGCCGGAGGGGAGCTGGCACTGGGAGGCCAGGAGGACGTCAGGCGCACCCTCTCCCCCGCCGGCGGTGTGGCGGAGGCGGATCCGCCGTAGCTCCTCGCCTCGGCGGGATCTGGCGTCGCCGGCCCGCTGCTGCTCCTTCCCGCCAGCGCGGGGAAGGTCCGGCCATCGAGGGCGGGGCCCCTGCTCACCGCGAGGGAGGGAGGGAGGGCGCGGGGCCCCTGCTCGCCGCGGCCACGTGCGGGGGTGGGGAGGAGCGCGCGCGAGGCGGCCATGCCTTTTGGTGCGGTGGGTGCCGCGGCTCGCCCCGCCGCACGCCTGCCATGGCTCGGCTGCTCGCGCGCCGGTGCGGATCCGGTGGCCGCAGCCATGGATCCGGCAAGGAAGGGGGAGGCGGGGCTCGCCGAGGAGGGAAGAGGAGAAAGGAGGAGGGAGGAGGAGGCGGGGCTCGCCGGGGAGGGAAGAGAGGGAGGTGGAAGGAGGAGTCGTGGGGCGGACTGCGGAGGAGGAGCCAGGAGGGAGGCGGCGTGGGGGAGGGAGGCGGCGTGGAGGGAGACGGAGAGAGAGAGAGGGCGAGAGAGAGAGGGGGGAAGGGGGAAAAAAGGAGAGAAGAAAAGGGAGAATAAAAAAGAAAAAGAAATGAGATGGTATATGGAGATGTTGAATAAAATATGTGGTAGTTGATATAGAGTATGAGATATAGAGGATGACTGATGCAGGAGAACTGAGTATAGAGGAGAGAATATCGCTGACCAGGACGGAATATCCCTTTTAGAGGATGTAAATAGAATACGACGAGTGTGGATAGCCTAACAGGGAACTAAGCCAACCTTGTCACTAGCTTTAAATCAAAACACGTTTCCACTCAAGATTATCTATTCTTGCAATGTTCCCGCTGGCTTTTGTTGCTACCGCGGTGCGGCCTGATAATTTGCTTTGGCGTGCAGGTGTTTTGAGGATGCAGTCATCTATGATGGCATTCTTCCCTAACATTGCTACAGCAAAGCTGGAGCTGCATTCCCTGTACAGGAAATATGTAGATATGTTTGGTTCATCATCAAACAATTCTACGGTGGGCAGCCACATCACCTGCAACATGTCGCACCTTCCTGTTCTGCTGATAGACCGTACCTTTTTCAGTACTGGTACCGCAATTCGGAGCATTGCCATCAGCTACGGAGCTCTTATTCTCAGGTGGTTACTGAGCAAAACTTCTGTTGTACAGGTTAGTAGCTAAATGCACTCGACTGTTGTCTTAGTTCATTTGTGCTATTACAGCCTTGTCATCAGCATCTGAACACTATCTCATAAGTCTAATTACTTGTATTCGTTCATGCCATTAACACGTGTCTTAACTGGATGCAGCGCACATTGATTTCCCGTGCTGTAAGATCACTATCTTGTTGGTGTGGCTCTTTGCCATTCTTTGTCAGCATTGATGTTCTGATAGCCAGGCTCTGTGATTGCACTATGATCCACAACCATCTTTGTGGCCGGCCATTCATCCTTGGAAGTAATCCTAACTTCCAGGGAGAATCAGCAATTGTCATGGAGAATAATGAGTTGTGCAATGAACATCCCTTCTTGTCGAGTTTATTCGGGCACAAGGGAGACTATGTCCGCCTAGCACTTCAATTTATATGCTTCCCTGCAAGTCTGAAGGTTGTAGATGTAACAGAAAAGAAGCTCAGCTTCAACAGGCAGCGCATACAGAATGGTTATTACGCAAGTGCATTTTGGAGGATCATGGCGAGGAATGAGCAATACTTGGCATACATGATGGTGCTGGTGGCGTTGCAACTCTTCCTGCGGATAACCAGAGTGAATGTTACCACTCTGTTCTCGCCGATGCTGTCCCGAGCCACAAGTTCCAGGAGCAGCCCAGCAGTGATTGGTAACATTGTGCTGGTTTTGGTGAATGGCTGTGGCGTTGTTGGATCTGCCCTTGCAACAAAACAGTATGGAAGGGTGGTGACGTTCACCATGGGTGCTTTTCTGATGGTATTTTGCCAGGTAACTGAAAAACGAACAAAGACCGAAAATTTAACTGATTGTCTTTCTTCTGCCTTGAAACAACTGACATTGTTCATTGTTGGAATTTTGTCTGCAAGGTGGCAATCCCATTGGTCCTGGAGGTTCAGATCGGAGTCGGCGGTGGAACTCGCATGCCGACTGGTTACGCGACGGCCATGTTCGCACTGACTTGTGTTGTCTCCTGCGGCCTCAGCTGGTCGTGGGGTTCATTCTTCTGGGCCATCCCTGGTAGGAAGGTTCACCCGGCTGGACAGGTGTTAACCATGGTTCTGAACTTTGGCGTCTGCTTCGCCCAGATGCAATACTTCTTGCTGATGCTGTGCAGGCTGAAGAACTCCACCCTTGCATACTATGCAATGTGGATCTGGTCATGATCTAATGATTGAAGATAAGCTTAGAAAGGTGGCTAGATGAGTGTGTGTTAACACAGGCCATTTGAGAAGGTAGTTTGGTGGATGTAAATATGATGTTTTCGCTTTCTTTTTCTCGGTCTGGTCTGTACAGTTTTCTCGTTTTGGTGCAATTTCTGTTGGATTCGCGCGGATTGTAACTGCAATGGAAGGTTCCACCTTATGCTAGTTGCTGTTTCTACAATCCTGAATTAAGGTGCTGAGGGAAGCAGTTCTGGATGCATGGTCGATACTGAATTGTCAGTCAACTCAATTTCAGCTACAATTCTGGCAAATCTAGCAATTTAGCAACCGATCTAAATGAAAGTAATGAGAAAAAATAGCCCGTTTTACTTCCTCAAACAACTCAGGGAAGAAGCATACTCGTAGCAGAATTTGCAACCACAAACAATCGATTTTTAGCAGGACTCTTTCCATTTTGTGAATGAACTTTAACTAATGTCTTGGTGTTTAATTCTCGCGAGTTATTGCTGTGAAGTTGGTTGTAACGAGATGCCTTCTCAGGCTCTCGGCTCCGTGTTAATATAGCTAGGAACAGCCCCTAGCGTGGCATATAAAAGATAAGGAATATAACAACCTATATCTATCCTATATTTATCCTATCCGGAGCCTAACAACCTGCACGTGGTACATATCTTAACACCCACGTGGTACATATCTTAACACCCCCCGTCAATCACAACTGAGCTGCCAAGTTGAGATTGTGCTTGAATGAATTAAATGGCCGTGTATCAAGAGGTTCGGTAAAACCATCTGCAATACGATCAGCCGAGCTAATGAACCGAACATCCAATTGCTTCATATTGACTTGCTCACGTACAAAGTGATAGTCGATCTCTATATGTTTGGTTCGAGCATGGAACACTGGGTTCTTAGAGAGATACTTGGCACCAATGTTATCACACCACAAACATGCCGCCAATGAATGAGAAATTCCCAATTCATCAAGTAACTTATGAATCCACATTATCTTATACTCAGCTTCGGTACTTGAACGTGACACCGTCGCTTATTTCCTGGCACTCCAGGATATAAGATTGCTGCCAAGAAAGATCGCAAAACCTCCTGTGGACCTTGTATCATCAGGATATCCAACCCAGTCAGCATCAGAAAACGCACTGACCAACATGGAGCAACTCCTTCCAATCTTAAGTCCAAGTGAAATTGTCCCTTTAACATACCTTATAATCCTTTTCACTGCTGCCCAGTGCAAAGTAGTAGGTGAGTGAGGGTTAAATATTGGAGTGCACCAAGGATGCTGCGATATCTTGTTGAATCTTCCACCCCAAGTGCATCGCCTTCCTTGAGCAAGAGTTTGTCTGTGGACGACAAGGGCGTACTGAGCGGCTTGCACAGCTCCATGCCAACACGTTCCAAGATACTCGTGGCATACCACTCTTCATTAAGTAGTAGTTCCCCCTTGGATCGCTTGACTTCTATACCAAGGAAGTAATGCAGATCACCCAAGTCTTTGATAGCAAACTCTTGATCAAGTTGACGCAGGAGAGCAGCTGTAAGATTAGAAGAAGAAATGGCAACAATAATATCGTCCACATAAATAAGCATAAACATGATATGAGAGCCCTTGAGAAAATAAAAGGCAAAATAGACGTTTTAGTCCCTCAACTTTGAGCTGAGGGTCAAATTCATCCCTCAACTTTCAGATTGGCCAATATAGTCCCTCAACTTTCATTTTTGGTTCAAACTCATCCTTATGCTGATATTATACTCCCTAGTAATATGAGATTTATGCAAAAAGTCCTCTTTGGCCTTACATCCTTTCCCTTCTAAATTCATTTAAGAGCTGAACATCACATGTGTTTAATTTAGAACATAAAAGTTTATTTATCCATGCATCGTACTATACTGCGGATGCGTGGAGAGTAAAATTAAAGGTACTTATTGTATAACTACGCACCACATATAAAATGGCGGAATTTTGAGCGAACAGTGACACAAACGGTGGAAATTAAGGAGGGAAAAGGAAATCAAGGGTAGAAAGGATATTTTGCATTTATCTCATGTTATTATGGAGTATAATATTAGCATAAGGACGAGTTTGATCCCAAAACAAAAGTTGAGGGAGTATATTGACCCATTTGAAAGTTGAGGGACGAACGTGAGCCTCGGGATAAAGTTGAGGGACCAAAATACCTATTTTGCCAAAATAAAATAAGGACGTGTCAGCTTTGGAGGGAACAAATCCAAGAAACTGAAGCTTGGTACTCAGCCGAGAGTACCATGCACGCGGCGCTTTCTTAAGGCCATACAGTGCCTTGTCCAACTTGCACACAAAATGAGCAGAAGATGGATCAACACCGGAGGCTGACGCATATAAACTTCTTCTTCAAGAAACCCATGAAGAAAGGCATTTTGCACATCAAGCTGACGAAGCGACCAACCACGAGAGACAGCAATGGACAACACAAGACAAATGGTTGCAGCTTTCACAACAGGACTGAAAGTATCCTCATAATCAATACCATACCGCTGTTTGAAGCCGTTCGCAACAAGACGTGCCTTGCACCGATCAATAGTCATCAGCTTTCTTCTTGACCTTGTAGACCCATTTACAATCAATGATGTTCTTCCCTTGAGACGGAGGAACAAGATGCCAAGTCTTATTGCGCAAGAGTGCGGAGAACTCCGCACCCATCGCTGATTTCCAATGTGGAGAGGAGAGAGCATCACGAACGTTAGTGGGTTCTTCAGAGACAGATACAACATTGGCATAACGTATTGTACCATCAGTATAAGTCTTGGGCTTTCTAATATGTTGTGAACGACGAGTCGTAGGACGTGATGGCACAGGAGGATCTTGAGCTGGTGCAGGCACAGAAAATCCAGGAGGAACCAGCGACAGATCCAAGGTGGATCCGCTAGGCACAGTCGGCGGGTCGCGACAGGAGGCACCATCATCATCATGGTGGGGAACCGCAGTCGACAATGCGGTGTCAAGGCGGGAACGAGCGGCAGAGCGCGCGCCAGATGGCGCCTCTAGGGTGGTCGACGCGGGGGCGCGTCGGGGGCGCCCAACAACTGGACAGATGGCGCAGGCAGGATGGATGGATCGGGAGCCAGAGGCGCCCCGCCCTGCCCGACAGCCTGCGACGCTGACTCCGAGGTAGATCCCTACGCCGCTGCAGCAGGAAGATGCACACCGGGATTGGCGCTAGGAGATGGACTCTGAAGCATAAAATACCAGTCATTTGAAGGCGAATTTTCGCTAGATTCTTCCATGTCTTGAGCCTGCATCCCGCCCCCAATAGTATTAGCGGCAGGAGATGAGGTCAAAGTTGGTTCGCAGTCAACGCCCCCAATAGATGGATTTTGCAAGTGCTCGGGAAGGAGGAGAATTTCCTATCTGAGGCGGGCACCAACATTGGGATGAAGGGAAGCAAAAAGAAAAACAGTTTCATCAAAAATAACATCATGAGAGATGTAAACCAGCCCTTCTTTGACGTCGAGGCACTTAAAACCCTTATGCATATTGCTATATCCCAAGAAAACGCACTGTTTAGAGCGAAACTCAAGTTTATGAGCATTGTACGGGCACAAATTAGGCCAGCACGCGTAGCCAAAGGTGTGTAGGAGAGAGTAGTTCGGCTTTTGTTGGCACAAGCGCTCAAGAAGAGTTTGATTAGATATAACTCGACTAGGGAGTCGATTAGTGAGATATGTGGCGGAAATGAATGCTTCGTCCCAAAACTTGAGCGGCATGGATGCATGGGCAAGAAGGGAGAGGCCGACCTCAACAATGTGTCTGTGTTTATGCTCTGCAGACCCATTTTGTTGATGGGCATAAGGGCAGGTGTTGGCGCTAAAATCGGCCGGATAGGAATCGGCCGATGGGTCTTCAGCGTCGGACACACGACCCGGGAGAATCTGCTTAGCTCCTGTTCGGGTTATCGCCCTGGTGCGGTTCGCGCGGCGTGCCAGTCAATCTGACCTGTTGATTGACAAGGAAATAGAGTATTAAATTCCAGGCGCGTCGATCGGTTGGATTTCCGATCTGTCCTGAGGAGCGCGTCGGCGGTAAATCGGCCGATTTGCTGTAGAGATGATCGGCTATGAGTCAGCCGATGATCGTATGGTAATTGTAAAAACTGCTGGAGCAATCTAAACAATTACTATAGAGGCAACACTTGAAACAGATCTAATCGGCTATATGGCGATGAATCGAAGGAGAACGATGACGAAGCCGATTACCCTGATCTCAAGCTGGATAACTGGTGATAATACTAGAATAACAGGTAGAACTTGCAATTCTAGTAAATATCGATAACTTGTGAATAAATCCAAACGAAACCACAGCGATGCGCCCGTAGTTAAAGCCCGGATATTACTCGATAATCGGAACCTACCAATTGGCCGGAGATCAGGTTGATGCAGCCCTGCCAATCCGTACGAACTCGTGAAAGAAGAAAATATTGGCGAAGTCGCCGACTTGAAAGGTAAAGTACTGGTAAAAAGTAGAAGTATTTTGTTGATTGATGTTGGTTTTTTTTGCAAAACCCTAGC
This sequence comes from Panicum miliaceum, assembly GCA_032594955.1. Classification (NCBI taxonomy): domain Eukaryota; kingdom Viridiplantae; phylum Streptophyta; class Magnoliopsida; order Poales; family Poaceae; genus Panicum; species Panicum miliaceum. The sequence goes on from CM064061.1 coordinate 13,038,073, forward strand.
GACTCCTATTTATACCCTGAAACTAGGACTCCTGGTCGATTACGACTTGTTACAACCTTATTTAAAACAGGAAAACTACTATAACTATAATAACTTTAAAAAGGAAACGGACTCCCGCAGAATCTTCCGCCGCCGCTTCCTAATCCAATCAGGACCTCTTCAATTGCTTTCCGGCCGACTTAGCATGCCGCGTTGACCAGCTTTTGACTAGGATCTTCTGGAATAATCCTATCCTGTTGGCATAGGCGGCGCCGCCAATCGGCCGATTTTCAACTGTTACCCCGATCGGCCGATTCCTTACTGTAGCTCTCAGATCTTCTACATCGGCCAACCTTATTCTCCTGACGCCGATTCAATACGTGTCAAAATCTGGCGTCAACACATGCCCCCCAGTTTCGGAGTAAAATATAACTTTTCTTCGAAACTCCCTCTTTAATCCTTTTTTCCGAAACGGGTGCAGTAAAAGTCTCCTTCCGTTCCGCGGCACAATGATTGCAATTTCCTCGATCCGAGCACGCGAAACGACCGCTCCCCTGGAACTCGTGTAGACGGTGCGGTAAGAATACCATCTTTGCCCTTACCCCCTTATCTTAAGTACTGGTTTTCTCCACCTTTTCTCCTCCACGAATCCAGCATCCTTTCTGCCGCATTACTATTCATCTTCCCCCAAGTTCTTTCGATTTCCAAGCGCTTCCCCTTCTCCGACGACCTCGTCCGCAGCTTGCTCCGACCCCAATGGCGTCTCCATCAGCGACCACCCCATCTACAGAGGCTCCATCGGCTGCTCCTCTGGCGGCGGCGGCCCAATCGGCGGCTTCTCCAGCAGCGTCAGCGACGATGGCTTCCATCCCAGAGGTAAATGTCCGAAAAATCTTTTCCTTTTCGCCTTGCTGCTTCAGTATTTTCCGGTCCCTTTCTTAGTTTCTTCCCTTTTTCCCTTTCTTTTTAGGCCCTTAGGCACAGGATCACCATTCCCCTCTCAGAGTCTCCTGACCTCATCTGCCTAGGCCCTATGGGGAGTCCTGATCCAACAGATCTAATTAGCTTAGAAACTCACAGAATCCCCTTCAAGCAGTCACCTATGGATTTAGATCACTGGGTAGGCGCATTCAGATCCTGGCCGAACGAAACACCCGGGTGGAGAGAGTGGTACCAGAGGGTAGCTGGGTCTTGGAAAGTCCAATGGGAAGAACTTAAAATCGGCCAGTGCATAGATCTGTCCCTGTCTCAGATGGAAAAGAACGAACCTTTGGTCATGGCGGCCTCTTACTTTTGGTCTGATGCGCTCAACGCATTTCTTTTTGGACACGGACCCATGACCCCGACCTTGGCCGATGTCTTGCTGCTGACCGGCCTAGATGTTTCCTCCGCCGATACCCCTTTCAACTACCTGTTCAAGCCATCTCATAGGCTAGATACCAAAGGAATCGGCGGGTGGAAAGGATACATTAGTAAGAACATGAAGACAGGGACAGTCTCACAGAGAGAGCAGACCGCCTTCCTGATGATGTGGCTGGAGAAACATCTCTTCTGTGGCAGAGCGGTCGGCCCCTCTTCCAACACTCAAGCTTTGGCAGAATCTCTCGCACAAGGATCGGCCGTTCCCCTCGGCAAACATTTGCTGGGATCGACATATCATATGATGCATCAAATCGGCGCCAAGCTGTCGAAAGGAGAGCCGATAGGGAATCCAGGTGGTCCTTGGTGGTTCATCACCCTCTGGCTCAATCTATACATGAGCAAGGTCTCTCAGCAGAGGATAGAGACAAAGACCTTTCCCAACATTGAGTCAGAGGAGAACCCATCGGTCCGTCGCCGCTGCAGATCTGTCAGAGAGGCGGCATCGGCCTTTCCTGGCTGCCAGTTCACCGCTACCCGGGTAGCCGAATATTTCAGATGCTTCTATAATGGACTTAGCGAGGAGATGATCACCTGGTATCCATATCAAACCGCGGAGCCGATTTTTGAATTGCCTATATGCTTCGACTTCTCCACCCACACATTTGACAGAGAGTTGATGGATGTCCTGATCAAGCCGGGAATTCTGCCGGCTAACTTCTTCTCGGGGAAGGACTCACCCACTTATGAGTTCTACTGCCCATCAGCTGCAGCAAGGCAACTAGGTTTCAGCCAATTGTCGATCCGAGTCTATTTCGCCGGCCAAGCAAAATTCAGAGACGGATTAACCTCTAGTCTCGACTACAGCCGATTGTGCGATTTAGTACCTGACTCCAGCACTATTGACTTGAACGGCTGGTCAGTTGCCTCTTTCGCCACCCAACAGTACAAATTATGGTGGGCAGAATGGAAGCAGCATCTTTTCTGTAAATCCCCATCAATTTACTGCAACATTCTGGACCCAGAGAACATCGACCCAAATGCTGCGGTATGTCCTTTTCTTTTCAGCCGATTTCAATGTTGCACTATCATCTTGCTGTTAACTTATGTTTACCTCTTCAGTCTGAAAGCCATGCTCCCCCAACACGGAGCCGAAGCGGCCGGCCGATTGATAGCCATCATCGATACACAGTGCAGCCACTCATCGGCTTCCATGCTCCATCTATCAGAGATATCTCCACCGGCCGATCAAAACGAGCGCCCAAGAGACCAACACCAAAGATATCCAGCCGTCGGATGCGGGCTCGCATTGAATCGGCCGATCAGACAACAATAGCATCGGCTGAAGTCTCTCGTATCGGATCGGCTAGCCAGATGGCAGCAGCATCGGCCGAGACTCCCCGTGTTGGATCGGCTGATCAGATGGGAGTGATGCGCGCCGAGACCCCAGACCCTTCACCTCCATCAGTGGTCGAGACGGCCGATCCCCAAGTCGCCGCCGAAGCCGGGGCTGCTGCAGCATCGCTCTTAGTAGAAGCTGTCCAGGTAACTTTATTTATCTCATGTATTCCCCAAAAACCTTCTGCTGACATCAATTTCGTCCCTCTACCAGGCAGCACGAGTTGTCCCACCACAATCTCCACGGCTGTCGGCCACGTCTCAAGTAGGGACTGAAACTATAGCAGCTCCTGTTGCCGAGGTAAATGATCTCTTACTCTGCATCCTCAATATTCAGGAAACTTAACCAATTCTGATGCAGGTTGACTTGGGTACGCCGATTGTAACTCCACAGCTGGAATCGGCCGGAGAACCCGCAGAGGCATGTCAAATTCCCATTACCATCTTATCTTATTTTCCATAGTACCTTCACGAGCATTTATATCTTTCTCAGGAAGCTGGCCCAAGCGGAGCACCAATAATGATCGAATCTTCTTCCTCTGGTGAACCCAGTGCACCAATCCCTGAAACAAGGGAAATACTTCCACTGGCGCAGGCAAGAGAGATTCGTTTCAAAGAGGTAACAATTTTACCATCAGAATCGGCTAATTTACTCCCACTACCTGCTTACCCTTTGCTTCGTTCCTTTACAGGAGCAAGATTCTCCTAACAATAGTATCTTTTCTTTCGCTGTCTCCTTGGCCGACGAAGAAGAAACTGCCTCACATGTGGTTCCACCGAGTTCTGCCTCCGATGATGTCCGCTCTAAGCTCGAGAGCATCCGTACTCTCCTCCAAGGTGACATCGGCCGACTGGTGAAGGATGCATCGCCGATCCGACAACTTTTCAATGAGGTCGTAGATCACATTCCGGAGGAAGTGTCGGAAGACTTGGGGTACGCTGCCTATATAGAGGGCATACGGATTCCGGTCTCGCGGGCGCTGCTACGTATGGCCGATCATGCTCAGATGGCCAAAACTCAGGAGGAGGTTGACTCGTACAAACACCAGGCCCAGGAAGTACATCACAAAATCAACTTCCTCAAGAACTGCCGTCCGGACATTGTTGGCACAATAGATCGGCTGAAACGAAGGAGAGCAGAACTAGCCAAGGAGATGGAACAGATAACCAAAGAGATAACCGCTGAAGAGAAAAAGGTCCAAGAACTCCCAACCATGATCAGCGAGCTGAAGCAAAAAAGACAACATCTGGCCCGTGAAGCAATAAGACTCCGTCGCCGCGTGTCAGAAATGTCAGGATCGGCCGAAAGTGATCAGAGGATACTAGAATCGGCCGATCGAATCAGACGACGAGCGATTGTAGCCATAGATACTTTCCTTGGGCTGTAAACAATATGTTAAACATTGTTGTTCCTTAATGCCACCACGCCGATTTGATTTTGAACCGCTTCATATAATCTGTGCTTTCCACCTAACAATGGATCCCAATATCTCTTTCGCCGGATGTGTAGCCAGAAGACCGATGAGAAATCGGTCATGTTAACTCGACACATTTTCTTTTTGTACTCAGAATCCCCATCGGTACCAACGTACGTCGGCCTTGATCTGATGCTATCTCTTAAATCTCCCATCTCTAATGAATTGGCCGACGTGAACCCATGCCTCAGCTTCTCATTCTTTCGAACGAGCTGAATCCTCAGAGCCGACTGCTTGGATCGGCTGTAGACCGAAATCGGACACTTTCAAGAAGTCAGTGTCCCAAGTCCTGCCAGATATGCATTTGACGTGCTCGCAGCTCCACTGTTGAGTGTCGGCCGCTGCAACGCTGTAAACGGAATCGGCAGCTACCACCTCTGTACTGTCGCCGACCCATTGCACAAGGCATTGATGCATGGTAGATGGGACACAGCAGTTTGCATGTATCCAGTCGCGACCGAGCAGCATATTATAGGACCCTTTGCCATTAATGACGAAGAAAGTAGTGGGGAGGGTCTTACTGCCGATGGTGAGGTCGACGCAGAATGCCCCGCGGGCAGGCGACACGTTGCCTTCGAAGTCCTTCAGCATCATGTCCGTCTTGGTGAGGTCGTCCTCGCTCTTGCCCAGCTTGCGGAACATGGCATACGGCATGATGTTGACTGCCGCGCCTCCATCTTCCAGTAGTCTGGTGACGGGTCTTCCGTTGACATAGCCCTTGAGAAACAGCGCTTTGAGGTGCTGTCGTTTTTCTTCCTCTGGCTTCTCAAACATAGCCGTCATCTGCTCTAATACCAGTTGTGCCATTTGCTCTTCCTCTGTATTTGTCACTTTGTCCCGATCGCTTGGCGCCATGAACTCCATCGGCAGTATGAAAACCATATTGATTTCGGCCGCCGATTCTTGGCTGTTTGCTTCCTGATCATTTTTCTTTGGGCGCCAAATTCGAGATTTCACATTCCTTCTTTCTGGCACGTGTCTTTGTTCTTCTTCTCGATGTTCCCACCGGCGTAGGCGTTGGATCCTTCGCTTCTGGGATCTGGATAAGCCGTCAGGACACCACCTGGGATTTACTGGTTTGGTCGATGATCTGGCGTGTTCCCACTTTGGTTCTTTCCCTAGGGGATCTTCGTCTAATACCCTATCATAGGCCACCTCTTCCAGCCGATCGTGCGCGCTGATCCTGCCCCCCCAGTCCATCTTGCTGGCCGATCTTGGTTTTTGACCTGCCGTACTGGTCAACTCTGCCCCCCAGCCGATCATGCACCGAAACGCGCCGTTCTTCGCGCCGATTTCTGTTGACCGGCTCTGATCCTCTGTCCCTAGAGTGTGGCTTCGGGCGATCGCTGCGGTTTGATCCATTGCACTCCGGACAGTTATCGGCAGAGGGCAGTCTGATATCATTCTCCCAGCAATGGATGAAGAAGGGACACTGCTAGTGAATCTTCATGCCGGCGTATCATCTCTTCTTGGTGTTGTGCTTGTTCTTGCTGCCGCCGATATTTACTGAGTAGAAATCGGGAGGTGACAGGCCTGTGTGGCCGTTCTAGTCCTCGCCTATTCCTTCTGATTTCTTCCGTCGTGATCTGCCTCTTGGGTTCGACGACGCCACCTCTTCTCGCCGATTCTGATGTCAGCACCTTGGTTTGACTTGACTCTTCTCCAACGTTGACCGTGTTGGCCGGGAAGGGATGCTGATCTATCTTCATCGGCATTGCCGATTTGGTTGGAGTCTCAAATTTGAGCCGCCCTTGTTCAATGGCCGATTGTATCTGCTGACGAAAGACTTTACATTCGTTGGTGTCATGAGAAGTAGCGTTGTGCCACTTGCAGTACTTCATCTTCTTCAGCTGATCGGCCGTAGGGATGGTGTGATGTTGCGACAGCTTGATCTGTCCCTCCTGAAGCAGTAGATCAAAAATTTTATCGGCTTTTGACGTGTCAAAGCCGAATGTCTCTGGCTCCTTCTTGCCCAAGGGGCAGGATATTGGTTTTTTCCCTTTTACCCATTCCGCCAGGCCGATTTCCTCCTCTGCGTCAGATTCAGATCCCTCCAAATACGCCACCTTCTTCTGAAAGCTCCTCCGCTGTTCAAACGGTCGGATCTCTTGCCCTGACAATCGGTGGACGATTTGACTCAGGCTCTCAAACTCTTGGGCGGCATATCTTTCTCTAATTTGCGGTAAGAGGCCCTGGAAAGCGATATCGGCCAACTGTGCATCGGTCAGGGCCAGGCTGTAGCACTTGTTTTTGATTTCTTTGAATCTCTGTATATACCCTGTCACCGGCTCATCGTTCCTCTGCCTGAGGCTGGTTAGATCCGAAAGCTTCATCTCGTGTATTCCCGCATAGAAATACTTGTGGAATTGTTTCTCCAGATCGGCCCACGTGACGATAGAATTTGGCGGTAAAGTGGTGAACCACTGGAAGGCCGATCCGGATAGAGATGATGAAAATAACCGTACCCTCAGAGCGTCTTGCGTGGCAGCTTCACCGCACTGGATGATGAATCTGTTGATGTGCTCCACAGTGGATGTGTCATCCGTCCCTGAGAACTTGGTGAAATCAGGAACCTTGTAGCGGTGTGGGAACGGCAACGAGTCATAGGCCGATGGATACGGCGTCTTGTAAGTATAAGTTTGAACTTTCGGCTTCAGCCCAAACTGATCTTGAATTACTTCTGCTATTCTTGCCGTCCAATCCACCTGCTACTGATGAACAGTTGTTCGCGGTGCGGGCACGTGTTGAAGGGCTGGTTCAGCCAGGTGATGAATCGGCGAAGTTTGCTGAACGGCCGATAACTGCTGGCGAAACGCGTCCGCACCCCCTTCGTACGTTGCTGCTGGCGCCGCGGCTCTGAATGCCTCTACAATGCTTGACCCCCTGCCGACTTCTGGTAAAATCGGCTGGTACTGGGAGACCGTCGGCCGGGCGGCCGATTGGTACGGCACCTGAAACGGATAAGTGCCATGCCCGTTCGCCGGCTCGGGAAAATGCGTCGTGGCTGATGCCCCCCTGCCGATTTCTGGTAAAATCGGCTGGTACTGGGAGACCGTTGGCCGGGCTGCCGATTGGTACGGCACCTGGAACGGGTAAGTGTGATGCCCGTCCGCTGGCTCGGGGAAATATGTCGTGGCTGATGCCCCCCAAGGCACTGAGCTTGTAGGCAGTGTTTGCACCGAAGCCATCTGGACGGGTTGAAGCGGCGCTCGCGACGGGAGACATGGTGCACCGCTATATCTTGGAGACGCCGGAAGTGGTGGAGAGCTGTACCCCTCGCGCTGCGTCAACATCGGCTGAGAAGCCGATTGGGATGTGTAGGGTAAGCTTCTGGCCGGCAGGGTAGTTGGAGGGGCATATGCCGGTCCCTGATAACCTTGAACGGCTCCGCTGGCCAGAGAGTTGACGACGGCGTTGTACACCGTGTTGCTCATCACCGAGGATTGGTCAATGAACGCTTGATATACGGACTGCTGAATCATCTCTGACATCTTGCTCGAGTCTTCAGCAATGGTGATGTGGCGAGGTGCTGGAATAGGGGCCTTCCTAACTGCTTCCCCGCTTCTGGTACGACTGAACGACTGGAGGTATATCTTCTTGTAATCTTCTAGATGTTTGGCCAATTCCTCCCTCTGGTCGTCCTTGAGATCAGCTTCTGTGACCCCAATGATGTTGCTGTCAGAGATTTCTGCGTTGTTTGACATATCAGGTCCTGGATGGTCCCACCGGGCGTGCCAAAAGTGTGTTGGCGCTAAAATCGGCCGGATAGGAATCGGCCGATGGGTCTTCAGCGTCGGACACACGACCCGGGAGAATCTGCTTAGCTCCTGTTCGGGTTATCGCCCTGGTGCGGTTCGCGCGGCGTGCCAGTCAATCTGACCTGTTGATTGACAAGGAAATAGAGTATTAAATTCCAGGCGCGTCGATCGGCTGGATTTCCGATCTGTCCTAAGGAGCGCGTCGGCGGTAAATCGGCCGATTTGCTATAGAGATGATCGGCTATGAGTCAGCCGATGATCGTATGGTAATTGTAAAAACTGCTGGAGCAATCTAAACAATTACTATAGAGGCAACACTTGAAAAAGATCTAATCGGCTATATGGCGATGAATCAAAGGAGAACGATGACGAAGCCGATTACCCTGATCTCAAGCTGGATAACTGGTGATAATACTAGAATAACAGGTAGAACTTGCAATTCTAGTAAATATCGATAACTTGTGAATAAATCCAAACGAAACCACAGCGATGCGCCCGTAGTTAAAGCCCGGATATTACTCGATAATCGGAACCTACCAATTGGCCGGAGATCAGGTTGATGCAGCCCTGCCAATCCGTACGAACTCGTGAAAGAAGAAAATATTGGCGAAGTCGCCGACTTGAAAGGTAAAGTACTGGTAAAAAGTAGAAGTATTTTGTTGATTGATGTTGGTTTTTTTTGCAAAACCCTAGCGACTCCTATTTATACCCTGAAACTAGGACTCCTGGTCGATTACGACTTGTTACAACCTTATTTAAAACAGGAAAACTACTATATCTATAATAACTTTAAAAAGGAAACGGACTCCCGCAGAATCTTCCGCCGCCGCTTCCTAATCCAATCAGGACCTCTTCAATTCCTTACTGTAGCTCTCAGATCTTCTACATCGGCCAACCTTCTTCTCCTGACGCCGATTCAATACGTGTCAAAATCTGGCATCAACAGCAGGAAACATGATGAGAGATGCCAATGCGTTGTAAGAAAGAGTTTAATTTTTGGTACCCCCCAATCTGTTTGCATAGCTACTATTTTCCGATTAAACATGCGCTCAACAAGATTCTGAAAGTCATGAAAACGCTGAAATACTTCAGATCTATGACGAAGAAAATAAATCCACGCGAACTTGCTGAAATCATCAATGAAACTAACATAATAACTGTTTTCCCTGACAGAAACGGGGGTCGGACCCCATACATCAGAGAAGACTAGATCTAGAGGAGCCCTAGACACACTACTGGATCTCGGATATGGGAGTTGGTGGCTCTTGCCTCTTTGGCAGGCGTCACAAATGGACTCTTTATTGGACTCTTGAACGAAGGGGGGCTTATTCTTGCTAAGGACCTGATGCACGACAGATGAGGAGGGATGCCCAAGACGATAGTGCCACCGAGATGACGAGAGCTTAATGGCGGCCTGGGCTTGTTTATTGGAAAACAACTTCAAAGGATAGAGGCCCCCTTCACAACGACTTCTATGCAGAACCGTCCTCGTTGTTCGATCCTTGATCAAAAAATAAGAGGGATGAAACTCAAAATAGGCATCATTATCACGAGCAAGTTTATGAACGGAAACAAGATTCTTGCTGGCTTGAGGAACATAAAGAACATTATTGAGAACAAGATTTCCATTGGGGGTGTTAACGAAACTGCGACCAATTTGATCTATCTCCATACCTGATCCGTTGGCGGCACACACTTGGTCGCCACCGTGGTACTTGTCCCTCACAAACAACTTCTCCAAGTTGCCCATGATGTGATCTGTAGAACCGGAATCAGAATACCAGTCCGTGTCGATGTCGTACGATATGGTGGCAGCAGATGCAGACTTTGTGTCAGCCGGCCCTTGGAAGGAAGCGTCGAACCGCTTGTAGCAGCGCAGCACCGTGTGGCCCTCCTTGCCACACAATTGGCATGTTGGACGCTCAGATGAATCTGAGCCATTGCGTCCACAAAAGCCACGACCGCAGCCACGACCACGACCATTGTTGTTGTTGTTGCCACGACACCACGCGAGGCCAGATTTGCCGAGGAACCTGAGCCATGGCCGGAGAGGAGTGCACACCGTTGTTCAAAAGACGAAAGCTGCTGGACCAACTCACCAAGGGAGATTGGTTCAGTCCGGGCGGCAATCGCAGACACCATCGGATTATACTCGATGTCGAGCCCCGAAAGGATATACGAGGCAAGCTCTTCATCTTCAAGTTTCTTCCCGGCGGACGCCATGTCATCCGCTAGGGTCATCATCTTGGAGAAGTACTCGTTGATGGAGGACGAGCCCTTCTGCGCCGTGGTCAGCGTTATGCGGGCGTTGATCACCCGTGGGCGAGATTGGGACGCAAACATCCCTTCAATCACCTCCTAGACGGCAGCAGCAGTAGGAAGCGCCGCCACTTGTACGAGGATATCCCGGGACAACGAGGAGAGCAGGTAGTTGAGGATCTGCTGATCCTTCACGACATAGGCGTCGTAGGCAGGGTTGGGTACCTGATCATCAGGTTTGTCAGGGGCGCTGGCGACAGTCTTCGGGGGGATCGACGTCATGGAGCTGAGGAAGTGGGACACCTGGGCGCCCTTGAGCGCCGATTGAACTTGAGCATTCCGCAACGTGTGGTTGTTGCGAGCAGTGGCGAAGCCAAGATCGATTTGACCCTGGTGCACCCTTCATTGCAAGGGAGGAAGCTAGTATGATTTATATTGTAAAATTCAGTTAACTACTAGGGAAAAAATTCATCATGGTGCATGTGCACCAGGGAGAGACCATGTGGCTTCGCCCCTGGTTGCGAGCAAGCTTATCGGTCACAGGATAACCGAGAGAGGGAGCAACAGCAGGCACGGAGGAGGCGGCCATGGATCAGGTCGAAAAAGAACCGAGCTTCGATACCATGTGAAGTTGGGTGTAACGAGAAAGGAGGCGGCCATGGATCAGGTCAAAAAAGAACCGAGCTTCGATACCATGTGAAGTTGGGTGTAACGAGAAAGGATGGAAATGGATCGGATACGCATGGAATCGAATTCGGATAGCACTTTTTACCACATTTTAACTCAAATACAGATACGGATTCGGATATTCTCGAATACTAATGCAAAATGGATACCTCGAATTTGGATTTAAATTCGGATATTTACTCCATATACAATACAAGGCAACGTTTAGCTATTTTTTTATTTGATAGTTTTAGAACACAAAATCATTATACATGTACAAACTAAAGTATAACATTGTAACAAAGATAGCTAGTGAAAATAGCTTATTTATCAATATTTTTTAATAAATAATACATAATTTTTTATTAATATATAAGTAAAAATATAAAAGTAATTTTATAAATAAATATATAAATAAGAATATTGAAGACTAAATTTAATCTTCTTATATCTTTATTATAAAATTAATAAAATTGGTTATAGAAAATGAATATAATTTTTATATAGTTCCAATGAAAACGGATACGGATAGTATTGGATATTGTCGAATACGAATGTGGAATCGGATAAAGAAAATCAATGAAAATCGGATTCGGATGTATCCATTTTACTACCACATTAATTTCGAATACGAATACGGATATCCATATTGATGTTTAAACGGATACGGATTTCGGATAATTCGGATATCCACATTCACGTTCCCATCCTTAGTAACGAGATGCATTCTCAGGCTCTCGGCTCCGTATTAATATAGCTAGGAACAGCCTCTAGCGTGGCACATACAACTTGTACAAGAAGTAGATTACAATATTGACTTACAAGATAAGGAATATAACAACCTATACCTATCCTATCCAGAGCCTAATAACCTGCACGTGGTACATATCTTAACAATCGTTACACGTATTCCCTTTTCTTTTAAATCTGTAATAACAAACTGCTCCATTTCTAGAAAAAAACAAACTGCTCCATTAGTTGATGCAGCAGGATGACATTATTCTTTGTTTTAAATAAAGTTCAACAGGGTGTCTTGATTTCGAGGTGGACCGTGTAAAACCCAGCCCAAATTAAACCGGCCCATCTGCCAATTTGGCGGGTGCTGACGCGGGCGTCGGCGTGACAAAGCGCTTCCAGTACCAGTGCCGCTCCCACACGGCGCCCATGGCCTCGATGGGCACGCCCCGGGTCTCCGGCAGGAACGCCGCAACGCACGCCGCCATGACGACCACCCACCCGGCGTAGAACAAGAAGGTGGCGTACTTGAAGCTGCACAGCATCTCCAGGAACGACTGCGACTGCACGAAGACCAGCACCCCGGAGATGGCGCCGCCCAGGCCCAGCGCTGCCGGCCTCACCTCGAGCGGGAAGATCTCGGTCGTGACCACCCACTTCAGCGGGCCCCACGACACGCCGAACCCGGCCGTGTACACGCACACCAGCGCCACCACCGCCGCCGCGTACCCGCGGGGCATGGACTTGCCGCCGTCGGTCCCCAGTCGCGCGCCGAAGATCCACGCCATGGCCGCCTGGGAGAGGATCAGCACGGCGCTCCCCAGCATGAGGAGGGAGCGGCGGCCGTAGCGGTCGACGGCCAGCCCGGCGACGGCGATGGACGCGAGGCTGACCACATCGGTGATGATGGAGCCCAGGATGGCCTTCTGGTTCGTGAACCCGACGGTGTAGAAGAGGAGCGGCGTGAAAATGGACACGATGATCATGCCGGTCAGATCGAAGAATACCGGCGCCGCCACGGCAATGGCGAGGTGGGGGCGGTACTCGCGCCTGCAGAACAGGCGCCGGAACGCGCCGGACGCGTGCCTGCGGTCCTGCTCCACGGCGCGGGCGATGTCCTCGAGCTCCGCCTCGGTGTCGGCCGCCGCCCCGCGGATGCGCCGCAGCGAGGCCCGGGCCTCGTCGAGCCTCCCGCGCAGCACCAGGCTGTTGGGCGTGTCGGGGATCAGCGCCGCGCCGACGATGATGATGGCGGCTGGCACGAGGCCGACGCCGAGCGAGAGGCGCCAGCCCCACCTCGGGATGGTGTCGGTGCCGTAGTTCACCAGGTCCGCCATGAACATGCCCAGGTTGAAGAAGAAGTGGAAGCAGGTCGTGAACGCACCTCGCCACCGTGCCGGTGCTATCTCCGCCAGGTACACCGGTGCAGACTGCAGCACGGAGCGCAAGAAAAAGAACACATCACCACTGTGCTACAAGTTCAACGCACACGTCCTTCCGAGTTACGACCAAATTAAGTGTGCGCGTTTGGTGAGCAGTGATCACCAGGCTGGTGAAGCCGACGGCGAGGCCGAGGAGGATGCGGCCGATGACGAGCATGCTGATGTTGACGGCAGTGAAGTTGAGGATGACGCCGGCCAAGAACAGGAAGCCGCCGATCAGCATGGAGTTCCTCCGGCCCACCGTCCTGGTCAAGTGGCCGGAGACCAGGGAGGAGAGGATGGCGGCGAGGTATAACGAGGAGACGAACATGGTGAGCTCCTGGTTTCTAAAGATGCAGTACGCGTTCTGCTGCGCGTTGTTCGTTTTCCGGAGGATCTCCGGGAAGAACGCCTGGAGGAACGATTCCATCTGCATCAGTCCTCCTGAAAGAAAAAAAAAACAGAAATTAGACCGGAGCTGTTTGAAAAGGAAAAATAAAATCATACAACTAAGTAGTTTCATCGTGATCAATGGTGATATGATCATTTGTTTCATCATATCATATAGGCAGACATACGTGTGTAACTTTGACCCAAACTGTAAATATTAGCAGGCAGAACGCTCAGGTCCTTTACAGTTGCGGTTTCATTTCCTAGACTAGCAAATTTTTTTGAAACGAATAAGGAGAGCTGCCGAAGAATAAACTCAGTTTGGGCAACCAATAAAGAAATAACAGCGGCCGGTTGGATTGGGACTTCAACTCCCACCGTACTACGCCAACTCAACTTAAACCCACAACAACAACCGCTCTCAACCTCGAAACACGCCGACCGGTTGGACTGAGACATCAACGCGGCCACACCACTCCACTCAACTACACCACACCACTCGGCAACAACAGCAAGAATAGAGTCTAAAACGCGGCGCCCACCAGCAAAATCCGCCGCTGAAATTCCAACCGTGACCCCGCGTCAACGGGACCCTAGAGAAAACAGACGGCACCGCACCAAGAAGGCCGCTGCCATGCAGGACCTGTCGTCGAAGTGCCATTGCAACACCACGCTCCACCTGATAGGGTGAAAAATACCAGATCCGGACCTCTCACGGCTGCTACGCAGTCGCCACCACAGAAGCACAAATGCGCGGGGGCCTCGCCATGCCCGTCGTTTGGACTCCACCTCGTCGCCTCGAAGAAACAACGCACACGGGGCCTCGCCTCGTCCGCCACAACACTCCACGTTACGGATCCATTTCAGAAGTCACCATCAGGATGGAGGGCAGTGTTGCCCTGCCTCCTAGAGCCTCCATCGAACAGCCAAGCCACCATCGAAGGTCGACATCGCCTCGTTGCTTCACCTGCGTAAGGCTCCTGCCGTCATGCCAGCAAGACAAGGTAGTCGCTTGCGCTGTCGTCCGACAATGTACCACACCAGAGTAGCCAAGCGGAGGTGAGCCACCCGCCGCAGTCCGCTGCAAGCCAAATCATCCCACGCTGTCGATGTTGCAAGCGCCGTCTTTCGACACTGTCCCACGCAGCATTGACGGTTGCCAAGCAACGCCAGCCGACGCGGTCCGCTGCAAGCAGCCACACCGACAAAATACGACAACCCCCGGCTGCCACCAGAGTTGCGAGAGCCTCCACACGAGCTTAGCAAACCCAAGAAGTTCACCAACCTGTACCAATACCGCCTTGCACCACCATCAAAGAGGCCTCCTTTGAAGCGTCGTCGCCAGCAATGCAAAAGTTGGGTTGGATCTCAAGAGACGATGCCTCCAAAGAGGGAACGACGCTAGTGACGCCGTCATCGCTCATCCATAACTGGACAGGGTTTTCACCTAGAGAACCCCGTCCCGCAGGGATGGAGCTCCAAGATGACACCCTCAACGGCGTAAACGATGCCCTAAGGCGCCGCCACCATCGCCACTAACAAGAATGTAGGCAAAGGCTTTCGCCTAGAGCATCTCATCCGCACTACGACACGTACCCCGCCCGGCGCTACCTGCGCCGCGCACGTCGGCGCCACGCAGGCCCACGCGCACCCGCGCCGCGCACGTCGGCGCCACGCAGGCCAACGCGTCGCCCGCAGGCGCCGGTGAGACGCCGCCCGCACGCCCCCACACACCGCTGACCGCCTCCCACCCGCACGCGCCGCGCCGCTGACCGCCTCCCGCCCGCATGCGCCGGTGACTGCCTCCTCGCGCACGCCCGCACATGCCGGTGACCGCCTCCCACCCGCACGCGCCGGTGACACGCACCCGCGCCGCACACGCTCTCATCGGCGCCACCGCGGGCCCCGCCTCCCGCCACCCACGCTCACCCGCGCCGCCCACCGGCGGCAGATCCACCACCATGGCCGCCGGATCCGGCCGCGGGAGCTACGAATCCGGCCTCACCGGCGATGGCGCCGCCCGCCCCGAGATGGCTCCCTTCTTCTCCCGCAGCGGCCGCGCCCGCCTGGAGAACAAGGAGGAGAAGGCAGCCCCGCCGCCGCCGTCCTCGCGAGCCGCGCGGGCTTCCGGCTGCGGCGCGGCGGTGGGGAGAGGGAGGAAAGGGGCGGCGGCGGCGAAGGTTCCGCCCGTGTCGCCCACGCGGAAGCGATGCTCCTAAACTAGCAATGCAACAATATAAAAATTCAGTTTTATTTGCTGCTTGTAAATTGCTCACTTTTGTTTAAGTATAATCCGAATCTCATATTAGATTGAAATCTCATCTGATCCAATAGTTACAAAATGTTTAGTTGTCTGTTTCATCATCTTGAGATGGATTACACTGTGGGAGAGCGACTTATGAGCTATGAGTCAAGATGGGTTGTTCAACGTGACATACTGAAAGCTGCATATATATTTGCTTAAAACGTTTGTTTAGCTGTAATGCATCCATCATCTATACATTGTTGTGTTGACTGCGGATAAGAAAACGTCAAAAACTTGAAATACTTATTCAGAGTTCAACAAAATATCTCCTCTATTTCCAGCAAAAAAAGAAGCATATCCGGATCGCGTGTATTCAGTGTTCTTTTACAGAAGAAAAGGAAAAGCATTTCCCCATCAATCAAAGTTCACTCTTAGAATAACAAACAAACTGGAAAGGGCAAGCCGCCAGCACCCACACTCGATATAGCATCATGCATTCAGACTCAGAAACAAGCTGACCTCAGAACAGGAGGAGGAAGTTGGGCAAATTAAAGCTGCCATCTTCCCACTTACCCGATCAAAATTTCTCCATGTTTTAGCCAATTTCCATCCAATCCAAACATTTATATCGGGATTTAACATTTGAACGCGGCAGTTGAATAATTGTGGTAGCCAGACAAGAGAAAGGAGACAACGAAAGACAGAACGAGCTTGATAACTAGCAGTGTAACAACCGAAGCTGGAAGGACTAAAAAGATGATCGATCACAGTGCATCTTCAGCATATATATACACCAATGGACTGACCTGTAACGCTGATGTCGTATCCAAGCAGGAGCCCGCCGGAGGCCGCGGTGAGGCAGCTCATCACAACCGTGAACGTTATCGCGCCGCCACCGCCGCCTTCCGAGACGAAGGCGAGCGCGCTCCCTCCGGTCATCTTCTCTCTTGCAGGCAGCTAGAGGGGAGAGCAGGTGGTGCTTGTGCGATTGAGGACGTTGGATGATAAGCAACAAGCGGTCATGGCCTGACCTACCGCATGACATTAATATCTTTTATAGGGCGAAGAGAGGGAAGTGAGCGCCGCAGCTGTCCAGAAACAGGCCTGTCCATTTGGTCAAACGAACATAGGTGACTAGTTCATTTTTTATTTTAAAAATAAAAAAATAAAAATGTGCATGTATCTCTTGTGCAAAACCGGAGGGCTAGCTGTGCATTTTGGTGCAAGTTTCAACAGGAACAGTACTAGTTTGAACAGTTTTTGGCTGGGTAGCGGCGGCATGATATCTTCGTTTGGACAAAAGCAAAGTGTAGCGTGCTTGGAGACTGGCGGATGGTTCTTGCGATCGTTGATGTCCAATTAACTAACTGATGAAGAGACGAGAGAAGCCATCAAATGCCACGTTATGTGTGGATACATATATAGGAAAATGACACACCAACTTATCCTGTATAGATCAATTGGTTGACGGAAGTTTACGGTCATACACGAACGAATTGCGGGAAAGTTAAGAGAAGAAGCCCTTGCAGTTCAATCAGCAGGTGGGATCGTTGAACTACTGTCTATAGTTTTAGGCCAGTCTCAGTGAGAAGTGTCACCGTACAGTTATTAAAACTGGGAATTTGGTAACTATGCTAGAGTAGTGTCATGGTAATGACACTTCTCTCTCATTCTATGAAATTCACTCTCCTCTCTTCTCATAAATAACTCTGCTATATCAGTAAATTTGCAGATATAGCATAACAGTTAATACTCATGACACTCCTATGACACTCCCATCGAAATTAGCCTTAACATTCAATTTTGCCTTAAAATACTACTTTTTGAATTCTAACATGGATTGCAACCTGTTATTTCGTCCAAAATAACCCGACATCATTACATGAATATGTCATAAAAAATGCAACTTATGTTATTGACAGGGGTATTTTGGACACAACATCGGTTTGCGAATCTACTTAGAAACTCGGAAATAGTTGTATTTTGGGATAAAATATGATTACTAAACCTAGATATTGCGAACCTACTTAGAAACTCGAAAATAGTTGTATTTTGGGACAAAATATGATTACTAAATCTAGATAAATTCTGGGATAGAGGGAGTATAAGGGAAATGTAATTGATGCTTGGGTTTGCAAAGAACACGAACAAACTAAAATAAGTTTAGCCATAAGTGTAGTTTTAGATGTGATATATTATTGATAATGAATAAACTCATGCGTCAATTCCCCTAGGTATATGAACTGGTTAGGTAAGTTGTACAACCAAACACTTTGTTTCTTCATGTTCTATAAGGCCTTGTTAGAAAGGTGTGGCCTTATATGAATAGGAATAGTGCGTCGTAAGTTTATGATATTTTCCACACAAAGGAGATTGTATATTACATAAGCACCACTTGAGTACATTATGGTATCCACTACATCGACATGTTTACGATTTTTTTCCTAAGTAACATTTGTGCCAAAAACAGTACCTAACGTTTCAAACTACACTCGAGCATAGCCTACTTACTACTTTCCAATTCACGCACGGACCGGCCCACCTTGTACTACCAAACCAACGCGGTAAGGGTTGAGCCCAATTCAGACGGCCGGCCCATCCGCCACCTTGGGCGCCGCCGACGGCTCCGGCGCGGGGGTCCGCGGCTTGACGAAGCGTTTCCAATACCAGTGGCGCGCCCAGACTTCGCGGAGGGACTCGATGGGCACGCCCTTGGTCTCCGGCAGGAAGAAGAAGATGAAGGCCGTCATGAGCACGACCCAGCCGGCGTTGTAGGCGAAGGTGCCGTACTTGAAGCTGCAGAGCATGTTGAGGAAGGACTGCGTCTGCACGAAGGTGAGCGCGAGCGAGATGGCCTCGCTCATCCCCAGCCCCGCCGACCTCACCTCCAGCGGGTAGATCTCGCTGGGGATGATCCACTTGAGCGGGCCCCACGACACGCCGAACCCGGCCGTGAACAGGCACACCAGCGCCACCACCGCCACCGCGTAGTGCCGCGGCATCGCCTTGCCGCCGTTGGTGCCCAGCTCCGCGCCGAAGATCCACGTCATGGCCACCAGGCACGCCAGCAGGATGCCGCCGCCCACCATGAAGAGCGACCGCCGGCCCACGCGGTCCACGGCCATCGCGGCGATGGCGATGGACACCAGGCTGACGACGTCGGTGATGATGGAGCCCAGGATGGCCTTCTGGCTCGTGAAGCCCACGGTGTAGAAGAGGAGCGGCGTGAAGAGGGTCACCACGATCATGCCCGTGAGCTCGAAGAACACCGGGATGGCGATGGCCATCACCAGGTGGGGGCGGTACTCGCGCCGCACGATGCGCCGGAACGCGCCGTCCTCGTACCGCCGGTCCTCCTCCGCGGCCTGCATGATGTCCTTGAGCTCCACGTCCACGTCGGCGGACCTGCCGCGGATGCGCCGCAGCGAGGCGCGGGCGGCGTCCACCTTCCCGCGGAGCACCAGGCTGTTGGGCGAGTCCGGGATGAAGGCCGCGCCGAGCAGGATGACGGTGGCCGGGACGATGCCGACGCCGAGGGACAGGCGCCAGCCCCAGACGGGGATGGTGTTGGCGCGGTAGTTGACGAGGTCGGCCACGAAGATGCCGATGTTAAGGAAGAAGTGGAAGATGCTGGTGAAGGCCCCGCGCCACCGCGCCGGCGCGATCTCCGCCAGGTACACCGGCGCGGACTGGTTGGTGAAGCCGACGGCGAAGCCGAGGAGGACGCGGCCGACGACCAGCATGGCGATGTTGGCGGCGGCGCAGTTGAGGACGGCGCCCACGAAGAAGAGCGAGGCGCCGATGAGCATCGAGTTCCTCCGCCCGATCCTCTTGGTGATGTGGCCGGCGATCAGGCAGGCCAGCATGCCGGCCAGGTAGAGCGAGGAGACGAAGGTGGTGAGCAGCTGGCTGTTGAAGATGCAGTACTCGTCCTGCGTCGCGTTGTTCATCTTCTCGATGATGTCCGGGAAGAAGGCCTCCAGGAACGACTGCATCTGCGTCAGGCCACCTGAAATTTTTCACCATTTTCCCTAGCAAACTGAATCACAATCACTTGATGATGATCAAACAATGGCTCGTGAAATAGTTGATATTGATCAGTGGTCGCTCTGGTTATATTTCACCAACCATATTCATAGCATCACATTGATCTCAGAGAGGAGATCGGAGAAGAAGCAGAACACCGGAGATGTAGCAAGCTCAAACTGAACCGTACGCTTGGTAGGAGCTGGATCCGACGGTCCAAGATTGACGAACTGAGACTCAAAAACACCCAAATGTGGTACACTAGTCTCTATAAAGGTTGTCCATGATTCTGACCGCCACATTGTTTGTAACGCATAAATTTTACAAAAGCCCGCACTAACTAAACCTGTTGATGATTTCGTGATCGGCTGTAGCCATCATCAGGTGCGCTTGCAAAAAGGATGGGAACTCTATTTTTTACCTCATATCATGCGTGTCTTTTTCCTAGGAAACAAAATGGACATGCAAATCAAGGACAGACTTTTAGAGAAGGCACCCCCACACGCGTGCTGCGCTTCATCAATCAACAGAACGGAATTCCCAATTTTATTTCAACAGTTTGAGATGACCGGTACTAGCGACGGTGACCCCCTGAGAGAAGAGCAAGATTTGTTTAGGGGCGAGACGGTGAGACTCGACTCGACAGTTGCATATTCTGCGTGGGCCCCTTGTCCCTTATCTTTGTGCGTTCCAATTTTCTTCGCAGCACGCGTGATCTGTGCTCCTGTGTCGTTGAATTCTTTTCCTTCTTTTTTGAGATGGTGCAGCGTTAGGATTCTAATCATTCTATAGATGTTTATATGCAGGTGACGCCCAGCCAGCCTCTTGCAAAGCAAAGCAAGTGGAAACTTCGCAAGGAGATGCGACATAGCGCCTCACTCTCTCTGGGTTGCATGCATGCTTGGGTTAACTTGTTTGGGAGGTTTTTTTTTTCACACATGGGCAAGGCCAGGGACGCAGCCATCTCGAGTACATCTTGATTCTTGAGGCCTGACCACATGCCATGGGAGTCTCCCTGCTGAGGGGATTGGCTCGCACCTCTGACTTCGTCGCAAAGCAACAGAGACGTAGGCTTACAGCGGGGCAGGACAGCTAGTACATGAGGACGAACCAGAGTTGAAACTGGCCAGCCATGACACTATGACAGTGCAGGAAATCATTGATTCAGAGCAGGGAAGTTGATGTCATGCGGATAATGACTCGTTTTATCAAACGAGAATATTGACAGCTGACAGGGGAGTTTGTTTGCCTCTGCGAAATCGATCTCTAATTTTTTTCCATATATTTTTTGTAAGCTTGTTCTTCACCCTTTAAGGCTTGGGTAAATAGTGTTTTTCAGCAGCTGCTTGCCTCAAACTCTGACTCTCCGAGAGAGCGTCTTGAGTTGGCACGTGGAAAACAGCTCACATGGATCATGGGCCAAACTCGCAGCAGGATACAACGCGTGGAGAAGGAAAGAGGTAGAGAGGTTCCTAGCTATTTTTCGAGTTTGTTCGTGTCGCCGGAGCCCAAGAAGAGTACAGTGAATTCAGACAACACAGCACGGCAGCACTACTGACCTGTGATGCTGATGTCGTATCCGAAGATGAGCCCGCCGGAGGCCGCCATGAGGCAGCTCATCACCACCGTGAAGGTGATCTCGCTGCTGTAGCCGTCGCCGGGGCCCGGCCCGCGGCCGCCGTTCACCGGGAGTACCACTCCCCCGCCGTGCATCTCTGCTCTCCCCCTCTGCAATAAGCTCTGGTATACGGAGATCGATCGATCGATAAGCTTGGAGCTTTGGCTCCGGGCAAGAAAGGCTTAGCTGCTCTCCGAGCTCACACAAAGCTAATGCGTGGTGGTACGTTGGATGATGATGAGGAGCTCCGGAGCTGGATGTCCGGATGGTACTTATACTGGATGCTGGCGGCCGGCTGGTGAGTCAAGCGTTCCTTCACTGTACACCCCTGCATGGTCCAGCGGCAAGTGTACTAGTACATGGCGGCGATCAATTCTCTCTTTTTTATTATCTACCTGTATTTTCTTCCTTTTATTGATTAGCAGCCGACTGCCTGCGCCCACATTGTCAGTATTGAAAGCAGGAGCCACGGGGATCAGCCAGCGGACTCGGAATCGGTGAGACTTGGACGCCAGACAAAGTCAATGAATTACTACTCCTACCATCATTGGGCATTAGCTAGTAACAACTTAACTTTCAACAAATACTTCAGCATTCTGGCTCTCTCAAAACTCTCAAGCCCGTGACATGCAGCAACGGAAAAAAGGGGGCCACAACTAGGTCCCAGTTTTGATCTTACTAGCACATCTTTTGTAAGATCTGTTTTGTCTCCATTGCCAACACAACACACACTGTTTGGTGGCAAAATCCCCCAACCCCGAACACCCACATGCGCACACAGACACGAATGCAAATTCTCCATCTTTTAATCAATCTAGGGCACCCGCAGTGGTAAACGGCAATTGCTCTCTATAGTGCTGATGCGTCGCTACCAGCTCAACTTAGAGAGAGCAGAAACGACAACTGCTTCAACAGCTCAATCTTTAATAAAGCAACTGTGGGTCACGCGTGTTAAATTATTCTACGTCTCCCCGCTGCGCCCCGGCGATGCCGGTTGCGTTCAGCACGGTAAACCGCGCTGGCGGGCCCGCTGGTCTCCAACCATGTGCTAGCGGGAGTCGCTGGATGTAGCGACATTTTCTTCTCTCCTCTCTCTCCGACGTGGACTCGCTATCGACACCACTAACGGCCCGTTGCGGCGTTATCATCTCCACTGTGTTATCATCGACCGCTGAACTGCGAAAAATGGTCATAAATCAGCAAGTGGCGAAATTATATTCGGCTATAAAGAGAAGTCACAAACACACAACATGTGCCACATTACTATAGGTTTGGGATAGTTTCGTTTCCTGATGAAAGACATGATAAGCTTATCTTCTTTACAGCATGGTCAAGTCATACAATTCTACTCTCTTGCATATTCTGAAATCCCTTGAGGTCATAGATATTCAGAAGTTATTCTCAAAATAGATGTTATGTGTTGGCGCTAAAATCGGCCGGATAGGAATCGGCCGATGGATCTTCAGCGTCGGACACACGACCCGGGAGAATCTGCTTACCTCCTGTTCGGGTTATCGCCCTGGTGCAGTTCGCGCGGCGTGCCAGTCAATCTGACCTGTTGATTGACAAGGAAATAGAGTATTAAATTCCAGGCGCGTCGATCGGCTGGGGTTCCGATCTGTCCTGAGAAGCGCGTCGGCGGCGAATCGGCCGATTTGCTGTAGAGATGATCGGCTATGGATCAGCCGATGATCGTATAGTAATTGTAAAGAAAACTACTGGAGCGATCTAAACAATTACTACAGAAGCAACACTTGAAATAGATCTAATCGGCTGTGAGATGATAAATCGAAAGAGAACAATGACGAAGCCGATTACTCTGATCTCAAGCTGGATAACTGGTGATAATACTAGAATAACAGGTAAAACTTGCAATTCTAGTAAATATCGATAACTGGTGAATAAATCCAAACGAAACCACAGCGATGCGCCCGTAGTTAAAGCTCGGATATTACTCGGTAAGCGGAACCTACCAATTGGCCGGAGATCAAGTTGATGCAGCCCTGCCAATCCGTACAAACTCGTGGAAGAAGAAAATATTGGCGAAGTCGCCGACTTGAAAGAAAATTGCTGGAAAAGTAGAAGTACTGTTGTTGATTGATGTGTTCATGTTTTTCAAGACCCTGACGACTCCTATTTATACCCTAAAGCTAGGAATCCTGGTCGATCACGACTTGTTACAACCTTATTTAAATTACTATATCTATACGAACTTTAAAAAGGAAACGAACTCCCGCAGAGTCTTCCGCCGCCGTTCCCTAATCCAGTCAGGATTTCCTTCAATTACTCTCCGACCGACTTAGCATGCCTCCTTTGACCAGCTCTTGACCAGGATCTTCTGAAATAATCCCATCCTGTTGGCATAGGCTGGGCCACCAATCGGCCGATTTCCAACTATTACTTCAATCGGCCGATTCCTTTCTGTAGCCTTCAGATCTGTCGCATCGGCCAATCTTCTCCTTCTGACGCCGATTCAACACGTGTCGAAATCTGGCGTCAACATTATGAGACTTGTAAGTCCATTTCAGAAGAGTTTGTACATACATTAGATAATCATAGGTGGAGTGCACACTGATGGGACTACGTACAGAGGACCTTTATGAAAATTGTGGCAATGAATAAAACTCTAAAAAATTGTGGCAAGGAATACATTGGGTGGAAAAATTCAAACTTATCCTCATGAAACAAGCGACTTTTGGTGCCTATAAGCACTAATATAAGAAAGTCTTATCTAGCCTCAGCAGACTAACATGCATTCTTCTCCCAATAAGATGGACTTGGTAAACTCTGCACATGACTGACGACTAGGTTAGGCTAAAATAATTTCTCGCAAAAAAAAAAAGGTCAGGCTAAAGAATGACAGAAGAGATACTAAAATGGTGTCCCTGCAGTTATCTTCAATTGCTAAGGACATAAAATTTTGAGCCTTCAAACATTGGTAGCTTGTTGAATTGTAAAACTGATGTGGCGTCATCATCGGTGTAATATAATTCGACATAGATATTTCCGGGGATAGTCAGCTCCTCAAGAAACAATCCAGTGGACTAACAACCAATATGTAACAACACACTTGCACTCACGGGTGTGTGTGGTGTCACAATTTTAAGACTGCAATGTTTTTGCTTTGTGGGAATTTGTTTTGTCTTTATAATTAATTATTGAAAATGAGTCCTTTTGTTGATAGACTAAAATAAGTTAAATAAAGATTATTGATATTTTTTCTGTGTGATGGAACTACATTTACATTTTTCAATGTTATTTATAGCTGGTGAAGTGCGTCGCTCCCGCGTGGGCGACACGGGCGGGCGGAACGCCGCCGCCGCACCTTCCTTCCTCCCTTCCCTCTGCTGCCGCTAGAGCCAGCCGCCGGAAGTCCGTGCGGCTCGTAAGGACGGCGGCGGTGGGGCGGCCCTCTTCTCCATGGAGTCCAGGCAGGCGCGGGCGCCTCGGCCGTCGGAGCGGGCGGCTCATGGTGGCGCCGGCGCGGGTGGCCGGATCCGGCGCCGGCGAGCACGGATCTGGTGTCCCCGTGGCCGGATTCGCCGACGGGCGCGGTTGCAGGCTGCTCCCTCCCGCGGGGCAGGGGCGAGCGTGGGCACGGAGCCGCCGCGCGTGGGCGTGAGTGATGAGGCCCCGAGGTGCGCGAGCGCAGAAGCGGAGACGTCCATGGTGGAGGTGGATGTGGTGGAGGTGGCCCGGAGCGGCGAGGTTGTCGAATGGGGGGCTCCTGTGGGCGTGGCTGCTGCGGCCACGCATAGCGGCGTAGGACTGCGTCGAAAGGCGGCGCTTGCAGCACTAACATCATGAGACGGCTTGGCTTGCAGCGGACTGCGGTGGGTTGCTCAGCCTTGCTCGGTGACTCCGGTGTGGTACATCGTCGAAAGACGGCGCAAGCGACAACTTGGCTTGCTAGCATGGTGGTGGTGTCTGTTGCGTGGGTGGCGCAACGCGATGCGGTCGTTCGGCGGGCGTGTTTTGGTTGTTTGCTAGGGATCTTGGAACACGGGGCAACACTATTCATCATCTTGATGACGATATATGAAATAGATCCGCGACACGGAGTACTGTGGCGGTCGTGGCAAGGCCCCCGCGTGCGGTGTCTTCTACATGGCGACGAGAGCGAGGAGGAGGTCCAACGGCGGGTGTGGCGAAGCCCCCGCGCGTTGTGTCATCGCGGTGGTGACGGCAAGGCAGCCTGCGAGAGGTCCGGATTCGGTGGTTTCACTCTGTCGGATGGTGTATGGTGGGGCAGCGGCACAACGGCGATAGGTCCTGCATGGCGGTGGCATCCTCGGTGTGGTGCGGTCTGTTTTTCTCGACTTCTTATCGACGCGGGATGTGTTTCGATGACGACTTCCTAGGCAGGAGAAGGTTGGTAGACGCGGGATGCAGTTTTGAGTGTTTGCCCGTGTTGATGCCCCAATCCGATCGGGTGAGTGTTGTGGTGTGGAGTTTCTCGTGTTGATGCCCCAATCCAACCGGGAGAGTTGAGTTGTGGAGTTCCCCGTGTTGATGTCCCAATCCAACAGGGTGAATCTTTTTTTTTCTTTTTCCTGACTATGGTCTCCTAGGACTATAATCTTGTATTTTTCTACTATATCAATAGAAACTCGCACTATCTTGTGCGATTCGTTAAAAAAAATAACTGGTGAAGTCGATATGAGGAAATAACTACCTAGTCTTTCCCAAAAGTTGGCATACTAAATCATGGTTAACCTGCCGAGTGTCAACTAGCAAAAGGATAGCAATTACCAAGTGGAGTAGGTTAATTGTTAAATTAGTACTACCTAATTACCTTATTTTGCCCATTTCTCTTTTGAGCTTTTCTGCCTGACAGATGGCTGTTGAAGGTCCAGTAAAAGACCTTTTCCTGTTTTCAGTTCTGAAGCTTTACACCTTCGCAAGTTCTGAATTGTGACAGATATTGCTTATTAATCGCAAGTGTCGTCACTTGTAACTTGACCGAGACAAATTTCTTGTTGTGCTGGCCAAAGATTTTCAACTCATCCTATCACCACTGAGATCTTTTGCAGTAAGTCCTGTCAAAGAGTGTAATCAGCCCCCAATGAAGTGAAGCTACTTGTCAGCCGATTGAAGCAGTAATTTAGTTTTCTCACAAGCTGAGCAGGTAACTAAGCTTGTCGTTGTTTACCAGGTCACATTTATCTTCAGTAACTTGCGAAATCTAACATCAACACACTCATTTCTTCCAAGCTGTAAACAAGACACTGCTAACTCTGTCGCAGGCAGAATTCCAGTTGAGATTCAGAGTTTCCATCTTCTTATCATCAGTTGCTTTCAAATATGCACAGAACCCTTGAAACGCATCGAGCTTCCTGCAAGGCTGCAACTCTACGCTTCAATCGATTACAGGTTGCGCAATTTCGGTTTCAAGGCCTTGTTGTCTGATCAGATGTCGAGCCTACTACATTGGTTTCGGAGAGGAACTCAAGCTTTCCGGATGAACCACCCTTGCTAGTATCAAATATGTTTTCTGACTTTTCTCCTCGCGGACCATCTCACGGTCCACGATGCTTGTCGACCCCACACTTGCAAGTGACGTGGATCATCTCAAGTTCTGAAATTTTGATAGATCCGAAGGCAAAGGGCAGTACGCTAGAGGATCTGTGTTTGTAAACGGCTTACACGCCAGATCAACGCGGGATTACTCAAGATACACAGTGGACGCGTGTGGTGGGGGATGGGCGGCTGAGCCTGGGGCAGTTCTCCCCGACCGGATCTTGGGGCTCGCGGCGGCCCGTCGCTGCGTGAGCGGATCCTTAGGGCACGGTGTGTCCATTGCAGGCGGCGTGGCTGGCGGCGCCGGGCTCGCCGTAGCCTCGGTGTGGTGCCCCATTGGACATCCTTAGATAGGGTAGTGGCGGCGTGGATCACGGTTGTTGCATCGGCGATGGCGGGACGGGATGTGATCTTCGGCCGGCCAGTGCAGTGGTCTCAGCCATGGTAATCGGGAATGGCGGCTTTGGGGTGGATCTGGCGATTTTGGTCACACATGACACAATGTGGCTGTCAACATGTGCTCTTTTACTAATGTGGCATTTAAGTCATGTTGCTATCCTGCTGAGAGATCGAGCATCTCCAAGAGTCTATCTAAATTTCACTCTCTAAATCATCATTTAGAGAGTCATTTGCATAAAAATTATTTTCTATATTTTTTTGTTTTTCAATAGCTTTTCTATACCTTGTGTACACTCTGAAAAACTATTCTCTTTTCTATATTTAACTAGTGAGAAATTCAGAATAGAGGGTGACTATGTTTGCATAACCAAATAGAGAAGCTATTGGAAAATATCTTTTTAATAAATATTCTAAACCTAGCAATTAAGAAAAATTTAAAGACTGTCTTGAAGTTGCTCTTAGTCTTTGCTCCGGGAGTCTTCCTCTAAGGCTTCTAAGGTGGTGTTTGATTGGACATTTTTGCCTCCGTGATGGTTCGCACATACATCACGTAGCATCATATTTAATTGGGCCAGGCCGGAATCGATAGCCGTGGGATCCGATACAATCCAGTGTAGCATCGACAACACCCATCTCCTGGTGGTATCCTAATTACAGCCTGCAGAAATGTTAAAAATAAAGACGAAAATTTGAGTGAAGAAAAAATGTTACAGTCGTAGCTGATGGGAGATTTTTTCCTAATACTTTTATGAGTTATATATCAATGAAATGATACTTGTAGATGTGGCTCAATATAGCAAAGTCAAATTTGGATACACACGCATAAGCAACTTTCAACGAAAAGAAAAGGAGGAAAAAACCGTCTTCTTTAACAGACGTCGCGACAGTAGTGGCGTCCTCGCACTCCTTCCTTCCCACCGCCTCCGTCTCGACTCTCGATCCCTTCACCCCCCTTGCGCTTTCGCCTAGTCAGCCTCCCGCCGCCGCCTCCTGACCTCCGCCGCCGACTCCGCCGCCGCCGCGCGCGTGGCCGATCCACCGGAACCCTAGCATGGCAAAGACGGCGCGATCGCCCACGGCGGAGGCTTCCCCGCCGGCGGCCGCGGAGAAGCACCGCTCCGGCTCCGCGGCCGGGTCGGGGCTGCGGTCCCTCGCTAGCGCCGCCTCCGGGTTGTGGGACCGGTGGGCGGTCATGGGCTCCGGCCTCTCCAAGCTCGAGAGGGCCTTCGGCGACCAGTTCCCCGAGGGCGAGCGCTACTTCGGCCTCGAGAACTTCGGCAACACCTGCTACTGCAACAGCGTCCTCCAGGTGAGATGACTGGCCCCCAAATCCCCCAGAGCTCCGTCTGTGATCGCGCGGGGGGCGGGGGGGGGGGGGGGGGGGGGGGGCTAGTGGGCGTGTTGACTCGTTCGCAGCGTGCTCCGTCGCAATCGGTTTCGTTATGATTGGAATTCCGGTGAGACTTTGGTTAGGCCGTTGCCTTTGAAACCGTTAGTGTGCCCCCCCTTTTTTGCCTTTCGGGGTCGCATTCTGTTTGTTCGAAGTTTTGTGTAGTGTAGGCGCGTAGGGGACCAGTCGAGTTAGTGGATTTGAGTTAGTTTAGGTGCAAGGGAGCATGGGCGACGCCGATCAATACCTTTGTGTTTATATCCCGTGACAGGATGGCGGATAACATGATAAGGGTGCGATTGGCATGTGCTGTCATATTCAGAGTTAAGTGCTTAATCGGATTGGTGGTTTCAATTATACGATTTACACAAGTTTGTGTACAGGGTCATTTCACAACAACTGGGTGTTTAGCATTGCATTGTGCCACTGTCATCAATTTCGTGGTCCTTGCCTTAAAGGACAACTGCAGTTTAGGATCCTCATTCACGCCATGGTACCATGTAATCTGGAACTGATGATGTGTTAAGATGGAATATTGGATACACCAAATGAATTGTCTATTGTGCACAGATATCTTATTAAGATGTAATTCAAGTATGTTTAATATTCCAGATGCATTGCTACCTTTATGGTTATAGAAGATTGGGATTCTTGCTATTGAGAGGTGGAAACTAATGGCGTTTGGCTTTTAGTGGAGCTATGGGATTCTTACTATTGAATAGCGTATACTGCAATTGAGCCATGCTTAGTTATCATTATGGATGACCATGGGTAGGCCATATGCATGAATACATAATTACACACTGAAGTTTGATGCAAATATACTGCGCATTCAATCCAAGGCATTTGTTTACCATAGATGCAATAATTTGTTATGCTTGCAGAGTTATAAATGTTTGAAACAGGTATCCCTTTTAAGTTGCAGATACAGTTTGTTTTTAACCCTACATTCCAAAGAATACAAGTGAATGAGTGCTGCAGTTAATTTTTTGTGGTCCTCCATATTGTCTCACATATTGCTGCTACCTGATTTGGCATATCGATCAATGAATCAATATGCCCTTAGTCCTCTTCCCCATGTTTTGAAATGACACAGCAAGCCATATTGTTTGTCTGATCACATGCTTTTTAGGTGTTACCTTTTGTGGATTAGTGTTATTCCCAAATATACTGGAAATAAACGTTCAGGAATACAATGGTGCTGTTTAATGTTTTAACGCAGGAAAAATGGCGTCATCAGCAAAGTGATGGTTGATTGTTCATGTATTGGCTATTTGGCAGCATGCAGACCTTCTGCTGTTAACCTTCTGGCTTCTGCAGACCATTTTTGATAGACTCCAGTATTTTCCGGGCAGTATTAACATCAAAAGTTATAAAGCTAAAAAAACTGTTACCAAAAGAAATTTTATCTATTTTATTCTTCAAAGCACTAACATGTTTTTTTCCCATTTGGTTTTGGTATGCTAGCACACGTTCTAAACACTGATAATTTGTCAATGCTTGCCATGTTTTAGGGTGCATTGCTGATGGGGGTTACAAAATTATACCTTTTTCAGGCACTTTATTATTGCACTCCATTCCGGGAGCAGTTACTGGAATACTATGCCAAAAACAGAAACCTTGAAGATGCTGAAGAAAATTTGTTGACCTGCCTAGCAGATCTTTTTTCACAGGTGAAGAAATATAACCTGCCATTTATTTGATATTCCACTTTGTTGTATTGTTGTTTATGCAATGAATCAATATACAACAAGGATGGTTCTGGGTAATCTTATTTTTCGTTCAGACATAGAAAATATCCTATGTGGTATAATATTTTAGGAGACATAAATCATAAACCTTCGTGTTTTCTTGCTATTTCTGGGAAATGATTGATACTAATTTCATAGTATGCACAAATTGATTCTTATTTAGTTGTTTGCGCTATCTTGGCTCTGTGCACTTCTTGCTGACAATTCTGTATTGTTTCGCCTAACTCATTTTATAACTCATCTGGAAACTGCATTAGCATATGTTTTTTAACTGATTTGTTCAGGACACCTGAACTTTTTGTAACGCTGCATATCCATCAGCATGATTGTAACAGATTGCTACTCATGGGTTTGCCCATGTAACATGAAACTTATTGCTGAGTGCAGATTGTTGTTCTTCTAATAATAATGTTTAATATTTTTGCAGATAAGCGCATCGAAGAAATAGATGGGTGTTATCGCTCCAAAACGTTTCATCCAAATGGTTAAGAAACTGAATGAATATTTTCGTGGTTACATGCATCAGGTAACTTGCAGATGTTTAACACTGGTACCACATCAGGTCAATCGCACTAGCAGATCATAAACTTAACATGGTTATCTTATTCCTGCCATAGCTATTTTTATGACTTCAGTCTCTTTTGTTATCTAGTATGATTCAGTAATGCAAGCTCTGGCCTCAGCTATTTTTATGACTTCAGTCTCTTTTGTTGTGCGACGCATGGTTCTTAAAAAGAAATTCTCTCCTTTCATGCAATATGGTTTTTTGTAGTTGGCTAAATTTTAGGCCTCTGTTTTCTGTCCCTTTGTAATCTTCGGCAAAAATAAAAATGAAAATGTTTAAAATGAACTCTTCTCTTTCCATTCTGTCCTCCTTATCTTTTGATGGGATAAAAGAGTAAACCTTCCCTTTTCTGTTGTGCTCTGTAGGATGCCCACGAATTTTTGAATTTCTTACTGAATGAAATTGTTGATATTCTGGAAAAAGAGTCTAGTTCTGCAAAGGTTTCACCTGAGGCCACATCTCCTGGAAAAGTCTCAAATGGAGCAGCTGTGGATGGAGTCAGAAAAGAGCCACTGGTTACATGGGTACATAAGAATTTTCAGGTAAGTAAAACTAAATGTGGATTATTCTTTCTCTAATAAGGAATTGAGCCTAACTCGGTTAGAAAAGGGTGTGTTTACACTTATCACCCAGGTTTGACTGTCCTTCAACTTGAATTTGGGTGCCATTTTTCTTCTTTACTGTTCTGCTCATACAGACCCACTTTTCCTTCTAAGGATTTTGTACACAGTCACCCTTACTCTTTGCAGGGTACTTCGACCAATGAAACCAGATGCCTAATGTGCAAGACCGTCACCGCAAAGGATGAGACATTTTTCGACTTGAGCGTTGACATCGAACAGAATAGTTCACTCACAAGTTGCCTGAAGAATTTCTTCTCCACTGAGACTTTACATGCGGACGACAAGTTCTTCTGTGATAAGTGTTGCAGGTAACAAAGCTAGGTGCCGTTTTGATCTACTAATTGTTTGTCTCTTTATTGCAAGAACGTGGAGCCCTTGGTTCATTGTCACGTTGATATGTCCATGCTTGTTTCTGTTCATTAAGTTTCGTCAACCAGATAATTTAGAAAACAGTTCCAAATTGCAAGCTGATACTAATAGGCAGATTTTCTCACTCCAGCTTGTTACAATCCAACAATCTGCTTGGCCCTATGCTGCTTTTCACAATCTACAAGCCTTAAAAGGGACACATTGCAGGCCAATCCCTCACAGTTTAGCAATTCTGCTATTCTACACTTCAGTCATGTACCTTTTCTTCTTCGCATCTCAATATTGAACTAAAAACGGCATTGAACCCAGACTTTGTTTCAGAATTTTGTTCTGTTATAGGGATCGCAGCAGAATATATGTAAAGATTGCATTGGAGTACAAGTGATACCAAGTTTGTGCACCCATTTCTCATTAGGAGATCTGATTATCCAGATTCATCTGGGACCCTTATTCATTAACCTTCGCCTAGGTAGATGAGGTGGGAATGAATATGCATTGGGAATTACCATGTAGCCATGTAGGAACTGGGAAGGAACTACTTAGCTTTGATTTCCCTGTGACGAGTACTGAATTCGAAATTTTGGTTTCTCATTCAGTTTGCAAGAAGCGGAGAAGAGAATGAAGATAAAGAAGGTACCGCAGATATTGGTGATCCACCTAAAGCGCTTCAAGTTCATCGAGCAGCTTAACCGGCACAACAAGCTGTCTTATCGGGTGGTATACCCCTTGGAGCTGAAGCTCAGCAGCAACTCCGACGATGCGGACTGCGAGTACTCCCTCTTTGCAGTGGTGGTCCACCTGGGTAGCGGTCCAAACCAGGGACACTACGTAGCCAAGATCAAGAGCCATGACCACTGGTTGTCCTTCGATGACGACAATGTCGAGATGATACCAGAGTCCACCCTGCAGACCGTTCTACGGCTCTTCTCGTGAATATTCTGGCAACACGGATCATGGCTGCATCTTGTTCTACGAGCGTGTTGGTGGGAATTGCAACGAGAAGGCCCACTCTCCAGAGGGTGGCGTGTGACCTTAGGCACGGGATCTTCGGTTGTTTGGTGTACATATGATTGACAAACTTTGAATGAACCGATGTTCATTGGTGTACAAAAGAAGGGGGGGCGGGGGGGGGGGGGGGGGGGGGGGGGTATTCTTGAGAGCATGGAAAAAAAAGGAAGAGGCTAGTCTGGACTTCGAAGTTTAGATTGAAGTTGTTACAAAGGATCAACCCATAGGATAGATCATTTGATTTTGTTTTCCGGGTTTTAATTCGTCACAGTATTTGTTCTGAACGGACATCAGATTGCTCAGTCACTGCTCTTTCACCATCCTCGTGTCATGCACCAGCTCTTTCTGTTGTTGCTGCAGCAGGAAATCACTAGTCCCTGCTGCGTGAAACCTCATGAGAATCACTATACTGTTCTCTGCATTTTCTTTTTCATCGAAGTGCTTCTCTGCATTCAAAACCGACATGTTCACGAATCCTTCCGAATTTCAAATCTGAGCTTCAAATAATCTACTTGCGAACGCGAACCACGACTTGGTCGGCGGGCCCGCGGCTCGTCAAGTCGTCCTCGTCCTCTCGTGCAAGTGTGGAACCCTGAAGTCCTGAACCCTCCCTGCGCGTGCTTCCGAATGGAATCAAATCTCAAAATAACAGGGGAGAGACGACTAAACGGGGCCCGGTAAGGAAAGGACAGCAGGTGCGGAGCGCCGGCCGCCGGGCGCATTTGGTGCCTTGGATCGGAAGCGAGCGAGCGCAGCGGAGGGCGGATGGGCTCCTCGTCCACCTCGGCGGCGGCGGTGGCGCCGAGCCGGCGCAGGGTGGCGCTCTACCTCACGCTCCTCACCCTGCAGTACGGCGCCCAGCCCCTCATATCCAAGCGATTCGTCCGGTAAGCAAGCGCCCGCCCGCCCACCCACCCACCCCGCAACCCATTCCCTTGCTGCGCAGGCTAGAGCGACTCGATTTGGACGGAGAGGCACGGGAATTTAGCTGGAGATACTAAAATCTCTCTACCTTGCGGTGGCAGTTTTGGGGGTTCGGTTCGCTTCCAGTAAGACATGTACAATTGTGGAGTAGCGCAACAACTGAATTCACATGCTAGTCACTCGTTTGTCAAAATTTCGTGATCAGGGGGGTAGCGCTTCAAGTTGGTAAATATCCACATTGTGGAGGCGTAGGAACCTATGCAGTGGCCTTTTTTAGCCGTTCCTGAGTCATTGGTGATCCATTTGATTATATTAGAGCGCTGCTTATTCTGGTTAGGCTCTTATCCTGCCCTCGTCAATTGGGACTCAATATTAGTTAAGTAAATTAGATAGGTAACAACTTTGCTTGTTCCAGATCAAGCAGGACACACAGATAGGTGGGTTTATGTAACCATGTTTATTGAATCCAATGGGGACATAACACCCATTTTTTTATAATAACTTAACTGTCCCATGTTGTTTTTTGAAATGATGTCCCATGAAAAATGCATGACTTAGAAGCCAATTTTTCAGCAACGCACATTCACGATTTTTGAGATGTAAGGTTCTCTGTTATTTATGAGCTTCTATTCTTTCCACAGCTATTTCTGTCATGAAATAGTTTAGACCAAGTACTATTTGACTGTGCTAAACCCCTTGCCGTCTATTGCTGCAGCCAAGATACTATAGTGACCTCACTCGTTCTTGCCACTGAAGCAGCAAAGGTCTGGTACTAGATTTTGTTATGATCAGTATGGCATGTTCTTCACCTGGGCGCTTCTGATTTTCTTTGCATCTGTATAGGTTATTTGCGCAATCATTTTATTGATTGCAGAGGGTAGTCTGAAAAAACAGTTCAGAAACTGGACTCTCGCTGGATCACTGACCGCGTCTGGACTGCCTGCTGCCATATATGCATTGCAGAATAGTCTGTTGCAAATATCATACAAGAATTTGGATTCCTTGACCTTTTCAATCCTTAACCAGACCAAGCTTTTATGGACGGCATTTTTCACTTATCTTATTTTGGGGTATGTCCTGGTAACACATCCTATTTACATTTTAGTATCTTGAAAATATTCAGAATGAGGATCTGGTGAAAAAATAACTACTCAAATGTTATAACTATTGACTACTTGGGAACATTTGATCCTTTGAATGTTGTGTTGAGACCAAAAGATGGAAAAATAGACTCCTAAAACTTGTCTGTTGCATTAGAGTTAAAGTGGAACATTGGTTGATGATCTGGAAGCCTACATGACCACTATATAAATATTTTGAATCAGTCACGAAGCTAATAATTTTACCAGATAAAACATGCTTTCCTAGCTCAAATTAAGTAACATAGGAGCCATCTTAAAATGAAGGGGAAAAACATCTCATTTCATGTACCCACTTTCCTTTAGCTGTAAATTACCTCAAGGATTTGGAGTACTAGTCTTGGTTGGTGGATATGGAGAACGAAATCCTAGCATGGAGCTTCTTCCTGAATTCCAGTTCAGATAGAATTAGTACATCAGGGGACCAGTCAATTTGATGGTCTACATTACTTCATGAAATTGGGACCTTGTTTTGTGTACATTTTTGTGCTTTGCCGACCATATGATGTGGTTAACTTTGATTGGACAATTATCTGAAGTAAAGCTGTCAATCATGTGTTTGATTACCTTTTGCAAATTTTGCAGGCAAAAGCAATCATCAAAGCAAATTTTAGCATTAACCCTCTTAATTGGTGCTGCTGTTCTTCTAAGTGTTGGGGAGACTAGCAGCAAAGGTTCAAAGGGTGGTAGCTCTGATTATGTCTTGCTCTATGGGATCATTCCTGTTACAGTCGCATCTATGCTGTCTGGGTTGGCCTCTTCACTGTGTCAGTGGGCATCCCAGGTTGAACTTACTTACCATATTTACTTTCGAGGATACAACTTATGGTCACTGCTAACATATTCAATAATAGTGCAGGTTAAAAAGCATACGTCTTATATGATGACTATAGAGATGTCATTTATCGGAAGCATGTGCATGTTAGCAAGTACCTATCGATCACCAGATGGAGAAGCTATCAGGAAATATGGTTTTTTCCACGAATGGACTTTATGGACCGTGGTGAGTACTCTTTGCTATTCCATTGTTTCTCCTCTCACTGTTGGGTAAAGCCTGGACACATCCAAGTTTTGTGCCCTAAAAATCATGAAGTTTTGGCACTTAGAATAAACCAAGTGGGATGGCTAAAATGTAACATCACATTGGATGCTATAACGTGTTGCAGCAGTCAAATCACTTGGATTCAGTACAACCTTTGCGTACATCATGCCTTCTAGTCAGTATTAAGCTCGACCACTGCAAATTTGTTTTTGAAAACAAGCTATTATCAATATGACTGGAATACTGAAAATCTTGGCTACCAATTCGGACCTAAGAGGGATTCTGATCTCCTGCCTTGTGTCATAATGGTGCCATGCCACAGTAGTCAGTGCTTGGACTGAAAAGTGGCCTTCAAAAATCATTGGGCGTTGTATACGGCAATTCACTCTAGAAAGTCCTTTTTCTATATTCTTTTAATCTAGGACATCAATGAGTTGTTAGGTAGCTCATCAACATAGTAGGGTAGCAGCTAATCTGGATATTCGAATCTTTAATTGTTGGTTCATGGATGAGACACCTGGCAGCGCACCCCTGCCATTTTAACCTTGATAGTTGGGAACAAA
Organism: Panicum miliaceum; assembly: GCA_032594955.1. NCBI lineage: Eukaryota > Viridiplantae > Streptophyta > Magnoliopsida > Poales > Poaceae > Panicum > Panicum miliaceum. The sequence continues at coordinate 13,074,695 of CM064061.1, forward strand.
GGTTATTTTCCATCTTGATGTTTGCATCTGCTGTTAGACTTGTCTGAAATAGCTAAGTAGGTAATTATTGATCTACCAGGATCAGTCTAAGATGTTGCTTCGCTATTTTTAATGTAAGTTTACCCTTTCTTTCAAGGACCAAATTATTGAAATAGGCTTGTTTCTCTTTATATTTCCATTTAGTGGCAATCTTTTGAAGGTACTGATCTCAGTCTTCAGTTTACTGAAAAGTACATCTGCAACATAGTCCACACAAATGGAAGCAAAGCTGCAATAGATCTTCATTGATATTCAGGACCTTGATCATCATTCTTTACCTCAGGTACCGGTCTTAATGAATGCCGTGGGTGGAATTCTTGTTGGTCTTGTCACAACTTACGCGGGTGGTGTTAGAAAGGCAAGTGCCAAAACTGACACTAAATGGAAAACAGCCATTCCTTTCATTTACATCTGGAAACTTTGACTAACCTGTTTACTTTTCAGGGTTTTGTTATAGTATCAGCTCTCCTTGTAACTGCACTGCTACAATTTATATTTGATGGGAAGCCACCATCACACTACTGCCTGATGGCATTACCACTGGTCATGACAAGCATATTCATTTACCAGAAGTATCCATATGCTGATAGGAAGAAGAAAGATTGATAAGCATACTTGTCGAGAAGGGAAAGTTTCCATCAGCGGAACGTAACGCTAACCTCATATTTCATTCACAAGTGTCTGAAATTTGCACTGTCAAGTGTACCAACTGTGACGCCTGAAGAGTGAAGACTTGTCTTTTCATGGAGCTATGTATCATTTATCTACTGATTTATATAGAATTAAACTAGTAGAGCAGTAGCCAGAAATCAATTTCAGCAGACAGTGAGACGAGTTGATATTTAGCTTGCGTGGAACTTGATGAATTGTTTACGTGTACATCTATCTATATTTTCACAGCTTGAGGAACCTACTCTATCTTTCACAGATTTTTATTTAGATTACTTGAACATGAAGGGAGAAGTGTATCTTTTGTATTTGTCTTGATTCTAGCAACTAGGTTAAAAAAAACCAAATATTGCATCATGGGTTTCATGTGCCCTGCTTAATCCAATCCAGATTGTTTGATTGTCAATTGTCATGCCCATGCTACGGTTCCCACTGTTCCAGGGCATAGTGACGTGCATAAAACGCTCGTGGTCCCAGCTAATGGTAGAGTAGAGAGGTTGCGATCAGATTTATTAATTAACTGTGTTGTCTCCTGTAACATATATGGAAGTTTCATCTTCTCATCAGATGTGCAAGGCTGGTTACAATCTTTTGTCATACTCCTAGAAAATCTCATTGGCTGTCATCCTAATTTTTCACATGTGTCTTTCAGATCAGCTGATTGTTTCACCATTGTGCATCCTGAAAGGTTTCAGCCAACTTCTTTATTTATTTAGGCAAAGAAGAAGCAGATAAGGTCGGTGCCACACCATCACATTTTACCCAGGGTCCTTGAGTCCTCCCAAACACCAGGTAAAATCTACATCTACGAAACTGAGAACATGTCTCTGATGACTACAATAACCAGATCGAAAATAAACCTAATGCTAGAATAACACTTTTTCTGATGAATAATACAGATCTTGTGGACAACTAGCAACCTATACCACAAAGTTCTATAGTACTAGCTTCACATAACCATTATTGCATCCAGGAAGCTGCATGACTGATAACTTGCATGCACACCAAGACTATAGATGAACAAACTGTGATAATTTACATATGTATAATTCTCTCTTCCAAACTCCTAGTGAATTAAATCCGGTCACACGGCGTCATTTATCCACTTCCCACCCTGTTGTCCTGCATTCAGAGGTTCATAGAAAAAAACCAGATCGTCACTCGTCAGTAGGCATTTGGAATGTCCTACTCAGCTACTACACACCAAATTCAAGTTAATTATCGGTTCCATATTCAAATGCCATTTTAAAAATGAGTTTACACTTCAGACAACTACTCTGAAGCGGTGAGCTGCAAATTTTCGATGTAGAACAGACTGCAGTTTTATGTGAAAATAAGTTACCGTGCATCTGAACTCACAATGACTGCGAGAGTTGACTCCAGTTCATCATCGTATGTGATTGTGGGTGCCTGTCCAAATAATTCCTACTGGAAATGTCAGCCTCATCGGCAGCATAAGGATCAGAATGTCCTGAAGCTGCCGGTGGTGACCAGACCGGTACCACCCCACCTTCTCTGCCCGTCCAGCTGCTCGATGCCTCTGAAACCGATGGAGCAACACCTAGCACCCGGCGTGTGTTGTTCTGAAGGTTTTGCTGATGATGATTGCCGTTCATCCTCACACCAATGCCAGTGCCACCGTCAACCGTTTCTTCTCTCCCCATTTGAGGCTGCGAATGCATGTTTGATGGCACCTCCGGCCTACTGTCCTCGCTGATGTTGCCAAAATCCGCAGTGAGTTCTGTTTCAGCTCTAATGAATGAGGAAGTCATGCTAGGCACCATCTGATCTTGTCGTCTCCGACCTGCCATCATCGGTGCCTGGGTAGGTCGGACCGGTTGTCGGTCCACTTCCATCTGTAATTCTTGAGGGAAGTCAATCGGTGGCACATCCGAGGAGTCGCCAAGGCCTTCTTCCATTCCATTTTCCATCGCAGCCCGAGAGGCCGCCTCAAGCTCCCACATTTCTGACAGTGCATTCTGTAACCTGGAATTGGCTTCATCTAACTCAACAATGGGGCGAGGGTAGTTGGAGCCTAGCTCAACTCCTGCAGCCTGAAGCACAGACTCAGGTGCATCCCAGGGGTGGTGTATCCATTCCGTTGGCAGCCTCGCCAGCTCCGGTAGCCATCGCCGGACATACTCCCCGTGTGGGTCAAACTTGTACCCTTCAAACTGAAAGCATTGCAAATTTCAGCTCATACAATTCATCAGCATGCTGCATTACCCATCAAAATAACCCATCAGATGAAAGAGCTCAAGTACCTGAGGGTTGTCGATGCGGTCAAGCTCACGGCCATCAGGGAGGGACCCAGAAATGTACTGCCAACCTAGGGCGTCACTCTCGAGGTCAGCATCCAGCAAGGTGTCCCAGAAGTACTTCATCCCCCAGCGCCAAGGCAACTGGAGCACCTTGACAAAAAAGCTAGAGACCACCACACGTATGCGATCGTGAAGCCACCCTGTTGCCCAGAGCTCCCTCATGCCAGCGTCGACAAGAGGGTAGCCGGTCCTCCCCTGCCTCCAGACCTTGAAGTATACCTCGTTGACGACCCAAGGGAAGAACCTGAGGTGCGACAGGAGCGGCTTCTCGTGGCTGCAGGGATGATTGAAGGTGAGGTACCTCGAGTACTCCCGCAGGCCGATGGAGCGAAGGAACAAAGTGCAGCTCTCGTCGCCAGCGTGGTTGCCTTCATTGCTCCACATCAGCTGCTTCATCCGGACCTGGTGGAAGACCTTGCGGACACTGAGCTCACCGAAGTGCAGGTACGGGGACAACAGGGAGGTGCTTGCGCTGTCGGCTTTCTTGCGGTTCACGGAGTAGTCAATCAACGGGCCATTGAGGAAAGCCGTAAGCGCCTTGTCAGCATTCTGCCACCCCGGTGACCAGGCCCGTGCCAGCAGCGCATTGCTTCCCCTCTCAGACTCGTCTTCAAAGATCAGCTCGTCGGATGCGCACCTCGACAAGTCACCTGTAGAGTTCGAAACAGAGAGAATTTTCCACATCAGTGATTGATCTCCAAGAACCACTTAGCACCATTAATACTCTGCAGATGACGCATTTGGATACCTGAATTGATCTTCTTGGGCGGCAGCAGTGGTGCTGCGGGGTCGGGCATGCACAGGCACCTGTTCCAGAAGGGCCCGAACATGGTAAAGGGGCAGCCGTCGTCGTCGAGGACCTCCCACGGCTCGTACAGCAGATCGGAGTTGAAGGACCGCACGGTGATGCCCTCGGCCGTCAGCAGCTCCTTCACGCGGTGGTCCCGGACCAGCGACAGTGGGTCTGCACGGCAGGCACGAGACAACGATCGGTGAGCAAGGGCAGGCCATTCGTGTCAGCCGGCCCAGACGATAAGGTGCTAAGAACTTTTGATGACGGTTTTTGGGAGAAAAAACTCAGAGAGAGAGAAAAAAAGAAGCAGGTAGGGGAATACCAGTGGCTGGGTGAAAGGACTTTTGAGAATTAAAGAGAGGGACAGCGACCAGGTGTTCAGCGAGTGTTTTTGATGGCACTGTTTGTAAGGCAGGATGCTAGGCTAAACTTGGAGTTGTTTGGCGTGTGGAACAAGGGTGTTAATGTATGAAATAGCCATTAATGGTAGACACAAGATTATACTGTTCATGGAAAGATCCTCTTTCTTAAAAGAAGAATCCCCCTCTGTTTTATTATTTGGGTCATGAAGGACCGGATTTCCTCCAACCTGAACACAGCAAGGCTAGAAAACCGGGATAAAAATCAAGGAAAATAAACTAGAGTAATTTTGACACGAACTCAAGTTGAAGATTTTCCCTCAAAAAAAAAGTTGAAGATTTGGATGTTCGTTCGTTGCAGGAACAACAGCAACATGTAGCGAAACGTAGAACAACGTCCAGAGCGAGAGGGATCGAACCGTAGAGGTGGTTGAAGAAGAGGTGCGTGGCGCCGGTGCTGCGGACGATGTCGAGCAGGGCGACGACGGCGTTGGCGGAGCGGCGGGTGACGAGGCGGCTAGCGCCGAGCCGGCGGAGCGAGGCGTCGAGATGCTTGAGGCTCTGGCTGAGCCACCACCGGGACACCCTGCCGGGGAAGTAGGGCCCGTCCTCCTCCGGCGCCCACACGTAGGCCGGCACCACCTCCCCGGCCGCCCGCGCGGCCGCCGCCAGCGCCGGGTTGTCCTCCACCCGGAGGTCCCGCCTGAACCACACCACCGTCCGCACCCCCGCCTCCCCGGCGCCGCTCATCGACGACTGCGACGCTGGCATGGCACCCAATCCGGCACGGCTCGCCAAGAATCCCCCAAGATAATCAGTTGCTGGCTCCCAGCCAAGAAGATCGGCAGCAGCTCAAAGAACCTGCGCAGCGGCCAAGAACAAAGCTCCTGGCTCTCCGTTGTGATGATGAGCTGCTCAGGAGGATCGAACTGCTTCTCGCACTGACTGAGGATTTCCAGGAACTGTGGAAAGGCTGGTCCGGATTGGCCTCTTTTCTTCAGCAGAGAGACTGCAGTTGCAGTGAAGTTGAGTAATCTGACCAATCTCCTCCCAGCTCCTCCCTTCTCAAATTAATAAAAAAAATCAGAGTATTTCTTTTCTCCTGGGGAATCGATGATGGCGGGCGATGGTGCAGAGATTAGCGGGGGCTCGTGAGTCTTGGTTGGGGGAGAGGCGAGGTGTTGTCCAATGGAGAGGGAGGCATGTGGATATTGGGATTGGTTGGTTTGGATTTGTTCTCGCCTTTTGCTCTTGGCCATTTATCTCGTCGTGCTCCCCTGCGCTTGGCCTTTCCCCTCTCCCATAATATTCCCTCCCCATTTTTGTTTTCCTTTTGGTTTCCTCTTTTCGTGTGAGAAAAGAAGCCAGGGTTGCTAGATTCCCGTGGAATTCTTACCGGTCACTGGAAGGTGGGCCCTCGTTGGCTCCTAGAACTTTTCTTCTGCTGCGTCGTCCTGCGTGCGTACGGTTAAAAAACTTTTTAAGTTAAAACACGATTTTATTATTCATTCATTGCCATGGACTTGGGTACATGCTTCGCGCCTTTTTCATGTTTATTTATATATATACCACCCTTTCAGCAAACGCATATTTATTTATTTAATAATCCTCTAATCGCCCATTTTGCCAGGCAGTAGAGTACCTGCTACACGATGTTACTGTTATATTAAGTACTAGCTCCCGGACATCCCACGGATGAGACGCTCCGTCGCCCAACTTTAATATTTGTAACATACGAAAAAAGAGCTGCAACAATAAAAATCATCGTGTGCAACATTCAAATATCTAATACATCTTTACAATCGAATCTAGGATAAATTCTCACCGCAATATTTGCACCATATATCTTGCAACATCCATTTATAAAAAGAGAGGAAATATTGCAATATTCAAAAATTATAAATTGCAGCATCTTCAAAGAATAATTGCAACATCAATATATACCGTGAGATACCCATTACAACATTTTAAATTATGAGATACCTATAGCAACGTGACCACCGCGTGTCGCTCAGCCTGCCGCCCGCCGCCCGGAGCTGCCTACCATGCCCGCAGCCCGGAGCTCCTCCGATGGCCGATGGCTGGAGTGGGCGAAGCCGCGGGGGAGCGGCAGCCAGCGCGACGTGGCACCCCAGTGCTCGAGCCTGCACGGAGGCGGCCGGAGCAGCTGCCCACCATGAATGCCGCCCGAAGCTCCTCTGTCAGTCGGCGCGGCGGGAGCCGCTGGGAGCGGCGGCCCGTGCTGGCCGTGCCGTGGCGAGCTCCACCTCGAGGCGCGAGGAGCTCTAGCCCTGGCCGCCGCGCGAGATCCGCCCGCGCCCGGCCGCGCGAGCCTCGAGGAGGAGGACACCAGGGTGGGTGAGGATGCCGGCGGCGGCCAGGAAGCTGCGGGGTGTTTGGGGGGGGGGGGGGGTGGGGGGGGGGGTGAGGACGACGGAGGATACGGGAGGAGGACGACGAGGGAGCGCGAGGCGAGCAAGCCGCGCGGGGAGTGAATAGAGCGTCCGATCACCTATCCCTAGCATTACCGTATATTATATTCATAGTCATGGTAAACATGCTGGTGGTGACATGATTTTATTTTTTGGCGGAAAGGTGAGCGTGATTAGTGGTGTAAGCTTGTCCAACCAGTCGCACTGCCCAGCAGTACTGGCGTTATATTACTCGCCAACTCTCTAAAAAAAATGCTATGATAATGGTAGTTATATTTTAGTGCTTAATTCCTTTGTCTATGCACTGCTATTCTGGGTTTAACTTGTTTCAGTATAGTAGACACTAGACAAATCTCGTGCCAGTTTGTTAATACAAAATTCTCTAATCACCCAAGCTCTAGTAAAGTTGTGCAAAATTAACACGGAGGCAAGGATTTGAAACTGAAATTGAACCAAAGAAAATGTAATAAATACATATCCAGATCGGTATATGTAACTCGGTTGAGCTGTGGTGGAATTCGATCAAATTCATCCTCAAAAACCTTTGAATTTTGGTCCATTTTCTGGGTAGTGACTAAGCAAAATTTATTCGGTGGTTACAGTATTACGGGAAAAAATTATCCCAGATAGGTTGCACGCATGCATGACAAATAGGAATTCCCAACAATATTAAGAGCCCCAAAAATATTAAATACACACCACAAACTTGAATACTTGCATGAATATATATATATAGGTACATATTAATGCCCGTTGAAATATAAATAATGGTATATCAACGATGCACCGTTTATGTAACCATAGCCACCACTAGAATCCGTTGGTTTACATAAATATTTCCATCTGATTGAGAAAAACAGTTACTGACCATGTCCCTACAATTTGGTACGTCCTTATTCAAACTTTGTCGCTGCCTTTTTTTTTTCTGCTTTCCCATGGGGCTGATTTTGGATTATTTGAAGCATCTAGCTAGTGCCTCACTTATGATAGATACTACGTGCCATGTTGGCATATATATGTAATCATTTTTAGACCTTATTAATCCCACATGTACATGATATGAGTGGGACTAAAGATATTCGGTTCATCGAGACTAGCTGACCAGCTGAACCACCAGTTTACATCTAACGACCCACGATGATGCAGCTGAGCTTGCTCGATTGGTCGACGCCGTGGATCGTCATGGCTCCCACATGGAGAGGACCCGAATCACTTAAAAATATTCAGACCCCAGATCACCCAACGTGGCCTGTCGTACTTCGCTAGATGCTACTATCGATCAGGTTTACTTGGAAGATTGGCGCGCTACGCCGCGCCTGAAGAGGATGAGCGCCTGCATTTGATTGGACTCTTTGTAGCTGCAGAACAATAAGGAGTTGCAAAAGTTTGGATTCAACAACTAAAGTATTATTCATTCATAGAACATATTCAGTAATTAAAATGTATATATATGTATAAAAGTTAGCTATATACAATATGCTCTACTGTATACCAGTATATGCTTAGAAGTCAGCTATATGATACAATTGGCTTGAAAAAAAAAGCATAGTTGATGCAACACTCGGCTATATATACAAACAACAGTAGTATTATCTCATCTTGGCGAAGATACAGGTACAATCAAAGAAGGCTTTGTTACATTGGCAAAGACCTATAATTCTTTCATGCGGTCCCAAAATACTGGAACAAAAAAGGAATTCTCCCCTGAATGGTACTTTGTGTTTGTAACAAAATTCCATGCGCAGAAGAATCCTCAGGAGAAATCTGTGTTTGTAACATGAAAATATCTTGTCACCATAATTGTGAGGACTTTGTATTTGTAACATGAAGAATCCTTCGCAAAGCTTCTCATATTATGAGGAGGCTGATGGCATGTCCAGTACCATAAACAATCATAGCATTGTGTGTTGCAGCATGTTTAGATTAATCGTCCTACAGATTAGTTAGCATGTAACTTTGCAATTTTAATAATCTCAAATCGAGTTGGAACATCAAAAGTTGGCATTGAAGGAATGATTTGACATAATTGATTTTTTTCATGCTCACCATGCAGTTAACTTGAAATGATCTGGTGTCTACATCACCAAACCACAACTGTCTTATCATCATCAGGAAATGAGATGATCTGGTGCCTCCATCACCATATCACAATCGAAGTACTATGCTAATGATATAAGAGAGGATTTTTTTTGGCAAAAGAGAAGGCCATCTGCATCTGTTATGACAATATTAAAAGTGCATTGAAAACTACATCTATAACCTGAAAAATAGTGGAACCAAAATAAACATAGTAACAACAGAAAAGAAAAGACAGGAAGTGTAATAAGAATAAATATTTGTGGAACACAGTGATCACACGATTCTTAGTCTGCTAAGATTACAAATAGCTAATCTATCATCAGCGAAAGTAAGTACACATGTACTGCAACATCTTAGGAGTATATAACATGGGTTAAGGGAGAACACCTTAGGGCTTCCATAAAAGAAATTGACACAAAGCAAGGTGGATACACCTTTTTCTTTTATGTACAGTTAAGGCGCCTGAACAAAATATAATAACAGTTTTTCATACCATTTTTCACATCAATCGAATGGATCTTGCTTGCCAGGTCCTTTTCCTTGTCACTGATATAATATTGTTGATGTTTGACTTCTTTCATCACAAAATAAGAAAACTTTCAAGCTTGTGTGTACAGAGGGAAACAGAACCCCACAGCGCCATGGGCTATATTCAAAAGTTGTTAGTCTTAGAAATTGATTAACATGAGAGTATGCTGAAACTACATTTACCTAACCAGCTCCAATTTTATTACATCTTCAATCTTAATGCAAGGTGCTATATATCATGATATCAGTATCTGTTCTACTTAAGAAAGGCTGATGTATTAATTTTTTGTCACCCTATGAAGTTAGATATTCAGAACTCTCCTGCTATCTTACAAATACCACACACAGTGACGGATTGCTGACCCTAAATGAAATCTGCTCCTTAACAGCTGATGCAAGTTCCACAGCATTGGCTTAAAATTTCATACAAAGAAGACACCATCGCAGATCATTTCATTGTGTATGTAATTGCGCAATATCCCCCTACACGTATTAGTAAATTTTCCCCTCTTAAAACCTAGCTGGAACAATTTCAAGGTTCCTCCATTATACAACAACTTAAAGTGAAGACATAATCAGATAATATTGTAATCTGTAAGTCCAAAAGGTTAGAAGGATTACTTGCAGGCTACAGGCTAAATCCAATTCAGTGTAATGGAACGAATTGATATTAGAGCAGCGCAGCAGAAACATTGCGACTCCCGTAATGTCGAAGATGCATTTTGTTTTAGTATCTGTCAGTGGGTAACTATAAAATAAAATGGCTAGTGATTGTCCACCTTATCAAAGACAAAAAGGGTTAGTTGCAATCAACAGAGAGTAGTATACATGTAGTGCTGATATGGACACCTCACCTTTAGCCAACGGCAGCTGATTTCAACGAACGACGCCCTCAAGTGTCAGGCTCTGCTGCTCTGAATAGCCTGAAGACGATGAAATTTTGCCGATCATACAAGATCTGACATCAAGGAAGACCGAGAGCGTGAGGCGACGCTGAATCTGCATCAGTGCATCCGGCAGTGAAGCACCTCAATCAAGATTGATGTGAGGCCACACCTCCATGCGCTGACGGAGCCCTTGCAGATTCGGTCTCCACCCAGCTTCCTATTGCAGTTTGTTGTTGCCGCCGCGTTCCCCGCTGGCGACGAATCCGCCGCCTCCTCCGTAGCTAGACAAATTACTACTGCCTTTTTTGTTGGCACCTGCACGTAGCTCGCTCGCACTGGCGTCGGGAGCATCCCGCCGGGAACGAGGGCGACCGCGTGGTACGCTACCGCACCAATGGCTGCTGCTAAAAGAACAAGCCGGCCGCTTGGACCGGCCACTAGCTAGGCACTGACTGCGATTCGGGTTGCTTGCTTTTACCGACAACTTGGCCCGGTTAATTGGAATCGTATACTCCTACTCTTTTGGGAGGAGGGCACTATTGTGTGGTGGCAACGTGATCCCCTAATGCCATCAGCCCAAGGTGATAAGATTTATACCAGTCAAATCTGATGGACCAATCCATTGCTTGCTGCTTCCATCGATGTATCCCTCCGTGAAAAAAAGCACTGTTTTTGGCATCCATTGCACTACACATATGTACTGTGTGACGCATAGATAAAATGCGCTCCGGCTTCTTCGCGATGAGCTCGCCATGGTGTGACCAAGCACTTTCTGGTAGAATTTCGCTGTAAGCTAGGCTAATTATTGTCATTATCACCCACGCACTGCCACACACATACATACAGTACCTCTTTTCATGCGCCACAAATTGTTGTCATCATGAGCATCACACGAAGACGCTTAACATTTATAACATGAGAGCTCCCCATCCATCGCATGCATATTTGCTACAGCTAGCGGTACTAGGATGGGTTTACCACATGTTGTTGCTGGTGGTCTTCGTCGTTGCAGCTGTCCTGTCGTTAGAAAATAAAGGAAAAAAACAGGCGCGCTTGACACATTGAGCATCTCTCTTTCGCTCTGTCAACGTCGGGATGTGGCTGATTATTGATTAATCTGTTTTGATTGGGAACGGACAAGACGATTATTCCAGCGATCCACTTCGCGACGCGTCCATTCAGCTCGAGAGAAGACTTGCAGCGGCAGCGGCCGTTTCAGACTTTCAGTATACTGTAGATGGCTATGGACTTTTTAGAACCTTACAACAAAGATGATGGGTTACGTGTGCTACCTAGCTATATATGTGTAGTCTAGCTCCTCCCTGGAATATACATAAATATAGGAGAAATTTGGACGTGCTAAGTCTTTGCATCGATTCGAAACGGCAACAACAACAACAACAAAAAGTACACGTACTTGACGTTGTATTTCTTTTTTTTTTAGGTGAGACGATGGGTACTTAGGATGCAAGTGCATGTCTTCATAGACTTTGATCGTTGCCTGAAGTCTAGTCCAAGAGCTAGGACTACTGAAATTGTTTTTCGGTCATCTATTTCAAGTTTAGTTTCTAGAATACAAAAGAAATGTTAAGTTAATGTGGACTTTTGGGACTTCGCATGCAAGACTAGTATCCCCCAAATATATTGGTGGAATTTTGGATGCAATGTTTGTGACTCTGATGTATTGTAAAAATAAACAACATGCACATTGAGGGTTCGTTTCAAGTTCCACCATAAAAAATCTAACCGACTAATTATGATGTATCCTCAATTCCTAATATATCGGAGGGCTGAACAATATTTATTACATCTCTTAAGAGCATCTCCAAGAGACTACCCAAATGGCTCAACTAAGCAAATTTTGGCCACTCAACACCAAAATAGCTATCTAAGAGCATCTCCAACAGTTTCTTATTTTTTCTTTCCAAAACTTATTGTTTGCCAACTCCCTAAATAGGTATAGGGAGGGAAAAAATATCCTTCTCCAATAATTTTCTATTTTTTCTCCCCAACAATCGTGGACCCTGTCTGCGTCTGTCGCACCCGCTCTGCTGTTGGTAGCCGGCGTGCCGCACGACTTCACCGTCCGCTGGGGCTTGGTGCCGTAGGCGGCACTGTCGCTGGTGAGCCGCGCTATCTGAAGGCTGGCTGCTACCAGGCCACGGCGTGCATCGCCGCCTTCGCCCGTGAGCTGCGCCTTCTAAAGCCTAGGTGCTACCACGCACGGAGTCCAGGGCCACTACCCGCAGCTTCTCCTGCAGCCTGCTGCTCACAGCTGCAGCCTGCAGCACGGGGAGGGGGAAAGAGGCAGCCGGACGGGAGCACGGCGGCCAGGTGGTGCGGCACATCGCATCGCGGAGGGGAGGCAGCATACGGAGCGGCGAGGCGGCGCGGGGAAGAAGCCCCGCGAGGAAAAAAAATAAAGCCGCGGGGAGGGGGATCGGGAGGCGCGAAGGGGTGCCTATTTTTAGGCATAAAGGAGGCCAATTTGATAATTGTTAGAAGATGAGAAATTAGGATGAGAAACTATTGGAGAGTATTTTTTTACCTTTTTTTGAAAAAAATAAAGATAGGGAACAAAGATTGGGAACTGTTAGAGATGCTCTAACGGACTAGTTATCCAACTCGCTAAGTCATCCGGCTCTCCAAATTGGCCCCCTCACTAGCCAAACTTAGCTAGCCAGTCCGGCTAACCAAACTGGCTTGCCAAGTATGGGCTCTGTTGGCACTAAAAATCGGCCAGGAATCGGCCGATGACCTTCAGCGTTGGACACACGATCCGGGAGAATCTGCTTAGCTCCTGTTCGGGTTATTGCCCTGGTGCGGTTCGCGCGGCGTGCCAATCAATCTGACCTGTTGATTGACAAGGAAATAAACGTATTAAATTCCGGGCGTCCTGATCGGCTGAGGTTCCGATCTGTCCCGAAAAACGTATCGGTGAATCGGCCGATTTGCTATGAAGATGACCGGCTATGGATCAGCCGATAATCACGTAATAATTGCAAAGAAAATTGTTGGAGCAACTTAAACAATTATTACAGATGCAACACTTGAAATAGATCTAATCGGCTGTATAATAATGAACGAGAAAAAGCGATGATAAAGTCGATAGTTTCAATCTCAAGCTGGATAACTGGTGATAATACTAGAACAACAGGTAAAACCTATAATTCTAGTAAATATCGATAACTGGTGAATAAATATAAACGAAACCACGGCGATGCGCCCGAAGTTAAAGCTTAGATGTTATTCGATAAGCGGAACCTACCAATTGGCCGGAGATCGTGTCGATGCAGTCCTGCCAATCCGTACGAACTCGTGAAAGAAAAAAAAGTATTGGCGAAGTCGCCGACTTGAAAGTAAAGTGCATGAAAAAGTAGATTGTTTTGTTGATTGATTGATTTATTCTTTACAAGACCCTGACGACTCCTATTTATACCCTAGGACTAGGACTCCTGATCGATTACGATCTGTTACAAACTTGATTTAAATAAAAAACTACTATATCTATAATATTTTCCTAAAGGAAACGGGCTCCCGCAGAATCCTCTGCCACCATCTCCTAGTCCAATCCGGACTCTTTCCATTGCTCTACGACCGAGTCGGCATCGTTCTTTCGACCAACGTCAGACCACTTTTGACTGGAATCTTCTGTTGGGATTCCAATAGCTTCATCTCCCTAACTGCTGGCACAGACTGCATCGCCCATCGGCCGATCCCCAACTGTAGCCTCAATCGGCCGATTCCCAACTGTAGCTTTCAAACCTGCCGCATCGGCCGGTCTCTTCTCTTCCTAACGCCGATTCAACACGTGTCAAAATCTGGCGTCAACAGGCTCCATGCGCAGGGAGAGTTGAATGTAGTTGTTGGGATTTGAAGCGTGGAAAATTGAGAGTCGTTGGAGTAAGATGCTCAATGTGGAGTGGAATCTGTATGAAGAGCCAAATAAAGAGTCAAATAGAGACTTGAAAATAGAATCTCTTGGAGACGCTCTAAAAACAAAAAAAGAAACATGTATATCTCTTTTTATTTGAACTCAAGATCAAGTCCGCAAGTTAGGCCCGCTAAAATTGTCGTTTGTCTTTTTTGAATGAAGCAGCACGAGTTTGTACCATAGTCACAGTAAAGGGCGTCGAAGGTACCGTTCCTTGATGTGAGAACGTCAATCATGTCCCGAAAATGCGGGATCGGTCATTTTCGTTCTTGCCCTGTAAAAACCTCTCGCAAGTACCGTACCACGTTTCTCGATCTCATCTACCCAGAAACTTTGTGACTATGGTTTGTACCCATTTCATTAAATAGAGAAGATTAACATTGTCATTTGTCTATCCCAGTAGTATCTATACTATATATTGTAGTTTTGGTTTTGTTTCAGCAATACACTTGGTTGTGTCAAGGTAACAATCATATATCTTAAGATTTCAGTACTACCTACTATATGCAGCATAATATGGTATTAAATCAAATCTTCAAGTACTATCTTCGAAAAACTCTGCCTTTATTATTTACTCCTTGGCTTTGGAGATAAACAAATTAAGGGACGCACAAGTACACCAAAGCGCATCTAATAAAGCCATATAGCACGAGGGAATCGATCCAAATAACCGGCATGTGGGTTTGCCCCTAACCCTAGCTCTCTCTCCGGCTTTCTTCCCCTAGTCCATTCTCCGATCACTCCAGCGTCTCAATCAGTTTCGGCTAACCCTCCTCCTCCCCCACTGTGCACTGTCTCATGCAAAGCGCAGCGTGTGGTGAGAATCGCTCGCACTTGGACCACATCGCGGCGGTGTTTGCCTCTCGACCACTCGTTCCCGGGGGTGCACGTACGCCCATGCTCATGTTTTGTTACCTAGTTCCTCCCCCATGACTTTCTGTCCATGTAGCAAAGACAGCTTTGCTTGCTCAGCCAGTGCTAGATTCGGATAATGATCACACCATCATCATGTCAAGGCCTGCACGGCATTTCTTAACATTTCAATCTAGGCCCTTTTTAATGGTATGGTTGTACAGGCAAAGTTCTTGGAAAAAAATAAATCATTGCTGCCTCTGCTTTGAAATACTTGTAAATTTTGTTCGCCGTCTTGTTTGTCTGAGCTTTTACTTACTACAGGCAAGTATGTTACTGTTTCTAGAGAGTAAACTGAAAAGGAATTTTGATAGAATTATTTGTCACAATACGTGTGTTAAGGATGTTATTTTTTACTTGTGACTTCACACATATTTAATTTGAAAAAAAGAATTGCAACAATAAAGTCAAAATCCACAAATACTTGAAAATATGCGAGTATATGCACTTTATACTAGTAATAAGCACACACTGCACGCGGCTAAACCTTGTATTCATCGTTCACATTTCATGCGTGTGTGCCATTTCCTTTTTTGCCCCCCTTTTATGACCACATAAACAGAGTGAGCATATATAATATATAAAATCTGAAGGATGGGCATCGTAGTGACATACGGTTCATGCATGTGACAGCTCAGAGGTGCCATACATGTACATGCACTTGCCTTTCCCTTTCGTGAAACCGTGGTCCCTGTGTTTCCCCTTTCCTCTTCATGTTAGCAATGCAAGGTCCACTGGCGGATGGCAAGGCACAGGATTGTACATTTAGGCAACGAGTTGACAGCACTATAACAGACGAGACGACTGATCATTCATACGTTTGTTAAATATAGGCAGTTCGGTTTAAAAAGCAACCTCATCATGGGCAGATTATTCCAACCATAAAGTCATACTATGAATTTTAGGGTATATTTATATTTATATAAGTAAAAGTCACCCAACAATCAAATTATAATCTATTATCTTAATACAATAGTGTTAAAAGAAGCCACCACATTCGTCGAGAGCACCTAGAAATTACCACATTAATCAAAAAAAGAGAAGAATATACACCGTTAGATTTTATGAAGATCCAATGGTCTAGAGTAAACCAAAAGACAACTAACATATATAATATATAAATTTATAATTTATAATTTATAATTTCCACTTTCCTAGCTGAATACATGTCTCCCTTTACATGGATTTCCATGTTACCACGTTACATGAAAATATCTAGCCGCCCATCAATAATCGACTAAAGAGTCTAATTTGATCACGTCTCTTGCTGGTGAAGAAAAACACACACGTGAAATATAAAGTTTACTCCTAACGGAAGGACTTGGCTTCTTTGCTATATATGTATAGCATGTTAAAGTGTATAAAAGGGGAGACTTTTCTTGCATGAAAAGAAGCAACAAATGAAGTCATGCAAAATCCTATTTTATATGTTCATGTGCGCAAGATGGAGGTAGGGATGAAAGGGGATCATATACGAATGGATATATACAAATATGAATACATATATTTATTTTTATTCAGATTCAGATTCAGATACAAATAATGTCAAATTATGTGCCGGATATTTATATTCAGCTATTCGCATATCATATATTCCACTTGAGTAGTGGGATATGGTATGGATATCAATACCCGGTTACAAATACGGTCTATTCCATTTAGTGTCTAGATCCTTTGGTCGGACGGACGGTCACCTGTAGATGAAAGTCCTTAAGACCTGCAAGTGGGACTAAACGGACTTACTGTTGGGAAGTGTGTATAAAGAAAATAATATTTGTGCGTATTCAGATGGAATTCAATAGAATGTTAAAAAGCCAAAACGTTTGCCAAGAGAGCCTAGAAGTTACCACAATAATTAAAAAATGAGATGAACATACAATTTTTGATTAATATATAAATTTTAAGTTCTACAATAACAAAAATTAGCGTATAATTTTTACTTGATCGGATCAACTCTCGTAGCTCAATCTCTTCACCTCACAGCTCTAGGTCTTTCTTTTCTGGTCAGGAGTGACCTCATGTATTCAGAGTATCAAAGGCAAGCCAAGTGACCTGGGGGTATCAATTTATAGGCCAGAGAACCAGCCATAGCCGTGGCCAACTCCCTGACAAAAAGTATAAAGCGTCAGATGATCCGGTCGCATGTGTCGGTTTATCCTGTCACACTGAGCATCAAATAGTAGTCGTTAAGGCCTAAATGCCCTCTTTTACAGGCGTCATTGCACCAACGCGCCAAAACACCTTCTTTGTTGCAATTGCTCCAACTTTTCACCGGATGATCCGGTGCTATAGAGATTCCTGGAGATCAACTGACAGTTGCACCAATGCATGAAAACCCTAGGCGTCGGTTAATCCGGTGCTGAAGTGATTATCAGACTTGATCATCATAGCAAAACAATATTGCACCAACGACTTATAGAAACATGGCGTCGGTTTATCCGATCAATAGAGATTTTCTGCCACTTAACCAATTGAATTGGAGTTGAGATTTTTCTTCGAGTTTCTTCTGATTCCAAGTGTTCATCTGATTTCTTTGAGTTGTCTTGGACTGAGGTTGAGCAAGTGTGCACGATTTCAAGGCAAACCAACACTAGATCAACCTACTAACTCAAGAACCCCCCTTAATAGTACGGTCAAAGATTAAAAGCTATAAAACCTGAACTAAATCAAGTGTGCTTCATCTTCTTGTGACACTTGATACTAGAAAGGTCCTTAATCATGCATTTCAAGTCCTTGGCTCGCATTTCATGAGAATTGAGGGGTCTCCTTTCATATTTCATATGTAACTAAACCATTGAAAGATAATTCCTTCAAAACACACGTTAGTCGCATACGCTTGTCATCAATACTGAAACTTACCATGAGCATCCATCGGCTTAGATGCTTTCATAAATATATAAATTTTGAGTTCTACAATAACAAAAATGGCGTATAATTTCTACCCAAATTTGGAAGCAAAATAGCTAAAGTTTTCCAATTTTCATTGATGTTGGGAAGCAAATTCCTTAAATAGAGAACCACTTTGGAGTGTGTGTGTGTGTGTGTGTGTGTATATATATTATTTCTAACTATACTTTAGAATAAAAATAAAAAAACATTTGAACCTATATAGATTAAATCAAAGATTAAAATTAATGATAAAACATAAATAATTAAATCCATTTATCCCATGGATACAAGTATACCTGATCACGGGTTGGGCGACCCGACCCGTACGAAAAAATCCGACCTGATCAATATGTGGGCTAGGTTCGGACCAAAATTTTCGACCCACAATAAAAATCGAGCCATGCATGGGCTGATTTTTTTACCCGAAACCTGAAAAAAAATTGACTTGGCCTGAAAATTATATATAAAAATTAATATGGCCCAAACCTGACCACATGGCGGGTCAAGCTTGGACTATGTTCGGTCCAAAGAAAAATTAATATCGTGTTTTTCTTTGACCTAACGTGAACCCAACCCGACCTGGTACGTGATTAGGTCTATATACAAGCAATATATACGTACGACAAAGGATGGAACTTAACCAAATAAAAACATAACATCATTTGACCATTTAAAATTATTATATAAGAAAACAAAACAAAATGGATCCACCAAAGACTACCAAATGAGTGTGTCATATCTTCTCATGTCATGCATCCTTTCTCCTTATATGTTCCTTTTCACACAATCTTTTACCTTGCGAGCCACCACCATGGTTAGCACTAAGATTGTACATACATAAGTATTGAGGCTCATTAAATCTAAGCAGCGGTGTTGTTGGCATCATCAACATGGAGGAGAATGCTCTAACATCTTATAAAAGAGAAGAAGTCCCGAAAGACTAATACATGAAAAATTAAAAGAAGCCACTATATTTGTTTTCAAGGGCTAAAAATCCCAATGTTAATTGGTAGGCAAAAGATCTACACTATTTGATTTGGCATGGGTCTAAATTAACTACATCAAAACTAGAGAGTCCACAAGATATAGGGTTACAGTAGGTTAAGTACAAAAGCACAACATCTATTGTTGACATGGGAAAACACATGTATTAATTTCTCTAATACTTTAGTGTTAAATGAAGCCACCACATTCACTTATAAGACCTATAAATTGCCACGTTAATCGTGAAATAAATTGAAATATCTCCACCATTCAGCTAAGTTGCCCATATCATAACAACACGATTGTTCCGATAGAAGAGTAAAATACCAGAGTACAACTCTTAACTTAAAATAAATCTTAATCTTAGACAAAAGAGAAAACATGAGAGTTGAGGGTTTGCATCTATGAATTACAATGCACTGAGGTACTAGAAGGACAGAAGGAATATATATGGAAGAAAGCAACATGACGGGATGATTGAGTGGCTAGATGAGACGCAGCTTGAGGCCTCACACTATGTGGAATGACAACACGATACACCATGTTGCATAGCCTCATGTGGCACACATACTGGCTATGAAGAGTAAGATAACAAGTCTGGAGTACAATATGATCATGTTGTCGTCCAGCATGGCAGCGGAGGAAAAGATGATCATGTTGTCTAGCATGGCACAACACTATAACATCGGGAAGAGAGCATGGCTGAACGAACCACACTGGTCAGCGTTGTAATAAGATACCGCTTTGCATGTGCCATATGTGTCTTTGGAACACCAGACCAATGGCAATGCAAAAGGAATATTGCATGCGTTTCAAATATACTCCTCGATGAAGCAATTAACATAACAAAAAAATCTAAGTTCACCAATAATTTGGTTGCAATGCTGTCCCACCAGAGTTGGAATAAAGCAACTTAGGACAATGCTTATATAGTGATCACCTCAAGTGCATACTCTATAAGCGCCAGAGCGAATATGTGTTCTCATAGAATCGGTGAGATAAAAGGATAGTCAACTCGCCAATGAATACATTTGGTGATACAAGATGGAAGAAATAAACTAAATAACTAGCTCAATTGGAATAATTGGGTTGTGCAGCATCGCCAGACCTCTCAACATAAAAGCTACTAACCCACATATATATTCTTAAAACCTAAGAAAAAATTTATCACTATAACTAAAACTCTCTAATAGTATATCAAAATACATGACAAAATACTATATTAATTTCAATAAACAAAAAAACTTGGTTTTTTATCATGACATGTTTTGCGCCATAGAATATAATGATAAAAAGATGATATCTTAGCCTGCGTTATTTGGATAAAATAACGATAGTGAAATAAAGGCACTTAAATAAAATTTAATTTCATGTAAAAAGCAGCCCAAATGTTAGTATAAAAATAAGCTAGCTACCCGTGCTATTTGTGCGGACCAGCTCGCTAGTTTTTAAGATAACAGAAAAAATAATTCCCGGCTTGTGCATCACTCCGGTAGTGCATGTGGCCTAAAACATTAATCACGACTGCATAATGGCCATAAGAAAAAGAAAAAAAATGCTATTACTCTGTTAAAAACAATAGCATCGTGTAGCCTCCAGCATCGACAGTGAAATCTCCGGCGGATCCTGTCGAAAACGTTGGGAGAAGCTAGGTGGCCAAGCTAACAAGCTTGCCCACTCACGATTCCACAAACTCAAACTGCGCTTTCGCACGAGCGACCTTCGAGCAATTTCCACGGCGGGCGCGCGCGCGCTGGCATCTCCCCCGCGCCATCTGGCAGGCGTTCCGGCCGGCTCCCGGCGAGCAACGCAAAGCTAGTGATAGCTTAGCCCTGAAGTCCCTGCAGCTAGTCGTCCTCGATCAGCCGATGCATGAGCCAAGAACGAAGACCGCGACGGGTACCGAAGGTGAGGTGTGCCCCCGGCGAAGCCGTGAGCCTTTTCCTACGGTGGCCTGCGTGCGCGCGTGCCCCCCGCTCCCCCTGCCTGCCGGGCTTATCCTGCTCTCCGGACGGATGACCCGCGAACCCCGATCGTTTTCAGCGCGGATCCGGAGCAGAACACCATCCGCGCGCACGTACTGTTGCAGTGGCCAGTGCCCGGCCTCTCGTCGTCGTCGCTCCAAGGAACTGCAATTAAAGAGTCTCAGGTTGCGTACTGATTGAAGCCTAACCAGGTTGCTTCTGTGCGGGAGTGATCGTCCTCTTTGGGCACCTGGGTCTGGGGATGGGTGGGTCCGTGGGTGAGGTTTTCAGCTCGATTAGGTGGATCTGAAAACCTACGCTTGGACGGTCGGATGGTTCAGGGTCATCTCCGCCAGGTTCAAGCAGTGGAGAGTGGAGCACGGTCGCCACGAGATCTTTGTTTCCTCAGATACGCAGTAGATTTGAAACCGAGATGGAGATGCTGTACCACGTGCCGGTTGATGGCGCCGGCAACCGAAGTGTAAAGCGGAGCATGGCGTGGGTGAGTGCGTCGCTGACTCGCCGCCGAGGCGGCGGCTGGTGGAGAAAGACGGCGCCGCCCGTGCGTGCGCGCCATGTGAAAAGGAGCGCCGCGCCACGGCCGCCTGCCTTGGAGGGGGAATCCGCGGATGCCGGGAGGGGCGGGGTAGCATAGCAGCAGCCGGCACTGATTGATTGGTGCGGGAGATGACAAGAAGGAACCAGCCCACGTGACGATGGCGCAGAAGCTGATGGGGAAAGCTGCTCTGCTCGCCCGAGCAGCACCCCACTCCACGGTGATGGCCCGGACCCGGTGCTGACCCTACGTCCAGACAATCAGGCACGCAACAGAACAGGGCTGCGCGCGGGCACATCCCCCGTTCCAGATTCCAGAAGCGACCGGGTGCGGCGACGGGAGGCCTCGGCTCGGCATGGCCGGCCGAACCCGCACGCCGTGGCGGCGAAGGATTGATCCATCGAGGAAGGAGAATCGCGAGGAAACACGAGCGTCCCTGGGTGCTTGGAGCCGCAGCGCCGCCGCATGGCGCATGAGCAGCGGCGCCGGCGCGGCATGCCAACCTGCTCGGCGGCGCCCGCACATGGTCCACGCTAGATGGGCTGTGCTATTTCTGGACGGACCACGGCATAATCTTTAAGCACGCCTCCAAGCATGCAACGGTAGGAAAAATTTTGTGCTGTGTCGGCACGGCACCAATACGAAGGACATGCCATCCCTTAAATCTTAGCACGATGGTTCGTATGGCACGACTCACATTTTGAACCATGTTTGGGCCAGCAAGATACGAAAATGGCCCGCCAGCCTGCATGTAGCCCCACGGATGCTATACATCGCTTGTGCTGCAATAAAACCATCACTTGAAGAGGTAAAGCAGGCATCGATGGGATGAATCAGCCCAAAATAAAAAATTATAGTTCTAACACTAACTGGCCGACGTGAGCTAAGCAATGCGCTAGTAACGGCCTCACTGTTCAGCAACCGGCTGCGTGATTAACACGCACGCGCGGTCACGTTAGCTGGACGAAGTTAACACGCATCTTTTTTTTCCTCTCTTTCTTCTATTCTATCTAAGTTCTAATTTTTTTTCTTTTTTTTATTTTTTTCTTTGTATACTAGCAGGCACAGTTTTTTTCCTAATTTTTCTCTATTCTTTTTCTTTACTATTTTTCTATTTATTTCCTTCCGTCTTTTAACTTTCTTTTCATTTTTGTTTCTATTGATGAGTGAGTTAGTGTAGATTTCTATATGTTCTTTTTCTTTACTTCTAAGTTTCTATTTATTCCCTTCCAGATTCCAGATCCATTTACTTCTCGCTTCCATAGTAAGTCGAATCTAAATATGCTTGACGCTACTCAGATGCTCTAACCAATGCTCTAACCATTAGACTAAAGGCTCTTTCACTTTTTTCTTCTAATTCTCTGTACGTACATATTTATTATTTTTATTTACTCTTTCTTTCATTTTATTTTCCCTTCTGAACCTTAGATAGATATCCTTAATTTATATTTTTTTCAACAACATTCATCTTTCTTGTATAATTAGGTGAGTTTCTATATTGGAACAATTCGTTTGCATTGAGATTCATGCTCCGTGTACATATTTATTTTATATACTATCTATGTTAGCACGTGCATATATGCTTATAAGAATATTTTTTCTACAACGTAGTTGATTTTTCTTCATGTAAAAATATTTGTGTACGTGTAAATAATTTGTTCGCAAAGCTAAATTATTTGTTCTCTTTATAAACTAAATTGTTCGGTTATGTTGACTCATTTGTTTGTGATATTTATTTTTTATTATTTAGTCTATACAATTATATGTTCATGATGTTTAATATTTTTGTTCGTTGTATATAATTATTTTGTTCTTTGTGTTTGATTTTTTGTTCGTAAAAATAATTATTTGTTCGTGTTGTTAAAATATTTATTCTCAATAGCCAAAACTGATTATTTAGTATTAAAAAAAATTTTAAAAAAATATCATGCAAATATAGGCAAGTATGGTCTTATTTTTAAGATCTTGTCACAAGAAGCACAGGGGTGCAATCGGAATTTAATTTGTATGCTCGGTTTAATACTTATTGCCTTTTTAAATCCAAATTTGCATGCATGTAGTTGACGCCACATCACTATCCCTTTTGCATGCACAGAATCTTTCTCCACATGCAGCGTTCTACTGAAGCAATGTGCCTAATAATCTTTCTCCACATGCAGCGTTGATTTGTGGAAAAAATCTATTGAAGCAATGTGCCTAATTACAGGCCCATAATGTTGGTATCCGTCCGCTTCAGATGATCATCACCTCAAGCGATGTATATCCACGCCCATGTAGCCCGCTATTCTGCCATGACAGTTAATCTTCCTTTCTAATTAATAGCCATCGTGGAACAAAACATTCATTCAAGAAAATCATATAATTTTCCTACTGTACATAGTTTATGTGCTTCCTAATTGGGATATGTTGCCTTCCATTTGAGCATGTTTTCTCCAATTTTATATTTTCTTGTTCTTTATAAAGTTTACTTATTTTTGTTATATTAGTTGCATATTTTTTTTATCGTGGCAGTAATAATAATGTATATGCATCTCTTCTTGTAACAATGAGTACGCAAGCCGCTACGGCCATCTCTTTTTGTAACGATGAGTATGTAAGCCGATTAGAAGGATCTGGAGGGCCATACTTGGCCGGCAGAGCACGAAGATGTGCTGACGTGCCATGGACCGTACATGGGCTTAGTAAAAAGCTTATCGTGTCAGCACGGCACGGCACGATGTGCCGAATATGCCTACAAGTCGAGATCCAACACGGCACAAGGCACGAGAGGGCCGGGCCGGGCCGGCACAGCCCAAGTCCCACCTCTATGTCGTAGGTGGCCAGCCTGACCGACCAACCCCCTGTCCATGATTGTACAGAGTCCTTTTGTTACACTGTCAGCTGATAACAACAAGGCCCGCATAATGTTACGCAGACCAATGCAAGCCCGTAACCAACACGGCACTGTACGCAGACCAATGCAAGCCCGTAACCATATGGCCCAGCATTGGGGGATTTTGGGCCGTGCAAGGCATTGGTACAACAAGGCCCGCATAATGTTACGGAGGTTGTTGGACCGGGCCCTTAGGGGAGAACAAGGGAAGAATGGAGGCCCATCTTGACTCATGCTCTTTTCCTTTTCCCATCTCATCATCAGAGATCATGGTTTCTTTCCTATTGTATCGATGATGCCAACTAATGTTCATATTGCAATTTCGACAATATTGTATTAGATTATTTTACTGGGGACTTGTTATTCTTCTTACTCCCAACATTTCTATAACCACAAACAACCTTCGTTTTTAATTAATAATATGAACCTCGCAAATAATAATAATAATAATAATAATAATAATAATAATAATAATAATATGAAACAGATAAACAAGTCCAGTTTAAATAATGCGACTATATATGTGGTGCAGCAATGTTAATGTTTCTTTTACAGCAGTGCAAATATAAAGCGTATCAGAAGATGGAATAAAAACATTATCCTAGACTATATCTAAAATACACAATACATCGAGATATATTTGTCCGATACTTATCACAAAGCAAGTGGCTCCAACTGATAAACAAACAAAAAGTCTGATAAAAACAACTGGACCAAACGATGGTCATACCGTCCTATGGATAGGAAACAGCTAGCTCCAAATATAGGCGGCCCTCATTTTTGTAAGACCTCCACCCATACTCGGAAAAAGATATCTTGTTTCCATCGTTTGGCAAGCCCGTCTCGCCCTCTCCCTATGTTCCTCGTTTTGTCATACCACTTGGATCGAATAGTCTTGTCTAGTGTGTTGTCTAACCAAGTACCAACATATACGAAACATTGTGAGAATAATAAAGGCAAATGAAAGCTACACCGAAAGATGGCCAGGGGAAGTGGCCATGTCATGGGCCATTCCCGACCGTCGGATCAGCCGGGCGGACGGTCCAGATCGTGCGAATTTTGGATTTTCTAAAAAAAACTTTTATATTTACTGAAAATCAACCCGCAGTCTAGAGCCTCTCAGTATCTTTTAAGAAATTCCCCTCGAGTTTCACTTAAATCAACTCGCAGTCCAACCAACCCGGTTTAGGAAATTTTACAAAGAAAATCTTAAGTTTTTATAAAATCAACCCGCCATTCTGATTCTCTCATAGGATTCTTTTTAGAAAAACTATCAGATTTTAACTAAATGAATCTCAACCCGTTCCATTCGATGCTTCTATACAAGCAATATTAGACGTACAATTCGAATACCAAAATGTGTTGCAATCAAAAGTTGGTCAATATAAAATTTGATAAAAAATTCCAAAACTACAACTTTATTATAGAGCAAATTTTAAAATTCAAATCGCTTTCGCAATTTATTTGCACAAATGCTTACATGCGATCCGTTGTACCTACAATTTGAAAACCAACACGTCTTCAAATTAAAAAGTGTTCAATACAAAAGTGGTTGAGAATTTCAAAATCTACAACTTTATTATGTAGTACTATTTCAAATTCAAAGCACCTTTACAATTTATTCGCATAAATATTTATGTAGCATCCATTGCACCTACAATTCGGCCACTGAAACGTCCTTACGTCAAAAAATTTTGAATACAAAAGTGCTCAAAATTTCAAAACCTAAAGCTTTGCTATACAACAAAATTTAAAATTTAAAGCATTTTCATAATTAGTTCGCATAAATGTAAAGCGCTTTCATAATTCGTTCACATTAAATATTTATGTGTAATCTGTTGTACCTACGATTCGGATACCAAACATCTCCCACTTAAAAAGTGCTCAATACAATAGGTGTTGTTTCATACTTCGAAAGAGCAGATTCTAGGTACAACCAAACCTTTTTATAGAAAAAAAATAACACCATTCTTCTATGCCTTTTCATGCTGCCTCTACAATAATGCGTCACACTTTAATATAACCCCCTACTTTGTTAAAGAAAATACCGTTTCTGCAATTATATTAAGCTTCTGGCTTAATGTAAAACGTATTAACCCTAAAAAATGCGACATTTCTAATACTGATAATACTCTTATAAACAAAGTACCAAGCAACGTAAGATCATATTTTGTTAAAATAACGTACCACTGTTCTTCTATCTCTTTTCGTACTACCTCTACAATAACATGCCATATTTTAATAACGCATCTCATAGTTACCTAGCTTAACCATAGAAGACGGAAAAAGGAGCCATATGCACCAGAAGTTGCCCACACACAGTGCGGCAATGCCGCGAGCAAAAGGAGTGAAAACGTATACATGGGGCAAAATTGGCTCTTATAAGTCAGAAACAAAGCAGCAAAATTTCAGCAAACTGATTTCTCCATTGGTTTGAACCATAAACAGAAATGGAATAAACGGAGACTTGGAGGCCAAACGTGTGAGGTTTGCCTGCCTAATTTCTGCCTCCTAATCAGCATCCACGGACCTCGAAATCCGTAGTTTACTCGAATTATTGGAGGTGGTGGCCCAATTCCAAAACCAACCCAGCGGCCAGCGACCTCTTCCTTGCAAAGCTTGTCCACTCCACTTGACCGCCCACGACACGGGGCCCAGCCCATCACGAAAACCTTGCTGGAGACGCACCAACGACACGGTACAGATCTGCTGCTGACCTGTGGGGCCATGACTGTTGGGTTAGAGTGTCAGTGACAGAGCGAGTATATGAGTGCAGTGGCACAGAGAGGGCGGCAAGTTGACTTCGACTTAAGGCATGTACACGGAGAGACGACGGCCGTCTGTATAGCGCCACACAAGCAAAAGGAGCCGACGTGTCCAATATTTAATGACGAGAGAGACGCTCGTCGTCGTCTCGTGAGGCGACGGCCGCGGCCCGTGCTCCGAGGAAACACCAACGCGTTGTACGAGTCGTCTTCTCCTGGCGGCGGCGCTGGCTGATCCCTAGCGCGCTTAATTTGGCTGCTACCTTTTTTAATCGATCGAGGGCTGTTATGTGTGGGCGCTGGTGGTTTCGTGGCTCCCTCCACTGACGCGAGCCATGGCTTCACCGGCGGCTTCCCGTTTCGTGGAGCATGGTTGGAATTTTGGATGCAGTCTACCGTGGGGGACTAAATGTATCTTGAGTTGCACTTGCACGTCCTCAATCTCTGAATTGGGCATGAAAGAATTACCCAAAAGATATTTCTAAGAACCTTTTCATATGAATATATATTATATATATACTTATCTAAGAGGTTCATGCGAATTATTTGAATATATCATGTGTTTTCTCGTGTAAGCACTAAACTAGCTACAAAGATTAAATTATATACTAGCTTACCATGATTTACGTGTCAAAGATTGAATTAAATATCTTGTATGACAACCAAATAGACAGCAGTTGTCTAAATTATTGTACAAATTATCTATTTAACTATCTGTATGTGACAAAAAGACAGCAGCGGTCTAACTAGGGTTTTAATTGCCCTTAGACCGCCTCGCTTCCGCACTCGCCAAGCGGCCCACGCAAACTGCAATCCGATCGCTCTGGCATTTTCTCACCACAGCCCTTACTCTTGGGGCCCAACTTCATTTCGTTACGACCACACGTAGTCATACGAAAGTACATAAAGAGGCCGCCCATTACTCAATACACGTAGTCTCACTTTCCTGTTTGATTGGTCCAATGACCACCGAACAAAAATGGTTAAATAACATATACATATTTGACACTATCATAAGCGAATGTATTGAGTAAGTCATCTAGAGTTCTAGCCGTTACAGCCACGTGTGACTAAATAGAAGTTTTTCCTAAACCGATCAGTTCTTTCTATTGGCTTATAACAAGCTAGTTGTTTTGTATAGCCTTTTAAGCAATATAGGACAAAGCTTTGGTCTGATTTTTAATAGCCAGGCCTACAAATACATGACTTGAATAAACATGTGGCCTTAGAAAATAAATGCTTTTTGCTAAAACTATCTCCGATACGTGGCATTCAGTCCTGAGGTTTTGCTAACGTTTCATAAACCTGAAATCCTAGACTTCATACGAAAACATAAGAAAGGTGTGAAATTTTTTGAACATTTAACTAGCACCGTAAACTTGTGGTTGAGGTAATATGAGAAACTTCTTAAGTTTTACTAGAACCTTATATAATCCTGCCATTTCGTATTTTACATGGAATTTTGTGGTGTAGATTATTGCGCTTAATGTAAATATAGGCTAGTACCCATGGATTCATTAAAAATTGTTAGGTTGTATGGAGCACTGGTAGTTTTTTTTATAAAAAACACATTGTTAATCCAAAAGTACATGATAAATACTCATTTCAAAGATACTGTACTACTACTAGTACTAGATGGGCACCATAGTCAAATTTGCCAAACCAGAGGGTATCCTTTTTGTTCACATTTGTGAATTGTGACGCAACCCCCCTTGGAAAAAGGAAACAGAAAGTGTGGTGAGTTCTGACACTGACACCGCGAACGCAAATTTCACAAGCCAATTGGGCTTGCGCGCAAAATGCAATAACCTCAGCACTCAGCAGCACCAAAGCGCGTCGTGTGAATCCAAGTTGGGTACCACTCGCAGGCAATGGACTCCACCCCGGGCAATCAGGTCACCGGCGCCGCCGGCAGCCGCATCAGCGCCATCGCGTCCAGGGGTATCATGGCCCCGCCCCGGCTGACCATGCCGGGCGGGGAACCCTTTGACGCCCTCGTGGGTGCCGGCGCCGGCGGTGCCGGAGGAGCGGACGGGGACCCCCGCGTCGCCCTCCTCCGCCTGACTGCCCTCGGGGACCGCATGGCCGCCGTCCGGGGCCGTATCGCCGCCTCCATCTCCGGCGAGGCCCGGCCCCTCTCCTACGCCGACATCCAATCCGTCTCCTCGGAGATCTCCTCCGCCGCCCAGTTCGTCGTCCTCAACGCCGCCTCGCTCCTTGCTTCCTCCGTCCCCTTCCCCGCCCCGCCTCCACCTCCTACCGCCGCCGCTCCCTCTCCCGCTCCCGTCCGGGAGATCCCTGCTGCGGCCGCCTCCGCGCAAGAGCAGCCCCTAGAAGCTGCCAAGGGCGACGGCGGTTACGAGGTCGTGGAGCTCGACGCCGCCGAGCTGCTCGCGGAACACGTCCACTTCTGCGAGATCTGCGGCAAGGGCTTCCGTCGCGACGCCAACCTCAGGATGCACATGCGCGCGCACGGGGACCGCTTCAAGACCCTCGACGCCCTCTCCCGCCCCGGCCAGGGCAAGCCGAAGCCTCCCGCCGGCGACCGCGAGTTGCGCTTCTCCTGCCCCTTCGCGGGCTGCAACCGGAACCGCGCGCACCGCCGCTTTCGGCCGCTCAAATCGGCGGTGTGCGCGCGGAACCACTTCCGGCGCAGCCACTGCCCCAAGCTCTACGCCTGCGAGCGCTGCAATGGGAAGAAGCGCTTCGCCGTCCTCGCTGACCTCCGCAGCCACCTGCGCCACTGCGGCGAGGAGGCGCAGTGGCGATGCTCCTGCGGCACCACCTTCTCGCGCAAGGACAAGCTGTTCGGCCATCTCGCCCTCTTTGAAGGCCACACGCCAGCCGTCACCGAGCCAAACAAGAGTATGGCAGCAGGACCTACAGAGCCAATTCTTGATGCGATGGAGGAAGGAGGAATTGAAGAAGGCAATTGTGACCAGGAGGAGGACGAGAAGGGGGGCTACGATCCAGAGTTCTTCAAGGAGTGGATGGAGGAGCTCAGAGGTGGTGCCAGTGGCTCGAATTGGCCTGGACCGGCAGCAGCTGGACATTAGCAACGTTGAGAGGGCTATTTGTGGTAAGATGACTTTCCCGCCATTTTGTTGTCGGTTTGTCGCTTTGAATTTTGTATGTGAACATTTGGTGCAAGAAGCTTCAAGCCGATGCCAAGGTGCTGATTATAGGATACATGTGGCTACGCTATTACATACTACGAATATATTGCACATATAATTCTCACAAATAAAAGCATCCAGCTTTCAGTTTGGTGGGCCCTGATAATGATTAAATTGCAATTATTACACATTACTAGATTGCATATCAAAATTCCAAGGATATGGTGCATATGAACAATTGTGCTATGAACCTATGACTAGTCTAGTAAGTCATCCTCATACAAAAATTGTACTCCCTCCGTTCCAACTTGTAGATCATTCTAACTTTTCTAGATTCATAGTTTTTGCTATGCGCCTAGATATACACTATGTCTAGATACATAGCAAAAACTATGTATCTAGAAAAGCCAAAGCAATCTATAATTTGGAACGGAGGGAGTAACATCAACTTAATTTTTGTATCTTACACACTCTTTTATGGACGTTCTCTTAATTGAGTTTTGTAGTGGTGCATGTGAGCCCCCTATTTCTCAACACCAATCAAAGAACTAAACTGGGAAATTTGATGGCAAGACAAATTGTATTTCTTTATCTGGAGCTATTCTTTGCTTTGTGGACAGAATCATTATGTATGTAGTATTTTTTTTTTTTGAGAGCATTTATGTATGTAGTATTTGTGAAGAGACTTGTGTATGGTTAGGCCAGACAGAGTGGCACCTAAACATGGTCTTCTATGACTTCAGATCTTTGAATTAATTTCAGGTTTTGTCTAGTTTTCCCCTTTTTGGACATCTTTGGAAGAATTTGAATGTAGTATAAGCTGGATGGTTGTTTCAGTCCCTTCTTCATCTTCTTCCCTTTTATTGGACGTGTCCTGAGACCACACTTTCTTTGTTTATGGTTTATGTGATATGTATAATATATTTTGTTTTCGCTATTATGATAGAATATTAGAACGTAAATGACTAGTGAGTCAAGGTCTATTATCTAGAGATAAAACTTCGTGCTAAACTTTTGCCCGGAATTCTGACTGGTGTGACCGTGTGAGTGTGTAACTTGAGTTCAATGGGTTTACTCAGTCTTATAAGTGAGTTTCATAAGGACATATTTAATAGTCTTATCATGGATTCTTTCTGCTAATGGCTGAAGATCTTCTTTGAATTAGTAACGGTTGTCGTCCAGCTTTTCCCCTTTTGCGGTTTTCTCACCCAGCAATTAGAAGTATGAAACATGCATAGGTTTGTTTTTTGCTGTCCTGCAACGTTACCACTGGGAGCACCTATGCTAGCATTTTTTTGCTTTTTTCACAGGGAAGGTAGAACTTTTGTCGTATCTCCATTGTTCCTTTTCTCTAGATGTTTTCTAATCCTTATGCCTGTTGGTATCAATTCTTATCACGCTGTCTTTCTCCATTGTGGCTTGGTCACTAATTGCAGTTTTAGCCATTTCCAATATGCGCAAGTAATTCACTTGTAAGGAAAGTTATTTATGTAAATCTTTGCTTTTCCTTGTGGAAATGTAAATGATTCATCTGTCTCAAGAGATTGTGTGTTCGACTTAAAATGGATAAGAATGTGAGTTAAAATCCTTACACTTGTTTAGCATAGAAATATACTTAGTCCATTATGTGGATCATTTTATTAAAAGATTACAAGTGTGTTTCATATAATCTGACTATGAAACCTGTTGTCTTGTAGATGACTTGACGAGGGACATCAAGTGACCAGGAGGATCGAATGAAGAAGGGCGATTGTGAAGAACTGAAAAGTTTCAGGAGTGTTAATGTGTAGTTTTTTATCTTTACCAGCGTATATGCGTGCGTTCTGACCAGTAACCTGTATGGTATAGTGCGTCTGTCTCTCTGTTGCCTTCCTCGCCATTCTCCGTCGCTTTTCGTGTAATCCTGTGAGCTGTTACCGGTTAATTGGAGTACAGCGGAGAAATGGGTTATGCTATGGTAGTGGTCTCCTCTCTGCTGTGTGGTCATGGAGTCACGGAGGAAGGGTAAACTTCGCTGGGATCAGTCTCCTGTGTGCTGCGAGTGACAGGAACCATCTGATTGTTACAGTGGGACTGCCGAAAAAGCAGTGGCTGGCATTTGTGGTTGGTGCCACTGCCTCCAGCCATACGGATGCGTGGGGGGTTCCAGCAACCATAGTGGCGGGCCACAGGCGTGACCGCTGAGCTTGGGGCCGGACGGGTGATCAGGCAGGATCAATGGCCGGCTGGCAGTGAAGCTATTGGGTTTCGTTCAGAGTTGGCACGAGGGGATATTTAATTTTTTGCCATCGTTACGGACGGCCACTCTACAAATGCCAATTTTAGAATTGTTCCTACAAATTTGCCACATGAGAGATGATTTCTTAGATTCTTACCATTTTAGCTGACGTGGCACGCCAAATCAGATATCCAGCGGGGCACAGCGATGCAAAATGACTTAGTTTGCCCCTGCCCTTACCCCTCCGTTGCGCCGTTTTTTTTTGAAAGACCTGGACGTTAACAGAATTTGCAGGCGCCCAGGCGCCAGGGGCGCCGATTACAACTTCCTGCCCAAACAGGGCGCTGGGCAGGCCTAAGAGATGAAGAGACTACTCACAAAAAATATGCCCAACTGAAGATGCAAGATGTTTAGCTCCCGCGAACAGCCACATCCTGATTTCGTCTCGCAGAAAGGAGATAAAACGTGACACAGGCAGCTCCTCCTTCCTGAAAATTCTACTGTTCCGTTCTCTCCAGAGAGACCACATGATCAGTAACACCAGCGATCCTACTCCTTTACGATGCTGATGTTGAACTTTGAGGAGATAGCAAAACCAGGCTTGCAGATCGAATGTAGCAGGTGTTTAGACGGGGAGGTAAAAAGTTTCTATGTCACATCAAAGAGAATCTTATCATTTAGGAGTATTAAACGTGACTAATAATAAAACTAATTACATTTCTCGCCTGTAAACCGCGAGATGAATCTAATGAGGATAATTACTTCATGATTAGCGGATGTTTACTGTAGCATCACTGTTTCAAATTAAGTAGACTTATTAGATTCGTCTCGCGAATTACAAACCATCTGTGCAAAAGATTTTATAAACAGATTTTATTTAATACTTTTAAATAGTAAGATTCTCTTTGACGTGGTGGGTGAAAGGTTTTTTTTTGAAAACTAAACAGGACACAAGTCGCTGGTGAGAGGGAGGGACATCCTTCCATGTTGCCGCAGCTATCAGGTGTAAGGCCGTCTGCAAGTTTCGCTCGCGCGGAGGGCAGAAGCGAAGTAGCAGCCTATCAGCCGTCCAGATTTTGTTCCGTAGCAATAGCCAGTTGAAGAAGTTACACTCAGGCTAATCCCAGTGTATGGTTTTATACTACGGTTTTCAAGAGTGCCATATCATCTCAGAAGAATGAAAGTGGTGAATAAAACTGGGGTTCCAGTGCACAGTTTCTTAGGCCATCCATGTCATTTACTGCTAGCATGGTGTTGTGATCTAGTGCTCCATGTGATTATGTAGCCACATGTATTATATAATGATTTAAAAAATTGACTTTTACATATATGATATCACAAAACCGAAGGTATATTATATAAAATATAAAATGGATACATGATGTCAAATATGGTCAACCAAGTTCACGATGAGCATAGATATATAAAATATATTACATATATGATACCACAGACTCAGGATATGTTTCTACGCGCGCGCCCTCGATCTTTGCCAAATATGTTCAACCAAGTCCTTCTTAAGTTGTTTATGAGTTGAAACATCTCGAATATCAGAATCCTTCTCTAGTACTCTTTCAAATGTGACGCAATCTTCTGGGGAGAATTCTGGTGCTTCTACGGTCGTTGTACTTGGAGGCTCATTCAAATCAAGATTTTCTTCAATGTCCTCTGGTTTTTCATCTTCAACTATCATATTGTGAAGTATAATGCAAGCAAACACAACTTTCTCAAGATGTCCCCGATAGTATAAACGAGTTGGCCGCTTCAATATGCAAAATCGACGGCGCAAGACACCAAATGCGCGTTCAATATACTTTCTCTTCGATTCTTGCTGTTGTGCAGATAACTTGTCCTTCTCTATGATGGCCAATGATACCGACTTCACAAATACGGCCCATTCCGGGTAAATTCCATCTGCAAGATAATAACCTAGGTTGTACTAATTCCCATTGACCATGTACTGCACCCGCGGAGCTTGACCTTTTAATTCTTTCATAAATAGAGTTAATTGGTTAAGAACATTGACATCGTTATTAGAACCAGCAACTCCAAAGAACGCATGCCAAATCCAAAGGTCATGAGAGGCCACAACCTCAAGTATTATGGTTAGGAGTTTTTGATCACCACGAGTGAACTGACCCTTCCATGCATTGGGACATCGTTCCCACTGCCAGTGCATACAGTCAATGCTCCCGAATATGCTAGGAAAACCTCGACTCTCGCCAATCTTGAGCAAACGCTCAGCATCTTCTACAGTAGGACGCCTCAAATAGTATTCACCAAATACTGCAATAACACCGTCGACAAACATCTTCATTGCCTCTAATCCAGTACTTTCACCAATCTTTAGATGTTCATCGAGATAATTTGCGGCACTGCCATTAGCTAATTGACGAATAGCCGTTGTACATTTCTGCAATGGTGTTAGACCTTGACGACAAAGAGCATCCAACTGTGTAGTAAAATAATTGGACCATTTGCTTAGCTCATCAACCGTGCGTAGAAATAGTGGCCTTGACATACGAAATCTCCGACGAAAAATATTGGCAGGATACAATGGATTCTCTGAGAAATAGTCATGTACCAGAAGTTGATGATACTGCTCCCTTGGTCTTTTGATGTACTTCCTCGGACCACTTCGAGGATCATACGCCACTTCTTGGAGAGTTTCGATGCTACGCTTCAGAATTTTGGTTGCATCGTCGACGGCGTCATCAACAATTTCCTCCTCGGCTAGAAAGTCATCAAAAAAGAAATCATGGAGGTCGGTGGTGTTGCTTGCTGGATCAGGTTGGTCAGGAGAGGAAGGATCACCCTGTTGTGCCATGTTGTTGTGGCCGAGTGAGAGAATAACGAGAGATGAAGGATGGCCATATCTACCATATATATGTAGCAGCAGCATGTCTTTCACACTCTGAAATACTCATTCACACTTGTGTACAACATTCACACTTGTGTACAACATTCACACTAATATAAAACACTACCGGAATCAGTAAGTTTGCCGAGTGCCCCAAGCACTCGGCGAAGGCCTAAATACACTCGGCAAAGGGTTTGCCGAGTGTAACACTCGGCGAACCATACTCGGCGAACTTTCCCTCGGCAAACAGTGGGTTTGCCGAGTGTCGATCGTCGGGCACTCGGCAAATCCTTTGCCGAGTGCCAGAAAACACTCGGCAAAATGTAACACTCGGCACAAAGGCGATAACGGTCTGTAACGGTAATGGCTGCTTTGCCGAGTGTCAGACGGCCGACACTCGGCAAAAATAAACTATTTGCCGAGTGTTTTCCTTCGACCACTCGGCAAACTTTTGCCGTGTGTCAGATCTAACACTCGGCAAATATTTTCTAAAAATATAAAAAAAATCCGTCAGCCCCACCAGTCCGCCGCTGCCGTCGGAGCCGCCGCCGCACCGCCGCTGGGGAGCGGGCCTAAGGTGGCCGACGGTGTGGAGAGGGGCGGCGCGCACTGGCCTTGCCATGCGGCGAGCTCCGCCCCAGGGGGCCTCGGCCGGCCGCGTGGGCGAGCTCTGCCCCAGGGGGCCTCGACCGGCCGCGTGGGCGAGCTCCGCCGCCGGGGTTGCCTCCGCCGCTGGGGTTGCCGCCACCACGCCGACATGGGGCGTCCCGCCGCCGGGGTTGCCTCCGCCGCCGGGGTTGCCGCCACCACGCCGACATGGGGCGTCCCGCCGCCGCTGCGCGCGTCCCCTCGTTGCTGACCGGCCGCCCACGTCCCGTCGCCGTGCGTCGCCTCGGGCCTCGCCGGCCAGCCGTCCCACGCCACGCCAGCGGGGTCGTGCCGCCACGCCGCTCGCCACCGTGGCTTGCCGGAGACCCGCGCCGCGCGGTAGAGCGTCCTCCAGCTCCTCCGCCGCGGGAGGCCACGCGGGAGCAGCCGGTCCTCCGCCTTATCCATCCGATGGGGAGGGAGAGAGGGGGAGGGATCCGGCCGGGGCCACTTTAGCCAATCAAAAGCTAAGATTCTATGCACGTGGATCGCTGATGTGGCATTTATGTACATTGCCGAGTGCCTGCTATCTTTGCCGAGTGCCAGATCCAAGGCACTCGGCAATGCCACGTTTTTCTTTTTTTAAATGAGGAGGAGAATACTGCCAGTGGGCCCGTGTACCCTCTTTGCCGAGTGTCTGTGAAAAACACTCGGCAAAAGGTACTTTTGCCGAGTGTTTTTTTTACACACTCGACAAAATACACTAATATTTCATGTTTTACATATCTTTTTCTAATATACTTGGGCAAAATCGTGTCACCATCACTCAACAATGGTTAAATTATTTTTCTACTGATAATATTCTATTATTTCATGCAGTTATAGCGCAAATTGCATTTATATCTACTAAAAATCTATAATTGCATTTAATCAATAAAAAATAGTAAACGCATCCGAAAAATTTCCAAATTTTGACACAAACCAATCTGTGTTGTATGTTGCCCATACAAAAAGATTTGAAGCCAAACCTTAACTCAAGTGTCACTTGGACTCCAAATCTTATTGTGTCCTCTTTAACTTTTATGAAACCTTCCAGGAGATGAGTCGGTTTCTAAGTATCATATGTCAGAAATTGGGCGAAACCTTCTCAATTTTTTACCATAGCCTCCACACATAATATCATGACATCTTGACAAATCTTGTGATTTTCAGATTTCGTTTGCTTTTTTTAGAATTTAACAACCATTCAACCACACGTTCGTGGTCGTGTTTTTTAAAAACAATGTTCAAAATTTCTTTTCATTTCCTGGTTGAGACCTCAATCTGGACTCCTTAATATGGATATAATTTTTCCACTGCTTATAATCCATCATTTCATGTACCTACAGTTAAAATTTGACATGAATAAAAAAATTCCTATTGATGCAATCATTTCATTAAAAATAGCAAACAGACCACAAAATATACCAACTTTTATTATGGATTACAAAATCTCCTACGTGGGGAGTAGAAAAAGTGTGGAGGCCAAAATGACAAAAAAAAAATTTTGTTTGCCGAGTGTCCAGGGTGAGGCACTCGGCGAAGTAATACGTTTGCCGAGTGTCCTGCAGTGGCACTCGGCGAACTGCCTCTTTGCCGAGTGTCGGCGTGCGACACTTGGCAAAGGACTAACGGCCGGCCCAGTCCGGTGACGGACGGTGCACGTGCGATGCACGCGCCGTTTATTTACCGAGTGTCGCGCCTTTGCCGAGTGTCTATGAGCGGTTTGCCGAGTGTCTTATTTATGGCACTCGGTAAACGACCTTATTGCCGAGTGTAATATGTTTGCCGAGTGCCGGGTTGAATACACTCGGCAAATAGGCTGTTTGCCGAGTGCCCGAAATAAAGCACTCGGCAAAATTTTTACACTCGGCGAATTTCCTGTTTCCGGTAGTGAAAGAAATCATACACTCTGAGAAGGATCATGTCGCTTCAACAATTATTAAAGAAAGCATTCACTCTGAGAAGGATCACGTCGCTTCAACAATTATTAAAGAAAGCATTCACACTAAAAGAAAAAATGAAGAAGAAAGCATTCACACTCTGTGCAATTGTGTGCATCGCCAAACTAATTCACAGTAAGCATGACATATATCATAGTTGTTAAACAAGGTGCAATAATAGATAGCATGCTCACAGAAGGCATGACAGATATCATAGTTTGATAAGCCAGGTACAATGATAGATAGCATGCTCACACAAGCATGTTAGATTGCATTAAAACTAAACCTCATTGATACTACTGAATAGCTTCTTCTCCATCATCGCCAAAGTCTTATCCCTTCTAGCCTTTGATTCTTCTGTCATCTGACTTATGTCTTGCTGCAGCAATGAATTATAAACTAGCAGTATATTTGCTTCCGCTTCCTTTTCTGCTGCCTTGAGTTTCATCCTTGAGATTTCAAGGTGTGCACCTATGGCCTGCTTACGTTGTTCCGTCAATGCAACTATCTTTTATATTATCTCATAAGATTGCGAGACCTTCAGTAACCTCTTCAGCCTTGCGCTTGCCATTGCGTTGTCCCTTGGCTGAATCTCTCCCCATTGGACGCTCCGAGCCTATGTCATCATCAACAGGTATGGGAACCTGTGATTGCTGCTTTTCTGTCTCCAATTGTGCAACATATGCACACCATTTGGGTTGGTTCTTGAGAGTCCCCCACCAATGAATCAGAGTGAAAGGCTTCTTATACCGGACTTCAAACATTTTAAGTGCCTCATCCATCAACTGATCATCGGATGTCCCACTCTTATTCACTCTAGTCACCTTAATCCAACATCCATTGAAGTCATTGATAACTGTCTTCAAGCGTGACCAGTGAATCTTCAGCTGATTAGTGTTCCTTTGACGATCTGTCAGTGCATTGCTGTTAAACTCTGCAGTGATATCCTTCCAAAATGTATCGCCCTTCTTGTCATTCCCTTTTATTGAGTCATTAGAATTGTTCAGCCAAGCACTCGCCTACAAAAATGAAATACGGTCAACTTATTGAAAGGGAACACATCTATAATAATTTTTGAACAAAAGATTTTACCAATCGAACTTCCTCTTCATGT
This sequence comes from Panicum miliaceum, assembly GCA_032594955.1. Lineage (NCBI taxonomy): Eukaryota > Viridiplantae > Streptophyta > Magnoliopsida > Poales > Poaceae > Panicum > Panicum miliaceum. Next base: position 13,113,556 of record CM064061.1, read on the forward strand.
AACCAATGCCTTCTCTTACTGTGCTGCCGTGCCCATCCGCTCAATTGTTCGTCTCTTGCTCGCGTTTCTTCTTGTCTACTGTACACACCTGCTAGCTAGTACTGTGCAGGCAGACAGTCCTAGCAGACCATTGACATTTCGCACTTGCTTTTTTTTGGTATGCCGTGCTATTTCCATTTCTATACCTACTATCGATCGCTCGTGAAATCCTCGACAAAGCACTGCTCTAGGCGCGCGCGCGCGCGTTGATAGGGCCACGTCACGTCGGAGCGAGAGTGTCGGGCATGGCGGCGCCGGCGGCGAAGTCTCACCTGGCGTTCTTCCCGTTCCCCTCGCAGGGCCACGTCACCCCGGCGTTCCAGCTCGCAAGGCTCCTCCACCACTGCCACGGCTTCGACGTCACCTTCGTCCACACCGAGCACAACCGCCGGCGCCTCCTCCGCGCGCGCGGCCCGGGCGCGCTGGCGGGGGAGCCGGGGTTCCGCTTCGCCGCCGTCCCCGACGGCCTGCCCCCGTCCGACGAGGACGCGGCGCGGGACGTCGCCGCGCTGCTCCTCTCCCTCCCGACCATGGTCCCGCACTTCAAGGAGCTCGTGCTGTCCGAGCTCCCCGCGGCGAGCTGCCGCCGCCTCCTCGTCTCCGACGTCGACCCCATCCTGCGCGCCGCCCAGGAGATCGGCCTGCCCTGCGTCACCTTCTGGACCACCAGCGCCAGCTCGTTCATGGTCATGCAGCAGGTCCGGCACCTCGTTGCCAGGGGTCTTGTCCCTCTCAAAGGTAAATAGCTATGATGAAGAATTGTTTACGAATACTAGTCAGTATCTTAATTAATTAATTACTATTTAACGGGATAAATAAAAGCAAAAAATCTGATTTACACTCTCGAACTATCGCAAAATTCCGATTTTCAACCTTAAACTATAAAACCGGATAAAAAAAATACCATCCAATTGTTAAAACCAGACAAATTTGGCCCTTAGTCTAGTTTCGAAGGTGGTTTTCTATTTTGTGAAAATTAAAAGTATTCAAATTTAAATTAAAAAATTCATAAGTAATTCATTATAAATCAAAAAAATATAAAATAGGTACCAAAATTTTTCTAAAAATGTTCTATTGGCACTATCCTTATCAGTTATTCGAATCCAATTTTTTTATGTTCATAATATTTGTTTTCTTATAGTTTTGCCTATTATTTTTGAATAAATAAGATTCAAATAGAGCAAAAATAGATAGGTTATATTTTTAGAAAAAAATTGATACTAATTTCATATTTTTCTGATTTAAAATGAATTAGTTTTAATTTTTTAGATCTAATTTAAATTTTTTATTTTTTTTAAAAAAATACAAAACCGCCTTTAAAATTATCTTAAGGGCCAAATTTGCCTGGTTTGGACAGTTGGATGATCTTTCTTATCCGATTTTGCACTTTAATATTGAAAATCAGATTTTTGCGATAGTTCAGAAGTGCAAACCGGATTTTTCCCTAAATAAATATTAGTTGCTGTCAAAATATGTAGATGCTGAGCAGCTGAGGAATGGATACCTGGACAGCACGGTCATCGACTGGGCGCCGGGGTTGCCCAAGGGCATGCGCGCCTCAGAGACTTCCCGACCTTCATCCGCACCACGGACCCCGACGACGCCATGCTCGCCCTGACCCTGCGCTTAACGGAGTGCTACCGCACCGTCCCGTCCGCCGTCGTGTTCCACACCTTCGAGGAGCTAGAGAGCCAGGTCATCAGCGCCATGTCGGACATCCTGCCGCCTATCTACGCCATCGGGCCGCTGCCGCTTCTCCTCAGGGAAGCCGGCGGCGACCATGCCGCCAGCACGTCGGCGGGCTACAGCCTTTCCAAGGAGGACCGCGCGTGCCTGGACTGGCTCGACGGCAAGCGTCCCAACTCGGTGGTGTTCGCCAGCTTCGGGAGCCTAGTGAAACTGACTAGCGAGCAGCTGGCGGAGCTCGCCTGGGGGCTGGCCAGCAGCGGCTACGAGTTCCTGTGGGTGATCAGGAGCGACCAGCAGGCGACGGGCGCCGCCGGTGGAACCGCCGCCGTCCTGCCGCCGGAGTTCCTGGCGGAGACGGAAGGGCGGGGCTGCGTGACGAGCTGGTGCCCGCAGGAGGCGGTGCTCCGGCACGGGGCGGTCGGCGCGTTCCTGACGCACTGCGGGTGGAACTCCATGCTGGAGAGCGTCTGCGCCGGGGTGCCGATGCTGTGCTGGCCGTTCGCGGCCGACCAGCAGACCAACAGCAGGATGGCGTGCACGGAGTGGCGCGTCGGCGTGGAGCTCAGCGAGGACCCCGGACGGGAGGAGGTGGAGGCGGCGATACGGCAGGTGATGGGCGGGGGGAGAGGGGAGGAGATGAGGAGTTCGGCGGCGGAGTGGAAGGATAAGGCCGCGCTCGCGGCGCGGCCAGGTAGCTCCTCCTGGGTAAATCAGGAGAGGGTGGTCGACGAGGTGCTTGCTCCTCTGATGGACAAGAAACGAGTTTGCTGATCTGATGTTCTTCTTTTCTGATCACTGGTGTGTTCATGTAGTTAATTTCACCTCAAGAAAGTGGTCTGGATTTGAGTTTAATTTTTTTTCGAACATGCTTATAACTTGCTCATTTTCAAGGATTGTAAACAAACTCTATCATTTCGAATGCTCCGAGGTGGTAATTAGCTTTAAAATTTCGAGGCGTGGGGGGTCGGCGGCGGCGGCGACCATTGGACCTTGCGCAGGACGATCAGCGTGCGGAGCCTGCTGCCCTGTTGCCACGGGGACGTCTGATTCAGCGCCTTGTGCCCGAGGAGCGAGCGCTTGCTTGGCAACGTCGACGGTAAGGACCTCCTCGTCCACACCAACCATGGCGGATGCATATATCCATACGAGATGGATTGGTCAACTCATTTGACGAAGATTAAGAACTTTTAACTGTACTCGATGATAAATTGGTAGATAGGATTTAGGTTTCTCCGCTCAGATACATAGATAAACTTTGACTACCAGTTATTTTCGTATAAATACCACATATGGCTCCTATAGTTTAGAAGATTTACATGTTACACTTACATGCAATCGAACTTGATTTTTTGGGCCAAATGGGCTAGTTACACGCATATATCCAAATTGCTAGTTACACGCATGGGCCTACTAGCCTAAAACCTCAGAGCGTATTTGTTAAAAGTTCTTCGGCCCAACTGCAATCCTGGAATCTCTAAACTCGATTCCTGGACCCAAACCAGGCCATCTCATTGAGCCACGTCACCAGCAAAATCTCGACCGCTGGTTCAACTGCTCGTTGAATCGGACCGTCGGCCACTCTAGCATTCTCTCGACCATTCTTCCCAAACAACTGCCGGCTATCCTGCCGATAGCCACCCCGGTCGAATCCGCCGCGCCGCTGCCAGGGCTGCAGTCGCCGATCTGATCCGATTGAAGCTTGTATCGCCGCTGCGACAACTCACGTGGATAACTTTCTCATTTTCAAGGACTGTAAACAAACTATTATTTCGAATGTTCTGAGGTGCTGCACGTGGGTAGCTGGCAGCTTTCCTTTTCTAGCAAATTCTAATTCCAAACTCTGCGGTCCCCACAGTGACTTTGCGAGACAAAATGGATCGGAAGCAACAGAGTAAAAAGAGCAGAAACTGACAACATCACAGGAGAAAATGGGCCAAACACTATTGCCTAAGATCTTGTTTAGATCCCGTGTAAAAGGTTTTTAAATAGAATATTTTCACATTTAAAATATTAAATATAGATTAATTAAAAAACTAATTGCAGATTCCGTCCGTAAATCCCGAGACAAATCTAACAAGTCTAATTAGTTCGTCATTAGCCCGTCATCAGCATATATTTACTGTAGCAATTTATTATCTAATCATGATCTAATTAGGTTGATTAGATTCGTCATGCGATTTCTTTTTCAACTACATTTAATACACCATGTATATATCCAAATATTGATGTGATTGATGTGTAAAATTTTTAACGAGGAACTAAACAAGACCTGAATAGAAAGATGATCTGCTTGTATGGAACAACATTATTGTCTGGAAATCTGACTTATACTGCCTTCAGAAAAAAGATATAACTAATTCAATTAAAATTGTCTAACGATTTGCATTATTCTACCTACCTAGTTGTTAACACATTGTTGCCTGATTCAGATATACTCGGTTGCATATTAAAAAATTGTATATCTAAAAAATCACAAGAATTGTCATGTTCTTAAGCATTATTGCCTGGATAAATGCACTGCTACTGGAAAAAGTGCTACGCCATCTTCCCTGTACAGCCGCCCCGCGCATCGCTGGCCACACAGCCATGCTGCGCCGCCCTAGGCCTCCCCTGCGCACGCCTCCTGGCCCGCGCCGCCCGCCGGTCCTCCTGCACTCGCGTGCGACCCGCACGCGGCCTGGTCCGCCCGCGCGCCGTTGCACCCCGCAGTCGGAGCATGGTGCCGCGACCCCGCTCCGTCTCCTCGTCCTCCTGCTCCTCCTTGGGCTTGCTCGCCAGCGCGTCCGGCGGCGCGAACTCCGTCATGCTCGCCGTCCGCCATGCACTACACTGCCGCCAGGATCCATGCCGCGCCGCTCTCCCGAGCGCAGCTCCGGCCGCTGCAGCACGCCCGAGCCGTGCCGCCTCACTCCGCGGCGGGCCCTGCGCCACGCCATCGCCCGGATCTGCTCCGCGCTGCCACGCTCCGCTGCGGGCCCGGCGCCGCGCCGTCGCCCGGATCCGCGCCTCTAGGGTTGCGCCGCCGCTGCCTCACCAGTTCTCCTGCCCCCTGCGCTCGAAGTGAGAGCAGCACCGGGGGCTTCGGGTGCGCGTGCTCGGGAGGTTGGGCCTCCCTGAGGCGGCGGTGCGAGGGGCTCGGGCTGCCGGCGGCCTCTAGCGAGAGTGGTAGAGAGAGAGGACAGAGGAGGAGAGAGAGGAGGAATCTAAACCCTCCACCGCGTGAGCGTGATGCTAGAACAGAAGAGAGAGTGTTTAGCATCACTTCTCACGTTGTGACACATGATGCTAACTTGGAAGGATGCTCAGGAAGAGGAGAGCTGCCTAGTTAATAAAAAAACTGTATCATTGGTTCTTGGTAGTTCAAGTTCAACTGCCTCCAATAGCAAAGCCAAGGCTAAAATACTATTTTATTCATATAAATATTCAGATCTTTATAGATGGCTCCGGTGCTTGTAATTTGACACACTGCATCGTTCGAGGAAGCGATGCCCGTTTTCACTGTGGGAGCCAATTTTTTTTACCGGCACCACTCCACACCGTGGAGGGCCTAAGGTTTCCGTCGGATAGCTGACGCAGCGTCCACGGGTCCGTTCCTAACTGTTTCTGTTTGCGTGTTACACATTCAGCCACGCATAAGGTTGCAGCCCATCAAAGCAAACGGGAGGAAACCCCACACCAGCCACAAACGTCTGAGACGCCTCTTCTCCTCCTAGAAACAAGCCCAACTGTTGCCACTGAACTGAAAACACGATGATCACCTACCCATTCATTTGCCGGCACTGCACGGCCGGCTTGTAGCTGCTTTACAGCTAGAGACAGCACCTGGGCCTTGTTTAAATGCACCCAAAATTTTAAAACTCTTTGAATTTTGGAATTTTATATCTAAACGGGTCTTTATAAAAATTTGGAATGTTGGCCCGTAAACTTTTGTAATTTTGGCCCGTAGACTCGCATGCCCATGAATGGCCTAATATACCCCTCCCTAAACATAGACTAATTAAAAAATATAGATTAATTAAAAAACTATAGTCAACCCGTCATTAGCACATGTTTATTGTAGCATTACTGTAACAATTTATTATCTAATCACGGCCTAATTAGACTCATTAGATTCGTCTCGCGATTTACGGACCATCTGTGTAATGTGATTTTTTTTCAACTATATTTAATACGCCATATATGTGTACAAATATTTATTTAGAATTTGGAATGTTGCATCTAAACAAGGCCGTAAAGTTTTGGACGTAAAGATTTAGAAAGTTTTGGGTGTAAAATTTACAGTACAAATGTAAAGTTTACATATGTAAAAATTTTGCATTTAAACGAGGCTCTGATCCGACAGCGTGCCGGGCCTCTAACTGCCGATTATCGTCGGTCGGTGACGATCCTGTAATTCTGATCGTTGGAATCGCAAATAGTGTGTGCACATGAAACCATTGGTTTTTGGAGACACAAAATGCTGGCTGTCCAGATGACGCGCAGCGCGTTGAGACGGTGGCCGACGCTGTTCCAGTGCGTGGTACTACTCAACTGCACTGATGATCCTTTAACCAAAAAGGAAGAAGCTTAAGTAATCGACACGCATAACTGACATCATCGCCATAAACTAATCCACCGGCACCATCCAGATCACAGGAACAATGCAATTCAATGCAATCTCCTTCAACTCCCGCTACATCAATCTGCTGCAGTGGATACCTACCCCTTCAGAGTTCAGACGCAGAACGACGCCATGGACTCACGACCAGAGTTTCAGTAGTGTTCTGAAGAACCTTGATGACGACGATACATTTGTTCACTACTTATTCTGTATGCGTATCATCATTCAAAGGATCGATCTCGCGAGCATCTACGATCTAGTGTCTAGGCTGTTATCTAGTAGTGATTGTGCAGCTCCGGCGAGAGGTCGGGCTTGTACAGGCTCCTCCTCCGGAAGAGGTCCCCGAACTTGCGCAGGATCGACCGCCGCTTCTTGTGCTTCATGGCGTGCTCCGTGCCGCCGTACTGGCCCACGTCCACGTGGTCGAACTCGTAGTCGTAGTCGTCCATGGCCGCCGCGGCCGCCGCCGACTTGAGCTCCGCGAGGTTGCTCAGCGACGCGAACATCCGGTCCTTGCGCCCCGGGAGCACCCGCCCGGGGTCCAGGAACGCCGCCGCGCCCAGCTTGCCCTGCGCGGCCTCGCGCCTCCACTTCTCCACCAGCGGGATCTCCGCCGCCCTCCCGGCCGCGGCGCCGCCGTCGGTCGCCGCGAGGAGCTGGGCTTCGAGCTCCTTGGCGCGCTCCCGCGCCGCGGCCTCGCTGGCCCTGAGTGTCTCGTTCTCCCGCCGCAGGGCCTCCAGGTCGCGCTCCTTCTCGGCGGCGGCGTCCCGCAGGTCGGCGTTCTCGCCGCTGACGAGCTCGAGCTCCTCCGTGGCGGCGTTGGCGTCCTCGGCGGCCCGCTCCAGCGCGCGGCGCAGGGCGTCGTTCTCGTCGCCGAGCGCCCGGCGCGTCCCGGCGAGGTCCGCGTTCTCCCGCCGCGCCGCGGCGGCCTCCTCCTCGGCGGCGCGGGCGCGCGCCAGCAGCGCCTTCTCCCTGGCGCGCCACCCGGCCGCGGCCTCCTTCCACTCGGAGGTGAGCGTGTCGACCTGCTCGGTGGCCGACCACAGCTCCGCCTCGGCGCCCTGCAGCAGGCCGCGGAGCCGGTCGACCTCCGCGTTGGCGGCCTCCAGCTCGGCCTGCGCGTCCGAGAGCCAGGCCTTGACCTGCTTGGCCTCCATGGTGACCGCGGACAGCGCGGCCGTGAGGTCGTCGGCCGCCTTCCGGCTGCGCTCCTCGGCCTGCGACGCGGCCCGGAGGCGGGCCCGGAGCCCGTTGATCTCCTCGTCGACGCCGCCGAACATGAGGTCCATGACGCTCCACTGCTGCTGCTGCTGCGCCTGCGGGGCCGCGGCGCCGCCCTGCTGGTGCTGCTGGCGCAGCGCGGCGACCTCGAGCCTGGCCTCCTCGAGCGCGATCTTGGCCTGCTCCAGCTCCTTGGTCTGCTGCACCAGCGACTCGAGCATCTTCATCTCCGTATGCTTCGCCGCCGCCGCCTCCCGCTCCAGGCGCCGCACCACCCGCTCCATCCCCGCGTCGGCGCCGCCGCTCGCCGGGCGCCCCGCCGCCATCCCCTCCGTCTCCGTCGCCGGGCGACTACCGAGCTCCTCCTCCTCCAGCTGCGCCGCCACCGTCGCCTGCTCCGCCATGCCGCCGCCGCTGTCGCCGCGACTCTGCTGCGATGAACGAGCCCACGGTCACGATCACGTTTATTACTACCGGCTACCGGTACTGCTATCCCGCGCGCGCGCACGATCTGCGCACCGCCCATTCGTGTAACCGGCATGGTACCTCGGAGGGGAGGAGTGGCGAGTACGTGGACGTGGTGGACCTGCTGCGCTCGTGCCGAGGCTTCGTCTGCTGCCTGGGAGACAGGGGCGGGGTGGTTGCGGTGGTGCCCCAGGGCCCGGCCCCCCACGACCTGGATCTGCACGGCACGGCGAGTCGGCGAGAGCATGGGTCAGAGTCGGATTGGAAACGCTCGCTCGCCGGGTTACCATACCATGTCAAGTTTCAAGCTCACCTCGCCCTGGAAGACGGCTGCATCGGGTCGGCTGGTCCCTCGCCGGCGCAGCCCAGGAGAAGGTGGTGAGCGGGCGGGTACTTGCCGCGCACGCCGGGCTCGGCTGGCCGTGCGGGACATCGCAATAAAGGCGACCAGTTTTATAGGGGTGGCGATGGCACGCGGGTGAGGCACGGGGATTAACAGCTCCATGCCATAGAAGAATTGAGCTGGGCGGCCCGGGATTTGGAGCAGGTGAGGCGAGAAAGAGACGGGGCCTTGACCTCCATCGCCGCTGCGTGTGATCCCAGGCGAGCGCGGGGGTGTTCTTTACGGTTCTTACGCGATCGCGCGCGCGATCCAACGGCGGGTGATGATGGGTGGATGGTGCGCCGCTCGATGCCCCGGCCTCTGATCGCTCCCCACCCAGGGCATGCGCACCCGTTTCCCTAGCATAACGGGGTAGGAGTTTGGACGCATCGCTCGGCGCCAAATATCCTCTTCTCGAAAGTGGTAGGATTAGCGTGATGCCGTCTACAAGTGAGAGACGCCGGTGATATTGCATCAGCTTGTGTTGTTTTAGTGGAAGGCGGCCCAGTGGCGAAGCAGTCTGCAGACAAATAATCCGCGAGGCACTGATGTGTCCGGCCGGTATTGGCGTGGCAGCACCGAACTGGAAGAAACAAAATACAAAAGGCCAAATGGATAGGTTTTTGTCCTTGGGGCTCAAATCCTGTCAACCAAGCATGACTCATGAAATCGTGCCTTTAATCAGCTCGCATGCCATTTTTTTTAATATCCATTCGTCTAATTCCGAACAGAGCATAAGCCGTCAGCGAAAGAGCGACACGACGCGGCGGCAGTTGGGGCTCGCATCATCCCCACCGGACCACCACCGCCCGGTGTGCTCGCCGGCGTCACCCTTCACCTGCCGAACACGATCGATGGACCTGCTTCTACTGGTGGCCCCTGACGAGCCGCGGGCCTCCGGCTTGACCGTTTCCCGGTGCCAGATCGTATCGACCTGTGTGGCTGTGCGCACGCGGGCTTGGCTTTTACGCCAAGTGATGAAGAGGCAACGGAGGCGTGGCCACATGCTCCCAAGTCGGAACAAACATGTTCGGCCTCCTTCCGTGCCGCCGCTGAAGCGAATAGCTTCGGGCACTGGCGATCTAACGAACGGATCATCATGACAAGCGCCCTGCTTATCACGAGGCCGGGAACGTACGGCTGTACGAGCTCCTTTTCTTTTCGAAAGCGACGCCACTAGGGCTGGGTCGCAGGCTAATGATAACAATTCGGCAAAGGCGAAAACAGAGAGAACCAGAATAAGCTGACGGTGCCCAGGACAGGATCGCCCTGACAGGGTGCAATTTGTCGAACAATCAATCTGACGCTTAAAAAGGGACAGAGGGAGTAAGTCTTCGTCTTCCCCCATCCGTGTGGTCCTCGGCGCAAAAATGGCAATCGTGAAAGCGCAGGGACAAAGCTATGCGAATCTCGCCAAGAAGACAGCTATGCGCAGTGAAGTGGCGGTGCACAGCCTGAAGCAGAAACAGTCTGACCACACTGCACAAGAAGCTGCGACGGCCAGCAGAAAAGTCGGAAAAGACTCGGTAGCAACAACTAAGAACCGGCAAACAGACCGTAAGACGTTAACAGTAACAGTTCAGACAGCCAAATCCATAGGATACTTACTTTGTCAACAGATGGATGAGACATAAACGACACCCGACTACAAGTTCAAATGACACGGATACTTACTCTGTCCAGACTAAACAAACACGAACAACGGACGAATCATACATGCTAATAAGGCCTCAGTCAAACTGAACAGTAGGTTACGATGTCATCTTTTCACAAAGGCTACGGTGAGATGAACACAACAAACGCAGATTTGTTCTTCCCATCGGCAAACTAAGCCCTCTCACCACGGATCCTCCTTGCCAGCTGAATGTCCTTGGGCATGATGGTCACGCGCTTGGCATGGATGGCGCACAGGTTGGTGTCCTCGAAGAGACCCACCAGGTAGGCCTCTGCTGCCTCCTGCAGAGCAAGCACGGCATGGCTCTGGAAGCGCAAATCAGTCTGCATGGTAGTTCACAAAAGACAAGTTAGAACATGTTCTCAAACACGCTCCACAGACATATGATGGATAATGTGCAATGGCATCTGAAAGGTTAGTTCGTTTACCTTGAAATCCTGAGCAATCTCCCTGACAAGCCTCTGGAATGGCAGCTTCCTAATCAGCAACTCGGTGCTCTTCTGGTACTTGCGGATCTCACTGGAGAGAGGAGGAGGAGATATGGGATGAGTGTCTGCAAGATATCTCCAACCAAAAGATTTATAGTATCAATTTTAGATAGTCAGGTGCACATACCGAAGAGCGACAGTTCCTGGGCGGTAACGGTGAGGCTTCTTGACTCCTCCAGTTGTAGGTGCTGACTTACGGGCTGCCTGTCAAAGCAAAAAACGTCAGGCTCTTCATCAACAGTCAGTTTTTGCAAAGCAAGATATATTTGTCTAGTCACAGTGTGGAAACAGACAATAAAAGGAACTGCAAGCTACAAACTTGCAATCACAAACCTTTGTAGCGAGTTGCTTCCTAGGAGCCTTCCCTCCAGTGGACTTACGAGCAGTCTGCTTGGTACGCGCCATCTAGCAAATGATGTCCTACACAAATGATTGAACTATTAAACAACTGCAACTATAAGCTGTGGGATCATGCTTTATAACCTACAAAAATCTTCCCCAAAAGGCTATCAAGCATACGGAATCCCAGACAACAAATTTGTGACAGGTTTCTTTACACCCAGCATATGTTAAATGAACCCAAAGAAACTATAAAGACATGATTGTTCTTTTTTCTTTTGGTGAAGCACATAAACATATAACATAACACTCAGTTAAATGACTTGAAATAATACCTGATAATGATTTATAACAGTAATATATGACCAGAGTCCTAAAACATAGTCAAACTAAAAAAAAGTTCATGAATAAAAAACAATAGCAGCCAGTCCAGACTACATAATAGTCATTATCGTGAAACATGGATGGCTAGAAGTCAAAGGAACAAATCTTTCCTTCTAGCATTACAGGCCGCATCTATTCACTAGCTACTGGTTTACAACTTTACATAGTTGCATGTTGCAGCACAGCAATGTTACAGATTGGATGCATTGATGGTTGCTTAAAGATTGTTGCATTTTTCAAATAAAAACAGGGGAAGTCCAGTAAATTGAGAATACCTAATAAATCCTACTGAACCAGTACTAGTTCTACCATGACCCCACCCTGGATCAGGATTATCAACTTATCGTGCTACAAGAATTTGCTTAGAAACAGACTTTAGGCCACACTTTTGCAATCAAAATCAAGAACGATCGTATGCTTATTTTATTTGGTTACACGTATAATAATAACTGTAAACCCTATAATTACATATTGTTTTCAACAGGAACAGTAGGTTTACATGAACTATCTTAAGCAACATCAGAAAAATGTTATCAAGGGTGCTGAGAACCAACTAAGACAATCTCGAAACAGATCAAAATATGTGTTGTGCCTCAATCCATGAGTCACTGTCTTCAATAACAACAGTAGTGTTACATGAAGTACCTTCAGAAATATCAGTAAAATGTTATCAAGGGTGCTGAAAACAGATCAAATTATATGCAAAATCTTGTGTGCCTCAATCCATGAAGGCAAATAGCTCTATGAACCATGGCCAATGTATGGTCATCAAGACACAACAAAATAAATAAATAGATCTTTCACTAGATTCTAATTAACCTCAACAACAAAAGCAGGACACAAAGCAAGAAGTGTAAATCTAAAGTTCAGCAGAATTTTGAGTTATAAACTTGCCATTGCCCTAGTTCATGCCACAAACATGCCAAATCAACAATCCCCAGTTTAATCATTCACCAAAATTGATGGTAACTTTCCAGACAAAAACAGACATAGTTTCCACCCAGATATACCTGAACAAACCTGACACTTCATATCAAGCTGACCTGTAACTCAAGATCAAGAATCTAGTCTATTTGACTATCAGATCGACTAAAAAAATAGCATATGATCCTTCTTCATATAAATACATCAATGAAACTTACTGAAACCACCAACAATTTTGCATAAAAATATGTGTCGTCTCTGATTGCTAAGGGAAGGCACACTAACATTAAAGCACATATAGAATACCATCCACTCAGCTTCAGTTCTATGCATTGATAAGAGGAATACTATCAAGGTGCTGCAGACAAAAAACAGAGCCATTAAGCCCATCAAAAAGCAACAGTAGAAGCACAATGCCGCGTTGGCAGACACTATCGAAGGGAGCCGAGTACAACCTAGACTGCAATTCGAAAACCAGTTGAAATCTTAGCATGTGCAAAGTGATTCAGCGCAGGCGCCAACGAACTACAAAATCTACAACTAATGATTTGGGAAAACGGCCGCTCTCCTAAAATGCACATCCTAATCTAAACCGCAAGTTGACATTCCAAACATCGAAAACATCGAATTACAGGGCAACGGGTCCAGAAAGAGAAACTGAACGGCGAATCGCGTGAATTAGCAGGTAAGCACAGCCAAGCACAGAGAAAAAAGACGCGGCACGCCTCCCCGAAGCATCGGTCGCAGCAGACGATTCGAAACGAAACCCTAACCTTCCAACAAGCGCGCGCGCCCAAACGACAGTCACCAGAACTCAATCACCACGGAGGAGAAGGAAACAAGTTGCTGAAAAAGGGCAGGCGGGGAGGGCGAAGACTCACCTCTCTCCACTCGCGCGCTTCGCCGGATTCCTTTCGCCCCAAATCTGCAGCCGACCGAAAGAGGACGGAGGATTCCTGTCGCTTCTACTTTTTTTCCAAAACAAACGAAGAAAGCGGTTGCAATTTGCATCTCGGAGGCAGATTTATATCTGCGACGAGGGTGGGTGAGGGTCTGGGGGAGAGGAGGCGCGTTGCGATTCGGAGCGTACGGCTGGCACGAGAGGCGTGTGTGTGTGCTTCGGCTCGGCGGATCGGACGGCGCGATGGAACGCCGGTGCGGAGCTGGGCGCGTGCATGCTGCGCCGGGATTGGCTGCTGGTCGGAGGGCACGGATCAGGCTAGGCACGCATTGGGCTTGTGGACCGAAGACGGTGGTGAGAGAGAGAGAGAGGAGAGAGACGAGCGCCGGGTCGGGCCCAACCCCGCAACGTAGTGCGATGGTGTGCATGCACTGGCGGACCGGCCCACAGCCGAAGGGCCCGAAAAAGGCCCTTTCTTTGATTTTTTTTTAAAGGTAATATTATTTTAATAAAAAATTTAAAAATAAATACTGAAAAAATAAAATTGCAAATGTAGTAGTCTGTCGGCTACCGAATGGCCGATAGGGACCTTATCGGCTCTTGAAGGGCCGATAGCTGCGTGGCAACTGATTTGGGCTGCCGTGTCGTCGTCACCGCGGGCCGTTGGTGTCGAAAGGACATGTCAGCCTTTGAAGAGCCGACAAGGCATTATCGGCTCTTGGGTGGCCGATATTACCTGTCGGTTATTGAAAAACCGATAGCCAATGATCAAATATGTTTTGTATATGTCTCTTTACCGTTTATATTTTGTGTATGATTGAAGTGAGTTAAATAACCTGTGGTTTTACAAATTATTTATTTTTTGGATTAAGTCGATTAAATATAAATGAAATTGACTAAGTATTGAAAATAAATAAATGAACACGCATAACACTTTTGAGGCTATTTTTCCCGATGCTGGTCGATGCACAATTTTATTACAAACGAGAACAGCCTCTACAACCACAACGAGTAGACATACAAAGCAAGCATAAAATAACATTACATAGGGAGGCACAAGAGGCCTCCAAAACAAACACGCAACATATTGCTCCGAAAGCAACACGACTTATTCAGACTACAGAATTGACCCGAAACGAAACAGAGCACTACAACATGCATCAAACATAGCCACTACCATTTCCACGTCCCGCTGGTGTTGTGTTCTCACGCTCGGACTTGCGTACATCATTGTCCACACTACTAAAAAAATAATTTACCGCGACCTTTTTTTAAACACCTCCGAGGTGGGCAGCAATTTCAACCGCCTCAGTTACCGAGACGGTCATCCGCATCGCAAAATCGATTTACGGAGGCCGATATTATAAGAGGCCCGCCTAGGAAAATAGGGTCATTTTTGGAGGCGGGCCTTTTAAGGAACCCGTAACCGTTAATGTGACCAAACCCTTACAAAAGCCCATCTCAGCCCGACTGCCTCTTAGGGTTTCACTCTCCCTCTCTCACTCTCTCTCCCTTTCTCTCTCTCTACCGAACGCTTTGCCTCATCTCCTCTGCCTCCTCGCCCTCCTCCATGTTGCCGCCCTCCTCCGCCTTCTCCGCGTCGCTGCTCTCCGCCACCTTCTTCGCGGGCGCGGCACGGGCAGAGCACGGGTGCGGCGCGGGCGGAGCCTGGGTGCGGCGCGGGCGGAGCACGGCGTGGGCAGGCGGAGCTCGCCCCCTACAGAGGCGGCGCCCCTCTCCCCTTCACCGGTGGCGACGCAGGACGGCCGGATCCGGACGGTGGCGGCGCAGGGAGGCGGGATCCGGCGGCCATGGCGGCAGCGCACCTATCCCCTTCACCGGGGGCGACGCAGGGCGGCCGGATCGGACCGGTGGTGGCGCAGGGAGGCCAGATCCGGTGGCCACGGCGGCGGCGCACCTCTCCCCTTCGCCAGCGGCAGCCCGACGGTGCTGGTGGATCCGACGAGCGGCGGCGCTTGGATGGGCTTGGCGGGCCTCGTCGATGGGCTCAGCGGGCCCCATCGACGGGTTCGCTGGATTTTTTTATTTTATATTTTATTAACCGAGGCGTGCATTCAAAACGCCTCGAAAAAGGTTGGATTAACCGTGGTCTTGTGTCTGAGGCGGATGCAAAAACCGCCTCGGTTAAGCTTTTTTCCCGCCTCGGTTAAGTTCTTTTATAGTGCCACCTTCTTCAACCATGCCGCATACTGTTGATCACGCCGACTGATGAATGTGTCAATCCACTCATGGAAATGACAAAACAGAGTACCGCGCTTTCATAAACAAGAACAAAAAAAATTAGCAAAAAAACCAAAAAACTATGCAAACGTATTAGCAAAAAAGTTCCTATACCTGTGATATTGCACCTATTTTTTCGACTTCCTCAATATTCTTGCAAGACCAATACCTCTGGCCAAAAGTCTCGTACTCACGAGATATGTTGGGAACACAACGCATCTGGCAATAACAATCAGGTGGCTCTACACCTTTCGGCCATATCTTGCAATCTGTAACACATCTAGTTGGATCGTTAGGAGGGCCTCCTAAGTCCGCCTCCATTTTCTAACGCATAGTCACTCTAGATGACGAGCTCATAACTCTTTCTTCGAGCTAACTTTGAATATGTTTGTAGTAAATGGCCTCTGCCCTCCACAACGACATCCTCGCCTTTTATAGACGTCGGACTGGCTCCACAAAATGGTCACAAGATCAAAAGACGAGGTTCACTGCTACTACTTTTTCAGCGTCCATTCAAACAGCGACGGACAAGCAAGGGAATCAATTCCTTTCATCCATTCTGATTCCATTGCGTCAACATGGTAGGATCCGACGTCAGAAATAATTATATATTTTTTTCCAAACATACTAATCCAACGTTCATTAGATAATAATTGTAACTATCTAAACAACATCTCCTAATCCGAACATACTAATCGATTTTATATTTTTTCCTATGTACTTAATTCCAAAAAATTACACTAACTATCCACATAATATTATATAAAAAATACATAATTTATAATCCCTAGTATTACTCTATTGCACTACCCAATCTAATAATCTAAATTAACTAATACAAACTAACTACTACCTAATCTAATAATCTAAGCTACCAAATTCTAAACCAACTACTAACATTAAACTAATCATTCAAAATAATAACCAGACTACTAACACTAAACTAATCATCTAAAATAATAAACAAAGACCACTAACCAAAGAAGACGCTCGTGGGCCTTCGAGGAAACCGGGTCCCCTTTGGGGTAGGAAACCTGCCATGGAAGAACGTTTTCTCCGTGCGCCGCCTCCCAGCGGCGAGCCCATCAGTGTCAAAGTCAAACCGAAGAGAGCGCGCGCACAGCCGGCACGACTGCACGGCCGGCAGCGTCTTCTTCCGAGGGACAGGAGAACGAATGCGACGCGATGGATGGAAAGAAACAAAACAATGAAGAGAGATCACCTCGAGTTAGAGCAAATATCATGGTAGACTATAAAAAGACTAAATGCTGAGGTGGAGAAGGGAGAAGAGAAGAGAGAGGAGAGGTGGACTGTAAAATTGCACAGCCAATTTCGACATAAAAATTAAGAAACTTTGTGAGAGAGACAAGTCGACCATACATTTAATGACGAAGAGTTAACCATTATATGAGTGAGCTAAGAAGTGGGCTGAGACTCTTACAACCAGCAGCAAGTTATATTATTAGTCTTGCTTTTAGTGGATTGCTTGGTCCGTCCGTACGAACCATCTCGACTCTCGAGTTAGGTAGGTGGTGGACTAAAGAAATATCAACAGCATCTTCTCCCTCCTTTTTCTTTTTCCGAAAAAAAGCATCTTCTTCTTTTCTCTATGCCTGTTTTCCCCCTTTATTTATTCTTTTGTTATTGGTGATCGTACCTCCTTTTTTCCCCTTGCAGAGAGTAGTGTAGCAGTATCTGAATTATCCAATGCCGGCACCGGTGATATGCGCTTCGGCGGCGCATGGGAGAACACTTACCGGCAGTGCGGCTCAGTGCATTATTGGCTTGGCCCGGTCCCTTGCGCGCGTAGGTTACCGATTACGCATGGGTGCATCATGGGTACGCATACTGCACGCCACGTCCACGTGTGCCGTCGTGTGGCTAGGAATTTCCGTGGCCACCGTGCGGCCGCGGCCAAACAACAGAAAGTCAGAAAGCATGTATGTACTAGTGCAACGATGTTTTTATATAATAAAAAAGAAACTATATGCAACGAAATTTTCGCACGGGCATGTCAGCGGTTCCGCGAAACAGGCTTGGCTGTCCGAGCTCTGTCTGGCGTGGCCGTGCTGCATTTTTATCCTCCACGAAACGTACGAAGCGTACGCTCCGCACTTGTCATACTTTAAATTCATCCTTGAAAAAAAAATATTTCTGCTTGGTCATCGTGATTCTCTACCCTATACTCAGTTTCGCTACACCCGTCGTTCTATATATCTCATCCTCTATACCAACTAACAACCATAGAATCCACATATAAGACTTTTTTTTCTTTTTCCTCTCCCTCCCAGGTCACTCTCCCTCCTCCCTCCCTCCTCTCTCTCTCCCATCTCCCACGCGCCCCGCCCTCCCCTGCTCCACCATCTCCCACTCGCTCTGCCTCCTCCCTCCGCCGGCGAGCACCCGTGCCGCCCCCTGGAGCTCTCCGCTCATCGCCGCCGCCGCTGGATGGAGAAGAAGTGCCGACCGCCGCCCCCTAGACTCGTCACACCCTTGGATCTCACCGCCGCCCCCTCCTCCCTCGCGCGACACGCCGCAACGCGCGCGCACGCCGCCGGCGCCCCTTCTTCCTCCCTGCCTTCCACCGCTCAGCCTCCCTCTCTCCACCGCCCAGTTTCCCTCCCTCCGACGGCGGAGGGCCGCACGGACGCCCTGCTCCGGCTCGCCGGCCAGATCCGCCACGGGCGGCGATGGCTCCTCCTCCAGCTCTTGCGGGGATCGAGGCGGCACGCACGATGGTACGGCAGCGCCTCCTCCGGCGGCGCAGGACCTCAACAGCGACGGGAGCGCGGCGGCGGGTGTGGCGACCTGCACGAGCGGCTCGGAGTAGGAGCACACCGGCGACGGCGACGAGGCGATGAGGCGCGCGGGGTCGGAGGACGGCGGGGAGCAGCTGCGCCCATGCCCGGGCTCCTCTCCAGCAGGCGGTGGCGACCGCGGCCGCGGCCGCGGACGGGGCGCCTCCCTCTCCCCCTTTCCTCCGCGTGGCGACAACGCCCGTGGCGGCCTTCTCCCCCTTCTTCTCCTTCCATCCCGAGCCGCGGCGTGAAGGTGGGGTGGTTGGGACGCGGCAGTGGTAGCGTTCAGTCCGTACGACGCTCGAAGTAGCGGACGGGAGGAGCAACGCTAATATAGCGTATCATTTAGAGGTCCCCGCTGCGGGAGTTTTTACGGTAAAAACGAACTGGAGGATGGCGTCGCGTATGGGATAGAGGTTCCAGTGCGGATAGAGCAACAACGAGCGCTACTGGCTTGGGTCCCGTTAGCGTCGACGTCACCCTGTTCCAATCGCACGGCTGCGCTAGAGAAGAAACGAGTAAACAAAGGCAGGGCTCTTCTTCCTTCCGCCGTTCTGCGGGCCGTGGCTGCTTGACCGCCTTGAAAGGTTCTGAGGTTTCTGTGTGGGGCCCGCCGCCAAAGTTCCGCCACTTGGGGGGCGGTCAAATCTCATCCAGATCCAGTGGCTCAAGTCGGCTGCTGGGTGCTGGCTGCTGCGGCTCGCCCGCCGGTCCCGGCGCCGTGCCAGCTCTTGTCTGCTCGGAAAGGTCCGCGTGAAACGGCGACGCCGACGCGTCGGGCCCCACAGGCTCTCTGGATCATCCGTATGGCGTTCATGCTCGGACCCGCATCCGATAACCAGGAGCCGTACTTTTTCTGCCCCGAAACACAGTGCACGCACGCACACCACACATGTATAAACGCAAGCCGACGTACAAAGTCAAATTAGAAATCCTAAATCTGTTTGTTCTTCCCCTCCTCTTCTCAGCCATGACCGTCGCATGATCAGAAGAGTGCCCACCAACATCAAACCTCTCATGGGCGTCAACCAGGGATGAAAGGAAAAAAAAAATACTTATGCAATCAAATTTTTACCACTTATGCACCCTTCAAATTAGAAACCATGCATCCTCAAGCAAACTTAGGTCAGTCTCAGTGGAGAGTGTCATCACACGGTTACCAAGACTGTAAACTAGATAACCGAGCCGGAGGAGTGTCATGGTGATAACACTCATCTCACATTCCATGACACTCTCCCTCTTCTCTTTCCTATTATATTAGCAAATTTAATGCTCATGACACTACCATGACACTCCCATTAAGATTCACTACTACAAAAATAATTTATAGCAACTCTCCATTTTTTTTTGGGGCGGGTCAAAAGGTAACCCGCTTCTACAAATGGAGTGGTGGTACTGTAGCATCCGACCCGCTCCTAGAAAAATAATTTTAGGGGCGGATTACGCCATCACCCGCCCTCACAAATGTGCATCATTTTCAGGGGCGGGTCATGACATCACTCACCCCTAAAAATGGCACTTATAGGGGCCACCACCCGACCCTAGAAATGGTGACATTTCTAGGGACGGGTGATGGCATGACCCGCCCCTAAAAATGGTTCAAACCAAAAAATTCATGACTTTTTAATATGGTATCGGATAAAGTCAAACTTTATATTAAAATTGTAGAGAATGACGAGATCTAAAACTTTGTAGTTGATAATTTTTTTCATTTAAGGCCATTTAGTGGTCCACAAAATTATTATAAAACTACATAGTAGTATCACATACAACTCAAGCCATACATTGAGATTTCAACAATAATTACTTTTATATACACTGAAATATACTTAGCATATTTTTGTTTGTATCTATAGTTCACAATAACCATAGTATAGAAGTTTCACTTTTTTTAATTTATTTTGCTATATGTAAAAATTTAAATGTATTTTCGGAATAAAATTGAAAAACATTTGTAGGGGCGGGTGCACCGCCCCTACAAATAATTTTGTCACCTGCCCCTACAAATCAATTCCAGAGTTAATATAAAAAAATAACATACCCCCTTAAGTCACAAGTGACTGTGTAGTGTGGTGGTAAGGAAGGTATACGCGAGGCTTGAGGTACGGAGTTCGAAACCCGGGAAATGCAAGTGTGTGTATAGGGGCTTGTGGTGGTGGTTGGTTAGCTAGGATATTTTTTTTCTTTTCTATTTTGCTATTTTCGATTTTTTTAATTTTTTTATTTTCTGGGAATCGATTTGTAGAGACGGGTTACTCCATGACCCGTCCCTACAAATACATTTTTAGGGGCGGACGTGTTACCCGCCTCTAAAAATCGTATTTTTAGCTGTGAACGTTAGAGGCGAGTATCACACCCGTTCCTACAAATACATTTTTACCCATCTCTATAAAAACTATTTCTGCAGTAGTGATTGGCCCTAGAACAACACAGTACTTAATGGTGCACCTCCTCATGTTTTCTCTAGTTTCACGCCTGGCGTCAACTATAATAAAAGTATCTTTCCGTCCAACTTGTACCTCTCCTTGCAGCATGTATTGCTCCAACTAGGATTGTATTTTTATTGCTCGAACTGGGTGCCCAAACAAAATAGCAGGTGCTTGAAAGTTTTAGTTTAGCCATATTACTTTGAAATATTGCATCTCCAACTCTTTTTTTCTCTCCTCTTGACACCACCGTTGAGCTTCCATTAGAGCATCCACGACGCATTGTAGCCTACGTAGTGGTAAGGTGTGACACATCACTTACGTATGTTATGCTCCGTATCTCTCCGGTCACCAACGCGCTTGACAAAAGTTACTCTATTTATACTACATAGTTTTGTATCACAAACTCGATAGTCATGGGACTCATCTAAAAAGATACTTATGGGTATACTGCACATAAATGACCAATGATATGTGCCTTGTTGTAACGATACAAAATACATATTACAAATTCAAAATTATGGAGGAATTACTAAGATGGGTCTGTGGCAGTAAAACACAGCTAGCAATAACTGTAAATTTCAAGGGTTATGTGCTGACTGCTACTGTAGGGAATTTGTCTGTGATAGGAATCGGGTGCTGAAATAAGCATCCCTAGCGTTTTTTAGGCCGGCACGGCACACATCATCATCTCTTCAATTAATGTTTAACAATTTCATGTGTGTGTTTGCTCTAGGACTGGGCGAAAAGCTCATGACTCATTAGCTCGCTCGACTCGATGCCTGCTTGGCTCAGCTCGGCTCGGCTCGTTTTGCTAACGAGACAGCTCGAGTCATTATTTTAGCTCGTTAATATAATGAGCTAGCTCGAGCCAGCTCGTGAGCCGCTCGCGAGCTTAACGAGCCACGGACATCAGTGTTGAGCAGACCACCCGGAGTAGCCTAGTAAAGCAAATGGCCCAATAAACTAAGGGCGTGTTTGGGAGCACTCCAGCTCCAAAAAATAGCTCTGCTCCACTAACTCTGGATTTTTTCAGCTCCACTCCACGAACTACAGAAAAATATGGAGTTGTTGTACCTGTTTGGCTGATTACTTGACTCTAGCTCCGGAAAAGAGAGGTTTTGTGATGAATTGTGTTTTTTGCCCCTTTCTGTTTTCCTGCCCCTGTGCTTTGCTTTTTGCTGTAGAGGACACAACATCACCTCCATGGCTGGTCTAGCCTGCCCCCCTGCCGGCTGCGCCACTGGCCTGGTCAGACACATGGCCGCCAAGACCCCTGGCCTGGCCAATAGCACCACGCCCTCTGCTGGTGGCGCCACGCCCCTTGCTGGCGCCAGGGCCACGGCCTCCTGGTTGCCCACGGCCATGCCCAACGACCTGGGTGCCTTCGACGCTAGGGTCGGATGGCGCCAGCGGGATGAAGGGGTCCGGCCCCCCAAGGAAGAAGGAGCAGCTGCCATGAATTCGAAGAAACTGTGTGAGAGAAGAAGAGAGATTGAAAGAGATTTACAAGGAATTAAACCACAATACCTATGTTGGAAGGGAGAACATCTTCTTGGGATCCATTCTGCACGAGAGAGGCGGCCGCCGCCGACGTTCCTTGGCCTTGCCGGCCTAGGGTTTGGGCGGCGGCGGGACAGAAGGGTCGGCACAGGGGAGAAGAAATGGGAGAGGAGGGGTGTTTTTTTCTTTTTCGCGAAACGTTACCTGTGTAAAGAGTGGCATTGGTGGGTAATTTTACCCCAACTCCATCAGGATGTTCATATCTGGTGTTTTTGGAGCACACCTTAAGGAGCTCCATAAAAAACATGGAGTTAGCCCCCAACTCTAAGTTTTTTTCTGGAGTTCGCGGATCTGGAGTTTTTAAGCTGGACATGTTTGGCACGGAGATTATGGAGCCGAGCTGAAAAAGTTGAAAAAGTTAAACTGGAGTTCTCCCGAACACGCCCTAACCCTAACCAAGCAAAACACCCCCATCCGGCCCGGCCGTCCTTATCCCCCAGAATGCAGACCGGCGTCGTCCTCCCGTCTCCTCTCGACCTTTCCGACCCTACCCCCTCTCCTCCCCTATGCATCGCGTGCGCGCCGCCACCTCAAGATGCAGCTGCGCCCATGCCGTTGGACTCCCTCCATCCGTCGACGTGCGCGTGCATCGCTAGGATGAGTGGCCACGCTGGCAGCCTGGCAGGCGGCGGCTGCCCGCACGAGGGATCTCGCAGTCAACAGCTTGAGATGGAAACCGGCGTGTAGATCGATGCTGAGTGGAAGCCGTGCCCCTGCAGTTTTTTGACGGTGACGCACTGACATTGCTCTTTCCAAGCGGCTTGATCTGTTCTTTGTGAAAGATTGATTGGTCCAAGTGGATTGAGTTTCAATCGATGTTCTTGCTTGTGTAATGTGTTTGTACGATTCTTGGGAAAGATTGCATTGGATCTGTTTAGATTCTTTCTGGGCTCAATCTCTTAAGAGGAAAATTATTTCTTTGATGTTCTGCGATGCTCTTTTGCTTATTCCTCTCGACGCAACTCCCAGCTTGCAAGCTAAACGAGCTGGCTCGAGCGAGCTACCGAGCCGAGCCAAGCCGAGCTAGCTCGATATCCACCCGTATTGCTCCACCCGGCCCGATTCTGTTGGTCCCCACTCCCCAGTGCCCAAGACCAAGCTCCGGTCGTGCACGAGGGAGGGAGGAACCTGCCGCGTCCGTGGCCGCACGTTATAAATTCACCCGCTCCGTTTCGTCGCCTCTTCCACCCGCGGCCGCACCAACCCCGTCCCTAATCACCCCCTAACCAAACCGAAACCAAAAACCCAAACTAGACTTCTCTTCCCGATCCCCGACGTCGCCGGAGGCTTCGCTGGAGCAGCGCCGACGGTAAGCCATTCCCGCCCCTCGCCTGCTCCTTCTCCGCTGCCCTCTGAGCTTCTGGGCGCGAGGAATCGTCATCTGCCATGTACCACAGCCAGATCTCGCGTTTCGACGGGGATTCCCGTTTTTTTTTTTCCTGTCCCCTGTTTCGCGATTCAAATTCGAGCGGGTTGGCCATTCGATGTCTTGCTTGCCTAATCCGGCGCGCTCCGATTTGATTGCAGGTTGCCTAATCCAGAGGAGCATGGCCTCGCTTGCGCCTCCGTCTTCCTCCGTCGCCGCCGCCCTCACCCGCCAACCGTAAGAAGCTCTCGCCTGCGCCACCCTCTCCCTAAGCGTGCTATTGCTTTTTTTCGCATGTTTGCGCCGGCTCCGTTGTTTGATCGTTTTTGATTGGGTCTGCTTTGGATCATAGAGATCGACACACATGGCCACGTTTTTGTATGCCTGGTATAATCTGTCTCAATCTGTGCGGACTTGTTAGTAAACCGAATAACTGACAAACGAGCATGATAATATAGTTGAAATTGGATTAGAAAACGCGCCTTTTTTTTATTACTTCGCAGCTATGTAAAAAGAGCAAGCTTTGCAGTTGGAACTGAACTGGAGAAAATGGCTGCAAGAATTTTTAATGTTCATTCATAAGGCCATGCAGATTTGGTGGCTGAGAATGTTTGTCGTGTCTGAATTTCTGTATGTGACAATGCAGGGCGCGGTTCTTGAATGGGTGCAGTGTCTCCAAGGAGACAAAGGGCTCGGTTTGCAGCCTCTTCACTCCAAATTCAAATAATGGCAAAGTAAAATCAGTGGGCTTGAGAATATCATCATCCTTGAAAAGGGATGGTGCCTATCCAGCAGGTGGTGCCTCTGGGAATGGCGACGTGCTATTGCCAAGAAGTACTTCCGTACGCGGCCAGGACCATTCGGTTGCTGACCCTGTACTCCCGACGGATTCCATGGTTGCGCCAGAAATCCTCTCTGCTAATCTGGCACGTGTTGCGGACAAGTTCGCAGATGAAGACACAGACACTGAACTTGATTTGGATAGCCCAACAGAGGGCTTTGCATCTATTGCAGATGCCATTGAGGACATACGACAAGGAAAAGTTAGTACATCTTGAAATTTACTTATGATATCTTGTACTTCCATTCCATCTAATGCTCTGCTAACACTGGTTTATACTTGAAGCTTGTGATTGTTGTTGATGACGAGTCAAGGGAAAATGAAGGAGACCTTATAATGGCTGCTTCCTTGGTTACCCCAGAGGCTATGGCTTTTATAGTAAGGCATGGGACTGGAATTGTGTGTGTCAGCATGAAAGAAGAAGATCTGGAAAGACTGGACCTTCCATTGATGGTTACCACAAAGGAAAATGAGGAGAAGCTATGCACTGCTTTCACTGTTACAGTGGTATGATGTTCTCATTATCATTCTCTTGCACTCACTATTGTATTAACTTTTCATGTTGCTATGGCATTTTTTTTTGTTGCTTGTCAGAAGTCTGTATGTGTAGCGTTGTTATCTTCTCGATTGGTTTCTTTATCAAATAATAGCTCATATACAGTAGCACGTTGCTACTTATTACATGCTGAAACACCCATGTTCTGATTGAGGGATATATCTTTTTTGTACCTAGCCTTCATGAGTTATACTGATGTCAATAATCAAAATTTCCTTCCTGCTCTATGCCGCATCACAAGCTCAAGTCAGAACATTATTCCTTCACTAAACTATATACGAAATGTGCAGGGTTGTGCTTATTACAGGAGCAACTATGCCGGAACAGTTTATATATCATGATTTCTGGAACCGCTGGTTGTTAGCTATTTGAGTTCTATTTTGGTCTGTGATTTTGTTATCTTGGAACCTGTTTCTTTAAGGTCTTACTTTGCTGTTCCTGCTCCCTTACTTCTGTAGCAATGAGTTTGAGCTAAATTTTCAGACAGTTAGTTGTTTACTGTTCTGTTAAACATAGTCCGCTCTTTCTTTACTGTTCTGTTCTGACAATGAAGTTGCAACAACTAGTACATTCTAGTGAATATTGAAAGTGATATAACTTTGTATTCTTTTGTTTAGGCTTAGTAAAGGTGCATATATGTCCGCTACTGAGCTATATGTCTGAATTTTTTGTTTCTTAGGATGCGAAAGAGGGCACAACGACTGGAGTATCTGCCAAGGACAGAGCAAAAACAGTCATGACTCTTGCATCTCCTGACTCTAAGCCTGAGGACTTCAATCGCCCCGGTCATATTTTCCCTTTGAAATACAGAGAAGGAGGTGTTCTGAAACGAGCTGGACACACCGAGGCATCTGTTGACCTTGCCATGCTGGCTGGATTGCCTCCTGTTGCTGTCCTTTGTGAGATTGTGGATGATGCAGATGGCTCCATGGCTC
Source organism: Panicum miliaceum (assembly GCA_032594955.1). Lineage (NCBI taxonomy): Eukaryota > Viridiplantae > Streptophyta > Magnoliopsida > Poales > Poaceae > Panicum > Panicum miliaceum. The sequence goes on from CM064061.1 coordinate 13,139,389, forward strand.
GCCTACCAAAACTACGTGTGTTTGCTGAAAGGGAGAATTTGAAAATTATATCTATTGCTGACTTGATTAGGTGAGTGCAGACACTTCTGCTTATGATGTTTGACATGTTGCCAGTTCGCAAGTAAGACAGTAATCAGCAACTAGCTATGATGTGCGTCAATGTGTCATTGCTACTTTGATTACTGGTTAACATTTTTCTCTTTAATTATCGGTCTGATGTACATATGTTAGCCTTTTTCGTAATTAATGCTGAAACAGTGTTTTCTTGCCAAAAAAAAGGAAGAAAGAGAGAAGGATCTAAAAGTGCTTTCAGGCAGGGGTCAACATGTATATTTTTCTACCCTAGTTGTAAAATATTAATTCAACATACTTTATATGGCTGCAAGATCATATTAGTCCCTATGGCTGCCTATGTGCATGCTCATCGATGTTCTTATGTGCTCTTACTACTGCTTCTTGAGGTATTGATTGGTATGCTAACAAAAGTTTCTGTATTACAGATATAGGAGGAAAAGAGACAGGCTAATTGAACGTGCTTCTGTTGCGCGCTTGCCTTTGAGATGGGGCAATGTTCGTGCCTATTGCTACAGATCTGTCATTGATGGAATTGAACATATTGCAATGGTGAAAGTAAGTCATTGTATTGTAATACTAATTTGCCACTGTAGAACTTAGTTGTGTGAGGTATTGTTGTGCGTACAGCACCTGAGCTAACTATGAATCATTCTAAATGACCAACAGGGTGAGATTGGTGATGGTCAAGATATTTTGGTGAGGGTTCACTCCGAGTGCCTCACTGGAGACATTTTTGGATCTGCAAGATGCGATTGTGGTGACCAGCTTGCCATGTCAATGGAGATGATTGAGAAGGCTGGAAAGGGTGTATTAGTTTACCTTCGTGGACATGAAGGAAGGGGTATTGGTCTGGGTCACAAGCTCCGTGCTTACAACTTGCAAGATGACGGGCGTGACACTGTGGAAGCTAATGAGGAACTAGGGCTTCCTGTTGATTCACGGGAATATGGGATTGGTGCACAGGTAAGACTGAAATTATCACTCAGTTTATTGTCCAACCACTGCACATAGAAATGTCCGCCCTTTTTCGTGGAACTCTGCGTAGTGAATATATATAGGAATGCCGTGGCACGAGTGAAACTATTTGCCGTAATGCTCCAACTTCAAATGACTTCAGAAAACATCGAAAATTTCATGCACATTGCACTTTTGTCATGTACTAGGCAGGTTTACTGACACTTCATTGCTTCTCTGTAGATATTACGGGATCTAGGAGTCCGTTCAATGAAGTTGATGACCAATAACCCTGCAAAGTATAGCGGCCTCAAGGGTTACGGATTAAGCATCGCGGGCAGGGTGCCGTTGCTGACGCCAATAACCAGTGAGAATAGGAGGTACATGGAGACCAAAAGAACGAAGATGGGGCATGTATATGGACAGGCTAGCCAACCAAGTGACAGCAACAGCGCAGGAGAGAAGCACTAGGCCAACAAGGCACGCCTCCATTCGCGTTCCAGCTGGTGAAATGGTGATGCCATATTCTTCACTGGTGGAGTTTGCCAAATGAGCTCTTCCCAGATATTCCAGTAGATTGATTTGTTCTTCAATTGTAACCGTAGGTTCAAGATGGGTAATAATAAGAATGGTCTCTTTCTTCATTTTTTGCCCCATGTTATTCTCTGCTGCCATCATATATTATCACTGTAAATACATGGTAACAGCCTCCATACAGTACTAATTGAACCCATGTATACCTGATATCCAGCTGTCTGGGAAATCTTTTTTTTGGGGGTCCAAAGCCAACACAACCTGTGTTAAGGGTAGTAGTTCTTGGAGGCACCTGACATCCGTGTTACCCCAAAATGATTTCACTTTTTCCAATTTTGGGAACTCGTTCGTCAGGTAAACGTCATGCAGGGCGCCAGTGCGAGGCCCTGCAGAGCTGTGCCTCCCCTGTGGGCTGTGGCCTGCCGGTCGCCGACGCCCAACAACTCCCTCCTGCCGCAGCCACAGCCTGCCTACGCCAGTCACCGCTGCCTCGCCCTCGCTCGACGCCAACCGAAAACGCCCACCGCCTCCTCCGTCAGCCAGCACTCAGTCCAGACTCCGGGCGCCGAAGTCACGCGACGTGACGCCACGGCGCGTTCCCGCGGGCGGAGTTTTTCCACACGCACCGCGTCGGTGTAGTTTAGTTAGTGTCAGCGACCGACTCGCGAACGAGCCAGGAAATTCACCGCACTGCCTTCCACACACCTGCCGTCGCGTGCCCGTCTCCTCCTCCAGCTCCGGCTGCGGGCTGCGGCGAGCCGCCCCGGAGCCACCGTCCGCCGGCGTGATCCAGACCGACCGCCTCCATGCCTGATCATCGTATCCTCCACCCTGATCCTTGCGTCAGTCCAGACCCAAAGCACGAATGCTCGCCTCCTCCGGTTCTCGTTCCCCCGTCGGATTACCCACCACCACCCCCTTCCTCTGCGGCCTCGCACGGCAGGGGCACCTTCGTCACCGCTCTCATCATCGCCGGCTCGGTAGTAGCCTTCCTCGCCCTCTGCCTCTCAGTCTTCCTCTTGGTCCGCCGCAGGAGGCAGCGGCGGCGGCAGCGAGAGGCGCTTCTCGAGGCCGCCCTGGCCCCAGCGGCGGCGCCGCCCGCCGCACCCCCGGACGACGGCATCAACTCCGGGGATGAAGAAGTCGTGCACCACGCGTGGCACATCCGGACCGTGGGGCTCGACGAGGCGGCGATCGAGTCCATCGCGCTCACGCGGTACCGCGCCGGCGGCGCGCTCGGCGCCTCCGGCTGCACCGTCTGCCTCTGCGAGTTCCAGGACGGCGAGCTCCTTCGGCTGCTCCCCAAGTGCGCCCACGCGTTCCACGTCCAGTGCATCGACACCTGGCTCCGCGCCCACGTCAACTGCCCGCTCTGCCGCGCCAACGTGACGGACCACGCCGCCGAGCAACCAGACCCAACGCCTACCGGCGCCGGCGCCGACACCGAACAAGAAGAACAGGGCGCGGGGAACACCGGAGCCCCGGAACACGAGCAGCCGGGTCAGCACGCGGACGAGCAGCGTGCCCAAATCGATCAGCGTGACCAGCCGAGCATCTCGTCGGAGCAACCGCGCCAGCGCCCCGGTCCACGGGGGCGCAGCTTCCGGCGCATGGCCTCCATGGACTCCCCGTCGCCGGTAGCGTCGGCCGAGGAGGCCCCTGAACACGGGCAGGCCGGTGGCGAGAAGGAGGGGACAGGGGGCGCTGTTTGCTGCGAGGTGTCACCAGGATCCGACCGTCTGAACCGCGCCGCCATGAAGAGGTCACTGTCCGCCGGCAGCCGGTGGACGCTGCTCTCGCGGCACTGCCGCGCGCGCACCTCTCTTCTGCCATTGTGACGGCGCGGGGATCTCCATCTGCTGCCGTGCTGCGTAATGATGGAATTTTTGCCTGTCCCCTGATCACGCTTGTTCTTGAATACTCTGTAGTCTGTACAGGTTGCAAGTTCAGAGCAGAGGATTGTTGGCTGCACTACATAGTACATACACTGCATTTCAGGTTCAGAAAAAGGAACCTCGCGCTGGATAATGACTTTTTTTTAAGAAACACAGATACGCTAACAACACGCACACTCACCCCTATGAATATACGCACGCAACTCTACCCCTATGAGCATCTCCGAGAGACTGAGCCAGCAAATCCTCGAGATTGACGAAGTCACCACATGCGCCTCGCTGTCGACGGGAACGTCACCTACCACTGAAAGCACAACGCCGTTAAATCTTAAAAAATTCACTCCCACGGCCAGTCGAACCCAGAATCTTAGTTACTACTGAGGCTCTTGTAACCACTAGGCTACAGGCCCTTTCGCCACTGAAGAATGACTTGTATAGCCGCCCTTGCTCCTTTTTCGAGACTTCCTATTTTGGTGTTCAGCTTGTTCTTTGCAAGATTCAGAGGAATGCCTGGATTGTGTCCACTCAAGTGTTGAAGCAATTGCATGCATGTCTTAACCAAACCTCTCTTCATGATAGTGCCGTATGAAAATCCGAGTGTTCGGTCCCGCTTTTAACTGAAATTCCATCTGTTCAAATGCGGCTATCTATCTAGATTTTTTTTTTTCAACTTGTATGGCAGGCTCAGGATCTTTTTGACTGAAAAAACAGTTTGAACTGTAAAGCACGCCCTCATGTTAGTGTTCAGTAGTGCGATAAAAAACAGTTTGACCGAAAAAACAGCTTGGTGTTTGGGACAAATTCACTGGAATCCATATGGTCAATCCCAAGTAGAAAATGACATCTGTCCAGGATATAGATGCAACTTGCAAGTATACGAAATCTCATGCGAGCAATCAAACACACTTAGTAATTACCATCACCACCTACTACTGAAAGGAAACTGAAAATGAAATCTGTCTGGGAAGACTAGATAGTACAGTAGTACGTCAGCATTTACCGGGCCGAGTAACACTATGGGTCTGTTTGGTTGGTTGGCTAGTTCTAGCCTGGTTAGGAAACTAAGCCAGGCCAGACTTCACCAGGCTTAATTAAGCAATTCATGTGTGTTTGGTTTGGATGGCTAGTAGTAGTACTGGCCTGTATTGCCTAGCTCATGTTTGGTTGGTTGTAGATATTGGTAGGATGACCTTGCATTGGATGTTGGTGAAGTTACCACGTCTCCATTTTTCCTCCTTTCCAACTCCGGCTGGACCTTCGCAACTGCGGCGAGCTCGTGGCTGGTGGAATCGGCGCGAGTTGGTCGGCGCCGCCACCACGGCCGTCGACACTCGCTCCTGTCCTTGGCCCACCACCGCGTCCGCCTCAATGCCCGACGCCGCATTCTCCACCTCCTCCTACGTCGTTCTGGTACGCGAACCCATCTTAAGGTGGTCCATGGTGCTGGACAGGAGAGCCGCCGGCCTCAGGGGCGAGCTCCGCCATTGATTTTTAGCTCGGTTACCCTTATCCCTTTATTCTTCCACACCAAATTGGAACTGGCTCTCCAATTGAATCCTCCTGCTCATCTCTCTTTCTTCTTGCTCTCCTGGCGACGATGAGCCACCTTGCATTGGCACCATGCTGGCCGCGCGAGCAAGCTCTGCCGCCGCGCCGCGCCGCGCCGCGGACGCACAAGCGGTGAGCAACGAGGTGATGAGAACCATCAATTTGAGTCTGCGGTGGCCGCACGGAGCCTGGTGATGAGAACCATCAATATAGCCTGGTGATGAGAAACATCAATATAGCCGGGGGTTCAATTGAATTCTGGAAGATCCCTAAAAAAAAGAATCCTGGAAAAGATTTTGAACTTTTCTTCATAGAGTCATTTGCGTGTTTTCGATACACCCACGAGAATACGATTTGAAGCCACCTGATTCATTTTATGTCTGCACAAGAAAGCCACCCGATTCATGCACGACTACAGTCAAAATAATTTATTTATTTATTTAAGACTACAGTCAAAAATAATTTAAGCCATTCGATTACCAAAGTTGTAGGCTGTGCATAACATAGCGCTCTTTTCTTAGTTCATGTCCTATGGTCCGTGCTGTCAAGCGTTCTTAAGCTTGACCACTTACATATCCAAAGCTACGTAAATTTTCTATATGAAAATTGCAAATTAGATATGTCACTACAATTGCTTCTATAATATCATAATTTTATGTATCTTAATATAAAGTTATTAAGTGTAATGGCTTAAGTAAACCAAAAGTAAAAGAGAGGAAACAATATAGTATTTGTTCTAGCTTTTCTTTCTCCCATGCGTATTAATATCAGACAAGCATTTATCCTTGACAAATTCTGAAAGATAAGGCTTTAATCAATAATTACTTTATTAATATATAACTTTTTGTGACACGAAATTTATGCATTATATTTGGATTGAAAATATTTTCTTACGAGTATATTTTTATCACATAAATAAAATATTATATAAATCAATTCTTGGTCAAAGTCCCGCCCCAATGAAATAAAATATTGCAAAAAAATGGACTAACTAGACAGTGAAACTCTAGTATGAAACTTTTTCAAAATATTTCACTACAATATTTTGAAAATGACTTCTTAGCAATTATAACCATACCATTTTTCCAAGTTCATTTCAAACCAATATTTTAAATAGCGGGCTACAACGGTGCTATATAGCGGTTTCACAGAGTTGCTGCTATGCGCACTGCGCTAGAAATATCGCGCTATAGTGGCGCTAATAGCGATTTTTCGATCCTGCCGCTAAATTCTATAGTCCGCTATTTAAAATATTATTTGAAACATTTAGTATGATTCACGCTCCTCTAAATGAAAAGGAAACTTATTGGCGAAAAATTGATCTCTACGTGTCATGATCATCGGTGAGCCGGTGACCCAATGGTGGATTTCAACTTCCAAACTCGTTAGACGTCACGTATTCGTAAGAAACTCTGGAGCATTTGTGCTTTATTTCTCGCGAAATTTGCCAACCCTTGGAACCATGTTGTGCGGGCTAATGTGTCGGACAGACAGCCTGCCATTCCTCGCGATCGCGTCCAGCCGACGCCAGTTCAAGCATCTAATAATCTCAAGGAAATCTTTTCAAAGAAAAGAGAGAAAATCTCAAGGAAATCGATTCGCTGGTTTATCTCCCACGCAACTGTCCGTCATCGCGGCCTCTCTAAACCTCCCCCGAGCCGCAAATCAAACCCACCGCCACCCAAACCCTAGCCCCAGGGGCGGCGCCATGTCCGCCGCAACCGCCGCCGTCCCGGCCACGGCCGCGGCCTCCGTCGCCGCCGCGGAGTCCCCGGGGCCGCACGACAACGAGTCGGTCGTGCTGGGCATCTCCATCTTCATTTCCATCTTCTTCCCCATCTTCATCGTGCTCGTCGCCTGCGCCTGCATCCACCTGTTCCGGTTCCCCCGCGACGGCGACCTCCCCGCTCCGGACGCCTCCGCGTCGGCGTCGGAGTGGTCCCGCCGTGGGGGCAGCCGCAGGGGCGGGCTCGACGCGGCCGCGATCGCCGCCCTGCCGCTGGTCTTCTACAGCGAGGTGAGGCGCCACCGGGTCGTGGACGGGCGCGACGACGCGCTCGAGTGCTCGGTATGCCTCCTCGAGTTCGACGACGAAGACGCGCTCCGCCTCCTGCCGACGTGCCCACACGCGTTCCACCCGGAGTGCATCGCCCTCTGGCTGGAGAGGCACGCCACCTGCCCGCTCTGCCGCGCCAGCGTCCACGACGCGTCGCCTGCTCCGGAGCAGCTGGAGCTCCAGCCGATGCCTCCGCCGCCGCTGCAGTCGCCCGAAGCGTCCCCCGTTCACGCGACTGTCGTGGTGATCGGCGAAGCCGGCTCCAGCGAGGAGGGCGAGGAGGAGGAGGACTGGGACACGATTCAGCGCCTCGCGAGGAACCGCCGCGCGGCGGGGCGGCAGGCGCTGCCGCGGTCCAACTCGACGGGTCACGGCAGCGGCGCCAGCGACGGCGGGATGGAGCGGTTCGCGCTGCGGCTCCCGGAGCACGTGCGCACGGAGATCCTCATGTCGCACAGGCTGAGGCACGTGACGAGCGCGGTGACGTCCGTGCGCGTCAGGGAGGGCAGCGCCCACGAAGGCAGTACGATGGGTGGGAGCGTCAGGAACGCCGTGGCGAGGCTGATGTCGCTCTTTGCGCCGGGCGCCGGGTGGATGGGCGACGGCGACGACAAGTCCGGCAAGGCAGACGCCACGGGGGCGTCGTCTGTCCGCCGCCGCGAGAACTCATCGCACGGAGCAGTGGCTGAAGAGAAGAGAAGCGTCTGATGGGCAAAGACAGTGAGAGAAGCCTAAAGCCAGGTGCCCAGGTTCAGCGCCAATGAGTGATTCTGTCCAAAACTTCTGATGATTCCATCGATTCTGTTCCAAAACTTTGACGATTCCATCAGTCTGTTTCAGTAGCGATGCTTCTTCCAAGATTGGAGCATCAGAGTGTAGGTTGCGGATGCAGTTTTGCGGATTTTGGTCATTTTCTTTTGACCCCATTTTGTGAGATTGTGAGAACAGCATATCTGAACGAGGACAAACATTTGGGAGAACCTGTAAAACATGCAGTGTTCTGTCGCTGATTTGGTTTACTTGAGTGCAGGTTGATGATTCAGTGTTACAGAATTTTTTTTCATTTTATTTTCATCCCATCTTTGTGACATTGTGAGAAAAAGATGGCAGAACAGAGACCAATTGGTTTTTTCTAACAGAAATTATTCAATTTTACACATGTGGCACTCCATTTTGCAATTATACATACTATTTTACAAGTCCATGTTTCATGTCCAGTAACGACATTAGCAGTGCAATTCTGTGATGTTCATATGAGCAAGTTTTTTTCTTCAGAAGATTCATATAGCATCTCCATTTACAAGAACAGGGGGCTATTCCTAAATGACATCCTCGAATATGACCTGGGAGATGTGTTGTTTCAGTTGAGCAATGCGTCGGCATAACAGTAGCTCTTGGCCACATGGAGAAATGTCTGCTGATAGAGTTGCAGCTCCGTCTCCAAATCCACTTGACTCACTGAATTCTCATTGTTCTCGATGTTTCCTCCCTTCTAGGTTTTTTTTACTAAGTATATTTCCTCCATGGGTCATGACTGAACTGTGGTGTCACTCGATTGGAGCTGAGTTGCGGCCGAGAATTGCAATTAGGTATTTAGGGTAGCAATTGCAAATCATTTGAGTAGTTGACTGAACTGTGGTACTATCATACGAACTAAAACTGAAATGCTGGTTATTTCTTTAGATTAGATTTGTTGCTGTTTCTGCACATCTGTTTTTTTTTTTGCAAATTATTACCATACCATTTTTTAAGGTAAAATGACAAGGCCTGTTTTAGCATTTCTGTTTTAAGCCTCCCAATCCCAAGATTTAAAACTGAAAGACGCCCCCTGCTAGTGAGTTACGAACTCAGGATGGTATATGGTCTGTTAGTCTCTGCAACTAACTGCTGGTGATCTATCATCTCCGTTTTGTATTGGAATGATAGCTAGAAATTCAAATAAAAGTACTATTATCTATGTCTGCGTACTGTACAACTGTGTGTTCATTTATCATTTTGTCCATCACCTCAAGAGGGGGCATTGACTTTCAGAGAAAAACGACTTTTTCTTGAGGCAATTAGACACGCCGAGGGAGGGACGCCGTGTTTCATGCCGTTCTAGCGATGTAGTGGGTTCCCATGTTTTTCTTTTTTTACAAAGCCAAGCCAAATCCGAAACAAATTGACAAAGAAAAAAACAAACTCACACAATAAAAATGTGAAAAGAAAAAGAAATCAAAATCAAAATCAAACCACATTCTTGGCTTTGCACCGTGCCGGCCACCGCGCCGCCAGGGAGCACACTACATCGCACGGCGGCCGTCTCGTGCCTGCCTCAGGCCCCACGCCTTTCTTCCGCGCCGATCCTTCTCCGCCGCCCTGTGCCCACGACCACGACGGCGTCCCGGACATGAAGGACGCCCACCAACCGAGCACGTCGTCGAGCTCCCCGCGCAGTCCGAGGCGCCGCCTAGGCTGATGACGAGGCTGGTTGCGTGCCGCAGCCGCCTCAACTTGAGCACCTCCTCCCGGACGCGCGGGGACAGCCGCACCGTGAACCTTTCGTGGTCTCCCACCTCAGCCGCGACCGTAGTGGAGACCGCGTGCCCCGTCGAGCGAGACCACGGCATCCTCGCCGCTCGTCGCACGCAACGCAGCTTCTCGAGCTCCACGGCCTCCTCCTTCCTCTCCTCGTCGTCCTCCACCGCCACCGGAACAGCGACGGCCTCGGGCGCCTGCGGCTCCGTCTCAGGCGAAGAAAGCGGCACCGGCGGCGGCACGGGATTCTCGAGGTTGGCGCGGCACAGCGGGCATGTGACGTGTGGCCCTGGAGCCAGGGGGTCGATCCGTCGATGCAGTCCGGGTGGAACGCGTGGGAGCACTGCGGCAGCAGCCGGAGCTCGTCGCCATCGTCGAACGCGGTGAGGCACACGGCGCACTCCAGCCCGCCGCCGCTCTTGTGCTTCCTGATCTCCGCGTACGGCACGACCGGGAGCGCGGCCACGCCGCCGGGTCGAGCCCGCGCCTGCGCCGCCTGATGAATCCCTGCTGTCCTCCAGCGCTGGCGTCCGCGTCCGCGGAGCTGCTACGCCACCGATTGACGAGGACGCAGAGGAGGACGAGGACGAAGAAGGTGATCACGGCGATGGTGACGACGGTAGCACTACTACGAAATTTCATTTACCACGACTTTTTTTTAACACCTCCAAGGCGGACAGGAATTTCAACCGCCTCGATTAATACCAGATATTAAATGAGGCGGTCATTTTCTATTTACCGAGACGGTTAAAAATACCCGCCTCCATTAATCATTTACGGAGATCGACACATTAATCATTTACGGAGATCGACATATATAAGACGTCCGCCTCAAAAAATCAGGCCCAGCCCACAGCCCACCACCGCACTCGACCATATAACAAAACCCTAACCCTAACCCACTCGCTCCACTCTCTTCCTCCCTCCCCATCTCGCACCGCCCTCTCCCTCCACTCTCTCTCTCTCTACATGCGCCCCTCTCCCTCCTCCCTCTCTCCTGTAACCTCCGGCACAGGTGACAGCCATGGTGGCGCGCGCGAGCGGCCAGGGCGCCACAGACGCGGGCGGCCGGCTGGGTGGCGCGGACGCAGGCGGCGCGAATCTGGCCGGCCAGGGCGGTGGGCGGGCGGATCCGGCCAGGGCGGTGCGGCGGGCAGATTCGGCATGGGCGGTGCGGATCCGGCCGGCCAAGGCAGTGCGGCGTGCGGCGGCCGGCCGGCCAGGCTGAGGCAGCGGCCCACGTCGGCCCACGGCGGGCAAGGCTAAGGCGACGCGTGGATGGCTCCCTCTCCCCGAGCCCGCCGGTGGCGCCAGGTGAGGCGGCCTCGGAGCTCCCTCCCGACGCATATCAAAGGCGCGGCGCGTGGCCGGAGCGGCGCGTGGTGGGCGAGGCGAGGCTGGCGGCGACGGCGGCCGATGAGCTCGGCGGGCCCGTGATGGGCTTGGTGGGATTTTCTTTTTTTTTAATTTTTTTATTCTATTTACCGAGACGGGCGTGGAAACCGCCTCGGTTAATGCCACGATTAACCGTGGTCTTGGCTCTGAAGCGGTTGCAAAAACCGCCTCGGTTAATGCCTTTTGACCGTCTCAATTAAGATTTCTATAGTAGTTTAGTAGGCACGGTGCGGCCCGGCCGTCGTGAGCAGCTGTAGCTGCGGCGGTGGAGGCGCGTGGGAGGTTACCGTGGTCGTGGTGAGAGCAGCTACTGCGGCGAGGTGGAGAGAGAGGACAGCAAGTGGGTGTCGCAGAAACCAATCCACCTTCGGGATGGCCATGGATGGTAATGTGCAGCTAGCGAATGAAACGGAAGGATTGGTGGCTTAGCCAGAGCACTTTATAGGCTGTGCTGACTGCAGAGCAGATCTGCAAGACCACATCACCCCATGCACGCTGCGTCGCTGCGGCCGTAAGTATAGTTGGCCATTTGGGCCGCCCGGCATGGGCCATACTCAGCCCGGCATAATTAGGCCCAGTTTGATTGGGCCCGACTAAAGTTTCGGTCTCGGCCCAGGCACGACATAAAATACTATGTAAGAAAAGCTCTATAATGACAGACACCATCTCACTAAAGTGACGAGTATAGAGCCCGTCACTTCTACCGCGTCACTATTTTGAACAGAAAGGTGGCGGGTGTCTGCCCGTCACCTATGTGACGTAATACGTGACGAAGTTCACTTGAGAATCGTTACCTTTCTTGGTGACCAGGCCCCCCTATGAAGTCTACGTCCGTCACCTTTGTCCAATACAGGTGACGGGCCTAACACAATGCTCGTCATCTATGGTTCGAGCATAAGTGACGGGCATAGAACAACACTCGTCACTTAGAATTTTTTAAAGGTGACGGACTGTGCTTCCAGGTGCTGTCACCAGGTGACGGATTATACACCAGGTGACGGCATCTGGAAGCACGGCCCGTCACCTTTGATACTAGACCCCAGCAGGATCATTCTGGCTTCTGGCTGCAACCTGGAGCATAGCTAGAATTTGGCATCCATCTTATCCTCCAAGCACACACTGCATATTTTAATCACCAACTAATACAAGTACCCATTTTCAAATCCATTCTAAAATAAACATTCAATTCAATGTACCTATTTTCATCAACTAATACAAGTAAATCACATCTACACATGCAAATAAAAAAATATTTTAAAATCTAATTATTTTGGTACTATTCAATTTGAGGCGAATACTCTTCGTCCCATGTCATATGGGATGCAATAATGGTTCAGAACATTTATTCAGGTTCTTTATGTAAAAACCATCGAAAAGAAAAAAAAATCCTTATTTAGAATTTGTATATGTCGTCAACCTTGACCTCGCGGTGATGACGGGGGCCAACATAGATATCCGCGGCATGGTGCGGTATACAAACGTGATGAAAGAGTGCGGCCTTGGTCCTAATAAAGAAGTCCCCAACAAAAAAATTGAGGATTTCTTCATTGGGATCAAGACCGTACTCCTTCATCACGTTCCTATACCGCACCTTATCACGGATATCGATGTTGGCCCCGAATGGCCGTATCAACACCGCGGGATCAAGGTTAACGACATATACATATCCGAAATAAAGATTTTTTTACTTTCGTGATGGTTTCTATGGAAGCCTAAATAAATACATCATTAGAGTATCAAAATATTTTCTTCTTAATACAAATTAAATACCAAGTATACATCTTTTTCACTTCATTTTGAAAATCCACATTCAAACATTCAGATTTAACTAATAAATCGACATATCATATATACATACTCATTTTGCAAAAATAAAAATTCTACTACACTCTTTTTCATTCATATTTATTTTGCTAAATATCCATATTCATATCTATTCAAGAAATAAAAACATTCAACTCAATATACTCATTTTCATCAACTAATATAAGTAAATCATATTATTTAGCATTTTAAAAGGCATCAGAACTGGGAGAGATATGCTTGGATTATAACAATCCATGAAGACCTCAGCCTCGAAAGGCATAAGCTACTGTATACTTGCCATGAACACCTTAGGCTCGCTGTGTGGTATGTGCTTTATGCATTTTAAGGTAGAGGTGTTCACGTGCAAGTACACAATAGCTTATAAGAATAATCTGCTTTAATTTGTAGTCTCGTATCAATCTCTCAATCTATCATGGTGAACACTGAGGTGGAGGTCGACATAAATGTTATTTGGCAAATGTGGCAATGAGTGCTTTAGTCTTCCATATCATCATTTGCCAACAAATATCAGTAGAATTTCTAGCTTTGCTATTTTCGTGATGTTCATTCAATTAATGAAAAGTATCTAGATTTATCTAGGATCAATATCAAATACCAACAATGACGGAGAGGAACGGCGGGTAGGCACCTGATGGCGCGACGAGGAGGCGCGACGGCGTGCCCCGCTCTCCTCCTTGCCTGCGGGCGGCGGCTCGACGCTGGTGGACGGGCACCTGGTGGCGTGACGAGGAGGCGCGACGGCGTGCCCCGTTCTCCTCCTTGCCTACGGGTGGCGGCTCGATGCCGGCGGGCGGCCACCTAGTGGTGTGACGAGGAGGCGCGACGGCATGCCCTGCTCTCCTCCTTGCCTGCGGGCGGTGGCTTGGCGCCGGCGGGCGGGCGCCTGTTGGCGTGACGAGGAGATGGGCACTAGGGTTTCAAATGGGAGACGTAAAGAACTAAGTCAAATGGGTGGCTTCAAATGGGAGAAAAGGGAAATAGGTGACGGGCAACACATGTGTGGCCCGTCACCTACGAAGTTAAGGCCCGTCACCTATAACATCAATTAGACCCGTCACCTATGATATGGATACAGATGACGGTCAACATATGTCGCCCATCACCTATGTGTTGTCCGTCACCTATGTCACATGAAACTGTTGGGAACATTCAAAGACACGCCTACTAGAAATCGCAACCGCCAGTACCCTCTCTGTGCAGGACTGCACGCGCGTGCCATCTCGGCAACCGCGCGCACCCTCTCGGCAACCGCGCGCCGTTTCACATTCAATTGCTTGGAATCGCAACCACCGGTACCCTCTCGATCCCACGATCTCTGGCTGTCACCATTATATACTGCCTCCCGGCCGCTCTCCTCACACCCCTGCTCTCGCGCGCCCTAGGTATAACGATGTCGGGTTCCGGCTCTGGCTCCAGGCGCCGCCGCTATGTTCAAGTGGACTCATCGCCGCCGTCACCGTCGCCTTCTTCCTCCCCTCGCCGCCGTCGCCATCGCCGGTCGCCTGCTCCTGCTGCGACTCCGGCCCCGGCTCCTGCGCCGGGCCTTGCTCTGGCCCCGGTGCCTGTGCCGGCCCCTGGTTCGGCGCTTGACGATCCGGGGTTCGATCCGGACCACCCCTTTGGCTTGGGCGACGCCTAGGCAATCAACGTCATGAAGGATTCATTTAAGGAGTTGAACGACTACCTCGTCCGCCTTAGGAAACCGGAGGTGAAGCGGCCACTTGTGGAGGACATCGCCGGATATGTCTACGCCATCTTCAGGGTGGCGGAAGTTTTCAGGGACCTGCCATGACTATGTATATCGTAGTTTGTATGTAGATCCCTTTATATATATATATATCGCAATATAAACTTCTGCCTTGTTATATATCTCGCAATAATCTCAGCAATGTTACCTCACAATTTTCATCCTTTTGTTAGATAGGGCATACACATAGGTGACGAACTATACATGTAGTGCGTCACCTTTCAAGGACCAAAGGTTAAGCGCATCACAAGACGCGGTGACGCGCTAAGTAAAGGCCGTCACCTTTGCTGCTTAGGTCCTGGCCTGTCACCTTTGTATGGACTATAGGTGACGCGCTAAGAATGTAGCGCGTCACCTGTAGTATTGGCGACATGCAATGTTAAGTCCCGTCACCTTTGCTCTCTCAAATTGATGGGCCACGTTTCTAGCGAGGCCCCAAAATGATCCAAGGTGATGCGCGGAGATGAAGCCCGTCACCTTTACTTGAGGGGTGACGGGGGACAACTGCCCGTCACCTTTGTACGCGTCTTGTTTCTTACATAGTGAAGGTCTGTTAGTCATGCTGGAAAGGCCCGATGTCACATTCGGGCGCTACGGGCCGTGCCGGCCCGTGGCCCGGCTACCTATCCACCACTTCATCTTCCTAGAATTTTACCATCTATTCCAAGTTCACAAGTAAAAATTTAAAATGTTCACACATTCAAACATACACATCCAAACATTCACACATACACATTCACAACTTTGAACAGAACAACATAAATTAACTTGAGCTGTTTTACTTGTTGCATCATTAAAAACCTTTATAGGTAAAACCTCATACCTCGTGATGAGGACAAAACCCTATAAAGGAAAAAAGAGTACAACCAACCCTAAATTGTTCAAATACATCAGTACATCACAAGTTTAAGTTCTGGACCACATGTCCACACTATGCAGATTCACCACTAAGATAAAAGTTTCCAAAAGAGTCTTCAAGTTCTTGATCCTCTATGGCGTTCTGAAGTCTGGCATCTCCTAGCTCCCAATCCTTCACCTGAGCCAGCATCTCCACCATCAGCAGCAACTAGAGAAGCACCAAATGTAGCAGCCTGCAGCAAGACAGTAGCAGATGTTCTCCTATGCAAGGAGAAAGTAGCCCCAAGACCAGCAGCTCTAGCAGAACTAGAACCAACAGCATCAACCCCAAACATCTTGTCGCAAACAATTTTTTTCTTACCTGTAGGGTCTGATTGTGCGCCCTTTGAAACTTGAAGTTCAAATTTTATTTTCAAAATTCTCCGCTCAACTCTTATATTTTCCAATTTGTTTTTTCCAAATTTTCTTTCAAAACTTTATGCCGAATATTTTCTTTTTCAATATTTTCTCCAAAATTTATTCTTTTTATTTTCTATTTTTTTAAATGATCATATGAGTTTCTTGTTTTACAAATTTTCATACAAAACTTTGTATTTGAATATATTTGTAAAGTAAATTGGTATGAATTATTTTTGTATGTATATAATTATTTATTTTAATAAATTATATAACTTTCAATTTAGCTTAAACAACCGTGATTTGGACCCACGTGATATGATTAGCAAGTTTACGGATCTGAATATGCATTTTGAAAATTTGAGAACCGGGATGACACCCCAAGCCAAGTTTGACAACTAACGGTGCATTTTACTCCGTGAGAAACAATGGGGAGGAGACGTGGAGGCATGTGAAACGACGGGGAGGAGACGCAACAGTGCTGCTGACGAAATCACTGCGTGATTGTGCTCTGTGCATCTGCTATGTCGCTTTCATTTTCATTAACGCGGTCCTATGCTGTATTTCACTCCCATGCATTGATTGACCCTTTCCCGAGTTTAGCAGCACCTCGTACCAATATTTTCAAATCGCAAAATCGTGTCTAGTTATAAAGATACCGATAAGACATAGTCGTCGATCGTTCGGTTAGTAGAGCCTAGTTGTAGTCTAGTTGTCCTGTATATTCTAGGATCGATACACTATATAGTATATTGTTTAAAGCAAAGATCAAGATAATGTTGTTGGTCAGATGGTCACTAACTTAGTAATTTGTGAATTTTTCTTTGCGAAGTAGACTAAAAGATCACTAGACTAGAGCGAAAACAACAACAAGATAGAGAAGATACACTGACCGTCAGGGAAACTTCAGAGGATGAGCTCATCCTCGTAATCCACTGCAACATTGTAACTATGACCTGCCGCAAGGACAAGATACAATAAGTGGAGGGCCACTGCAGGGATGAGATTCAGCGGGCGAACGGCCGTTGACGGTTGCGAGCCTGCGATGGCGACCGGATGAAGCGGCCATTGACTGCTACAGGGAACCACGAACTGGATCCTGAGGGCGGACGGCTGCTGCACTTGAGATTGGAGAAGTGAAGGGATCGGATTCGGCAGCGTGGACGAGCAGATGGCCGCTCCAGGGACGAGCGACCAGTGGCTTGCAGCTGGGAGCTGAGCACACACTAACGCTCACATGATGACCTGAATGGGATTCATATGCCTAAAATCTAATGGACCAACAAATTAGCAGCCCAAAAGGCTAAAAACCCCTAAAGTTGCTCAGAACGTGCTGTAAACTAGTCGTTCCCATAACTAATCAGATGACTAATCATGGTTAGTCGATGGTTATTAGTCAGATGATCAGAATTTTAGTCGAGATGATCTCAGTGGGCATATCGGTACTGCGTACCGATAAGCATAATTAATCATAACTAATTATGATTAGTCGGATGACTTAAAACCATTGCCTCGTACATCCTTATCACTAGTTCAATTAGACTAAAAATAAACTTTCTCTCCTTCTCTCTCCGCTTTCCAACGGAGTTGTTGAGCTGCCTGGCCATCTCTGATTGGGGCAACGTTGCCGCCTTGACCAAAACCTACTGCAGTAGCGGTGGGGAGGAGCTGCGCCTGCAGCGTGCAAGAACTAGACACCAGCGAGGGAAGAAAAGAATAGGGACAAAACTGACCTTGGTAAATAAGAGTAAATAGAAAAGGAGAATGGCCAGGCACGAGAATTGAATGTTAAATTTAGTGAGGCACGTAAATTAGGTGTTAAATATTAAAATTTCTCTGTGGGAAACAATGGGAAGGAGACACAAAGGTGAGCTTGATCCGAAAAAACTGGATCACCCCTGTTAGCGGTTCAATTATTATTTATTAATAATTACTAAATTACTTTTAATAATGGTAGATCTACAATCAAGAGCAACTTAACTTTTATTGTTACCACTCCATTGAGTGTCTCTTGCGTCAAAGTCTCACCATTTCTATATCTGCTAGCTGATCCTTGGTAGTGCAATGATCCTTTCCAAGTGTGACTATGGGCGCAATCGACTGCTAATCAATGGAAAAAGGAAATCTTCTGAATGAAGAACAATGCAAATCTCAAGATATTGTTTTTGGAGAAGGATTGCATTTCACTAATTTGATAATTAATTGTTTACAATGATGACGTACAAGCTCATGAACACAATGCAAGTAGGAGATTGATCTCTTGAAACCGCCGAATGCATACAACATTTTGCTAACTAGGCTATCTTCTTGCACTCTCTCCTAATTTTACACATTTTAATCTCCGGGATTACATATAGATTAGACTTTATTTCTTCACAATATTGGAAAAGCTAGCTCTATTTCCAGCCCCGAAAATCAGGGAGATCACCATATTATGACAGTCGGATTCGATCAAAGTTAGTTTCCTAATCCATTCATTTGTCAAACTGTTCCATTCAAAATTCAAAGCACGCAGCGTCCACATTCAATTTCGCCCATCCTAGTCGTGTCATGCATGGACCACTCCTTTTGTTCAAACGATGCCTTATATCTCCAGATATATATTTTGAAGTCAAGAGATCTAATCCATCTCAGATTATTCAAGGAGAGGAGAATTGTAGGACTTGAGCATGCATATCCAATGAGTACAATAAGGATTAAAGCTGTGGTTCATTCAAGCATTATACCCCATTTGCAGACTTATGACTTCTTTTCTCGCTACTCAAATCAGCAGTTGATGGCAACAGATAGGGCAGAGTCAGCAGCGCAAGTTGCTAAATTAATTAGAAGTTGGAATTCGTAGTGGGAAAGCATTCGTACCCGTAACACCCAGCAATTCACCGTTGTTTCAGATGCATAAACTTTGTCCACATAACATCAAACCCTATACACACTTGCCGCCAGATATTAGTTATGTTGGAGTATAAGTGAATGACCCACATATTCCCATCAGCTTAAATTTTTGGGTTGAACTGGTTGATGCATGCAACTCAATATGGTATCAGAGCCAGAGGTCTCGAGTTCGAATCCTGGCCGACGCGATTAAATAAAATAATTGCAGCTGACTTCAATTTCCACGTTTGAGGCCTAAGAGGCCTAAGGGAGCCTGCATGTGAGGGGGAGTGTTGGAGTATAAGTGAATTGCCCATCTATTCCCATCAACTTAAGCTTTTAGGTTGAACTGGTTGGTGCATGCGACTCAATAAATTATAATAATAAAAAAAGAATTGATCACCGCCATATACTAATACACTTGCCGCTGGACCATCATGCAATGCAGGGGTCGGGCCGGGGAGGGTGCTAGTGATTGGTTGCATGTAACAGTCTTGACTTGTTCTTTCCTTGCATTTAGTTGACTGGGATGTCTAAGCCAGTTTGTTAGTTAGCTAATAGTGACTCAACGTATGTAGCTGACTGGGCTCTATCTAGTTTGTTACTAGTCTGCTAGCAGTGACTCAACGCCCGGCCTTTAACTTGTATAGATGTATCTACAAAAATCACATTAATCCAAGTGTGTTGCACGAGTCGTCTACTCTATTTAGACTTCTTCATGCTGAAAACTGTGCTCAACGCACTCGACGGCACTGCTCGTCAAAGCATATGTGAGGAAAAAGAAAACCCTAAGCTGATCGAGCAGCCGTTGCATATACACTCCACCACATAACAGATGGCCGATAATGTACTGAGATATATAGATGTCCTATAAATAGAGCCACGGCCGGCGCCATTTGGAATAGTAAGTAGTAGAGAGCCACTGAGCCAGCTAGCACGATGGAGGACAAGCTGCTCCTCGCCGTGGCCGTGGCCCCGTGCTGCTCGTCGTTCTCTGCTGGAGGCTCATCAGGTCATCTCTCGCCACGAAGCCTAAGCTCAAGCTGCCTCCTGGCCCGTGGACGCTGCCGGTGATCGGCAGCCTCCACCACCTCGTCAGCAACCCGCTGCTCTTCCGGGTCCTGCGCGGGCTCGCGCAGAAGCACGGCCCGCTCATGATGGTCCGCCTCGGCGAGGTGCCCACGCTGGTGGCGTCGTCGGTGGAGGCCGCGCAGGCAATCCTGAAGACGCACGACATCTCCTTCGCCGACCGGTTCACGCCGGTTACCATCGCGACGGTCGCCTATGACGGCACTGACCTGATACTCTCACCCTACGGCGAGCGGTGGCGCCAGCTCCGCAAGATCGTCGTGCAGGAGATGCTCACCGCCACCCGGGTGAAGACATACAAGCACATCCGCCAGGAGGAGGTGGCGCGGTTCCTGCGGCGCATGGCCGCGTCCGCCGCCGCCGGCACCGCGGTGGACTTCTCCAGGGGGTTCTCCAAGTTCATCAATGACACCTTCGTGAGGGAGTGCGTCGGCAGCCGGTGCAAGTACCAGGACGAGTACCTCGACGCCGTCCACACGGCGACTCAACTGGCGTCAGGGGCAACCCTCGTCGATCTTTACCCGTCTTCCAGGATCATGCAGATGCTAGCCACGGCACCACGGAAGGCTCTCGCGTGCCGCCGAAGGTTCGACTGCATACTCAAGGAGATCATCCAGGAGAGCAAGGAAGCCATGGAGTGCGGCGACAAGACAGCCCAAGAGAGCTTCATTGGTGTCCTGCTCAGCCTCCAGAAGGAGGGCAGCACGCCCATCCCGCTCACTGACGAAACCATCATGGCTCTCATGTTTGTAAGTTGTCTCACTCATATCGCCATCTTCCCCTCCTCATCCACTCCCAACTAATCTAGCTAGGAAGCTGATAAATGTACCTGCGCGTGCACAAATTAATGTTTCTTCTAGGACATGTTAGCTGCGGGCAGCGACACCTCCTCGACCACGCTGAACTGGGCCATGACAGAACTGATCCGGAACCCGGCTGCGATGGCCAGGGCTCAGGCTGAGGTGCGAGAAGCCTTCAAAGGGAAGAACATCATCACTGAGGATGACATCGCCGAGTCCGGGATCAGCTACCTCAAGCTAGTGTTCAAAGAAACCCTCAGGCTGCATCCTACTGCACCATTCCTGCTCCCACGTCAGTGTCGCGAGACATGTCAAGTCATGGGCTACGATATCCCCAAGGGCACAACCGTGTTCGTGAATATATGGGCGATTGGTGGAACCCTTTATACTGGGGCGATGGTGCTGAGGAGTTTAAGCCAGAACGGTTTGAGACCAACAACCTAGATTTCCGAGGGACCAACTTTGAGTTCATCCCGTTTGGTGCTGGCCGTCGTATGTGCCCACGTATCAACCTTGGGCTGGCCAACATGGAGCTTGCACTGGCAAGCCTTCTCTACTGTAAAGGCCGGGCGCGCTTACATCTGGCCGCTTCCTAGGATATAGACTGTCATCACAAATCAACTCAAATCTTTTCTGCATACTTTATCTTCACTCGTGCGCACCCAGAAAGAATTTTCCGGTCGGTCACCCATCCCTAAATTGCTCCAAGGCAAGCACGTTTAACTTTGGAGTTCTTTGAAATTGGGCTTCCAGAAAAGAAGTTGCAACTTGTGGTATGAGTATCATATTAATCCTATTAAGCCCTGAGTCGGGTGTCACATCCTTACCCCCTTAAGAGACCGACGTCCTCATCGGTCAACCCCAAGCCAGGAACGTTCCCTCTTGGCCACGTTCGTAGGTCCACAGTACCAACGGCCCATGTGCCACGTCCGTGCGTCCAGTGCCAACGGCGCATCCCTGATGCCCGTGCACTGACCCGCCACGCGCCCGCCCACATGCCTGTGCACCTGACCCGCACGCGCCCGTGCTCATGCCCGCGCATTATGCTCGTACGCGCCCGTGAAATTGCGAGAGTCGGCTCTGATACCATGCTGTAGCGTCCCGCCTCCTCGAGGCCGGGCACGCTTACATCTGGCCGCTTATTAGGATATAGACTGCCCTCACAAACCAACACAAGTCTTTTCTGCACTCTTCGTCCTCACTCGTGCGCACCCAGGAAGAATTTCCCGGTCGGTCACCTATCGCCAAATTGCTCCAAGCCAAGCACGCTTAACTTTGGATTTTTTTAAAATTGGGCTTCCAGAAAAGAAGTTGCAACTTGTGATATAAATATCCTATTAATCCTATTAAGCCCTGTGCCGGGGTGTCACATCTACCACTTTGATTGGAAGCTTCTGTCACACCCTAAAATTATTGGATTTCAGGATGTGATTAGAAAAAAAATAATAATAAAGCAATGATTTTCTCATAATTATATAAAAATTTCAACATTTATTTTCTTTACAGAGAATTTAGTATAGGAAAAATAAATGATTATCTTTCTGAATTAAATAAAATGGTTCTATGTATGTTGCATTCACGTCGTTGCATTGGTTTTTGTGTGTTTGCGTGTTTGAGTTTGCAAAATAAAAATACCCAAAAACTATCCTAAAATCTTTTTCTCTCTCTTCCCTATCTCTTTTAGCTCATCCCATCTTTCTCTCTCTCATTCCCCTCTTTCAGCCCAGCTCAGAACCCCCTCCTCTTTTTCTTCCTAGCCTGGCCCAAACCTCTCTCTCTTCTCCTTTTCTTTTTCTCTCCCCGCGGCCCAAAACCGCACCGCCGGCCCAGCCCACAGTTCTCTCCCTCTCTCACCGCCAGCTGGGTCCCACTTGTCAGTCTCTCCCCCCCACCTTCCTTTCTTCTTCCTCCCGCTCCTCTCTTTCCTTTCCTGCCGCGACACCAGACCCGCCCGCGCTCGTCGCCGTCGCGCGTCGCCCGCGCCTCCTCTCCTTCCTTTCCGCGACACCCGCTTGCCATAATGGCCGCGGCACGTGCTTCCCCGGGCGACCAGCCCCCATTACGCCCGCGGCAATCATGGCCGCCATCCCCGGCCGCCGCAAGAGCCGCCGCCCCCCCCATCCCCCAGTCGCACCGCCCCGCTCCCTCACCCTATAAAACTCGAGCCCGAGCGCCAGCGCTCCCCTTCCACTCCGATTTCACCGCACGCCCGACTACCCCGCCGCTCTACGCCGCCATTTTTCCTGAGCCCAAGCCCGTCGGCACCGCCGCGTCGTCGACCCGCCATCTCGCCGCCTCTCCGTCGACTGCGACCGTCGCCGGAGCCCCGCCTTGGACCCAGCGCCGTCGTCGTCCACTCCTTCCCCTTCGTGCCGTCGCTCCACGCCAGCATTTCCTCGCCGGAGCGAACATCTCCGCCCGTGCCGCACCTCATCGTTGACCCGCCGTTCCGCCTCGACTCCGCCGTCTTCAACCCTCGCAAGACCTTCGCGAGGAAGTAAGCACCACGCCGCTCCCGTTTTCCCCCTCCCTCTCGCCCTCTTGGCCCCGCGATTGCTCGCCGGAGCTCTGTCTCCGCCCGCCACCATGGTCCACTGGTCTCTGGCCGCCGCACGACCGTCCCGTGACCCCCACTACCTTCGCCGTGCCGCCCTCTCCCTCCCCGGCCTAATCCCGGCCTGAACCAAACCCCAGAGCACCGGATTCGGTGAGCTTCGGCGATCCTCCGCCGCCCCCGCTCATCGCCGGCGCCCAGCGCCGCTTGCCAAGCCGACCGAGCCGCCCCAACTACCCCCTGCCGCCCGATCTGGATCCAACGGCCAGAACGGATCTAAGCCGCGCACGAGCCACCAAGCCACGCCCGAGCCGAGCCACACGACCACAGCCGTCAGATTGTGATCCAACGGATCAGATCCACCCGACTGAGCCAAACCCTAGCCGCCTCTGGAACTCTTGCAGAAAAGCCCCTAGGTTATCCAGAAATCAACCCGCGGTCCAGTTCTGTTTAAAAGTAATTAGAGTCAGGTCCTTTCTTTTCTGTTTAGGCCCCTGACCTTTTTAGAATTAGAACCCGCCGTCCAGGACCTCCAGTTTTGCACCCAGGGCCCTCTATTTAGGGTTTAATTGTGTTTTAGCCCCTGATTTTTTCAGATTTAGCCCCTAGAAGTTCAGTTTCTTCGCAGATAAGTCCCTGGAGCCTTGCTTTAGCCCTATCTTCGTCATTTTAGATCTGTTTCAACTCGTTCTTGTTGCGTTAGTCTTCTAAAACCCTAAGATATTGTTTAATCGTGTCGTTGTGCCTTAGTTCCTGTTTTTAAATTAAATATAGATTTAATTTGATTAAATTTCTCTCACCTAGTTTTTTTTAATTAAAATCTACCTAGGTCTTTACCTCCGGTTTTCATAACTAATGTTAATTTAATACCAACTCAATTGTGTTCTAAATATAATTTGTTTAGATGAACACTAAATATAAATTTATGCGTTTAGATACTCTCACAAGTTTCTTTCTAATTAATTAATTAGTGTAATTTGTACATAGACAATCATAAATAAAATATAACTAAGTTCTACTCCGCTTTTATAAATAAAAATATAATATAAATTAATTATAATCAAGGATATTTTATTTTGAATATCTTTTACATTTTTTTTCCAATTAAAATAAATAAAGCTCATAGTTCTTTTGTTTATTTTATAATACCAACCTTCTGATAGCCGTGTCTTTTCAACCCTAGCTCCGTTTTTCATGTCTCTTGTGCTCTTGTAACCGTAGCAGCAAGACTTATCCTTTAGCACGCTCTTTTAAAAGCTTTTGTTTTGTGATTGGTGTATTATTCTTAGCTGTACTTGTTTGTTGTTTTGTATGTTTGTGCTCGATGTTTGCTTCGAGTAGAATGATCGCTGTTGAAGCTTGAAGATCAAGTTTTCCAAGTGAGCAAGAACTGAAGAACATTAAGAGTAACTTTCGTTGAAGAAAGGCAAGTGACCCTAACCATCCTTCTACCTATGCTTTATTACAAAAATACTATGAATTAATTGGAACATGGAGAACACCCAAGAAAACAGTGCAACTACAATACTATATGGCTCTGGTCTTGGCTAAATAATTAGAAACTCTGGCTTGTGATGATCTTACCGAAAGGGCAAGAGGGGAGTCCGTAAGATGGGGTATAGCTCGGTCCTCTTGGGGGTAGTAGCCTTTGCTAAGGTACTGACCATTAGGGAGGGTTATGACCACTGCGGCCTGAAACCTTAGCGGATTGTCACAAGTTAGGGAATCTTTGTAAAGGCCTCGTAGCGTCCCTATGCAACCACACCTCGGAAGTGTGGTATTGTGCCTAGCTAGCACATCATGGTTGGGTCCAAAGTTCTTCTGAACTTTTACGCGACTTGTGGGAAAAGTGTACAACCTCTGCAGAGTGTAAAACTGTTATAACAGCCGTGCTCACGGTTAAGAGCAGTTTGGACCCTCACATGATTAATAAACTTAAAGATGGATTTAAATCGTTACTCTAGTTATATCTTGTGGCCTTGCTGAGTACCAACCATAAGTGTACTCACCCTTACTAACTGCTGCTCAGAAGAAGAAGGTGTGAAGTCTACTGAAGATGATGAAGAGTTCTAGGCGTACGCAACCCCCAGTCGTTTGCCTGTGAAGTTTGGAGCCTTCGTTTCCATCTTAAGCGTATATCTTTGATAGTCTTGTAAGTCTTTATTTATGTTTATTTACGTGATACTGTTGCTGTTATTTACTGATGATGTCACTATATGTATGAAACTTGATCCTGGCATACATATAGTTATGCATTCGGTTTTGTCCTTAAACCGGGTGTGTGACAGCTTCCTAAGGGAATGGAGCATAAGGATATCGACATGCTGGAGGCTGTAGGAATAAATGGAAGTAAGGCAATCAGCCTTTTGTTGCACCCCGTTACTTTCATCCCTCCAGCTGTGGAGTAGTTAAGTTACTCTTACTAAAATGGTGCATAAACAAGTACGGTAAGAAATCATGCATGCATGCAATCTATATTGAGTGTTATACCTGTACAACTGTATTACATACTCACGCAATCAATGCTATGTAAGTCTTACGCATTCTGGGTGTACAAAATAATTGTTAGACCTGTATTGCATATAACCAATCTATATTACAGATATGTTATGCAATAAACTATATGTTGCCTTTTGGAAGTTCATTTTTGCCCTAAAATCATCATCATAACCTGATTTTGACAAAGGAACTCGAATACTCACTGCTAGAAAATTGTGCTTTCTCCATGGCCAAAAGGCATTGCAATATGATCAAGACCCTGGCAATACATGCATATTGCTACAACTTTAGCGTACGTGCTCTAAAGTTTTCTCCATATTTTTCATTCTGTTGCAAATAGATGTCAATATTGCCACAACAGTTGATAACAATTACAACAATATGATCGAGGCAATAAAAGTGCTCTAGCCATGATTTTAGTTAATAGTGGGAACAAACTGGTTTTGCAATGATGTATTTTTTGCAAAAAATAATTAGATATAAAAACTATATAAATTGCCACTGAGATGTTGCTGTCTTGCATGCCTGCCTTCTTATAACACGACACAGTGTTTAGCGCGCATGGGCGAGTAGACATTAGGTGTTCAAGACAATCGCAGTAGAGTTGCCTTGGAAATAGTAGCAGTATATTACAAACGCCAATATAAATTTAGTTAGACAAACGGCAGTTCTTCTACATTTATTATATAGAAATATGACATCGTAGACTATGTTCTATATGGTATGTGCTGAGGTATTTAGGTTATAACATACGGTCGGCAAAGAAGGAAAAAAAGGTCAGGAAGAAATAAGAACCAACAGCAAGCAACGGGACGACTAGACAAGAATGAACCGGCTGAGCACACATACTTGAAAGATCCAATCTCTGGTAGAGACAGCGGAAGCAGCAAGAGAGACGAAGTAAACGAGAGCAACAAAAATTTACCCTAGGAGGGAAGAGGCAGTGAAAGAGGAGCGGTGATATGCGGCGCGAGAATTTTCTCATAAATCGTCCACAACCAGCAGCAGCAGTAAAAAAAAACACGCGGCGTGCAGAAGCGCACCTACGCGTCGGCAAAAGAAGCACGCGCAGCGACAGCGAAGCAGCTGTTTGTAACAAAACAAAGCAGCTTTACCATGCGCCGCGGGGCAGACGATGGAAATCGCACGCACCGTATTAATTTTGCGTACGTGGCCATGCTGCGCGCGCCTAGCTCGCCGGGTTTGTTATGTAACCCGATGCTGATACCACCTTCTGAGCCACATCTGAATGTTTCGGCCCGGCCCGGCCCGGTATTCCAAACAACGCTTGCAGCAGCCTTGCAGAGCCCGAGAGCCGCCACCCTTGCATTGTGTTAATTCAATCTGCGTCAGCAGCCAGGGTCTAATTCAATGCCGGCCGATCGTATGAAGATGATTCTCCAGCGGTCCTTGCATTGGACACAACGAGTCTTGTCTAGGCCTGCGCTGCACGCTGCCTGGGACAGCCGACCCTCGGAGATAAAGTTTGTTCCACTGCAATTTCTCTGGAAGTCGGCAGGTGCGGAGGGGGGTGACGTTGCAGCTAGGGATTTGGAGAGAGATGGGGGTGCGAGTCTGCCGGTGGATCCCCCACCTGACAGGGTTCGGGAAGATCCCCAACAACTTCAGGAAGAGGATACCACCTCCTTGTCGGATTCGAGATGGGACCGTGGGCATCAAGCCTGGATGCGAGACACACAGCAGCATCCCCGCTAATGGTGAAGCTAAGATGTCGGGAGGGGAGGGCGATGCTGGAATCCAGCCCGCGGTGCGAACCTGGTCGGATCAGCTTGGGTTTCACAAACCCCCTTCCCCTTCTTCCTCACCTGCAAACTTCAGGTGCATCCAGAAATTTGTTGGCTACTTTCACAAAGCGCAAGTCCCTCAGCGTCCGAGATCCTACACCCAGGTGCTGTTGGCTGATCTAGCAAAGCCGATGGTGTACCCGGTGTCAAATCGTGGGGATCGCAGGGATGGCTTTGGCGCTGGGCGGACGGGTCGAGGAGCTGGGCGAACATCTGCGAGGTCCAATGTCTGGCAGAGAGTTGGGCAAGGCAGGGGCCCGATGAATGCCGATCGTAGAGAGGAAGACGAGGCCCCTCTACGGCAAAATCGGGGGGAGCCCATCCGGAATCAGGATGACACTGGGTGTGGAGATCGCCTGCCTCAGGAATCTGGAAGAGGTCAAGGTATGTCTCGTGGATCCGCTTCTGGGGGAAATCTGGGTATGGATGGTCAGAATCCTAGAGATGGGAAAGCTTCTATCGATGAGGAAGGGGAAATTTTTGAGGAGGTCAAGGGTGCTAGTGATGCTAGATGGGATCAGGCGGCTGGTCAGAGAGATCATCATGATGATTCATCTGGGAGATCAAGATGGAGCCATAGGGAGGAAATGAATGAGGAGAGGGGCCCTCGTGATGTTGGAAATGAGAGGGAGAGTGGCAGGAACTTTGCGGGGAATCTCAGGGTCCTAGACCTGCTAACAAAGGGGGGTGTGAACATTGTGGTCTGAGAAATCATGCTTCAGAAGATCGCAGAAGGAAATTTGGATGTGAAATCTGTGGTTTTACCAATCATAACATCTTTGGGTGTAGAAGGGAACCATTCTGGAACACTGGCCCGGAGTTGTGTGCGGTTCAGGTACCTGATCAGAGTTTCTTTTATATTGATGAGAGGATAGATAAGAAGGTTTCCAGGGAGCAATCTAGCACTGCTTTGATAACTGTGGTGTGTGGAGAGTTAACTGCTAAGCAAATTGAGGTGGAATTCAGAAGTATTGTTGGAAAAGACAAGTGGAAATGGATAGCAAGGAAAATTGCAGACAACAAGTTTGTCATGAGGTTTCCAAACTCAAAAATGATCCAGGATTTTAGCAGATTCATGCTGGGAACCATGTCTAAGGAGGCCCAGATGGTTATTGAACCTTGGTCTTCTGCTATGACTGCTAAAGATGAACTTCAACAAGCATGGTTTAAGGTGAGAGGTATCCCAGTGGAACAGAGAGATGTGAGAACTATTGCAAAGGTGGGTGGTCTAGTGGGCAAGACAATGGCAATTGATGCTCATACAAGGCAGCAACCTGAGTTTGTAAGAGTAAAAATAGCATGTAGGGATGTGTCTCAAGTTCCTGATAGTGCTGAGGGTACCTTGGGATTGAGGATATATGATTTCTTCTTTGAAATAGAATCTCAAGAGAATGTGGATGGTGATAAGCAGAAGAGTGGTGTGAGGATAGAGGAACCAGAAATCCAACCAAGCCCAAAGAAACAAAGGACTGATGGGAGAAGAGGGTCTGAGGATGAAGGCCCTAATGCTGGGGGTTCTTCCAAATTTACCAAAAGAAATGATGAGACAGAAAAAACAGGCTAAGAATGCTGAGATGATGAGGGGGTATCAATCTGCTCCTGGGAAATTCCAGACCTCAAAACCTGGCCCTATGTTATCCAAGAACGCAAAAGAAGAAGATGATGACGAGGGGGTGATTCCGGCTGCCACATATGAGCCAAGTGACAGCAGTGAAGATTATCCCTCTCAAGTGAACAAGATCATGGGGGATGGAGCTGAGTCATCGAGACAGAGAGATGCTTTCTGGATGTCAAATGTTGAAGTCAATATCCATGAACAGAACCAGTTACCCCTCAAAAAAGAGAAAATCTCTAAATCTGCTGTGGTGATCACTGAGCTTTTTGGGGCTGATCATGAGAAAGAGAGTCAAGGCCTTGATAAGCCTTCAGGGGTGGAGGCTGCTTTACATCCCTGTGAGATGCTGCAACAAGCAAGAGACAACAGGAGGTGGAGTGAGAGGGCTCTGAACAAAATGATGAAAAACTCCAAGCATGATGGGGGAGATGACACTTCCAAGAAAAGAAATGTCGAAGGTAACCAATTCCCATCCAACTCTTTTTTCTGTTCTTGATAGAGATGATATCATAGAAAGAACTGTTAATATGGGAGTGGCTCTAAATGATGACTCTTTTACTTCCATTGATCTTTTGACTGAATTAGAACATGCTAGATTAGCTCTGAGTAAAAAACAAATGACTAACTGTGAACAACAGTATGATGAAAATAAACCCGCTGAGATAGAGGTAATTGTTCTAGAGGAAAATGGGGATGATGCTCCTGAAAACCTGCTTGAGTGGTTAGAAGATGAAACCACTGATGGGGATGATTTTAAGCTAGTCACCCCAAAGAGATGTAGAAAACCTACTAGAAGGTTTTCATTCTCTCAGCTCAAACTAAACAAAAGAACCAAGGAAATTCCTTGTGGTAAAAGCAAAAATGAGGGCAGGGCCAGAGAATCTCTGGTCTGGCTGTCACTCAAAAGCAAGGCAGGAAAAGTAAATCTACAAAAGGGAAAACATGAAAGGGCTGATCTGGAACTGTAGGGGCATAAAAAAAATGGTATGTCCTCTTTCTTAAGAACTCTGATTCTAGAACACAAATTTCACATTATCAGCTTGCAAGAAACTATGCAAGAATCAATTGATGATGGGATTCTAAGATAAATTGATCCCAATCATGATTACCTTTGGAAGTCGATCCCTTCTAGAGGAAGATTAGGTGGCATTCTTAGTGGGGTCAGAACTGAATTTTATGATGTGGGATCCTTCAGAGAAGGAAAATACATTCTTCAGCTGAATTTGTGGGATAAAATTAATAGATGCAAATGGAATTACCTAAATGTGTATGGCACCGCTCATGAAGAACACAAGATTGAGTTCCTGACTGAGCTGGCTAACTTTTGTGGCAGCTGTACTGTCCCCTATCTGTGTGTGGGGGAGATTTTAACATTATAAGATACTCATCTGAAAAAAATAAAGGGGGATTCACAGATGCTCTGGGCTTTTTAATTCTGTCATATCCACAAATGAATTATTGGATATTAGCATGTCAGGTGGAAAATTCACCTGGTCCAACAATCAAAATCCCCCTACATTGGAGAGGCTTGATAGGATTTTGGTTTCTAAAGATTGGGAAACAATTTTCCCTGGTGCTTTAGTTTATAAGCTTCCTAGGGAGGTGTCTGACCACAACCTGTTGACACGGATTTTGGCCTTCCCCTATATACATGAGATTATATATAAATAATGTCAATGATAAAATTCTTTTAAATATAAAGATAAATATTTTCTCATTATAATGAGAGATAGAATCATACAATCATTAAAGGATAAAAATATATACGGCTCACCTGGAAATATGGCTAGCGGTTTGGAGCACGAATGGCTAATCGACATATTCATGCTGACATGTGCGCCTAGACTAAAGAATTCTCTGGCTAGTTATCAAATTATTAGCCAACTAGAGAATTTTACATAGACGTTGTCGATCGAGTGAAAATAAAAGTAAAAAAATAAAAAAGAGAGTGAAATAAGCTCAGGCCTGTGTACATGTGTGCCCAGGAAAGTACTAGGCCCATTGATCAAATTATTGCCTCCAGTAAATACAAATTAAATAGATTAATTAAATCATCTGGTGGCCCACAGCTCAGGGCCTGCACCCTAACCATCGCTGGCGGAAAGAAAGAAATACATAGCTTGTTAATCATGCAGCCGGGCCCATTGATTAGATACTGCCTCCGTGAATGGATATTGAAGCATCGTTAACTAATCATTTGATTGGTCCACAAATCAGCCTCTAACCATATAGTACTTTCCGCAAAATAAAAAGGATAACTCATTGACCAAATCCTCGGAGGAGCCGCACGTCGCTGGTTGCGCGCGCACGTCCGCGGCGCTTGCGCGACTGCCGCTCGCCGACCTCGCAAGCAATCCTTGCCTTCTCAGCTCTATAAATACAGGATCAGACAGAGAGGAGGGGCCCCCGCTCATTCATCATCCAAAGCATCGTCAGGCTGCCGAAAAGCACCGTCGGGCTCCCTGGAACCGCCCCGACGATCCACCGCCACAAGCACCGATAGGCTGCCCCGGCCATTCACCGTCTAAAGCATCGAAAAGCTGCCCCACTCATCCATCACCGAGAAGTGCCGCCAGGTTGCCAAAAAGCACCGGCACACTTCCGCTGATCATTCATCAAGAGAAGAAAAAGCACCGCCGGCCAACTGCAAGAAGGGCGCATTGCAGAGCAACTTCGTCAGGCTGCCCGGTATGAAGGCTAATCAAGCTTCGTCATCAACCAAGAAGAGGAGATCGGAAGATTGCAGCGCTCCTCGCCGGCGGATCACTGCGCTCTTCATCGACGTCGATCAAGAAACTACTGCTGCGCCAAACTTCACTGCGTGAAGGTGAGAAGCTCCATCGGCTTCTTGGTTTGGTCATCGCGATATAAACCATGTAGTGCAATTCCTCTCCATCTATCTTTTATACATTTTCCTGCCATCATACTTTGCATTAGCTCTGAGTTAGTGGATACAAGCCATGAACCATGGCTCGGTCCCTACGATGGATACAAACTGGAGCTATGCACAATGATTTTGTCATCTAGGTTCGGTCCTCTATGTTGGATGCAAGCCTAGACAAATTAAATTAATTCTCATTGCATTTGCATTATTGATATAGTTATGCCCCTCGATTTGGTCTAGTTAGTGGATACAAGCCATGAATGTTGGCTCGGTTCCTACGGATACAAATTGAGGTCGTGTATAGCGGGCATTGCATAAACCATAAATCAACCGCATTCATATTTTTGATCTCTAGCTCATAAGCCGGATCAAATAAAATATACAGATAAATTCTAGTAAAGGGCCATCAAATTATATCCACCAAGGCTTCATATGTATCCTATAGTAGTAAGTTCCATTAAAAAATAAGCAAAAATACTATTAAAAGGCATCCATGCATGTAGCAGATGGGAACACGGACAAATGGTTCAAATGAAAATCATTGTACGCACACATGCTGCTTAGTTTTTGGCTATGAAATTAAATATCAGAAAAAGAATATCATTTAGGAACATGCTGTATAAACATGCTCACTCATTATCGCTCCACATATATCGTCACTGTTGGTTCTATATAAATCAACAAATATCTGAAATGCTATGGATAAAATATGCTCCGTGCATGATTGGAGTCATCCTGTTAGCAAAATAAATAAAAGAGTGATTAGACTTTATACATGCTAGGGTCAAAGCAAATGTGGATACATAAATAAAGTATCTTTCTCCAAAGTACACGACGCACATGCGTACTATAGTGCTAGTGGTAAAAAATAAATAAACCATGGGTGTGTAGCATACAATTGGAATTGTTAATACATCTAAACATATGCAATTATTGATCATCCTCCATGTGCGGATGACATTATGTCATAAAGTCATCATCCGGCAAGCATTCATCACTACGGCGAGAAGACTGAAGACTTTTCTTTTGTAGTCATGTAATAGGAAGCCATATAATGTTCTTTCTTTTATTCATGTACTCATGTTGGAATTCTTAATCAGGGGTATTCTCTACGGAGATGTAATTAACATAATTTTTATGTAAATATAAGAATTATGTAAATATAAGAATTATGGAAGTATGGACTTGCAATATCTAAACTTACTTGTTCTATTCTAATTAACTAAAATTAAACTTGTCTCTGCTGACGTGGAGTCGGGCCGTTTCGGCCGCCCGTTTTCCCGGCATCACAACCCTTTGGTTCTGAATACAGAATTCAATCAACCCATGAAAAATTTGACATTCAGGTTTGAACTATCTTGGATCAAAAACCCAGAATTCATTCCTATTGTGCAGTCAATCTGGATAAAGCCCTATCATGCTGATTTAGCATTAGAAAGGGTGCAAGCTAAGTTGAAGAGAGTAAAGAAATTTCTGAAAGGCTGGGATTTTAATCAACAGGGAAAAAAAAGAAAGTATGATGGAATTGGCAAGAGGAGTTACTTCAGTTAGAATAGTTGGAGGAGGATGGCATCCTTGACTCTGATCAACTTCTCAGGAAAGTAAATGTGCAAAGCTCCCTGCTCAAGATGTTGGAGGAAGAGTAATTATATTGGTTTAAAAGATGTCATGGAAGGTGGCTTCTTGAGGGTGATAACAACATTGAATTATTCCATAGAGTTGCTAATGGGAGAAGAAGAAGGAACACAATTATTCATTTGTTTGATGGGGATGAAAAAATAGAGGGGTGTGAGAATCTTCTCAAACATGCCACTGAATATTACAAACAACTTTTTGGACCTGCTCAAGGAAATGCTTTCCCCCTGAATGAAAATCTTTGGGATGATAATGAATTGGTAACTGATTTGGACAATGAGGAGTTAATCAAACCCTTTTCTGAATCTGAAATAAAAACAGCTTTGTTCCAGATGGAGAAAAACAAAGCAGCTGGGCCTGATAGCATTCCTATTGAATTTTATCAGGTTTGTTGGGATATTGTCAAGGATGATATCCTACAAATTTTTGATAATTTCCATAATGGTAATTTACCTGTGCAGAGGCTCAACTATGGGGTCATTACATTGCTGCCAAAGGTCAGTGATGCTGAGAAAATCCAGCAGTTCAGACCCATATGTCTTCTTAATTGCCTATACAAATGGATCACCAAGGTCCTTTCTCTGTGATTGGAACCTATGGTTGGAAAATGGATCCTGAACACACAGTCTGCATTCATGAAAGGTAGGAACGTAATGTGTGGTGTTATGGCCCTGCATGAAGTAATGCATGAAACAAAAAGGAAAGGTGAAGTGGGGGTAATTCTGAAATTGGATTTCGAGAAGGAATATGATAAAGTTTGTTGGGACTTTCTGTTTACCAGTTTGAGAATGAGAAAATTCAGTGACAAATGGTGCTCATGGGTCAAGCAGGTGTAAGACGCTGAGAAAATTCAGTGACAAAGTAGGGGCCAGTTTTATTACTGGACTGGCTGATAACCTGATCCCAAAGGGGGTTGCAATGCTGCAATACGCTGATGATACTATAATTTGCATAAAGGATGATATAGATAAGGCTAGAAGCATAAAATTGTTGCTATATATTTATGAACTCATGTCAGGCTTGAAGATCAACTTTTCAAAAAGTGAGGTGACCATGATAAATGGGGATGAAACCAAAAGTATACAATATGCAAAATTATTTAACTGTCAAATTGGCAATTTCCCAATTAGATGGGTACCTGTCAGCCCATGTAAATTACATGTGTGTGATTGGGTCCCTCTGGAAGAGAAGAATGAAAATAAATTGGCCAGTTGGAAAGGTGGGACCTTATCAATTGCAGGAAGAGTCACTCTTATAAATTCCAGTCTGTCCAGTTCATTTATATATCATATGTCAATGTACCTCCTTCGCAAGACAACCACCGGCAGGTTGGACAAGCAGAGAAGGACTTTCTTCTGGCAGGGAGTGGGGGGCGGGGGGGCGGGGGGGGGGGGGGGGGGGGGGGAGGTGTGGGCAAAGAAAAAAAATATCATCTAGTCAGATGGGGGATTGTGTGCAAAAGTAAGAAAAAAGGGGGGCTTGGGGGTCAAAGATATAAGGAAAGTGAATATTAGTCTCCTGTGCAAGTGGTGGTGGAGGTTGGAGACAGAAGAGGGGATTTGGCAAGATATTATCAAAGCCAAATACTTGAGGGGCTCTCTTCCTAGAACTATGAAACACAGGCTAGGAGACTCACCCATATGGATAGATCTTTTGAACATTAGAAATGTGTACTTGAGGGGAAGGAAAGTAATTGTGAGAAGTGGGGACAAAACACTATTCTGGGCTAATACATGGGTTATGGATGTCCCACTTTGTGTGAAACATCCAATTTTATATGATCTGTGCCTTGATAAGGATATAACTGTCAAAGATTCATTGCTAGAAGAGGGGACCTAACCTTCTCCAGATGGTTAAACCCCATTTTGTTTGATGAATGGATGGAGGTGGTGAGGTTGTCCTTTGCCTTCCCCTTTTATGATGATGGAGACCACATCAGTTGGAATTGGGGAGGGAAGGGATTCTTCTCTACTAAGTCAGTCTATAATCATTTAGCTGATGGGCAGGAACTTTAAACATATCTGGAAAGCCAAAATACCATACAAAACAAAATTTTTGGCATGGCTGATGTAAAATAATGCTGTGCTGACCAAGGACAACATGATAAGCAGGAAATGGCAGGGGATCCCACTTGCTATTTCTGCAACCAACCTGAATCTGTGGCACATCTATTCTTCAAATGCCCCATAGCCAAAGTGGTTTGGGGGATTGTTGGTTTGTCCCTTGGGGCCACTGACATTCCAGGAAGTGTTGACCAATACAATGTATGGGTGCGTACATGGCTCCCTGGTGGGAGGATGGTGTATCAATTCGGGCTCTCGGCTATATGTTGGGCTCTGTGGAAGAGCCGTAATAAGACCTGCTTTGATAAGAAATTGATTAACATCCGGCCAAGATCCGCTTTGATGCTGCTTCTTTTATGACATATTGGGCAGGACTCTACAATGCAGACTTCCAAGGAGGGCTTGTCGAGGGAGTCAAGGCGCTGCTGGCTTGCGCTCACAAGGTTCTCGCTCAACAATCTGCTGGGGCCACGGTGAGGATGCTGCCACCTGCACCGGAGGAAGGTCATGAGGACGAAGAGGACTGAGGATGATCAAGGAAGGAGGATGTGCGCGGGTGAAGCTTTTGAAGACCAACGTCTGTTGGGAGTGGCATTGTGATTTCTTTTGTTCCCGCGTTCTGGTAGTTTTCTCTTAGTTATCTCTTGTTCCCCACTCCTGGGAATCCCGGGAAGGCTCGCTGAGCAGACTAGCTAGCTTGAATCAGGTTAGGTAGTCTGGTGGGTATGATGTTGAACACTGGTTTGAGGTTTGAACTTCTTCCCCTTCCTGCTTCTGTCGTGTAAGTACTATGGAATTTCCGTTTCTTTTGGAATAGAAATGGGGGTCACCTCAGTTCGAAAAAAAACTAGATTGAGCCAAAAATTAGCAGTGGAGTGCTAGCCAAGCTTTCATGTTCATCTCATCAATCTTGGTCTGCTTTGCACTGTGAAGTAGAAGTTTAAATTCATGGCAAAATTTTCTTTTGCAATCTTGGATTGTGATCGCGGCTGCATTATCACAAGGCGTAATCCGAGAGGGCCATGGAATCGCTGCAGCACGGATAGACCGACTCCGAGACCATGGATGCGCAGCCGTGGGCTCTCTACTTTATATATTGCTGGCCTCCTCCGAGGCTCCGATCCTACCCTACTCGCAACCGCCGACGCACAGTTGATTCGCTCGCAAAGTTGTTGTGACTGAGTTGCGGTGGTTCTACGATGACAAGCAAGCAAGCGTGCTTCCACTTGCGATGGGCTCCGCCACCGCCGTCTCGGCGCCCTCTGCAGCGCCGGTCCTCCGTATTCGGCCGCCGCTGGCGTGGACGCCCGAGGAGGACGCGCGCCTGGAGTGTCTCGCCAGGGAGCGGCTTCTGCCACTGGCGCGCGCATGGTGCCGGGGCGATCGTCGAGGGAGTGCCGCGGCAAGTGGCGTGTTGACGGTGGTTAAGTCCTAAAATCAACCATCAACTCCTGCATCTTTCTTATCAAAACAAACACCAAACTAGAGATACGAGCTTTTAATACTAATCATTTCCAATTGTGATCTGCAGGCACCCATAGCTGAAATGCGAAAGAAAACACAAGTGAACATAGGGAAAATACACAAAAGATCACACTCTATGTTACACTTACAAGTAGGGCCCACAGCAAATCAGACCAAGAGGCCAAGAAACACATCTCCGACCAATCACAGGCCGACACATGGATCAAAGGGCCCACTTGGCAGAGCAAAGGGCGCGCCAAGGCAGAAACACCTGAGCATCGTCGCTAGGGCCCACCTGCCAGCCAGCCAGAGGAAGGAGCACCCGAGGGAGTGCCACCAGGGGTCGACCGACCCCCTGGTTCAGCCGAACCTGGACAGCCTCCCATCCATGTACACTTTGAGGAGGAGTAGCCCCTAAGCAATCTCAAGGCCGTGGCTATGGTTTCCATAGAGAAGGAAGGAATATTCCTAGCATCTCCAGTCCCCCAAGGCACCTCCACCACTATAAAAGGGGGCCTCCACGCCCCTCGTTCTACACAACACATTTTGGAGGAGAAGAAGTAGAGGGACTCCACTACTTGTATCATTAGGACAGGGAGTGTGTGAGGAGGAAGTGCAGGAGAAGAGCCAGACTTGTCGGCCTCTCTCTTCGGCCTTGTACCTTGACGGATACGATCCATTTGAGTAAGTATCCGGGTTTGTTCTATTAGTAAGCTCTTGGTAAGGTTATTCTTGTTTTGTTATTCGTTTACGGGATCATCGTACGTTCTGGTAACAGATGCTCTGGTAGGGGCCCCTGATAAAGACGGGTA
This sequence comes from Panicum miliaceum, assembly GCA_032594955.1. NCBI lineage: Eukaryota > Viridiplantae > Streptophyta > Magnoliopsida > Poales > Poaceae > Panicum > Panicum miliaceum. Next base: position 13,177,282 of record CM064061.1, read on the forward strand.
ATCCTGATCGACGCTAGAGCAGTAGTCGACATCGTAGACGTGGTGTCTAGGCTCTATATTACCTTTGTTTGCTTCGAGCTCAGCTGGCATTTTGGGGTAGACGGCAAGTGGTGACAACCCTGTCCGTCCGCTACGAAGCTGCTTCGTGGTTAGTGTACTCCCCCCCGCCTGGGTTTGGAGTAGAGCTAATAACCGGAGGGTCTTGGCAGACCAAGGTTAGACCGGTGCCCGAAGTAAACGTTTAGCAACCTAAGCTTACCCCTCCTTGAATCCTTTCCTTTAGATAAACCACACTACCCATACCGTTCTATCTCTTTCTTCTCCAAGGCTTAAACTAGTTAGAAGACCGTTACACCTCCGTTCTCTGAGAAAATACGATACCCTGAATACTCTCCGGGTGAAGTGCTCCAATGGTATCTTCCGTGCACTTGCGGATTTATCTGTGAACATTAAGAATTACCAACAAGCATTTCTGGCGCCGTTGCTGGGGAATAGTTGCTGTTTCTGTCTTCAAACCTAGTTTGCCCGTGTACCCTTTCTTTTACCTTTCTGTTTCGTTTATCTTTCTCTATTACCTATCTCTTTCTTTTATCCCCTTCCCTTGACACAATGGAGCATATCTCTATCCAAAAACTTTCTGCTCCAAAGGGCGAGTTCTTTGAGCCACCACCTTCCTCAAAACTAATCACCACATCCAGCTATGAACTCCGCCCTGGCTTTATAACCTTGGTTCGGGAAAAATCCTTCTCAGAGCATGATAATAAAAATCCTTACCACCACCTGCGAGAGTTTGAGCAACTGTGTTCGTGTTTGGCAATCCCAGGCATGACACAGGAAACCATAAAGTGGAAATTATTTCCCTTCTCTCTCACAGAGAGGGAGAAGCAATGGTACGCTCATACCGTAGGAAGTAGGAATGGGGATTGGGAAAGATTGCGAGACAAGTTTTGGCTTGCATTCTTCCCCATATCTCGTATCGCCTCCCTACGAAAGGAGATTTTCGACGTTCAGCAGTACGAGAAGGAGTCGATAGGTGCCGCCTGGGCCAGGTTCTTTAATTTAGTACATTCCGGTCCAGACTTGTCTTTACCCAACCATGTCTTGTTACTAGACTTTTATCTGGGTCTTGACAAGGAGTCTGCCCTATACCTCGACATAACTGTCGGAGGTTCGTTCGCGCATAAAACTATGACGGAAAGAAAGGATATCCTTGATCGCATCTTAGAAAACACTTCTCCGGTCCTAGAAACCGAACCCCTCCAGGAGCATGAGTCAAGCCACAAGGATCCTTCAACAGCCAACTTTGAGCCCTTTCACATCTCATCCTTAGAGGTTGAAACCTTTACCGAACTACAAACATCAAAGGAAGAAGAAATTCAACCTTTGAAGTTCTCTTTTCCATTCAAGGATGATCCTTAACGATTATAGAAAAGGATCTGCAAGCGCACGGATATATCGCTGTAGCATTTCACCCGGTGAGTATTTGTGTATCGTTATTTATATTTTCCCAAAGGAGGGTATGATTGTAAAGAGTTTACTTGGTACAAGAGCAAGACGATATGAATAAGTCATAGACTATAATATAAACAGGGGTAAGTCATGATAAAAGATATGAATAGGGGTAATGTGACACAGACACGGGCCAAACTAAGAATAAAGAATAAACGAATAAACCTACGGGTTAGTAGGAGCATAGGCATACAACAATATCCTAATAGCATCTATTCATACATGCAAAGGTTACACTCTAAACATGCTTAGAACTGCAGGTGCCTTGAAAATAGGGATAACAGGGAGAATATCCCATCCTGGAGTATATCCAGGACATTACATCTTTCAGAATTCCTACCCTGAACCCGAACGTGGGGGACTTCACTAACCCTGGCGGAACGTCATAGCGGACCAACAAAGCTGTCACCTTCTGCGGCCTACCCCTGCAATACCGTGGAGCACGAGCATATCCGAAGGATCCCGCATACCCGAGCACCACGCCCGTGTATGAGGTCACTACCTTAGTGTCCCCGGGTCTCCCACGCTTCGGATGGACAAGTAAAACACTAAGGCAAGCCCGAAGGCACGACAAACCGTTATCCTTACCCAGATCATCTGGCCTAAGCATATAAAAAGTATAACTAATGAAGCAACGAGCTAAGGCATGACATACTACCAAGATAGTATAACAGGCATGAGCATGATAGACTATCAAGATAACATAACAACCCAAGCTCAGCTCTATAATATGAATAAGATACTGACAAGTCGAATACAAAGCAATAAAAAGGACCAAGGATTGCTCTCCGATCCTGAGGACGACTGGATTTGCTAAGAGACTCTAGCCTAGCTCCACTACCCTAGGATTACAAGTCACAAGTGAGAGTAGAGACAATGGCTCCAAGTGTGGTGTGTTGAAATGGGTGTGAGGGCCTCCTTTTATAGCTCTTGAGGTCACTTCCCACCATCTCTAAGTATGGAAACGTTGATAACCGACCTTGGGAGGATCAGATCAAGCTTCCCGCCAAAGTACACCTGGACGAGCTTTAGGGAGGGTGCGGCTGACCCCCTTGTGCCACCTCTCGCCACCGCCTTTGGTCGTGTCACTGGTAGGTGGGCCTAGGTCTTATCCCTTCGGTGTTTGCCGCCATTTGACGCCGGTTTGGTCTGGTAAGTCGGCTCTTCTTGTAAGTGTGTCGCAGCGGATGATCTTCTGTGCATGTCTAGCTGCGTATTCTTCGTGTTTTCTTCTTATTGTGGACTCGTATCCCTGAAACAGGTAGATAAGAAAAACAACTGTGGAGCTAGGTTAGTGATACAAATATGTGAGTAAGAGGCATGATTTTCCTTTGCTTGTGAGTATCATTGACGGTCGGATTTGGTATTTTAGGACCGTCAACAACACCCCCAAGCTAGCCTTTTGTTCGTCCCTAAGCAAAGCAAGGCTTTATGTTGTTGATTAGGAGTTGCTTCAATGTTGCATTTCCAACCTATACCTTAGGCACAACAAAGTGTTCTTACCATGATTTTGAATAAGTTGGCCTTATTCTTACCTCTTAGCTTACTCCTGTGGGGCTTGTAGCTTCTCTTCATCTTTTGTTCAGCCATCAATCCAGAGAGTTTTTATAAAGTTTTTGAAAAGAAATTTCAAAGTTCCTCAAATGATCTCTCAGATCACTCTTTCGTGTATGATTCCTCACCAAGGCTTTTTATTTTGCCTTTCCTCCTAACGCTATCTCTAAAGGTCAAAATTTATGGAGCTGTAGGTATGGAGGATATGAAGGCACACTTGTTTCTCATGTATTGCAAAGTCAAAAACCGGATCCAAAGGAGAGACAAGTCATAAACCTTGATCAAGATGTGTAAGTATGTGGATATTTTTGGTGGATGGTGGATGAACTCCTTTTGTATGAACCATCTCTCTATTTATTTTTCTTCCTTTGAGCATGGGCTATCTCTTCTTTCTCTTTTCTTTCTCTCTTTTTTTTGACATGCCTTGTGAGCATGTGGCATACCTTCTTTGGGTATGTATCTTTTTCTCTTTTTTTTTCTTTTTAGATAGCCCATCCTCTTTTTTTTTCTATGATACTTGGGAGAGAGTGGTTATGAGGTAAAGTGGAGTTTTTATGTGGATGGATAAATCGAATACTTGCTTACTTCTCATGTAGAAGCATAGTGTAAGGTGGAGTGTGTACGTGATTTTGATCATGGGAGTATGAAATGAATCTCACTAAGTGTCACAACAATTTGACAATGCTCAAAGAGATAACAAGTCACATATGTGGAAGGTTTTCAATAGGAACAACATATGGCTTTGGATAGGAATTTCAAATCATTGAGGAACTTTGTTTGTTTTTGTATTTTTTTTTGAAAAGATAAATACTCTAGAAATCAAGCGTCACTTAGAGAAGATCATAGAAACTCTATTCAACCATATCATAACTTACATCAACCTAGATTTGGATCATGCTTTTTGCTACCCACAAGTTTCGAGTTTGAAGTTTGAACATTAAGCCAACAAACCCAAAACTTAGGAATAGCACTGAATTGTAACTAGGTATGTGAAGGAAATTAACAGAGCAACTATTCATCATCTCAACAAGGAAAACTACACCATGCTTACTACACATACAAAAGCGAGTAAATATTTTTGGTCTTTTTGGTTTTGCAAATTTTTATTTGTTTTTAGTTTTTGCAGATTTTTGTTTTGTTTCATGCATAAGGTTTTGAGGGTGAAAGGGAAGTTAAGATACAAGATACCTCTCGATGGGGGTCCTCCCCCAAGCTAGCTTCAGGCTCACTGCTGTTGGTCGGGGTTAAACCCTCTCCAACGGTAGTAAGCCCTCCACTCCTCCTGCTGCCGCAGCTGCCTCTGCTCCATGGCGTGGATCCTCTCGCCGGTGTACTGCTGCCACGCTTTGTTATTCTCGATGTGCTGGTGCAGCGTGTCTTCGATGTGGGTGGCTTGGACCCGCAGCTCTCCTAGCTTCTGAGTGATGGAGCCGAAGTCATGGCTAGAGGCCGTGCGTCGTGCGAGGCTCAGGACTCCGCCGGAGCTAGAGCTGGTGGACCGGTGGCTTGGAGCCTGCCATGCCCACTCCTCAGTGCTTGCACTGGGCTAGGACGAGCCACCCGCCTCATGATGGTATGAAGTCTGGTGCTGCGGCGGTGGTGGTGCTGGCTCGCTTTCTCTTCTGGTCCTGCTCCTTATGGTCCTTCGAGGTAAACTAGAAACACTATGCCTTCTTGCCACCTCTTCCGGAATGAGAGGAGCAGTTAGTGACTGACATTTATACAAATAATACCCCTTGTTTGGCAACGGGATCTCATTTGCATAACCCAGAGAGAAGAAAATCAAGGAGTCATTCGGGCCCTTCTTGAGAATGTGGCCTTGAACCAAATAAGCTTCATCGATAAAAACATGGTTGCCCTCAATGAAAGAAACATTGTTTCTTCCTAAGGCGCCAATGCTTGAAGCGATGTGGGTTATCAAAGAAGTGCACTCAATAGGACCCGTCACCTTGAAATTCTGAAGCCAACAGTTAACTATTTCTTTCACGGGAGAGACTCGAATCTTGTTGACCATGGCATATAGGATCATCAACTCATCATTGCGCATGACTCGAAAATCACCTCTTAGAAAGAGAGTGATGGCAAGCCACTTGTGCATCAAATGAAGAGTCAGATTTTGAATGTCATTGCACTGAGGTGCAAATTTGCCATGAACAACTTGACCCGAAATCAAACCCCAAAAATCATGGCGATTAAAACTGCGGCAAGCATGTTCAAGAGAAACCGGCAAGCGTTTGTTAAAACCAAGGTGGTGACTCAACATTTTCCAAGTAAGATAATACTCTTTTTTGAAAAGCCGAAAGCAAACGCCGTCATCCACCTCTTGAAGAGTGCAAAGAAACTGAATGGTGAGGAGTTGGGAACCATACTTTTCAACGGACATGAAATCTTCCCAACCGACCGCACGCCAAACATTAGCAAAGTCGAAATCCATACCTATTTTCGTGAGAAGTTCCGGGTTGAAGGATTTGGTGTGACCAAAGCTTCGGCGCTTGAGGATGGCGTAGGCTTGGCGCTCGCGGTCGCTGCGCAAGTCGAGGTACGGGGCATCATCTTCATCTATCTTCATGTCCTCAGCTTGCACTTCTTCTTGCACTTCTTCTTGTTCGCCTTGTTCTTCGTAGTCCATCATGCTTGGGGCCGGAGTTGGCTCGGAAGAGTGATGGGAGATTGAGCCACCTCGGGAGCGAGCTGAGCTTGCTCCTATCACTTTCTTGAGGGCACTGGAGAGCTTCCGTCCCATGCTCTTCATGCTTGAATACGAGAACAAACAAGAACAACTCGATTCGGGTTACGTTAGCGGAATTGCAATGGAAGCTCATACTAAATGTTGTTCTTCTGGTTGTGTGGGCTTTTTCTTGCAGCAAAGAAATGAGAGAGAGAAATTTCTTGAATCCAAACTTGAGCAAAATTCCAATGAAAACCTGAGAGCAAAGAGTGTGAGAGGGAGTGAGTGAAAGAAGTGAAGTGTGAGTGCTTCACCCCTCTCTCTCGGCCTCTATTTAAAGATCTGAAGCATTAGCACGTCGGGAACGGTCATCTAACAACGGCTAGTAGCCATTGGAAAAAGCTGGGCCCGAGAGCTGTTGGGGTGGGGTCGGCCGCACCCTGGCTTGCCCCACATGCTGATAGCCTGGGCCCACTACCCCCTAACGGTCACATGCTTTTGAAATTTTGGTGCTCGAATAAAGTTTGCTCTGAAAAGATGTTCAAATGAATTTTTCAAAGGAATTTTACGCTCGGAAATATTTTTGGAATTTTTTTGGAAAGGGAAAGATGGCTAGAGAAATTCCAGCATACAAGAGAACTTTGGAAAATCAAATATGCAGTGGGAAAAATAGAATGGAGGGTGAAAATCAAATTGTGGAAAAATCAAATATGAGATAAATACCAATTTACCTTTGGTAAGGGCTTGTTGTTTAAAGTCCGACAGGCAAGACTTTTCTCCAGTATTACTCAGCATTTGCTACATCTAGCCTGGGAGAGGCAGAGCCGGATGTCGAAGCCCTTTTAATTTTCCACACCTTCTTGATCTTCTGAGTTCTTGATGGTGTGGTGTGTGTTTGTTGGATTCCTTTGTCTTCCTCCTGTCCTGAGGGTCCTTCTTCTTCTCGTGATCCTGCTATCTTCCCTGCATGGTTAGGGTGCGGTGTATCACGAGTGGACTTACCACCCCTCGTGGTCACCACATTTACCTTTTCGGAAGTAGGAACAACAGCAGCGATTTGCACAAGCTGAGTTTCGATCATTTTCTTGAAGCTTAATTGGTTCTTGAGAGCAGAAGAAAGAGTTTCAACCTTTATATTTAAACTCTCAAGAGTTTTATCATTGGTAGCAAGCTTTTTGTTTATAGATTTATTTATTTTAGCTTGGACAAAAACAAGATCTTTCAAGGAGGGTTGGTTCGAATTGAAAATTGAGTTAAAATTGTTACCTCCTCCTTGGTAGGGTGGCCTTGATTGGTTCCACCCTTGGCCTCCTTGTAGATGGTAGCCGTTGTTGTTGTTCATGTAGGCTACGTCTTCGCAAGTCTCGGGGCAGTCATTCCCCGAGTGTCCACCATTGCCACAGACTTCGCACGCGGGGTGCGAGTCTATGGCTTGAGCGTAATTGTTAATACGCTCTTTAAATTGCGCCCTTTCATCGAGGCGCTTTAGTAGGAGGTCCATCTTGGCGGAGAGCATGTCGACTTCTTTTACATGTGTGCATTCCGCCTTTAATTTTGGGCTGGGAACACTCCTCGTTCCAGCCCTGATTGGAGACCATCTTCTCGACCAGCGCATTGGCTTTGGAAATGGTGAGGTCGAGGAAGGCTCCTCCAGCAGCAGCATCTATATGGGCTCTTGAAGTTGGAGTCAGCCCGTTGTAGAAGCTTTGGAGCATGAGCTACTCGTCCATCCCATGATGAGGACAGGCGAGTATGTATTCTTGCAGCCTCTCCCAAGCTTCGGGGATTTACTCCATCCCCGTCTGTTGGAAACTGGATATCTTTCCTCGTAAGACATTGGTTTTGCCCAGCGGAAAGAACTTGGCGAGGAATGTCGTGGAACATTTGTCCCACATACTGACGGCCTCTTTGTTCTTGTAGAACCATTGTTTCGCCTTCCCTAGCAGGGAGAAGGGAAACAAACGGAGCCTGATGGCGTTAGTCTCAACGCCCCGTATGGTAACAGTTTCACATAGCTCCAGGAAGTTCTGGAGGTGGGCGTTAGCATCCTCGTTCGGCTTGCTATAGAATGGGCTAGCCTGCACCATGTTTATGAGGCTGGACTTGAGCATGAAGTTCATGTCCTCAACATTGATGTTGGATCCAGTCGCCACATTGGCGGTGGAGGGGACGGAGAAATCGCGAAGAGTCTTCTCAGCCATGGGTTCGGTAGAGGTTGTAGGTGCTGGAAGGACTGGTTTGCTTGCCGAAAGAATGACTTGAGGAGGGACGACGCGAGGTCAGACCCTTCTCACGAGCTTCTCGGGATCTTCAACGAAATTTGTTGGCAAGGAGAAACCAGTCATACACTACCCTGTTTTCATCCAATTAAGGAGAAAACAAAAAGCAACATTAGCCTGAATAAGCTACAGCTACTTCTTAGACACATTGCCATGATCATGTACAAGTTAATCTTTTTAATCAATGCCACTCCCCGGCAACGGCGCCAGAAATGCTTGTTGGCATTTCTTAACATCATTACTAGGAACGGGGGTGTTAATCCCATCCCTAGCAGTGGCACCAAGAAACGCCGAGTGGTATGCCTTAACGATTAAAGAAAAGGATCCGCAAGCGCATGGATATACTGCTGTAGCATTTCACCTAGTGAGTATTTGGGTATCGTTATTTATATTTTCCCAAAGGAGGGCATGATTGTAAAGAGTTTACTTGGTACAAGAGCAAGACGATATGAATAAGTCATAGACTATAGCATAAACAGGGGTAAGTCATGATAAAAGATATGAATAGGGGTAATGTGACACACACACGGGCCAAACTCAGAATAAAGAATAAACGAATAAACCTACGGGTTAGTGGGAGCATAGGCATACAACAATGTCCTAATAGAATCTATTCATACAAGCAAAGGTTACACTCTAAACATGCTTAGAACTGCAGGTGCCGGGAAAATAGGGATAACAGGGAGAATGTCCCATCCCGGAGTAAATCCAGGACATTACATCTTTCAGAACTCCTACCCCGAACCCGAACGTGGGGGACTTCACTAACCCTGATGGAACGTCATGGTGGACCAACAGAGCTGTCACCTTCTGCGGCCTACCCCGGCAATACCGTGGAGCACGAGCATATCCGAAGGATCCCGCATACCCGAGCACCACGCCCGTGTATGAGGTCACTACCTTAGTGTCCCCGGGTCTCCCACCCTTCGGATGGACAAGTAAAACACTAAGTCAAGCCCGAAGGCACGAAAAACCGTTATCCTTACCCAGATCATCTGGCCTAAGCATATAAAGAGTATAACTAATGAAGCAACGAGCTAAGGCATGACATACTACCAAGATAGTATAACAGGCATGAGCATGATAGACTATCAAGATAATATAACAACCCAAGCTCAGCTCTATAATATGAATAAGACATTGACAAGTCGAATACAAAGCCATACCAAGGACCGAGGATTGCTCTCCGATCCTGAGGACGACTGGATTCACTAAGAGATTCTAGCCTAGCTCCACTACCCTAGGATTACAAGTCACAAGTGAGAGTAGAGAGAATGGCTCCAAGTGTGGTGTGTTGAAATGGGTGTGAGGGCCTCCTTTTATAGCTCTTGCGGTCGGTTCCTGCCATCTCTAAGTATGGAAACATTGATAACCGACCTTGGGAGGATCAGATCAAGCTTCTCGCCAAAGTGCACCTGGATGGGCTTCAGGGAGGGTGCGGCCGACCCCTGGGTGCGGCCGACCCCCCTGTGCCGCCTCTCGCCACCGCCTTTGGTCGTGTCACTGGTAGGTGGGCCTAGGTCTTATCCCTTGGGTGTTTGCCACCATTTGACGTCGGTTTGGTCTGGTAAGTGGTCCCTTCTTGTAAGTGTGTCACAGCGGATGATCTTCTATGCATGTCTAGTTGCGTATTCTTCGTATTTTCTTCTTATTGCGGACTTGTATCCCTGAAACAGGTAGATAAGCAAAACAACTGTGGAGCTAGGTTAGTGATACAAATATGTGAGTAAGAGGCATGGTTTTCCTTTCCTTGTGAGTATCGTTGACAGTCGGATTTGGTATTTAAGGACCGTCAACAACAAGCAAGAACTTGTTTCTAGGTTAGTATGCACCTTCGGGTATTCTTTGTCACTAACCGTTTCAGGTTGGGATTAGAAGAGCGAGGGCCATATGATGCCTAGAAACATAAGAGCTGCACCAACTACACACTTGGTGATGGAACACACTCTGAAGGAGACACCGACATCGGACACTTGATTTTTGGTGTCGTGAGACACAAAAGTCTAAGTGTGGGGTGTTGATGGTCATTAAGAGTGAAATCCGACCGTCAACTATACTCACAAACAAAGGGAAACTATACCTCTTACTCACATAATTGTATCACTAACCTAGTTCGATAAATGTATTGCCTATCTAATCCTTGCAGGAATACAAGTCTCGAATAAAAAGAAAACACGAAGGATACGCAGCAAAACATACACAGAAGATCGTCTGCTGCAACCCACTTACAAGAGGGACCCACATGTCAGAGCAAACAGGCGCGCCAAGGAAGCAAACACAAGGAAACTTCACAAGGGCCCACAAGGCAGTGTACTAGAGAAGGCTGAGCCGGGGGAGGCTCACCAGGGGGTTGGCGGACCCCCAGGATCGGCTGACCCTGGTTGGCATCCCGTCCAAGTGCCCTTTGGCGTGGCGTACCTCCTAAGCAACCTCAGCCCAGATGATAAGGTTTCCATATTTTAGGATGGCGGGAACCGACCCTTGGAGCTATAAAAGGGGTCCCTCACCCCCTCATTCCACACACAACACACTTGAGCCTCTCTCCCTCTCACACACTTGAGACTTGTACTCCTTAGGGTACTGGAGCTAGGCTAGTATTTATCTCTTAGCGAAGCAAGTCATCCTCAGGGCCGGCGAGCAGTCCTCGGCCTTGGTAATGGCTTTGTATTCGAATAGTCGGTATTCTATTCTTAATGCAGAGCTGAGCCTTGGTTGTTTTGCTATCTTAGTAGTATATCATGCTTTGCATTGTTATGCTGCCTTGCTAGTTAATCATATCATGACTTGGTGCTTCATTCGTTATGCTTTATATATGACTAGGCCAGATGATCTGGGTAAGTATATTGGTTCGTCGTGCCTTAGGGCTTGCCTTAGCATTTTACTCGTCCATCCAAAGGGTAGGAGACCCGGGGGCGCTAGGGTAGTGACCTCATACACGAGCGTGGTGCTCGGGTATGCGGGATCCTTCGAATATGACCATGCTCCACGGTGTTACTGAGGTAGACGGCATGTGGTGATAGCCTTGTCCGTGCGCTATGAAGCTGCTTCGTGGTTATTGTACTCCCCGACGTTCGTGTACAGTGTAGGAGTTCTGAAAGATGTAACGGCCCGGATGTTCTCCGGGACGGGACATTCTCCCTGGTATCCCTAATTTCCCGGCACCTGTAGTTCTAACCATGTGTATGTTGCATAACCCTTGCTTGCCTGAATAGATACTATTAGGACTTGTTGTATGAATATGCTCCCACTAATCTTAGGTTTATTCATTTATTCTTTATCTGAGTTTGGCCAGGTTGTGTATGTCACGTTACCCTCATTCATATATTTATCATAACTTACCCCTGTATTGTTATAGTCTATATCTTATTCATGTCATCTCGATTATGTACCAAGTAAACTCTTTTACATCATGCCCTTCTTTTGGAAAATATAAATAACGATAGCCGAATACTTTTCGGGTGAAATGCTACAACGGTATGTCCGTGCACTTGTGGATTCATTCTGTAATCGTTAAGACATACACACGACATTTCCTTGGCGCCGCTGCTAGGGATGGGACTAACACCCTCGTTCCTAGTGGTGATGTTAAGAAATGTCAACATGGGGGAGATTGGTGAGCACATTGCAACGAGATCCATCGGTACAAAGGTTGGTGTTGGTTTGTCTTGCCCAAAAAAATAGAAAAAAGACAGGAAAGAAAAGAAGAAAAAAAATGAGAAGAGGGAAGATAAAAAAATGAGAAAAAAAGAGAAAAGAGAGCAAAAAATGATGAGAGAAAAAAAGAGAGAGTCAAAAGAAAAAAAGGGAAAAAGAAGAGAAGAGTGAGAGTAAGTTAGCATGCTCCACATGGATCAAAGGCGGCATTATGAACATGCCTCAAAGCTATGCGACGTTGACAGATATCATTTCGCCGCTTGGCTCCACCCAGCCTTGCTCTCGCTTACGCTCGCATTGCAGCACCTCCCCTGCACGGTGAGGTTTCCAAAATCTCCAACAAACCAACAGCACGATGGCTGACAACACATTCACAGCACATACATAGGCACGATGGTATATGTTCATGAAAATTCAACACCTAGAGTACTAAAGAAATATCATATCATTTAGTCATGCCCTAATTAATTTATATCCTCCAAACTAATACAATATTTACCTTTCCAAAATTTAGTTATTGATTCACAATGTTTTTCATAAACTAATAATCCAATGTGTTGCTTTTAAATGTATTGATTTCCAAGATTTTTCACCTTGGTGGTGGCGGGCGACGGAGGTACGGCGGTCGGGGCGCGGGCTTCGGGGGCTGTTGGCATTTTATAACGCAGTCACCAAGTATGGATATAAAATCCATTCCCCGGCAACAGTGCCAGAAATGCTTGTTGGGTATTTCTTACGTTACAGAAGGATCCGCAAGCGCACGGAATACCGTTGTAGCATTTTACCCGTGAGTACGGGGTCATATTTATATTTCCACAGGGAAGGCGGCGGTTATTGGAATAGATTAGTGTGTTGATTAGTTCTAGCATGGATATTCTATTGAATAAACAGGGGTAAGGTAATATATGATAAAGAGGTAGGGTGACACACAAGTTACTCAAGTTCTACTCTATGCAAAGCTTGCAGAAAGGGAGAAAGGAGGAAGAAAGCTAATCTAAGGACTTATGTACTCCTAACTAAGCATACAGTCTATACTAAGCACTCACATACATCCACATGATTAGGAACGAGCTCTAGGCTCCCAGGCACGAGACCGCACAGGATATGGCTAGGTGGCCACTAGATCCTCACGGCTATTTCATGCACCTCCTACAGCTACTACACGAACGGGGAGGATTACGCTGGACGGACAGGGCTGTCACCACCTGCCGCCTACCTCATCTAACCATGGTATAGAGCCGCATCCAGCAACACTGATTAGCCCAGACACCACGTCTACACTAATAAGCGATGTTCTAATGCCCCGCGCGGAGCCTCCACCCTTCGGATGGACAGACATCACACTAGAGCAAACATGCGAATACTGGAATCGATGCCGTAGCCTAGATGTCTTACCACATCTAATCATGCAAGATATAAGTCCTAGATATAAACTAAGCATAGCATACACATCTGAATACACAGAACACATACTATACGAATACGCTAAACTAGAAGATAAGTCTATTTAGGAATTCCGAATATTACAAAGGAGAGGAAGAGTAAAACTCATACCGAACACTCCTAGGCAAGACTCGGGAACCGAAGAAGAGCTACTTCACCTAAACTCTACTATCCTAAAGTCTAAGCAAGAGAGGAACTTGAGAGAGACTTCAACTTGTGGTGTGTCTCATTTAGTAGCACCCCCCTCATATTTATAGAGGTGAGTGAGGGGGGTGTGCAGAAGCTTCTCGGCACCCCTTCACCCCCTAGCACCCTGAACAGACATGGAGGACCAATGGGAGAGCTCCACATGGAAGAGGAAGGTCGGTGGGGCCCGGCCTGGTAGCCAACCCACCTGGTTCGGCCGAACCAGGTTAGGCGCCCACCACCTCCAGCTTCTTCTTTGGTGCTAACACGTGGGCCTTGGTCATATATGCAAGTTAAGTATGCTAGGCAACCCAATTTTCTGATCAAATTGACGCTCAAAATTGGTCCATAGCGAGCGTCAAGAGGGGCGGTGCGGCGCGCGCGGACAACGGGCCAGCGGGGCGCGGCTGGACTCCTCCTCTCCTCCTCCTCCTCCTCCTCCTCCTCCTCCTCCTCCTCCTCCTCTTCTCCTCCTCCTCCTCTCCTCGTCCTCCTCCGGTGGCCGGTGCGGCGTGCGGGCAGCGTGCGGCGGCGGGGTGGTGGCGCGCAGGGCGGGGCGGTGCGGCGGCGGCGGATGGCGGCAGGCGGTGGGGAGGCCGGATGTGTGCGTGTGTGAGTGTGGTTAACTCCAAATCGGGACTTTGCCGTGTGCCCAGATGCACGACACACGACAAAGTCACGGTTTGCCGTGTGCCCTGGCGTGCGGCACACGGCAAACCTCAATTCATTATTTATGTATGTAAACCTTTCTCTAATGTTTCGTTAACACGATGTTCAAAATTTCTTTTGAAAATCAAGATAAGTCCTCAATAACATGAATATAAATTTTGCACTCGCTCCATTCTATTATTTCATGGACTTATAGGTCAAATTAAATTTATAACAATTAAACCAGTATAATTACAGTTAATACATTAAAATTATCAAATGCATCCGAAAAATACCAAAATTTAACGTGAAGCATTATGTGTTGTCTATTGCCTATACAAAAAGTTTTGAAGTCAAACTCAAATTCTAACGTAACCACATCCTTCTAATCTCTATGGATCTTCTTCAGGGCAGCTTCAGTTTATAAGCATCGTACGTGACAAAATGTGCGAAACCTACTCAACTTTTTATAATAGACTCCACTTATGATACTATGAGATATTGAAAAATCTCATGAATTTGAGACTTTGTTTGAATTTTATAGAATTTAAACACTATTCGGCCCCACGTTCGTGGTAATATTTCGTGAACACGATTTTCGTAATTTCGTTTCAACTATTAGGTAAGGCCTTACACTGTCCTCAATATCATGATTAACATTTTTCCGCTCACTTTATTCTATTATTTCATGCACCTGTAGTTCAAATTTGACTTATACAAAAAAATCATTTGAATGAAATAAATTTATTAAATATAGCAAACAGATCAAGAAATTCCCCAAATTAAAACATGGAGTACCAAGAAATGTATGTGGAGTGTCGAAAAAGTTTGGAGGGTAGAAGTAAATTTTTTCCTGGTAGCTTTGCCGTGTGCCTCTAAGAGGTACACGACACACGGCATAGCCTAACGGCCGGCACTCGTACTAACGTCCGTCCCCCGTGTCGCGCACGTGGCTAATATTTGCCGTGTATTTTGTACCAGGCACACGGCAAACTTACTCTTTGTCGCACGACAAAGTGGGTGTTTGCCGTGTGCCTCATCTTTGTCGTATGCTTCTGTTCGTGCACACGGCAAAGAGCTTGTTTGCCGTGTGCCCGAAATAATGCACACGATAAAGTATCGGGCACATGGCAAATTAGGAGTTTTCGGTAGTGTACGGCGGCACTCTGGCCGGCGGTGGCTAGCTTGAAGCGCGCACGGCGACGACCAGGATGGTGGGTGGACCAAATTCGTCTAGGGTTGAACGGTAAATGAAATACCGTCGACCCCTTGGATATGCTTTAGCCGTGCGATCAGATATGTACGGATGAGATTGCGTGTTCTGAAGAGCGCCTCCACAGCCTCCCTCACTCGCATCTGCATATATGCCCCGCGTGCGCCACCCTCTATTACCCAGAGCAGTATCGCGTGTCCGATAGTGTCGGACACGGATATGCCGCCGATACATACCGGCGGAGTATTCGGGAACAATTAAATCACAAATAAATCGATATGTGGGCCGAACACCTATCTGCACGATTGTGGAACACGGCCCAGCCCACGAAGCACCTTAGCCCCATATTCCAGCCCCTGACCTAGCCCCCATGGCCAGGCGGCCAGCACCACACCCTCGTAGTCGACGGACGCGCGCAGCGCCGCCATACCAGGCCCCCGCCCAACGCCCACCTGAGCGCCACTGCTCGCCGTCGCCGGCGACGAGCCGCCGCCCGCCGGTAAGGAGGCCTGCCGGCTGCAATCTCCACTGAGTTTTCCGTTCTCGTCGTCTTCTGTTCCTCTAGTTTCCTCTCTGATTTCCTCCGCCCTGATCTAGAGACCTCACTACCCCAGACCTAATCTTGCTTTGTTGTGTAGATGGCTACATCGAGCAATGCTAGTGCTGCTGCTGATACCTACTTCGATTTCTTATTGTTGTGAACTTTGATATACATTGTTCTTTATTTAATTTTATTAGAAAGAATTTTAAAACGTATCTACGTATTGGAGTGTTTTTTAGAAAGTGCCGCATCGGTGTATCCGTATCGGCCTCGATACCGATACACGTATCTGTATCCGTGTAACTTAGGCGCTACCAAAGCTCACCACGCCTGCCGGCCGGCCTTCGCCGAGTCATCGCCGACGACCTCTACCCGTGTGACACTACCGGATCTTTGCCGTGTGCCGCGCGTCAGGGCACACGACAAAGGGGCTGTTAGCGTCGAACGACCGTTATGGATGCTCTTTTTTGCTGTGGGCTATTCTGGCACACGGCATAGTCTTTGCCATGTGCGCGAAAAAGGGCCCACGGCAAACACGGCTTTGCCGGCCGCTGTTTGCCGTGTGCCCTTTGCCGTGTGTCCCATTACCGTGTATAATATAGGCTTTGACGGCAAACTGGGTGAATCCCGTGGTGAGAGCAGCTTCGTGGTATGGTAGCAGGCTGCCACGTACGATAGCACCCGTTAACAGGTTAACTGCTCTCTGCAGATTATTGCTCGATCGGTCGCGACTCGCGAGTCGTTACGGCATCCACTAACCCCTGAGATCGATGTGGATGTTCTCCGATCTACCGCTGTTGCATCGCGTCAACGTAACGCGACATTGATACTAGTTAGTGACAGCTTAGAACTCAGACCTGCCAAGCTCTAGGGATCGAACGGAATTCCACAGAGAAACACAGCAACGCGATCAATACAACCTACACAGCGGATGCGACGAAGAAGACGAGCGGTCAGGTCAGTCCTTTGTTCTGGAAACGTGCCAGGACGGCATCGTCCCTGTCGCCGGTCGCCGCAGTGTACGCGCCCATGATCTCCTGGCCTGGTACGTGAATGGCCTGTACTGGGGGGCGTCGCCGTCGGGGACCATACCCGGCGGAGCCCATCGCGCGGGCATGACGAACGTGGCCTGCGACGTCCGCGCGGCGCGCGCGTTCGTCACCACGCGGTGCTCGCCACCGCGAAGGGCGCCGTTCCTGACCACCTCCATCTGATGCCCGAAGTTGACGACATTGAGGCTTGGGTCCGGGCACGGCACATAGTGGTTCACACGTTCATGATCACCGGCCCGGCGCTGAGCTCCCCTTTGAAGTGGCCCTCGTCGAGCCCCAGCCCCGCCGCGGTGAGCCGCAGCAGGCGCAGCGCCACCGCCCTCACCGCCGTCGTGTACGCCTCCAACGCCACCCTGCATGAGTCAGAATTTCTTAGCAACCGCCGATTTGCCACGGCACGAGCTCAGGAGTAAAGGACGTCTGGCATCTCAAGCGGCAACTACAATTCTACAAAGATACCTGAGCCTGGCTGGCTTTCGTGGCGCCACTGGTGCCTAATTGCTCGAACGGGTAGCAGCCAAGCTTGAGGCAGTCCATCCAGTTGGTCGTTGCCGATGCTTGTGTGGAACCGTGGAAGCTTCTTGCTGTCGGTGGAGTAGTGCACCGTCTTTTCCTCCGTGGGGAGCCCGAAGAACTCCTCCGCACTGCTCATCATCTCGCCCATCACCTGCCCTGGCACGCCATGGTTGATCCCTGCATGTCACAGTCTGTGTGGACCCCAGGCGTGAAGCCGTGAGTGCCCGGAAAGTGTAGAGAAAGAATGGACCAACCATGCCATGTATTGATCTGTTGTAGTGTTTATATAGGAGTACAACACAAGCGCTAGCTAACTAACTAGGCTAGATTACAGGCGGGCGCGAGTCCATGGCGAACGCAGACGCGGAGAGCGCACGCGCAGGGCGCGGCGGCGTGGAGCGTGGCGTACGCGAGCAGTTGGGCGACGTGAACGGCCACACGAAGACTCATTCCGACACCCCCCGCAGTCTCATCTCGTCGTTCCGACGCTGAGACTGGATCGGAAATCTTCAAACAGCGCCGTCGGCAGCCCCTTAGTGAAGACATCAGCGAACTGCTTTGCGCTCGGAATCTGTAGCACGCGGAGCTCACCAAGGGCCACTTTCTCGCGGACAAAATGAATGTCCAGCTCGATGTGCTTAGTGCGCCGTTGGTGAACAGGATTGCGAGCCATGTAGACGCTGGAGATGTTGTCATAGTACGCGATAGTGGCTTTGGGCATAGGGCAATGGAGCTCGCCGAGGAGGTGCCGGAGCCACGAACACTCGAACACCGCGTTGGCGACACCGCGATACTCCGCTTCAGCTGACGATCGAGACACCGTCGTTTGCCTCTTGGAAGACCAGGAGACGAGCGAGTCGCCGAGGAACACCGCAAAGCCCGAAGTAGAGCGGCGTGTGTCAGGGCAGCCGGCCCAGTCGATGTTGGTGTAGGCGGTGAGCGTCGGTGTAGAGGTGCCATGGAGATGTAGGCCGAGGGTCGTGGTGCCTTTGACGTAACGTAGAATCCGTTTCAGGAGAGCACCATGACAGTCCCTGGGAGAGTGCATGTGCAGGCAAACCTGCTGGACGGCGTATGCGATGTCGGGGCGAGTGATCGTCAGGTACTTAAGAGCTCCGGCTATGCTGCGGTACTGTGAGGCGTCCTTGAATGGGGCACCATCGCTGTTGGACATCTTGGGCTTCGTATCAGCTAGTGTCGGGGCGGCCTTGCAATTGGACATGCCGGCGCGCTCCAGGATGTCGTTGGCGTACGCGGCCTGCGAGAGGATGAAGCCAGCAGCGTTGCGGTGGACGTCGACGCCGAGGAAGTAGCTCACGGGACCCATGTCCTTCATGGCGAACGCGGACTTGAGTAGGGTGATGAAGTGCCGAAGAAGCGCGGTGGACGATGTAGAAAGAATCATGTCATCCACGTAGAGCAGCAGGTACGCCATGTCGTTGCCGTTCTTGTACACGAATAGGGAGGAGTCCGAGCGGGATTGCTTGAAGCCGAGGGAGACGGCGTGGTTGACGAACCTGGTGAACCAAGCTCGGGGCGCCTAGCGCAGACCGTAGAGCGAGCGCGACAGGAGGCAGACGTCATTGGGCCGCTTAGGGTCCTCGAAGCCCGGTTGCTGACAGAGAACGCGTTCCGAGATGTTGCCGTGGAGGAACGCGTTGGAGACATCCAGTTGGTGCGCCGGCCAGTTCTTGGATGCGATGAGCATGAGAACGACGCGGATCGTGACGGGCTTGACGACCGGGGAGAATGTTTCGCCGAAGTCGATCCCCCGGACGTTGATGAAATCCGCGCACCACCTAATGTGCCTTGTAATGCTCAAGAGTGCCATCGTAGTGCATCTTGTGCTTGAAGACCCATTTGCCGAGATGATCTGTGCACCGGGAGGCCGCGGAACGAGTGTCCAGGTTTTGTTGCGCTCGAGGGCATCAAACTCCTGTTGCATGGCGTCACGCCACGGGGCGTCTTGGAGTGCCGCTCGCACGGACCGTGGAACGTGAGAGATCGACGTGCCCTCGCCGGTCAGTGCGTACTTGGGGTTGGGCTTGACGATGCCAGCCCGCGCCCGAGTGATCGTCTGATGCTGAGGGGGAGCTGGTGCAGTGGGTGACATGGACGCCGAAGCAGCTGGGCTTGGCGCAGATGGTGGTGGAGAGCCGATGGCGTTGTCGCTGGCGACAGTATCGTGGGGGGCGACGTCAGGACTGGCGACGACGCCATGGCTACCGGCGTCGGGACTGGCGGCGGTGTCGAGACGCGGAGTGTCGTGTCGCGCCGTGGCGTGCTCCCGGCGAGGTGGTTGAATGGGGATCACGTCGGTGTCGATGCAGACCGGCGGCAGCGTTGCAGCTCGCGGGGGGTAGTCGCGGAACGGGAAGATGTGCTCGACGAACACGACGTGGCGGGACGTGTAGATGCGGCGCGTGGCGATGTTGTAGCAACGATAGCCACGGTGATCGATCGGGTAGCCGAGGAAGATGCAGGCCTCAGAGCGTGGACTGAGTTTGTGCGGTGTCATCGCCGTCAGGTTGGGGTAGCAGAGACAACCGAAGACGCGCTGCTTGTCGTAGCGTGGAGGCGTGCCGAGGAGATGATGCGGCGTGACGACGCCTGTGGCGCGGCATCGACGTCGGTTGATGAGGAACGTTGCCGTGTTCAGCGCCTCGGCCCAAAACGAAGTTGGAGCTGCACTATGAATTAGCAAATTACGAACAAAATCGTTTACCGTGCGTAAAATCCTCTCGGCCTTGCCATTTCGCTGCGAGGAGTAAGGGCAAGAGAGACGGAAGGCAGTGCCTTGTGCAGAGAGGAAGTGGCGCATTTGGGTTGTGTCAAATTCTTTACCCTTGTCGGTTTGGAGTGCTAGAATGGGGAGTCTGAATTGTGTGTGCACGTAGGAGAAGAAGGAGCGAATGATGGCATGAACATCAGACTTTTGTCGAAGCGGGAACGTCCAAATGTAATGAGTATATGCATGGAGCAAAACAACATAATATTTGAATCCCGAGTGACTGTAAACCGGTGAAGTCCATACATCTGAATGAACAAGTTGAAAAGGGAAATAAACTTGTGTTTCAGAGGAATAAAAAGGGAGCCGCACATGTTTGCCCATGTGACAATGAGAACATGTATGAGTGGCTGACTTATTAAAGTGGAAATCAAAGGAGCTGAGGACCTGACGGAAGCTGTTGGAACCGGGGTGTCCTAGGTGATTGTGCCACAACTCGGCCGACGCTGAAGAAGACGCAGTGAGGCCTTGATGCTGTGGAAATGGCAGAGGATAGAGGTCACCCTGGCTTTCACATCGGAGCTTCACCGTTCGAGTGCGTAGATCCTTGATAGAGAAACCGGCAGGGTCAAATTCGATGGAAACAGCATTATCACGGGTTAGTTTCTTGACATAAATCAAATTCTTAACAAGAGAAGGGGTGACAAGAACATCACTGAGATGGAGAGGGGAAGAAGATGTAGGAATGGTGGCGGCTGCTGTGTGAGTCACAGGCAACCGAGTGCCGTTTCCAACAGTGATGAAGAGCGGATGTGGTAAAGGGCGAGGGAAGGATGTGATACCGGAGTTGGTGGATATGTGTGTGGAGGCGCCGGTGTCGAGGTACTAGTCGGCAGAGCTCGGTGGAGGAGCGGAGGCGCCGATGCTGTTCAGCGCGGAGTAGAGGGCGCTGTTGTCCCAGCTCAGCGAGGCGCTGGAGGTGGAGAACTCGACGGGCGCCGGAAGCGTTTGAAGCGCGGGTTGATGAAAGGCCGTCATCGCCTGCTGGGCCAGAACCGGTGGGCGAGGGCCCAGGACGTCGGACCCTGGGGCGCGGAAGGGCATGGGCCAGGCCTGTACGTGGCTGGTCCATGGGTTGTATCCCGTGGCCAAGGGGACAGTAGGGCGCTGTGGAGCGCCACCGCCGCCACCACCGCTGGTGTTGCTGGAGCCGGCGCCCGGCGACTGGGGCGGGTTGGGACCACGGCCGCAGCGCTTGTTCTTCGGCTTGGAGTGGGAGTTGGCGCTGCCGTCGGAGGATCCGCCTTGGCCAGACGAGCTGGCGTGGCTGGCGACGTAGGCGTGACCGGACTCAACCTTGTCGTCGTGCTGCATCTGGATCTCTTCAAGAAGCGGGTAGGAGCGTGCAGTCATGAAGGTGTGAGGAGGGTTCTTGGAGGTGATCACCGGCTTGACGTGGCAGTACTTCTTGTTTAGCCCACGGAGGAGGTTGAGGACTTGGCTCGGTTCCGAGACAGGCTGGCCGATGTCGCGCAGGCCGTTGGCGAGGAGTTTGAGGCGGGAGCAGTAGTCCGTGATGCTGAGGTTGCCTTGGTTCAGGCTGCGGAACTCGGCCTCCAGGTAGATGGCACGCTGAAGCTCGTGGTCGTGGAAGAGGCCCTCGATGTCCGACCACACGGTGAACGCGGTCGCACGAGGCTTGTAGACGATGTCGAAGACATTTTTGTTGACGGTGGTTTACAGCCAGTTCACGACACAGCAGTCCATCTGGCGCCATTCGGCGTTGTGCTGCGCCATGGGCGTCGGAGTCCGGATGAGGTCGTCGAGGCCGAACTTGATGCGAACGGTGTCGAAGAAGCACCTCCACTGGCTGTAGTTGGAGTCCATGAGGTCGAGGAGGACGGGAACATGTGAACGGATGTTCACGGTCTGCACCACGGCGATGGATGCAGCTGGAGGTCCATCGGTGTCGCCGCTGGAGCTGGAAGAAGAATGCGCCGGAGACGAGGCTATGGCGGCGTGGGGCAGGGAATGCGGAAGCGAGAGATAGGATCTAGAGGTAACTGATACTATGTAGAGAAAGAATGGACCAACCGTGCCATGTATTGATCTGTTGTAGTGTTTATATAGGAGTACAACACACAAGCGCTAGCTAACTAGCCTAGATTACAGGCGGGCGCGAGTCCATGGCCAGCGCATGCACGGACGCGGAGAGAGCGCGCGCAGGGCGCGGCGGCGTGGAGCGTGGCGTACGCGAGCAGTTGGGCGACGTGAACGGCCACACGAAGACTCATTCCAACAGGAAGGACTCCTGCATGCTTGATTCCAACAATGGACTCACCGGTGCAGTTTGCAGCGGCAGGACGGCACGACAGCAACTCGCGGCGGCCGCGCTTCGACCTCGAGCCTGCCCTCGCTCTAAGCCGTCGTGCTTTGGTCGACTGAATGTGAAGCGTCGCTGTGTGCCTCTCGTCACTCGCGTCAGGCGGCTACCAAGTCGCTAGTGCCTGTGGGCTTGACAGGACGTAGATGTAGAGATCTAGTACAAATTAGCCTACACACTTAGATGGGTTAACTGCTGATTTGGGCCCCCCTAAAATTTGGAGGCCCAGTGCAGTCGCACCATTTGCACCATATACGGTGTACGTGCCGGCCGTATCTAGGAATTGGAGGCCCAGGAACAAAAAGTTTAAGCTCTAAAACAAACCGCCCAGTTTCAATTGTGTGCGGTCTGCACATAAAGGTAGGGAATCCAATTGGGAGGCTCGTTATCTTGCTATAAGCATGCTTGTACTCTTGGACCTGGCCGTTATCTTTGGCTTGGAGCTCCTCCTATATTCTTGGATGTAAACATTTTGAATCACAGTTAATAGAATTCCTACCTTCCACTCAAAAAAAAAGAACCGCTAATGGAGAAAGTAAAGCATCACGATGTACGGGATAGGCTAGAAGTCACATCTCACCTACAGATCCTTCTCCTTCTAGTTTTTTTACTATTTATTAGGTCTTGCAATCTCTTGCTAATCAAGTATGGAAATTAGTACTAAAAATAGACTTGGAGGCCCTTAATTTTTGAGGCTCTGACTTGCACCTGTCAGTACTCAGTATACGGCTCTGGGTGAGAATAGAGAAGCGAAACATTTTCTCGTTTAATCAGTAGTAGTTGTAGGTAATTAAAGATCTAACTCTATATTTAGTTTCCTTTTTTAGATTCTAGAGTTGGAAAAGAAATACCCCACGAAAATGAATCGGGACTCCACCAACTCTATGAGGTTTGGCTAGCTCCATTCAACTCTGAACTAGAGTTGAGAGTTGGAGATCAACTCTCAACTAGAGTTGAGAGTTGGAGCCATGCTTAACAAAGCTCTAATATCTTGAGAGCTGTCTCAGCCTCAATTTGCATCACCGGTGCCTCGATCAACAACGGAATAGGAGCTCAGGCTCATTCTTGGCGGCGTTGAGCTCAAGCTCGCGTACACGGCAAACACAGTTTTGCCGGTCGCTGTTTGCTGTGTGCCCTTTGCCGTGTGTCAGACATGGCAAAGCCTTTACCGTGTGCCGTATAGACTTTGTCGTGTGCCCTGGCAACCTGGGTGAATCCCGTAGTGCTGGATTGTAGGCAGCTTGATCCGGTGGTGATGATCGGCATCATTTTGGGCTGCTGCTGCAACCAGTTCGACAAGGTGATTCCTCACCATATTTACCGAAAAAATATTTTAAAAGTTAGAGAAATCCAGCTGCATCCTTTGTGCCCGGAGTATTACAACTGGTCTGGAAGCTAATTTTTTAGGAAAAGGAAAGTTTCCGGTCTCTGCAACCGCACACAGCTAAATTTTTACAAAATTCTCAGTGCACAAACTGAAAAAAATAGAGAAAAGAGTACGCAAACGACATGAAGGAATCAAAAGCAAAGCCTATTATTGCTTCTCCATCCATTCTTGGCAAAAATATCCAAGACGATAACCTCCAATGCCTTGCTTGCCAAACAGACGGTCTTCCTTGTGTCCTCACACTATAGCAGGGACCAAAATCGCAGCCAGTATGCTCCCCTAAGATAGCCTGCATAAATGAGGTAAATTGTTTTTTTTAAAAAAATCAAATCGTTACGTGTACACCAAATCATCCACATGAGAGCTGCAGCCCCAACAAAAATCAAACTTCTTTCTTTCTTGCTTATACTCGATAACCAATTGCTAAGCATATGTGTTACTAATTTTGGTGGGGTTAACCCAGTAGCTACGTGAACAACTCTCCAAATAGTCTTAGCATGTTGACAATAAAAAAGAGATGCCGAATTGTTTCATTAAGATCACAGAAGCAACATTTTTTACTCCTAGATCAGTTTTTCTTAGCTAAGTTATCCTTTGTTAAAATAACACCTCGCTCGTTGAAGGTACCAAAGAAAAATCTTTATTTTTAAAGGAATCTTCAGCTTCCATAAAAATTTATTAACGAAGGGTGTATCCTGATTTATAAGATACTGGTACATAGAATGCACAGTAAAATTACCATGTCTATGCAAGTCCCATGTAAAAATGTCCCTCCCATTTAAAAGCTGGTAAGCGCGGATAGTTTAGCTACAAGGTTATTCCAGGCCATCATCTTATCTCCAACTAGAGCTCTTCTAAAAGAGATATTCAATGGTATTTGGTTCATAACATTTACCACTGTAACATGAGGATAATAGACTATATTATATAGATTAGAAAATTGCTCTTTAAGTGGTTTAGAGCCAACCCAAGTCCTCCCAAAATCTGGTTTGTGAAGCATCTTTAATCTTAAAGGTTCCACAACCCAAGAAGCTAATTATATATCCGTAAAAACTCAAAGATCATCCAAATAGGATCTTGAGGTTATCATAAAACTTTCGCGTCCCAAAACTAATTGGATGCGCATTACAACATCCTTGGTCAACTGTATGTCTGTATATGTTTCTATCAATTTCCTCACGGGCCACAGAAGATAAAAGGTCGCGCAAACGGGATTTGAGTTTGCATCCAGGCTGCCGGTGCGGACGTGTAGCGACCTGTGGTTGGTGTGCACCTCAGTACGGCGGCTTAGTAGCATCGGAGTCAAACATGAGTTAGGGGGCACTTTGTATATCGTGGAATCAGTCTGGGAAAAGCAATCATTTATAGCTAGTCCAATAATGTACTAATCCAAAGGTCAAAGATGCTGCGGATCAGGGACAATCTTGTTTTTCCATTAAAATTATCTGTTTCCATGGCCCCAATCACTTGACCAACGACCCAATCACCAAGCGATGCGGGAAGCTGGTTGCAAGTCCTCGGAGAACGAACACATGTGCTGAAAACTGAGCTCCGTGCGCGCCACGCCACTGCTCGTCCAAGCATGTGAGAGGAAAACACAAACCTAAGCTGATCGATCGAGCAGCCGTTGTGTTTTCCACCACCATAACAATTTGCTGATCATGTACTGAGATGTCCTATAAATCAGGCCACGGGCGCACTACAGCGAATGCAAGAGACGGAAGGGTTAAAGTTCCTCTCCTAATAAGGCCGCCTCCAACGGGGGGCGACGTCGCTACCACAGGCTGACACGGAGGAAAGAGAAACCGTAAAAAGCAGCTCGCTAGCGATTCTGCCGCCGCTAGCGCATGGCGTGTATTCCGAGTAAGCGATGTCGTGGCTCGTGCTGCACGAATGGTACATGAAAAATAGTGTCGCATGGGTACCACAGAAACTTTAATATGCAGATAAAAAAACTTTTATACTATATTTAGTTGACGCGGTATACCTTAGAGCCAGCAACCAGCTGCAACTGTTGGGGACGGCCTAAAAATTTGGATCTCTAGATGTGGACGTATTTGGTCTCGTTGCGGGAAGGTCGCCAGTCCTCGGAGGCCGAACACGTGCGCTGAAAACTGAGCTCTTGTGTTTTCCACCACCATAAAAAAAATTGGCTGACGATGTACTGAGATGTCCTATAAATCAGGCACGGGCGGCGCCATGTGGAAGTGGAATATTACTAGCTAGAGAGCTGCAGGCACGATGGAGGACAAGCTGCTCCTAGCCGTCGCCGTGGTGCTTGTCGTCCTCTGCTGGAGGCTCATCAGGCCTTCCCCCGCCGCCAAGCCGAAGCTCAACCTGCCTCCCGGCCCGTGGATGCTGCCGGTGATCGGTAGCCTCCACCACCTCGTCGGCACCCCGCTGATCTTCCGGACCCTGCGCGGGCTCGCGCAGACGCACGGCCCGCTCATGATGCTCCGTCTCGGCGAGGTGCCCGCGCTGGTGGCGTCGTCGGTGGAGGCCGCGCAGGCGATCCTCAAGGTGCAAGACACTAGCTTCGCCGACCGGTTCACCCCGGCCACCATCGCCACGATCGCCTACGGGGGCACCGACCTGATACTCTCGCCCTACGGCGAACGGTGGCGCCATCTCCGCAAGATCGTCGTGCAAGAGATGCTCACCACCACCCGGGTGCAGTCCTTCAAGCACATCCGCCAGGAGGAGGTGGCGCGGTTTCTGCAGGGCATGGCCGCGGCCGCCGCCACCGGCACCGTGGTGGACTTCACCACGGCGGTCTCCAAGCTCATCAATGACGCCTTCCTGAGGGAGTGCGTCGGCAGCCGGTGCAAGTACCAGGACGAGTACCTCGATGCCGTCCACATGGCGAGTCGACTGGCGTCGGGGATAACCATGGCCGACCTCTACCCGTCTTCGAGGATCATGCAGATGCTCGCCACGGCACCACGCAAGGGTCTCGCGTGCCGCCAAAGGATGGATCGCATACTCCAGCAGATCATCCAGGAGGCCAAGGAAGACATGGAGTGCGGCGTCAAGATAGCCCATGAGAACTTCGTTAGCCTGCTGCTCAGGCTCCAGAAGGACGGAAGCATGCCCATCCCGCTCACAAATGAAACCATCACTGCTCTCATGTTTGTAAGTTTTCTCACTCTATCGCCACCTTCCCCTCCTCATCCAGCCGGAACTTAATCAAGCTAGGAATGAAGCTGATAAATGTACCTGCGCGTGCACAAATTAATGTTTCTTCTAGGACATGTTAGCTGCGGGCAGCGACACCTCCTCGACCACACTGAACTGGGCCATGACAGAACTGATCCGGTCGCCGGCTGCGATGGCCAGGGCACAGGCTGAGGTGCGAGAGGCCTTCAAAGGGAAGAGCATCATCACCGAGGATGACATCGCCAAGTCCGGGATCAGCTACCTCAAGCTAGTGTTCAGAGAAACCCTAAGGCTGCATCCTACTTCCCCACTCCTTATCCCACGTCAATGTCGCGAGACATGTCAAGTCATGGGCTATGATATCCCCAAGGGCACGGCCGTGTTCGTGAACGTATGGGCAATTGGTAGGGACCCTTCGTACTGGGAGGATGCCGAAGAGTTTAAGCCAGAACGGTTTGAGACTAATAACCTAGATTTTCGAGGGACAAACTTTGAGTTCATCCCATTTGGTGCTGGCCGTCGTATGTGTCCAGGCATTAACCTTGGGCTGGCAAACATAGAGCTTGCACTGGCAAGCCTTCTCTACCACTTTGATTGGAAACTTCCTAAGGGAATGGAGCCTAAGGATATCGAGATGTGGGAGGTTGTAGGAATGGTTGCAAGTAAGGAAACTAGTCTTGTTGTGCACCCCGTTACTTTCATTTCTCCAGCTGCGGCGTAAATTAAGATACTCATGTATAAAATGGTGTATGAATAAGTATTGCAAAAATCATGCATGCACACAGCTAGTCTACTACTATGTTCAGTGTTAGATCTGTATTACATACTCCCAATCTGTGCTATATAAGTTTTATGCATTACAGGTGTAAAACTTAATTGTTAGATCTGTATGCCCAATCTATGTTATATATGTGTTATGCAATAAACTATATGTTGCCTCTTCTCTTGGAAGTTCATTTTTTGCCCTAAAACTATCATCAAAATATGCTTTTGACAGTGCAACTGTAATACTCACTACTAAAAAATTGGGCTTTTGCCACGGCCAAAAAGCATGGCAATATGGTCAACATCGTGGTGGCACTACATATGTAATGAACCGGATTTTCCTTTCTACGAATCCGACTCCCTGTACCTTTGTGATAGTCTCTGGAACAAGTGCTACTACGTACATAACTCGTTCCAGAAACATATCAAAGTCATAACTCATGAAAAGTCAATACATGGATTAAATTATACATAATCCAAAGGATTGTAGTACGGTTCCATTACAAGCCCCTTGGGCTCAATGGAACATGAAGAAAGCAAAAACAATAGATGAACTTCAGGGCCATCCTTCATCTTGGTGAAACTCCTCCACATGCAGACTTTAGCGAAGCACGGGCCGCAATCATCCCATCCGTCATCATTGTTGTCGTAGTCCGAGTCGTAACCTTCATCTACCCAAACTATCCCCAAGAAATGGGATAGGTCCATGTCACCACGTGGATTCAATCTTTAAGTAGTCTATGCTATAGTATAATAAAGAGTAGCCAAGGACAAGGCTCGGGTTTTCCTATCCAAGCAGCAAGCAAGTTTAATTTATCATCAACCATACACCTCAACACGGGCCGTCCCGGCATTCCAGGTTCCCGAGTCAACGCACACCTTCCAACCACCAAGTTGGTGTGAGAACTCCCACTCCTCGCACCTCCATCGCCCACTAGGGTAGGAGTATCCAAATAGAGGGAGATAGAAGTCAAGTAACACTACTCTAGTCATTGATGCCAGATCAAGAGTTGTCCATGACCGAGGACGCGGCTATACATATAGTTTTCACCCTGCAAGGTTGTACACCTGGACCCACGTGAACGATGAGACACCGGTCTACTGAGAACGGAAACTAGTACCACGGCACCATCCTACCTTCCCTGGGTTTGGACGCATACTCCCGCAAGAGGTCGCCCTGGAACTGTAAAGCCTCCTACACCTGGATCCCGCAAGATCATGCATCTCGAGGAACGTGAGGTCAATACCTCCTCCCCTGCACTGATATCCTATCCTCCTAAGGCTTGGTACTGCACTTTCTAGCCCCAGACCGGACCCGTCCGCATAACGGGTAAGTGGTGTGCATGCTTAACATAGTTCCATCACCTGGGTCAGACGACTGACGCGGTCCTTAGTTGCCGAAGCAACCGACACCGTCACATGTGTATCCACTGCAATGGTCCGCAACTGCACCCATTATGGGTTCCACCAACTCCTCAACAAGGTATCCACAAAGAGATGATCCCGCTGTAGGTACTCCGTAGGGCGTGCCCAACAAACGCCCCAAGCCCTCGATAAGAAGATCTAGTTAAGTTGCTCGCCCCCGCTAAAATCCCTAATCACCACCTCCTCAAAAGGATCTCCACTCACGCCAAGACTATCCATGCAGTCCCACACATACACATGCTAGCATCGCAAGACATCTCATATATTCAAGTGTAGAAGGGAATGCAAGGAATGTAGAGAATAAAAAAATAGGCCATGCAGGTTCATCTCATCATAAAATAATATAAAGCCTAGCATATGTAGCAAGCAATGCCTAATGGGTGTTCAAAACATAGATGGGCGTGAACCTGGGTCCTCTTTGTAGTCTTCTCGGTCTACCAGTAGTCTTGGGCGTCGATCAGCTCTTCATCGACGGGTCCATGCAGAGGCCAAAGTGCAAAAGTGCACAAAAGTATCCAAATAAGATCCAAATCACACCAAAACCTACTCTAACGGGTAGATCATGATTTTAGAAGAACCATGAAACTTGTTTCATAATTTTTTGAGGTCCGGTTAATTTATTATGAGTTTTCTATGCTTAAATCTATTTCTAAAAATGATAAAAGGATTTCGTAAAGGAAAACACCATTAGCGCCACGTGTTAGCAGGATAAGAGGGATTCTTCCGCCGTTTTTTTCTCCTTTTCCCTGCTGGCATGGTTAGGATAAGAGGGATCATGAGTGATTTTTACCGCCTCTCGTGGTCACTCCATTGACATTCTCTAAGGAAGATTCGGTTTGCCCCAGGATCCTCCCTATCTCAGCAGAGGGAACAGTAGCAGCCGGCTGAGCTAGTTGAGTCTCCAACATCTTGTTGAAGCTCAGCCGGTTCTTGAGAGCGGAGGAGATGTCATCCATCTTGGCTTGAATGGTCTCCAGAGATTTGTCATTGGCGGCAAGCTTCTTTTGTAATGATTCATTGACTTTCGCTTGGCCGAGGACAAGATCCCTCAAGGAAGGTTTGTTAGGATTAAAAGAATTTGAATTACCATTACCTCCTTGGTAGTAGGGGCGCAATTGATTCCACCCCTTACCTCCTTGTGGACGAAACCCGTTGTTGTTCTTGTTGTTGTTGTTCATGAACATGACATCTTCCTGGGTTTTGGGGCAGTTGTTCCCCGAATGTTCGGTGTTCCCATAGACCTCGCACATCATGCGAGCTTCCATGGCTTGAAGTGCATGCATTGGAGCCTTTTCTCAGGGACATTCTTCTATCTTTGTGAGAAGGAGATCAAGCTTAGCGGCCAGCATGTCCACCTCCTTGATGGTGTGCATGCCCCGCTGGCGTGGTTGGAGACGTTCATCATTTCAATCTTTGTTGGACACCATCTTCTCGATCAAAGTTTTGGCTCTGTTAATGGTTAGCGAGAAGAAAGCACCACCTGTAGCAGCGTTGATGTGGTCACAGGCTATCGGAGTCGGCCCGTTGTAGAAGTTCTGGAGAATAAGCTATCGTTCATCCCATAGTGAGGAGACGCTAGGATGTACTCTTGAAGCCTTTCCCATGCTTCAAATATTGTTTCATTCGATGTTTGCTGAAATTCAAAAATTCTTCCACGAAGGGTATTGGTTTTGCCCATTGGAAAGAATTTGGCAAGGAATGCCTTGGTATATTTTTCCCATGTATCCACTGTAGTTCTATTAGCACAAAACCATTGCTTTGTCTTCCCTAGAAGAGAAAATGGGAATAGTCGGAGTCAGATTGAATCCTAAGTGACTCTCTTGATAACAAAAGTACTGCAGAGCTCTAGGAATTGTTGGAGATGTGCGGTGACATCCTCATTGGCCTTGCCAAAGAATGGGCTGGCCTGCACCATCGTAATAAGACCCATCTTGATCTCAAAATTTTTAGCTCCAGTGTTGACAAGATATTGTCAGCGGAGGGAGCAGAGAAATCACGGAGTGCCTTCTGGACCATGGAGTTGGAAGTTGATGGAGCAATAATTACTGTTTCGGCTGTAGAGAGTGATATCTGAGGACGTATGACATGGGGTCGAACTCTTCTCAAAAGTGACTCTGGATCCTGAGTAAAATTTTACAGGATCAAAATAGTCATACACTACCATGTTTTCACATCAAAGATAGAGAAAACAAGCCAAGATAGCCTGTTTAAACAATGAATACCAACTAAGAGATTAATCAAAACCTTTATCTATTCTTTTAACCAGTGCCTTTCCCGGCAACTGCGCCAAAAATGCTTGTTGTCGTTTCTTAGCAGCATTACAGATATCTCCGTAAGCGCACGGAACACCATTGTAGCATTTTACCCATGAGTATTCTTGGGTGTCATATTTATATTTTCGCAGGGAAGGTGGTGGTTATAGAATAGGTAAGTTGATGATCAATTCTTGGTTGAGTATTCAATTGCATAAACAGGGGTGACGGAGGTAGACCCAAGTACCTCCCTGCCAAGTGGAGACGGCTACCCGGCTAGATGACTCTGCACAGACGACCCGGCGTACAGGCACTCGGCTGGACGATGGGTGGGATCCCCCGAGGTCAGGATCTGGGTCGAACTGGATAAGCATGATTTTGTGTATCTCAACCGATCGGATTCCTTGTAACAAACCCGAGTAGATTTACCCTGACTTGTAACCCACGGCTACTTGGATATATAAGGGGGCTGTGGGGTACTCATAGAGGACAATCCCGAAACCCTAGCCATCGCTACTCATTCTACAAACCCTAATACAAACCCCTGAACACAGGACGTAGGGTATTACGCTCCGTGCGGCCCGAACCTGTCTAAGTCCTTGCGTCCTTGTGTTACCATCAAGCTTACGGCTCTCCGATCCACTCCGCCTACAAATCTGCTGCTTGGGGCTACACTAGGCAGACTTACTGGAGTGCAAATCTGATAGTTGACGTGCCATGTAGGGGGATCTCCAGGGTCCTCTTGGCGAGCTTGATGGCATCCAACTCCGGCGTCTTCTTATCCGTGCAAGTGACGCTCTAGATCCAGGCCGCCGCCGGCCACTCCATCATCTTCGGAAGCTTTCTCAGGATGTCTGCTCCCAGGAGCTCATCTTCAAGCTCATATGTCTCCGAGACAGAAAGCATCCAGGGTTCCAGATCCGATCTGACCCTCTCTAGCTCAGTGCTACATTGTGTTGAGGATCTATCTATCAACGACAAAGTCCAAAACCCTGCTCAGACGACCCGTCATCCACGTATCAACATTGACGATATCCTTGCTGGCCTGGACCGAGTCGATGCCTCCTTCGCCGAGTGCATCGGGCTCGCAGAGTCGACACTCCGCCGCCCTGGCGACTAGGCCCATCAGGCCCCATTCGGACTCCGCACCAGCGCCTCTACTCAGACCAGATCCGATCTTCGATGGAAAAAGCTACGTCTTTCGGATCTGAATCGAACCAGTGTTGTCCAGATTGGATCTGACATGGTCCTCGAACCACAAGCTGGCTACCAGGAGGTCTAGTTCACCGTCCCACCCAACCCAGTGAGCTCTCCAGATCGGCAGGAGATCTCGGTCGTCTCCTCCGACGAAGCAACCGTTGATGGAGAAGATGAGGAGGCCAAACGTCTACGACTCTAGCGCAATCAAAACCGCCAAGACCGATACAACAACAAGGCTGCCATCAACCAAGCCGAAGATGATATCTCCGCAATGCCGATGGCCGTAACCTGCGGGTCGTACCTCGCCGCACGCTGGCGACCCCGCGGAACCTCGACGATGACTTCGTCCTCGAGTGCAATGGCCAGAATGTCTTTGCCACCCCATCTGCTAACCTAGCTGCCACATTCGAGGTACTGGAGACTCTACCCCACTCACCCGAGCTCGAACGAGCCCGGACTCGTTTGCATGTTGCTGCTGCCTGGTCCAGCGTTTGAAGAAGGACTACTCGGCTCTATGAGCCCAATCTAGCAACTCCTGCCACTCCACAGCTCGCCACCATGATGGTGACGAGGTCAACCAACCGGATCTACACGCCAACCTCGGCAACCGTGATGTTCGGCCGGTCATCAACGATCGGCACCGCGAACGCGACGAAACCGAGCGGGAGCACCGCTGCAGGTACGATGAGGAGTACGACCCATCTGATACCAAACGAGGAGGTCGGGCTCGCCACGGCAACACCAACCAGCGTCCACACCGACCCCTGCAGGTTCTGATCAACCTCGACAACGTCGTTACGGGGGATTTGGACGGCTTCTCCGCCTTCTCCAACTGACTCCGTGGAGTCTCGTGGGCATCTACATTCAAGCCGATCGGCATCGACAAGTTCGACGGCGACTCTAACCCTAAGACGTGGTTGCGCACCTACTCCATCGCTGTCCAGGCGGCGAACGGCAACAACGACATCATGGCAGCCTACTTCCCAGTCATGATGAGCCGCCAGGCTCTCAACTGGCTTGAGGGACTCCGCCCTGGCTCCATCAACAGCTAGCAAGACCTCTGCACGGCCTTCATCGACCACTTCCAGGCTTCATGCCTGGGTCCCAAAACCAGATGGTATCTGGGTAGTGTCACCCAGGAACCCCAACAAATCCCAGCGCGACTACAACATCGAGCTATGGCGCAAGATGTTCAAGAGCAACCCCAAAACCGTCTCCGAGATGATGGTCGTCGTCAACAAGCACGCCGACATGGAAGATGCTGAAAAGGCGCACCGTCACCACAAGGACCGGTGTTACTACGACAACCGGCCCAAGTAGCGACACGACGATCGTCAACGACCCGACGGCCGACCGCCTCGCCACAACTCCAGCAAGCACAACGACCGTCCCGAGTCGTCCAAGCAACAGGAGCGCAAGCGTGGCCCCGACAACAATATGGCAGTTGTGGAGCGACCCCGACAGTGCACCTCCCTCAACCAGGAGGAGTTGGATCGACTCCTCGACGACAAGTGCCCCTAGCACAAGGACTCCAACCACACAGCGCGGGAGTGTCATGCACTCCGCAACAGTGTGGCCCAGGACGACCCCAAGCGACCCCGCTACAACGACCAAGACAAGGCTGGTAGCTCCAAAACCTCCTGAGGTTGAGGATGCCAGGACGACTCACCCAGGTGAGATCGGGACAATCAAGGTGACAAGTCTCCAACAGACTTTCAGGAGGCGGACCGCCCGGTCAACTTCATCTATGGAGGCTCCTGGGCCCCAAGGTGTCGACGTCGCATCAAGCTTGACCAGTGTGAGGAAAACTATATCTCTTACTCGCATAAATGTATCATTAACCTAGTTCCACAGATGTATTGTCTATCTAACCTCTTTAGGGATACATGTTTGAAATAAGAAGAAAACACGAAGAATACGCAGCAAAATATACATGGAAGATCACTTGCTGCAACGTACTTACAAAGAGGGCCCACTTGGCAGAGCAAACGGGCATCCCAAGGAACCAGCACCCAAGGGATAAGACCAGACCCACCTGCCAGTGACTCAGGGGAAGGCAGAGCCGGGGAGGCGCCACCTGTGGGTCGACCGACCCCCATGGTCGACCGACCCTGGACTGTTTCGCGTCCTGGTGCACTTCGAGGAAGAGTCACCGCCAAGTCTCCTGATTCCAGAAGATAATGTTTCCATATCAAGGGATGGCGGGAACCGACCTTGGAGACTATAAAAGGAGGCCCTCACCCCCTCATTCGACACACAACACACTTGAGCCTCTCTCCCTCTCTCGCACTTGAGACTTTTACTCCTTAGGGTAGTGGAGTTAGGCTAGTACTTCCTTCTTAGCGAAGCAAGTCGTCCTTAGGGCCGGAGAGCAGTCCTCAGCCTTGGTAATGGCTTTGTATTCGAATAGTCAGTACTCTATTCTTAATGCAGAGCTGAGTCTTGTTTGCTTATCTACCTTGGTAGTATATCATGCTTTGCATTGTTATGCTGCCTTGCTAGTTAATCATATGATGGATTGGTACTTCATTAGTTATGCTTTATATATGATTAGGCCAGCTGATCTGGGTAAGGATATCGGTTCATTGTGCCTTCGGGCTTGCCTTAGCGTCTTACTTGTCCATCCGAAGGGTGGGAGACCCGGGGGCGCTAGGGTAGTGACCTCATAGACGAGCGAGGTGCTCGGGTATGCGGGATCCTTCGGATATGACTGTGCTCCATGGTATGACTGGGGTAGATGACAGGTGGTGACAGCCTTGTTCGTTCGCTATGAAGCTACTTCGTGGTTAGTGTACTCCCTGACGTTCGGGTACGGTGTAGGAGTTCTGAAAGATGTAACGGCCTGGATGTTCTCCGGGGTGGGACATTCTCCCTGGTATCCCTAATTTCCCGGCACCTGCAGTCCTAACCATGTGTATGTTGCATGACCTTTGCTTGCCTGAATAGATACTATTAGGACCCTGTTGTATGCCTATGCTCCCACTAACCCGTAGCTTTATTAGTTTATTCTTTATATGAGTTTGGCTAGGTTGTGCGTGTAACATTACCCTCATTCAATATCTTTATCATCACTTACCCCTGTATATGTTATAGTCTATTGTTTATTCATGCCATCATCAGTGATGTACCAAGTAAATCTCTTAAAGCACATCATGCCCTCCTTTGGGAAAATATAAATAACAATACCCGAGTACTCTCCGGGTGAAATGCTACAACGGTATTTCCGTGCGCTTGCGGATTCAATCTGTAATCGTTAAGACATACCACCACGGCGTTTCCTGGTGCCGCTGCTAGGGATTGGACTAACACCCCTGTTCCTAGTGGTGATGCTAAGAAATGCCAACAAACATTTCTGGCGCCGTTGCCGGGGACTTAACCGTTCCTAGTGATTGCGCTTAGAAATTTCAACAACGATCCCGCGCAGCGTCCAGTCGCCGCGCTGCCTCCTCCGCCAGGGCAACCCTCTCCGGCTCAAAAGCAACCAGCATGACGTCGATCTTGGCCATCAGCTGGTCGAGGTCTGCCCGGGCGTCGGCCAAACATGACTCTATCTCTAAAAAAATGATTCGTATCAGCACGAGCAACTCAATAGAACAGGTAAGCTTCTCAGGAACAAGGGTGGTTACCTTCGCAGCACTGCTTCTCCTACCGAAGCTTCTCCTCCGTGAGCCATTCCCGGTCCTCGGCGCCCTCCCTCAGCCGGTGCAGCGTGGCGTTCACCTCCACGATCACCTTGAGCTCCCGGGCCATCGTCTCGTTGGCCTCCTTGAGCTCTGCAAAGCCCTAGGCGCTAGCCTCACATGGCAAGTCGGGCAACCAAAGGCAAAGATGAGTCAGAAGTCAAAGCCTTTATCTTCGCCGACTGCTTCCTCGAGGCCTCGGAGTGGTGACGCTTCAGCGATCGCAGCTCCTTCTCCGGCTGAAGGACCCGGTCCGCGGACCCACCTCCCGCCTCGAGTTGGCTCGCAGCCAGCCAACTCAGGTCGGACAAAACCTGAGGAAACAAGGCGCATCAAGCTACATACCCCGACATCTAAGTACAAACACCAAGAACTTACCCGGGTCATCTCTGCTGTGCGCTGAGCAGCTTCAAGTAGCGCCTCCTTGGTCACCACCGCCTCGTCCCTCGGCGCCTTCTCCTTAGGGGGCTGCTGCACAGCAGGCAGCATAGGAACGATCACCCGGGGCACCGCGTTTGGGTCGGCAGGGTCATGTACAACCCCTGCCTTGGCTTTGTCCTCCAGCGCGACCTTCAGCAGCTCGACATCTTCACCTTGCGGCGGCTCCGACGTTGCCGCCTCCTCCTTGTCCCCGGCCGCCACCCCCTTAATCAGTCGAGGGCAGGCCAGCGGCCACTCCGCCGGGGACACCACCCCCTTAGCCACCTCGGCTGAAACGACCTCATGGGTGGACTCCTCCGCCTTGCGCTTGGTGCCGCTGAGTGATGCCCTCCTACAAGTCAAATCATTGACTCAATGGGTGGGGCGCCGCTTCTTCAAGATGGAGCCGACACCAGCAGTTGGCCCTGACACTTCAACAACATCGTCCGACTCGCTCCCAATTGAGGAGTTGGACGAGAAACTTCCAACATCAGCCGCCGGCAGTGCTAGCCCGGCGGGCGGATCAACAACCTTGCCCTGCTGCCCCTCCGGTAGTGGCGCAGGGCACCAGAACGACACAACCTTTTCCTGCAAAAGACTGAGTGGTATTACAATCCAACAGGTGCCATCGACGGTGAAATGACTCAGCGAAAAACTACTCGGATCAAAACCGCTCGACGCGAAGGAAAAACGACTCTACAGGTAGAACACTTACTTCTGTGGTGCGCCGCTTCAGGCAGTACGCATTCGGGCTGCCCTTGTCGCGGACCTATATCAAAGCTTCAGTTGCCACGATAGGATTCTTTACCCTTAGCTACATATATTTTTGTTTTCGTCCTATCCACCATAAAGCCATAAAAAGATTCTGTTATAGCCTTTTGTTTTCAATTTGTTTATCTAGTGAGTTTGGATAAGTTTCAGTCCATTAGAGTCTTTGTTTAATTGCTGATCATATCATCCTTTGCGTGTCCTTTTGTGCCTTTCCATATATCTGAAAATCCCCACAAAAAAAGTAAATCGATTCTATCCTTTGCGAAAACTTTTATCCTATCAACATAGTTGCTGGTTGCATGTATTTCTACCCTTAATTTGTGCAAGTGTTATATCTGATCTTGTTTAAGTACTGAAAAAAATAGTCAAAAAAAGGAAAGAAAAGTTGCAGCAAAAAAAAATGTGTTGAGAAAGTTGCAAAAGAAAGAAAAAGGATCAGATTGTTGGTATGCACAAGTGCTGAATTTTATATCAAGTTGTGTAACCAGTTTGCTATCTTCCTTTGGTGCAATTTTGCTAGGAGATTCCTTGTGAACCATCCATCCCTAGCATAATCCTTGTTTGCATCAAGTCTGAAAAATTCTTTTGTGCATGTGTTGCATCGGTTACATCATTCATATCTTGTGATCAGCACTAGGCATTGGATCTCTAGTTTGGATTGCTACTTAACTTTACAACAACTAGAATTCAGATTGCCCCTTGTGTATTACCCCTTACCAAGCTCCACATAAAAACCATCGTGTACGGTTGTCTGATCTTGTATTCGCTCAATTATCACTACTCTTTACCACCGCACGGATTGCCTTAGTAACTTGTAGGGAAACATAAGAGCTTTGGTTGGTAAGAGAAGGTGAGATTGTGAGATTTCCACATATTGTCCTATTCCACATATATGCTTGCTATTTTGTAGACATTAACCATGGCAGATCGAATATATACAAGACTTCCTTTCTATGGAAGTATTGATCCAGTGGAATTTCTTGATTGGCAAGAACAAATGGAGGTTGAACTTGAAGTCCAAGAGTTTTCAGAAGCCAAGAAGATATCACGAGCCGTACTTGATTTTGAAGATTATGCTCTTGATTGGTGGAAACAATATCCACATAAGCGCTTTGTCAAGTGTTGGGAAGACTTGAAAAAGCCATGAGAAAAGAATTTGTTCCAAGAGAATATGGGCTGATTTCGCGTCGTTGTTTGTAGTGTGTGAAGCAAGGTAGTAAATCTATCCAAGCATATTATGATGAGCTATCTTCTTCCTTGCATCGAAATCGAACAAATATTGTTGATGACATGAATGGAATGACATACTTCAAGAGAGGTCTTAACCCTAATATTGCTGCTGCGATCGAGGGAAACTATGCAAGCAGTGTGCATAATCTATTGGTATATGCAATCAAAGAGGAGAGGAAAATTAAAAAATTGCAGAAAGATGCAATTTCATGATGCATTAATTTGTGCAAAAACATTGCTACAAGGTTGGATGCTGATTCGATGCCCAAAGTGTCATTGATTGTTGGAAGTAAACATGCATCAACTCCATGCAAGAAGAAATTTGTCTCCAAGTGTGGATCAATTGATACTAATGCTAAGTGTGCTCAAAATTATTTCTCTAACTCTAGCAAAAGTGTTTCTGTGTAGCAAGAAGACAATTGCGTACCACAAGTTGCTTGGGAAATGATATGGTCATTGATCTTTCTTCCTGATGTAGTACTGGCCTAATCTTCTGATAGATATTGGTAGATTCGATTGATGGAGACTCGACGTTGGCAATCCGGGCTTCTAATCAGATACGATTCGAAGTCCTGCAACCGTTACACCGTTGCTCCTTGGTTATCAACCAAGCACAATTTGATTGACCTCGCCGAGAAGGCTATCCTGCAAGCGAATCGAAGAACGCAAGCTAGAGAGGGTAAACACGCAATCTGAAATAATAGATGTGTATGAAGCAAATAACAAGATGGGGTTCAAGTTCGAATCATAAAGGACTAATCGCCACAGTGGTGAAGAACAAGAACAGGGGCCCTGAATTCACAGCAAATGGACTCGATGTCACAGTTACAATGAACAAGATCTGTTTCTCAATGGAAAACTAGACTAAACAAAACCCGAACCCTAATGTGCGGCGGCTACTGAGTTTATGATAGCAAATGGGGCGTCCTAGGGTTGGGAGCGACCAGGGGGGGTGCCCACAACATGGGCTTAAGGCCCGACACGATACAAAGCCTGAAAAGGCCCAAAACAAGTGATGCAGCATCTTGTCGTGGTCACACAGAATGATCCACAAACTTTCTGGATGCGGGACAAGAACCAACAGAAGTGTCTCATCGTCAAGTTTCCAACGCATTCAAGATCACCTCATTTGGACACCGTATGAGGGAGATATCACCGTTTCGGTGCAGGGCTGTCGGCTGAATCCGAACCGAACTCGTAGCCTAAGTTGGCGACGACTTGTAGCTCATTGATGAGGCCGGCTCGTACATGTCCAGCGTGGTGATGTCTTCATCACTTCCCATTCTAGCGATACATGTTATCCCAATGATATTGTTATCCAGAATTTCAGATTGAACTCTGAGTGTGAGAGAAGTGAAGTAAATGGTATTCCCTCTATTGAATGTTTGAAAGCTGAGCATGAATCATTAGGAGAAGTCACTGCACATACCATGCAAGTTGAGGAAGAGAGAGCCACTATGCATGTTGCAAAACATCGTGAACTAAGTTCTAAAGATGTAGAGCCTACTGCTCATGTAGTAGCTGATGTCTTAAGTGACCAATTGATGGGAGATGAGAATGAACAATGCCACAATGATTTGCAAGAAAAGGAAAAATTTTAAGGCAATAAACAAGTTGCTGCTACTATTTTTTAGAGTGAAGGTGCTGAAATGAAGTGCACTAATATGCCACGTGAAGTTCAGATTGAAGGCATCACTAAGATTGATGGTTCCAATAAAACTGTTGGTGTTTCATTGCCATTAGAAGTTGGCAAAGTTGGTCGTTCCACTGCAACCTTTGCTGATTAATGTTCACTTGAGGAGTTTATGAATGACAGTGCTCATGCACTTGCTGTTCCAAATATTCATGTGCAAGTTTTGCACCAAACCCTATGTGAGAATGAGAGCCACATAGCCAAATTGAGTGCGAGTGAACATGAAAGTGAGTTGTGTGATTCCACTAAATGTGAGGTTGAGAGCATCAACAAATGGAGTGTGAGGGATACACCATACAAAAAGAGCAAGCTTCATTGCAAAACATGTGAGGATGATTTTTACACTAACCCACTAATTTCTACTTCTAGTGTTGTCTCTCCAAATGTGCAGGTGCGCATGGAAAACGAGCAAGAGATGGACGCTCTTCACACCAGAACACATCATGAGATACATGAAAATGGGTCAGGGGTGGAAAATCAACTCTTTCCTGCTCCAAGCTTGAATCATCACAATGAAGGAGGTAAAAATACAGAGATACTCTCACCAAATCTGAAAGGTAATGAAAATAATTTTGATTTGAATCTACAAATAAAATTGGTGAGCAATTGCGATGACAAATTTGTTTCAGTTGGAATAATTGAGAATACACACAATCTTTGTGTTCATTTGTTAGCTCCACATATTCATATAAGTTTTGAAAATTTGCAATTTGATAACCATTGTTCAATCCTGAAAGATCATTGCTATACTTCGACTGATATGTGTGATACTTTACATGTCAATAATGTGGACCATTGGAAATTAATTACTCATTCTGAATTTTTCACAAGAATATCTCCTGCTGATTGTGTTTGCTATGTCATGCTTGATGAATTTGTTGAGATTGATACAATGCTTGAAAGTGTTATTCATATATCATCCCTGAGATCTTTGAACAATGCTCATGCCTGCAAGTTTACATTCAATTTGATTGTTAAACATGTTGTTGATAAGTTATTTGTCTGTGCGATATGCATAACATGTGACAAGCTTGTTGATTTTAAGTTGAACATGCCGAATAACAAATCTTGTGAGCTATATTTTTCTGAGGTTGAGATGAATAAATCCTTTAATGCTTGCTGTTCGGAACCATTATTCTCTTGTTCATATTTTTCACTGAAAGAAAGAGACCATGCGGAAAGTAGTGCAATCTCTGCATTCAAAATTTTTTTCATCCACATCCGGGAACAATGAGTTTGGAAGGTATACATCTAAACCTTTGAATAAATTGTTCAACAAGAAGTTTTTTGACATAAGAAATGGTCTATCACTAAATTTTGAAATGTTCAATTTGCAATGATGAAATTTGAAATGTTGAATCAATTGTGTTGCCTGAAAGAAATTATTGTTCTCCCATCAACCATGTTGTTAGTAGGGTTAAAAACACCAAGGAAATTTCATCAAGGTGAGACTAGGCAAGGGAATTGAAGTTTCAAGCTCATCCTAAAAAAGTGCGTAACACATATACATCGTGTTATCATTGTGCACACAAGGATATGGATTATAAAGGAAAAAATGAGAAAGCTGAAATGAATTATCATGGAAATTGTTGTATATATACACCCTGTGCTTTCTATAGATTGGTTTCAGGTCAACAAAATCCAAGGACGGCTTTTCTTCAAGGGAGGGAGGATGATGAGACCATCTCAAGGACTTTAACAAATACTCTCAATGTTGAACATTCATACAAGGTGAAAGCTATACTTGACTTCAAATCTTACTGTTTTCCTTTTGCAAGACTACTATTTGGTTTATATGATTACATATTCAAACATCTTGCTATGATGGAAGAAGATTGTGATGTTATCATAACACTAAGCAATGCTAGCCTATCACAATTCTTGGGCTTAGAAAAATTAGAGTCGAGGATGACTCCTTTTCAAGAGGGGGAGGATGATGCGGACATCTCGACCAATGCTCCAACATCATACGCAAACAGTGAATCAGTTACACAAGTTGATGAACAGACTACACCAAATAATGTAACCCAAGGATTGATTACACGAAGTCATGCCAAGAAGCTACAAGAAGAGGTGAATTCTCTCCTTGCTGAATTTAAGTTACACACAAATGAGAATTGTTTACTACCTAAGTGTTGTACTCTTGTTATGGTTAGGTTCACACATGAAGAAGAGAACACTACTGTACATGAAGATGACTCTTTGAAGATCAACAATGGGCTCCCTAATTTCGTTTGATGCTGCTCAGCGAAGGCAAACTTCAAAGGTCAAAAATGGTCATTCTGATCCCGTTTCTGGCTGTTCATACTGCTATAAAGAATCAACCATAACTCTTGCTTCCTGAAAGATCTGGAGACCCACGAGTACTCATTGAAAAGATACTCAAGTCTACTTTCCAACACAACAAACCTCATGTCTTATGGAGTTCCCAATAAAGAGTTATGACTGATTTAGTGAAGACTGCACAGAAGCCCAACAGCCACGAAAGGCTCCTCGGGATTTCAGTTCGTGGTGACTTTTGAGTTACCATAACTCCAGAAACTCTAAGATTCATTCACACCCAACAAGGAGGGTTGTTCCTTGTATAAATACCCCATGTATCTTAGAGATTAAACAAGACTTTGATAATGAAATAGAACCCCATTTTGTTCAGCTATGTGCTAACAAATTCAGAGAGTGTTTCTCTATCCCTTTGGTCTTATGATTTCCCCGTGGGATTACATAGGCGGCCGCTTCATCGGCACCCAATCCGTGCTCCTGCTACTTCATGTTCAGGTTGCGTAGGTTAGTTCTTTGAGAGTGTGATTGGGCGAATCCTTGATTTAGGCTTCCGTATAGAGACAATGGTTGGCTTCTTATGCGTGTCGTCAGGTTGCACTACTTATCCGGCTGCTCGCAGCTAGTTATCTTGGCTGAATTTCAGCTAGTTATCTTGTTCAAGATCCTACGTCGTGAAGATTGGGACAACATCCATATCAGCTCCCCGGTGCAGCTCCACCACCCGGAGATCGCTTTCTCCGGCAGTAGGCCCTGCACCACAAGTGCCTCGATGTCGGCATCGGTCATGGTGCTCGGGGACCAAGCTAGCTCCGGGGCTGGGGGCCCGGTGGCGGCAACAGCTGCTCCTGGGGCTTCGCTGGTTATTTCTCGCTGGAGATGAGTTGTGGTGGAGGAAGAGGCGGCGGAGCGTTTGCGAGGCGAGTGCTCTGGAGAAGACTGGAAGAGATCTGGAAGACTCGACTACGGCAGAGAGGAAAGGGTGCAAACGGGATGCGCCGAGCCAATCAATTTTATGTTGGCCTGAACCCTAACAGGCCGTTCTGCTTCTCCCCCTTTTTTCAAATTTCGAATCGGCTTCAGGAGCGTCCCTTCTTTTCCCCAAGGTAGGAGGGGAAATGGTAACAAATGATTTGACGGTGGCAGTAAAAGGAAAAATGACAGCAGAAGATAAGCTTTGCAGTTGAGTAAAGGTCGGAACAGATCCCGGCCTTTTCAAATCGGATTGAATCTGCCCGTTGGATAGGAATATTCCTTTCCATGCCAGCGCCACCATTTGAATCGGCGTGTCTCTGTGACTCCGCCAGCGATCCAGCTCGGGGGCTGGACACCGCCATTTGACTCGGCG
Source organism: Panicum miliaceum (assembly GCA_032594955.1). NCBI lineage: Eukaryota > Viridiplantae > Streptophyta > Magnoliopsida > Poales > Poaceae > Panicum > Panicum miliaceum. Next base: position 13,221,260 of record CM064061.1, read on the forward strand.
TGTCTCCATGACTCCGCCAACAACCCCGCTCGGGGGCTGGGCACCGCAATTCAACTCGGCGTGTCTCCGTGACTCCGCCGGCGACCCTGCTTGGGGGCCGGGCACCGCTATTTGACTCGGTGTATCTCCGTGACTCCGCCAGCGACCCTACTCGGGGGCTGGACGCTGCTATGTGATTCCGCGAGTCTCTGTGACTCTGCTAGCGACCTTGCTTGGGGGATGGGCGCCGCTATTCGACTCGGCGTGCCCCCAGGACTCCGCTAGCGACCCTGCTCAGGGGCTGGGCACCGCAATTTGACTCGGCATGTCTCCGTGACTCCGCCAGCGACCCTGCTCGGGGGCTGGGCGCCGTTATTTGACTCGGTGTGTCTCCGTGACTCCGCCAGCGACCCTGCTCGGGGGCTAGGCGCCGCTGTTTGACATGGCATGTCTTCGTCACTCCGCTAGCTGCTCTGATTGGGAGCTGGGCGTTGAAAGATGACCTGGCGCTTCTTGGTTCCTCTGCTAGAGCCGAGGCTAAATGCTAGAGGATTATTTGAAATGAAGGGCTCAAGAGGTTGTTTCCTTTTTTGACCCTACAAACGCTTCTACGAAACCTTCCGAGGCTCGGGGGCTACACCTAACGGGTGCGCCGAGGGGCGCATCCCATTAAAGAGAAGACATGAAGGCAGGAGTCTACTGAAGTCATGTTGCTGCAGAAGCCTGAGGAGTTAAAGTTCATTATATGATCACCGACTGGCCTCATTGCTCGGTCAAGGCTCGGCTCGGCCACTCGGCGCTCGGGGGCTTGACAGAGGTAGACTCAGGTACCTCCCTGCCGAGTGGAACCGGCTACCCGGCTAGACGACTCTGCACAGATGACCTGGCGTACAGGCACTCGGCTGGATGATGGGTGGGAACCCCCGAGGTCAGGATCTAGGTCGAACTGGATAAGCATGATTGTGTGTATCTGAACCGATCGGATTCCTTGTAACAAACCCGAGTAGATTTACCCTGACTTGTAACGCATGGCTACTTGGATATATAAGTGGGCCGTGGGGGTACCCATAGAGGACAATCCCGAAACCCTAGCCATCGCTACTCATTCTATAAACCCTAATACAAACCCCCGAACACAGAACGTAGGGTATTAAGCTCCGTGCGGCCTGAACCTATCTAAGTCCTTGCGTCCTTGTGTTACCATCAAGCTCACGGCTCTTCGCTCCACCCCGCCTTTAAATATACTGCTTGGGGCTACCCTAGGCAGACTTGCCGGAGTGCAAATCTGACAGTTGACGCGCCACATAGGGGAATCTTCAGGGTCCTCTTGGCGAGCTTGATGGCATCCAACTCCGGCGTCTTCTTATCCGTGCAAGTGACGCTCTAGATCCAGGCCGCCGTCGGCCACTCCATCATCTTCAGATGGTTTCCCGGGATGTCTGCTCCCAGGAGGTCATCTTCAAGCTCATCTGTCTCCGAGACAGAAAGCATCCAGGGTTCCAGATCCGATTTGACCCTCTCTAGTTTTTCTTGATTGGTGTTTGGTTTGACTAGTTTTTCTGAAGCTTCCCAAGTACTTCTCCTTGTCTTGTGCTCGCAGAACTCAAAATCACATTGAAAAACAAAGAGAATATGGTTATCGATCTGAAGAATCTTGTTTATCGTGGCGCAGATGATGTCGAGCGCCTGGAGAAGATCCTGAAGGACACCAACACTCAATTCCTTGACGCCATGAAGCAAATCAAGTACATGCTTGAGGATAAGGAGAGCCTGTACAAAAAACTCGAGGAGTTTAAAGTAGCTGTTCATGTTGTCATTGAGATGGTGGAGCTTCCGGCAGAAGGTGCGGCTGAGGAGAGGTCCTTGCTGGAGAAGCTTCAAGCGACTCCCAGAAGGTCACCAGCTACATCTCGAAAGCCACTAGGACATACATAGCTGAGACTCTTGCTTTGGTGAAGTCATTTTGGCCAAAGGCTCAACTTGAACTTCTTGGCAAAGGTATGGCTGCTGACTGCTCTGTTGAGCAATTCACAAAGTACCGTGAAGAAGTCAAGCCAATAGCTGAAAAGATTGCAGAGAGCCTGGAACAAGAGGGTTAGGCGAAAAAAAACAATGTGCTGTGAAAACACTTGTATCATTTGTTGATATGTGTATATATATCTTTGCCTATTGATCATTTTTCAGTCTTTATCATCGTGTGATGTTTGCTGATTTGATCGTAGGGCTTAGTATAATTGGACACTGTTGGTATTTCTTAACGATCATAGATAAATCCGCAACCGCACGGAAGATACTATTGTAGCACTTCACCCGGAGAGTATTCAGGGTATCGTAATTTCTCAGGGAGCGGATGTGTAATGGTCTTCTAACTGGTTTACCCCAAGGAATAGGAAGAGGTAGAATGGCTTATGGGTAGTGTGGTTATCCGAAGGTAAAGGAGTCAAGGAAAGGTATAATTACGATACTGTTCGTTCACTTCAGGCACCGGTCTGACCCTAGTCTGCCAGAACCCTCCGGCTATTAGCTCTACTCCGAGCTCAGACGTGGGAGACTTCACTAACCACGAAGCAGCTTCGTAGCGGACCAACAGGGCTATCACCACCTGCGGTCTACCCCTGCAATACCGTGGGGCTCGCAGCAAACAAAGGTAATCTAGGGCCTAAACACCATGTTTATGCCGTCGACCACTACTCTAGCGATGCGCAGGGTTATCCTGTCTTTATCAGGGGCCCTCACTAGAGCATCCGCTACTAGAGCGGATGATGAACCCGCAAACGAACAATAACGAAAGAATAACTTAACCAAGATCTTACCAAAAGATGAACCCGGATATTTACTCAACTAGATCGTATCCGCTAAGATACAACGACGAAGAGTAGCCGACAAGCCCGGCTCTTCTTCTCACTTCTTCCTCACACACTCCCTACTCTAAAGATACAAGTGGAATGGCTCCTCTATAACTTCTTCTCCAAATTGTGTTATGTTGAGAGGGTGAGGGTGGCTCCTTTTATATCTTCTAAGATTGGTTCCCGCCATCTCCTTCGATGGAAACATCTCCCACCGACCTTGGGAGGATCAGGTTGATCTTCCCGACAAAATGCACCTAGACATCTTCCAGGGAGGGTGCGGCCGCACCTGGGGGTCGGCCGACCCCCTCCTGCCGCCTCAGGCCACCGCCTTTGGCTGGGGCACTGGTAGGTGGGCCTAGTCTTCCTTTGGGTGCTTGCCGCCTTTCTACGTGGGTTGGGCTATCATGTGGGGCTCCCTTGTAAGTGTGATGAAGAAAGTTGTCTTTTATGCACTTCTTTGTGTATGTTTTATATATTTCTCCTTGTCTTTCATTCATGGGTTCCTGCACATTGTAATTCACCAAAACTTGTGGAATTTGTTAGAATAAAGATCTATATCTAAGTTTGGTGGATAAATCAAGAAGAATGCTGCAGGAGTTGACGGTTGTTTTCAGGGCTTAAGCACGGTCAACACACAAATTTGGGTTAGGCTACCCCAAGTGCATCGACTTGGCTGTAGTTAATAACTTGACATTCCGTGAGAGTGCTCGTAGAGCAAGAGGACTTAGTTAGGATTTACCCGATCATGTGATACTCTTGACTAGCCTTTATGCTCAGTAGCCTTAACGGTTTAGTTGTCAAGATCCTGCTTATAGCAGAAATAACTTAACTGTGCGATGGGCTTGGTGACCCCTTCGGTCTTTTCCTTAACGCTCTCTATCTGCATAAGATGAGTAGTCGTAGCAATAGCCGGTAAGATAGGTGCACAAGTAGTACTCGTGCGTTTTATCCTCATGTGCTATAATAGTCGTAGGAACTCATGGCGGAGCCCCCGAGTGTAGACGAGCTAAGTATAAGTAGTCGAGGCGGAGCCCCCGAGTTAAAGTAGTCGAAAGAACGTAAGAACTCGTGGCAAAGCCCCCGAGTTTTATGTAGGCAAAAAAGTGTAAGAACAAGTGGCGAAGCCCCAGAGTTAAAACAACTGTAAAGTTGTCAATTTGGAACAAATTCAACTTTTTATTAATAATAATGCTGACATGCAGCTGGCGAATTGTGTACCAATTGTACTAAGCGTATAATTTTCGGAGATGCTCTATATTCCAGGAGTTAGGAACCTCCTGGCCATCAGGGTTCTGTAGGCGATTTGACCCTGGTCTTGCGACTTCAGAGACGATGAAAGGACCTTCCCATCGCGAGTTGAGCTTGTGCAGCCCAGTTTCTTCTTGGATGCGGTGGAGGATAGATCACCAATGCTGAAGGATAATTCTTGTATGTTGCGATCATGATAACGCTGAATTCCCTGCAGATATCACGTAGACTGAATGAGAGCATTGCATCTAGCCTCGTCAACCGAGTCCAGTTCCAGCTGTCTGGACTCGTCTGCCTCACCTTCATCATACATCTCGACTCTGGGAGACCGCCACATGATGTCAGTTGGGAGTATGGCTTCTGACCTGTAGACAAGGAAAAAAGGAGTATGCCCTGTGGCTTTCGATGGTTGGGTTTGAAGCCCCCAGACGACATGAGGTAATTCATAAATCCACTTGCCACCCTTTTTGCTGTTTTCGTCGTAGAGTCTCTTCTTCAGGCCATCCAAAATGAAGCTGTTTGCTCTCTCAACTTGACCATTGGCTCTTGGATGTGCTACTGACACATACTTGATTTCTATTGCGGCATTGTCACAGAATTCCCAGAACTGATTGAGCCTAGGTCTACGATGATGGTGTTGGGGAAACCAAAGCGGTGTAGAATATCCGAGATGAAGTCGACTGCCCTGTCTGGAGTGAGTTTGACAATCAGCTTATACTCGATCCAGTTTGAAAATTTGTCGATGGCTACCAACACATGTGTGAAACTTCCTGGCGCCGTTATTAGAGGTCCAGTCATGTGCAGACTCCAGCATGCAAAGGGCCAGGAGGGCGGTATAGTGATGAGGTTGTGAGCTGGGATGCGAGAATGCTTACCAAAGAATTGACAGTTCTGGCACCTGCGTATGAGTTCTTTAGCGTCAAAGACTGCTCACCACAGACCTGCTCTGTAGACCTTCCCGATTAGTGTCTTTGATGCCGCATGGTTTCCGCAGGTTCCTTCATGGATCTCGAGTAGAATATTGCAGCCCCATGCACCAGGGGCACACTTCATGAGTACACAAGAGCTTTCTCCGCACTTGTATAGCTTATTCCTGACCAGAACAAGCCCTTTGCTGCGCCTCATGATGCGGATTGCTTCTGCGCTTTTCGGAGATATCCCAGCTAGAAGTTTCTTTTCCTTGATGAAGTTGATGTAGGTTTCCTGCCAATCGACCTATGCCATCATGACCTCCCAACTAGGATCTACAGATTCTGAGTCGGTGGTTACCTAAGGGAGGGTCTTGATCGATGGTTCTTTGAGTTCTTGGACAAAGACTCCCACTATGGTCCCGGACTACATGATGAATCTCCAGGCCTGCAAACTTGATCTCCAGCTTGTGTACTTCTGCTACGTATGTATCCATGGCCTCTTTGTTGTAGTCCCACTCTTTGTTGACTTGTTGCACTACTAATAGGGAATCCCCATACAAAAGTAGTCATTTGATGCCAAGGGAAACCGCCAGGCGGAGCCCGTGTAGTAGCGCTTCATACTCGGCCTCATTGTTGGACACCTTCCAAAGGATTTGTAGAACATACTTGAGTTTTTCACCCTTCAGAGAGATGAATAGTACTCCTACCTTGCCGCCTTTGAGCTTAAGAGATCCGTCGAAGTACATCGTCCAATGCTTTGGCTTGCTAGCAGGAATTGGCACTTGATTTTCCCGCCATTCAGCCATGAAATCGACCAATGCCTGGGATTTGATAGATGTCCTTGGTTTGAAGTCAATAGAGAGAGCACCCAATTTTACTGCCCACTGGATATGCGACTAGTGGCGTCCCGGTTATGGAGAATATCCGCCAACAGGAAGTCAGTAATAATAGAGATCCGGTACTCGTCGAAGTAGTGATGGAGCTTCCTTGATGTGATAAGTATTGCATAGAGTAGTTTCGGAACCGGAGGGTAGCGAACCTTTGACTCAGATAGTACTTCAATGATGAAGTAGACTGGCCTCTGTACACCGAATACATGGCCCTCCTCGTTCCGCTCCACCACCATTGCCGTACTGACCACGTGAGTAGTTACAGCGATGTATAACAGCAGGTTCTTGCCTGGGCATGATGTCATAAGTATAGGGGGCGACTGCAGGTGTGTCTTGAGATCCTACAGTGCTTGCTCAGCTTCCTCCGTATAGTGGAATTTGTCCTTCCGCTTTAGGAGCTTGAAGAAGGGAAGGCCCTGTTCTCAAAGTCGTGAGATGAATCTGTTTAGCGCCGCCATGCACCCTATCTGCTTTTGGACATCCTTGACCGCCGCTGGAGCTTTCATATAGGTGATGGCGGTGATCTTCTCTAGGTTGGCTTCAATCCATCAGTGACTGATGATGAACCCGAGTAGTTTCCCAGACGGTACGCCGAAGACGCACTTAGTCAGATTTATCTTCCATTGGTACTTGCGCAGGCTGTTGAAAGTTTCTCCTAGGTCTGCAATCTGGTCCTCAGGATTTCTTGTCTTAATAACCACGTCATCCACGTAGGCCTCCACGTTGCGGTGTAGCTGGTCCGCGAAGCACATTTGAATTGCCCGCTGGTACGTTGCTACCGCGTTCGTCAACCCGAAGGACATAGTTTTGTATGCATAAGATCCAAAGGGTGTGATGAAGGTAGTTTTGATTTGATCTTCTTCGTTGAGGGCAATTTGATGGTAGCCCGAGTAGCATTCAAGGAAGCATAGTAGCACGCAGCCGGCGGTGGAGTCGATTACTTGATCAATGCGTGGTAGCCCAAAGTGATCCTTCGGGCAGTGCCTGTTGAGATTGGTATAATCAACACACATTCTCCATTCATTGTTATTCTTCTTTTTTACAAGGACAGGATTAGCTACCCACTCTGGATGGAACACCTCTTTGATGAATCCGGCCACGAGTAGTTTGGCTATCTCCGTTTTGATTGCCTCCCTTTTATCTTGAGTCAATCTACGGAGTCGCTGCTTCTTTGGAGTAGCACTAGGATTTACATTTAAACTATGCTCAATAAATTCCTTTGACACCCCTGGCATATCCTCTGGTTTTCACGCGAATATATCTCGGTTGGCCCTAAGAAAACTAATGAGCGCACTTTCCTATTTGGGGTCGAGCTGTGACCGGATCAGGGCCATCTTGGATGAATCGCCTTCCTGCAGCTGGATGGTCTTCAGTGTGAGTTCTCCAGTGGGCTGCATCTTGGTCTGGTTCACCTTCTTTGTTGGGATCTCTAGTCCTGATTGGGAGAGCTGTTGCGCGGCGGGAGTTCTTATCCTAAAGTATCTGGCACACGTGTAGTCGAGGCGTACTCGATGGCCTCCTGGTCACAGTCATACGACTTCTTTAGATGGCCGCGGAAGGTGAGAACTCCACTCTTTCCTGGCATTTTCAGAAGCAAGTAGACGTAATGTGGCACGGCCATGAATTTGGCTAGTGCTGGTCTTCCCAATATGGCGTGATAAGATGATTCGAAGTCGGCCACTTCGAACTTGATGTGCTCTGCCGTGTGTTGACATTTCTTAATGTCATCACCAGGATTGTTAGTGCCCGGCAACGACGCCAGAAATGCCTGTTGGTATGTCTTAACGATTACAAAATGAATCCGCAAGCGCACCCGGAGAGTATTCGGGTATCGTTATTTATATTTTCCCAAAGGAGGGCATGATGTAAAAGAGTTTACTTGGTACATAATCGAGATGGCATGAATAAGATATTGACTATAACAATACAGGGGTAAGTTATGATAAAGATATGAATGAGGGTAATGCGACACACACGCTCAAGCCAACTCTAGATAAAGAATAAACGAATAGACCTAAGGTTAGTGGGAGCATAGGCATACAACAAGTCCTAATAATATGTATTCAGGCAAGCAAGGGTCATGCAACATACATATGGTTAGGACTGCAGGTGCCAGGAAATTAGGGATACCAAGGAGAATGTCTGATCCCGGAGAACATCTGGGCTGTTACATCTTTCAGAACTCCTACAACGTATCCGAACGTCGGGTAGTACACTAACCACGAAGTAGCTTCGTAGCGGACGGACATGGCTGTCACCACCTGCCGTCTACCCCAGTCACACCATGGAGTACGGTCATATCCGAAGGATTCCGCATACCCGAGCACCACGCTCGTGTATGAGGTCACTACCCTAGCGCCCCCGGGTCTCGCACCCTTCGGATGGACAAGTAAGACGCTAAGGCAAGCCCGAAGGCACAACGAACCGATATCCTTACCCATATCATCTGGCCTAATCATATATAAAGCATAACGAATGAAGCACCAAGCCAAGACATGATTAGCTAGCGTCAATCCGAAGGTTTTTATAGGGTTTTTCAAAAGAAATTTTGAAGTTCCTCAAATGATCTCTCGGATCGCTCATTGTGTATGATTCCTCACCAAGACCCTTTATTTTGCCTTTCTTCCTCATCCTACCTCTAAAGGTCAAAATTTGTGGAGCTGTAGCTATGGAGGATATGAAGGCACACTTGTTTCTCATGTATTGCTAAGTCAAAAACCGGATCCAAAGTAGAGACAAGTCATAAACCTTGATCAAGATGTGCAAGTGTGTGGATATTTTTGGTGGATAGTGGATGAACTCCTTTTTATGAACCATCTCTCCATTTATTTTCTTCTTTTGAGCATGGGCTATCTTCCTTTTCTTTTCTCTCTATTTTTTGACATGCCTTGTGAGCATGTTCATACCTTCTGTGGGCATGCATCTTTTTTTTTCTTTTCTCCTTTCTTTTGTATAGCCCATACTCCTTTTTCTTATGAAATTTGGGGAGAGTGGTCATGAGGCAATATGGAGTTTTTATTTGTGGATGGATGAATGGAATGCTTGCTTACTTCTTGTGTAGAAGCGTAGCATATGGTGGAGTGTGTACATGATCTTGATCATGGGAGTATGAAATGAATCTCACTAAGGGTCACAACAGTTTGACAAAGCTCAATGAAATAACAAGTTGCATATGTGGATCGTTTTCAACTGGATAAACATATGGCTTTGGATGGGAATTTCATATCATTGAGAAACTTCGTTTGTTTTTGTATTTTTCGAAATAAATACTCCAAAAATCAAGCATCGCTTAGGAGAAGATCATAGCAACTCTATTTAACCATATCATAACTTACAACAATCTAGATTCGGATCATGCTTTTTGCTACCCACAAGTTTCAAGCTTAAGGTTTGAACACTTAGCCAACATACTCAAAACTTAGGAAGAGCTCTAAGTTGTAACTAGGCATATGAAGGAAATTAAGGGAGCAACTATTCATCATCAACAAGGGAAAACTACAACATGCTTACTACACATAAGGAAGCAAGTAAATATTTTTGGTCTTTTTTTTGGGTTTTGTAAATTTTTATTTGTTTTTAGTTTTGCAGTTTTTTGCTTTGTTTCATGCAGAAAGTTTTGAAAGTGATGAAGATAAAAAAAATTAAGATACAAGATACCTCTCGTGGGGGTCCTCCCCCAAGCTAGCTTCAGGCTCACTGCTGTTTGTCGGGGTTAACCCCTCCCCAACGGTAGTAAGCCCTCCACTCCTCCTGCTGTTGCAGTTGCCTCTGCTCCATAGCGTGGATCCTCTCGCCGGTGTACTGCTGCCATGCTTGGTTGCTTTCAATGTGTTGGTGTAGCGTATCCTCGATGTTGTTGGCCTGAACCCGCAGCTCGCCTAGCTGCTGGGTGATGGAGCCGAAGTCGCAGCTAGAGGCCGTTCGTCGTGCAAGGTTCGGAATCCCTCTGGAATTGGAGCTGGTGGATCGGTGGCTTGCAGCCTGCCGTGCCCACTCGTCGGTGCTCGCACTATGTCACGACGAACCCCCCCCCCCCCCCCCCCCCCCCGCCTCATGGTGATGTGAAGACTGAGGTTGCTGTGGCGGTGGTGCTGGCTCGGTTCCTCTTCTTGACCTGTTTCACGTCATCCTGCTAGGCAAACCAGAAACACTATGTCTGCGTGCCACCTCTTTCTGGGATGAGAGGGGCGGTTAGTGACCGGCAGTTATACAAATGATAAGAAAATCAAAGAGTCATTCAGGCCTTTCTTGAGTGTGTGCCCATAAATCAAATAAGCTTCATCAATAAGAGTACGGGGATCCTCAATGAAAGGAATGGCATTCCCATCTAAGACCCCGAAACTCGAAGCGATGCATGTAACCAAAGAAGTGCACTCAAAAGGACCCGTCATCTTGAAATTCGAAAGCCAATGCGAAATCATTGCCTTTACGGGGGAGACTTTGATCTTGTTGACCATGGCATATAATATCATCAACTCATGATTGTGCACGGTTCAAACATCGTCTCTTGGAAATAGAGTGATGGCTAACCATTTGTGCATCAACCGAAGAGTTGGATTTTGAATGTTATTGCACTGAGGTGCAAACTTGACATGGACAACTTGACCCGAAATCAAACCCCAAAAATCAGAATGATTAAAACCTCGACAAGCTTTTTCAAGAGAAACCGGCAAGCGTTTGTTAAAACTGAGGTGGTGACTTAAATCCTTCCAAGTGATATAATAATCATGCCCAAAGAGTCGTAACAAAACACTGTCATTCACCTCTCGAGGAGTGCAAAGAAACTGGATGGTGAGGAGACGAGAACCGTTCACCTCAACGGGTGCAAAACAATCCCATCCAACTGCGTGCCAAACATTAGCAAAGTCTACGTCCATACCTGTTTTGGCGAGGAGGTCCGAGTCGAAAGCTTTGGTGTGGCTGAAGCTTTGATTCTTGAGGATGGCGTAGGCTTGACGTTCGCGGTCGTCTCGGAAGTCGAGGTAGGGTGCGTCATCATCGTCCATCTCCATGTCCTCGGCTTGTGGTTCGGCTTGTTCTTCTTGTTCTTCTTCGTAGTCCATCATGCTCAGGCTCGGCGTAGGTTGGGGAGTGTGTTGGGAAGTTGAGCCACCCCGAGAACAGGACGAGCTTCCTCCCGTCACCTTCTTCAATGCACCGGAGACCTTCCGCCTAATGCCCTTAATGCTTGAACAAGAACACAAAGAACAACTCGAATCGGGTTACGTTAGTGAATCAAAACGGAAACTCTTACCCGAAGTTGTTTCTCCAAGAATGTGGGCTTTCTTGCAGCAAAGAAATGAGAGAGAGAGAGTTCTTGCACTTGAACTTGAGCACAAAACCGAATGAAACTCGAGAGCAAATTTTTGAGAGAGTGAGAGGGAGTGAAGAAGTGAAGTGTGAGTGAAACACACCCCTCCTCGGGCTTTATTTATAGAGCAATGGCCGGGAGCATAGGGCAACGGGCAGCATACAACGGCTAGTGACTGTTGGAGGTTGTGGGGCCCAGGAGCCGTTGCTCCTGGGTCGGCCAACCCCATAGTGGGCCCACCTCTGCTGCCCTTTTTTGTGTGATTCCCAATGGCTATATGGAGGATAGCTGTGGGATGCTCGGCCAGAATTCACCTCGAAAAGATGTTCAAAAATATTTTTCAAAAAGGTTTTAATGCTCAGAAATAATTTTAGGTTTTTGTAAAAAGACAGAAAGGGCTAGAAAAATTCCAGCATGCAAGGAAAATTTTGAGGAATTAAATATGTAGTGGGAAAAATTTGGGAAAATTTTGGAAATTCAAATATGAGATAAATACCATTTTACCTTTGGCAAGGGCTCATCGTTTAGAGTCCGACGGGCAAGACTTTTCTCCATCTTCTACTTACCACTTGTCGATACTTCTTTCACCTTCCACACCTTTTTCGGTTTCTGTATTTTTGTGGGCGTGGTTGGTGTTTGTTGTGCTGGCTTCAGGGTTTGTGGTTTCTTGTGTGATTTTGTTCTTGAACTCTTCCACTGCCCCGGCTTTTGTTCCAGCTATTATTTTTCTCTCATGAATTCTTTCATGAGGGTGAAGAGGTTGTCCGTCTTGGGTGGAGTTACCTCAACTTCTTGAATGCCTTGTGCATTTGGCTCGTATTTGATCTTGATCATTGAGCACTGCTCCTTTCTGGGCTAAAACGGGAACTTTTCTTCTCTACCGTTGATATTGAAGCGAATCTCTCCTGCTCCAACATTTATTTGTGCTCCAGCGGTGCTCAAAAATGGTCGCCCCAGGATGAGCGGTGTTTCTTTGGTTATCTCCATGTCGAGCACCACAAAGTCAAAAGGGATGAAGTAGTTCCTGACTCGCACCAGGACGTCTTCTGCTATCCCCTCTAGATAACGAACCGAGGAGTCCGCTAGCTGGAGATGCATCGGTGTTGGTGTGAGATGAGTGAAGTTGAGCTTCTTGAAGATGACCTTGGGCATTACGCTGACACAAGGCCCAAGGTCACATAGGGCAAGCATGAAGTGCTGGGTCCCGATGGAGCATGTGATCGTTGGGCACCCCGGGTTTGTTGTTGGTATTTCTTAACGTTCACAGATAAATCCGCAAGCGCACGGAAGATACCGTTGTAGCACTTCACCCGGAGAGTATCCAAGGTATCGTATATTTCTCAGGGAACAGAGGTGTAACGGTCTTCTAGCTAGTTTACCCAAGGGAAGGAAGAAGACAAGATGGCCGTGGGTAGTGTGGTTGACTAAGGATAGAGATACTTAAGAAAGATAAACCCAGCTCTCACTCACTTGCTTCAGGCACCGGCTTACACCTGGTCTGCCAAGTGTATCCGGCTATTAGCTCTATGCCCAACCCGAATGTGGAGGACTATGAAGGATGGACAGGGTTGTCACCACCTGCCGCCTACCTCTCAAACCGTAGGGAAGGGTAGCAAACAAAGGCGACTTCAAGCCTAGACACCGCGTCTACGCTATCGATCACTACTACTAACCTCGGCCAGACTCCGTCTTACGAGTCAAGTCTTTAGGCTAGAAGCAAACATCCGAGGATGAACGATGAACCCGCAAGAGAATGAAAACAAAAGCTTAACCTTGATAAGTACTCACCACCGTAGACAAACCCGAATACTTACTCAAAAGAGGCTCGTATCCGTCGAGGTACAAGTAGAGGGTGGCCGACAACTCCGGCTCTCCTCCTGAGCTTCTCCTCACACACTCCCTAACCTACTCTACAAAGTAGCTCTAAAGGTGGAGTCCTCCCTTGTCTTCTTTTTCTCCTCAAAATGGTGTGTGTTGTGAAGGGGGTGGAGGCCTCCTTTTATAGACTTGAAGGGTCGGTTCCCGCCATTCATAAATATGGAAACACTGGGCACCGCCTTAAGGAAGATAAGGACAAATCTCACGACAAAGGGCACCTGGACGGGAGCCCATCCGGGTTCGGGCGACCCCCCAGGCCCTCCTTCCTCTGGGAGACTATTAGGTGGACCCCTTGCTTGGTTCTCAAGGTTTCCCATAGAGTTACGTCGGTTTGCTCTGCCAAGTGGGCCCTTTTTGTAAGCAATACGCAGGACGAGATCTTCTGTGTGTTTCTTCCTCATTCACTTGTGTTTTCCTTTGTGTTTTACTTGTGGGTGCCTGCAAATCATAACTCATCAAAGCTTGTGGAATTGTTTAGAGTTAAACCCTATAACTATGTTTGGTGATTATTTTGATAAGAAAGATGCAGGAGTTGACGGTTGGATTTATGACTTATGGACCATCAACAACACCCCCACACCTAGCCCTTTCCTCGTCCTCGAGTAAAGGTTGAAGGACTAAGGTGGATGCAACTAATTTGAATGTAACCTGCATACAAGTTATACCAAGCTTTTCCTGTACCTATGAACTTTATGAGTGTCTACCAAACTAATCTTGATAATTGAAGTTTGGAACGGTTTGCACTTCAAGTCCCTTAGCCTTCCTTGCTTAGAAACTTGGGTTTTGTTTATTTTCAAAATCAAGTATAGCCTAGCTCCTTAAATTGTTCTCTCGGATCTCTCTTGATGTTTGCATTCCTCACCAAGGCAATGTGATGCCTTCTTTTTCAAGCTTATGTGGAGCTCAGGGTAGGAAAAGTTGAAGGCATACTTGTTTCTCATATTTTGCTAAGTCAAAGATTGGATCCAAAGGAGAAACAAGTCATAAACCTTGATCAAGATGTGCATGTGTGTGGATATTTTTGGTGGATGGTGTATGAACTCCTTTTTATGTACCAACTCTCTCCCTATTTTTTTTGCTTTGGGATATGGGCTATCTCTTTCTCTCCTTTTTTTTTCTTTTTTTTGACATGCCTTGTGAGCATGTGGCATACCTTCTTTGGGTATGCATCTTCTCTTTTTTTTTTCATCATGCTTTCTTGAGCATGTTTATTTCTTTTTGCATAGCCCATATCCTTTTTCTCATGATGGGTACTCTAGGAGAGAGTGGTCATGGCAAGACATGGAGTTTTATTTTGAGGATGGAGGGTGCGTGCTTACTTCTAGCATAGAAGCATAGCGTATGGTGGAAACGTGTACGTGATCTTGATCATGGGAGTATGAAATGCATCTCACAAAGGGTCGTAGACATTTGACAAAGCTCAATGAGAAAACAAGCTGCATATGTGGAAGGTTTGCAATAAGATCAACAGATGGCCTTGGATAGGGATTTCATAAACATTTGAGGAGCCAAGCTATTGGGTTTTTTTTTGATAAAAAGAAATCCCAAGTACTTTGCAAGGAAGAACTAGGTTCCATTCATCCAACCATATCGCAAAAGTCAATTATTAGATAGAATGAGTTCCCTATGAAATTTTTGTTCACAAGCACAAGGTGAAAGACAAGGAATAAAGAGTATGCATGTTTAGCATAAGGCGCATGGACTGCATAAGGCCTTTTCATTATAATTTTTATATATTCAATTTTTTTATTGAAATTAGGAGATGTGCAAGTTTGAAGTGCAAACCAACATGATGGATGAAGCAGGAGCTGTGCGAGTCCCTTTTGGGGTTTGACCAACCCTGAGGGTCGGCGGCGTCTCTTGTGGTCCGCCGGTCCTGTCTTGGATTTGTTTCATGGTGCTGGTTTGTTGACGATGTGCAGCATGTTGGGGGTGGAGATCTCGAATGAGTTTGCACTTGGTGATTCCAAGAGATCTCCCCCACATTTATTCTTGTACCTACTTTTATTCAAAACACAAAAGTGGAAACAAGCAAGGATTCTGCCGGTTTTGAATCACCGGGGAGTCTAAATTTTATTAAAGAGGCGCATGAAGTGTTTGAAGCGCCCTAACTTCTTTTATTCTCCCTTTTTTTACTATTAATTTTAATATTAATATTTTTTTGGCAAATAATGCATGATGGGTAACTTAGCAGGGTGAAGACATGAGCGAGGATGGACGAGGTGTGTGTGATTTTCACCTGATAGTACTCACCAAGCATTGAACAAATATGCAAGAGTTAAACTTTGTGTACACAAAGCAAAACTCCGCATTTGTTCTGCTTGGTTCCTCATGCATCTGTCTCCTCATGGGGCCAAGGAGCATTGTACGAGTGTCAGGGTTATTGTTCACTGCTCCTTGGTTGTTTCTTTTTATTCCCTGCAGAAGGTTAGTGGACAACAAATACTCGAAGGATGCATAAAGAGTTTTAGGAGAATTTTATTATTGTCTTGAGATTAGTTGTTCACACCCATGCTTAAACAAAATCAAATTAAAAGGTTCAATTAGCATGGATCCAAAAATGCTTGCCAACATTTTATTTCATTTTTTTCGAGAGATATTCCCCTTTTTTCGAAGGTTTTTTTCTCTTTTGTTGTTGTTCACCAAATTTTTATTTCTTTCACTATAGCTCAAACAAGGCTTAGATGAAATTGCATGAACATAACAAATGGGCGTTTTGACAATATACTCACAGTGCATCTGAATAGGTGATGTGTGCCTCCTTTGTATGTTGTGCAATTTTTGTTGAAGTATGTCCCGGGCCTTGGTTTACCTCTAGTATGAATTTAGCTTGACGAGTCACCCATCTATTTGAAATCTTCCCTGCACGGGTTAGTCTGCAAAAGGGTATGCATCCAAAGTCTATGATAGTATTAACGCGTTGGTTCATTAATCAAAACTCAACACCGAGTTTCATTTTGATTAAAGAAGGCAATTTTAACCTAAGCACCATGCTTAATTGAAAAGAGCCTATGGATGTCTCAAGCTTGAGAGATATCCAAACCAGAGCATACGAACATAAACGATGGAAGCAAGAACTCGAAAGATCAAGCTAAGTTCATAAGGAGATAGACATGAGTGAAGGATTGGTGACATTTAGTTACCTTGGCGTGTACCTGAGTGTTCTTACCATTCTTACCGCCAGCGTATATGGATGGAAGTTTTGAAGTTGCTGTAGTGGCAGCATGGTCACATATGGCTGTCGATGATTCCTTCATTTTGATGCAAGTTGAAGCGAGGAAGGTGCTCAGACCATGACGACTCAGGTGATCATTAAGGCTAGGTCACACACACGGCTAGTGTGTTGGAACCATGGGCCTTAGTGGCTTGTCCTGTTAGCACAATGAGTAAAGCCTCTACTCCATGTGGAGCTTGCTGGCTCTCTTTTACTCTCTTCTTCCTTCTTCCTCTCTCCTTCCTTCTTTTTTCTCTCTCTCTCTCTCTCTTATTTTTCTTTTCTATTTTTTTATCTTCCCTTTTCTTCCCTTTTTTTTCTTTCTTCATTTTGTTGGTACGATAGAACCAATACCATTCTTGGTACGGATGGATCTCGTTGCGAGGTGCTCACCAACCTCCCCCACACTTGAACTTTTGTGTCTCACGACACCAAAAATCAAGTGTGCGATGTCGGTGTCTCCTTCAAAGTGGGTTCCATCACTAAGTGTGTAGTTGGTGCATCTCTTATATTCTTAGGTATCATATGACCCTCGTTCTTCTAATCCGAACCTAAAATGGTTAACGACCAAGAATACCCGAAGGTTCATACAATCCTAGAAACAATTTCTTGCTTTTATTGAATAAAAAAGAATTTTACTGGAAAGGGAAATGAGAGTCTGGGCCATCTCCTGGCAGTGCTTTGTTTATGGTCGCAAGCTCGACCATGGGGGATTCGTCCTGTAGCTATCAATGGTGATGTAGTTCCCATCTTCACCACCATGTGTTATTTATCATCATCATTCAAGCTGCATGGTTAATGCCGCAGTGCATCCAGAAAATTTACAAAGCTTACGATAGACAAAAACATCCACAACCAACCTTCTAAACATTTTAAAAACAAGGACCAAAAGGTGGTTGTGATTCGTGGTGCTAGGCGAGAAAGACTCCAGAGATCCCTTATGCAAGCATGATTCTTGAGTAAATTGGAAAGAGAAACTTCCATGCTCGTTTGTCGAATTCTTTTCTTCGGGCTCTAGAGTTGACGTGTCGCAAGGGTCCGTGACACAAAAGTTCTCCTCAAGAGATTTATCATGAAAGATCGGACCTGAGGGATAAGGCTCAAACTCGGGTGAGGGTGAAGAAGGACGTTCTATTTCACAAGGATGAAAAATGAGCCTAGGTGAAACAAACGGGGATACAAGCTTCACTTCCTCGAGGAGGTCACGGTCAAGATGATGCTTCGCCACTGGAATTTCTGGGTAAGAGATAGGAGTGGCGAAAGCAGTTTTCCCAAGTTCAATATAGGGGCTCCCTTGTGATGATTTTTCTTGGAGAAGATTTTCTAAAGGGAAACCTATGAGGAGATCAAAATCAATGATGGGAAAGATGTGAAAGTCTAGATGAACCTGGATTTTGTCTATCTCGATTGGCACTGCACGTGCGATCCCTCGACATTCAAAGATAAGCCCCGAGGGGCTTTTGAAAAGTCTATCAGTTGGGACTAGAGGCATGCTTCCTATGAATGTGTTCGTGAGGAATTCAGACATGATGCATGCCTCGGCAGCGGGACCAAGAAGGGCTTCTACGACAGTTTCTCTTATAGAACAACAGATGGTATTGGAAGGTGAGCTAATTCGGATTACTTTGGAAGAACGCCTCACTTCCTCGGATGCCGTAGGTCTCCTCTTGCAGAGGTAAATGAGGTGTCTCTAAGGATTTCATAGGGATCATCCTCGAATAGGAAAGAGAACTTCGAAGGTTGAATTTCTTCTTCCTTCGATGTTCGTGGTTCGGGAGAGGGGTCAACAGACGAATCTTTGGATGTGGAAGGTAAAAGGTTGGATTCAGCTGATGAGGGGCTCTCATGGTGCTTCTTGGACTCCTGCTGGGGCTCGTATGGATGGGTGAGAAAAAAAGAGTTTCCTAAGATGTGATCTAGGATATTCTTTCCTTCCATTGGAGTTTTATTTGCAAACGAACCTCCATCGGCAATGTCAGGATCATCGGTGGAGTCCATGTCTAAACCCGTGTAAAAGATGTGCAAAGCTATATCATCGGGTATAGACCAGTCTGGGCTTGATGCTAAAAGGTTTGAGAATCTAGCCCATGTTGCACCTATGGACTCCTTCTCTAATTTTTCAAATGCAAGGATGTCACTTCGAAGAGAGGCTATGTGGGATAAAGAACAGAACGAGTGACAAAAGTCATCTCGAAGCTCTTCCCAATCACCATTCGCACTCCTCGTGTTGTGAGTGTAGTTCCACCTTCCCCATAAGAGAGAAAGGGAACAACTTCCACCTCAAGGTTTTCTGTGTCATGCCTGAGATTACCAAGCACGAACATAGTTCCTCGAACTCTTGCAGATGTTGGTGAGGATCTTGATTTGCTAATCCAGAGAAGGTTCGTCCCCAAACCATGGCAATGATGCCAGGATGGTGTTCATAGCCAGAAGTTCTGATAGGCTTTGGAGAGGGTGATGGCTCTAAGAACTCATCCTCGGGAGTAAAGAGTAGGTGGGTAGAAGGGTTTTCAATGGTATAAGGATAAAAATGAAAGAAAGGATAAGAGAAAGGTAAAAGAAAGGATACACGGGCAAACTAGGTTCGAAGATAGAAACAGCAACCGTTCCCCGGCAACGTCGCCAGAAATGCTTGTTGGTATTTCTTAACATTCACAGATAAATCCGCAAGCGCACGGAAGATACCGTTGTAGCACTTCACCCAGAGAGTATTCAGGGTATCGTATATTTCTCAGGGAACGGAGGTGTAACAGTCTTCTATCTAATTTACCCTAGGGAAGGAAGAAGATAGGATGGCCCTGGGTAGTGTGGTTGATTAAGGATAGAGATACTTAAGAAAGATAAACCCAGCTCTCACTCACTTGCTTCAGGCACCGGCTTACACCTGGTCTGCCAAGTGTATCCGGCTATTGGCTCTACGCCCAACCCGAACGTGGAGGACTATGAAGGACGAACAGGTTGTCACCACCTGCCGCCTACCTCTCAGACCGTAGGGAAGGGTAGCAAACAAAGGCGACTTCAAGCCTAGACACCATGTCTACGCTATCGATCACTACTTCTAACCCTGGCCAGACTCCGTCTTACGACTCAAATCTTTAGGCTAGAAGCAAACGTTCAAGGATGAACGATGAACCCACAAGAGAATGATAACAAAAGCTTAACCTTGATAAGTACTCACCACCGTAGATGAACCCGAATACTTACTCAAAAGAGGCTCGTATCCGTCGAGGTACAAGTAGAGGGAGGCCGACAACTCCGGCTCTCCTCCTGAGCTTCTCCTCACACACTCCCTAATCTACTCTACAAGAAAGCTCTAAAGGTGGAGTCCTCCCTTCTCTTCTTCTTCTCCTTAAAATGGTGTGTGTTGTGAAGGGGGTGGAGGCCTCCTTTTATAGCCTTGAAGGGTCGGTTCCCGCCATCCATAAATATGGAAACACCGGGCACCGCCTTAAGGAAATAAGGACGAATCTCCCGCCAAAGGGCACCTGGATGGGAGCCCGAGTGGTCCTGCTGTCTTGTGGTCCTGCTGTCCTCTCTGCATGGTTAGGGTTAGGCGGATCACGAGTGGACTTACCACCCCTCGTGGTCACCGCGTTAACTTTCTCGGAAGTTGGAAAGGGAGCAGCAACTTGCGCAAGCTGTGTTTCGATCATTTTATTGAAACTTAACTGATTTTTAAGAGCAGAAGAAAGAGTTTCAACTTTTATATTTATGCTCTCAAGAATTTTATCGTTGGCAGCAAGCTTTTTAGTTATATTTTCATTAATTTTTTGCTTGGCCAAGAACAAGATCTTTGATGGAGGGTTGGTTCGAATTGAAATTCGAATTGTAATTTGAGTTGTAGTTATTACCTCCTCCTTGGTATGGTGGGCATGCTCGGCCCCACCCTTGGCCTCCTTGTGGACAGTACCCGCTGTTGTTGTTGTTGTTGATGATGTAGGCAGCATCATCACAGGTCTCGGGGCAGTCGTTCCCCGAGTGTCCATCATTGCCACATACCTCGCGCATAGGGAGCGAGTCTACGGCTTGAGCGTAGTTGTTCATACGCTCTTTGTACTGCGCCTGTTCGTCTAGGCACTTCAATAGGAGGTCCATCTTTGCGGCGAGCATATCCGTTTCTTTGACGGTGTGCATTCCGCCTTTGGTTCGGGGTTGGGAACCCTCCTCGTTCCAACCCTGGTTGGAGACCATCTTTTCTATCAAGGCCGTAGCCTTGGTTATCGTGAGGTCCAAAAAGGCTCCTCCAGCAGCAGCGTCAAGGTGGGCTCTTGATGTCGTCGTTAGCCCGTTGTAGAAACTTTGGAGCACGAGCCACTCATCCATCCCATTATGAGGACAGGCGAGTACGTACTCTTGGAGTTTCTCCCAAGCTTCTGGGATGCATTCCATCCCCGTCTGCGGGAAACTTGAAATTTTCCCGTGCAGGGCATTTGTCTTGCCCAACAGGAAGAACTTAGCGAGGAATGTAGTGGAACATTTGTCCCACGTGCTAACGGTTTCTTTATTCTGATAAAACCACTGTTTCGCCTTCCCCAGAAAGGAGAATGGAAACAGGTGGAGCCTTATGGCGTCAGCAGCAACATCTCGTATGGTAACGGTCTTGCAAAGCTCCAGGAAACTCTGGAGGTGGGTGTTGGCATCCTCGTTCGGCTTGCCACAAAACTGGTTAGCCTGTACCATGTTGATGAGGCTGGATTTCAGCTCAAAATTCACGTCCCCAACATCAACGTTGGGTCCTGTTGCCACAATGGCAGCGGAGGGGACGGAAAAGTCGCGGAGAGTCTCCTCAACCATGGGTTCGGTTGTTGTTGATGGTGCTTGAAGAAGGACTGGTTCGCTTGTCGACAAGACGATCTGAGGAGGGACGACGCGAGGTCTGACCCTTCTCACGAGCATCTCGGGATTTTCAATGAAGTTTGTCGGCAAGGAGAAACCAGTCATACACTACCCTGTTTTCATCCAAGTAGGAGAAAACAAAAGCAACATTAGCCTGTATAAGCTACAACTATAGAACTTAGACATGACATCATGATCATGTATTAGTAAATCTTTTAATCAATGCCACTCCCTGGCAACGGCGCCAGAAATGCTTGTTGACATTTCTTAACCTCGTCGCCAGGATTGTTAGTCCCCGGCAACGGCGCCAGAAATGCCTATTGGTATGTCTTAACGATTACAGAATGAATCCGCAAGCGCATGGTTATACCGTTGTAGCATTTCACCAGGAGAGTATTCGAGTATCGTTATTTATATTTTCCCAAATGAGGGCATGATGTAAAAGAGTTTACTTGGTACATAATTGAGATGGCATGAATAAGATATAGACTATAACAATATAGGGGTAAGTTATGATAGAGATATGAATGAGGGTAATGCGACACACACGCTCAAGCCAACTCTGGATAAAGAATAAACG
Source organism: Panicum miliaceum (assembly GCA_032594955.1). Taxonomy (NCBI): domain Eukaryota; kingdom Viridiplantae; phylum Streptophyta; class Magnoliopsida; order Poales; family Poaceae; genus Panicum; species Panicum miliaceum. The sequence goes on from CM064061.1 coordinate 13,242,956, forward strand.
AATAAACCTATGGTTAGTGGGAGCTTAGGCATACAACAAGTCCTAATAGTATCTATTCAGGCAAGCAAGGATCATGCAACATACATATGGTTAGGACTGCAGGTGCCGGGAGATTAGGGATACCAGGGAGAATGTCCCGTCCCGGAGAACATCCGGGCCGTTACATCTTTCATAACTCCTACACCGTACCCGAACGTCGGGGAGTACACTAACCACGAAGCAGCTTCGTAGCGGACGGACAGGGCTGTCACCACTTGCCGTCTACCCCAGTCACACCATGGAGTACGGTCATATTCGAAGGATCCCGCATACCCGAGCACCACGCTTGTGTATGAGGTCACTACCCTAGCGCCCCTTGGTCTCCCACCCTTCGGATGGACAAGTAAGATGCTAAGGCAAGCCCGAAGGCGCAACGAACTGATATCCTTACCCAGATCATCTGGCCTAATCATATATAAAGCATAACAAATGAAGCACCAAGCCAAGACATGATTAGCTAGCAAGGTAGCATAACAAGACAAGTCATGATGTACTACCAGGATAGATAAACAAACGAGTCTCAGCTCTGCATTAAGAATAGAGTACTGACTATTCGAATACAAAGCCATTACCAAAGTCGACGAATACTTCTTCGACCCTGAGGATGACTTGCTTCGCTAAGAGAGAAGGTACTAGCTTAGCTCCACTACCCTAAGGAGTACAAGTCTTGTGAGAGGGAGAGAGAAGCTTCAAGTGTTGTGTGTGTGGAAAGAGGGGGGTGAGGGGTCCCCTTATATAGTCTCCAAGGTTGGTTCTCGCCATCCAAATATATGGAAACTATATCATTTGTGATCAGAACTCGTGGATGCTACTCCTCCCCAAGGTGCACCTGGACGGGAGTCAGGCTAGGTTCGGCCGACCCCAGGAGTCGGCCGACCCCTAGTGGCACTCACCCAGGTGCCCCTTCCTCCGGCACGCTGTCATGTGGGCCTAGGTAGACATTCTGCATGTTTGCTTCCTTGGCGCGCCCGTTTGGTCTGTCAGGTGGGTCCCTCTTGTAAGTGTGATGCAACGTATGATCTTTTGTGCATACTTTGTTGCGTATCCTCCGTGTTTTCTTCTTATTTCAGAGTAGTGTCCCTGAATTGCTTAAAGTGAGAAAACAACTATGGAACTAGGTTAGTGATAAAGTTATGCGAGTAAGAGGTATAGTTTTTCGTCATTTGTGAGTATAGTTGACGGTCGGATTTTGCACTTAAGGACCGTCAACACTTTGCCAAGGGGCGTAGCTGCATTCCTTGGTACGATGCAGTAGAACGGAGATTTGTTCGGGGTGAGCATGTCAATGAAATTGAGGCCCATCTTCCTCAAAGTACTCGCAAAGATGAGGTTGAGGATGCTTCCTCCATTGATGAGTACTTTAGTGAGCCTGACGTTAGCCACCACTTGGTCCAGGACGAGTGGGAGTTTTCCCTGCTCGGAGAAGCTTGTCCATTGATCAGGCCTAGAGAACGAGATGGGGACCTCCGACCACTGAAGTGTCGTGGTACCGTCGGCTCAATGGATATGATCTCGCGGAGCGTTAGCTTGTGTGTCCTCCTGGAAGGAAATCCTGATTCCCCACCGAAGATGACGTTGACGGTCTAAGACACATCTGAAAACTCAGTGGCGTTGGCCTTGTCCTCCGGGTCTTCATCCTCCTTGTCCTTCTTCTTGTCGCTGTTTTTTACGGGCGGAGAATTGAGGGACCTTCGGAGTTGATAGCACTTGAATGCCGAGTGCTTGGAGTGTGGATGCCATGGGCATTGCTTGTGCAGGAGCTTCTCAAACTGCTTTTGCAAGTCTGCCGCCTTCTTGCCGTGCGGGGCACGCTCGTTAGCCGCGATGAGATCGTCTGACTTGCGCTTCCAGGAGGATCCAAAGTAGTCCCGTTGGCTTCTGTCGTTGCGGTGGTCGTTGCTCCGCTTGTGATTGTTATAGTCATTGCTGCGCTTCGAGAACCGATCGCGTTCTTGCTCCTCTTGATACGCCCAGGTTTGCATCATGTCGCAGAGGGTAGCAATAGTCTTGGGGCGGTTGTGGCCGAAGTCGCGGAAGAGGACCTGGTCGGTGGGGCCATTGTGGAAGCAGTCGATGACGTCGCTCTCCGAGATGTTGGCGATCATAGCTTGAGTGTCGAAGAAGCGGCGAGTATACGAGCACAGGAGCTCGTTTCTTTCCTGTTTGCATTGGGACAGGTCATGGCGAGTACCTGCCCTGGCTATCGCTCCTTGGAAGTTGTCGATGAAGACGTTCTTGAGCTGCTCCCAGGAGTTGATGGAGCTCTTTTTGAGGCTCTCCAGCCATGTGAGTGGCGTAGTCTCCATGGCCATCAGGAAGTAGACGACCTTCATGGTGTTGGTGCCGCATGCGACTTCAATGGCAGTGGAGTAGCATCGGATCCATTGCTGGGGTGATTGCTTGCCATCGTACTTGGTGATGCCTATGGGTTTGAATCCTTCTGGGTACTTGTACTGGTCGAAGCAATCCGAGAATGTAGGGAAACAGTCATTGTAGTCCTGTGCAGTGTTCACCTCAGCTCTGGCGCGTTCTTTCCTCCGGTTCTCAATGATTGAGCGGGCATCGCGCCCGACGTTGATCTTGTTGCGGAGGTCGCCCGTCGGCAGCTTCTCGAGTTCTTCGTGGCAGTTGTTGCTGATAGACGCTTCTTGTTGTGCCCGGGGTGCCTAGGCGACAGGGCGGCTTCCCTGTGGGCCCGCAGGGCATCTTCCTTGCTGATCTGGGAGGGAGCGGCTTGCCGCCTGTGGTTGCCTCTAGGTGTTCTGCTGATTTGACTTTTGCCAGCTCCCTCGTGTCTTCCAGGTGAAAGTGAGGGCATCGGGTTTTTCTCATTGATTTGGAGCAATGCCCATTATGCCATGCGAACGGCGGTTTGGACTGCTGGATCGAGGTTGCTGGCATGCACCGCGGTTATACCGGCGATGTTAGCGGTAGGAGTGTTGAAGCCCGCCTCCTGTGCACCGCGAACTCAGCATCGAGATCGCGTTATAAGCGCTGGCGCCGTTCGTTGGCGTTTCTTCTACGCATTGCGTGCTTCCTGTTCCGCAGTCTGTGGGCATCACGAGCTCCAGGAGTCTCGTTGCCGGCATCTCCGGTGTTCTCGTCCTCTAAGATCTACTCGGGCCTCTCGTTGCGGTGCCTGCTGCTGATCTTGTCGGATTCCGCCATGAAGATGTGGAGGTGCATGGAGAGGTCATTGTTGGCGATCGATTTCGATGATTTTTACCGCCAACATTTCTCAGGTTTTCATGGTTTACAAGACAAAACCGAGTTAAAACTAACCACACTAACAAGTTCCACAAGTTTTGTTGCATTTATCATTTCAGGAACTTAGTGTGCAAAATTGGGCCGAATAGGCTGGCCGGCCTGGCTCTGCCCCCTCTCGCCACGTCACAGATCCAGGAGTTAAGAAATACACCCAAGAGGACCAAGGATCATGCACTTGAAGTCAGTTTGATCCGAGGACCCAAAAGGCTTCACACATGGATCAAAGGGCCCATATGCATGTCCAAAACCGTTGCTTAACTAAAAAGCAACAGTTACCAACCTCAGCAAGCAATCAGGGACGTCCACGCGAAAGGTGGTGCCAAGTGGCACCATTCCTAGGCCGGCCGGCCCCACATGTCATCCTCTGGTGTCCAGCCTTCGCATGGAAGTTAAGCAACCACCAAGGTCACGTGGTCTTGACGCCTTTCACCGGTTACCGACCTCTATCTGCTATAAGTAGAGCTCCATTTCTCATTTGTAGGACACTCTATCCAAGAGAGAAGTGAGATTCTTAGTAGCTTCAGTTCGAGTGTAGAATAGGGAGAGTGTGAGGTGAGAGCTTGTCCAAGTGCCGAGCTAGGAAAGTAGTTGGGGTTTTCTCATGGTCCTTCTCCACTTTGTATCCACCTTAAGGGAATATTATCAAAGTAAATTCCTCATTTATCTTCAATGTCTCGCTAGTTCTTCTCTTACTTTCAATACCTAGTTAGTTTACTTCTTTGATCTGCGGGATCCCTTGTCTGCGTGGTTCAGTAAGCCTAGCCATTTGGGGTTTCTTCTTGCCTTAACGTGAGGCGGAAGTTAGTAACTGGATAGTTGAAGCGTGGTGCTTAGGCTTGATAGTTATCTTGAGTTGTGTTCCAACCCACGAAACTGATGTGGTAGGTGGCAGGTGGTGACAGCCCTGTCCGTCCCTTGTAGTCCACCACGTTCGTGTGTTTTCATAGCAGTAGGTCCTTCCGCCCCAGCCGGCGAAGCAGATCAAGTTAGTATAGCTACTAGTTATCTCGGTAACAAGTTGGCTAACTGAAGTTAAGCCCTGTACCCTCTTACCTCCTATCTCTAGGTGGGTTCAGTTGAATAGTTCTAGGATTGGTTGCGTCTGCCATTCCTTGGATTCGATATACCAGGTAAACTCCTTGGTGAACTCTACATCGGTATTCGTGCGCTTGCAGATTAGTTCGTAAAGGCTAAGGAGTGCCAACAAGCTTTCTGGCGCCATTGCCGGGGAACGGTAGCAATACTAGTTTTAGAGCTTTTTCAGCCATACACCTTTCTGCCCATACCATCTACCCCATGGAGTTCGCTCCTAGTTATCCGGCAGTTCCGCCACCATCTTGCCACCCCATATTAACTGATGGCTACGAGATCCGTCCCAGTTTCATAGCCATGGTTCGAGCTCAGTCCTTTTCTGGTAGAAAGGACGAGTGTCCCTATGCTCACCTGTAGGATTTTGAGGAGAATTGTTCTCTCCTCATTATACCCGGTATGTCTCAACACACACTACGGTGGAAGCTATTTCCGTTCTCTCTGACGGGAGCAGCCAAGAGTTGGTACCACCGGAGGGCAGGGAGAATTCGAGGAGATTGGATTGCATTGAAGGACGAGTTTAGTCTGTTTTTCTATCCTGTCTCCAAAGTGATACCGCATCGCCTCCAACTTTTGTCATTCCAACAAGGCGATGAGTCACTTGGAGTACCCTGGGCAAGATTCTTGCATTTAGCCACCTCTGGTCCAGCACACAACGTTCCAGAGGACATGCTTATGCAACACTTCGTTCAAGGGTTGAAGCCGGAGAGGGCATAATTTCTGGATAGCGCTTTCGAGGGATCGATCATGTACAAGACAATGTCTAAGGCAAAGGAAATTTTGGAAAGAGTCCTTAACAGTACTCAGTACACGGGAGTCTTTGGCGAGTTACCCGAACCAAGTGATCAGCCCAGAGAGAAGCAGCAGATACACCATGTTTCAGCTGCATCCTATCCACCTCCACCATACATAGAGGAAATCACGGAACCACCCAAGACCTTCGATTCAGAGCCACTCATCAAAGATATGCCTATGTTCGTCCCTGATCTCTTCACAGAAGAAGAGTATATGGAGTTGGGCAATTCAACAAAGTTGCCCAAAGAACACAGGTGTAAGTGCTCAGGATCTGAGGCGTTCATTCTGGAAGCCACCCCACAGATTGAGGGCCTTACTGTGGTCATGAGCAAGCAATGGACAGAGGAAGCTGAATCAAGTAGCAACATTATAAGACTTTACGAAGATTTTAGAGTGCTCCTCTGCGCTATTGGGGACACTGTCCAACGAGAAGTTCCTTACGACCCGAAAGTCGGGGTGAATGTGATGTCCAAAGCCATGGCATGTCACATAGCACCAAAAGGACCCCTGGTTTTCTCGCATAAGCACTTGAAGTGGATCAACGACCAGATCATGGAATGTCTAGGCATCCACCGAGTTATTCCTGTTCGCATGGGGATCAACAAGGTGTACCTGGACTTTCATATCTTCGATATCCTGGAAGGTGAAGAGTTCATCTTGATTGGACAGCCATTAGAGCCACTTATCAACCCGAACAGAGACCGAGCACGGCTCGAGGTTAAGGTTGGCAAAGATATCATCTCGATCAGCCTAGTATGTTCATGCAACACATTTGCCGAGACTAGGCCGGAGAAAGACCCAGTCGAGGAATCAGTGAAGATCATTCAAGAAGGGATCACTCAGCCCATTATTGAAGATGATGTCATACACTTTACCCAGGAAACAAAACCGGACGGCCAGAGTAAGCTCAATGTAGAGGAGAAACCGCAACCTTCACTACCTGAGTTGAAGCCGCTGCCTTCTGAGTTAAAGTACGCATTCCTCCACAACAATCGAGCCACGCCAGTTGTCATCAGTGATAAGCTGACAGAGAGTGAAACTCGGCGGCTTTTAACGGTCCTAGAGAAGTATAGATCTGTCATTGGGTACTCTCTGCAAGACCTGAAAGGGATCAGCCCCAATCTATGCACCCATCGCATCCCTATGGAACCGGACCATAAACTGTCCAGAGAACATTAGAGACGACTAAATGATGCGATGAGGGAGGCAGTCAAGAAAGAGGTTCTGAAGCTACTACACGCGGGCATCATCTACCCCGTCCAAGACAGTGAGTGGGTTAGTCCAGTTCAAGTAGTCCCAAAGAAGGGGGGCATGACAGTAGTCCAAAATGAGAGAAATGAGCTTATACCTCAGAGGACAATTACTAGATGGAGGATGTGCATCGATTACCGGATGCTAAACAAGGCTACCCTGAAGGATCACTTCCCTCTTTCCTTCATCGATGAAATGCTTGAACGGCTGGCCAAGCACTCATTCTTCTGCTACCAAGACGGATATTCTGGTTATCATAAGATTCCTATTCACCCTGATGACCAGAGTAATACTACCTTCACCTGCCCCTACGGCACGTTCGCTTACAGGCGAATGTCATTTGGTCTTTGCAACGCACCTGCTTCATTCCAACGGTGTATGATGGCGATATTCTCCGATCTGATTGAGAACATCATGGAAGTCTTCATGGATGATTTCTCAGTCTATGGCAAGAGCTTCGAAGATTGCCTTGAGAATTTGGATAAAGTTCTCAAGAGCTGCCAAGAAACACACTTAGTTCTCAATTGGGAGAAGTGTCATTTTATGGTTAGAGAAGGAATTATCCTTGGACATAAAGTGTCAGAAAAAGGGATAGAAGTGGATCAGGCCAAGATCGAAGTCATCGAGCAGTTACCACCCCCGACAAATGTTAAGGGAGTTCGGAGTTTTCTAGGTCATGCTGGCTTCTATAGGAGGTTCATCAAGGATTTCTCCCATATTGCCAGGCCTCTGACAAGTCTCCTGACCAAGGAGACCCCATTCAACTTCGACGAAGACTGCCTCGTAGCCTTCTATACCCTCAAAAAGGCACTGGTGTCCGCACCCATCATACAACCGCCGAATTGGAGTCTTCCATTCGAGATCATGTGCGATGCAAGTGACTAAGCCGTCGACGCAGTGCTCGGTCAATGCAAGGATAAACAGCATTATGCCATATCTTATGCAGGCAAGACATTGACCGGACCTCAGTTAAACTACGCAACAACGTAGAAGGAACTTTTGGCGGTGGTGTTCGCCATTGATAAGTTCAGATCCTACTTGGTCGGTGCTAAGGTGATAGTATATACAGATCATGCTGCACTGAAGTACCTCCTTACCAAGAAGGATGCAAAGACACGACTCATCCATTGGATTCTGCTCCTACAAGAATTTGATCTGGAAATCAGAGATAAGAAAGGAGCAGACAATTGTGTGGCAGACCATCTCTCAATAATGCAATTCAAGGGATCAGATCTACCGATCGATGATTACATGAGAGATGACACTACTCTCCTGAAGGTCTCTACATCCAGCCCATGGTATTGCAACTTAGTTAATTTCATGGTGGCCGGATATATACCTCCAGGAGGAGACAGAAAAAGACTGGTCCTCCTCAGCAAGTATAACCTATGGGATGACCCCTATCTCTTCAAGGTCTATGCTGATGGTTTACTCCGCCGTTGCATCCCGCTATGTGAGACCCGCAAGATTCTCGAGCGTTGCCACTCCTCACCTTACGGAGGGCATTACGGAGCATTCCGGACCCATGCTAAGGTTTGGCAGAGTGGATTCTTCTGGCCAACCATGTATGGAGAAGCAAAAGAATTTGTGCGGCAATGCCCAAGATGTCAGAAGCATGGGAACATCAACTCCCGATATGCTATGCCACTGAAGAGCAACCGTCAAGTGGAGATATTCGATGTCTGGGGAATTGACTTCATGGGTCCCTTCCCGATATCAGAGCAGTGCGAATACATCTTGGTGGCCGTGGACTATGTGTCCAAATGGGTTGAAGCACTTCCCTGCGTTGCAGCCGACTCGAAGAACTCGAAGAAAATGTTCCAGGAAATTATATTTCCTCACTTCGGAGTTCCAAGAGTCGTGATCAGTGATGGTTGCTCACACTTCATTGATAAGACATTTAGGAAGTGCCTCAGCGAGTTGGGAGTAGACCCCCGGGTTGCAACTCCATACCACCCTCAGACAAGCGGTCAAGCAGAAACATCAAACAAACAGATCAAGAACATTCTGCAGAAGACAGTAAATGCTATGGGAAAGGGATGGAGGAGCGAATTACCCAAGGCACTATGGGCTTATAGAACAGCTTTCAAGACCTCGATAGATATGACACCATACCAATTGGTTTATGGAAAGACTTGCCATCTGCCGGTTGAGCTAGAATTCAATTCCCATTAGGCGATCAAGAAGTGGAACATGGATCTCCAAACAGCTGGAGTGAAACGACAAATCCAATTAGCTGAATTGGACGAAAGGAGGGAGAAGGCCTACCACAACTCCAAGTTATACAAGGAACGAACAAAAAGATGGCATGACAAGCGAATCAAGATCAAGCAATTCAAAGCGGGAGATAAGGTACTTCTCTTTAATTCTCGCGTTCGTTTGTTTGGTCATGGTAAGCTTAGGAGTAAGTGGGAAGGTTCTTATCTAGTTATAAACGCGGCTGATCACGGTGCTATAACCCTCCAGGACGATGACGGAAAGGTCTTCAAGGTCAATGGCGAAAGATTGAAAATATTTCTCGAGCCCAAAATACCTGAACTCGAAGAAACAGACGTCTACGAGTTATCCGAGCTATAAATCTCGTCTATGGTCATCGCTGGACCTTAAAGAGGCTGTATCCGAGGTTAGATTCTTTTCCTCCCTTTCTTTTTTTTTCTTTCCACCTTTTCTAGCCAAAATCCCTAGAAAAATAGGAGAGCACGAGGAGAGAAGAACCTTCGCGAAGCCCGAAGCCCACACCTGACAAGCTGGGGCCGACCGGCCTCTACCAGGCCGGCTGGCCTAGCTCCGAGTCCTTTCATGTGTTTTCAAATTTTGAAACCTCTTATCCGTTCTCCTCGTCGGGAATTTTGGGGGATCGGATCTTGAAACTCCCTTCTTATACCGAAAGGCTTCAGTTCAACCTCATTCCAAAGCCTTTCGCCGTCATTCACCTCCTGAAACCCGAACCCTCTCAAGATCACACCAATGGCTTCGCAATCGTCCCACAAGACACCGAGGTCGGAGGTGAAACCCCTTGTCTGTCCTTCGGCGCCCTCCAAGTCCGGTCACAACCGTGCACCTCCCAGCAGTGCACGAATCTTCGAACCAGTTGTGCTTGCGGAGGCCTTTTCATCGCCACCGGCATGCCAGCTGGCTGGAGACCAGGCCGGCCAGCCTAAGGGAGGTTGGCCGGCCCCATCTTGGTACCGGGCTCCGCCCCATCTCGCGAGATCGTCCCCCAAGACTCCTAGGTTAGGAGTGGTCGTGCCCTTCGCTGTGACCACACCTGAAGCCACGCAGAAAGTGATCGGCACGCACCTTGTTCTCTCGACATCGAGTGAACATCGTGTGCAAGTCGAGTACCTTCAACTGGTGGAACCTCGAACGCCTTGTCACAGCCTGAACAATGAGGAATATTTCAGGGATGACGAGGCTAGTTAGGGTAGCGGCGAGAAGGAGGAGAACGCGGAGATTCGAGCGCTACGAGAGCAGCTTGCAGCCCTCGAATTGAGGCTCATGGCCTGGCCTACGCGTGTCAATGTTAATGTCATTGCCAGTACGAGTAGGTTAGCAGGACTAGTTGTAGCTCAGCCCATTGTGACCGTGAGCACGCACGGTGAGTGTGTGTACTGCTGCCATGGTACCGCATGGCTGTAAGAAAATAAACTGACAACCAACCTCAACTAGATCGACCCAGTGGATTAACCACTGCGCGGCTTGTCGCCAATCGCCATGCAGATCGCGGCCACGGCCGGGACGATCGAGCATCAGAGTTACTATCTTTCTAATGATAACATATGTATTTTTATTTATTCACGTCTTAACATGATAAACATGGTAGGAACTGAAAATTTTGGCGGTGCAAAATAAAGCCTGGCAAAAGAATCCATCAAGACACCCGCGTACCAATAGAAATATGGAGTAGTAGTAAAATAAAAGCCCCTGTTGACTGATGGAATCGACACACACATAGCACAAAAATCAAAGGCTTAGAGCCCCAGAAAGTGCAAACCAAATGTTGGCAACATAGGTGCCACATATGGAGATTCAAGCATGGCAGGAGCAAAAATTGAAACTCCGGTGCACTGATGCATGCTTGCTGATATAATCTATGTGGGGCTATGCAAACTGAAGCATGGCATCGAAACCGAGTCACCGCACGCCCGAAGTTGCGACGAGCCCAACATGCCACATTACTCTACCCATATGGCCACTGAAACATACAGCTGCTGAGTATGTTGAGTTATGTATCCCGTCGATCGTTATCGGTGTGAGGTTAATGTGAGTCGAGCATGATGCGATTTGTATCTAGTTCGTCATCGATACGAGGCCGACCGATGTAAGTCGCCGAGCAACATGATTGTCAAGGAGTCTAAGAATTAATTTTTACATAGCATTCTATTGTATATATAAAACTTTTGATGACGTGTGGCTACCACATTGGTGAGCGATCAAGGCATAAACTACTACAGTTCCAAACAAGTTGAACATATCTCCTGACTTCTTTTGTTATAGACAGTGATAAGGTGAACAGTAGCGGTGCTCACATACACGGTGAGCAACGCGTCTCGGAAAGCACAACTTAGCGTTGAGATGGCATCTAGACCTGGGCACTCAACAATGGTTGACAGTTCATGTGCATGGTGTGGGTTGATGCTGAGGCGACAAGCTAAGCCATCAAAAAATGCAAATTGAGATCAATATCTGATATAAACGCCTATCTATTGCAAGGCATAAATAGTTCTCGACGAGAGATGGGATAATACGAACTGTCCATGATGCATTCTCGATGATTGTGGTGTAGCGGGCAGAGCTTCTTGAGACTAGAAGTCAGGAGCGGATCCGATGAGCATATAGGAGAAGCTATAATTTGCTTGCACGGTAGCGAATTTTTTAACCCCTAGGAAAAGACAACAACGGTAAGTTAATGGGAGCATGTATATGGCTGAAGCAAAGCAATTGTAGATTGTAGAACAAAGGAAGGAAAGGAGATTTGGGTCCGGTCAGAACTAAAAAGAGGATGCAACCGCTACCCATTAAGTTTTGGATTTAAACTCCAAAAGTTAATTCCAATGATCCATGGTAGAATGCTTTAAGTCACCCACTTAGAATTTCAAAAAAAGAATTCAAAGATATTTGTCACCTGGAACTGTCAGATAAAAAATACACTACCAGTAAAAAATTTAAAAGTTAACTATATTCATTTGAAAATCTTATTTTTTATTACTTTTAATAAATAATAAAAATATATTTCTATATGAGGTATTACCTTTCCTCATGAATTCATATTCTACAAAAATACATCACAGAATACATCTTACTAGTTAATAGATCACATAACCGTTAATGAAATGTACTACGCATACTATAACGGGGCTTCCTATATGTAGATGATGTATAGTCAGGGGCAGATTTGGGTAGAGCTGTGGCTTAAGCAAACTCTTATACGCCCTTAATTTTTTTTAGAAACACAGTAGAGATGCAGACACTCACAACACGCGCGCACACTCACTCCTATGAATTTTAATATCCCTAAAAATTACCATTAATTAATTATATTTAAAATGGACTGTTTATTAAACTATTTTTTTTCAGCCGATTCATTTAGAAATCTTACCACTGTTTAAAATTGCCATTAATTTTCAAGGATATTAAAATTCACCTTGAGAGTTTAGTTATGCACACATTGAGACGAGTTTGGGGACCTGAAGATGCATCTCGAGAGTTTAGGACCCAAATGACACCTCCGGATAAGTTTAGAGATCTAAAAATATATTTTGAGAAAAATATATTTTGAGAGTTTAGGCATCTAGATGACACCTCGAGATAAGTTCAAGGACCGTTAGTGTATTTTACTCTTGATCTTTTAATTTTTCTCGAGCTAGAAAAAGGAGAAAATCTAGATTACAGTGACATAGTAGGTGCTTTTCTCTTTTGTATAAACACACGTGGAGATTGGCACCAACACAATACAGCCACACGAGTTCACTCGAACGCCCACGAGTTCTCCCTGCGGACATCCTCCTCCTCCTCCTGGGTGTAGTCGTTGACGATGTGGAACTTCTCGCGGATCTCGTCGGGCGTCCTCCCTCTCATCTGCTCCGCCACAGCCTTGCACGTCAGGTCCAGCAGCTTGCCGATGCTGAGGAAGCTGGCCGCCTGCAGGAGGTCGAAGAGGGTGTCGTTGTCGACGTTGACGAGCTCCTCGTCGAAGCGGGCGAGGGGATCGTCGTCGCCGGGGTTGAAGGAAGAGGAGGAGGGGTAGTCGTCGTCCGAGTCGAAGTGCCTCTCGACGTACTCGAGGACGCGGGAGAGCGTGGCGGCGGTGACGTTCGGGAGCTCGACGACGCCGTCGGCGGCGGCGCACCCCTCGTCGATCATGCCCCTGATCGTGGCCGAGAAGGCGGCGATGGCCTTCTCCGGCACCTCGAAGACCTCGCCGTCCTTGCTGCGAAGGCGAACCTTCTTCTCATCGTCGGACGCCATTGATTGATAATCGAGATCCGAGAGAGGTTTTTGCCGGCGTTAGATTAGGTGGGATGAGAAATTGAGACGCGTTGCGATGCGAGGCGACGCCGCTTCGGTAGGGTTTGCTGAAGATTTATATACACACGGAAGGACAGAAGAAGAGGAGGCGACGGGAAACGGAAACCTAGTCTGATTTGCCTCTCGGGCATGGGCCTAAACCCGCGGCCGTGATTGCACACCTGGACTCGGACTAGGCCTCCGTATATTAAATTGTAAGCCACGGCGGCCCAGCACAATGGTCCATACTTACATAGTTACATGCTAAAGACCTGGTTTACATGTCCATATACTTTACATGTTCGTATATCATGCGAAAGGTGTGTAATCTAGTGGTTACAATAATCTCTTTTTTAATTACAAGAGCCTTAGTAGTATAGATTCTGGTTTCGACTCCCCGTGGGAGTGAATTTTCTAGGATTTAACAACATTGTGCTTTCAGTGGTAGGTGACGTTCTCGTCGACAGCGAGGCGCCTGTGGTGACTTCATCAATCTCGAGAATTTGCCAGATCAGTCTCACGAAGGTACTCATGGGGGTAGGGTTGCGTACGTATATTTATAGGGGCAAGTGTACGTGCATGTTGTGAACGTCTGTGTCTGTACTGTCTTTCTCAAAAAAAATATACTTGCATCATTATCTGTTGTTATTCACATATTTCACTAAAAAAGGACTTCCGGTGAACAATGATGCAGGTTTGATGATGCACCGTGTACCAGTTACGAGCTAAGTAATTCATATATCAGAATTTGGTACTAGTTTAGTGACGCACAATGCATTTTACGCCCTGTATCTATTTTAAATTACGTTTGAACCTAAATGTTGTTTAGTACAGCAAAATGAGATCCAATTTGAATATACTTTTTTGTTATTTATTTTTTTTAAAAAAAACCCAACAAATTTGATGCACCATTTCAGCGTTGTGAATATTTTTTGCCGATAATTTTAAACGTACTATTTCAACATTACCATATAAAATGCTGAACAAGTTTTTTCAAAATTGACTTAGATTTGAAGAAATTTTCAAACTAGTATTTCGTAATGTTGAATATACTAGCTCTGCATTTACTTATACTTTTTAATTAAGAATATCACTAGTTAAGAATGTAATGAGACCGAGAAAAAAAGCAAATAAAAAGTTGCTAACATGCGCACAGAGAGTTCATCGATCTGCTGCTCCGTCTACGTCCTGCAATTGCTCAATACTCCAATATGTCACCTCTGTTTTCGTTGAAGTGAAACGACGGGCTTTTGTGGGTGAAGTTCATGAAAAGAGGGAAAGGAGGTAGTTGTGGCGAAAGGTGCAGGGTACGGTGGTGAGGTGTCATGCCAAGCCAACGTGCGTCCGGGCAAGACTTTGGGCTGCGAGTGACGGATGGGACTTTTTTCCTTTGCCGCTATGCTGGGCCACGTCTAGGGCCAATCCATGAATGAGCAGCTAACTCAACCATAATTTTGCGTACAGTGAAAGGGCCTCTGGTGGTTAAAAAAAAAATAGCATCTGAGGTCTTGGGTTCGACTTCTCGTGGGAGCGAATTTTTTAAAATTTAACGGCATTGTGTTTTCAGTGCTAGACGACGTTCCCGTCGACAGCGAGACGCCTACGGTGACTTCGTCAATCTCGATGATTTACCGGCTAAGTCTTTCGGAGGTGCTCATAGGGTAGAGTTACGTGCGTGTATTCGTAGAGGTGAGTGTGCGTACGTGTTGTGAGTGTCTGCATCTGTAATGTATTTCTAAAAAAAATTAAGGGCGTATAAGAGTTTTCTTAGGCCACGGCTCTACCCAAATCTGCCCCTGACTATACATCATCTACATATAGGAAGCCCCGTTATAGTATGTATGCGTAGTACATTTCATTAACGGTTATGTGATCTATTAACTAGTAAGATGTATTATGTGATGTATTCTTGTAGAATATGAATTCATGAGGAAAGGTAATACCTCATATCGAAATATATTTTTATTATTTATTAAAAGAATAAAAAATAAGATTTTCAAATGAATATAGTTAACTTTTAAATTTTTTACTAGTAGTGTATTTTTTATCCGACAGTTCCAGGTGACAAATATCTTTGAATTCTTTTTTTGAAATTCTAAGTGGGTGACTTAATGCATTCCACCATGGATCATTGGAAATAACTTTTGGAGTTTAAATCCAAAACTTAATGGGTAGCGGTGGCATCCTCTTTTTAGTTCTGACTGGACCCGAATCTCCTTTCCTTCGTTTGTTCTACAATCTACAATTGCTTTGCTTCAGCCATATAAATGCTCCCATTAACTTACCGTTGTTGCATCTTTTCCTAGGGGTTAAAAAATTCGCTACTGTGCAAACAAATTATAGCTTCTCCTATATGCTCATCCGATCCGCTCCTGACTTCTAGTCTCAGGAAGCTCTGCCCGCTACACCACAATCATCGAGAATGCATCATGGACGGTTCGTATTATCCCATCTCGTCGAGAACTATTTATGCCTTGCAATAGAAAGGCGTTTATATCAGATATTGATCTCAATTTGCATTTTTTGATGGCTTAGCTTGACGCCTCAGCATCAGCCCACACCATGCACATGAACTGTCAACCATTGTTGAGTGCCCAGGTCTAGATGCCATCTCAACGTTAAGTTGTGCTTTCCGAGACGCATTGCTCACCGTGTATGTGAGCACCGCTACTGTTCACCTTATCACTGTGGACATAGATTTGTCTATAACAAAAGAAGTCAGGAGATATGTTCAACTTGTTTGGAACTCTAGTAGTTTATGTCTTGATCGCTCACCAATGTGGTAGCCACACGTCATCAACAGTTTTATATATACAATAGAATGCTATGTAAAAATTAATTCTTAGACTCCTTGACAATCATGTTGCTCGGCGACTTACATCGGTCGGCCTTGTATCGATGACGAACTAGATACAAATCGCATCGTGCTCGACTCACATTAACCTCACATCGATAACGATCGACGGGATACATAACTTAACATACTCAGCAGCTGCATGTTTCAGTACCAGCGTAGATGTGACCATATGAGTAGAGTAATGTGGCATGTTAGGCTCGTCGCAACTTCGGGCGTGCGGTGACTCGGTTTCGATGCCATGCTTCAGTTTGCATAGCCCCACATAGATTATATCAGCAAGCATGCATCAGTGCACCCGAGTTTCAATTTTTTGCTCCTGCCATGCTTGAATCTCCATATGTGGCACCTATGTTGCCAACATTTGGTTTGCACTTTCTGGGGCTCTAAACCTTTGATTTTTGTGCTATGTGTGTGTCGATTCCATCAGTCAACAGGAGCTTTTATTTTACTACTACTCCATATTTCTATTGGTACGCGGGTGTCTTGATGGATTCTTTTGCCAGGCTTTATTTTGCACCGCCAAAATTTTCAGTTCCTACCATGTTTATCATGTTAAGACGTGAATAAATAAATATACATATGTTATCATTAGAAAGATAGTAACTCTGATGCTCGATCGTCCCGGCCGTGGCCGCGATCTGCATGGCGATTGGCGACAAGCCGCGCAGTGGTTAATCCACGGGGTCGATCTAGTTGAGGTTGGTTGTCAGTTTATTTTCTTACAGCCATGCGGTACCATGGCAGCAGTACACACACTCACCGTGCGTGCTCACGGTCACAATGGGCTGAGCTACAACTAGTCCTGCTAACCTACTCGTACTTGCAATGACATTAACATTGACACGTGTAGGCCAGGCCATACTGCCATGCCGGCGCAGGCGTCGCCGTGTCCGCAGTGGATGAGCTTCGAATTCGGGAATCGTGAAGCGCGAGGCCGTTCACCAGTCAAGTTGACCGTGTCGAGCCGCCTCACCGGAAGAAGTGGCGCCAGACATGTACGTGCCGCGCGTCATTTTGGGCGTCCAGCCGAGATGCCGGCGAATGATGCCCATGGTTGCTGTATCTGGCCGAGCGGGTGACCATCACGCCTGATTGGCCGATGGGGCAAAAGCATAGAATTTCACCGTAGGACGTTGCTATGACCACCCGTAGGGGTGGTAACGGATTATGGCTCTAGTGCTCTCTTACAATCCGACTTAGTTCTTATATATTTTTAGCTCAAAATTAAATAAAATTAGAGCCCGTAGGTCTAAAAGGATCCGGTCCTTCGATTATCTAGCCTAAAATTTAAAGCCCTTAACCACGTTTAGCAGCACCCAGTCATCGTCGTTTTTTGCTCCTTACCCTCCCGTCCTGGGTCCAAATTTTTATTAACGGTTAAACGAATAATCTGAATGGGAGGGATCTTACTACCAAAGTTGGAGTAGCTAACATGTTCTTCAGAATTTCAAATGCAGATCATTGCTAGTGCTGTCTGTCCTGCCCGTGGGGTGGTTGTGCGTTTTGCCTGGATTTGAGTACAGCAAAGCAAGCACAGGGCAATGATGAGTTGAAGTTCAAAATGGATCTATCTAAGAGGAAACCGCACACTGCTGAACTAAGTTTCTGTTCTGCAAGTGTACCGTGCCTAGCACGAGATTAGAAAAGGCTTGGCGGGCGGCCGAGCAGGTGACCAACGCACGGTATTTCGTTCTATTACTAATTCTTCCAAATATACACACACATCCACATGGAAACAAATTAAATTATAAAGTGGTATATCTTGTTATAGGTAAATTCTCCCTAATGTTAATTTTATTTTTTAATTCCAAATATGTATTTATTAGTTGTATTGATATGGACTCTTTAGGCTAGTCTAGAAGGCTATATCTTTATAAAATCTAATGGTGTATATCATTCTCCTTTTCCGATTAACGTGAGAATTTCTAAACCCAATCTATAACCGCTAGATCTTCATAAAATTCAACGATGTATATCCTTCTCTTTTTCTAATTAACTTGAGGATTTCTAGACCCTCTCGGCAAACGTGTGGCTTCTTTTAACACTATTGTATTAAGATAATAGATAGATCTACAATGGACAAGTCTTTTTTTTTAGGGTAATAAGACCACATATTAACTTAAAATAATATGAAAAATATAAATCCATGCAGGTTTGTTCAGAGCATTTTTTTTAACTATAACTATCATTCAAAATTTTGCAAAGATACGACACACACTAGTTGTATTAAGTAGACTTGTTATGTAAAATGCTTCCATAATATATGACTGTTTTTTTGTTCAATGTCGTAAGGACCAAGACGCTCTTAGGGGGAGGGGCTTCTGAAAACTCTAACGCTCTACCACATATAAAATTCTACACAAATTCTATTTAGATGTTCACTGTTGCAACCATATAAACTAGCTACACATGTCAATTCTAGGAAAGTTAAATGCAAACTATGTAATACTGAATATGAAATAATACGGGATGCTGAAGATGGTGAAATAAACACAACCGATGCATCCGTGAGCAAGATAAAGCCATGCCTAGCAGGTCCTACCATCGGCTGAGTGGCTTGTGGCGTACTACTAGATTAGACCGACAGTGTCGTCTGCATCACATGGTTCAGACTGATAGTGACTGCATCGTCACACGGACACGCTACATGGATTCCGGGTATAAATATGGTGGTGAGCACTCACTACTCAGTGCAACCTACTCATCCAGAATTGAGGAGAGGTAGGGAGACAGATAGCCAGATAGCGTCCTTCGATCACGAGCCCCGCGTGATGTTAACTGCTACACCAATAGTAATCCAGCATCATGTTGGCTTTCGCCCGCCAACAGCTGAACAAAGGCGTCAGCGCCTCCCGCAGCTACGGCCCCAACGGCGGCGTCGTGGTACGGCATCAGTTTCCTGAACCTCAATGCACGCATGCATAAAATTGGTGATTTCTTATTGGCCTTTTTTAGTGAGTTTATTGGGCATCTAATTTATTTGTGTATGCATCCACAACATTCATTTGGGATTATTCGATGCAAATTAATTATAAAGTAAATTCACCTTCATTGAGAGTTTAAATGTGTCATCATATACTGCGATGTTGTTCCAGAAAGAAAATTAAAAGGTGTTATATTCTTGGCATGTTTGGTTTGCAGGGTTGTTCACCATGGAGTCACTACATAACGAAGCACCGGAGGCAATTGCACGCAAACCAGTTGTCGAGGAGACACAACAAAAGGTGCATATATGCTACGAACTCATGCTTGACAAGTGAATCAAACATTAATCTCTTCATCGTTTATATAAAGGGCGAGCCAAGGAACGTGCTTGAAATGGCTGACGCCATCAGGGCGACGCTGAGGTCGATGGGAAATGGCGAGATTAGCGTCTCCCCGTATGACACAGCGTGGGTAGCGCTCGTGAAGAAGGTGGACAATGGAGGAGAAGGCCCGCAGTTCCCCTCATGCATCGACTGGATCGCTCAGAACCAGCTCCCAGATGGCTCATGGAGCGATGATGCCTTCTTCTTAGTCCAAGACCGGATCATCAATACCCTGGCCTGCACCATCGCCCTGAAATCTTGGAATGTCCATCACGACAAGTGCAACAAAGGTAAAGTTTTTCTTTGGTACTGTAGTCTCTAATGACTAATTAACCAAAGCCTACAACATTATTGATATTAACGATAGAGTATATTATCAATTAGCTAAAAGGAGAACATTTGATGACTTTTCTTATCTACTGTATATATAGATAGTTGATTTTTTTAAATTAACGTAGCTGCCGAAACAATGGTATGAACTTGATTTATTGTTGTAGGCTTGTCATTAATTCATGAGAATATGTCACGACTACCTGAGGATGACGAGGATTGGATGCTAGCTGGCTTCGAGACAATCTTCCCCACACTGCTAGAGATGGCCAAGATCTAGGCCTTGAAATGCCTTGCGACGATGAGCCAATACTGCAACAGATATATGCCAAAAGAGATCTAAAACTCGCTAAGTATATAGTAACCATATATATCTGGTTGTTGTATTTTAGGTTTGTTTGGTGCTTGAAAAGAATCGGTGCTCGTAGCCTAAGAGGGGGAGGGGTGAATTAGGCAACCTTAAAATCTTAACCTATGGCTCAATCTAGTTTGCACAAAACTTAATCTAAAACATACTATCTAGATGTGCAACTAGGGTTCTTCTAGTGTGAAAACCTCATCCCAAAGAGTTTTGCAACCTATAGCCAATCCTAACAAGATACTACACTAAGAATGTAAAAGCACACAAGTTGCAATATGAAATACAGAAGCTTTAAGAGTAAAGGATAAGGGGAAGCAAACTCTCGACACGAAGATTTATCCCGTGGTTCGGTTAGGCACAAAACCACTCCTACATCCACGTTGTTGAAGCGCTCACAAAGAGTATAGCTTCCCGGCAACCAAGTCTCTTCCGGGACTCTTCTTGACTCGGCACCAAGGTTATATCAAGTCACCACGGTCACCTTATCACGCTTTCCACTAAGGAGCTTCTCCACTAAGGAAGGGGGTCTCCACGTCCCCCGCACAGAGCCGTCGACGCCGCTCCACACCAAGCCGGAGGGTCGTAGACTTGCCGGCGAGCCACCAAAGCTCCAAGGGGCCAACATACCGAGATACAACTTGTGGTTCACCTCTAGAACCAGCACACAAGATTCACACCTTGCTTCTGTCACTCTTACAAGAGCTAATTATAGCACTAACTGTTGGCGCTAAAATCGGCCGGGTAGGAATCGGCCGATGGGTCTTCAGCGTCGGACACACGACCCGGGAGAATCTGCTTAGCTCCTGTTCGGGTTATCGCCCTGGTGCGGTTCGCGCGGCGTGCCAGTCAATCTGACCTGTTGATTGACAAGGAAATAGAGTATTAAATTCCAGGCGCGTCGATCGGCTGGATTTCCGATCTGTCCTGAGGAGCGCGTCGGCGGCAAATCGGCCGATTTGCTGTAGAGATGATCGGCTATGGGTCAGCCGATGATCGTATAGTAATTGTAAAGAGAACTGCTGGAGCAATCTAAACAATTACTATAGAAGCAACACTTGAGATAGATCTAATCGGCTATATGGCGATGAATCGAAGGAGAACAATGACGAAGCCGATTACCCTGATCTCAAGCTGGATAACTGGTGATAATACTAGAATAACAGGTAAAACTTGCAATTCTAGTAAATATCGATAACTTGTGAATAAATCCAAACGAAACCACAGCGATGCGCCCGTAGTTGAAGCTCGGATATTACTCGATAATCGGAACCTACCAATTGGCCGGAGATCAGGTTGATGCAGCCCTGCCAATCCGTACGAACTCGTGAAAGAAAAAGATATTGGCGAAGTCGCCGACTTGAAAAGTAAAGTACCGGTAAAAAGTAGAAGTATTTTGTTGATTGATGTTGGTTGTTCTTTGCAAAACCCTAGTGACTCCTATTTATACCCTGAAACTAGGACTCCTGGTCGATTACGACTTGTTACAACCTTATTTAAAACAGGAAAACTACTATATCTATAATAACTTTAAAAAGAAAACGGACTCCCGCAGAATCTTCCGCCGCCGCTTCCTAATCCAATCAGGACCTCCTCAATTGCTTTCCGGCCGACTTAGCATGCCGCGTTGACCAGCTTTTGACTAGGATCTTCTGGAATAATCCTATCCTGTTGGCACAGGCGGCGCCACCAATCGGCTGATTTTCAACTGTTACCCCGATCGGCCGATTCCTTACTGTAGTTCCCAGATCTGCCGCATCGGCCAATCTTCTTCTCCTGACGCCGATTCAAGACGTGTCAAAATCCGGCGTCAACACATGCCCCCAGTGTCGGAGTAAAATATAACTTTTCTTCGAAACTCCCTCTTTAATCCTTTTTTCCGAAACGGGTGCAGTAAAAGTCTCCTTCCGTTCCGCGGCACAATGATTGCAATTTCCTCGATCCGAGCACGCGAAACGACCGCTCCCCTGGAACTCGTGTAGACGGTGCGGTAAGAATACCATCTTTGCCCTTACCCCCTTATCTTAAGTACTGGTTTTCTCCACCTTTTCTCCTCCACGAATCCAGTATCCTTTCTGCCGCATTACTGTTCATCTTCCCCCAAGTTCTTTCGATTTCCAAGCGCTTCCCCTTCTCCGGCGACCTCGTCCGCAGCTTGCTCCGACCCCAATGGCGTCTCCGTCAGCGACCACCCCATCTACAGAGGCTCCATCGGCTGCTCCTTTGGCGGCGGCGGCCCAATCGGCGGCTTCTCCAGCAGCGTCATCAGCGACGATGGCTTCCATCCTAGAGGTAAATGTCCGAAAAATCTTTTCCTTTTCGCCTTGCTGCTTCAGTATTTTCCGGTCCCTTTCTTAGTTTCTTCCCTTTTTCCCTTTCTTTTTTAGGCCCTTAGGCACAGGATCACCATTCCTCTCTCAGAGTCTCCTGACCTCATCTGCCTAGGCCCTATGGGGAGTCCTGATCCAACGGATCTAATTAGCTTAGAAACTCACAGAATCCCCTTCAAGCAGTCACCTATGGATTTAGATCACTGGGTAGGCGCATTCAGATCCTGGCCGAACGAAACACCCGGGTGGAGAGAGTGGTACCAGAGGGTAGCCGGGTCTTGGAAAGTCCAATGGGAAGAACTTAAAATCGGCCAGTGCATAGATTTGTCCCTGTCTCAGATGGAAAAGAACGAACCTTTGGTTATGGCAGCCTCTTACTTCTGGTCCGATGCGCTCAACGCATTTCTTTTTGGACACGGACCCATGACCCCGACCTTGGCCGATGTCTTGCTGCTGACCGGCCTAGATGTTTCCTCCGCCGATACCCCTTTCAACTACCTGTTCAAGCCATCTCATAGGCTAGATACCAAAGGAATCGGCGGGTGGAAAGGATACATCAGTAAGAACATGAAGACAGGGACAGTCTCACAGAGAGAGCACACCGCCTTCCTGATGATGTGGCTGGAGAAACATCTCTTCTGTGGCAGAGCGGTCGGCCCCTCTTCCAACACTCAAGCTTTGGCAGAATCCCTCGCACAAGGATCGGCCGTTCCCCTCGGCAAACATTTGCTGGGATCGGCATATCATATGATGCATCAAATCGGCGCCAAGCTGTCGAAAGGAGAGCCGATAGGGAATCCAGGTGGTCCTTGGTGGTTCATCACCCTCTGGCTCAATCTACACATGAGCAAGGTCTCTCAGCAGAGGATAGAGACAAAGACCTTTCCCAACATTGAGTCAGAGGAGAACCCATCGGTCCGTCGCCGCTGCAGATCCGTCGGAGAGGCGGCATCGGCCTTTCCTGGCTGCCAGTTCACCGCTACCCGGGTAGCCGAATATTTCAGATGCTTCTATAATGGACTTAGCGAGGAGATGATCACCTGGTATCCATATCAAACCGCGGAGCCGATTTTTGAATTGCCTATATGCTTCGACTTCTCCACCCACACATTTGACAAAGAGTTGATGGATGTCCTGATTAAGCCGGGAATTCTGCCGGCTAACTTCTTCTCGGGGAAGGACTCACCCACTTATGAGTTCTACTGCCCGTCAGCTGCAGCAAGGCAACTCGGTTTCGGCCAATTGCCGATCCGAGTCTATTTCGCCGGCCAAGCAAAATTCAGAGACGGATTAACCTCTAGTCTCGACTACAGCCGATTGTGCGATTTAGTACCTGACTCCAGCACCATTGACTTGAACGGCTGGTCAGTTGCCTCTTTCGCCACCCAACAGTACAAATTATGGTGGGCAGAATGGAAGCAGCATCTTTTCTATAAATCCCCATCAATTTACTGCAACATTCTGGACCCAGAGAACATCGACCCAAATGCTGCGGTATGTCCTTTTCTTTTCAGCCGATTTCAATGTTGCACTATCATCTTGCTGTTAACTTATGTTTACCTCTTCAGTCTGAAAGCCATGCTCCCCCAACACGGAGCCGAAGCGGCCGGCCGATTGATAGCCATCATCAATACACAGTGCAGCCACTCATCGGCTTCCATGCTCCATCTATCAGAGATATCTCCACCGGCCGATCAAAACGAGCGCCCAAGAGACCAACACCAAAGATATCCAGCCGTCGGATGCGGGCTCGCATTGAATCGGCCGGTCAGACAACAATAGCATCGGCTGAAGTCTCTCGTATCGGATCGGCTAGCCAGATGGCAGCAGCATCGGCCGAGACTCCCCGTGTTGGATCGGCTGATCAGATGGGAGTGATGCGCGCCGAGACCCCAGACCCTTCACCTCCATCAGTGGTCGAGACGGCCGATCCCCAAGTCGCCGCCGAAGCCGGGGCTGCTGCAGCATCGCTCTTAGTAGAAGCTGTCCAGGTAACTTTATTTATCTCATGTATTCCCCAAAAACCTTCTGCTGACATCAATTTCATCCCTCTACCAGGCGGCACGAGTTGTCCCACCACAATCTCCACGGCTGTCGGCCACGTCTCAAGTAGGGACTGAAACTATAGCAGCTCGTGTTGCCGAGGTAAATGATCTCTTACTCTGCATCCTCAATATTCAGGAAACTTAACCAATTCTGATGCAGGTTGACTTGGGTACGCCGATTGTAACTCCACAGCTGGAATCGGCCGAAGAACCCGCAGAGGCATGTCAAATTCCCATTACCATCTTATCTTATTTTCCATAGTACCTTCACGAGCATTTATATCTTTCTCAGGAAGCTGGCCCTAGCGGAGCACCAATAATGATCGAATCTTCTTCTTCTGGTGAACCCAGTGCACCAATCCCTGAAACAAGGGAAATACTTCCACCGGCGCAGGCAAGAGAGATTCATTTCAAAGAGGTAACAATCTTACCATCAGAATCGGCCGATTTCCTCTCACTACCTGCTTACCCTTTGCTTCGTTCCTTTACAGGAGCAAGATTCTCCTAACAATAGTATCTTTTCTTTCGCTGTCTCCTTGGCCGACGAAGAAGAAACTGCCTCACATGTGGTCCCACCGAGTTCTGCCTCCGACGATGTCCGCTCTAAGCTCGAGAGCATCCGTACTCTCCTCCAAGGTGACATCGGCCGACTGGTGAAGGATGCATCGCCGATCCGACAACTTTTCAATGAGGTCGTAGATCACATTCCGGAAGAAGTGTCGGAAGACTTGGGGTACGCTGCCTATATAGAGGGCATGCGGATTCCGGTCTCGCGGGCGCTGCGACGTATGGCCGATCACGCTCAGATGGCCAAAACTCAGGAGGAGGTTGACTCGTACAAACACCAGGCCCAGGAAGTACATCACAAAATCAACTTCCTCGAGAACTGCCGTCCGGACATTGTTGGCACAATAGATCGGCTGAAACGGAGGAGAGCAGAACTAGCCAAGGAGATGGAACAGATAACCAAAGAGATAGCCACTGAAGAGAAAAAGCTCCAAGAACTCCCAACCATGATCAGCGAGCTGAAGCAAAAAAGACAACATCTGGCCCGTGAAGCAATAAGACTCCGTCGCCGCGTGTCAGAAGTGTCAGGATCGGCCGAAAGTGATCAGAGGATATTAGAATCGGCCGATCAAATCAGACGACGAGCGATTGTAGCCATAGATACTTTCCTTGGGCTGTAAACAATATGTTAAACATTGTTGTTCCTTAATGCCACCGCGCCGATTTGATTTTGAACTGCTTCATGTAATCTGTGCTTTCCACCTAACAATGAATCCCAATATCTCTTTCACCGGATGTGTAGCCAGAAAACCGATGAGAAATCGGTCATGTTAACTCGACACATTTTCTTTTTGTGCTCAGAATCCCCATCGGTACCAACGTACGTCGGCCTTGATCTGATGCTATCTCTTAAATCTCCCATCTCTAATGAATTGGCCGACGTGAACCCATGCCTCAGCTTCTCATTCTTTCGAACGAGCTGAATCCTCAGAGCCGACTGCTTGGATCGGCTGTAGACCGAAATCGGACACTTTCAGGAAGTCAGTGTCCCAAGTCCTGCCAGATATACATTTGACGTGTTCGCAGCTCCACTGTTGTGTGTCGGCCGCTGCAACGCTGTAAACAGAATCGGCAGCTACTATCTCTGTACTGTCGCCGACCCATTGCACAAGGCATTGATGCATGGTAGATGGGACACAGCGGCTTGCATGTATCCAGTCGCGACCGAGCAGCATATTATAGGACCCTTTGCCATTAATGACGAAGAAAGTAGTGGGGAGGGTCTTACTGCCGATGGTGAGGTCGACGCAGAATGCCCCGCGGGCAGGCGACACGTTGCCTTCGAAATCCTTCAGCATCATGTCCGTCTTGGTGAGGTCGTCATCGCCCTTGCCCAGCTTGCGGAACATGGCATACGGCATGATGTTGACTGCCGCGCCTCCATCTACTAGTAGTCTGGTGACGGGTCTTCCGTTGACATAGCCCTTGAGAAACAGCGCTTTGAGGTGCTGTCGTTTTTCTTCCTCTAGCTTCTCAAACATAGCCGTCATCGGCTCTAATACCAGTTGTGCCATTTGCTCTTCCTCTGTATTTGTCACTTTGTCCCGATCGCTTGGCGCCATGAACTCCATCGGCAGTATGAAAACCATATCAATTTCGGCCGCCGATTCTTGGCTGTTTGCTTCCTGGTCATTTTTCTTTGGGCGCCAAATTCGAGATTTCACATTCCTTCTTTCTGGCACATGTCTTTGTTCTCCTTCTTGATGTTCTAACTGGCGTAGGCGTTGGATTCTCCGCTTTTGGGATCTGGATAGGCCATCGGGACACCACCTGGGGTTCGCTGGTTTGGCCGATGGTTTAGCGTGTTTCCAATCTGGTTCCCTTCCTAGGAGACCTTCGTCTGACACCCTATCATCGGCCATCTCTTCCAGCCGATCGTGCGTGCTGATCCTGCCCCCCAGTCCATCTTGCTGGCCGATCTTGCCCTCTGACCTGTTGCACTGGTCAACTCTGCCCCCCAGCCGATCATGCACCGAAACGCGCCGTTCTTCGCGCCGATTTCTGTTGATCGGCTCTGATCTTCTGTCCCTAGAGTGTGGCTTTGGGCGATCGTTGCGGTTTGATCCGTTGCACTCCGGACAGTTATCGGCAGAGGGCAGTCTGATATCGTTCTCCCAGCAGTGGATGAAGAAGGAACACTGCCAGTGATCTTCACGCCGGCGTATCATCTCTTCTTGGTGTTGTGCTTGTTCTTGCTGCCGCCGATATTTCCTGAGTAGAAATCGGGAGGTGACAGGCCTGTGTGGTCGTTTTGGTCCTCGCCTGTTCCTTCTGATTTCTCCCGTCGTGATCTGCCTCCTGAGATCGACAACGCCGTCTTTTCTCGCCGATTCTGACGTCAGCACCTTGGTTTGACTTGATTCTTCTCCAGCGTTGACCGTGTTGGCCGGGAAGGGATGCTGATCTATCTTCATCGGCATTGCCGGTTTGGTTGGAGTCTCAAACTTGAGCCGCCCTTGTTCAATGGCCGATTGTATCTGCTGGCGGAAGACTTTACATTCATTGGTGTCGTGAGAAGTAGCGTTGTGCCACTTGCAGTATTTCATCTTCTTCAGCTGATCGGCCGTAGGGACGGTGTGATGCTGCGACAGCTTGATCTGTCCCTCCTGAAGCAGTAGATCAAAAATTTTATCGGCTTTTGACGTGTCAAAGCCGAATGTCTCTGGCTCCTTCTTGCCAAAGGGGCAGGATATTGGTTTTTTCCCTTTTACCCATTCCGCCAGGCCGATTTCTTCCTCTACGTCGGATTCAGATCCCTCCAAATACGCCACCTTCTTCTGAAAGCTCCTTCGCTGTTCAAGCGGTCGGATCTCTTGCCCTGACAATCGGTGGACGATTTGACTCAGGCTCTCAAACTCTTGGGCGGCATATCTTTCTCTGATTTGCGGTAAGAGGCCCTGGAAAGCGATATCGGCCAACTGTGCATCGGTCAGGGCCAGGCTGTAGCACTTGTTTTTGATCTCTCTGAATCTCTGTATATACCCTGTAACCGGCTCATCGTTCCTCTGCCTGAGGCTGGTTAGATCCGAAATCTTCATCTCGTGTACTCCCGCATAGAAGTACTTGTGGAATTGTTTCTCCAGATCGGCCCACGTGACGATAGAATTTGGCGGTAAAGTGGTGAACCACTGGAAGGCCGATCCGGATAGAGATGATGAAAATAACCGTACCCTCAGAGCGTCTTGCGTGGCAGCTTCTCCGCACTGGATGATGAATCTGTTAATGTGCTCCACAGTGGATGTGTCATCCGTCCCTGAGAACTTGGTGAAATCAGGAACCTTGTAGCGGTGTGGGAACGACAACGAGTCATAGGCCGATGGATACGGCGTCTTGTAAGTATAAGTTTGAACTTTCGGCTTCAGCCCAAACTGATCTTGAATTACTTCTGCTATTCTTGCCGTCCAATCCACCTGCTGCTGATGAACAGTTGTTCGCGGCGCGGGCACGTGTTGAAGGGCTGGTTCGGCCAGGTGATGAATCGGCGAAGTTTGCTGAACGGCCGATAACTGCTGGCGAAACGCGTCTGCACCCCCTTCGTACGTTGCTGCTGGCGCCGCGCCTCTGAATGCCTCCACAGTGCTTGCCCCCCTGCCGAGACCACCGGCCGGACGGCCGATTGGTATGGCACCTGGAACGGATAAGTGCCATGCTCGTTCGCTGGCTCGGGAAAATGCGTCGTGGCTGATGCCCCCCTGCCGATCTCTGGTAAAATCGGCTGGTACTGGGAGACCGTCGGCCAGGCGGCCGATTGGTACGGCACCTGGAACGGGTAAGTGCGATGCCCGTTCGCTGGCTCGGGTAAATACGTCGTGGCTGATGCCCCCCAAGGCACTGAGCCTGTAGGCGGTGTTTGCACAGAAGCCATTTGAACGGGTTGAAGCGGCGCTCGCGATGGGAGACATGGTGCACCGCTGTATCTTGGAGATGCCGGAAGTGGTGGAGAGCTGTATCCTTCGCGCTGCGTCAATATCGGCTGAGAAGCCGATTGGGATGTGTAGGGTAAGCTTCTGGCCGGCAGGGTATTTGGAGGGGCATACGCCGGTCCCTGATAACCTTGAACGGCTCCGCTGGCCAGAGAGTTAACGACGGCGTTGTACACCGTGTTGCTCATCACCGAGGATTGGTCAATGAACGCTTGATACACGGACTGCTGAATCATCTCTGACATCTTGCCCGAGTCTTCAGCAATGGTGATGTGGCGAGGTGCTGGAATAGGAGCTTTCTTAACTGCTTCCCCGCTTCTGGTACGACTGAACGACTGGAGGTATATCTTCTTGTAATCTTCTAGATGTTTGGCCAATTCCTCCCTCTGGTCGTCCTTGAGATCAGCTTCTGTGACCCCAATGATGTTGCTGTCAGAGATTTCTGCGTTGTTCGACATATCAGGTCTTGGATGGTCCCACCGGGCGTGCCAAAAGTGTGTTGGCGCTAAAATCGGCCGGGTAGGAATCGGCCGATGGGTCTTCAGCGTCGGACACACGACCCGGGAGAATCTACTTAGCTCCTGTTCGGGTTATCGCCCTGGTGCGGTTCGCGCGGCGTGCCAGTCAATCTAACCTGTTGATTGACAAGGAAATAGAGTATTAAATTCCAGGCGCGTCGATCGGCTGGATTTCCGATCTGTCCTGAGGAGCGCGTTGGCGGCAAATCGGCCGATTTGCTGTAGAGATGATCGGCTATGGGTCAGCCGATGATCGTATAGTAATTGTAAAGAGAACTGCTAGAGTAATCTAAACAATTACTATAGAAGCAACACTTGAGATAGATCTAATCGGCTATATGGCGATGAATCGAAGGAGAACAATGACGAAGCCGATTACCCTGATCTCAAGCTGGATAACTGGTGATAATACTAGAATAACAGGTAAAACTTGCAATTCTAGTAAATATCGATAACTTGTGAATAAATCCAAACGAAACCACAGCGATGCGCCCGTAGTTAAAGCTCGGATATTACTCGATAATCGGAACCTACCAATTGGCCGGAGATCAGGTTGATGCAGCCCTGCCAATCCGTACGAACTCGTGAAAGAAAAAGATATTGGCGAAGTCGCCGACTTGAAAAGTAAAGTACTGGTAAAAAGTAGAAGTATTTTGTTGATTGATGTTGGTTGTTCTTTGCAAAACCCTAGCGACTCCTATTTATACCCTGAAACTAGGACTCCTGGTCGATTACGACTTGTTACAACCTTATTTAAAACAGGAAAACTACTATATCTATAATAACTTTAAAAAGGAAACGGACTCCCGCAGAATCTTCCGCCGCCGCTTCCTAATCCAATCAGGACCTCTTCAATTGCTTTCCGGCCGACTTAGCATGCCGCGTTGACCAGCTTTTGACTAGGATCTTCTGGAATAATCCTATCCTGTTGGCATAGGCGGCGCCACCAATCGGCCGATTTTCAACTGTTACCCCGATCGGCCGATTCCTTACTGTAGTTCCCAGATCTGCCGCATCGGCCAATCTTTTTCTCCTGACGCCGATTCAAGACGTGTCAAAATCCGGCGTCAACACTAACTCTCATAAAACTTGTGCTAAACCTAAGAATGTGATCAATATGCTCTTGGGTGGCTTGGAGAAATTCTTCAAGGTTTCTAGGGCTTCCCACGGACTCCAGCACCCTCAAATGACCCGGGGTGAGGCATATATATAGTCCACAAACTCAATAGAGTTGTCACATACTTTTATCCAGAAAAGTACGTACACGTCGGATCATCCGGTCACACTGAGTATAATAGTAGTCGTTGGACTCTGACAACTGCTTTTGCTTGCATCATTGCTCCGACGCTTCATCCGGTCGATGATCGGATCCTACGATGCCTCAGTCGGTTCATCCAGTCGTGAAGGCAAGACTGTTGGGCGAAGATATGCTCTCTGGATGAAATTGCTCTGATGCTTATGCATGGGGTGTCGGTTTCCCCGATCGCATTGAGATCTTCAGTCTTGATCGTGCTGACTGAGCAGAATTACACCAACGACATATATACCCTGGGCGTTGGTTCATCCGGTCCTTGAAAGTTTTTCTACCACTTGTCGAAATAGTTGCTACGATCATTTGGACCATCATGGAGATGGGTTGGACTTCATCCATGAGACCTAGAAATCCTACAATCTTAAGCTCACAAACTCGCTAGTCACATTGATCATGTTGTCACTCAATCACCAAAATCACAATACGGCCTAATGAGACCATTTTGCTTATAGTACTTCTCATGCAAAGAGAGGATCCAAGTAAGCAGAAATTTTGTTTAACAAGTGCTTGTCACATTTTATAAAATTTCTACATTTCTAGGACCCATCCTGTATAACATATATAAGGGTGTATTTGGTAGTAATTTAATTACTAGAAAACATTCAACTACTCCCTCTACAAAATTTGATGCGAGAACCCTACATCTATATATCGGTTTTCGAACAGCATGTATGGCCCAGAACGAAAACTGACGTGTGCCATCGACATCTGCAGCTAGCTGGCTAATCTGCAGCCATTATTTGTAGGATTCCTAAAGATGTACTGCACTCTATACCAACAGCTTTGATTCTTAGCATAGAGGGAATGCCAGGTTTAGACTGGGACAGGTTATTCATTGCGCCCAAGAGCAACGGAACTCCTGGCCTCTTGCAATGCGCAGCACCTCAGTGTGATTTTGGCGTAGACAAGTGCAAACATCAAGGATACGAGACACTGAAAGATGCGGTCCCTCGGAGCGAAGTGCAGTATCAGTGGCAGCCCAAGGTAGGATGTCCAGATTGCTCGTACCAGCAGTACCACAGGGAGGCCCGTGTTGCGACGGCCTTCCCTTTCGTCAGCGGCGACTATTGCACACGTGTTGATAGCAACGATCAGGACAAGGACTGCCAAGATTACTTCTAGGGACCTGTGCCAAATTGTCTGGCAGATGATTCTGTACTGAACTTCAGTACCAGCAGGGCTCCGGAAGCTGTAGATTTGCGGCTCGCCAAAGGCGGAATAGGCGGACGCGGAATCGGAGACGACATAGGAGAGGATGGGCAAGAACAAGGTGGTGGCTCCGTGATATAGGCTGCGGATGATGGGGCGGTGCTGATAGTGAGGTCCGTAGGTGCCTATTCCGACCAGGATCCCGGCAAGGACGGCGTCGACGACGGCGAGCCCGTTCACTCGCAAGATCTGCAGTTTAAGCCCTGCCGTGCGCTGGGAGAAGTTTTTCAGTATTAGTGAGCAGTTTCCGGTTCTGGAGACTCCATCGCCCATGATCTGCTGACATGAGGAAAATCATAAACACTGGTGGCACGGCTACTCTCAAAAAGAAGTTGTGTACAGCTGCATGATGAGCTAGCCGTGAATTTGTTCCTCCAGGGTGAAACACAAAAAAGAATAGGAGGAAAGATATGCAGAAGTGATATCATAGCGTATAAGAAATGAGGAGAATCTGGGACCTCATATAGTTGCTGTCATGCTAATAACAGCATGCACACTCACAATTATGATCGGTAAATTAAGAACTAAAAAAGCTAAGTGCACACGTAACAAGGGTAGGGAACAGAGACTAGCAGAGATGCTGAATGAAGGTATGATGTATGTGCAAAAAAGAAAAAAAAAATGCCTTCTCATGTAAAGTAACGAAGCTCTTGCAGACATAGTTACCACAAGATCGATGCGGCTGCCAAGCGCAGACAGGGACTCGGATCACCTCGCCCTTGGACTTACTCAGATCGTACGCCTAGTCTTCATTCCAGCTGGGCTTAGAGCGTTGGACGAAGGGGTGGTGGCTGCAACTTTGTTTTAGATGGAGGTTAAGCGTTACGGCTGCAATTAGCTACCCGGGGTATAAAAATGTGCAACTAGCTGCTCTTAGATGCTCTTGATATTCATGGCAGCGACGGGTATTTGTTCGCGACGGCGATGCTGTTCCATCATCCAGTGGCTGTGTGGCTTTGGAATATGTTCTCTGCTTGCGCCATTGCTGTCCATGGGCCACTGAAAAAGTATAGTAAATTATTTGGGCCTTTTTGGGCGATCCGCTGTAGTCACAATCTCAGGCGAGTTTTTTTAAGACCAAAATAAGCCCCATGGCTCGACTTTTACTCAAAGCCAAAGACAACAGAGTTTTCGCTGATGGATCAGCGTTACATGGTTGAAGCGCAAGGCTCGCAGGCCATCACAAAAGGGCAGAAAAACAGCACTCCTCCTACTACTTCCTGACCCACCCAACTCACAACAGGCGACAAAAACAGAAAGAAAACTAAAGCTAGAAAGGCTCAAGAACAAGCACAAAAGAGGACAACAACCCAACACATAGTTCCCGCCCACGCCCACACCTTCACGCACCTTGCGCGATGTCACCTCTACTATAAAAAAAAGATTTCTAAGAACGAACTGCAGTCTCCAGATGGTTCCTTCATGTCGTCAGCGGCTCCCACAGCTTATGCTCTTATGCAAACGGGCGACAAAAAATGCCTCGAGTTCCTCAGCAACATCGTCGACAAGTTCAACGGTGGAGGTATGTAGAATGAATAAGGACATCGCTTAGCTACAAGCAGTACTCTCTCTGTTCTAGAGTATAACTATGTTTAGATTTTTTCTATGTCAAACCTTTTAAACTTTAATTATAGATAATAAAAAATATAAAGATTGACAATGTAAAAGATAATATTACCAACATTCATAACATGTAATCTTTTCTATTTAAAATTAATTATTTTTTGAGATACTATTGGTCAAAGATGAAAATATTTGACTTTGATGAAGTGACTGTTGGTCAAAGATGGATGTAATACGTATCTGCTGACTGTGTAAAAGCAAACGAAAATCAATATATCCAGCTTGATTTCCTCTTCCATAATTCCATTTCAGCACCCTTTGTCTACCCTGTGGAGTTGTATGAGCGCTTATGGGTAGTTGACCGGTTGGAGCGGTTGGGTATATCCTCCTACTTCAGGAGCGAAATCGACAAATATTTAGACTACGCTTACAGGTAAGAACTCAAATGGCAATGGATGCCTCTTCTAGGATCTTTCTATACTCGACCGAGTAACGAACTTACCCTAGCTTTGGGCACTGGAGCAAGGAAGGCTTGGGTTTTACAAGGGACTGCACGGTGAGGGACATCGATGACACGGCCATGGGTTTCCGTCTCCTCCCGCTGCATGGCTACCGTGTATCTCCTGGTAAGCAGGCTGCATTGTGCACTGCAGATTTACAATATTCAGCAACACGAGACACGCATTGATCCTTATCAATGCTGATTTGGATTATTGATGCACATATATAAAGATGTGTTCGAGCATTTCGAGAAGGATGGGGAGTTCGTGGTGTACCCGGGGCAGTCCAACCAGTCGGTGAGCGCGATGCACAACCTGTACCGTGCCGCCTTCCCCGGCGACGACGGTGGCGTCCTCGGGCGGGCCAAGAGCT
Organism: Panicum miliaceum; assembly: GCA_032594955.1. Lineage (NCBI taxonomy): Eukaryota > Viridiplantae > Streptophyta > Magnoliopsida > Poales > Poaceae > Panicum > Panicum miliaceum. Next base: position 13,277,097 of record CM064061.1, read on the forward strand.
ACAGCCGCGCGTTCCTCCAGGAGAGGCGAGCCTCCGGCCGGCTCAACGACAAGTGGATCATCTCCTCGGGCTTGCCCGGTGAGGTCGCCTACGCCCTGGACTTCCCCTGGAAGGCAAGTTTGCCACGCGTAGAGATGAGGATGTATCTGGAGCAGTACGGAGGCAGTGCCAATGCGTGGATCGGGAAGGTCCTTCATAGGCATGTATACTTCAAAGTTTAGTTCCCAACTGTGCCCACCAGATATCTTTCGACGGTCACACACGATCCATTCTGAACTTTTTTTAGAATGCATCTCTTCAACAACGATCTGTTCCTCAAGTTGGCAAGGGTCGATTTCAGCAATTTTCAGAGACGATGCCGACTTGAGTGGTACAGCCTGAAAAGGTGACGAAACTCCAATCCAATCTCGAATTCTCGCCACCTGCAGTTCTATGTCCAAGCTATTTATTACTTACATTGGAATTGATCTGCCCAATACACAGATGGTGTGAGGAAAACAAACTTATGGGGTGACTCCAAAGAGCACAGTGAGAGCGTACTTCGTGGCTGCCGCCAACATCTTTGAACCAGATCGAGCGGTGGAGCGGCTGGGATGGGCGCACACGGTGGTGCTTGCCCAGGCCGTCTCTTCGTGCTTCATGAGAAAGTAAGCAACCAGCGTAGCTTCCTTCACTGATTTTCCGAGGTTTGGTTCATGTGATCAATTGGTCAAAATTGTGTGGATGCAGGGGAGTGAAGGATTTGGCAGAGAACGGCCTCATACATGTGCTTCATGAGCTCATCAACCTTCTTGCACCTGATAATGCCTCCCGCGACAGTCTTCGTGAGGCGGTAAGCTTGGCAAATTGACCACTTGATATTCAGTGGCATTCGAATTTAACGGATAGATCTTTTCTTTTTTGCCAACAACATGCATGGTCTTGCAATTGACTTTTTACCAAAGAATGGAAAACTGAACGGCGAATCAATCTATTCTTGTGACCGTAGTGGAAGAAGTGGCTCGTGGCATGGCCTGCTAAGGAGAGCCTTGAATCATGTGGAGGAAATACAGCACTGTTGCTAGTACGCACAATCGAGACCGTTTCAGGAAGGCATGGTACAGCCGGGCGAAATCTCAATCGTCATTCAGAGTATTCCCAGCTCGAGTCCATCACGTCTTCCATCTGCAACAAACTGTCCAAGAGAGTTCAGGTATGTACGCGCATAATGAAAGAGATCCACAGGTATCATCTACCAACTCACCAAAAGATACGTTTCGCAATCAATCAGAATGGAGAAACCAGGCAGCATACTGAGGATTTGGAACGACAAGTGGACCAGGAAATGCAAGAACTAGCTCAGTGTGTTCTTCAGAGCAGCAATTCTATCAACAGAATGACCAGGCAGACATTTCTCGACGTGGCGAAGAGCTACTGCTACATGGCTCATTGCTCCCCTGAAATAATTGAGAATCACATCTCCAAGGTCATATTCGAGGATGTCATGTAGGAGTTGTAGCCTCATGGCCCATTTCAGTCCAATCGATAGTGTTTAGTAGAGAGATTGAAATGAGTCCAGTGAGTTTAGGGCAATTGCAAAACATTTACTAGCTAATTCCAGCCACACTATTTCAACCATGCATCTTATTTGATAGATAAAGCTGCCATATTCCCTTTCGTGATATAGTAAGTTTGCAAATTAGATCCTTTACTGAATCAGCTTCCTTTGTCCTCACTGAGCTGTGTAGTTTCATGGTCCAAAGTCTTAGGTTTATGTGTTTAAGTCATCTTAGGTACTATTAGAGCACAGTGATCCGTTGACCATCCATGCATATTCAGAATGAACCAGCCTGAATTCGTCAAAGTTATATTGGGTCACCAAGTTGGTCAGTATATATTGCTTACTAAACCCAGCTCGCCCGGAACACACAGCACCAATACTTGTGTATTTTTCGCTTAGGCGCCCAGGCTAATATTTATTTGGACACAAAGAAGGGAAAATTCGATAATGATGTTGTGTTTGCAAAAAAAACCCCCACTAGGCAGTTTTTCATTCACCCCCACCCCAAACCCTAACCCCTCTCCCTCCTCCCCGCCGCCCTCTCCTGCTCCCTGCTGGCTCCCTCTCCGCCTGCCTCCGTTGCCTCTCCTCGCCACCGCTGTGCCTGCTCTTCGTCTTCGCCGCGCGCTCCCGCGGGATCCAGATCCGGTGCGGGCGTAGCTTGGAGGGAGGGGGCGTGGGCCGGCCGGCCACGGCGTGGAGCGGGAGAGCGTGATGTCCGAGCTCCCCGCCACCATCTCCCTCCCTCTTTCTTGCCGGTGGCGTTAAGGACTGAGAGAAAGGGAGACGGCACCCCCCTGGCGCGCGCCCTCGGTCACTCGGTCGCGCACGTGAAAGGGGAGCACGCGCAGACGGTTGGGCAATAGGTGCCCACCCGTCCCCGTCGCCACCACCGTCGTCATTGCAGCACGCGAGAGGTCATCGTGCTGCTCCTCCAGGTCGGCGTAGCGCTGCTGCAGGCGCTCCAGCTCGGCCCGGACGGCGGCCACCTCCTCCTCTCGCCCTGAAACATAAGAACAATCAAGCGACATTCCACCCGAAAACCAACAAAGAACAAACGCGCCTCGAGCGTAGATTAACCTGCGACAAGCGCCTGGGCGTCCGTCGCCTCGATGCGAGTCGCGGCGGTCTCCAGCTCTGCGGCATCAAGGTCCCCCTTGATGTCCGTGGCCTTCTTCTCCACGCCTTCCAGCGTGGCCCTAACGCGGTCCAGCTCCCGCATCGCCGTGCCGTACTACTCCCAAGCCTCAGCGCCCTCCCGAATGAGGACGCGGATCGTCTCCCGTGCATCCCCATCGGACTCCAACAAGGACGAGGACCCCGAGGGAGATGACAACCGCGGTGGCGATGAGTCGGAGGAAGGGTTGCCGCCAGGTACATCCTGGCTCCGGTCGAAGCAGCCCTGCATCAATCGCAAACATCAGTCCTCCACAGGCTCGATCGAATGACAAGCCGTGAGAAAGAGAGACGCGGCTCACCCCTGGGAATGGAGTACCACATGCAGAGGTGGTGGATGACGGCAGCGACCCCTCAAGCTCTCGCCGGCGACGCGCTTCCGGTCAGCCATCACTACGCACAAGAACGAGAAGTGCTGGACTGGGGTTTTTTCTTTTTTCTTGCAGGGATAGTGCAACTGCCGCTCGCTGGTGAAGAGGCCAGGGGAGGAGACGGGGTATATATAGCTGGAAAACGGCTCCACGTGTCGCGCGACCCCTCGACTCCTGTGAAAAGGCCAAGAGGTACGACCCTTCCCACATTTCCGCCTGACTGATGACCACAACAGGAACGGGAGACGGAGCAGTTGCCTTACACAAGCGCAGAAAGGTATGACAAGCCAAGCGTCTCATCAAGTGCCACAATGCAGCCTGACACCCGACGACGCTAAGCGTCCCCAGGTAAAACCGCATCCGCGACCGTCGCCATGCTGGTGAGATCCAATGCGCATCCCTGCATCGCAAATCTACTTTGCCTATTTGTTCTTGAATCTATTTTCAGGTTCAAAACATGCCGAGTCCATGGACTCATAGACCAAGGTTCAAAAGTCGGCTCCCAGCGGGCTCCAGGCTGCCTTGCGTCGAACAGATCCAGGGGGAAAACAGATGGCCGACTCCAGCAGTCGCTAACCGACTCGCCCCGGCGACTCGGAACGCCACAATTTTCCCGTCCGATCCTGACCTCTAGCCGAACCCACAGAATCCCTACCTGAAGGGAGGCCAACGGGCCGCCTGAGTCGGTCGAATGATTCGGGAGATCTGACTGGGACGTGCGGGTCGTGGAGTAGTAACGCGCCCCATGCGGGTCCTGCCAACCTCGTCACTAATGATGAAACTGGGTGTCACTCGGATCGCTCGAAGCATTGCCCTCGAGCACACCCGTTAGGAGCTCACCGAGCATGTCACTCCGTCCACTTGGACAAGTAACGCCGACTCAATCCCTCCGACTGCAGAAGTCGCGGGGGGGGGGGGGGGGGGGGGGGACTTAAGCTGCACACCCGAACGAGATACGTTCAACTTTCGCGACACTGCTCGCGTAAAAGACCCTGCCAGCCGGGCCACGTTCGGCTCTCTCAAGATCCTGCATGGATCAATGACGCCGACTCAACCCCTCCGACTAAAAAATCGCTGGGAGGAAACTGGACCAAGGAGTTCGGATTGTTGCGACGCTGCTTGCACTAACAAAGACCCTGCTAAGCCAGGGCACTTTCGGCTCAGTCCAAAGTCACTCGCTATGAAACCATGCCTTCCAGACATGCGAACTAACAAAAGCAATCTGAACTGGGAAAATCATTTCATTTCTAGTGAAACAAACATTACAAAGTACACTCGGCTCAAGGCCGTTACAAGGTACAAATCCTATTACCCCCACTAGGGAAGTAAGCCTAGGGCCCTAAGGAGCGGCTGCTTCAAGTGCGAGGAGGTGTGGAGGCACATCCGGCTCGCAAACCCTCCTCTAACATCGTCGCCCTCACGGACGCCTAGGCATGGGGACGCCACCAGGAGGCGCTCGACGACGCCGCCGGCCGAAGAAGAAGATGCTTCAAGAGCTCCTCCTCGGTCGCTGACGCTTCCCATGAACGTGTCCCCCAAGAGACCGCTTGTCGACCGGGAAGAAGAGGAACCAGATCCCAACTTAGGGATCCGCAAGTTCCTGAGAGCACGCCTGGCTCTCGCACAGAACGAGGAGTTCCTCCGGTCTTCCTGATCAGTGCGGTCAAAGCACCGACACGTCCGCCGCTGGGCTGCGACATCAAGCTCGAGACCATCGCCGCCGGCCGAAGAACGTCGTAAGTGAGCTAGGGCGCCATCACGCGCCGTACCCGTTCAATCGAACGGTTACAATGAAGACAGTGATGGTCGCTCGTAACCGGACACGACGCGCTGGCTGGTCCGACGATTGCGGCAGCGATCCGTCGGCTCCCGCAGTTCATCCCCCACTACTCGCAAACTCACCTCTAACACCAGATGTTGGAAGAACCACCATTGCCCTCAGGGGGGCCCGCACAACACTACACGAGAAACATGACTTGGGTGATCTGTGGAGTGTGCCCGGCACACCCCTATTTATAGCCTCAGGGAGACCGATCCAGAAGGCCCAGGTAGGCAACCGCACACGGGCCACACAGTCCTGTCGCGCAGGGAACAGATTCCCCTAAAAAAGGCGAAACGGCAGGCCTCCAATGTGACACAACGGGTAAGAGACCCGTCAACTCCCCCATCGGGGCAACGTGAGGCAGACGGCGCAGAACTGTCATAATGGCCCAGCGACCCCTCGGACGAACCACCGGGTAAAAAGGGTAACGCCTCTGCACGACCGCCACATAGCACATCACCGCCTGCGCGCAGTAACTCCCCCCGGACAAAGACAAAGCGTCCACATGATTAAAACAAAATCGATTGCGAGGACGCTTGGGGGCCTCTGTTGGGTTCCTAGAACCAGGGTTACCAGTGGGCCCGCCTTGTTAGACCAAGGTCCGAACAAACTTCCGCATCCGCACGACCTTTTTAGCCACACAGCACTTGCAGGCTGTCCCAGTCGATGAGCCCCGTCTAGGAGGTTTTTCTGTCTCCGGACTCCATGGCCCATGGCGCCGAGTCCGAGTGCCCCCACTCAAGGCCAGCCGAAGGATCGCAGGCACCGTCTCTCTCTCCTCTCAGACTCCCAACTGACTCAGGTCACTGCCGAGAGGAAAAATCTCACTTGGTCAAGGACGCCCCGGCTTGGTCCGCAAGGGTCAGACCTAGCCATACCAAGTGGGCGCGGCCCTCCCGGGGTCGTAGTGACCACTGTGCCTCTACCACAGCAGAGGACCGGAACTGTGGCATCCACTTGGTCCTTGTGATGATCAGGTCTACCGTCACCACGGCTTGATCGCCAAGAAACCATCAGCCTAGATGGGACTTGACCTGCAAACAGTCCCTCACGATGGGATGGCTGCATTGTCCCATTAGAGCCCCCGTACACACTGACTGACCAAACCCGACGAATAGGCTCAAGACCAGAAGACCCCCAGGATTTCGGGATCATGCAATCCACCAAGGACATCGCCGACTGGCCACCTGTATGGGCCCATTGACGATTTGGGCCGCCCGACTGCCGGAGTCAAAGATATTTCTCCCTGAAGCCTTCTCCTCCAAGGAATTCACTGTAACATGGGCCCCCCTTGAGCTATAAAAGAGGGGTCCCTTTAGATTTAGAACAAGACATCAGAAGTCAAGTTAGACAGAAGACCTAGCTCTCTAGCACTCGAAAAGCTTGTACTCCCCAATTCTCACGAGCACCTGGACTCGAGCAATACATCCAACTAACCCCCCGACTAGACGTAGGGCGTTCTTGCCTGAACCAGAATAATCCCTCGAGTCATTGTGTGCTAGGCCACCTCCGATCATGGCGCACAACACACACGTTGTCGAGTAGTTTACCTGCCGCCCATTTCTGGGAGTGACAATTTCAAAGCTCAACCGCCAGAGAAGAGGGTGTGCGTTGATCCTACAACGGTAGAAAACGTCTACAATTGCTTGAGAGACATACCTGAGAGACCAATAAAACTACGCTCGGACTACGACCGTATGTTGATAAAGGCCCACCAGAGAATGAGGCAAAGTGGCAAGGGCGTTCCTCAGCTAGGAACACAACAGAAGGAAATTGAGACCCTCCGGATGACGATGGAGAAAGAGCAAAAAGCCGCAGAGTTTTTGGAAGAAACGGGTTTGACCATTGAGCAGGCAACCGGAGAAGATGAGGATATCCCAATTGCCAACGTTGCAGCACATCCATACGAGCATGGAAAACCCTTCCTCACTAATGAGGAGTTATTCAACCTACCGACGCAGATGCGCACATTCTATAACTTGTACATGGAACGTTCGAATGCCGGCCAACAGAAGTTTGGAGTTAAGTATCGTAATCATTATTTCTACCGTGGGGCCGATGACTTCTGGATCAATTTTAAAGATGTGCACGCAATATACCATCGAGACGCCCTCGACATCTCTATCATGACTTGCTGGATTATGTAAGTATCGAGCAATCTCTACATTCATATATTGATATTAATCAACACTTTATTCTTTGTGACATCTCTCTAATTTAATTATATTGTATCATGTAGAATGGATCTTCAAAGGTGCCGAAAAGAAGGATGGGATAATCAGTTGGGTTTCATGAATCCCATGCTTATCAATCAGAAAAATTTACAGGACAACTATAAGGAAACATGTACAAAGCCCTAATGGAACAACATTACAAATCGTATATATTCATAGCCTACAACTATGGGTAAGTTCTAATTGACTAGTAACTCTTTTATATTACTCTAGTGATGTATATATTTATATATGCTTGTTTATCTATATGTACAGCTTCTATTGGATTTTGCTCTCACTCTGCCTAGAGACTAATAGAGTAATAGTGTTGCACTCCAAGAAATACCCTAGGGACAACATAAAACACTTCTTACAACCATTGAACAGGCAAGTTTATTTTGCACAAAACACAACTATTTTTGGATCAAATATTTACCTTTCATTCTTATGCGAAGTGTGTGGAGAGCTTTTGTGAAAAAGCAACCTGGTGCTTTTAAAAATGAATTGGATGTTAGAATGGACTTTCCGGTATGTGGGTCCGCTACTCTTTGCATATCTCATTTACTATTTTTATACGCATACAATTATAGTTGATTTGTTTCTTTTTTAGTGTTTGAGACAAAAAGCAGGAAATAATTGGTGCGGGTACACGTATGTGATTACATCCACAGCCTAACCCATTTTCGGAGTGCTACGCCGGAGGACATAAGAGTATGTGCACAAACCACTGATAAATATATTTCTAGTTATGCTGACGCAAATAATTGATATATCGAGCTTTATTTTTATGTAAAATGATAGATGACACAAATAAAGGATGAAGTTCTCCAAGTGGATAAGATGGTGGCCGTGTCGGAGTAGCTCATAGGATTCATTTTGAGGGAGATTCTGGATTTTAAAGGCGAGTTCTACAACGATGGCCATTCGGTCCGTAGAGGACCCGAATCTACGTCGTGAAACAAATGATTTCTAGTTCTTGTAATCGTGATATTTGTATATTTGTAAATATTATTATGTCAAAATAACTTAATTACATGATTTGTAGTGACACTTAGTTATTTTTGTATATTATTTTAACTCGAATACGACTGCATAGTAGTGTATAGCTCTGGTACGCATATCAATTCTGCATGCATAAATAGTAATAAACAATAGAAATAAAATAGGATTTGAAAAAAAGGGGAAAATATTTTGGTATCGGTTGGAAACTCCAACCGGTACCCTAGGGGCTACCAGCTTGCTCCAGCATGGCTGCCCTTGTGGTACCGGTTGGTCTTTCCAACCGATACCAAAGGGGGCCTTAGGCACCGGTTCAAATGCCCGGTGTAGAAAGGCGAGACTTTTAGTCTCAGTTTCCTAGTACCAGGTGGCAAGTCGGTGCCTAAGAGCCTTACCATCCGGTACTATAAGGCTGTTTTGTAGTAGTGATAGTAAGTAAAACATAATTCATGCATACTTATGATATCGTGTGGCAGATATACATGGAGTTCATGTATAATTATCATTTCTCGTGATTCTAATGTGTGGTACATTTAATGCGCCCTGATTTTTGATGAGTACCTACATATGAAAAATCAGTGCGATTGTATTTGTGATTACACGAGCTTTGTTGATAGATAATTGGGTTCAAGATGAGCCTTGAAAATCAAACATGAGCCTCACGCATACCCTACATGGCATATTGTACTTAGCCTCAACAGCAGACGGCCTTGGTCCATGGATAATTCTCTATGACAAATTTGGCATCTACAATGACACCAATTGTTGCAAATCCAAAGCTTGTATGTCTTGAGAGACGACCGTCCCACCGAAATTGTGGAGTGGCCACTGGTGTTTGTACGAGGGAGGAGAGGTCCTTGATGATTTGTCAAGACACTCTACCAAGTAAATACAGCATATAGCATCTAGGTTAGGTAAGATGGAGACCTTACAGCATGCAGGATGATGAGGACATCGCTCCTTTAGATTTATACAACACAAAGAAATCGGTGCTTGTAGCATAAAAAGGGGAGGGGGTGAATTAGGCAAACTTAAAACCTTAAACTATGGCTCAATCTAGTTTGCACAAAACTTAAACTAAAATATGCTATCTAGATATGCGATTAGAGTTCTTCTAGTGTGAAAACCTTATCTCAAAGAGGTTTGGAACCTATAGCCAATCCTAGCAAGATACTACACTAAGAACGTAAAGGCACACAAATTGCAATATGAAATGCGGAAGCTTAAGAGTAAAGGATGAGGGGAAGCAAACACTCGACACGAAGATTTATCCCGTGGTTTGGTGGTGCACAAAGCCACTCCTACATCCACATTGTTGAAGGACTCACAAAGAGTATTGCTTCCCGGCAACCAAGTCTCTTCCGGGACTCTTCTTGACTCGCCACCAAGGCTATGTCAAGTCACCGCGGTTATCTTGATCCCGCTTTCCACTAAGGAGTTTCTCCACCAAGGAAGGGGGACTCCACATCCCCCGCACAAAGCCGTCGACGTCGCTCCACACCAAGCCGGAGGGTCGTTGACTTCCCGGTGAGCCACCAAAGCTCCAAGGGGCCGGCACACCGAGATACACTTGTGGTTCACCTCTAGAACCAGCACACAAGGTTCACACCTTGCTTCTCTCACTCTTACAAGAGCTAGTCCTAGCACTAAGACTCACAAAGCTTGTGCTAACCTAAAGATGTGATCAATATGCTCTTGGATGGCTTGGAGGTGTTCTCTGTTGTGTATGGGGTTCCTCAAGACTCCAGAAACCTCAAATGACCCGGGGTGAGGCATATATATAGGACACAAACTCGAAGTAGCCGTTACTAGCCGTTTTGCCTTTTCTGCGCATAGCGTCGGTTCAACCGACCACATGCGTCGGTTTAACCGGTCGCACACATCTTCGAGCTAGCCGTTAGATATCTAACACTTGAAACTTGCTTGTGTCATTGCACCAACGCATGCACCGACGGGGTGGCGGTTCAACCGGTCCTGAAGATGTTTCTGAGTCAGCTCCTCCAAAACTCTCAGATGCAACATCCAATGCACCAACGACTCTCTCCTCTTAGCATCGGTTCAACCACTCCTTGAGAAGATTCTTGAGTCGAAGTTCCAAAACCTTCTGATGCAACTGTCAATGCATCGATGCCTCTTTCTTCTTAGCGTCGGTTCAACTGGTCCTATCTGAAAACTTCTGCTCTTGACCGTCGTTGCATCTTCTATTGCACCGACCCATTCATATTTGACATCGTCCGTTCAACCGACCCGTTAACTGTTTCTGCCCCTTGTCCAAATCGTCGCTGCGATCATTTGGTTCACTGCGTCCATTGTGTCTTGACAGCGATTTGGAACATCTTGGAGATGGTTTGGACTTCATCCATAAGATCTAGAAATCCTACAATCTTGAGCTCACAAACTCGTTAGTCCCATTGACTATGTTGTCACTCAATCATTAAAATCATAATATGGCCTAATGGGGCAATTTTCCTTACAAACACTCATATGGATATACAAGGACGGGTACCCATAGCTCGAGCACGACAACTAAATCAAACTGTGAGATTATTTCTATGTACTTTTGGTAAATGTGAGAATGGTATGCGACCTAATGATATTATTGTATCTAGGAGGAGAAGGTCAGCATGGGTGTCCAAGCCAAGTTGGAGGCCTGCAGCATACCGAATTCGAGTCCACCTCGGCTCCAGGAGCAATCTGCACTAAAATCGTGGCCCAGGTCATATACAGAGTCCGATTTCGACGTTCCACCTACGTATGGAAAGCTAAGGAGATAGGCTTTTCAATGCCATAGGTCCCACATTAATATTAGGTCTGAGATAATAGAAATCATTGAAACTAGTGGTCATCCAAAATCTATCCGGGTGTGATTCCACCGTCCTTTCGGCAGCCAGACCTTGTATCGTGTTGGAGTCCATCATAGATGCGTCTAGGATGAACAGTGGTGCAAAGGAAGAAGATGATTAGTTGGACATTGGTGCAGATAGGATATGCTCCTAGGCTCTGGTGACCATATGAGACAACAAACATATGAAAAGTTATGTTTTGGGTGGGCCCGTGGGGAGTGGTTGCACATTCTTTGCGCACCGCCTTCGTGTTAATAATAAAGGGGCGACAACCTGTGCCAAGATTACAATATGCAACAACCAGATAGAACCAGTAATGTATTGCTTCATCCTAATAATAAAGGGGCAACAACATGCGCCAAGATTATTACAATGTGCAACAACCGGATAGTGGCAGCCATGGATTGCTCGTCAACTAGTTACAACGAACTTAATGTATCCAACTATTGTACAACTAAAGAACTTAATGTATCTGCACGCATGGCTGGTTATGTACGAGAAGGTGGAAATTAAAAGAGTTTAGAGAATAATTGATTCGTATTCCCTGTCAATGCATAAGTATATATAGCCGGGGGTGGCTCACAAGCCAAACCGCACGGGCGTGTACATTTACAAAACGGCTAACACTCCCCCGCAGTCTAATCGGGAGCATCGCTAACGGTCAGGCTGGACCGAAACTCCTGGAACAACGAGGTGGGGAGTCCCTTCGTGAAGACGCCGGCGTACTGTGATGTCGTAGGAACATGAAGAACCCGAACGTGACCAAGGGCGACCTTCTCTCGAACAAAATGGAGATCGATCTCAACGTGCTTTGTCCGCTGATGCTGCACTGGATTACTGGAGAGGTATACAGCACTGACGTTGTCACAGTAGACCAGGGTGGCACGGCAAGGCGGGTGGTGAAGCTCAAGGAGTAACTGTCGTAACCAAGTAGCTTCGGCGACACCATTCGCCACAGCACGGTACTCGGCCTCGGCGCTGGACCGGGAGACTGTGTGCTGGCGCTTGGAGGACCACGACACCAGGTTGTCCCCAAGAAACACTGCATAGCCAGAAGTCGATCGACGAGTATCAGGACATCCAGCCCAGTCGGCATCCGTGTAAACAACAAGCTCCGTAGGGGAAGACCGGCGTAGAGTCAGTCCAAGGGACAGGGTGCCCTGCAGGTAGTGCAAGATACGCTTGAGAGCCGTGAGGTGGGGCTCCCGAGGATCATGCATATAGAGGCAAATCTGCTGAACAGCAAAGGCAATGTCCGGACGAGTGAAAGTCAAATACTATAGAGCTCCTGCCAAGCTGCGGTACTGGGTAGCGTCATCAACAGGGGGTCCATCTGCAGATAATTTGGAGTGGACATCAACAGGCGTGCTGCACGGCTTGCACGCACTCATCCCGGCGCGCTCCAAAATATCCTGAGTGTACTGCCGCTGAGAGAGAAACAGACTATGGGCAGAGCGTGTCATAGAGATGCCTAGAAAATGGTGAAGCTGACCCATGTCCGTCATAGCAAACTCACGTTGGAGAGCCCCAATGATAATTTTGAGAAACCCAGCAGAGGAGGCAGTGAGAACAATATCATCCACATACAGCAACAAGTAGGCAGTGTCTGTCCCGCGGCGATATATAAACAAGGAACTATCTGACTTGGTTTCAACAAATCCAAGGGAAAACAGATGTGAGGCAAACCTGTGATGCCAAGCACGAGGAGCCTGCTTCAAGCCATATAGAGATTTGTTGAGCCGACAAATAAAATCCGGACGAGAGGAATCCACAAAACCGGATGGTTGTACGCAGTATACTGTCTCGGTGAGGGTGCCGTGGAGAAAAGCATTCTTCACATCAAGCTGATAAATGGGCTAGTCCTGAGAAAGAGCCAGAGAGAGTACCACGCGGACAGTAGCAGGCTTGACAACCGGACTGAAAGTCTCATCATAATCAACACCGGGGCGCTGAGTAAAACCCCGGAGGACCCAGCGAGCCTTGTAGCGATCGAGAGACCCATCTGCGCGGAGCTTATGCCGAAAAATCCACTTGCCAGTGACCACATTGACGCCGGGAGGCCGGGGAACTAAGCTCCATGTGTCATTGGCAATCAAAGCATCATGTTCAGCTTGCATGGCAGATCGCCAATGTGGATCAGACAGAGCATCATGGACGGAGCGAGGCAGTGGTGACATAGGCACAGCGTGGAGGTTGAGCTGGTCCACGGGCTGTGCAAGACCGGACTTGCCGCGCGTGTGCATCCCATGTGCATTGACGACGGGGATGATGGAGACCGGGCGAGTTGCGGCCGTGCGTCCGGTGGCCGCGGTGCTGCTGGCAGCGGCCTATGCAGGATGCACAGGGGCAGCAGCACCCGGCACTGTGGTCGTCGAGGTGGCAGGGGCGCTACTAGCTGCAGCGCCGGTTGGTGTAGCAGGGGCGCTGCTAGCAGCAGCGTCTGTCGTCGTGGTGAAGGGGCTGGGCGAGGGAAAGAGCGTCCTCAGCCCAGCGCTCATTTCAGGGGGAGGCGTGGGAGCCTCAACAGCCCCATGCACGACGTGAGGGGTACCTGCATGCACAAATCTTGCTCCAGGAATAGGAGCTGTGAGGTCATGTTCATCAAGAAGAAAGTCCAAGGCGGAGGATGCCATGGGTGTGGTGGACATGTCGGCGAAGGGGAAAAAGGACTCGTCAAAAATGACATGTCTAGAGATGAGAATGCGATTCGACTGGAGCTCGAGACACCGATAGGCTTTGTGGTCCGAGGAATAGCCGAGAAAAACACAGAGGGAGGAACGGGGTGCAAGTTTGTGGGGTGCTGTGGAGGACATGTTGAGGTAGCAAGCACACCTAAAAACTTTGAGATGTTCATAGGAGGGCTGAGTGGAATATAGGGAGGCGTACGGTGTCGAAAAGGCAAGAGTTTTGGTAGGGAGCCGGTTGACTAGGTAGGTGGTGGTGTGAAGTGCCTCAACCCAGTAGACCGGAGGAAGGCTTGCCTGAAATAAAAGAGAACGCAAAATGTCATTTATAGTGCGAAGAGAGCGTTCGGCCTTGCCATTTTGCTGAGAAGTATATGGATACGACATGCGGAGTGCGACGCCGTGGGAGAGGAAGAATGTGCGGGCAGGAGAGTTATCAAATTCTCGGCCATTGTCGCACTGGACGCTCTTGATGGTGGTGCCGAACTGTGTTTGCACGTAAGAAAAAAATTTGACAAAGTGAAAAATGTCTCGGATTTGAGGCGGAGTGGAAAGTCCAAATGTAGTGTGAGCAATCATCTAAAATAACAAGATAATATTTGTAGGCCGACACACTAACAATGGGAAATGTCCAGAGATCACAGTGTATCAAATCAAAATTATGACGAGCTCTAGAGCTAGATGATCCAAAAGAAAGTCGTGTGTGACGACCAAGTTGACACGCATGACAAACATGATGGTCATCTTTATTACACGAGATAACATTGGAGCTAATGAGCTTGGACAAAGCTTCACGCCCAAGATGCCCGAGACGACGATGCCAAAGCGAGGTAGGTGCAGCGATGAGTGCGGAGGTGCTGGTGGTAGATGGGTAGAACGGGTAGAGGTCACCAGAGCTATTGCACCTGGCGATCACGTTCCTGGTTTGCAAATCCTTCACGGAAAGGCCAAACGGATCAAATTCAATGGAACAATTATTGTCGGTGGTGAAACAACGAATAGAAATAAGATTTTTAATAATGTGAGGGGACACCAAAACATCGTTAAGGACAAGGTTACGATGTGGAAAAGAAAAAGTGTGTGATCCGGTGGCTGCGACAGGAAGAAGTGCGCCATTGCCAACAATGATAGACGAAGGTGTAAACGATGATTGCAAGGAAGTGACGGAGAGATTACCAGCGTCCGCAGTCATGTGTGAACCGGCACCGGAGTCGGCGTACCATTCAGACGATGCCGGCGGAGTGAGCGTCATGGTGTTGAAGGACTGCGCCAGGGAGTCTGCATTCCAGGTGCCTCCATGTGTGGGGTTCCAGGGCATCCCTCTGGGCATCTGATAGGCCGGCATGGGCCCTGGAACGCCGGCGGCGAGGGCGCAGCTCCCCCATAGGCGTACTGCGGTGGCGGTGCAGCGTAGCCGGTCACGTAGGTGTGCCCGCCCGGAACGCCGTACTGAGGAACAGCGGTGAACACCGGCGGCGGTGGTGGTGGACGCCCGTAGAGCCACATCTGCAGCGTGCCGGCCCACGGGTGCGCGAAGGAGGGGTGCACACCGTGAGCACCACCAGTGGGGGCGCCGCCAGGAAAGCCGGGTGGTGCGCCACCAGTAGGCGCTGGCTGGGTACCACCACGCCCACCGCGGCCGCAGCGGCGGCTGTTGCGCTGGCCACCAGTGGGCGCCCCGGGCGCACCTGGAGGCCGAGTAGGAGCCTGCGGCGCTCCAGGACGCGAGGCCGCAGGTGGCGCTGGGGGGCCAAATGCTGCTGGACGCGGCGTCGCAGCGACAAGGGCGGCCGGGGGAGACGGAGGACGGGCGTCGATCTCCAGCTCCTCCAGCAGGAGGTGTGTCCGGGTTTCCGGGAACGTCGGGAACGGACGGTGCATCTTGAGGATGGACACCATGTGGCGGAACTTGCCGCTGAGGCCGCGGAGGAGCGTGAGCACCATTTGGCAATCGCCGATGGGGTCGCCGAACTCGGCGAGGGATGCAGCCATGGACTCGATGCGACGGCAGTAGTCGGTGATACTCAGGGACTCCTGACGAAGATTGCGGAACTGCGTCTCGAGGAGAAGAGCACGAGACTCCTTCTGCCCAAGAAACTCATCCTCGAGGTAGCACCATGCATTGCATGCGGAACCTTGGCGTAGCATCAGCGACTGCTGCAAGTCGCTCGAGACAGTGCCATAGATCCATGTGAGGATGCAGCAGTCCGCCTGGACCCAGGCTGGGCGCGTGGAGAAGACTTCATCCTCGAGAACGTGCCGTGTGAGGGCATATTTGCCAAGCACGGTGAGGAAGATGCCACGCCATTTGGTGTAGGAGTCCGTGGCCTTGTCGAGAACGACGGGGATCAGGGCCTTCACGTTGACGACGGCGGTGGCCTGCGCCCAGAGGGCTTCATGGGCCTGCTCGTACTTGTCGAGGGCGGCGGCGCGGAGGCGTGCCTCCTCCGCACGGCGCGCTGTCTCGGCTTCAGCCAGGCGTCGGTCTTCAGCTTCCTTGGCGGCACGGTCCTGCGCGTCCTTGGCGGCGGCTGCAGCAGAGTCGTCGTCGGCCGCCATCAGGAGCGGCCTGGGCAGGACCACGCGCGACGCGACGGACCACGGGCCGCGGCCGCGCGAGGGAAACGGCGCCCTGCGAACCGCGCCGTGCGAACGGCCCGGCGTAAACGCGAGGACGGGGCGTCCGCGGGGATCCTCGCGCGACGGACACGATGGATCGCGGGAAGACGGGTGGATCGGACCTGCGACAGCGCCCTGCGAACGGAGTTTGCAGCGGGTGGGCGATCGGATCAGAGGTAGAGCCGGGCGATGGGATCGACAGCACGCCGGGCGATGACTTCAGCGGCCGGGCGTCGATCGGATCGGCGACGGGCTAGAGTTGCGGAAGAGTAGCGGATCGTAACCGCGATTGATACCATAAAAGAGTTTAGAGAATAATTGATTCGTGTTCCCTGTCAATGCATAAGTATATATAGCCGGGGGTGGCTCACAAGCCAAACCGCACGGGCGTGTACATTTACAACACGGCTAACAGAAATGACCTTCAATTTCCAGGTTTAAAGATTTATTAATAGTACAATCATATTTATGGCATGTTGATTAATTATTTACTACATGAGTTTAAATGCAATGGGCTTGTCCTCCTAAACGACATCCTCAAATATGACCTTGGAGATGTGACTGTCGATTGTTTCAGGTGAAGAATGAGCAACGTAGCAGTAGCTCCTAGTCACATGGAGAAATGTCTGCTTGGTCACCCTGTTTATAGCGTCACAGCTCTGAAAAACACTCTGAGCCAGCTCTTGCATCTCCTGATCTACTTGCTGTTCTAAATTCTCATCAGTGTTCTCCATGGATGTTCCATTCTGATTGACCTTAAATTTTTAATTTTTTTAAAAAAAAGAAAAGTGAATTAGTAGAGTTCAAAAGAGGACGTGTGTAATAATTTTGTGATGATGCACCCGCATACCTGAGAAAGTGTGCTAGAGCCAAGTTTGCAGCAGATGGAAGAGGTAAGCTTCTCAAGCTGGGAATACTCGGATAGCTTCAGATTCTGGTTGGCTGAACAGTGTCTCCCTGAGCAGATCTCCACTGTGCGAACTAACAATAGTGCTGTGTTTCCTTCACATGATTCATGGCCACCGTTCGAAGTCAATTCCTTCAGCCATATCTTCCACTACAATAGCAAAAAATGAATGAATTCATAACGTACTTTTCCGTCATCTGTTTCAGGACATCTTTTTTTTAAAAAAAATCTTCATCATGAAGCAATAATTAGAGATGATGTGTCGGAATTTACGGCTTCACGGAGGTTGTCAGAAGCATCTTTTCCAGGAGCAGAGAGATCGATCAGCTCATGAAGTGCATTGAGGAGGCCATTCTCCGTCGTCGAGTACTTCCCTCCACGCCTGCAATCACACATGTACATACATTGTTCACTGGATTCAGATTTGGGATCAGCAGAATCGATCTACAACAAATTTACTAGCTAGCCACTCTCTTGGGGTTACGTTGCATCTGAATCATACTCCCAAAATAAAAAACTAGTATATAATGCTATGCTCAAACCTTGCAAGATTGTGGCCGTCGCTAGTGAGTTCACTAATGAGCCCTTCCAGCATGCTGTCAGTAGTACAAGCGTTGCTGCTCAGGAAGCATGAAGAGATGGCCTGGGCAATCACCGCCGTGCGCACCCATCCCAGCCGCTCCGCCGCTCGGTCTGGTTCGAAGATGCTGGCTGCTGCGAGGAAGTAGGCCCTCATTGCGCTCTGTGGAGTCACCCCATACATTTCAAGATTGTTTTTCTCACACCATCTGTGTATTGGATAGATCGTGCGAATCCATGTAAGTACATATAAAGCTAGCTTGGGGGATAGAGAAGGATGCACATAGCGACCGGCCGGGCGGCCGACAAGAATTGAAGATTGGAAGGGGAAGGATCATCAATCACCTTTTGAGGCCCTGCTACTCAAGTCGGCATTGTCTCTGGAAGTTGCTGAAATCGGCCTTGGCCAACTTGAGGAACAGATCGTTGTTGAAGAGATGCATCCTATAACATACATATATGAGTGCAGAGTTGCAGAAGTGCAGAGTTAATTGGGAACTAATTAATCTGGCTTGGAAATATGACTAGTACTCCTACCTGTAAAGGACCTTCCCGATCCACACATTGTCACCACCACCGTACTGCTCCAGATACATCCTCGTCTCCACGCGCGGCAGATTTGCCTTCCAGGGGAAGTTGAGGCCGTAAGCGACCTCACTAGGCAGGCCCGAGGAGATGATCAACTTGTCGTTGAGGTCACCGGAGGCTCGCCTCTCCCGGAGGAACGCGTAGCTGTAGGCCTTGGCTCGCTGGACAACATCGTCGTCGTCGGGGAAGGCGGCCTGGTCGGCAGCGCGGTACAGGTTGTACATCGCGGTCACCGACTGGCTGGACTGCCCCGGGTACACCACGAACTCACCATCCTTGGTCTCGAAACGTTTTAAGGCCCCTGCTTTATATACGTACATCATCAATAATCCATCAACAACAATGCTGGCCGTATACGTACGCCTGCTTACCAGTAGAGACGTGGTAGCCGTGCTGCCGGAGGAGACGGAAACCCATGGCCGTGTCATCGACGTCCCTCACCATGTCGTCCCACGTAAAACCTATGCCTTCATCACTCCAGTGCCTGTTCAAGATAGATAGGGTATATAGTGAATTAGTATACCGGGTCGGTCGAGTAGAAATAAATAATGATCCTAGCTTATCCAGCACAGACCATGCATGCATTTGAGTTTATGTTACCTGTAAGCGTAGTCTAAACAACTGTCAATTTCGCTCCTGAAGTAGGAGGATAAGCCTAACCGCTCCAACCGGTCGACGACCCATAAGCGCTCGAACAGCTCCACGGGGTAGGCAAATGGTGCTGAAAATGAAGTTATGGATCGCAAGATCGAGAAAATCAAGTATTGCTTAATTATATTATAATACAGTCAGCAGATACTACTTGCATGCAGGATAGCTGTAGCTAATAAGGGATGACATTTTATTCATTCTACAATCTACAAACCTCCCCCGTTGAACTTGTCGACGATGTCGGTAAGGTACTCGAGGCATTTCTTGTTGCCTGTTTGAATAAGAGCATAAGCTGTCGAAGCTGCTGACGACATGAAGGAGCCACCGGGAGACTGGAGTTTGAGCCAGTCTAAATCTGGTATTCCCTCTAAGCTAAAAAGCAAAGCTGTTGGTACAGAGTGCAGTACTTCTTTAGGAATCATACAAGTAAGATAGCCATTGATTAGCTAGATGCAGATGGCACATGTCATCAGAACCATATATATTGTTCTGGGTTATTAGTCATGCTGCTTGAAAACCAAAATATAGATGTAGGTGAATGTTTCTTCTAAATTCCTACCAAACGCCCTTAAACACGATGGGACAAATTATATAAATATGAAAAGCATCGGTTAAATATTGTTTTTCTGGTTATTACTGACTGCATGTGCCCTCTTTTTGCATGAAAAGTACCAAAAATATATAATCCGAAATATATTAACAAACAAGCAGATGTAGTTATCGTACATACTTAGCGAGTTTTAAATTTCTTTTCGCATATATGTCTTGCAACACGGGCTCATCACAAGGCATGTCGAGGCCTATATCCTTGGCCATCTCTAGCAGCGTTGGGAAGATTGTCTCAAAACCGACCAGCATCCAATTCTCATTGTCCTCATGTAGTCTCTTTATATTTTCATGGATAAACGACAAGCCTACAACAACGGATCAAGTTCATGCCATTACTTGCCATTAATTAACTGATTATATGTATGTATGTATGTATGTATGTATGTATGTATGTATATATGTATGTATGTATGCATGCATGCATGCATGCATGCATGCGCACGCGCGTGTGTATTCCTTGATGAATGCCATTGTTTTAGATTTTGATTATTACTTATTAGATAAACTATTAAAAACTGTACCTTTCTTGCACTTGTCGTTATGAACATTCCAAGTTTTCAGAGCGATTGATGAATGCCAATGTTTTAGATTTTGATTATTACTTATTAGACAAACTATTAAAAACTGTACCTTTGTTGCACTGGTCGCTATGAACATTCCAAGTTTTCAGAGCGATGATGCAAGCCAAGC
Organism: Panicum miliaceum; assembly: GCA_032594955.1. Lineage (NCBI taxonomy): Eukaryota > Viridiplantae > Streptophyta > Magnoliopsida > Poales > Poaceae > Panicum > Panicum miliaceum. The sequence goes on from CM064061.1 coordinate 13,297,388, forward strand.
TGTTGATTAGCCGGTCTTGGACTAAGAAGAAGGCGTCATTGCCCCATGAGCTATCTGGGAGCTGGTTCTTAGCGATCCAGTCGTGCACGAGGGGAACTGCGGGCCTTCTCCACCGTCCAGCTTCTTCACAAGCGCGATCCACGCCGTGTCATATGGGGAGAAACTGATGTCGCCGTCTCCCATCGACCTCAATGATGCTCTGACGCTGCCGATCATCTCGTCGATGTGCCTTGTTGGCTCACCCTTTAATTATATATGTAATGAAGATTAGTGCTGTTTCAGAGATATATATGCATCTTTCTGCTACTTGTGTGCAAATATATATATAGCAGATTCCCTTATCAATTAAGCATGCATGAGTTTGAAGTAGTATGTATGCACCTTATGCTGTGTCTTCCCAACAACTGGCTTGTGTGCAACTGCCTCAGGTGCTTCGCTCTGTAGTGCCTCCACGATGAACCCTGCAAACCAGACATGCTTGTCAAGATGGCCATTGTTGTTTCTAGTGCTGTTATTTTGTTTTGGAGGGGTCATTTGATTTCATGGCTTTATTCCTTATCAGTGAGTGGGTGAGAGGCTGGAGGAGGATGTTGCGAGGCCTCATGGGTCAGATGGCCATTGGCCAGCAGCTACCATGCAGGCATGCTGAACTAAAGCCGAGGTAAAAACCTTTATTACAATGGCAATGTATAAGAAATTACCCTGATGAGATCGCTCACGTCCGCCAGCGCGGAGCGCGCCCGGGCAGGGCATGCTGAACGGCCTGTGTCGTCCCGGCAGTCCGTCGTCGGAGCAATGCAGTGGTCAGGGACGCAGCAGCGGGTGCTGTTAAGCCCTGCATTCTCTCTCTCTCTCTCTCTCTCTCTCTCTCTCTGTGACTGGGTACCGAGTACACAATAGAACAACCGTTAAGAGAACACTAGTATTGCTCTGAGATCACAAACGATTGCACCGGTATATATACAGGTCTGCGCGCGCATGTTGGCACCGAAGAGTACCAACAGCTGGATAGCTCTAACCAATACTAACTAGTCCACCGGCTGCTGGCGTGCACCAACGCCGCCGTGACGTTCTGGCTGCAATTATTTGCCGTTTCCTCCGGTAGTCCAACCACGAGGTGTTGACTATGTGACCCGGCCCTGCTTATTGGGGCTTCTTGTACACTGCATGGTCCCCGAGCACCACCACCGACGCAGACATCGAAGCGCTGGTGGCGCAAGGGCTGCTGCCGGAGAATGCGGTCTCCGGATGGTGAAGCTGCACCGGGGAGCCGTTCCCCTCGGAGGACCGGATCGAGACGGTGGTCTTCTGGTCCTTCTACGAGATGGGGTTCGGCTTGCCGACGGGAGCGTTCTTCCGAGGGCTCCTGCACTACTACGGGCTGGAGGCGACGCATCTCAAGCCCGACTCCATCACACAGATTGCAACATTCATCCATATGTGCGAGGGGTTCCTGGGGATCGCGCCCCACTTCAACCTCTGGAGGGCCCTGTACCACCTGTGGGCGTACCCGAGCAAGGGGGGAAGTACCCCGAAGCTGTCTTCAAGGATAACAACAAGAAGTGGGCCGAGGAGTGGTTCATGGTGGCGAACCCCACTCCTGGCCTTCCACCCCGCACTGGCCTCCCGCCGGTCCTGAACGCAAGGTGGGAGGAGAAACCCACCGAGGATTATATTGTGGAGGTGGAGGTGCTGCTGGCCGAGCTGCAGAAGCTCTAGGCCGACAAGCTGACCGGAGCCGCAGTGGCACTGTCATTCGCCAAGCAGCTGACCCAGCCGATCCAGGAGCGCGTCCACGCCAGCTACGAGTACTTGGGCCGCGAAGACCCGACTCGTGGGCAGAACCGCAAGGTCTCCCGCAGCGAGGCCTACAGGCAGGTCATGCTGATCGTTAGCGGGGAGGTCTGCGACAAGGGCAGCCCAAAGGCGTACTGCCTGAAGCGCCCCACCACAGAAGTAAGCACTCTGCCCGGTAGAGTCATTTTTCCTTCGTGCCGAGTGGTTTTGGACTGAGTAGTTTTGCGTTGATTTAATCCAAGTCGTTTGCCGTTGATGTCACCCGTTGGGTTGTAATAGCACTGGGTCTTTTTGTAGGAAAAAGTTGTCTCATTTTGGTGCCATGCATCGCTGCCGGGCTAGCACTGCCCACGGTGGATGTTGGGAGTTTCCCGTCTGACTGCTCCATCGGGAACGAGTTGGACGACGTTGTTGAAGTCTCGGGGCCGGCGGCTGGTGCCGGCTCTGTCTCGAAGAAGCCGTGCCCCACCCGCAAGATGGCCGCGTCGAAGGCCCAGAGGGGCGGGGTGCCCTTGCAGGGTCGGAGCTCCACCCCTCCGGGCACAGGGAGGGAAGAGGCGGTGGCCACTGCTAAGAAGGCCGGCCCCACCACCTCCCAAACTGGAGGAGGGGTAGCAGGAGGAGGCGTAGGGGCGGCCAACGAGGTCGCCCGCAAGTGTGGCGCAGTCGCTGCCATCCGCCGTGCCGCTGAAGACGAGCTTCAACGTGTGGCGGACCGAGAAGTAAGTTTCTAGCATCTTGCACCTTTTGATCTTGCTCCTTTTCCTTGTTGCTTTCGATTCTAGGTTGATAATTTGCCTTGTAGGAGGGCGTCGCTCAGCGGCGCCAAACGGAAGGCGGAGGAGTCCACCAATGAGGCCGGTTCGGCTGAGGTGGCTAAAGGGGTGGTGTCCCCGGCGGAGCGGCCACTGGCTTGCCCTCGACTGATCGAGGGGGCGGTAGCCGGGACCGAGGGGGCCAAGGAGGAGGCGGCGGCGTCGGAGCCGCCACAAGGTGAGGACGTTGAGCCGCTGGAGATCGCACTGGAGGGCAAGGCCAAGGCAGGGGTTGTAGAAGACCCTGCCGACCCAAATGCGGTGCCCAAGGTGCTTGCTCCAGCGCTGCCTACTGTGCAGCAGCCACCTGAGGAGAAAGGACCAAGGGTGAGGTGGTGGTAACCAAGGATGGGCTGCTGGAGGCTGTTGATCGCGCGGCAGGGGTGACCCGGGAGAGTGCTTGGTGTTTAGTCTTGGATGCTGGGGCATGTAGCTTAATGTGTCTTGTTTTTGCAGGCTTTGGCCGACCTGAGTTGGCGGGCTGCGGGCCAGCCCGAGGCGGGAGACGGGTCGGCGAACCGGGTCCTTCAACTGGAGGAGGAACTGCGGGCGCTGAAAGGAAACCACTCCGAGGCCTCAATGAAGCAGTCGGCGAAGATAAAAGGTTTGACTTCTGACTCACCCTTGCCTCTGGTTACCTGACTTGCCATGTGAGGCTGATGCCTGGGCCTTTGCAGAGCTGAAGGATGCCAATGAAAAGATGGCCCGGGAGCTCAAGGTGGTCGTGGAACCGAATGCCGATCTGCACCGGCTGAGGGAGGGCGCCGAGGGCCGAGAAGCGCTCACGGAGGAAAAGCTTCGGCTGGAGAAGCAGCACTACGAAGGTAACTGCCCTTGTAACTGGGGGGCTTACCTGTTCTGTTGAGTTGCTCGTGCTAATATGAGTCGTTTTTGTAGAGATGGAGTCCCGTCTGGCGGATGCCCAGGTGGACCTCGACCAGCTGATGGCCAAGGTCGACGCCGTGCTGGTTGCTTTTGAGCCGGAAGGAGTTGCCTTGGCAAAGGAAACAGCGCGGCGTCTAGATGCTGCGCGGGGTCGCCTCAAGGCCTTTGTCAGGAAGACGGCCAAGGACTCGGTGCAGCTCGCAATGGCCCTCGTGAAGTCCCATAACCCTGAGATGGATCTGGATCCTGTGGGAGAGGGCATCACGGAGGACTGCACCGATGCCAAGTGGGACTCCCATTTCGCCACCATTGGACCCCTCGCTGAGCGCATCATGGACTAGGTGAACATGTGAAGGATTGTTAGTGCGTTAGAAACATTATGGGGCCAAGCCTTGGCCAAAAAACAATATTTATTTTGCTTGTAATGAAGTTCTATTTTGCTCCATAGCCGAGTAGTTTTCTGATTTGGCCGAGTGTTTAGGATGCCAGCCCTGAGATGTACCTTTGCCCATTGTGTACAGAGCTGGTCATCAGGCACGTGATGGGCGCTGGCGACATAGAGCGGTTCCAGGACGCACAGGGTTGTGATCAGTCCACCGTTCGGTTAGGCTATTAGGTGACGCGAACGATACTGGTGCGAGTTGGCATGGCCACATCGCAGCCCCCGAGCATGCTGGATGAGTCGGAAAGGGCGATACCAGGTCATTCTTTAGGCGTAAATGATAAACAAAATATTATATAGACAAAGGCGATGAATTGCTCATATTATTATTAGAAAGGTTGGGGTACATAGCTGCGGGCTCTTCTCATGGGTAGAAGCGCCGAAGGTGCTCAATGTTCCATGGGTTGCCTATGTCCATGCCGTCTTCCCTTTGTAGGAGGTAGGTGCCAGGGGCAACGACTGCGCTGACAACAGAAGGACCTTCCCATGGGGATGATAACTTGTGTGCACCAGTAGTAGACTGAATACGGCATAGGACCATGTTGCCTATGTTGAAGTCTCGCTCCTGCACGTTCCGATCGTGGTAGCGCCTGAGCTGCTGTTCGTAGCGTGCGTGATGCAAGGCAGCCGTGATGCAATGTGCTTCAACTAGGTCAATGTCATGGCGCCGAGTCGTTTCTGCCTTGCCTTCCTTGTAGTTTTGGATGCGCGGGGCACCAAAGGTTATGTTACTCGGGAGGACGGCCTCCGAGCCATATACTAGGAAGAAGGGAGAATAGCCTGTGGCTCGGCTCTTTTGAGTGCGTAGGCCCCATACGACCTGGGGGAGTTCCTGGATCCACTTGGGACTGAACTTCTCGAGTGGGTTGAAGATACGCGCCTTCAGCCCCTGGAGGATCATGCCATTGGCGCATTCCACTTGGCCATTGCACCTTGGTTGTGCCACGGAGGCGTAGTAGACGTCGATGCAGTTGTCCAGACAATAGTCCCAGAAAGAGCCTCCGGTAAATGATGTGCCCAGGTCGATGATGATCATGTTGGGCACATCGAACTAGTGGGAGATTTCCTGCATGAACTCAACCGCCTTGGCTGCTGTCATGGCTGCTACTGGTTTGACTTCAATCAACTTTGTGAACTTGTCGATTGCCACAAATATGTGGTTGTAGCGGCCCACGGCTATCTTTAAAGGTCCAACCGAGTCGAGCCCCCAGCAGGCAAAGGGCCAAGAGGGAGGAATCGTTCGCAAGGCATGGGCTGGAACGTGTTGCAGCTTAGCAAAGAATTGGCACCCTGAGCACCTTTTGACGATGTCGTGAGCGTCAGCAAGTGCTATAGGCCAATAGAAATCGGACCAGAATGCTTTGCCCACCATGGTAGAGGCTCCTGCGTGGTTGCCTCAGATGCACAAATGGATGTCATGGACTAGTGCGACTCCTTCGCTCTGGCGATGCACTTGGACAGCGTCCCTGAGGAGGCCGAGTTCTTGAACAAGTCAGCACCTATGACCACGTAGCTGGCGGCTCGTCGTGAGAGCTTCTCTTGTTCTTTTTTGTCAGGGGAGGATTTTTTGTTGACGAGGAAGTTGATGATAGTGGAGTGCCAATCGGAGTCAATCACAAGCACCTCCTAGCTCTAGGCTGGCACCATGTCTGGCTTGGTGGGAGGGAGTTCTTCGACCTCAACCGTCGGGCGTCTCAGGGCCTGGATGAAGACTCCTGCCGGGAAGAGGTCTCGACTAGAGCCGAGCTTGGAGAGGACGTCGGCCGCAATGTTGTAGTCTCTGATGACATGGTGGAACTCCAACCCGTAGAAGCTGGCTTCCAACTTTTGTATCTCCTTGCAGTAAGCGTCCATCTTCTCCTTTGTGTAGTCCCAGTCCTTGTTGACTTTTTGAATAACCACCTTGGAGTCTTCATAGGCAAGGAGACGCTTGATGCCAAGCGAGGCCGCGATCCGGAGACCGTGAATGAGAGCCTCGTAAACAACAGCGTTGTTAGTTGCTTTGAAAAGTAACTAAAGGACGTACTTTAATTGTTCGCCTTTTAGGGAGATCAAGAACTCCAGCGCTGGCTTCGTCGAGCTTGAGGGTACCGTCGAAGTACATCTTCCAGTGCTCAGGTCGTTCCTCGGGTGGTGGGTCATGTATCTCTTTCCACTTGGCTACGAAGTCAGCCAGGTCCTGGGATTTGATCTTGGACCGAGGGGAGAACTGCAGGTTGAGTGCACCGAGCTCGACAGACCACTTGACGACTCGGCCGTTGGCGTCACGGTTGTGGAGGATGTTGCTGAGTGGGAATGAAGAGACGACTCGGATGCTGTGTGCTTGGAAATAATACCGCAGCTTCCTGGACGTGATGAGAACTACGTATAGGAGCTTTTGGACTTGGGGGTAGCGCACCTTGGACTCGCCGAGTACCTCACTGATGATGTAAACGGGTCACTGCACGTTGTAGACATGGGCTGGCTCATCTCGCTCGACGACCAGAACAGTGCTGACCACATGAGTGGTAGCCGCTATATAGAGGAGCTCCTCGTCAGGCTCTGGAGCCGCAAGAACCGGTCGGTTAGTAAGGAATTCCTTGAGCTCTTGGAAAGCTCTGGAGGCGTCATTGTTCCATATGAACTTGTCTGCTTTGCGAAGCAGCTTCAAGAAGGGGAGGCCCTTGTTGTCGAGTCGACTGATGAATCAGCTAAGGGCCGCCATACATCCAGTCAACCTCATCAAGTCTTTCTTGAACCGAGGGGGCTTCATCTTCCTGATGGTGTTGACCTTGGTGGGGTTAGCCTCGATGCCTCGGTTACAGACAATGAAGCCGAGTAACTTTCGGGACACCGAAGACACACTTGCTTGGGTTCAGCTTCCATTTGAATTTCATGACATTTTCAAATGTCTCGACTAGGTCAGCTATGAACTGATCATAGGACATGGTTTTGACTACTACATCGTTAACATAGGCCTCCACATTGCGGCCGATCTGCCCCTGGAGGCATCTCTGGATGGCCTTGTGATATGTGGCGCCCGCATTTTTTAGTCCGAACGTCATGGTGTTGCAGCAGTATGCCCCGAAGGGTGTGATGAACGAAGTCTTCTCCTGATCCAACTCCTTAAGGGCAATCTGATGGTACCCGAAGTAGCAATCAAGGAATAAGAGGAGGACGCACCCGGCCGTAGAGTCAACGACCTGGTCGATGCAAGGAAGAGGGAAGGGATCTTTAGGGCAATGCTTGTTGAGATCCGTATAGTCGACACACATTCTCCATTCACCATTTTGCTTTTTTACAAGGACTGGGTTTGCCAGCCATTCGGGATGTGTGACTTCACGAATGAATCCTAGGGCTAATAGCCGAGTAACTTCTACCCTAATAGCCTCCTTTCGATCTTGAGTGAAGCGCCGGATTTGCTGCTTGGTGGGTCGCGCATTTTCATCAAGATCCAAAGAGTGCTCAGCCTCCTCCCTCAGAACGCCTGGCATGTTAGAGGGCTTCCATGCAAAGATGTCCCAAATGGCGCGGAGGAAGGAGGTGAGCATGGCTTCCTATGCCTTGTCAAGATCCGCCCCTAAGGAGGTTTTGTCTGGGTCGTTCTCCCTGAGGAGGATGGTCTTCATCGCGCAGCCGGGCTACAGTTGTGACTTGATGGCCGAGTCGTTTCCTGGGATGGGGATGGCCTCTGGAGGCATCGCCTTTGCTGACTTGACGATCATGACGGCGTTCTTAGTCTTCTCCAATGCCTCTGAGATGTTGATATTCTCGGCCTTGCAAGAGTGGGAGGTCTGTAGGTCGCCGTAGATGGAGAGTACGCCGTTGGGAGCAGGCTTTTCTTATTTCTTAACGATCACAGATAAATCCGCAAGCGCACGGAAGATACCGTTGTAGCACTTCACCCAGAGAGTATTCAGGGTATCATAATCTCTCAGGGAACGGAAGTGTAAAGGTCTTCTAGCTAGTTTACCCAAGCAAAGGAAGAGGTAGAATGGCTTACGGGTGGGGTGGTTATCCAAAGGTAAAGGAGTCAAGGAAAGGTATACTTACGTTCACTTCAGGAACCGGTCTGACCGTGGTCTGCCAGGACCCTCCGAATATTAGCTCTACTCCGAGCCCGGACGTGGGGGACTTCACTAACAACGAAGCAGCTTCGTAGCGGACCAACAGGGCTATCACCACCTGCGGTCTACCCCTGCAATACCGTGGGGCTCGCAGCAAACAAAGGTAATCAAGGGCCTAAACACCACGTTTATGCCGTCGACTACTACTCTAGCAATGCGTAGGGTTATCCCGTCTTTATCAAGGACCCTCACTAGAGCATCCGCTACTAGAACGGACGATGAACCCATAAACAAACAATAACGAAAGGATAACTTAACCAAGATCTTACAAGAAGATGAACTCGGATACTTACTCAAACGAATCGTATCCGTCGAGGTACAAGGACGAAGAGTAGACGACAAGCCCGATTCTTCCTCTCACTTCTTCCTCATACACTCCCTACTCTAAGATACAAGTGGAAGGACCTGTACAACTACTTGTCCAAATTGTTTTATATTATGAGGGTGAGGGAGGCTCCTTTTATAGCTTCTAAGGTCGGTTCCCACCATCTCCTTGGACGGAAACATTGCCCACCGACCTTGGGAGGATCTGAGGAATCTTCCTGCCAAAATGCACCTGGACTACTTCCAGGGAGGGTGTGGCCGCACCAGGGGGTCGACCGACCCCACTCTGCCGCCTCTGGCCACCGCCTTTAGCTGGGGCACTGGTAGGTGGGCCTAGGCCTCATCCTGTGGTGCTTGCCGTCTTTCTGCGTCGGTTGGGCTATCATGTGGGTCTTCCTTGTAAGTTTGATGAAGAAGTTTGTCTTTGATGTACTTCTTTGTGTATGTGTTGACGCTAGATTTTGACACGTGTTGAATCGGCGTCAGGAGGAGAAGATTGGCCGATGCGGCAGATCTGAAAGCTACAGAAAGGAATCGGCCGATTGAAGTAACAATTGGAAATCGGCCGATTGGTGGCGCAGCCTATGCCAACAGGATGGGATTATTCCAGAAGATCCTGGTCAAAAGCTGGTCAACAGGGCACGCCAAGTCGGTCAAGGAGCAATTGAAGGGAATCCTGATTGGATTAGGGAACGGCGGTGGAAGATTCTGCGGGAGTCCGTTTCCTTTAAAAGTTCTTATAGATATAGTAGTTTTCCTGGTTTTTTTTAAAATAAGGTTGTAACAAGTCGTGATCGACCAGGAGTCCTAGCTTTAGGGTATAAATAGGAGTCGTCAGGGTCTTGCAAAGACATGAATCAATACATCAATCAACAACAATACTTCTACTTTTTCAGCAATTTATTTTCAAGTCGGCGACTTCACCAATACTTTTCTTCTTTCACGAGTTCGTACGGATTGGTAGGGCTGCATCAACTTGATCTCCGGCCAATTGGTAGGTTCCGCTTATCGAGTAATATCCGAGCTTTAACTACGGGCGCATCGTTGTGGTTTCGTTTGGATTTATTCACCAGTTATCGATATTTACTAGAATTGCAAGTTTTACCTGTTGTTCTAGTATTATCACCAGTTATCCAGCTTGAGATCAGGGTAATCGGCTTCGTCATTGTTTTTCTTCGATTTATCATCTCACAGCCGATTAAGTCTATTTCAAGTGTTGCTTCTGTAGTAATTGTTTAGATCGCTCCAGCAGTTTTCTTTACGATTACTAGACGATCATCGGTTGATCTATAGCCGATCATCTCTACAGCAAATCGGCCGATTCGCCGCCGACGCGCTCATCAGGACAGATCGGAACTCCAGCCGATCGACGCGCCTGGAATTTAATACTCTATTTCCTTGTCAATCAACAGGTCAGATTGACTGGCACGCCGCGCGAACTGCACCAGGGCGATAACCCGAACAGGAGCTAAGCAGATTCTCCCGGGTCGTGTGTCCGACGCTGAAGACCCATCGGCCGATTCCTATCCGGCCGATTTTAGCGCCAACACACTTTTGGCACGCCCGGTGGGACCATCCAAAATCTGATATGTCGAAGAACGTAGAAATCTCCGACAGCAACATCATTGAGGTCACAGAAGCTGATCTCAAGGATGACCAGAGGGAAGAACTGGCCAAACACCTAGAAGACTACAAGAAGATGTACCTCCAGTCGTTCAGTCGTACCAGGAGCGGGGAGGCAGTCAAGAAGGCTCCTATCCTGGCGCCTCGCCACATCACCATTGCTGAGGACTCGGGCAAGATGTCAGAGATGATTCAACAGTCCGTGTATCAAGCATTCATCGACCAATCCTCGGTGATGAGCAACATGGTGTATAACGCCGTCGTCAACTCTCTGGCCAGCGGAGCTGTCCAAGGCTATCAGGGACCGGCATATGCCCCTCCAACTACTCTACCAGCCAGAAGCCTACCATACACATCCCAATCGGCTCCTCAGCCGATATTGATGCAACGCGAGGGGTACAGCTCTCCACCACCTCCGGCGTCTCCAAGATACAGCGGTGCACCATGTCTCCCATCGCTAGCGCCGTTTCAACCCGCTCAGATGGCTTCTGTGCAAACACTACCTACAAGCTCAGCGTCTTGGGGGACGTCAGCCACAGCGTATTTTCCCGAGCCAGCGAACGGGCATGGCACTTATTCGGTTCAGGTGCCATACCAACCGGCCGCCCGGCCGACGGTTTCCCAGTATCAGCCGATTTTACCAAAAATCGGCAGGGGGGCAAACACTGTGGAAGCATTCAGAGGCACGGCGCCAGCAGTGACGTACGAAGGGGGTGTGGACTCGTTTCGTCATCAACTATCGACCACTCAGCAAAATTCGCCGATTCATCACCCGGCCATACCAGCCCTTCAGCATATGCCTGCGCCGCGAACAACTGTTCATCAGCAGCAGGTGGACTGGACGGCAAGAATAGCAGAAGTAATCCAAGATCAGTTTGGACTGAAGCCGAAAGTTCAAACTTATACTTACAAGACGCCGTATCCATCGGCCTATGACTCGCTGCCGTTCCCACACCGATACAAAGTTCCTGATTTCACCAAGTTCTCAGGGACGGACGACACATCCACTGTGGAGCATATCAACCGATTCATCATCCAGTGCGGAGAAGCTGCCACGCAAGATGCTCTGAGGGTGCGTTTATTTTCATCATCTCTCTCCGGATCGGCCTTCCAGTGGTTCACCACTTTACCGCCAAATTCTATCGTCACATGGGCCGATCTTGAGAAACAATTCCACAAGTACTTCTACGCAGGAGTACACGAGATGAAGATCTCGGATTTGACCAGCCTCAGGCAGAGGAGTGATGAACCAGTGACAGGGTATATACAAAGGTTCAGAGAAATCAGGAACAAATGCTACAGTCTGGCTCTGACCGATGCACAGTTGGCCGATATCGCTTTCCAAGGCCTCTTGCCACAAATCAAGGAGAGATATGCTGCCCAAGAATTCGAAAGCCTGAGCCAAATCATCCACCGATTATCAGGGCAAGAGGTCCGACCGTTTGAACAGCGGAGGAACTTCCAAAAGAAGGTGGCATACTTGGAGGGATCTGAATCCGATCTGGAAGAAGAAATCGGCCTGGCAGAGTGGGTAAAAGGGAAAAAACCAATATCTTGCCCCTTTGGCAAGAAGGAACCAGAGACATTCGGCTTTGACACGTCAAAGGCCGATAAAATTTTTGATCTACTGCTTCAAGAGGGGCAGATTAAGCTTTCTCAACATCACACCATCCCTACAGCCGATCAACTTAAGAAGATGAAATACTGCAAGTGGCACAACGCTACTTCTCATGATACAAACGAATGTAAAGTCTTCCGCCAGCAGATACAATTGGCCATTGAACAGGGGCGGCTTAAGTTTGACACTCCAACCAAATCAGCAAAGCCGATGAAGATAGATCAGCATCCCTTCCCGACCAACACAGTTAACGCTGGGGGAACCTCAAGTCAAACCAAGGTGCTAACGTCAGAATCGGCGAGATGAGGCGGTGATGTCGACCCCAGGAGGCAGATCACGACGGAAGAAATCAGAAGGAACAGGCGAGGGCCAGAACGACCACGCAGGCCCGTCACCTCCCAATTCTTACTAAGTAAATATCGGCAGCAGCAAGAACAGGCAAGATACCAGGAGGAGACAATACGCCGGCACGAAGATCACTGGCAATGTCCGTTCTTTATCCACTGCTGGGAAAACGATATCAGATTGCCATCTGCCGACAACTGTTCGGAGTGTAACGGATTGAGCTGCAACGATCGCCCGAGGCCACACTCTAGGGACAGAGGATCAGAGCCGATCAACAGAAATCGGCGCGAAGAACGGCGCGTTTGGGTGCATGATCGGCTGGGGGGCAAAGTTGACCAGTGCAACAGGTCAAAAAGCAAGATCGGCCAGCAAGATGGACTGGGGGGCAGGATCAGCGCGCACGATCGGCTGGAAGAGATGGCCGATGATAGGGTGTCAGACGAAGATCCCCTAGGAAGGGAACCAGATTGGGAATACGCCAGATCATCGGCCAAGCCAGTGAATCCCAGGTGGTGTCCCGATGGCCTATCCAGATCCCAAAAGCGAAGGATCCAACGCCTACGCCAGTTGGAACATCAAGAAGAAGAACAAAGGCAGGCGCCAGAGAGAAGGAATGTGAAGTCTCGAGTTTGGCGCCCAAAGAAAAACGATCAAGAAACGAGCAACCAAGAATCAGCAGCCGAAATTGATATGGTATTCATACTGCCGATGGAGTTCATGGCGCCCAACGATCGGGATAGAGTAACAAGAACAGAGGAGGAGCAAATGGCACAACTAGTGTTAGAGCCGATGACGGCTACGTTTGAGAAACCAGAAGAGGAAAAACGACAGCATCTTAAGGCGCTGTTTCTCAAAGGGTATGTCAACGGAAGACCGGTCACCAGATTACTGGTAGATGGAGGCGCGGCAGTCAACATCATGCCGTATGCCATGTTCCGCAAGCGGGGCAAGGGCGATAACGACCTCACCAAGACAGACATGATGCTGAAGGATTTCGAAGGCAACGTGTCACCTGCCCGCGGAGCGCTCTGCGTCGACCTCACCATCGGCAGTAAGACCCTCCCTACTACTTTCTTCGTTATTAATGGCAAGGGGTCCTATAATATGCTACTTGGTCGCGACTGGATACACGCAAACTGTTGTGCCCCATCTACTATGCATCAATGCCTTGTGCAATGGGTCGGCGACAGTACAGAGATAGTCGCTGCCGATTCCGTCTACAGCGTTGCAGCGGCCTACACACAACAGTGGAGCTGCGAACACATCAAGTGTATATCTGGCAGGACTTGGGACACTGACTTCCTGAGAGTGTCCGATTTTGGTCTACAGCCGATCCAAGCAGTCGGCTCTAAAGATTCAGAATAAATGGATCAACTCGTCCGAGAAGATGGGAAGCTTGGACACGGTCTTACGTCGGCCGATTTATTAGAGTTGGTAGATTTGGGAGATGGCAGCAAGTCAAGGCCGACGTACATTAGTGCCAATTTGGATTATGAGTACAAATGTAAATTGGTAAGTTTATTAAAAGAGTTCAAGGATTGCTTTGCTTGGGAATACCATGAGATGCCTGGACTAGACCGGTCTATTGTTGAACACCAGTTACCTATAAAATCAGGATATCGGCCATATCAGCAACCTGCTCGACGGTGTAACCCCAAAATTTTACCAGACATAAAGGCCGAAATTACAAAGTTGATTGAGGCAGGATTTATTCGGCAGTGCCGCTACGCCGAATGGATTTCTAACATTGTGCCCGTATACAAAAAGAATGGAAAATTACGTGTGTGCATCGATTTCAGGAACTTGAATCAGGCTACGCCGATGGATGGATATCCGATGCCAACGGCCGATATCTTGGTGGATGCTGCCGCAGGCCACAAAGTCATAAGTTTCATGGATGGGAAAGCCGGGTACAATCAGATATTAATGGCCGAGGAAGATATTTCGAAAACGGCTTTTAGGTGTCCAGGCCATCTTGGTTTATTTGAATGGGTGGTTATGACTTTCGGCTTGAAGAACGCCGGCGCTACATACCAACGGGCCATGAACTACATCTTCCACAAGCTCATTGGTTCTTCGGTGGAAATTTATATAGATGACGTCATGGTCAAGTCAAAAGGTCACCAAGATCATCTGGCCGATTTACAGGAAGTGCTGGAGTGCACAAGGAAACATGGGCTGAAGATGAACCCAAACAAGTGTGCATTTGGCGTGTCGGCCGGGCAATTCTTAGGATTTATGGTCCATGAGCGCGGGATAGAAGTCAACCGCAAGACCATAGATGCCATCAACAAAGTGGTGGCCCCACAAAATAAAACTGAGCTACAGTCCCTCATCGGCAAAGTCAACTTCATCTGAAGATTCATATCCAATCTGTCAGGACGTATTCAGGCTTTTGCCCCTCTGTTGAAATTAAAGCCCGACCAGGAATTCATATGGGGAGAAGGACAGCGCAAGGCACTGGAGAATATCAAGCAGTATCTGGTTTCACCTCCGGTATTAGTTCCACCACAGCCTGGTAAGCCGTTCAAATTATATTTATCGGCTGATAAACAGGCTATTGGATCGGCGTTGGTACAGGAGTTTGAAGGGAAAGAACGAGTGGTATACTACGTCAGCAGAAGACTTTTAGACGCCGAAACAAGATATTCCTCGGTGGAGCGACTATGCCTGTGCTTGTACTTTTCATGTACTAAGCTCAGGCACTATTTGTTGTCGGCTGAATGCACAGTCGTGTGCAAGGATGATGTGGTGAAATATATGCTATCATTGCCGATTTTGAAAGGGCGGATTGGGAAATGGATCCTGGCTCTATCAGAATTCGATTTAAGGTATGAATTGGCCAAAGCCGTCAAAGGTCAAGTGATGGCCGATTTCGTAGTTCAGCATTGCGGACCAGAAATTTCCACCGTTGAACCAGTTCCATGGACTCTATATTTTGATGGTTCTTCATGTGGGGTCGGATCAGGAATCGGCATCGTTCTTGTGTCGCCTCGGGGGGCAACTTATGATTTCTCTCTGCCGATAGAAGCCTCTGCAACTAATAACCAGGCGGAATATCGAGCTGTTCTGAAAGGCATCCAATTATTAAGGGAAGTCAGAGCTGATGCAGTCGAAATCTTTGGGGACTCCATGCTCATTGTGGATCAGTTAACGGGACGATCTGAGTGCAAGGATGACATCTTGAGGATCTATTATGAGGAGTGTCTTCAACTTTTGAAGGAATCCAAATCTGCAATAATTGAGCATATCCCCAGGAATTATAATGAAGAAGCCAACAGACTGGCCCAACATGCTTCTGGATATCGGCCGATTCGGGGAGCGATGTCGCTAGAGCTTGCGGCCGATGATTGGCGAAAGGACATCGCCGATTACCTGAGAAATCCATCCCAAAAGGTGAATCGGCGAACACGTTTTCAGGCTACAAAGTATGTGTTGCTTGAGGATGATTTATTTTATCGGACGATCGATGGAGTTCTTCTCAAATGCCTGGGAACAGAAGAGGCAAAGGTTCTGATGGGAGAAATCCATGAAGGCGTGTGTGGAGCTCATCAATCGGCTCATAAAATGAAATGGATGATCAGGAACAATGGATATTATTGGCCGACCATTCTTGAAGATTGTTTCAGGTACTACAAAGGATGCCAAGACTGTCAGAGGTTTGGCAATGTGCAGCGCGCACCAGCATCGGCTATGAATCCGATAATTAAGCCGTGGCCGTTTAGGGGTTGGGGAATAGATCTCATCGGACAGATTCATCCTCCATCTAGCAAAGGGCATAAGTTCATATTGTTGGCTACAGATTATTTTACTAAGTGGGTGGAGGCAGTTCCTTTAAGGAACGTGACATCGACCGATATGATCGAATTTGTTAAAAGCCATATTATATATCGATTTGGTATTCCTCAAACCATCACAACTGATCAAGGGACAATGTTCACTTCTGGAGAATTCGGAGAGTTCGCCGCCGATATGGGGATTAAATTATTAAATTCTTCTGCATACTATGCTCAAGCCAATGGCCAAGCAGAGTCGTCTAACAAGGGGATAATCAAGCTAATCAAGAGGAAGATAGAAGAGCAACCCAAGAAGTGGCATATGTCTTTGGCTGAATCTTTATGGGCGTACAGGATGGCTTGTCATGGGGCCACTAAAATATCCCCTTATCATTTGGTTTATGGTCATGAAGCGGTCTTGCCATGGGAGATAAGGACAGGGTCAAGACGTATATCATTACAGGATCAGTTAACGGCCGATGACTATTCCTTTCTCATGAAAGACGAACTTGACGATTCGGCGGGTTTACGGTTAAGAGCCCTAATTAGTATAGAAGAAAACAAGAAAAGGGTGGCCAGATGGTATGACAAAAAGGTCAAGGTTAAGCAGTTCTCTCAAGGGGATTTGGTATGGAAGTTGGTGCTGCCGATAGGGTCTAAAGATTCCAGATTAGGTAAATGGTCACCCACTTGGGAAGGGCCGTATAGAATCGGCCGATGTGCCCCTGGGAATGCATATATTCTGGAGACAGTCGAAGGAGAGGAATTCCCAAGAGCTTTAAATGGACGATATCTGAAGAGGTACTATCCAAGCATTTGGGTAGACGCATAACTTACAGCAAAATATGTCAAGGTAACATGGCCGATTTCTCATCGGTTTTCTGGCTACACATCTGGTGAAAGAAATATTGGGATTCATTATTGAATGTGTTGACGCCAGATTTTGACACGTATTAAATCGGCGTCAGGAGGAGAAGATTGGCCGACGAAGCGGATCTGAAAGCTATAGTAAGGAATCGGCCGATCGGGGTAACAGTTGAAAATCGGCCGATTGGTGGCGCAGCTTATGCCAACAGGATAGGATTATTCCAGAAGATCCTAGTCAAAAGCTGGTCAACACGGCATGCCGAGTCGGCCGGAAAGTAATTGAAGAGGCCCTGACTGGATTAGGAAACGGCGGCGGAAGATTCTGCGGGAGTCCGTTTCCTTTTTAAAGTTATTATAGATATAGTAGTTTTCCTGTTTTAAATAAGGTTGTAACAAGTCGTAATCGACCAGGAGTCCTAGTTTCAGGGTATAAATAGGAGTCGCTAGGGTTTTGCAAAAACAACCAACATCAATCAACAAAAACACTTCTACTTTTTACCAGTACTTTACCTTTCAAGTCGGCGACTTCGCCAATATTTTCTTCTTTCACGAGTTCGTACGGATTGGCAGGGCTGCATCAACCTGATCTCCGGCCAATTGGTAGGTTCCGCTTATCGAGTAATATCCGAGCTTTAACTACGGGCGCATCGCTGTGGTTTCGTTTGGATTTATTCACAAGTTATCGATATTTACTAGAATTGCAAGTTTTACCTGTTATTCTAGTTTTATCACCAGTTATCCAGCTTGAGATAAGGGTAATCGGCTTCGTCATTGTTCTCCTTCGATTCATCGCCATATAGCCGATTAGATCTATTTCAAGTGTTGCTTCTATAGTAATTGTTTAGATTGCTCCAGCAGTTCTCTCTACAATTACTATACGATCATCGGCTGACCCATAGCCGATCATCTCTACAGCAAATCGGCCGATTTGCCGCCGACGCGCTCCTCAGGACAGATCGGAAATCCAGCCGATCGACGCGCCTGGAATTTAATACTCTATTTCCTTGTCAATCAACAGGTCAGATTGACTGGCACGCCGCGCGAACCGCACCAGGGCGATAACCCGAACAGGAGCTAAGCAGATTCTCCCGGGTTGTGTGTCCGACGCTGAAGACCCATCGGCCGATTCCTATCCGGCCGATTTTAGCGCCAACACACTTTTGGCACGCCCGGTGGGACCATCCAAGACCTGATATGTCGAACAACGCAGAAATCTCTGACAGCAACATCATTGGGGTCACAGAAGCTGATCTCAAGGTCGACCAGAGGGAGGAATTGGCCAAATATCTGGAAGATTATAAGAAGATGTACCTCCAATCGTTCAGTCGTACCAGAAGCGGGGAAGCAGTTAAGAAAGCTCCTATTCCAGCACCTCGCCACATCACCATTGCTGAAGACTCGGGCAAGATGTCAGAGATGATTCAGCAGTCCGTGTATCAAGCGTTCATTGACCAATCCTCGGTGATGAGCAACACGGTGTACAACGCCGTCGTCAACTCTCTGGCCAGCGGAGCCGTTCAAGGTTATCAGGGACCGGCGTATGCCCCTCCAACTACCCTGCCGGCCAGAAGCTTACCCTACACACCCCAATCGGCTTCTCAGCCGATATTGACGCAGCGCGAAGGATACAGCTCTCCACCACTTCCGGCGTCTCCAAGATACAGCGGTGCACCATGTCTCCCATCGCGAGCGCCGCTTCAACCCGTTCAAATGGCTTCTGTGCAAACACTACCTATGAGCTCAGTGCCTTGGGGGGCATCAGCCACGACATATTTACCCGAGCCAGCGAACGGGCATCGCACTTATCCGTTCCAGGTGCCGTATCAATCGCCCGCCCGGCCAACGGTCTCCCAGTACCAGCCGATTTTACCAGAAATCGGCAGGGGGGCATCAGCCATGACGCATTTTCCCGAGCCAACGAACGGGCATGGCACTTATCCGTTCCAGGTGCCATACCAATCGGCCGCCCGGCCGGTGGTCTCTCAGTACCAGCCGATTTTACCAGAAATCGGCAGGGGGCAAGCACTGTGGAGGCATTCAGAGGCACGATGCCAGCAACGACGTACGAAGAGGGTGCGGACGCGTTTCGCCAGCAGTTATCGGCCGCTCAGCAAACTTTGCCGATTCATCACCTGGCCGAACCAGCCCTTCAACACGTGCCCGCGCCGCGAACAACTGTTCATCAGCAGCAGGTGGATTGGACGGCAAGGATAGCAGAAGTAATTCAAGATCAGTTTGGGCTGAAGCCGAAAGTTCAAACTTATACTTACAAGACGCCGTATCCATCGGCCTATGACTCGTTGCCGTTCCCACACCGTTACAAGGTTCCTGATTTCACCAAGTTCTCAGGGACGGATGACACGTCCACTGTGGAACACATCAACAGATTCATCATCCAGTGCGGTGAAGCTGCCACACAAGACGCTCTAAGGGTACGGTTATTTTCATCATCTCTATCCGGATCGGCCTTCCAGTGGTTCACCACTTTACCGCCAAATTCTATCGTCACGTGGGACGATCTGGAGAAACAATTCCACAAGTACTTCTATGCAGGGGTACACGAGATGAAGATTTCGGATCTAACCAGCCTCAGGCAGAGGAACGATGAGCCGGTGACAGGATACATACAGAGGTTCAGAGAAATCAAGAACAAGTGCTACAGTCTGGCTCTGACCGATGCACAGTTGGCCGATATCGCTTTCCAAGGTCTCTTGCCACAAATCAGAGAGAGGTATGCCGCCCAAGAGTTTGAGAGCCTGAGTCAAATCGTCCACCGATTGTCAGGGCAGGAGATCCGACCACTTGAACAGCGGAGGAGCTTCCAGAAGAAAGTGGCGTACTTGGAGGGATCTGAATCTGACGCGGAGGAAGAAATCGGCCTGGCGGAATGGGTAAAAGGGAAAAAACCAATATCCTGCCCCTTTGGCAAGAAGGAGCCAGAGACATTCGGCTTTGACACGTCCAAGGCCGATAAAATTTTTGATCTACTGCTTCAGGAGGGATAGATTAAGCTGTCGCAACATCACACCATCCCTACGCCCGATCAGCTGAAGAAGATGAAGTACTGCAAGTGGCACAACGCTACCTCTCATGACACCGATGAATGTAAAGTCTTCCGTCAGCAGATACAGTCGGCCATTGAACAGGGGTGGCTCAGATTTGAGACTCCAACCAAATCGGCAATGCCGATGAAGATAGACCAGCACCCCTTCCCGGCCAACACGGTCAACGCTGGAGAAGAATCAAGTCAAACCAGGATGCTGACGTCAGAATCGGCGAGACAAGACGGCGTTGTCGATCCCAGGAGGCAGATCACGACGGAAGAAATCAGAAGGAACAGGCGAGGACCATAACGACCACACAGGCCTGTCACCTCCCGATTTCTACTAAGTAAATATCGGCGTCGGCAAGAACAAGCACAACACCAAGAAGAGATGATACGCCGGCGTGAAGGTCACTGGCAGTGTCCCTTCTTCATCCACTGCTGGGAGAACGATATCAGACTACCCTCTGCCGATAACTGTCCGGAGTGCAACGGATCAAACCGCAACGATCGCCCGAAGCCACACTCTAGGGACAGAGGACCAGAGCCGATCAACAGAAATCGGCGCGAAGAACGGCGCGTTTCGGTGCATGATCGGCTGGGGGGCAGAGTTGACCAGTACGGCAGGTCAAAAACCAAATTCGGCCAGCAAGATGGACTGGGGGGCAGGATCAGAGTACACAATCGGCTGGAAGAGATGGCCGATGATAGGGTGTCAGACGAAGACCCCCTATGTAGGGAACCAGAATGGGAACACGCCAGATCATCGGCCAAACCAGTGAACCCCAGGTGGTGTCCCGACGGCCTATCCAGATCCCAAAAGCGGAGAATCCAGCGCCTACGCCAATGGGAGCATCAAGAAGAAGAACGGAGACAAGTGCCAGAGAGAAGGAATGTGAGGTCTCGAATTTGGCGCCCAAAGAAGAATGATCAGGAAGCAAACAGCCAAAAATCGGCGGCCGAAATCGATATGGTTTTCATACTTCCGATGGAGTTCATGGCGCCAAGCGATCGGAACAAAGTGACAAATACAGAGGAAGAGCAAATGGCACAACTGGTATTAGAGCCGATGACGGCTATATTTGAGAAACCAGAAGAAGAAAAACGGCAGCATCTCAAAGCGCTGTTTCTCAAGGGCTATGTCAACGGGAGACCCATCACCAGATTGTTGGTAGATGGAGGAGCGGCGGTTAACATCATGCCGTATGCTATGTTCCGCAAGCTGGGCAAGGGCGATGACGACCTCACCAAGATGGACATGATGCTGAAAGATTTCGAAGGCAACGTGTCGCCTGCCCGCGGGGCACTCTGCGTCGACCTCACCATCGGCAGTAAGACCCTTCCTACCACTTTCTTCGTCATTAATGGCAAAGGGTCCTATAATATGCTGCTCGGTCGCGACTGGATACATGCAAACTGCTATGTCCCATCTACTATGCATCAATGCCTTGTGCAATGGGTCGGCGACAGTACAGAGATAGTAGCTGTCGATTCTGTTTACAGCGTTGCAGCGGCCGACACACAACAGTGGAGCTGCGAACACGTCAAATGTATATCTGGCAGGACTTGGGACACCGACTTCCTGAAAGTGTCCGATTTCGGTCTACAGCCGATCCAAGCAGTCGGCTCTGAGGATTCAGCTCGTTCGAAAGGATGAGAAGCTGGGGCATGGGTTCACGTCGGCCAATTCATTAAAGATAGGAGATTTAAGAGATAGCATCAGATCAAGGCCGACGTACGTTGGTACCGATGGGGATTCTGAGCACAAAAAGAAAATATGTCGAGTTGACATGACCGATTTCTCATCGGTTTTCTGGCTACACACCTGGTGAAAGAGATATTGGGATTCATTGTTAGGTGGAGATTACAGATTACATGAAGCAAATCGGCGCAGTGGCATTAAGGAACAACAATGTTTAACATATTGTTTACAGCCCAAGGAAAGTATCTATGGCTACAATCGCTCGTCGTCTGATTTGATCGACCGATTCTAATATCCTCTGATCACTTTCGGCCAATCCTGACACCTCTGACACGCGGCGACGGAGTCTTATTGCTTCACGGGCTAGATGTTGTCTTTTTTGCTTCAGCTCGCTGATCATGGTTGGGAGTTCTCGGAGCTTTTTCTCTTCAGTGGCTATCTCTTTGGTTATCTGTTCCATCTCCTTGGCTAGTTCTGCTCTCCTCCGTTTCAGCCGATCTATTGTGCCAACGATGTCCGGACGGCAGTTCTCGAGGAAGTTGATTCTGTGGTGTACTTCCTGAGCCCGGTGTTTGTATGAGTCGACCTCCTCCTGAGTTTTGGCCATCTGAGCACGATCGGCCATACGTTGCAGCGCCCTGGAGACCGGAATCTGCATGCCCTCTATATAGGCAGCATACCCCAAGTCTTCCGACACTTCATCCGGGATGTGATCTTTGATCTCATTGAAAAGTTGTCGGATCGGCGATGCATCTTCCACCAATCGGCCGATGTCACCTTGGAGGAGAGTACGAATGCTTTCGAGCTTAGAGCGGACATCGTCGGAGGTAGAGCTCGATGGAACTGCGTGTGAGGCGATTTCTTCTTCATCGGCCAAGGAGACAGCAAAGGAAAAGATGCTATTGTTGGGAGTATCTTGCTCCTGTAAGGGAACAAAGCAAAGGGTAAGCAAGCGGTGAAAGGAAATCGGCTGATTCTGATGGTAAGATTGTTACCTCTTTGAAACGAATCTCTCTTGCCTGCGCCGGTGGAAGTGTTTCCCTTGTTTCAGGGCGGGTTCGTAGAAGCGCTGCGAGGGTTAATGAAAAAAATCCATTCTAGTTAGGCCGACCGAAAGTCTCAGAGACCTCCGAGTTATTTGCATGGCGCCTAGCCCCTGTGAGTTGGGTCGCTAGCGGAGACGCGCCGAGCTAAGTAGTGGCGCCTAGCCCCCGAGCAGGGTCGCTGGCGGAGTTGTGGAGACACGCCAAGGGTCGTTGACAGAGTTGCAGAGACACGCCAATTCAAATAGCGGCGTCCAACCCCCGAGCAGGGTCGCTGGCGGAGTCGCGGAGACACGCCGAGTCAAATAGCGGCGCCCAAGCCCCGAGCAGGGTGGCTGGCGGAGTTGCGGAGACACACCGAGTCAAATAGCGGCGCCCAGGCCCGAGCAGGGTCGCTGGCTAAGTTGCGGAGACACGCTAAGTCAGATAGCCGCGCCCAGCACCCGAGCAGGGTCGCTGGCGGAGTCGCGGAGACACGCCAAGTCACATAGCGGCGCCCTGGCCCCGAGCACGGTCGCTGGCGGGGTTGCGGAGACATGCCTAGTCAAATAGCGGCGCCCAAGCCCGAGAAGGGTCGTTGGCGGCGTCGCGGAGACACGCATAGTCAAATAGCAGCGACCAGGCCTCGAGCAGGGTCACTGGCAGAGTTGCGGAGACACGCCGAATAAAATAGCAGTGCCCAGTCCCCGAGCCGGGTCGCTGGCAGGGTCGCGGAGACACGCCGAGTCAAATAGCGGCGCCCAGCTCCTGAGCAGGGTCCCTGTCGAAGTCGCGGAGACACGCCGAGTCAAATAGCGGCGCCCAGGCCCCGAGCAGGGTTGCTGGCAGAGTCGCGGAGACACTCTGAGTCAAATAGCGGCGCCCGGGCCCGAGCAGGGTCGCTGGCAGAGTCGCGGAGACAAGCCGAGTCAAATAGCAGCGCCCAGGCCCAAGCAGGGTCCCTGGCGGAGTCGCGGAGACACGCCGAGTCAAATAGTGGCGCCCAGCCCCCGAGTAGGGTCGCTGGCGGAGTCACGGAGACACGCCGAGTCAAATAGCGGCGCCCAGGCCCGAGCAGGGTCTCTGGTGGACTCGCGGAGACACGCCGAGTCAAATAGCAGCGCCCAGGCCCCGAGCAGGGTCGCTGGCATAGTCGCGGAGATACGCCAAGTCAAATAGCGGCGCCCAGGCCCTAAGCAGGGTCGCTGGCAGAGTCACGGAGACACGCCGAGTCAAAACGGTGCCCAGCCCCCGAGCAGGGTCATTGGCGGAATCGCGGAGACACACCGAGTAGTTCTTGATGTTGGTTGCAAAGTCTTTCAGTGCTCATGAAACACCTTCACAAATTCTCGATCCAGAACGGGATGTGCCCGTTGAGTGTAGCCCCCGAGCCTTTGAAGGTTTCGGAGGAGTTTTTTGAGGGTCAGTAAGTCAAGCCTCTTTTCAACCAGAAGTACCTAAGCTTTCCGGATGACATGTGTGGCGCCTAGCCTCTGAGGTACTAGTGGGGTCGCGGAGACGCGCCAAGTCAGGTAGCGGCGCCCAGCCTCCGGAGGTGCTGGCGGGGTTGCGGAGACACGCCGAGTTAGGTAGCGGCGCCTAGCCTCGGGCATAGGAACCGGACAAGTCACCAAAGGCAGGCCGAGTGCCCAGTCGCACCTAGTGCCCAAGCAATGGTGCCAAATGTGATGACGAAGGTACGCCGAGTAGTCAGTGCTGTATAGTACAAATATTATGTAGCATAATGTGAAATATTAAACACTCGAAAGTATATTATGTAGCATAATGTGAAATATTAAACACTCGAAAGTATTAGAACTGGTCTGATTTAATAAGAACACTTTTGTGTCTTGCTCTTATCAGGTCATGTAATTTCCCCGAGTAGTTAGCCCATTACGTTGAAGCCCATTACGTTGAAGCACCTGACCCTGCACGACCTCAACTCATTGTGCTGAGAGCAGGTCATCGAACACGTGATGAGAGAGTTGCAAAGGAAGCCGAGGTTTCACGAGTTAAGGCGTGTGCTACCCGAGTACTTTAGCAACCCTTAAGAGAAAATATAAAGCAGGGTATAAAGCAGTTGGTGACATGCGAGAAAAGAGAGCACACGTAGAGTGCACTCACAGGGCGTAGCCCGACCGTTCGATGATAAATATTTATTAAAACATGACTTAGCTCAATTCATGGACGAGATGAAGTAGTCAATATGGCTGAGCAGGTGGCTGTCGAAGTAGTCGGCGCGTTTGCTGTGGCCGAGAAGGTGGGTGTCGAAGTAGTCGGCACGGTTGCCGTGGCCGAGCAAGCGGACATCGAAGTAGTCGGCGCGGTCGCCGTGGCCGAGCATGCGGTCCTCAAAGTAGTTGGCGTGGTCGAGCGGTTGGCTGCCGAAGTAGTCGGCATGGCCGAGTGGGAGGTGTCGTTGTGGCCGAGCAGACGGCTGTCGACGTAGTTGGCGTGGCCGAGCCGAAGGTGTCGCCGCGGCTGAGTAGACGGTTGTTGAAGCAGTGAGTCCGCCGCCGTGGCCGAGCAGGCGGTCAAAGTAGTCGGTGTGGTTGTCGTGGCCGAGCGGGCGGCAGTCGAAGTAGTCGGCGACCTTCGCGCGATAGTGCGGCATTGCTCGCGGCAGCAGCAGACCGATGAATCCCGTACGAGCAGTCCGGTTGCAAGTACGTGAAATTTTATGGAAGGAATAAAAGAACCTTTCGCATGTGTTAGCAGATAGTAGATGCAAATGGGAACTCAAAGCAATAAAAAGGGGTGGCTCCCTGTTGACGTGGACGTGGAAGACACGCTAAATCTTTGATTTGCTTTCTTTTTCCTTGCTATGGTTCGATGCATGCATGTAAGCATGTACAGGAAGGCTCGTATCAATCAAACCAAACTAGCTTGATCCGTTTTGTCTGCCCGCCGGCGCCGGGCGATGCTCGATCAGCAAGGCTCAAGCGTAAGAATCAGAAACACAAGATTGGATCTTGATTAGTTGGTGAAAAAAATCAATTTGGTGCTGATATTAAGAACAACTCACCCGATCGTTGACGATTGCTGCCATCAAGCTCGCCAAGAGGACCCTGGAGATCCCCCTACCTGGCGCGCTAAGTGTCGGATTTGCACTCCGGCAAGTCTGCCAAAGGTAGCCCCAAGCAGTAGATGTGTAGGTGGGGTGGATCGAAGAGACTCCGTGAGCTTGATGGTAACACGAGGATGCAAGGACTTAGACAGGTTCGGACCGTACGGAGCGTAATACCCTACATCCTGTGTTCGAGGATTTTTATTAGGATTAGCCGTCGAGCCTGAGATGATGTGTCCCCCCTGGGGGTACCCCTACCCCTCCTTATATACTCTGGGGGTAGGGTTTAAATGCCGAGTCCCCTAGTCGGTTACTATACAAAAGATCTAGTCGGATTACAACTGTGTCTGGGCCTTTCTTGTGCAGTCAGCCTGGCCCATCTGGTTGCCGGTCGGGCCTGTCAGGGTACCCGGGGCTCTACCTCCATCAGTTACTATAAAAAAGATCTAGTCGGATTACAACTGTGTCTGGGCCTTCCTTGTGCAGTCGGCCTGGCCCATCTGGTTGCCGGTCGGGCCTGTTAGGGTACCCGGAGGTCTACCTTCGTCAACAAGTTATTCCGAACCTCTTCCAATCCTTGTGAACTTTATGAAAGTGTCTACCATGCATTTCTTGGATAATTGAAGAATGGAACAATGAAGACTTCATGTTCTGGCTCTTCATGCTTGGCAACTTGAGTTTTTGTTTTTGAAATAAACAAATAGCCTTGCTCCTCAAATTTCTCTCTCAAGTTAGTCTTTTTGGTTTTGGAGTCTCACCAAGGCAAAGTTATTGCCTGCTTTGTTCCTATTATCTAATCAGGCTTATGTGGAGCTTTGGGTAGGAGAAAGGAGGCATGCTTGCTTTGCTTATTTTGCTAAGTCAAAAACGAGATCCAAGAAGAAACAAGTCATGCAAACTTGATCAAAATGTGCAAGTGTGTGGTATTCTTGGTGGCTGATGCATGAACTCCTTGTATGAACCAACTCCCTTTTTCTCTTTTTTCTCTTTTTACAAGGCATGGGCTATTATTATTATTTTTTTCATGCCCTTGTGAGCATGTGGCATACCTTCTTTGGGTATGCATCTTTTTACTCTCTTTTTTTGACATGCCTTGTGAGCATGTGGCATACCTTCTTTGGGTATCCATCTTTTTATTCTCTCTCTTTTTTTGTATAGCCCAAATCTTGTTCATGACAGAGATTTTGGAGAGAGTGGTCATAGGAAAACATCGAGTCTCTTATTTTGTGGATGGATGGCTTGTTTAGCGCAACTTCTAGTGTGGAAGTTGGCAAAAAGAAGTGGAGTGTATGTGATTTTGATCAAGTGAGCATGAAAATTTCTAAACAAGGGTCAAAGATTTTTGACAAGGCTCAAAGCAAAGACAAACAGCAAGATGTAAAGGTTTTATATGAAGTTTTTTTGAACTTTGGCTTTGGTGGGAATGTTGAATTTGAGGAGGCAAGCTATTGTATTTTTATTTTTCAACAAAGAAATTCCAAGTGCTTTACGACGAAGAGCATAATCCTATCTATCTCATTATATCACATTAATCAATTATTTAGAAAGCATGGGGTCCCTATGAAAGAATTTTGTTCACATGAACCGAAAGATGAGTAAGGTATAAAAGAGTTGTTGGCGCTAAAAATCGGCCAGACAGGAATCGGCCGATGGTCTTCAGCGTCGGACACACGACCCGGGAGAATCTGCTTAGCTCCTGTTCGGGTTATCGCCCTGGTACGGTTCGCGCGGCGTGCAGTCAATCTGACCTGTTGATTGACAAGGAAATAAAGTATTAAATTCCAGGCGCTCCGATCGGCTGGAGTTCCGATCTGTCCTGAAGAGCGCGTCGGCGAATCGGCCGATTTGCTGTGAAGATGATCGGCTATGGATCAGCCGATAATCGTGTAGTAATTGTAAAGAAGACTGCTGGAGCGATCTAGACAATTACTACAGAGGCAACACTTGAAACAGATCTAATCGGCTGTAAGACGATAAATCAAAGAAGAGCGATGATGAAGCCGATAGTTCCAATTTCAAGCTGGATAACTGGTGATAATACTAGAATAACAGGTAAAACTTGCAATTCTAGTAAATATCGATAACTGGTGAATAAATCCAAACGAAACCACAGCGATGCGCCTGTAGTTAAAGCTCGGATATTACTCGATAAGCGGAACCTACCAATTGGCCGGAGATCAAGTTGATGCAGCCCTGCCAATCCGTATGAACTCGTGAAAGATGAAAAGTATTTGGCGAAGTCGCCGACTTGAAAGTAAATTGCTGGAAAAAGTAGAAGTATTGTTGTTGATTGATGTGTTGTCTTTTTCACAAAGCCCTGACGACTCCTATTTATACCCTAAGACTAGGACTCCTGGTCGATTACGACCTGTTACAACCTTATTTAAAAATAGGAAAACTACTATATCTATAATATCTTTTAAAGGAAATGGACTCCCGCAGAATCTTCCGCCGCCGTTTCCTAATCCAATCAGGACTTTTTTCAATTGCTTCCTGACCGACTTAGCGTTGCTCTGTTGACCAACTTTTGACCAGGACCCTCCGAAGTGGTCCCATCCTGTTGGCGCAAACTACATCACCAATCGGCCGATTTCCAACTTTTACCTCAATCGGCCGATTCCTTACTGTAGCCTTTAGATCTGCCGCATCGGCCAATCTTCTCTTCCTGACGCCAATCCAACACGTGTCAAAATCTGGCGTCAACAAGAGTATGCAAATCTTATTCTTGAGAGCACAAGGCATGTAGGATTCATTTTATCTTTAATTTTGCCTTCAACAGAGATGCAAAATTATTTAAAATAGAGACAAGTGTGAGTGTGAGGTACAAACCAGCCTGAAGGAGAAAGGAGGGACCAAGTGGGCCTCATCACGGTGCGGCCGACCCCTGTGTGGGTCTTCTTGTCTCGCCTTTTGACATCCAGCGCATTCTGGTTCTGTGTTGCATTTTGGGTGCGTGTCCCCCCCCCAAACACACACTTGTTTCTATCCCTGTGATCTCATACAAAAACACATGGAAATGAATGAAACTTTGCCGGATTGAAATCGTGGAGTTGAATTTTTATTTCATTTCATATAAAGGGCACATTACAATGAAGGGAAAGTCCGGAGAGCGAAGGGTATATCTTTAAGCGTCGTTCTTCCCGATGATCTTTGCCAATGTGTTTACCTTGGAGCATAGATCGCGGCGGAGTGTGTCGTAATCGTCCCAAATGGACTTGAGCTCAAAAGTGAGCTCCGCCACCTGATCGCTCAGCCACTTGTGCTCTTTGTGCATTTCTATGAGGTTGTGCAAGAGTTGAGCGACCTTTGGTCCTTTGAGGACCTTGTCATCCTCATCGCTCTCATACTGTTCGCCTGGGCCGTAATCGGAGGCAGAGGTACGTGCCTTTTTACCATTTTGTTTGCCCTAGGGGAGGAGTCCACGGACTCATCCCTCTTTCTTTTAGGAGATGGTCCGGGCATGAGCCCCTTCCCGTACCCGCCGCTTGGGGTACGGATCCCTACTACATGAAAATGCGCTTGTGCTGGGGGACTATCGGGCATGTACGTGCCCGTGGTGGTGTAGTTATGACTAGCTATGTCACCGCTCTTAGTTGTTACAGAATAAACGTGACGTTGCCCCTTTTCTAAAGGGAACGGTGGTAGCGGATCAGCGAAGAGTTGCTTGCCGACTCCCTTGAGACGTAGTTTGCCTATGGTCGGCCTTTGCACGGTGTTGACACGGCCGCCCCTGCCCCTCCTGGCTCCTGAAAACTTGACAGAGCGCTGCGCAGAACGGGGACGTGAGGGGCTACCCTGAGGGTGCGGCCGCACCAGGGGGTCGGCCGACCGCCTGCTGGCATCGCCTGGCCCCTCCTTCATCGTGGGTGCCGGTAGCACAGCCAAAGGTGTGGTGGCGACGTGCTCGACCTCCTGCTTGATGTCGTCAGCCACCACAACCTGATTTGCCAGTGTTGACTCTCCCTCAAGTGCAAAGCTGGAGGTGGAACCAACAAAAGAGACAATGGAGTTGTTGGCCATGGTGGAAAATAGAAATTTTCAGAGAGAAAGGAGAAGTGTGGGATCAAGGTTGAAGATGAGGAACAAGAGAGAGCAATAGGGGATCTTGTTAAAGAGAAAAGAGCCTCAAACCCAAGCAAAACCTTCCATTCCTCAGCGAAGCACGTAAGGAAACCAAAAGTGGCCGTTGGGTGAGCTTCTACGCAAAAATTCCCGGCCGTTGGCTCCCAGGTGGTGTCGGCCGACCCTAGGGTGCGGCCGCACCTCTCCTGGCTCATCTGGGCCCCATCTTTCTCCTCTGGGCCCAAGTAGAGGTGTGTTTTTGGGAGGTTTTGTGCTTGGGCTCTATTTGGTTGTGCAAGTGGTGATAAGTGTTGAAATCTACTAAGTTTATAACATCAAATCCTTCATTTGAAATGTCAGGTTCATGAAAAACTTTTTAGCGATGGTCGTTTACCTTGAAGATGTTTTCGTCATCATCTTGAAGTGTGAAGGCTCCATGAGGCGACATGTTGATGATGGTGTACAGCCCTTTCCACTTGCTTCGTAGCTTCCCTTGTCCAAAAAGCTTAACCCTGGAATTAAACATTAATACCTTGTCTCCTATCGTGAAGCTTTCTGGCTTGATCCTTTTGTCGTGCCATCTTTTTGTTCTGTCCTTGTAAATCTTAGCACTATGGTACGCTTTTTCTCTCCATTCTTCAAGTTCTGCAATCTGAAGTTTCATGTTTCTTCCGGCCATCTTGACATCCATGTTCCATTGCTGGATGGCCCAGTGGGCCCTGTGTTCCAGCTCCACTAGCAGGTGGCAAGTTTTGCCGTAGACAAGCTGATATGGTGACATGCCAATTGGGGTTTTGTATGTTGTTCTGTATGCCCAGAGTGTGTCAGGCAATTTGTTTTTCCAGCCTTTTCCCATCTCGTTGACGGCCTTCTACAGAATGCTTTTGATTTGTTTGTTCGAAGTTTCTACTTGACCACTGGTTTGAGGATGATAGGGTATAGCGATGTTGTGCTTGGCGCCAAGTTCTTTGAGGAAGCTTCAAAAGGTCTTGTCCATGAAATGGGATCCTCCATCATTTATGAGCATCCTTGGTGTCTCAAAGCGAGGGAAAATGACCTCATGGAACATTTTTCGGGCATGCTTGGCATCTATAGCTCTGCATGGAAGTGCTTCCACCCATTTGGAGACGTAGTCAATAGCGACTAGGATGTAGTCGCAATCATAAGACTTTGGGAATAGTCCCATATAGTCGATGCCCCATACATCGAAAAGTTTGACTTGAAGGTTGTACGTGAGGGGCATTGCATTGCGAGCAGTGATCCCTCCTTGCATCTGGCACTTTTGACACCTTCGAATGAATTCTCGGGCATCTTCATACATTGTTGACCAGAAGAAACCACTTTACTAGACTTTTGCTTGGGTCCGGAATGCGCCAAAGTGCCCTCCATATGCTGAGGTATGACATCTTTCTATGATTTGTAGCCCTTTTTCTGCTGGCACGCATCTCCTTAACAAACCGTCTATGCATACTTGTTGACATTTCCTAGCGTCAAAATAAATCCGCAAGCGCACGGATACCATTGTAGCTTTCACCCAGAAGTATTCCAAGGGTATCGTATCCACTGAGGAACGTGTGTACTTTCTCTACGGTTCAGGTTCGTCCAAGGACACCACACCCGCTAGAGGTGAGGGTAGAGAGGATTACTAAGGCTAGGTTTTAGAGATAAGATAGAACTGTCTTAGCTGCTTGCTTTGGGCTACTGGCTTCTCACAGAATAAGACTGGTGAGTTCCAGTATTTCGGCACTAGGATATACCCGAACGGGAAGGGTTCTACTGGATACCTCATCTAACCATGGGATATACCACAACCAACAGGTAAGTCTAGTCTAGACACCCCATCTACACTATCGTTACTACTCTAGCCTATGGCCTTAAACTAGAGCACCCACTATAAACTAGTGAACTACTGATCCAGCTAAGCAACTAATGAGCTAGAACTATAACTTAACTAAGAAACTAAGCACATAAGAAAATACGAACACTTACTTTGATTGACAAGCATCCATCGAGGTACAAGCTGGAGAAGAGTGCCGACAAACCCAACACTTCCCCAAACTCCTCCCCACTCTCTCCCTAACTCTAATCACCTCTAGAGATGAGCCTAGAGCTCACATACACAAGAGAAACTCCAAGAGGGAGTTGAGAGGGATGTGAAGGTGTGTCTCTCTTAGAAGCACCCCCCTCATATTTATAGGGGTGTGTAGGAGGTGCTCCTGCCGTGCAACACGCCAAGGATTGCCCAAACCATCCTCTAGGACCAATGAAGAGGCACCACATGCAGCAGGTAAGGCGGTGGTGGCCTTCCTAGGTCGGCCGACCTACCTGGTTCGGTCGAACTAGGTTGGTCACCAACCGACCTCAACTTTGGTCGAGGTGCTGACACGTGGTCCCTAAGCTTGCTATGTCGGCCCTTGGCTCTGGTGGGCCTCTTTTACCTTTGCAAAGCCATTTGGCACATTCTGCATTGACGCCTTGAATCTTGTTTGCTGAATTGCTGCATTTTCACCATGTATTTGCCTGCATACAGAAATCAACCAACACTCGTGGAATTCGTCAGATAATGCCCTATTCTAGTGTTGATCTTTGGATATATGTTTCTTTTATGCAGGTTTTGACGGTCGAAAAGTGGTCCGTGGCGAGCATCAACATGATCCCCCACACTTGGCCCTTTGCTCGTCCTCAAGTGAAGGCGACAGAACCAAGGCGGAACGGCTGCTTTGGTAAGGTTCCTACATAAAAGTTATTCTAAACCCTTACCTTTATTTACGAACCTCTTTCGATCACATGCTGATCTTGGGATGTTTTTGAAAGATCTTTGAAAAAGAAATATTCCATGGTCTTACCTTCGTGCAATACTCTCATTGTCGGATTCGCACTCCGGCAAGTTTGCCAAGGGTAGACCCAAGCAGTAGATTTGTAGGCGGGTTGGATCGGAGAGAGCTTGTGGGCTTGATGGTAACAGAGAGACGCATGGACTTAGAAAGGTTCGGGCCGCACAGAGCGTAACACTCTACGTCATGTGTTCGAGGGTTTGTATTAGAGTTTTGAGGATGGTATGAGCTGAATTGATTCCCTATGGGTAACCCCACGGCCCCCTTATATATCCGAGCAGCCGTGGGTTACAAGTCAGGATAAATCTACTCGGGTTTGTTACAACGAATCCGATCGGTTGAGATACACAAGATATGCCTATCCAGTTCGACCTAGATCCTGACCCAAGGGGATCTTTCCCATTGTCCAGCCGAGTGCCTGTACGCCGGGTCGTTTGTGCGGAGTCTTCTAGCTAGGTAGCCGTCTACACTCGGCAGGGAGGTACCTGGGTCTACCACCGTCAAGCCCCTGAGCGCCGAGTTGCCGAATCGAGCTTTGACCGAGCAATGAGGCCAGTCGGTGATCATATAATAATCCTTGCATCCTCAGGCTCTTGTGGTAAGATGACTTCAGTAGACTCCTGCCTTCATGTTTCTTCTTCAACGGGATGCGCCCCTGGGCGCACCCGTTGGGTGCAGCCCCCGAGCCTTGGAAGGTTTCGCAGAAGCATTTTGAAAGTCAAAAAAGGAAACAACCTCTTAAGACCTTCATTCCTAGTCCTCTTCCGGCGCCCAGCTCTCAGTCAGAGTAGCCAGCAGAATCACAGGGACACGCTGAGTCAAATAGCGGCACCCAGCCCCTAAGTGGGGTTGCTGGCGGAATCACGGAGACACGCCGAGTCAAATAGCGGCACCCAGCCCACGCAATACAGCCACTGTTTACCAGGAGGCCACAAAGTCTGAATTCTACTCCGCATTGGAGAAGGATCTGGATGAACTACTCGAGCTCAGGGATAGGGACGCAACTGTACTCGTAGACTACAACTCTGATGATCCATCCACACACCGCCACATCTTCATGGCAGAATCCGACGAGTACGGCGACAGGCACCGCAACGAAAGGCCTGAGCAGATCTCTAAGAGGGAGCACACCGCAGATGCCGCCAACGAGTCCGCTTAGGACCGTGAGGCCCGCAGGCTGCACAATAGGAAACGTGCCAAGCGCAGAAGGGACGCCAATGGACGGCGCGCACGGATTCAGCATGACCTCGACGCCGGGTTCACAGCAGCACAGGACACCAGGTTCAACACTCCTGCCGCCAACATTGCCGGTATAACCGCAGTGTTAGTTGGCATCCCCGATCCGCAAGTCCAGATCGCCATTCGCATGGCACAGCGGGCACTGCTGCAGATCAACCAGCAGAACCCGATGCCCTCGGTTTCCCATGGAAGGGACGAGGGCGTGGGAGAAAGCCAAGTCAGCAGAACGCCAAGAGGCCACCCGAGGTGACAAGCTGCTCCCTCAAACAACCAACAGGGAAGCCATGGCCCACAAGAAAGCCGTCCCGCAGGAAGCCGATCAGCGACCCACGCACCACATCCGGAAGGCTCCGTTCGCAACTGCCGCCACTCGGAGCTCGAAAAGCTTCCAACGGGCGACCTTCGCGACAAGATCAACATGGGGCGCGACGCTCGCTCCATCATCGACAATCGGAGGAAGGAATGCACCAGAGCCGAAGGAAACACTACACGGGACAACAACAACTGCTTCCCTGCTTTCTCCTCCCGCTTCGACAACTACAAGTACCCAAAGGAATTCAAACCCATCGGCATCACCAAGTATGACGGTAAGCAATCTCCTCAACAGTGGGTACGATGCTACTCCACCGCCATTAAAGTCGCAGGCGGCACCAACACCACAAAGGTCGTCTACTTCCCGATGGCCCTGGAGACCGCCCCACTCACATGGCTGGAGAGACTAACCAAGAACTCCATCGACTCCTGGGAGCAACTACGGAACGTCTTCATCGACAACTTCCAGGGGGCGATTGCTCGGGCAGGTACTCGACATGACCTATCCTAGTGCAAGAAAGAAAGGAACGAGCTCCTACGCTTATACACTCACCGCTTCTTTGACACCCGAGCTACGACCGCCAACATCTCGGAGAGCGACCTCATCGACTATTTCCACAGCGGCCTCACCGACCAGGCTCTATTCCGCGACTACGGCCGCAACCGCCCCAAGACCGTTGCTGCCCTCTGTGACATGATGTAGACCTGGGCAGACCAAGAGGAGCAGGAGCGTGATCGGTTCTCGAAACGCGGCAACGACTACAGCAAGCGCAACAACGACCACCGCAACAACAGAAGCCAGCGGGACTACTCGGGATCCTCCCGAAAGCGCAAGCCAGACGATCTTGTCGCGGCTATCAATCGCGCCCCACGAGGCAAGAAGCCATCCAATCGGTAAGAGGAATTCGACAAACTCATGGAGAAACAATGCCCATGGCACCCACACTCAAAGCACTCTGCTTTTGAGTGCTACCAGCTCCGGAAATCCCTCAACGCCCTGCCCTTGGAGAAGGCCGACAAGAAGAAGAAGAAGGACAAGGACGACGAAGACCTAGAGAACAAGACAGACACTGGTGAATTCCTGGATGTATCCAAGGTGGTCAACGTCATCTTCGGCGGCGAGTCAAGAGTTGTCTCCAAAAGGACTCAGAAGTTGCACAGCCGCGAGATCATGTCCGTCGAGCTGGCGGTACCACGACCCCTCAGGTGGTCGGAGTTCCCCATCTCGTTCTCCAGGGCTGATCAGTGGACGAGCTTTTAAGAGACGGGCAAACTTCCGCTCGTCCTAGATCCGATGGTCGTGGATGTCAGACTCGCAAAAGTACTCATCAACGGAGGCAGCGGCCTCAACATCATCTTTGCGAGTACTCTGAGGAAGATGGGGGCAAACTTCATTGACATGCTCACCCCCAGCAAGGTTTCCTTCTACGGCATCGTACCTGGGAACGCAGCTACGCCGCTTGGCACGGTGGTGCTTCCAGTCACCTTCGGGACGAGGGAAAACTACCGTACCGAGTACATCAAGTTCGAAGTGGCCAACTTCGAAACCTCCTACGATGCCATTGTGGGCAGACCGTCAATGGCCAAATTCATGGCCGTACCGCACTATGTTTACTTACTCCTGAAGATGCCAGGAAAGAGTGGGGTTCTCACCTTCCGCGGCGACCTGGAGAAGTCCTACGACTGCGATTAGAAGGCCATCGAGTATGCCTTGACAACGCGTGTACCAGATACTTCAGGAGAAGTAATTGTGGTTGCGCAACAGCTCTACAAAACAGGGCTAGAAATTCCAACAAAGAAGGCGAACCACTCGAAGCTGCAGCCCACCAGGACAACAATGTTGGAGCAGATGTACTCTCCAAGCTTGGATCTACTCGAGCACAAGTCCTAGCAGGAGTATTTGTCCAGGAACTCAAAGAACTGTCGATCAAGACCACGAATCAAGCAACCACTGGTTCGAGATCCCCGGATCCCAGCCAGGACGTCATGATGTCGAAGGTCAATTGGTGGGGGACTTTCATCGAATTCATCAAGGAAAAGAAGCTACCCCCGGGGGTGACAAAGAAAAGCCTAGAAGCAATACGCATCATGAGGCGCAGCAAGGGGCTTGTCATCATCGGGGATAAGCTCTACCAGCTTGGAGCAAGCTCAGGAGTACTCATGAAGTGTGTTCCCAGGGCATGGGGCCACAATATACTACTCGAGATACACGAGGGTACATGCGAAAATTATGCAGCATCCAAGACACTGGTCGGGAAAGCCTACAGGGCAGACTATTGGTGGCCAACGGCAGTTTCCGACGCCGAGGATCTTGTACGAAAGTGTCAGAAGTGCCAATTTTTTGGCAAACAGTCTCACGTCCCGGCACACAACCTCATCACCATACCGCCCTCATGGTCATTCGCATGCTGGAGCCTCGACATGATTGGACCTCTAACTACAGCTCCAAGAACCTTTACACATGTACTGGTGGCCATCGAAAAGTTTACCGAGTGGATCGAGTACAAGCTGATTACCAAGCTCACTCCAGACAGGGCAGTCGACTTCATCTCGGATATCATGTACCGTTTTGGCTACCCCAATACCATCATCACAGATCTGGGCTCAAACTTCACGGCAAACCAGTTCTGTGAATTCTGCAAAAAACACACGATCGAAGTGAGGTACGTGTGAGTCGCACACCCAAGGGCCAATGAACAAGTCGAGTGGGCCAACGACTTGATTCTAGATGGCCTAAAGAAGAGATTCTATGATGAGAACAGCAAAAAGGGTGGCAAGTGGATATATGAGTTGCCTCATGTTGTCTGGGGGCTTCAAACTCAACCATCGAAAGCCATAAGACATACCCCCTTTTTTCCTTGTCTACGGGTCCGAAGCTATACTCCCAGCAGATCTTATGTGGCTCTCCCCCAGAATCGAGATGTATGACGAAGGGGAAGCGGACGAAGCTCGGCAACTGGAACTGGATACTGTTGATGAAGCCAGATGCAGTGCCCTTGTTCAATTAGCTCGTTATCTGCAAGGCATCCGGCGCTATCACGATCGCAACGTACGAGAGCGGTCGTTCAATATCGGTGATTTTGTCCTCCAATGCATTCAGGATGAAACTGGACTACATAAGCTTAACTCACGGTAGGAAGGTCCTTTCATCGTGTCAGAAGTCACAAGACCAGGGTCATATCGCCTGCAGTACCCTGATGGCCAGGAAGTTCCCAACTCCTGGAACATAGAGCATCTCCGGAAATTCTACGCCTAGTAGAAGCTGTAAAAGCAATTCGCCAGCTACATGTCAGCATTTCTTAAATAAAGAGTTGATTTCGCCGTAACTCGACTACTTTCTGCATGTTGTAACTCGGGGGCCTTCGCCATGAATTCTTACATTTTTTCGCCTACATTAAACTCGGGGGCTTCGCCACTAGTTTATATGTTCTCTCGAGTACTTATACTCGGGGGCTCCGCCACGAGTATTTGTACTTAGCTTGCTTATGCTCGGGGTCCTTTGCCACGAGTACTTGCGTCTAGTACAGCCTATAAGGCAGAGCACCCGACGTATCCTCACAGTTCTCGCCGCTGCTAAGACTACTCGAAAGAGAGCATTAAGGCACCCGCCGAAGAGGTCACCAAGCCCATCACACGGTCACGTTAACCCCCTGCTACAAGCGGGACGTTACCCCCCTGCTACAGGCTAGCCTAGCGTACCGCATGATCGGGTAAATCCAGGCTAAGTCCTTCTGCTCTACGAGCACTTTTATGGAACATCAAGTTACTGACTACATCCGAGCCGATGCTCAAGCCGATGTTCTTGGAGTAGCTTAACTCAAACGTCTCCAACTACTCTAAGTCCTACGATCGTACCAGCAAACATCACACAAAGATATACGCTGAAGAAAGATCAATTAGGCAAATATATATACATATCAACAAAGTGGCATAAGTACACATTGTTTTTGCTTCTAACCATCCTGTTCTAGGCTCTAAGCTATTTTGTCAGCAAGGGGCTCGTCTTCTTCATGGAACTTCGTGAATTTCTCCACAGAGCAGTCGGCCGCCATGCCTTCAGCGAGTGGTTCCAGCTTCGCCTTGGGCCAGTATGGCTTCACCAGCACGAGTGCCTGAGCTATGTATGTCCTGGTGGCCTCCGAGATGTAGTTGGCAACCTTCTGAGGAGTCGCACGAAGCTTCTCCAACAAAGATAGCTCGCCAGCATCACCTTCATTTGGAAACTATACCATCTCCACGACAGCCTGTGCAGGAGTCTTGAATCCATCAAGTTATTTTTGGATGCCATCTTTTTCCTCAAGCATATTCTTGATCTGCTGCATGGCGTCGCAGAATCGGATGCTTGTATCCTTAAGGACCTTCTCAAGATGCTCGACGTCATCTGCGCCACAGTAAACAAGGTTCTTCAGATCTATAATCATATTTTCTTTCTTTTGCAAAGTGAATTTCAGTTCTGCGCGCAAGAGAAAAGATGAAGTATTCAAGAAGTCTCAGAAACTACTCGAACAAACAATGAATCAAAGACAACAAAACAAGGAGACAAGTTACCTTTGTGTGCTTTGGAGATTTTCTTGTTCTTTTCAACAAGTTCGATTTTCTTCTTCTCAATATTCTGGATTTCATTCTTGAGGAGCCAAGTCTCTTGAGTGTGCTCCTTCTTCAACTGCTCGAGCTCATTGCAGAGGTTGATCCTCTTCCAGATTTCCTCACGAATGGCTTCATCCTTCTCCGCCAACTTACGATGGCCGTCCTCGATGAATTTAAGCTTTTCAGACTTCTCCTGGGATCGGTCCATCAGGTTCTACAAAGTAGAGTATATCAATTATCATCACTCAAAGAGAAATAGGGGATGAAGAAAACTACTCGAGGAAGACGAAAACTTATGGTGGTGAACTCGTACAGGTCTCTGAAGACCCCTTTGATTTGTTTTTTCTGGTCAGATACGGGTCATCAATCAAGTCTGCCGCGATGGTGTGCTGCCAACCATACGGCGTCACCAGTAGCTCTTCCTTCTCCGATGCATCAGCGCTGGGTTCTAAAGTATCCGCGGCACCAGCATCTCCTGCGCCAGGGCCACTTGTGCCCGCGGCCTCGACGGTGCTGGCACCAGGGTCAACATCACCCGCAGCACTGGCATCTCCTGCGCCGGACTCCTTGAGCGTTTCGCCTGCCACTTCACCTGCATTCACTAGTCGAGCTACCGGCAGTTTGGTGCTGGGAGACGGAGGAGGCAGGATGGGCTCACCTTCGTGTAGTTCCGGTGCAGGGACCTCCACCTCCACCCGCTCCGACTCGGTTTCTTTCTCCGCCTCGACATTGGTGGCCGGAGGAGGGGGAGGAGGAGGAGGAGTAGCGCCGGTCTCCAACGCTGCAGCATCCGTGTCCTTTCCAGACATGGGGCCTTGGGCAGCCGGGGCATCGTCAGGCTCCCCCAAGCCCAGAGCAGAGGAAGGGCTGGACAAAAGACAATCATATCAACTAATCAACAAGATGAATTATAAAACAATATAAGTTTAACTACTCGAGACTTACGTGGAGGATCTCTTGGTCACCACTTTCCTCAGTTTTAGAAGCCGGGGCCCCTGAGCACTCGACTTCCCCGAGCTGCCAGCAGGCTCCTGTGATTGAGCCTCCGGGGCACTCGCTGGGATCGGATTACTGGGTCTTGGCGCAGCATCAACAGCGGAAGGGTCCGCTGCACCAGGCTGGACGTCGACTACTCGTGCAGCATCATCCCAAGAAGGGCCTGACTTTCCCCCGTCCTTAGAACGTTTGGACAGGGGGGAGGCGGGTGGACTGCAAACAGAACAGAGGAAAACTCAGCAAAGAAAAAGCAAACTGCCACAAGTAAGGTACTCGAGGGCATTACTTACCTCGGGTTGTCGTCTGACAAATCCATAAGGGTGAGTTTCCGCTTCCTCACACCCACCCGTGACTTGGTTGGGTGGGTCGGAATCTCCATGCTCCTACCCGCTTCCTTGCCAGACTTCTTCAATATAGCTGCCAGAGGAAGATCGTCGTCAGAATCCGTCATTTCTTCGTCAGTTAAGGGATCACAATCTAAACGACTGGTCTTGAGCTCCTGGAACGCACTTGGCCTTAGGTGATCCACCCGAGGCAAGTCAGGATTTCGAGTAGGACAATGGTACAGCTCAGTGTGCCCCTGCAGAAAATAACGACAACAAATCAATATTTAGTGATACTTCACAAGATCTGCAAGTAGTCGTTGTTGGTATTTCTTAACGTTCACAGATGAATCCGTAAGCGCACGGAAGATACCGTTGTAGCACTTCACCCGGAGAGTATTGACGGTGTCGTATTTTCTCAGGGAACGGAGGTGTAACGGTCTTCTAGCTAGTTTACCCAAGGGAAGGAAGAAGATAGGATGGCCCTGGGTAGTGTGGTTGACTAAGGATAGAGATACTTAAGAAAGATAAACCTAGATCTCTCTCGCTTGCTTCGGGCACCGGCTTACACCTGGTCTGCCAAGTGTATCCAGCTATTAGCTCTACACCCAACCCGAATGTGGAGGACTACGAAGGACGGACAGGGCTGTCACCACCTGCCGCCTACCTCTCAGACCGTAGGGAAGGGTAGCAAACAAAGGCGACTTCAAGCCTAGACACCACGTCTACGCTATCGGTCACTACTTCTAACCCTAGCCCGACTCCGTCTTACGACTCAAGTCTTTAGGCTAGAAGCAAACGTTCGAGGACGAACGATGAACCTGCAAGAGAATGATAACAAAAGCTTAACCTTTATAAGTACTCACCACCGTTGA
Source organism: Panicum miliaceum (assembly GCA_032594955.1). Taxonomy (NCBI): domain Eukaryota; kingdom Viridiplantae; phylum Streptophyta; class Magnoliopsida; order Poales; family Poaceae; genus Panicum; species Panicum miliaceum. The sequence goes on from CM064061.1 coordinate 13,338,048, forward strand.
TGAACCCGAATACTTACTCAAAAGAGGCTCGTATCCATCGAGGTACAAGTAGAGGGAGGCCGACAACTCTGGCTCTCCTCCTGAGCTTCTCCTCACACACTCCCTATCCTACTCTACAACGTAGCTCTAAAGGTGGAGTCCTCCCTTCTCTTCTTCTTCTCCTCCAAAATGGTGTGTGTTGTGGGGGGTCTCCTCTCCTCCTTTTATAGCTTGGGTGGGTCGGTTCCCGCCATTCACAAGTATGGAAACCTTAGCCCCCGTGATCAAGAAGATAAGGACGAATCTCCCGCCAAAGGGCACCTGGACGGGAGCCCATCCGGGGTCGGGCGATGGCGCTCCCCCAGGCCCTCCTTCCTCTGGGAGACTATTAGGTGGACCCCTTGCCTTGTTCTCAAGGTTAGCCCATAGAGTTTGATCTGCCAAGTGGGCCCTTTTTGTAAGCGAGACGCAGGATGGGATCTTCTGTGTGTTTCTTCTGCATTCACTTGAGTTTTCCTTTGTGTTTTACTTGTGGGTGCCTTCAAATCATAACTCACCAAAGCTTGTGGAAATGATTAGAGTTAAACCCTATAACTATGTTTGGTGACTGTTTTGATAAGAAAGATGCAGGAGTTGATGGTTGGATTTCTGACTTAAGGACCATCAACAACAACCCCACACTTAGCCCTTTGCTCGTCCTCGAGTAAAGGTTGAAGGACTAAGGTGGATGCAACTCCTTTGAATGTAACATGCATACAAGTTATTCCATGCTTTTCCTGTACCTGTGAACTTTATGAGTATCTACCAAACTAATCTTGATAATTGAAGTTTGGAACAGTTTAGACTTCAGGTCCCTTAGCCTTCCTTGCTTAGAAACTTGGGCTTTGTTTATTTTCAAAATCAAATATAGCCTTGGCTCCTCAAATTGTTCTCTTTAATCACTCTTTGTGTTTGGATTCCTCACCAAGGCAATGTGATGCCTTCTTTTTTCAGGCTTATGTGGAGCTCAGGATAGGAAAAGTTGAAGGCATACTTGTTTCTCATATTTTGCTAAGTCAAAGATTGGATCCAAAGGAGAAACAAGTCATAAACATTGAATCAAGATGTGCGTGTGTGTGGATATTTTTGGTGGATGGTGTATGAATTCCTTTTTCATGAACAAATTCTCTCCTATTCTTGTTTTTTTTTTGTTGAGGATATGGGCTATCTTTTCTCCTCTCTTATTTTTTTTATCGTGCCTTGTGGGCATGTGGCATACCTTCTTTGGGTATGCATCTTTTCTTCTTCTTTTTTTCTTTCTTTCATGCTTCCTTGAGCATGTTTATTTCTTTTTGCATAGCCCATATCCTTTTTTTTAAGGCAACTTTAGAGAGAAAGGTCATGGCAAGACATGGAGTTTTATTTTGTGGATGGATGGATGGGGTGTGTGCTTACTTCTAGCATAGAAGCATAGCGTATGGTGGAAACGTGTACGTGATCTTAATCATGGGAGTATGAAATGCATCTTACAATGGGTCGCAACAATTTGACAAAACTCAATGAGAAAACAGGTTGCATACGTGGAAGGTTTGCAATAAGATCAACAAATGGCTTTGGATAGGAATTTCTTAAACAATTGAGGAGTCATGCTATTGAGGATTTTTTTTGATAAAAGAAATCCCAAGTACATTGCAAGGAAGAACTAGGTTCCATTCATCCAACCATATCGCAAAAGTCAATTATTAGATAGCATGGGTTCCCTATGAAATTTTTGTTCACAAGAACAAGGTGAAAGACAGGGAATAAAGGGTATGCATGTTTATCATGAAGCGCATGGAGTGCATAAGGCCTTTTTTTAATAATTTGTTATATATTAATTTTTATTTAAACAGGGGGATGTGCAAGTTTGGAGTGCAAACCAGCATGATGGATGAAGCAGGAGCTGTACGAGTCCCCTTTGGGGTTAGACCGACCCTGAAGGTCGGTGACGTCTCTTGTGGTCCGCCAGGTCCTGTCTTGGATGTGTTGCACAGTGCTGGTTTGTTGATGTTGTGCAGCATGTTGGGGGCGGAGATCTCGAATGAGTTTGCACTTGGTGATTCTGAGAGATCTCCCCCACACTTATTCTTGTACCTACTTTTATTCAAAAGAAACACAAAAGTGGAAACAAGCAAGGACTCTACCGGTTTTGAATCACTGGGGAGTCCAAATTTTATTAAAGTAAGGCGCATGAAGTGTTCGAAGTGCCCTAAACTTCTTTTATTCTCCCTTTTTTTTATTAATTCTAATATTAATATTTTTGTCTTTTTTTCTTTTTTTATGGCAAACAGAGCATGATGGGTAACTTAGCAGGGTGGAGACATGAGCGAGGTGTCGGTGTTTTACCGTCAAGCTCACCGAGGGATACCCCCGAGGTGGTAAGTTGTAGGTAGGGTGTAGTTGAGATCAGGAACTCGAAGGTGCAAGGAACACAAAGTTTAGACAGGTTCGGGCCGCCGAGAGCGTAATACCTTACGTTCTGTGTGGTCTGTATTGACTTAGAGGTAATAAGGTTGTTGATTATTCTTTGGAGGGGTCCCTGCCTGCCCTTATATAGTCTTGGGGGATAGGGTTACATGGAAGTCCTAGTCGGGACGACCTGAGGAGTCCTACCCGAGTACGGCTCGGGTAGTTTCCTTACGTCCGACTAGTCCTAGTGCTACACGACTAGTTACAATGAGGATAAGGTATGGCCCATGTGCCATCCCATACTGCATGTATATGTACGCCAAGTGAGCAGTCCCGCTGTCCCGGGTCTGACAAGCCCCCGAGCTCTTCGCAGCCGAGTACTGTAGGCTTCCGAGTACTTCTGGAAGGTGTCTTCAGGTCCCTGCTGAATCCCCTTGAGAAGGTGTCTTCCGAGTACTTCCTTGGCTGCATCGAGGCTGTGAGGTGCTCAAGCCCCAAGTAGTCTTCAAGTCTTTTTTTATATCGGGTGCGATGAACTCGCACTCCATATGGAGTAGCCCCCGAGCCTTAGGTTGAATTGAAGAATCAGGCTGAGGGTCAAATTAATCTTGAATCTTTGGTCTGTATCTTCCAAGAATTTTTGAAAAATAAGCCATTGATGACACGTACCCCGCAGCCCCCGAGCCTTTAATCCAAATTCCCTAGTTTTGGAAAAAAGGATCTAAAGAATCGTGGCATGGAATGTAGGTTTTTCAATTCAATTGTGCGAAATTTTAGGGTTAAATTGCACTGGAAGTGGAAAAGTCCAAACTCTAGAGAGCCTATCCCATTGAAAATGGCTAGTCTCCCTTATCCGTTGCATAGAACCCGTAAAATCATTTTAATCGAATCATTATCCCGAGAAAAACTCTTCGGCTTCCAAAGGAAAAAAGGGGAACTGCTGGTTATAAATAACCCCGCGATACCCTTTAGGGTTTTCACCCTACAATGGTCAAGGGGTCGTCGTGGAGGGCCTCCACGATCAAGGAGAGGGATCTGCTCCGGCTCGTAGCCAAGCGGGTCTTGCAAGAGGAGGGCGTCGTCCAGTGGCGGGTCGCCGGCACCGATTCATCGCCTTAGGAGAACACGGGTGAGACCATAATGTTCGCTCCTTCTACCGATCGCGGCCTTGCCCTTCCGTCTTCCGATTTCTTCTGCGGTTTGCTTGGATTTTACAAAATCAAGCATTACCATCTTCCCCCCAACTCGATTCTACACATTTCTATTTTTGTGCATCTTTGCGAGGCATTCCTAGGAATTCGCCCACATTTTTATCTTTTCTGTCATCTCTTCCGCCTCAAGCCCCAGCCAGATGAGGACAACCCCGCACTAGACAGGGGAGCCGGGGTACAGCTGCGTGATAAGGCGTTGTATCTCGAGTTCTCAACCCCGAGTAGCCTGTCCGGGTGGCACACTCAGTGGTTCTACATCGGGAACCACAAGCCTAGCCTCCCCAGACGGGATAATGCCCCGCCGCAACGCCAGGAGTGTTGGCTGAAGAAGCCAACGGAGGAGGAATCCCGCGACATCCCCGAGTTGATGAAGCGGATCCAGCACCTCAAGGATCAGGGTGTCACTGGAGAGTCTATGGCATACTCGTTCATCGAGCATCACATCCAGCCTCTCCAGCAGCGCGTCCACCTTCGTTTTGAGTATGAGGGTACTCAGGACCCATCACGGATGGTGCCGGATGTGCCTTCCGCCGAGGAGGTCGTGCGCCAGGTCACCTGTCTGTTCACTGGGGTGACCTCGAAGCCGTACGTGTCGAGGCTCTTCAGAGTAGATTACTCGCCAAACCCGGTAAGCACTAATTGTCACACCCGGTTTAAGGATAAAACCGAATGCATAACTATATGTATGCCAGGATCAAGTTCCATACATATAGTGACATCATCAGTGAATAACAGCAACAGTATCACGTAAAGAAACAAAAATAAGGACTTACAAGACTATCAGAGATATGCGCTTATCATGGAAATGAAGGCTCCAAACTTCACAGGCAAACGACTGGGGGTTGCGTACGCCTAGAACTCTTCATCATCTTCAGTAGACTTCACACCTTTTTCTTCGGAGCAGCAGTTAGCAAGGGTGAGTACACTTATGGTTGGTACTCAGCAAGGCCACAAGAAATAACCAGAATAACGATTTAAATCCATCTTTAAGTTTATTAATCATGTGAGGGTCCAGGCTGCTCTTGACTGTGAGCACGGCTGATATATCAGTTTTAGACACTCCGCAGAGGTTGTACACTTTCACCACAAGTCGCGTAAAAGTTTAAAAGAACTTTGGACCCAACCATGCTGTGCTAGCTAGGCACAATACCACACTTCCGAGGTATGATTGCATAGGGACGCTACGAGGCCTTTACAAAGATTCCCTAATAAGAAGTAGTCCGCTAGAGTTTCGGTAGCAGTGTGGTCCATAAACCTCCCTAATGGTCAACACCTTAGCGAAGGCTGCTACCCCAAGAGGACCGGGCTATGACCCCTATCACCGACCCCCTCCTTGCCCTTTTGGTAAGACCGCTTCAAACTAGAGTCTCTAATTATTTAGCCAAGACCAGAGCCATATAGTCCTCATGGTTGTACTGTTTTCCTGGGTGGTTCTCCACGTTCCAATTAATACATAGTATTCTTGTAAATAAGCATAGATAGAAGGATGGTTAGGGTCACTTGCCTTTTTCCAACGAAAAGCTACTCTTACTGCTCTTCAGCTCTTGCTTACTTGGAAACCTTGATCTTCAAGATTCAACAACGATCATTCTACTCGAAGCAAACATCGAGCACAAACATACAAAACAACAAACAAGTACAGCTAAGAAAAATACACCAATCACAAAACAAAAGCTTTTAAAAGAGCGTGCTAAAGGATAAGGCAAGCTGCTACGGTTACAAGAGCACAAGAAACAAGGAAAACGGAGCTAGAGTTGAAAAGACACAGCTATCGGAAGATTGGTATTATAAAAGAAACAAAAGAACTATAAGTTTTATTTATTTTAATTGAAAAAAATATAAAAGATATTCAAAACAAAATATCCTTGATTATAATTAACTTATATTATATTTTTATTTATAAAAACGGAGTAGAACTTAGTCATATTTTATTTATGATTGTCTATGTACAAATTACACTAATCAATTAATTAGAAAGAAACTTGTGAGAGCATCTAAACGCATAACTTTATATTTGGTGTTCAACTAAATAAATTATATTTAGAACACATTTGAGTTGGTATTAATTGAATTGACATCAGTTATGAAAACCGCAGGTAAAGACCTAGGTAGATTTGAATTAGATAAACTAGGTGAGAGAACTTTAATCAAATTAAATCTATTTTTAATTAAAAGACAGGAACTAAGACACAACGACACAACTAAACGGTAGCTTAGGGCTTTAGAAGACTTAACGCAACAAGATCGAGTCGAAACGGAGCTAAAACGACGAAGGTAGGGCTAAAACAAGGCTCCAGGAACTTATCTGCGAAGAAACTGAACTTCCAGGGGCTAATTTGAAGAAATTAGGGGCTAAAACATAATTAAACCTTAAACAAAGGGTTGGGTGCAAAACTTGAGATCCTGGACGGCAGGTACTAATTCTGGAAAGGTCAGGGGTCGGGATAGAAAAAGAAAGGGCTCAACTCCAATTATTTTTCTACTGATCTGGATTGCGGGTTTATTTCTGGAAAGCCCAGGGGCTTTTCTGCAAAGGTTCCGAGGTCGGCAAGGATTGGCTCAATCAGGCGGATCTGATCCGTTGGATCACGATCCGACGGCAGGGTAAGGGTCGGGCGAGGGCGGCGGCTCGTGCACGGCTCAGATCTGTTCTGGCCGCTAGATCTAGATCGGGCGGCAAGGTGTGGGCCGGGCGAATCGGGTCGACTCGGCAGAGTAAGGGTCGGGCGAATCGGCAGGCGGCGCTGGGCGGCGGCAGACGCCGGCGGCGAGCAGGGCGGCGGCGGACGGCCGGAGCTCACCGAATCCGGTGCTCCGGGGCTCAGTTCAGGCTGGGGTTATGCCGGGGAGAGAGAGGGCGGCACGGCGAAAGTGGTGGAGATCACGGGACGACCGTGCGGCGACCGTAGATCGGCGGCCACGGCGGCGGGCGGAGACAAAGCTCCAGTGAGCAATTGGGGCTGCGACAGAGCGAGAGAGGGGGGAAATAGGGGCAGCTTGGTGCTCACCATCTCGCGGAACTCCGGCGAGGGTTGTAGGCGTTGGAGAAACAGAGGGACGACGAGTGGACGGAGGGGCGCGACACGGGGGTGGCGACGTTCCTCCGGTGTGCGATTGTTGGCGCGGAGGGGAAGACGAGGCCGGTGACGGTGCGGGGTGGAAGAAGAGAGGAGGGGTTCAGGCGCTGGTTTTATAGGGGAGGAGAGGAGGCGGAGAGGCCGGGGAAAGGAAGGCGGCGGCTCACCCGGCGGCCGGGATTGACGCGACCGAATTGATGCGGTCGCCCGCGAAGGAAAGGGGCGGGTACCGCGGCCATTATGGCAGGCCAGCATCGCTGGGAAGGAAGGAGGAGACGCGGGTGACGGCGCGGGGGCGAACAGGATTCGGGGTGAAGAAGTAAAGGAAAGGGGAGGAAGGCGCGGATGACGGGCGACGGCGACGGATGCGTCTGGTGTCGCGGCGGAAAGGAAAGAGAGAGGAACGGGAGGAAGAAGAAAGAAAGGTGGGGCGGGCGCGGGCGGCGAGATTCGCGGCGAGGTCTGGGGGGGAGAAAGGAAAGCGCCGGCGACGCAAGAAGGAAGGTGGGAGCGGGAGGTAGGGGATGGCGCCGACAATTGGGTCCACGGTGGCAGTGAGAGAGGGACGGGTTGGGCCGGCTTTTGGGCCGCGAGGGAGAAAAAGAAAAGGAGAAGAGAGAGAGGTTTGGGCCAGCTAGGTTTTGGGCCGCAGGGAGAGAAAGGAAAGAGAGGAGAGGGAGAGGATTGGGCCGGGCTGGGAAGAAAAAGAGGAGGGGGTTCTGGGCTGGGCTGAAAGAGGGGAATGAGAGAGAGAAAGATGGGATGAGCCAAAAGAGATAGGGAAGAGAGAAAAATATTTTAGGGTAGTTTTTGGGTATTTTTATTTTTGCAAATTCAAACACGCAAACAAACAAAAACCAATAAAAACGACATGAATGCAACATACATAAAACTATTTTATTTAATTCTGAAAGACAATTATTTATTTTTCCTATACTAGATTTTCTGTAAAGAATATAAATGTTGAAATTTTTATATAATTATGAGAAAATCATTGCTTTATTATTATATTTTTTTTCTAATCACATCCTAAAATCCAACAATTTCAGGGTGTGACACTAACCCAAATACCTTTGCTGTATTCTTGAGCTGAGTAGTCGTTTGCTGACTTGTTTTTGTCTGTAGGGCGACTTGGAGCGATTCAGGTTTGACCCGCCTGAACCCGTCTTCGAGGAGCTGGCCCAAGACATGCCCGCCGCAGGAGACACGAGTGACGTTGCTGCGAAGCCACCGCGCACGAAATGGGTAGCAACTTGCAAGCGGAGTGTTGCTGCAGCAGCGGCAACACCAAGCAGTCGTGAAGCGATGTAAGTAGCCTTCTGTTCTGACTTGTTTGATTTCGCCTTTGTTCCGCGAGTTCTTGGCTGAATTGTCCCTTTAGTGACACTGAGGAGAAACCCGAGCACCCGAGGCAAGGGGTAGTTGATTTGGCCGGGGAGAGGAGTCCGATGTCGGGGCAGACATCGCCCGCAACTAGTTCGCGACTCTCAACCTGGACGGGTAACAAGACCACGCCACAAGGGCTGGTCGTGCCCACGGCACTCCCCCTCAGGAAGCCACCAAGGTTAGCAACCAGGATGTTCTTCTTTTTTCTTGGTAATTTGGTGTTATTGTTGAGTACTAACACATCTTTGCAGGAAGTCGGAGACTCCCGCCGCGGCTTTCTCTAGTACAATCCAGGCAGGCACAAGCGCGAGCTCGCAGCCGAAGGAGCCTGTCGCCGCGAGCACCGCCGAGCCGTCCGTCGATAAGGACATGCCGGCGAGTACTGGAGGAAGAGATCTTGAGCCCCTGGCAGATGCGGGGGTGCAACTGGAAAAGGAAGCCCCAGGGAATATTCCCGGGGTGAATACTGAAGATAGTGCTCAAGTTGGCAAGCAGGCGATCACGAGTACTCCAGGCCAGCACGAGGTCCCGGAGGGTTCCCAAGCTCAGCGTCAAGAGGAGGTCCCAGAAGACTCCCGAGTACCTGAGTGGCAGGAGGAGGAAATCTCGCTGTCTCGTGACGAGATCCTGGAGAACCCCCTTGTGAAGCCGAAGACCGTGACGCTCATGATGGAGCTTGGACGCTGCTTTACTGATTACACAAAAGTATGTAGTCGAGTACCTCCTTTGACGTTGTTGTAGAAGTGTACTAACTTGTTCCATGCAGGACCTTATCAAGCATTCGAGGCAGAAATCAATCTTGCTGTCCAGGATTGGGGACGTGCTTCCGCGTACCCATGAAGCCGAGGACAGCCTGATGGTCGAAAAGGACAAGAACGCCAGGCTCGAGCAAGAGCTGGCTGCCCTAAAGACCGCGCACCCGGACGCCATGATTGATCAGCAACGAAAGCACGATCTGGCTCTCAAGAAAGTGAATTACTTGACCGCCTAGAAGGAGAGTAAGTAGCCTTTTCTCCCGACCCAAGTGGAATTATGCCTCTGTCTTTCTTCTTGAGGTGTATATATGTATGCTTGTCCCAGAGGATGCTCATATTGAAAGAGCACTAACTGACTAGAAGTTTGATATATACGAACTTACAGAAGAAAAGGAGCAGCGGAAGAAGGCCCTGGAAGAGCTTCAACTGAAGTACTCGGATCTGGACGAGGAGCACAGGACTGTGACTCGCCAGGTGAAGGATGCTGACAAGCAACTCGCAGCGAAAAACCTGACGAGGATCCAGTCCATGGCTCGGGACAAACAGCGCCATGAGATTACTTTGGAGGCTTCTTAAACAGTTAAAACCTGAACTTATAGTTTTTAACCATTATTCCTTATGTGCGCATGATGCAACTAGGTTCGAAACCAAACTATATGATTGGGCTAATGTATAGTGTAAGGAAAATGTCCCTTAAGCCTTTGTTTGTGATTTTAGTGATTGAATAACAATATAACCATTGAGACTAATATATGTGTTAAGAATGAATATTTGTAGGATTTTATAGGTTCCAAAGATGCAATACAAAGAAAAACTTCAAAGCCGGGACAAAGAGAGGAATGAATTGGAAGTGTCCCATTGATATCTATATTTTGACTCATCAAATGGGTTATATTTCTGCAGAATCTTGTAGAGTATTGCCGTGTCGCCATGCCGGGAGTTTGCATTCTCTACCCCTTACATTTCGCATTACTTTTTGCACTTACTTTCCGCATTAACCTTTCCTAGAATTGCCATGTGTTGTTTGTAGGATTGGAACCTAGGGTGCAAACTTTTGTACGGTAGAGATAGCAACATATAGAAAAACCTAGTGCACATCTAGATAGAAATTGGAATAGATTTTATATGTGCTTGGAGCCTTAGTGTTTAGAACACCTAGTAAACGCCCCCCTCTTAGGGTGTCATGGTCCTTTCATATAGTATATGGTATCTTTCTTGCTAAATCTTCTGTGCTTTCTCATTTCTTTGGGCAACTGAATTGAAGTATTTCTTGCTTACTTCTTTTGTTGAAGTTTCAGTAGGTGAAAGGATCGAGGCCCAAGAAGGGTGGTTGAATTGGGAATTTTTCAAAATCTATTGAATCCTTAACCTATGCTAGTGTTGCCTAATCTACAAATTTTGTTCCTAGCAACTAGAGCGCACTAAATTGAGCAGCCTTAAGTAGGATAACACACTAACATGCTCATGATTCCTAGTTGCAAGATCACACTAGCAAGAATTGATCTAGTCAAGAAAGCATACTAGCATATGATCATCCTAGTTGTACAAACAAGCAAACATGCAAGGATAGCAATAAAAAGAGCAATGTAAATGCTTGAATGTAAAAGTGAGACACAAGACAACCCAATTTTTTTCCCGTGGTATCGAGGAGTTGACGCTCCCCCCTAATCCACGTTGGAGCACCCACAAAGGGTATGGCTCCCTTGCATCACCAAGAACGCAAGTGCTTCACTAAGAATGCTCCTTCTCCATCTCTGGAACGGCGAGCTTCACACAGTGTACAACTTCTCTTCTTGGGGCTCCATCAAACTCTAAGAGCTCACCAAGAGCAACCAATCACCAAGACCGTCTAGGTGCCGTCAAACACCAAGAGTAACAAGCTCTCAAGACTTCACTTGACCTAACACTAAGTTGGCTCTAAGCTCAAGCACACTTGCTACTCAAAAGATGGATGCTTCTTTGTGTTTGGATCGAATTTCAAGCTCAAAATCTTCTTCTCATGGCTTCAAGTGCTTCCCATCAGCTCTGGGGTGGCCTCAGGTATTCAAGGTGTCAAGGGCAGTCCAAATGACTCGAGGGGAGCGTACATATAGGCTAGAGCACAAGAGGTAGCCGTTACTTGTACTTTCCTGAAAAAGTACATAGCATCGGTTTAACCGACACTATGGGTCGGTTCAACCGACCCCTCTAAGTCCCAATAGTAGCCGTTACTGTTCTAACACTGTACTATTGGCTTACGTCATTAAACTGACTAATGCATCGACCCAGTTATTTAACCCGTTGGTTTAACCGACAGTGAAGAGAAAACCTGAGCTGAGTCTTCAAAAGTCTTTGATGCGACTGTTAATGCACCGACGCTGGGTGTGTCGGTTTAACCGACCATGACGACCTTCTCTAAGTGAACTTTCCAATCTCTCTGATGCACCTGACATTGCACCGACACAGATGAAAATGACCCGTCGGTTCGACCGACCGTGAAGGGATGTTCCTGACATGAACAGCATGCTAATTCCAATTGCACCGACCCGTGCAATTTTAGAGTCGTCGGTTCAACCGACTTGTTGAATTCATTTGGGTCTTGATCAAATGATTTGGAGTTGACATTTCCTTCGAGTTTCTTCTGCTTCCAAGTGTTGTTCTGACTTCTTTGAGTTGTTTCTGACTTAGCTTGAGCAAGTGTGCATATTTTCTAGGCCAACTCTTACTAGGTCAAGCTACTAACTCGAGAACCCCCCTTAATAGTACGGTCAACTACTAAAAGCTATAAAATCTAATCTAAATCAAGTGTCCTTCACCTCCTTGTGACACTTGACACTAGAAAGGTCATTGATCTTCATGTTCGAGTACTTGACGCGCATTTCATTGACAATTGAGGGGTCTCCTTTCATATTTCATATGTGACATAACCATTAATCGATAATTCCTTCAAAACACATGTTAGTCACATACGCTTGTCATTAATCACCGGAACTTACCATTAGCATCTATCGGCCTAGATGGGCTTCAGTAGGCTAGCCTCCAGAACTGCTTGATGTGCTTTTTTTTGCGCTTGTTGCACTCTTTCAGCATTCTTACTCCTAAAATTTCTCTCTGCAGAAAGAAATACTTGTACAATGATGTATCTGATGACAACACTGTGATGCTCTCTGACCAGTTCATCAGCAGGATGTTTCAGCAGAGACTTTTTCTAAAAACATCATCAGGATGTTTCATGATTTTGTAAACTGGGAGCGCACCTCTCTGTAGTCCGTTTCTTCTTCAGTGGTCTCAGTTGCCTTCATGCTGGATGTCCTGCATTATCTTGTCCGAATTTCTGGAGATGCTAACAATATGCGGTGTTTTTATAAGAAAGAAAATAAAAAGGCTGTGGATGAGTAGAGGAAAACTAGGCACAGATTATGGCAACGCCATCTGGAGTGGTACTGCGTACTGCATGAAGTGGATGAAAAACCCCAAAAATGGGCACCTACCAGCGTGCACGTAGGGTGGTAAAGGGTTTTACTTTTTATCCTAGCTAATCTAAGAGCCGGACTCTAATCTTATTCAATTTTAAACTAAAAATATTAAGGGCCAAGTTGGATTGTGAAGAGAGCATTAGGGCCATGGCCCATTACCACCACGGTGCACGTGGATATGCACATGAAGCTTTAAAATGAACATATGGAACACATATGGCCACATTCTGAACTGAGACCAAACCAAATATTTTGCTTTTGGAAAAAAGTAAACAGTAAATAATACTGCCCCATCAACAACTCGTTTGTGGGTACCAAACCAAATTATTTTGGTAAATAAGCCAAACAGAGCCACACAAATAATATGCATCAAATTATTCTTAATTAGATCCAAATGAAGGCCACAAAGCATCTATAACTAAGCCTCTAACTAAGCATCTGTAACTATGACTCTAACTACTCCAAACTAAGACTTAAACTAAATAGTTGCAAAATCTGCCTCATCTTCTTCCTCCCGCTTCATGAGTGCTTGAATGGTTTTTTTCACATCATGAGCCTCGTTTGCCTCCGCAAAAATAAGGTCAACGGCCATCTCCTTCCTGAAGTTGTCAATATCCACCCGTAACTATTAATCCAAACAAGTTTAGAGTATCTCCAAGAGACTCCATTTTCGACTCTCTATTTGACTCTCTATTTGCCTCGCCATACAAATTCCACTCCATTTTAAGCATCTCACTCTAACAGACTCTAAATTTCCCACACTTCAAATCCCAACAGTTATATTTCAACACTCCCTGCGCGGTGGGGGCCATACTTAGCAAGCTAGTTTGGCTAGCGAGGGGGCCAATTTGGAGAGCCAGATGGCTCAGCGAGTTGGATAACTAGTTGTTGGAGAGCTATTTTGGTGTTGAGTAGCCAAAATTTGGCTAGTAGAGCTATTTGGCTAGTCTCTTGGAGATGCTCTTATTCACTGGAGTTGTTATACAATAATAAGGTGCCCGTAAAAACACTATTTCAAAAGACCAACCTGCGTAAACTTTCGTGCAAATCTCAAACCATTCCAAAGTTCCATGTATTTAATAATATAAAGCCCACATGAGCAACTGTATTTCAAAAAACATGTAAGATAATAGTAATGTGCTTGCAAAAGAAATGCTATCAATATTAACTTTACATACCCATCATTTTGTTTTGGCCGATTTTCCTTCTGATTGATGCACCAAGTGTCAACATTTTGCGCAGTAAAGATGTTAATGAAATTTTCCTTCTCGAAGCACAAGTGAAACAACTATTAAGGGATAATGATATTGACTTAACTACTAAACTGCCTTATTATAATTTTCATACTGCTCTACAACATAGAGGGGCCTGGACTGGCTTGCCTCCAAAGGCCTATTTCAGAGTTCAGGGTATGGATAGATTCTTGCCACGATCTAAATTGAAACTAATACCTATTGAAACGAATCGATGCTCCTAGCCTAAGGGGGAGGGGGTGAATTAGGCAAACTTAAAACTTTAACCTATGGCTCGATCTAGTTTGCAAAAAACTTAAACTAAAACATGCTATCCAGATGTGCAACTAGGGTTCTTCTGGTGTGAAAATCTCATCCCAAAGAGTTTTGCAACCTATAGCCAATCCTAACAAGATACTACACTAAGAATGTAAAAGCACACAAATTGCAATATGAAATGCGGAAGCTCTTAAGGATGAGGGGAAGCAAACTCTCGACACAAAAATTTATCCCGTGGTTCGGTTATGCATAAAGTCACTCCTACATCCATATTGTTGAAGCACTCGTAAAGAGTATTGCTTCCCGGCAACCAAGTCTCTTCCGGGACTCTTCTTGACTCGCCACCAAGGCTATGTCAAGTCACCACGGTCACCTTGATCTCACTTTCCACTAAGGAGCTTCTCCACCAAGGAAAGGGGTTTCCACGTCCCCCGCACAAAGCCGTCGACGTCACTCCACACCAAGCCGGAGGGTCGTAGACTTGCCGGCGAGACACCAATGCTCCAAGGGACCGGCACACCGAGATACACTTGTGGTTCACTTCTAGAACCAGCACACAGGGTTCACACCTTGCTTCTCTCATTCTCACAAGAGCTAATCCTAGCACTAAGATTAGCTCTTTAGTTTAGCACATCTTTAGTTTAGCACATCTACCGCCGTGCTCCTCCTCCTCTGCCGCACCCCTGCGCCGCCGGCCCCGCACCTTCGCCGCTCGCCGCGCGCTCGAGGGAGAGGGAGAGGAGCCGCCTGCTCCGCGTGCCGCCGCTCCCCTACGCCGTCGTCTCTCGAGGGAGAGGAGCCGCCTGCTCCGCGCGCTGCCGCTCCCCTGCACCGCCGTCGCTTGAGGGAGTGGAGCCGCCTACTCCGCGCGCCGCCGCTCCCCTGCACTGCCGTCACTCGAGAGAGAGGGACAGGAGCCGCCACCGGATCCGCCCGCGCTGGGGCCGGATCCGGCCTCCCCGAGCGGCGGCTGAGCTCAAGGGAGAGGGAGAGAGCTGCTGCCACCGTGGCCGTGAGAGGAGAGGGAGCAGCTCGAGGGAGAGGGAGAGGAGCCGCGCCGCCGCCGGATCCAGAGCGGGCGGGCCCCGCGCGGCGGCCGGAGCAGGAGTGGAGGGGCAGGAGCTGGAGGGGAAGGAGGGCCGGAGCAGGAGGGAAAGGGGCGGCGGACGATGTGGAGAGAGAGAGTGTGTGAGGAGAGTTAGAGAAGTTTAGGGTTTTCCTGTTTTATATAGTTGTTCTCAGCAACTGTGCTCATATGGGCTCGTTTGGGCGTGGTATTTAACCGAGGCGGACCTTTATAACAGGCCCGCCTCCGAAAATAGGACTATTAACTGAGGCGGTCATTTTAATGGCGACCGCCTCCGTTAATCAATTTTGCGAGGCGGTTTTCTTAACCGCCTTGGTTAATAAGAAATTACAGCCTCAGTTAATAGATACCATTAACCAAGGCGGTTTATGTTCTTGCCTGCCTCGGAGGTGTTTTAAAAAGATCGCGGTAAATCATTTTTTGTAGTAGTGAGAAACACCAGTGGCCACTCCACAATTTCGGAGGGACGGTCGTCTCTCAAGACATACAAGCTTTGGATTTGCAACAATTGGTGTCACTGTCAGAAATGTACACATCTATAATAAAACATCATCATTATAGCAGATGCCAAATTTGTCATAGAGAATTATCCATGGACCAAGGCCGTCTGATGTTGAGGCTAAGTACAATATGCCATGTAGGGTATGCCTGAGGCTAATGTTTGATTTTCAAGGCTCATCTTGAACCCAATTATCTATCAACAAAGCTCGTGTAATCATCAATACAATCGCACTGATTTCATATGTACGTACTCATCAAAACTCAGCGCGCATTAAATGTACCACACATTAGAACCACAAGAAATGATAATTATACATGAACTCCATGTATCTCTGCCACACGAAATCATAAGTATGCATGAATTTTGTTTTACTTACTATTTTACTTTACAATTTGGCAATTCTATTGCTCCAGTTGCAATCATCTAGCATCAAGCCTTCAACCCTAATGCTCCAATAGGATGGCATGACTTACAAGAAATAGAAACCGTAAGAACCATGAACTCTCAAATTCACTACACCACAACACCAATTTAGCGATGGACGTTAGTCAGTAAAAGTCCAGCATTACCGATGAACAATGAGTCGGTAAATGATCTCAACGTGCAGACGGTGATTCTTATTTTGCAGAGGCACTCTACATATTCAATTGTACGCCTATTGCAATTTCGATCCAGATTCTGTTAGTTCATGACATACACATGTACTCTACATATTCAATTGTACTTTGCGTGGATGTGTGCATCTCGATTGCACTTATAGGTTTTGTTTCTGTTATAGAAGGGATGATGTAGACTGATTTGGAGAGAAAGAACCTACACTTGCAAGCAATATATAGCTACAATTCCGCACCGAGTGCTGTAAAATCTAGAAAATTAATTTAGTAAATGGTTTAATTTGCATCTAGGTCAACTATTGGAATATTGAGAGCTCCAGCGCTTCTTTTCTAGATGATGGAACATTAAACTAATATGATGAACTAATAGTGGAGGCCCAATAATAAGAATGTACCTAGAAGCAGTTTCATGTTCTTAAGATTACATTCTCTCTGATTTTTTTTTAATAAAGTCCATTTAGCCCCCCTTAACTTGTGACCGAGTTTGAAAGAGCCTTGAACTTAAAAATCAGACAACTACACCTTCTAATTCTAAACAACCGGACAAATTATCCCCATTGACCATTTCAAAGTGGTTTTTAAGGTGGTTTTGCTAATATGGCAATGGCCCCCACATGTCAGAATCCACCTCACCTGTGCCTGGTATCATTCATGGGAATGGGGCTCGCCGGGCCATTCTCGGTGCGCGGGAGACATGCTGGAGAAGGAATTGAAGTATTCAAACTGCTCACGAAAGTCGGAGGGCGCCGAATGAGGTTGAAGGTGTTTGACAACAGCCGGCTAGTGGAGGAGCTTCCGGCGGCTGAAGTTCGGTTGATTCCGACCGGAGAGCGGCACGGAACGGGCGGGAAATAGCGCAGGCATGCAGAGGAGGAAGTGGGGCGGCCATGGGTGAGCGGAATCGGACGGAGGTGGCGGGGAGCGGCTGGATTTGGCCGGCGGTGAGGGGCTCAAATCAGTTGAGATGGGATTGGAGGGAGATGAATGGGAGGAGGGCGATGCCGGGTGAGCATATGGGCCCACCCGTCGCCGGGCACCCTCAAGCAAGGTTGGGGCCAACAGCGTGCTCAACGCCGAGGGGGGGGGGGGGGGGAGCGAGCCTCTTGGCCAACTAGGGTGCCATGGTGGAGAAGGGAAAGAAGGAGAGAAGACAAAGGTGGGTGATGACAGGTGGGGGCCACACGTAAATGAGAGAGGGAATGTTATCGGGTGGGTCCCGCATGCCACACAGTAAAAACCACTTCATCAACTACTTTTAATTATTCTAGGAGTAATTTGTCCCTTTTTTTTTACAGTTAGAGGGCGTAGTTGTCTGGTTTTGTAGTTAAGGGGGTTTCTAAAACATGGTCACAAGTTAAGGGGGCAAAACTGACTTTACTCTTTTTTTTGCGAAACATAGTGCAGACGCAGACGCTCACATATATACACGTATGTACACTCACCCCTGTGAATACACGCACGCAACTCTACCTATATGAAGGCGCCTCGTTGTCGATGGGCACGCACCTACCACTGAAAGAAAAGAGCTAGTTAAATCCTAAAATAAATCAAGAAAAATACGAGCACCCGTGCCAAGTCGACGACTCGAACCCGGGTGGACAGGTTCCACAACAAGGAATATTAACAGCTGAGCTAAGTTCAGTTCGCACATTCTCTATGATCTTGCGCGTTCATATCTTGTGCATTCAGTTCGCCAGTTTTTTTTTTTGAGAAACAGTACAGATGCAGACGCTCACAACATGCACGCACACTCATCCTTATGAACATACGCACACAACCCTACCCTTATGAGCACCTCCGAGAGACTGAGCCGGCAACCACAGGCGCCTCGCTGTTGACGGGAACGTCCCGTACCACTGAAAGCGCAACGCCGTTAAATCCTAGAAAATCCGCTCCCATGGGGAGTCAAACCCAGGACCTCAGGTGCTACTGAGGCTCTTGTAACCACTAGGCTACAGGCCCTTTCGCGCTTGGTTGTGCCAGTTAGTTACTGACTGTAACTTTTGCTAAATTCTATTTTCCATAATTGAAAGAGCTCCTGTCATTTTCTTTCAAAAAAAATTGACAAAGAACGTGCAGTTGTCCTGTTCATAATTTTTACTCTCGAGATGGCGCTGTGGAGTACAATGACGCAAATTCACATCAAGATTTAAGCAGCGTCTCTATATCAATAGCCCTTTTTTCTCTGCATTGTCTTCCAATACGGCAATACCAGGTCTTGGAGCCACAAGCTACAATGCTAATCAGATTTTTTTTTTGCAATGTATCATAATGTAGATAGCTGCTATGATTGTCAAATTTCTGTTACGCTGCATTAAAGCACCCTATTTTTTTTGCGAAAAGGGCGAGCTTTATTAATTAACTTAGAGCGTTTACATCCTGAGCAACCAGATGCCCCACGCTTACAGGATATCTAAAACACCACACAGCACAATGGTTTAAACGTTTCGCGAGTTGGGCCAACTCGTGTGCTAAGGCATTGCACTCTCTCCCTACATGCTGGAAAACAGTCCTTGGGAGCTTGTTCGCCATCTCCAGAGCTTCACGTATGATAAAGCAGGACGTACGACGCGGTACGCTGGGCCTTCGGGTTGTTCAGATAGTTGATGATGGACAAGGAATCCGACTCAAGGACCGTCGGCTCGCCAACTCATTCTGTGGCCAGCGCTACACCTTCTCTGCATGCCTGCGCCTCCACTTCTTCAGCTGAGCCTGCATCCGAAATCTTCTTCCAAGCTGAAACAAGCACCGCGCCGGAGTGGTCCCTGATTGCCATCCCGATGCCCACCGAACCTGCCTGCTCATCGTAGGCCGCATCCACGTTCACCTTGATCTAACCGGTCGCCGGCGCCTTCCAAGACTTCCTCACCTGGCTCCGTTGCTGATCGACCCATTCCTCCATCGTCTGCATTGGCTTCTTGCCTTTTCGGTCCTCCTCGCGGGCTAGCACCTGGGGGGGGGGGGGGGGGGGGGGGGGGGGGGGGGGCGCTATATGTTGCTTATGCAACAAATCCCCAATCCATCGCTTGAAAGCGATTTCGGCTCGGCCCCTCGCGCTGCTGCCGCCGCGGTTAGGGTTCGGGTTCGGGGTTTGGATTGCCGGGGTGGGAGTTGTCTCCGGCGTGCCTGGGTCTAGAGGAAGGTCACCGGCAGCAGGGTAGCGGGCGGTGGTGGCAGGTTGTGAGCGGGATGGTGAGGCGGCGGGAGCCGCCGGCCGCGGGCCATAGAGGATAACCGGTTGGTCTATGGTTGGGCAGGGGAGTCACGGCAGACGGAGGCGGAGGTGAAGGTGGACGGAGGCGGCGGCGGCGGTGGTGGGAGACGACCGGCACAGGTGGGCTAGGATCCCGCCGGAGCTCCACGCCGGCCGCCGGTGGGATCCTAGCCCGCCCGCGCCGGTGGGGTGGGGGCGGCGGGCGGCGGACGGCGGGTGTCGGTGCCGGGAATAGGGTGTAGGAGAAAAGGAGAGTGATGATGAAGAGAAACAGTGGGCCGCTGGTGGGCCTCTTCAGGTGATGGTTTCAACAACCATCACCCGAAGCGACAGGCAGCCTCGCCCCCTGTCAGGGACTCCCAATAGTTCGTTAGAAACTTGACCGACGCCTCTCCACCTATCCAGCGTCCTGCATGCGTCCATTCATTGCGAACGAACCATGCCTTCCACAGGACAAGGATGAGGCGTGCTGCCTCCTCTGCCCGTGCTGTGCCAACAACGTGTAGCAGCCACTCCGGCCCTGTATTCAGCAGCAACCTTTCGTCAGGCAGTGGCCATATGGCTCGCATGTTCTTCCCGCAGAAAACCAGCATGCATGCATCGCATTACCGCATGGTACTCTGTCTCATTCTCGCTCCCACATATGTCACAGATGGCCAGCTGCTCCAGATTCCTCTTCTTCTTGTTAGCTTTGGTGGCCAGGCCCCCATGGATTACCTTCCAGGCGAAGATCCGTACTTTATGCGGTATCGGCAGCGACCAGAGTTTCTTCCAAACACTCCTGCATCCATCCGGCATGCTGCTTGACGCCCCCAATCCGAAGTCCAGGTCCCGCAGATCAACGCCCAACCGATAGGCACTCCGAACAGAGAAGCAGCCGGATCGTTCCCGGTGCCATGTGACCCGATATCCTCCGATGGCCGCCACGGAATCTGAATCCTCATGATCGCCTCAACGTCTTGCTCGTGGAAGAAGCGCCACAGGGTATCCTCCTTCCAGCATCTTGCGTCTTCGTCAATCAGGTCACTGACCCATTTCAACCGACACGGCCTCCTCTTCCCGCTCGGCATGAGCGAGAAACCCCTGGGTATCCAAGCATGTCGCCAAATCTTGATGTCAGTCCCGGATCCCACTCGCCATATTGCTCCCTTCTTGATCAGATCCAAGCCATGCATGATTGCCCACCACGTGGGGGACACTTGCGTGGGAAAAGCAGTGTCAAGCAAGTCTCCGTTTGGAAAATAACGGGCTTTCAGCAGTCTGGCACACAAGCTGTCCGGGAACTCGATCAACCGCCAGGCTTGTCTAGCAAGTAGCGCCTGATTGAAAATCTTGAGATATCTGAAGCCCAGTCCGCCCCGGTCTTTGCTCCTGGTAAACTTCTCCCATGCCAGCCAATGCGTTCGCCTCTGGTCATGCTCCTCTCCCCACCAATATCTCCTGATCGTTCTCTCCAGGTCTTCACACAACGATGCCGGGAGCTGAAATTAAGACACTCATCATATATGTAGGGACAGCCTGGGCGACCGATTTGATGAGCACCTCTTTGCCTCCTGACGACAGGAACTTCTCTGACCATGTTGCAATTCGCTTGGTGAGTCTCTCTTTCACTGACTGAAATCTCTCCTTCTGCCGGCCATCGGGAGTAGGCAGGCCCAGTACTTTGGGTCGAAGTCAATGCGTTGCACTCCTAGCTCCTGGCGTAGCTGATCCTGCACCTCCTGCTCCAACGTATCTCTAGCCAAGAGAGAGCATTTGGAGGGGTTCAGAAGTTGCCTTGTTCCCTCCTGGAAAAGCTGCAGCAGCTGTTTGATCTTCCTTGCTTGGCCAGCGTCCGCTTTGAAGAACAGCAGCGCGTCATCGGTGAACAGCGGGTGGGAGATTCCTGGTGCTTGGCGACTGATCCGTAGCTCCTCTACAGCGCCCTGCTCGATCTCCCGCTGCAAAACCACCGAGAGAGCATCAGCAACAAACAAAAACAGATACGGTGAAAGACGATCCCCTTGGAGTAATCCTCGGGATGGCTGGAAAGGGTCCGAGAGAACCCCCATTAAATCCAAGCTTCCTAAACGCTTTTTCCAAAAAAGCTCCAGTCAACCCGATCGTATGCCTTGGAGAGGTCCAGCTTAAACGCGCAGAAGTTTGTTCGCGCCGATGATGAATGTTGTATGGCATGCAGACACTCAAATGCGATAAGAGCATTGCCAGTAATAAGCCTACCAGGAATAAAAGCACTTTGTTTTGGTGATATCAGATCCTGCAGCAGCGGCCTAAGCCGATTCACAAGACACTTTGACACAACTTTATACAGGAAATTACACAAACTTATGTGGCAAAAGTCGCTTAGCACTTCAGGATGGGTAATTTTTGGAATCAGAACTATGGTCGAGTCATTTACCTCGTCCGGCATGACCCCGTCCGAGAAGAACTTCACTGCCACCACAATGTCATCCTTCAGTAGTTCCCAGTTTCGTTGGAAGAACCTCGCCGGGAAGCCGTCCGGCCTAGGCGCCTTCTGCGGCCCAATTTGGAACGATGCATCACTTATTTCTTTCTCGGTAAAGTCCTTGCATAAGTCTTCGTTCATCTCCTCTGTGACTCGCTCCTCTAGCAGAGCTACCAGGCTCTCCGGGATCACACTATCATCTTTTGTATATAAAACTACGTCGATGCCATTTGGTCGGGGTCGTCACACCACTGACCATTGCTTGCCTTTAGCCGACGAATTCTGTTTTTCCTGGAATGCTAGACCGCTTTCTGATGGAAAAACTTCGTGTTTTTATCGCCCACCTTCAGCCAACTGATTCTTGAACGTTGCAGCCACATCATCTCCTCAGAGTAAAGCATCTCGTTCATCTCCTCTGCTACTTTCCGTGCTTGCTCCCTGCTAGCGTCATCTGCGTTGCTATTTAGGGCACCCAACTGATCACGCAGCTCCTCCAGTTTACATCGGACAGACCCGAACTTCTCCTAGCTCCAATTCTGCAGGGAACTCATGACTCCCCGCAAAGCAGACAAGATCGACCCCAAGTCCCCCTTTGGCCTTGCAGTATCCCATGAAGAGCTGATCACATTTGCCACCGACTCCTCCCGCTCCCACAAATTCTCATAGCATAGAATCTTATTCCTCTTACGGTCAGCCACCCCCGGCATCATTCTTAGCAAAATCAGGCAGTGGTCAGAACAGGGGGATATCAGATGTTCTACCACCGCCTGCTCGAACAGGCTCGACCAGCCTGACGGAGCCACCGCCCTGTCCAGTTTGACCCTGACATTCCGGTGCCCATATTGCTTGTTATCAAAGGTCCAGGGCAGACCCGAGAAAACCAAATCATGCATACCGCATTCCTCAAGAACAACCCTGAACGCTTCCATCTGCCGTTCCCCCCTTCTTGTTTCTGAGAAGTGTTCAAACTGCCACATAGTTTCATTGAAATCACCCATCATCACCCATGGCTTGTCTGATCGGTACTTGATTCTCTTCATGAATTCCCATGTCAGGTGCCTGTCTTCCACCCTCGGTTCTCCGTACACAAAGGAGATCCTCCACTCCGGAGCATTAGGACCTTCTCTGACCGACACGTCAATTATCTTATTGGATATGGTGATCAGGTCCACCAGCAGTGATTCCTCCCAAAACAGCGCAATGCCACCACTTCTCCCTACACAGCTCCGGGCTAGACACCCTTTCATGCCTAATCGCCATATTAAATCCTTCATATCGTTTTGCCTGGTTTCCGAAAGGAAAACCAACTTGGGGTTATATGCCTGCACGAATGCGGCAAGATCGCGAACTATCTGGGAGTTCCCCACCCCCCGGCAGTTCCATGCCAATGCATTCATTGTTCCTAACGGGCCTCCTCCTGAGGTCCCGTCAGGTTCATATTATGAGAGGCGAGAACACGGCTAAGTTTTGCAGGTGATTCTCCGTCTTTCAATGATGCCTCACCATTGCCAGCAGCACCAACAAGCCAGCGGTCTGTCTGTCCCACCCGATTGAGCACACCACCATCATCCAGCCCTTGTTCCTTCAGCGCTTTCACCGACTCCAAAATACTTGGATTGATGATCTTCTTACTCCTTTTCGGTTTATCTATATCCTTTGCTGCTCCCTTCAGAGCATGTTTCTTCTCCCCCGTACTTCCATCCTTCATCAGATTGGCCAGAGCTCTTCTCTCATGCATGCTCGGCCTTTCCACCCCCTCAGTCGTTGGATGTATCGACTCAGAATTGTCACTAGACTCCATGTAGGAATCCAGCCCAGAAATCTTCTCTCGAGCACCTCCACCAAGAGACTGGCTGCCTATGATCACCTGCTTGAGGTTCGTAGTCATCTGCTTGACTCCCTCCACCGGCTCAGCTGAAACTGCCTCTGGTACGCTCGCGTGCACGCCATCATGCTCCGGACCGACTTGCTCATCCTCCCTCACCCTTCTCTTCGATCCCTCGCGGTTCCTGGGGAGAGCCGCTGAGGAACTGCCAGTCGACATCACGCGTTCCCTCTGATCGCCTGAGAAGTTCAACCCTCGACGAGCCCCCGTCTCACCAGGCGGTATCGTCATGTTTCTGCGGAGAACAACACATCTTTTTCCCGAATTGGACACCACCCCTCGTTGTCCTTTCATCCGGGCAATGCGGCCACAGCCAAAGCAGAAGTTCGGCATGTTCTCATACCGAACGATAAATTCCATATCCCCCAGCCTCGCACCTTCATCTGCACAATATGCATTATCGGTTTCTCTAGGGGGAAATCTAACTTCACCCGCTTGTAGTCCATGACAGCCTTGCCAACCTCCAAAACTCTTCCAATTTTGGCTCCCAAAGCACACGCAAAGCCATCAGTGATCATATTAACAGGGATATCATAGATTCTGACCCATAAGGCAATGAAATCAATACGAACCTCCGAAAGGCGTTGCACCCCATCATATGGCGCGAAGATCACTGCATCTTTCTTGTGCTTCCATGGTCCACCATTGAGCACCTTCTTCCAAAGCTTCTCCGAATCAAAGGTGATCAAGAATCTATTGTCTCCCAACTCCCTCACCGGAATCGATTCCTTCCGGCCCCAAGCTTTGCTTAATTCAGAGAACATCTCCCAGGTGGAGTACTCCTGGCCCGAGTAAAATCGAGCCACCGCCATCCATCCATGCTTCATCTGTACAACTTCCTCATCCTCCTTGAAAACATATTCCTCCTCCTCCTCCGTCTCACCCTAACCGCCCGTAGATTGGTTCCGCTGGACGAGTTGTCCGGCAGCCGGGATTTCCATCCCCTTCCCAGGCCCGTCCGAGCCTCCTCCGGCGATCCCATCAGCGCCTCCACCGGAAGCCATCACCAGTTCCTTGTCCTCCTCCATCAGCACTTCCTCCTTACCGCAATGTACCAGCAATCCAATGGTCCCCAACACGACCCACGGGAGCACTCTACGAGGATGGCTTCGGGTGGGCAGTTTCCTCACCGGAGACCCCTTTTCACCCCCACCAAACCACGCAGAAGAACAAAATCCTAGGGCGGACATCAGGAACACGCGAGATTGTTGAACACCCGGCCAAACCCTACACACTCGCCTATAAATAGGCGATCTGGAGCAGAACCATGCGGGATCCCTCCGGACTCCCAAGATCAAGCCGAACTTGTTAGAGTCCGGCATCAGAACGCACTGTATCTGCACACGGACGAGGCACCGCATCTTTAGATTGGTGCGAAGACGCAAATCCGAGCCCGTAAAATCCCAAGAGGGCCTACGCCTCGGTAACACCAGGGTGTCTCCCTGGTTTTCTGCTCGACGAGCGCCGCCGGCAGTCATCTGGCCGTCGATGAGATCAAATCCCGTCGGCGCCACCACGATCGCCGACCAGTCGCCCCAACGCCCACTCCGTCATTTCCGGGATTCCTCCCCCATATTAAAGCACTCTGTTTCTTGTTTCTTCTTTCAAATATATTTTTCTGATGCACTTGGATGTCATGTACTTCCTCCGGGATTTTTAGAACATATGTCCTTGTCCAATATATATCTTATGGATAAAGATTCTGTTATTTTTGTTCTGGAAAGTTGGATCTGGTGACCAATTTGTTTCACACATGGAAATGGAAGTAAAAGATATCATGTTGAGACAAACTATACGAATTATTGACTGGTGGTACGCATTACTCAAGCTGGTTGTGCTGATCGTAGCAGGAGGAAGAGGAAGATGTACCGTTCAATGAGGTAGTAGGCGAGCAGATGATGCTTGCTGTTCTCCAGCCTAGTTTAGTAATGCTATTGCCTACTTCTAGAAGTGTTTTGTTCAATTTTAATCTATTCTAGATGCTTGCTGTTCAATTTTAATCTATTATATTGCCTAGTTTAATAACGCACCATGTTCGCGGACAGCGAAAATCTTATACAGCGCGCGTGCGCCGCAACCTTCTAGCGACAAACGGACGCATAGCGTAACGGAGCAGACTCGTAGCTCTGAACGGAAACGTGGGTGATGGTCATGATTATGGTGGGGCCCAAATGCTGTAGCGTGATGCCATCTCATATGCTGGCATTTGCATACAGCGTAGACCAGCAAATCAGCTGAGTTTAATCACCCTCTATACTCCTTAGCTTTTGCAATTTTTATTCCACCATTTCATTGAGACGTGTCACGTTTTATTTTGGAAGTCTCAGCACTCTTAAATTTTTAGATAAAGTTGGTTGCATATGAGTATAAAACCAATTGAATAAAAGCCCGCTTCTATGTTTTAGCGCATAATAGGAGTAAAGTGGTGCCAACTTTAATTGTTTAGTTCATATGAAATTGATTTTTTTTAAATAGATATCACATTCCAGGCTTCCAGCTACACTACTTGTTTTACTTCAATATTTAGGTAGAAATATTCTTATATGCAAGCTGAAAATTTTGGATATAGAATGTTTTTCTTACATAATTTAAAAGTTTTCAATATCTAAGTAATAAGATTTTGACCTTCAAACTAAAAGTTTCTAATACATAATTTAAAAGTTTTTGTATTCATGGTATAATGTCGCTATCTATCACATGAAAGTTAGAGATGTATAGACTTTTTCATAAAGTATTAGATCTAAGAGTATAAAGTATTAGATCTAAAAGTACAAAGTTTAAAATGTGCTATCACAAAGTTCCAGATTTTAAAGTGCAAAGATGGAAATCACAAAATTTAGAACATGAGAGTACAAAGTTTATAACATGCTAGTAGAAAGTTTCTAATTTTTGGAGTGCAAAGTTTCTAATTTTAGTAAAATGTTTTTGACTAACAATTTTAATGATCCTAAATTCAAAGTCCAAAGTTATTGAATTTAGTATTATTTTTTTATTTATGTATAAACTTTTTATGTAGAAAGTTTTAAATCTGTTTGTAAAATATTTTAAATATCCATTTATAAAGTTTCGTATCCAGTACATTGGATTTTAAAATTTGATTGTAGAAAGTTCTTGAATTTCGTGTGCAAAGTTTTGGATTCTAGAGTAGAAAGTTTGAAAATATGCTAGTGGAAAGTTTTTGAATTTGTAGTGTGAGGTTTGAATTAAAGTTTTGGATTCGGGAGTATAAAGTTTAAAATGGGCTACTAGCAAGGTTTTGAATTCAGGGTGCAAAGTTTGGAGTTATGCATGTCAGTACTAAACATGCAAACGATGAGGGTATCAAATTTCTTAATTGATTCTTCACGTGCTACTATAAGGAATACATATATGATGTGTCTTTTTTGTTGAAGTCAAAATTCATAAGGTATTTTTTTTCATTTTTTAAGATTTTAGTATATAATATTTTTTTTATTTTTTCTTTTACCTTCATATGTATGTGGACGCAATCCCCGCCTGTTTTAATTATTACCTCACACACCGTGGTCCCGAAAGGAAAAAATAAAAAAAATGAAGGTGGAGCAAAGTTAGTGCATCGTGGAAACAGATTCGTACAGAACAAATAAGATCGAGCAGCTCAGCAGTGAAGAGGAAGCTAGATGAGGAAAGCGGTAGGTGTTAGACGCATCAGCGCTATGCATTGAATTCTCGCGCGCTAGAGCACCTAGCAACGATCGCGCGCAGGTAGCTTGTAGCAGCCAAGGCTCGCCCGCTAGCGGCCCCACACAGCGGCCCCAGACAGGGTCTAAATATTTCCACGTTAATCTAAAAAAGAGAAGAACTTACAACGTTGGATTTTATAAAGATCTAACGGTATAAACTAATTCAAAGAGTCCATGTCAAATCCAACCTATAAATACATATAGATCTAATAATCTAAACTAATCTAAAGAGTTCATGTAAAATCCAACTAATCCAATGAGTTCATGTCAAATCCATCCAATAAATACATATAGATCTAACGGTCTAAACTAATTCAAAGAGTTCATTTCAAATCCAACTAATAAATACATATAAATTTGAAAATTTAAAATTAGTGCATGGTTTCTACGAATTGGGAAGCAAAATAGTTATATAAAAGGTAATTATGTTTGGTTGACTGGTGTGCTACGGTAACTTTACCTCGATCCCCTAATATTTGTCTCTCTCTAGCTTCGTGAGCTTGGCCCAGCTCAACGCCAAGACCCTGGAAATTGGCGGACTCTGTTCGCACCAAGCCTTCACGCAAAAGGAAGAGTAAAAGTTAAAGGAAAAATAAATAGGAGAAGACTTATTCCTCATCTCTACGTTTTCTTATAATCTGATCTGATATGCTATTTGGATTCAGATGAGATGAGCGCCAGAGCCACCAGTGCCAATCCCTATCCTCTCGCTTGCTCTGGATTTGAACGAAGCTTAAATCTGCTCCTAGCTTATCCGCAGGAAAAGAAGCAACATCTGCTGCATCAAGATCCCACAAGCAAATAACTACAACAATCGGATGACCAAGAGGAAGCGCAGGGAGTGCAGAATATTGGAGGAGCAGCGGGGGCATCGCAGCCGCCGTCACGCTGAGGTCCATAGGCGATGGGATAGCTTGGTAGAGCCCGAGTGTCAACAGCAGCGCGATGAAACATTTGTAGAAGTCGCGGTACCCTGCGTGACTTGCCGCCGCTTTTCATGGCAAGTTGCATCTCCGCTTGCCATCGACAATTGCGACCGAGCCGCCACACCGCTGCAATTCTCTTCGCCCACGGTCACGCGTCACTGCAGTCAATTTGCAGCACCTCAGAGTGCTCGACTTGGCCAACCACCTTGCGAGAGGGTAGTAATCGACCGATGCTCATGCCAGGACCGCTTGCTGCTCACTTGAGTTGACCTTTTGCAGATTACATCAACTACATCATGACAATTAACACCTTTCTTAATATAGAGATGCATGCTTCTGCTTCTAATCGAGCTACCAGAAAATAAATGGATATTAAATGTTACATATGAATTGTCGTGGATCAGTAGCTAAGTAACGACTTGACCATGGCATCCAGCAAGCTAAGCCTCGCTGTGCCCTTCGTAACATCTCAAACACAAGTGTGGATGATGGTCTAGACTTGCTTGGCATGATTCCAAACTAAAGACGATGAGATAGTGCGCAATTTAGAGAGAGCGGCAACAATTGCAAAGGATTGTTACTTCCGTCGGTATATTGAACCACCCACCTATATCCTCTTCTAAGAACAGCCGTAAGACAATATGGAAACATTCATGCATGGGGCTACAACAACTAGAGACTGATGAAAAAATAAAGAAGATTGTCACTTCTTTCGGTATACATTGAACCATCCACCTAGACCCTTTTCTAAATTTTGAGGATATTTTATCATTCGAAGTAACAAAAACATTCAAAATATGTATATCACCAGAAAAAGATTTTAAAATTATATTCATGTTAAAATGCTTAAATATTTATATTATCTTTTGGTACATATATAAAAATATGTTTCTATACTTTTGCAACATAATATGACAGATGAAAAAATATAGACAATACTTTGGTATAGGACCATTAGGATAAAACAATTGCAATGACCACACTGAATAAAACTATTTGCATCCATTTTTATTATGAAGTAAAGAAATAAAAAATGAAAAAAACTAGCTACCGCGCAATTTGCGCGGGCCACCTTGCTAGTTCACTTGGATTTGAGTAAATATCATGTACTTTGATCTAGGACTTCATCAACGGTCACACCATTGTTGTTTGGATTTATTTTACTTCAACGTTCCAAAATCTCTTCTACTTTTTTACTAAAAAGACTAATTGAGAGAAAAACTTTGATACAACTTTGGCCCTACTCCCGTGCTCATTCTGCCGTGCGATAACAGAAGCCGTCCGATCATATCCCCGTGTGATCTGTGCCTCCCACCCCTGCATCTCCCACCCGCATGCCTCCCGACGATTCCCATCTTTGCCACCCCGATCCTCCACCTCGTGATGCTGCAGCCCACGAGCTGGTTTGCCACTACTGCGCTCCTCCACGCACCGTAGTCCCACCATCTCACTGCCACACGCCCCCTCGCCTTACCCCAGCCGCTGACAAGTGGGCTTTACCATCTTCCTCACGCCGTTCTCACACCCGTGTCGCTCCCACTCTGTGACAATGCCACGCACCGGCCTCGCCCGTGTCCGCTTGCGCCATCCACGCCGCCGTCTCACCCGCCTTGACCGCATGCGCGCTTGCCCGTGTCCTAGCCCCCGGATGTGCGCCACACGTGCACGGCCTGGACGTCTAGAACCCCTGGCCGTCCATGAGCCGCGCAACCCTAGCCAAGCTCATATAAAGCCTCAGCTGCCACCGCTTGGACCCTAGCACCCTTGGGGTTTTCCTCCTTTCTCAATCCACGGCCGCCGCCGTCAATCATGAAGAGAGGAGGAGAGGTAGAAGGGAAGGAGGAGCGGGAGCTGAGGAAGAAGGGGCTGACGCTAAGCCGCCCGTGGGACGCCGCAGAGTCGAAGAGGAGGGGGACCCCAAGCCGAGCACACCAAGGAGGATGAGGACCATTGCCGGAGCTCTTCGCCGCTTCATCACACTGGCGACCCGACGGCTACACCAATGTAGCCATATGTTGACGCTCGTTACGGACCAAATTCGACCATCAACTTGATCAGAAATTTGGGAGAACTAACATTTTTTACATGCATATTTACCTAGAATAATATCATTTCCACATGTTCCTTGGAAATTAGTGCTATGCAGGAATTTGAGCGGAAAACGGAGGGAAAACATACCCTTGAATCCAAGGAAAAACCCATCGGCCAATCAGAATGCACCTGACGGAGGTAGATCCAGGTACCTCCCAGCCGAGTGGAGACAACTACCCGGCTAGACGTCTGCATAAACTACCCGGCGTACAGGCACTCGGCTGGACGAAGGGTGGGGTCCTTCGAGATCAGAATCTAGATCAAACCGGATAGGCATGATCTTGTGTATCTTAACTGATCAGATTCCTTGTAAACAAACTCGAGTAGATTTACCCTAACTTATAACCCACGGCTACTCAAGTATATAAGGGAGCCGTGGGGGTACCCATAGAACACACGAAAACCCTAGCCATCGCTACTCATACTACAAACCCTAATACAAATTCCCGAACACAGGATGTAGGGTATTACGCTCCGTGCAGCCCGAACATGTCTAAGTCCTTGCGTCTTTGTGTTACCATCAAGCTCTTGGCTCTCCGATCCACCCCGCCTACAAATCTACTGCTTGGGGATACCCTAGGCAGACTTGCCGAAGTGAAAATCCGACGGTTGGCGCGCCAGGTAGGGGGATCTTCAGGGTCCTATTGGAGAGCTTGATGGCATCCAACTCTGACGTCTTCTTCTCCGTGCAAGTGACGCTCCAAATTCAGGCCGCCGCCAGCCACTCCATCGTTTTTGGGGGTTTCCCAAGATGTCTGCTCCCAGGAGCTCATCCCCAAGCTCCTCTGTCTCCGAGACAGGAAGCCTCCATTTTCCAGATCCGATCTGACCCTCTCTAGCTCAGTGCTACACCAGGTTGAGGATCTATCCATCAACGACGAGGCCCAAAACCATGCTCGGATGACCTGTCATCCACGCATCAACATCGACGATATCGTCACCGGGCTTGACCGAGTCGATGCCTCTCTTGCTGAGTGCATTGGACTCGCGGTGTCAGCACTCCGCCGCCCTAGTGGCTCGGCCTCTCAGGTCCCGTTCGGGCTCCGCAACAGGGCCTCCATCTATTCGGACCAGATCCGAACCTCAATGGAAAAGTTACGTCTTTCTGGCCTGAGTCAACCCAGTGTTGACCAGATTGGATCTTTAACAGTCCCAGGACCGCAAGCTGGCTACCAGGAGATTCTGTTCACCCTCCCACCCAACCCAGTTAGCTCTCTAGATCGGCGGGAGATCTCTGTCATCTCCTCCAACAAAGCAACCATCGACGGAGAAGACGGAGAAGACCGACGCAACAACGAGGCCAACCTCGAACAAGCTGAAGAGGACCTCCGCAATGCTGACGGTCGTAACCCACGGGTCGCGCCTTTTCGCACGCCGGCGACCCCTCAGAACCTTGATGATGACTTCATCCTCGAGTGCGACAGCCAGAACATCTTCGCCACCCCATCCGCCAACCTGGCCGCTGCATTCGAGGTACTGGAGACTCTACCCCACTCACCCAAGCTCGAACGAGCTCAGACTCGTTTGCATGTCGCTGCTTCCCAGGTCCAGCGCTTGAGGAAGGATTATTCGGATCTACGAGCCCAATCCAGCAACTCCCGCCACTCCACCGCTCGCCACCATGACGATGACGAGGTCGACCAGTGTTGGCACTCCGTAGCCTATACGAACTAATCCGCAAGCGCACGGATACCAATGTAGCTTTCACCAGGGAGTTTACCTGGGATATCAAATCCAAGGAATGGCAAGCACAACCAGACTTAGAACTATTCAACTGGACCCACCTAGAGAGATGAGGTAAGAGGGTCGAGGGCTTAACTTCAGTTAGCCAACTTGTTACCCAGATAACTAGTAGCTATAATAACTTGATCTGCTTCTGCGGCTGGGGCGGAAGGACTTCAGAAAAAGGGAAGAAAAGGGGAGTCCAACTCGGCGAATGATCTACTGCTATGAAAACACCCGAACGTGGTGGACTACAACGGACGGACAGGGCTGTCACTACCTGCCGCCTACCACATCAATTCCATGGGGTGGAACACAACCCAAGATAACTATCAAGCCTAAGCACCACACTTCAACTATCAAGTTACTGACTTCCGCCTCAGCTTAAGGCAAGAAGAAACTCCAAATGGCCAGGCTTGCTGAACCACGCAGACAAGGGATACCGCATATCAAAGGAAGTAAACTAACTAGGTACTGGAAGTAAAGAGAAAGACTAGCGAGACACTGAAGATAGGCGAGGAACTTACTTGGATAATATTCTCCCGAGGTGGATACAAAAGCGGAGTAGGACCAAGCTACCTTGCCTATCCTACCTTGCCTCTCACACAAGCTCTCACCTCACTCTCTCCCTATTCTACTACTGAAGTAGAGTGACTAAGAATCTCACTTCTCTCTGGAATGGTGTGTGTTACAAGTGACAAAGAGGTCTCTATTTATAGTCCTCCACGGTGGGTTGCTTAGCTTGTAAGCAAGGCTAAGGTCGCTTAGCTTGAAAGCAAAGCTGAGATTCCTTAACTTCCAAGCAGGTAAGGCGGTTATGTAACTTCCACGCAAAGGGGAGCTTGAGGGGCTGCAAAGTGGGGCCGGCCGGCCTGGGGGATTGTTGCCACTTGGCACTGTCTTTGGCGTGGACGTCCCCGATGGCTTCCTTATGACGGTTACTGCTGCCCTTTAGTTGTTTGTCCGAGTCTTGCATGCAGGTGGGCCCTTGGATCAAACCGACGTAAAAGGCACGATCCATGATCAAGGACTTGTGTTTTTCTGCATGCTGGCGAAAGTGGAGTCTGAAAGGCCACAGTGCCAGGCCGGCCAGGCCGGCCGGCCTGGGATTTCTCCCAAATCAGCCCAAATTTCTACAGTGAGTTCCTGCAATCACATATGCACCAAAACTAATGGAATTTCATTAGTTAATAAATTTAGCTTGGTGTAGGCCTTGTAACCATGAATTCTGGAGAAATGTTAGTGGTCAAAATCATCGGAAATCGACCACCACCAACCAGCCCGATCTACGCACCAACCGCAACAACCGCGACGTCCAACCGGTCATCAATGAACGACATCGAGAACGCAACGAAGCTGAGCGGGAGCATCGCCGCAAGTACGATGAGGAGTACGGCCCACCCGGCACCAACCGAGGGGGCCGAGCTCGCCACGGCAACACCAACCAGCGCCCATACCGACCCCCTCAGGCTCTGATCGACCTCGACGATGACGCCATGGGAGATCTGGATGGCTTCTCCGTCTTCTCCAACCGACTCCGTCGAGTCTCGTGGCCATCTACGTTCAAGCCGATCGGCATCAACAAGTTCGACGGCGACTCCGACCCCAAGACGTGGCTACGTACATACTCCATCGCCGTCCGAGCGGTGAACGGCAACAACGACATCATGGCGGCCTACTTCCCAGTCATGATGAGCCGCCAAGCTCTCAACTGGCTTGAGGGACTCTGCCCGGGCTCCATCAACAGTTGGCAAGACCTCTGCACGACCTTCATCAACCACTTCCAAGCTTAATGCACGGGTCCCAAAACCAGATGGGATCTGGGGAGCGTCAGTCAGCAACCCAACAAATCCCTGCGCGACTACAACAAGAGGTACTTCACCAACCGTAACATGATTACGGATGTTGATGACAGGGACGTCATCCATACTTCCACCAAGGGCTGCTCAACATCAAGCTGTGGCACAAGATGTTCGAGAGCAACCCCAAAATCGTCTCTAAGATGATGGTCGTTGTCAACAAGCACGAAACATTGAATATGCTGAGAAGGCGCACTACCACCACAAGGATCGACGTCACCCCGATGATCGGCCCAAGCCGCGACATGATGATCGCCAACGACCTGACGGCCGACTGCCTTGCCAAACTCTAGCAAGCACAACGACCGCCCCGAGTCGTCCAAGCAATAGGAGCGCAAGCGCAGCCCCGATAATACCATTGCAGTTGCAGATCGACCCCGACAGCGCACCTCCCTCAACCAGGAGGAACTGGATCGACTCCTTGATGGCAAGTGCCCCTGGCACAAGGACTCCAACCACACAGCGCGGGAGTGTCATGCACTCTACAACAACGTGGCCCAGGACGACTCTAAGCGACCCCACTACGACGACCGAGACAAAGCTGGCGGCTCCAAGGGCGAGATCATGATGATCAAGGTGACAAGTCTCCAGCAGACTTCTAGGAGGCAGACCGCGCAGTCAACTTCATCTACGGAGGCTCCAGGGCGCCAAGGTGCCGTCGTCGCCTCAAGCTTGATCAACGTGAGGTCAACTTTGTGTTCCAACACCCGGTTGAACCCTTACGGTGGTCTGAGGTCACCATCACATTTGATCGGCGGAACCATTGGATCCACCTACCTAGCCCGGGCTCTTATCCACTCGTGGTTAGTCCGGTGGTCAGTTAGCTGCACCTTTCCAAGGTGCTCGTTGATGGAGGCAGCGGGCTCAACATTATCTTCTCCAAGCCACTATAAAGCATGGGGCATGACATGACGTTCTTGGTTCCGACCCAGAAGGCTTTCTACGGCATCATCCCAAGCTCGGGCTCGACTTCGGTTGGCCAAGTAACCCTCCCAGTCACATTCGGCACTCGGGAGAACTACAGGATGGAGGACTTCCACTTCGAGGTGGCCTCCTTTGAAACATCATACCATGCAATTCTGGGGAGGCCCGCCCTCGCCAGATTCATGGCTATCCCAGACCACACGTATCTTGTCCTCAAGATGCCTGCCCCCAACAACGTACTCTCCATCTACGGCGACCTGCAGACCTCCCACTCCTGCGAAACCGAGAACATAAACATCTCAGAGGCACTAGAAAGGACCAAGAACGTCGTCATGATCGCCGAGTCAGCAAAGGCGATGCCTCCAGGGGACATCCCCATCCCAGAAAATGACTCGGCGACCGAGTCACAGCTGCAGCCCCGCTGCGCGACAAAGACCATCCTCCTCAGGGAGAACGACCCAGACAAGACCGCCCTCATCGGGGCGGATTTCGACAAAGCATAGGAAGATGCGCTCACCTCCTACCTCCGCGCCAATTTGGACACCTACGCATGGAAGTCCTCTGAGATGTCTGGCGTTCCGAGGGAGGAGGCTGAGCACTCCTTGGATATCGATGAAAAGGCGCGACCCGTCAAGCAGCGACTCTGGCGCTTCGCTCAAGATCGGAAGGAGGCTATTAGGGTAGAAGTTACTCGGCTCCTAGCCGCAGGATTTATTCGTGAAGTCACACAACCCGAATGGCTGGCAAACCCAGTCCTTGTAAAAAAGCAAAATGGTGAATGGAGAATGTGTGTTGACTATACGGATCTCAACAAGCACCGCCCTAAAGACCCCTTCCCTCTTCCTCGCATCGACCAGGTCGTTGACTCTACGGTCGTGTGCGTCCTCCTCTCATTCCTTGATTGCTACTCCGGGTACCATCAAATTGTCCTCAAGGAGTCAGATCAGGAAAAGACTTCGTTCATCACACTCTTCGGGGTGTACTGCTAAAACACCATGATGTTTGGACTCAAAAACACGAGCGCCACATATTAGAAGACCATCCAGAGATGCCTCCAGGGGCAGATCGGCCGCAACATTGAGGCCTATGTCAACGATGTAGTAGTAAAAACCAGGTCCTATGATCAGTTCATAGTTGACCTAGTTGAAACATTTGAAAATCTCACGAAACCGCAACATTGAGGCCTATGTCAACGATGTAGTAGTAAAAACCAGGTCCTATGATCAGTTCATAGTTGACCTAGTTGAAACATTTGAAAATCTCACGAAATTCAAACAGAAGCTGAACCTGAGCAAATGTGTCTTCGGTGTCCCCTCGGGAAAGTTACTCGGCTTCATAGTCAGTAACCGAGGCATCGAGGCTAATCCTACCGAGGTCAATTCCATCAGGAG
Source organism: Panicum miliaceum (assembly GCA_032594955.1). Taxonomy (NCBI): domain Eukaryota; kingdom Viridiplantae; phylum Streptophyta; class Magnoliopsida; order Poales; family Poaceae; genus Panicum; species Panicum miliaceum. The sequence goes on from CM064061.1 coordinate 13,374,211, forward strand.
AATGTAGCCCCCTCGGTGCAAGAAAGACCTGATGATGTTGACCGGATGCATGGCGGCCCTCAGCCGATTCATCAGTCGACTCGGTGAAAAGAGCCTCCCCTTCTTCAAACTGTTTTACAAGGCAGACAAGTTCGTATGGAACAACTGATGAGGACATCACTCCTTCGGATGCACACAACACTCCTCCGCTGGACATTCAAGGTCCAATCACTAGAGCTCGTGCACGACAATTGAATTTAGAGGTGAGCTCGTTCCTAAGTACTTCATTTTATGATTTTGAGAATAGATTGCTACCTATTAATTATATTAGGATTAGGAACCAAGGAGAGGACCAGGAGATGCATGGGGAAGAGCTTGGAGGTGTGGAGGACCAGCGAGGGAGTGCAAATCAAGGTGGAGGCCCAATCCATTCCGACTTTGAGTCTGCCTCAGAGTCCAGAAGTAGCATGTACTAAAACCGACGCCCAGGTCGCATGCGGAGTCCAAATTCGACGTTCTATATATGTATGGAAAGCTAAGGAGACAAGATTTCCAATGGCACTGGTCCCACCTAATTATCCGCTCTGAGTCAACGAGAATCGTTGAAACAAGTGGACGTCCAGAATTTGTCACGGTGCTGCGCCGCCGTCTTTTGGGCCGTTGGCCCGTGTATCGTGTTGGAGCCCATTAGGGGTGCGTCCAGGGGTCTTGCACGCCCCTAAAAACTTTATATTCAGTAGAGTCGCCCGGTTTGTGGTTTTGCTTAGATTATTCTGTAAAGAACAGTTTCGCCGTCATCGGTTTGTGAGACCTCAACTCGTGAGATTAATCATTCATCTGCAATTCGGTTGCATTCTTTCTTGTTCTTGATTGTGTTCATCGATTCGCAGGTAGGGATTAGCCCTCTTGGTGAGGTCGACCGAGCACCGCCGGTCGATAACCCGAGGAGACGTTGTGCTGCGATTGTGGGGTTCGGAACATGTTGTTCGGAAGCTGGATCGATTTGTGTAGCGACTCCACCAAATCGAGAGTTATCAGAACCTTTTGGAAGATCGGGAACCCTAGTCTACATCAAGTGGTATCTAGAGATAGGTTTACTGTCAGGTTCATCCTTACCCTTGTTAGATTTATTTTTGCCACCATTCTAGAGTCCCTAGAAAAGCCAAAAAAAATTTCCTCATCCTAGACCGGGTTTAGCCTTTTGCATAATTCTATTTGAGAGTCCGTAGTGTTGAGTTTGTGTCCTAGTTCGTGTCTTTGTTGCTGGTTTAGTTCGTGTTTTAGTTCGGTTACGTGTTTCTCTTTTCCGCTGCCATCGTCCCGCACCTTTTCCCCCACTTTTTCACCCACCCGTTTCGCTTCCGCGTCCATTTCAGCATCATCAAAATCTAATTCGGAGGATCCTCCTTAAAATAGGCATAACTTTTCGCTCGGAACTCTGATTGAGGCGTTCATTTTTTTTCCTGGAAAGCTTGCAAAATTTTGCACATACGACCTACTTCGCCGGTTTCGCCAAATTCACAAAAATAAAAAAAAATCAGAAGGTTGTTAATTCGAGCTCCGAAGTTCCGGCATCAGTTTTTTTAAAACGCTCATAGTTTTCTACCGATCACATCTTACATCGGATTGAGCTGATACTTGGTGGTGTTCCTATTCTTGTGCTCCTGGTTGAGAAAAAAATATTAAAAAAATAAAAGAAGAAAGAAAAAAATTCTGATTTCTACTAGTGCTAAAAGACGAAATAGGAGGCACATAAAGAGGATATACTTGCTAACTTGTGTGTACTGCTGGATACTTGCTGATTTTTGTATCTTCGCTGCTCATCCTTTACATCCTTGTTCCTTCCTTGTTGACACTACTATTCTAAGGACACGAGTAGATAGGCAATTAAGGACTAGTAGCTTTGGATATTTATTCAGCATTATTATCTGTTATTGAATTGTGTTCCACTCACATATTTGGCCTTGCCTTCCTATAGCTCCACATACTACTTCTGAACAGCAGGTTTTTGACCCTTGCAATCGCAGAGCACACCTCCCAGGTATCCTTTGCCTTGCTGGTAAGAACCTTGTAAGAGCTTGGTAAGGTGTTTTCCTTTTGCGGTGTTGATTGAGAGGCACCACTGTCCCTGCGTAGTAGATTATTAGGGATAACCTTCACTGTTTGTTCCTGTTTTTGTGTCTACAATGACAGGTGGTTGCGTTGGAAACTCGTCCCTCGCCCCCGCCCCATGAAGATGAGGACGTGGTGTATGATGTCCATGGTAAGAAAGATGAACTAGCTACGCGAGAAGCACGACTACGACGTCGTCTCCGCACCAACACCATAGGTATGGGTGGTATTCATAACCGTGCTTTTGATGACCCTTATGTTAAAGTCAAATTCACTATACCTTCATTTTCTGGACATTATGATGCTGAGGGATATCTTGATTGGGAGATGACAATTGAACAAAAAATTAGTGCCCACCTTGTGCCTGATCAACATAGAGTTAGACAAGCCACTAGTGAATTTAAGGATTTTGCTATCATTTGGTGAACTGGCTTAGTTGCAGCGGGTGTTTCACCTACTACTTGGGAAGAACTTAAGGTGGCTATGCGTGATAGATTTGTTCCACCTTCTTATCATAGAGACCTACGTAAGAGTTTGATGTGCTTAGAACAGGGAGATAAATCTGTGCAGGATTATTATGGTGACCTTCAAAAGGGTTTGATGCGTTGTGGCATAGTGGAGGAAACCGAGGATTCTATTTGTCGTTTTTACTCGGGTTTGCAGGTTTCGAGCACTGTCAACCAGTTGTTTCAATTTGCTATGCTTGTAGAAAAGGAGTTGCAGGGCCGTGATTTGCAAGGCAAGAGCAAGGTTGGCGCCACATACCAGCACTCGGAGCCATCTTCGGGGCTGACCAAGACCTCCTCTTTTCGCGCGGCCCCACCAGCGAGCAAGCAAACAGCAGATTCCGGAGTTACTGCACCGCCAAAACCACCTCCTGCAAGACCTTCAGTTTCAGGTAAAAACCCTTTGCAGGTTCCCACCCAAAGTGCCTCCTCCGTTGCCTCGACGGGCCGCACGACCGGCATTCAGTGCCACCACTGCCAAGGATTTGGCCATGTGCAGAAGGATTGCCCAAGTCAACGGGCATACGTTTGTACAGAAGATGGAGGCTACATCAGCACCTCCGACATTGAAGATGAAGTTGATGAAGAAATTGATGCTGAGGTTGCCGAGCGTCATGTCCTTCGTGGTGAAGATACTTCAGCCTTCATGAACATTATTGATCAGCGTGTGCTCAGCACGCAAATTCAGCAGCTTAAGAACATACAACGCCACAACTTGTTCTAGACTTTGTTCGTCATTGAGAACCGTCGCGCACATGTGATTATTGATGGGGGAAGCTGCAACAACTTGGTGAGTTCAGATCTGGTCAAGAAGCTTAGCTTGATAACACGACCGCATCCACATCCATATCATGCTCAGTGGTTAAATGATTCTGAAAAAGCTAAGGTAACACAAACTTGCAGAGTTTCTTTTTCCATTGGCACATATGCTGACTTTGTTGATTGTGATGTGGTACCTATGCAAGCTCGTTCACTTTTGTTGGGTCGTCCTTGGGAACATGATAATGATGCTACACACCATGGTGGTGATAAGGAATGAGCTGCTAGTTTGAACCATGATAAGTCTGAAAATCAGCAAGTCGCTAATTCTATTTTCCCACCTAAAAAGGAGAAGCCCACACCAAATTCTAAGGCCGAGGGGATTAAATTAAAGGGGGGAGTTATGCTTCCAACAAAATGTGACTTTATTGAAATTTCTGATGATGATGTCTGCTATGCTTTGATATGCAAACGAGCTTTATTTTCGCTTGATGATATTGCTAGCTCTTTGCCTCCTGCCGTCACTAACATTTTGTAGGAGTACGAGGATGTTTTTCCAGCTGAAATACCTCCAGGGCTACCACCTACGAGAGGGATAGAGCATCAAATTGATTTGATCCCGGGAGCCACTTTGCCAAACCGTGCTGCTTACAGAACCAATCCCGAGGAGACTAAGGAAATTCAGCAACAAGTCCAAGACCTTTTGGACTGTGGGTATGTACGTGAAAGCCTTAGTCCTTGTGTTGTTCCTGTGTTTTTGGTTCCTAAGAAAGATGGTAGTTGGCGTATGTGTGTTGATTGTAGAGCCATCAATAATATTACCATTCGATATCGTCATCCTATTCCTAGGTTAGATGACATGCTTGATGAGTTGTGTGGGTCTATAATTTTTACAAAGATTGACTTGCATAGTGGTTACCACCAAATAAGAATGAAACTTGGAGATGAATGGAAAACAACTTTTAAAACCAAATTCAGGTTGTATGAGTGGTTAGTCATCCCTTTCGGTTTAACTAATGCACCTAGTACTTTCATGGCTTGATGAATGAGGTTTTGAGGGCTTTCATTGGTCGATTTGTGGTGGTTTACTTTGATGATATATTAATTTACAGCAAGTCTTTGGAGGAACATATGGATCATTTACGTGTTGTTTTTGATGCTTTGAGAGATGCATGTTTGTTTGCTAACCTTAAGAAGTGCATCTTTTGCACCGATAGAGTTTCTTTCCTTGGCTATGTTGTTACTCCACAGGGAATTGAGGTGGATGATACGAAAATTGAAGCCATTGAGAGCTGGCCGCTGCCCCAAACCATCACACAGGTGAGAAGTTTGCTTGGTCTTGCAGGTTTCTATCACCGCTTCGTCAAAGATTTCAGCACCATTGCTGCGCCGTTGCATGAGTTGACGAAGAAAGGGTGGTGTTTCATTGGGGAAAAGCACAAGAGGAGTCCTTTGCAACTTTCAAGGACAGGCTTACGCACGCAACATTGCTGCAGCTTCCAAACTTTGGTGAGACTTTTGAGCTTGAATGTGATGCTAGTGGAGTTGGCATTGGTGATGTTTTGATGCAAGATGGTAAACCCGTTGCATACTTTAGCGAAAAATTGCATGGTCCTGTTCTGAAAAATTACTCTACGTATGATAAGGAATTGTATGCTCTTGTACGTTCTTTATAGACATGGCATCAATATTTGTGGCCTAAGGAATGTGTTATACATTCTGATCGTGAATCACTTAAGTATCTTCATTCTCAAAATAATATGAACCATAGACATGCTAAATGGGCTGAATTTATTGAATCTTTTCCTTACATCATCAAACATAAGAAAGGGAAGGATAATGTGATTGCCGATGCTTTGTCTAGACGATATACTTTGCTATCACAACTTGATTGTCGGATTTTTGGACTTGAATAAATAAAAGAACAATATGCGCTTGATCCTGAATTTAAAGATGTGTTGCTGAATTGTAAAGAGAGATGTACTTGGAACAAGTTTGTGATCAATGATGTATATGTGTTTAGAGCTAACCGCCTATGCATTCCAGTTGGTTTCGTTCGTCTTTTGTTGATGCAGGAAGCGCATGGAGGAGGATTGATGGGATATTTTGGTGCTAAGAAGACGGTGGATGTTTTGGCCTCACATTTCTTTTGGTCAAAGATGAGGAGAGACGTTGAGCGGTTCGTTGGTCGCTGCGCTACATGTCAAAAAGCTAAGTCTCGTTTGAATCCACATGGTTTATACATGCCTCTTCCTGTTCCTTCTATTCCTTGGGCAGATATTTCAATGGACTTTGTGTTGGGATTGCCTAGGACTAAGAGGGGGAGGGATAGCATTTTTGTTGTGGTGGATCGATTTTCTAAGATGGCATATTTTATACCATGTCATAAAAGTGATGATGCTATTCATATTGCTGATCTCTTTTTCAAAGAGATTGTATGTTTGCATGGTATGCCTTCTACTAGTGTTACAGATTGTGATGCAAAATTCTTGAGTCACTTTTGGCGTACTTTGTGGAACAAGTTGGGTACCAAATTATTATTTTCAACCACTTGTCACCCACAAACTGATGGACAAACAGAGGTGGTGAACCGCACTTTAGGCACCATGTTGAGGGCTGTTTTGAAGAAGAATTTGAAAATGTGGGAAGAATGTTTGCCTCATGTGGAGTTTGCATACAATCGGGCAATACATCTTACCACCAAGGTAAGTCCTTTTCAGGTAGTGTATGGTTTCAACCCCCGTGCTCCTATTGATATTTTGCCTTTGCCCACTAGTGAAAGGTTTCATAGTGATGCAAAAGAACGTGCTGATTTTATTTTGCAAATGTATGAAATAACTAAACACAACATTGAAAAGATGAACGAAAAGTATAGAATTGCTAGTAGTAAAGGTAGAAAGGAAGTTAAGCTTGAACCGGGTGATTTAGTTTGGTTGCACCTGAGAAAGGATAGATTTCTAGATTTGAGAAAGTCTATGTTGATTCCTAGAGCTGATGGTCCTTTTAAAATAGTTGAGAAGATTAATGATAATGCATATAAACTTGAGTTGCCTTCTGAGTTCGGGGTTAGTCCTGCCTTTAACATTTAAGATTTGAGGCCTTACTTGGGAGAAGAACATACGCTAGAGTCGAGGATGACTCCGATTCAAGAGGGGGAGGATGATGAGGACATCACTCCTTCGGATGCACACAACACTCCTCCGCTGGACATTCAAGGTCCAATCACTAGAGCTCGTGCACGAAAATTGAATTTAGAGGTGAGCTCATTCCTAAGTACTTCATTTTATAATTTTGAGAATAGATTGCTACCTATTGATTATATTGTGATTCGGAACCAAGGAGAGGACCAGGAGATGCATGGGGAAGAGCTTGGAGGCGTGGAGGACCAGCTTGGGAGTGCAAGTCAAGGCGGAGGCCCAATCCATCCCGACTTCGAGTCTTCCTCGGAGTCCAGGAGCAGCATGCACTAAAACCGACGCCCAGGTCGCATACGGAGTCCAAATTCGATGTTCTATATATGTATGGAAAGCTAAGGAGACAAGATTTCCAATGGCACCAGTCTCATATCATTATCCTGTCTGAGTCAACGAGAATCGTCAAAACAAGTGGACATCCAGAATCTGTCACGGTGCTGCGCTCCCGTCTTTTGGGCCGTTGGCCCGTGTATCGTGTTGGAGCCCATTAGGGGTGCGTCCAGGGGTCTTGCACACCCCTAAATACTTTATATTTAGTATAGTCTCCCAAGTTAGGGTTTGGGGTTTTGCTTAGATTATTCTATCAATAACAGTTTCACCATCATCGGTTTGTGAGACCCCAACTCGTGAGATTAATCATTCATCTGCAATTTGGTTGCATTCTTTCTTGTTCTTGCTTGTGTTCTTCGATTTGCAAGCAGGGATTAGCCTTCTTGGTGAGGACGACCGAGCACCGCCGGTCAATAACCAGAGGAGACGTTGTGCTGCGATTGCGGGGTTCGGAACGCGTTGTTCGGAAGCTGGATCGATTTGTGTAGCGACTCCACTAAATCAAGAGTTATCAGAACCTTTCGGAAGATCGGGAACCCTACTCTACATCAACAATGATGCTTCAAAAGCATTCCACGAGCTCAAGGAATTCCTTATTAACCCACCGGTACTCACGGCTCCAGAGCGTGACGAGGAGCTCCTCCTCTATATAGCTACCACTACCCATGTGGTGAGCACTATTCTGATCGTCGAAGGAGACGAGCCAGCCCATGTTTACAAGGTGCAACGACCCGTCTACTTCATCAGTGAAGTACTTGGTGAGTCCAAGGTGCACTACCCCCAAGTCCAAAAGCTCCTATACGCGGTCCTCATCATGTCGAGGAAGCTGCGGCACTACTTCCAAGCACACAGCGTCACGGTTGTCTCTTTGTTTCCACTCGGCGACATCCTGCACAACCGTGACGCCAACGGCCGAGTCCTCAAGTGGTCCGTCGAGCTCGGCGCGCTCAACCTAAAGTTCTCCCATCAGTCCATGATCAAATCCCAGGCCCTGGCTGACTTCGTGGCCGAGTGGACTGAGATACAAGACCCACCGCCCGAGGAACGACCTGAGCACTGGAAGATGTACTTCGACGGCACCCTCAACCTTGATGGGGCTGGTGCTGGAGTCCTAGTGATCTCCCCATAAGGCGAACAACTAAAGTACATCCTCCAGTTACTTTTTAAAGCAACTAACAATGCTGCTGAGTACAAAGCTCTCATTCATGGTCTTCGGATCTCTGCCTCACTCAGTACCAAACGCCTCCTTGCCTATGGCGACTCCAAGGTCGTCATCCAGCAAGTCAACAAGGACTAGGACTGCACAAAGGAGAAGATGGATGCCTACTGCAAGGAGGTACAAAAGTGAGAAGGTAGCTTCTACGGCTTGGAGTTCCATCACGTCATCAGAGACTACAATGTCGCGGTCGACGTCCTATCCAAGCTCGGTTCTAGTCGAGCTCTCGTCCCGGCGGGAGTCTTCGTCATGGCCTTGACACGCCCCACGGCCAAGATCGAGGAACGCCCTCCCACCAAGCCAGACCTGGTGCCGGCACAGGGTCAGGAGGTGCTAGTTATCGACTCTGACTGGCGCTCCCCAATCATTGACTTCATCGTCAACAACAAGTCCTACCCTGACAAGAAGGACCATGAGAAGCTCTCAAGACGAGCCGCCAGCTACGTGATCATTGGCGCCGACTTGTTCAAGCACTCGGCCTCCTCAGGGACGCTATCCAAGTGCATCGCCCAGAGCGAAGGATTCACACTACTTCACGACATCCATTCGGGCATCTGCGGCAACCACGCAGGAGCCTCAACCATTGTGGGCAAAGCATTCAGGTCCGGTTTCTACTGGCCTGCAGCGCTCACTGACGCTCACGACATCGTCAAAAGGTGCCCAGAGTGCCGAATCTTTGCCAAGAAACTACACATTGCGGCTCAGGCCTTGCGAATGATTCCTCCCTCTTGGCACTTCGCCTGCTGGGGGCTCAACTCGGTCGGACCTCTAAAGGCAGCCGTGGGCAGCTGTAATCACATATTTTTGGCAATTGACAAGTTCACCCAGTAGATTGAAGTCAAACCAGTCTCAGCCACCACAGCTGCCAAGGCGGTTGAGTTCATCCAGGAAATTTCCCACAGGTTCGGTGTGCCCAACAGGATCATCACCGACCTAGGCACATCATTCACTGGAGGCTTATTCTGGGACTACTGTCTGGACAACTGCATCGACGTCTACTATGCTTCTATGGCCCGCCCACGGTGCAATGGTCAAGTGGAGCGCGCCAATGGCATGATCCTCCAGGGGCTCAAGGCGCGAATCTTCAACCCACTCGAGAAGTTCGGTCCCAAGTGGATCCAAGAACTCCCACAGGTCGTATGGGGCCTACGCACCCAAAACATTAGGGCCGCGGGATACTCTCCCTTCTTCCGAGTGTACGGCTCGGAGGCCGTCCTATCGAGTGACATAACTTTTGGAGCCCCGCGCATCCAAAACTATGAGGAAGGGGAAGCCAAAACAACTCGGCACCATGATATCGACCTAGTTGAAGAACATCGCATCACGGCTACCTTGCAGTACGCACGCTACGAACAACAGCTCAGGCACTATCACGATCGGAATGTGCAGGACCGAGACTTCAACATGGGAGACATGGTTCTACGCCGCGTTCAGTCTACTACCGGCGCCCACAAGTTATCCTCCCCATGGGAAGGTCCCTTTGTTGTCAACGCAGTTGTCGCCCCTGGCACCTACCGCCTATAGAGGGAAGATGGCACGGACATCGGCAACCAATGGAACATCGAACACATCAAATGCTTCTACCCATAAGAAGAGCTTGCGGTTATGTACCCCAACCTTTCTAGAAATAAATAAGAGCATTTCATCATCTTTGTCCTTGTTATATCCCATTTACGCTCATAAAATGACCTGGTATCACCCCTTCTGACTCGTCCAGCATGCTCAGGGGCTGCGACTCGGCCACGCCAGCTCGCACCAGCATCGTTTGTGTCACTTAATATCCTAATCGAACGGTTCACTGATTACAATCCTGTGCGTCTTGGAACCACTCTGCGTCACTCACGCCCATCACGTGCATGATGACCAGCTCTCTACACAATGGGCAAAGGCACATCGCAGGGTCGACATCCTAACCACTCGGCAAAATTAGCAAACTACTCGGCCACGGAACAGATTAAAATAAAACTTCATTACAAGCAAAATAAATATTGCTTTTCGACCAACACTCGGCCCCAGCATATCCCTAACATACTAACCCTTTTTTACATGTTCACCTGGTCCATGATGCTCTCGGCGAGGGGTCCGATGGCCGCGAAGTGGGAGTCCCACTCGGCATCGGTACAGTCCGCTGTGACGCCCTCTCCCACAGAATCCAGATCTGCCTCCGGGTCATGGGACTTCACAAGAACCATCGCAAACTGCACCGAGTCCCTGGCCGTCTTCCTCACGAAGAACTTGAGTCGCTCCCGGGCAGCGTCCAAACGCTGCACCACCTCTTCAGCCAGCGCAATCCCTTCCGGCTCAAAAGCGACTAGCACGGAGTCGACCTTGCTCATCAGTTGGTCTAGGTTCGCCCGCGCATCAGCCAAGAGGGACTCCATTTCTACAGAAACAACTCGTGTCAGCACGGGCAACATAACAAGCCAGGTAAGCACATAGACCTAAGGCCATTACCCTTGGCAGCGCTGCTTCTCCAGCCGAAGCTTCTCCTCCATGAGCGCCTCGCGGCCTTCGGCGCACTCCCTCAGCCGGTGAAGCTCGGTATTCGCCTTCACGAGCACCTTGAGCTCCCGACCATCTTCTCGTTGGCGTCCTACAGCTCTATATGGCCCAGGCGTCAGCCTCACACGGCAAGTCGGGCAACCAGAGGCAAGGACAAGTCAAAAGGCAAACCTTTTATTTTCACCAACTACTTCCTGGAAGCCTCGGAGTGGTGTCGCTTCAGCGCCCGTAGCTCCTCCTCCAGCTGGCGGACTCGGTCCACCGACCTGTCTCCTGCCTTGAGCTGGCTTGCAGCCTGCCGACTTAGGTCGGCCAGAACCTGCGAAGACAAGATGCATCAAGCTACACGCTCTAGTATTCAAATCAAAACTCCAAGCACTTACCGGTTGCATCGCAGCAGGGAGAGCAGGAGCAAGCACCCGGGGTACCGCGTCTAGGTCGGCGAGGTCTTCTACAACCTCCACCTTGGCCTTGTCCTCCAGTGCGACCTCCAGTGGCTTGACATCATCGCCCTGTGGCGGCTCCGACGCTGCCGCCTCCTCCTCGGCCCCCTTGACCCCGGCTATCGCCCCCTCGGTCAGCCGCCGCCGGCCCCGCTGTCCCGGCTGCCCGCCCCCCTGCTCCATCACTCGCCCCTGCTCCATCACTCGCCCCTCCCCTGCATCGCTCCCTGCCCAGCTCCGCCTAGGTCGGCTCGCCTGGGACAGAAAGCCACCGCCGTCATGTTGTCTGTTCCCACGTACAGCTGCCGCTCCCTTCTTGCAGCTTCGATTCGCGCCGCCTCGGTGCGTCTCTACCATAGGTAAGTAAAATAGATCCCCCTCTTTCTCCTCTTTCTTTTGCCCCAATCCCTGCGACCTCCCGTGCTCGGAACCACCGGGAATCTGGCCACCAGTAGCCACCGTCCACCATGGGAGCCTGTTGCTCGAGCTTTTGCGATTTAATCCCTGGAAGAATCTTTGTAATTTTCACAGATTTGTTTGTGTCTTGCAATTCCTGCAGAAATCCCCCTAGATCTTTTCAACCGAGCCCCACCAGTGACCTTTTTCAGATCTAATCCTAACCTTTGTTGAATTTGCGAGCTTAGTTTTCTGAGACTTGTAAAAATCAGCAGCTACCCCTCCAGATCTATGGTCAAATGAATGGATCGGGCTTGGGGAGGAAGAAAGCTAGCTGATATACTGACGAAGCCAAGTTAGTACCGGCTGGAGGCTGCAGCCGATATTATTAGTACCGGCTGGAGCCGCCAGCCGGTACTAAGCCTCATCGGCTCCATTTAGTACCGGCTGGAGCCACTAGCCGGTGCTAAAGTGCCGCCGGGGGAATGTAGCCGTTGCCCCCCGGTGTCGGCGGAGCAGTTTAGTACCGGCTGGAGCCTCTGTTGTTATTTCTTAACGTTCACAGAATAATCCGCAAGCGCACGGAGATACCGCTGTAGCACTTCATCCGTGAGTATTCTAGGGCATCGTATTTCCACGAGGAACGGAGGTACTAGCCTTCTAACTGGTTCATCCATGGACAAACAAGAGATATGTAGGCAAGGATAGAGAGGATTCCTATAGCTTTAGAGTTCTGGTAAAGAAAGGTTCACCCTCTACTAGCTTACTTCGGGCACCGGCTTACTCCTAGTCTACCAAGAGTATCCTGCTATTAGCTCTACGCCTAACCCGAATGTGTGGGACTACAAGGGACGGACAGGGCTGTCACCACCTGCCGCCTACCCCGACAGACCGTAGGGAAGGGTAGCAAACAAAGGCAACTTCAAGCCTAGACACCACATCTACGTTATCGATCACTACTTCTAACCCTGGCTAGACTCCATCTAAAGACTCAAGTCCATAGGCTAGAAGCAAACGTCCAAGGATGAATGATGAACCTGCAAGCAAGTAAAGAATAAAACTTACTTAATAAGAAACTCACCACCATAGAAAATCACGAACACTTACTTAAGAAAGAAGCATCCGTCGAGGTACAAGTTGAAGAAGAGCACCGACAGGCCGGCGCCCCTCTGAACTACCCCTCACTCTCTCTCCATTTCTAAGAACTGTGGAGGTAGGGCTTCGCCTTGGAGTGGAGCTCTTCTCTTCTCCCTTGTGGTGTGTTGAATTAGGGCCTCTCCTCCTCCTTATGTAGCCCTCCAAGGGTGGATCTAGGTGGTACCATCCGGGGTTAGCGTAGGCAGCGTGGTGGGAGTCTGCCGGCGAAAGTTGGGCCTGTTTGGGCCCAGTAGGGGGATTACTTCGTGCGCTCAGCTCCAGGCGCCGCAGGGAGGGAGGTAGTACAGCATGATCAGGGAGCCGGCGGCGGATCCGAGAGAGAAGATTGACCAGCTGATCTCGACGGCGGCCAGCGAGGCCGCTGGCGTCGTGGACGACGGATCTCGCCGCCGCTTTCGAGGAAGACGTGGAGGCTGGCCGGCCAGCCGTCTTCACGCCGTGGCCTCGCTTAGAAATGAGGCAGTTTCCAACATCAGTCGACGATACATTTTTCTTAGACCCTGATAAGATACAATCAGAGATCTGAGGCAGCACCCCCGATTCGCTTGTTTCAATGCAAAACAGTGGAGAAAAGGGCGAAGCGATTTTGTTTGTGGTGGACACGTTCTATGATTGGAAGTTGTGCATCGGTTTTGCCAAGCAACAGCCGTCTCTAATCTTGCAGAGTCCAAGATCAGCCTCCAGTTGATCGCCGGAAGTCGCATCATATTTTTTTCCTCCTAATTAAGCATTGTGCTAGGGTATCTTCACCCAAGGACCAAGGCTTATGGCCACGTGCACATAAAAAATTCAGTTTACATCCTCAAACTATGTAAAAATCCGATTTTCAAACTATATAACCGAATAACAAGGACATCCAACTATCAAAATCTTAACCCTTTGAGTGGTTTTAAAGTTGGTTTTGTATTTTTTTAAAAAAATATAGAATTCTAGTTAGATCTAAAAAATTAAAACTAATTTATTTTAAATCAGAAAATATGAAAAAGGTACCAATTTTTTTCTAAAAAGGTAATCGATCTGTTATTGCTCTATTTGTATAAATAATAGGTATAACTATAAGCAAATAAATACTATAAGCATGAAGAAATATATCCGTGAGTGCCAATAGATAGGTTATATTTTTTTTAAAATACCGGCACCCATTTTGTATTTTTTATTTAAAATAAATTAGTTATGAATTTTTTTAGTTTAAACTTGAATATTTTTAATTTTCATGAAATGGAAAACCATCTTTGAAACGACCTAAAGGATCTAATTTATCGATTTCGATAGTTGGATGGTCTCTGTTATCCGATTTTATAGTTAAAGGTTAAAAATTATATTGGTTAGGTCATGCATGACAACGGTGGTGGTGCACATACGTGTTCTTTCCTCCTTAGAGATAGTGTTAAAGTGTTGCTACGGTGATACATACACAGAAGCGAAGATTATATTATATTATATTATATTGTAGCTATATGATATCATGTATGTGGTTACTCTTTAACAATCCACAATCCTAGGCGGTGTGCATCCTAGTGACGCAGAGGTCACGAGTGGTAATGGGGCGAGATATATCATCTTTATGTAGTGAGTCTGAAATAAATAATACTTTCTTTATTTTTAAAGAAAAATACTACGGGCGCCACCACTCACGTAAACATATTCATACTCATACTCATAGCTATGAACATCAGGCAGAACACATGGATAAATTTAGCAGAGGTCACTTCCAGCAGGATCATCACGCTAGCCACACATAATTAAATCGCAAGGACCACACCGCTTCATCATCACAAGGACAAGAGAGTACTGTTCCGTAGCTAATCATTGCTTAGGCACAGGGAAGAACGTCCATGATTGAGCCACACCCACACTTCACTGCAGATCGCGACGCCCAATCACTGCGCACCTCTGCGCCATGGCGCAAGCGAGGATGCTGTAACTCCCAAGCTTCAGCCATGCACGACGGTAGCCACAGCGCTCGGTTGGGCACGTTGCGATCGGTAGTGTTTCATTTACCAGATATTTGAGCCCCGATCGATCCATCGGCGTCGCTGTAGTCATGTGGCGGGGTCATGGGCACCTGCGCCGGAGGAGGAATGGCGATGCGGCGCGCTACGTCGATCGCGCGCCTCGGTGGCGGCGTGGGCGGCTGTGTGGCCTCGGCGGCCTGCTGGCCTGCACCGCCTACTTGGGGTTAGGAATAAAAAGCGTGGCAACCACAGGTACATACAACCGTAAATAGTAGATGTTGATTTCAGTTAACATATTTTTTTCCAATCGTTTTTTGGTTTGTTATTAAGGAAATAGAGATCGATGCACAAGCAGACAAGTAGAGTAAGAATATAGAGATATTTTTTCTAAAAAAAAGAATATAGAAATATTGATATCGGTTGGGAAATCCTTGCTAGAAAAAAACAGGGCTCACAATGACAATGGCGATGTGAGTTAATATAATGAGTTGCAGACACATAATAGATTAACAATGAGTTGTTAGTTCTTTATGTACAACTTATAAAGAAGAGTAGTATTATAGAAGCTAAAGGATGGCATTTGATTGCAGAAGCTTACAAAGTACAAGCTTAGACTATCTCCAACAAGGCAACCCAAACCTAAAAATAGATCGTGCAGTGTTTTGCATACCAAAATCATCCTCCAACGGAACACGCAAACAAAGCACGCATTTTGCGTCCACCGCGAACCGCAACGCAAAAATGAGTCGCTTCTCTCCACCCGACGCATTTATCTGCCCGAGCTCTCCACCCGGTGAGCCCCTCCCCGCGCGAGCTGGCCAAGCCGGCGGCCTGAGCTCTCCACCCGACGGCGGCCCCTCCCTCAGAACGAGCTCTCCCCCCCCCCCCCCCCCCCCCCCCCCCCCCCTCCCCGGCCCCGCCCTCTGCGCCGCCGCGGCGACCGCCGAGGCCAAGGCCGCGGCAGGCAGTCTGTCGAGCCCCACCGACAGGTAGAGCTCGAGCGCGCGTCACTGCAGCGGCTGCGCGCCGCCAACTCCGCTGGCGCCACCGCCACCGCCTGCGCCAGGGCCGGCCCCCGCGGCGGCGGCTGCTGCGGCGCGGGCACAGGCCTGGCGCAGCAGCCCCACCCGTGCGGCGAGGAGCGCGGTCTTGTGCGTTTACTGTTGGAGAAGCTGAGTTTTTGGACCATGACCCACTCGCCGTGCGTGACCCAAAACACGGCCCGGCTAATTTACAGTTGCCCGGAAGTTTGCTCGCGTACAGTCAATCTCCGACCATCCTTATTTGGAATTGTTTATATGTTTCCCCTGCGCCATTTCCTTTTGTGCAAAAGCCCCCGACCCATTTCCCTCTCCTCTCTGTGAACCCCCACTCTATTCCTTTGAAAAGTTCTGACGCGATTGCTCTGCCTCTGTTGCACATTTGTCAAAAAAAAAAAACTCCCCACTTGCTCTCAGGTGCACTGCATTCTAAAAAAAATAAATGTATAGAGAAAAATAAAAATAGAAGGCAATAATTTGGAAGCAAAAAATGTGCAAATTCTAAAAAAAATTGTAGAAAAAACTTCCAAACAAAAAATGAGTACAAAATCTATTAAAAAATTAGGGAAAATATTTTTAAAAAATTAGGCTGACAAAATTTTGGTTGCTCACATAACTTTGAAACAAAAAAACTACAGAATGTTCAGAAGAAATGAAAAATTGGAAACAATAATTTGGAAGCAAAAAATATTATTTTTTAAAAAAAGTTGTAAACAAATCTTTGGGAGAGAAAAAAAGAAGAACAAAATTTATCTTAAAATTTGGGAACAAAGATAACCAACGCTTGCACAAAAGAATTCAAAAAAAGAAAACAACCAAGAGGTTATATACATAAATTTTTTGGCGAAAAAGTTGTATAGGACTTTTGCTACGAATTCAAGAAACGTTATGTGAAAAAACTTTTGAAAGGGAAAATAGAAAGGAAAAAATTAAAAAAAATGCAGCTCTGGTGTCCGGATCCGGCAACGCAACAGCGCAGATCGAGCCGTCCTAGTCCCGCCCGCCGCCTCTCTTGGGGGAAGCTCGTTGAGCGCGCTGTCGCTCCGGCGCCGAGAGCTCTCCCAGCACCTCCGCTCCTGCGGGCCCGCTCTGTCGGGCTGCACGCTGCTCTTGCCAATTGCTGGGAATAAGCATAATGAGAGAGGAAAAATGAAGGTACGAGAGAGAATGGAGAAAGAAAAATGGATTGGAGGAGGAGGAGTGGTTGGTTTTGCCCAAAAGGATAAGGATTAAGGAGCTGTGGGGCCATGCGGACTGTGTTATTCATGAAACGGTTCAGATCGACCGTGAGGACGGAAACCTCCGGTCGACTGTAGAGTTAGGATCGGGCCCAAAACAAGGAATGGATCTCATTTTTGCGTTTCCACGGTTGGAGTTAGTCTTACAGAAGGACGACATGCATTTGGTTACTTACCGTAAAATGAATTAACATGAGTTACAGCTAGAAGCTTATTACAAGTACTTCCTTTGATGCCAAACATAAGTCATTTGGACATCAACAGTCTCCAATACGAGAGTACTCTCCTGTTTGTGTGTACTTGACTGACCTCAACAACTCTGCTGTTTGATCAAACATTCAGACTCACACGATTAACCACGTACGTACCGCACTCGATCGCAGCATCAACGTACGGCGGAGAGTGCTTTATTGATAATTTTGCGTGAGATGCGAATGAAGGAGACAAGAGGATATATATAGGATCCCGCAGCAATCTTCTTTGTGAGAGGCCAAGACGAAGTTAACCTTTGGAGAGGCGAAAGGGATTAGCGATGGAGCGCGTATCCCGGAGGTAGAGGGAGGACCAGGTAAACGACAAGAGGGGCCAGCTGCTGATGGCCATATATGATCGAGTAGCTCGTCTAGCTCCAACGCCGAGCAAACACCCCATGTGGTCTCGCCATAACCTGACCGGCCGGCCTCGTCGATCCAGCCACCAGCGCCTCCATCCCCCGGCCCTGATCTCCTATCCGCCCGGTCCGGCCCCAACCTAGCTAGAAGCCTGCTAGAAGCTATAACCCTGCCAGCTCCGCTTCACTCCTCGCTGCTGCTATGCTGCTATAGCTAGCTGCTGGTGTTCAGTCAGAGTCGTCAGTGCCCAGCTGCAACAAGGACAGCAACAGCAGGACTAGCTCAGTAGTACCTGCTTCTTCGTCATCTCCCCGTGCGCAATAGAAGGTTGTACATGTTACACTTAATTTCCTTATCAAGAAACCATTTAGATTCTTAATTCGCGCTAGTGTACATGCTCATGTGTACCCATCCTGGTTTCCTCATGATGCAGATCATAGTAGCGGAGAGCTGCAAGCTCCGACGTCCAATCAAGAGGAGGACAGCAGAGATCAAGAGGAAGAAGAAGAAGCGAGATGTGGGAGTCGGAGAGCGAGAGCCACGCCGGCGAGCGGGGGCTCGTCCCCGTCGGCGGCTCATCGGGCCGGCACGAGGGGCTCAAGAACGACGGCTTCGTTCGCAGAGACCAGTCCTGGTAAACATACCAGTTACTTTGGTCATCAAATAAATCCTGGGTTTCCATCTGCATACTTGTGCGTGCAAAGATTGTTGTTCTTGTTCAAGCTAATATAAGTGATTTTCACCATGTCGACGATTTGATGAGCAGGTACGTCAACAGCGATATTCCCAGCGATTTGCTTATCAGAGTGGGAGATGTCAGCTTCCATCTTCACAAGGTATAGCAGTAGAGATTGAGAGTTTCTCGTGTGCTTCAGAGAGAACTCGATCGAACATGTGTCATTCTACTTATGCTTCAAATAAAAACCTTTGCTGGTTTCCTATTTTGTTCTTCTGTGATGAGCAATAATAAGACATCACCTATCACTATACTGGTGGCACCAGCAAGTCCGTGCACACGCTTGCGGGAGTGTGACGCTGACGTGGCCAAGGTGTACCTGCAGTACCCGATGATCTCCCGGAGCGGCCGGATGAGCCGCATCATCTACGAGACGGCGGCGTCCGCGGACCCGGACACGGCGGCCGTGGGCCTCGACGACGTCCCAGGCGGCGCGGACTCGTTCGAGCTGGCGGCGCGCTTCTGCTACGGGATGGCCGTGGACCTCACGGCGGCCAACATCTCGGGCCTCCGCTGCGCCGCCGAGTACCTGGAGATGACGGAGGACCTGGAGGAAGGCAACCTCATCTTCAAGACGGAGGCGTTCCTCAGCTACGTGGTGCTGTCGTCGTGGCGGGACTCCATCGTGGTGCTCAAGAGCTGCGAGGGCCTCTCGCCCTGGGCCGAGAACCTGCAGATCGTGCGCCGCTGCAGCGAGTCCATCGCCTGGAAGGCCTGCGCCAACCCCAGGGGCGTGCGCTGGGCCTACACGGGCGGCGGCGGCGCCACCGGCGGTGGCAGGCCGCCCAGGGCTACTGACCCCGGAGCCGGCGGCGGCGGCACGGCGAGCCCGAGGTGGAACCTCGGGGGCGGCAGCGGCGGCGGGGACTCCAAGGAGTCGAGCCCCAGTCGGCAGGCCGTGCCGCCGGCGGACTGGTGGTTCGAGGACGTGTCCGTGCTCCGGATCGACCACTTCGTTCGCGTCGTCACCGCCATCAAGGTCAAAGGTACCAGCCGCTTCACCACACTAATACTATCATCCTGTATCATCAGCCATCAGTTGACCTCTCCTGTTGTTAGCACGGTTCAGTGTTCCTCCTGTTGGGAAAAAAATCACATTTTTATCAGTATGTGAGAGAAACAAAATCTTCATGATGAAGTGTCATGAATAGTGGATCACAGTGGAAGTTGTTCAAGTAGTGCCGAGACACTGCCACAATCATATTAGGTGCTGACAGTGATGCTGGGCCTAGGAGGGAGTAGCGACTCCATCAACCCTTTCACTCATATAGGATTAAGCCATTTTCCCTTTTATTATATAATCACTAATCGTAGATCTTTTTTTTTACATTTGAAATTTGCACGATAGCAATTTTAACTAACAGTAGTGATTCTGCTAGATTTGTGAAAAGTCCTTTAAAATCCCCAGTAGAATTAATTCCAAGGAAAAGTCTATTTCCAGACCCCATCAAGTTTTTAAATTTGATCCTCCTCTTTGCTCCAAATAAAACAAGACAAAGGTAGTCCTCTAAATTTCAAAATCAGTGGAAATTACGGCAACTGTTGTTTTCAAGGTGGTGGTTTTGAGTGATGTTGCCGGATTTGCAGCCACATCACTCATTTTAAGTGACATACCAGTCACATCATCCTCTCCATTCTCTTGAACATGCCGGCAAGATCACTAGGAGATGTGGGAAAGGGACGCATCGAGATCCTCTCTCACTCATGATGAATGCAGAGATTATGTGGTCAAAACATAGTGATTTTGATGCTACATTGCCACTTACTCAGAACCACCCACACCAAATCTTGGACATAATTTGCATTAGTAAATAAGACCTAATATTACTAGAGTTGGGGGATCAAAGTAAGCTTTTTTTTTTCCAATTTTGTTGCGCATGATTGGGGCAGGAACGCGAGTTAATCTGGATGTTTGGATCCTAGATAATGAAAATCTCGCAAGACAAAAGATGCAAATTTAACTTGCCAGTTTGCATGAACAGGAATTGATGTTTCAGAACATGTATGAAACTCCAAGCCATTTTTGTTGTTGCATTTTCGTGGATATATAGGCATGCGGTTCGATCTCATCGGCGCGGCGATCACCCACTACGCGTCCAAATGGCTCCCGGGCCTGACCAAGGACGCCCCGCACGGCGGCGCCCTCGACGAGCCCTGGGCGCAGGCGTCCCCCGGCGGCGGCCTCCACATGATCATCGCCGGCGGCGGCGGCAAGGACGACATCGCGGCGAGCGCGCCGGCGCGGGAGCAGCGCATGGTGGTGGAGAGCCTAATCAGCATCATCCCGCCGCAGCGCGACAGCGTCTCCTGCGGCTTCCTCCTCCGCCTGCTCCGCCTCGCCATCATGCTCAAGGCGGCGCCCGCGCTGGTCACGGAGCTGGAGAAGCGCGTGGGCATGCAGCTCGAGCAGGCCGTGCTGGCCGACCTCCTCATCCCGTCCTACGGCCGCGCTGACACCGCCTACGACGTCGACCTCGTGCAGCGGCTCGTCGAGCACTTCCTGGTGCAGGAGCAGACGGAGCTGGCGTCGTCCAGCCCCGGGCGCGGGGAGCCGCCGGCGGCGCCCGAGTACTACGGCGCGAGGACGGCCACCGCGGCGTCCGCAGCGGCGGCGGGGCTGAACGCCAAGGCGCGCGTCGCCAGGCTGCTGGACAGCTACCTCTCCGAGGTCTCCCGCGACCGCAACCTGTCGCTGACCAAGTTCCAGGTGCTGGCCGAGTCGCTCCCGGAGTCGGCGCGCACCTGCGACGACGGCCTCTACCGCGCCGTCGACTCCTACCTCAAGGTAATCAATCACCTTGGTTGCTGCTGCTGATTGCTTCTTCATTCTTGCGATCTACGGAGCCATGGATGGAGGTGGTGACCGGCGTTTGCAATGCGTGTCCGATGACCAGGCGCACCCGACGCTGACGGAGCACGAGCGGAAGCGGCTGTGCCGGGTGATGGACTGCCAGAAGCTGTCGTTCGACGCGTGCATGCACGCGGCGCAGAACGAGCGGCTGCCGCTGCGGGTGGTGGTGCAGGTGCTCTTCTCGGAGCAGGTGAAGATCAGCAACGCGCTCGCCGGATCCTCCGGCGCCGCAGCGGCGCTGGGCAAGGCCCCGGACGCGGCGCCGCCGCCTCCGACGCGGCGGCAGCTGCTGGACGGGACGCCGCTGTCGTTCCAGGACGGGTGGGCGGCGGCGAAGAAGGACATCAACACGCTCAAGTTCGAGCTGGAGAGCATGAAGACCAAGTACCTGGAGCTGCAGCACGAGATGGACGCGCTCCAGAAGCAGGTGGAGCGCGGCGCGCCGTCGCCCGCGGCGGGGCCCAAGGGCGCCGGCAAGAACCAGGGGCCCTCGGCGTGGAGCAGCGGGTGGAGGAAGCTGGGCCGGCTGGCCAAGATGACCGGCGCCGACGCGGCGGGGCCCGACGGGCACGTGGCGGGGGCGGCCGGCGAGGCGCCGAGGAAGCCGCGGCGGTGGAGGAACTCCATCTCGTGAGTCGTGAGGGCACAGCAGCTTCGTAGCGAGCAGAGTAGACGGCGGCCTAGTAACTTGTAGCGGCACCGATTCCACGCGTCCATGTAATAAATCAGGTGGACTAGAGCAGATTGCAACCGAACAGGGGTGGTTTCCATGGAGTCTCGAGATTGTGCCCATCTTGTGCTGTGCAGTGTGCAGACTGTTCTAGGAGACGATCATCTGTTCCCGGTGTGCTGCATTTTTCCGATCTGTTTACGTTACGAATTGGAAGGTAAAACTTCCGACGATCGAAACAGGGCCTGATCATCCCTGCAAACCAAGTTCTTGGAACTGCAGAGTGGTTGCAGGTTTGTCTGCATGTGCCGGGCTCGTATTTCATTAAGAGAAGAATGATAGTATTTCGATTTGGCCAGGCCCCTCTCGTGATGCTCGACACTACTGGGTGTTCAAATGGTATGCGCGTATGATGATTGATGAGATGGGATGCATATGCATCCAACAAGGAAGGTATGGAAGACGGGTGGCGGTCAGTGCGGCGTCCCTGTCGCGCGCCATGTTCATCGCGTGCGCCCTTCAGGTTCACTCTCGCCGTTGCTTCGCCGTTTTCTGCTGGCTGCTGCTGTCAACCGGCCACCGCCGCGCACGGGCGCGGGCGAGCAGTCCATGTGATGACGAAGCGTTCGTGCGTTGCAGGGAGAGCCTTCGACATCGCGGCCCTAAACAGCTGTGCTTCACATGGACGAGCCATGGCCGCAGCTGTTCCCAAGCTGGTGCGCGGTGTGTGAGTGTACGAGTACGACTGCCCAGTCAGATTGCTGATCCATGGGAGAAGAATCGTTAACATAACAGGAACACAAATTAAAGTCCATGAGACATTCAACAGAGTATGTAGCAAGCATGTAAGATCTCCAGAAGTCCATAGGCAAATAAGCTAAGAGCATTTAGAAGCAATGTATGTGAGTCAAGTAAGCCCAAAACATCCTTTTACAGCTAACAAATTTAAGAGGACAACCAGCAGCCTCCTCATCCTGTTCATGTATACATGTATCCAAGCAACATTAACGATGTTATCTAACAAAAAAAAACAACAATAACTAGGATAGCAAACATTCATCTCAAGCAAATCCGGGGCGAATTTAACCTGGCTCCTGGAGCAGCCTACCAAAGTTTTTCCACTGAGAAAGTAGAAACTACAGAGCCTTAAGGAGCCTATCTTAGGACATGCTACTCCCACTGCCAGTCCCATAATTCGTAGGGCAATTCAGCCATCTCAAAGCTATCTTCTATTTCTATCAAAGGGATTGGGCACATTTCTATGTCTGCCTCCACCCTTAAATTGTCGGACACATATGTCATCCCAAAGCTACCTTCTGTCGGAGGAGTTTGGGATATATCTTGAGGAGTCGCCTGGGGCTTCTTGTTCAAGAAATGAAGAGTGGTGACCACAGTCATGATTTTTGCCCAACGTTGACGCGGGCGGGGGCTTTCCTGTGCTGGAGCGCTCTCCGAAACCTCACCTTGTGGAGAAATGTCATCTGAAAGAATAGCACTCATCAGGTAATTAGTAATTACACTACGAAGTTTTTACTAGAGAGCTAGCAACAAAGTCAGAAAAATATTTGTCAGTTGCTCCCTAATCGCCATTGAATTGAAATGCATATAGCAATATTACCATTCTGAGAGCATCTCACAATTAAGATTGCACTAGAAATTAATCTCCAGGTTGCTGACATGAATTGAAGAGATTCCAGACGGTAACATTTTTCCCAAAAAAAATTGAATTATTATCAATTCATTTTTTTTCATTTCAAAAACATGAATTAGCAATTTTGTTGCTTATAGCTGTACTAACCAGAAGACTCCATTTTGTATAGTTGTTTCTTTGAACTAGTTTTGACCAATTAAGTGAAACTACATATCAGTCTATGAGCTGATAAGATATAATAGCTCATCTATGAACATTATGTATGGGTTAATAAAGTCTTTGCAATTCATCCTTTAACATCAGGGATGCTTTAAACTAGAAATAAACAACACTATTTGTTGGCTCGCCTTCCTGTTTTGAATGATTCCTTTAGTAGAACTAAAACTAAGTCGATTTAAGGCCTGTATGGAAGAGGGGGTTGCTCTAGGGAATTTAAGGATTTAGTTCCAAGTTCGTACTGGTACTATGGATTGCCATCTTAGCGCATCTCACTTCTCACCGGTAATCGACCTGAAAAATCCAACATCCTTATCTAGGTTTTCATTCAGTGCAATTATTATTGTTCATTAGGTTGGCTTTATTCTTTGGATATTTCCTTTAGATAGTACAATGAGATAACTAAATGCATTTCTTTTTTTCACGAATGTTAAAAGGGTATTAGACGAATTGATTTCAAAGTTCGGTAGCCAAAACTAGTTAGATACAGCAGGTACAGAGTTATATGTATGTCTCTTGTCATTCTTCATCGCTAATAATTTGAATGATTCACTATAAAGTAACTCATTCATATGCTATATAGGTTCACAAGCTTGGATTTCAGAGAAAAAGTTTATGATTTCCAATAGATATTTTGAACTTTAAAACTCAAAAGAACCAAACAGCATATTTTGTCTGAACTCCAAATGTGCATGTTCAGAAAGTTTGCAAAATAAACATTAAAAAATCTGAGCATGCTTACTTGTTACGAAAGGTCTTTATATCATTTTGATGAAAGCAGAACAATAAAAGCAGAGAATAAAAAGAGATTCCTCCATGACAGATTATTAGGAGATGAGGACTTTCTCATTGGCAGCATAAATTAATTTAACGAGAAATGGAAATAGACCAAGGTCATTAGAATGAACCAGATGCTGACCATGAAACCTTGTCAGTGGTGAAGGAAATTGTGAGATTGAACTTGATCCCCACCGGCAACTGATTCCCTTATCTCCAACTATCTCTTGATGTTCTTGAAATGAATTTTTCCCTTCATGCTGAACAAGTTTCAAATTGTCGTATGCTTTCTTCTTGGACACTTCCACTAAACCCTGATATTTACAAGAAAAAATCTTAGTTTCTCAAAATATTCAAATATACTTACATGCCGGGTCATGTTGTTTGGATATAGATGTGCTTCTATGTCATCATAAATAATAACACATATATAATTTTTCTTAGTACCTTTGATTAAGTGAATAACTCAATTATTCAGAGATATTGGACTGGGATTCAATATAATTAATATATTTAAGGTTGGCTTGTGTTGACGAACAATACAACATGTATACATATTAAAATTTGGGTCTAAAATTTATATATCCACTCATCTTAACCATAAGAAGCAACACAAGGAATGATACACATAATGACATAAAATTTCTACAGTACATGATATCCTCCCCTGCATGGTTTGGATAGAGTGGAAGAATTCAAATGCTGATCTGATTGCATAGATTGGCGCATATATCCTACAACATAATGCATTACTATGAGTTTGAGTTTTGGTCTGCGGAAGGAAGCTCCCATAGTTATTGTAAGACTTATGTGGAAGGATCGCAAATTTGTAGGTGCATAGTTTGGTATAGCTAGTTTACAGAATTAGCAAGGAAGATTTGCAAGCGACTTCGTCGCTATGTATGCCAAACCAAAGGACGAGGAGAGCACATCAAACCATCATAATGATCAAAGCCATGCGATGATATATAGCTATAAATATTTCTTTAGGCGCATTTAGCATTCATAACACGGATGGGAGAATTTCACAAAACTGCAACTCCGTTTAATACACACTATATCCATAAAATTTGAATTATATTTTGACTTGTCTCAACAAAAGAACAAAAATAAAAATGATAATCCATTTACGGAGATTTAAATTTTTTAGGTAAACACCTACTTGCGAAGTAACAAAAATCAGAATAGCAATTACCTTCTAGGTAACATTAAGTTCCTCATAAGAAGTGTATTTACCATTGAATTCTGCACCAACAATTTTATAAAGAGAATCGAAGAACATTGTAGCATCCTTCGCAGGAATGTGATATGAATAACGTTCATGTCCTGGTTTGCAACTCAGAGCATGTTTAACAATGATGTTCCAATCATGGTCTGAGATATTTTTACAAGCCTATATGGGGTGATATGAAAAAATTTATGTCAAATACATATTAGTGCTGTAAAATGTTCGGGGAGAACATAGGCAAATGAGCTGATAATATAACTTTTGTTCTCTTACTTTTCGCAGACTGTCTGCATCCTTATTGTAGAACCACAAAAAATCGTGGACCTGATTTATATGCATCTTCTCTAGTAGCCTGTGCCTGTCACCATTTTCATGAATTTTCTGCAGCTTATATATCGGGTCACTCAGAGATGGATGAGGATCCTTCCTATTTGCTGTAAAATGTAGGATATCAATTATCGTGAAAAGAACGACGTAGTATAAAAGAAATATAATACTGATAGTTTTAGAGCGTTAAGTCTAAGAACTACACAAACAAATGATGCTGTGAATTCCTTGAGTAACAAAATTTGTTTACCATCCATTTTTAAAACAAAGGTGCTGTGTAAAATAATCATATCAAAAAGGTAAAATAAAAGTAATAGCAGAGGGTGATAAAACATCCATCCATTCATGAGCTATAGCTTAACAATAATCATTTGCTAGGCTCATCTATCTGTTAAGCGAATACATACAAGACAAGAAATGTTTATGAAGAGAAACATGTATGAGCATATCATTTTTAGTATTAGGATGGACTTGCATAAACTTACAGAAACCACGACCAGACTTTATGGTAAAAGGTTCAGATATTCCTTCAAGGATTTTTTCTGATATACTATCATCAGCTTCCATGACTCCCAACCTGAACGTCCTGCCTGGAACATTGTCTTGGAACTTTATACCACAGAGGTTAGCCACACCATTTTCAAGCCTTACATACAGTTCCCTGGCAAGCAAAGGTGGTTTCCTAGTCCGGCCATATACCACGATGCTATTAAGGAAGGATTCTCTACTCCATTGCTCTTTATTTTCCTTGTTAAACTCACCATCCAAGACAACGACCTTAACTTGAAGTGAGGATAATGGTCCTTCTGTGATGATCTTATTGCCATGACCATATACAGCTACTGTAATAGGGTTACCATCATCTGCCATTATAACATGTCCTGGGTACTTGTCATTGCAGCACTTGTTCTCAAATTTCAACCGACAAGTTCTAACTTTGCTTTGATGAGACAAGGCCCTGAAAAAATTTGTTAACCAATCAAGTCAAGCACTTCTAAATTTTCACCCAATCAGAATTATCTATTTAAGGTACGCAAAGCTTTTGCCCAACGAGATCAAGTAGCAGTATTTTCCAAAACAACAACTTCCTACCTAAGATCTCTGTTTTCTGGGACATGGTCTCCAGGTGAATGTATCTCCTGTCACAGATACAGACTTTCAATCATTATTCAGAAAGAACTAAATATAAATTCAACTCGGAGATGAGATGACACTAATGCTTTTATACTCATTGACAACGCTGCGTTTTTTTCCTTTTACTTAGTTTGACACTTTGACCAGGTTTACAGTATATGAATTGTAAGAAGTTGAAGTTAACAGATGCCTCAATACATTAGTATTTCCTATTGTAATCGCAACATCATGTCTATAGACTATAACTTAAGTTGCATTTATGATGACCAATCCAATTTGCTCCTATAAATGTTACAAAGTAATATAATGCATGTTTGAAATTTATGGTATTACGATGGGTTCTCCTTTGTTCGTATCATTAATCCTGAAAAGTTTAAATAATTTACATCTTCAGTGTTTAGTTCAATGTCTTACTGCCTTAGCTACCATCGGCTAGCATCAATCGCAGTCAAATAAAGGATTCTGACAAAACTGCTGAGTGTGCATTTACTAAGAAAGCCAAGAGCAGAAAGTGAAGGTCCTAAACGATGTGAAACTTGAAGACCGCTTGGCCAATCGCATCCTATCTGCACACGAGCCTCCAAGCATAAATGCCGCAACATGAGGGTACACGGTTACCGAAATCAAGGTGTTGAACTGTTCCCGGATCAGCTGTTCCATCATCCTATTTTGCTCACTGATATGTTCCTTGAGCTGCAGTTGGGAATTCTGGTAGAACTCTTGCATCGCCCTCTGGAAGGTTTTGCGCTCCTCGATAAACCCCTTTGACATACATTGCATTTCCTTCTTGAGGATCTCAATCTGGCCCTCGTAGAAATCTTTTGAACCCCTGCCATATGCACAACACAAGGGATATGAAGTATCTCAACAAATTTTGTTGTTCCCGGATCTTTTGAAAACCAAGAAATTATGTCAAGAAGAATGATATGTGAGTATGTCACATGCCCAGTTCCAAAAACCATTTTTCCGAACCAGCTACCGCGCCCAATTCTATCTCCCCTGCCTCATTTTTTTCCCGTGGGGTTTAACCTCTATGAAGCGCTGATCATACTCAAACATTCACGAGGGGGCATATAAATCGAAGCAAATCACGCGAGCTAGCAGGTGACTACTTAGAACAGGGGAGGCGCATGAAGGGAACAGCTGATGAACTCACTGGTGGCGGAAGCAGCAGGGGTAGGAGCAGGAGCAGCCCCGTGGTCACTTCGCAGGCGTTGATGTTAGATATTATGTCGAATATTTGTACAGTCCGGTTACGACGGGACTTGAAGTTATATTTAGCAGTATAGGGTAGAGTTTGTGTCAAACTCTGTAACCCGAACCTCCTCATAAATAAGAGAGGAGGGCTGCTGTTGTCACCATGATGACATAGCAACAGGCTCGCAGGAGGGAGGCGGCATGATGCCGGGACCCTGGAGCGACCGGTGTTGCGGTATTAGAGAGGAGCGTCCGTAGTCATACCCGGAGATGTAGGCTTTGGCCGAACCTCGTCAATAAAGATCGTGTCTCTGGTGTCGTCTATGATCTTGCAAGTTCGTCTCGGTAGATTCAATCGTCGCTTCTACTGGTGGAGATTAGCAGGCGGCTCGTCGCTGGTAAGACTAATTTTCTAACAATTGGTATCAGAGGTATGGTTTGGATTGGATCTAGAGATTTTGCAAAAGATCACTTGAAGATTCGGGGATTATGCGTCTACAAAGCGACATGCAATGCACGGGCGGTAGTACAAGCGGATTTGGCGCAAAGTGGAGCATGCTGTGCGGGTCGATGTGAGCATTGGCGGCGTTTGGAATTCTAGCTGGATGGCGTCGCCGAAGTGGTTGTTGAAGGAGTAGTAGTCATTGACCGTGCTGCGGTGCCGCAGGGCCACATGAGTGGGCAGCGGTTTTCTTGTGGGTGGCAGTTGGAGTCATGATCGGCTTGGTCTTCTGTGAGGCACGCTGGTGGTTGGACACGGACTCAGGATGTAGCTGCGTGGAGTTCGAGTCTAAACAGAGAGCAATTAGACTTCGTGTCATGCATGAGAAGATTCAAGACCAGAAGCATGTTGAAGATGATATGTGTTTGCGATGAATGCATGGCTTCACGTTTGTGCTTGGTGCTTGGATTATGCATGCAGTTTGACTAGATTTATTTATTGCGTGTGGTTGGCTTGTGCACGTGGTTGGTACTATGTAGAGCAAGGTTCAAAGGGACGCATGCCTCAGGAAACAGCTCGATGATGATGTGTACTACTGGATGTCTCAACAATTCAGAAGGCTCAACGGTGAACCTGAACAGATATGTGATGATGACCGGCGTGCCGTGCCGGTCGCATCAGCGTACAACGGCATAGGGCATGACAAGACGTTGTGGAAGCTGATAGAATTTGCAACGGGTGAAGGAGGAGAGGTAGCGTTTGGCAGGCCAGACCTTCAGGCCGGTGTTGCAGGCTCGTTGGCGACGAGCAGAAGCTGTTGATGGTGTTCAGTCGTGGTGCATATGGCGATTGATGGGAGTTCAACAGCGCAGTGGATGCTCAAGAGCGACGGAGTCAGGCGGCAGGCTGACATGGTCGAGGTATAAAGCAGCTCATTGGTGGTCTACCTGTGATGGATAGACTAGGCCGGACAGTTCGTGGGGCACATAGCGGACAGTCCATGATGGTTGGCGGACAGTTCATTTGGAGGGTGAACATACCGTGGTGCGTGGCGGAGAGACTGGCGGCAACAGGCTAGTTAGACCGTGGTCAGAGACGATGATAGGATCAGCAACGACGACATAGGAGCGTGGCGGCTGATGGGGTTGTTGTTCTGTGTAATGTGGCAACACGTCGCGCGAGCTCAGGATGCATGTTTGCATGGGAGGAGTTTTGCGTGCTTCCAATCAGCAAGGGCGCAGATCGATTCGAGTTGCACGTGCGGGGTTCTGAAGTATGGATCGATGGGCGCGAAGAAACTTCAAGGGCTGAACTGGAAGGAAGTATAGACTGTGGATGTCTATACTTGCAACTGGAGTAATCTGGTTGGACAGAGCTGCAGGAGACTACGGTGTAAGACGTCAGGCGTAGTATGGCAGCGGAAATAGAAGAGCAATGCTAATGTGGTAATTCTTTTATGTGACTCAGATATCTACAGTGAGGTTCTCAGAATCAGGCAGTCAGTTAGAGCATGGTGTTAGATTCAGTTAGTTGTTAAAACTGGAACAAAATCTAATTTTGTTTGGGGGAGATTGTGGTGATAGAAGAAAAGGGTGCACTGTTGCAGGTGGAGTCACAGAATTGGGAATTGCAGGGATAGCAGTGCTTCTTCAGGCAGCTCTTGTTAGGGCAGCAAAGGTGACAACTCAAGTTAGTGTACATGGAGGTTCACACATGACGGCTTCAAGGTGGTGGAATATTCGTTAAGGTGGAGTTTGTTAGATATTGTGTCGAATATTTGTACAGTCCGGTTACGATGGGACTTGAAGTTGTATTTAGCAGTATAGGGTAGAGTTCGTGTCCAACTCTGTAACTCGAACCTCCTTATAAATATGAGAGGAGGGTTTTTGTTGTAACCATGATGATATAGCGACAGGCTCGCAGGAGGGAGGCGGCATGATGCCGGGACCCTGGAGCGACCTGTGTTGCGGTATTGGGAAGGAGGGCCCGTAGTCATGCCCTGGGGATGTAGGCTTTGGCCGAACCTCATCAACAAAGATCGTGTCTCTGGTGTCATATGTGATCTTGCAAGTTCATCTCGGTAGATTCAATCGTCGCTTCTGCTGGTGGAGATTAGCAGGCGGCTCGTCACCGGTAAAGCTAACAGTTGACTCCTCACCCCAGCACGGCCACCGCCCTCCCCATCCTCCCTGCTCCGACGTGGCCGAGAGAGCGACACTGCCGGAGCTCAAGAGGCAGAGATTGGGGGGAAACACGGTCGGAGGGAGAGAAGAGGAGACGACGACGAATGACAGTGACGCGTGTTGTTGCAAGTGTGACAATTTGATACGGTGATCTTACGGCTAAGCTCGCCGGAAGCTTGAGCTCGTGGATTTATACGCGGGGAAGTAGGGTCGGGGAGGAATACTCGCGCGCTTTTCCTCTGCGGTCGCGTGGGCCAGAAAAAAAAAAAGAAAAAGGGGAAATTTTCTAACGAGTGTTCTTCCGACGCTTGTTCATTTTTTTTAGGCTCGTCTGTCCTGTTCGTTGGCACTTGTCACTTGTGAGCGTGATCCGGTGAGAGGGTGCACATGACGCCCGTCATGCTTCAGCTCAATACCGTGCCAGTGAAATCAGGCAACTTGAACATGCATTGCTGGTAGCACCCGATCAAACCTCAAACCTCTCTATCGATCACTTAATTTGGGATGGAGGGAGTATGTGTGTATGGGCGTGTATTGTATATAAAAAAAATTGTTGATAGCAACAGGACTTGTGTACTTCGACCAAAATAGATACCCTATATACCATGATTTTAATAGGACTTTGTTAAGTACATAATGTGTACTTATGAGCAATCAATCTGGCAAGCCTAAAGTTTCCGAGCTCCACACCCCATGGTGGCCGGTTTGGACCGGGCGACCAACGACCAGAGAAGAAGCATCGGAGAAGTTTCCAAGCTCTCTGTTGGGGTCCAGAGGACTTGAACCCCAAACAGAAATGAAAATAACGTCGATGCTAAGGCAGAAAACACGGAATGGGATGACAATAGGCACTTTTTTCATCAAAAAATCCACCCGATTACAGTAAAAATCGGGAGTATTTATACCCCCTCCTCTATTACATGTTTACATAAATACCCTTGCTTACCCCGAATATTCTTGGAATATTTGGGGTCATTGGGCTTTTTACAGGTGAGGCGTGTTCGGCATGAACCCAGGCATGGGATCACGCCCTTCTCGTGCTCCCGAAGGTCGGATCATCACCTTCGGGTCGTTCAGTCCTTCGACCTTATCGGAACCTTCAGATCCTTCATGGGACCTTCGGGTCTTCTGCCAACCTTCGGGACTTCATGGGACCTACGGACTCTTCACGGAATCTTCGGGTCTTCATCGAATCTTTGGGCTCTCCGCGATCCTTCGAGGGTTATTTTGAGTCCTGTCCATCTGGTGCTGATAAGGCTTTAGCGCGTTCCTCTGCAATCGGGCTCTCGCAGGTTCCCGAAGGTCACTTAGGACTTCCGGGCCCATGGTGATTGTCTCCCTTTTTGCAATCGTTGTGCTACCCTTACGAGCCGCATCCTTCGGAGGGTGCAATCCCCAACAGTAGCCCCTCGCGGGCGAGGTCCGAACCCTCGATGTCCAAGTATTGAACACCCACCTAGAAAACGTCTCCCGAACGTCGGAGGATGGGGCGAGACAGGGGTTACGCGTCGGCTCCTTATTGGGCGACCATTGGCATTCTCCTTGATTTTTTACCAGGTGTTACTGTAGCCTTTACCCCATATATAAGGGGGGGAGGGGTACCCACGTTGCTTTCACGCTTTTGAGCATTTGCAAGCTTCACCTTGTTTTCCGAGGTTAACTTGCTTTCGAGCTTTCCTTCGTTGAGAGAGCTTTGTGGAAGCTTCGACCGGAGATTTTCGATCTTTGTAAGTGTTTTGATAGATCTGCTTTTCTTTGTGTTACGGGGTTGGGTTTGTTGACTTATACTGGTTTCATAGTGATGGCCCGTGTTAAGTTGACTGCCAAGCCCATTGATACGTTGGGAGAAGCTGTTGTTGCTGAAGGTTCGCTTCAGCAAGTCAATCACGAGGAAGATATTTCCGACGTGCAAGCCAGCCCGTCCGAACTCATGGCTTGCGGCAAGCCAGATCCTACTCTTAAGTTTGGCTCTTCGAAGGTTACTCAGCAGCTGATTGATTACTACATCAGCAAGGGGTTTTTCAAGGCCGGTGAGTGTCGTCCTCCGTAGGATGAGGATACTCCCGACCCTCAGGAGGGAGAGTGTGTAGTGTTTAGGGACTTCTTCACAGCTGGACTCCGCTTCCCTTTTGATGCGAAGTTTTCGGAGATTCTGGCTAGGTTAAATGTGAAGATGCATCATCTGACTCCAAACGCCATCATTCAGCTGTCAAAGTTTTTTTGGGCTGTGAAGACTTTCAAAGCGCCAGTGTCTGTTGACAGTTTCTGCCGCTTCTACGAGTTGCATCCTCAGGGGAGGAAGATAGCTTTTGAAAATGATGATGAGGCCTACAACGCACAGAGCGGTTGTTGTACCTTCATTCCTAGGCGAAGCAACAAGGCTCTGCGTCTCGATCGAGTCGAGAATTCTTTTAGTCAGAAGAACAAGTGGGATGACGATTGGGCCCAATATTGGTTTTATGCAAAGATCGAGTTTGCTGGTGCTGATGGCTTGGGAGGAATTTTTCCTCTTTCTTCGAAGGTCGAGGCATTTGATCACCGGAACCAGGCTTCGTTCGATAGGCTGTCGCCTAGTTTTCCAGAGTGTGAGGCTGCATTCCGGCTGGCCGCAATGTCGATTGGTGGTCGCGATTTGGTTGAGGAGTATTTTGCGGCGAAGGTTCGGTTGTTAACTTCGGGCTGGTCGACGGCGTCTTTCGCCAAGGTCATGTTTGGCTCTATGGAGAGAGCTGTTCCTTGCCCCCAGTTTGGGCTGCGAAGGCCGTCTGAGGGGAGTGATGAGATGATTGTTTTTAAGTTGGAGCGCGAAGCTAATGATTTTCTCGGCTTTTACAATGACAAAGAGCATAAGGCTTTTGTTGAGTGTTGCCCTCATCAGAGCAGGATCAACCGAAGCTTGTTTGAGGTGGGGGTGAAATATGAGAACCGAGCAGTTCCCCCTAAGCCTACAAGGAGGGGTCGAGGATCCGGCAGCTCTTCCATTGTTGAGCCAGCGGGCAAGTAAAGGAAGTCTATGTTGAAGGTTTCTGAACCTTTGGCGCAGATTCTTGGCAAACCTGCGCGCCAATCGAGCTTGAAGGTTGCGGCTGGCCAAGCGGAGACGCTGAAGAGGCAAGCTGCAAACTCAAGCATGTATCTGTTTCATGTTACCGAAGCTGACATGGGGAGCCCAAACTTCATGAAGGCGTTAAGGGCAACTCAGCTTAGAGCGCCTAGGGGCCTAGGCAGCAGGGGTCAATCTGTAGACATATATAGACTAGTTTGGGTCTCTTCGTGCGAGCCCTGATAGTGTTGGTGTTGTGATTATAGATATGCACCGGGGGCCAAAAGTCAAGCATTCGATCAACTTGATTGATGATGATAGTGATGAAGAAGCTCCGTGGGTTTCGCCGAAGCAAGCGGCGAGGGTTCCGACGGCTGAGCCGCTGAAGGTCCCGGCTGAGGTGGAGCCAAAGGTTTTATCAGAGAATCTGGTGCCCCAAATTTCTCATGGGAGTGAGGGGCGTGTGGAGTCAAAGAGTGCTTCTCCCTCACCCATGCGGTTCACTTCCTTCGCGGCACCGGAGACCGCTGGGGAAGGTGTGCTGCCTGGTTCTGCTTTGGAGGGTGAGGGAGCTTCTAGAAGATTCTCCGAGTTAGGTAAATCGTTGATTGTTTCTTGTCTTTCGTACGAGGGTCCTGACGATGACCCATATGAACCATTTATCCGTTATCTACTTAAAGTCGAGGTGGCGAAAATGATGAGCGAGCTCGGCTGCCTCACGGAGGTCCGTCGAGGGTCGAGGGGGGTGCGGAAGCTGGAGCTTCATCCCGGGCCGGAGATCCTGCTGAGTCTGAGTTTTTCAACTTTGAGGGTGCGTGCTCTTACATTGCGTTTGTTTTATTGGCCTTGCAAGTTATTTCTGAGATTTGCTGTTGCAGAGTTTGGGAAAAGTCTTGATGCACATGGCACCGAATCCGTTGGTCGCATCTCTGCTCTTCTGAGCCTAAAGGTTGGGTAATTTTCCCTTGTGACCTTTGCGTTTTTCTTATTCTGATCGATTTTGATTTTAATTTTTGGGTGTAGTCGTTGATGGCCAAAAAGGCTCTTGCTAAAAAGATTAAGCAAAGTAATGATTTCATGTTGAAACGGTCTGGCGAGAACCTTCGGTTGACAGTGGAAAACCAGAAGGTAAAGGAGGAAAACAAGGTTCTTGAGAACCTTCGCGCCTTGTAGGCTGTGCAACTCAAAGAGCTCAAGGCAAAAGCTGGAAGCCTAGAGAAGCTTGTTGAAAATCTGCGCGCTACTGCTGCTGATAATGAGAGTGTTTTGGAGAACCTTCAAGAATTGTGGCGGAGGATGCCACTAAGATCAGTTGCCTTCAACGGGAAGTACAAGAGTTGAAAGTCGAAGCTGCCCGTAAGGACAAGGTTATCAAGAAATTGAATAATGAGGCTGATGAAGATCGGAAGGAGATGGACGAAGTTATTCGAGAAACGTTGGCTCAAGGCCGGTTGATTTACAAGGAGTATAAAAAGGCGTTGGCTGCCTTCGGCGTGGAGCCATCACTTCTTCCAGAGGACCCTGAGGATGGGGTTGCTGGTCTGTTGAACTGGATCCTCGGCGAGTTTACTATTCTGACCGAAGTTCTGGGCAATACGGCCGACAACGCGGCTGTCGTATCCTGTGAGAGTATTCTTGCGATTCTTGATCGTGAAGGCTGTCAGGATTTGGGCAAGCTGAGCTCTAAGGATTTTGTGTGTCCCTCGCACTCGGAGCTGATCCAGAACATTGAGAATGTTCAAGCTGTGAAGAAGTCGTTTGTTCGGAGATTCTGGAAGGTGACTGGCAGGGAGATCATGCGAAGCATAGCTCGAAGCCATTTGGAAGAGGTATGCTTCAGAGAATTCATGGTTTTTGCTGCTTTGATTTATGCCCCTTCTTACACTTGTTTTTTTAGGCAAAGGCTGTGGAGGCAGAAATGGCGAATGCTTTGAATGCGCCCAGCACTGCGGGGACTTCTGGAGCAGGGCCCGTGGAAAGCGGAGCTGACCAGGACTCGAAGGTTTAGACCACGCTTCTGACGAAGGGCCTAAGTTTTGTTTTTGGTCTTGAGGGGGAAAAGATTTTAATTGTGTAATATCCCCGCTATTTTTCAGGTGCTCGTGGTTGCGAGGCCTATGCTTGATGTGCCTCCGATGACCATTGGTTGCGAAGGGGTCATCGTGCCCGGAAGCGCTTGGGAACAGTACAGTTTTGCTCATCCCGGAGCAAGCGTTAATGAGTTTTTTATTGCGTGTAAAGATGATCCTTTGATCGCGTTGTGACATAATCTTTAACTTTGAGTCTTTGCCCATCGAAGCTTTGGTGGTTTCGAGTATTTGTAAACATCCACCTATGTGAATCTTATGTTTGGCATATGCTTGTGTTTTGCGGAAATGGATCCCGTGATTTTGGTATTGCGAAGGATATTTGGTTTCGAAGCCTCTAGGTATCGCTAGAGAGCTTCGTCGATCGATCGAAGTTTTCGTGGCTTCGAAGCCCCTGGGCATCGCCAGGCAACTTCGGGTCATGAAGACTTTAGTCTTTCTGTTTTTTGAGAAAACGTCTCCCCCCTTAGTCTTTATGACTCAGAGGATAAAATTTTTCCTTCGTCGATCGAAGGTTTCGTGGCTTCGAAGCCCCTGAGCATCGCCAGGCAACTTCGGGTCATGAAGACTTTAGCCTTTCTATTTTTTGAGAAAATGTCTCCCCTCTTAGTCTTTATGACTCGGAGGATAAAATTATTTCTTCGTCGATCGAAGGTTTCGTGGCTTAGAAGCCCCTGGACATCGCCAGGCAGCTTCGAGTCATGAGGACTTTAGCCTTTCTATTTTTTTTGAGAAAACGTCTCCCGCCCTTAGTCTTTATGACTCGGAGGATAAATTTTTCCTTTGTCGATCGAAGGTTTCGTGGCTTCGAAGCCCCTGGGCATCGCCAGACAGCTTCGAGTCATGAAGACTTTAGCCTTTCTGTTTTTTGAGAAAACGTCTCCCCCCTTAGTCTTTATGACTCGGAGGATAAAATTTTTCCTTCGTCGATCGAAGGTTTCGTGGCTTCGAAACCCCTGGGCATCGCCAGGCAGCTTCGAGTCATGAAGACTTTAGCCTTTCTATTTTTTTGAGAAAACGTCTCCCCCCCTTAGTCTTTATGACTCGGGAGATAAATTTTTTCCTTCATCGATTGAAGGTCTCGTGGCTTCGAAGCCCCTTGGGGTCGATAGCCCCTTGGCATTCGAGTGCTTGTTGCACGTTTTTGTTTTTTATGTTTGTCGAAGGTTCTTTAGCTTCGAAGCCCCTTGGGGTCGATAGCCCCTTGGCGTTCGAGTGCTTGTTGCACGTTTTTGTTTTTTCATGTTTGCCGAAGGTTCTTTGGCTTCAAAGCCCCTTGGGGTCCATAGCCCTTGGCGTTCGAGTGCTTGTTGCACGTTTAGATAAGTATGCAAAGTTTTCTCGGGATGTAAATTTTGCTGACTTAAATGGTAGATGGTTGATTTCCGCAACACTTGGTTGCTTCGACCCAGAACAAGCATTTGGGGAAATCAACTCTTTATTCATTTGGAGAGTTATTACAAAGGATCCACCTCGTTAGAAACCTCACCTCCGATGTGGAGTCCCCTTTGTGAGGAAAAGAGTACGGTCCTAAAAGTTTTACATAGAAGACAGAGAGAAAAGAAAATCAACGACTATGGGGACCGGCCCTGCTTATATTTTTGTAGTCCGGCTCTTACATTATTTTCTACATGTAGTACTTTTTCAGACTGTTAGCATTCTTGTTGCAGCTCTTGACCTTTGCTGTCTGCCAGGCAGAAGGATCCTGGTCTGTTGCTTCACACAACAAGGAATGGCTCGTCCCACTTGGATTGCAGTTTCCCGACAGTTTCGGCGCTTGGCTTTCTCTTTAAGACCCAGTCACCTACTGATACTTCTCTCTTAACGAATTTCTTGTCTCTCCATTTTTTGGTTTCTTGCTGGTATTTGCTCAAGTTGTCGACGGCTTGAAAAATGTCGAGTTCGACAAGGTCAGCTTCGCCTGCCGGGTGCGAGTCTTCTTCTTTTGCTTGAACTCGTAGGCTTTTGTTTTTGAGTTCCTCCAGACTCATAGCTTCGGCTCCGTAGAGGAGTCTGAATGGTTTGAATTTTGTTGCTCTGGATTCAGAGGTGTTGTGGGACCAGATGACCTTCGGGAGCTCATCAACCCATTTACCTTTATTTTTATCGAACATGCATTTTTTGATGCTTCTGAAAATGATGTCATTTGCTCTTTCGACTGCCCCGTTGGATTGCGGGTGATACACTGATGCGAACATGACCTTCGTGCCTATGTTGTGGAAGAATTGCTTGAATAGATCAGAGTCGAATTGCTTCCCGTTGTCAACGGTCAACTCTTTGGGTACACCGAATCTGCAAATTATGTTTTGCCAGAAGAACTTTCTTACTGCTTCTGATTTGATGTTTACCAGCGGCTTAGCTTCGATCCATTTTGTGAAGTATTCCACCGCGACTACAACGTATTTGTAGCTTCCCTGTGTTGTGGGTAGTGGGCCAACAAGGTCCATGCCCCATCTTTGAAGTGGCCACGCCGGAGATATCAGCTGCGTAGGTTGTGAGGGCCTGCTTGATTTGTGTCCCATCATCTGACAGGCTTCGCATGTTTTGACAATGTGTTCGGCATGTTTTAGTGCTGAAGGCCAAAAGAAGCCTTGCCTAAAGGCTTTGGCTACCAGAGGTCTTATACCAATGTGTGAACCGCATATACCTGAGTGAAGTTCGCTCATCAGTTCTTTGCCTCGTGCGATTGGGATGCACTTGAGTAGCGGGGATGTTACTCCTGACCTTTATAGGTCACCACCTTCAGATATGAAGTATCCTCTTGCCCGCTGGGACATTATTTTCTCTTATGTTTCATCGGTTGTCTCGAAGTGGCCTCGAAGGTAAGTGTTGGCTATTTTAGCGATGTGCGAATAAATCCGCAAGCGCACGGATACCGTTGTACCTTTCACCTCAGAGTATTCCAAGGTTTATCGAATCCAAAGGAACGTGTGTGTACTAACTTCTATTCTAGTCGGTCCAAGGACACACCAAGATAGGTGGCAAGGGTAGAGAGGATTCCTAATGTAACACTAGAGGTGAGTTAAAGGTCGATCTCTCGGGAAAAATACTCGCTTCGGGCACCGGCTTAACCCTGGTCTGCCAGGAGACTCCGGCCAACAGCTCTACGCTATATCCAAACGTTGAGGATTACAAAGGACCGATATGGCTGTCACCACCTACGGCCTACCTCTAACAATCCGTGGGATATAAGGCAAACGAAGGATAACCCTTAGCCTAGACACCACGTCTACGCTATGGATTACTACTGTAGTCTAACTACGTTTGGTACCCCGTAGCAAACTACAACACTCTGTATAAATACAGAGCGACGAACCCGCAAGTATGAGAACTGATCTCACTCAACTACTAGAACTAATAGTGTATACTATAGACATACATGAGCGCACTCAAACCTATACTATGATAGCAATGGAAAAGGCTACTCATGCAACTAAGTATAACACTAAGAGAAGGAACCACGAATACTTACTAAACCCGAAGAATGTAGCAGCATCCGTAGAGGTACACGCTGGAGAAGAGCGCCGACAGTCCCGGCGCCCCTCCAAACTACCACATCACTGTCTCCCTACTTCTACACACAAGCTATGCAAGGCTTGCCTTTGGAATGAAGCTTAAGACTCTCTTGAATGGTGTGTCTCTATTGTAAGCCCCTCCCCTCATACTTATAGGGGTGTACCATGGGGGGTGCCTTGGGAGAGTGGACTTCCTCCAAGCCTCAACCCTTCTACTTGTGCCACCTAGCGCTTCTTATGTCGGTTACTTACCCCGAGCCTGCCACAACCGCCTTTGAGACATCACGAGGAGCCGTGTGACACCTCAAGTGTTTAAATTACGAAATAAGCCTCATTAGCTTAACACGATGCATAAATAACTAAGAAAGTTTAAAAGAAATGAATTATAATTGGGTTTTGCTTTGAATTGAAAATAGATGTGTATATGTGCACAAGTACATGTACTTTAATCGAACAAATTGAATAACTCTCACCTCAAAGCACTTATGGCTGCAAAATTTAATAGGCACACCATCGATGGCAGGATAAACAAAAGTCTAGTTGAAGCCGAGGAGAGAATACAAAATTTTTGCCCAGAAAATGACGTGCCCTCCGAATTATACTTTTTGAGTTTTAAAATAACTTCTAAACTGGAACTCAAATGAACTTTGGCCTGAAACAAAACTTGTGTATCATTTCATTTTGAACAACTTTCATGTTCAGAGATTTTTGAGTTGCAACACAAAAATTTGAGAAACGCTTGACTTTGCAAACCAGCCCCTGCCTTTTTCTCTATTTTTCATTTCCGACCCTTCTTCTCCGCTCCGCCCGACCCTCCGCCGCGCATGTCGCCGCTGACCCTTCCTTCTCCATTCCACCCGACCCTCCGCCTTCCACTGCAGACCCTCCGCTTCGCCAGACCCTCCACCCGCCGCGCAGTCACCACTGGCCACTTGGCCGGCGATGCCTGAACGGCGCTAGGCGCCAAGCCAGTGCCTGGCTGCGCCCCGCTCGCACGCGCTCGTCCCCACGCCGCGTCCCTGCCCAGCCCGTGTGCACCCAGCACACGCCGGCGACGCACGCCTCCGCTCGCCGCCCGCTGCGCCCAATGGCCAGTCTGTGCCGTGCCCGTGTCCCCGCCGCATCCCGCCAGTCGCCGCGCTCCCCGCCCGGCAAGCCAGCTGTTGCAGCTCCTCGCCTAACCCGCGCGCCGCGTGATCTCCTGCTCCCCACACCAAATCCTCAGCGCCCAATCCCCTGCCCGCGCCCGCCGCACGTCGCGCCGGCACTGCTCGCCGCCCACCGCGATCAGTAACGCACCCCCGTCGTGCCGCCCCTCCCCAGCGTCGCCCGGCCCTCTCCCTCCCTCCTGCAGCCTATAAAAGGCGACACAACGCCACTCGCGCGCGCCTCAACCCACCAGAACGCCGCCGCTGCCATTGCCGCTACCGTGCACCACCCGCCAGTGGAGCCCCATCCTCCAGCCTCCCACTGCCCAAACCCATCACCGGCCTCTTCCCCGGCCATCTCGACCGCCGGAACACCGCCAGCGCCGCCCGCGCCGCTGCCGCTCCCCTGCTGCTTCGTGGACAACCCACTCCGACGCTCCTCCGTCCGAGCCAAGCCTTGGAACGGGTTCCCCTCGATGCCGCGAAGCTCATCGACCAGCCCACGCCCTCCCCTCCTCGCCGGAGCACCGTCACCGACGCCCCGCACTGCCGCCGCCCCTCTGCTCCACGCCGACGAGCCACCTCCGGCCACTCCCAACCCCGACCAAGGGAACCCCAAGGTGGCCCTCACCTCTCTGGATCAATCCGACCCTTTTCCCCTCGCCGCCGACGAGCCCCCTCGCCGGAATTTGGCCGGCCGTTGTGCCAGCGCCGCCTAGGGACCCAATTGCAATGATTGAAATCTTTAAAAGTGTCGGCACGCAAGTTTCCAGGGGCATAAATGTAAACCTGTGTTTAAACTTTGAATTCAAAAACAGCGAACTTGAAAAATTCATATAAAATCATAGAAAAGTCAGAAGAATACAAACTCAACTGTTCTGGAATCTTTAGAAAAAAATCTACAAGTTTTGTTACATGCTTTTCTTCAGATGCTTGCTAAATCTTGCTCTAAATTAAATGTAATGTTTAATAGACTTTAATTGTACCCACTGTTGTAGACCAGTTCTGTCGGATTTTTGGACAGTAGATTGTTTGTTTGATGTGTAGGCCAGTGTAAAAATATTAGGACCAGAACAAATCTCTAGCTAAACTTTTTATTAAACCTTGTTTATGCCATGAAATAATAAAACTAATTTGTAACTGTTGTTATATTGTGTTTCATGCTGTGAAACTTTTTCAGAGTTGTTATAGTGATGCCTAAATACCACAGAAAATATTTAGAACCTTTTTCCTATCTGTAACCTATTTATATAATTTTGTGGTAGGAAAATGCACTAATTCAAATAATTAGTTTCCATACTTGGAAAATGTTCAACGTTTTACTGTGGGACATTTGAGTAGCTCATGTTGTATAAAAAATTTCATACACAGAAACCCTGTAAAACATCTTTTAGAAATTAATATTTTTAACATAAGTGTAGTTTGTCATATTTATTATGCTCTGTATCATGCACATTAAAATCTAACATATATATGGATTGGTTAACAACCTGTAAAAGTTTTAGCATCAAAACATGCATGGTTTGTCCTGTATAAAAATAACTAGGTTCTAGCAGTGGTTGTGTATTATATTTTTCAAAATTTACCTGCTACACAGAAATTTCTAAAATTTTTATAGTGCTTTTGCCTCTGCATAATGTACTCTAAATAAAAATTTCATCACCAGAAGTTACCTAGATCAGTGTTTGTTCTTAATCCATGCTTATACTACGAAAATTAAAATTTCAATACAACACAACCCCTTCTATTAACGATT
The DNA here is from genome assembly GCA_032594955.1 of Panicum miliaceum. Lineage (NCBI taxonomy): Eukaryota > Viridiplantae > Streptophyta > Magnoliopsida > Poales > Poaceae > Panicum > Panicum miliaceum. The sequence goes on from CM064061.1 coordinate 13,416,611, forward strand.
GCCCAAAGAAATGTTAACTAAGTAACTTCACAACCAAATCTATGTTTTATGGATTGCAACTATATCGTGAAGAAAATAAATGTCATATACCATTACTACAACTTACACTTCTGCATTCATATAGAATCTCTCACCGACGGAACGTACGAGCTGGTGCCCGAGTCCGAGAGTAAGCAGCGTGAAGCTCAAGTGAATCTAACTGAAGCTTTCGAAGACCCGAACCCGAGTTCGGACGAGCCCCAAACTAACCTTATGAAAGAAGGCAAGCCCCAGAGCATGAACCCTATTTTTCTACACTTATGCAACTTATTACGCTATTTTACTTGTGCATTAACTTTATGGGAGTTGAATGAAAACTTAGTTGCATGATCCTAGGTACCCATGCTCTGAACACTAGATGTAAGGTTCGATAGAATGCTATGCTAATTAGACTCGGTAAAAGTCGAGTGATTTTCTGTCACTCGCGAGAATATAGGAGTTGAATATTTACTACATGCTGCAATCATAAGGTCGACGGACGGGGCTATGGTACGATGTTCAAGTTGATGATTGATGTCCCGTCTGTTTATTGAAACATGCTAAGGCCGCAGTGTGTGGTAGTGGTGGTTAAGTCTTTGAATGTACTAACCACATGCCGAGAATATGGTAATCGGTAAGCTTAAGTACCGGATTGAACCGAGGCCGGAATATACTCCCCACCGTCTTGAATTTGTTCACATCTAGCTAATGGCGGGTGCATGTGCCGCCATGGCCGGGTCCATGGGGACGTGTAGTCGAGGGCGGTGGGCCTGTTCTGTGAAGCGGGAATTGAAGGGAAATGTTGCACGTGTGACTCTAGGAGTAACCACGTGACGTGTGTTTAGGTTTCCCTTGCAAGGTTAAGAAATTCGATTCGAATCGTCCGTTTCTCGTGGTTATTGAGACTTCTTGACCCTTTTACCACATAGAGTAAGAAGAGGAACAATGATGATGATTAATCTTGTTGGATGAAAAATTAATTCTTTCACCATGTATGATATTGGATAGTTGCTTACCTAGAATGGTTAAAGAAAACTAGAATCTGGAGCTAAAATTTGAAAGTAAGGACCTACTTGTATATGCTTTTCGGCAAAACAAACCCTCAAGCCAAAAGCCTTGCATGTCTAGAAGTCGGCTAAGTATATTCCACTAGTCGGGTAAGCCTTGCTGAGTATTAGTATACCCAGCCTTGCTTGTGCCTTGTTTTCAGGTGAGACTTTCAAGGATATGATCGCTAGTCTGACTTGGCCGTGTACCCTTCCTCTTGGTTGGTCGGTGGAATGGGATGCGCCCCCGGCGAACGATGATAATACCGAGTGATGTCTCGTACGGGCTTCATCGAGACATCATGTATCGTCGAGTAGCTTATCGTTATTTTTCCGCTGCATTGAACTCTGAAGAACTCAGTTACTTTGAACTCTGAAGTACCTTGTTTCACGAACTCGAACTCAGTTGTAATAATAATTTATGATGAACCCTGCGGTGTAAAATTTGTGGAATGTTGTATCCTCTGGGCTCACCTTCGTGTGAGTACATGCATGTGTGGTTTCGATCGGCAAAAATCGTGGTTGTATCGGGAGGTTACCCGACAGACCAATGGATTATTCCGTTTGAAGTGCGAGTTAGCCCTGATTGCCCTCGTGGTGATGGTTAGCGCACTTGAGCCGGATTAATTCAGGTGGTTCTGCCACAAGCCGACACGTGGAAGATGGGCTCGAGAGGCCACCAAAGTGGGTCGGGGGACCTCAGTGGGTCGGCCGACCTGTGGCTGGCTCCCCTCGCGCCGCCTTTCGTCCAGGACGCTACTAGGTGGGGCCCCAAGTGGGTACAGGTTGATTGGGGGTAAGTTCTGGCGGTTTAACCCTGATGTGGGCCCTCCAATCCTTGTGCCAACCCTTGATTGGTCGGAAGGATGTTGCCACGGATTGAGGGGTGTGTTTCCTTGCTCCTTAGGTGTGTTTTCTCTCTTAGTTGACCAGCATACAAATATTCATCGACAATTGTGGAATTTGTTAGTAATAACCCTTACCACTAATGTTGATGCTTGTCTTTCCAGTGTTTTATGCAGGAATTGATGACTTAAAAGTGGTACTTAAGCGCCGTCAACAGTAAGCCATGATTGGTGACCTCCAATCTTCGCTGAAGCTTGCATTTATCTATTTTTCTTTCTTTTGGCGAATCGAAAGTGTAGTGATTTCCTCGAAGAAAACATCTGGTGGTAGAGGCTCTTTGTTAGCTGCCGCTTTAGCTAGCTTGTCTGCTTTGCTATTCTTTGATCTTGGGATGTGCTCAACTAAGAAACCAGAGAAATGTTTCTCCATTGCTCTTACAGCCTCCAAGTAGTTTATCATTTCTGGCTTTTGTGCAACTGACTCGTTCTCAATGCGGTCGGAGATGACCTTCGAGTCTGTTTTTACTGTGAAATGTTGATGCCCTAGTGCCTTCATCTTGCGCAGGCCTAAGAGCAGGGCCTCATATTCGGTTGTGTTGTTTGTGCAAGGATCTGGTTTGGCGAAGCTTAGGCGGGCTGCATATCTTATTTTTTCTCCCGAAGGTGACTCAATGATTGCCGAGAACCCTATGTCTGCCTTGCACCATGCTCCGTCGCAGTATATTACCCATGGTTCAATTGGTGCCTCCTCTGCTAGAATTGGTGATGTCCAATCAGCTATAAAGTCAGCTAAGACTTGTGACTTTATTGTTGTCCTTCTTTCAAAATCCACATAGAATTCGGAGAGTTCTGCGGCCCATTTGCTTATTCTGCTTGAGGCTTCTCGATTGTTGAATAAGTCATGCAGTGGTTGGCTTGTGACCACTATGATTCGGTGAGCTTCGAAGTAGTGGCGAAGCTTTCTGGATGACATGATGACCGAGTATGCAATATTTTCTAGCTCTGAGTAGAAAATTTTGGATCCCAAAAGTGCCTCTGAGAGAAAGTATATTGGAACTTGTCTTACTGATCATTCGATCTCCCTCTCGTCTACCAGAGCTGCACTGACAGCTGATTGCGAGGCTGAGGTGTACAATAAGAGTGCATCCTTCGGGTTTGGGGCTGTTAACTTGGCCATGCTGGTTAAGTATGCCTTGACTGAATGAAAAGCCTTGCTTTGCTCTTCACCCCATTCGAACTTGCTTGCATTGCAAAGTACTTTGAAGAAGGCTAGGCTTCGATCAGCAGATCGAGGGATGAATTTGTTTAGTGCTGCGATTCTGCCAGTTAATTTCTGGACGTCTCTGATGGACCTTGGCTCTTATATGTTGGTTAGAGCCTTTATCTTGTCTGGGTTAGCTTCGATGCCTTTTTGTTGACATGAGACATCCTAGTACCTTTCCTTTGTGGAATGCGAAGATGCATTTTTATGGATTCAAACTCTAGTTTGCTGAGCGGAGGTTGGCGAAGGTTTCTGCCAAGTCGGAGACATGGTTTGCTCTTTCTGCATTGATTACGACAATGTCATCGACATACACCAGTACACTTCTTCTGAGTTGGGGGCCTAGAACCTTCATTGACATTCTTGAAAATGATTGTCCAGCATTTTTTAGACCTTCGGGCATTCTGTCAAAACAGTAGGTGTCCGAGGGTGTGATAAAACTTATTTTCTCTTCATTCTCCTTTCTCATCCAGATCTGATGATACCCGGAAAAGCAATCTAATAACGACATTATTTGGCTATTTGGCACATCGTCAACTAACTTGTCGATTCGCGGCAATGGGAAATCATCTTTTGGACAGGCCTTGTTAAGGTTAGTGAAATCGATGCACATGCGCCATTTCCCATTCTTTTTCTGGATTGGTACGGTATTTTCTAACCATGTTGGGTATTTCACTTCTCTAATTACATTTGCATCTAGCAGTCTTTAGACTTCGGCTTTTACAGCCTCAATCTTGTCATTAGACATTTTTTGGAGCTTTTGCTTTTTTGGTCTGATCGAAGGATCTATATCGAGTTTGTGTTCAATTATATCCCTGCTGACTCCGCGAAGGTCACTAGCGGACCAAGCGAACACATCTTGGTTCTTGAACAGGAATTCGAGGAGTTCTTTTTCTTCTGCCTCCCCAAGGTTTCCACTGATTGTTACCATTCTATCAGGCAGATGCTTGTCAAGCGGGACTTTTTTGACTTGGCAATCCTCTTGGAAGTTTACTTTTTCTTTATCCCTTGTACGCTTTTTGTATGGTCGTGGCTGGATGAAAGGTTCGACATGGTGCACATTTTTGAGACCTGGGGTTGTGCCACGCTCTATATCTCTAGCCAGCTGTTGGTCCCCATGGACCGTGATGATTCCTTTGGCTACTGGCATTTTCATGCACAGGTAAGTTTGGTGCACAATGGCCTCGAACTTGTTTATGAACCCTCGGCCAAGTATGGCGAGATAGGGGTAAACCATGTCTACTATGTCGAATGTGACATGCTCGGTTCTCGGGTTGCTTAAATCCCCGAAGGAGACTGGGAGAGATATTTTTCCCAAAGCATTGACCCTTTTGCCTCCAAAACCAATCAATGGTATTTCTGCGGGTTGTGGAAGGTTTCTGCCGATGTTCATTCTATCAAAGGTGCTAGAAAAGATGATAACTGCGGAGCTGCCAGTGTCAACTAGTATTTTACCAATTGTCCACCCCTGAATATTTGCCTCGATGACCAAAGCATCGGTGTGCGGATAACAAATGAGCTTGATAGCTCTTACAGTGAAAGTTATTGGCGTGTGTGACCAAAGGGTTCTGACAATCGGGCCATCTGGCATAATGTTGTGTACTTGCCTGAAGTAACCTCGTCTCTGCCTCTTGTTCTCGAATTCGAGAGACGAGCCGCCGACAATGGGCATTATCATGCCGAAGGATGGCAATGCTGACTGGTTGTTTGGTTTTTCCTCTTTTGGTGTGGGGAGAGGTGGAGGTGGAGGTAGCTCCTCCTTTGGTGGAGGGGGCGGCAAATGGTTTGCTAGCAGCGAAGGTGCCGATGCCGAAGGATCGTGGGTGTTTTGCCAAGTTAAGGATTGGGGTTGGTGGTGGAAATTTCAGTTTAGTGGGAAAGTTGGACCCGGGGCGAAGGGTTGTGTGGGTGCGAAGGTTGCCAGATGGACGAAGGTTGGGTGGGGGCGAAGGTTGGGTTGGGAACAAGGTTTTGGTTTGTTGGTTGAGCTGCCCAGGAGGTGTGGTGTACAAGCTTTTGGGCATTTTTCTCTGCCTTCATCCTTTCTAGGGTTTTCTTTTTCTCTGAGCAGAAGTTGGTTGTATGGTCAGAGTCAGGGCCTTGAAAGTGGCAGAAGAATTTTTTTTGACGCATTTGGGTTTTGGTTTTGGTAACCTCGACCGCAGCCTCGGCCTCGGCCTCTGCCTCTTCTGTTGTTCTTTCCTCCTCTGTATGAGGGTTGGTCGAAGGTTTGGTTTTGGTTGTTTTGAGGTGGGGTCATGAATGGTTCTGTATTTTGGGGTTCGTCTTCTTGTCTGGCTTCGACAGGCAAAACAAGCTGGGGTGTTTGGTGTCTTGGGTTTTGGTAGTTTTGATTGTTCCAGCCTTGTTGGCTAGACTCAGTTTGTCTCATGATCTTTCTTAACTCGACCTTTCTTTTATGGTCAGCTTCGGATCTTGCATACTTCTCCATCTCAGCATAAAGGGCGCTGAGGGTAGCTGGGGGCTCGAGAGAGAGAGGTGCGATGCTAATTGGCCTGGTAGCAGGCCCTCCATGCACTTTTTGATAGCTTTCTCCTCAGAGAAGTTAGGAGTTTGTGCTTTTTTCTGGATGAACCTTCGATTGTAGTTGTATAGTGGCTCCTTATCTTTCTGGTAACACTGGAAGTTTTCGGCGGCGTCAGAGTCGTTTCTTTTGAAACCCTGAAAATCCTGCCTGAGTTTCAGTTTCATGTCCCCCTAGTTTCTGATTGATCCAGGGATCAGGTATGAGTACCAAGTTAACACTTGACCTTCACAATCCATGACGAATGACTTTGCCATAATGAGGTCATCTCCTCCTACGGATGCTATTGCAGCTTCATAGGTCATTAGAAACTGGCTTGGGTCTACAGAGCCATTGTACTTCGGAAGTGGGAGGGGTTTGTAACTTCTGGGCCGTGGGAGTTGTTGCAGTGCCACAGATAGTGGTGAAGATGGGTCGAAAGTTTCTACGGGTGGCGAAGGTTCGCGCGCTCGGTGAAGGTGAGCCTGGTAGTGAACTTCGCTGTTATGGAAGTGGTGATCAGTGTGATTGTCGCCTTGGTTTGAGGGGATAGTCTGCTCTTGTTCGAACTCGCGCTGAACTCTTTGTAGTTCATCGAGCTATGCCTGCATGGCTGCCAGTTTGCGCTTTCCATCTGCCAGCTTCTTTGCCTCTTGGGCCTCTTTCTGCTTTGCCACTACCTGAGCAGAGATTTTGCCTTTTGCCTGCTCCACTGCTTTCATTTGAGCTAGGACCTGCGCGAGGGTAAGCTCGGCTTGTGATTGGGGGGGGGGGGGGGGGGGGGGCTCATTAGTGGGTTGTGGAATGGGCTCTAGGATAGATTCTGTAAGGGGTTGCTTTGTCTGATCTCCGAGTAGTTGGTTCTGAGCCAAGAGTGCAGCTCCTTAGCTGGAGCATTTGGGGCTGCAAGCTCTAGGTCAGCGCTTATCCCCGCGGCTGCGGACTTCTTCTTCGGTGGTGCCATCGAGGGTGGTTTCTTCGAGCTAGGAACACGGTGGGCGCCTCTGTTGGGGTCCGGAGGACTTGAACCCCAAACAAAAATGAAAATAACGTCGATGCTAAGGCAGAAAACAAGGAATGGAACGACAATAGGCACTTTTTTTCATCAAAAAATCCACCCGATTACAGTAAAAGTCGGGGGTATTTATACCCCCCTCCTCTGTTACATGTTTACATAAATACCCTTGCTTACCCCGAATATTCGGGGTCATTGGGCTTTTTACAGGTGAGGCGTGTTCGGCGTGAACCCAGGCATAGGTTCACGCCCTTCTCGTGCTCCCGAAGGTCGGTTCATCACCTTCGGGTCGTTCAGTCCTTCGACCTTATCGGAACCTTCGGATCCTTCGTGGGACTTTCGGATCTTCTACCAACCTTCGGGACTTCGTGGGACCTTCGGACTCTTCACGGAAACTTTGGGTCTTCATCCAACCTTCGGGCTCTCCGCGATCATTCGAGGATTATTTTGAGTCCTATCCATCTGGTGGTGATAAGGCTTTAGCGCGTTCCTCTGCAATCGGGCTCTCGCAGGTTCCCAAAGGTCACTTAGGACTTCCGGGCCCATGGTGAATGTCTCCCTTTTTACTATCGTTGTGCTACCCTTACGAGCCGCATCCTTCGGAGGGTGCAATCCCCAACACTCTCGACCCGCATCCTTCGGAGGGTGCAATCCCCAACACTCTCGACGTGCAGGGCAAGCGACGGCGATCTCTTTGGACGCCGCGTTGAGCTGACTTGTATGCATTGAGCAACTTGAGAATCTCTGAAGTCTGAAGAGTAGGGGATGGGTCACTCGAGCAGGAGCAACCGACCATGTAAACCGAGTAGTTCGACGCCAACTGCGCCTGCCTACGTTATTCTCGCGTCAGAAATCACTCCAAGTGCTGCCCTGAAACCACGGTTCAACAGGGCAACGGCAGAGTGGCATCAATGGAACATACAATGTCGAAAAAAACAGCATGCCAAACAAGAGCAACTATCAGCACATCACCTCTGAAAATGCAGAAATTTAGATCACACGCCGCTTGGCACAAGCTGCAGCTGCAGTGGATGGCTAAAGCAGCAGCAGGATTGATACCACATCGCCCAAGCTAGCAGCTGATGCAAATTGGCAGTGCTCCTGCCGGTTTCTTCAAAAAAAAAAAAGCAGCTCATGCAAAGTCACAGCAATCAACGAGCAAGCAACAAAATTAACCATACAGAGCAACACCGAACAAACAGACATCCACAACAACTGATAGCTTTAGTTTTATTAGCAAGTCAAAATTTCTCAGGAAAGAATAGGTCTTATTGTCTACAAGCTTCCTTTAGGTTCTACTAGCAGCACAGATCTGCAGGTACCATTATCATCATATACCTGCCTCGTCTCTCCCACCCACTTTTTTATGGCCACCTATAATAATATCTCATCGTACGCTACTATGCTTACTGGACCAAAACCTTGTTTCCTCCACAGGAGGAAACGGAGCGGAGAAGCTCTCCCCATCAGCTCACTAGCTGCTGGTTGCCGTAGTAAGGGTAGGCTCCGTAGGCCGCGGCATACATGTTTGGGTGGGGAACCGGCGAGGCGTAGCTGTATCCACTGTAGAATGGTGTCCCATAGTACATGCCGTTGCCGTTGCGTCGGTGCCCAGAATCACCCCTAGACTGGAAGGCACAAAAGTTCCCAAGTGAGTGAAATGAATAATATTAGTTGAGCCTCCCATTGCGGCAAAGCCAATAAATTCCATGCAAGAGTAAAAACTAAATGAGCAGCGGGAAACATAACTAGAGACACAAATTCATGATGGGAATTCTGCCCAGGGCCCAAGCATAATTATCATGAAAAAGCACAGCATTAGTAGTGAAAAAGGTACACTCGAAATAGCTGCTATTGTTTCTTCCGAAGGTAAATGGAAAAATAGATCTAGGTAGACACTTAAGCCAAGCTTCAGTTAGCTATATAGGCCTAGCTAAGCTTCTGAAAAAAAAAACTCGGCCGGCGGGGGAAAGACCGCCCTCACGGCATTGCACTAAGAAGAAACCTCAGCCAAGCAAGCCGAGAAAACCCCCCGAACCCCGGCTTCACCCTACAGGGCCACCGTAAACTGGGCCGACCACGACCCACTGGGTTAGCGACCACTGCAACTACGTAGCTATTTCGAGCCACTATACCGCCCCTACAGGTCCACAGGCCGGCGCCCTGCCACTATTTTTTGGGTTGCCAGCAAGGGGGGGTTTTTTGCTGCCACCAGGATTTGAACCCTGGTTGGTGTCTTCCTCAACTGGGAAGCTTACCACTACACTACATAGCTATATAGGCCTGTTTAGCTGAAGCTTCTTGGGGCTTCAGAGCAAACCTAAGATGGAGCCCCTCAGCGGCTCAGCCAGCTTTTCTAGTAAGATTGTTTCTGAAGGGCTGCTTACCTAAGCCCTGTCTTGGAGGGTTTACATTCATACGGAAACTAGTGTATTTGAGGCTTCAGTATAACAATTCAAATGTCATTTCCAAAGCTTGAGCTTAAATACAGCCTCTCGTTTGTTTATAACTCTAGGGCCTGGTTGGTTGACGGCCACATCTCCCCACAGCCGCATCTGTGGCGCCACTGCAACTGCGGCATCGAAAATCGGTGCCACAGCTATGGCGAGAAAATACACTAGCTGCTGCATAACAAAGCTGTGGCTGCCTCGTTCTACAAACCAACCAAACAGCTGCCTCATTTTTTTTTAGCGCCGCCGCAAGTGTGGCGTGGCTGGTTGTGGCCAGCAACCAAGCACGCTCTTAGTCTTACAGGAGAAGCCCAACTGCCCAAGAACATCCAACATGTTGGACAAGGTTCAGCTTCCACCCCCTAGGCTAAAACTTATGCATGGATGTACAGGCCCTCAATATCCTGAAAGAGTTCAGGACATACCCATTCATGAATAATTGACACTGGTGACTTCAAACTACTCAAACTTTGACCAGTAGCTGCAAATTCATAATATATTATGGCATGAAAAATCTAACCATTCATGTTACGACATGAGATGTTCCCAAAATTATCATTATTATTTACCAAAGTTTTAGTCAAAGTTGACAGTGTGAATTATTTATGAACAAAGGGAGCAATTTATTAGATACTGAGTGAACTTCCATAGTTCAAATATGCTATCTGACACTATCAGAGGAAATATCAGATCAAAAAAAGGCCTTCTACTAGAGTGCAACAATGAAACAGCCAAAGTTACAGCTTGCCAATACGCATAGGGAAGTAAGCTCATCTTCATTCAGTGAGGATGAGAATGACTGACCAGCTTAAGCCTTCAGATAAAAGGCAACAAATTGTTTAGTCTATGCTAGGAAAGCTTGAACCTGGCATCAGGGAGGACAAACTTTCCAGCCACTAATATGGTCAAGAAAAAAAAACCAAGATTAAATAAGGCCCAATATGGAAAGTGGCAGTTGCAATTATTCAATAATTGACTTCGCTACTTAGTAAGAGATAACATTTCGAGATGTAATTCAGTGCAGAGGGGGATACAAGTAATAATGCACTTCAATGCAGACAGAGAGGGTTACATGCAATAATGTAATTAATGCAAACAGGGCTACATGAATTGAAAAATGAGTAGGAACAACATACAAAGTACTTAACAGTTTTTCTGCCAATCTGTGCAGTGTCATGCATAAAGGTATCAACCAAGACTACATCTCAGACACCAACTAAAATGCAAAAGATAAAAACAAGATAAATGACCCATGTTTTGTACATCACTATTTTTCAAATACGCTATGAAGATTCAGGTCAAAAGGAATCTGAATGTTCTGTCAGGGGAAAAGGAATTTTAACGTAGTATACGAAATATTAGTACCACTTATAAAAATTCTAGGGCACCCCCTTCTTATCACCTAGGCACGTAAGGCGAGGTGGTGAAGCAGGGAGAGGTTGCGACATTCCCACATAAGGCAAACAAAGGGAAAATGGGAGCACATATTGGCCAAACTGGGATCAGACGCTAGTGAATAGAAGCCCATCTAAACCAATAGACCTAAAGCAGCCCCCCTCCCCTCACGTACCCCAGGCACCCACCACAGACAAGACCCCCACCACCACGCACCTCCCACAGTAGGCCAGAGTATGAGGGATCGTGACAAGCCCCACCCTCAACAAGCACTCTCCTGCTCCTGAACATCCCCTTCCGCAGCAACCGACACCATCCAAATCAGCGTCAAAGGGAGAGCGGCACTTCCTGCTGTACTGATCCTTCCTTTCTTTTCTTCTCCAATTCTCACAACCTCCCTTGCTTCTCCCATCCTCAGGCTAGGTGTTTGGGACGCCTCTCCTCTTGCAACTGCGCTTAGTTGGCACCTTAAAAACCATGCCACTGATAAACTGTGAACTAAATATGGAAGAACAAGTCCTTCCAGCTAGATACCATCAAGGATTCCAAACTGTTGCATGGAAACAGATTCATGTTAGAAGCATTTTTTTCCTTTCTGACATTTTTCTATTGGAGGCTCTCTCATTCCTCTTATTTGAGTATAATGGTGTGAATCAGACATTAACGAGTTATAATATGCTTGGTAATATGCGGCGCCAAGCAGTAGTTATGAAGTTATGATGAATATGAATTATATGCTATTATAGTGAGGAATAAAGCGAAATTGAAACTAAATCAGTTCAACCTGTTTGCTGGCTGGACTGCGGCCCCAGGAAAGTCTAACTGCCTGCTTCCCAATTGTCGATCCATTCAGCCCTTGTAGTGCTTCTTCAGCATCAGCTCTAGAATTCAAAACAAGCATGTTCACATAATCTTAAATCTTGCAGCAATTAGAAACTGAAATAAACAGTTAAGCATAGAACAATTTATTATGTTATAGTATTATGGTGTATAATATGAAGGATACGGATAAAATATCTTAGATATACCTGTTTACAAACTGAACGAACCCACATTGCTTGCCAACAGGAATTTTGACAGAGGCAAGATCGCCATAATTTGCAAATGCTTTCCTCAGCTCTTCTTCGCTAACGTTGGGGTCAAGCCCACCAACATAAACCTGCAGCATTAACCAATACAAAATAGCATCTTAATGCTTCTTGCCAACCTAGATTGTATTCAGTAAACCTTACAAAGCGTGACTACAAAATATGCATTTTATTAGTATTTACATCTGTTACATGGAAATGATATTAATCCATGTGCTGCCAAAAACATTTATTATCACTACATACTTTCTGCAAACATATATTACAAAAAATAATAGTAATGAAATGTGCGGAGAACATTCAAAGTCCAAAGCTGCAAGTAAAATAGAGCAAGGCTAATGTAACTCGTATCAATAAACAGTTGGCACTAAGACAAGCATACCGTCCTGTTAGTTGAGTCAGAATCTGATTGCCTCGGTGGAGATGAGCCTGAATCACCTGAAAACAAACAATTATAAAATCAGAAGGTATGTCAAATGGGAAACTAATGGACAAACATTTACACTTTTGGGAAAGAAACTGTCAGTGTTACTATATCCCAATTCCCACCCACAATGCCCCAGGATGCTAGGAAAATCAGTGCACAACTATTACTTATTTTGAACATGTGTACATGGCACAGATAATAACATGTAGTCAAAATATTGGGACATAATATAACCATATAAGAAAAACATAGTGTCCAGCAATAAGGAACAGGCATGCAGCAATATTGATTGTTACAACTTCTAGTTATATGTGTGGAAGTTCATAGCATATTCATTATAAGCAAATTTCTAGGGTAGCTTAAACATAAATCAGATAGCAGTATAGCAGACTAATAGAAAGAAAAGGTCATGGAGGTTAAAAAATAAGAATGTGTAGCTACTAACTGCAGACACAAGGTTAAATACAAAAACAATCTCAAAATTCTAAAATTACCTTGAGATCTTCTAGGAGTCGCTGGTCCTACTCGAATTGGTCTTGTGGAACAGTATACACCATTCATTTCAGTCATTGCATGAGTTTTGTCATTGTCATCTCCGAACCTAACGAAACCGTAGCCTCTAGAACGGCCCGTGTTTGCATCAATAATAACTTTAGCTCCTTTCACTGATCGGTATTTGCTAGAAAAAAGTTCCAGCAACATGTCATCAGTAACATCAACAGCCAAATCTCCAACAAATATCGAGTGATCAGATGCAAGTTCGGAGCGTTTTTCTCCCATACTATATGATGCCCAGTTCAACTTAAAAGCCCGGTCAGTATTAGGCATTACATGACCAGAAAAATTCTGTAGTGTCTTCTCCGCTGATGCGTGAGAATAGAACTCTACAAAACCATAACCCTCGGAGACCCCCGAGTGTCTATTGCGAATAACTTTAATTGTCACCACCTACAGAAGCAGATGAGTAGCGAAACGGCAATTAGTAATGTATGCAATAAAAGGAAACGTAATGATGGAGCAAGTCTCTCAAAAAAAACCGGACAGAATCTTACTTACTACCAAAATAACCAAAAAAAGGTAAATCCATTCACGTAAATACAGTAGTCTTAACTGAAAATTTGACGATGTTAATGACGTTGCTACCTTAACGACAGAATGTCACAAACTCAGTCCACATTCCAATCATGTAACAAATTGACAGGAAGAGATATGACTATGCCAGCTGTTACACGATTGTGCAAATCAAGGTTTGGTAGGGTGATAAATTTACGTAACTACTTTGGGTCACCCAAACGGCAGGAAATGGCCTGAAAGTTGGCGCCTTCATCAACTACCAAGGCTACGAGGCTCAAAAGCACGTAGCTTTATCGTTACCAAACTTCAATTTGCCGCAAATTTACGACGCTACGGCTATCACAGCACAGCACAGACGAATCAACGCTCAGCCGTGGGGCAAACCTAACTGGATTCGAGAGATCCGGTACGGATATGGCCGGATCGGAGGAGCAGGCTCCCGGAGAGAGAAAGAACGAACCTCGCCGCTGGGGCCGAAGCAGCTGTGGAGGTAGTTCTCGTCCATCCAGTACTGGAGGTCGCCGACCCAGATCGTTCGGTTGTCCTCGGGCCCATTCCCGCCGGATCCAGCCGACGGCGGCGGTGGCGGGGTGACCGAGGCCGGCGGCGCGAAGTGCTTGACGAACTGCGGCGGCGGGGGCGGGGGCGCGGCCACCATGGGGTGGTGCGGCGGCGGGTACGGGATGACCACCCACCGCGGCTGCGGCATGTGGTGATGCGGGTGCGGCGCGTGCACGTGCGCGTGCGGGTGCGGCGGGGCCGCGGCGTGCGCGTGGGGGTGGTGGTGCAGCGCGGCAGCCGCGGCCGCGGCCGGTGCGTCGGTGGGGCCCGCTGCCGCTGCCATCTGCATCGCCGTCGCCGCCGCGTGTGCCGAGCTCGCGAGGGGTGGAGGCGGAAAGAAAGGAGGGAGCTCGTGGGAGAGGGGTGAGGCTGGGCATTTATAGGCCGTTGCCGGCGGATCTGGGCCGTCCGATCTAGGATTTCGCGGTGGCGCGGTCGTCCGATGGGCTGGGGGCGGAGAGGCTGACCCGTGGGCCCGGTGGGGCGCACGGGCTAGGGGATTTTTAGGGAATGGGGTTGTGGCGCTGCTGCGGTCTGCTGCTACTTTTATGGGCGCTCTAGTTGGAAATGTGCGGCAGCTGTTTTGGTATTTCCGGGCAGCTGGAAAAGAGCCTCCGGTTCCTGGCAATAAATGGCAGGATGATGGGCCGGTAACTGGACTTGAAGATACTATCCGTGGATTTGGTATCCGTACCCTATATAGCACGGCCTGCTGCGTTCAGAGAAAGATCGACGCTACTAAGTATATATTTGGTTGGCCTGTGGATTTTTTCTGCTACGAAATATGATTTTAGGAAAAACTGTTATGGGCAATGGGCTGTGACTTTTAAAAGAAAAAGTTTATTTGGTTGAGCAGCCATGGTTTTAGATAAAACTTCTTCCACTTATAAGTAGACCCACACGTCATAGAGATAAATTAATTCTTCCTCTCTCTCACCTCGTCTTCTTCCTCTCGCAAATCTTCTTACCCTCTCTCTGAGAGGCTGGGGCCGGAGCTCACGGCAGCGGAGGAGCCCGTGGTGGTGAAGCTCGCGGCAGATGAGCCTCACGGCGCGCCCACTCGCGGTGGAGCTCGGGCCCGCAGTGGCGCCCTGCGCGCGGAGGACCTCGGGCAAGGGAAGAGTGTCGGAGGCGGCGCGGTAGGAGGGTTGGAGGATCTCGGTGGACCTCGCGCACGGAGGTGGCCGCGTGCCGGGGGCCGCGCGCCGGTGGCCACGCGCCGTACGCTGGGGGGCGCGTGCCAGGGGCCGCGTGCTGGGGGCCGCACGCCGGTGGCCGTGCGCCGTGAGCCGGGGGCCGCATGCTGGGGGCCGCGCGCCTAGGGTGGGACTGCGCGCCGGAGTCGCGCCCTCGCCGGAGTAGCGCCGGGCAGAGGCTAGGGAAGAAGAGGCCGCGACGAGAGAAGGGGTGCTCGGAAAGTAAAAAAAAACAATCGTATTCTTTCATAACACGGTAGGTGGGTAATTTTTCTGTCTAAAAGCCAGTAAAAATAGAAGGAAGGGGTGATTTTGAATTAGTACCGGGGAAAAACTAGCTTTGAGTAAAAGTAGTTGTGGCTTTTTGGCCCTTTATTTGAGCTTTTGCCTTTTGGAGGCAAAAACCATAGTCAAAAGTCTAAAGGCAACCTAAATTTGCTGATTCCAGTGCCAGATTCGAACTGATCAGTTTTGTAGACATAATTGGATTTGGGTGGTATTAATATAGGTTTTGCCTGAAGATACACATGTGGCAAGAGGTGGTATGCATCAAGTAACATAGCACCACACGAAGTGTTTAAGGACTTGTTCGGTTAATCCTCTCCACAAGAGGATTGGGAGGGATTGGAGGGGATTGAGGGGAATTTTCACTCTGTTCGGCTAGGCTGAAAGTAGCCGGGTGGACTGATTCCGGTTGCTGCTTGTTGCATGGCTGCTGGCAGCGGCTGTCTGCTGCATGACTGTCGCTGGGTTTAAGCCAGCCGAACGGCTGGAGTTGATCACCCCAGCCAGCTAGTTTCAGTGCAACCGAACGGAGTGTTTGACTTGTTGGGGATTTAATCCCTCCGAAATCTCTCCGATCCCTCCGAACTCAGGAATAACCAAACAAGATCTAAGAATGCAATGCCTCTCAACTTGGAAGATGAGGATTTCTTTTCGCCATCTCATAGAAATCACATACAAGTAATGGCACCATCACCCGCACTTCGTAGCGTTTGGAGTAGGGTGAGAGTGTAAGGTTAGCAAGGAGGTGGTGCCCGCTACTCTCATAAGAGATCATAGAATTTGTACAATAAGAATAAGAATAAGGATGGTGGCAAAATTAAACAGTAAAGATTCATGGTGACCAATGAGTATGCAACTATCAGAGGGCATGAAAAACAGAGAAGGACAGAACGTGACAACCAATAGAAAGAGTGTATATTTTCATGTTGATGGACTATCTAGGTGCTCGTGCTTCTTTTCCAAAAGTGGAATCTATATATTTTTGCTATAGTACATAAAAAGGCAGCATATAGCAGTCCCTTGGATATTTATTTTCCACTATTAATCGTGCATTTTCCAATCAGTGGCGCATTGAATGAAACTTGAAAAGCACAAAAAGGGTATATCAGTCGTGTGTGGTTTGCATACACTCGATCGGGTGGGCTATCTCGCAGTCCAGTTCAGATGGATGGGCTGGAAAATCGGCCCAGGTAAATTTAGTGCTTAGCAACTCAGTTAGCAGTATAATAACATCTGGAGCAAGACTAATGCGGCTTAAGTAAGGATTTTGTATGCGATAGCATATTCACGGGCGTTGGGCAGAGTTGCCGTAGAGCATATTTTAGCCATGGGGGATTTAGGGTTGAGCAATGAACAGTGAAGGGTAACAATAGTAACTAGATACAAGTGTAGATACAGAGGATACGGGGTGAATGAAAATTTTAGCCATGTACACCCCTGGTCCAATTTTCAAGCTAGGATAACCCTAAACAACTAAACTTGCTCCATTTAGTCTCATTTCTGAAACCAAATGAACCCAACAGGCTAACCGAAATTCAGGTAGTAATAAGTGTCCCAATGCAATGGCGGAGCCAGAATCAAAATCTACTTATGACGAATCTACCACTACTAATTTATTTAAAGAAACACATACATGTAACAAGAGGTTACAATGTAATAAAATATAGACATTGTCATCAAATATGTATAAATATACTACTGATCAGCTTGTGAGTTGTAATTGTATGAAAATATCAAGCATTGATAGATTGGATAAATATATTCTACAAGCACTAGTTAAGTGTGGCACTGAGTGTGGCTAGGTAGTAGTATAGCTACTGCCACGGCTCGCCATACTGGTGGCTCCGCCACACGAGGATGATGGCAAGTTCAGTTTGTAACTATGTGTTGAGCTTACTTACCATTAGTTACTCAAAAGGCGTCGTCTTTCAACAATAATCCTGCACCAACTGAAGTTAACAAAAAAATCGCACGAAGTCGATGCATGGGCAATCAAGATCTGACGGCGAAACCGTTCTTTTATTTTCCATCATCGTCATGATAAAATGTCACGATCGTTCTCAGCAGCCAGCCACGATGCCAAGCTGCAAAAACACAAGCGACGACGGGGTGCACATCACGGGGCGTTGATGAAGGCCACCATCTTGTCGAGCATCTCCTTGGCCTTGTCGCAGTCGGGCTTGAAGAGGTAGAAGACGTGGCCCTCGCCCATGGTCTCCAGCAGCTCGACGCCGCCGCCGCCGGCGTCCTCCAGCCCGACGCCCCTCGCCGCAGCCACGGCCTCTGCGTACGCGCGGCCGCGCCACCTGAGGAAGTCCCCCTCCGCGGCGCACACCATCACGCGCTCGCACGCCAGCGCCCCCAGCCCCGGCGCGCCGGGCGCCATCGGGTTCATCCGCGGGTCGTCCATGTCGCTGGTCCCGGGGCACGCGAAGAACCACAGGCCGGCCCCCATGGCGCGGAACGCGGGCTCCCGCGGCTCCTCGCCCACGGCCTCGGAGCCCCAGAACCAGGGGTGGATCAGCACGGCGCCCTTGAGCGGCGCGTGGCCCCGGACGTCCGGTTGCATGGCGAGGTGGTGGCAGATGTTGGCGCCGGCGCTGTCCCCGGCGACGAAGACGCGGCCGAGGTCCCCGTGCGCTGCCACCCAGGGGTCGGCGGCAGAGAGCGCCCACTTGAGCGCGGCGAGGCAGTCGTCGTACCCCGCCGGGAGCGGGTGCTCGGGCGCCAGGCGGTAGTCGACAGAGACGCCGAGCGCCGGGCACGCGGCGGCGAGCCTGTTGAGGAAGAGGTGGTAGCTGGGCGACGCCGCGGACTCCGCCACGAAGCCGCCGCCGTGGACGTACACCACCACGGGCAGCTTGCCGGCGCCGTCGGCGACGGGGGGCAGGTAGAGGCGGACGGAGCAGGCGCCGAGGTCGACGTCCCTGGAGTGGACGCCCGTGGCGGCGTCGTGGCCCGGACCGACGGGCGGGGCCACGAGCGGGCGCTCGACGCGGCCGCTCTTGTAGATCCGGAGCAGCGGGCCGAACTCGCGGACGACCTCGTCGGCCGGGTCGGCGGGGGCCGGGACGGGGAAGGGGAACGCCGGGTTCGAGTTCGACGACGCCATGCCTGACGCGCGTGCTGTCGACTGTGTGAAGTGAGAACTTGGGGGGTGGATGGTGAACGAGTGATGCCGCTGGTCTTTCGTCTGGTGCGCTGCCGACTAGTCGGGCCACGACGGCGGTTGTCTTCTCGGGATCGCCGTGCCCCGGACGCTCTCAATGCCTGTGTTCTGTTGTGTGGTGGCGCGGGGTGTCGTGGGCGGCTTGTGATCCCTCATCCCCGGGCTTCCAGATGGCCGGCCTCTTTGGCTCGGACCGGCACGGGGTTGCCTGGAACCGGTGCATTGGGCTGGCGTCGACGACGAGTAGGGGCCACGTGCGCCGCGCTGATGGACTCGGGGCAGCAGGGCGCTGCACGCCGCTGGCAATGCTGACCTTCGCCAGGACGCTGCACTGCTCGAGCTTTAAGGTCGCCATCAACGCTGCACGGCTGCGCCGCGAGGCCACAGACTTCATTCTCTGCGGCAGTAGAGGATGCCTCAACTTTCAACCGCGATGGGCCCGGGCGTCGGACTGTCCAAGGATCAGTCATCTCGGATCTCGGTGGCCAGATCTGAACTCGTCATGTCGTGGGCTGGGATTGTTGGCAGGATATTTTTCGTGACCGTTTAAGCTTCGGCTTCTTTCAGCTTATTCTCTCTCACAGAATACTATTTAACCAGCCGAAATCAGCTAAAATCTATCTGTCAAACAGAGTATTTATTTGATTTGCTGCTAATTTCTCCATCTCTTAGGGAAAGCTAAACGGAATTCTGGGCATCAAATTTGTGGCCCAGGATTAAGTAAATCTTTGGGGACCAGAACGGGCTGAAAGGAGGTGGTCAAAAGAGAAGGGCATCCAAGCCAAATGGATGGTGCCCTGGTGGTCGAAGTAGCGGAAGGTTCTGGCTGGGCATGGCCTGGCGATGGGCGGCCGTTTATCCATTGCAGTGCAGGCAGGTTCTGGGCCATGGGCTCGTCACAGCTCGAGGGCGAGCGAGGCTCTGTTTTTCTTTCGCTTTTGTTGGACTAGCAAGCACGGCCTACTCCTAGTCCTATCGGGCCACAAAACAGGCTCTTTTCTTTAGAGAATTAAACAAGTGTGCGCCTGAATCCTCTTCTCCTCGAGGTAGTAGCGATGGAGACGTAAATGCATGCTTTCAGCGAGATCGTACGTGCACGTGGCAGAGTGTCATGTTGCCAAATGCGTGCTCACTCACCCTTTTTTGTTGTTAACTAAAAGTAAGAGCAGAAGGGCACGCCGGTCGGTCCTCTTGGCCATGGAACATGCGCTTGGCACGAAAGTCCCCTTCTCCACCACCACCACTACTACAGTAGCCAGCAGGAACAACCGGCTGCGTGCCGTGCCGTCCAGCTAGCCAGTAGTATCCTTACCTGCTGGCGATGGGAATTTCTCGCTCGTCCGCGGCGAGATTCGCGGGGAATTTAGGCCAGGGCTGAGCGGCGGATCCGATCTGCAGCGAGATCTGAGTAGTATCTGACACTGCGAGTGTCTGCGTACCTGTCGTCGTCCCCGTTGTCCATTTGGAGTGTCCTTGTTCCATACTGCCATGTGTACAGCTTCCAGCTGGAGCGAGCTCTCCCTGCAAGTCGATCCAAGGCGATGCCGGCTTGGTCGCATGGAGCCCCCAGCCCAGGGCTTCGTTCTTGCGTCGCCAGCTGACGTGCATTGCTGGCGGGCGCGCCCCTGGCCGGCCGGAGCTAGCTGGTCTTTTCTGCATGCGTGCTTATCCGGTCAGGCCCCCGCCGTGGCCCCGTCAAGGAATCACGCGCGACAACTGTCATCAGTGCCATCTGCCATGATCAGATCGAGACCCTCTTGGGCCTTGGCCGTCGTTGTTCGGATCCTATGCCGCCATTTTTTTCCCCATTTAGTTGCCGCAGTTTGCAACCCTGGTTCAGATCAAGGGTCTCCCGCCGGCGGGGAGGGGCTTGGCTGCTTGGGTTGGTTACAGTCACGCCGACGAAGCTCCCGTTTCCATTCCCACCCATAAGGCCGCCTCCAATGAGCTCGACGACGTCGCTGACCGACGTGTAGCTCAGAGACAATAAACAATGGAAAAAATTCTCTCAGCTCACCTCCGGCAAACGCGCTCTCGGGGGCCCTGGCCAAACGTGCTATACGCTAGCAACCAAACAACAGCTAGCGCAGCATATTTTGCACATTCTCTCTCCACCACATCAGATTAGGTCGACGATATCATCGCCCGATGGAGGAGGCCTAACTGAACGGGTTCTGTGATCCTCCTGCATCTCTAACGGCTGGCCGTGGCGTAGTTGGAATAAGTTACATTTGAACGTTCGGTTAGAAATTACTCTTTTACATGCATGTTGAGTTAGGGTATCTGGAAAATGAGTTTCATATAAGAACATTTTCCATATTTGAAAAAGTTACTTGTGAAAGTTGCGCTTTATGACAACATGTCGATGTCCAAAATGTATTATTCTTACCTGCTGGAGCGAGTTACACACATTGAGCCAGCAACTCTTGGACCCTGAATGGTAACAATTGTCCGGACTAGAAAGAGAATGCAGCTACTATCTCCGTCCGTTGGGTATTTTAGCAATGTGCGAATAGATCCTCAAGCACACGGATACCACCTCAGAGTATTCCAAGGGTTATTGAATTCAAGGTAACGTGTGTGTACTAACTTTTATTCTAGTCGGTCCAAGGACACACCAAGATAGGTGGCAAAGGCTGAGAGGATTCCTAATGTAACACTAGAGGTGAGTTAAAGGTCGATCTCTCGGGCAAAATACTCGCTCCGGACACCGGCTTCCCCCTGGTCTGTCAGGAGACTCCGATCAACGGCTCTACGCTATATCCGAACGTGGAGTAATACAAAGGACCGATAGGGATGTCACCACCTACGGCCTACCTCTAACAATCTGTGGAATATAAGGCAAACGAAGGATAACCCTTAGCCTAGACTACAACAGTCTAACTACGTTTGAACTCCCGTAGCAAACTAAACACTCTGTATAAATACAGAGCGACGAACCCACGAGTAAGAGAACTGATCTCCCTAACTACAAGAACTAATAGCGTATACTATACATACATATGAGAGCACTCAAGCCTATACTATGCTAGCAAAGGACTAAGACTACTCATGCAACTAAGTATTGCACTAAGAGAAGGAATCACGAACGCTTACTAACATCGAAGAATGTAGCAGCATCCGTAGAGGTACAAGCTGGAGAAGAGCGCCGACAGACCCGATGCCCCTCCAAACTACCCTCTCACTCTCTCCCTACTCTAACACAAGCTAGGCAAGACCAAGACTCACTTGGATGGTGTCTCTATTGTAAGTCCCTCCCCTCATATTTATAGGGGTGTACCATGGGGGATGTGCCTTGGGAGAGTGGATTTCCTCCAAGCCTCAACCCTTCTCCTTGTGCCACCTAGCGCTTCTTATGTCGGTTACTTCACCCCGAGCCAGCCACAACCACCTTTGAGATGTCACGAGGAGCCGACACGTGGAAGATGGGCTCGAGAGGCCACCAAAGTGGGTCGGGCGACCTCAGTGGGTCGGCCGACCTGTGGCTGGCTCCCCTCACGTCGCCTTTCGTCCAGGATGCTGCTAGGTGGGCCCCCAAGTGGGTACAGGTTGATTGGGGGTAAGTTTAGGCGGTTTAACCCTGTTGTGGGTCCTCCAATCCTTATCCTGATTGGTCGGAAGGATGTTGCCACGGATTGAGGGGTGTGTGTCCTTTCTCTTTAGGTGTGTTTTCTCCTCTAATTGACCTGCATACAAATATTCATCGACACTTATGGAATTTGTTAGTAATAACCCCTACCACTAATGTTGATGCTTGTCTTTTCAGAGTTTTATGCAGAAATTGACGGCCTAAAAGTGGTACTTAAGCGCCGTCAACAACACCCCTACACTTAGCCTTTGCTCGTCCTCGAGTGAAGAAGAAAGGTCTTAGGTGGAACATGAATTCTTATGGTCAGGATCAACATGTAAGATATTCAAAGCCATACCTGTACTTGTGAACTTTTTGAAGTGTCTATCATGTTACCTTGGGCAGTTGATGATTGGAACGATCTTGATCAAAATTCCCTCCACTCCTTCTATCTAAGTAACTTGGTTTTTTTGCAGTATGTTTTTTCTTTTTCAAAAGATAACCTTACCAAGCTCCTCAAATAATTCTCTCAGATCGCTCAGTGTGTGTAATCCTCACCAAGGCATTTAACCTGCCTTCTTCACCCTACTTCTAAAAAGTCTTTATCTGGAGCTCAAGGTAGGGATGAAGATGAGGCATACCTGCATCACATATGTTGCAAAGCCAAAGACCGGATCTGAATAGAATACAAGTCATAAAATCTGATCAAGATGTGCGTGTGTGTGGATGGAACATGGTGGATGATGAATAGTGAATGAAATGAGAACTCCTTGATCTCTCTTCTCTTTTTTTTATAAATTCCCTTGAGAAAATAGCTATCTTTTTTTTCTTTTTTTTCTTGGACCTTCATGTGTCCAACTTTTTTTTACTTGGACCTTCATGTGTCCAAATTTTTTTTTGATAGCCCATATCTCTTCTTTGAAAATAACTGGAGAAAGAGACCACACATATTGTGCAACATTTATTTTCTGGATGGATGAATGGGATAATACTAGCTTCCAGTGTAGAAGTCTAGTATGTGGAAGTGGAGTGTATGTGATCTTGATTACGAAAGTATGAAAAGCATTCCATAAGGGTCACAACAATTTGGCAAACTCAACATGACAATAGGCAACATATGTGTATTGATTTTTCAATAGGATCAATATATGGCTTTGGTAGGACGGAGGCATGACATTGAGGAGCTAGCTAGGTCATTTTTTTAGATAAATTTCCCAAGTACTTTAGACAGAACAGAGCAAGGTTCATTTTATTATACCATATCTCAAACATCAACAACCTAGGTAGCATGCTTTTCTAAAGATATAAGTCCACAAGCAAACAGGAGCAAGCCAGGAATATAGCACATGTAAGCCAACCATTAAGATCATATTTTGAGCCAAGGTTTATTTTAATTCTGAGTTTAATTTCTTTAATAATCAGAGATGAGGTTCATTTAAACTCATAAATCAAGGAGTGTAGAGAGGTATAGGGTGCACATACCATCGCTCTTGAAGAATATGGGAATCAAGGTGGACCAGTGGTGGTTTGACCAAACCACGGGGGTGGCCGACTCACTCTAGTGCCCTCGCCTTGTCCTTTATCATGTTGGCGTAGTCGATGTTATGTGACACCATTATCGGGGATCTCGAGTGTGTATGTCGATGATGAACTTGAGAGATCTCCCACACACTTGTGCTTGTACCTGGTGCTGCATTCAAAACAAAAAAGGGTGGAAACAAAAGGGAGACTCTGCTGGTTTAAGAACCAGGGAGCCTTTGTTTGAACTCAAATATTCTTTTGGGATTTTATTTAATTTTTAGTGGGGCAAGAAGCTAGAACTAACACCAAATCCAAACCAAGATAAGACTTAGCATGAAAGGAACTTACTTAGCATACTTACATACCCCCCCCACACTTGAAATTTGCATTGATGAGCAACACAACTCTAGTGTGTGGAGTTCAAGCTTCTCTTCATAATCGTTCCCTCTCCAAGAATTACCATAGTGTTGTAGTTGTTGTAGCTCTCATAATCTTAGGATTCACCTGTCCGTCGTTCTTTTTAATCTCCACCTGAAATGGTTAGCGACCAAAAATACCCGAAGGAGAGTTTATCCTTAAGACATGATCTTGCTTTTATTCGAAAGGGAAATGGTAATCCGGGTTATCTCCCGACAGTGCTTTATTTATGGTCATAAGCTCGACCTTGGATACTTCCGCTGGGGGAATAAAGCAAAACAAAAGGAACCTAGGAAGATAATGGTTGCCTAGCCGGTTTATTTTTAAGGTTGATTTTAAGGCTAGGTTTCTTCGATGAAGTTGATCACATCATACTCTTTATTATCAGGTTCTAGGAAGATTTTTAAACGATGACCATTCACCTTAAAGGTCTTACCTTCGTCATCTTGGAGTGTGATCGTTCCATGTGGCGTGGCGTCGACGATGGTGTACGGTCCTTCCCATTTACTCCGAAGCTTCCCATGTTCAAATAACTTGACCCTGGAATTAAAGAGTAATACCTTATCTCCTAGCTTGAATTCTTTCTGCTTGATCCTTTTGTCATGCCACTTCTTGGTTTTCTCTTTGTAGATCTTGGCACTATGATATGCTTTCTCCCTCCATTCTTCCAGCTCTTATAGCTGTTGCTTCCTGTGCATTCCGGCTTGCTTAAAGTTCATGTTGAATTTCCGGATTGCCCAGTGTGCCCTGTGTTCTAGCTCGATGGGTAAGTGGCATTTTTTCCCATATACTAGCTGATAGGGTGACATGTCTAATGGTGTTTTGTAGGCAGTCCGGTATGCCCAAAGTGCATCGGGTAGCTTTGTCTTCCATGATTTCCCCATCTCTTGTACTATTTTCTGTAGAATATTCTTTATTTGCTTATTTGATATTTCTGCTTGACCACTTATTTGGGGATGGTATGGAGTTGCAATGTTGTGCTATGCCCCAAGCTCTCTTAGGAAGTTTCGGAAGGTCTTATCAATGAAGTGAGACCCTCCGTCACTTATCACCATTCTTGGTGTTCCAAAACGAGGAAAGATGACCTCATGGAACATCTTTCGAGCATGCTTGGAGTCTGCAGCACGACATGATATTGCTTCTACCCACTTGGACACATAATCAACCGCCACCAGGATGTACTCACTGTCATAGGACTTTGGGAAAGGTCCCATGAAGTCAATGCCCCATACGTCAAAGAGCTCTATCTAGAGGTTATTTTTTAGGGGCATTGCATCTCGTGCGGTTATCCCTCCATGCTGCTGGCATCTCAGGCATCTTCGAACGAAATCTTTGGTGTCTTCATACATGGTTGGCCAAAAGAATCCGCTTTGCCGGATCTTCGCTTGAGTACGAAATGCACCATAGTGTCCCCTATATGGCGCTGCATGGCACTTCTCAATGATCCTCATCCCTTCGGCTGCGGGTACACATCTTCTCAACAAGCCATCAGAGCAAACTCTGTAGAGGTACGGACCATCCCACAAGTGGTGTCTACTTTCATAGATCAGCTTCTTCTTGTTTTCTCCTGGTGGTACATATCCTGCAACCATAAAGTTCACAATATTTGCATACCAGGCGTTGGAGTCTGTTACCTTCAGCAGCATGTCATCCCGAAAGAAGTCATTTATCAGTAGCTCCTGCATGTTAGTGTGATGCATACGTGACAAATGATCTGCAACAAAGTTTTCTACTCCTTTTTTATCCTTTATTTCAAGGTCAAACTCTTGGAATAGAAGGATCCATCATATCAAGCGGGGTTTAGCATCTTTCTTAGTGAGCAGATATTTCAAGGCAGCATGATCAGTGTACACAATGATCTTTGCTCCTACTAAGTAAGATCTAAACTTATCTATAGCAAAGACAACGACAAGGAGCTCTTTTTCAGTGGTAGCATAGTTTAGTTGAGCTCCTGTCAAAGTCTTGCTAGTGTAAGCGATCATGTGATGCTTCTTGTTCTTAGTTTGGCCGAGAACGGCCCCTACAACATAGTCACTAGCATCACACATGATCTTGGACGGGAGCGTCCAATCTGGGGGTTGGATGATTGGAGCTGAGGTGAGTGGCTCTTTGAGAGTGTGAAAGGCAGCGAGGCACTCATCGGTGAAGTCAAAGGGCGCATCCTTAGCTAAGAGGCTTGTGAGGGGTCTAGCGATTTGAGAAAAGTCTTTGATGAAACGGCGATAGAACCCCGCATGGCCTAGGAAGCTACGGATTCCCTTGACATTAATAGGAGGTGGAAGCTTTTCTATAACTTCAAGCTTGGCTCGGTCTACCTCTATCCCTCATTCAGAAACAAGGTGCCCTAAGACAATGCCCTCGCGGACCATGAAATGGCACTTTTCCCAATTTAGCACCAAATCCTTCTCGCGGCATCGTTGCAAGACCTTATCTAAATTCTCAAGGCAGTGATCAAACATTTTCTTATAGACGGAGAAGTCATCCATGAAAACTTCCATGATCTCCTCAATCATGTTTGAGAAAATAGACATCATGCACCTTTGGAGCGAGGCGGGTGCGTTACACAACCCGAACGACATCCTACGATAGGCGTATGTTCCATAAAGGCATGTGGTCTTACTTTGATCATCAGGATGGATGGGGATTTGATGATAACCGGAATACCCATCAAGGAAACAAAAGAATGAATGGTTTGCAAGCCGTTCCAACATTTCATCAATGAAGGGTAGCGGGAAATGATCCTTCTTTGTAGCCTTGTTGAGTTTCCTGTAGTCAATGCACATCCTCCACCCAGTGGGGAGACGTTGAGCTATTAGCTCATTCTTGTCGTTAGGAACGACTATCATCCCTCCTTTCTTAGGCACAACCTAAACGGGACTAACCCACTCACTATATGGCACGGGGTAAATAATCCCGGCGTGTAGGAGTTTCAAGACCTCCTTCTTAACGACATCCCTCATCACATTGTTCAACCTCCTTTGAGGTTCCCTAGAAGGTGTAATAGTGGGATCCAAGGAGATGCGATGAGTACAAAGAGTTGGGCTAATTCCCTTGAGATCTTGGAGGGAATATCCCAAAACGGTTCGATGTTTCTCTAAGACGGCGATGAGTCTCGCGGATTCTTCTTCTGAGAGTTTGTCACTTATGATTACGGGAGACTCAGTATCACCATGGAGGAAGGCGTAACGGAGGCCTGTGGGTAAAGGCTTTAACTCGATCGGAGGTCTAGCGGGAGTCTCAACTCAGATAAATCTATGCGTTGAGCGAGATCATCCTCCTCCTTGATGAACTTTTTAGCATCCTTTTCGAGGAGGGATTCAGGTGAGTCAATAGGGAGGATTCCCGTTACCTCCATGATCGGTTCAGGCTCAAGGGAAGGTTCTGCCATGAAATTTGTGGCTCTAGAGATCTGGACAGAAAAGGTTTCCTTCCCTACACGAACATCGATCTTACCTTGAGTCGGGGCATCCATGAGCAACTTCTCGATGGGGTGCCCGATCATGAGGTCGAAGTCATGGACATCGAATACATGAAAATCAAGGATTACTTTGACATCCTCATGTCTAACAGACGCATTCTGCACAACCCCATATCCTTCCAGGATTTTTCTAGAGGGCGTCTGGAAGGTTACATCGGTTTGAACCAACGGCACATCTCCCAAAAGGTGGTACGCGCATTCTCTGGAGATGATGTTGGCTCTGATAGTGGGACTGTAGAGGGTGTAAACCGGGGTTCCTCTTATGGTGCACGGAAGGGTTGAAGGAGGGGAGATGATCCAAAGAACTTCTGACGATAGCTCCAGCTCTCTCGACCACTCGCTGCTCATAACGGCCGTCACCTTCTTAACATCTTCCCTAAAGAAGGTGGCTTCTATAGGATCTATGGAAGGGACGGGAACCGGTGGTTTCCTCGTGCAGAGATAATTCGAGGTGTTTCCAAATCTTCAAAAAGGTCATCCTCGAATTCGAAAGGGACCTCCGAAGGTTGAATTTCTTCTCTTTTCGGAGCTTGTGGTTCAGGAGAGGGTTCTTGGGCTGAATCTAAGAATGTGGAAGGTGGGAGATTGGATTCAGCTGCTAGAATGTCCTCATGACTTGACGTACGCTCTTCTCGGGAGGGTCTGGACTTGGCCACGAAGGAGGTGTTTTCAGTGATACGATCTAACATTTCCCTACCTTCGGATGGAGTTTTGTCGGAAAAAGACCCTCCAGCGGTCACATGAAGGTAGAAGGCGGATTCCGTGTCGAGTCCCGTGTAAAAATGCTGAAGCAACACATGATTGGGCATCGACAGGACAGGGCCGGACTTTACTAGGAGTGAAAATATGGCCCAGGCCGCACCTATGGTTTCCGTCTCATTCTGCTGAAAGCAGAGGATTTCCCTCCGTAGAGCGACTACACGGGACTGGGGGAAATATTTGAGACAAAACTTGTCTCTAAGTTTACCCCAACTTCCATTCATACTCTCTACGGTACGCATGTACCATTGTCTAGCCTCTTCTACAAGAGAAAAGGGAAACAACTTCCACCTAAGGGTATCATGTGACATGCCCGCGATAGCGTAGCATGAACACAATTGCTCAAACTCTCGCAGATGATGGTATGGGTTTTCGCTATCTAACCCAGAGAAGGAAGATTCCTGAACCATAGCGATAAGGTCGGGACGGAGTTCATAGCTGGATGTAAGCATTGGGTGTTCGGATGGTGGTGGCTCAAGGAACTCGCCCGTAGGAGCAGATAAATTTTGGATAGATGATTGCTCCATGATAGCGGGGGTAAAGGTAGAAGGAAAGAAAAGCAAAAGATACGAGGACGACTAGGTACGAAGAAAGATACAACAACCGTTCCCCGGCAACGGCGCCAGAAAGCTTGTTGGGTATTTTAGCGATGTGCGAATAGATCCGTAAGCGCACGGATACCGTTGTAGCTTTCACCTCAGAGTATTCCAAGGGTTATCGAATCCAATGGAACGTGTGTGTACTAACTTCTATTCTAGTCGGTCCAAGGACACACCAAGATAGGTGGCAAGGGCAGAGAGGATTCCTAATGTAACAATAGAGGTGAGTTAAAGGTCGATCCCTCGGGCAAAATACTCGCTTCGGGCACCGGCTTACCCCTGGTCTGCCAGTAGACTCCGGCCAACGGCTCTACGCTATATCCAAACGTGGAGGATTACAAAGGACCGATAGGGTTGTCACCACCTACGACCTACCTCTAATAATCCGTGGGATATAAAGCAAACGAAGGATAACCCTTAGACTAGACTACAATAGTCTAACTATGTTTGATCTCCCGTAGCAAACTACAGCACTGTAGAAATACAGAGCAACGAACCCGTGAGTAAGAGAACTAATCTCACTCAACTACTAGAACTAATAGCGTATACTATACATACACATGAGAGCACTCAAGCCTATACTATACTAGTAAAGGACTAAGACTACTCATGCAACTAAGTATAACACTAAGAGAAGGAATTACGAATACTTTCTAACACCAAAGAATGTAGCAGCATCCGTAGAGGTACAAGCTGGAGAAGAGCGCCGACAGACCCGGCGCCCCTCCAAACTACCCTCTCACTCTCTCCCTACTCTAACACAAGCTAGGCAAGGCCAAGACTCACTTGGATGTTGTCTCTATTGTAAGCCCCTCCCCTCATATTTATAGTGGTATACCATGGGGGATGTGCCTTGGGAGAGTGGACTTCCAAGCCTCAACCCTTCTCCTTGTGCCACCTAGCGCTTCTTATGTCGGTTACTTCACCCCGAGCCTGCCACAACCGCCTTTGAGACGTCACGAGGAGCCGACACGTGGAAGATGGGCTCGAGAGGCCACCAAAGTGGGTCGGGCGACCTCAATGGGTCGGCTGACCTGTGGCTGGCTCCCCTCGCGCCGCCTTTCATCCAGGACGCTGCTAGGTGGGCCCCCAAGTGGTTACATGTTGATTGGGGGTAAGTTTAGGCGGTTTAACCCTGATGTGGGTCCTCCAATCCTTGTCCTGATTGGTCGGAAGGATGTTGCCACGGATTGAGGGGTGTGTGTCCTTGCTCTTTAGGTGTGTTTTCTCCTCTAATTGACCTGCATACAAATATTCATCGATACTTGTGGAATTTGTTAATAATAACCTCTACCACTAATGTTGAGACTTGTCTTTCCAGAGTTTTATGCAGGAATTGACGGCCTAAAAGTGGTACTTAAGCGCCGTCAACGCCGTCCCAAATTGTTAGTCGTTTTAGCTTTTCTTGATTCATAATTTTTACCATGCATCTACAAATATATTATGTCTAGGTGCACAACAAAGTCAATCTAGAAAAGCTAAAACGACTAGTAATTTGGGACGGATAGAGTAGCTTATTTAAGAACTAGTATATAATATAAAAACTACACAATTAACATCATGCTCGTATACAAGCGCAAGCCATGACAAGAAGATAGGTTTAAAGAAAAATTATTGTAGAAGTTAGCTTTTATTATAGTCTATGAACAGCCTATATAGTTGGTACTTACATTTAAAAAAATATATATATACCCGTTGGCATTAGTCAGGTCCATGCCCCAAGGCTATTTGTAAATTAAATACAAAGTTATAGTTTTATTGGTTTTTAATGGGGTTACACCTTTATTGTCATGTCTACATAAATAGAGGAAACATTTACCTAATAAAATCATACTCCTTCCGTTCTATTATATGTTTTTAGTTTTTTAAATTTTTAGATACACAATTTTTACTGTGTATTTAGATATAACGTATATCAAAAGCTATGTACATAGAAAAACCAAAATGATCTATAATTTCGGACAGAGGGAATACCTATCTAAAGCAGATCATTTACGATGAAGTCTGAAACTAATTTTATATTTCATCTAAATAGAACTTTCATCCATGACTATCAAGTCCTAGTAACTAAGCTAATTTGACATTCCATGGTAATAAATCTAACGAGATTAGATCCCTTAACCGCAATTTGATGGTATGTACACTCGTAAGGACATCTGCGTGTATATGGCACATCTCATGTAATTTGGAGACAAGCGGAAAAAATACTTAGATAAATATTACAACAAACATTTAGCTCCACTCATGTGCTACATACAAATGTAGATTACCATAAGACTACCTTTCTCTAACTCCTCAACAACCCTTCTAGGTTTCTTAAAATCATAAAACCTCCAGATATTCGTTGATGGAACACTTAAGTCTCATCCAGATTCTCAACCTGTGGTAAGTTTAATATATTACTTTAGACATACCATACTTATTGTATTCTTAGTCTTCTAATTTCATCTATATTTTTTTTCTAATGCCAAATTCTCACTACACTAGAGTTAGATCTTTAAGATCCGGAGATTTCATTGATCTCGGAACTAGAAGAAAGATTTTGGTAGACCTGGCTCCAAGAAAAAGCAAGCGAGTGGCAGCATTACACGACTTGCCACATGCTTTTAAGTGTATACTTATGCAACTTTCAAATCAACTCTACATACAATCTTGTAACCGTATCGTTTAGGCACACGTCACACTCACATCTAGTTGAAGAAAACCGCGTGGCCATGACAGGAGAGATTCGAATCTGTCGACTGAAAACCGTTTTCCTAACGCGTGCACAGGCATGTGGAATGAACAGTGCGTGCATAGCCCGGCAGCTTGTACTTTGTACTCTGAGCCGTTCAACGAAAAACCGGAGGGCCCCCGTCTCCTCGGCCTACCTTTGCCGGAATTGGGCAATGCGCGTGGCGGGCTGGATTTCCGCGTCCCTGTACTCCCCCGTTCTCTCCATTCTCTCTTCCCCCTCCCATCCCATGTGACCCATCCGACCACCACCACCACCCTCTCGTCTCGCTCGCTCTCCTTCCTCGCACCACCACCACCACCACCACCCTCTCTTTCTCGTTCTCTTTCCCTCTCCTCGCCTCGCCTCCCAAAAAAAGGCACCGCGCCAGAAGGAGGGAGGACGCACGGGGACCGCCCGCCCGCCTGCACGCACACCGGATTCGGCGCCGCGGCGGTGGTTGCAGCGGCGGCGGCCTGGCCTGGGGCTCCCGCGCGGGAGATGTCGTCGCGGTCGGGGTCCGTGGGCGGCGGGAGCGTCGGCGGCGGGAGCAGCGCGGGGGGAGGCGCCGCGGTGCCGCTGGCCGTGCTGCTGCGGCGGGAGGTGGCCAGCGAGCGCACCGCGTCGGAGCGCCCGGAGCTGCACTCGGGGCTCTTCAGCCAGGCCAAGAAGGGCGAGGACTTCACCTTCCTCAAGCCCGACTGCGAGCGCCTCCCGGGCGTCCCGTCCTCCTCCTTCTCCGCCTTCGGCGTAAGCGCCCTCCCTCCCTCTCCCAACTCCTGCTCCCGCTCGCTCCCCCCTCCCGTCGCGATCGCTTCCCCCACCGCCCCGATCTGGCCTCACGTGGATCGGTGCCCGGGCTGCGCATCTGGGCGGGGTGGCGAATGCGCAATCGGCTTGGGCGCGCCAAATGTGACGAGTTTTTAGGGCGAATTTCGTGCTGGGGATAGGTGGGCGGCGGAATTCGGATTCCGTTTGGTGGTAAATGGGAGCTCGTCTGATTTTGGGGGGCGTATTTCCCCTGTTGTTCTTATGGGAGAAGATCACGAGGTGATTCTCTACGCTTTATTATCGTGACATATAAAGGCCGTTGGTGCTGCAGCGACGTTTCTATTGAAACCGTGGTGCTACTTGGTAGACGAAAGTTTGCCAATTAAAATTGTAAAGCAGATGGAAAATGTGTGCTTCAGCTTCTAGCACTAGATAGGCATGCCTGGTTGATAAGCGCGGTCGTTTGCTTGCAGCTGTTTGATGGGCACAACGGCAATGGAGCCGCGATTTACACCAAGGAGAATCTCTTGAACAACATCCTGAGCGCGGTCCCTGCTGATCTCAACAGGGAAGACTGGCTTGCTGCGCTCCCAAGATCGCTGGTCGCTGCATTCGTCAAAACCGATAAGGATTTCATGACAAAAGGTGCGTGATGCGACAACGAAAGCAACATCGATTAATCTTCGTTTTGTATAGATCAACTTGTCTAGGTTCTTTTGCTTGTCTGTTATCTTGTGGACATAAAAGAAGATTGATATGTGATACCATAATTTTGGATATTATTGTTCCCTGGCCGTTGTCACTAGTGTCATACGTATGCAACATAACGAATTTGGGAGAAATCTTACAAACACCGACAGGAAGTTATATCTCCTACTAGTAAATTATACTGCCATATGTTTTAAATGGATTCCTGTAACCGCAACATGTTAAAGAAATTCAACATATTTGATGTTTATACTTGCTAGCTGAGCCTGAGAATGCCTATTTGATTGCCCGTTACAGCACGTTCTTCAGGGACAACTGTGACATTTGTCATAATAGATGGATTGGTCATTACCGTCGCATCAGTTGGCGATTCCCGTTGTGTACTAGAAGCTGAAGGCTCAATTTATCATTTATCTTCTGATCATCGATTTGATGCAAGTAAAGAGGAGTAAGATTGTTTTTCTCCTGATACACGTCCCTTCCCCTTTCTCATTGCTGTCGCTTTGCTCCTATAACTTAATTTTGATGTGCAGGGTTGACCGTGTAACAGAATCTGGAGGTGATGTTGGAAGGCTAAATGTTGTTGGTGGTGCCGAGGTTTGAACTTTGCCCCCCACCCCACCCCGCTTTTTTCCCGTTGTAAGCTGATGCCGAAGCTTGAATATCGTGATGACATTTCTTAAATTCATTGCAATCCAATATGTATGCAAGGTTTAATTACATCGCATAATGTTTGGTTGTGCTTGATGCTGTTCTAAAATTAATTTAACAACTAATTTAGGTGGTACTCTAGTTGCATGCTCATGTTTTATGCTTGCCTTTTTGTTGTCAATCTAAAGTGTTTGCTACCATGGCTGCTCAATGGCCGATGTCAAAGCCTTGGTTATATTTCATACACCTCAGTGGCTTGTAACTATACCGAGCATTGCATTCACCATTCACTTTAGGAGTTGCAGGATGCGAGTGCGTGTGCCATATGGTGGGATGGGGTGGTGGTGAAAAGGGTAGAGAGTGGTAGGATAGGACAAGGGTTAATATCACAAGAAGTATAGTGCCTTTGTAATTTTTCTTTTCCACCTGCTTGACCCATATTTATTTTGCTTACCTCCAGATTGGACCCCTTAGGTGTTGGCCTGGAGGTTTGTGCTTATCGAGGTCAATTGGAGATCAAGATGTTGGCCAATTTATCGTCCCAGTTCCTCTCGTGAAGCAAGTAAAGGTATATCCTGTATAATTCTTTACATCAGCTTTGCAGGAAATCTACTTAATTTGCTTTGATTCTTATGTCTTCTCCTTTCTTCTATAAATCATATAGTGGTAATAAAGTTATAATTTTCTCCTAGTCTCTTGCCTTGGTTTCATATGATAATCGGTGATATAACTCGTGTCATATTTTGCATTTGTTAGAACTTGTGTTTTCATACAATAAGTAACTCATCCCACATAGCCACAATTTTCCCTTGTATTAGTTCCACATCTGTGCTAGCTCTGGTCTCAACAACATGCACAGCATGAAGAATACATACGGATTGTTTCCACTGTTTCTCTTGTGAACCTAGTGAACTACACCACTTGCATAAACTGGCTCCTTCCGATCTGTATTTAGGCGTTTTCACGTCAGTTATTATTCTCAGCATTATGCCAATATCATCCATGTTCAAACTTTAATCTGCCACCTAATGTGTTTAGCTATCTACTGCGGGAGGCCGACTTATTATTGCAAGTGATGGTGTTTGGGATGTCTTGTCTCCAGAAGTAGCTTTTAACTGTTCACGCGAACTTCCTCCAGAGCCTGCAGCTGAACAAATCGTTAAAGTAACACCCCCTACTTCCCTCTCTATGTATAGCCTAACTCTTACTTGATACTCTTCTTTACACATTTGAAACCTTTTGCAGACAGCTGTGCAAACAAAAGGATTGCGGGATGATACCACTTGTATTGTCGTTGATATAGTAGCAGAAAAAAACAACTCCTCCATGCCACTTCCTAAAAAGCAACCAGGAATTGGCGTCTTCAAAAATATGTTCTGCAAGAAAAAATCATCCGACTCATCGTCCCATGCGGATAGAGAATATATGGATCCAGATATTGTGGAGGAAATATTTGAGGATGGATGTGCACTTCTTTCTAGACGGTTGGTTCCCTAATGTATCATGATAGTTAAACCTTGTATAATTTGATGGGCACTTGTTTTTCTTGTTCAAATTTTTGCAATAGAAGCTGTAAATATGATTTTGCAATTTTGCCATTGTTGAATGCAGGTTGGATTCTGAGTATCCTGTTCGAAATATGTTCAAGCTCTTCATATGTGCCATTTGTCAAGTAGAGTTGAAGCCAAACCAAGGGATATCTGTACATGAAGATTCATCACAACCAGGGAGCTTGCGTCGCTGGGATGGTCCATTCCTTTGCCAGAGCTGTCAAGAAAAGAAAGAAGCAATGGAGGGAAAGCGTCGTTCACGAGGTCTTGTTTGGAGATCTGTTATTTACTCTTGATTATTTATGAACTACCAATCTGCCTTTTCTTATAATAACCCTCATTAATATTCTGCAGATTCATCAAAAAACAGTGAATAGTTGTCATGTGTAGAGTGATCAGGTAACTACTGACCAACAACGCCCCGGCGCCACAGATTTTGCAGCATTTCCTTCTGTTGTGGCACTTCCTTGATCACATGGAATGTCTGGGAGTTCTGATCTAGAGCTAGAGTGAAGTATTGAATTTTCATGTGGAGGTGGCTGCTGCTGAATAGCTCTCATCCCAAGTGAGAAGCATGCCTTGTCCTACAGCAAGGTTCTTGCCCATGAATGTAGGCAGCTTTACTCTCCCTTTGACCTTGATGGCACATACAGGTTGAAGGTGACAGAATGGCGTGGGATGTCTATTTTAAGGTCAATTGCTGCAATGCAAATCACTCATCGTATAGATCTCTGACGAATAGCAATGGCATTGTGATTCTGAAATAGGACTTAGGTGAGCCCATCCCATCGATTTTTCGCCCCTGGCCTTAATTTAGGGTCGAGTATTATCGGTCCCTGTTGAGGTCCAGCCTTTGCTGACACCAATGTAATTAGCATCTAAAGAAATCATTTGAAACAGCTGTGATTCATCAGCAAGACATCTTGGTTATCATGTACAATGTACATAATCTTGCTAACAAAGACAGATCTGTTTCTTCTTCTGCCTAGTGAATCCTTTGGTGCCCCTCTTATACGAGGTGTCTTGGAGATTTTCGGTTGTAACAAAGAAATTGCGCTGCACTGCTTGACTCACTGGAGTTGTCTGAATGAACTTGTCTGTATTTTATTTTTCAAAAAAAATATTGTGTATATACTCAACTCAAATGTATGTTGTTTAGCTTTATTAATTATTATC
This sequence comes from Panicum miliaceum, assembly GCA_032594955.1. NCBI lineage: Eukaryota > Viridiplantae > Streptophyta > Magnoliopsida > Poales > Poaceae > Panicum > Panicum miliaceum. Next base: position 13,452,876 of record CM064061.1, read on the forward strand.
TGAATATAAATCATTTTAACTTATAGGCACTCTTTTTATATATTTTTTCTTTCTTTGCTACTACTCACAAATAAATGAGTAATCCTTTCTGATATAAAGCAATCATTTGAGCTTTTTTTTGTATTTTTTCTAGCATAATTATAAGTCCATTAAGACTGTCTTCGATATCATATTTTGACTAGCAATAGCTATAAATATATATATATATAATGAAAATGTATCAACATAAATAAATAACTACCAATAGATATTTTATTATGGATTTATGAAACTAATTTGGTACTGTAAATATTAGTGTATTTTCCTACAAACATGAGCAAAGTTATGGCAGTCAGGCTTAGGACAACTGAAACACTTTACATTTTGAACTTGGGATGAAAATAAGTTCCATAATAAATCTAATAATATCAATGGAGGATTGTCGATCTATATTCTACATTACTAGAGATGCTACTGAACATAGAGAATAGTCACCTCTATAGGCTTGGCATGTGCCACAATCTTTATAGAAACAACATAAGTCTGTGGTCAGAGAGAATTAGGAGCTACTCCCTACACTTTAAGTTTTATCATACTCCCTCCGTCCCAAAATACAAATTATTTTAGAAATTTTAGAATAAATTAACAAGAAGGTAAAATAACCATGTTTGCCTCTATTTACTACATATATTTGGCAATAATTGATTCTTACATGCACCCGCACTTTCTAAATAGGGTAAAACGACTTGTTTTTTGGACAAATTTTGAATTCTAGCATGACTTATGTTTTTAGGAGGGAGGGAGTAAGTTAATTTTATCTTAAATTTGACTAAATTTACAATAAAGAATATTAATATTGATGACACCAATATATGTATCCAATAAAAATATATTTCATGATGAGTTTAATTATACTTATTCGGTATCACAAATATTGGAATATCTTATATACTTATAAAATTTAGATGGTTTGACTTAAGATAAAACAGTAAATACAGTGTTCTGGTGGTAGAGGAAATAGCATTTACGAAAGAAGACGTTGACAAATTTGGTCCCTCTTGCAATATGTTCCTTGTTGGAAAAGAAAAGGCAAAGACCAAATGCTCCTAAGAAATACTCCTTCCGTCCTAAATTATTAGTCGTTTTGGCTTTTCTAGATACATCGATTTTGCTATACACCTAGACATGATATATATCTGGATACATAGTAAAAATTATATATCTACAAAAATCAAAATCATCAATAATTTAGGAGTAACAGCCAACGACCTCTCTTTCGCCCTCTCCACACAGTAGAAAATGCATATTTTTAAAGGAGAAAGATAAAATAAAATCCCGAAGCAGCAATATCCGCAAACACAGCGACGCACCACTAGAATGCAGCCATGATCACCTCCTCCCACCTCCCCCTCCGTTCCTTCTCCCTCCACCCCAGCACCACCGCCGCCGCCGCCTACCGCTCCCCTCCCGCCACCACCGTCCCCTTTCCAAGAATCACTCTTGGCCGCCACCGCCGCCGCCTGGCCGCCTCCGCGACCGAGAGCAGCAGCGAGGAAGAAGCAGCGGCCGGGAGCACGAACGGGTCCCTCCCGGGCCTTCCCCCCGTGGAGGAGGAGGACGACGAGTTCTGCCCCGTGGACTGCGTGACGGAGTTCAAGACGGACGAGGAGTTCCGGCGGCACCTGGATCGGTCCAAGGCCACGGGCGCGCTGGTGGTGGTGGACTTCTACCGGCCGTCGTGCGGCAGCTGCAAGTACATCGAGAAGCGCTTCATGCGCCTCTGCAAGGGCTCCGGCGACGACGGCGCCCCCGTCGTCTTCCTCAAGCACAACGTCCGTACCCGCCCCCCCCTCTCCGCTAGCTGTATCGATCTGTCGTCGCAGGCTCTGCGAGGATGATTGTTCACACGGTTGGTACATTCCCGGTGACGTGTTGGATGCGGAATGCTCCGCGGGTAATGGTGCAGGTGATCGACGAGTACGACGAGCAGTCGGAGGTGGCGGACCGGCTGCGCATCAAGGTCGTGCCGCTGTTCCACTTCTACAAGGACGGCGAGCTGGTGGAGTCGTTCGCGACGAGGGACAAGGAGAGGATCATCGCCGCCATCCGGAAGTACACCTCGCTTGAGCCTGAGACGACCGAGTGAGTCACCGCGCCTTGTGACCTGTTTCGAGCTCACATGATATCATCAGATCTTCTTGATTCAGGATTTCTTTGCTATGCCAAATCTGCATTGCTATTTGCTAATTGCTACAGCCTACACCCAGACTTTAATCAAGCACATGGACCTAGCTAGCTATCAAGATCTCCACGCCTGTTCTTAGGTAGCAACGAAATAGATTGAGTGGCTCTTTGCTTATGCTCCTCCGGAATGTTCATCAATTTACTCACCGTCTTGTGTATTTACTATTTGATTCAAAGGAGAAAAAGTCCCTGGTGCCGAAAATTCCGTGTTGTCTGATGAAGGGGCATCCACAAAGTGACAAAACAGATTGCTGCATTAGTGAATTTTGTAATTGAGCTAACACTTTCCGTTTCCCTTGCAGAGAAGAGCAGCAGGAGTGAATATTCCACTGGAATATCAATTTGAGGGTGCAGATACTTAGGGGGATACACCAGGATTCTTTGGTTTGTCCACGCATTTGGGAGATTTCAGCAATTGGTATATGATGGAACTGGATCAATGTATCTGTAATACGATACATGTATAATATCTGAATCAAGCATCAGTTCACTGCTGCTACACTACCGCAGTGTAGACACTCAATGGAATCTGACGCATTCTGCAAGACGCGAGTTTGGTTATTGTCATCCCTCCGTCAGATACAGTAGGCAAACCATCTTCGAAGTGTAAAACAGATTCTCATCAGTATGATTCCAACTGCTTCAAATATCAAATGCCTCGGCATTGAATTATTCTGCATTGGGTTCTTTTATATAATGATGCAAAGATCAGTTGATCCGTCATATTTTTAAACAAATTATTATTCAGAAATGAAAGATCTGTTTGCGTCACAGCGTCTTTGATGAATGTTGCATATAACAGGCTTTTTTTTTCCACGGAAAGAATTTTATTCGTGACATGGAAATTTTGTAGAAATGGCAGATTTTAAACATCACAATCGTAAGATCTCAAGTAGTATAAAATATAAAAATTATTAAACATAGCGTAGCAGAATTTGGACAGAGCCCATTTAAAGCCCATATATAGGTTGGCCTCATTTAGGCCCAAAACCCTTGATAGAAGCCAAGTGTGGCCCACGTTCCTCATCGCTAGAGACGGGGAGATGCGAGGAGTCGGAGGTCCGCTGCTCACCATCGGGGATCTCCTCAGCGACCTCGCCGTCGACGGCGGCGATGATCCCCTCGCCGCTGGCGGAGATGCGTCCGTCCCCTCCTCTCCCTCGGCGGCACAACAGGCGGGGGAAGCCGACCCGTCCGACCTCAGCCGGCTCTTCGAGGTTGGGTCTTGGTTCCGCTTTTCTCCCCTGGTCTCGATCCGGTTCCCCTCTCCATTGTCATCCATGATCCATCGCATGCTGCTGCTTGTATCTCCGCGATTTGTAGAATTGATCATCCCAATTTGGATCTGAGCAAGTGATTCGTATCTTTTAGTTTTCGATTGGGCACTCCTCTGTTCCCCACGAATGATATGGCAGCGACAATTTTAGTTTACTTGATTTCATGCGGATAAAAGAACTCTACGGATTAGAAGAGCTCAGCTTGATTTACATTGGTGCAAGGCTAGTTGCCTAGTGGTTCTTAACTTAGTTTTAAGATCTGATGCCTTGTGCTGGGCTTCTTTGGCAATCCTATCTAGCATAGAAGATGGTTGCATTACTGCAGTTTTATTCAGAAGAGCAGTTGTCCTGATGCAATTTTAGTCAGAAGAGAGACATGTGCTGCTGCTATTTTAATCATCCGTGCTTCACATCCCAGTATTAGTTGCTTTGCTTAACCCTCATTAAATGGGCAGTGCGTGATATGAGTGAGATATCCCTCCAAGTCATAAAATGCCTTTTCTTCTAATCCATCGTGTTTAAGAGCTGGGAAGGACTTGGTCCATAGATATGTTGTTATATTCTACAAATCCCAAGTCAGATTTACTGTACCATACTTGCTATCAGATTTACTGGACTTAGGATCTCTCTCAAGTCCCAACTCAAAAGTGATATTGATTTTGAGTTCGTTCATGATGCGATTAGGAACACTACAACAATTTGATGAAGGCGCTCCAACAGAATGATCCTTCATGGCCATTTCTGACGCTGAAGGTGTGGTTCTTGCTTTCCCGTTTCTTTTTTTTTAAATGCAACAGTGCCTGTACCTTTCCTATGGAAGTATGGAACTAAGAATGTTATAGTTCTATCTGCCTCTAGCTATGTGCGGCGTTGAAGGCTGCAGATAAGCTGGTGAGCTCCGCGAACACGGATGCTGAGCAGTTGATGGAGAAGGTGAAGGTGCTGGAGGGCGTCCTCGAGAGGGGAGATCGCGCGGTGGAACAGATTGTAGAAAGTCTCCAGAGGTCAGGCCTCGCCAAGGATCATTGGAGTTCCCAATCGAAATCGGCTGGCAAGTAGTGACATAGTGGTGCGCTCTTGTGTTTGTCCTGCAAATGCGAGCTCTTGTCACTGATCGTGGGTACTGAAAAGAGTTGTATATCGATCTTTGTTCATGAACTCCTACAGTCTGCTTGTGCTTTAGCACTGTTGGAATCTTGGAATATGTTTGTGTCTTTATCTCGATATACATGTTGCTCGTTTCTTCTTCATTCATTAGCTTGGTTCCTGCTAGATGTTTTCAGGTTTGGAATCAACTCAAAACTCTGAAGCAAAAACCTTTAAAAATACCTGATCAAGCATGCTTTATGAAATGTGGGAATTGGACCTCCTAACTCTGTTTTCTGTGATGCCATACTTCTGGAATAATTCATATTTGTTGGATTGAACGCAAAACTTACTAGGAACCAAGAACATTGGTGATTCGTTTAAATTCCTCAGGGTTTTCAAACGAAACATTTCGATCCTGAAACGTGCGTATAAATTTGCAAGCAAGGTTCACAGTTCACACTTGATCCTGCTTGCGGTGAGCTATTTTTCTTTCATCCCTAGTTCCCTACGGTCTGCAGAAACTGCACTTTTTCTCGTGAAGGAGCAATCTAGAAAAGCTACGCCTAGCTAGCTAAGCGTCCTCACTTCCTTTAAGCACAATCACAATACTAAAACTTTCAAGGACTAGACTGAACAAATCCTCTCCCCACTCGGTCTCCCCCACTTCCCGGCGTCGGAGTCGGAGGCGGCCACCGGGGCGATGGACCACAACAACCTCCTGGCGGCGTGGCCGGTCGTGGGCCCGGGCGTCGCCGGAGCCGTCTTCGGGGCCGGGTGGTGGTTCTGGGTTGACGCCGTCGTCTGCAGCGCCGCCGCCGTCCCCTTCCTCCACTACCTCCCAGGTATGTACGCGCACGGTGCGCCGTCTCCGCAAGCTTCATCCCCGTCGTCTCGGCTCCTTCGCTCCGTGTGTTCTGGAATCTAGGGGTTTTCAACCGATCGTGCCCTCTGGGTTCTTGCTTCGTTAGGGTTCTTCGCCTCGTTCGCGGCGCTCATGTTCAACTGCGTCAACCGGGAGGACATCGGCGACGGCTACTACTCGCCCTACGACGACTCCGAGTGGAGGTGAGGCCGAAATTCTCGAACCTGTCGGTGTTTAATTGCGGTTATTTCATTTGTTAGTTGTACTATGATGCGGTTAATTCAACGCTGAGAGGTCTAGCCGTTTGATTTGGCAAATTCGATGCTTGATCGTGCTCGTTGCGATTGCATTACTTGCTGCACCACTTTCCATATGTACTTGGGTTTGAAATCAATTTGCATATGCATATTGTAGCTTAGAGATTTTCTTTAGAATCATTGAGCTTAGAACATGATGAGGTATAAAATTAAATCTTCAGTGTCTTGATTGATTGAGCAGGTGATTTTGGATTTTTAGTTGTTTCAATTTTGTTTCGACTGGAAAGGGGTAATAGGCATTTAGGCTTATTTGGTTTGAATTTGAAGCAACGATTACTTAAAAGGGCATAAGATTTCTTTAAAAAACAGAGTCATAACAGAAGCAGCTGGATAGATATCGTGTTCTGATAATTATGGTTCAATTGTGCACTTGAATAACTGAACCGTGATAAAATTATATGATGATGCCGTTTTCATGTTAGATGAATCAAACAACCATAGAAAAGGGGTCAGTGCAACAATAACACATAAATGAAATCCTAACAGGTATCAGTATAATCAGAACAGAGGCAAGACCTTCTGTCCCTAATTTCCAACCTTTGTGCCAAATAAACTAAAATGTATAGGAAGGTAAAGATACATAATCTTGCTACTTTTGGGCTTTGCGAAAATTAGTTCACAGTTATCCGACGACTTGTTTCTCTACCTGCTATGTTTGAAAAGACTCTGGTAAGTCAGGATGTTCTCTCTAAATGTGTCTGAGCTGCACTCTGATTTAACTTTTACCCTTTCTTTGCAATGTGACAATTGAATGCGTTGATTTGCAGGGTGAAACTCTGGCTTTTCATTTCATATGTTGTATCTTTTGTCTCATTGGCTGGGGCGGTCGGGTTTTTGGTTCAAGACGCACTTACAGACACAGGTCCATCTGCATGGACTGGCACTGCTGGTGTCATACAGTGTGTTTGTGTGTTAGTCAGGTACTTACTACTTCCTTATCGCGTGCCTATACCATAGTCTGTGACCTTGCACTGTTGCGCTTTCCTTCGGGCCAGCGCTTATAATTTTGGTGATGTACCTTGCAGTGGGCTGATCTACTGGACTTGCCACTCTGAAGATTGACTCGACAAGCATGTCTGGCCATTGCCAAGGAAGATGAGCATTCGAAAGGCGGATGTTACATGAGCTCACCGGCAAAAATTCAATATAAATTGTATCGTGGTAGCTTTGCCCAGGTCTCCCAGGTTCCCCCAAAGTTTTTTTTACCGTACCCCTGTAAATATAGTCTTCGAACCGCGCTGCTTAGAATGGTTCGATGTATTGTTCTGGAGCTGCGAACTCTGACGGACGATAATTAGTTGATACCGTTACGTTTTGGATAGCCCCCACATTGACCAGTTTTCTTGTGTTTTACTCTTGTAACTCTCGAGGAGTCCAATTTCAGTCATTATCCCCTGCTGGGTATACAATATGTCGCCAGCATTTGTAGACGGCAGTCATGCAAACTCGTCAGTTCTGATGTTTGGAAAAACCTGTATTTGTCTTAGAAGATTGAAATATATGTACATGTGAACGAATTCTCTTCGATCGCCTGGAACACATTGAAAGTATATAGTATATGCGATGAAGGTATACCCTACCAACAAGAAGGAACAGATGAAAAAACATGTTTGCTGCACTGCATGAGCGTCGTCAACTATCTTGCAACCAATTATAAAAAAAAAAGTATCTTGCACCCCCTCTACTAGACTACTACATCATGCTGCTAGATGCTAGCTACCTGCTAGTCGACTATGACTAGTAAACGCCCAGCCTTAGCCCTCTGGTGCACCGCCTGCACGAGGCCGGCGAACCCGCCGCCGCCGCAGTACGCGGCCCAGTCGACGTCGTCCCTGCCGCGGAGGCCGCGGACGTCGACGTGTCGGTACCCATAGAAGAACATGAGGGTGCAGGGCTGGTGCAGCTCGTACATGACGTTGAAGCCCTGCACCTCGTCGATGTCGACGGCGTACAGCGCCGCGACGGGGCCGATCCGCTCGGCGGCGGCGGCGAGGGCGGCGTCGAGGCGCGCGCAGTCGTCATGCCCGCCGCGGCCGAAGCGGACAACCACCAGGCGGCCGCTCTCGCCCTCGCGGTCGATGGCGTCGTCTACGTCTTGGACTGAGTGCAGGTGTTCAACGTGGTACGCCATTGCGACGGCGGCGATCGAACGCGCGGCGGACAAGAGTAGGTTGCAAATCTCACGCGGTGCTCGCCAACATTGTTGGCGCGGCCGGTTCTTGTAAGGGCGGCTCCCGGTCCAAGAAAGGGAACTGAATCTGAATCGGAGTCGGATAACAACCCGAGCTTCTCGCAGACTCGTGAGGTCTCGGAAAATCTTCAAGGTGGCCCGTTCACTACGTTACTCTGTTTTGAGAAATAGTTGAGGGTTATTTTGAGGGCTAAAATTTATTTTAAGAAAATAGCTCTTCAATGAAATAGCTGTTGAGGTGTTTGGATCCAAGAGCTATTTAGCTCCTAAAGTACTTTTCCAATCATTTGGCTGCCACTTTAACAAGAGAGTGAAAGAGAGAATCAATAGACCTCATCTAAAATAGGCCTAAATAGCACCCTTTAGAGGGGATAGTTTTTTAGGGTAGACTATTTGCAAATAGCCCTCCTGTTTGGCTCCACTAGAACTATTTAGACTATTTGAGTGAGGGCTAAAAAATAGCCTAGGGATCCAAACAGGACCATTGTGGCCCGTTGACCAATTTTCTCGAGCAAAGTTTACTCTTGTAGTAACACTCGAGAGTCCCATTTCAATCATTATTCTCTGGAACAACCTGTCAGGGAGTGTTTAGATCTCTCCCAAAAAATTTTACACCTCGTCACGTCAAAGAGAATCTTACTATTTAGGAGTATTAAATAAAGTTTATTTAGAAAACTTTTTACATGGATGAGTGGTAAATCACGAGACGAATCTAATGAGCCTACTTAATTCATGATTTGCAACAGTGATGTTACAGTAACCATCCGCTAATCATAGATTACTATACCTCATTAGATTCGTCTCGTGATTTATAACCCATCCGTACAAAAAATTTTATAAACAAATTTTATTTAATACTTCTAAATGGTAAAATTCTCTTTCAAAAAATTTTGAAGGATGAACTAAACACACCCTCAATTCTGACGATCGGAACAACCTATATTGTCTTACAAGATTGAGAGGTGTGAGGTGTGACTAGTAAGATCCTATATAACATCACCTGTTTGTGTCTAACCTAAATCCTAGTCCTGTCAGAGTGATGCATCTTATATTTATTCTTCACTGTCATTTGATGATTTAAGAAGGGTAGAGGACATATCTAGGCAGCTGTTGTATGCAGAAGAAGAGGAGAGGACACAGTATTACATCCACTGGCTTGCTTGAAGTATTGGCAGTGCTCAGTAGAATCCTCCGACAGGTTTGTGCTGCACTGCTGCTTGACTGGTACGCCACTCCCACTATGGAGTACTCCTACTCTTCCAGAAGGAATCTTCGTTGCCTTACCTTGCACGTTCATCATAGAGGAACAGAGGAGGATAATCCCCGTCGCCCCGTCGGCATGTTCGCAGTTCTACGCTGCTTTCAGTTTGACGAGTCCAGTTGACTTTGACTCCGATACTGTCGCTCCGGAAATCCATGAGAAGGACCCCACCACAGGGTCAAGATTGGAAGCTGCTAGCCAATTTGAGCGTCAGTTTCTCAACAAGAGTTAGGTCCATGACCAGGACTTTCTGTGCTTATCAGTTTTCAATCATTTTCACCCAGTACTTAAATCTCGTTTAGATTCAAGTGCTAAAGGCAAGTACATTGTTACACCTCAGCGGTCTCATACGTTATCTCATGCAGATCCACGTAGGATTTTTGATGATGTGGAGGGGAGAGAGGGAGAAGAGAGAATGAGGTGGTTGTTTCGCGAAGCAACCGCCTCGTGAGCTAAAATTAAGGACTATGAGATCGCTTACTCACTATTGTACGAGTTGTTGTTGTCGTACTACTCATAATATTTTCTTTTTAATTCCATAAATAAAGGGATATGGTGCTGCTACGAGACAACGAACACGACAATCTATTGTAGAGGTTGTCTATTTAGTTGTCTTAAGATGACGTGTCATTGCATGAGACCATCTATTAGACGGCTCTAATATACTTGCCCTAATGAGTAGATCCAAATGGAATGCTAATAAGGTGTACTAAAATTTAGTCAAGACTTAAAAACTTTCTTTTGAGAAATAAAACTTAAAAACTTTAGTATGTATATACTCTTTCCGTCCCACAAAGATCGTTCGTTTAGCCTTTATTTTTTATCCTACAAAGACTGTTCGTTTGATTGTAGTAAAGTCTATCGAGTTAAAGCAATATCAAATGTCAAGAAATAATTGCATAGAGAAGGGCATAGAGCCAATCAAATGCTTAAGGAGATGTTATTTTCCTTATTTCAATGCATTTGCATTTATTGAGATCCTAGGGAACCAAATAAACTGCGCGGTTTTCGATCACAGCTTCTATAGTTAATGAGATTAACATGGTCATTTTCTACTACTACTAGTATATCTGAAATTTTTTAAATGAAAAGTGTTTACAGGACGGAGCCACAGAGGGAGTAAGCCCTAATAAGGGCTAGAGCTCATCCAACAAACACTTACTAGTAAAATCGATATGGGAACTCCAAATAAAAAATGTAAAATTGATATGGAAACTCTAAATAAAAAATGTAAAATTGATGCAGGTGCGCCCTCACAAGTTTCAACAACCTGACGACCTCCCGAAGCTAGATGTCACATGGCAGCAGGAGGCCATGGCATCTTTGCCTAATTATATTGCCCGGCAAAGCTCAAATAGTTTAGTCTTGGAAGCTGCTACCTCGCCAAATGTTTGCACCTAACATGCTGCTTTATATTAGACGGAATGAATGTTTCTCCACTAAGACATGGTCAATTTTAACCGCCTATTTGATGTGGCTGGCTGGCCCACGTGGAATCTTGAAAGAGGGTTTAGAGGCCGGGCATGTGGCACAGTGGCAGTAAAGAATCACTTAGGTGGCAGGACCTCATCACAGGCCCTGGCTGGCTTGAGCTCTTGCCTTTGGGAAATGCTAAAAATTTGGTAGAGTAGCCTGGTAGACTGTAGAGAGTGGTAGGACAGGCTGACAGTTGAAATGAGCTGCCACAGCCACAAGATCGTCCACCGACGTCTCCATTCACCCGCCCACACAATTTTTGCAAGAGACACGCCACCTTAATTGTGTTTGAAAACAAATGGGACAGGATCGAGCAAAGGACTCTAAAGCAATTCAGATTGAATCCGATGGATGGTATCATGCTCGTGTGCATGCGCAATACTATATTATTGTGCAACTGGTACTTTCTCTTTTTGTTATTTCAAAGTACTTGAGAAGAAAGGAAAAGAAAAGGAATTTGCATAAACTTCATGATGATTTATAACATAATAATGTTTGGTTCCAATCCACCACCATTGCCATTCCGTGACGTGTTAGCACAACATGCATCGCACGTTGCCACGTTGGCGATTGGTGATGACGCGCACACGCATTCGCTGGAGGTTGGACCGTGCTGTGGTGTGGCGTGCCTCTTCATGCCTAACAACTAACATCCACTAATTATTCTCTTTACTTTACGACATACCAAATCAAACAAAGGACGCCTTTTTATACTAGTTTTTTTTTCTCATATATGGTGACGTCTGTTTGGAAAAAAAATTCTCAACTGTCGTCCAGACTCCCGTGTCGTTTTTCTCCAACCTTTTTCTGTCCTTTCTTTACTATAGGAAGGAAAATTTGCAACCTTGCAGGGTTGTCATTTTAGTCCTCAAAGCCTACAAATTATTTTATCACTCTCTTCTAATTTTATGTTGAAAATGGTTATTGGGTCGTCTCACTGCGTTGTGAGGTTCTCTAATAAGAATAAGATGTTGAGGCCCAAATTTAGTTAACCTATTTACATCCATGAGCGGCACACGGGACCTAACTTGACACACTGGCCCGAGACATAATCCAACTAAGCACCAGCTCCTCAAGGCTAATCATGGTGTGTGCTCCTGCATGACGTCACATGATCAAATAACCAAAGGACTTGCTCTGATTCTCTTGTGCCATTTTTGTAGTCATGATCTAAGTAAGTAGAATCTACTTTTGGGATCAAAATTAGTCACAACAACAATCCCTAAAGTATGAAGTGAGAATCTAAAAGAAAATGTGGCTAGTCTCTGGGCTTCTTTTTTTCATTGGAGGGAAGAATGGTTTCTCATTTTAATTCACACCGTAAACATATTTTATTCTAGGTGTCTAGGTGACTTGCTCCCCAACTCACCTTACACGGCAGGACACCCGTCCAAATCCAATAAATATACAAGAGCAAAAAAACTCATATTTATAAAGAAAATAAATAAAAGGAGTGAAGAAAAAGAAAAGAGGAGGAAAATGCTTTCAAAAGTGGGAAGAGGAGGAAGGCAACAAAGTGGGCATCACGCGCTTCATTGCAGAGTTTTAGGCGGCCAGCTTCCTCCTCCTTCCCACTAGGCCAGGCTCGGTCGGCTCACCGCCCCGGTGACCGCCGCCGTCTTTGACGCCTGCCTCCGCCGCCGCCGCGCCCAAATCTGCGTGTTTGGCCAAATCCCACGGGAAGCGCTTGTCTTTGCTGAGCTGCTCCGGAGCGGAGCTCTGGCTACTTGACTTCGGGTTTGTTCCCCCATCTGAGGCCAAGATTCGGAGCGTCGCCGAGGGAAGGCGATGAAGGGGAAGGGCGGCGCGATGGACAGGAGGTCCTCTGCCAGGTGGAGAATGCTGGTGCTCTGCGCATTCTGCTTCGGCCTCGGCATGCTCTTCACGGACCGGTGGGTCTCCCTCTCTTTCTCTTCCGCCGCGGGAAGCTTTGGATCTCACCATGCGCTTCCTTTGCTCTTGGGGTCCTTGGGGGTTCCTTACCTGGCCTTAGCGGGTCGGTGCATTGAAAAGATCGAATTTTTAAGGCTATTATTGCGTTTGAGATTTAGAGTTTCAATAAGTTCTTTGTTGAACCAGTGGCGTTTTGAGATTTGTGTGGACGGAGCTTGGATTATGAGCGTCCTTTTTCTTTCTTACTGTTTTTTCTCCCATCCCTTCTGGGAGCTCATGGCGATCTGGGTTGGTGGAAAGATCCTAGTTTATTTCTTAGAACGGGAGATCGCGTTTTGATGTCGACTGGTGGAGGTGTCTTCCTGTACCTGCTCGTGCGTGCGTGGTTTGGTGGTGCTTACTGCTTAGTTCATTGATCTATTCTGCCAAGAATGAAAAAGGTTTGGATTTTTTACATTTTCATCAAACGAGATCTTACGAAAACGCGACTTTTGCGGCAAAAATCGAACAAGCGAATACTTTGAGATTTCTGCTACCAAATAGCGTACCTGGATCACCAGCAATCGCCTTCATGGGTACAACGGTGATGTTTTGTTGTATTTGCGTGATTTGTATTATAGTTTGTAGATTATCGGTTAAAAGAACGCATTTTGAGTGAAACGATGATTTTGACCGCTGATAAGGAATTAAGTATGCTTCTCAAACTGAAACTATGATTTTTCCCCTTTTGGTCTTGAATTCCTACTTGCCGGTAGAGCGGGGATTTACTTTCATTTATTAAAGCCTGTGTTTGGAAGTTGGAACAGTACCTAATGTCCATAGGCGGCACTGCGTTCGATTCAATGTACCTCCACAACCTTCCGAAGTAGAAAATAAATCAATCTTTAAAGCCAACTTGTATACTTCACTTGAAAGATAAGTGGTGTTGGGCATATTATATTTGAATGTAAACATGGGCCAAGGACTGATTTGTATTGAAGATCAAATTTCACTCTTCAAAAACCAGCTTTTATGCTTTACACGAAAAATAGGTACTCCTATAAAAAAAAGGGTACTGCTGGCAATAATATATCTAGATAGAAACTTGAGCTAAGACTTAAGATCAGACATAGCATCTAATGAACCTGGTGACTGTTTTGAGAAGCAAATAGGTAGACATGAGCCTTATCTTACTATAAGGATAATCATGCTTTCTTGATTTCAAAAGGTTAATTCGAAGTACATTCTTAAATGGGATATTTCAATTTAAAAGTTCTTTTTTATGCTTTTACTATTTTCCTTGGGAAATCATTATGGTTGGTTTTACAGGTTCTGGACAGCACCAGATACTAACAACCATATCATGTCTCAACGCCGGAGGCAAGATCAAGAGCTGCAACTTGTATCGGAGGATTGCCATACAAAGAGGGTGGGTTCCTTTTCAATTTGTTTGTTTTCTCCATGAATTTTTATTACTTGGTTTTTGGCTGAAAATTTTGAATATAAATTTGGATGCAGAAGCATGGGGAAGACAAGGATATAATGGGAGAGGTAACCAAGACCCATGAAGCTATACGGTGAGCCCCTTTGATTCCATGTGGGATTTATTTTAAGAATTTAAGTGTGCTTGAGTTATCTGTATCTGAAAACTTCTCTTTGGAATTTGTTTATGGTGTTAGATCATTGGATAAGTCCATCTCAACGCTGCAGATGGAGCTTGCAGCAAAGAGGAGCACACTGGAGCTGCTCCGTTCTAGTGGTTCGCCAGTAACCTCTGAAACTAGCCAACCAAGGAAAAAGGCATTTGTTGTCATTGGAGTCAACACCGCTTTCAGCAGCCGTAAGCGCCGTGATTCAGTCCGGGAGACATGGATGCCTCAAGGTCTGTAGTAGTTTTGTAGTCTTTGAACAAATAATGGCATGGGCATGTCTATTAGATTTGCGTAATGATTAAATTGTTAGTTTCCAGTCATTCTTCAGTAATTAAACATGCCAGTTTTGATTAGTACAGCTAATATAAGATTCTGTTTGGACTGGCTTAACTTCTTTTTATGAAATATAAGCTAGACTTGTACTTTTCCATCCTTCCTCAGGGAAATATAGGGGGCAACTTTATAGAGTTTATAATTTTCTAGCATCTTTTAAGCTAAGTTTTTCCAGATAGCTTCAGGCATTAGAGACTATAATTTGGTGCAGACAGCTCCTGTTTACATGTAGCTGTTCATTTAGTTGTGTACATTGTACATGGTATCATCCTTGTGTATAGTTGTTTGATTCCTATGGATATCAGTCAACAAATTTTTAGTAAAGGTCTCTTCTTATAATTAGGTGAACAGCTGCAACAATTAGAGGAACAGAAGGGAATAGTTATCCGCTTCACTATTGGGCACAGGTAAACAGATGGTTCTTGCATTGCATTCCTAGCACATTATTTTAATTGTTACTGCATTTTATTTTTTTCTTCCCATGCTCTTTTAGTAATTTGAACTGGACATTTTTCGTGTTCCATGATAGAATGAACTAACTCTCAATACTTTTTCTTTATCACCAGTCTACAACAGGTGCAGAGCATTGTGATTCAAACACATAATTCGTTCATGCCGATATGCCCGAACAATTATCATAATATTACAGCCATAAAATAATTATGTATCTCTAACTTCTAAACTAAACTACCATAATAATGTTTTGTTCTTGGAACTGCAAGACATCATAGCATATACCCCTGTGCCCATGTGCTCTCAGATATACCAAAGTCTTGAAAAGAGCCGATCTTAGCATTAATCTGCAAACACTAAGTCCATAAGTTCTATAACTTCAATTGTAATCCCGCTCATGGTTTTCTTACTTGAAATAAAATCTCCAATCTTCATTCTAGTCTGTCCAATGAGCAACTCAATTCACTGCCTCTTCTATAGCCCTCCACAGACATTTATTTTTACAATGTTACATGCTTTCATCCTTTTACTTAAAAATGTACCTTGTAAAATTTGGATATAAAAACTGCCTGTTTTATTTGTTTCACAGTGCTACATCCAATAGTATACTGGACAAGGCTATAGACTCAGAGGATGCCCAACACCATGACTTTCTTAGACTGGTGAGGATGTACTCTTCAATAACTTGAGAATTGAACTGTACTTTTCTGGTGCTAGCCCTAACTATTTAACCACATGTGGTTAATTTAATCATCACGCAGGACCATGTTGAGGGATATCATGAACTTTCAGCTAAGACAAAAATTTTCTTCTCAACCGCTGTCGGCATCTGGGATGCTGACTTCTACGTCAAGGTCGATGATGACGTGCATGTGAACTTAGGTGCTTATCGTTTCCTTAGACACAATAATTTCCTCTTGGAGTGTTTTATCTAAATTTTGTTTATCGGTGCATGCATATGACAAAAACAGGAATGCTTGCCACTACCCTTGCTCGGCATAAATCAAAACCAAGAACATATATTGGCTGCATGAAGTCAGGCCCAGTTCTTGCTGACAAGTAATGTTTACCACACTGTCTTACAATATCAATTTAAATGCTAGATTTGAAGTTCTAATAGATGCCTGCTTGAACCTGCTCTATTCATATAGGAATGTGAAGTACCATGAACCTGAGTACTGGAAATTCGGGGAGGAAGGGAATAAATACTTCCGTCATGCTACGGGGCAGATATACGCCATCTCGAAAGATCTTGCGACTTATATTTCAATCAATCAGTATGTTTTGTTAATGTTCATGCCATACAAAAGCGCGTGTGGTCATACAAAAGAAAACTAACAGTGTAAGTGATCTTTTTCAGGCCTATCCTGCACAAATATGCAAATGAAGACGTATCACTTGGATCATGGTTCATTGGTTTGGAAGTTAATCACATTGATGAAAGGAACATGTGCTGTGGAACTCCACCTGGTCTGTATCCTCATACTGAACATTGTTTCCTTTACATACTTGTTTTCTACTTTTCCCTTATTGTGAATACAAACTCCACAGATTGTGAGTGGAAAGGGCAAGCTGGTAATGTGTGTGTAGCATCTTTCGATTGGAGCTGCAGTGGCATATGCAAGTCTGTTGAGAGGATCAAGGATGTACATGCTCGCTGCGGTGAAGGAGATTCAGCAGTTTGGAGCGCCCTTATCTAGCACATACCCCTCCTTTGCCCGTAAATATGTAGCATAGTTGGTAAGCTCTCGTGGTGGACCTGAGTACGCAACTCCCCAAGTGAACTCAACAAGACCAAGGATCATGCCCCGTCGAATATAATCTGGAACTGCAGCAAACAGGACGTTGCCAATGGTGCCTTTGGCTTCACGATTCTACTGCAACATGTAGGTTATGGGATGCTTGTTGAAATATTTTGTTAGATGGCTTGTTGCCTGTCACGGTGGGGTTAAGAGTGAAGAGTGTGAGACCAATGTGGGGGTTGCAACTGATGTTACTAATCTTGCATGTAGTGGGAGAGTTTCAGCTGGTGCGTATGGAAGTAGAGTTCATGTAATGTAGAGAACATTGTTTCAAGCAAATTTTGACAAATTCTTTTTGCTGAATTCATGGAGAAAAAAAATGTATTGTGATGTAACATATGGCCCTGTAGGAGTTGGATTGATGCCGTAGTTCAGCAAATTTTCCCAAGCAGTCTGTTGGAAGGGCTATCATTCCATTATGGGTTTTTTTACTAAAAAAAACCACGAAGTTGCCAATGGTGACACAGGAATTTTGCAAATCTTCATGTGAACTTCAGCGGTTTCACTTCCGCACACAAAAGTATCACAAATCAGTATTATGTTACACAAACATATAATTTGGATCTAGATTAACAACCTTTGAGACGCATATGTAGTCATAATCACCTTTTCATATCAAAATCCAGCACAACACAAGCAAAAGATGACCTGTTAGAACAGAGCCTATTCTTTCATAGGGCAGCACAGCCATGTGAGTTCAGGATCGGACTTACATGAGCTACTCCTGGGGGAATGCGGCGAAACCCCAAACTCCTTTCAGTGTGCAAAAAACTGTCAGAACTATCTGTGAACACTACACCCCTAACTGTTGAACATGCAGCAAAAGAAAAAAAGAAAGAAAGAAAATGATATCGCCATGTTAACAATCCAAGACAAAAACTCATGCCAAAAATGATTCCCAACTGTTCTCAACGTCTTTACATGGCCAACGCTGCTCAAAGGTCTGTAGGCATTGCATTTTCCAAACAACTCCTGCGGTATCTTGTGGTCTCTGCTACCTGCTTCTGAAGAATTTTGCTAGGTTCCCATTGTCTTTAGCCCCTGCACTCTTTATGCTGCTGCAGCTTCTCATTTAGCTCTGCCCGTTAATAAGGTGAAGAATACTCTTGATGTTATCATTGGACTCCATAGACTGAAGTTTCTTCTTGAGTTCCTCACAGCCTTTTACCTACACAGGATTCGAATTTATGTCACAAAAGGACCATGGTGATGATGGTGAAATGGATAAAATTCAACAATAATCACTGCAAACGCTGAAATGGTAAAATGGATAAAATGAAACAGTAATCACTAGAAAAACGAAAAGCCGGAAATATTTGACCCCTGAGAAATTAAGGATGCAAAGAAAGGCTTACAGTGTCTGCAATCTCATCAAAATCCAAAGGTTCAACTTGCACTATTTCATCTTCTCTCCAGCCAAGCAATATCATGAAACGCTTATCTTCAGGAGAAATGTCAGCTGGATGGTCCTCATCACCTGGTTCGGTAACCTCTGATAATGAACTAACTTCCTCATTGCCAGACTGGGATCTATTCCACCCATCATCAGAATCTGCAGGTGTTGAGGACATACTGCCTTCAGCGCTGTCCGACAGGGACGACTGAAATCCTTCATCACCTGTGTCAGCAGGCTCTGATGATGAGTCAGCTTCTCTGCTTTGCTCTAGAAGCTGCTGAGACATCCCATCTGCAATAGTTGGTTTCCGGGATGGAATGTTCTCCTCAGTATCAGATAGGTGCCTCTGGGACCCGTCAGAAGAATTTGCTTCTTCACAGAAACACTTCCCGTGCTCCGTGCATTTCCTTTCAGAATGGAACAAGGCGAAATCATTTCCAAGACTAATAGAAGAATCCTGCTTCACATCAACTAAGCTGGATGGAGGAGATGGCTGACTCTCTGACTCAAAGGCTATGCTCGAACCATTTGAAGACTTGGTCCGTAATGCCTCAAAGAATCTATGCTTGTCTCTTACATTTGATTTTCTGTCGCCGCATGGACCTTGCAGGGGCAGAGGACGCTCATTGATGCCAATCTTCAACTTTTGGCTCACAACTGGCTTTTTCTGTGTATCCATTGAAACCAAAGGAGTTGGAGGACTCACAGGTTTCATAAGGCAGTCTTTGCCTGTGTGTGCAGTACCGTTTTGCTCTCGACTGAGGACTTGGAAACTTCCTGACTGAGAAAGCTTTGAAATATCGGCTTTAACTGGAGCTCTAATTGAACTGTTGGCGGACTGTGTTTTTAATTGTTGTACAGTCTTACTAGAACCAGTAGGATCTCCAAGTCTTGTTCCTTTTGTTTTCAAAGAACTAAGCACCTGGACAATGATTGAAAACAATTAGTTAAGTAGGCATAGGACAAAGGTTGATTCAGATAGGCATAGGACTAAATCATTTTTTCTTGCACATACGGATGCAATTAAACTTCAATGAAACTGTAAGTGAAGAATCAGCATGACATGTAAATGGTTCTTGTCAACACTTGTACTTTGGTTGTTTGAAATAGGAAGAAAATCACATGCCCCAGTAAACTAGCCCAAAACACCCCAGTTGCAACAGAGCTATCATTCATAGTACTGTACACATCTAGTTTGATTGACAATAATGCATATATGCATCAAAACATACACAATACCGAAGGAGATGTCAATGTAGCACCGCAATATTCCACCTAGACAACTAAGCATCTCCACACTGATGTGAAGTTATTTAAGTGATAAGGCATGTCTCCTAGGGGCATCATCACTTCGTGCAATGCTCATAGCAGATATGTGGTTATACTAGAGGAGGGGAAATGTGGAATGTAAATTTTGAGTATGCCAGTACAATTGTTTCATTATATCCCTTTCTTCTACCTTGCATTGTTTCAATATCTCCGTAATTAATTGTTTCCTTTTGATGTACATTTCAAGCCCAATCTGCTATATTGCCATATATCGCACTATTTTAACTGGTATATATAAATCATATTATAACATGTGCCGACAACAGGACAGTTCAAGGTTTCGTTTCTAAAACAAAACAGCCAACCAGATTATGAAGAATGCTGTATATCCAACAACTAAGGCGCAAAACTCAAAATGGCCAAGGACTGGTGATGTCTTTTATTGCTACAAGTACCAACAACACTATTATGCTCTTCTCCAAAGGCATAGATACAACACTAAAGGAAATAGATACAACACCAAAGGAAATACTACTCACATCTGAAGGAAATATATTAGGAACTTACAGAAGATTTGGTTGCTGGAGGTGTAAGAGGCCTTAGAGTATACTGCCTTAAGGTTCTTTCTTCAATCTTCTGAGCCTCGATCGATAACTACAATTAAAAAAGTACAATCATAAACTAAGAACGAAATTCTGAATGGCCTATGTCTATAAAATCACATTGTAAGCATTATGCAGTGCTTCACCGGTTACCTGAGGGCCACTGGAAATTCTTGGAGGAGCTTGCATCACTGTCTCTGCCATGCTTAATGCAGTCCCACTGTTTGGCATCACTTCAGTCTGTTTATTAGGAGCGATTTGTAATATAGAAGATGTGGCTGGGATTTTCTTTACATCACTTGATAAAGGAAGATCTGCTAGCACAGAGTTCCAGCCATCAGATGGAGTTATCAGAGGTACATTCTGAATTGGAGTGCTGATACCAGGAGATGGGACTTTGCTAATGCCTTGCCTTCCATTTTTGTCATCCAAACTAAGCTGTGGAAATTCTCGCTCAAAGGTTATGCTAGAAGCATTGCTGCCGTTGCTTAAGACGTTACTGACGGAAGCATTGCTTACTGAGGTCCCAACAGAAGCATTGCTTATAGAGGTCCTGACAGCAGCATTGCTTATAGAGGTCCCCACAGCAGCATTGCTTATAGAGTTAACAACAGTTCCAGTACTAGCAATAGTATTGCTTTTGTCATTGCTTCTAGAAGAACTAACTGCATTATTTCTAGAGGCACTACCATTATTCATGTTAACTACACCCTTACTCCATGTATCTGCCTTCGAGCGGGCACGATTCATCCTATCCCTTTCAGATCTGCATGTGCCAAAGGACTTGAAATCGTGACGATCTGCAACGGTTGACCTACTCTCCCTGTCACGGGAATCAGAGTCCCTCTCCCGATCCTTGTCCCTGTTCCTCCCGAAATTGGCATAGCCCCTTGACTTCCCCATTGCATCTCGTTCAGGCCTCCGAGATCCATTCAAGTCTGAACTTCTCCGTGATGAAGACTGCCGGGAACTACGGTCATGGTCATGTCCAGATGAATGGTTTCTTGATGAACCACCTGTACCTTGATGATAATCTAAAATGTCCAAGAGAAATACTTCTCATTAGCATTACTGTCAGAACAAAATGACACTTATAGTTGATTGGTAGGTGGGACACTACCATAAATCCAATTGAAAACATTCATTGTGATATCAGTATGACAAACAAATAGTATGCACATCAGTAGGAAACTCAACAGTGAAAAACTAACAATCACATAAATTCATTACAAAAAATAGTTCGTACAATGGACAAAATGCAAGGTTGCCTATGTACAAAAAACAAATGAACAAGGAAACAGTAATATATGAACAAATCAACATAGTACGAAGGTGGCCACCACAGTGCAAAGATGGCATTTATTTTTAAACATGACCTAAGTAATTGGACTAAATTAACCAGCTAATACAGTGCATGGTTCTTCCTGAACAACCCAAAAGAACTAAGTATATCATAACTTTCCGTTCAACTCAAATGCCATTTTAGTTATAACATATTGGTTTGCAAATATGTTATTTATCTTTTCTTTTTCTACTCACCCTTTTTTCTGTAACAAAATGAATTAAATGTTGATTGGTAGTAGTACTCCAATTAGAGCCATGTAATAAACGAAAGGTGCAAATATACGTTATATACAAGGCATTAACACCTCCCCTGGTTTATGCGCATAAGACCAATACAAACATATGTATTTTTCAACTAACAGTGTTGCAGCAATTAAAAGTCGTGTCCAATACAAGCAGTGCAGTGTATCCATGGAATAATTCAAGCTAATAGGACCACATAAACAATCCGCGTCACACCTCACTCTTCTTCCTCGACTGATATGTTTGTTTAACGTTTCCCAGCTTCATCAGTAAGAAACACATGAAATTCCTTAATCACCTCATAGTTGCTATCTCAACCATCTGGTCCATCCAAGAATCTACCTCCCAGTACAACAATATCTACATTCCCATCATCAAGAGTCTCACATCTAGAAACTGCCTCTAAATTGCACGGTCACATTAGCACGATTAAATCCATATATAGATAATGCACTGTTCATATAAGGATAGAACTTATGATGTTCAATGCATGTGAAGCACACGAACAAATAAAAAATATCACTTGCACAAGCGTTACTTGGTTTCAAAACTAGCAATCCTAATGTGGCGTTAGGATTGCATTAAGTCTATAGCACAGCACAGCACGACACCCTAGCAGACAACAACAGACTCAAAATTGGCAAGGTCAGCTGAGTTCACCTGGGCGGGAGGAAGCTGTAGCCCAGATGTTTGCGGCGCCTGCTGCCCTGTCTTTCTGCAGCCATTCCGGCTTCAACGTGGGTGTGTCCTGCTCCATGGCAGCAGGCACCACTCAACGTCCACCCACCGGCCGCGGTTGGGAGGCCGGGCCAGGGGTGGACCTGCCGTAGGGCATGGGGGGTTCAGTTGAGCCCCCAAAATTGCCGGGGCAGAAAAAATGCACCGGCCCGCTTCTGGCGTGGATTGCTCCTGCACGCTGGAGAAGACGAACCTTATCGAACCACGGACGGAATATTAGATTACAAGATAACATTAGCAGGGCACCACGAAGCAGACGAATCCGGTCCAGTACCTGGGGTGGGGAGGAGGGCGATGCGTCGCCTCCCGACGAGGGACGGCTCTGGCGGGAGGAAGGAGGGCCCGGCTTGCCGCGCCCCGTCGGTCGCCGGCCGAGCGGCGAGGCCGCCGATGGCGAGCGCAGCAAATTGCGGCGGCGGCGCGGCGGAAGAAACCCTCCGCGAGGATTAACACCCCCCCCCCCCCCCCCACCACCACCACCACCACCTTCCAGAGGCCTAGGTCTTTAGATTAGGGCGCCGTGGCACTCGCACCACCACGACGGGCGCCTCCGCGTGGGCTCGGATTAACTCCCCGAGAAATCAAGGAAGAAAGTTTGTGCGGGAGGATGAAGACGGCGGCGGCGAGATTGGCTGCGTCGTCGGATTGGCGGTTGCTCCCGGCGAGTCGCTTGCGTTGCCCTCGGCGAATTCGGCGGCTGCGGTGCGGGGTGGAAGGGGGGCAGGGAAGCGGAAGCGAACAAAAAGAAATTTTTTCCAGAGGATTACGGATATATTCGTGGGTTTTATAGGATTTGGTACGCTACAACTCGGATGAATCACGGTTGGTTTGTTGGACAGACAGATGAACTCTGGTTCTTCCCTCTGTGTTTCTCACTATAAATGATGAACTTATTTTCAGATACTCTATGTCTTATAGTATAAGATATTATAATAAAAAACAAATGATAATAGAGATTATACAGATTTTGACAGATTTGATGAGTTATATTATACTGTTAGTTTTCTTTATAAGATTTGGTGCATCAACTAATAAAAATCAGCGTGTGGGAGAAAATAGATAAGTTTGGACCATTTTCACTTCCCTGCTATCTGGTTAAAATGTTGAAGTTCTTTTTTGAAAATTGCAAATGCAAGAAATTTACTGTAGATTTATAGATCGTGCAATAACACCGACATTGCGCTATTTTAATTTTATTGCGTAATATTTTGAAATTCTAGTTGTAGGCAAATCTAACTTTTTTCTTTTTTTAGAGCGAAGGCTAGAGCAATATAATCATAATAATTATATTTTTCTAAAAAATGTATGTGGAGATTTATATTTTTGAATAAGTATTCTTCAATGAAAAACTAGTATATTTAGGATGCTGAAGAATTTGCGGTAGGATATGTTCTTACACATGGAAAGGACGTAGCTCTTTGCATGTACATTCATCTCTTCTTTTATATCTTGTATAGTTGCCCTCTTTATTTGACACTTCTTACGTATCTACTAGGTTAGATCTTATTTATAGAATGATAAATAATATTTATTTATTTATTTATTTTCCTCACTTGATTTCCTCTTTATTCAATCTTATTCGTTTGTAAGTGCTGATATACTGATTATCTTAAATAGTTTTTTTCTTTTTTCATAGTATAATACTGTTTTTATCATCAAAAATATTAATAACTATAACGAATTATTTTGGAGTGTCTTATGTTGCCTCTTTTGCTGCTGCCGGTATGCAATATCCCCACCACTCTACGGTTGTCAACAATCTTATTTCAACCTTATGTATCCATCTTCACTTTCATCGCACTCTTCGCTACCCATTTTGATTGCTTGTTGCTACATCCGACTCTATCCATCAGCTATCCTCCATCTCTATACCGTCTCACCTTACCATACTTTACTTGCTTACTCCTACATCGACAATCACTGATGAGCATCTCTCAATCAACTTTAATGGTGCGTTTAATAGCCTCATTGATAAGCTAAGCCGGACAAGCTTGCCGAATCTAGATAAGCTAAGCTTGCCACTGCAACCTGTTTGGTTGTTTTACCGAGCTAGCCCCATCGTTTGGTTGTGACTGAATTTTGCCGACCTGCCTGCTAGCTTTTCCGGCAAATTAACAAATCATTGCTTAAAAAACACATATAAGGAACTACAACCACGCATTGATTGGTTTCTTCGGCCTTGCAGTTGTTAGATTTGGAGTCAGGAAAAATACGTCTGCTGTCTTTAGAACTCTTGTGAAGTGGTGAAAATTATAACATGACTCGAATTACGGTGAAGTCTGAAATATGCGGCAGCTCCAGAAAGCAGAGGAAGAGGACGGTGCGGAGAGCAAAATGCAGCGATCTGTTGACGGAAATGTTTTTTTGAGAAATTAGATCCGCGCTCGTGTTTTTCAGCGTGACATCTACTTTACCGTCGAAGGCAAGCCAAATCGGCTCTCTCTTAAAGGCAAGTTTTTTTTAGCTCCGTAAAGCAAAATTGTCCTCGGAAGCTAGAATTTGTTTACGGCCCCAAACGCCATGCCTAGCCCAGCAAGGCTAGAAATTTCCTTGCCGAGCATCAAACGCGCCCTAAATCTGATCTCTATTGACAAGCATTTCTTAACTTAGCTTTTAAGCCCAATCTTATTTTCTTTTTTTTAATCCGAACGACGAGGGTCTACCGACGATAAACGCTAACCAAGAATTTCAACCAAATTAACCGTACCTTCGTAGGCCTAATAATCCACCACCGGCCTCCGGCCATGAGAAACATGCGTGCGTGCCGGGCCACCGCCGAACCTCCTAGAAGCTACTACACTACAGGCACGCTGTGGCTGTGGGGGGCGAGGTGGGGAGACGAACAGCCGCGCGCGTTGCGGCCGGCTGCGGAATGGACCGCGCGAGCCCAGCGCAATGCAGCCCAACCCAAACAAACTTCCATAGCAGAACTCCCTCGACCCTCGTGAAGAATCCGCATGCTCTCGCTCTCCTCGTCTCGCGTCTCTTCTTCCCCACCGCACCTCTCACCTGGGCTCTCGCTTCGAGATCCCCCCGCCTGGCCGCCTCCGCCTCGACCCCGATCTCCTCCCGCCGCCGCCGCCGTCTCCGCGAGGTCAGTCTCCACCACCTCCGCTCACCCCCCCTTCTCGTTTCGCCCGCTCGGGTCCGGTCTCGATTCCTCCCTCGCTCCTCCACCCCCATCGTCGAGCTTCCTCGACCCTCCCCATCTAGGGTTCGCATGTGCGGGCGCCGTCCCACGTCGCCGAGCTCGTCGTCTCCCACCTTTTTTTTTTGCTTGCTTGCTTGCGCCGCTAGGGTTCCGCGCCGTTCTCCCTTCCCGCAGTCCGGGCGGATCTCCCCTCGCGCGGCCCACATTTCTGGGCAAGCGGACGCCTTCTCTAGATGCCGCGTAATCTCTGTGCGCTTCCTGCATCGCGGTCGTTATCCGCTCCTGTTTGACATAAGGGGGAGATGATATTGATTTGTCAGGGGATGGGAAGCGATGTGGTCTTGTTATTTTCACTGATTTGTACTGTGCGTAGCAAGTCTTATTTAGGATTTGATTGTATTCTTTAGGGTTTGGTTGGTGGAATCTACTAGCCTGACGGACTAAAACCATCACCTTATAGCTGGTGTGCGAAGCTGTTGCTAGCCAGTCTATAAAAAGTGACATTTACTGGTATATCTCGATTAGGGACCTGCTAGCCAGAGAAAAAAGGTGGCGGGGACGAAAAGGGACCTGATTTTTTTCCTACCCTTGAAGTTATGTTGGTGATATCTTGTCTTGTGATATTTTGTTTTTGGGATCAGTAGTAGTAAACATGAACGCTGCCATTACTGTTGGTGTTATGCTTGAGATACTTTGTGTGACTTCAGAGCATAGCATTTTACATTTCCTGTACATGAATAATTTTATTTTCTTTTTCTTGTCCAAATGTTCTAAGAAATGGAAGTAACTCACCCCCTCTTACACGTGGCTCGGGTCCATATGGAAATGCATTTCATTCCCTTTGTATTGTTTTATTCAGAACCCTACCTTTGTTAACTTAATGATGGTGCACTGTTGCATTTTCTTTCTCTGGTGAGTGATACCTCAGTACGTTACTACCTTTGTTCTATTTGTTTGTCGTTTTCGTTAACCTACTGGTGGTGCACTGTTGCATTTTCTTTCTCTGGTGAGTGATACGTTACTATGTTACTACGTTACTACCTTTGTTCCTTTTTGTTTGTCGTTTTCGCTTGTCAAAAGTGTTCTGTTTTGTTGCCGTTATAGGATTTCAAGAACAGATATAACTACATGCCCCTACACTATCAAGTGCTTGCTACATTTCCAATATGCAGTTCCTTTCTTCATTGGTTCTCATCGGTGATTAAAGAGACATGCTAAGTAAATATGCTAGATTTTATTAGGGGAATAGAGATGTGCTATAGATTTTCTTAATACCTGTGCACAAAACTAAACGACAAACAAAAGGGAACAGATGGAGTATGTCTTAATACCTTCTTGATTTATGTGAAAGTGTTTTTTGAACTGACATTAAAATCTGTTTTTTATCCATTCAATTTGTTTGTCCTTCGTATGGTCTTTCATGCATATTGACAAAATTGTAAATACATTACTATTTTGTATTTTCACATTCATGCTTGTAATTATTTATTTAATGTATCCTTTTCCCCTTCCGTCATTGCTTATTTGGTACTCGAATCACAATTGCCTGAGAATCTTAAGTATTTGAAAATACCGTGCTGAGTAAAGGTATTTGAAATTTGTAAGTTTGAAATATACGATCTTGTGGTACACTAGCAGATTGAAGTTCATTCATCGTATCATATTTTCTGGACTTCGAAGTATGCTTTGCAAGTTTTGTTTTATCCAAAAGGCTAGCAGGAACTAAACTCTGAAGATTGCAAAGCTGGTTGTTTGGGTAATAAATCTTTTTTTGTTACTTGAAATATACTTCCATTTCTTGGCGACTGTTATTCCAATTGAATTTAACAATTTGTGCATTTGTTCAAGTTATATGTGTATTTGAAGATAGGAACGATTATAGATTTGTGTGCGATGGTCAGCTGTCCTTCGTGTTGGATGCTCATTGTCCTGCCATGTCGGTCAAGTCGGACCTATTTAAGGGAAGGGGATTTTGAGAGACTTTACTTTTGTTTATGCTTATCAATCAAACCTTCCTATAGGTAGGTATAGGATCCTATCCGCCTAACATATAAAGTTACAAACTTGTTCTAACAATCTGTAAGACTCTAAATGTGCAAGTATCATATTCTTAACCGAGTTTTACTAGCAACACATTTAAGCTTTCTAACAGATTTGAAGTACTGGCCGTTATATGTAGCCTGAGCATGCATCAAAATTTGTAGCTAATGCATACACTATATCTCTTGCCATTCTTGCAGTTGCTTTTGCAAGAACTTTGAAGGATGGCGAGATCACCAAGAGGCCGCAACCTCCGAGCTCGTCAACGTAGGTCAGCTTCTTCTGATGCTTCATCGTGCTCCTGGAAGGCAAAAGGAACAGGCAAAGAAAATGATATGTCAGTGACCTCTGAGAAGAATGAATGGAAAGGTGCCACTTGCCCAGTTTGCTTGGAGCATCCGCATGATGCCGTCCTCCTCCTGTGTACCTCTCACCACAAGGGCTGCCGACCATACATGTGTGGTACCAACTACCGTCATTCTAACTGCCTTGAACACTTCAAAGAAGCTTATGCAAAGGAAAAAATGGCTCTTGGTGTTTCAGCAGAGCCTGCACGCAGCCTTCCATTGTCCTCAAACACACAGCCTGCAAGCAAGCAGCCATGTGCAATGGAACTTGCTTGCCCTCTCTGCCGTGGTGAGGTTAAAGGATGGACTGTGGTTGAACCTGCTCGTCAGTATCTCAACCGGAAGCGGAGAACCTGCATGCATGATGGCTGCTCCTTTGTTGGCTCATATAAGGTACTTTGCAAGCATGTGAAGTCCAAACACCCTTCAGCCAAACCTCGTGAAATTGATCCTGCTATTGCAGATGAGTGGAAGAAGTTTGAATGTGAGAGAGAGCGGCAGGATGCAATCAGCACTATCAGGGCCATGAACCCAGGAGCTGTGATTATGGGAGATTATGTCCTCGAGTTGAATGGTGGTGGTAACAGCCATTTGCCCATTGATGGCGATAACTTTGACTTGGAGGAAAGACTCAACTTCTTCACATCCTTAGATCGCACTCTGAATGAGAGGATTGACTTGTATGACTCGTCAGATGGTGGTTTGGATGAGGGCTTTGACTTCTTGGCGTCCTTGTTTGCTCGTGGCAGGAGAATCTCTACTGGAGATTCATTTAGCAGGGCATATAGAAGACATAGGGAGAGGCCTAGGCGTTCAACTAGCACTGTTGATACTTCTGACATTCAGCATGACTCAGTTAACACTCA
Organism: Panicum miliaceum; assembly: GCA_032594955.1. NCBI lineage: Eukaryota > Viridiplantae > Streptophyta > Magnoliopsida > Poales > Poaceae > Panicum > Panicum miliaceum. The sequence goes on from CM064061.1 coordinate 13,481,680, forward strand.
AAGGGGGCGGACTGGTACTGTTCGGGCTGTAGGCAGAACTTCACGGCGGCACCATCCTATGGTGGCTCCTACGAGGCCAACTCGCGGCAGCTGAGAGATGAAATCACTTTGGGGGGTTTGTTCATTCTATCCATCTGCAAGAAACTCAAAATAACACACCGTGGTAAGCTGCTGCCTGGTGGTCAGAGGCCCAGCATGTTCTTCCTTCCCTTTTTTTGTCCCATTGCTGAGACGGCAATAGCGGATAAAGGTTGGATGGAGATCTCTGTTAGGCAGATGCTGACGCTTGTATGATGTGCTCTGCGATCTGCATACAGTTTTGGGCTGAAACAGCTCCGCATTTCAGGTGCTGCCTTGCATGGATTTTGTGAATACCCTTGCCTCGAGAGTTCCCTTTCCCTTTCTGCTGGTCAAAGCAAACTGCAAACTGGTGATTGTTTCGGCAGCAATTGCTGTTTGAAAGTTAGATGTCAGTGTCATGAACAAATCCAGCATACAGATTACTGCTTATATGTTTCGGTGTCGAACTGTTGATGTAATTTTGTATCGATATGTTGTGGCCGATGGATGGCCTGGTCTAGTCTAGTCGAAACGGAGGTCTGAACTTATTTGCCGTGAGTGCATCTTCTCGTGATTTCCTTGTACCGTGCTGCTTGGGTGGTTTACCTGGTGGCACTCGAAAGTCTCAATACAGTCGTGGCTGTTTTAGCTGCTGCTCATGGGACTGGTTTGCAGTTAGTTCTTGCAAATGCAACAGTATTGACATGGTGTTTTGCTCGAGTATGTAGTCTCCTAGCAGTAGCTAGTTCCGTGTTGTTTGGCTGGACGTTTAATTGATGAAGGCCAATCACCCCATACTGAGACTACGCAATCACCCCATAGCCAACTTGGATGAATGTTCAGTACATCCACAAACCGATCTGATCCTTGTGGAGAGAAAAAAACAACCTGGACAGCTAACATCTCATTATTGTCGTTACCAAATGAATCTACACAACCATCAGAATTTCTCTCTCGAAAGAAACGGTAAAAAAGGTAAGAAGAAGCAGACACTGATCGATCAAAACGGCTATGCTCAAAGCACTGCACTATCTGCACTTAATTTGTACACGCTGGTCTGGTAAGCGAAGCGAAGCCCTGCATCTATGAGAGATCGGCACAGCAGCGAAGAGGGAGGTGGAAAGAAACGCTTCAGGAGATGCCGACGGTCTTGCCGAGCAGCCACATGACGAGCGAGAACTCGATCATGAAGAGCGCGTGCAGCCACGCCCGGTCCACCACGAAGCCGTACACCGTGATCCCGGAGCGGTTGTTCTCCAGGTACGTCACTGCAGCAGAAACAAGCACCAATCACCCGTCAGGAATTCAGCGTCTTCGCCATCCTCAGTTCATCATCATCCGCAGCTGCAGCACAAGGAAAGGAAAGGAAGGGTGCTTTGCTTACCGAGCGCCTGCCGCTTCTGGAAGCAGATGTTATTGGCCTGGAACGGGACGTACTTGGGGTCGTCGAGGGAGGAGGTCTCGCTGTGGCTGTCGTCGTCGTCGCTGCCGGACTCGTCGCCGGCGGCCACGCGGTAGGCGTTGGCGGGCGCCAGGTAGCCCGCGGTGGGGGGCAGGTCCGGGTCCGGGTCCTCCTGGTCGTTGTCGAAGGCGTGCACCGTGGCGTCCGCGTGCCACGCCGCCGCCACGCTCGTCATCGCCTAAGTCTTGTGCGTGATCTTCGCCGCGCCGTGCAGGCACACCAGCAGGCCCGCCACCAGGCTCAGCGAGCACAGCTGGCCGCAGGCAGCAAAAAGTCACTTCGTCGGAAAAGATAGGTACGGAAATTCTGTTCACCATCTGCAGATCTGATGATGATTGGGTCTGAAAAGATCATAATAGTTCTGTTTGGATTGCCATTCTATTTTTTAGCCCCACTCAAATAGTCCAAATAGCCCTTGAGAAGCCAAACAGAAAGACTATTTCTGGACTATTTACAAATAGTCCACCCAAAAAATTATCCACTCCAAGGGGTGCTATTTGGAGCTATTTCGAGTGGGATCCACTGATTCTTTTTCTCTCTAACAAGTGAGAGCCAAATGATTGGAAAAATACTTTAGGAGCTAGCTCTTGGATCCAAATACCTCAAGGGCTATTTTCTTGGAATAAATTTTAGCTCTCAAAATAACCCTTGGCTATTTCTCCAAACAGGACCAATGTTAGTTTTTTTCCCTAGAAAAGAAGTTCATACAATTATGTCACTATAAAGAAAGTTTCTGTAATTCCTCATCGATCTATCGATATTTTCCTGAGCAGATCTACCTGCACAACCTCATGAGACACAACCAGCTACTGATGCTGATGGGGATCTAGGGTGTGTTTACATCCTATAAATTTTTGGACGAAATTCACTGTAGCAATTTTTAACCGAAAATCAGAAGTACTAAATATAATTTAATTATAAAACTAATTATACGGATGGACGGGAAATCGCGAGATGAATCTATTAAGCCTAATTAATTCATAATTAGAGGTTGTTTACTGTAGCACAACATTATCTAATTATGATCCAAATAGGCTTAAAAGATTCATCTCGTAATTAAACTCGGGGTTATAAAATATGTTTTGTCAGTTATCCACATTAGTGATCAAACATTCAAAGTTACTATAGTACTCGGATCTAAACACTACGCTAGCTGTTGCCGTGGACCACGTGGAATTGGGAGACACAGCCAGCTACTGATGCTGATGGGGATCTAGCTGTTGCGGTGGACCATGTGGAATTGGGGTAATCTAATGAGAATGTGTGTTGTCGGTACTTCTTCTAGGGTGTCTGTCTGAACATGTGTGTTCCTTTCGGGGCAGGCAACTGCTTCTATGGTGTCTGAATAGCCGTGTTCCTTTCAGGGCATGCAAGCTTTTTTTCTGGAAATTTCCATTTACAGCTGTCGTCACTCGTCCTGATTTGGCATTTCTGATAGTGCCAAACCCACTCAGATATATGTGACGATCACATGTACCGCTATGCATTTTTGGTTTGCATCTAATAAAGGTTCTAATTTCAGTTTTTTATGGATATCTCTGTACTCTGTGGCTCTGACATAGTATGCACTAGTCTGTACCACTATTATTCAGAATTTTATAAATATGCTCTAGTCTGTAACATTACTATTCAGAATGTTTTTTGCAAATTTGATCTACATATAAAGTATTCAATCATTATCAGTACATGTGAAGTACTCAATAATTCATGAACTTTGGAGCATTAGTGGACTGTGGGCACATGTTCATGTTCCTCACTAAGTTCCATCCAAGGGCTTGTTAGTCTGGATAAGTGCGAATTAGATGCAGTCCCTTTGTGAGTGGTAAAAGGTTGAATTAGTTGCATTCTTTTTTTTGTGTTCATTCTGAATGTTTAACGCACAAACTTTGTTGTTACAATGATTCCATGATTTTTAAAGTTCCATCCAAGGGCTTGTTAGTCTGGATAAGTGCGAATTAGATGCAGTCCCTTTGTGATTGGTAAAAGGTTGAATTAGTTGCATTCTTTTTTTTGTGTTCATTCTGAATGTTTAACGCACAAACTTTGTTGTTACAATGATTCCATGATTTTTAAGAAAAGAAATAACCTTCGTCAGTTAATAAAGTGTTAAACTGAAGAAAGAAACAGAGGACGCGTTTAATTTACTCACCGCGAGCTCGCCAGCGGTGGCGAGATTGACGACGGCCTTCGGCCTGGTGGTGGAGAGCAGCGCGGCGAACTGGCTGGCGGAGAACTGGCTTGCGGAGACGAGGACGAGGACGAGGCTGCAGACAATGAACTTGCGGTATCGGTGGCTGATCTTCCTGAGCTGATCCCTGATCCGTCGGTGGTGCTGCAGCACGGTGGCAACGTCAGCGAACTTGCCGAACTCGCGCGCGAAGCCGACCATCCGCAGGATCTGCAGGTAGCAGATGACCCGGAAGAGCACGCAAACCATGAAGAAGAGCGCGACGCGGTAGACCCAGGAGGCGACCTCGAGCACGCAGGCGGCGGCGGCCCACCACGGGGAGCCGAGCGCGGCGGCGTAGTAGTACCAACAGGCCTTGTACACGGCCTCGGCGAGGGCGCAGGGGAGCACGAACCAGGCGAGGACGCGGAAGGACCGCGCCAGCTGCGCGGCGTACCCGGCCTGCACATCCTCGGAGTCGCGGCGGAGGCTGTCGAGGTAGAGCAGGCAGCGCAGGCCGCCCGAGCGGCGGAGGACCGCGCGGAGGGAGATGTAGGCGAGCGACGCGGCCAGGGTGAGGGAGACCTGGACCTGCCCGTCGTAAGGCCACGGGGGCGGGTCGGGAGCGGCGGCGGAGAGGAGGCCGACGGCGGCGAGCGCGGCGACGGCGAGGAGGAGGAAGACCGCCCAGGAGCCCGCGCCCGCGAGGCCCCGAGAGGGGGAGTGGTCGACGCAGAGCCAGGCGAGGCAGGCGCGAAAGCTGCGGAGCTCGTCGTTCGCGTGCAATGAGCACCGCATGAACCGCGACGCCGCGGGGGGCGGCTTCCCGCCCGGCAGCGGCGGCTGGGGCCGCAGCAGCGGCGACGCTGGCGACGCGTCCGCCATCGCGGGCGCTTTCCTGGCGGGCCTTGGGTGTCGGGAGCGGGAGTGGAGGAGGTCGAAGTGGTGGGGTGGGGTGAGGTGGCTCTGTCTGCCCACTCCGGGGCGTCCGAGACGTCAGGAGACAGGGAGAGATGCGCGCGGCCGCGGCGCACGGCTGGGAGTTCGCGTGGCGCGGTCGACCTGGAAGGTTGGCTGGTGGTCTCTGCTCTCCGCGTCGGATACACAAGGGGTAATTTTACACCCGTCACGTCAATTTTTTTTTATCATTTTAGAAATGTTAAATAAAATTTATTTGAATTTTTTTACGATTGTAATTCCGAGATGAATCTAAAGAGTCTAGCTAATTTATAATTTGCAACAGTGATATTATAGTAACAATCCGCTAATTATGGATTAATATACTTTATCAGATCAGATTCGTCTTGTGGTTTACAAACAAATTCTGTAATTAGTTTAATTATTAGTCTATATTTAATACTTTAAAAGTGTACCATAATATTCGATATGACACGTCAAAACTTTACACCCCTGGAACGCTTGTATGCTTAGAGACTGTAGGTGACCATCGAATTGCATGCTAAGACAAGCTAAGCTGTCCATTGTCCTGCTGTGACAGGCGTGACAAGTGAAGCAGTGCTATGTGCCAAAGTGCCAAGAACACACATGAATAATGACCAATGCCTCCTCCGAGCTTTCAAATTTCAAATAGCACATTTTGAAAAAAAAAGAAACAATCACAAAAACAGTCCCGGTTCCACAAAGCTACATTTTTGGATTGATGATTTTGGAGGTGTTCAGGGCATTCAAGATGTAGTGGAGGTGGCAATTTAGAGGTCCTTTATTTCTCTAGTATCAACAGCGAAACTGCGCAATTTGAAGCGAACCCAAATTCGAGTCATCTAGTAGCGTTAGTTCTCTAAACGAATTGGCAAACGAGGAGTGCTGGAAGAAACTAGGAATTCATTGCCAAATTATTATGGCATTAAAAGACAAACTCTAGATAACAACGCGTGAATTCAATAATGCTTTGAGCACTTTAGCACTCACTATCTATTTTATAGTTATGTATAAGATTCCTGTATCCCAGTTATTAGCCTATCGGCGGACCATCTCTTATTGCTCAGTCTAGGCCCACCAAGTGGACTGAGATGTACTGATGCGATGGGTCACTTTCGAAGGAGGGAGCTCAACGGGCTGTCAATGTCAATTCTCAACTTCTCGCTATCGACATCATCTTAGTAATTGATCTGCGGATATGTGCATTGCGATTAGAGGTTATAAAGGGTTTTAAATTTTAACCTAGATAATCTAAGGGACGAGTCTAAAAGGATCAGACTCTAATCTTATACAATTTTAAGAAAAAATATATAATGATCAAGTTAGATTGTGAAGAGAGCACTATGGTCATGATAAGTTATCACCCCTAACTACGAGTGTATAACACTATTAAGTATCAACGTCGAATAGGTAGTGGATACTAATCCTATGGAGTATCTCAAAATCACATGGATGATATAGATGGGCAGATGGCAGGTATGGGAATGAAACACCCTGAGTGATTTGCTTTCTGGTGTCGGTTCTTCCTTGACACTGCGGGTGGTTAATCTTAATGCTGGTACCTTGGCTTGCGACAGCTAGTCATGCATGCCAGCAATCATTGGTCGCCCATGCTTCTCTTCGTGGCACTTGGGCATATGACGGTGCAGGTGAAGTTTTGTCGTCTCGGTCGCTTTGCTGGACACCCACTTTCCATGGGCAAATAGGAGCGCAGCACCTCACGCCGGGGTCATGTTAGGGTTACTGACGCATGAGACCTGGACGAACGACGACGCAGCGGCCAAGTGCCCAGGTGGAAGCGGTTGGCACCCGAGAGAAGCGTCTCGGTCGAGCCACATGCGCGCACCCGCAGCCGGGCTCCATCGGCACTCGCCGGCGTGTGGCCTTCGCACGGTAACGAGACACCGCAGGCCGCCCCGGCTCGGGGGAACTGCTGTTTCTGAACTACAAAATTCTGCTGATTGCCTGATAATATATTAGCGGAGCCACTAGTACTCCTGTTATTCAGGTCAGGAGCCAGCTGGGGCTTGGACATCCTCTCCAGTCAGTGACAGTCAGCCACTATCTGCTTGATAATCTGCATAGAGGGCATGTATCCCGGTGCAGCCAGGTCGACAGATACGAGGTGGCCACCTCCATCATGTAGGGAGTTGCATAGGAGAATAAAACGGGACTCGTCAGAACAGCGAAGTGGTCGTCGGGGGGGAAAACATCTCCATATGTACTTTTGGTCATATGATCTCACTTGCGCTAGTTTTCTTTTTTTTACTTTTAGGCAAGGCCCCAGCAGGGGTGGAGCCAGAATGGCCTTGTAGCCGGGCTAAAATAAGTGGGCAAGTGTTAGGTTGATTAAAATGGGCCGGATGCTAGTGTTTCTGGCCTAAACAAGGGCGGAGGACTCAAGTATGGTAAGGTATGGCGCTCGTCATACCTTGATTTGGCCACGAGATCTACCCAAATATTCTCCGTCCATGGATGTATATACTAGCCGCCATGGCTGCGTGTCCAGGGTGCGAACCGTTGAATGCGAGGAGCAGGAAGAAGAAAGGGGGGACATCAGGATGCCAGCCGTTACTGGGCCGACTGGTTTTTGGGCCACTTACATTTGTTGCTCACTGTGTGTGCTTAATGGCCCAAAACAGCAGCCCGTCATTTAGACGTGAGACCTGTGTCCACCGTTGCGGTGAGCTTCTTATTTGTTAACCCTTCCACGCGGGAATCTCAAAAAAAAAAAAAGTCCTTCCACGCGGGGCCGCGAGTGACGATTCGCATTCAGGCGGCGGCGCGAGGCTATCATCCATCGCCGATGTCGACGATTCGCATTCAGGCGGCAACGCGCGCAGCTCGTACACGGCGGGCCGCAGGGTGCAGGTGCTAACTGCTAAGCAACCGAGGTGCGGCATCGAGAAGCGGTGCAGGGAGTCTGAGATGGAGGCCAAAATGTATTTGAACGACAACAACGTAACATATATGGATATTTTGAGAGGTACATATATTTCCAATTTTTAGCATTCCCAATTTGATGCTGTTTTTGTTGACCTGCAACTTTTAATTTGAATCTTACTTTTAAGTTCGTCGTACCTTAAATTTATTTCGTCCTCCGCCACTGGGCCTAAATACTACATGATGCACAAGGGAGCAACTGGGCTGGGCCCGTGCTGGCTCCGTCCCTGGGCCCCAGTCTTACGTAAAGAAGAACCAGCATTCAGTTTACAGCATAGCAGGGAAACAAATTAAAACACTAGAGTCTTGCAGGAAAAAAAAACAGGCAAGAACTGTTGGATATTTGTGATCTTGGCTAACAACCAAAACTAACATGATTATATTTGTTCCACCGTTAGAGATAAAAACATGTTAATGAGCTGTAATCGGTGGATCCATTATTAGTTTGCAAACTAAGGGTAAGGCCCTGCATCCACAGCGCTAGCTGACTCATTTTCACGTCCAAAATGCTAAACGTGATTAGCCACCCTAAATCCGGTTCAAGGCCTACGAGCTCCAAATCCGGTGAAGATTCGAGTCTACTTCACCTACATCAACACATGTACAAGAACAGAGGCATCGATGGTATTTTCAGACTCTGGTTAGTATTAAGTTTTATGATTTCCGCATTAAATTTGATTAGTGATCATGATTAGGCTAAGTTAAGATCTTATTTATGGTTAATTAGATCTAACAATCGGTACCAAGAGCCTACTTAGTCCTGACATGATTCTAATCCAGAGCCATCAAGTTATAATGTCTCTGTTAATCAGATTACATCTGTTTATGCACAACTACATGATCAAATTGGTTTTCACGTGACATGAGTCCTAGATTGGATCTGTCCTAGATTGGTTTTCATCTGATCCACGGCTTTTGGCTCCCGCTCGCCGCCCGCGTGCCAGCGGCAGCGGCGGCGCATGAGGCAGGCGGCGGCTGCTGGCCCACCGGGCACGGCACCCGCGTTCGCACCTCGCGGCATCAGGAGCGCCGCGCCGCGCGCCGCCCCCTGCTGACGCCAACGCGGGCTAGGCTCCGCGAGCCGGGCCGCGGGACTGAAGCACCCCAGCGGAGCCCTTCGACGGCGTGCCGCGCGACAAGGTCGCACGAGCATGCCGGCGAGAGGGCCCGCGGCGGCGCCATGGCTGCCTAGCTGAGTGGCTGAGATGCAGCGGCGGGATGAAGAAAAGGTAAAAAGTGAGGTCTAGGGATCGGTTCCGACCGGCTCTTGCTATTTATGCGGCGGTCGAAGAGTTTCTAGCCGTCCGATGACGATGAACGGCCAGATCTCGCTTGCATGTGTGCCGGGCAGGCCGAGCGGCGTTACTGGGCCGCGTGTGTGGGCTACCTCGAGCGGCTGTATTGAGCCAACGAGCCGAGCCGCTAAGTGATCGGTTGCGCGAGCCGACAGGGCAGCTAGCCGAGCCGATCGACTGCTGGCCGAGCTGAACCGACGAGCTGAGGAGCGAGTGCGGGGTTTTTTTGGGCCGCAATGTTTTGGGCCGAGCTGGGCTGGGCTACTGCGCGCATGACGGGCTGTGCGCGGAAGTCCGGGCTGGTTCTCAGTTTGAGCTAAATTTGAAGTTTTCGGTCCATTTAACATGTTGCCTTATTTCTTTTACTGTTTAATGTTTTGAGCTTTATTTATTAACAGTTTTACGGTTAAGATCCCATACGTATCTGCCCATAATCTTATATAAAAATTAATTTATTTAATTTTTATTTCATGTTTTGAGTTATCTACTATTTATAATTTCGCAAAATAAGTTTATTGCTTATTTTGTTTATGGTAGATATTTATGAATAGTGTTGTTTCCCATAATTTTGGTGATATAAGGGTAATTTTAAGAATAATTTCGGATTACCACTGATAATAAGTTTAATATTAGGGTTATAAGATTAATGAGTCTTGTTATTCAGCACAATTAATTTATAATGTTTGATTTGCCTGTTAAATGAGAGAAAGGCTAAAGATTAATGAGCCTTGTTATTTTAGTGCAATTAAGTTTAATGATATTTTATGTGCTGATTAGATGAGGCAGAATTTTATGAGCCCTTATATTTATAGTGAAATTTAATTTCTTCGTGCTTTATGTATTTTTCACTGTTTATGTTTAAGTTTAGATTTAATTCCAGAATAAGTTAATTCTCTTAATGTTTCATTATGTTTTATTGATGAATATTGCATTAGTTTGCATTGTTTAATCTGAAAAGTTGTTTTCCACCATGTACGATTGAGATGCTCTCTAATCAAATGGAACCATCGGGAAGTTTGGTTGGAGTACACTTATAATTCATTCTAACCATCGTTGTTTTAATTATGAGTTAATGATAAGTTTCGTTTGTTTTCCCATCAGTGATGCAAATTGAAACTTATGGCATGATTTTAATCAGACCATCGTAGGGTTAATCTTGTGCTTTTATGTGCATCTTATTGTATTGATTACTGAGACATTATTTTGTAATTTTTCAGTGAGTTATAAGGACTTGCTAAGTACCATTGAGCCCTTTAATGCCACCAACTTTCCTAAGTGGAATAAAGAGGTGCGTGTCGTTCTCAAAGTTCTGGACTTTGATTACGCACTTTATGAGGACAAACATGTCAATCATTCTATAAATACTGAGCATCATAACGAGCAATTAAGGGAGTACAACTCCAAGTTGAAAAAATGGGAAAAATCCAATGAATTTTCAAAATTAGTTATAAAACACTCAGATCTCAGATGCTATAAGGGGAGCATTTCCTTATAAAAAGGATGATAGGGAACTAAGTGTTAAGGAGTTTCTAAACTCAATTGAGGAAAGTTATAAAGTTAATTATTCCAACTTCCTCATAAATAAATTATATACTTCACGTTATGATGGGCAAAGTGGACTTAGTATACACATTAAGAGCATGTACGATATGGCTGCTGAGTTGAAAACACTTGGCAGGTTCATCTCTGATGACCTGCTAGTGGAATATCTTATGGCTTCTCTACCAGAGAATTATAATAAGCGTGCTCAAAATGTGGATACTCCAGTAAGATGGAAGTTCTGTGAGTCACCTGATCAAGTCCAAAAGAAGAGTAATAAAGTTGTCTCATAAGCTCTCTTAAATTAAAGTTTCCCCTAAATTTTGGTGGATTGATTAAGATGCGCTCTCCTGTAGGTATTAAGTCTGAACCATAAGATAAGGGGAGTTCAAGGGGAGCAAAGTCTACTAATGATGATCATGACGAAGACATCAAATGCTTCGCATTAGTTTTAGCTATTAGCCTGGCTTTATTCTTCATATGTATGATGTCTCCCACTTCAATAAAACCATATTTATTTTGTCATAAGTGATTCTGAACATTTCGTTAAAGTTTTGAGATAATTAATATATCATCATTGTTGATTTTGCTTTTGTCAAGGAAATTTCATATATATGTTTCTTGTATATTGTTTAATGTTTCAATAAGTCATTGATGAGACCTTGTCGAAATTGTGATATTATTAGTTAAAATCACATTTCAAAGGGGAGAATTGGAATGTCTCATCAAGGATAAGAGATACTCCAGTTATTAGTTGTAAGACAATAAAAGAGCTATAACTTCTCACCATATTTTATTTGCCCATAAAGTCTGAATTCAATATTCAAAAGGCTGAATTAGTAGATCGGCATACATAAATGGTGAATATGATAGACCATGCTCTATAACATCATTGTGATAGGAGAAATACTCCATAATTGCCAATTGTCTCAAATAAAGTTAAGTGTGACTTTATTCGTTATTCTAGCCATCGCTGTCTAATGGATACCTGTTCACAAAGTTTTGTTGTTCTAGTTCATTCTGGCCATCGCTGTTTGACTAGTTCAATGAAGCTCGAGGCTTTTGAAGTATGGCTTATATTTATTATTTCTGGTCATCGCTGTTTTGGTAAATGTTTGACCATAAGCTTTGCTGCTCTTGTTCATTTTCTGGCCATCGCCAATGTGGGCTTGATCAGTAAAGAAAGTTGATCAATGGTGTGTAATAATCTTAAAATTACTGTTATACTAAAGATAAAGCTAAAGAATTAAGTGATAAGTCATTAAGAGCCACCATTTATGGATACCCTAATAAGTCTGAGGGATACTATTCCTACTGTTCTAATACTTCAACAGTTGTGTTACTATAAGAATGCAGAGATCAGTGGGAGTCAGTGGGAGCTCACAAAGGAGGAAGAGATACCTTGATGAGATGCAGACTTAGTTTCCTGTGCCTATGATTCAAGTACGTGTTTCTCATAATATTTTAATTCATGCCATCATTTAAGTACACCTCCATCTCAAACTACCATATATTTTGTTGAGGATTCTCATAAGTTGATTAACCCAACATTACATAATATATGTTAATATTGGCATAAAGGAAAGAACCTCATTTGGTCTGAAAATTATAGTAAAGAGGCCTTAAATTGAGTCTATAAGCTTAAATCTATAAGTATGGATTTTGTATAAATTTCTAATGGAGTCAAATCAGTGGACTATAAAAGGGTCTATATCATAAATGTGAAAATTAAAATACTAAGCTTATAGTTTTATCATGAGTTAGAATTTTTATAGATTATAAGGTGGAAAACTTACTATCCTAATACTCAAGTGAATGATGCTCTACTAAGTAAAGTGGTAGTTAGAATATGCCGCAAAAGTTTAGAGCTCTTTTATCATTCAATTAGATTTAAAGAAATTAGATTTAAAGTAATCTTGGTGAAAGCCTCTTATGTTTTGGGCATTAATGTACACTAAGCCAAGGAAGTGTTAGGATTATCACCAGAGATATGAGTTGTATATGTTCCAATTTGGTGCATTTCTCGAATTGTTTGCTACATTTAATAAATTTATTGCATTCATTGGATTTTTTTATAAGTTAAATAATAGAATAAAGTGGGTGAAAAAATTTTATTCATGATAGTGAGTCCAGTGTAAGGCCTTATCCAGTAGTTGAAACAAAATTGCAAAAATCGTGTTCACGAAACATTACCACGAACGTGGAGCTGAATAGTTTTTAAATTCTATAAAATTCAAACGAAGTCTGAAAATTATGAGATTTGTCAATATCTCATGCTATCATGTGTGAAGTCTGTGATAAAAATTTGAGAAGGTTTCGCACGTTTTGTCACGTACGATGCTTGTAAACTGAAGCTTACCCGAAGAAGATCCATATATAAGAGAAAGATATGGTTAGGTTTAATGGCGCAATAACGTTCAAATTTGAGTTTGACTTCTAAACTTTTTTTTATAGGCAATAGACAACATAGATTGCTTCATGTTAAATTTTGGTATATTTTCGGATCTGTTTGATAATTTTAGTGTATCAAATGCAATTATACTATTTAATTGATATAAATTGAATTTGATCTATAAGTACATAAAATAATACAATATAGTGAGTGCAAAAATTATATTCATGTTATTGAGACAAGTGTAAGGCCTTATCTTAATTTTCAAAAGAAATTTCGAATACCGTGTTCAAAAAATAATGTAAAATGAAGTTTTGTTTGCATGAAATAATGGGCGGGACGTTCGGACGTCCGAACGTCTCTTTGCCGTGTGCTTTGGATCCGGTGTGTGCCTTGGATCTGGGCACATGGTAAAGTTCTCGTTTTGACTTTAGCGCACCCCTCCCTCTCCCTCACTCAGCTAACTCCACACATGCACATCACTCACACACTCCCGCCGTAGGCGCCTCTCCCCACCCCCGGCCACCGCCTGTGCCCCGGCCGCCCCGCGCTGCCCGCCCCCGGCCGGCCCTGCGCCGCCCACCCCCGGCCGCCCCTGCGCCGCGCGCCGTGAGGAGGAGGAGGAGGAGTAGGGCGCGCCCCGGCCACCCCGCACTGCCCATCCCCGGCCGGCCCTGCACCGCCCACCCCCGGCCGCCCCTGCGCCGTGCGCCGTGAGGAGGAGGAGGAGGAGGAGGAGGAGGAGGAGGGCGCGCCTCGGCCACCCCGCGCCGCCCGCTCCCCGGCCGCCGTGAGGAGGAGGAGAGGAGGAGGAGGAGGAGGAGAGGATGGAGGAGGAGGAGGAGGAGGAGGGCACCCACGGCCGCCCCGCGCCGCCGACCCCTGGCCACCTCTTTGCCGCCCGCCCCCGGCCGCCGTGAGGAGGAGGAGGAGGAGGAGGAGGAGGGGCAGGAGTTGGACGTGCAGCCATTGCCCCGGAGGACTCGTCTGTCCCAGTCTAGCCGCCGTCGAGTTACTAGGTGAGCACATGCAAAATGCCTATCTTTTCGTATCATGTTTGTAGATTACGTAACCTAGTTAGGCATCTCTCGTTTGAAAGAGATACGGTTGGAAATATGCAGATCTTTGCATATGTATGACCGTTTCTGTTCGAATTGTCCATGTTTTTTTGGACAGTCCGAGGATGTGTAGTTGGGTTTAGTTTTCATGGTCTACTCCGATTCGAGATAGAATTTTGACATCGCCTCCCTGTTGTTCCCCGGATATACAATCTCCTTGCCAGGACGTGTATTTGGAGAATAGCGGGGAGGTGCTGCCGAAGTTCTGTGGCGGATAGGGGTAGAGCATGGAAACTAACCCCATCTACACATCCTCGGGTGGGATTAAGACCTATCTTCACCCATTAGAGCATGATACACATCGTGTAGACCATGAGTGGATGTACATGGGTTGGCGGGGTAAGCGTGACCGGACTAATGAATTCATTTACAAGGTCGATGGATTCTTCAAAAAAGCATTTGACAAAGGATAGAGTAAAGCGATGTGTCCCTGCAACAAATGTGAAAACAAGATATTTCAATCAAAGTTGAACATGGGTAAACACATTTGCTCCTATAGGTTTGTTGCAAACTATACCCGGTGGATCTGCCATGGTGAAGCCTATCGTGCGAGAGACGAGGCCGTGAGACAACGCATCAAGGATTATGATGCTGATGCTGGGTGTGGAGATATGTTAGATAACTTTCATCAAGCACACTTTGATGAAGGACCTAGTCATGTTAGGGAGGATCCGCTAGAGCCAACCGTAAAGGCCTATTACGACATGTTGTCTTCGGCACAGAAACCATTGCACGAGCATACCGGTGTTTCTCAACTGGATGCTATTGGACGCATAATGGCCCTAAAGTCTCAGCTTGGCATCAATCGAGAAGGCTTTGATAATATGTGACAGTTTTTGGCAGCCTGCTTCCGGGTGGTCACAATCTGCCATGCAACATGTATGAGGCACAGAAACTCTTTCATGCACTTAAGATGCCATACGAGCAGATACATGCTTATCCGAAGGGATGCATCTTATTTAGGAAAGAACATGCGGATGCAAAGTACTATCCTAAATGTGTGTCCTCTAGGTACCTGGAGGTAGACTCTGGTGATGGTCAAAAGAGGCAGCTTGAAACCACTGTGAAAATCCTACGGTACCCTCCATTCATACCGAGGATCCATCGGATTTACATGATCGAGGAATCCGCGAAACAAATGACATGGCACAAAGAAGGCAAACGATACCGTCCTGAGAATATGGTACATCCAGCCGATGCTGAAGCATGGATATATTTTGACAGGCAACATCCTAAGGAAGCTGAGGAGGCTTGTAATGTACGTGTTGCGTTGGCGAAGATGGGTTCAATCCTTATGGAATGTCATCTGCCCCATACACTTGTTGGCCCATGTTCGTTATCCTCCTCAATCTCCCTCCTGGCGTCATCTTTCAACGACAGAACATATTCTTGTCTTTGATTATACCTGGATACCCGGGGGATAATATGAGTGTGTACATGGAGCCTCTGATTGATGAATTGCTCCTTGCTTGGAATGAAGGGGTATGAACATACGACCGAGCTACAAAGTCAAACTTCAAAATGCGAGTGTGATACATGTACTCCCTGCATGACCATCCGGCGTATGGGCTATTTAGCGGCTGGTGTGTCCACGGGAAGTTCCCATGCCCAGTATGCAAGTCAGCTGTCAAGTTCTTCTAGTTGACTAAGGGTGGCAAGTATTGTTCATTCGACAAACACCGATAATTTCTCCATATTGACCATCCCTTCAGATGAGACATAGAGAACTTTACAAAAGGTGTCGTGGTTGAAGACCCCCCATCGCAGATGTTGACAGGTGACGTGGTTCGTGAGCAGTTAGACGCGCTCGAACCAAATAAAGACGGTGTTGGTTTTGTGGGATATGGTGAGGAACATGCCTGGACTCAAAAGCCGGGCTTGTGGAGGCTCCCCTACATGGATGACATTCTTCTTCCACATGGCATTGATATGATGCACACTGAAAAGAATATCGCCGAGGCAACCTGGGGTACAGTCATAGACATTCCTGATAAGACAAAGGACAACGTTAAGGCGATCAAGCTAGGTTATGTAATAGACCAAAGTTCGACATTCCGCCACCCAAAGGCACGAGATGGAAAAAGCCGCCAGCCGATTTCGTCCTGAAGAGGAACCAAAGGAGGAAAGTACTACAATGGTTCCAAACTTTAATGTTCCCAGATGGGTATGCAGCGAATCTGAGGAGCGGAGTGAACTTAGATACTATGCGAATCAATGGGCTCAAGAGTCATGACTACCACATATGGATTGAGCGGCTTCTTCCGGTGATGGTTCGAGGCTATCTCCCTGACCATGTGTGGCTAGTGCTAGCAGAGTTAAGCAATTTCTTCCGCATCCTTTGTGCTAAGGAGTTATCTCGGACTGTGGTTGCAGAAATGGAAAAATTGGATCCTGTGTTGCTTTGTAAGTTGGAGAAGATCTTTCCACCCGGCTTTTTCAATCCGATGCAGCATATGATTGTGCACCTCCCGTATGAGGCACCAATGGGGGGGGGGGGCTGTGCATGGTCGTTGGTGCTATTCAATTGAGAGACAACAAAAGGTTCTTCAAACCAAATGTAAGAACAAGTGCAAAATTGAAGCTTCCATGGCAAAGGCACACTGTACTGAGGAGGTGCCAAACTTCACAACAAAATACTATGCTGACACCCTTCCTAACGTGCATAATCCACCCCCTCGCTACAATGCCAATGAAAATGAATCGAACCTCAGCCTCTTTGGAGGGCAACTCGGTAGTGCAAGTATTGCGACTCCTAAGAACTTGCAACATGCAGAGTTCCGCACTATCATGATGTATATGTTGACCAACCTTTCCGAAGTAGAGCCGTACATTCAGTAAGTTCTCAACAAACTAGTTCTCGATTATTTCTAGCATATTGTCACTATTCTGCATGTAACCCCCCTCGATCTTCTTTTCGTTCGTACAGAGAATTTACTCAACAATTCTGGCGGGGAAATAGGGCACCGACCCCGCACCAAGTCGATACCCTTCTTAACAAGGGTGCCGGACGTGGATTGCCCGATTTCATTTCTTGGTTCAAACAAAAGGTACGGTCATTTTGGAGCTCGTACTTTTTGTTTGACACTTCAAGTTCCTCGTACGTGCGAATAATATAACGAAATATCATGCTTCGACTTGCAGTGCCTAAATGATGTGTCCATGAGTTCCGATTTGAGACAGGTGGCCAATGGATGTGCCTATAGGGTCATGTCATACTCTGGCTATGATGTGAATGGATATCGCTTTCACACCAAAAGTCACGATCAGAGTCGGCCCAATCGGAGAACCACAAATTCCAAAGTTTGTACGACAACCCAAGATGGGGCCGAGTATTATGGAATAATTGAAGAAATATACGAACTCACGTTTCGTGGTTGCAAATCTCTTAAGCCCGTCGTATTCAAATGCCATTGGTTTGATCCTAACGAAGTGCGACGGACCCCTAATCTTGGACTAGTCGAAATTCGTCAGTCATCCGTCTATTCAGGAGATGATGTCTATATTGTGGCTCAACAAGCCACACAAGTTTATTATCTATCATACCCGTGCAAAACCGACGATCGTATTAAGGGTTGGGATGTTGTGTACAAGGTATCGCCACATGGTAAACTACCTCTCCCAAACAATGAAGATTAAAATATAGACCCAGTCATATATGACGAAGAGTTCTTTCAAGAAGATGGGCTACAAGGGTGTTTTGAGATAGACTTAACCAGAGCCATCGAAATGGAAGTAGACGATGATGAAACGGTTGATGACGAGGACGTTGGAGATGAGGTTCATAATGCGAAGGATGTACTCTTCCTTGAAAAATTACAATTAGGGCTCGATGAAGACAAGAGTCCTCCATCGGAGCACATGCCTGATTTTGATCTCGACATGCGTGATTGTGATGTTGAGACTTATGATCCAGCTAATCCCGATCAAGAGGATTATTTCTAATACATGTATGATCCGTTTATTTTGCTTTTGTTTCTAATTACGTTTTATTTATACGTGCTGATTGGTTTACTATTTTTTAATTGCAGGTGATTGAAGAAAGATGGTGGGTAGCGGATTAGTGCAAAAATGCGCGTCTACTTTCAGAAGAATGATGCCAAGTTCCGATGAAGCTGGGGGGTCTGTCGCTAAGGGTACCCGAGGCAAGGGTCGAGGGAAGGATGGCCCCAAGCGTGGAGGGAAGGGTCTCAAGGGTCGATCGACTCGGTCTGTACAGCCGCCTTCACTTTAGGAGTCGGAGGAGTAGCAAGAGGAGGAGGAGGGGGGGGGGGGGGGGGGGGGGGGGAGGACACGAAAGAGGGTACGCCGGCCGCTATCTGGTTGCGAGGTCCCTCGCGACTCCCGGACAGGCCGATACCTCTTGCCGGACGCCCGGTGATTCGACTCTGTGCGCCAATGTAAGTAATTTTATATGTTATCACTACTTTTTCATCTCATAACTTGAAGATCACAATAGAAACTAATATTTTATCTTAATCACTTTTGGCAGGAGTTGGAAAGTAGTCACCCCAGGTGTTCACAAACGCAAGGTGAACGACATCCTGGGTCTTTTGTGCAGGGAGCACTTTCCAAGCCAGGTCCACATTGGTAGAAGGTACGAGCCGGCCTGGACGTGGGAGCACTACCGCGCCGCCCTCGATCAACTCGATCGAGGAGATAGGTGCTTCGCCAACAAGGCAGAGTGGGTGGTGGCAGAGCTGTGGGTAAGTCTTCCTCGCATTCATTGGACATATTTCTAATAATGACTGGATACATCATGTTTATATGAAGGATTTCTACAGGTGTGAGCCCGAGCATGAGGAGGCGGCAAATGTTGTGGCTCACAATCAATGTGTTAAGCTGGTGAAGGACATGCATTACAAGGCAAGTCCAGTGTGTCGTAAACTACGACACTATGTTCCTTCGCCAGAAGATAAAAAAGAAAGAGGCAAGAGATTTGAAGTTGACCCGGGAGCAATACTTGCAGGTAAATTAGATTTATTCTCAGATTAAATACATCCCTTAATTTGATCTTCTTACATCTCAGTCACTTGATCATGTGTAGGTGCCTGCGTGGTGGTGCCGTAATGATTTCCAGTGCTGGGAACGCATAGTTGAAAGTGCATCTAGGCCCCTAGTGGGTTTTGGTGAATTGAACGACACCACGATTAAAGAACTAATGATCTTGTTAAGCGTATGAGTAGGAATTGACTGTCATATCAATGGAATATTTGTTACAAGATATATTGAATGCAAAGTCAAAGGCTCATACAACAAGACTTGTGACTAGGATATGCTTGAAGTGATGATATTTACAAGCAATGAATATGATATGGATTGAGTCACGTGTTTGATGGCAAATGTTTATTCTCATATCCAAATGAAGGTTGTTGACAAGCTCATAGCACTAAATGGGAATTTCATATGAAGAAAAAGGAAAATCCATATGTTGAAGATATAAACTACAAAGAATAGTGAAATATGGATTTCATTGATGATTTAATTGTGATACAATCCTCTATGAAGCTCTATGTGATGCAAGGATGAAAAGTTGGAATTCGGGATAGTGTTTCGAGGGACTAAGCTTGGAGAAGGGCAAATGGGTTTGTGCCGAGGAACCAACGCTAGGGTGAAGAAATGTTCTTAGGATTCAACTTGAAGGATCTTGGTCATATATGGCATTCACATTGGAAAGTATCAATCATTTGTGAAGATGGTGATTTGAACTAGAAAAGGAAATCATTCAAAGACAAAAGGTTCAAGTCACTAGCTCAAGGAAGATGTGCTCAAAGTAAAGAAAGAACGTTGGTTGCATCTCTCAGTGGTGAAGATTCAAAGCACGGCGTGAGAAACAATTGAGAAGCTCAAGTGGTTGAAATGCTCTTTATGTTTAATCTTGAGTATAGGTATGCCGTACTATCATGAGGGATGCATCACATCATATTTTGGTTAAGTCTCAGTGCTCAAGTAATCCAAGTAAGTTGAGAGAGACACTAAAGCCTCACGTGCACGCTGGTCTGTCCTAACAGGTGAAATCCGGAAGTTCCGGATTTGGTACACGTGGCACTAACGGCTAGTTTGTTTGAAAGTCTGGAGGTTCCGGATATTGTGATTCGGAAGTTCCAGATTCCAACTGTCACATAACGACTAGTTTCTTTGGACCCAGCTATTTATACCCTTGAGCCCCCTTCTTGGGGGCTGCTGTTCTAGACATTGTTTAAAGTTTGCTGGTCGTTCTAAGATAGCTTGGTAGCCAATTTGAGCTCTCCCCAACCTCTCTTTGTGAGATTGTGCGATTATTGAGATATCCTTGAGTTGGGTTTTAGAGAGAGATTGTTTCAGAGCACTAGAGAGCACAACAAACTTTGAGCACTTGAGTTTTGCTGAAATCGTGTGATTTGCATTTGTTACTCTTGGAGCTTTTGTTCCTAGATGGCTAGGCGTCACCGGCTAGCTCCCAAATTTGTGGTGAGCAGCAGCAAGTTTGTTGAAGCAGCGATCTTGTGCCACGAGAGCGCATGGTCATATAGTGGAAAGGAGGAGATAGCTTGACCTTGAGGTCACTACATGCTTCCTCAACGGAGAGTAGGTTTCACACGTAGGTGCACGGGGTGAATCCGAATTTTGGTAAAACAAATCCTTGTGTCACTTGTGATAAATATTGTTTTGTGGATTTGAGGAGCTCTCCCTTGAACTCTTGTGTTCTTGGAAAGATTGTTGTTTTATTTGTGCAGGGACTTCGTGGACCTGCTCCAGAAACTCCACTAACTCTATTCTATCTGGGGTTTGAACTTGAGCTCATTTACTCGCACTTGATTTATTTGAACTCACTCTGCTCTGTGTGTACCCGGAAGTTCCGAGTTCATCTGCTGTCTTGCTAAAATCCGGAGGTTCCGGATTTACAAACCCGGAGGGTCCGGGCTTTGGTAGACAGTGTATTTAATCCGCTGCGTTTGAGTGAAAATCTGTAGGTGCGCCTATTCACCCCCCTCTAGGCGACATCACGGTCCTTTCAATAGTGGACAAGTGGTTCACACCCGAGTGGGAGAAGAAGCACAACGCTAGCCGAGAGCGGCGTTTGCTGATGCCAGGTCCAGCACACCATCAAGGCAGCCTTAGCAACGAGGAGTACATGGCTAGATGGGTATGCAGATCATTTCTTTATTCTAACACTTATTTCTGCATAATTTGTAATTAACTTGCTATTTTTTGGCAGTCCCAGGCACATGGAGGCGCCGAATGCCCTGAGTTTGTGGTATGGGCTTTGGCCCACAAGGGCAAGGCGTCTGAGGTCACCTACCACTCGGACGACCCGCCCTCGGCATACAACAACCCCTCCGTCTACACCCGCATCAATACGTACACAGAGGCGGGAAGGCAGGTCCATGGGCCAGAGTCGGATCCGAGCGCCCACCCTCTTGATGGAGAGATCATCATGAGGGTTGGAGGAGGCAAGAAACATGATTGATACTATATAGGCGACGACACTTTAGACACGGCCAGTACTCCCACTCTCGCCCAGGTTCGAGCAAGGAGCATGAGTAGTAGCCCGGCCATACGCCCACGGCTATCCACAGCACAACAACAAGTGCAGAAACTTTAGGTTATTTCTAATTTATTCATCATTCATTCAATTTGTACATATATTTGATTTCCACTGTAACATTGGGATGAGAAATTGTAGGCCCAGCTGGAGGCGCAAGCGGCGGCATACGAGGCGAAGCTGGCTGAAAAGAGGAGGCAACGAGAGGAGTGGGAGGCGAGGCATCGGTCCGAGATGAGCAACCTGTTTAGTTATGTTCGAGGTTCTGTTCAGATGGGTCAACCTTCACCGCCACCGATGACGTTACCTCTGCCTCCGACTCCTAGAACTCCTCGTGTGAGCCACTAGGCAACCTTGTAGATTCGTTTCGAGTATTAGAGATTTAGAGAACATAGAAACTTACAATGACTTAGAGACTTTGATGAAATTTTGAAGGTTTTACATTATAACTTAAAGAACTTGATTCTTATCTCACCTGCAATATATTCTCCTTTCTGCAGAATTAATCGATCGTGGCATCGAATACGCCAGAGGCGTCCTCGGGCTTCTCACTGACCTTCCCGGCACAACAGTTGTTCCCACCTCCATCCGGTCCACCACCGTTTAACCCACCTCAGTGATGTGTTTCTTGTTGTTTGTACTTATTGTGAACTTGTGGACGATGGAATGCTTGTTGTGACTTATGAAACTTGTGGTTTTATGTATATATAATGCCTGCGATGCTTGTTGTAAAATATTAATGATATCTGTTATGTTTGTTTGAGTGGGGATCATTATACACGAAAAAACAAAAAAAATAGAAAATGTCCGGTCATTTCGCCGTGTGCAATGACTATGGCACACGGCAAAGTGGCCATTTCTGCTATTCTGGACAATGTATTTGCCGTATGCTACACTGGGCACACGACAAAGTAACCATTCTTTGTCGTGTGCCTGCCACCTCAGCACACGGTAAAGATTCATTGTTTGCCGTGTGCCATCTTCATAGCACACGGTAAAGTTTGGATCTTTGCCGTGTGCTAGATCCACGACACACAGCAAAATCCTCCGTTAGTGTGCTGGCGCCGTCTGGTGCCGTCTGTTACTTTTTTTTGCCGTACGCCGTGTAAAACACACGGTAAAGATATTTGTCGTGTGCCCGATAAAAGGCTTACGGCAAAGTCGGCTTTGCCGTCGGGGCTGGCTGCCGTCGGGGCTTTGCCGTTGGCCGCGCATGGGAAAATCTTTACCATGTGCTAGATAGGCTTTGCTGTGTGCCCCTGGCACACGGCAAACTACTGGAATCCTGTAGTGATCGGTAAATCCTTGGAAGTGAGAACGCTACTCTCATCTTGTCTGAATGGGGAGGCTCGGAGGTCGGAGCCTCAAATATATTTGATGAAAATTCTCTGCGGCTGTGCCACCTGGCCATCGCATCAATCGGGAGCAGGCCTATCGCGGGAGCTGCGCGTCGTTCCGAGCCGGCTGCTGTCCTGCGACGGAGCCGCACCACAAAAGCGGAGCGCTCGATTCGATCAAGCCAGTGCTTGATAGGTCCTCGGCGACGTGCTCATCGTGGCCGGGCTCTACTCCGTCCTCTGGGGCAAGCACAAGGAGAGGCAGGAGAAGGAGGCCGACGCCAAGATGGCGCTGCCGATGGCATCGTCCAAGCAAGACGGAGCCGGTGTCGGAGATGACGCGGAGTGAAACACGGGGAATGGCGTGAGGTCATCCTCCGGTGGACGTGGAGCTGCTGCTGCTGGTAGCGCAGTTTGATGGACTCAGATTCCCAATAATTTGCCTCCGGCAGATGGCGGCGCCATCCAAGTGCTGAAGATTCTGAACTCTGAAATGTTCGTCTACGAAGCGCAAACTAGGAAAGCGGCACTAGAAAGAGACAGTAGCTGTTTGGAATTTGGAATGGAGATTTTGGCAGGAATTTTGGGAGGAACTCTACTGTTCCCTACAAAATTCCTGCATTCCAAACACGCCGGTTTCACGACAGAAAAGCGTGCGCAAACCTAAAACAAGCACCAAAAGCGTGGCATTTTTGCGTTTGAGTTTATTATCTTTGTTCGAGCAACTAAACTACTGAACTGTACTAGCAGTATTTCTACCAGAGTTTATTAACTTGCTAAGTTGTAATAACTTGTATGGTAGTACATGACTAAATGAGTGAGTGTGTATCATACTGTCAAGTATGGAAATACTTAATAATCTGGTTCCAGGCCGGTGTTTCACTCACTCCAGCTAACTTCCCCCGCTGCCATCTCCCACCGCCCCAACGGGCGGCCCGCCTCGCCGCCGTCTCGACCGGCTCCACCGCCAATCCGGCGACAACCCCCGTCCTCAATCCTTGATAGGTCCGGTAGTCCTGGACCCTAGCAACCCTCCATCCCTAACTCCGGCAGCCCCTAACGCTAATCCAGTGGCGCGACGGCGGCGGAAGCGGCAAGAGCTCCGCCAGACTGGAGGTGGACCTTCTGCGATGCATGCCTCCCACCCACGCGCGCGACTCCTAATATTTGCGGCCATCGGTGTAGGTGAAACGGCAGCTTCCGTATGACGACAGTAGGGAAGGTATAAGGTAGCTTTGGCCTGGATTGCTAGGTCCTGAGAAGTGAGAACGCTACTCTCATCTTGTCTGAATGGGGAGGCTCGGATGTCGGAGCCTCAAATATATGGCCGCGTTGCCGAAGCGTTTGAGATCTTCCTTATTAGTTAGTTCCTTTGAAAGTCAAGCTGAAACAGTACATGGCAACTTACATATAAGTGCAATCTAATGTTATTAGAGGAATGAGCTCGAGGCCATTCTTCTGCATGGAAATACAAAGCGAGCTCGAGACCTTCCTGATCAGTTCCCCATTCGGTCTCGTGCGCCAGGAACAGATGATCGAGCTGGAGAATGGCGACGATATGATGTAGGTGGTCAGAGGTCGGCGGCGTCGTCGTCGGCCGCCCGGGCCCGGAGCCTGGCGGAGGCGACCGTGGCGGCCGTGGACAGCACCATGCCCACGAGGAGGAAGACGACGGGGACGTACGCCTTGCTGTAGTAGCGGATGAGATCCTGCTTCGTCGCGTCGTCCACCTGATTCGTCGCGTAGTTCCACCACGTCATGTAGTGGACGTACCGCAGGGCGTTGACCGTGGCGCCGAACCCCGCGCCGACGCCGCTGGCCAGCAGGACGGTGACCACCTTGCGAGGACGACGCCACCCACCGTGAGGCGTACGGATGGTGATGCCATGACGATAGGGGCAATCGATCGAGCTCACTGACGGAACTAGCTTATTACCACGTCGGTGCACATGCTGGCGTCGAGGACGAGGGCGAGGAGGGCGGAGGCAACTTTGGAGGAAAATTCGCCGCTGTTTCATCATCAGAAGAAAAGAACAGACATTGTTTAATTTGGATTTGGATGGTTACAGTACTCTCGGTAGTTCCCGGATCGATTGACCATGGAAGAAAACAGCGCTGTCTCATCTAATGTTGCATGTTTTAACTTCTTAAATTGCTGCAGGCAGGCCTGCACTGTATCCACTAGTTTCACAGCGAGACCTTGCCGCTACTCTGGTTGCATTCTGTCATCTGATAGTGATGTATCCTTACCGTAAGTTTTAAGACTTTCAATCAGTTTGAATATGGAAATACAATAGGGCTATGTCACTTTTAGTCATGATGACAATGTGTGCAGTATTCTGAAATAATAAAAATGGAGTATTGTTTTTCTTTTCTTGAGAAATGGATTCCTGACAAGTGAGAATCTTACGCTACCTACTGTTTGCAAAGGTATGGCAGTGGGAATCATACTTAGCATGAAGTACAAGTGCTATTAGGTGCTTAAGTTTAGCACCTAACTTTCATCCAAACAGGCCCTTAATCAGCTTGCATTGCCGTTGTGGTGGACCGTGGACTATCATAATCTCATTCGGTGGTGTGGCTTTTTTGGTATTTGCCCCCTCGTTAAAAGGATTTACGGTCTATTTTATTGCAAAAGGTCAGATTATAATTATGGGTTGCATGTGGAATATATATATAATTAGATTAATGATACTTTCAGACGATTTTGCAATATACAAATAATATGTTTTTGACAAAGCGAAATATATGCATTGCGTTCTTGCACAGAGGCTCAATATTTTGGTTATCTGTTTATAGTTATGATGGTGGCAACGTTTAGTACTCTAAAATAACCAAAATATTGTTTTTCTTCTTGTGCAATGGACTCCTAGATATTAGGTGAGATCGAGTTATACATTCTGTAAAGGTACGACGGTATGCGGCATCAACACGAGCGTTAATCAACATGTCTACCCCTCTTATCCTTATATAAAAGTCATTATAGAAACGTAAAAGATCCTATAATACGAAGCCACAGATAATCCAACGGTGTCATGTTCACACGCCCAATCCAAAATAGCAATGCTCTTCGTCTCCCTCGATGGCATATACTAGTATATATAACGCGCCTCTGCCGTCGAGGCGGCGGCACGGCAGATCGATTACCATAGACGCGAAAACAATAAAAGAGGTACAACGAATTGGAACGTCGACGGCACAAGGCGCGTAAAATGATTGCAGGCATCTGCACTTGTGCAGCTTGCAACGCCGGTATGCTACGCCCCAAAGTGGAGCGACAAAGCTGCCGGCCAGTGGGCAACCGCAACTGAGGGAGCTACTAACCGTGAAGGAACACCAACGCCGGGCGCGCTTTCCTCTTGACCACCAAGCTGGCAACATCATAGTTACCTAGTACCAATATACGCGGAGGCCTAATAAAAAAACGAAAAAAAAAACGCGGAGGCACTGATCGAGTGAGAGGTGAAGTCTAGCATACTAGTGATATTTATGTACCATGCGGTACCATTATTAATTGGTGATGTATGTAACAATCGCAGGTATCAACACAGATGTGCAGTCGGAATACAATGTCGTCTTGCTCATTGTAGTCCGCTCAAAAAAAAAACTACTGGGGTGTTTATGAGTGGAGAGGATTGATGAGGACAAAGCCTATTTGACACCTGCATATTAATTCTATCTCAAATTTGAGACGTTAGTAAGTTTTTTAGGCGTTCTAATCTAACATTTTTATAAGTTTAGCGATCAATTTATAATAAAGATATATATCACGGAATAATGGTGATACTGGTCAGAAAACCATTTCATAGCGTATAGCTCTTTCGAAGTGGGGTCAAACTTGTGAGACTGAAAATATCATGCCAGTATGTGGATGCGGTGAACGAAACGGGGGCAAAAAGCCAAAAATTAACCAAAGGGGTGGTTAAACGACATGGCCATATGGCAAAAGCAACCAACAAATTATAAGCTGACACTCCTGCTCCCGCCGATATCTAGGAATCACGCTTAACCGCAGCAAAAAGGAAGGTTCAAAAAATAATAAAAAAGGCGTGGTCGGCAGGATTTGAACCTGAGCGGGTAAAGCCCACATGATTCTAGTCATGCCCGATAACCACTCCGGCACGACCACCGTGATGCACATTTTCCCCATTTTACCATATTTTGACGATTATTTAGGGAGAACTAAGACGCCATCTTTCTTCTTCCTTGCTCCTCGAAGGCTCGAATCATCGCATCCATATGTCTGGCCGGCCGAACTCAGAAACAAGGCCGCGGCCGCGATTGGAGTTGGAGCCCAAAATATCCTACCCTTTTCTTGCCGGCCCACCACGCGCTCTTTCCTCCCCCCACCCCCCCCCCCCCCCCCCCCCCCCCCCAAAAAAAACATTCGTGTTCACTGGCGCGTCCACCGAGGCGGCCGGCTCGGTGCGCCAGCCACCCTCCGCCGCGGCCAACACCAATCCATCCCGGCCTCGGCGCCTCCCCACCGCGGCACCGCCCACCCGCTTCCCCGTCCCCCGCGGCCGGTCCTTCAGATCGAGCGGCGCCCCTCGTCCTCCTTGCGGCCGGTACGCTTCCGCTCCTCTACTCGATAGATTTTTTTTTTCGCTCGACCGTTGCTTCGGCCTGCAATGACCGTGCGACGCTTCCCCAATCTGCTCGGTCGCGTGGGGTGCAATGTGGGTTCGGGGTGGCCGAGGGGGGAGGTGCTACGGCGTCCTTGCTTGGTTTGATTTAGCGGTTCTGGTAGGCAAGGTCGTGCGATTGGCTTCCGCGAGCCGCTCCCAACGGTGCGGCTCTGCTACGGCTACCTCGTGTGTGCTACTCCAGGGATCGAAGCAGAACATTAGCGGAAAATCTCGCTTGGGCGATGTGTATCCTTGTCCTTCATTAGTCACCAGCGTTTAGGCTATGAGCGTCTGCAGTTTCGTTTTGTTTGCTCAGTAAATTAACTTGCTATGTTATGTACGATCCGCCCCACCCCAGTTTGTCCAATTTCGTTTTCTGTGTTCAGTGTAGTGACTTGCTGTATATGGAATTACGGATCATGGGATCAACACCACCCACTTGGTGACTGTGTTACGGCAATTACACGTGATAAAATATCTGTACAGGACCCATTGCTGATGTAATGCTACATATTTGTATGGTTCTGTCTGTAATAAAATAGAGTCATGGATGGGAACCCTGTGTTTGTGTGGAGAGAAAACTATATGACTCACTGTCACGCTATATTAAAGTGATAATGATGACTTATGCTGTCATTGTGACTCATTGGAATAAGTATCCCAGTGGTGTTCTTATCGTGCACGTACTCTTGCTTCATATAAAAGCAGGTTTTACTGCAGCTAACAAATTTGATCTCGCATCGCACGGCAAACAGATACAATTTCTATTGTTTTTCATCTGGTGATCTAAATAGTTGAAAATGTGCACGCCATGGGAAAGTTAGATCCAAAAGTTTCTGAACTGTCATTAGACCTGTGCTTTCCAACAACATCATAAGGTCTACGTTTTGAGTTCTTGGACTATGTCTCACGACTCCATTGCACTGTTGCGCTTTTCCCTGCTGAATTTCTGTTACTTCTAGGGGCCAATTTGGCTTAAAAATTTTACAGTGACTCCCTTTATCCAAACACCCCCTAGGTGTAAAATGTTCAGGCATATGTTTATATTGTAATTTTCTTTTTTGAAATGTCAAACTTTCAGGACTTTTGGGGATTCCCTTTCTATAAGTGGCTATCTATATCCACGTTCAGGTAGTTGAAATGCTTGGAATGGGTGCTCATTTTTATGGATGAACACAAGTTTTTTGAGGTGTCGCGTCGTCATGTGGCATTGGGGGTACGCGTCATAGTCACAAAGTTCCCAGGTCGACGGGTTCGAGGACGGGGTATGGTCCTCGCCAATGGTTTTTATAAGGTGGGAACGAAAATGATCCCGCGATCCCGGGACGGGATTGGCGTTCCTGGGTCTTGGAATGGTACCTTCGACCCCGTTTTCTGTGACTATGGTACGCGTACGCCTGGATGCCTAGGTGCTGTGACGTAACTAAAACCTTGTGGTATCAGGGGTATGTGTGGATGCCTAGGCGACGACTCATAAACGATGGATGAACATGACACCATTAAATTGCAATATGGATTAGTTAACTCACATGTTTAGATGCTGAAGGCAATAGTAACATAGATTAATTAATAGCTTCCTTCTGAAAGAATATGCCCTGGAATTAAGCTAACCTAGAAGTCAACCTTTATAATTGACAAGATTAGTAGTGCTCTTGTAGTGTCTGTATTTTATTCTCTTGACTTCCTGTATACCAAGCTTTGGCTGCTGTTAGAATATATTGTGCTGTGTGCGTGTTGGGCCTGAACGCCAGGCCCATGGCCGGCTCCCTGCCGTGCCATGTTGGTTAGGATAGGCAGGTTATCCCTTGATTGGTTGTGATTCTATAAACCTCTCTCAGGGCTGCCTATATATGTACATGTATTGTATACCCGAATCAATCTATTATTCCACGCAATCCCAATTGCTCTCAGCTGCAAGCTTTTAATTCGCACCTTTCAGCATTTTTTTATGTTTCTGCCAATTTGTTCTCAGGAGCTACAAACCATCATAACTTGTATTCTTATGTGCACTACATAAATGACAAATAGTTGAAGAGTGGTTCAAGAAACAAAGGAGGCAAATAATCATGAAAGAATTTGAGTGAGCTCACTAAATACCTCATTAGCAGGATAAATATTTGTTCTTTTAAGTATATTTGAGGTATTATTATTTTTTACAGTTGCTTCTGGTGTCAGTTCATAAATTAATTCAACATAATAAGCTAATCAAAGGTAAACAGTTTTAGGAACATGTTCCAAGAAGCCAGGATTGAACTTTGACTTATCAGAGCTTAAATTGAAGTCGTTTGACATATAGGTAGTTTCATTTAAGAACATCTTTGTCTTTCCTGAGTCTTTGTTTGTTTGATTTGATTAAAATCAGCAACACCATCTTAGCAGCCCAAAATCAAGAATTATAAGGTCTCCTGAAGATCAAGAGCTTAGTCTTAGTCCCACTTCTAGTATATCATTATTTGGAAGTGGTTAGCCGTAGATCATGAATAGAAAGTGTCAAGTTTCCTGAACAACCTGCCCCTATGTGCTTGATTTTTGAAGGAGTCAGTTGGCAAGCACTATTCCTTTTCTTTTCAGCTTTATTAGTAAATAAATGATCACTGGCAAGTCATGGAGCAATTTACTATTCGAGCAACCATGTTACATGTTCAGTTGGTATCTATTGCACATCAATTTTGTTAGTTGCGATGGTAGCATTCTGATCTAAGCCATCGCAACCTGCTTTCAGAATTATTATACACAGATAATAATTAACGTGGAGAACGCCACTTCAATTCCTGTAACAAACACGCAAGTTACGCTAGCAGCTCATGTCATGTGCTTCTTAATTTCAAAACAATAATTGTGTGAGTGAACAATAGATCTGTACGGAATGTTTCAATCGTCATATCTTATAAGGCATCCAATGCCATACAGAAATGCATTGCATATTCATTTCCCATTCATTGACATCATACGTTCTATATGTGTAGCTTTACAGGTTTTCGTTATTAAAAATAGTGATTATATAGCTCAAAATGTAAGTAATACTATTATAATCATTTGTTGTTGTCAGCTAACAGATCCTTTCTTCTGCCTTCAAAATATGATTGAAGTTTCAATAGCAAAATGTACATTACCTACTATGGAAATTTGCAAAGTCAAGATTTTACGCAACATAAAAAGTAGTGCCTTTTATTTTGCATATCAAAGTTCGGAGGACTTTTATTTACTTTTCCTTGATTCGGTTCGATCTGTATGGCATTTAGCTATTTATATGCTGGAACACTGTGCATTATACTGATATTGTTATGAAAAATATGTTTATACTGTTTCTGTGATTTAGCATCGCAACTTATATGAAGGCAATTTATGAGTCTGTAGTAATGACCTTCAGATACAGTTGTTGTTCCTTATTACATATGCAGTCCCCCTTCAATAGAAATTCATTGATAATATTACTTCTTAATCAGTGATGCTGCCACCAGTTCTTTGTTGACTTGGATTGATTTTGAAGAAGATAGGCAATGCAAATAAGCTTCCAACAGGCCTGACGTATGTAGGTCCTGAAACCATCTTTTTTCCATTGATTGATTGAATGTCCTTGTGCAAAAGCATCCTATGCATACCAACTTGCACTTACTAAATAACAGAATATACCTTTTGCAGTTGCATGCCTGAATAAACCTAACAGGACCAAAGAAAGCTTATGAAATGGCCAAAAAGGATTTGATTTATGTGCATATCTTCTGTCTTAGCAAGGTAAAATCTTGAGTGCTGCAAAACACTTCTTTTTCTGGAGCAAGCCACAAAACACTTTCGAGATAAGGGCATGAGCTATGCTTTATTTCATTAATAGAGAGAAGAGAATAAAAGTACCAACCAAAAGAGGGGGGGGGGGGGGGGGGGGGGGCAGCAAAGAGGCCAGAAACTTTGCTTTGATATTTTTGTTTGAACAGCACGATATTGGATAGTAAACTCAGTGATTGATGTTAACAGACTGAGTCCTCAACAGGAAATTTGAGTTTCTGTCAGTTGAAGGATATGCATCCTTGAGTTTTATGAGAAAGGTAGGTGCCACTAATTTCGAAGTTTTAGAACTCTTAATCTATTGTGCTTACCATTTTTTTCTCGAATATGCAGGAGAGTTGCATATCATATCATTAAAGAAGAAATACACCTACAACTTTGGCCACATTCTTTTATAAGGATAGTTACATATGCATCCCTACCTGCTTACACTTAGATGGCTTACCACTAACAATTCAGGCATTCCTTTGTCCTTCGGTTCACATAGACTTTCTGTGCACTTTATCTCCCTTGTCTGGTTTTCTGTGGCTGACAAGATCAAGATAATGGAAATCTATTAGGTCAAAGGCTGATATGTGATCACATAAGTTGATGTATGTTTTGCTCCTTTGCTAATGTTGAATAGAAGAAATTACTAGGAAATACAATTTCTGCCTCTTTACCCCCAGCATGAAAGGCAGGAGCCAATATGACATATGGCTGAATCAAGTCCAACAATCATGGCTCTTTACGATTTTTGAAGTCCAGATTTTTGTGGAATCTTTGTGCTGCATCACAGTGCCTGATTGTGACACACAGAATAAGATTCCCTGGTAACAACTAGCATTGTTCTACATGTATAGTCAGGCATCATCTTTCTTTGCAGAGTTGCACTGTATTCGCATGCTGCATGGTTTTAACATGTTCCCATCATTCCCATACCTTTCACCCTTGTGGGTATTGAGGAATGGGTTTTCCTCAAAATGGTATGACATGTATTGGTAAAGAATACATGTTGAAAACCTTGAGCTAGTTTCTAGCCTGTTCATCAAGTCTTCAGCTTCTCGAGACCCAGCCTTCAGAATGTGACCCTTAAAAGATGGGAAAAAGATAGCTATTGCTTGAATAGAAAAATGAGAGAACGTAACTTAATAAACAAGTTTCTTGTAATAATTGGTTGAACAAAAAGTAAACGCTAAGAAACGTATAAGCACTCAAAAGTATCCCTTTTCTGCATGATTTATCGATTTCATTGTATGAACGCTGAAGGTTTCTAGCACACAATGATGTGTCATGAGAACATGCGGTACAATTGTTTATAGTTGTTTTTTTTGTTGCTCTGTTTACATTAACTTATTTCTTCTTAAAACTAAATTCAATGCAAGAATTTCCTAAATAATGCTACAGACCAATAGGACTCCAATACTTTATTGGTTGCTATGTTTAATCATAAATGTCAACAAATCCATAAAATAAGGAGTGCTTATCTTTTTAAAAAATAAAGGTGATATTCCAGCGATATTGTTGAATATGTTGATACTTCCTTCCACAACGACTTAAAAGGAGCTTTTGATTATGAAGCCATAGGTCATATATTTTGTTTCAAGAAAATACTCAGAATAAGGTAAAAGCCTTAAGAACTTTTGAAGTCTTATTATTTCTTTCATGGTGAATTATATTGAAGTTTTCGGAGAGAAGAATTAAAGAAATTTTGTCTTGACATCCTTTCTTATGAGTTTATGTTGAGTTTAACTGCGGCCCTGAACAAACCATCTTGTTTATTTTACCTGTTATCTTGGTGAGAATCAAACAGTGGACCTTAATCCACCAACTTTTCTGTCCTATTAATTTCAGACCTGTAGGTTGTCAAGAGACAATTGGTCCTTTTAATTTATAAGCTAGACCTTGCCAATCAACCATTTGTTGTATTATATACGTAAAGTATATGGTCAAACAATATTGTACACATACTACTGGTTCTAATTGTCAAACAAAGCTGTGCTGAAATTTTACTGAAAGCAATGTATATGTTTATTTGGGCATGCAACCTGCCAGAGGAAGTCTTGCTATATTTTTCCTTTTCCTGGTACAGAGGGCACAGTCCTTAACTCTAATATCCAAATAGGAATTTGAATTTGTCATGATTGGATCACATCTGAGCATATGCACTGAATAATTGATGTAGTAATAGCCAAAACTGCTGCAATATACATACATTATCTGAATTGCAGGATCTTTGGTTGAGCCAAGTCACTACTGATTAATTCAGTTTTACAGCAATCGTGGTGCATTCATGCATGTTTTCAATATCAGTGAGGTTTATCACTTATATGTAGTGCAGAAATGCCTGCTAGCTTAGTGTCATTCACTGGAGATCTAACTTCTATGTTGAAGTTGTGCTTCCTAGTCCAGTTATCATATAGCAATTAGCATGCACATGTTCCATATCAATTTTATTGGATCCCTCCAGAGAGTCTGAGTCATCTAAGCAGAGCCCTTTAGAATTAATTATGAAATGTGGAACTAACAAAAATTATACTTCATCTGTTTCACAATGTTTGTCCGCTCTGCTTATCTTGGTGGCATATTATTTGATTAAGATTAAACTGAATTATGTCAAATTCGTAAGTTGTAACATTGATAGATAAATAGTCCATCTATCCAACAAGATCAAGTATGGACTGATTTCATAAAAAAAAAACTTAGCTTTTGAGCCCCCTAAAGTCCTAGGTATATGGACCGGGCAAACATTGTGATACAGAGGTAGTACTTGCTACACAGCGCAAGGGCTTCTTGTCCAGTTTCACATCACGCCCCATAGGCAACTTTATTTTTAAATTATCTAGAGTCCATCAGTTCTGCTTACAGATTATTGCAGTTCAGATTTTGGTGGCATCAGTATATCCACCACGTTCGTCTCAATCTCATTGCTGTCATGTGATTAATTCAATAGACATTCCTCCCTTGATTTTCTATTATAAGTTATTCTGCTATTTTTATTCTAATATACTGTTCTATGGCAGTCTTCTCATAGTTAAGGACGAGATAACATTTTAAGAAATATTTCAAAAGTGCATCTTTAGAATAATAGCACTTTACATCATTGTTTGTAAAATTTAGATTGAGAGCCTAGACGACAGACGCATATTCGAGTTTCAACCATGCCTTTTCTTTCCAAGGAAAAGTTGCCAAAGAATTATTCCCCTTTTCCCCCCTTTTTTTGTCTAATTTCCTTTTCTGCAATCAGTTGATATGGTTCTTGCAGCTAATTAGAAATGTCAAGGGGGTGTGTGGGGTGTGTTCGGGTCTATGTATGACTCTTTCTTCTTCTATCAATACAAATGGTACGCAGCTCTCCTGCGTGTTCGAGAAAAAAGAAATGTCAAGAATGTTTTAGATAAATTAGATACTGATGCCCCTATCCATAAGGAAAGAACACAGATTTTCTGGTAGCCTAATGTAGTAAAATGGTAAAAAGAAAACCACCAATATCTGTAAGAGTTGCAAATAGTAATAAGAAAACTTGAGAGCTCCTGTTGGTGCATTTACAGTAGCGTCCATTTTTAAGACCCACATGGAATATCATTTACACGCTCAATTAGGTTGCGTCCAGTGAGGGAAATCCTCTTTAGCCTTGCTCATTCTTCGTAATAAGAACCTTAATCAAATGGAGAGGTAATGGTACATAAAACTTGAGTCACAACAATGATTAGCCTGACTGCTCCATATGAAGCATTTTAGTAATCCAATCTATTATCTTATTCTCAACATACTTGGTACTGTTAAGTTTGTGTTTTGGTCAACCCTATGATTAGCTTAACAGCACTATATATATATATATTGCTTGCTAGTTGCTTCCTAGCTCGTTTATTCATGTCCTTCCTACTCATGCCATGGAGCTTGAGCTTAGTCTAGGGGACTCTCCAGCTCCGGCTAAGGGCACTTCCACACCCGTGCTGACACCTACGCACGCAGGCAAAGAAGACCATGAGCTTGTGCTGGAGCTAGGCGTAGGAACTGCCAAAAGAACTGAACAAGACAATCAGAAGACACCCACGCATCCAGGAGAAGATGCACAAGATCAGGAAGACGATGGTGAAGCATGTTTTCGCAGCGAGCTTAGCCTCAGCTGCCAGCCGCTGCCTGCCTCAGCAGAAACAGGTACACAACAGATTATATGTGCAAACTAGATGTTAGTTTGATTGGTTCTACCTTCCAAGTAGGTAGGCACCTGTATAAAAATAGATTGTGGTCAAGTACAGAAGAGCTTCAGAGCATGTAAGTTTTTTGGATGTTGATGAGTCCTTTTCTGTATAGGGAGTGCGAATTCAGAAGAGTGCAGACGAGGATTTGAGGTGAACACCGTTCTTGTGGATGGAGACACAGTACAAGGAAGATCATTGTCGACTTCGTCCTTGCCTATGGAGGTTCCTGTTCGGCAGGCAGCTGATCAGGAAGCTGCAGAGGATGAGGAGAATACTGGGGTCGGCGGGGGAGCGAGGAAGAAGCTAAGGCTGTCCAAGGAACAGTCTGCGTTCCTGGAGGATAGCTTCAAGGAGCACAGCACACTGACCCCAGTATATGTCCTATCCTGTTGTGCTGCTTACTATGTTTGCTGTATCTGTGGAACAGAACTTGCATGTCCTATCCCACATAAGGACATGGTACCTCAACAGTCAACAGTTTTGAGATATCCTTGACATGTTAAGATTTCTAAGTGTACCATGTGTCCATGTGTGCATTCCTGTTTCTCTAGAAAGTTGTAGGCGATGATGCCTAATCCAAAGCTATAAACTAAAAATGTTTTGTGGTGATGCAACATAATCAGAAAGTGACTGTAAGCTATAACCCAATGATTTTTCGGATTTTATTTCTATTCTTTTTTGTATAATAGAAAGATTAATAGCTGGTTATGTTACAGCTGCAGTGTCTTATGGTCACCGAGAAACCATAATCTCATTCCTTTTTTTCTCAACCCCCCCCCCCCCCCCCCCACACCCCCCCCCCCCCCCCCCCCCCACCACCTCTTTTTTTTTTTTGGCAAAGCTCAACTTACAGAGTAGAGATATTACCCTTGGAAAACTAAGTTCATGTATTGTCCTTGATGGGAAGTTCTGTAAGAGTTAAGGGCATGTGGTCCTGGTGCATGAGCATATATATGCATGCAGGCACAGAGTTATGCGTGAAACTGTTCGAGCGGGTTTGTTTACTGAGAAAAAAAAGTTTCTTACTCTTAACAAACCGTATGGAGGGTTTAATCTAAAAATTAGTGTAGGAAATCAACTGGTGAAAAGGTTGAGGTTGGTAGCTATTATTGACATCAATTTTTTTGTTCTTTCACGATAAGCTTGGGACGGGTAATGGGTTGCCTGGTTTTGTGGATTTGTGGGATAGTTTTGATCAAATATTTATTTTCTATTATTGTTTGGCACAGAAGCAGAAGAGTGATCTAGCAAAGAAGCTGAATCTTCGGCCACGCCAAGTGGAGGTCTGGTTTCAGAACAGAAGAGCTAGGTAATATAATGGCACACCTTTTTCTACGGCCACTTCAATCTTCATGCTTAAAGTTAAGCTGGTGTGCGACGGTTCCAAATGCCCTAGGCTCTCATCTCTTTTCTTTGTTACATCGCAGGACAAAGCTAAAGCAGACCGAGGTGGACCGCGAGTATCTGAAGCGTTGCTGCGAGACGCTAGCGCAGGAGAACCGGAGGCTCCATAGGGAGGTGGCGGAACTGCGTGCCCTGCGGACCGCCCCGTACCCGTTCTACGGCCATCTACCTGCTGCAGGGTTCAGCACTGCCCGCGTGTGCCCCTCGTGTGATGACAAGGTCACACCTCACAACCCCGCCATCACCGCATCATCACCGCCGGTGTCCACCTTGTTCGCCAGGCCTCACTTCGGAGCCTTCACCGTCCACCCGGTGCTCCGCCGCCAGCCGTCGGCGACCTCGTGAGGCGCAGGCCGAAATAAAGCTCATGTCCATTATTATTGTAGATTGTATACTGTAAATATGTAGCGACTTTTGTTCAACCAAAGATCAAAATTACCATTAGGCCGGGATCGATGCATGCAGCATTACACTATTGTCCATAGAAAGAAAGGTAAGCTTTGTATGATGTGTGCAGTTGAAAAGTAGACCCGACAAATTGGTGTTAGATGATGCAAAGGATATCGTGTGTCTCCCATCTCGACCAGCAGATTTGGATCTTCCCGCGGTTGCGTGGTTGACTCTGCGCACGGATCCTGTCGTTGTACAATATGATATGGCTTGTGGAAGAAAATGTATATATATCATGCCGGCATGTAAAGCTGGGTTTGCCATTTGTGTGCCAGTGGCGTGTGTTATCTTCTTCATTTTTGTTGAAAGCATCGATCATGAGGTGTGAGGCTGTGACACTGACCATGAGCATTCTTGCTGGGGCAAGAAAGTAAATGGGCGACGCTGACCCGGCTCTGCCAATCGGAGTCATTGAGCTGGGGTGTGGATGTGCTACTACGTGTGGTACACTGAAGCGTCTCTTTGTTGTTTTGCGTGATTATTGTCCCCATAATTAACAAGCTGCTGTCAAGTGTTAATTACTCGAGTTGTTGAACTAATAAAGGGTGTCATCATGCATGCCACCAGTGTCTCGAAAGATCATTTAATTTGCAACGATTGAGTGGACGAAGAAATGAACGATTGTGTGTTTCAAAGAAAAAAAAAAGAAATGAACGAATGAAAGAAAGATCGCTCCAGTGACAAGATAAAATATAAAAAACACGCCATGTTTGTAACGTGAAGTTTTCTCACGACATTGGTGTAAATTAAAGAAGAAATTGTCACCGTTTTGAAAGCTGAAGATGGGTAATAATGTGACCAAAATATGTGGCGCCGACTTTCATCAGGTAGACGACGTTGTTATTAACGAATAATTTTATACACATCAAGCTATTGACATTTGTCACCTTAGAATGGTACCTACCTTTATATATACGCACTCTACAACATTATGCTAGCTTTATTGGACTTTTCATAGGAGTTCACTTCAACAAACTAAAAGAAACGGTCAGATGTACGCATATATAGCAGACTTTGTGCATGCTAATAGTACTTTTTATGGGAAGGCCTGTTGGTTCAATTGCTTGCCAAACCTGCACACCCCGGAATGAACTGAAGTTTGAACAAAGCATGCGTCCTGAGAATTCTAGTTTATTGATGAGGATCACGTACAAAGGGACAAGGGTTAATGCCAGCGAGCAGGACAAGGAGGTTTGACAACGGCCGGTCTTACACGTGTTGACAGGCGACCCGCCAGAGTAGCACTATATTCGCCGTCACCGCTTGATTGGCGCGCACACGTGGACGAGGACGGCGACACGTGCGCGCGCTCCCAGCCGCAGGCGATCGTGTCGAGGTGTACATGCGAGCCCAGCCAATCACGAATCCATGATTAATTCGTGCTCTGATTGATCGATCGCGACCGTCCGGCCGGGTTACTATACGTTCTATACTAGTAATAAGAACAAAGTGATGGATGGGTGGATCGCATGCATGGATTGATGGATGGATGATTGGGTTCGTTGACGTGCCACGTGCACGGCTAGCGATGCATCGATGGGTCGTCGATCTTTGTTGCATTGGATTGGATAATGCGTACGCATGGTACAATCATCGTTCTCGTGACAGGCCATCGCCCATCAGATTACTATACTGACTCGATCGATGTGTCTCTGGGCGTGGGCCCTGGTTTATTGAATGTATCTGTCGGTATATATCAAGGTGTGTATGCTATCTAGTACACAGCAAATGTAAAAAAAAAATGAGAAAACACTGCGTTGATCGATCGATGTTGTCTTCATCCACGTAATACAAATTTATGCGTACTGGTAACGCTAAGGTCACCTAATTTTTTTTTGATTAAGGTCACCTAATTAGTAATGGTGACGCGTGGCTAGCCACCTTTATCTGGTTGGGTTGGAATGTTGGATGGTTTTGGCAATATTTTCGCGGGTGCATATCTAATGAAAATGCATGCATGCACCAAATAGTGGAAATGGTGCAAAACCAACCTACAAGTTTCTAAAAGGATTTGAAAATTTACTTACCTATTGGGAGATGATGCTTTGGCTTACAGTTACATTACACTCAATGGCGAATCCAGCAGCCAAATAAAGAGGGAGCTCATCTCCCTTCCTTTCTTCCTCCTCCTCTTCTCTTCTTTTTTCTCCCCTCTTCTTCTTCATTCTTTGTTCCAAAAAACGGAGGGAGACCTAGGGGGGTATCCATTGATTTTGGGGAGGTGGAGGTGGAAGTAATGGAGCACCTATTATAGAATTAGGAGAAAAAAATAATGGAATAGATACAAGGAAATGTTACGAGAAAGGACGTCAAAGGAATTATGATGCCACAAGGGACCAAGAAATGTCGATTAGGCTCCGTTTGAATGTTGATATTGGAAGGCTTGGTATTGAATTGGGTTCAATACCAAATCGGACTGGCTTTGGAAATGAGTCACAATACCAAATCCATTATTTGGATGTAGATGAAATTGATAGATAGAATTTAACAAAGTGGCAAATTTCAATTTCTGTTTGGATGTACATATAGTCAAATTGAGAATCGACCCGTCTTCTCCACTGCGCCCAGCTCCCATCGCCGCTCCGCTCCACGGCGGCGGCGACGGCCTCGCACGTGCAGAGGGACGGCGGATCCGGCCTCGTCCGGCGCCCTCGCGTGCGGCCTAGGCGGCGGCAGTGGTGGCGGCAACCTCGCGCGCGCGGGGGTAGGGGGGCTGCTAGACCCGGCGGAGGCACAGCAGACCCAGCCTCGCCTAGCGGCCTCGCGCGCACGGTGGTGGGGTGCTGCTAGACTTGCCCCGTCGCAGCGAGCCGCTCCCGGTCGCCGGCCGCATCCCGACGTGCCTGGATGGGGTGCCGCTGCCGGAGATGCAGATTGAGGAGGCCGGCCGGCGATGGAGAAGGAGGCCGCCGCCGAAGATGTAAATGGAGGGCGGCTGTCGCCGGAGATGCAGATGGTGGACGGCCGCCGACAAGGGCGAAGGAGGACTGCCGCCGGCAAGGAAAAAGGCGCGCGCGGGCTGTCGCTGGCAGCCATAGGAAGGGGAGATGGAGGAGGCGATGGGGCTTCTTTTTCTTCGAGGCAGCGGACGAGGGAACTGCGGGTCGAATGCCTCGCGATACCGAGGGTCAAGCCTCTGAATTGGGGGGGGGGGCGGGGGGGGCGTGCGCGTAATAGAAGCGAATACCGCACGGTATTTGTTTGCAATTCTATTTTTCAATTCCCTCGACATCCAAACGGCAGCATTGGTGACAGCAAATTCGAATTCCTAATTCCATGCTCCAATGCCAACATCCAAACGCAGCCTTAGTGATATTGATCATAGATGGTTCAAGTGGTCGACGCAAAGGACGTAACAGGATTATGCGTGATAATTAACCCCGACTTGTAATATAAATCGCTCTTCTATACATTCAACTTGTCAAGGCCTTTTATGGGAGAAAATGTATTATATTAAGGTTGGACAACAATTCGATCGAGCTTCGACGCAACAAAAGCCACTCATCGATCAGATCATGATAAAATAAAAATAATGTGCACACATGCGGCATGCGTGCGATTGATGTCATGTATTGACCAATATCCTCCCAACAGCGCCATCAGCGTAGCACGACTAACTAAACTAACATAATGTATCGTCGTAAAACCCTAGCTGGAAGCACCTTTCGGTGATATCTTGCGTGCCTCCGGAGAAGATATGTGCAATGGGGACAACAACTAATTCATGCACTGACCCGAAGTCCCGAATTAAATAAATATAAATTCCAGTTCAATCTTGAATATGCTAATGAACTGTAGTAAATCATGAGTAGGATGAATTCCTCCATCATGCGCGCATCATCAATCCATCATGGGATCTTCTCGGGAGTCAAAAAAAAAAAGATCTCCATGGACCAACCAGCCCGTATGAGCCTGGTCTCGTGCAGCCCTGAAAGCAGTTCAGGCCTGCTCATGCTCATCGCGTACGTGGAGCAAGTCCACCTGGCCCAAAAGGGCCCGAGACTGAGAGCTTACAAGAGCCCACGTACAACCGTCACCCCGGGGGAATATCTCTGTTTGCTCCAGCAGGGCAGCAACGCATCCTGCACGTTACATTTTGAGTAAATTGGTTCCTTGGCTCTTAAAAAAAATTACTCTTAGTTTTTTAGCCTCTTTTTATTCGAACTTACTTCCTTGACCTCAAAACGAATTTCGTTTAGCTTCTTGGCCCTTCCGTCGGTTCCGTTGGCCACCGGAGGCTTCTATCCTCCTTTCCCTGGACACAGTGAGAGGAGGAAGATGCTGACGCGTGGTGTACACTCGTCAGTGAGAGAGGGAGAGAGTTGAGTGAGTTAAGTGGGGTCCGCTTGTCAGGAGTAGAAGAGTCATTTCATGTTATTTTTAACACGGTTACCTTGACAGACTAACGGAACGGCCAAGAAGCTAAACCAAATTCGTTTTGAGGCCAAGGAAACAAGTTCAAATGAAAATAGACTAGCAACTTTTTTTAGGGCCAAGGGACTGATTTACTCTTACAATTTTGGCGTTTTGAGTTTTGATGCCCACCCGTCAGAGCATCAGTGGCCCATTACAGCAGGGGCGAGGCAGGCGGAAAATCAGAATGATTATCAAATTGTAGCACACTAGCACGACCGAAGCTGGAAAATCAGCTGAAATTCTAGCAAATGTATATGTCACATTAGGCGTCAACATCAAAATTAGCAATTTATATGGTAAATTCATTCTCAAGTATGGTGAGCATCTAGCATAGAAAAGAGGTGGGACGCAACCTCCAGCTCCCACTTGTATCGTTCTTGACGGATAGGTTTTAAACTTTTAATTCATGTTTATTATCTTATGCCATCAAGGAGATGCAGACATTAGGGAAGGTGTCTAGGTGGAGGCTAGCGCCAATATTAGGAGTCACGCGCAGTCGGTGTTTCGACCACCGGCTAGTAAATTTAGCGTCGCGTTTCTCCGTGGCTTGATGACTAACGGTCGAAGGCAATGATTTATACTGCTTCGGGCAACAATCCTACGTCCAGTGGGGGTGGTGTTTTTCGTGTTCCTTACTATCAAATGTTGGGTGCTTACAACAGGCGCTCACAAGCGGGTGCGGATGAGTGTGAGTGTGATCGAGAGAGATAGAAAGGAGGCCCGGCTCCACCTTATATACGTGGTGGGCTGGGCTACAATGCGTGAGAGAGGGGTACCCCGCCCCAGGGGTCGGCATCCCCAGGGAGAGGTCGGGAGGCCGCCTGACATGTCATTGGGTCCGCGTGCCCCTACGGTGGCAGGGATGGGCGTCGTTGCACTGTTGGCATGCCTCCGTCCTGGTGCGCCGGAGGCGGATTTCCTGCTTGGTCAGCACACCAGGCTTCCCGGGATCGGCTCGGGAGGTCGGCAGCCTTGCTCCTCGTCTGACTGCTAGGGCCAGGATGGGTCCCACTAGCGCGGCACCCCCCCCCCCCCTCCCTACGCTTGGTGGCGGAGGGGGACCGATGCGTCCCGTCATCCTGTGGAAGGAACGTGACCGCCGCGACAGGCGTGGGTGCCAGTCACGACGTCATGATGGCCCGGTGGACCGAGGGCGCGCCTCGGTCCTCCGGTTCGTAGGCGGCGCCCTACCCTGGCTGTCGGGCGGGAGGGGGGTGCATGCACGTATTATTGGGACCAGTGCAGTTAATGCTGCCCGCGCCTTCCCTAGGCCGCCTTGAGCCCGGACTCGCCTCCGAGGAAGGTTTGGCTCCCCTGACCCTTTCTGATCAGTCACAAGTCAGCGGGGCGTCGCGTGCCTAGGACCTGGCTCCCCTTCTGGGCCGTCGGGTTGGCCTTTGCGGCCCAGCCCACTATGGTTGCATGTGAGCCTGATCTGGGCCGGGCCGTCTGGCTAGGATTGACTGATATGGGATTAAATCTTAAAGGTCATGCTTAAGGGTTTGGGGTACTTAACCCCGTCACGCGCACTATTGCGAGATGCTACTGCTAAAAGCGGGTTGAGTGGGTGGCGCGGTGAGGTGGCTGGAGCTGTCGGCGGTTGGGAAGGCAATCGGTGAGCCAGAATCTGTGGCCACATACCGGAATGGAGGACCAGAAATGGGTTTACAACATCATCTTAGGCTCTGTTTGAATTAATTAGGACTAAAATTTAGACTTTATTTGGATCTAAGTGCTAATGGATTTTTTTTTGAGACCATGCCTGAGCACGTTTTTCATTAAGAGAAAAAGAGTTACAACAACGCAGCTACGAGAGAACTTTCGTAGCGCAGAGTTACAAACCATCAAGCACGTGACTAGAGACCCAAAGCAAGCCTAAAAAGCAAAAAAAGGAGAGGAACCCACTTAGCTCAGGAAACCTAACAAGACGACCAAGAACAACTGAGCCTACGTGTTGGGTTCCTAGAACCAGGGTCACCAGTGGGTCCACCCTGTCAGGGAAAGGCCTGAACAACTCCCGCACCCGCGAACCTGAGCAACTCTCGCACCCACGATCTCCTTCCAGACGGAGATGACGTCCTCAGCGATGCCTCGAGCGTTGGGAACGCTTCGATGCCTAGGTGCACCATGTGGCCGAGATGCGCCATGGCGCACCTCCCCGGAGGGAATCCGTCCGTGGAAAGTTCGGAGCACACCCACACCGCGGCAGATCCCCGCGCTCCGGCTCTGGCCAACGTGTAGGCTCACGCTGAGGTGCTGAGGAAACCACAGGACGACCGCATCATGCACCATAGCCCGCGAACCCCCGCAGCGCAGTAAGCGCCGCCCGGGAACACGTGCAACAGGTGCAGCGAAGCATCATCGTGGAAGGCGACGATCTCCCGAAGTTCGAGCGAGCCGGACAGAACATTACAGCTGCAGTCGTGCTCCTCCACAACCTGCTGCCTCCCGCCGACCCTCAGCAACAAGAAATCCACCGCAACATCAGGGCGTTGGTAGACCGTGCTGCCCTCCATCAAGCGGAAAGCTCGTCGATGCGTCAGTGACGACCAGTTTCCTCCCCTACCGGAGGTGCAGGCCCTCAACAGCCCAACCCGTTGGTGCTTCAGCCGCAAGGGCCTCAAGCCCCGTGGACTCGAGGTGCAGTCACCGCTCCTCTGGCCTACCCGGCGCCCGCGCCACGACCAGCACCGATCCAGGGCCGCTTGGGCCCTAACTATGATGCACGAAGCGTCATTCACGCCAGGTAGCGGGCATGCCACGACGCCGACGTCGATCAGATGGCCGCCCGCATGCTCGATGAGGCCGTGTCAGACGTCGAGAGCGAGGACAAGAACCTGTGGCACCAGCGCCATCCTCGCCGC
Organism: Panicum miliaceum; assembly: GCA_032594955.1. NCBI lineage: Eukaryota > Viridiplantae > Streptophyta > Magnoliopsida > Poales > Poaceae > Panicum > Panicum miliaceum. The sequence continues at coordinate 13,526,183 of CM064061.1, forward strand.
ACGAGCAACCGCGTAACATGAGCCCTGACGCGCCGGGCCCACAGTCTTTCGCATCGCACATCCAGCAGGCACAGTTCCCACAATGTTTCTGACCACCGGCAAACGTCGCCAGGTACACCTGGGAAACCAACCCCGCTATCTGGCTCGAGGATTTCCGGCTTGCATGCCGAGCCAGAGGCACTATCGATGACAACTTCATCATCCAGTACCTCCCCATCTGCGTTGGGGAACACATCCGATCGTGGCTTGAGTTCTTGCCACGCAACAGCATCCGCAACTGGGCCGATCTCAAACAGGTCTTTGTAGGCAACTTCCACGGAACTTACGTCCGCCCTGGAAACTCCTAGGACCTGAAGAGCTGCAAGCAGAAGCCTGGTGAATACCTTATGGATTACATCCGCCAGTTTTCACAGGAGTGCAACGCCCTCCCCGACGTTGTCGGTGTGTTCATCTCTGGGACCACTTGCAAGTCTCTCGTCCACAAGCTTGGCTGCCAGAAGCCGCGGACAACCCGCGAGCTTCTGGACATAGCCACAAACCACGCCTCCGGCGAGGAAGCCGTAGGCGCCATCTTTGTCGGCACACAGGGCACCGGCAAAGCCAAGGCCAAGAAGCCAGATGAAGCCCCTGCCTCCTCAAAACAGGGGAACAAGAAGAGGGGGAATCGGCGTCGGCCGAACCCCAACCTTGACGCTTCCGCCGACCGCCCTGCCAAACGGAAAGGGGGCAACGAATACTTCGAGCAGCTGCTGGAGAAGCTGTGCAGCAATCATGGCTACCCCGTCAAGCACAAGCTCAAGGATTGCAAGCTTCTGAGGCGTGTTCTCAATCCAGCCGACAAAAGCGAGGGAGGCGACCGCGACAAGAAGGCACCCAAGGAGTCGGAGGATTCTGATAGGCCTCAGAACACGTTCCCCGACGCTAGGGCTGCCTCATGATTTTCGAAGGGACTGAGGACGATTGTACTCGGTGACAGCTCAAGCTGCGTCACCGAGAGGTCCTCTGAGCGGCAACCGTAGTCCCCAGGCGACTCCGATGGTCCGACACCCCGATCATTTTTAGTCAAGATGATCACCCGCCGAGCGTGCCACGGCCGGGGAGCTATCCGCTCGTCGTGGATCCTATCGTTGGCACCAAGCGCCTAACCAATGTGCTGATGGATGGAGGCAGCAACCTCAACATCCTCTACATGGAGACCCTCGACGCCATGGGCATCTCGAGGGACAAGCTCCGCCCTTCCATCTTCCCGTTCTTTGGGATTATCCCCGGCATGAAGGCCTACCCGCTGGGGAACATCGAGCTACCAGTCACCTTTGGTGACCGCACCAATTTTCGCACCGAGAAGCTGATCTTCGAGGTGGTAGAATTTGAGGGGTCCTACCACGCCGTGCTTGGCCACCCATGCTACGCTAAGTTCATGGCGATCCCCAACTACACATACCTCAAGCTGAAGATGCCAGGCCCGAACAATGTCATTACCGTCAGCGGCTCATTCGAGCAATCCTTCAGCTGCGGTCGCGACCATTTCGAGCTGGCGACCGCCATCGCCAACTCGCTCGAGTTCAAGCAACTTCGAGCAAGGGTGCTGGAGTGCACCCCCGACTACAACGAGCCGAGTCCCGCCGGCGCCTTCCGTCTGACGAAGGACACCAAGGCGGTCACAGTCGACCTGACTGACACGGCTAGGGTCATGCAGATCAGAGCCCAGCTCCCTGCAAAATAGGAAGACGCGCTCGTCGACTTCCTACGCTCCAATCGGGATGTGTTCGCGTGGAAGCCGTCTGACATGCCTGGCATCCCGAAGGAGGTCGCCGAGCACGAGCTCCGTATCTTGCCTGGATCGAGACCTGTCCGACAGCGCTTGCGCAGCTTAGACAAGGAAAGGCGCAGGGCCATTGGCGAGGAAGTCGCCAAGCTCCTCGCGGCCGGTTTCATCAAGGAGGTTTGTCACTCCGACTGGCTTGCGAATCCCGTTCTTGTAAAGAAAAAGAATGGGAAATGAAGAATGTGCGTCGACTACACTGGCCTTAATAAAGCGTGCCCCAAGGACCCGTTCCCACTGCCGCGCATATACCAGATAGTCGACTCCACCTCTAGGTGCGAAGTCCTCTCGTTTCTGGATGCCTACTCGGGCTATCACCAAATCGCTATGAAGGAGTCTGACCAGCTCGCGACCTCCTTCATCACCCCGTTCGGTTCTTACTATTACGTAACCATGTCGTTCGGTCTCAAAAATGCAGGCGCGACCTACCAGCGCTGCATGCAAAAGTGCTTTGCAGATCAGATCGATCCACCTCGGGAGCCCAAGCAGATCGAGCTCCCGAGACCCACAATTTCTATCTACGTAGATGATATCGTGGTCAAAGCGCCCCGCGCGGATGATTTGATCGCCACTATTGGTGCAACTTTCGCTAACCTTCATAAATTCAACATCAAGCTGAACCCGGAGAAGTGCACCTTCGAGGTCCCCAAGGGAAAACTACTCGGCTACATCGTTTCCGAGGGTGGCATCGAAGCCAACCCCGAAAAAATCACAGCCATCACCAAGATGTGCCCAGTCCGCAGCATCAAGGGTGTCCAACGGCTCACCAGGTGCTTGGCCGACCTCAGTCAGTTTATATCTCGACTAGGGGAGTGAGGCATGCCCCTTTACAAAGTTGTCAAAAAATCAAAAACTTTCGATTGGACCGAGGAAGCTCAGAAGGCGCTTGGTAGCCTGAAAGCACTGCTGACCACTCCGCCTATTCTTATCGCTCCTGAGCGAAGGGAACCGCTATTGCTCTACCTCGCAACCATGACTCATGTGGTCAGTGCCGCGCTAGTGGTCGAGAGGAAGGAGCCGGGCCTCGTCATGAAGGTTCAGCGACCGGTGTACTTTGTGAGTGAAGTGCTTACCAAGACTCAGGTGCAGAAGCTTCTTTATGCCGTGCTTATGGCCACTAGGAAGCTCCAGCACTACTTCACAGACCACGAGGTCACCATCATCACTTCATTCTCACTCGGAGAAGTCATTCATAGCCACAACGCGACCGGGTGAATATCAAAATGGGCGGTTGAGCTCATGGGCTACGACCTTAAGTATCTTCCCCAAACAGTGATCAAGTCGCAAGCGCTCGCCGACTTTGTTGCCGCGTGGGCTGAGGTACAGACTCCCGCGCCTGAAATAGCCGACGAATACTGGACCCTTTACTTCGATGGGTCGGTCATGGGGCCATGCGCGGGGGCCGGGGTCGTGTTAGTCTTGCTTGAGGGTAACCGACTCTGGTACGCAATCCGCATCCACTTCCCTGCTTCGAACAACGTTGCCGAGTACGAAGGGCTGATCAACGGGCTCCGCATCGCTGTCGAGCTCGGAGTGACTCGGCTTTACGTATACAGCGATTCCAAGCTGGTCGTGGATTAAACTATGAAGGAGGCAAACTGTGAAAGCCCCCTCATGGATGACTATTGTCAGGAGGTACGCAAGCTGGAGGACAAGTTTCAAGGGATCGAGCATCATCACCTACTAAGAAGGAACAACGCCGACGCCGACGCGCTCGCCAAGATGGCAGCACAACGAGAAGATGTGCCGACCGACGTGTTCGTCAACGACCTACATACGCCCTCGGTACGCCTCAAACCCCCAACTCAACCTATCAATCAGTCACTCAGGGGCCCCAATCAGGGACCTCCCGAATCCTCACCTCCTGACACCGCACCCAGCAACAACGACCGACGGGTCATGGAAGTCGTCACTCCTGACCCGGGGGCTGTGACAATTGACTCCGACTGGAGGACGCCTATCTTGGCCTATCTCCTCGATCACGACCTGCCGTCTGATCGAACTGCGGCTCGCAAAGTCGCTTGACGGGCCAAGACGTTTGTCACAATCAACGGCGAGCTCCACAAGCGCAGCCCTTCAGCTGTTGGGATGTTCATGAAGTGCATTTCGACACAACAAGGCAAGGATCTTCTCCTGGAGATCCACGCCGGCATCTGCGGGCATCACGCGGCCCCACGTTCTCTGGTTGGCAAAGCCTTTCGTTAAGGATTTTACTGGCCGACTGCATTGCGAGACGCAGAGGAGATCGTCCGCAGATGCAAAGTGTGCTAGTTCTATGCCCGGCAGACGCACCTACCGGCTCTGGCACTCCAAACTACTTACCTCACCTGGCCATTCGCAGTTTGGGGATTAGACATGATTGGGCCTCTCAAACAGGCTCCTGGTGGGTTCACGCAGCTGCTTATCGCTGTAGACAAATTCACCAAGTGGATTGAGGCAAAACCCATCATGAAAGCAAGCGCGCAAGAAGCCGTAAAATTCTTCCTGGATATCGTCTATCGATTCGGTGTGCCAAATACCATAATCATCGACAACGGGACCAATTTTACTGGCAAAAAGTTCTAGGATTTCGCAGAGGAATATGGGATCAGGATCGACTGGGCATGAGTCGGACACCCATGTACCAATGGCCAAGTTGAAAGGGCAAACGACATGGTCCTCCAAGGACTCAAGCCGCGCATCTTTGACCAGCTCAATAAGTTCGCTGGTCGTTGGGTGGACGAGCTCCCGTCAGTACTCTGGACCCTGAGAACAACTCCTAATCGCTCCACGGGTTTCACCCCCTTCTTCTTAACTTATGGATCAAAGGCTGTGACACCATCCGACTTAGATTACGGCGCTCAAAGGGTTAAAGCGTTTGACCCTGATCGAGTCACAGAGGCTCAAAGGGAAGCCGTCGACCTTTTGGAGGAAGCACGAGAGATAGCCCTGTTCTGCTCAGCTCGCTATCAACAAACTCTACACAAGTACCACGAAAGAAAGATACGAGGTAGGACTCTGGAAGTCGGCGACATGGTGCTTCGGAGGGCGCAGTCATCAAAGGACAAGCACAAGCTCTCTCCGCCATAGGAAGGGCCATACACGATCGCGGAAGTGGTCCGACCGGGCATCTACCGACTGAAGGACAGCGGAATATTGAACATCCTCACCAACACTTGGAATATCAAATAGTTACGTCGTTTTTACCCCTGAACTTTCATTCATATACCTGCGCCTTTCATTTTTACCTCACTGGGCTCTTCCAGCGCCCCGGCCCAAACACATTCAGCCCGGGACGCTTGGGGGCCCCACCAGGGAGTGCCACCATGAGGCGGATTCCCCTTCACCACAAACTTTGCCTTTGAAAAGCAAAACATGTTGCTCCTGTGTGAAGGAGCAGACTTTTTCTTGCTTTGTCGCAAGAATGGTCCTTGTAACACACTAAGCCTGCCGAGTCCTCGTCACGACCTATGGTGACTAGCAGCTGACACCAACAGGGCCAGCCCCAGGCTATATGCTGCAGCCTACGGTTAACGAGCGGCTTGAGGGCACAAAGTGCAAGCACGGGACAGTTCATGCGACAGAAACGGAAGCTAAGAACCAAAAATTACAAAAAATCTAAAATACGGTTTGAGTTAGAGTTTTCCAGCCTTAAATATTTAAGACTGGTCACTCGGGGGCCACAGGGATTACCCCACACGTTCGAAATTACAAAAACTCAACAAAATTCAAACTAATTTCACTGTTTCGTCCGCATTTTGCCCCTCACTGGTCTCCACTGGCGCTGGGGAGGCGTGCTCTATGTTGTAGGGTGCGGTGGAGCAGCGACCGACCCGACGACATCGAAGCCCTCCACGCTCTCGACCGGAGAAGGATCTTCCTCAACATGACGTGCAACCTTGATCTAGTCGACCGTGATGGATTCCGAGATCGCCACTGCAACAGGCTCCATGCGTAGGCCCACCTCGCGCAACAGATCGAACATCCATCCAGTCGCGTACCCATCAACGACCACCTGGAAGTCGAGGTCCGGGAAATGCGTTGCCGCCAAGGTAAGAACTCCGGACGTGCTGTGGAAGACACTGTTGGCGATGAGCCTTGACACCTCACCTGGGACCGCCTGAAGATTGGCAGCGAGGGACTCCTCCGCTTGGCGGGGCCCCAAGACATCGATGACAACTCCACGCGCCACGTCTCGAAGCATGCCCAGCTCCGCCATCAAGTCATTGGCCGCCTTCTCCAGCCGGCTAGTCTCGCTCTCGAGGGTGCGCTCCCTCTCTTGGGAAAGCGCCAGGGACACCAGGCCCTTGTTCTCAGCCTGCTGAGAGGCCGCTAGCTTCGATTCAGCGGTGACCAGAGCATCCTCCGACCGCGTCAGCTTGTCCTGCAGGATTGTGTTCCTCTATTTTGATTCCGCAAAAATCGAGGCAGGCAATTAGCGGTCACCGGCAAGCAATGACTAAGGAAAAACAAAATCTATTACCTTCCACAACAACCTCAAATGCTTGAACCCGCTCCCTCAAGGAGATCACCTCTCCGGCCTGGGCCTGGGAGTGCTTCTCTGCGGATTCGCGAGCAGCCTGAACCTCTTCCAGAGCCGACCGAGTTGCAGACAACTGTTGCTCTGCGATGACTGCACGATCGCGTTCCCGGCCCTCGGCCTACCGCACAAAGGCCAATTCCTTCGCCAGTTCCGTCGCACTCTAACGGGCCCCAGCATCACGCTGCTACCAGGCATGCTCCTCCAAAAGGAATTGCGACTTCTCGCGGAAAATCAGCTCCAAACGATGGGTAAGCTCCTAAAGCTCCCCTAACGAGGCTAGACGTGCGGTTTGAACCCACTCCAGGGCATCACTGAGCCCCGACTCCGCCTTGGCAAGATCGCTGGATCGCGGAGGACAAAACGCGCTCGGTTAGGCTCTGACGGGTCGGGCCACACCAGCTCGCGCAACGCGCTATCTTGTGACGCCGATGGATCGCCCACAAGATCCAAAGCAGAGCCACCCACTCCCATCAACGGGGCCTCACGCGAAGGGGAAGCCTGCGCGGCACAGCCATCTTCAGTCGGAGCATGCCCATCCTCCGCGCTCGACGCGGCCGACGACGGCGGCGTCCGTCCATCATCATCCTCATCCTCGAGCACCACGATGGTCGGGGACTTGGGGCGCTCCATGGTAGGAGAAGGAGGAGGAGTGGCATTCCGGCCTCCTCCTGCATCGGCCGTCGACCAAAAGGCCAGTGTCACCTCCTGCTTTGACACGAGGGGGAGCGCCTCTGGCAAGACGGCCGGATGGACCGCTCCTCACCCTCTCCCTCTGCCCATCATCGCGAGAAGATCTGGGTTGGGGCACCAATTGACCATTTCCAAGGTGCCACCCATGGAAATCTCTGTCCTTTCCCTAAGGTAGCATAAGCAAAATCAAACCACGAGTCTGTAAAGGCATCATCCCAGATAGGATTGAGGGGAAGATCACATACCTGAACTTGAGGTGAGGAGCTCCCGCCGATGAACGATTACCTCCAGAAGGAGCTCTCGTGACGCCGGACATTCTCCCGAGCATCGGAGGCATCCCTCGCCCGCTGGCACCACGCGGCCACCACGACGGGCCGACATTTTCTCCCTGGAAGCCCTCGGAAGTGGCGTCGGCGCCACCGCCCGCGGTGGCGGCAACGCTGGGGAAGACAAGGAGTGGCCGCTTCCGGAAGGCGCGTCCTAGCAGTTCGCCTGCGGCCCTAGCGCAAGCGACGATCGCAGTGACCCTGAACGCCGCTCTGTACGAGCGCGCTTCGCCTCCTCGTCCTCTCGCTCCGCGGCGTCTTCTGCTACGCGCTTCCTCACGCCAGAGTCATCGAGGGACACTCCGGATCCGCTAGCATCGCGCGGCCCAGAGCTGCTGGCTTCATGCGGCCTGGCGTCGCCGACCACGCCCGCCGCAAAAGAGCACAACGCCCCGCTCCATGTCTCCTCTGAGTCGCCCTCACTGCCAGAACTGGGGGCTGACTCGGTCTCGCTGGTAGAAGGATATTCGTCCCGTATCTTGTCGCGGTCCTCGCCATGCTGAGCACGGCGCGCGATCTCTTTCTCCTTATCCTCCTGCTTTGCCGTCGTGTCGCCCTTCTTCTTCCTCTTTTCACGGGCAGCCTCCTGCCGAGCAGCCTGCCTTGAACGGCCCTCTGGGCCTCCGGGAAGATGAGGACGAGAATGAGGATGGTCGAGTCCCTACAAAAATAGAGCAACCATGAACTACCAGACAAAGTGGCGCACCACCAACCAAAAGCAGCAATCAAGGGAAGAACACGCATCAGATTAGGAGGATTCTTGCAGTCGAAGGGAGTCACTGCTCTGAACTCCTCCTGATCCTCTCCCTTGAGGGCCATCATCAGCCAGGAGTACACATCATCCTCTGGGAGCTCCTCGGCGAACGCTCGATCCGGGTTGTACGGACCGGAGTAAAACCACAACGATTTCCTCCGCTCCGCCAGCGGCATCACACGTCGCTCGCACATGGTGAAGAAGAGCGCGCGCGCAGACGGTTAGGCAGCAGTTGCCCTCCCGTTCCCGTTGCCGCCGCCGCCGTCATCGCGGCACGCTAGAGGTCGTCATGCTGCACCTCTAGGTCCGTGAAGCGCCGCTGCAGGCGCTCCAGTTTGGCCCGGAAGGCAGCCACCTCCTCCTCTTGCCCTGGAAAACAACAAAGGTCAAGCGACGTCCCATCCAAAAAACCAACAAGAACGAACGTGCCTCGAACGTGGACTAACTTGCGGCGAGCGCCTGGGCGTCCGCCGCCTCGATGCGAGCCGCGGCGGTCTCCAGCTCCGCGGCATCAAGGGCCCCCTTGATGTCCGTGGCTTTCTGCTCCAGGGCCTCCAGCGCGGCCATGACGTGGTCCAGCTCCCGCATCACCGCACCATATCGCTCCCTCGCCTTGGCGCCCTCCCGAATGAGGACGCGGATTGTCTCCTGCGCATTCCCGTCGGATTCCGACGAGTACGCGGACCCCGAGGATGACGACGAACGCGGCGGCGACGAGTCGGAGGAGGAATCACCACTGGGGCCACAGCCCGCCAGGTACATCCTGGCCCCGTTCGAAGCAGCCCTGCAACAATCACAACGTCAGGCCTCCCGCATTCTCGATCAAACGACAAACCAAGGGAAGAAGGGACGCAACTCACCCCTAGGAACGAAGCACCGCACGCAGAGGCGGAGGACGATGACAACGTCCCCTCGAACCTTTGCCGGTGACGCGCTTTCGGTCAGCCATCTGCACAGGAACGAGAAGCGGGGGACTGGGGTTTTTCTCTCTCTACTTCTTGCCGAAATGGTGCAACTGCTGCTCGCTGGTGAAGAGGCCGAAGGGGAGACAGGGTATTTATAGCCGGAGAACGAGTCCATGTGTCGCGCGACCCCTCAACTCCCGTGAAAAGGCCAAGAGGTACGACCCTTCCCACATTTCCTCCAGACCCATGACCGCAACAGGAACGAAAGATGGAGCAGTTGCCTGAAGTAAGCGCAGGAAGGTACGGCAAGCAAAGCGTCTCATCAAGTTCCACAGTGCAGCCTTATACGCAACGGCGCTAAGCGTCCCCAGGTAAAACCGCATCGCGACCGTCGCCACGCTAGTGAGATCCAATGCACACCCCTGCACTCGTCATTTGCAAATCTACTTTGCCTATTTGTTCTTGAATCCATTTTTCAGATAAAAACGTGCCGAGTCCATGGACTCATAGATCGAAGTTCAAAAGCCGGCTCCCAGCGGCTCCAGGCTGCCTTGCGTTGAACAGAGCCAGGGGGAAACAGAGGGCCGACTCCAGCAGTTGCTAACCGACTCGCCTAGGCGAGTCGGAATGCCATGATTTTCTCATCCGATCTAGACCTCTAGCCGAACCCACAGAATCCCTACCTGAAGGGAGGCCAACGGGCCACCTGAGTCGGTCGAACGACTCGGGAGATCTGACTGGGACGGGTGGGTCGTGGAGTAGTAACATGCCCCATGCGGGTCCTGCCAACCTCGTCACTAACGGCGAAACTGGGAGTCACTCGGATCGCTCGAAGCATTGCGCTCGAGCACACCCGTTAGGAGCTCACCGAGCACGTCACTCGGTCCACTCGGATAAGTGATGCCGACTCAACCCCTCCAACCGCGGAAGTCACGGGGGGAAACTTAAGTTGCACACCCGAACAAGAAAAGTTCAATTTTCATGACATCGCTCGCGCAAAAGACCCAGCCAGCCAGGGCACATTCGGCTCTGTCAAGATTCCACGCAAATCAACGATGCCGACTCAACCCCTCCGACTAAAAAATCGCTGGGAAGAAACCGAACTGTGGAGATCGAATTGCTGCGACGCTGCTCGCACTAGCAAAGGCCCTGCCAGCCAGGGCACGTTTGGCTCTGTCAAGATTCCACGCAAATCAACGACGCCGACTCAACCCCTCCAACTAAAAAATCGCTGGGAAGAAACCGAACTATGGAGTTCGGATTGCTGCGATGCTACTCGCACTAGCAAAGACCCTGCCAGCCAGGGCACGTTCGGCTCTGTCAAGATTCCACGCAAATCAACGACGCCGACTCAACCCCTCCAACTAAAAAATCGCTGGGAAGAACCTGAACGAAGGAGTTCGGATTATTGCGATGATGTTCGCACTAGCAAAGACCCTGCCAACCCAGGGCACTTTCGGCTCAGTCTAAAGTAACTCAAGATGAAATCATTCCTTTTAGACATGCGAACAAATAAAGCAATCTAAGTAGGATAAAATCATTTTATTTCTAGCGAGACAAAGATTACAACGTACACTCGGCTCAAGGCCGTTACAAGGTACAAATCCTATTACTCCCACTAGGGGAGTAATCCTAGAGTCCTAAGGGGCAACTTCTTCAAGTGCAAGGAGGCATGAAGCCACATCTGCCTCACAAAACCTTCTCTAACATCGCCGCCCTCACGGACGCCTAGGCAAGGGGTTGCCACCAGGAGCTGCTCGACGGCACCGCCAGCCGAAGAAGAATATGCTTCAAGAGCTCCTCCTCGGTCGTCGTCGCTTCCCACGAACGTGTCCCCCAAGAGACTGTCAGTCGACCAGGAAGAAGAGGAACCAGATCCCAACTTAGGGATCCGCAAGTTCCTGAGAGCACGCCTGGCTCTCATACGGAACGAGGAGTTCCTCCGGTCTTCCTGATCGGTGCGGTCAAAGCACCAACACATCCGCCGCTGGGCTGCGGCGTCAAGCTCGAGCTCGCCACCGCCGGCCGGGGGTTGTCGTCCGACAGCCGAGACGCCATCACGCGATGCACCCGCCCAAATCGAGTGGTTACGTCGAACATAGATGGTCGCTCGCAAACCGGACGCGACGCGACGAGCCGTTCAACGATTTTGGCGGCGACCCACTGGCTCCCGCAGGTTATCCCCCATTACTCGCAAACTCTCCTCTAACACTAGATGTTGGAAGAACTACCGCTGCCCTCAGGGGGGCGCACACAACACGACGCGAGAAACATGACTTGGGTAATCTGTGGAGCACACCCGGCGCGCCCCCTATTTATACCCCAGGGAGACTAGCCCGGCGAGCCCCTGCGGGCAACCGCACGCGTGCCACACGCACACAGGCCACACAGTCCAATCGAGTAGGGAACAGATTCCCCAAAAAAAGGCGAAATGGCACGCCTCCGACGCGACACAATGGGTCAGAGACCCATCAACTCCCCCATCGGGGCAACGCGGGGCAGACGGCGCAGAACCGTCATAATGGCTCGGCGACCCCTTAGACGAACCATCAGGTAAAAGGGTAATGCCCCTGCACGACCGCCACGTAGCGCGGCACCGCCCACGTGCAGTAACTCTCCCTGACAAAGACAAAGCGTCCGCGCGATTAAGATAAAAATCGCGAGGACGCACTGTTGGGTTCCTAGAACCAGGGTCACCAGTGGGTCCGCCTTGTCAGGGCAAGGCCTGAACAACTCCCGCACCCGCGGACCTGAGCAACTCTCGCACCCACAGCCTTTTCAGCCACACCACGTGTGTGGGCCATCCCAGCCCATGAGCCCCGTCAAAAGGGGTTCCCCTCTAACCAAACTCCACGACCCATGGCACCGAGTCCGAGTGCCCCCACTCAAGGTCAGCCGAAGGCCCGCAGGCACCGCCTCTCTTTCTCTCCTCTTAGACTCCCGACTGACTCAGGTCACTGCCGGGAGGAAAAATCCCACTTGGTCACGCGCGCCCAGACTTGGCCGTACCAAGTGGGCGCGGCCCTCCTGGGGTCTTACGCTCGAACAGTGGCCCACTGTGCCTCTGTCACAGCAGAGGACCAAAATTGTGGCATCCACTTGGTCCTTATGATAATCAGGCATGCCGTCACCACGGCTTGACCACCAAGAAACCATCAACCAGGATGGGACTTGACACGTAAAACAGTCCTCCCCCAACGGGATGGCTGCTTCGTCCCATCAGGACTCCCGTACTTGTTGACTGACCAAACCCGGCGCATTGGTTCAAGACCAGGAGACCCCCAGGATTTCGGGATCACGCAATCCACCATGGACATCACCGACTGACCATCTGTATGGGCCCATTGACAGTTTGTGCCACCCAACTACCGGAGTCAAAGATATTTCTCCCTGAAGCGTTCTCCTCCAAGGAATTCACTGTAACTTGGGCCCCCCTTGTGCTATAAAAAAGGGGTCCATTTAGATTTAGAACAAGAGATCAGAACTCAAGTTAGACAGGAGGCCTAGCTCTCTAGTACTCAAAAAGCTTGTACTCCCCAACTCTCACGAGTACCTGGGCTCGAGCAATACATCCGACTGACCCCCGACTGGACTTAGGGCGTTCTCGCCTGAACCAGTATAACCCCTCGAGTCATTGTGTGTTAGGCACCTCCAATCATGATGCACGACACACACGCTGTCGAGTAGTTTGCCTGTCACCCAATTCCGGGACAGACACTACGAAAATAGAAGCCTCAGCACCAGGATTGCCTCAGCCGACTGTCTAAACCGAAGGATGGCAAAGCTTCCATCCAAAGACGACGACCAATAAGAAAACCATGGCGGCAAAGCATCCGCCTGGAGAGATCCATGGCAGTAGCAGCAAAGCATCTGCTAAAGCAACGTGATGACGACAAAGCATCTGCCGGAGGAGAGACGTGAGGTAATGGTGGCAAAGCATCCACCAGCGGTGGCAAATTAAGCATCCGCCGAACCCGAAGTACTAGACGACCAATGAAACCTAGTAGCAGTGGCACAAAGAGCAGATCATGGTGGAGACGGAAAAAGTGTAGCACACGCAGGCACAGAAGATGCATCCACTACTCGGAGAGGCTGGCTCCATCGCGACTGTTGGCACACCGTCTAACGAGGGCCCAGAGCAGCGGTGACCCGCTAAAGGAGGCAGCCACCAGCTGCAGGATATGTGAGGGCCCGCACCGGCGACAGGGGAGACGGGTTTCGGCTGCAGCCGGCGGCAGGCATGGGAACTCCATGCCCACGAGGTTGCGGAGGGCCTAGAGCGCCCCCTTGGCGACGCACCCAGGAGGCCGTCAGCCCTGGGGCCTCGCGCACCCGAACCGGCATCGGCAATGTAGCAAGCGTCCCCCTGGCAGCCAAGTACCTCCGGCGAGGAAGGTCGGCCTCCACGAGGATATCCGGGCAAGGAGAGCCCAGATCCAACGATGGGGAGAGCGGATCCGGTTGCTGGCGGCCGGCGATGGCCAAGAGCGGAGTCGAGGGAGATGACCTAGGGTTTGAAGCTGGGGTAAAATAAAGGGAAGGTGGGGAAGGGACGAGCTGAGCCGACTTCGGCTTAGACGCGGGCCGCCGCCCGCCTCCTCGGCCGGCAGCCTCTGGAGGCGTCCTCAGGGGTAGAGGGGAGGGCAGAATCGTCCCCCTTGTCATCAAGGAGTAAACCTCCAAGTGCTAATGAGTGAAAGTGTTAAATATTAGTACTAGTTCATCTAAATGGAGGTGCTAACATTATGGGCTAAATTTTAGCCAAAACTGGAAAATTTTAGCTCCTCTAGACAGGACGTTAGTCCGGACTATAAAGTTTAGACGACTAAACAATATTCTCGCTCCCGCTCGTGCGCCCTCCGTCCTGCTAACAATAGTCTCGTCGCGGCCGCGTGGGTGGGCGGGGGCGCACCCAAGAAAACGAGTTGGATCGCGGGCCTGCCCGTGCCCGGGAGGCGATCGATCGATCGATCGATCCGGCAGTTAAATCGGGCGGGACGCCTCCTTTCCCGCGGAAAGAGGGAGCTCCCACCGCTCGCCACCACTAATCTTCCATCGTTCTCCTCCCTCCCCGCGGCCGGTCACCCACGCCACGCCGCTGCGCTGTTCTCCCGCGCGCCCCCTCCGCCCCTTCTCGCTAGTAGGTGCCGCCGGAGCTTGCTTTTGGGGAGGTAAGCAATGCGATGATCTGGATTTATTCTGATGTGTCATCGATCATGCATGCCCGCATTATTCCTTTTGGATCTGAGGAGGATAATATGCCAAGAATCCACTGCTGAGCGTTCTTCTTCGTTAGCGAATCAAATTAGTTTGTGCTGTTCCTCTCTCCGATGAGAGAATGTGATCATCTATCCGTGCCGTGATGCTGGGGCAAAAACAATCCAGGTCGTGCGGCATGATCTGCTGACCGCCCCCAAATCAACCCCGCGCATCGTCGTCGTCCAGTCCGGCAAGGAGGAGGAGAGGAACCAGAAATGTCTTGCTGCGGAAGCGCCGAGGAGGACAGCTACGGCCCGCCGGCCAACCAGGCGGCTCCGCCACCCAATGCAAACGCCCCCGGTATTGATCTCTATCGTGTAACGCACGCACCGGCAGTCGATCGACGAGCTCGATCGCGTCCCTGATCTCCGACCACCACCTCGTCCTTCCTCTGAATCGATCCATGGATGATGCAGGCAACAGAGGCGGGCCGAGGGGCCCGGGCGCGCCCAGGACCGGGGGCCCCGCCAAGCCCGTCAGCATCGACGTGCCCGCTATACCCTTCGACGAGCTCAAGAAGATCACCAACAACTTCAACGACCGCGCCCTCATCGGCGAGGGCTCCTACGGCCGCGTCTACAACGCCACGCTCAGCGACGGCCGCGCCGCCGTCATCAAGAAGCTCGACCCCAGCGCCTCGCAGGACTCCGACTCCGACTTCGCCGCGCAGGTAATAATAACCCCACCACCATCTTCTTCCTATCGTCCCGACGACGCCAATAAAGGGCCTGCCTCCATCGTCGCCGCCGTAGATAGCGATGGTCTCCAAGCTCAAGAACGAGTACTTCCTCGAGCTCCTGGGCTACTGCTTGGAGGATGGCAACCGCATGCTGGCCTACCAGTTCGCCACGATGGGTTCCTTGCATAACATCCTACACGGTGCGTGTGATCGCCGTCCCGTCCCCCCTTCAATTTTCACCCCATCTCTGACCTGATGACGATCTGCTGCTGCTGCGACGGCGATGAATTGTTCTGCTGCAGGGAAGAAAGGAGTTCAGGGCGCCGAGCCCGGGCCGGTCCTGAACTGGATGCAGCGAGTGAAGATAGCCTACGGCGCGGCGAGAGGGCTGGAGTACCTCCACGAGAAAGTCCAGCCGTCGATCGTGCACCGAGACATCCGGTCGAGCAACGTTCTCATCTTCGACGAGTTCAGCTCCAAGATTGCTGATTTCAACCTGACCAGCCAGGGGACCGACACCGCTGCCCGGTTGCACTCCACTCGTGTGCTAGGAACGTTTGGGTACCATGCCCCAGAGTAAGAGGCACAATGACATTATCGGCTTAACTAACAAGCTGTCAGCTTTATCTTTGCTTGTGTGGCATCAGCCTTATTGTACTCAGATTGGTGTTTGGATCATCTTTTTTTTCTTCAGGTACGCTATGACGGGCCAAATCAACCAGAAGAGCGACGTCTACAGTTTTGGCGTGATTCTCCTAGAGCTACTGACAGGGAGGAAACCGGTCGATCACACCATGCCCAAAGGGCAGCAAAGTCTTGTTACTTGGGTAATAGGATCATATCTTTTGTTCATCATCCCCTTCTTGAAACGCACAAAGGTCAGTCTCCTGATGACAGTGATGAATGTCTTGCTAATCATGTGAGCAGGCCACTCCAAGGTTGAGTGAAGACAAAGTGAAGCAGTGTGTTGACCCCAAGCTCAACAGCGACTACCCTCCAAAAGCTGTCGCAAAGGTAAACAAGAAAAAGTCCTCAGGCACGGGTCATCTATTTCCAGGAACGCCGTGCCGGATGTGCTACAGGGGCGCGCCGCGCGCTCACTGATGGTTTTTTCATGTTTCAGCTGGCAGCAGTTGCAGCGTTGTGCGTCCAGTACGAATCCGACTTCCGGCCGAACATGACCATCGTCGTGAAGGCGATCCAGCCGCTTCTAAATGCTCCTAAACCAGCAGCTCCAGCAACGCCGCAATCCTGATCGATCAGATGAGGGGTATTAGCCTGCGCATTGCTGATTCCTGATGAACTCCTCGGTTTCCCTCGGTTTCTGATCGCAGATGTATATGTTTCAGGAATCACGCATCCTTGCTCCATCAGTCCAGCGCCTATGCTTCTGTAAAAAACCACTAATCTACCAGTACTGCAGGATACATATAGGGAATTTTGTAAGATGTTAATCTGGTACGCTGAATTCATGTCTTTTTTGTATGTCTTGTGAGGTTGTGACATAACTTGTGCATTTTTTGTAAGTCAATGATGTTTCCAGCTAGAAAAAATTTGCCAGTGCAGACCTCAGAATCCGTTGTCACATAGAACACTGAATAAGAGCTTGCCAAGTACCCTCTGGTGTGGCGAATAATATGCGCAGTTGTTTTGTCACTCTTACAACTTGATATGTTCAGCTGTTCTTTCCTGCTAAAAAGACTTGACAAGCATTGCACGACGCACGCACACTTTGATATGACACTATCTAAGTGATGACAGCTTACAATGTTTCCAGATGAAATACAACCAGACACAAGAATGAACTGAATCAGAGCGAAAGCCGATTGGCTGGTTTTCATAATATAACTGCTGGGAGATATTACAAAGTAGAAACTAGTCGGAAGGAGCAAACTCTATAACTTCAAAACTTGAGTATGCTTAAACCAATCCTTTGGTTTGCAACTGGAAAAAACTACTGCATACAGTGGACATGCATGGTCTCAAAACTTAGAAGTTCATCAGTTGTTTGCATAGTGCCCCTAGTACGTTTCACGTGCGACCAGATTACATCACTGACCAATGAATAAGGCTCATGTTTACACTACAAAATAAAAAGCTTAGGATCAATGTTTGTTCCACTGCTGCGTAGAATTATAAAAGTAATACATGCTGTAATGAAGGTTGCTCCTACATAACATAACAGGATTGACTATTGAGGGAGTGATTCGTTAACCACTTTGGATCATAACGGCAGAGGTGAACGAACCATGCAATTCCCTCGGTAGTAACAGTCAACAGTAGAAACGAAAAAGTTCAGGTAAACTCCAAGTAACTGTCACAGTACAATATAGATATCAAGGGCTGTTTTGCTCTGCCAGACTGCCAGTGAGATGCAATGATACAGACACAGTGTCACTATGTTGCAGTGGAAGAGAAGCTGAATCTGACAATTTCAATGTGCCTTCCATTCCAAGCAGGAAGAGCAGACACTGAGAGAGGTTCTGAATCACAATTCTGGCTATGGGCTAATTTCCATAGTTCCTGAAACACAATGGGAGTGGGACATGGGGAAATCTTGATGACGCATATTTATTCAATTGAGAACTTTTATATAATATAATTTGCAAGAGAGATTTGGATCTCTGGTAACAACCAGTAGCTCCTTGTGAAATGTCTTTTACTCAAATTGCATTATACATGAGTCAACCAACTTTCTAGTGTTGCACAGGTACCAACCATGCCAAAGATGATGACATGCACAAGAAACAAATATAAATTGTGCCAGCAGTTTTCGAGTCATTTGAAAAATAGAGTAGGATTTATGCTGAAAATTTGTAAAAAGGCACTCACATGTTAATACGAAAGTGGCATAAGTTAAGATATCGCAATTGTACTGTCAAAAAAGTCCCCTGCTGAAGATGTGCAAAGCCGCAAACACATAATCTCATTTCTATGTACACCAACTGATCATCACTAAGTTGTTGCAGGTCCATCTAGCATTTTAATGGCTCCTTTCTTCATAAATTTGTTATTAACAACTCCTCTAGAACACAATTCACCCAGCAATTCTCTTGCCTCCTTTGCCAAGCCTTCATAAGCCAAGCCTTCAAGCAATATAGTGTAAGTTGATTCATTTGGCATGCAGCCATTCAATATCATGTAAGCAAACAGGTCAATAGCGTTGTGTGTTTCACGCCGTTTGCAGAGCCCAAGAAGAATAGCATTGTACAGCACTGCGTTGGGCCTTATGCCCATATCTTGCACTTTGCAAAATGTTGTGATCGCCTCCTCAATTCTATCTTCTCTACAGAGACCAGAAGCTATTGTTGAATAGGTAATGATGTCTGGTTGGAGCCCTTTGCTGATCGTTTCATTCAATAGTTCTAGTGCTTCCTTTGTTTTGCCAGCCTTAGTAAGGCCATCGATGACCGTGTTGTAACTAATCAAAACCGGGCTACAGCCTTTGTCCTTGAGTTGATGAAGCAATTCAACAGCAACATCTACTTCCCCATTGCGGCAGAGAGCAGTAAGCAGAGTGTTGTACGAGACAATATCCGGGTAACAGCCCCTGGACACCATTAGATCCACAAAGGCCATCGTTCGATCCATCTTCTTTTGCTTGCAGAATGCATGAAGAAGTGGGTTGTAACTCAATGAATTAGGCGTGCATCCGTACTTGGGGATCTGCTCAAGAACTTCCATTGCGGGCTCAACCAATCCTCTACGGCACAAGAAACTGATGAGCATATTAAAAGTTACCACATTCGGAGGGCAACCCTTCTGCGCCATCTCAGCCATGAGCTCCTCGGCGTCTTCCCACCGTTCTGCGGTGAATAAGCCCTTCAGCACAATGTTGTAGCTAACTTTGTTCGGCTCACACCCATATGACGTTAAGTTCTTCAAGAATTCCATTGCATCATCAACCCGGCCTTCCTGGCAGATACCGTTGAGGACGACATTGTAGGTGACGAGGTCCGGGGCGCACCCCTTGACGCGCATATCGTCGAGGAGCTTCATTGCCTGCTTGTACCCGCTCCTCTTGCAGGTGGCCTCGAGCAGGATGGTGTAGGTGACGACGTCGGGCACGCATCCGCGGCGGAGCATATCGTCGAGCACCGCGAGCGCGTTGCTGGTCCGGCCGCGGCCGCAGAGTCCACGGATGAGCGTGTTGTAGGTGTACGCGTCGGGCTCCACGGGCATGTCCGCCACGAGCCTTCGCGCAGCGTCGAGCTGCCCGGCCCCGCAGTATCCCGCCACCATGGCGTTGTAGGCCATGACGTCGGGCACGCACGCGCCCAGCACGCGGCGCGCGTCAGCGGTGCGGCCCGACGCGCAGAGCTTCTTGATGAGCGCGGCGCAGGGCCCCGCCGCGGCGCGCGTCGGCGGATCGTGCCCCGCGAGGGAGTCGACGAGGCGGAGCGCCTCGTCGAGGTTGCCGCGGCGGACGAGGGTGCGGAGGCGGTCGGTGGCGGAGGCGGCCGAGGCGGCGCGGCGCGGTGCGGCGGCGGTGGCGGCAGGGGATGCGGCGACGCGGGGAACGAGGTGGAGGTGAAGAGTCCTGGGGGCTGGGGGCTTGGGCGTTGCGGGGAGGGAAGGGTAGGGGTGGGAGGTGGGGAAGGTGAGGAGGGTGGCGGACATTGGGGACGGCGGTGCGGCGGGCGGAGGCGCGGCGGCCATCGGTGTCGGGCGACGCGGACGCGCAGCGGCGACGATAAGGTCAGTGCGTTGCGAGCTCTCCAGCTCCAAGAGACCAAGAGAGGACTGGTCGGCAGCGAGTGTTACGGGCCTTATTAGACGGCGTTAGCGGGCTTTAGTTTAACAGGGCCCATGAGGGTATATGGCCACGTATACCGAATGTTTCACAACACGAGATCTTAGGCTGAATTTTGGCAGCCCGAGGCCCGCAGATCAGACTATGGGCTTGAAAACTGTGCCATTCTTTCATCTCAAATTGAGCCTGCACTTTTTTGAAAAATAAAAAAGACTTGTGCATGTCTGCTTTTATATTGAATTTTCACTAATGCTAGGATTAGGACGTCGGACACCCATAAAAAATCGGACGTTCGGGACTGTGTTGCAAAAGATAAATACCTATGTTGCAATTATTATTTCTTTATATAGCGCAGTGGATGTTGAATGAAACATGATGTTAATGTTGCGGTGGAAATTTTTTATCCTCGAATCGGATATCAGAGTTATATGTATATTTTTTTTATGTTGTAAGTTGTAATTTGTAATGTTATAATTGTTATTTATTAATGTTGCGACAGACCATCCGATGAAAAAATTCCGATCGGACGTCCGGATAGCAGGAGTACCCATGAATTTTTCTTCTTTCCGGGGTGCAAGGGATGTGCATTTCTGGTCTGACTGACCAACTTTGGGTTTGCGATGCAAGTATTGGATGCAACAACATTTATTGGCACTCCTGAAAAGGAGGTAGGATGAAGAATTCTAATTGTGAGCTTATTTGAAAATAATGAACGTTTATATAGACACATAATATGCGAGTGCTCTTTGTCCAAGCTTGCTAATGGCTTTCAGCTTCCATTCTACCATAAATTTTTCCGCTGGGCGTTGGAAGCAGCAGCAGCCAGCAGGACAGAGGGCTCCGTCAGCGGGAGGGCAGATCGCCATCAGGACAGGGAGGGCGAACCCGCCAGCGCAGCCGCATCCATTCATTCCCCGGACCAGCACGGCGAGGACAGCGCAGGGCTTCCCCACACGGCGCGTCGGCCGGGATGGCGACGGCGACGGCCGACGCGCGCCACAAGCTGGCTTGGAAACCGGAACCGCGTTGCGCTGCTTATAACTCCACGACCCCCGTCCCCGTCCCGTCCGGCTTCCCCCTGAGTCCAGGCGGCCCTCCACCTCCAGCCCAGCCGATGCCTACCCCATGGCGCCGCGAGGCAGCGACTCCCCACGCGCACGCCGGGCCCTGATCGTCGCTGCAGCCGCCACCGCCCTCCTCGTCCATCTGCTCCTCTCCTCGCTTCCCCTGGCCGACGCTGCCGCCGGCTCGCCGTCCCCGGCCCCCGCGCCGGCGCCGCTCCACCTCCCGCCCCCGCCGCGCCAGCAGCAGCAGGCCGCGCCCGGGAGCGACGAGCCCCGGTCCCCACCGCGGCCGCCGGTGCCGGGACTCCCGGGCGCACGCCGTCCCCATCCTCGCGCGACCCCTCCGACTGAAAATTCGGCGTGGCAGCGGCTCAACTTCGGCGAGAGGTTCGGGATCGCGCTCGCCGGCGTGGCTATCGCAATGCAGGTCGTGCTCGGCGCGTTCCTGTGCGCGCGCGCGCGGCAGCTGCGCCGCCGTGCGGCGGCGGCGGCGGCGTCGTCGCCGACGCCCGCGTAACCGGCTGGCGCGCCCGGCGTTGTGTCTACTGTACATCGATCACTAGTTTCTGGGTTCGTCGTGTCTACTGTACAGTGTCCGGCGCCAGGCGGCTTCTGTACAGTTCGCCGTCCTTGGCCGGCGTGACACGTGCTGAGATGTACTACAAGATGAACTGAATTGTTTTTGTCCCCCAAGCCTCGTAGCTTCCAGTCGCCTGAAATTGGTGAAGGTTTGAGTCGACGCACGCACGGTCATCACCGGTTTTTACTTGGTTTCCATCTGGATCTGGTCTGAGAAGCTCCATGGAAGAAAGACAGAACCGGAAATGGAGGGAAGCACCTTGTATTCTCAATGTGGCATTGGCAGGAAGCCTGGAAGGCTGCCCTCGCAGTGACACGACTGACTTGATTAGTGCGATGCAGTGCATGTGCATTATTTGCTTGTGTCACGTTGAACTAAATAGTTGCGTGATTGCATCCACTTAATCTTTTTTTTCTTTTGAAAAAACTCACATTGAGTCACTGACTCTGATCTGATCCATATTACCTGTCGGCCGCCGGCCACCGCCGGCAAACGCGTCCGACGTCCAGTCGGCTCCTCCCACCGCAAAATGGGAGAGCTTTCGGTACTTGACAGTACTTGATATCCAATTCGCACAACTCACTTCTTTTAACCGTCAATTGCAGTCTTTCGAAATATAACCTTCCGCTTGTGAATTATTTCGATATTAGGAATTTCATCTCCTTTTCTTGATTTCGAGATTTTCTGTTTCATTTTTATTTTACAGTGCATGTGAACTGACCGTTTTACCCTAACCCAATCGATTGGATTGAATGGTTTCTCACGTGATCGTCTCTCCATCTCTCTCTCGATCGCAGAACAGGAGGCGGAACACGAGCTTCGCCGCCCACCGGCCCAAGCTGTCTCCTGCCGGAGTTTCCTGGCGAGGTCGAGCGTCGGGAACTGCCTGAACGGACTCCATGATCCCCTAGTATCCTGGGTGGCTCCTCGCCGCCGCCAGCGTGCAACCCGTGCAGCTCGAAACCATCACGCCCTGTTGCCCGCGCTGCTCCGCTCTAGCACCTCAACGTACTCAGGCCGCGCGCGCTCGCACCTTGCCCACCACTGTCACCGCCGACCAGGCGCCAGCCCTTCGCCGACTCGCCCCCGCCGAGCGCGAGCGAGCCGGGGCACTCCGTCGTCCCCTCCCCCATGGTGCGGGAGGCGATGGAGTCGACACCGCCCGTGAACGCGGACACCTCCTCCCACGCCTTGGTGGCCGTGCACTCCAACTTCGTGAAGTTCCCCAACTGGCCCCACCGCCGGAGGATCTCCTTGGTGATAGGACCGTACCCCGACACGGATGCCATGGCGCGCACCGGGTCCCAGGTTGCCAGCTGCTCGACCCTCTGCTGCAGTGGCTCGCCCGCGCCGGCGGTTACCAGGTGGCTACCGAGGGCTAGCGGGATAGGGCACGGGGGGGGGGGGGGGGGGGGGGGCACCAGCAGGCTTGCGAGGGCCGGTGGAAGGGGAGGGTGCAGCGGCAGCTTGCAAGGGCCGGTGGGAGAGGAGGGGCAACAGCGGAAGTCGGCGACCGAGGGCCGAGCAGGAGGGGAGGGACAATAGCGGAAGTCAGCGGCCGAAAGCTGATGGGAGGGGAGGGGAGCAGCAATGACCGAGAAGAAGTGAGCGTGGGAGGGGCAAAATGGTCAATTCACACGCGCCGCCAAACGAAAATGAAAAAGAAAAATCTTGAAATAAAAAATTCTTTAAATCAAAACAATTCGTAGATGAAAGATTATATTTTGAAAGACTTATGAATTGAAGGTTAAAATTAAAGGTTAAAAGAAGTAAGACACGTGAATTCGATATCAAATATCGAAATCAATACACCTAAAAAGAAGCAAGTAGGACAAAACCTTGGTGCGACCATTGACCAGTCAATTTCGTCTCGCCGTAAATCAATATCGGCCGTCCGATCTCGGCGTCCGGCCGCTCCTCCCCGGTCCGGCTCCCACATTGCCTCGACGGTTTGGCCCCCCTCGCGCAGCTCCCTCACCCTCCCCTCGCCCAGCCCGACGCCCGGCGCTCTCCCCCTCGCCCTTCCCATCCTCTCCGGGTCCGCCGCAAGATCCGCGGCCGCCCGCCTCCGCTGCGCCGTCGGGGCCCTCGCGCAGCTCCGACGCCCGGCGCTCTCCCCTCCTCTCCGATCCCTCCGCCGCCGCGGCCCTTCTCCGGCGAGTCCCTGCAGCCCTTCTCCGGCCCGATCCACGGCCACCCATCTCCTCCACGCCGCGCCGCTGACTCTCCGAGGGCTGCTCCGCCGCTCCTCCGCCACGACACCGGAGCGCGAGCCGCGGGCCCGCATGCTCGGAATCCCCCTCCTCCGTGCGAGCCGCGCGATCTGTGACTCCTCTGCCGCCGCCGGGGCAGTTGGCGCCTTGGCGGATCGAGCCAGGCCGGTGGAGTCCATCTCAAGTGAGAACCCTTCCCTCCCTCCCTCCCTCCCTCCTTCTGTCTACTTGTGCACACATGTGAAAGCCTTACTAACCTACAAGAACTCCTTGTACTTATCTGGCTGAGGATTTGAACCTGCGCCACTACTGCAGATCATTAATTATTTTGGTTAGCCCTCATGTTTGCTTCTATGAAGCATGCAAGTTGTGCAATTCAGTAATGGTTGTGTAGTTTTTTACAGGAATACCAAGCTGTAGCAGAGGCCTATAAATAATTAACACATGGTTTAACTTTAGTATCTGTTTATTTTAGGATCAAATGAGCTGCACCATTGTTGGTGACAGTTGAGTAAACAAAATCAATACAATGCCCTAGATCATGTACCTGATTACTGTCTTAATGATCATGTACCTGATTACTGTATCTCTTCTTCTTGATATGCCTAGGTTTTTGTTTTATATCACAGGCTGGAACTTGAAGGATGAAGCAGAGGTGAAAGTTGAAATGATAAGGTAACAGTACATATTCAGAGGCTTGTTGTGATGGTTCTAGAGGTAATTCACTGTCTCTAATCTGGGTAGCATTTCAAGAGAATTAATAATAATCGCACTCTTGTCCTGCTGCCACACATCGCCATGTTTATAGTGAAATTGGACTGTGTTAGTAACTACTAGATTGTAGTGAGAACTGCTAGGCAGTAACATAGCGGTCTCTCATATTTAGTTATGCCCTGTCGAGTCGACACCTTTTGCTCATTTCAACTTCACTCGAGTGCTATCGCAGTGCTAGAAAGCTAAAAATGGCAACGTGTACACATTCTTCTTTATAAAAAGGAATTAAAAAAAACTCAGTAGGGACCTCCCTGCTGTTCTGTTAAAAGAAGTTAGAAATGTCCAGCAGTAACTTGTACTCACAAGTCAAAAAATAGAGTCCCATATATACTTGTACCTCAATCCAAAGGATTTTTTTATGCTACTATTTAACTTCTTTCTTGTTAAGTTTTCTGCTTGTCCATTCAGTCTTTGTATTTTTCTTGCATTGATCAGCATAAACCAAAATGTAAGTTCAGTTACAAGTAATGTGAGCCATGATTAGATGTAATTTTTCTGAAAAAAAGAAAGAGGTTATGTGTTTATAAGGTAACCATGATTGGAGTGTCGCGCATCATTATCAAGTTGCTCTTGCTAAGGATTCCTCTTTATAAATTTGTAGCCTAACTGACAAGTTACTTTTATGCTATAAATCTTGGATGGTTCTGTTCTGTATAGCCGTGGGGCAGCCTGGGCTATTAGTGTTTGAGGGCACTTTTTTATGTCCTTTGGCATGGTATCATGACAGAATAGATTGGTTGATTCCTTCCAAGTTAGTACTGAATTTTTGTTTATTAGGTTCATTGAGAATTTTGTTTGTCTTACGAATTTTTTTTTGACATTTTTGAGAGTCCTTTGTAAAATTGAATCACTGTGATGCAAGGATCATTTTTTTGGGAAACAAAATATCTGACCACAATTCCACAATATTGAATATGACTGAACTATGACAAGCTGGTTCCATGGGTTGCTTCAGGTTAACAATAATCCTTCAGCAATATGGCAGTGCCGATCAGAGGGTGCACGGCATGTAGAGATATAACCAACACTGCCATGGTTCCTTTTTTACTGCCGCTGTTTTTCTCCGTTCTGTTGTGTGTGCTGCAAATTCTCTGTACTATGAAATTTCTGATTCTATTGACAACACATTCTGATAACAATAACATTGTTTGGGAGATTGTCACTGTGTGTGCTGATCATGATTTTTTATGTGACACCCTTTATTTTCACCACACTCTACTGTCCATTCTCTGGTATTGATCACTCGCTCACGTCTTATTTCTTTCGTTTCCACTGACCAGGCTGAGGACTTTGAGGATAAGAGATTACTAGCTCAACTTATAGTTCATTGCTTGCGAGTGGTCTGCTAAAAGGTATGTGATGCCCTTTCTTCTCTGCTTCTACCAGAGTACCATTAGAAATCAATTCTCCGAAAATGTGTCTCCGTGATGTTATAATGAACTATCATGATTGATTGGAGCTAACTTGCCCGTTGGTATCTCTGTACTATCATTGTTTGTACCATATATGTATTTGGCAATAGTGAACGCTAATCGAAAAGGGCGTCAGCTTCAGACCATGTGCTCAACATCTTTTCATTGCATGTCCTCTGTGATGCATCAACAGACCTTGACTCTCTGTAATTTATCCACTTATCAATTAGCAAAAGAATGGTTTACACAGCTAATGGTACTGACATTTGATCTATTACAAGTTGTTCTTAGGGCTCTGAAAGTCTGAATCACTGTTTACCTCTCATAACATTTCCTGTTACATCTCACTACACAGTTCAATTAAATTGATGTTTTTTTTTTCAAAAAATCTGGTAATAGCCACTGCTGTGTAACTTAAACAACATGGACTAATGATACAAGGTCACTCTTTCTGGTAATCTTCATGACATGATGTTTGTGTTGCATACATCAAGTTGGTTAGAGACAATGGTATATTTATACATCTCTATTAGAAGATGCAGGGCTTTCTCCCTTCCGGTCTGTGTACTAAATACTTATAACGTATGAACTGTCTTTATTGAAACTTCATTAAAAACATATCTTTTGGTTGGTTCACACATCGATCTTATATTGGACACTATGTTCAGTGTTATCAGCAAACTGTTTTTCTATTCTAAATGGGTTGTTTCAGCTACTGTTGTCAATAATTCAATGTAAATCATTTAACTTTATGTTCCCGTTTTCATTCACTGCCTACATTATGAAACATTGTTTTTTCCACTTCCTGGAAATTCCAATATGGCTGCTCAGCAACAAAATGAAATTATATGATAACGTTTTTGCACAGATTATTTTGTTCATTTTATATCATCATCATGTATAGTCGTAGCAGCGCACGTGTATACACATATATCTCTACTACTAAATGAATGATCGTTATTTCCAGGAAGTGGGTAGCAGAGATGGATCCAGTACAAAGAAATAGTGGTAGAGCTCCATTTGGGGATCTGTCAAATACCACTAATCAAGGTAAAGAAAATATAAGGTCTATCGAAATACTTAACTATCCGGACATTTAATCATGCCATAATACATTGTAGGCACTAGAAGTGGAGCAAGTTGGTGTCCACAAGACACTAATCCAATTGAACTAAACGAGGGAGAGGGATAGATCACGTTTTGCAAATATGTCTGAAGAACAGAGGAATTTAAGGAACAAGAAACGTCGTGAAGCGTATGCGATGAAGAAACGACAAGCATCCAATATTGAGAATGTGAATCCTGAAGAACAGAAAGATGATTATGACAACGTATCCATAAATTTGTCGGGTAGGGCTATATTGTTGTGGTGATGACCTAACTAAGATGTTCTTTTTATGCTGACGGGCATTAATTTCTGTATGGAGATGTCACAGATAACAAGGTCAATGAGGAATCTGATGACAATATGGACTGGCTCCATAGGAACGATTCATATCAACGAACAAACGTTGTCAACATGTCCAACCATTTAGCTGGTACCAGAGAACTGTTCTTAAATTGTGTTGCCATTTTGTATCATCCAATTTGCTTACCAGTTGAGTTTAAAATTAATGGTTTTTGTGCTTCAGTTGCTCGGGATAGCGGCGGCATTGTAGACTATACTAATATCACCCCTAAGGCCACTCCAGAAACAATAGATTCGCAGGAACCACAAGCCGTCGATCCTAATGAACGTAGGCGGGAGAGAAACCGAGCCCGTAGGTTGGCAATGACTGATGAAGAAAGGGCTATAAAAAATCAACATCGACGTGAATCATACCATGCAAAGAAACAAACAAGGCCAGCATTGAGTGAGGAGCAGAAGCGAGAGAAAAGGTTAGAGGAGAAGAGCCTATAACAGAAGAGTGAAACACAGACAAACCAATAATTTGCGTAAAGATTCCATCGCAATGCAGAACCCAAAATGGATCCCTGAGCTTATATTCCCTACCACGGATTCATCCTCACTGAGCGCACATGATTTGACTATTCCTGAACAACTAAACTACAGACCTGTTTCTGTGGCGACAACCGAACAACTTGGCTCAGATGTGGAGACACCAACAATGCATGCTGGTCACACAATGCATAGACATCATGTGACCCCCGGCGAGAGGCAAACCCTTCTATCACGTCGTAATCTGGAATTTGAAAGAACAATTTCAAGAAAATCCAACGTACGAGTCGATGAGGACTTCGATGAAGAGCAACCCTCAACTCAATCAGATTTGGTTACCAACGGTAATTACAGAAGCGTAGCTTATACTTGAATTTGGCATACTATATCACCACTTAATTATGTTACATTTTGACAGGAACTATAGATCCAGCCCATACACGTCCATCAAAAATAAAGAAGGGTAAAAAATTAAAATTTCTTCTCATTTTAGTGATCTCAATACGTACTGTACAAAGTTATACATTCTTTAAAGCACTCATGTTCCTGTTTAATAGCAATACACGAACGGATGCCTCAAGATCAAGCAACATATGAGACACAACAATCTATCATTGAGGATGGTAATATCCTTAGTTTGATTTTATTCAGTTCAAGATTTCCACATATTTAATTCACATGGTTACACTAACACACCCGCTTATGATGCAATAGATGGAGATGAGGACGTGATTTTCGAGAAAGATGATGAGGATGATGAGGGATACCTCTTTGCAGGACAAGGTAGGTGCCGGAATATTTCAGTTATCTTTCATATCCACCATATGTTAGTTCAACACGTCAATGATTGAATAATACCACACTTCAGATGATGGAACTGACGAGGAGGCTGAAATGGATGACACTCAAGACAGACCATCTTCTATCCCTGATGTACCAGATCCGTATGATGCGGTGTATGCCAATATGACTGAAGACACTCACATGTTGGAACTTGTTGAGAACTGCCCACATTGCAACGCGAAGAAGTTTGAGTCCGAGCCCCCTGGATTCTGCTGTCGCAGCGGGCAGATTGAGCTATCCACACCTGATACATCACCCGAGCTTATGAGGCTATGGTCAAGTTCAGATGCTGATGCTAGGCACTTTCGTGCGAACATCAGATATTTCAATGGGCATTTCTCATTCACATCACTATATTGTCATCTCGATCGTATCACCACTAATATGAGGACCGCTGGGGTATACACGTTTCGTGCGCATGGCCAGCTCTACCACAACATTAGATCGTTTGGCAAAGATGGTACGGAACCTAGACACCTCGAACTTTACTTCTACGATAACGACCCCAGCCTTCAGTATCGGTACCTCAAGTGCCGGAAAAAGTGCCTAGACATGGACAGAGAGGTGATTCGGAAGTTGGTCAACATCATGCGAGGCAACCCGTACCCTGAACATCTTAGGAGTATGGGGCAGACTGACGATCTTGTAGACTATCATGTGGCATTGAACCTTGATCAGCGGTTAGACCAGAGAACATATAACACACCGCTCACATCAGAAGTGGCTGCCATATGGATAGAAGGGAGCGAACATCGAGGACAATTTGAGCATAGTGTTGTCCTACATGGGAAGGATATGTCTATACATGGCATTCGGTCATATCATGGTTGCTATGACGCACTCTCGTATCCTCTGTTCTTCCCAAGAGGTGAACTTGGGTGGCACAACATGATTCCAAAGGCTGGTGTTACTATGGAAGAAGTGAACGCCGCTCGCGAGATACGCATGCAACGTGCTGTGGGAAATGGTGACGATGAGCTAGGTAATTTGTTTTGATGTAACCCATGCAGCATACCTCGTAGGATGTACAATCATGATCACTAATATAACGTTCTTGTATGTACAGAGTCTGCCGGAAATATATGTGTACCTGTACGTGATTACTACTGCTACAAATTTCAGATGCGGACAAGAATATTTAATCCAATACTGCATGGCAAGCGTCTTTTCCAGCAGTTTGCTATGGACACATACATCAAGATCGAGAGCTCCCGTTTAGACTACATCCGTAACAACCAGGATGAGATAAGGGCTGATCTATACCAAGGTCTTGTTGACAGCCTTCATGCCGGCGAGGACCGGGCAGATGCAGTTGGCAAGCGTACTGTGCTAGGTACGTCATTCATTGGAGGCCCTCATGATATGAGGCGACGGTACATGGATGCTATGGCATTGGTACGCAAGTATGGTAAATCTGATATATTTCTCACGATGACCTACAACCCTAATTGGGATGAGATCAGAGAGAACTAGCCAGGCCAGACACCACAGGATCGCCCAGATCTCGTTACCCGTGTCTTCATGGCAAAAATTGAGGAGTTGAAGACAAGGTTGCTCAAATATGACATCCTTGGAGAGGTCCGAGCCTACGTTTATGTTGTTGAGTTTCAGAAGAGGGGATTACCGCATGCCCATTGGTCGCTTATAATGCACAATAAGTTCAAACTCGCATGCCCTGAGCAGTATGACATTCTTATATCAGCCGAGCTACCAAATAAGAAGAAGTATCTGGAGTTGTACAAAATGGTCACCAAGCATATGATGCATGGTCCGTGCGATTTGCTAAATATGAATTGCCCATGCACGAAGGGTCGTGGTTCATGCAAGAACCGTTACCCACGCCCTTTCTACGAGGCCACCTCACAAGGCAAGGATTCTTAAACCATTTATAGGCGATATGATGACGGGCGTAAGGAAAAAATTCGGGGCCATGAGCTGGACAATCAATGGGTCGTCCCTTACAACCCTTACCTACTGCGGTTGTTCAACTACCACATCAATGTTGAGGCGTGCGAGAGCATTAAGTCTATGAAATATTTGTTCAAATACATATACAAGGGGCATGACCGGGCGTCCGTGGCCGTGAGGGAGGCTGACAAGGCAGATGAAAAAGGTAACATCGATGAGATCAAGCAGTACAGGGACGTTAGGTGGGTTACTCCTCCAGAAGCATTGTGGAGAATATATGGCTTTGACTTGAGTAAGGTCCATCCGCCTGTAAAGCAGTTGCAGCTTCATCTACCCGACATGCACATGGTCTCATTCCATCAACGCAAGAAGATCAAAGGCGTGGTTAACCGTCCAGGGGTTGAACAGTCAATGCTGATGGCGTACTTTGAGGCAAATAGGTTGCATGAGAAGGCTCGTGGAATCCTCTACCGTGATTTCCCCGAGTATTTTAGTTGGTAATCTAATGGAAAATTCTGGCAATGGAGAAAATATGAAAACCGTACCCAAATTGGTAGAATTGTCTCGGCTCATCCGACTGAAGGTGAACGCTACTATCTCCGGGTTCTCTTAAACCACCTCACCGGTGCTACGTCATATCAGCATTTGAGGACGGTGGACGGTGTGATCCAGCCAACATTTCGAGAAGCTGCAGAAAAAGGGGCCTAATAGAAGAAGACACCACACTTGATGATTGCCTTACAGAAGCCACATTGTACCATATGCCGTCCTCACTACAAAGGCTATTTGCAACAATTTTAGTATTCTGCGAACCAAGTGACGTGTTTGGACTATGGCAGAAACATCTAGATGCAATGTCAGAGGACTATAGGCGTAACTATCCTTCCTCAGTGGCCGTCAAACAAATGGTGCTGATTGACCTTAGAAATATGTTGCAATCGATGGGGAAAGACATAAAGTCATTCCCTCTACCAGATATCGAAGACAGCTATGACACAGCAAGCGGTATCCCACGTGAGATTTTTGAGGAGGCAAACATAGTACCCAGTGCGGATGATGTGGCGCTGTCCGAGTCCTTAAACAGCGAGCAGAGGGCTGCATATGATCAGATCATTTCTGCTATTGGAACCGATGAAGGTGGCTTGTTCTTTGTGGATGGACCTAGCGGTACTGGGAAAACTTTTCTTTACAGGGCCCTGCTCGCTAAAGTACGCAGTGAGAACAAGCTTGTTGTGGCAACAACTACATCTGGTGTTGCCGCCTCCATCATGCCAGGTGGAAGAACCGCCCACTCGCGCTTCAAAATACCACTTACTATTGAGGATGGTATATGTTGTAGCTTCACAAAACAAAGTGGTACAGCCAAGCTGCTACGGACAATATCTCTTATAATTTGGGATGAGACTACTATGACAAAGAGGCAAGCTGTGGAGGCTCTTGACAGAAGCTTGAGGGATATAATGGATCGTTCGGAGCTGCCGTTTGGTGGGAAGAATGTTATTTTTGGTGGAGATTTCAGGCAGGTCCTCCCTGTTGTCCGGAAGAGGTCGAGGGCTTAAATAGTTGATGCTTTGCTACGGAGGTCGTACCTTTGGGATTCGATGCGACACTTAAAGTTGGTGCGCAACATGCGGGCATAGAGCGACCCATGGTTTGCAGATTATCTCTTGCACATCGGTGATGGAACAGAGGAGGTAAACGGTGATGGAGATGTCCGTCTCCCGGATGATATTTGCGTGCCTTATACTGGAGATGGTAAAGATCTTGATCGATTGATTGAATGCATATTTTCAAGGCTGAATGAGAACATGGCAAGCAAAGACTACATCACTTCAAGGGCGATTTTGTCAACACGAAATGAGCGGGTGGATATGATTAATATGAAGATGATCAGTAGTTTCCGGGGGGACGAGATGGTTTACCATAGCTTTGACTCTACACTTGATGATCCCCATAACTATTACCCCTCGGAGTTTTTAAACACCTTGACCCCGAATGGTCTACCTCCACACGTGCTGAAGCTCAAGATCGGCTGTCCAATCATATTACTTAGGAATATTGACCCTGCGAATGAACTCTGCAACGGAACGAGACTGGTGGTACAAGGATTTCAAAAGAACACAATCAATGCAGAAATTGTATTGGGGCAGCATGCTGGAAAGCGCGTTTTCCTCCCTCGGATACCCTTATGTCCATCTGATGATGAGATGTTCCCGTTCCAGTTAAGAGGAAGCAGTTTCCTATTAGGCTCAGCTTTGCCATGACGGTTAACAAGGCATAAGGGTAGACTATTCCTAACGTGGGTGTGTACTTGCCCGAACCCGTGTTCTCACATGGTCAGTTGTATGTTGCGCTATCTAGAGCAACCGCCAGATCAAACATCAAGATCCTCGCACTCCCACCTAATGCTGAGGGAGGCGACGAGGAAGATGAAAAAAAGGATAAAAAAATCCAATAAGAAGGACAAGAAAAAATCCAGTGTGAAGGAGAAGAAAAAAATGTGTGATAACGAGAAGAAAAGGACACTGACGAGAAATGGTACATACACAAAGAATATTGTATACAAAGAGATCCTAATGCTATAGATGAGGTAATATATTCATATTTACAACATATATTATATATTTTTATTATTTTACTGAATGAAAATCTTATCATGTTTAATAATTGTTTCCATCAATTACATATGGATGTATATTTATGTGTTTGAATTGTTCACAGGATGGCCGTACTATGCGGCGGAACTTCGTCATCGATTTGTTGGTGTCAGACACGAATTGTTATACATTGTTGTATATTTGTTTGCATTTAGTTGATCTTGGTGACAATGGTGTACCTACGGATTTAGTACTTTTTACAACGACAACATTATATACGATGAATATTGTTATTTGTTGGCAGATCTACATCTTTCGTACTTGATCTTTTACCTCGCGCAGCAACGCAAGGACATTCAAACTAGTTTATCATAAAATGGAAACCCTGGCGGCGCCAACTGTAGTATGCCAAATGACAAGTGGGCCACGGGACCCACGCCGTCGCCCTTGAGCTGTTGAGCCCCGCCTCACTCTTCTCTTCCACGA
Source organism: Panicum miliaceum (assembly GCA_032594955.1). Taxonomy (NCBI): domain Eukaryota; kingdom Viridiplantae; phylum Streptophyta; class Magnoliopsida; order Poales; family Poaceae; genus Panicum; species Panicum miliaceum. Next base: position 13,559,709 of record CM064061.1, read on the forward strand.
CTCCATGCGTTCATCTCCCCGCCGCCGCCGATGCGATCCGGGCCGAAACCCGAAAGAAGGTCATTGGCCAACCTCCGCGGCCGCCGGCTGCCGCTCGAGAAAAAATCCTCCACGAGGCCATCCCAGACGCACGGCGTACGAGTACGAGCGACCCCCGTTTCTTCTCTCCTCCTTTGCCTCGCTTTTCCCTTCCCGTCGCCTCAAATCCGGTTCCCACGTCTGTTGAGAAATCGAGGCATTTGACTCTGTGCTTCCTCCTTCCGCTCTTGCGGTCACCGTTTGTACTGCTCGCATATGTTTAGTTGGATTTGTATTCTGTGGCTTAATGTGGAATGGAGATCAGTTTAGTAAGGTAAAAGACCATTTTACTACCCTCAACTATTGGTGTTGTCCACATAACCCCCTAAACTAAATTTTGGTTCAATTTACTCCTCCAACTATTTAGATTGGTTCAATTCACCCTTTAATGAGGTTTCTTTTTTTTCTTCTCCACTTACATATTATATTTTAAGGTCAAATTTTGTCAGATTATAGGTTATGGCATACCGTATGTTAGAAAATTAATTTATAAATTTTTATAACATTTTTATTGGTTGAAAGCATACAATAATATTTGACATGGAAGACAGAATAATACATGAAAATATTTATCAAAAAATTCAGGAAGTATTTTTCTAGCATAGGGTATGATGTTATCTACCATCCTACAAAATTTGAACTTCAAACATAACTCATGCGAAGAGAAACAAAAAAGACAAATTTCATTAGGGGTGAATTGGACCAACCTAAATAGTTTGGGGGAGTAAACTGAACCAAAATTTAGTTTAGAGGGTTAAGTGGACATGGCAAATAGTTGAGGATAGTAAAGTGGACTTTTTCCGTTTAGTAATGACGCGGAAGTAAAAAATGTGGTCTCCTTAGTGCTGTTTTAGATTGTTTTATGTAGCTTATAATTGAAGAACTAAAATCCCTTCTGGCACGATTTGGAATGAAGTTTTGATCGGAATTTTCGGGAACAAAATTCTTCGGCCCTTAGATTCTTATGTCCCCCTTTTTCCTTATTCGTTTGTGTGATGGTTCAGTTTCATGGAAAGAGGTTTCTGAATGTTAGACCTATCTTTTTTAATTTAGGCTGTTTTGCTAACGGAAGAATTACTTGTGAAAATCACTGCATAAACTTTGATTGCTATATACAGTACTGTAACATATGTGTGGTATGCCTTTCTCTTGAGTTCTTTTAGTTTAGGGTTCATGTTTCCACTATATACTGGTATTCTGTTAAGTGGCACTTTGGGTTTCAATAGCACTATAGTGATGCAAGAATTAATTAGTGTCAAATATAGGTAATAAATAGAGGCAAATATGGTTATTTTACCTTCTTGTTAATTTATCCTAAAAGGTTCTAGGATGACTTGTTTTTTTAGGACGGAGGGAGTATTATTTATTTACGTGTGGAGGGGGGAATTTTTTCAGGAAGGAACTTACAGATACGCTGATTTTCGCATTTGGATGCGCTTAATGTCAAAATGTTCAATGTTCATCTTGTGCTCTAGTGGTTCAACGTTGGCAGAGTAGAAGGGGAACTGAAGAGCATACTGCACCTGAAGCGTATGAAACTCTGCGTTATGTTTAAATGGGAATCAATCAAAAGAAAGTTTTGTGTGACGAAGATTACCTCTTGGGGCATTATTGGTTTTGACACTATCTTGGTGCTCAATTGTTGCCTCAGCAGCTCACCTGTCCATGAACTAACGTTTTCCAGGTTCCATTCATCTTCTGAGATGCGGATTTGTGAAGCTTTGTACAGTTCGAGCAAAGTCTTGGTATCATTCAGTTGCCCTTGAACTGAATCCCGGAATCTGGACTCTTCAGAAAATTGTGAAAAGACATCTGCAGAGAAGTTTCAATCAAGAGGTTGGTTAGCATTCCCCAAGTACAGACAAGAACATGTAATGTTAGTTAGTCTCAAATTACCAGAGGTGATGTCGTATCCGTGCATACGCAGGATGCGGAATGCCATTGCACATGTTTCCATATCCATGATGATCTCCTCCTCATTTTGCAGCCAGGATCTTGAAAACAAAGCCTAGTGAGTGAAAGGAGCAAGCTGGATGTGCAGCAGATGTAATCAAAGGTATTACCTGTATGTCAGGTCCAGTATGCTGTTTATTTCACAAGAGAAATGATGAGATATTCCCATCTTTTCAAGGGTGTCTACCATGCAAAGTCGCGAATATATGTTCATCGGATACGCTGTTGGAACTGCAAACAACCATTGGCATTATATGAATGAACGCGTCAAATTGCATTGGTTCTCGAAGAGTTCTTGACATGCCCCTGAACAACGAGCACACCTGAGCTGACAAACTTGCTTCCAAGCAAGTCCAGGTATTTGACAGCATTGGTGTCATGACTGTGGATTGCTAAAGCAGAGGTTGCGGAAGGCGAGTTGAACAGTGATCCGTTCGTGCTTTGGTACCGCAGAACCTCATCCCAGTCTTGTATTATGTCTCCTAATCCTTCTGCTACGTATGCCATGTAAGCTTTTCTTCCTTGATCTGTGCTGTGGCTGGCATCCGCACATACTTGGTAAGCAAAACAACAGGTTCTGAGATGTAACTTTGACTACTACTATGTTCTAACTTTATTCCGATAGATATTAATAAAAAAATCTACTCGATTTCTGCACTTCTGCAGCGACGACAGACCTTTGTAGCTCCATTTCCTGGAGGCGGAGGATCTCATCGACATCAGATTGTCTCAGTGGAAGTTCCAACCCCAAGCCAATGCCGGACTTGATCATGCCGGGGAAGATGATGTTGAACCCCACCGGCGTGTCGCACTTGTCATCCATAACGCAAGACGAATTGTTCTCAATAAAACGAAGCCCTGAAACGAACAAACATGTCACTCCTAAAGAATGGGGACGAAAAGAGGTGTAACTTTGTTCCATATTATTGCTGGCTTGTACTCCCTCCGTTTCTAATGATATAGTACCAAATAAATGTACTATCAAGAAATATTTCAATTTCATCTTATGGTTAATGAAAATAATTGGGTGTTGTAAATAAATATTATTTTTTCTCAAAAAAACTTTGTCAAAATTAAATAAAGACGTTTGAAGAACGCATGGACCGGGAGTATGCGTTGTACCTTTCCTGATGTGCTCGTCGCCGACGTTCCATGTCTTGAGCGCCAGGACGCACGCCAGCGTGGAGGAGACGGCGTCCTTGCCGAGCCGAGGAAGGCGGCCGCGGTGGCCGCCGAGGCCCCATGAGTCGTCGCCGTGCTGGTTCTCCATGATCCACTCCGGGTAACGTGGGAAGCGCGGCGCGGCAGGAGCCCCCCGCGCCGGCACCATGGCGACCCAAGCCGTGTCGTAGGAGCTGGACGACGGCGGCTGCTCGGCGCCGGCCCGGAGCCGCTCCCGGATCCTCTCCTCTTGCTCTTCCCTCGTCTGCCGCCGCTGCTGCAAGGTGCATTCCGGCTCTAGGTGGCAGCCTGTCGGCACGCGTGCGTGGTAGTAGTGAAACGAGTAGAGTAAGTAATTCCAAGAAGGGTACGGTCTAACTTTTTCGTTCACCTAACGGTAAAAGACTGAAGCCGGTAAAAGACCTTCTTTTTTCTCTTTGTATTAAGAAAAATTAGAGTTTATTATACACAACGTGAGCAGACCTCACTAATTAAGATCCACTCGCTGACAGCGGTGAGATCCACTGGTACAGAAAGCATTTATGTTGGCACCTCATTTTTTATACGCTGACGGTTGTCATTGCCGACCGTCAGCACAAATACCCCGTAGCACAAATCGATTTGTACTGACGGTTGGCTTAAGCGACCGTCAGCACAAATACAGGTGTCGACCGTCGGCACAAATCATTTTTTTTCTAAAAAAACTAAATAATTATTTTATTTGAAGTCCGAAGAAGATAAATTCTATATGAAAGTTATAGAGCTTGACGAGATTAGTAAATATTATTTTCGTTCAAGACCGTTTACTAGACCAAATATTCGTTACATTTTTTTATCAAATTTTAGACCTAATGTGCAAGTTATAGACAACCAAAGATGAAAACAAACTATATATCCAACAAGCTATAGAGTTCGATGTGATCAAAAAATTTGCAGTTGATAAATTTTTCATTCAAGATCATTTACTAGGCTAAATATTCATTCCTAGTTCTTAAATTAAATTTTAAAAATGAAAATTTGAATTTTTTAAACAACTTCGGATGAAGATAAATTTTATACCAAAGTTATAGTGCTCGATAAGATCTACAACTTTGTAGTTGTCAACATTTTAATTTGAGATCGTTTAGAGTGTCAAACACACAATATACGATCCAGGAAAGTGATACCAAAATAATAACAATGCTTGGTAAGATAAGATGTACTAAGTAGATGAGATGGTAAGGAAAGAACGTGCGAAGTGAGAGGTCTTGGGTTTGAACCATTTACACTGCATGTGTCTAAAAAAATATTGAAAAAATTTGGAACTTGTGTCAAATGATGGGCATAGTTGGTTGTAGATGCCTAGTAAAATTTGAAAACATTTTTTATTTTAGTTGTACATTTTAAAATTTTAAATGATTGGAATTGGTTTGTGTTTGCGAACGTTTAAGACAACTGTCAATACAAATATATTTATGCCGGCAGTCATGCACCCATCAGCACAATGACACAAGATTGCCGGCGGATGTTAAAACCGCCGGTACTAATACATTTTGACCGTCAATACAAATACGTTTTGTAATAGTGATCGGAACTCGATCGGTTTCTGGCTAAAGTTCTATTACGCACATTAAAGAGATATATGAGCGGGCGGGTGATCGACTACCAAAATTTCTGACTGCTTGTGTACAGTTTCACGTTCTGCTTCCTCTGAAAACGAAACTAGATGCATGGTGCGTCGGTATTGGTACAAAAAGAAGAGGAATTATAAAATGCATGCAGACAAGGTAGGGGTATTGGTACAAAAAGAAGAGGAATTATAAAATGCATGCAGACAAGGTAGGGTACGGTTCTATAGACAATGAATGAATATAGCAATAAATCGTTCTCAGAGGAAGCACCATTTGTTACAAAAATTCATTCATTGTCTGCATTTTGTTTCAGTTCTTCCACATAAATTTTGTAACATGAAGCCTGGGACATAATGGTCTTCCCCCCTTTCCTATAGTGTCATTTTTGTAGACAAAAACCCACAAATTTGCAGTGTCATCCTACAACAAAAATTGAACATATATGACGGTGTTTGGAAGATATATAAAGCACAGTCTTTTAGTTTTCTACTACACTTCATGAACCCATTTTTTTCTGTCTTAAATACCACAGACAAACTCTTAAATCCGGATACACCGTTGATGTGGCCGTGGCACAGACACGTACATGATGACTCTTCCTGTGTTCAGTTATCATCTCTTGTGGACAGATAGAAAAATGTTCCTTCTTGAAAATAACATACCAATCAAACAAGATGTTTGGATAAAATACAAACTATGCATGGTTTTGTAAAAATTATAATAATATGTCAAACAATGAAACCGTACCCTATACCTTCGTTGTAAAGGCGCTAAAATCAGGTAAATTTGTGTTGAGATATTGAATGTTTGATTGCTGATGACTTGTTCAAAGTCTCTACTCTAGATGGAGGTGGAAACTGGTTTCTCGAGATTCAAATGTGATATTTTTCAACTTCTACTGGCTCGTTGCTGAATGAACTAACCCTGCTAGCATTTGTTGGTGGCGCATCCATTTGAGTGTTGGTAATCTATTTTTCCTTTGTTCGTGGCGCATCCAGAACTTATTATATTATATGTACTTCTAAACTTCCTTCTTAATGCAACTATAAGTAGCACACTTCTGCAATTATTACAAGATTTTATGCCTTTGAATCTATGATTTTTGAGCCCAAAGTTTTTATTTCTTTTGGAAATTCATGGGCTTGAGTTCAGAATTCGGGTTCACGCTTAAATTTAAGTAAGCACAAAAAAAGCAAGCACAACTGGTTTTTTGTAGTACTATATATCGCAGCTCAAAAGCCGATGGATGATGCTGGACATGGCACCGACCTGCATGAACGAATGGTGCCCGTTGCCACTATGTATTACAGTGCATCTACAAGATCTAACAAAACTATGAGATCATGAAGGTGTCATTTTAGAAGAGCCATTGAATATCTCTTTTAGAAGAGCTCTAGTTGGAGATAAGATAACTGCCTGAAATAACGCTTGTAGCTAAAATATCCGCCTACCATCTTTCAAATGGGAGGGACATTTTTGCCTGGAACTTGCATAGACATGACAATTTTATTGTGCATTCTATGTATCAGTATCTTATAAATCAGGATACACCCTTCGTTAATAAATTTTTATGGAAGCTGAAGACTCCTTAAAAATAAAGATTTTCCTTTGGTACCTTCAACGAGGTGTTATTTTAACAAAGGATAACTTAGCTAAGAAAAACCGGCCTGGAAATAAAAAATGTTGCTTCTGTGATCTTAATGAAACAATTCAGCATCTCTTCTTTTATTGTCAACATGCCAAGACCGTTTGGAGAGTTATTCACGTAGCTATTGGGTTAACCCCACCAAAATAATAGCGCATATGCTTAGAAATTGGCTAACGGGTATAAGCAAGAAAGAAAGAAGTTTGATTTTTGTTGGGGCTGCAGCTCTTATGTGGGCGATTTGGTGTACACATAATGATTTGATTTTTTAGAAAAAATAATTTACCTTATTTATGTAAGCTGTCTTCAGGGGAGTGTACTAGTTGCGATTTTGATCCTGGTACAGCGTGAGGACACAAGTAAGACTGTCTGTTTGGCAAGCAAGGATTTGGAGATTGTCACCTTGGATATTTTTACCAAGAATGGATGGACAAGCGATAATAGACTTCGCTTTTGATTCCTTCAAGTCGTTTGCGTACTCTTTTCTCTATTTTTTTGTTTGTGTGCTGAGAATTTTGTTAAAAAAATTGGTTGTGTGCCCTCGCAAGGTTGAAACTTTCCTTTTTCTAAAAAAAAGTGAAGGTTTCATTTTCACTAAAACAAGAGTGGTGTACAATATGTATATATATGCAATCGTGAGAAAGATGTTTATTGCATTGCTTGCAGCTTACACCGGAAGACGAATTTACTGTGACGATCTAAGTTCGAAAAGGAAAAAAAACACCTCCTGGACGTTTGCTGATTGCATGCGTGTCCGTTTGGTATGCATGGATCGTGATCGTTAATTACCGCCGCGACGTGGAGTCTGCGAGTGGGGTCGCCGCCGCCGCCACCGCTCCCGCTCCGCCCCCGGCCGGAGCAGCAACGACGTGAAGCCCGGCGCCGTAGCAGCCAAGTGATGAGGCATCTCGATCTGTTTGCCAGTTGCAAGGTAAGTTCGCAACTCTCTCTCTCTCTCTCTCTCTCTCTCTCTCTCTCTCTCTTTCTCTCGTACTACGACTGAGATGAGAGAGCTAGTAGTGAGTGCCAACTGCCAAGTACACACTGGACTTGCTGTACAATTATTTATACTAGTTTGTTTAGATGCATACCTGATCTGGTAAGAACTAAGAAGGAAGCCACTTGCTTTATTTGCTGACTGGACCAACCAATGCAACGCACGCACGGCACGTACTTGTTTCGACCGGGCGACGGATCGGATCGGACGTACGTGTGTGGTGTCACTGGTGTGGGTTGATGCAGATGCAGAGATGCTGCTGCGTTTTATCTAGACGACAGCAACCACGCATGGACTTTTCCCGAAACCGGCAGCTGCTGGTTGCACCTCACCTCAGCAGTGGTCGGCGTTGGTTCCGTGGGGAAGAAGATCGACGTACGGCCGGCACAGACGTGCAAGCTTGGAAAATTACCGTAGTTAGCAGCCAGCAGAGGCCAGAGATGAGGATAAGCATGCAGAAGACGACGACGCGCGTTCTGCCTCCATCGACGACGACCAGATACGTACCGTGCAGTGAATGCTTGCTCTGATAGAGATAGAGCACGTACACCCGTGACGTGGTGTTTCCTGGAAAAAGATATGCTGTGGTTGCCATAGCCAATGCCCATCCAATCCAACAGAGGTAGTGAAATAAGTTTCCCAACGACATATATCATATATGAAATCTTTGCAAATAATGGCGCCGCATCGTCTGGTAGAAATCTTTGTTGCATGCTGATCAAGGTCAATGCATATATGCAGCCAACGCCTTACAACGTCTTCGAATAGAATTCACAAGCTACTAGAAAACTAACCTTACATCCACCACAAAAATACCGGTGCAAACTGAATCCAATTTGAGCCTTAGTATTTTTTTCTCGAATATGCAGAAAAACTGCGTATCTTTATATTAAGAAGAAGCAATTTTAGTACAACACACAATGAACATCCGAAAGGCCACTACGAATTACAGGAGAGCAAAACGTAGCAAGTTTGATTACACAAGTAATAAACAACTGGAAAGTTGGACATAACCGCAAACACTCGAACGCCTACAACCGTAGGGTAGTGAAACCACCTAAGTGGTGATCACCGAGGCCCCGCTGCGGCTAGAAGCAAGCTTCCTCGCGGGGAATGCGCCGTGAATCTTCGCGGCATGGCTGCGGTGAGGCCAGCCCTGAAGACGTTGCTGCAATCGCCCACCGTAAGGTCAAGGCGCCTCATGAGGAGGACCTCGCCGCGTCTTGAAACAGGCACCTTTGAGCCTTAGTATCAGTTGTACCACTTGATACTACAACAAAGAAGAGACTTAGAGCTCACTATATTGTTACCTCCTCGCCTCCACAGACATCGCAAACCACCAAAGAGCTGAGCTTACAAAAATCTGGGAGCGGATCAAACCAAATGTTTGAATGATCCAGCTCCAAACTCAAACTAGTACATGCATGTCACACCTGTATATGAGCGAGAGAAGAACTGAAACTCCAAAACCCCACAAAGTTGCGGTACATTTCGAACCTAGCCTCTCCGAACAAAAACAGCAAACGGCGCTTGTTGACCATAAGCATTAGTGAGAGACAAGTTGAGATAAGCCTTGGTCAAATGTGATGAGTGATTGACTAGATGATTTGGAGCTTTACCATTTTAGTCGATATTTTATATATGCTTGATTGTGCTAATGACTAACCGAAAGTGTTGTGTTGTGTGCGTTGAGTTGTGGTGTGTGTAAACATATATGTCTTGTGTGGATGTATCTCTTCGCTCGTGATGTGCAGCCGTAGGATGCGACGTGGCGGTCGACGGCACGAGGTGAAGGTCAAGCAAAAAGTTCATGCCGATGGACCGAGGGTGGTGAAGGATGAACGTGAGTAGGCTTGAACCGAGGGACCCGAGGAGTCCGGACGGAGTCATGGGCGATCCACGTGGTGCACGGAAGAGCAAGAGTACATGACGGGATAGAGACGGCGTCGGCCGAGTCAGGGAGGATGGTGATGGCAAGTTCGAGTAGGCTGCCCGTGCGACGGGAGTGCGAAAGACTTGAAGGTATCGTGGCACTTGGCGGGAGGTCGGACACGCGTCAACATCGAGGGTTTGACCGGTTTGGTCTCAAAACCGGGGTGAGTCACGCCTTGCGAGGCGTGCGAGAGGGTTTGACCGGTTTGGCCTCAAAACCAGGGGCGCGTCCGGTGCGGCCGGATGGCGGCGATGGAGGGCACGTGGCGTCATCGCAAAGCTTGCGTCGAGGCGAAGCAGAGTCGTGAAGGCGTCCGTCCGGTGTCCCGATGAAAAGATGGACAATTTTACCCCTAAGGGGTATTTAGTTTGTGTGCTTCATATAAGGGTATTTTGGTCATTCGCTAGGTGGCTATATATATATATGTGGATGGGTTGTATGGGCAACTCAACACTTTTGCATCTCTTATTTGGATATACATTTGTCTTGTGAGAGTTAGGGTTAGAGGGAGATTAGTGACTTTTTGATTTGAGCTTTTTGCCATTCTAGCTTGGATTGTGCTTATAAGTGACTTTGTAACCGGAACTCGTGTAATCGAAAGATCTAATTCGCGTCACTTTTGTCATCCCGAGCGTATTTTTTTTATGCGATTTTCGGAGCTATTTTCGGGGATTTTTCGTGTGTCCCTTTTGGCTGCGATTTGATTTGAATTTCTTGAGGGGTTTCGTTGCTAGGATCCATGTGAGCAACTCTAGTTGAATTCCCCCTCGAATCTCTCGCGAATCGGTCCGGAATTTGAACTTTTCCCAAATCGTGTCTTGGAAGAGGCGTTCGGATTTTCACCCGATTCGCGGTGAATTCTTGATGGTTTTGAAACTTCTTCATGGATATATTAGGTCGTTTGGTTGTGCATCTATGGCCGAAATTTCTCTTCGATTCATGAAGTTTTGAGGGAGTAATTTAAGTTTGAAGACTCAGCTTGGTTCTTGCTTTCCCCTTCTTTTTTTCTCTGTTCTTGAGCAGCAGGAACCATCGCGAGCAGGGAGACGCGCGGCTCGTGCGGCGCGGGGCCCGAGGAGGCCAGCTGCTCGCGCGGGGCCAGCGGCAGCCGGGCGCGGCACGCGGTGCAGAGCACGCTCGTCGACGCGGCGAGCCAGCGCGCGCGTGAGGCGTGACCCAGCAGAGCCGGCGGCGGCGTTCGCAGCCAGGCGAGCGGCAGCACACGCACGGCCAGCAGGCCAGCTCTTGTCGGGTCAGCTTGCAGGCCCACGCGGGGTGCGCCGGCGGCGTGCACGCCCAGCACGGCGAGCGCAGCGGGCCGGCAGCGAGGCAGGCAGCCCAGCTAGCAGCTGATTCCTGCACCGAGGCAGACTCACGGGTCAGTGCTCAAGCAGGCCCAGCAGAGAAGGAGCAGAAGCAGGCCGACAACTGCAGCAGGCTCATCTCGGTTTGCATTTTCTCTTTGCTCAAGCTGTTTATTTCCAGATTGCTTGCTTGACTAGCTTAATAGCACTTGTTGTTACTAATCTCTGCTAGTAATTTGCGTGTTTAGTTGACTTGTGTGCTGATTAGCTCTAATTGATAGACTTGTGCATGCTTAATTAAGTATTTGTTCTTGATAATCATTGCCAGATCTTTACATGCTTTGTGACCGAGGTTAATTGGTCTTTTGGACAAGCCTTTGCTTCCGATTGGTCTTAAGCTGTGTTAATCACTGTTGAATCATTATATGCTTGATTAAGTAAAGTTTTGGTGATAGATTTATTTGACCGAATCACTTTGAGTTTGCTTCCACTTTGTGTTAAGCTTTTGGCATTTTGATTAATCGTCGCTTCCGCTTTGCGTCGAGTTTTGTGAACCGTTCCTAGGATGAGCGTGTCACTAGTTGACTCGTGTCATCCTGACGGTGTGCCGTGGAGTGGCAATCGGGATATAGACCTTGTTCTCGGATCGGCGAGAATTTTTAAAGGCTTCCATTCACTCCTCTCTCTGTGGTCGCCCGTTTCGGTCCTTCAATTATACTTGAGGGCTCTCACCAAGTAGGTCACCAGCGTGTGCGGACACGGTGGTGGGTGATTTCCTGCACAGTTGGCCGGCATGGTTTCTTCTCCTTCCTGTTCCGTGCATCATCCCACCTGCTCCAAAGTTCGTTGCATCCCACCAGCTCCAGACATTACACGGGCTCAGCCCCTTCATTGCGTGCAAGCACGATCCACGCGGATTGGGCCTTCTGGTCCTGGCACTGATGCGCGGCCCAACAGGGACAGAATCAACCGGCGCCGAGCCGAACTGATCTGAAACTCAGCAGCATCCTCTTCAGAAGAAGCCTCTGCCCCCCATTGCCGCCCCGTTCGCTGAACTGATCTGAAGGTGGATCGGCATCGGCCTGGGCGGCTTGCTGCTGCACGCGCGCGTCTTCTGCGGGGCCGGCTTCTCATCATCCTCCGCCCCGTTCGCTGCTTGGCGACGACGACGGGCTCCTTCCGCGTCTCCGGACATGATGGAGAGGCGCCGCCGGGGTCGATCTGGCCTTCACGGATCGGATTCGGATAGCCTTCACGGATCTGGCACAATCGTGTTGGGAGTCAACGACAGCCCACCGAGACATCTGATGTCGGATGCCGCCCTTGTCACGCGCCGGCCGCACTGGGGAAACGGAAACGGAAGCGGAAACGCTGGCTGCCTTGCATGGCGCGAGAGCCACTCACTACGACTGGTAACTGAAGGAGGTTTCGCCTGCTTTCGTCTGTTGTTAGACTCGTGATCGGGGCAGAGCCGGGTTGGCATTTGGCAAAGATGACGAGAACAGAGTAGAGAACGAACGGAGGGACGTGGTCACACGAGACTTCGCCACTCGGCTCTGCCAATAGTGAAAGTGGCAACAACGACAAAATAAATCCATCCATTCCAGAGGGGACAGAGCAGAGAAGAACTCCGAATATTACAGCACAAGCTGACAGTGACGCGGAATAACCCCAGCAAATTTCCACACCAGGAAAAAAAATTAAAAAAAAAGCAGGCCCAAACAGGAACAACCCAGCCACACAGGCAAAAGGTAAGGCAGATTACCAGAGGAGAAACCTGGCGCCCGCCATGGACAAAGCTGGAGTGCCCGTCAGGCTGTCCCTCCTCTCCATTCTCATGCCGTGTGGCGTCCGGTGCGTCTTGGCGTCGATCTCGGATGCCCATCCCGTCGCTGCTCTCTCTCCGTTGACAAGCCCAGCATACGGTTGCCTGGTCCCCGGCCCTTGCCGCGGCGTCCGTTCTGCATGGTGCTAGCTGGGCTGGTTTATTTCAGGCTTCCAGCTCTCTTTTACCATATTCTATAGACTGGGCTGCGGCAGTGTTCGGCGAATGTTCCGCACTTGTTTTCACTGGCCCCTGCGGCACCTGTTTTTTTTGTTTAACCTCATTTTATTCTGGCGGTACTTTTGCAAATTGCGAGACTCTACAAACGCTGACAAGCGATGCAGACATGGCACGGTAAACCCAGCAAATTTCCACACCCGGAAAAAAAAAAGGCAGGCCCGAACAAGAACAACCCAACCACACACAGCAGCAACTCCTGTTCGGCGAATGCTCCGCCACTTGTTTTCACTGGCCGCTGCGGTATCTGTTATTTTCTTTTTACAAAAAACGTGAGTTTATTCTGTTGGTAGTTTTTCGCGAGTGGCGAGACTCCACAAATGCGTCCATAAGCGAATCAAGAACAGAGAGCATGGTTGTTCAGGCTTCAGGTCGAGCTAGTGCGGCCTTTCAGGCTTTCACCAACCAACACTAACCGAAGCAAGTTTGGCTACGCCCGCCGGCTGCTTTTCTCTAGTTGACTCGCCCGCGATCGGGCCGGGGCAGCCGGGTGCCCCATCAATCACACTTGTTCCTCGTTCAGAAACGTCGAGTCACAGACAGGTAGGAGATTCCAAACGCAGCTTTCGGCGGCGGCAGCAGCAGCAGTGCGGCGTCGATGTCAAGCTCCGGAGATAGTAGGGTAGATGCCCCCCGATGAGAGAGGGCAGATAGGCAAGTAAGTGCATAGGGAACCCAAGGAGGGGAGAGAGAGAGAGCTGGAAGAGGAGAGAGGATTCACACGTGTAAACACAAGTAATACTGTACTCCCTTTCGTCCTTCGTTCTAAAATGTAGATCGTTTTGGATTTTTTTAGATTTATATATTTTGTTATACATTTAGATAAATATATTTAGATGCATAGCAAACATCTAGAAAAATTAAAACGAATTACATTTTGAAACTGTTATTAGTAAGCACCATTTAATTTTGAGATATGATTGATTCACTACACTTTAACGTCCTAGGAACAATAGCTTGCGATTTGGCCATTTACACTGCCAACTAAAAATACTAGAATTTAGACGCAGAGAGGGTCGAGCCGTCAATTAGTTAGATGTTTAATCTCTACTATACTAATATATATACTCCCTCCTTTTTCACATGGCGTTTTGAGTAATAGTTACTCTATTGATATTTTATTTATGTGGTACAAGAATAAAATAATAAGAAAATTTCTTTAGTGCAAATCTAATGACACCAACGTTGTGTCAAAGAAATTAAGTGTTAATAAAATAATTATCTTTCCAACACTTGTCTTAATCAAATGAAACAAATCTTATAATTTCAATACATACTATCTTAATACTCTCTATTGCAAATTATATTATAGGTCATTTTAGCTATTCTAGATTCATAAGTTTAGCTATGCATCTAAATGTACGCTGTCTCTAGATACATAATTAGAATTGTGCATCTAGAAAATTTAAAATAACATGTATTTTCGGAACGGATGGAGTGCTGTCTTTACCGTGTGGTATACAGTAGACTAAGGGAATTAATCGTTGGCATGCACAAACCCCGTTGCCATGCAAGTTTCCCGGCGCCACCGATATAAGTTTCCCAGCCACCTGCCCCCCTGTATATCACACTCTCCCAGCGGCCAGCGCCACACCCTGACAAGCCAGAGACAAAAGGGATTGACGAGGACGAAGGGAAGAAGCAGGAGGGCGAGGGGCCGAGGCCCGAGGGAGACAGCGCCCGGCCGGCCGGCCTGCAAACAAAGAGGATGGGGGACGCCGAGCCGGGGCTCCGGCTGCGGTGGCGTGGTCTCGGCCGCCGGCGGCACCGGCGCCGGAGGATCCCGGTCGTCCGGCTCGGCGGCAGCGGCGGGCGCGGGCGGGGAATCCTGCGGCGGCTCCGGCTGCGCTGGCTGACGGCGCGCTGGCTCCGGCGCGCGGCGCGCAGGCTGGCCGCGATCTACCTGGCGGCGCTCGCGGGCCCGCCGGCGCCGCCCGGCGCGGCGTCGTCGACCTGCCCGCCGTGGCTCGGCCTGGAGCCGTGCTTCGCCACGCCCTTCGTGGCCAGCACGAGGCCGTGCTGGTGACTGTCCGGTGAGCCGCCGCCGCGGAAGGGCGGCTTCTCAAGGCTGCTACGCCGGCGGCGCGCGTCGCAGCTCGACCGTCGGTCCACGGTGTCGCCGCGCGCACCAGATGACTACTGCGACGGCCCTCCGGAGGAGACACCCAAAAGAAGACGACGTGAAGTTTTGGTGTAACAATCGGTCAGATGCATGCAAAGATGACTCCTTTTCTTCTCTTCAGTTTCTGCCTGTTCTTGTTCTTCTTTTGTAAGCAAAGAAAGAGTAGTAATTTCTAATTTCTCTTCATCTTAAATTTGAATTCCATCCACCGGCAATACAATCTACTAATCTATGGGTTGATCACTTGATTGAATGGTTCCTCGGTTTCCTGCATCGAAATCGAATTGTCTCTTCATATCTCCATCTGAACTTCTGAAGCTCAGTCGTTCATCAGTAGGGGGGAAAGCAACGTGCGAGCAAGCGGACAACCAGAGGACTGTCGTTAGTAATTAAAACCGAATGAACCTGAAGCGACAAGCGTCAAATCGAAAGATGTCGTGACATCAAAAGTAATGCAGCGACACAAAGTAAAAAAGAAAAAGAAAACTAAACCATCCATCTGTCCAAGACCTTATATTACCATGCTGCCTGTGCGGCTATGCCTACTACAATGTTGTGAAACGCATGTCCTGTTAAAACACACACACACACAAAAGGGGTAAGAGCTTCGTGAACCGTGGGTAAAAGAATACCTGGAACCAATCTATCATTGGGGACAAAAGGAATATCTATCGCAAATCACCAACTCGATCGATCCCAAGGATAAAAAAGATCATGGTGGCTTCCTTCAATCGACAGTGCAGTGCGTTGGGCTGCATTTGCAGACAAGATAAGAGGCTGCTAGTAGCTCCACTCCACAGCGTCGTCGTCTGTCGTTAGCAGCACGCATAGTAAGGCTGGAAAAACGGGGATCCCCCTGAACCCTGAACATGCTACCCGGCACGGGTCTCAAGCACCAGATGCGTAGCCAGGCATGGTCGTTGCTGCCATGGCAAGCCACCGCTCATCCCATTCCGATCCGCGGCTGGAAACTCGTGCCCACGTACGCCTACATGATTGACGAGGCGATTCCAAGTGTTGGCGAGCACACTTGGGGCTGCCCGTACATGCCATGGATCCGAGCCCTGCTCTACTGATCTACCAGACCAGTTTGTGTGCCGGCCCATGCAGCAAGCGCCGCTCCAAGTCCCAACTGGGTCTGCATCTCGAGGACGCAGGCTAGGGAGGGAGCGCGGCAGGAATGCGAGAGCAAGTGAGCAATGACTCGGACATCTCGTCTCATCTCAATTCTGCAAAGCAAAGACCTCCTGCATGCTTTGACTCCAATCATGGAGCAAGTGGTCTTTCTGGTCTCGCGGGCACCGTCGCGTATAAATGCCTGAATGTGCCAACTGACAGCATTGTTTCACCAAATTAGCACGTATGCTTCTTGCAGTTGCGTGATTTCGCGGCAAGCATTGTATTCAATTCCCCAACTCGCTTGGTTTTGTTTCCTCTCAAAGTAGCAACATCCCTTTTCATCGTGAGAATGAAAAGGAGTGGCAAACAAGGATGAACATTCCGCCATCGAACAAGTATCCAAAAACTCGCACACGAAAGCAGCCACTCAAATAGCATTCTCCCTGGGCAGAAAAAAAAGATACTTTTGATGGAAAGATATTGTTGGGCTCCTACACCCAGGGTCACTGATGGGTCCGCCTTGTCAGAGCAAGGCCTGAACGACTCTCACACCCACGGCTTTTTGAACCAGACAACGTTTGTGGGCCGTCCCGGTCCATGAGCCCCGTCGAAAGGGATTCCCCCCTAACCAAACTCTACAGCCTACAACACCAAGTTCGAGTGCCTCCACTTGGACCAGCTGAAGGCCCACAGGCACCGCCTCTCCTTCTCTCCTCTTGGACTCCCGACTGACTCAGGTCACTGCCAGGAGGAAAGATCTCACTTGGTCACGCGCGCCCAGGCTTGGTCCGCAAGGGTCAAACCTGGCCGTACCAAGTGGGCGCGGCTCTCCCGGGGTCGTACTCTCGAACAGTGGCCCACTGTGCCTCTGTCACAGCAGAGGACCAAGACTATAGCGTCCACTTGGTCCTTGTGATGATCAGGCTTTCCGTCATAACGGCTTGACCACCAAGAAACCATCAACCGGGATGAGACTTGGCACGTAAACAGTCCTCCCCCGATGGGACGGTTGCCTCGTCCCATCAGGAACCCCGTACCTGTTGACTGACCAAGCACAGCGCACAGGTTCAAGACCAGGAGACCCCCAGGGTTTCGGGAACACACAATCCACCAAGTGCATCGCCGACTGACCATCTGTACGGGCCCATTGACGGATTAGGCCGCCCGACTGCCGGAGTCAAAGATATTTCTCCCTGAAGCCTTCTCCCCCAAGGAATTCATTGTAACATGGCCCCCCTTGAGCTATAAAAGAGGGGTCCCTTTGATTTAGAATAGAGGACATCAGAACTCAAGTTAGACAACAGAAGTCGACTTGAAAAGCCTATACTCCCCAACTCTCACGAGCACTTGAGCTCGAGCAATACATCCGACCGACCCCCGACTGGACGTAGGGCGTTCTCGCCGGAACCAGTATAATCTCTCGAGTCATTGCGTGCTAGGCCATCTTCGATCACGACGCACGACACACACGCTATCGAGTAGTTTACCTGCCGCCTATTTCCGGGAGCGACAGTTTTGGCGCCGTCCATGGGGATGATGTTGTGCGTCCTTTGCTCCGGCGGTCGGATGGCTTCCTTCATCAACGTCACCGGGGCCGATGGTAAGAGCGCCCGGCTTTACTTCGGCTCGCCGGTGCTTTCTGCTCCAACATGCGCTGGGCCATGGTCACTACCGCCCGTCGCACCCTTCCAGGCCTTCCGCTTCGGAAGCTTGGACTTCGTCGCCGACCACCTCGGCACGCTCCACCTCCGGGAGGACGTGATCGCCCTGGCGGTGTCCGAGGGGGCAAGCTTCGTCGTCAACCCGCTGGCCGAACTCGACCCCGAGGCACTGGCCCAGCGCATCAAGCTCTTGCTCGGTGCTAATGCCTCTACGAGCGACGTGGACCTGGTCCTGTACTCCCTGAGCAACGTCGCCCGTCAGCTCTCGGGTGGAGCACCCTTGCCGCCACCTACGTCACCATGGGCTGCGTCGCCGTTCGGCCTCCCAAACGCGGCAGCGACCTACGCCAGGGGGCTTGGCAGAACCATGCCATCACTCCCCTTGGCAACCTCGTTCGTGGGCATGACAGGGTACAACCCTGCCTCGTTCCTTGAGCTCCTTCCTGATGGAGACGATGCCCTCAGCGACGCTCGAAACACACCCATACCGCAGGCTCTGGCCAACGCGCAGGCTCACGCTAAAGCACTGAGGAAACCGCAGGATGACCCGCAGCATGCGCCACCGCCCACAAACCCCCGTGGCGCCGCAAGCGCCGCCCGGGAACGCGCGCAGCAGGCACAGCGAAGCATCATCGCAGGAGGCGACGAGCTCCCAAAGTTCGAGCGAGCCGGACAGAACATTGCTGCTACGGCCGTACTCCTCCACAACTTGCCACCTCCTGCCGACCCTCAGCAACAAGAAATCCACCGCAACATCCGGGCGTTGGTGGAATGCGCTTCCGTTCAGCAAGCGGAAAGGTCGTCGATGCGTCAGCGACGACCAGTTTCCTGCCCTGCGGGAGGCGCGGGCCCTCAACAGTCCAACCCGTCGGTGCTTCAGCCGCAAGGACCTCAAGCCCCGCGAGCTCGAGGCGTAGTCACCGCCCCTCAAGCCAACCCGGCGCCCGCGCCGTGGCCAGCACTGATCTAGGGTCATCTAGGCCCTAACTATGATGCGCGAAGCGTCATCCACGCCAGGCAGCAGGCGCGCCACGACGCCGATGTCGACCAGATGGCAACCCGCATGTCCGACGACGCCGTGTCGGACGTCGAGAGCGAGGACAAGAACCTGCGGCACCGTTACCGCCCTCGCCGTGACGAGCGACCACGTAGCATGAGCCCCGATGCGCCGGGCCCATAGGCTTTCGCGTCGCATTTCCGGCAGGCACCGTTTCGCAACGTTTCCGACCGCCGGCGAACGTCACGAAGTACACCGGGAAAACCAACCCCGCGATCTGGCTCGAGGACTTCCAGCTTACATGCAGAACCGGGGGCGCGACCGACAACAACTGCATCATCTAGTACCTCCCCACCCGCGTTGGGGAGCACATCCGATCGTGGCTCGAGTTCTTACCACCCAACAGCATCCGCAGCTGGGCCGACCTCAAGCAGGTCTTTGTGGGCAACTTACGGGGCACATACGTCTGTCCCGGAAACTCCTGGGACCTGAAGAGCTGCAAGCAGAAGCCTGGCGAGTCCCTCCGGGATTACATCCGCCGGTTCTTGCAGCAGTGCAATGCTCTCCCCGACGTCGTCGACACAGATGTCGTCGACGCATTCATTTCCGGGACCACCTGCAAATTGCTCGTCCACAAGCTTGGCTGCCATAAGCTGCGAACCACTCGCGAGCTATTAGACATAGCCAGAAACCACGCCTCAGGCGAGGAAGCAGTTGGCGCTGTTTTCGTCGGCACGCAACCCACCGGCAAGGCCAAAGCCAAGGAGGCAGACGAAACCCCAGCCTCCTCGAAGCAGGAGAACAAGAAGAGGGGAAATCGGTGCCGGCCGAACCCCAACCTCGTCGCAGCCGCCGACCGGCTGGCAAAGCGGAGGGGAGGAAACGAGCACTTCGAGCAGCTGTTGGAGAAGTCGTGCACCAATCACGGCTACCCCATCAAGCACAAGCTCAAGGATTGTGAACTCCTGAGGTGCGTGCTCAACCCCGCCGGCAAGCGCGAAGGGGGCGACTGCGACAAGAAGGCACCCAAAGAGTCGGAGGATTCTGATAAGCCTCAGAACACGTTCCCCGACGCCCAGGGCTGCCTCATGATCTTCGGAGGAACCGAGGACGATTGCACTCGGCGCCATCTCAAGCTACGCCATCGCGAAGTCCTCTCGGCAATGACTGTAGTGCCCAGACGACTCCGTTGGTCCAACACGCCAATCACCTTCAGTCAAGACGATCACCCGCAGAGCGTACCACGACCAGGAAGCTATCCGCTCATCATGGATCCAATCGTCGACACCAAGCGTCTGACCAAGGTGCTGATGGATGGAGGCAGCAGCCTCAACATCCTCTACGTGGAGATCCTCGATGCCATGGGCATCTCGAAGGACAAGCTCCGCCCTTCCATCTTCCCATTCTTCGGGATCGTCCCCGGCATGAAGGCCTACTCGATGGGGAACATCGAACTGTCGGTCACCTTCGGTGACTGCACCAATTTCCGCACCGAGAAACTGATCTTCGAGGTGGTGGACTTTGAGGGGTCCTACCACGCTGTGCTTGGCCGTCCGTGTTACGCCAAGTTCATGGTGATCCCCAACTACACCTACCTCAAGCTGAAGATGCTGGGCCCAAACGGTGTCATCATCGTCAGTGGCTTGTTTGAGCAATCTTTCAGTTGCGATCGCGACCATTTCAAGCTCGCGACCGCCATCGCCGACTCGCTTGAGTTCAAGCAGCTTAAAGCGAGGATGCTGGAGTGCACCCCCGATTACAACGAGCCGAGTCCTGCCAGCAGTGTCCGCCCGATGGAGGACACTAAGGTGGTTACGGTCGACCCGACTGACGTGACTAAGGTTGTGCAGATCGGGGCCCCGCCAAATAGGAAGATGTGCTCGTCGACTTCGTGCCCTCCAATCGGGATGTGTTTGCATGGAAGTCGTCCGACATGCCTGGCATCCCAAGGGAGGTCGCCGAGCACGAGCTCCGAATCTTGCCAGGATCAAAACCCGTCCGACAGTGCTTGCGTCATTTCGACGAAGAGAGACGCAGAGCCATCGGCGAAGAAATCACCAAGCTCCTCGCGGCCGGTTTCATCAAGGAGGTCTACCACTCCGACTGGCTCGCGAACCCCGTTCTTGTAAAGAAAAAGAATGGGAAATGGAGAATGTGTGTCGATTACACGGGGCTAAACAAAGCGTGCCCAAACGACCCATTTCCCCTGCCATGCATAGACTAGATAGTCGACTCCACCTCTGGGTGCAAGGTCCTTTCATTTCTAGATGCCTACTCGGGCTACCACCAGATCGCTATGAAGGAGTCGGATCAACTCGTGACTTCTTTCATTACCCCGTTTGGCTCATACTGTTATGTTACGATGATGTTCGGGCTGAAAAATGCAGCCGCGACTTACCAGCGCTGCATGCAAAGGTGTTTTGCGGATTATATCGACCCACCCCGGCAGCCCGGGCTGATCGAGCTCCCGAGGTCCACGATTTCTGTCTACGTCAATGATATCGTGGTCAAAGCGCCCCGCGCAGACGATCTAATCGCTACCCTCAACGCAACTTTCGCAAACCTCCGCAGGTTCAACGTCAGACTAAACCCGGAGAAGTGCACTTTCGGGGTCCCCAAGGGGAAACTGCTCGGCTACATCGTTTCCGAGCGCGGCATCGAGGCCAATCCCCAAAAAGATCACTGCCATCACCAAGATGGGCCCCGTTCGCAACATCAAGGGCGTCCAGCGGCTCACTGGGTGCTTGGCTGCCCTCAGTCGGTTTATATCCCGGTTGTGGGAGCGAGGCATGCCCCTCTACAAGCTCCTCAAAAAATCGAACACCTTCGATTGGAAAGAGGAAGCTCAGCAGGTGCTCAACAACCTAAAAGCGTTGCTAACCACACCACCCGTTCTTGTGGCTCCCGAGCGACAAGAACCTCTTTTGCTCTATGTCGCAGCCACAACACATGTGGTCAGCGTCGCGTTAGTGGTTGAGAGGAAGGAGCCGGGCCACGTCATGAAGCTCCAGCGACCAGTGTACTTTTTGAGTGAAGTGCTTACCGAGACCAAGGCTCGGTACACTTAGGTGCAGAAGATTCTGTACGCCGTGCTTATGGCTACTCGGAAACTCCAGCACTACTTCACCGATCATGAAGTCACCGTTGTCACTTCATTCCCACTCGGAGAGGTCATCCGTAGTCGCGACGCGACCGGGCGGATATCTAAATGGGAGGTCGAACTCATGGGTTACGACCTCAAGTATATTTCCCATACAACAATCAAGTCGGAAGCGCTCGCCAACTTTGTCGCCGAGTGGACCGAGGAATAGACACCCACGCCTGACATAGCCCACGAGTACTGGACCTTCTACTTCGACGGGTCAGTCATGGGGCCGGACGCAGGGGCCGGAGTCGTGTTAGTCTCGCCCGAAGGTAACCGACTCCGGTATGCAATCCGTATCCACTTCCCCGCTTCGAACAACGCCGCCGTGTACGATGGGCTGATCAATGGGCTTCGCATTGCTATCGAGCTCGAAGCCACTCGGCTCTACATATATGGCGAATCCAAGCTCATTCTGGATCAAACCATGAAGGAGGCGAACTGCGAAAGCACCTTCATGGACAATTATTGTCAGGAGGTACGCAAGTTGGAGGACAAGTTTCGGGGGATCGAGCTACATCACCTGCCAAGGAAGGACAACGCCGACACCGACGCGCTTGCCAAGATGGCGGCACAACGAGAAAATGCGCCGACCGACGTGTTCGTCAACGACCTTCATACACCCTTGGTACGCCTCAAATCCCCTACTCAACCCGTCAATCAGACGCTCGGGGGCCTGGATCAGGGACCTCCCGAGTCCTCACCTCCTTACACCGTACCTAGCAACATCGAACGTCAAGTCATGGAAGTCATTACTCCCGACCCGGGGGCCCTGACAACCGACTCTGACTGGAGGGCGCCTCTCCTGGCCTACCTCCTTGATGACGTCCTTCTGTTGGATCGAACTGCGGCTCACAGAATCGCTTGGCAGGCAAAGACGTTCGTCATGATTAATGGCCAGTTTTACAAATGCAGCCCCTCAACTATTGGGATGCTCATGAAATGCATCCTGACTCAACAGGGTAAAGATCTGCTTCTGGAGATTCATGCCGGCATCTGCGGGCATCACGGGGCCTCGTGTTCTCTGGTTGGCAAAGCCTTTCGACAAGGGTTTTATTGGCCGACTGCATTGCGAGAGACAGAGGAGATCGTCTGCACATGCAAAAGATGTCAGTTCTATGCTCGGCAGACGCACTTGCCAGCTCTGGCACTCCAAACTATTCCCCTCACTTGGCCATTTGCAGTTTGGAGACTAGACATGATTGGGCCTCTTAAACAAGCCCCCGGTTGGGTTCACTCGGCTGCTTGTCGCTATAGACAAGTTCACCAAGTGGATCGAGGCAAAACCCATCGTGAAAGCAAGCGCGCAGGAAGCCGTAAAGTTCTTCCTAGATATCGTCTACCGATTTGGTGTGCCGAACACCATAATCACTGACAACGGGACCAACTTTACAGGCAAAAAATTTCAGGATATTGCAGAGGAGTACGGGACCAGGATTGACTGGGCATCAGTCGGACACCCACGAACAAATGGCCAAGTCGAAAGAGCAAACGGCATGGTCTTTCAGGGACTCAAGCCGCGCATCTTTGACCAGCTCAACAAGTTCGCTGGCCGTTGGGTGGACGAGCTCCCGTCGGTAGTCTGGAGCTTGAGAACGACTCCTAACCGCTCCACGGGTCTCACCCCATTCTTTTTAACTTACGGATCAGAGGTTGTGATACCATCCAACTCAGATTACGGTGCTCCAAGGGTTAAGGTGTTTAATCCAGATCAGGCCGCCGAGGCTCAGAAGGACGCTGTTGATCTTTTGGAGGAAGCACGGGAAATAGCCCCGTTCCGTTCCGCTCGCTATCAGCAAACTCTACGGAGGTACCATGGGACAAAGATACGAGGAAGGACTCTGGAAGTCGGCGATATGGTGCTTCGGAGGGCGCAGTCAACAAAGGACAAGCACAAGCTTTCTCCGCCATGGGAAGGATCATACACGATCACGGAAGTGGTCCGACCAGGCACCTACCGACTGAAGGACAGCGACTGCAACATTCCCACCAACACTTGGAACATCGAAAAGGTGCGGCGGAGCAGCAGCCAGCACAACACCATCGAAGCCCTCCACGCTCTCAACTGTTGAAGTTTCTTCCTCGACGCGACGTGCAGCCTTTATCCAGTCGACCGTGATGGACTCCGAGACTGCCGCTACAACAGGCTCCAGGCGCAGGCCCACCTCGCGCAATTGATCGAACGTCCACCCAGTCGCATACCCATCGCCGACCACATGGAAGTCGAGGTCCGGGAAATACATCGCCGCCGAGGTAAGCACTCCTGATGCGCCGTGGAAGACACCGTCGGCAATGAGCTTCGACACCTCACCTGGGACCGCCTAGACATCGGCATCAAGCGACTCCTCCGCCAGACGGGGCCCCAGGACATCGACGATGACTCCACGCGCCGCATCCCGAAGCGCACTCAGCTCCGCCAGCAGGTCATTGGCTGCCTTCTCCAGCCAGCTGGTCTCGCTCTCGAGGGTGCGCTCCCTCTCCTCGGAAAGCGCCAGGGCCTCCGAACTCTTCTTTTTAGACTGCAGAGAGGTCGCCAGCTTCGATTCGACGATGAGCAGAGTTTCCTCCGACTGCGTCAGCTTGTCCTACAGGATCGCGTTCCTCTGTTTCGACTATGCAGGAATAGACGTCGGGAGTCTGCAATCGTCAGAAAAATCTACCAGGCGAACGAAACCCTTTACCTTCTGTAGCAGCCTCCAACGCGTGAACCCGCTCCGTCAGGGAGACTCGCGAGCAGCCCGTTCTTCCTCCAGAGCCGACCGAGCTAAGGACAGTTGTTGCTCCACGACCACCGCACGCTCGCGTTCCCGGCCCTCTGCCGACCGCGCTGAATCCTCCGCCCTCTGACGGGCCCTAGCGTCACACTGCTGCCGGGCATGCTCCCCCATAAGGAATTGCGATTTCTCGCGGGAAATCAGCTCCAAACAGCGGGTGAGTTCCTGGAGCTCCCCCGATGAGGTGAGGCGGGCAGTATGAACCCTCTTCAGGGCATCAGCGAGCCCCGACTCCACCTTGGCGAGATCGTCGAGAGCAGACTGCCCGACTTGAGCAGCCCGCTGCCAAAGCTCTGCTTCAGCCGGATCGTGGAAAACGAAACGCGCCCGCTCAGGCTCCGATGGGTCAGGCCACACCAGCTCGCACGATGCGCCGCCCTGCGGTACCAACGAGTCGCCCGCAAGGGCCAATGCGGAGCCACCCATTCCCATTGTCAGGGCCTCACTTGAAGAGGACATCTGCGCAACGCAACCATCTTCAGTCGGAACATGCCCAACCCCCACATTCGCCGCGGCTGGCGATAGTGGCGCCCGTATGTCATCATCCTCATGCTCCAGCACCACGACGGTCGGGGACTTAGAACACTCCTTGGCGGGTGAGGAAGGAGGACTCACGTTCCGACCTCCTCCTGTGTCAGCCGTGGGCTGAAAGGCCACCATCACCGCCTGCTCCGACGCGAGGAGGAGCGCCTCTGGCAGGGCGGTTGGACGAACAGCTCCTCGCCCTCTCCCTCTGCCCATAATCGCGAGAAGGGTCGGGTTAGGGGTCCAACTGACCATTTCTAGGGCACTTCCCATGGGAACCTCCATCCTTCCCTAAGACAAGAAAGACAAAATCATATCGCCAAATCACAAGGCATCCTGTCAACCAAGACTAAGGGGGAAGATCACGTACCCGAATTTGAGGGGAGGAGGTCCCGCCGACGAACGAATGCCTCTGGCAAGAGCTCTCGCGACGTCAGACGCTCTCCCGAGCATCGGGGACACCCCACACACAACTGGCACCACTCGGCCACCGCGGCGGGCCGGCATCTTCTCTCTAGAAGTCCCTGGAGGCAGCGTCCCCGAACGCCGCTCTATCCGAGAGCGCTTTGCCTCCTCATCCTCTCGCCCCGCAGCGCCCTCCGCCGCACATTTCCTCGTGCCAAACTCATCGGGAGATGACCCGGAGTCGCCGGCATCACGAGGCCTGGAGCTGCTGGACTCTTGCGGCCCGACGTCACAAGCCTCGCTCGCCGCAGAGAAGCACGGCACCCCACTCCACGTCTCTTCCGAGTCATCCTCATCATCGAAACCAGGACTTGACTTGGCCTCACTGGTGGAAGGATACTCCTCCCGTATCTTGTCACGATCCTCCCCATGTTGGGCGCAGCGCGAGATCTCCATCTCCTTCGCCTCCCACTTCACCGCCCGATCACCCTTCTTCTTCCTCTTTTTCCGGGCAGCCTGCCATGCCTGACTCTCAGGGCCTCCGGGAAGACGAGGACGAGAGCGTGGGTGGCCGAGTCCCTACAAAAATAGAGCAACCGTGAACTACCTAGCAAAGCTCTACGCCAACAACCAAAAACAACAATCAAGGGAGGAAAGCGTACCAGATTGGGAGGATTCTTGCAATCGAACAAAGCCAGCACCCCAAAATCTTCCCGGTCTGCCCCCTTGAGGACCATCATCTGCCAGGAGTACACATCATCCTCTGGGAGCTCCTCGGCGAACACCCGATGTGGGTCGGACGGACTAGAGTACAGCCACATCGGTATCCTCCGCTCCGCCAGCGACATTACTCATCGCTCATGCATGGTGAAGAAGAGCGTCGCGCCATTGAGCCCCGCCTCCACCACGCGCTTCTGGATGACCTCTTTTATCTCCCTCACAAGGAACTTCTGTGACGTCGGCGTCCCCCATGTCCAACTCAGGTCCCTCACCGGTCGCCCCCC
This sequence comes from Panicum miliaceum, assembly GCA_032594955.1. Lineage (NCBI taxonomy): Eukaryota > Viridiplantae > Streptophyta > Magnoliopsida > Poales > Poaceae > Panicum > Panicum miliaceum. The sequence goes on from CM064061.1 coordinate 13,586,201, forward strand.
GTGGAACTCAAGGAAGGGTGCTTACGGCGGGTTCCATATGTAGAACCAGTCCCCGTGCCACCCCTTGTTTGACTCCGCAGGGGTGTACTCCGGGTAGACGTCATCATGGCGGGGTCTCCTCTGAAGACTAAAGCCGCCAACGGGCACGGCAGACGACGTCTCCCCCTTCGCCGGCGAGGTCTTGCCATAGAAGAACGCTCAGAACAAGCCCACATGCGGCTCAATCCCAAGGAACGCCTCGCACAGGGTGACGAAGCCGGCGATGTGCAGCACTTTGTTCGGGTTCAGGTGCTGCAACTCCAGTCCCAACTCGTGAAGCAGTCCTCGCAAGAACCAGTGAGAAGGGTAACCAAGCCCCCGCTCATGGAAGGCGAGGAAGCTCGCCACCTCATGCGCTTCCGGGTGCGGCTCCTCATGCTCCGGCGGCGACACTCTCCACTCCGCCACCTCCTTTGGAGGGAGGAACCCCTTCGCCGCGAAATCCTCCAGCAGCGTCTCATCGACGTTCGATTGACGCCAGTGCGACGTCGCAGCAGCGCGAATCGCTCGGGCAATGACTGCGAAGCTCTCTAGAGCGGGGAACAGGCGGCGGTGGTAGCGTCGGAGACGGCGTGAACAGGCGAAAGGGGCAAGAAGGGTGTCGAAGGCGGAGAAAGGTAGTCAACTGACAAAACCCTCCCTCCCGCAGCCTCCGTAATGAGACGCGACCTATCACAAGTGGGCCCGCAGCCCTTCCGAAGCCGAACCGTCACGGCAGGCTACGCGGCTCGGGGCCCCACCACTGGCACGCTTGCGGACTCCGCACGCGAAGCGTCACCTCGCCTCGAGAAATGTGTCTCGCGATACTCTATTCACACCGTAGAAACAAACCAATTCGTACAAACCCGATTTGTAGAGACTCGTTCACGCTGCTGAACAGGCTCGTTTTGGCTAACGAGACACGAGTCAACACATTCATAAGCCCAAACAAGGAGTTTTTACATTAAAACTTTATTTAGGGCGATACATATCGGGTTAGCAAGAATTATGCCACTAATCCAAGTCCGGACTACATGGCACTCGGGGGCATCGCATTCCCCCCAGTCACTTGGACTAAAACAAAAGCGGCCCGCCCCACGGACGCCGCCGCAACGACGCAAAGGCTGCCTACGCGCCGCCAAGGTTCGGCCCGGCGTCGCCGTAGAGGATGGCATTGATGTCCACCTCTGCGGCCGCGCCGTCACCCCACTCTAGGAAGGCGGCGACAAGCTGCCGCTTCTGCTGCAGGACAAGATGGGGAGGGAACCCAGGTGGGAACATGTGCAGGTCCCATGAAGAGCACGCGTACACCGCCGCCAGGGAGAAAATACCTCCCTCGCGCACGCCCTCGGTCACCAGGTCGCGCACGCGGAACGGCAGGGCGCGCAGACGGTCAGGCAGCAACTGCCCTCCAGTCCCTGTCGCCACCACCGCCGCCGTCGTGGCACGCGAGAGGTCGCCATGTTCCACCTCCAGGTCGGCGAAGCACTGCTGCAGGCGCTCCAGCTCGGCCCGGACGGCGGCCACCTCCTCCTCTCGCCCTGAAACACGAGGATAATCAAACAATGTTCTACCCAAAAACCAACACAAACGAACGTGCCACGAACGCAGACTAACCTGCGGCGAGCGTGCGAGCCCCGACGGTCTCCAGCTTCGCGGCGTCAAGGGCCCCCTTGATGTCGGTGGCCTTCTTCTCCGCGGCCTCCAGCGCGGCCCTGACGCGGTCCAGCTCTCGCGTCGCCGCGCCATGCCGCTCCCTCGCCTCGGCGCCCTCCCTAAAGAGGACGTGGATCGTCTCCCACGCATTCCCGTCGGACTCCGATGAGGACGCGGACCCCGAGGGAGATGACGATCGCGGCGACGACAAGTCGGAGGAAGGATCACCGCCGGGACCATCGCCCGCCAGGTGCATCCTGGCTCCAGTCGAAGCAACCCTGCATCAATTGCAAACATCAGTCTCCACAGTCTTGATCGAATGATAAGCCGTGAGACAGAGGGGTGCGGCTCACCCCTGGGAGTGAAGCACCGCGCGTAGAGGTGGAGGACGACGGCACCGTCCCCTCGAACCCTCGCCGGTGACGTGCTTACGATCGGCCATCGCTACACACTGAACGAGAAACGGGGCAACTGCTGCTCGCTGGTGACGAGGCTGGAGGGGAGATGGGGTATTTATAGCCGGGAAACGATTCCACGTATCGCGTGACCCCTCGACTCCGGTAAAAAGGCCAAGAGGTACAACCCTTCCCGCATTTCCGCCTGACCCATGACCGCAACAGGAACGGGAGACGGAACAGTTGCCTGAAGTAAGCGCAGGAGACTACGGCAAGCAAAACGTCTCATCAAGTGCCACAACGCAGCCTGACACACAATGACGCTAAGCATCCCCAGGTAAAACCACACCGCGACCATCACCGCGCTGGTGCGATCCAATGCACACCCCTGCACTCGTCATTTGCAAATTTACATTCCTTATTTGTTCTTGAATCTATTTTTAGGTACAAAATGTGCTGACTCCATGGACTCATAGACCGAGGTTCAAAAGCTGGCTCCCAGCTAGCACCAGGCTGCCTTGCGTCGAACAGAGCCAGGGGGGAAAACAGATGGCCGACTCCAGCAGTTGCTAACCGACTCGCCCCGGCGACTCAGAGTGCAATGATTTTCTCATCTGATCCTGACCTCTAGCCAAACCCACAGAATCCCTACCTGAAGAGAGGCCAGCGGGCCGGCTGAGTCGGTCGAACAACTCGGGAGATCTGACAGGTACGGGCGGGTCGTGGAGTAGTAACGCGCCCCATGCGGGTCCTGCCAACCTCGTCACTAACGACGAAACTAGGTGTCACTCTGATCACTCGAGGCATTGCGCTCGAGCACACCTGTTAGGAGTTCATTGAGCACGTCACTCGGTCCACTCGGATAAGTGATGTGACTCCACCCCTCCGACTGCGGAAGTCGCGGGGGGAAACCTAAGTTGCACACCGAACAAGAAAAGTTTGATTTTTGCGACATCACTCGCGCAAAAGCTCCTGCCAGCCAGGGCATGTTCGGCTCCGTCAAGGATTCCACACGGATCAATGATGCCGACTCAGCCACTCCGACTGAAAGAGTTGTTGGGAAGAAACTGAACCAAAGGAGTTCAGATTATTGCAACGCTGCTCGCGCTAACAAAGACCCTGCCAGCCAAGGCATGTTCGGCCCCGTCAAAGATTACACACAAATCAAATGACGCCGACTCAACCCCTCCGACTGAAAAATCTGTTGGGATGGAACTGAACGAAGGAGTTCAGATTATCGCGACGGTGCTCGCGCTAACAACGACCCTGCCAACCAGGGCACGTTCGGCCCCATCAAAGATTCCACACGGATCAAATGACGCCGACTCAACCCCTGTGACTAAAAAAGTTGCTGGGAAGGAACTGAATGAAGGAGTTCGAATTACTGCGTCGCTGCTCGCACTAACAAAGGCCCCGCCAAGCCGGGCACTTTCATCTCGACCCAGAGTAATTCGTGATGAAGTCATTCCTTTACACCACAGACATGCGAACCAACAAGAGCAATCTGAACTAGGAAAATCATTTCATTTCTAGAGAAACAAATATTACAAATTAATCTCGGCTCAAGGCTGTTACAAGGTACAAATCCTATTACTCCCACTAGGGGAGTAAGCCTAGGGCCCTAAGGAGCGGCTGCTTCAAGTGCGAGGAGGTGTGGAGGCACATCTGCCTCGCAAACCCTCCTCTAACAACGCTACCCTCTCGGACGCCTAGGCATGGGGACGCCACTAGGTAGCCTTGCTTGACGCCGCCGGCCGAGTAAGAAGATGCTTCAAGAGCTCCTCCTCGGCCGCCGACGCTTCCCACGAACGTGTCCCCCAAGAGACCGCCTGTCGACCGGGAAAAAGAGGAACCAGATCCCAACTTGGGGATCCGCAAGTTCCTGAGATCACTCCTGGCTCTCGCACGAAATGAGGAGTTCCTCCCGTCTTCCTGATCGGTGCGGTCAAAGTACCGACACGTCCGCCGCTGGGCTGCGACGTCAAGCTCGAGACCGCCGCCGCGGGCCGAAGATCGTCGTCCGAGAGCAAGGGCGCCATCGCGTGTCGTACTCGTTCAATCGAACGGTTACGACGAACACAGCGATGGTCGCTAGTAACCGGACGCGGCGCGTCGGTTGGTCCGACGATTGCGGCACCAATCCCCCGGCTCTCGCAGGTCATCCCCCACTTCTCGCAAACTCTCCTCTAACACCAAATGTTGGATGGGCTACCGCTACCCTCTGGAGGGCGCATGAAACACAACTCGAATGCCATGACTTGGGTGATTTTTGGGATGCACCCGGCGCACCCCCATTTTATAGCCCGAGGAGGGCCGGCCGGAGGCCCCTGTAGGCAACCGCACACAGGCCACACAGTCACTCTGCATAGTCCAATCGAGTAGGGAACAGGTTCCCCTAAAAAGGCGAAACGGCAAGCCTCCGACGTGACACAACGGGTCAGAGGCCCGTCAACTCCCCCATCGGGGCAATGCGAGGTGGACGGTGCAGAACCGTCATAATAACCCGGCGACCCCTCGGACGAACCGCCGGGTAAAAGGGTAACACCCCTGCACGACCGCCACGTAGCACGGCACCACCCGCACGCAGTAACTCCCCCTGACAAAGACAAAGCGTCCACGCGATTAACACAAAAATCGCGAGGACGCTCGGGGGCCTCTATTGGGTTCCTAGACACAGGGTCACCAATGGGTCGGCCTTGTCGGAGCAAGGCCTGAATGACTCTCACACCCACGGCCTTTCGGACCAGACAACGCTTGTGGGCCGTCCTGGCCCATGAGTCCCGTCGAAAGGGATTCCCCCCTAACCAAACTCCACATCCTACAGCACCAAGTCCGAGTGCCTCCACTCGGATCAGCTGAAGGCCCACAGGCACCGCCTCTCCTTCTCTCCTCTTGGACTCCCGACTGACTCAGGTCACTACCGGGAGGAAACATCCCACTTGGTCACGCGCGCCCAAACTTGGTCCGCAAGGGTCAAACCTAGCCGTACCAAGTTGGTGCAGCTCTCCCAGGGTCGTACGCTCGAACAGTGGCCCATTGTGCCTCTGTCACAGCAGAGGACCAAGACTATGGCGTCCACTTGATCCTTGTGATGATCAGGCTTGCCGTCATCACGGCTTGACCACCAAGAAACCATCAACCGGGATGGGACTTGGCACGTAAACAGTCCTCCCCCGATGGGACGGTTGCCTCATCCCATCAGGACCCCATACCTGAGGACTGACCAAGCACGGCGCACAGGTTCAAGACCAGGAGACCCCCAGGATTTCGGGATCACGCAATCCACCAAGGACATCGCCGACTGACCATCTGTACGGGCCCATTGATGGTTTGGACCGCCCGACTGCCGGAGTCAAAAATATTTCTCCCCGAAGCCTTCTCCCCCAAGGAATTCACTGTAACATGGGCCCCTCTTAGCTATAAAAGAGGGGTCCCTTTAGATTTAGAATAGAGGACATCAGAACTCAAGTTAGACAACAGAAGTCCACTCGAAAAGCCTGTACTATCCAACTCTCACGAGCACCTGGGCTCGAGCAATACATCCGACCGACCCCCAACTGGACGTAGGGCATTCTCACCTGAACCAGTATAATCTCTCAAGTCATTGCGTGCTAGGCCATCTCCGATCACGACGCACGACACACACGCTATCGAGTAGTTTACCTGCCGCCCATTTCCGGGAGCGACAGTTTTGGCGTCGTCCGTGGGGATGACGTCGTGCGTCCTTTGCTCTGGCGATCGGATGGCTTCCTTCATCAACGTCACCGGGGCCGATGGTAAGAGCGCCCCGCTTTACTTCGCTCGCCGGTGCTTTTTGCTCCAACATGCGCCGGGCCATGGTCACCACCGCCCGTCGCACCCTTCCAGGCCTTCTGCTTCGGAAGCTTAGACTTCGTCGCTGACCACCTCGGCACGCTCCACCTCCAGGAGGACGTGATCGCCCCGACGGTGTCCGAGGGGCCTAGCTTCGTCGTCAACCCCCTGTCCGAACTCGACCCCGAGGCACTGGCCCAGCGCACCAAGCTCTTGCTCGGTGCTAATCCCTCTGCGAGCGACGTGGACCTGGTCCTGTACTCCCTGAGCAACGTCGCCCATCAGCTCTCGGGTGGAACATCCCCTATGTTGCTATTATAGGTGACGCGCAATAGTTGTTGCCCGTCACCTATAATATAGGTGACGTGCCTTGTTAAAGTGCGTCACCTTTGAGTGATCAAAGGTGACGGGCCATCTGCTTGAGGGACATATAGGTGATGCGCATTATCTTTGGGCGTCACTTTTATCATATGGGTGACGGGCAACATTAGCCCGTCACCTTTGTACGCGTTACTATAGGTCGTTTCTTACATAGTGAGGAACATTCTTCAAAGAAAAGACATGGAACTGGACTCCTTCACTTGTGCCAACTGACAGCGTTGTTTCACCAAATTAGCACGTATGCTTCTTGCAATTGCGTGATTTCGCGGCAAGCATTGTATCCAATTCAACCCAACTCGCTTGGTTTTGTTTCCTCTCAAAGCAGCAATATCCCTTTTTATCGTGAGAATGAAAAGGAGTGGCAAAGAAGGATGAACATTCTGCCATCGAACAAGTATCCAAAAACTCGCACACGAAAGCAGCCCCCCCCCCCCCCCCCCCCCCCAACCTAGGCAGATGGGAGATCCCCTCTTCTCAAAAGCAGACATCCCTGGTCCACTTGGTCTGGAATACCTACTACTCAAATGGCACTCTCCCTGGGCAGAAAAAAAGATCCTTTTGGTGGAAAGATATAGTCAAGATCTTGGACCTCTTTAAAGGAATAGACAGACCCATTGCTCAAGATGGCAATTCAATCCTCTTCTGGCAAGACCTTTGGAATGAAAGTATCCTCAATTTTTTGTTCCCAGAATTATTCTTCTTTGCCAAAGATCCACTTATAACTCTTCAAAAAGTTGAAGCTCTTCAGAACTTCTCGGATCATTTCCACCTCCCCCTATCCACAGAAGCCTTTCACCAATTTCAGTTACTCTCGGTGTGGTTATAAGGCTGGCAGCCAACTGAGGATCATGATGTTTGGAGCTCTATTTGGGGAAATCCTCTCTTTGCTACTACAAAAGTTTACAAAGCCCTCATTGCTCATAGGCAGACACATCCAATGTTTAAATGGCTCTGGAATGCCAAGTGTCAAATGAAGCACAAGGTGTTCTTTTGGCTCCATTTAAAAGACAGGATCAGCACAAGGAACATTCTTCAAAGAAAAGGCATGGAACTGGACTCCTTCACTTGTGATCTCTGCATTCTGCAAAGGTTTTGAAAAGACAAACAAAACTTTCGGCAGTTTCATCATATAAAAGTGCAGCACCAAAAATTGTTGTTTGCTTATGATTGTTCACTCCATCTAGCAAACCGAATGGACGCCCATCATTTAGCTTTGTGTATGTTGTGTCAAAGCAAATGACATCACCATAAACTTCATAGTCTGAAACCATTTTAGAATCAGTCCAAAAAATATTTGTTATCAGCTCGTCCTCATCAACCTGAATGGAATAGAAAAACTTCCCATCTTCTGATGTTTTCTTCTCCAAATATTCCAACAGTCCTCCAGTGTCTCTTTGCTTTATCTTCAATGACCTCTTTGAATACAATTTATTTTTCATATCTTCATGTGTAAATCCAAGATTCTCATTTCCACCAACTTCTTTTGCCATGAGATCAAAAGTGGCTTTATTTGAAATGCCGACCGCTTTAGTAGCTTCGACACTTGCAAGTTGTGTTGTGGTTATGCTTCTTTGAGATCTCAAAAGATGGGCTTGGCTGGCAGTAGCAAGAATATGGTTATGCTCAGGCGCAAATTCATAGATGCAGTACAACCCATCTATGAGACTTATCTTCATACGTGCTTGGCACATACATCGTGTCTCAGGTCTACTATAGTTTGAATTTTCTTCTCTTTTATCATGACCCCGAATACCTATTGATAAAGAAAAAAAATTGATCATAATGACATTGTATCCTCAACCATGAAGAAAGTAATATACGAGAAATTTAATTAATACCTGCACGAGAACAACAAAATGTTCTGTTCTTTATTGTTGTGGTATTTTTGACATTGTGTGAACTACTCCTTCGAATATTGAACCCCTTGTCTCGAGCATAAGCATTGTAAAAGTCATACGCCTCTTGTTCTGTACAGAATTTCATACCAATCTTTGGCATCCTGCCTTCTACAGAATTTTCTACTCGGGTAGCAGATTCAGTTTTACTAGGTTCCTGATCGGGTTTGCATAGGGTTTCATGTGCAATAAGTTAGAAAACAAGCAGAACTTGCAGGATAGGGTAAAAATCAGACGTATTTAAACAGGTACAGTATGACTTACAGTTTCTAACTCTATTATATCTGTATGATCAGGAGGAATGTTGATCCCAGAGAAATTTGGTGAGGATGTAGCAGGAGCAAGCGGCGGCGTCATGATCATGCTTGGTACTTGTTGTAGTGATGGCGGTGCCAAACCCATGTAGCTGGCTTCATTGGTAGGTGTGAGATGATTTGGCTGGGATGCCATTGTTGTTGTGTGGAAGACGAGTAAGATGCAGATCTAATAATTATCCTTGTGTTACCCTCCCGATGTCAGATGTAATTGGCGCTATTTTTTCAGAATTAGGCAACTTTTCCCTCCATTAACTTTACCTAACTTCCGTAATTATGTTAGTGGGGCCAAAGAAACAAGCTCTGTTTCCTGGTTCCGGGCTCCGTTTCCCCGTTCCGTTTTCCTGGTGGCGTGAGATGTGGATGGAAAGATTAGTGGGCCCAGCTTTTGGAGGGGAGGTGAACGGATGGCCTCCACGTACGCAGGGACACCGATGGAGACATGCAAAGGAGACAGAGAAGCCCCAGCCTGGGCTGCCAATGTAGTTTGAGTTGACCGGCTGCAGTTCCACGGCTTCAAATTATAATTAAATTCATTTCTTTTTAACAAATTTTGAATCCAATTTTGCACGATTCATTGAAGTGTTGCTGGATAAATAACGATATGAACCAGGCACTGCAGTATTGTACATCAGTATATTCGGTTAACTGGACGTGAAATGCTACCCTGCTGGTTTTGCGTTGAACGGTTGAAGTGTTTATTTTTGTATTGTAAACTTGTGACTGTAACTAGTTCTATCCAAAAAAATGAAAAAAGAAGAAGGTACTATTAGTGTGGCTTGCTGGAACGGTCGTGCAGCGGAATTCCATCTAGAAATCAGACAGATCAACAAGCAAATTTGCCGGCCCGCTCTCAGTAGGCTTATCAGATATTGCATGTTACAACTCTGGGCGTGCACAAACTATGGATAATTACATTAGACCAAATTTCTGATCCTTAACACACCCGCTCTTGGACAGACCGGCAATTCTCTTGTCCCCATTTCATGGAAACCAAGTGAAGGACTGCATCTTGAAATGATGGACTGCCAAGTGACAGTTTCTGGTAAACCGGTATCAATTCTAAGATCTAATTGCCTCCAGTGCAGTCAAACATTTCTTTCATTGTAACACAGCAATTACTTGGGTGGTAATGGTTAGGTGAAACTTTCAGCGAGTGATGGTTTCTGGTAAAACATCATAACCTTCAGCAACAAAAATCTGCAGACCAATTCTTTCAGAACACTGTATATGAAGTTACCAGGTCAACAATTGTAATGTGGAGTCCAGAGCAGTACCATCTGATTCACTTGAATTTTCATCAACTATGAGTTCAAAGGAGTCATCAAGATTCAATTTACTGCCTCAACTGATACCCGTCTAGTGTCTAAAGCTCATCATGTCCCACAGTTTCTGCATTGTCAAAGATGAAGGTCAGAAATTTAATGTAGAATTAGGAAACAGGTAGTGAAGAAACTAACCAGAATCAGCATCTCCAAAGAAAAACGAAATCTCTCTGGCTGCAGATTCCGGTGAATCTGAACCATGCACACAGTTTTTCTCTGAGTCCAACCCACACATTGCTCTAATGCTGAAACGGAAAGGAATACTGTTGGTTACTAAACACAACCAAAAGTGAGCATAGCAATGCAATAAAAAAAAGAGAAAAGTATTCAAACACATTACTCTCTAAGTCACCTAAGAGATGGATTATTCATTATTGACACAATTGCAATAATTGTTACCATTTTCTATCAATGACTAAAAATATCATAGAGGTCATATGAAGTGTTTTAACTGGGAAAAAAAAGAAGAGAAAAAGCATGGCGTTTAACCTGTTTGGATGAGAAGTTTTAGCCTTTCTTGCATCAGTTGGCCCAATCAAAGCACGCCATTGTGCAATGGCATCAGGCCTTTCCAGAACCATAGCAAGAACTGGACCACTTAAGATTGCCAACATAAAAAATCATGTTACAAACTGTTAGAATTGGCATTAGCCTCGGAGGGCCTAATGCAAATGCTCAGGTTAAATTGAACAACATTTGCATTGTGTGAATAAAAAGGTACATTCTGAATCAGATGTACGTGCTTACTAGTCAATTGAGGACAAGTTTAGAACATCTCACTTTTCTGTCCATGGTCATGGGGCTGAAAACCTGAAGATTGCACCTTCATTGCAAAGTACTCATGGCCATGGGGTTCCCAAATAGAACAACAAGCAGCTTGACATGTTCATATGTCAGAAATGGCTACTTGGCTTTTATGATAAAGTCAGCTACCAAAGAACTATTTAGCTCAGGGTTTGGTGTTGGAAGAAGTACAAATGAGTATCTTTTCTCATGTGACACCATCACGCTGAATGAAGAATAAACTGGAAAGAAAAGGAACAGGGTAGATGTTCTACACGACTGGAGGCTGCAGACTAAATGAAGCGTACAAGAGACAAGTCTTTCAAACAACATTAATACCTTGTTATATACTTGACCAGGCTGTCAAAGAAGTTTCTCCCAGAATGCTCCGCATAGAAGACAGATGCCCTCCCAGCATCAAGCTGGACCTGGGTCTCTTTGACAATATGAAATCCAGAATCCAGGATGGCCGCCTTGATCTTTTCAGTGTAGTTCCCTGACAAACCATCCGGCTTGATCATCGCAAGAGTTCTCTCCCTCTCAACAGCCCCGCAGCTGCAGCACCTAAATTATAACACACCAAAACCCCACATCACTTGCAACACTATACATCACATAGACAGCAGAGTCTCAGCAAGCCTTTCGAAATTGTACGGCCACTTCCTTTCTACAGCTAGTAACCTGCAGCATACAACGCACCATAAAAGGTGGCCCTCAAGCAAGAGCTACTTTGTTAGATCTATAATTGTCAATTATCTATCGTCGATTCAGTCACTGTACATATAGTTAGGTCCACGGCCCACGGGCATGTAAGCATGTTTGACATCGATATGAGCAAAGAGGGTCCAAATTAAGGATGGCCAGCTTGATTAGGCCGAAACTTTCTCAGATCTCTCGAAGCAAGCACGCTAGTGTAGCAAATCTAACATTTTCAGGGCAAGGAAAGGTTGAGGAGCTACTTTCAGCAGCCTGAACGGCTCCGCTTGGAGCAATAGTAGTAAGAGAAGTGGAAGAAGAAGCAAGAGAGAATTACCCGTGGAGGAAGAGGAGGAGGAGTGGAGGCATCAAGCGTCTGACGAGGGCGCGCGCTGCCGGCGAGGTGGCTCCGGCCATCTGCGGCGGCGCGGCAGAGCGGAGACAGGGAGCCGGCGGTGCGCTCACTCGGTCTGAAGTCTTTGCTCGAGACAGTTCAGCCGACACAGATGTTCCGTTTCGCCGGCCCTGTCGAACAAAGTGGGAAAGGCCCATCTCGACTTCTAGGCCCGGCCCGGCCCGGCCCGTAGAGGCCCAACAAGGAAGACATCGCGCAGCTGTGCCGGCTGGCCATCCCGCTCCGCCCAGGCGACGACTCGCTCCCATCGCCGCCGGACGCGACGGCCACAACACCGGAGAAAATAATCGGAACAATTCCGGATTCCCCCATCCCGGAACGAAATATCCCCAAACCCTCGGCCCCTTCCCCCGCCGCCGCCGGCCGCCAGATCTCCGGCCATGGACGACGACGGCGCGGCCTCCCCGTCGCCCTCGCCCTCCCCGTCGCGCTCCCCGTCGCCGCTGCCGGTCGCCGACCCCGTCACGGTGGCCGCCGCGCCGCCCGGCCACGTCGCCGTCGCCATCCCGCTCCGCAGGCCCTCGCCCTCCTCCGGCGGTGGCGGCGGCGGCGGCGGGCGGGAGGACGCCTGGAGCGACGGCGCCACCTCCACGCTGATCGACGCCTGGGGGGAGCGCTTCGTGGCGCTGGGCCGGGGCAGCCTCCGCCACCCGCAGTGGCAGGAGGTCGCCGAGGTCGTCTCCTCCCGCGACGGCTACTCCAAGGGACCCAGGTCCGACATCCAGTGCAAGAACCGCATCGACACGCTCAAGAAGAAGTACAAGGTCGAGAAGGCCAAGCGCTCCTCCTCCTGGCCCTACTTCGACCGCCTCGACGACCTGCTCGCCCCCGTGTACAAGGCCAATTCTTCTTCCTCCTCGGCGGCCCGGAGCGCGCTGCCCATGGTGCCGCCGCGCATCAACTTCCCGCAGCGCACCCGGACGCCGCTCCAGCCCTCGGCGGCCGCCAAGCGGAGGATGCCGTCGCCGCCGCCCCAGGCGTCCGCGTCCTCCGACTCCTCCGACGGGTTCCCGCCGGAGCCGCTCTCCGCGTTGGCGAACGGCAAGAGGCAGCGCCTGGAGGAACCCACCCCGGCCGCCGCCGCGAACGGCGCGGAGAGCAGCAGCAGCCGCGTGCAGGGCCTGCGCGACCTGGCGCAGGCGATCCGGCGGCTCGGGGAGGTGTTCGAGCGCGTGGAGAGCGCCAAGAGGGAGCAGGAGCTCCGGATGGAGCAGGAGCGATTGGAGGCCGCGCGGGAGCTGGAGGAGCAGCGCGTGGAGTTCTTCCTAAAGATGCAGATGGAGCTCTCCAAGGCCACCGGCTCCGGCAGCGCCGCGCCCGTGGCCGTCCCCATCCCTGCCGACGGCAATGGCACGCGGAGAACGGGCATGGCTGCGGAGGTGGCCACCAGCAGCAACCACCGAGTCCGGTACCGCATCAAAGGTAGCATGCACCACCAAGCCGCACCGCAGCCACATTACCAGAACAATGCCGCCTCGGGCGGCAACGGCAGTGACTCGGACAACAAGGAAGCCGAGGAGGATGCGGAAGACGAAGAGGAAGAGAGCCAGTAATGGCTCTCGTCTCCGATCCTCTCTAGCGACGGTAATTCAACAACAATTTGCATTGTTAGTGAATGCTATTGCTTGCTCTGGTAGAAAGCTCCCAGACCCATGTAGACTGGTCTGGTGCCAAGAAAGGGCTACTGAGTTCAACTAGGTGGTAGTGGTGGTGAGTGTGTAACTTGTACCTGCCTGTTTGTGCTCGCGATTGTCATCTGTTGTCAAGAAATTACCATGTCATTGAATGTAACATGTTTGTTTCTGTTGCAAGAATGAATAGCTGTACCTGTGTTTATTCTTTGGAATGGGTGTTGGTGTCCTGTGGAGATTATGTTCAGTGTTCGCTTTCCTTGCCTGAACTGTGGCTTTTGTTGTCATCATGCGATGGAGGTTGTCATTTTTCAAGCATGATTGAGCTGGTTATCTGTTATCTGCGCTTTCCTGTAAACTTGAATAGTTCAATGTCAGATACAGCAGGAACTGAGCTGAGATTCATCATTCTCATTCATGTAAAGGCAGGAACTTTTGTCAGATGATGACGGACAAAACAGATGTGCACAAACACACAGGCTCATTCTCTTCCTCAGCCGTAACTGCGCTTATCTGCCCCGGAGACAGGAGAATCAGGTCGTCGACGGCTACTGACGAGGGGCAGCTTCTCCGAACAGGTACCGTCTTCGACTCGGACACGGACTACTCCAACGGAAAATTTGTCCGGGAGCGATTTCTTGCAGGGGATGATTATGGTTACGACCTCCATGTGTCTGAAAGTAATTTTTTTCATTTTTTTAAGCGACCGCAGTGAAATTGGCTTTTAAAGCAATGCTTGGATTGCACCTGCACGTTCTCGAGGAAACGCGACCGGCAACACTCATCGGAATCCTGTATCACATATCTGACTGTAACCGTAGGCCAATCTCAATAAAAATATCATAAAAGTATCATGATTATTAAATTTGCTGATATAGCAGATTTATTACAGATTTATTACGAAAAGAGAGGAGGAGGAATTTTATGGCGAAAAGAGAGGAGGAGGAATTTTATGGGATGTGAGAGGAATGTCACCACCATAATACTCCTTTGGCTCGGTTATTTAGTTCACAGTCTTGGTAACTGTACGACCTCCCAGTCTTCCACTGGGATTGATCTTACTAACGCAGGCCAAACATGCTATGAGCGTTGTCTGAACTCTGAATGGTGTTGTCGTCTGAATCCTGGTTCAGAATCCTGATATAGTGAATTAGTGATACGCCAAAGATTACCATCAGTATTCGATCATGACTACTACGTATATCACAGGTTGCATATTAGAAAAAAGCATAGCTCCAAACTTCCAAAAATGTTTCGTTAAATGAATCTTCCAGAATTGCTTTTCGTAGCAGAAAGTTGGCCTTTACTGACTAGTAGTGTACAATACCATAACAGTGCACACCTCTAAGCCAACATCTTCAACCCAAGAATTACAAAATCAGATCGTATCACATGTCACAATAGTTGGCAGAGTAATGTAGTATAGCACCATCATGTACAGCAACAAAACTGAGTTCCAACACTCCATCCAGAATGAATGAACAATACAAATCGAAACAAACAGAGCTGAGGCTCGGGGAAAACTCTTACAAAGGAAAAAAAGAGTACAGCCAGCTCCTAATCAAGTCATTGTTCAGTTACAATATTATCATGAAGGTACAACTTCTCAAATGCTTCTTGAAGTTCTTAGTCGTCTGCGTTGTGCTGAGCTCTTGCATCCCGTTGCTCCCAGTCCATCACCGGACCCAACATGTTTCTACGGGTTGCACATGTTTCTACTTTCTAAGGGTCAGTGCACTGTAGTGAGGCAAGGAGTATCTGAGGCGAGTAGTGAGGTCCCAGTCCTTCATCATCTGGCCGCATCCTGGCCACGCCTGCAGGTTCTCGTGCATGTCGTAGATCGCCTCCATGCACTCGCTCAGGTCCTCGATCGCGTACCCGGCCACCGGCGCCGTCGAGTAGTAGCCCAGGACTACCAGCCTCGCCAGCACGATCGCCGACACCGCCACGGCGGACGGCAGGAACGCCACGCACCGGTAGTCCAGCAGCGCCATGTCGGCCAGGTGGTGCGCCAGGGCCCTGACCAACGCCGCCGGCGAGCCCTCCTCCTCCTTGTCCTGCGTGTGCCTCAAGAAGTGGTCGACGAACGTGTACGCCGTGGGCCCGCTCAGGCGGTAGCCGAGCGCCGCCACCAGCTCGCGCTCCGCGTCGAGGGCCTCGCGCCGGGTGCACCCGACGCACGCGGCGACGGCGTCGGCGTTGATCCTCCGCGTGGTCTTCCTGTCCTCGTACTTGGCCGAGGCGCCCAGGAGGAGGAGCTGGTGCTCGCCGCCGCTGATCTTCCTGGCCGAGAGGAACCGGTCGACGTAGGAGACGGCGCGGTGCAGCCTCCCGGGGCGAGGTCGTAGTACCTGGAGAAGCGGTGCATCTTCTCGATGAGGGTGGCGCGGTCGATCATCATCATGCCCCCCGCCTGCGTCTCGATGAGGTAGTCCGGCGAGGGCCGCTCCGCGGGGTCTTTCTCCATGACCCGAAACGTGGCGTCGATGCTGGCGTCGTACTCGCTGCCGCACTGCTCCTGCTGCGGCCGCTTCTCGGGCGGCGGCGTCTTGACGGTGACCGGGTCGCGCTCGGCGGCGTCGTCGCCGTAGCTGCGCGGCGCTCGAAGCACCGCTACGGGCGTCGTCGGGGCGGCGTCGTGAGCGTCCGTGGGGAAGGGAGCCATCAGGCCGGCGGCCGGAACGCGGACGCTGTGGATGCCGTGGAGCATGGTCCTGAAGCTGGCGCCGTGGTCACCGTAGCGGCGAGACAGCGCGAGAAACTCCATGGAGGGCATCGGGAGGTCGGCGGGCTTGGGCGGGCGCACGACGGCGCCCCGGAGCGACGCCCCGATGTCGGCGTCGTAGCCGTACCCGCACCACGCGGCGGCAGGAACGGCCCCCGCGTAGGTCGTCGCCATCGTCGGCCGCACGCCGAGGACGGGCGCGGCGGCGCAGGCGAGGCCGGGATGGACTAAGGGAGCGACGGAGCACATGGTTCACCGGCGAAGCAAGAAGCAAGATTGAAACTCCCGGCGCAGAACTGATCGAGTCGCCGCCGTTGGGAGGGAGAGATGGAAGAAGTTGTGGACTGGTGGATCGAGTATGGAGGTCAGAAACTACGACGACGATGGGTAATGGCGCGCTCCTTTTATATCGTCCGCGCGCGCTTGATCCGAGTTGGTCACCGAGGTTGGTTGCATAGGATGGAGTGGACGCTGCTCCGATGGACAGAGTCGGACTCAGATTAGTTGCATTGCATTGCATCCCAAAGGGTTACAAGAATCGCATCTGAAGCCTGCCCCAGTAGCTTGATCAATAAGTTTGGTTTGGCAAAAATATAAAAAACAACGATTGCCTTTTCAAGCAGAGATGAAGCATCACGCGCGTTGTAGTTTGTAAAATGGGAAGAAGATCTAAAGCAGTAAACATAAAGTGAAGGTGGCCAGTAGTTTGCCACCAAAGAGGCCTTGTGCTTCAAACAGAATTCTAAAAAAAAAATATGTGTTTGAAGTAGAGCCGGCGGAAAATGATTATATATAGATAAAAAATAAATCTCGCATGCGAAGCGAGCGCTCTACCGTATGAGCTACGTCCCCATTTGTGAGAATGTGCAGATTGTTTTATACAAGTCTGCACATTTTTTGAGAAGACTGTAGCATACACATTCAGATGTGTCACTGGTTGCTGAGGCATGTAATTCCTTCTGCTTGCGTGAAATGCAGGTCCATACCCTTGTAAATTGTAACTATCCTTCTACGTCCGAGAGCACAACATTGGCCGTGGAACCAGAACCCTAGCCGCTCTCTCACCTCTTCGTTGGTGATCCCTGTCTGTGTTGATCGGGTCGCTCTCACCTCTTCTTTAGTGATCTTGTTTGCGTTGAATGGAAGGATACGCGACCATGGATTCTGAAAAGTAATTGCCGCTATATCGATTTATTTTTGGTAACTTTGGTCAGATATTCTCTCGCTCCTTTACTGATCAACTCAAGAAATTAGTTTAAGTAGTGCATGTTTAATTTGGTTGACACCCATGCTGCCATGCATGGGCTCTGTGCCAAATCTATAAACCAAATGAATAATGTATATATTGCTTAGTTTAACTTGCAACTTGGCCTAGATGCCTCATTTCTATGAATGTCTCTCAAGCCACATTTTACTGTACCTGCCTACAGAGAATAGAAGTGATCTTCACTTAATTACGAGGCCAGCTGCGTGCGGATCAATTCCAGTCCTCCAAGGTCCAAGCACGGCCCGACCGCGCAGGAAGAGGAGCGGAGGTGGATCAATCGTGTAAGGAATTGAAGTGGCGCGGCTCCCATTTTTCTCGAGTGTCACCAAAATGGATGAGTTGTATACGATCCGTACGTATGCGACTGCAGAATTAGACCCCATATGTACGCGACGCGAGTCAGTTGCATACGATGTACACGACCATCTGAGCAACTCACGGCTAACTAAACCGGGATTAATTTGCAAAGGACGCCAAGTACGCGGCTGTTCATCAACGATTCGATCGGATTGGTGGCAAATCAGTTAATTAATTCAGCACGTACCACGCGCCGGAGGAAATCGTGCGCAGCCAGGGCGCACAAGCTTGGCACCGCCGGAGGAAATTCGTGCCAGTCAATGTACGCTTTTATCACAGAACGGATGCATGTTTTTGTTTGTAAAAATGTTTACGGGCTGTCTATATCACACCCGGGTATTTTTTTTCCTTCTCTACACTCCAATTTTTTTACCATTGGATCAAAAATCTGACGGTGGATCTCTTTCCTTGCACTGTTCGTCTTCTTTCTTCAACCTTCTTCATCCCTCGCCCGCGGCTCCTCCACCTGCCCCTCCCGGACGGAGCTGCCGCCCCTACCATGGCGGGCTCATCCGCCTGCCCCTCCTGGTGTCGTCGCCCCCGCCATGGCCTTCGTCGCCCCCGCCCCGGACTGACCTAGCCGGCCTTCTCCACCGCCCGCCCGGGGGCGCCACCGCCGCCGGTCTCACCGCCCTCACACCCGCAACCACCGCCGGGGCAGCCTGCCACCCCTGGCCTTCCTTCTAAGCTCGGCGTTGGAGATCGCCGTTGCACAACTCCCGAACCAGCCTGGCCAGAGATCCCACCTGAGGTGGAGGGAGGAGTACATGGCGTCCTCCATGTTTGTTGTGATATCTTCCATCTTTGAAATTAAACGAGCCCATTTTATCTGGACAGTGACGAAATAATGAGGGCGAATGAGCAAAATTGTCGATTTTTAATTCTACTCCCCTGTGGAAAAAGGTATGTGCAAAATCAATTGGAGGTAAGGTAAGTTACGGTTGGACCAGGGTAGTCGTGCGATCCATCCATCCCTTGGCCATCTCTTCCATTCCTCATATATCCTCTTCCTTCGACATGCAAACCCGACCAACTTTTCTGTGCTTGTGAGCGACCATACACCAGTGTATGGTCGTCGGGGCTTGCAACTTTTGCTGTCAGCAGATGGCAACACCTAATTAAGCACATGACAAATTATATACTATTTCCGTTGTTCCAAAATGTAGGCCGCTTTGGTAAATGTAGATGTATAGATTTTACAATGCATCTAGATATACATTGTGTCTAGATCTCTAGCAAAAAATATATATCTAATAAATTTGCTAAGACAACTACAATTTGGAACGGAGGAAGTAAGGCCGTCAATCGAGCCAGTCTGGCTATATAGTGCCAAATGGCCAGAAAAGGCTCTGATTTGTAATAAGAAAGGAGGGTTATAAGTGCAGTTAGTTTTTCCATTCGAGCAAACATCGAATAGCATTGTGTGGAATTGAAAAGAATGGAAAGAAGATTTAAAGCAGAAGAGACGAATTGGAGCTGCCGGTAGTTTGCCATCAGACTATCAGAGTCAAAACCGTCCCGTGCCGAGTGCTTCAAAGTCAAGCAGAAATGAAGTATTTGGTGTCCTAAAAGATTAAGCAAAACTTAAAATAGATTAAGCAAAACTTAAAATAGATTAAGCAAAACTTAAAATGAATGGAGACGCGGGGAATCGAACACCGTGCCTCTCGCATGCGAAGCGAGCGCTCTACCATATGAGCTACGTCCCCATTTCGTGACAGTGATCATGGCAGCACTTAATTAACAGGTAATCATTCGTCAGAGATTGCCGCGTGCAAAGTCATAACCAGAACCCTAGCTGTTGTGGCAAGGCCATCAAAGAATCTAATGGAGCCTTTACCTTCACCCCTGGTTCAAGTCTGCTTCTCTGCCGCAGACCCTGGTCGACGGTTCCTGACAAAGCTGAGGAAGGCATAATTAGTCAGGGCTGCCGGTGGTTTCAGTAGAAAGATCAGACTGCAAGCTACGACTGCAAACGAGATCTGTGTTCGTAACAATGCATTGCAGATGCAAATCAGATCACCTCAAGGATCAATGACCAGTTCACCGCCGCCACCACTTTCAACGACTGCATATTTCATAAGATCAGGGCTACAACATTTCAAAATCTCGAATTACGATTTATATTTAGCAGCAGCAGAGTCTCATGTTACTCAGACTGAATTGTTCATCATCCCAGGCTCACACAAACAGAACCAGATCACAACCCCAATATCAGTTTATCACAACTATTATTCGACTATCTCTCCCCCAGGCTTCAGCTGTGCCCTAGGCAGTTGCCCGGTTTCCGCGGCCGTTACTCTCGCCGCTACCGTTCCTGCTGTCGCGGCGGCGGCCCTTGTCGCGCTCCCCGGTAGCGACAGCCGCCGCGCCGGCGGCGGCAGCATCTCCTGCTGTCGTCGCCCGCCACGCCGTCGCTGCGTACAGCGGCCGGTCGTGCCAGGCCAGCGCGAGGCTGCCGGCGCACTCCCGGACGCCGTACCCGGTGGCGGAGAACAGCGTCGCGCGGATCAGCTGCGCCGTCGCCCGGCGGACCTCGTCCGCGCCGAACGGCAGCTGGGTCAGCCCCGCGCGCGCGAGCCGCTCGCGCCAGCGGCCCACCGGCTCGTGGCGCTCCGCGCGGGCGCTGCCCTCGCCGCAGACGACGTCGAGGATCTCGGCCCGGAGGCTCGCCTCCGCGAGCGCGCTGGTGGTGCTGCCGCCGCCGGCGCGGTGGCTCGCGGCCTCCATGGAGTCGAACATGGCGCCGTAGTGGAACAGCGCGTTGGTGAGCCGCTCTACCAGCGCCGGCCTGTTGTGGTCTGCCTCCTGCTCCACGACCGTGAACACCCTGGGCTGCAGGGAGGTGACCAGATGGAGGAGGGTGTCGATCGGCGCGGGCACCGCCGGATCGGCGTCCGGGTCGACGAGGAGGCGGTGGAGCTGCAGGACGGAGTTGAAGGCCAGCGCCTCGCCGGGGACGACCCCGGGCATCCAGTTGCGCAAGCCGTTGAGCTGGTCGACTCGGACCTCCCGGAACGTGAAGGGGACGTCCAGGGAGCGCGCGAACTGCTCGAGGCGGGCGCCCACCTCACCGAGCTCATCGCCGGCGCCTCCGATTCCGGTGATGCGGAGGTACGGCGGCCGGCCGTGGCGTTGGGACAGGGCGTGGATGAGCGCCGGCCACTGTGAGCGTCCACGCTTGGCACCCTGGTGGTGTTTTTGTAGGGATCGGAGCGTCCGGGTCCGAGGGGTGACTTAGGCGCACAGGTGGAGAGGGACCCAGTGGTGGTCCTGAGGTGGAGCGCTGAATACCGTTATTGCACCTTACACGTTGGGTGACCGACTGGCGTGACTAGTGATATATCGACCGCACGCCTCTTGATCGTTC
The DNA here is from genome assembly GCA_032594955.1 of Panicum miliaceum. Classification (NCBI taxonomy): domain Eukaryota; kingdom Viridiplantae; phylum Streptophyta; class Magnoliopsida; order Poales; family Poaceae; genus Panicum; species Panicum miliaceum. Next base: position 13,607,242 of record CM064061.1, read on the forward strand.
ATTATTTGTTTATTAATTTTGGTAGGCGGCATGACTGTTGTGGCTTTATTGCTAAAAAATAAAGACATCTATTATTCGAGCTCCAACAGCGCGAGGATATATAGTAACCGAACTCGTCAATAACTTATTGAGTCCCTGATTTCTATGTTGGGCTAAAAATGTATATCTTTATATACTACTATAGCTAATGTGATTTAGTGATTCCTGCGGCAAAGTTGTTTGCACCTTTTCCCAAAGTTGTTTGCACCTTTTCCCAAGGCAAACCCAACCTCTTTCGAGGAAAATGCATGGCCATGACATGCATCTAACATTACCTTTTCTATGATGGTTATCATCGCATATATATATGTATATGTATATGTATTCCTACACACGCATGTTTTTTGCAAGAGAAATCAAGCCTATTCCATTTGAATAGCCATGCTATATCCATGTTAGCCGTTTCCTAGTGTTACTTTTACCAAATTTACCTTATACTTCGGTTATGCCATTTAGGCTAGCAGGTGATCCTAGCGTACCGTGCTACCGTGTGTGTGACACTATGTATATGGCTTGTGGAAATTGAGTTGCCATGACATGAATTCCAAGATATTCATATTTCTTAGATGAGATATTCAGGGTTAGCAAAAAACATCGATCTTAGGTAATATATTTGTCTGAGAGGAAAACGCAGACCATGGCTATTATTTGATTTCGTATTCCGAGTTTTTTTTTCTTTGACACGGCAATATTTTGTATTACATTTTCACTGCTCGCCAAGAGATCTGTAACGTTCAGAAACATGAAACAGATGGCAGGCCGGTTGACAACCAAACCGAACCAAAACGCATACCCGAGCGGCCGAGCCTACCTCGCAACTTATCCCCCGCACTGACCGGGCCGGGCCAACCGGACTAGGGGCAGTTGGGTCATTTCCCCCACCGGGTGCCGGACGACGACCGATCGGTTGGCGCGGGACTCGCCATCGCGCCTCGCTTTCCTTTTGCAGCGTGCGAGGCCGCGGAGGGCGCGCGCGCGCGCGGCGCAAGTCACCACGCAGGCGACGCAGAGGCAAAGCCGACTATCCCGGCGGGGACTAAAAAAATTGGCGCCGAGCCGTTGCAGACTTGCAGTGGAGATCCGCTCCCCCGTTCTCTTCTCTTCATCTATCCCGAGGGCCGAGGCTGCTGCTCCGGCCAGAATAATATCATTTTCGGGATCAGGGCGACGCCTGCTCTGCGAAGCACATTTTAATTACTGTTACTGCTGTGCTGCTGCTGACGACGCCGGTGATAGTAGTAACTTTTATTCCCTGGCGATTAGTTTATCGAGCCCTTAAACCGTCCAGAATCTACTGGGTAGGCGAAAGCTTTTCGGCTGATTCCGGCGCTCCTGGACCGCAACTCCCAATTCACCGCACCTGATCCAGTTCGGCATTCGGTAACACTAGCTGGGGTTACCCAGTTAACAACTAGGGATTGGTGTCACTGGATGAGATTTACTGGCTCACTGCACTGTGCCCTTCCCGCGAGTCAACCGGGGGCTCCCTTTTTGATGTCTTGTAGTATGATTCTGTACTTCCTGTCCAGAGGATGTGAAAGAATCGCTGGCTTATCAAATCGCCCGTGTGGAATCTATATCTTCTTTTAGCGACAGCGGTTCTGCGGAAAAAATCTCAGAAAAGCCTCTTGGAAAAGGGACGTGGGGTTCAGCTATTTGATGAAAGGGAACATTTCCACCGGAAAAAAAAATCAAGAGAGAAATATCTTTTGTTTACCTGTTTTGTAGAGAGGAAGTACCTTGTATTTGTACTCAAAATCCATTTTAAGGGTGATCGTTAGTTCAGCATTTAAAAGCCTAGGAGTACATGGATTATTTTTTTGTTGAAAAGATAAGTCAAGAAGTTGTCGGCTAGATATATCTATAGGATATCATCCGTACCCGTATGCATAAATAGTTACCTATTAATTTATCTTGAGGATCTATTGGTAGGGCCGCATGGCGGACGTCATTTATCATTTTTAATAAAAAATGGGAGGAGCGTTCCCTGCTAGTTATATATATATTAACATGAAAAAAGATGAAGGACAGCAAAAGAAATAAGAAGAAGCAAATAATAAAAGAAAAAAGAAGCACAAAGGGACACAGAAGAAAGAAAAATCAAATTAAGAAAAAAGGAGGCTCCAGCCAGTAGCTAATCCTAGGAAGGAAGCATCATTTCCTCGATGCATAGCATTGCAAATTCATGCTTAAACCTTTTCTTTACATTCCTCCACCAATACAAGGTTAATATCCAATCTTGTTGTGCATGCAGAAAGTGCACGCACACATTCTAATCAGTCGATACATTGATGTCACACAATACCATAACCCAGGTTGTAGGACCAGGTCATGAAGTCTTACAATCATATATAGTTAAGAGTTCTATACAATCCAACGGAACATATATAGGATTTAGTCATACAATAATACAACAAACTTTGCCAATATCCTAAACTAGGTAATTTAGTCTTGTTATATGTAGAGAAATTGAGTCTAGTCAGTTTAATATGAATTACATTTATTATGTACAAGTTCTGATGTGTTAAGTTGCACAATACTAATATATAGTACATTCAAATAATTGAGTTATAGAAAACACATTTTAAAATTAAGATTGATTGAAAACACATGTTTACAAAAAAAATCAATAAAAACATATCAAGATAATATTATGTTTTTAATAATATTTCTAAACCTATTATAGAATATGCTCAAACCGTTTTTAAATACACGCAGACAAGGATATTAGTTTATTTTTAATTCATTAGTTCGTATTCTTAACGGCAGAGGTAGCATGTATTTACATATACAATCAATCAGATTGAAACATTGTCAGACAAAAAAGAAGACCAACCTAAATACCTAATGGTTTTATTCCTATCAAGCAGATACTAATAAAGAGTAACCTACTAATTAGTTTTATATTAATCCCAAGCACATAATGAGTCGCTACTTAATTAGATCGCGACATAACTCGCTGTAAATAGGTTAAAAACCATCATGGAGCCCATCATAGGTCCCTATCAAGAGCCAATGATTGTAGTTGTAGAACTCCGTATCACCCCCGCAAATACGTACGAATAGGAGTGTAAAAAAAAAATCGCAAGTGACAAAGTAGGCCTGCGTGGCCGCGGGTATATAACCCACCCGCCCGCCTGCGCTGCCCACACTTGTCACGCCCACGCCCAGCGAAGCGCACCCCACTGACGCAGGCACGCACGCAAACAAACGCGCAGGCGGAGAAGGCCGCTCCGCAGGCAGGCACAGGCACCCGCACAAGAAACAAACGTCGCCTCCTCTTCTCCAGGCGGGGGCGGGGCAGAGAGAGGCGAAAGCGGAGGAGCGGGAGCTGAAGCGGTTACACCTCCCTCCTCCGACTCCGTCAATTGGTGAGCTCACCTCCTCCCCACCTCCGCGCCCTTCGGTCTCGCCCTCTCTCTCTCCGAGAGTCCGAGTCTCCGGCCACCGGTTCCGCCAGCCTGGGCGGGCGGCTGGGGGCGTCGTCGTCCTCCCCGCGCCGCAGGCTGCTGCCGCTGGAGGTTTTCTTGCGGAATTGCGCCAGACTTTTCGTTTCGGCGTTTCTGGTCCGCCTGCGGATCGAGTGACCCTGCTGTGTTTTCTTTTTGGGGTGTGGGGAGATGAGGAGGGATTGAGTGCACGCGGCTGTTGGTGTTGGGTGCCTTTGCGTTCTCAACTCTGCTCCTCCTCGCGCCGCGACGTTTCTTGCTAGGATCTGTACCTTGATCCCCTCTAGTGAAAATGTCTTTTTTTTTTTACTTGGTTGGCATGGTTACTTTGTTACTGGCTGCTATCCGCCGTAATACTAGTGGCGGCACTTAATTGCAACGTCTTCTAATCCAGTTAAAATAAGAGCACGGCTTTGATGGACTCGAGACGTGCTCCCCGAGTGATGCCTTCTATATTCCTAGTTATCCCACTTTTGTTGTTCTGATGAATATATTAAAAAATCTGGGCCGAACGGAAAGGAAAGAACCAGTGGCATTAGGCCTGGCCTCTTGTCCTGCGACTCTCTGTGAAATTTGTGCAGCAATTTGTTCAGATGCAAACGGTTTGAGTTGGAAAGATTAATAGCGGGAATCCTGGAGATTCTTCTCAGGGAGGGGAGAGACGATGCAGTTGTCAGATAACTAGAGGAATTTTCTAGGTTTTCGTTAGCCCTGATGCCCCGGTTGACCATACTAGGCCATAAGTGCATAATAGTAGCACTTGGTTACAAACAATTGTTGTTTTATTACACCATCGTGCTCTGGATCTCAAGTTTCAAATATAGTCAACCCTGCTTTATCCGTTAGGAGATCTTGATGAACTGCCTGCTACCTGCATAATTGAACTTCTCCCTTCCTCGAGTCACTGGCTGAAGGGCCTCTGGTATCTCACTGACACTGCATCCATCTGAATTTCTGAACCTTCCAATTCTGTTTCACGATCATTTTTCAGGAATCAAACAAGCAAACCGATCAATGGGTGGTTTCGTGGATCCTTTCATCCCGGCGCCGGCTTGGCCTCAGGACCTTGTGTTCACCGGCTCATCTTGGTCGGACAGCGCTTCTGCCGCCCTTGCAGATTCTGCAGGGACATACATGGGAGCGGCACCAGATCAGGACACAGGGTTCCACCTCCAGAACGGTTCCTCGCCGGTGCTCTTGAACAGCAGCGCAGAGGAGATGGTGTCGACTATGGAGCTGCACGAGCAGTTCCTGCAAGCGCAGCAGCTGCAGGACGACACGACGCAGGGCCTGAACTTCGAAATGGACGGCGCTCTGATGGCCAGCACGCTGGGCTCGGTCCTGAGCACGCCCTGTGCCATATCGCTTGCCGACAGTGCCCCGGTGGTGTGCAGCTCCAACGACAGCAGCGGGAGCGAGCAGTCTGGCCTGCCGCAGTTCATCCTGGGAGAACAGCCCGTGCCGGTGCCAGCTGCGTGGCCGTCAACGTTCTCGCAGATTTCTTCGTTGGTTGGGGAAGAAACATCACAGGGTTTCGGCTTCGCTGCGCTTAGCAACGGTGATCTTCTGAGTGAGGCCTGCGCTGCAGATGCGAAGAAGTATCCGCAGCTAGGCAATGCGCCATCTGTACCACTGCAGCTACATGTGGGTGACCAGAAGCATAAACCTTGAAATTTCAGCTTAACTATATCATGTTGTTACATGATATGGTGATTTTTCGTTTTGTATGCTTGCAGAATGATGCTGAGTTCAACACTGGAAAGATGCTCTCTTTTGCTCCTGATCCTAGGCAGCAAAATACAAACTTTGAGGACCTGCAGATCAGTCAAAAGGTCAGAGTGCGATGCCTGCTTTGTTTGTTTGTTTGTCTTTTTTCTCGGACATGTTTCATTTGCAATAGAAGCATAACGCATTAGACTATTAGTTAATAGTACCATCTAGAGGCATCAAAATAAAGATGCACAGTAAGCTGACGGCGTTGGCACAGGCTGAAAGTGTACCATGACGTGTTTGTTTACCTAATCTGATTGCGACATTGCAGGAATTCAGCGGTCTGCATCACCTGAACCTCTCCTCGCTGGTTTCTGGGCAGCTTTCGTCGTTTAATGATAGAGGAGTAGCACATAATCCCAAACAGGTTTCTGTCGTCCTAGTCTCTGTATATTGCTACTTGTACTTTTGGTAGACAAAGTTTATTTGAACTGATCAGATGAACAACGCTTCTCCATGTACAGTCCAGTGAAGCCAGCAGCGGCAAGAATGGGCTGAACGCGGCGCCGCTCGTGGCTCGATCAGAAGTGCCGAATGGCAGTGGGATTGCTGGGAATGGAGCTCCGAAGCCGCGCGTCAGAGCTCGCCGAGGCCAGGCCACTGATCCACATAGCATTGCAGAGAGGGTGGGCTTATTCATAATTTATTTTTCTTCGGTCTGAATTTGATCAGTTCATCAAGAACATGAGGTAACCTACTGTGGTTATGTCTGTTGCAGCTCCGAAGGGAGAAGATCTCTGACAGGATGAAGAATTTACAGGAGCTCGTTCCAAACTCCAACAGGGTACTCGATTGCCCAATTAATTCCTGTCCAAACAAAAATTTGTCTGTGCACCTGTTTCTGAACCTGCATTTCTGCCGTGCAGACTGACAAGGCATCCATGCTCGACGAAATCATCGACTACGTCAAATTTCTCCAGTTGCAAGTCAAGGTCTGCTCACCACCGCCATCTCCTGTTCCATGCTGTCTGGGTTACTGTCACTTGTTGGCTGATCTCTTCGCTGTGATTGAAGGTTCTTAGCATGAGCAGGCTGGGCGCGACGGAAGCCGTCGTGCCGCTCCTGACAGAGTCCCAGACCGAGGTAAATCATGCAAGTCTGAATCCAGAGTCCACCGTGCTTTTTAGACCATTGCTTCTTGTGACGTGTACCGGCAACGCAGAGCTCCTCCGGGGGTCTCCTCCTGTCCCCGAGATCCGGCAGGCAGTCGGCGGGCGGGGGCGGCAGCCTGCTCGGGCAGCCCGAGCTCCGGGACGGCGCGGTGTTCGAGCAGGAGGTGGTGCAGCTAATGGAGAACAACATGACGACGGCGATGCAGTACCTGCAGAGCAAGGGCCTGTGCCTCATGCCGATCGCGCTGGCGTCGGCGATCTCAGACCAGAAGGGGACGTCCTCGGCAGCCGTCCGGCCGGCGGACAGCGCCGCCGCGGACGAGGGCGGCGCCGGCGGAGAGGAGCACGACGCGAAGGAGATGCTGCGCGGGCTGCTGAACGCGTTCGGCGGCGCGAGGGAGATGAGGTCCAGAGCCTAGGGCGGCTGCAGCCTCCGAGGTGCAGTCCAGCCATCCTGAGGCTGAGCTTTTAGATGCCTCACAGTCTGTGGCCGTGTTCTACCGGTTCTTTTTGCGACTTGTAGCCTGGAGCCTGAACCTTGCTTACATGTGCTGTCTCTTTTTCCCCCCCCTCATCACAAGAACATATGATTAATTATCCTCCCTAATTTGAATTATCTTGAGCGGTCGGCGCATCTCTGATTCAATTCGATTGCGACATGCTTTGCAGCGCGTCACACAAATCAACTTAACTTTGTTGAGCATGTCCTTTTCATGAAGGATAACAACACAAATCTTAGAGAAATAAGAGAAATTAGAATTTCAGATATAACAGGAGCTTTTTAGGAGTATCTTTTTTTCCTAACGGAGTGCTAGTTTGATTGGGCTGCCGGCCTACGCATCTCTACTGCCCGACATTTCACTGGTTCAGTGATTTCAATTGGTTTGGAGCTTGGATCAACAAAATTGTAGCAAATGGAGGCTATTACTCGGCTTCATCAAGTTTGAATTGCCAATGGGTCTAATGGTTCATCATCAACCAAATGGACGAGCTCCTGCTCCTCCCTAGTCCTTCCTGGCGAGCAGGCGCGCGCGGAGCTCGGCCGCGTCGACGTCAGAGAAGCGGTCCTCGGGGGCCCAGCACCCCGTCTGGGGGTCCCTCATCCAGAAGACCTCCCTGGACGACGCCGCCGCGTTACTGCCAACCCCCGTGCCCGAGACCCTCGCCGCCATCGCCGCGGACGGCGCCGCGCGCTGGTGCACCTCCGCTCCGGCCGCCGCCGCGGCGTAGCCCCTCCTGCTGCGAACGCACAAGGGAGCCAAGAAAAGGAAAGAGCGTCAGCTAAAACAGAGATGCGGAAACGGACATGGAACTCCGGTGGGTATCGGAGGCCGGCGGGGCACCTGAGCGAGAACAGCGTGGCGACGGGAGCGCGCGGCATTGCTCCCTGTCCCTGTTCCCACGGAATCACCGGCGACGGGAACGAGAGGGTGGCGACGGCGTGCACTGCTTCAAGGCCGCGGCTCTGCTCCGCTCGGCGTCCGGCGCGGCGCCGAGCGTGGTTATATAGAAGGCGGCGCGGGAGGAGGGGTTTCGGGCGGGGCGGCGCTACCGCGCTAGGGTTTTTGCTCCGCCGCCAGCCGCGGCGCCGCCGCACAGCTGTGACAGCTGGGCCTGGGTCGCGTTCGATTCGACCAGCCCAGCTGGGGCTCTCAAAAGGCGCGCCGCGGCGGGTGCGGGCAAAGCCGCCTGCTAGCATCCGCGCGGCGCGGGTCGACCAGTTGTCCAGTTCAGACGTGCGCGGTTGTTCATCAAACAGCAGTTATTCTATTCTTGCCGTTTGAACGCCGTCAAATTAGCGCCAAAACCCCGAGTGGCAACCGGACAAGTGAGCGGAAGTGTGAAACTTGAAAGGGACGAGAATGTTCCGAATAAAACAGTACTAACGTACTTAGGGCTCTTCTCTTAATAAAAAACATGCTTAGGCACGGTTAAAAAAACTAACATACTTAGAGCATGACTGATCATAGCTCCTAAAATAAAGTGACTAAATGCGGTGACTAAGGGCCTGTTTGGATTGTAGCCACAACTCGCCACGTTATAGTGGTTAGACAGGTGTGACGGTCACAATCCCCGCCACAACTCTGTGGCGTGGTAGAGTGTGCCCACAGTCCAAACACCCTTAATAATTTTAGTCACTCCCTATTCGGATCAAGTAATTACTACCTCTGTTCTAAAATATAAGCATTTCTAAGTATGAATAGGTTGAGAAGTAGGCAACAACGATTTTTACAGCCAGCAATATGCTGTATCATTAATCTTGCTCTTAAAGGTCTAATGGGACTAAAATATTTTAGTCACTTTATTTGGAACTTTATCCCTAAATGGCTAAACTTTCGTCACTTTTCTTTAGGAGCAGGAATTCAAACAAGCACTTACACGTAGAACGGAGTTGTAGATAGAGGTACGGACCAGGCCAAACCGATACGCGATACTGACCATGAAAAAAATATATATAGTATGGTAATGTGTATAATGTATCTAAATTTTGATACACTACACTTACGTTAATAGATGGTCGATAAATTTACATCATGTATTGCAAAGGGGAATAAATTTGGTATATACTTGGTGGCATCTTCATTTTGTAATATCTACAAATCTAGTTCTTTTTAGGTAACTACTTTGCACGCATAATAAAATAGAATAGTGAAGCACAATATTTAACATATTAGAAAAAAATCATCCGAGCCTGATCTATGGTGATAATTAAACTCTATCATGTGAGTTATAAGTGTTAGGATACCCTATAATCTATTAGGTCCTTGTGGTTAAAGCAAAGTAAGAATCATTGCTTGTTGATTTTTCAAAAGAATCATGACTTATTATAAACATGTTATAGAAATATATTATTAGAAGGCATGAATGGTCAGTGAATACATCCTGAAAATTTAGTAGGATGAATGAGGGGGTGGGGCAATTGCCCCTACCAGTCTCTTTTGTCTCCCCATTGAGCACAAGTCCAGTCAGCAAATATACTACTCATACGGACCAGTCAGAACATAGATTGGCCCTACTTGGATCCTTAAGCTATTTTTATCCTCCACTCAAATAGTCCAAATAGCTCTAGAGGAGCCAAACAGGAGGGCTATTTTTGGGCTATTTGCAAATAGCCCACCCCATTCCCTCCAAGGGGTGCTATTTGAGACTATTTTCAGGTGGGATCCACCGATTCTCTCTTTCTCTCTCTTGTTAAAGTAGCAGCCAAATGATTGGAAAGGTACTTTAGGAGTTAAATAGGAGTTAAATAGCTCTTGGATCCAAACAACTCAAGATCTATTTTATTGAGGGGCTATTTTCTTGGGATAAATTTTAGCTCTCAAAATAACCCTTGGCTATTTCTCCAAACAGGACCATTGTCTATGAAACATTATTATTCCAAATTAAGCTAAAGCTAATCCCCTCTCTCTCTCTATATATATATACTTTTAAAAAGAATGATGAGAAGACAAAAGGTTAATTTTGGGGTCAAACGACGAAAAAGAAGCTGAACACCAAATCATCACAAAATGTTCACGCATTAATCCAACATAAACCAAATTTGTCGAACATGCCAAATGTTTTTGAAGGCAAAACATGCTCTTGCAGGCATAAAATTAGTCAATGAATAGACGTGATATGCATGTACCATGAAAAATCTAAATAAATTTAATTGCAGCTCAAATATGATTGTGAAAAACAATATATAACCTATCGACAAAAAACTACCGATCCTAAAGAAAAAGAAAGAGTGAAGAGTGTGAAGAGTTGGAGCTCTTCCGCCCACCACCACCTTAAATTAAAGCCTTCCAAAGCCCATGATGATGAACCAAGCCCGGCCCATAATAATAACAGTCTCCAAATCAACCCAATATTGCTACGGCCAATTGCTTGGAGTGAGGTAGTTGCTCCTACTGCAAGAAGGGATTTTTCTTCTTTCGGTTCGGAAATCCGCTCAACTCTCTCGACTCGGCGAGGCGTCGATCCTCCGACGACTCCTCCGCCGGCGACGCGTGAGCTCCCCCCTTCGCCCGCAGCAGGGGAGGGGACCCGCGAAGAGGTAGCGGAGCAGAGCAGAGCCGGCGGCCATGGACACGATGCGCGGCGCGCTGGAGCGGGCCAAGATGCTGGTGGGCATGGAGGTCGACGAGGAGTCCGGGCTACCGCCCCCCGAGGAGCAGTCCTTCCTCGACGACATCAACCGCAACTGCACCCTCAACACCACCCAGGCAAGCACGCACGCGTGGATCCCCTCAGCTTATCCCCCCTCTCGCTATCTCTCGCCTCTTGGATCCGGGGGGCCCGCGAGCCGTGTCTCCGCGCAGATCCAGCTGCGGATCTCGCTAGGGGGCTGCTTGTCTCAGCGGGGATCGGCGAGGAGTCGCGGTAAAATCGCTCGAGCAATGTGGTCCCGCTGTCTAACCATGACTCGCTGACCTCTTGTGCGCAGAGGCTCTACGGTTTCGCGATTTGCTTGGCTGCCGGCCTGACGTGCACTTTCTTGGTGAGTTAGCCTGCCCTCGCTGCCTTTTGGTCCCAGTTCGGGAAAACAATATTGTTTCTGATTAGTTCTAGCTGAAATTTGTATTGTTCCATGAAGTGATTAGAAGCACTCTTACGATTGTTAATAAGTGAGTCAACTAATTGAAGCTCTAACACTGTTATCTTTGGATATTAAGTTATTAACTCAATTGTCAATATGGTGTTAATATTCGAGGCAGCATACAACAGCTAGCATAGCAGTCCTCAGGATATATCCATCATGATAATCTAGCATTCAAAGAGTAAAGGGAAAGCACAATGCAATTTTTGTTTCTCTCTCATGATTGCACTTGTATTCATATACTTGTACCTACCTATCCTGTTGTAATTACCATATATTTTCCCACATTCAAACTCTTATGGATTATTTGACATCTTTCATGTCTATTGTTACAGTCAATGATTGTTTTCTTCAATCCAGTGAAATTTGGGGTAACATTCACCCTTGGCAACTTGATGGCCCTTGGAAGGTCTGTTTCACTAGCTGCCAAAGTTCTGCTTAACATATATTTGTTTCTGCTTCAGGTCTTGGTTTTGCAGTAAATTGAGTCAATGCACAAACTGTTTAGAACTAAACCAAGTATGAGTAGCATAATCTATCTCAAGAATGCATGACCTAATTATGTGGAAATTAGGCGATGCCATTCCCTTCTAGTCAGTGTAGATGCTTGATCAGCTGGGAGAACCCTCCTGGCATGTGGATCGGCCATAAAGGCAGCAGAGCTTTTCATATCGGTCTGGAGATGGTTTTACAGGGTAGCAGGTGACACTGATCACTAATGACACGATCAGATCCCTAGAGGGGCTGCCTCCCTCTTAATATAGCACTAACTGAGCTGGGGCCTAACCATTTTGCCTCGGACACCGGAAATACCAGCATAAGTTTAGTTTGAAAACTAGCATTGAACTTTTCATATTACACCTGGGTGCAAAATTAGTGTATCCCTTCACCCTTCATATCTGTATCAAAATGTTGTCTCTATTTTTCTTGAACTATCTTGCCCTGGTAGATACTATTGAACTTCGGCAGTGTAGAACAGTGTATTGAACTTCCCTCTTAATATAGCGCTAACTGAGCTACAGCCTAACTGTTTTGCCTCGGACACCAGAAATATGAGCATAGTGTTTAGTTTGAAAACTAACATTTAACTATTCATATTACACCTGGGTGCAAAATTAGTGTATCCCTTCACTCTTCATATCTGTATCAGGATGCTCTCTATTTTTCTGGTGAACTTGAAACTTCTTGAACTATCTTGTATAAAAGTTGCCCTGCTAGATACTATTGAACTTTGGCACCGTAGAACAGTGTATGTTACCTGATAAGTCTGTGAGTACTACACTGTGTAATGTGCAGGCTAACTTTTTCTATTATATATTTATTTATATCTGAATTTTTTTTGTCAAGTCAACTAATGGAGGGATCATTTGTTTGGCAGTACAGCATTTCTTATAGGCCCCAAAAGGCAGTTTGATATGATGCTTGATTCAGTGCGAATATACGCCACTGCTATGTACATTGCAAGCATCATAATTGCTCTATTTTGTGCTCTCTATGTAAGTAAAATGATCCAAGTCCTGGCATAAAAGGCATCTTTTATAATTTTTTTGTTGATGCAAATTGTACATTCAAGTAGAATAATTGCACTTTTTTGGCACTAAACAGGTCCACAGCAAGCTGTTGACTCTACTGGCCATCATTTTGGAATTTGGTGCACTTGTTTGGTAAGTTTAGTTGTCCTTCAATTTAAACATATTTTTACCTTATTTGATGTCTGCCAACCGCATTTCTTCCACTTAGTTATAAATTTGTTGCCCCCTTAACATCCTTAGCCAGACACCACCTGTCGAGGTATTAGAGCGTATGTGTATCCATGATATGAACAAATTAAATTTATATCCTGCTGAAGAATTGTTTTTTCACATGTCATGTAATGCGCAGGCATGCTTAATAAACATATAAAGGGGAGTAATTGACGAAACTGAAGTTCCAACTGGTGGTGCTTGCAGGTACAGCCTTAGCTACATACCTTTCGCAAGGTCAATTGTGTCGAAAGTGATGACATCTTGCTTCGACACCGATTTCTAGAGCAACGACGTCGCCTGCTTGAGTCTCAGCAGATATCAGTCGGTAATCTAGTGTGTACTTCTGACAGATGAGGGAGCCACCTCACCCCTCCAACAGGCTCTTGTAATCACTGTGAATCGAGTTTGTGTGCGTTTAGTCACGCTAGACTAGAAGATTGTGTTAATACCTGTCTGTTCTCCCCCTTTGATGCACTTGCATGTGGAATCCACGCTTCAGTTTGTTTGGGCCTCCTTCCATCTGTGCAGTACTCGGAGCATTCACCGTGGATTTATAGAACAAAACATTGTTGTACCGTTTGCTGAGCAATTGCTGTAAAAAGTCAGAATGCCGTTGATTCTGGAGCCTTTTGTTACATACTTGCATCGGCGCCGTAGGGGAAATTTTGTTGCAACTTGGTAGGCCGTGGAGGGAATGCGATTCCTTGCAGTCATCTGCGCTGCTGAGACGATGACGATCTGGTGTCCCACTCCCACTTTGCAATTCACTACCGTGCTGATTTTGGGTGGGCACATCGCTGGCGCGATCGTCCATTGTATTACTGGCATTGGAGCGACAGGCATTATGCTCTTGTATTGAGGCGATGGAATTTCCAATGCTGAAGATCTTCAGGTGCTGTGCATTACTCCAGAATGTATATAACGCTTGTGAAAAGTGGAACATAGCAGCTCCTCAAGATAGAATGGATTCTCTAAACAGCACCCACCATAACAGTGTAAAACTACCGTATATTGGTACGCATCCTTTTTTCTTGTGAGAATCGTCCAATTTGACACTATTTTAAGCGAACCACCGGTTATTATTTTTAAGATGAGAGCTAACACATGTTCGTCCAAAAGCGTGCCACGTGTTAACCCACATCTAGAGATACGAACAACCGACACGTCATCCGCCTAAAATTCGGTAGTCGCGGTATATGTTCCACAACATGTCCAAGATCAAGCATACACATACTGTTTACAACTACATACATTGCCGATGAACCATAAAGAGTAATTTTAAACATTACAAGAGTTCAACATTTGGATATTACAAATTCAACGTAGGAGGGTTCAAATCTGATGTTTCACAACTCCTTATAAGCCTTGGGCTCACAAGAAACATTAAAAGAGTCATGAAAAATAAAGTGGACACCATTGTGGCCACGTTTAACATGCTCTCACAAACGGACAACTACGCAGTGGATAAAATGATAAAAGCGCAACAAGGCAATAGCATCTTGCTCAAGGGCACTATTGTGGCCACAACAACTTATTCCTCCCCCGCACCGGGATTGGCGGGATAGAAGTGGCCAAACACAACCTCCAGCTCACCTGCAACTTAGTTTAAAAAGCAACATGAGTATAAAAGGTACTCGCAAGTCTTACACGATTAAATAAACAAGGAGTATGCATGAGACTCACAAGATAAAAGCTTTAGGGTTAAGTTATAATTGCATAAGCGTGAGCATTCTAATCCAACACTATCTCTCTAGTCAAAATTAATTAATCTTATCCAACCCAACTCAAATTTTAGTTGATCAACGAAGGAACAAGTAATTGATCAAAAGGGTGCCATGAACCATTCTCAACATATAGGATACTTCTACGAAGAATTCGTTAGATAGGGAGCTTGCTCATAACCGAGAGCGCGGCAATTCGAATTGATTATAACCTTGCAAGGGTGTACTACTTTACCCACACGACACAAGGACCATGCGGCTCACCCAACCGGCCAAGTTGGATGAGGGGGTACTCGTATCAACCGTTCTCAACAAGACTCGACTATTGAAGGTACGCCTAGCTTACATTGAGAGTCAGTTAGGTTCACTGGGACGCCCCTAAGCCTCTCTACATAGCCTCTTGGCCACGCATCTAGGACCAGGCTTCAATGACCAAGTCAAAGGAGGTAATTGCCTCATTCTTCCCATGATGTGGTAGCACGATAAGTTGCTCAAAACCAAGATCATCCACGGACGGTCCTTAATCGGCTCAAGCAAACCATGCCTCCGAGACTTCTTTTTCTAGGCCCTACCATTCCGCCCAAACCACGATACTTTTACCAACAAGACCATCCCGATACTTCCATCATATTCTAAACCAAACAAGTACGATCAAGGATACACAAGTGAGTTAGTGTGATACCAACATTTTTCCTAAAAGTTATATACCAACTCTAAGAACGGCTAAGCATCTAGTCAATTAATCAATTAACTAACTACAAGTGGCAAGGATATGGATAAATAAAATAGGGAAGGTAAATGTATAAAAGTAGAATCAACAATGCAATAGACAACTATATAATATAACCATAAATACCAAAGTGAGATAACTAAAACTAAACCAATTAGGCGGGTCAAAGAATCATTCTTAGATGCTTGCCTTGATTTTCTTACGGCTCAAACGCGGTACTCAACACTGGGTTCGGGTTCAACGATCTCGGTGGGCTCAGCGGGTTCGTTCTCCGGCGTTTCAGTCGCTAAAATGCATGAATGGATCCATGAATTAGTATGATGCTTTGGTTTGCATAAAATGATATGACATGAAGTATGAATGACACAACAACCATTGATACACAATACAAGTACTAACAAAATCACCAAGCATCACATAGCACTTAAGCAAAAAACCTAAGCAAGAAATATTAAAGAAATTTATACAGAAAGCATAAATCATGATTTAAATCTAGCATACAGAGAACAACAAAAAAAACCATGAGAGTTGAATTTGCAGCAAAATCATTTTTAGAGAATTAATTACAATCATAACATTTTTCAGCTATTCTAAATAAGATAAAGCAGAAAAGACATGCAAAACACTTCAAACAATTCCCAAAACATTACCATAGGAACTAGACATGGAAATTAAGCTAACAGAAGTGGTTTTGCCATTTTATCATTTTTTATAAAAAGTTTATGAATTAAACAAGCTGTCACGCAGAGAACATGATATACCCTAACAAACAGTAGAGATTCATTAAAACAAGTTATATCATTTGGTATAAAATTGCAAAAGGATTCTTAAAAGATGTAGTTTGACATTTTTTGAGCAGTATAAAATTTATTAAGAAATAAACGTACTTTAACACAAATAAATCATAACTAATTATACCCAACAGCAACATGCAAAACAATATTTTTCTAGAGTAGGTATACACTACCAGAACACAACAAAACAAGTTTCACATTTTTCGGAGATTTATAGAATTTCCTACACATTTGAGAAGATCTCAGTCGATTAAAACAATTCATCAAAACGTTTTTGCACAAAAGCCCTCGGGAAACCTTAGATCTGCGCGTTTCCACCTAGCAGCAGAGGCTGACAAGCGGGCCCAGGGTCAAAGGAGACCTCGCCGGGTCAACATGGCCGGCTAGCGACCTTTGACCGGCGATTCCTCGCCGGCGGCGAGGTTCCGGCAAGGGAGGAGGGGCCAGCGAGCATCACCGAGACGAGGCGCATCCGTTTGGTACCTCGTCTCGGCGAACGGACGACCGGAGGTGGGGCGGCCGCGAGCAGCACCGGGCGGTGGCGGACGGCGAGGTCGGGCGGCGGCGGCGTCGCGCGAGCAGGCGAGGGGGGTGGCGCTGGGGTGGCTGGGAAGGTCGGCCGAGTGGAGAAGGAGGCGCGCGTGGGTTTCAAGCGAGCGGGGGCGAGCTACAGCAGCGCGGTTCGGCTCGGCGGCGAGCTTGGGCCGAGCGACAATGGTGGCGGCGGCGCACAGGGAAAAAGAAGCTAGGGTTTGGGATGGCCGGTGGCTCGGGCTTTTAAAACTGGGCTGAGGCGAGGGCAGGAGGGGGTTTTCGCGTGCCCTCGACCTCAAGGGCCGGTCACCGGCAGCGACGTGGCGAGCAGAAGCTGCTCGCTGGGAGAGAGAAGCGAGAGGAAGGAGAAGGGACTGACAGGTGGGCCCGGGCGAGAAGGAGAAAAAGAAAATCACCGGTTTAACTTCAAAAATCAAAACCAAGGTCTTTCCGAGATCCAAAAATCACCAAAAGTTAACAGGATCAAAATAGATTCACCAAGAACACACTGCAACAACAAGCGCTCAAAATTCCTTTCTGGTTTGATTGCAGAAAAAAGAACAATCTGGCTGCTTTTGAAACTTCCAAGAATTTTGTGCCTCAAACTAGTTGTTATAAATTGAGAAAAAATGTTTCAAGTTCACCATTTCAAGTCTAGTATTTAAATAAAATGTTGGAAGGCACAGTTGCAAAGTAAAACTTGAACTTTCTTCACAAGCATCCATTCACTCAAGGCAAAATAATTAACAAACTTATGAAAACATATGCACATGATGTTCCATTATGCTTTAATGATGCTCATGATGAATTTTTTTTAAAGTTTTAATCATATTTAAATTTTTGGGTCGTGACATTTCTGACAGTCTCTGAACGGCAAACAAAGACACCGAACGCATCTTCTTAATCCTGCTGCAAATTACGCGAGGCGTGACCGTGAGAGCGGCCCGGGGGCTCGATCTTGAGATGGTAACGCACGCGCCACGCGGACACAGGGAATGGTGATCTGGCGTCTCCTGTCCGAACCGGAACCTAACCTGTTCGAACTAAATAACGAACTGACACTTTAATCGGAATGAACGTTCGAAGTAAAGCCCGGTTGGTTTGTTAGCCGTACGTGTGTCATCGCTAATCACGCGTAGAGATCGATCGCGTGCATCGTATGCAACTGCTAGTCTCGAGTCCAATACCAGTACCACTACCACTTCGGAGCAGGCACCCCGCTCGTGGATCCATCGATAAATACTCCGTATGCATGGCCGCTGGCCGTCGCGCCGGATCATCCAGTCCTCTTCCACCCAACCATCTTCCTCTCTTAGGGTTTCGGCGCCCCGGCTCCCCGCCGAGAGCGAGCTCGCTTGCTTCTTGCGCGGCGGGCGAACCATGTGCACTGCCCTTCCACCCTTCGTCGGCCTTCCCGGCCTCGCCGGCGCCGACGCGAGGAGGACGATGGCGACGCACGTGAAGGCCGCTCCCGCCGGGTACCGCTACTACGGCGACGAGGACGACATCGACGCGTTGCTCCGCGACATCCACGCCGCCGTAGTGCGCCCACGCACCCCCGCCGACCCGCCCGCGGAGTTTCCTGCGCGCACTCGGTGACACCACGGTCACTACGACGGCGACCTGGACGTCCTTCGCGCCGTGAAAGAAATCGGTACTCGTACCCTAACAGAGTGAGGGAGTAAATTAGTCAACTTTAAAAAATCTTAATTTTAAGGTTCAGTTTAGTTTACGCAAAATTTAAACTAAAACATACTATCTAGATGTGCAACTAGGGTTCTTCTAGTGAGAAACTTCCATCTTAAAGATTTTTGCAACCTATGGTCAATCCTATCAAGATGCTACTCTATGAAAGTAAGATATACAAAGATTGCAAACAATAAATGTGGAAGCTTAAGAAAGGGGATGAGAGGAAGCAAACTCTTGACGTGGGGATTTATCCCGTGGTTCGGTTAGGCACAAAGCCACTCCTACATCCACGTTGTTGAAGCACTCACAAAGAGTATTGCTTCCCGGCAACCAAATCTCTTTCGGGACTTTTATTGACTTGCCACCAAGGCTATGTCAAGTCACCAAGGTCACCTTGATCCCGCTTTTCACTAAGGAGTTTTTCCACCAAGGAAGGGGATCTCCACGTCCCCCGTACAAAACCGTCCTCGCCACTCCACATCAAGCCGGAGATTCGAAGACTTGCCGGCGAGCCACCAAAGCTCCAAGGGGCCGGCGAACCGAGATACAACTTATGGTTCATTTCTAGAACCAGCACACAAGGCTTAACACCTTGCTTCTCTCACTCTTACAAGAGCTAATCCTAGCACTAAGTCTCACAAAGCTTGTGCTAACCTAAGGATGTGATCAATATGCTTTTAGGTGGCTTGGAGGTATTCTACAATGGTTTTAGGGTTTCTCCCGAGCTCCAGCATACGCAAATGACCCGGGTGAGGTATATATATAGTCCACAAACTCAATAGAGTCGTTACGTACTTTTACCCCAGAAAAGTACGTAGGCGTCGGATGATCCGGTCGTGGGCGTCGGATGATCCGGTCACACTGCGCCTGTTTCCTGGCCGTTGAAGTCCCAACGTCTCTTTGCGCTGACGTCATTACTCCGATGTCTTATCTGATCAACTGTCGGATGTTCCGACGGCAGCATGCGGATCATCCGGTCGTGAAGCCATGTTTGCAGACCATGAAACATGCTCTCGGGTAGTGAATGCTCTAAAATTACTCCGACGCTTCTTTCATGGGGTGTCGGATCATCCGGTCGTACTGAAGTAATTCTGACTTGATTGTGTTGCCCCATAGAATTGCTCCGACGCCTATACTCAATAGGGTGTCGGATCATTCGGTCGAAATGGCATCTTCAGTCTCTGCATTTTTACTTCGTTTATTGTATCTTGGAGACGATTTGGACCATCTTAAAGATAGTTTGGACTTCATCCATGAGACTAAAAATCCTATAATCTTAAGCTCACAAAATCGTTAGTCCCATTGATCATATTGTCATAAATCACCAAAATTACGATATGGGGCTAATGGGGTCATTTTCCTTGCACGCCGCCATCTGGAGCGTTGGCGTTCCGGTTCAGGGCGCGGGCTTTGCTTCCGTCCCCACGGACTCTCATCGTGACGCCGCCCCGACGACGCCCGTGGCGGTGCTTCGAGCGCCGCGCAGCTATGGCGACGACACCGCCGAGCGCGACGCGGTCACCATCAAGACACCGCCGCCCGAGAAGCGGCCGCAGCAGGAGCAGTGCGGCAGCGAGTACGACGCCGACATCGACGCCACGCTCCGGGCCATGGAGAGGGACCCCGCGGAGCGTCCCTCGGCTGACTACCTCGCCGCGGATACGCAGGCGGAGGAGGAGCTGATCGTGGCCGCGCGCGCCCACGTCGTGACGTTGATGTACAACTTCTCCGGCTACTACAACCTCGCCCCGGGCACGCTCCACCGCGCCGTCTCCTACGTCGACTGTTTCCTGTCGGCGAGCGTGGCTGGCGGCAATCTGGTCCTCCTCGGCGCCGTGGCCGTGTTCACCGCAGCCAAGTACAAGGACAGGAGCACCACCCTGGCGCTCCGCGCCGACGACGTCGCCAGGCACGTCGGGTGCGCCGCGCGTGACGTCGTCGCCGCGGAGCGCGCCCTGTTCGCCGCGCTGGGGTACCGCCTGAGCGGCCCCACGGCCTACACCTTCGTCGACCACTTCACCAGGCACGGCCAGGAGGAGGAAGGCGCCGACGACGGCTCGCTGCTGATGCTGAGGACCCTGGCGCACCATCTCGCCGACCTGGCGTTGCTGGACTGCCGGTGCGGCGCGCGCTTCCTGCCGTCCGCCGTGGCGGCGTCCGCGATCGCTCTGGCGAGGATGGCCATGGTGGGCAGCGCCGCGCCGCCGCCGTGGAGCGAGGAGGAGGTCAAGGTGACGGGGTACGAGCTGGAGGACCTGGCCGGGTGCATGGCCATGATCTACGACATTCACAAGCACCCGGAGGCATGGCCGGGATGCGACCACATGATGGAGGACTGCAAGCTCATCTACGCGCTGCCTCCTCTGGTGTTCTGATCAACAAGCAAGGGCACCAAGGAACGCTGCTGCAAGCTAGATTTTTGTAGTGCCTAGCTAGGAAGCAGGAAGAGAAACAGTGTGTCGATTTTTGCAATAATAATGTTTATATATAGTATATATGTGGTATGTACATCTGGATGGATGATTGGAACTCAGTTTTATTTGTTGCTCTGAATGATCTATGCCACTTTCCAAGTAAATTCGTTGTGTGTATGATATGCTTTACCAAACTGGTAAGGCAAAATAGGTATTTTGGTCCCTCAACTTTATTCCGAGGGTCAAGTTTGTCCCTCAACTTTCAAATTGGCTAATATGGCCCCTCAACTTTTATTTTGAGGTCAAACTCATCCTTGTGCTTATATTATACTCCATAATAATATGAGATAAATACAAAAAGTTATTTTTACCCTTGGTTTCTTTTTCTTCTTAATTTCCACCTTTTGTGTCATTGTTTGCTCAACTTTCTACAATATTTTATATGGTGGTACGTAGTTATGCAATAAGTACCTTTAATTTTACTATGCATGCATCAATACAATACCATGCATGGGTAAATAAAATTATATATTTCAAATTAAACACTTGCGATATTCAGCTCCTAAATGAATTTAGAAGGGGAAGGAGTCAAGGGCAAAGAGGACTTTTTGCATAAATGTCATGTTATTATGGAGTATAATATCAGCATAAGTATGAGTTTGACCCAATAACGAAAGTTGAGGGACTATATTGGCCTTTCTGAAAGTTGAGGGATGAATTTGACCCTCGGATCAAAGTTGAGGGACTAAAACGCCTATTTTGCCAACCGGTAATTTGAAGGTTGAAGATGCTTAGGTGTGTGTTTGTTGCTAAACGTTTGTGCGGAGTTGTAGCCTCTGTTGCTTCTTCTTTTCGATGACAAACACCTCTGATCTAGTGCATGGCTACAAATAATAGCACTAAAGTAGTAGTTGCGTGTGCTTAACTAGGATTTGGACTTAAAAAAAATCACCATTCCATGTCATATAATTTAAGATCCTAAAGATGCATCCGCTTATAGTCAGAAGTCTATAGTTACTTAATCTTAAGATAAATTGTTTTAGTTCTCCAGAGATTACATGTACAAGTGTACATGTGAGTCAGTGAGTGTAATATATATGTTTTGCAAAAAGAAAAAAAAGCACATGTACCGTGCCCACTAGTGTCTTGGTTAAAAAGAAGAAAAAAAACATGTGCCGTTCTTGGCTTCTTGTACCAGGCAGGGAGCGTCTTCCTGCACCCGTTTTCCTGCTCCCATGCATGCATGTTCTTGGCTTCTTGTACCAGGCAGGCTACCAGCTGCTTAGAACAACTAACCAACTCGGAGTTGGGAACACTGTCGACCAACTGGGATTCAACCTCGTACCAGGTCGGACACGGATCAGCGCCGGTCGCGTACATCGTATGCAACATTGCAACTAACCCCGGCCAGTGACCAACTCGGTTTCAGAACCAGTTGCCACCCATGCATGGGCGATATAAATAGTAGCACCCGTCCTCTGGCTTCCATGCTCGATCCATCCACCATCCCTCCACTTCTCTCCCTCCCTGCGGCGGCGATGGGATCGCATCTCCGCCAGCACCAGGGCTTCTCGCTCGCTTCTTGCGCGCGCCCGGCGAACAACCATGTGCTCCGTCGCTCCCTTCGTCCTTCCCGGCCTCGCCTGCGGCGCCGCTCCTCGCGCCGCGCCCGTCCTCGGCGTTCAGCCGACGATGGCGACGACGTACGCAGGGGGTGATCCTGCTGCCGCGTGGTGCGGGTATGGCTACGACGTCGACATCGGGGCGTTGCTCCGGGGCGCCGTCGTGCGCCCGCCCATGCCCGCCGACCTTCCGATGCCCTCCATGGAGTTTCTCGCGCTGTCTCGCCGCTACAGCGACCACGGCGCTGGCTTCAGGTCCATGTTCGGCGGCATCCAGAGCGTCCGCGTTCCGGCCCGTGGCCTGATGGCTTCCTTCCCCATGGCCACTCACGACGCCGCCCCGACGACGCCCGTGGCGGTGCTTCGAGCGCCGCGCAGCTACGGCGACGACGACGCCGAGCGCGACGCGGTCACCGTCAAGACGCCGCCGCCGCCCGAGAAGCGGCCGCAGCAGGAGCAGTGCGGCAGCGAGTACGATGCCAGCATCGACGCCACGTTCCGGGTCATGGAGAAAGACCCGGCGGAGCGGCCCTCGCCGGACTACCTCAGTGCTACCCAGACGGGGGGCATGATGATGATCGACCGCGCCACCCTTATCGAGAAGATGCACCACTTCTCCAGGTACTACGACCTCGCCCCGGGATCGCTGCATCGCGCCGTCTCCTACGTCGACCTGTTTCTCTCGGCCAGGAAGATCAGCGGCGGCGAACGCGAGGTCCTCCTCCTGGGCGCCGCGGCCGTCTTCGCCGCGGCCAAGTACGAGGACAGGAAGACCACGCGGAGGATCAACGCCGACGCCGTCGCCGCGTGCGTCGGGTGCACCCGGCGCGAGGCCCTCGACGCGGAGCGCGAGCAGGTGGCGGCGCTCGGCTACCGCCTGAGCGGGCCCACGGCCTACACGTTCGTCGACCACTTCTTGAGGCACACGCAGGACAAGGAGGAGGAGGGCTCGCCGGCGGCGTTGGTCAGGGCCCTGGCGCACCACCTGGCCGACATGGCGCTGCTGGACTACCGGTGCGTGGCGTTCCTGCCGTCCGCCGTGGCGGTGTCGGCGATCGTGCTCGCGAGGCTGGTGGTCCTGGGCTACTACTCGACGGCACCGGTGGCCGGGTACGCGATCGAGGACCTGAGCGAGTGCATGGAGGCGATCTACGACATGCACGAGAACCTGCAGGCGTGGCCAGGATGCGACCAGATGATGAAGGACTGGGAGCTCACTACTCGCCTCAGATACTCCTTGCCTCACTACAGTGCACTGACCCTTAGAAAGTAGAAACATGTGCAACCCGTAGAAACATGTTGGGTCCGGTGATGGACTGGAGCAAGGGGATGCAACAGCTCAGCACAACGTAGACGACCAGGAACTTCAACGAGCATTTGAGAACTTGTACCTTCGTGATATTATTGTAACTGAACAATGACTTGATTAGGAGCTGGCTGTACTCTTTTTTCCTTTGTAGGGTTTTCTTACGAGGTGTGAGTTTTTAGTTATAAAGGTTTTTAATGAGACAACAAAACAAACGGCTCGAATTAATATTTGAAATCCTTTTGAATTCTCATGTGTGATGTGTCTGTATGTCTGATTTTTTATATTTTGTGAGATGAATCTTAAGAGCTTTCATGTTCTACTATAGTGATACAGTACACTAGTCAGTAA
The DNA here is from genome assembly GCA_032594955.1 of Panicum miliaceum. Classification (NCBI taxonomy): domain Eukaryota; kingdom Viridiplantae; phylum Streptophyta; class Magnoliopsida; order Poales; family Poaceae; genus Panicum; species Panicum miliaceum. The sequence continues at coordinate 13,631,100 of CM064061.1, forward strand.
AAGGCCTAAATGGTGCTCAATTTTGCAATGAAAAGCGATTCTGGAAAATTTTTATTGTAACGACACAATTCTGGGAATCCGGTGATCCCAAGAACATAGACACAGCTTACATCGTCATCTCATCATCTGGATAAGGGAACATGTTACATTTGATCAGAAAAAGTCGACAGGATCTTTTGGTACAATACATGTTACAAAAGATGACCCATTCTTCCGGGCTGTGTACAGAATTCAGAACACAACGCAATTCATTAGCTGTTTCTCCTCTTTGCTATCCTTACTATATATGTATATAGTTACAAAAGGATTCAGACGACACCCACCGCCATTCAGAGTTCAGACAACGCCCATAGTACATTATGACTGTATTAGCAAGGCTACCGTGTAACATGTGATACGGGATCCCGATGAGTAGTGCTGGTCGCGTTTCCTCGAGAATGTGCATCGTACTTCTTTGAAACTTGACTTCATTCAAATTGCAATCCAAAAAATAAAACTTTCAGATACCTCAGATGCAAGTCGTAACGAAAATTCTCCCCTACAAGGTTACAAGCAACGCCACAAAACGTCATGCGACTTGGTTAAAAAGAAAGCGTTAGTCAACACCATTTTGCACCTCCATGCCCCCTTATCACTTGCATTCCGTTGTTCCAAGTTTTAACATCCAGCAGCTATTACAACTCATAAGCACAATGACACTATGACAGTCTCTGTACGACATAGATACTGAACCTGCTCGGCCATACTCTGCCAAATCCTGCTGCAATTTGTGCAAGGTGTGAGAGCGGCCAGACAGCGCGTGCCGGGGGGCTCGAGGGAGCAATGGGCGCTGCACATTCTGCTTCATTTACAAGGCTAATACTTACATCGACACAATGGGATTATATTTTACAGGTTACGCTAGAGCTGTCAGAACTATCACATGCCTATGGCTCTCGATGGCTCGGCTTCTCCGTCCACTTCGTTTCCTGCTCCATCTCCCGACGCCTGTCAAAATTTTCAGGTGACTACTATACTGGCAGCCCATAGATACGGATATTGTGATCCGGCAACATCAAATAGTGAAGTCAAATTCAAAGAATTAGCGATCCTTACTTTAATCTGGGAGAGATATTGATCCAAGGCACAATCACCGTAAAGGATCTTGGCTCCGCAGCCAGGTTGGTCCACTGATCCTACTGCATCCTCATCCACAACCACTGCATCGATCCGCTTCTCCCCAGATTTTGCATCTGGAATCTGTAAAAAAGCAGCAAATCCTTTGGAAAAGCGATACAGATGCCAGTTCCATAGAGTTATGGATAGGGTACATGGAAGGAGAGGCCAAAAGAGTCATGCTGCTACAAACCTCATACATGGAATCCATGAGAATATTCTCAAGGATAGTTCTTAACCCCCGAGCACCCGTATTTTTGGACATTGCCTTTTTGGCAATTATTCTAAGAGCCCCATCTGTAAAATGAAGCTTAACCTGAAATCCAATGTTGAGCCAAGCTGAGACGCAAGGAAGATATTACTTAGTGAATGTTTTCATCGCAAATATACTCACATTGTTCATGCTAAACAATTTCTTGAATTGTTTACCCAAAGCATTCTTTGGCTCCGTGAGAACCTGGAAGGATAAAGTTGCATTGGTGCTTCATGAGAGAGTGCTCAAATAATCGTTGAAAGATCCAAATATACATGTACTTCTCCAGATAAGGGAACACGACAACTACTTCAGAACATGAATCTAAGAAAAAACTACAGAGGATATAAGGGATACCTGAACAAGCTGGTCCTCATTTAAAGCAGCTAAGCTGACAAGGATAGGAAAACGTCCAATAAATTCCGGGATAAGTCCATACGCTATTAGGTCGCCACTTTCAACCTGAAAAATGGAGATGCATTGGAACACTTCTAGGACAGAAAGTCATCTAAGCCCAATAGGAGAGCTGTACTCACCGATTCTAACAAGGATGATGTCACTTGAGCACTTGAAACACCACCGGCCCTCATGTTTGCACGGACTGGTGCCCCAAAGCCAATAGAAGAATCCTGGCGTCTTTTTTTTGGGTAAAACATAAGCGGAAAAACACACCTTAGATGAAGACTAAGAGGAAACACGAGACAGCATATTACAAAGAGGTAATGCTAGTACCTCTCAGATATAGTTTTCTCCAAGTCCACAAAAGCACCACCACATATAAAAAGAATGTCCTTCGTATCTATCTGCATGGACATGAAGACCATATCGACTGTAAATCTATAATTAACCATTGTTGCATTGTTAAGCAACACATGACTAAAAAGCAAGATCAAAGAGTTGCTTGGAAGTGTTATTTTTTTCCCCTTAGTCCACACTTGTGGCACAAATAAACAGTTTGGCATGTCTCCAAATTAAGCAACTTGTATATTAAACATATCTGATCTAGTATGCTTTTACAACAAAAAATGGTCTTCACCACTACTATTTCTGTTTCATATAGAAGTCTAAGTTGACCATATGCATAGAGAGGCATAAAATCTAAGAAAATATTCAATGAAATTGGACCATGCAAGCACAGGTACCCCTGTCAAGTAGGGTACAACCACCAGTTGGCAACTTCCAAAATTTAGTGATTTACAGCACTAAAGCACGGTCGCGGATCAATTGAAGCAACTAAAATTCTAGATAGTCTCAATGGAGTTAGAGTGAAATAACACATATTAAGACAATAGACTTCAACTATGAAACAGAGAAGTGTGACCATAAACAAACACATTATCACTTTGGGCTACCATACAGGAGAAGGTAGGTGAAAAACATGGTTATCATGAGGAGTAAAAGGGTAGATCGTAAAATGAGCTTGCTAACTTTACCTGTATATTATCACCACGAGGATGCTTCCTTGCTCCTTTCTCAGGAACGTTGACTATCTAAGCATGTCAAAATTTCAAAAGGGAAATAATTAATATATCTATATAGAAATAACAAAGAAATTATAATCTTTTGTTTGGCAAAAAAATTAAAACGTCCCAACAAAGACTAGCTGGTAGATAGCTCAAGGGTAGGATACCCATATCTTATGGCTAACAGTCACAATTTGGGTCACAAACTACATTATAGGTGGGCATTCATCGATTTTCCAGGATTTGATCCTGTCATCTCAAGGATGAGGCCTTAACGGCAGTTATGATTATCAATTGCACCCCTTCATGGCAAAAAAAAAAAGGAAAAGGACTCACAAAGATCGTTCCATTGAATTGCAACCAAGTGAACTGAGTTCCTTTCAAATGGATAATCTAGACAACCAATGTATAATTACAGAATATCTGGTATAAATCGTACACATGTCATAAACCCCAAAGACGATATCAGAAGAGAAGCTCCAGAAGAATTTTTGCTACATAAAACATACAGTAAAGGATAGCAAAGGTCCAAATCAGTACCAGGTAGTAGGTAACAACTCAACCTCCACTATAAATTGAAATACAGATGCAGATACCATTTGACCAAGGAAATAATCCATATATACGCAATAATCTGTACTCAAAAGCCTAGAGATAAGAATTTACTCAAATTGCATGGAGAGATGTAAAATTTCGACCCAAATTGCAACTCAGTATGCCAACTATCAAGAGAGATAAAAGGATTACTGGGAGGTTAATACATATGCCTTACCGTGCCTTCCAGCATTTTCAGCAATGCCTGCTGAACACCTTCACCCGACACGTCTCTACTAATGTTAAGGCTCTCAGCCTGCATGTTGGATCACAAACTAATTAATATCCCTACCGAGAGGGGAAATCCATGCCAAGGAATTAAGGATGGATATGCCATACCTTCTTTGTAATCTTATCAACTTCGTCAATGTACACCATTCCTTGTTGTGCTGCTTGCACATTAAAATCTGCGACCTAGTTTATATCAAAATAAATTACCAAAGGTCACTTCAGAAGGCATGATATCAATACAATTCACAGTTCAATGTTTTGCTGCATGTATAGTCAAAAAGCATACCGCGAGTAACTTGTATAGTATAGATTCTACATCTTCTCCTACATACCCTGCCTGCAATAAGTAGGAAAATTTAATCCTTGGTGCTGAAACCAAGCGGATAGGATGGGAAAAAGGAACTGGCGAAGACTATGAATGCAGTAGCAAAAAGTAAGACATGATCATTTTTTATTATTTAGTTACATGGCTCAGTAAGAGCTATTGGATATCTGAGCCTACATACACTTAACCATTTTAGATCATACCCTAAAATTTACTAATTAAGAAATTAAGATTATGTACAGATACTCCAGCCTAAGTATAATGTGACAGATTCTGTATTATCAGTACATAGATTTATGCAGAACTCATAAATAAGCACTTCTTGTTCTTGCTAACATAGTTTACACGATATTGTTGATGGATGCCTGTAATCTGTCTACATGATGTTTGTGCTGTGCTTAAAAATTAAACATTTCTCTCTGGAGCACAAAAGGTAGCCAATACTTGCCTGGGTCAATGTTGTCGCATCGGCAATTACAAATGGTACATTCACAAAGCGAGCTAATGTCTTTGCAAGTAAAGTTTTACCTGTCAAAGAAACGAATCATCAAAACAAATTGCTGCTGAGTGCCCTTTCTTTTTAGAGTATTTTAGTTGATCCAACAATGTAGAAGACAGCTGACGTAGATCTATGACAACTCCAAATGGTTGCAAATGCCTTACCTGAGCCAGTAGGTCCCATTAACAGTACATTGCTTTTCTCTAGTTCCACATTGTCGTCGTCATCAGCTTCCCCATCAAACCCACCCGAATCTGCCCCAGACCTAATTTTTTTAGCTTATATACCACATAATTAGTCACTGAAAGATATGTGCAAATTCCAGTTTCTATGGTTGCGGGAATAAATATATCCTTCATTATTTTATAGAAAAGAAGTGGTGTGATAAAGAAAAACTGACCCCTTTTGTAAAGATTGATGGTATATCCGTTTATAGTGGTTGTAAACTGCGACAGATAACACCTGCAGGTTTAAAATGCTACATCAGACCAAGACATATTCAGAAAAGTGTTCTTGTCGAGTACCCAAAACTGAGGCAAAGCAATCAAGATTATTGTGGGAATTGGAATGAGTAAATATGAATGTCTATGTGGAACTTTCAATATCCATGATTAATATATCACAATTCAAAAGTGAGCAGGAACTAAACTCTAGAAAATATCCTCCACAGAAGATTAGATCAATTTACAGTTCTGACTGGGTATTATGATTCTTTATATTGTTTCATGGTGCTAAAGCGGATCTCAGCAAGCATATCAAAGTTGTTGGACAAGCTTAAGGGCCAACACAGCAGAACAGCAGTGGGCAAAGTGCATTTCCAATACTGTATTGCAATTTATACCAAAGACTGTACTGCAATTCCTAAAGAACAATCTACCATTTCAACCAAAACCAACATTTCATCTATTTCCTTTTCCTCTTGCATTCCACTAACAACATGTTAAATAGTATAAAATCACAACTTAAAAGCAGAATTCATATGGAGGAGCAACATACATGCGAGAACACACTCATTTTGATGAACAAGTTTCTGAAATAAAAGTATACATGGCAATGTATTTTATCTATAACTTTGAAGTTCATCAGGCAGCAGTTAAATAGTAAAATGCAGTCCCCTAGCTCTGAGTTCTCGTTGCACAAGACAAACATGACAACAAGTAAGCTTGCTTAGTATTGATACAAAGCATAACAGCCAGCCTATCAGAAGTATCGAATTTGACTCTTAGGCCACCTCATTCATGCTAGCAATGACTTCACTTTGTTTCCTACCCAGAGCAATACCCCAAAACTCTCACGATACAGTGATCATAGTAATGAAAATAATAATTTAGATTATACTGCTAACAAGGCTATAGAAGAAAATCAACAATCAAATTCCACTGTAGTCTGTAAAAGTCCCTCAAGTGAAGAAGTGCATCTTGATGCTGCTTTTTGGTCAGCTTATGCAAAATAAGTGGTCCCTGATTACTCCAATTGCCAACTCTAACTATGAAGAGTATAACCAAAATGCTCGGAGAAAAATAAACGCCAAAATTAAATGAAACGAGTGTTTCACCTTCTTGGCTCTATCCTGCCCAATCACGTACTTGTCGAGCCCCTTACAAATCTCCTTGGGCGTGGGCAGATCCTTCCCCAAATTGGAACCGCCCCACCCCTCCTTCCCTGCTCCCTCCTCAGCACCAGCGCCCCCGCCACCTCCCCCTCCGCCGCCTCCGCCGGCGACGCGGACGACGTTAAGGTTAGGGTGGAACGGCGGGGCGGGCGGCACGTGCACGGCCACGCCCCCACCGTCCCCGTCGTCGCGCGACGAAGAGCTCGCCCTGATAGCCTCCCAGAAGGAGGGGTCCCTGGCCCTCGCGGCGGGGTGGTCGAACAGGTCAGCCCGGATGCGTCCGATCTCGACGAAGGTACCCTGGAGCGGCGTGAGGTCGTGCGGGCGGAAGAAGTAGGCGCTCCGGCAGTTGGGGCAGAGGTTGAGCGCCTGGTACCCGCCGCCGGAGCCCGCGGCCGGCGGGGCCCGGTGGGAGAAGAGGATGTCCATGTGCTTGGAGCAGCGCGGGCAGTGGGCCTCCGCGCGGATGCGCCGCGGCTCGGGCTCGTCGGTCGAGGACGACGACGAGCTGCCGCCCGAGGAGGAGGACTCCCACTTGCGCCGCTCCTGGATGCGCCTGTGCGGCGGCGGCGGAAGAGGCGCGACGGCGCCACCAGCGGCGGCTGCGGCTGCGGCTGCCGGAGAGCACTCGGCCGCGGTGAGCGTGGACGCGGCCCGCGTGGCGGCGCCGGCGAGGCGCCTCCACCGGAGGATGCCGGACATGGTGGTGGGTGGCTCGAGTGGGTGCGGATTGATTGGGAGAAGTCTAGAGAGAGAAAGGCGGGGAGGAGAGAGAAAGGGAGTGATCTACTAGCAATCCGTTTGGGGATTTTTGCGGGGTGTGGGTACTGGGTAGCGAATTTCGGGGGTGTTTTTGTATATTTCCGCTGTCGTGTGTGCTCGTGGAATTTTTGCGCGGTGGGAGGGGAGACGTGGATTCCGCGACGGCGGTCACTGGAATCTCCGGATATCGGATAAGGGAGACTGCGGCGCTGAGCGCCGTTGGATCCTGCCAAACCCCGTGCCTTGAGATCCGTGTAATGCTTTCTTCTGTTTGGATTTTCCCTAGAATCTTTTTGTACTTTCTCTTTTGATGGATGGGAGCCTTCTTGAATCCAATTTCAGATGATCCAAATGAGAGCCTCTGAACAGAATAGCTCTATACATTTTCCTATCAAAGCTTGAGGACAAATTAAGATTTCACACTCGCTTGTACTAATATCCATACGATTTCACTCTTACGACAGCACGTTCAACAGCTACAACAAACAAGCATCACCAGTGCAAGGTTCAACCAGAAAAAATTCAGGTGTCGGCTTTTCTTCACCAAAAGCAAGAGTACTATCCTAATAGGCGTTTTCCTGATAAGGTTTGTTCTTTTAATTGTTAATTGGACCAATTTAGTTCTCCAACTACTATTTTTGATCAATCTCGTATCTCGTCCTAGCTGATCATCTATGTTGACATGCCGCATCGCATCACCTTAGATATATGGTGGAATATCCTATATGATCCTTGTTTGTGTCAACCCTTTTCCCAATGTAGGCGAATCCATTTTGCTTTAAAGAACACATCCATCTTTGAAGTTTCAAAATTAAAATTCACCGAATTAGGCTACTTTTGAAACTTTTGTAGCACCAAACTACTTTCCAAAAATTATGGAAAAATAACTAATATTCATCACAAGGGCACAATAGTAAATTTATGATGGGAAATAATTTTATAAACTACTGCATCCCATGTGAGGAATATTAGTTGTTTTTCCATGATTTTTGTAAAGTGTTTTGGTGCCATAAAAATTCAAACAAGTTCTAAGAAGGCTAATTTGGTGAATTTAAATGTTAAAACTACAAAATACATGTGTGTTTTTAAGCAAAATGTGCTCGTATTTATTTGCTTTATTACTAGAAAAAATTTTATGAATTTTGGAGGTCATTTCCCAAACAGAAGCGAAAGAAATGTCAAATAAGGAATGAAAGTTAGAAATCAGTTAGCCTAAATTCGCTACATAAAAAGTAATAAAATGGTGCTAGTAACTATGCTCCCAAATGTATGATTTCATATCACCTTTTCATAGCCATCTAATGGTATTTAAATGTTGCGTGTTGATTGAGCATCTGATCAAATGAATGAAACATGTCTAACAATGAACGTTGAAGTGATTTCCAATAACTGAAAAGAGTGTAAGCGCTACTAGAGAATAGACCTTTAGTTATAAAACATGTTAGTAACCGTTGATTAATATGTTCAAAAGTATCTATAGTACCGGTTTGCCGGTTTGTTAAGAGGTTCAAAAAAACTAAAAATATTTGAAGACATAAGTCACACAATTTTTTATGTGAATTACGCTCGTGTGCGATGCGTAGAATTTGAACTCAGGACTTCTTGTCTCACATGTACCCATCTCACGCAGCAGTTGTGATTGGAAGACAGATATTTTCTTTTTAAAATAACTTATGGAGAACCCTTTAATACTGGTGGTAATATCAACTGTACTGAAGACTATGCATTAGCATTGGGTGGTGTCACCAATAATACTATTGTGGATGTAGGTGTTAGTACTGGGTGATAATATGGATCTTCTAGTGATGGTTTATACTAATATGGATCTTCTAGTGATGGTTGGTGTTGCCACCCGATACTAAAGATCTCTATAGTCTTCCATCCAAAAAAATATCGGATTAAGTTGGACCCGATACTAATACTAGCAGAAGATCGTTTTTCTAGTAGTGAAGGTTGTTTCATCTAGATAAAATTGTTTCATTCTCCTTGTTCTAATCTTATTTTTAGACCTTATTTTAATCTTTTGATAGATAACATGGCAGGTCATTTATTGAAAATGAAATTCCATCTCAAGACATTTCTGAGATTTGCACACGGAACGCAACTTAAAAGATCCTTTTCGATCACATGTTGGACTGACATTGACTTCGGACGTTGGCGGCCTGTCAAGTCTAAACGGTCACTGAAGTCCTAATAAAAAGTACTAGACACCGTTTGTTAATGTATTCTGCGTTGATCGGATCGAGGAAGAGAATCCAAGGCAGCAAAACCCAAACAAAAGGGCAGTTGTTTTCCTCCAAACGAATAGGTGCACCGTCCACACGAAATAAGAGACCTCATCTCGCTCGCCCCTCCTTGCGCTGGGGTCGGAACAATTCATCAGAGCCCCCCGGCAGGCAGGCTCTGTCCAGGTTAGGACTCTTCTCGTTACATGAAGTTTCAACGCTTCTCCTCTAAGAATGCATGTTTTTCTCCAAGGCATCACTGCATTTTCAGAGTCTTTGTTTGCTAGAAGTTTGAGCTCCGGAAGGAGTCTTCATTTCTTGTCGAGCTCATTTGCTTGCATCGATCTGGGTTGGCTCTCGCACTGGGAGGCGAATGAGGATCTTTTGGCGTTACTATGAATTTTTCCAAAACTAGATGGCTAGGTTCATCACCTTTATTTCTCCCTATAGTTTTCAGTTCTTTCTTCAGAGGTGTAGCTTGAGAGACGGCGGCATATTTTTGTCAACAAATTAAAGAAGAATGCCTCTCTCATCTCAGACTTGAAGTGGAGGGAGGCGAGCTCACCTTCTTCCCCAACCTTGATTCGACTCCCCGTCAGCCACCATTGCCGCACGGCACAGCGCAGCTCTCCGGCGAGGCCAAGTGAGACGCACCGCCAAGCCCATGTATGGTCCAAGCTCGAGGTGCTCTCCGAATGCCTTGTGGTCTCGTGGACTGTTCGATCTATTTTTATGGAGTTCTTTTTTATACAAATCCCCATGAATTTAGTGCAAACTTGAACTAAACATATATAGTTTCACAAAGCTCGAATATTTGGCTTATATTACATTAATGTTGCAGCAAATATGGTGGTCACGCCTCGAATATTTGGCACATCACCATTAGTGTTGCAACAAATATGGTTCCTCAGGGATGAGCTTGCTCGACTACATTTGGCACGCCCTTTGCCCAAGCGACTTTGCAGATGTACTGTATTCTATATTGTTCCTCTCATCTAGGGAAAATTTGTTCGCCGAAATTTCTGCGAAATTTCCGATATATCGTGTTTATCCTGGGGAGCGATAATTTTTTTTACCGAAATTTCACTTGAGGAGGAGATCACTACTCCTTTTAAGTTGGTCTCCATGGGCTGACCATTGTGCTGGATTGTTCAGTGCTTTCGGGATTGGTATCTAAAAGTTTGAAACTGTAACATGTGCATTTCTGCTACTCCCAGCAGTTTCTTCCACCAAACGGTAAGCGCCAACGGCACTAGCAGGCGACAATGTGAATTTGATAGATTTCACGCCACGCCGGTGCGTTCGGCGTTAAAGTTTCTTGGACACATCACGAGTGATGAGAATGCATTAGGGAGCGGCGGATTTGGAGACGTCCACAAGGTATGCCTGCTAATTAATTTGTTTCCCTCATCCCTTTATCATGGATTGAAGCGCTCTGAGATCATCATAGGCTATGGGACTGACTGACCACCAGGGCGTTCTTGAGAAGGGCACGGCGATTGCTGTGAAGATGCTGAGGATCGCCGAGGCGCAACTTGGCGATGATGAGGTCCTGAAAGAAGTTACAAAACTTTTCAGCTTGCAGCACAGAACTGTAGCTCAACTCAGACTCAGAGGCAAAAGTGTCTGGGCTGAAACACGAGAAAGGTTGCTCTGCTTTGAGTGTGTACCTAGCAGAAGCCTTCGTGAGCACTTCCTCTGGCCCCTACTCGGAGGCAAAAATGAGCATCCAAATATCACTAGAAGTTCTGCCAGGACATTGTAAGCTCCAACACCTTTTGCATGGTACCTGTTGTATTTTCTTCTTATCCAAGTAAGTATACGAGTTTGTTCTCTTGCTACATCATGCAGGGGATACATGGCTGCACCAGAGTACTTGAATGAAGAGGAGATATCAAAGAAGGCAGATACATTCAGCTTTGGTGTATTAATCCTGGAGGTAGTGACAGGGTTCAGGGTCGACCACCACCAGAGTAAAAAAGAACTCTGGGCACAATTCACTAAAGACGTAAGATGAACCAGCCCACCCGCCTCTACCATATACATTGGAGACAATGGAAAATAATCTTGATGGATTGAAATCCAAGTCACCAGATCCATCCATGCTGAATTCCTACAGTACCCTTAATTACCACGCATGACCTCCGATCCTCTCGTCGTACAGGATCCCTGCAGCCTTCTAATTGGAGCTCTACACCCATGGCTTCCTGTCGTCCGAGCTCGAGGATCAGGCGATGCAGACGTGCGCATGGCGGCGGCGTCGGCTTCACGGTCATGCACTTGGTGTGCCAGAACGACACCCCTGAAGATTATGGTCAGTGTATTTCTGATGATCCTACTACTAAATCCCAGCAGTTCGTGGTCGTGGGTGGTGAGGGTCCTGAAGGTGGCCTTAGTTGTCGTTGGATCCATGGCTGCACATCTCGTCCGCTGCCTGCAGAGCTTCAGGTGTTCATGTCCACGAGGAACGATCTGGAAGGCCGTTGAAGCTGCACTCGCGGCGGTTTTAGTCCAACTGAGTCCCAGCAGTCTGTGGCCATTTCTAACCTTATACTGCCTAGAGTATTTTAGAGATCTATGGGCTTGGGTGATCTTAGTGTTTGGATTAGGAGTGCTGGCTGCACTGCTCTTGATGCTGCTGAAGAGAAAGTAGCAGCTCCAAGACTCGTTCTTAATGTCTTTTCAGATATGTATGTGGTGCTGCTGCTGCTGCAGTTCCATCCCGCATGCAAAGCAAACGGGTCGTCTATTGATTTTGTTGCGAAACCTGTCCTTCTATCTGCCTTGCTATTAACACCACGAGAAGTAGACCGATGACGGATGGGCTGGTCTCATGAAGCAAACCAGCAGCTGTCGTCGGGTTCGGGTCTTGGAGGGATGATTCCGCATCCGTCCGTACAGCAGACCATATACACCGTAGGTGAATGTTGTATCTCATATTCTCCTCATCTAAAGCAATCTCTAGGCTATTGTTGTATATATCCCTTGAGTAATACTAACCGCATGCTCTGCTGAGCCCATGCCCAAAGAGAGGGAGACATCCCAGCAAGTAAGTGTCCATCTATCATGAAAAATCAATCAAATAGATCTAATCGTCGTAATTATATGAGGTATTGAAGTATGATGAATAGTCTAAATCTACGACTAGACTAAGATGCAAATAGCCATGATATTAGAAAGTATAAATGGAGGGAATGAGTCGCTAATTGGATAAGAAAACACTGCAAGTGTCTATGTACCGTGGGAAATCGACATATTAAATTTCTCTAAATCTAATTGCCATAGTTACACGAAGTATGATGAATAGTCTATTCTACAAACTACAACTAGACAAATAAGATGTAAATAGCCCCTAGTAGAAAGCATAAAAAAAAAAGAGCTCTGCTATGGAGGTTTACGGCAACCCTCACCTCCCTGTACGTTTCTGCCTGATCCTACATGTTTTGCTCGAAGGACCTCTTGCCATGAGACCTCCGTATAAAAGGCAATCGGATCGGGAGCGTCCAACCCGGCGCCGTGGTCTGAACGAGTTTTCGTGGCATCCGTTGGATCGAGCACAGCCATCCACCCGTTCCCACGATTGGCTGCAGATATCCACACCCGCAGACCACACACAGCACGGCGATTCCCCAGCCATCAGCGTGCGCCACCGCCGGCCCGCCGCCATGCTGATCCCGGGGCCGTCGGCGGCGCCCGCCCCCCGCCCCACCGCGGCGACCTCGCCATCCGCAACGGCGGCGGGCCGCGCACCTACCCCGGCGGCGTGTCCAAGTGGCAGTGGAAGCGCATGCAGGCCAAGAAGGCCCGGCAGCTCCTCAAGGCGCGCCTCGCCCGCGAGCGCCAGCTCTACGAGATGCGGAAGCGCACCGAGCTCCGCGACGCCGTCGCGCACCTCGAGCGGCCCTGGGACCCCGACTCCGCCGCCGACGCGTCCGCCGTGGCGCCCAACCTGCTCTCCGTCGCGGCCGAGGACCAGCTCAGGGCGCTCGCGGACCGATTCCACCGCCCCGGCGGCGTCGATCTCTGGAACGACCGCGACGGGCCCCGGGTCTTCGCGTCCCCGGCCACCGGCGCGGCCTCCGCCAGGTTCTTCCCCAAGAACGCCGTCCACAGCGTGCAGCCCTAAGCGCTCGTCGGCGAAGGGGGAGAGGCGAGCGCGCCGCGTGCCCGCGGGAACGCCGCGGACGTGCTGCTGCTTGGGAGTGGAGACGGCGGCGCGCAAGGTGTTCGTGAGAATGCTGCCGAGGATGAAGCGTACCGTACTGGTGACGACGTGCCAGAGGTTGGACTCATGGAAAGGGATGGGACCTGGGAGCCGGTGGATGCCTCGGATGACGGCGATGATAGCATTCCTGGCTACTGGAGTTCGGATGATGGCAGCGATGTTGTTCCCTCAGAATCGGAGGACATGGGAGATGCCCGTCCTGGGCGTGCGCCAACGATGCACAGGCGAGATGGAAGGAACAACGGCATCACAAGATGGGAAGCGGCAGGCGCCATGGCTGCCGCCAGTGATGACGACAGAGGTTGGAGTGGTGATGCTTTCTTCTCGGACTCAGAACGTGCAAGGGAAGGCCATCGTGAGCAACGATGGCGGGAAACAAGTAGTAGTGCAAGCACAAGAAAGCGCGCCAGCGGGAGGCGGCATGCCTCCAGCACTGCAGCGAGTAGTCGCGTTGGCCAGAGGGGACGTGCAGGTGCTAGTTCGTTCTCTGACTCTGAGGTGATCCATGGTGGTTCTGAGCCAAAATGGAGACCAAGGACCAGAGATGGCAATAAGATTGGCACTGGGAGGTGGAATGCTCCTAGGCAGGATCGGGTCGGTGAGGAGTTCAACTCAAATTCTGACAGGGCAAGAGCCGGTGAAGTGGAACAAAGATGGGGAGCAAGAGATAAGTTGGATGGAAGAGAGAACTTTAGAGGAAGATCGAAACCGAAATACAGTACTAATACCAGTGACGGGGATGTGCCGGTGAGACACATGAGGGCCAACTACGGTGATGAGCACCAGAGCAGCAGCAAGGGAAGAAATCGATTTGCTGGTAGCTTTGCCGAGGGTTTGGAGACGCCCACATGGAAGCCAAGAAGAATAAACCGGGCTAGGAGCAACAACGGCGATGGCAGAGACGACAACGTCAGTGGGGGATTCAGGAGAGGCAACAATGCGAGACGGTCGCAGGAGAATCCTAGGAACACCAACTGGGAGGATGGACCTAGGATGAACAGGAATGGACAACGGTTCAGAGGACAGGACTACTCACTACGGCCAGCATCGGAATTGCACGGTTCTTGGAGGGAGAGGGGATCGGATGAATTGTAGTTAACAGCAGTAGACTGATAGGATTTGTGTGTGCTAACTTTTGTATGACTATAAACCTCTGTCGAGTGTTGAAAGTAATGTACTACTGATATTCATCGTATGCTTCTTCAGCTCATGCAAGATAGGTTGTACAGTAATATGTTGCCGAAAAAAGTAATGTACTACAAGATTGTGCATGGACAGCTCGGCCAAGATAACTTTCAGATCGCGTTTCAAATAAATAAAAAAGGATAACTTTCAGATTGAAACTGCCATTTCACATATAGCAGCTCTGCATGAGTTCAGATCAACACTTCAGAAATCAAACATGCATACAACAGATTTGCTTGAGTTGAGTATTACAAGAACAATGCCATTCCCAAATGCCATAAAAGCACAGCGTTTCAAGAGCGGTTGACTCCATGGTTACAAACTAGATTATGGTCATGGCTGACCTTATGAGCTCAAACTGGTAAAAGAAAAACAACACCGATGAACTTGGTAAAGTTTGCTCCAGCTACTTTACCTGCAACATACAATATCACCAGTTAATCACACGAATATTAAGAAGGGGAATCAGTATTGGATAATAAATGATGGAAACCCAAGTGAGTAAGCAACCTTTTGCCAAGGCCCTTGCACTAATTGAGGGCATGCTAATCATGCATAAACACTTCAGAAGATAGCGAATTCATAACTAATAGCCACAAGGTCAAGAACCTAATTACGAGTCTTTGGTTTCCATTTACATATACACATATACACAAACGACCTCAAACTAATATACTAAATCCTTATGCAGCGATACAAACTATTTCTCAGAATTTAGTCGTGTTACTAAAGGATGGGAAACTCAGTGGCACAATAGAACCATTGAAATTTCAGCTGGCATAAACATTTCTTCCATATCTTGTCACTTTTGAATATTGATATATTTGTACAACAGATCTCCAATTAATAGGATAATAAGAGTTGCCACTTTTCATTTCACAAGAACACATTAAACGTCCAATGTAAATTCACATAAACTGTAAAGCACATAAATTAATCTGAGAAGGAAACAAAGGTTATTTAACAAAAGTAGTCAGGAATATGGGTAAACGAAGAATGGCTAACATATCAATTATGTGAAATAGGTCTCATCTACTACTTAAGTTACGCAGGGGAATCTAAATGATGTAAAAAGAATATTAAGTTTCCTTGTTTATAAATAGCAATGTAGCCATACACAACCAGATGGACGCTGATGATCTAGGTAGGCTTGTATGATGATAAATAAATTTGTGTTGACCAACATATACAGTGAAAAATATAAAATTATCTCAACATAACATGTAATTTTGGGAACTGTTGCAATTAGTTATTCTTAATTTACATGCTTGGAAATACCAAACAAAAAATTGATGGGGGTTTGGTAACTGTATCAGAGACGAAGCTAAAGGTGAAGGAACTTGATCATTCTCAGAGCTAGCTATTGCTGATTGATAAGCCCAAAGGACATCACATTGACTCTACACAGTCCTTATAGCAGTGCGACAGTAATAAACCTCAAGAAACAAAATGTAGGCAATATGTCTGCTTAAGATCACCTCATGTATACGCACCTTAGAAAATATCTCAAGATATTAACCCATGCCTGTGTCATCCATTTTTCACAAGATCTTGCATAAGAAAATTTAAAGCCAGACCTAAAGCAAGTACCTCAATGAGGTATTCTTCATGCTATACTTTTGAAGTTCAGCTTACAAAGGAAAAGCATCCATCGCTCTTAATGCATTTAGTTATAGTGATTAGTCCACACAGCAGTGAGCTGCTCCGATGGCCTTGATGCCACAGAATTAAGTTGGCAGACTACATTACTATCAGGAGAAGAAGATTGCTTAGAGGCTACCAAGTGAAAAGAGTGTGGTCTGACATTTCAGTCCACAACGTGTCAAATCTGGTATGTGTAAACCAGTCTCGCAGGACTAATGTTTAGCAGTTCACTGCTGATCAGAATAGCCACATATATCATTTGAAAGAAGATACGAATACAAAAAAAAAACGTGCAGATAGTTACGCGTTCTGGTCCCAAAGCTTTGGGGAACATTCACTCAGGCTAATAACTTCAGTTTAATCAAGCACGGTGCAGTTCAAGTGTACGAATTCATAATCCGATCCGAAGGAAATAATACAGCGCGATCCCAGATGGACAGATCTACATGAACAAACCCTATCGATCCTCGAAATGGATCGTCAAATCCAAACCTGACCAAACAAACTCATTTTGCTCGGGAAACAGGGAGGCACGAGTGGGGATTTACCTTGGAGTCACGGATCCCGGCCGGACATCTAGTGGTGGTGGTCGCCGGAGGGGCGGGAGAGGCGGTTGTAGGCGGCCTCGCCCACGAGGTAGATCCCGAAGGCGACGATGGCGATGCCGAGCCCCGGTGTGGCGTGGCGCAGCTGGTTCCCCACCATCGGGTGCCTCCTCCACTCGTCCCTCCGCCGGAAGAACTCCCCGGTCGCGTTCAGCCCCTTCCCTCCGCTCGCCATCGCCTCCGCCGCACTCTCTCTCCTCCCTCTTCTCTCTCTTGCCACTGTTCGAAGCAGGAAGAAGATAGGTCAGCCACGCGCACATAACCAAGCCCAGGTGATATACGCGGCCCAGCCCGCCACGACTTGGGCTCACACGGCCCAAACCGTGCTGCTTGTGTGGTGGGAGCGAGAGAGCGCGAGCTTCTCGAGCGTTCAGCTCTGTGCCTCTATCTCATGGCGATGGCGACCTCGTCGGCGCCGCTGCTCCCGAAGCCCGCGCACCCAGCTCCGTCCTCTGCTTCCGTCCCCACTCCGAAGCCCAGGTTCAGGCGACAGCGAGCTACACCCGAACAGCACGAGCAACATGTCGACGGCAAGTGGAGGCGGGACCCGAGCGGCCCGCCCCGGCGCGGCGGGGGAGCCAAGAGGCGCCTGCGCAGCCTCGTCCTGCGCGGGGAGATCGAAGACGCTCTCGCACTCGTCGATTCCATGTCCTCCGGCGGCAGCGGGAATCGCCCGCCCGCCGTCCCCTGCAACATCCTCATCAAGCGGCTGTGCTCGGCCGGCCGCGTGGCCGACGCGGAGCGCGTGTTCGCGGCGCTCGGCGCCTCCGCCACCGTCGTCACCTACAACACCATGGTCAACGGGTACTGCCGCGCCGGCCGGATCGAGGACGCGCGCCGCCTCATCGGCGAGATGCCGTTCCCGCCGGACACGTTCACGTTCAACCCGCTCATCCGCGCGCTCTGCGTCCGCGGGCGCGTCCCCGACGCCCTTGCGGTGTTCGACGATATGCTCCACCGGGGCTGCTCCCCGAGCGTGGTCACGTACAGCATCCTCCTCGACGCCACCTGCAAGGCGAGCGGCTACAGGCAGGCCATGGTGCTCCTTGACGAGATGCGCGCCAAGGGCTGCGAGCCAGACATCGTCACCTACAATGTCCTCATCAATGCCATGTGCAATGAGGGCGATGTTGTTGAAGCTCTCTGTGTCTTGCGCAGCTTGCCGTCCCGTGGATGCAAACCTGATGCTGTCACCTACACACCGCTGTTGAAAAGTTTGTGTGGCTCTGAACGGTGGAAGGAGGCTGAGGAGCTCTTGGCTGAGATGGCCAGCAACAAATGTGCCCCAGATGAAGTGACATTCAACACAGTAATCACTTCTCTGTGTCAGAAAGGCTTGGTTGATCGTGCAATTAAAGTTATTGATCGTATGTCAGATCATGGATGCATCCCAGATATCATCACATACAGCAGTATTCTTGATAGTTTGAGCAATGAAGGGCGTGTTGATGATGCAGTTGAATTGTTAAGCAGACTGCAATCCTACGGGTGCAAGCCTGATAGCATTGCTTATACCACTGTTTTGAAGGGCCTGTGCAGCACAGAGCGGTGGGAGCATGCTGAGGAGCTCTTGGCTGAGATGGTCCACAGTGATTGTCCCCCTGATGATGTGACATTCAACACGATAATCGCTTCTCTATGTCAGAAAGGGTTGGTTAATCGTGCAATTAAAGTTGTTGAACAAATGTTAGAGCACGGATACATCCCGGATATCATCACATACAATTGTGTCATTGATGGTTTGTGCAATGAAAAGTGTATTGATGATGCCATGGAATTGTTGAGCAATCTGCAGTCTTCTGGGTGCAAGCCTGATACAATTACCTATAATACTGTTTTGAAGGGCTTGTGTAGTGCTGACCGGTGGGAGGATGCTGAGCAGCTCATGGTCAATATGATGCACAGTAATTCCCCCCCAGACGAAATGTCATTCAACACAGTAATATCTTCTTTATGCCAGAAAGGATTGCTTTTGCAAGCAATTGAAACTCTGGAGATAATGGCTGATAACGGTTGCATTCCGAACTCAACCACCTATAACATAGTAGTCGATGCTCTTCTGAAGGCTGGAAAGACCCAGATAGCCCTTGAGTTGCTGAGCGGCACGACAAATGGTACCTCAGATTTGACTACTTACAACAAAGTAATTTCCAATGTTGCCAAGACTGGCAAAATGGAGGAAGCTCTTGATTTGTTGCGTGTGATGGTCTCTAGTGGCCTTTGCCCAGATACAACTACTTACCAATCTTTAGCCTATGGAATCTCTAGAGAAGATAGAACTGACAGGGCAATCGGAATGCTCTGCAGACTGCAGGATATGGGCTTATCACTTGACACTACATTCTACAATGCTGTACTTCTTGGTCTCTGTGAAAATTGGAGGACTGATACTGCTATCGATTCCTTTGCTCATATGGTGTCCCATGGCTGCATGCCTGATGAATCAACCTACATTATTCTCCTTGAGGCTCTTGCTTATGAGGGTCTTTTGGGTGAGGCAGAAGAACTGCTAGGCGACCTGTCTTCTCGAGGAGCTTTAGATAAGAGCTTGATTGAGGAAGAAAGACGCTGTTCCTAAACTAAACTGAACATGCATGCAATAGTGCCTCTGCTGACAGGAGTACAAATGTGCGGTGCAGGCGCTGAAATGTTTATACACATGTACAGTTGGGTATGTTTCGCCTTGGTTTCACATACACACTTTGTACCTTAGTTCAAAGAGTTATGTTACAGCAGCAGCAAAAGATCTCGATAGAGATCAAGAACGTAAAAAGTCGCAAAGACAAACTATTACGGTGTGAATAAATCGCGACCCAGAAAACTCTCCCCTCCAATTGAAGGTGGCAAGACCAGCTCGGGCAGCAGGTTATGTATGTGCTTGAGTCCTGCGTATCCCCAAAGCTTTGCTTCATCCAAAATTAGTGCGACCAACTCGTTAACAGTCAACTTTGTCTTCTGGAAAATACGTTGGTTGCGTTCTTTCCAAATTAACCATGCGACCAACGCAACCAGAGAATCGAAAGCTTTGCGCAGGTCTTTCCTGACCTGCTTGCGTGAGGTGAGCCACCAGTGAAAGAAATCCGGAACCGTTGAGGATGGAGTGAGCCTTTGTAGGTTGCACCGGCGTAAGATTGTGAACCAGGTCTCTCTGGCCAGAACACAACTCGACAGCAGATGGGAGATTGTCTCGTAATGCTGGTCGCAAAAGGTGCAATTGTCCTCATTCTGCAGATTGTGACGTTTCCTATGTGCTCCAGTTCAACAGCGATCATGCATGACTAGCCAAAGGAAGAACTTGCAGCGACCTGGTGCTCTTGTCTCCAGGAAGTGCATGCTGTCCGGTGAAAAATGCTTTATAAGCCGAAGCGGTTGTGAACTGACTGTCAGCTGTCCACCTCCATTTGATTCTATCTTGAGCATCTTGGTTAAGAGTAATATTGCTTTGCCGAATGACATCCCAAAGAAGCAGATAGTAAATAAAAACGTGCTCAGGCACGGTCTGCTAAAAAAACCTTAGTTCAAAGTTTTCATGCAAAGTAGCCCTCCATCTTTCACCTTCCACTGTACCATCCAATAGGCAGCCCAGTTTACAAATGGCAGTTTGAAGTTGTTTTGCCCTAATTCAGACCTAATACTACTAACAGTTGCTGATAGAACTGTTTTACCTTTTCCCCCCTTTCAACTACATCTGCCTGGAATTTCACCGCATGTTCCAGCAGCAATTTCTCCTAGAGAATCAGACCTTCCTTCTGGGTCCTAATACTCAGCAGTGAAGTTCGTGGTCAACGTCTGCTCTAGCTTCGCCAGAATCACATGCATATGTGGCAATCATCATCATACACACTAACCCAACACTTAACTACTGAACATGAGAGTTTCCAAACTCCAGCAGTTCATCTCACACTACGATGACAGCAGTTAGCCTGCTAACACAACACATCACCACTAGCTAGCACCATGTCTATTACAACAACAACATCGCACCATGAAACAAGTACAACAGCCGGTGTATGCACCGGTCCACTACAGGTGAAGCGGTTATCAACACCGCTTCGCCGCTTCCTAATGATTCTAAACACGTCTGTCACAGGGAGCACGTCCCGTCCCAGGGCCTCGTCATTCCCGGCTCCGCTTACTGCTGCAGCTGGGGCACTTGTATTGCTTGATGTGCTCTGCCTTGGCGGGGGTGATGCGGACGCACTTGCCGTGGAACCACTTCTCACAGACATCACAGCAGATCCAGAACTCACCGTTCGCATAGCTCTCCCCACAGGAGCCACAAAGGTATGCCTGGTCCTCCTCCTCTGCGTCCTCCCGGCCACTGTCGTCCTCCTCTTTTGGGTGAGCCGGCTTTGCAGGCTTGCTGTTAGAGTTGGTCTGTTTTGATGGCTGAAAGAGAAGGCAAACAAATGAGCTGAGGGGTTGCCTCGACAACATTGGCAAGATGTAATGCATCTGGCAACATAGAACATATACTTGCTTTTGAGCCACAAATATTTACTTACTTTAGAGTTAGACTTGCTGCTTTTGCTGCTGCCATTGGGGGCTTTTGATTGCTTTTTAGCAACCCCCGTCACAACTTCATAAACAGTGGGCAGGTTATTAATCATGGTGAAGAGCCTTCTCCTGAAATGGAAATATCATGGATTATCATGTCCTGTTCTCCGTTTAATATCTAATATTTTTTAGCTAAACAGGGAGAAAAATCCAAACTATTGATACATCATCTAGAATCAAATACATGAATCCTAAACGATTGTAATATGAATAGGCAATTCTATCTAAAAATGCAAATTCGATTTGAAACCTTAAAGAGCTAAAACTGTCACACCACTATCATTTAATTTAGTAAAGAAAAAGTTTATAGAGTAAGGTAATTATTACATATGCTGTGAAAATCTCCACGTGAATGCACAGTAAGTGGCTAAATTATTTTCATAAAACGAACCAACTAATTTTTCTGACGAGACAAGATAGATAACTACAAACATAAATGGAAAGAAATTGGCATCACCTAATTAAGGGACCCCATCGTTCACCTAAAAATGGGTCATCCCACAACTGTGGCAATATAATGGCCGGGAGCCCACTGAACACAGCCTTAAATACTCATCCCTAGCTCTCAACTCTTCGATTCCATACATCATCTCTTAAGTCTTAATACACCACAATACCACACTCCCCCAAAGAGCCCACTGATTGACAGACCCCTCACTCCCCAGTCTACATGACAGCAACTGGTGACTCCGCATCTCTCCTGCTAACAACTAGTGTACTAGACCCTCTCCTTTTCTCTCTCGGTTTTTCTTTTTTCTTTTTTTTTGCGCGAAGAACAATGTGTTTTGGGGAAAAGAGGAAAACAAATTATGAAAATAAATCTGTGGTCAAAGACATCTGTATTACATGGGGCGGGCCCAGGGGTATTAAAGGGTATTCATTGAATACCCATTATTTTTACTAGCAACTTGTATTCAAGTATATGCATACTAATAAATAGAGTTGAAACAGTTAATTATTTGTAGCTTTTGATTTTTTGAATACCCACATCTCCAATGCTAGCCCCGCCTCTGTTGCATACAGTTCCATACTGCAATATAAAACCATGAAAAGGAGATACAAGCCCAGTGTAGGCCTGTGCGATGAAATAAAAAGAAAAAAAAAGGAACTAAATCTTTGGGGAAAAAAACTAAACACAAACCTGGCATCTTTATCGAATCCAAAGCGAGCCCCAAAGTAGAATGCAACAGATAGTAACCACGCGTCACTATGAACTGCAACTAGAGACAACCAATCTTTTTCGATCATTCCATCACGGGCAAAGTTTATCCCCAGTGCTGGTTCTGGAAGTTCAGGAGGTACTTCCTCAGCTGGCAGAGTGACCTCCCAAGTCTCATTTGGCAACCCATAAAGGCACAAGTTCTCTTTCTCTGGCATAAGAGGAACAGCTTTATATCAACAACACAAAATGAAGGAAACGTAATACGATGTGTTAAAGTCACCACTTGAACATCAGTAAACAGCGGAGCATGGAATGCTATTTCTAGTGTTAGTTAAGTAAAATGTGGATGTGGCCAAAATGAGTAGATGCCACTTTACTTATATCTGTTTTCCATGAATGTACATCAGCATTAGTTAAGGGTGTTGGGCAATATTAAGCCAGTCACCATTGATATCCGCATCTGACTATTATCTTGTCTCCACTTCTTCCTACAATTTGGAATTCCTTCTACTAACACATGCTCCTTCTCATTCCTTTTTTACTCACAGTAGGGCATCCTGGAAAAATCAGGTTAAGTAATTCCCACATGATGTATCAAGTGAAAGGTGCTACATCGATTCGGTTAGATTTTATAGTTTGAACCAGATTTCAAACCTCATGGTAGTAGCAACAGATCTTAGCTCTAAACGACATCTATCTGAATTCAAAGTTTGAACAAATAAGTTCATGGTAATTAACGAGTAACATGACATAATCATATGATTTGATTCAATCGAGGCTGCACTTCCAGTACATAGAGACATACTCCAACATGATTTAAATGATTTTGCATCCCGTCAATTGACGCTGTCCTGTGATTGGTCATAGTCCCCTCTATCATGTAACGTACACGATTCGTTCCTCCCATGTGTTATGAATGTAAGCAGAAATGCAACAACCGCAGTGTGAGCATCATTGGACTTTAAATTACCCAAACACTTTCTTAAGCAGATGTAATCAAATCAACTTAAATTTCTTTATCTTAAGGACTTAAATCTACTGGTTTAAGTACACTAGAGGTCAGGACGCAATCAAATTGCCAAATAGAGTGTAATCGCACACTACAACTTACATACCTGACATAAGTCAGGGCTGAACAGACCAACTAATCGAGCTCAGCCGGATCGAGCTCCATAAACTACCGCGGGATCGCCACGCGATGAGAGGCACAGCTTAACTCGACCATACGAGCAGCACGGGCGGAGGAAAAAAAGGAACCGAGTCGGGAGCCCGCCTCACCTGGGTCGCACATCTGGTAGAACTTCTCCACATCTGCGCACACCACAGAGAGCAGCTAGAGCATCAGCGAAGCACCCGCGAACCCACAGGACAAGAGGAGGAAGCTAGGAAAAAAGCGCGGGGGGCTAGCTGACCCGTGGTGAGCGCCTTGACGATGCCGGCGCGGCGCGCGCGGAAGTCGCGGAAGACGTCCTCGGGGGAGCGCGTGTGGTGGTGCGCGGCCGCAGCGCCGCCTCCGTCGCCGTCCATCGCCGGCCACCGCCTCCCTCGGCTAGGGTTTGCGGGGGAAGCGAGGGTAGTGGTGGTGGTGGACTGGTAGTGGAGGGAGCAGGGGAGAGGATTACAGAGAGGCGCAAAACCACGGCGCGGCGAAGGATGCGATGCGGGATTGGGAGGATTTCGTAGGGGTAATCTGGGAAAATCGGGAACCACGAGGGGGGTGGCTCGAAAAGTTTCCACTTCGCTTTCATGGAAGGGAGTAAAGGTAGTGGGTCCACCAACTGGGCTCGGCTTTCGGCGCACTCCAGGGAGCGACTGCGGACGGGGGCCCACCTGCCAAGAGGAAGTGACGTGGTTGGGCCGGGCTTTTCTCCGCTAACCTTGGGCTGGTCACCACCGAGCCCATTTTGAGTTGCCTTCCGTACTCCACTTCGCTTTGCGGTTGCGGTTTTTCTTCTTCTCCTTTTCCGTCGCCTGACTCCCGAAGTTCAGCGAAGCAGCTAGTCAATCGTGACTGAAAATGGCGGAGGTGGAAGCGACGCCGGGGCGGCCGAGGCTGTACTCGTACTGGCGCAGCTCATGCTCCCACCGCGCCCGCATCGCCCTCAATCTCAAAGGTGCGTGCTGCTCGGCCACAACCGCTCAATCAGGCCACCCTTCTTTTGGATGGATTTGGGAAAATGGGACATGGGTTGGGTTGGATTGGGTTGAACCGACGTGCGCTTGATCTTGAACGCTGTGTCTGTATGCAGGCGTGGACTACGAGTACAAGGCGGTGAACCTTCTCAAGGGCGAGCAGTCTGATCCAGGTGGGTTGGTATTAGTACAACCGCATGCTACAATTGCTTGGATATGGAGTTAGGTAGCTGGGCTAGTTCATGCAGTTGCTACTGTCTGCTTGCTCGCCTTCGTTTAGAGTGTTATTTGGCGCTGCTGACGCCTTGACGGGCTTTGGTAATGCACAGCATGGCAGCTTTAGTGTGCTTGCTCGGTGTTATTCTCCATAGGTAGTCAACTTTAATCGTTCTACTTCTAGTGCTTCGGGTGGAGCAAAGATGGTTGCAATCAGATTGTGCATGGAGTCTTGTTTGGACAGTCACTAATTGTCTAATTGGTTGATCTTCGTGGGAAACAGAATTCCTGAAGCTTAATCCTATGAAGTTTGTCCCTGCGCTGGTTGATGATGGTGCAGTAATTGGTGACTCTTATGCAATAGCATTGGCAAGTATTGAGATATTAGCATTTGTCATCCCAATTTCGGTTATCACGTGAGTGAAATTCTTTTCTTTGTGGCTATGCAGTATTTGGAGGACAAGTACCCCGACCCTCCTCTTTTGCCTCAAGACCCTAAAAGGAAGGCTTTGAATCACCAGGTGATAGGTTCTCCACCCCTTTGCTCATGATTGCGGCCAGATGTTGTTCTTAATCAATTCAATATAGAAGTTCCATCTGTGGGGAACTGCAATTTGGCATTATGCAAATTGTTCGGACAAATACAGTTAAGTGGAGTGTTATGCAATCTGTTCACTAGTTGCTTTTTTGGGCGGCTTCTTTGATGCTCCTATCTAAACCCATCAAATAGTTGCACCCTTCATCCACAGTTTCATCTTATGAGGTAAAACCACTAAACAAGTAGCACAACAAACACAACAAAAGGGATAACAAAGGAGTAACTCATTAGCATAGTAAATATGCAAATATATTTTAAATACTCTTCACTGTGAGCCTACATGGGGGGCTATGTCGCTTTGGCCACATGTTAATGATGCAATTGATGGTATTTTCCAACCTACTAGTGGTGGACAATCTTACTCAAAAGGAAAGAGTTGTAAATGAAAATCGCCTATTTTGAAGTGGCATGACTGCTGACACTGAGCTTGTGGAAACACAGATGAGAGCTCTTTTTTAGGTCTGAAGGTACATAAAGTTGGGCTACCAAACACTTGAATTTCGTTGTGGCCTGTGCAGCTCATGTATGGTACGGACTCAACAGACGATTTAATCAAGTAGGAGATAAAGAGTAGAAATGCTATAGATAATTCTCAAGTAAAACAATTACGGTTCAAATTGGTGTAGTCCATGTATGGGTGTGCAATTTGCAAGTCCTTCAGGTTTTCTGCATGGCAAGGCTGTCGTCCAGCATAGCATACTATGTTCTATGGCACAGGTAGGTCCAGCACGTAATCATATAGTGAAAGGTGCCAATGTGTAACCAAAATCTAGAGTAATTTCTATTTTATGTTTGCCTTTTTCTTTTGTTCTATTTTGTATCTTAGTCACCACTTCATCATTCTTAATGTGTACTTTACTATCTTTCTGTGGCAGATCGCGAACATTGTTAGTTCTGGTATTCAACCTCTCCATAATCTCTCAGTGTTGGTAAGTGTACTGCACATTACTTCTTGGCATATGAGGACCTACATGTAGAAATAAATTGATTGGCATGCCTGAGTTGAGTTTTATACTGAAATAAGATTCATATTTGCATCGTGCAATTATGCAATTTATTTGCTGCAGATTAATTCTATATCGAGATAACTTGTTTTTGATGAACTAAAATATATTGTACAGTTTGTTTGGAGAACACTTAAGTTGTTGCTTATTTCTTTGCAGAGGTTCATTGAGCAAAAAATTGGTGCCGGAGAGAGTGTCTTGTGGACCCAACAACAAATTGAGAGAGGTTTCACAGGTTGTCTTCACAGACATAGCCATTAATTACTGATTGAAGTAACTACTACTTTTGCTGCATTACTTTCTCAAGCAAAATTTGCTTGAGGCAAGGATGCTTGCCTTGTAGTGCAGTTGTACATGTATTTCATCACTGTAGAAACTCAAACATAGTTCTTTTAGTTCAGTTATGAAACATATTGTCGCTTTGCATTCTTATGTTTCCACATCACCGCACTTGTTTGCTGTTCTGAAGTGTGCTTTTTTTCACTATCACTTTTGCGCCTATTTGCTATTCTGACATGTGCTTACTTTCCCTAATGGTTTAGCAATTGAGAACCTGATACAACTAAAAGACTGTGCTGGGAAGTATGCAACGGGAGATGAAGTCCAACTGGTATGTTTGCTTCCCTGAGATTTGTCACCATTTTTTTTTTGGTTAGGTTCTTTTCCCATTGTGGTGAATTTTTATTTTTTTTGAAGTGGTATTACCTAGGTGTTCTTTTGGCAATATAACCCTTGCTTAGTGATGTGTGCGTGAAGAAACAGAATTAAACAATGAACCATCAGCTAATTCTTTTTATGTTAAGACAACTAATCTTTAAAGTTTTCCGTAAGTTTTATATGCCAGTGTCTATTCCTTGCTAAAACTAAAGGAGGTATGATTATCATCTCCAAATGAACATAAGCGTAAGGTCTTTAAAATCTATCATTCTCATGGTATACAAGTCTTCTCTTTAATTAAATAGATTTCCTAATAGAACATTAATGCAGTATGATACAAATTGCGACTGGTCCTTGCTCAACTAGGAAGGGTACTGTTCTTTTTCAAGCCATCAAAGATAGCCCAGTATAATTCAGAACTAAATCCACAATCTGTTGTTTTTCGAGCCAATTCCAGTATTTGGCGACTTGTCCTTATGTTTGTTAGGGGAGTGTACACTACAGCACAACTAGTATAGACCAGCTGTCAAGTTGATTCATGTACTCCTGTATTTTTCTATCATGCAGGCAGATGTATTCCTCGCTCCCCAGATTTATGCAGCCATTGAGCGCACTAAAATTGACATGGTACTGCCTTTCTACTTTCTTGTTATACGAATGCAAATCGTTGTGCAGTCGAAGAAGTAATGAAACATGCTGATGTGCCTTGACTGCAGTCGAATTACCCCACCCTTGCGAGGCTCCACGCAGAGTACATGGCACACCCTGCATTCCAAGCAGCCCTCCCTGCTAAGCAACCGGACGCCCCTTCCTCCACCTAGGAACTGCGGTGTTGTTGCTTCGTCAGCCTTGCATATTGCTCATCTGGATACAGATTTGGAGCTGTCACTTGCTCGTTGGTTACTCTGTAATAGGAATAAGCACAGAATTTCCTGTGCACAGGGCATCGGAATAAGAGTGTTTTCTGGTCT
Source organism: Panicum miliaceum (assembly GCA_032594955.1). Classification (NCBI taxonomy): domain Eukaryota; kingdom Viridiplantae; phylum Streptophyta; class Magnoliopsida; order Poales; family Poaceae; genus Panicum; species Panicum miliaceum. The sequence continues at coordinate 13,659,176 of CM064061.1, forward strand.
TCTTCAGGTAGGCTTCTCATGTATGGTTTGTTCAGCTGTAAAATTTTCCATGGATACACAAAAATGGCATTTGGCAGGAAGCCCTACATCTCTTTAAACCCCTATACATTCTACCATGGATTTAATTTGCCTCGTGGCGCCTCATCTGCCATCGTGGAATCTACGGGCACCATTCACATAACTATCTATTATCTTAATACAATAGTGTTAAAAGGAGCCACCACATTCATCGAGAGCACCTAGTTACCACATTAATTAGAAAAAGAGAAGAATATACACCGTTAGATTTTATGAAGATCCAATGATCTAGAGTAAACCGAATAACAACTAACATATATAATATATAAATTTATAATTTATAATTTCCACTTTTCTAGCTGAATACATGTCTCGCTTTACTTGGATTTCCATGTTACCATATTACATGAAAATATCTAGCCGCCCATCAATAATCGACTAAAGAGTCTAATTTAATCACGTCTCTTGCTGGTGAAGAAAAACACACACGTGAAATATAAAGTTTACTCCTAACGGAAGGACTTAGCTTCTTTGCTATATATGTATAGCATGTTGTCGTTGTCAAGATTGGTGATCAAGACTTCGACTAGTAAATTTCTTTTATGCGCGTACGGCTTCAGATGGTTGCGAGAGTGACACGGGATTTAGACTGGTTCGGGCACGGAGACGCCCTACGTCCAGTATGGGAAGCTGCTCGTGTTACCCACGCGGGATCTGTAGTAGGGGTTACAAAAAGGCGAGAGAGGGAACCGGTCCCAAGTCTCTAAGGTGTGCATAGAAGCTCTAATGGTGGAGGCGAGTTCTCCTTCGCAGGGAAGAAGAAGCCTGTGTGAGGAAGTGTGAGTGTCTAAAATTCCCCCCCCCCCCCCCCCCCGTCTCTTGGGCCCTGGCCTTCCCTTTATAGTTCTAGGGAGTTGACCAGGCACATGCGAGACGTGCGTGGGACACAGAGAGAGAAAATGGAGAGGGAGAGAGAGCGCGGAGTCCAAGGAGAAGATTTGTGCTCCCCGGGCGCCGCGGTTGTCTTCGGTCTTCTTGCTCCGCCAGGCGGCCTGCACTGATCTGATCGCTGTCCTCCTCGGGAGCCGGTTACGGCGGGCGTGCGTGATGATGGCTGTGGCCTCCGTCCCGTCGGGGCTGACGGCTGCCACGACTGTCCCTGTTACGCTGCAGGCGGCCTGAGCGACGCGAACGCCCTATCCCTGTCGCTGGAATCGCGTGGCGCGAGGACGGGCAGGTGGAGCGTGGACGGTCAGGCGTGCTCCTGTGCCAGGCGACGTGGGTCATGATGGCCTGACAGCGAACCAGAGAGGACTGAGCCGCTGTACCGTGCGCGGCGCGGTCGTGGGCGGGTAGGTGTGACGGGTCACGTCAGCGGCGTGGACGCCTTTCCGCACGCCCGAGCCGTGAAGCATTTAAGGCAAAGCTGCGCCCGAGGCCAATTTCCGTCCGGCGGGCCCACGCGAGTCCGACCCTAAGCCCCTGGGTCGGGCGAGGCGGACCCTTGAGGCAAGGGGTCGGGCGAGGCGGACCCTCGTGGCGAGGGGTCAGGCGAGGCGGACCCTTGTGGCGAGGGGTCGGGCGAGGCGGAGCCCGCCTGCCGGGGGATTGGGAGCATCCGACTCCGAGGGACGGGGTCGGGCGAAGCGGAGCGCTGCCCTCTCGTGTTGGGCGGATGATGGTTGTCGTTGCTGCGGGTCGGTCCGGGCCTCCATAATCGTTGCCATGATAGTCATTAGATGACCGTTTATTTTTCCCTCTGACAGTAGCCCCCGAGCCTGTGGTGGAGCGGGTTCTCCTCCAGAGGCTGTTACCGTTGTTCCTTGGGAACTCTTGCTCGCCGCGCGGGCTGTATGGTGATTTTCTCGACATGAGGGGAACCTTGCCGTTGCGGGGAACTCCCTCCATCTGGAGGCCTCATGTTGTGACCACCCATGTGGTCATTGGTTGCGAATCTAGCCCCCGAGCCCCCGCGCGTTGCAGGAGACCGATCGAGAGGCTAGGTCGACTTTCATACGTTACCCCTCAAGCGTCCGTTCGCTGGGACGGAGGGGGTGAGCCGTGCCACGTTATCCTCGTTGGACGAACCGTGGTGCTCGTTGAGCTGCAATCGGGTCAATTCGAGTGGGGTCCCGGTCCCCGTTCGGGGGGGGGGGGGTCCGGCCTGGGCCAAGCTGGTGGCGTACCCCAGATTCCGGTCGGCCAGTTCATATAGTTCCCGAGTCCGTTCGATTGGACCCGGTGGCTCGTTGCCTTTCGTCGGGGAAAAACCATGAACTTTGATGCCGGCCGGACTCGAATGTGAGGTCGGGACGCCATGGGCAGTCGGATGCCCGGGTGTTGGCCGCTAGCGGGCCCGTCCCTTCTCACCCCTCGCTTGGGATCATCCTGGGGCGGCTGTCGAACCCGCGGTGGGCCAGCCTTCGAACCCCTGGACCGTAACGGGCCGTAGGGATGTTTTCAGTCCCGCATCCCTTCTTACCTTTCCGTCGCGTCTTGGGCCGAGTGCGGAGGAGATCGTGCGCGCGTACTTCTCGGAAGACGAAGTGGTGGTAGGTGCTGACCCGCGAAACGAGGGGGAGTAGACGTTTTCTGCAGAGTCGTGCGCACATCTTCCAAAAAAGGAGGGGAACGGGCGTGATGAGGTGTACCTGACGCCACATTAACTGCGACGGGCGCGTCCGTCCCGCTTCTCACGCGTCGCTCTATAAGATGGGGGGCCGCCTCGCCAGTTCTGCCCTCACCTTGTCTCGAGTCTTTCGCCTTACTCTTTGCCTTTTGGTTTGCTGCGCCGGCCGTTTGCTTTCTTCTTCCCCAGCGCTCCAGCCTTCTTCCCCTTCCACCGTCAAGCTTCCCCTCATCGCGTAATGGCGACCTGAGAGCGTTCCAGCTTCGGGGCCTCGTGTGTTGAGGGCCTCGTGAAGAAGGGCCTCCTCTGCAACAGGACCGAGCGGGACGAGTGGAGATTTTCTGAATCGGAGGAGGCGCCGGCTCCGCCCAACGGGTACGTCGTCTCGTTCGCCCACTTCCACGAGCGGGGGTTCGCGGCACCGCCGAGCCTCTTCTTCCGCGGGCTGCTGCATCACTACGGGCTCGAGCTGCAGTACCTCAACCCCAACGGGATCCAGCACATCGCGGCATTCATCGCGCTGTGCGAAGGATTCCTAGGCATCGAGCCCAATTTCTCGCTGTGGAAGTATTTCTTCACAGTGAGTTTGTACCAGAAGGCCGAGAAGCGGGGCGGCCAGCAGCGGACGACCCCGGTGGCGATTGGGTGCGCCGGGATCCACCTTCGCCAGTCCCGCGCCAGGGAATACATGGCGATGAAGACCGCGACGTCCCACAAGGGGTGGCATCAGCAGTGGTTCTACGTGAAGAACTACTCTGAATCCCCCTTGCCGGAGTTCACCGGCCGCGTCTTCGAGGCGGCGCCAGAGGTGTGGGCGTACAACTCAGTGGAGAAGGAGAAGAAGCGAATCTCCAGCCTCCTCCGTGCCATCAAGTACCTGAAGACGAAGGGGCTCACCGGGGCCAGAGTTATCGGGGCGTACCACTCTCGGAGGGTGGCGCCGCTGATGCTTCGGATCCGCTCGCTCGCCGAGATGGTTCCTGACGCTCCAACCGAAGGCACCGTCTTTGCGACGGGCGCGCTCACCGCCTCCGAGATTCGTCAGCGCATCCGGGAGGCGCTGGAAGACATGGACGTCGTCTTGCCGGTGCCCGGCCACCCTCCGATGCGGCCGGACAGGGGCTTCGTCGATCTGGTAAGTATTTCGTGCGCCTGTTACCTCTTCTTGCGCCTCTCGACTCGTCATTCTGACGCAGAGTCTTTGTGCTTGCAGGGCCAGCTGACGAATGTCGTCGGGGCGCGCCCGCCCGTCCCTGAGGACGCCGAGCAGCGGCTGCGAAACCGCCTCTTCGCTGAAAAGCAGAAGAAACGCAAGGATGAGAAGGAGGCGAAGAAGCAGAAAAGGCTCGTCAAGGAGTTCCGGCGGCGGCAGAAGGGTCCGGTCCTATCGGACGATGACGACGATAATGATGATGACGACAACGATGACGACGATGATGACGAGGAGGAAGAGGAGGAGGGGGAGGAAGAGGAAGAGCGTGTCCCGGCCCCTCAGCCGGGTGCGTTAGTCATCCGGGAGCAACGCTTCCAGGCGGCCGCAGGGGACGAATCGAGCGGCCCGTCCACCCGGGACCCGAGCCCTCAGGGTCCCGAGGCTGCGCCTGAAGGGTCGGCGCGGGATGCGCCCCAGGAGTCGGGAGGGCCGACCCCCGCTCCGTCCGTCCGAGGCCCGACCCCACAGGGCTCCGAGACCGCGCCCCGAGGGTCGGCGCGGGGCGCGCCCCAGAAGTCGAGGGGGCCGACCCCCGCCCCTCTGCCCCTGACCCGGGAGCAGAGCAGCAGCGGCAAGCAGCCGTTGCCAGATGCCCCGGGGTCGGCCTCGGGCTCAGAGGCGAAGTGCGTCGCCGTCCTAGCGCCCGCAGAGTGTAAGTGGAAAAGTCCTCGTCCGCCTGCTTCCTTTCCCTGCGTTAAGTTGCTTTTGTTGATGTCATTTGTCGTCTTGCAGCGTCCCTTCTCGGGCTCCACCGGTGGCGCCGAAGAAAATGCCACGGACGCCGTCCACATCTGCGGGGCGGACCGCGGCCCAACCGGCGGCGAGAGGCGACGCCAGCGGGGAGACCGCGGAGGTTGCCGTCGAGGCGACCCCCGCGACGGCGGACCCCGCGGGACGGGGGATCGCCCCCGAGGGCCCTCGGATCGAGGAGGTAATAAACCTCGATGACGAGGCGGAGGAGGAGTGCGCTGCTCCGTCGGGGGCGACGGGGACAGAGGAGTCCGCCGCGGCGGGGGCGACGGTGGCGGCAGAGACAGAGGTGCCTGCCCCGGCGGCCGTTGCGGGGGAGGCGATGCTCGCCCTGGTGGTTGCGGCGGAGACCGCGGTGGCGGCGGGCGAGGCGGGACGCGCGTCGGTGCTGACGGGGACCGCGGCGACCCCGGCAGGGACAGTGGCGCACGCGACGGAGCCGCCGTCGAGGCCAGCGGCGTCCGTGGTGGCCGTGCCTGCTCCTGGGGCGACGCCGAGGACCGCGGAGCCGGGGCCCCTGCCCACGCTGGGCGACGCCGAGGAGCGGGAGACGTGGCGGACAGTGCAGGGTGCGCTCCACAGCGCCCGTGCTGCCCTTTCTTCCTTGGCGGGGGAGTTGGACGGCGTCATTGCTCCTGCTGGTCAGGTATGCCATCCCTCGCGGTGGCCATTCTCTTCTCCGCCGTTCTATCGCTGACTATGGGTCATTTTGCAGGCCCTCCAGGAGTACAGCCGGGAGAAATCTGATCTCCTTCGGCTCGGGCAGGAGCGCCTCTCCGTGGAGGAGCAGCGGTCCAAGGAGCTGGCCGCGCAGGTTGCTGCCGCCCAGCAGGTCATCGATGACCTGCGGAGGCGCGAGCAGGCAGCGAAGGATGGCTTCCAGGCTGCCGTCGAGGAGGCCCGCTCTGCCCGCGCGGACCTCCAGGCCGTTGTTGACAAGGCCCAGCTTGATGCCGCGGAGCTCCTTCGGGTGAAAGAGGAACACGAGGCGGTGAAGAGGGATCGTGAGTCGGTGAAGAAGGAGCGTGAGGCCCTTCGGAAGACCGTCGAGCGCATCCGCCAGGAGCGACAGCAGGCCTGGCGGGACCGAGATCTTGAGGCGACCCGGAGGGTCGAGGCCGAGAAGATGGTGGCCGACCTCGGGACTGAGGTTGGTCAGCTTCAGACCGCTGCGACCGCGTTGAAGGCGCAGTCCGAGGGTAAGGTTCCTGCCATCCTTCTTCCTTTGTGGTGTTGGGGGGGCTCTGATTCGGCGTGTTTTTTCGCACAGGTCTTGCGAGTGAAGTTGACCAGCTGAAAGGGGGCTCTTGATGCGGAGCACGCCGAGCACGACAGCCTGATGGACGCGGTCCGCGTCATCTGCACTGGCCTCGGCGTGGTCCAGGGGGAAGGGACGAGCTCGCTGGCGGCTCGTGCCCTCGGGGTGTACCAGCGGACCCGCGAGATTTCTCGTGAGGCGCTTCGCGTTGGGGTGAGGCGGGCTTTCGGGGTCTTCGGGTCCCATTACACTAGCCTCGATTTTGACTTGATGAGCGAAGGGTATGCCCTCGGGTACACCGAGGCTGAGCTGGACGAGATCGATGCGTCGGTGCTCGGCCCAGCGGATGCCTTGGCGGCGCAGCTGGAGGAGGAGGCCGTCCCGCCGGAGGAACCCTGAATGGTCCAGCTGGGTCGGGCTCTGATACCCCGCCATGTAAATATGTTAGTTGATTTTGGACTTGCTTTTGTAATGGCCGTGGGGGCTGTTTTTTGCAATTTATCAACGTTTACTTCCGATCCCCTTCCTTGTGCTTTTGGGTCTGGAAAGTTTAGAGTACGGGTCGGATGCGTCAGTAAGCGCTGATGGGCGATAGTACCGTAGCCGCTGGGGCGTGGGTTTTCTCGCAGTCCGATCAGTCTTGCGTGGGCATCGTTTGCGCACTCTCCCCTTTTCATGCCCAAACGTTTAGGAAGGGGGGCCGGCTCGGAGAAAAGTTGTTTTGGGAGGACCTTGGGTGACTTGGGCCTGAGCCCCTGATAGCCCCCGAGGGATATGCGACCCTGAGGCAGGGTCAGGGTCGGATATCCCATAGCCCGTAACGAGACTCAAAAAAGGTCGACTCAAAATTGCTTTTCTCCGTGGACTAGAAAATTGTAAGGATGCGTGTGTTTAAACTTGGAAACAGAATTTAAGGGTAGAAGCGTCTTAGCTGTTCTATGTTCCAATCGTTGCTGAAGATCCGTCCGTCGGGGGTCGCCAGCTTGTACGTGCCTGGACGCAGTACTTGGGCGATGACAAAAGGACCTTCCCACGGAGGGGTCAGCTTGTGCCGACCCCTGTTGTCCTGGACAAGGCGGAGCACCAGGTCCCCGATGTTGAAGGCTCGGCCTTGCACCTTGCGACTGTGGTGTCGTCGTAGGGCCTGCTGGTACTTGGCTGAGTGTAACAGGGCCACATCGCGTGCTTCATCAAGTTGGTCTTGTGCGTCCTCGAGCGTCGCCTGGTTTCCCTACTCGTCATACGCCTTGACCCTCGGCGATCCGTACTCTAGGTCGGTGGGGAGAATTGTCTCAGACCCGTAGACCATGAAGAACGGGGTGAAGCCAGTTGCCCTGCTGGGGGTCGTCCTTAAGCTCCATAGGACCGCGGGGAGCTCCGCGACCCATCGGCCGCCGAACTTCTTGAGGCGGTCGAAGATCCATGGCTTGAGACCCTGGAGTATCATGCCGTTGGCTCGCTCAACCTGCCCATTCGTGCGGGGGTGCGCCACGGTCGACCAGTCCACTCGGATGTGGTAGTCGTCGCAGAACCAGAGGAACTTCTTCCCGGTAAATTGCGTGCCGTTGTCCGTGATGATGGAGTTGGGGACCCCAAAGCGATGAATGATGTCGGTGAAGAATCGCGCCGCCTGTTCAGATGTGATCTGCGCGATGGGTCGTGCCTCGATCCACTTAGAGAACTTGTCGATGGCGACAAGCAAGTGGGTGAAGCCCCCGGGCGCTTTCTTGAAGGGCCCGACGAGGTCCAGTCCCCAGACCACAAAGGGCCATGTGATGGGGATAGTCTGGAGCGCTTGTGCGGGCATGTGAGTTTGGCGCGCGAAAAATTGGCACCCTTCGCAGGTGCGGACCACACGGGTGGCGTCGGCGACCGCCGTTGGCCAGTAGAAACCCTGCCGGAAGGCGTTCCCGACGAGGGTTCTTGACGCGGCGTGGTGGCCGCAGGCCCCTGCGTGGATGTCGTGAATCAGCGCCCTTCCTTGCTCGATCGGGATGCATCGTTGGAGGATGCCGGTGTGGCTCTGCTTGTAGAGCTCCTGGTTGATGGTAGCGAATGTCTTGGCGCGGCGCGCGATCCTTCGCGCCTCCGTCTTGTCCCTTAGAAGCGTCTCGCGGACGAGGTAGTCAAGGTACGGAGTTCTCCAGTCAGGCGGGGGGTCGGGCCCCGCGGCTGGATCTGTGTCGATCTCCATGACTTCGGTGTCGGAGGGATCGGCCTCCAAGCTGGGTCCGTGCGGGACACGGGCTACGCCTGGGTCGGCACCGGGGCCCGGGACAGGTGGCGCATCGCCGACCCTTCCGGGCTCCTGACAACGGACCGAGGGCTTGAACTGATCGCTGATGAAGACGCCATCGGGAATGAGCTTTCGGCCGGATGCTGCCTTTGCCAGTTCGTCGGCTGCCTCGTTAAAACGCTTTGCGATGTGGTTGAGCTCTAGCCCATCGAACTTGTCCTCGAGCTTGCGGACCTCGTTGCAGTAGGCTGCCATCTTGGGGTCGTGGCAGCTCCATTCCTTCATGACTTGCTCAACGACTAGCTGGGAGTCGCCTCGGACGTCCAACCGTCGGATGCCCAGCTCGATGGCGATGCGGAGCCCGTTGAGGAGAGCCTCATACTCGGCGACGTTATTAGACGCGGGGAAATGGAGGCGGATTATGTACCTCATGCGGACGCCGAGAGGAGAGATGAAGACTAGGCCTGCTCCGGCGCGAGCCTTCATCAGCAACCCGTCGAAGTGCATCGTCCAGTACTCCTGTTTCTCCGGTGCTGATGGCGTCTGTATCTCCGTCCACTCTGCCACGAAATCAGCGAGTACCTGGGACTTGATGGCGGTGTGGGGAGCATAGGTGATGCCCTGGTCCATGAGCTCGAGTGCCCACTTCGCGACCCGGCCCGTGGCGTCCTGATTCCTGACCACCTCGCCGAGGGGAAAAGACGAGACGACTGTCACCGGATGCGAGGTGAAATAATGGCGCAGCTTCCTCTTCGTGATGAGGATGGCGTAGATGAGCTTCTGGATCTGCGGATATCGCGTCTTGGACTCGGACAAGACCTCGCTGACGAAGTAGACTGGGCGTTGTACGTTGAGGGTGTGTCCCTCGTCCTCTCGCTCTACCACCAGGGCCGCACTGACCACCTGGGTGCTTGCCGCGATGTAGAGCAGAAGGGGTTCCCTGTCGGCGGGTGGTACCAGGACCGAGGCTTTTGTCAGGAGTTCCTTGAGCCGGTCAAGTGCCTCCTGTGCCTCAGTGGTCCACTCGAAACGGTCAGTCTTCTTCAGGAGTCGGTAAAGGGGGAGCCCTCGCTCGCCGAGGCGTGAGATGAAGCGACTCAGGGCCGCCAGGCATCCCGTGATACGTTGGACCCCCTTTATGTTTCGGATTGGCCCCATGTCGTTGATGGCCGCTATCTTCTCCGGGTTGGCTTCGATGCCGCGCACAGAGACGATGAAACCTAGCAGCATTCCCCTTGGAACCCCAAAAATGCATTTCTCTAGGTTGAGCTTGATGCGCTTGTCTCTCAGCCTTTCGAAGGCGAGTTCGAGGTCGGGGATGAGCTGGTCACCCTTCTTGGACTTGACTACGATGTCGTCGATATAAGCCTCAACGGTTTGCCCGATGAGGTCTCCAAAACACTTGAGCATACATCGCTGGAATGTAGCTCCCGCATTTTTGAGGCCGAACGGCATCTTGACGTAGCAATAGGGGCCGAATGGGGTGATGAAGGAGGTCGCGAGCTGGTCGGACTCTTTCATCATGATCTGATGATAGCCGGAATACGCGTCGAGGAAGCTGAGGGTCTCACCCCCGGCGGTCGAGTCGACTATCTGGTCAATGCGTGGCAAAGGAAACGGATCCTTTGGGCATGCCTTTATTGAGACCGGTGTAGTCAACGCACATTTGCCATTTCCCATTGTTTTTTCGTACAAGAACAGGATTAGCCAACCACTCGGGGTGGTACACTTCCTTGATGAACCCGGCCGCCAAAAGCTTCTGGAGCTCCTCGCCTATGGCCTTGCGCCTCTCCTCGTCGAAGCGGTGCAAACCTTGCTTCACTGGTTTGGAGCCGGCCTTGATGTTCAAGGAGTGCTCGGCGACTTCCCTCGGAATGCCGGGCATGTACGAGGGTTTCCATGCGAAGACATCGATGTTCGTGCAGAGGAAGTCAACGAGCGCGCTTTCCTATTTGGGAGATAGGTTAGCGCTGATTCGGACGGTCTGGCCGTCGGAACCGCTAGGGTTGAGGGGGACCTCCTTGACGCCTTCAGTGGCCTCGAAGGAGGTGGGCGACTGCTGGGAGTCGGGCCGACCCTCGGCGCTCTCCGCGAGCTGGGCCGCCGGCTCCTCCGTGACGTTGATGGCCGCGGCGTACTCGCAGCACTCAACATCACACTCGTACGCCTTCTGGAAGGACGTGCTGACGGTAATGACCCCGTTGGGCCCCGGCAGCTTGAGCTTGAGGTAGGTGTAGTTGGGGATGGCCATGAACTTTGCGTAGCTCGGCCGCCCCAGGATGGCGTGGTAGGTCCCATGGAAGCCCACTACCTCAAAGGTGAGGATCTCCTTCCTGTAGTTGGACGGAGTCCCGAAGGTAACGGGCAGGTCGATCTGCCCGAGAGGCATTGCCTGTTTCCCCGACACGATGCCGTGGAAAGGCGCCTTGCTGGGGCGGAGGTGGGAGCGGTCGATCCCCATGGCGTTGAGGGTCTCGACGTAGAGGATGTTGAGGCCGCTGCCTCCGTCCATGAGCACCTTGGTGAGGCGCGTCGTGCCGATTATTGGGTCCACAACGAGGGGGTAGCGCCCTGGCTGCAGGACACGCCCCGGGTGGTCGGACCGGTCGAACGTGATGGCGGATCCCGACCAGTCGAGAAAGGTCGGCGTCGGAGGCTCCGCCGCGTAGACCTCGCGGCGTTCCAGCTTCCAGTGGTGTTTGGAATCATAGGCCGCCGAGCCGCCGAAGATCACGAAGCAGCCGTCCACCTTGGGGAAGCCGTCTTCTTTCCCTCCATCGTCCTTCCTTTCCTCGTCGGGTTTCCGCCTACGGTCGCCCTTCACCGGGTTGCCTGCAAAGTACCTTTTCATGAGGTTGCAGTCTTTGTAGGCGTGCTTCGCGGGGAACTCGTGGTTCGGGCACGGTCCCTCGAGCAGCTTGTCGAAGAAGCCGGGGGTGCCCTCTGGGGGCGGCTGACCCCGCTTGCGCTCAGCAGCCGCCACGAGGGGTGCCTCGCGCCGCTGCTTGTTCTTCTTCTTCTGTGGACGGGTTGAGGTGCCTTCGTCGGCGTCCTCCTTGCGCTTTGCCTCGCCCTTGGAGCGGTCGAAGATTGCTCCTACAGCCTCCTCGCCCGAGGCGAAGCTGGTGGCGATGTTGAGGAGGTCCTCCGTGGTCCGCGGGCCTCGGCGCCCGAGCTCATGGACGAGGGGTCGGCAGGAAGTTCCTGCCAGGAATGCCCCTATGACGTCGGCGTCCGCGACGTTGGAGAGCTCGGTGTGCTTCCTGGAAAAGCGTCGAATGTAATCCCGGAGGGATTCACCCGACTCCTGGCGGCAGCTCCGGAGATCCCAAGAGTTGCTAGGGCGCATGTACGTGCCCTGGAAGTTTCCCACGAATATCTCCCTCAAGTCGTTCCAACTGCGGATCCGTCCTGAGGGGATATGTTCTAGCCAGGCTCGCGCTGAGTCGGCTAGAAAAAGTGGGAGGTTGCGGATGATGAACAGGTCATCATCCGCCCCACCGGCCTGACATGCAAGCCGGTAGTCGCTGAGCCATAGCCCGGGGTTCGTTTCCCCAGAGTACTTGGCCACATTGGTCGGTTGCCTGAAGCGTGGCGGGAATGGCGCGCTCAAGATGCGCGCGGAGAAGGCCCAGGGCCCCGCCGGGTCGGGGCTGGGGCTACGGTCTTCTTCGCTGTCGTAGTGGCCGCCACGGCGGACATGGTAGCCGCGGTCCACCCCCTCCTCCCTGTCCGTGCGGGAGCGCCTCCGCGCGTCCAGGGTGTCACGGGCGTCGCGGATGGGACCGACACGCCGGTGCATGGATGGGGCCCTGCCTCCAGCGGGTGGCGGCGTCCATCCAGCGGGCGCGGCCTGGTTCGCCCGGGAAGGAGGCTGGTGGACAAACTCTCCCCGCCTTTCGGAGGGCATGGTGGGGGCCGCCCAGCTGGCGTTTTGCCCGCGTCGCCGGGACGCGGAGCTCTCCGCCTGCTGAACAGCGGCACACTCGAGCAGGTCGCGTACCTCTCGATGCGCCTGACGCTCTTCGGGTGTCTCCGGCTCCGGGAGTCGTCGAAGCAGGGCCGCCGCCGCGGCAATGTTTTGGCTGGCGTGGGCGAAGAGTTGGGGGCGATCCTCGTCAGCACAGATGCGCTGCTGGACGTCGCGCGCTCGCTGTCGCGCCCCACCTGCGTTGCGGGGGTGCCCTTCCTCCTGGTGGGGCGCCGCGCGCGCCTCTGGCTGTCGTGGCCGCTCCGGGGCCCGGGCAAGGGCTCCCGTCGTGGCCGCGGCGCGTGGTGGGGGAGTTCGTTGCCTCCTCCCAGCGCCATCGCCGCTGGACCCCTCGGAGTGCGCGTCGGCCGCGAAGCACTCACGCGAGGGGTGGTGGCTCCTGCTGCTGGAACCGGCGTCGGAGATCGCACTCGTCGCGCCCGCAAGCTCGTTGCTCGCAGGTGGCACGGCCATGGGTCGCGCCAGGGCATGACCGTAGGTTGTCACGGTGCTACGCAGCCCGAAAAGCCGTTCCGCCGAAGGAGGCCCTCTGGCGCGCGTCCGGCCACTCGCCACCACCCTGGCGGCGGAGCCAGAGGTGATGAGGCGAGTGGGTGAAGCGAGGAGAGGGATCAGGTCGATCCCCTCTCCGGTGGCGAGGAGGTCCAGGCTCCCAAAGCGGACCAGGGAGCCCGGGGCGAAACTGATGTCGTGGCTGGCCATCTAAAGCCGGTGATGTACGCGCAAAGGTCCCCTACCTGGCGCGCCAACTGTCGTTGTCAAGATTGGTGATCAAGACTTAGACTAGTAAATTTCTTTTATGCGCGTACGGCTTCAGATGGTTGCGAGGGTGACACGGGATTTAGACTGGTTCGGGCACGGAGACGCCCTACGTCCAGTATGGGGAGCTGCTCGTGTTACCCATGCAAGTTCTTTAGTAGGGGTTACAGAAGGGCGAGAGAGGGAACCGGTCCCAAGTCTCTAAGGTGTGCACAGAAGCTCTAATGGTGGAGGCGAGTTCTCCTTCGCAGGGAAGAAGAAGCCTGTGTGAGGAAGTGTGAGTGTCTAAAATTCCCCCCCCCCCCCCCCCCCCCGTCTCTTGGGCCCTGGCCTTCCCTTTATAGTTCCAGGGAGTTGACCAAGCACATGCGAGACGTGCGTGGGACACAGAGAGAGAAAATGGAGAGGGAGAGAGAGCGCGGAGTCCAAGGAGAAGATTTGTGCTCCCCGGGCGCCGCGGTTGTCTTCGGTCTTCTTGCTCCGCCGGGCGGCCTGCACTGATCTGATCGCTGTCCTCCTCGGGAGCCGGTTACGACGGGCGTGCATGATGATGGCTGTGGCCTCCATCCCGTCGGGGCTGACGGCTGCCACGACTGTCCCTGTTACGCTGCAGGCGGCCTGAGCGGCGCGAATGCCCTGTCCCTGTCGCTGGAATCGCGGGGCGCGAGGACGGGCAGGTGGAGCGTGGACGGTCAGGCGTGCTCCTGTGCCAGGCGACGTGGGTCATGATGGCCTGACAGCGAACCAGAGAGGACTGAGCCGCTGTACCGTGCGCGGCGCGGTCGTGGGCGGGTAGGTGTGACGGGTCACGTCAGCGGCGTGGACGCCTTTCCGCACGCCCGAGCTGTGGAGCATTTAAGGCAAAGCTGCGCCCGAGGCCAATTTACGTCCGGCGGGCCCACGCGAGTCCGACCCTAAGCCCCTGGGTCGGGCGAGGCTGACCCTGGAGGCAAGGGGTCGGGCGAGGCGGACCCTCGTGGCGAGGGGTCGGGCGAGGCGGACCCTTGTGGCGAGGGGTCGGGCGAGGCGGAGCCCGCCTGCCGGGGGATCGGGAGCATCCGACTCCGAGGGATGGGGTCGGGCGAAGCGGAGCGCTGCCCTCTCGTGTTGGGCGGATGATGGTCGCTGTTGCTGCGGGTCGTTCCGGGCCTCCATAATCGTTGCCATGATAGTCATTAGATGACCATTTATTTTTCCCTCTGACACATGTTAAAGTGTATAAAAGGGGAGACTTTTCTTGCATGAAAAGAAGCAACAAATGAAGTCATGCAAAATCCTATTTTATATGTTCATGTGCGCAAGATGGAGGTAGGGATCATATACGAATGGATATATACAAATATGAATACATATATTTATTTTTATTCAGATTCAGATACAAAAATAATATCAAATTATGTGCCGGATATTTATATCCAGCTATTCACATATCATATATTCCACTTGAGTATTGGGATACGGTATAGATATCAATACCCGGTTACAAATACGGTCTATTCCATTTAGTCTCTAGATCCTTCGGTTGGACTGACGGTCACCCGTAGATGAAAGTCCTTAAGACCTGCAAGTGGGACTAAACGAACTTAATGTTGGGAAGTGTGTATAAAGAGAATAATATTTGTGTGTATTCAGATGGAATTCGACAGAATGTTAAAAAGCCAAAACGTTTGCCAAGAGAGCCTGGAAGTTACCACAACAATTAAAAAATAGAAGAACATACAATTTTGGATTAATATATAAATTTTGAGTTCTACAATAACAAAAATGGCGTATAATTTCTACTTGATCGGATCAACTCTCATAGCTCAATCTCTTCACCTCACAGCTCTAGGTCTTTCTCTTCTGCTCAAGAGTGGCCTCATGTATTCAGAGTATCAAAGTCAAGCCAAGTGACCGGGGGTATCAATTTATAGGCCAGAGAACCAGCCATAGCCGTTGCCAACCCCCTGACAAAAAGCGCAGATGATCCGGTCGCATGTGTCAGTTTATCCAGTCACACTGAGCATCAAATAGTAGCCGTTAAGGCCTAACTGCCCTCTTTTGCTGGCGTCATTGAACCGACGCGTCATCCAATCACGCGTCGGATAATCAGACGGGTGGTGTCGGTTTATCCGGTGCTTAAAACATTACTGAGAGAGCATGCTGGAGCCAAAACACCTTCTTTGTTGCAATTGCTTCGACTTTTCACCGGATGATCTGGTGCTATAGAGATTCCTAGAGATCAACTGATAGTTGCACTGACGCATGAAAACCCTAGGCATCGGTTAATCTGTGCTGAAGTGATTCTCAGACTTGATCATCATAGCAAAACAATATTGCACCAACGACTTATAGAAACAGGGCGTCGGTTTATCCGGTCAATAGAGATTTTCTGCCACTTAACCAATTGAATTGGAGTTGAGATTTTTCTTCGAGTTTCTTCTGCTTCCAAGTGTTCATCTGATTTCTTTGAGTTTTCTTGGAGTGAGGTTGAGCAAGTGTGCATGATTTCAAGGCCAACCAACACTAGATCAACCTACTAACTCAAGAACCCCCCTTAGTAGTATGGTCAAAGACTAAAAGCTATAAAACCTGAACTAAATCAAGTATGCTTCATCTCCTTGTGACACTTGATACTAGAAAGGTCATTAATCATGCATTTCAAGTCCTTGGCTCGCATTTCTTGAGAATTGAGGGGTCTCTTTTCATATTTCATATGTGACTAAACCATTGAAAGATAATTCATTCAAAACACGCGTTAGCCACATACGTTAGCCACACAAATTTGGAAGAAAAATAGCTAAAGTTTTCCAATTTTCATTGATGTTGGGAAGCAAATTCCTTAAATAGAGAACCACTTTGGAGTGTGTGTGTGTGTCTATATATATATATATATATTATTTCTAACTATACTTTAGAAGAAAAATAAAAAAGCATTTGAACCTATATAGATTCAATCAAAGACTAAAATTAATGATAAAACATAAATAATTAAATCCATTTATCCCATGGATACAAGTATACCTGATCACGGGTTGGGCGACTCAACCCGACCCGTCCGAAAAAAACCCAACCTGATCAATATGTGGGCTAGGTTCGGGCCAAAATTTTTGACCCGCAATAAAAATCGAGCCATGCATGGGCTGATTTTTTTACCTGAAATCTGAAGAAAAAAATCTGACGTAGCCTAGAAATTATATATAAAAATTAACACGGCCCAAACCTGACCACATGGCGGGTCAAGCTTGGACTATGTTCGATCCAAAAAAAATTAATATCGTGTTTTTCTTTGACCTAACCTGAACCCGACCCGACTTGGTACGTGATTAGGTCTATATACAAGCAATATATACGTACAACCACGGATGGAACTTAACCAAATAAAAACATAACATCATTTGACCATTTGAAATTATTATATAAGAAAACAAAATAAAATGGATCCACCAAAGACTACCAAATGAGTGTGTCATATCTTCTCATGTCATGCATCCTTTCTCCTTATATGTTCCTTTTCACACAATCTTTTACCTTGCGAGCCACCACCATGGTTAGTACTAAGATTGTACATACATAAGTATTGAGGCTCATTAAATCTAAGCAGCGGTGTTGTTGGCATCATCAATATGGAGGAGAATGCTCTAACATCTTATAAAGGAGAAGAAGTCCCAAAAAACTAATACATGAAAAATTAAAAGAAGCCACTATATTCGTTTTCAAGGGCTAAAAATCCCAATGTTAATTGGTAGGCAAAAGATCTACACTATTTGATGTGGCATGGGTCTAAATTAACTACATCAAAACTAGAGAGTCCACAAGATATAGGGTTACAGTAGGTTAAGTACAAAAGCACAACATCTATTGTTGACATGGGAAAACACATGTATTAATTTCTCTAATACCTTAGTGTTAAATGAAGCCATCACATTCACTTATAAGACCTATAAATTGCCACGTTAATCATGAAATAAATTGAAATATCTCCACCATTCAGCTAAGTTGCCCATGTCATAACAACATGATTGTTCCGATAGAAGAGTAAAATACAAGAGTACAACTCTTAACTTAAAATAAATCTTAATCTTAGACAAAAGAGAAAACATGAGAGATGAGGGCTTGCATCTATGAATTACAATGCACTGAGGTACTAGAAGGGCGGAAGGAATATATATGGAAGAAAGCAACATGATGGGATGATGGAGTGGCTAGATGAGACGCAGCTTGAGGCCTCACACTATGTGGAATGACAACACGATACACCATGTTGCATAGCCTCATGTGGCACACATACTGGCTATGAAGATTAAGATAAACAAGTCTGGAGCACAATATGATCATGTTGTCGTCCAGCATGGCAGCGGAGGAAAAGATGATCATGTTGTTTAGCATGACACAACACTATAACGTCGGGAAGAGAGCATGGCTGAACGAACCACACTTATCAATGCCGCAACGTAATAAGATATCGCTTTGCATGTGCCATATGTGTCTTTGGAACACCAGACCAATGGCAATGCAAAAGGAATACTGCATGTATTTCAAATATACTCCTCGATGAAGCAATTAACATAACAAAAAATCTAAGTTCACCGATAATTTGGTTGCAATGCTGTTCCACCAGAGTTGGAACAAAGCAGCTTAGGACAATGCTTATATAGTGATCACCTCAAGTGCATACTCTATAAGCGCCAGAGCGAATATGTGTTCTCATAGAATCGGTGAGATGAAACGATAGTCAACTCGCCAATGAATGCATTCGGCGATACAAGATGGAAGAAACAAATCAAATAACTAGCTCAGTTGGAATAATTGGGTTGTGCAGCATCGCCAGACCTCTCAACATAAAAGCTACTAACCCACATATATATTCTTAAAACGTAAGAAAAAAATTTATCACTATAACTAAAACTCTCTAATAGTATATCAAAATACATGACAAAATACTATATTAATTCCAATAAACAAAAAAAACTTGGGTTTTATCTTGACATATTTTACGCTATAGAATATAATGATAAAAAGATGATATCTTAGCCTGCGTTATATGGATAAAACAACGATAGTGAAATAAATGCACTTAAATAAATTTACTTTCATGTAAAAAGCAGCCCAAATATTAGTATGAAAATAAGCTAGCTACCCGTGCTATCTGCGCGGACCATCTTGCTAGTTTCTTATAAAAAGAAACTAGACAACGCAAATAATGATCAGATTTGAATTAGGAAACAAAACCCAAAACATTCGCTCTGTAAAGTGCAAAAACGCCTACAGTGATAAGAGAAAATATATTAAACCCGCACGGCCGCGGCCGAGTAAACGAACCCGCCGAACCCCGACGGCACGGACACCCGCTTCCACGGAGCGCCGGCGGTTTCCATCACCCACGCGGAGTACCTCCTGCCCTCCGCCGCGTCGGCCACCGTGCCAAACACGAACAACCCGGCGCCGTTGCCGTTGCCGATGCCGGCCGCCTTCACGCACGCCTTCACGCCCGGCGGCCCGTCGGCCACCTCCCTCCACGCGCGCGCGGCGCCGTCCCACTCGCGCACGCCGCCCTTCCCGGGCCCGACGGCCCACACCTTTCCCCGCACCGAGGCCAGGCACGTCTCGCCCGTGTCGGGAACCACCTCGCCCTCGTCGGCCCAGGCGCCGCCCGTGGCGGCGTAGCGCTCGGCGGTCTTCCTGAACGCGCCCTGGGCCTCGGTCGGGTAGCCGCTGGCCGCGAGGACGCCGCCGGGGGCCGCGACGAGCTGCGGCTCGTCGCGCTCCTCGGACATGTCCGGGAGCGCGCGCCAGGCGTCGGCCGCGGCGCTGTACGCGAGGGCGGAGCGGAGCGCGTTCTTGGACTCGTCGTGGCCGCCGGCGACGTAGACGTTGCCGTCGCCGCCGGCGCACCCGAAGGAGCTCCGGCTGTCCGGCATCTGCCGGCCGCGCCGCCACGTGCCGGCGGGGACGTCTAGCACGCGGACGTCGCTGGTCGGGCGGAGCGTGTCCGGGTCCCAGCCCCCTACGACGGCGACGTGCCGCCCGTCGCCGGCGGCCGCGCACTGCGCGAACAGCGGCACGAGTGCCCACGCCTCGCCCGGCCCCTCCACGCGCCGCCACTCGCCGGTGGTGAGGTTCGCCGCCATCAGCGCGCACTCCGGCGTCGATCCCTTCCCGTCGCCGGCCGCGGGCGCGGCCTGGACGAGGAACACGACGTCCTCCGCCGCCCCGGCGGCACTCCGGCGCCGCCGGAACTCCGCGGACCCGACGGCGCCGCGCCACCCGCGGCACACGCGGCGCATGCGCCGGTGCGACCGGCTCGGTACCCGTGCGAGGCACTCGATGGCCACGTCGTCCGGCAGCCCCGGGATGAGCTCTCCCACCTCCTCCAGCCTGGGGCCGTCTTCCTCCGCTCCCATCGCCATGGCACGTTCTTGCCGCTTGTCCTTGGAATCGTAGACGAAGCGTGCTCGCGCAGTGGCTGCGGACACGTCTTCAACCTCTTGCTTGACGGCGCCCATGGAGAACGCCAGTGCAGTGCTGTGTACTCGCCTTTACGCGGCTTCTTGTTTCTTCTGATGTGGTGGCGGTGTGGGATGCTTGGCGGGTTTAAGTAGAGGGAGGGTGAGAGTGAGGACAAATTTAGATTAGGATTTGATTTGATGAGTGCTAGGTACTGTGATCGAGTAAAAGCAACACCTTTTTGTGTATAGTAGAATAATAACAACTTTTCAAAAGAGAGTGAAAATAGTTGGGGAGTGAGATATTTTAGGAGCATGAGTTTGATCCATAAAATTGCATTTCTAATCACATTTGACTAATGATATTTTTACTCAAATTGGTTGAAGATATTTTTAGATGGGACTAGGCCAGATTACTGCCCACGCATGATTCCATTTGCATGCTTCACTTTCCGTTCTTGATGCTCCCGGGGCCCTCCGTCCATTTGGCGCCGACCTCGCTGGATGAGCGAGGAGAAGGGAGCCAGCGGCGAAGACGACGAGGTCCCACTGGCGCCACACTGGTTGTATGTAGTGTAAAGGTGCCTGGAAAGGCATCGCTCCGATTGTCTCGCACTTGCTTGATGGAAGGTGGTGCGTAGCACATGCCTACGCTGCCTCAAGCCCTCAACCCGTAAAGCCTTCTAGAAGTCGTATTCTAGCTAGGCTAGAATAGAGAGATGTAGTTGGAAAAATTGCCAAAAAAAAAAAAGAACACAAATACAAGCTATGGTTTTTTAAATGCCCACCTGTATGTATCTTAATCTTTTATGTTTTAAATACCCGCAAGTTTTTACGTGTTATCAAATAGCGCTTTAATTCGGTCATTTCAATCTGGCCATTGTACTTATGAAATCATAAATTGTGGCCATTAAATTAGCTCGTACGCAAGATATATGGTCATTACCTTCATATCCTTATGTACTTTGGTGACGTGTGGTGACGTGGCACACGTATATTCGTGACTCACCGTCCACGTGGATGCCTACTCATTTAACAGGTACGGGATCTTTTTCTTCCTTTGCATACCCCTCTTTACCATATTTTTCAATACTCAAATTCCATCTGTTATTTATTCATTTTGGAGAGGGACGTCACCAGCGGTGACCCCAGCTCTGAGCAGGAAAAAGAAAATTCAGCCTGCACAAATTTAGAGGCTAAGAAAGCATTAGCTGTCTGGAAGGGAAAAAAAAAGTTGTAGCTGCCAAGAAGTTGTTAATGGTCCAAGAGAGGAAGCCAAGAGCGATAATTTTCCCTTCAATTTGAACTTGATTTGCTTATTTGGTTCTCTTATTTTCATGATGTCAAACATTCTTCTTATGTATGTTTCAAGTAAATTTGGAGTTTATTTGTTAAATTAAGCTCAACCTGGTAATATTTTACTGAACCAATAATTTACAAAAAAAATCTTGCTTTCCGCTCTAGATTTCTGAATATTTCTTTTTCTTGATCTCAATTCTATGGCATCTCAACATGTGTGTTGGTTAAAATTATAAATAATAGCTTCAGTGCTAAGTTTATTACCAGCACGGGGTACAAATGAAAAAGACAACTTATAAAAGATAGCATATATGCTATAATTTAGTTGCACTCGACAAGTGGGCATCCACACGAATATGTGTATGCCACATCAACAAAAGTACGTAAGCATACGAAGGTAATGACCGTATCGATACGTATGGGCTAGTTTAATGACCATAATTTGCAATTTCATGAGTACAATGGCCAAATTGAAACGGCAGAACAAAGAAAATTCTTTCGCGTTGCTTATTAGGCAGACGACACCAAGAAATGATCTTGACCTTGACTCGTTGACCAGCTGCTGGACCCGCTCCGGGTGACCAGATTGCTGCTGCTGCTGCCTGCTAGACCTTGCATTGACTCCTGCTGCTCTATCTGTCCTCACGAGCTAATCATGAAGCCTGAATCCTACGGCACGGCAGGCTACGTACCTGGGGCTCATTAGCTTTACATTTAGGCTAAAACAAATAAGAAAAAGTTGGAACTCCGATCCATCATCATGTCTCGATGCATAATACTCCTCGTAAACTGAAATTTAGCCGGAAGCGATCGCGTGCATGCGTGCCCGTGTCTCGAGATCGATCGCATGCCTTGACGAACAGACCACTCCATGAGCAAGAGATCTGGTGCTTCGTTGACCTTGACGTACGTTGCTTGCTCGTAGTAGCGGTCGTCTCGTCGCGCTCTGTTTGTTTTTATCTGAGCTCGATCGGCGAAGCAGTCATGGCTTCTTGGTTCCCGACGACGACTTGACCCGGAGGAATCAATCCATGGCGGCAGGCCGCCGTGCAGTCCGGAGCACGCCCGGCAAGAGGGGTTGCTTTAATTTGCCCCTGGCACACGGCCGGCCGTATGCTCCGCCCGGTCTGCAGGATCGGAGACGACCGCGACTCCGGCCGAGTCCTCCTTGTCCTCGTCCTGCTGGGGTTGTCAGGCTCGGTGCAGGGAGATTTTCTGCTCGATCTCTTGCTTTGCTGCTCGATCTCTACAAAATGCTTTACTAAAAAAAATATTAAAAAAATTGGTAGTACTCCCTCCGTTCTGAAATATAAGGCATTTTGCTTTGTCCTAACTTAAAATAGTCTAACTTTAACCAAATTTATAGAAAAAAGATTAACATCGAACACATCAAATAAGTAAATTATAAAAATATATTTCACTGTATATCTACTTATTCTTATTTGAATTTTAAAATATTATTACTATTTTCTATAAAGTTGGTCAAACTTGAACTATTTTGACTTAGGACAAATCAAAATACCTTGCATTTCTGGACGGAGGGAGTATGTGGTATCAACCATATCAATGCCATCGGAAACACAAATTAAATATTCGTTCCATGTCAATGTCACTTCTACAAAATGCTCATGATAATAAGTTTAACTAAAAAATATCTAGTGTATCTCTACATATTTTTTTGTTACAAAATCAAACAAACACTAGATATGCTTTTTAAACCAAAAATAAATCTCTAAGTCTCCAAAAAATTTCAAAAAAGATAGTAGAGATACATCGAAGCACGAGCCTAAACAAAATAAATAGAGCTCTTGAAAATATTTTTGGAAGCTTCTAAAAATTAGATTTAACTCTAGGAGAATGTGAAAATATATTTTCACGAGACATTTTCATGAGCTCCAATTATTTTATTTAGGCTCTCTTTGCTCCGATATATCTCTACTATCTTTTTTTGAGTTTTTGGAGAATTTTTGGGGCTTAGAGATATTTTATGGTTTAAAAACTATAACTATTATTTGTTAGATTTATTTTGGAACAAAAAATATGGTTCGAAACCACTTTTAATTATTGCGTGGACCCGGATTACTGGTTTTCTAAGTTTAGGGACTGGGATGACACACCCTGACAAGTTCAAGGATCCGAATTTCTGGTTTTATAAGTTTTGGGACCGGGATGACACGCCCTGACAAGTTCGAGGACCGGCCGTGTATTTTACTTAAAAAAATTTGTAAAAAAATTGGTAGCATGTGGTATCAACCATATCAATACAATGTCATCGGCAACAAATTAAATATCCGTTCCACTGGGGGCTTTTCCGTCCTTTGTTTTGGAATGCCATCCTGGTACCAAAACATCCTTCTCAACGAAATTGCAATCTCTCATTTTGCGGCTTGTGATGATCGATGCATAGAATGGATAAGAAAACGATTTGGAATCCAGCTCTTATCACAAACATGATTTGGTAACGGCACACCCACCATGCATGATGCCTCTTATGACATGAAAAGGACACATAGGAAAAGGAACACACGATATCA
Source organism: Panicum miliaceum (assembly GCA_032594955.1). Lineage (NCBI taxonomy): Eukaryota > Viridiplantae > Streptophyta > Magnoliopsida > Poales > Poaceae > Panicum > Panicum miliaceum. The sequence continues at coordinate 13,682,288 of CM064061.1, forward strand.
TCGGTGCCTGGCTTTTCTTTCGTAGATCGACATCATATGGTGGATGGCCCATCTCTGGCTGCCAATACTCTGGGTTAGTTCACACTTATCATCTGCCACATTGCACTATGCATCAAGATAGTTCGGATAAGATGAGCAAGATTCTTGTATACATATTTCTCTTGTTGGGTAAACACGGCTGGTAACTATCACCAGCTTGGCCCTTGGTTCCTCGCTCGTGCTACTGCAAAATATTCCTCTATTTCATATACATCGATTTAGTTTTCTTGAATTCAGACTTGTGTAACTTTATCAAATTTATAAAAAATACAATATCAAATAAATATACTATTAAGATATATTTCACAATAGACTTAATAACAAAAATATTTTTTTAAAAAAACACATTACAAAATATTATAAATATGTTTTTTTTTCCTATAAACTCGATCAAATTTAGAAAAGTTTGACTTATGATAAATTAAAACGATCTTTTGGAATGAAGTGAGCAGTTTAAGATATGGACAACCAAACAATCTATGTATACATCATATGATTTGATGACAAAAGAACAGAAATTCCAGCACGGACATCTGCACATGATGAGAGCGTGAGAGTTGGCGTCATGCCAAGCACAAGCTACATGAACGAGCAGCAGTCCAACTCCAGGGCCACCCCGGATGAGATCCAGACCACCAGAAAGACGCAGAGAGACCTTCTAGAAGCAAAATCAGTGGCGGTTGGGATGTGGGACCCGCTGCCGAAAGAAAACGCTTCTCGAGGCATGGTGTGTGGTGTAGCTAGCTGGGGACACATTCCATGCTGATGGACGATGATGCTCCAGATCCTGCCTTCTCTCGCATCTTTTTATTTTGTCATTGATCAGGCCAAAATCTATTTGTGCGCTTTCTTGATCATGCCGAAGTTCAGTCATTGTTTGCTGCCCCGATGATGATTATTCTACAAAGGCAAATACAGTACATTGTCTTGGTAATGGTAACATGCATGTCCTGTCGTGCTCATCCCCCTCTCTGCTGTAATCAAATACTGAAGACTTCTGCAGCAGTTTCTGTCTAATTTTCATTTGGTTTTCTTGAGTATTGTACCATGATCTACATTCTACGGCACCTATGGGCAGAAAAGAGTATTGCAGGTACCAGCTGTTAATACTATCTTAGCCTCAGAATACTTTACACAGGTTTGCGCTGTCAATGGCTACATTTCTTGATCATGAACAGATAAAGTGCGACAACTCCTCTAGTTTTGACCCACCCCCAAAGAAAAGGGGTCATCTGCGATATTGTCCCCTGATGAAAACAACTTGACATCAACCCAATGATTCCACTCCGAGAGGCAATGCCATCATCAGCACTTGCAGGATGCAGAGATATTTCTCATGCAGAAACTAAAGCTTCATCACCGATCAGCTATCCGATCAACAAATATCCCATCCATGTCGATCGTAAAAAAGATTGGAGATACAGCTATCACTCCACTATTGTACTTGTGTTCTTGGATCCTCCTCCGGGGCCCTCAATCCACTGATGCAAGAGAAGCAGCCACATCCACATCCAAATAAAAGGCATCCACTCCGGTTGTCTCGCACTAGCTTTTGCACATGCCTGAAGCAGTAAGCCTTCTAGAAGCCATCGTAACAACAGAATACCTGCTGCCGAGCTCGTGGTCTCTGCCGGCCCCGTTTTCCTCGGACAGCTTCGTGCTGAGCCAAACTTTTTTAAGGAAAAAAATTAAAATGGTCCGGGCTCTCTTGCATCAGTCGACTGAGCCACAAGCTAGAGCATTCCGGTTGTATGTTTACGGCGAAATTAAACCTCAAACAATTATGTACAGAGTTCTCATGGTGTTCATTGGAACATAGTGTTCACATTTTTCTCACAAGAGATTGTATCTTAAGATCCGATTATTCTCGCCAATAAAGATCCTAACTATAGTCCTGGTCCTAACAACATTTACTCCCTCCGTTCCAAACTGTAGATCGTTTTGACAAATCTAGATGTATAGATTTTGCAATGCATCTATATATATACATTGTGTCTAGATTTATAGCAAAATTATGCATCTAAATTTGCTAAAACGACCAACAATTTAGAATTGAGGGAGTAGCTTGGTTGCACTGGGTGTTCACCTCCATGCCGACAACATGATTGCATCCGCCAAAGTGCCTGTCCGCACATCCCTCGTGGAAATTCATCCAGTGCACCGTCCGATCTGTGTACTTTGGTAGAAAATGCTATCAGATGCCAAATTTTCAGCTAACCATGTTTATAAATAGAAAAACTCTATACAAGTTTAAACAAAAAATTTTAACAACAGAAAAGTTGACCGTGACCTTGACTCCTGCTCTATGGGCCCCCACGAGCTAAGCCCCGATGCCACGGAACGGCCCAATTTACCCCTCTCACAAGAAGGCAAGCTGCGAAGCTGGGGTAGCTTATTCGTGAAGGGATGGAGATGGAATCCCCCAACCAAATAAGATGGTCATTGACAGTGATAGCTTTGAGAGTGATCAAACACAAACAGTGTACTGACACAGTAAGGAGAAGAGTGCCATTTCTTGTATGTTTTCAATCTGCTGGGACAGGTCCAAAAAAAAAAATCATTCGTGATGCAATCAGCTAGTTCCAAGCTTCCAGTAACATCTACTTATCGTGCAAGCAAACCATCAAATGCTGATTTATTTTTCCTGCGAGGTCGGGTTCCAGATTCGGGATATACACACGCTACGATGACGAGCCAATTGCCTTACAGTGAACGAGAGACACCGCTGCAAATCTAGCATCCAAACAGACCGCTGGTGGCCTATCACGCCTGGCCTGAACCACCTGCGCCCTTCACTACCTCATAGACCGCCGAGAAATCCAGGTCCCCCAGCCCCAGGCTTCTGGCCTTCTTGAATACCTGCGATCAAAAATGGCGGCATCACGTGTTTTCATTCAAACCCTGCGTTCGTTCTGTGAGGCGTAGTGCAAGTTGAGAGGGAATGAAGACGCACCTCATTCGCAGCTGCAGAGACCGGCATGGAGACGGCGTTTTCATCTCCCAGGGCAAGAGCTAACCTCATGTCCTTCTGCTGATGTTTCAGAGGAAATGCAGGGTTGTAGCTGCCCTGCAGCATTGCGGGCCCCTTCAGCTTGAACATTGGGTTTGCGATGGCCCCAAGATCCTATTGAAGTCAAGAAATACAGATGCGGTTATTCAATGTTGACAAGGTGGAGCCACAGGTTCACCAGCAATCCAAAGACATTGAGTGTCATACCAGTACGTCGAGAAGCGTCTGGGGGCTCAACCCACATTTGTCGGCCAAACAAAGTCCCTCAGACAAAGAATTCATCATACTGCACCAAGAAACGTAGCTGCACTCAGTTAACTTACAAACCACAAAGGTAAACATGTGCTACCAGCAGAAAGGGGTTGTGCGCCTCTGAATGCGCAACAAGCACTAGATATGCTATCAAGCACAAAAAAGTTTGGATTTGAGCAGGAAAAACCTCTATCATGTGATAGGGTTAGAAATCATTATCATTATTCATTAAATGGTAAAAAGGGTAAATTAGCTCCAAAAAAATTGAAACCTACCAATTATGTCTCCAGTGATCCTTAACAGTTAACATAGCGCTAGGTTATATACATCAAATGAGCATACATAATTATTACATTTAGGTGCTCCCAAGTCCCAAATATGCATTATTCTGTTCTTATGTACTCGCAGTTATGCCTGCATTGCACATTATGATCCACTAACATAACAGAAGTACTAAGATTTGTCATGTCACAATGATATCAGTAGATTTTTAATCATGAGTACTTGAATGTCTACATTTTCAGTGCTTTAATGTCTATATGATTTTCAACTGCCCAAAATAAACAGCTACCTTCCCATGATCATGTTGACCACCAGCTTCATCTTAGCTCCATTTCCAATCTCTCCCAAAAAGAACGACTTTTTCCCAAGTACATCAAATGCAGGAACCATTTCATCATACAATGTCTGAAATGTAAAAGGGAGAATCAAATGAGCAAACTAGATATGGTAGGGGTATAGTTAAGCCATACATGGTGTTATCTTTTGGTAGGGCCGTGCTATTTCTGATAACTTGCAGGTTATAAGTAACATGCACTGGTGAGTTTTCCTCATTAAACAACATATCTTGATCCAAACTTTGTGTCCAATTAAAAGAGGGTAGTATATGTACCATACCCTCCTTAAACTACAATGATTTGATTAATCATTTTCTCTGTTATGATCAAAATAAACCCAAATACAGGGGTGATCATCATTGACTCTAGAATGAGCGAGGGAAATTATGATCATTAGACCCACAAGCAATCAAACAATGCATAAGTGCTAACAAGAACTACAACTGAACCCAAATGTAGCCAACTTAATTATTTCCATGGATGAAGGATAATGTCACATTGGAGGTTCTGTGAAGTAGCATAAGCTCATAAGGACAGCTAGTTTGCAGCAATATAGTTGTAAGGAGATCATATTAAACTGAGAACACAGCAAATAACCTTGTCCCCGGCAGCAAGAATGACCAATTGACCATCTTCAGCTGGCTTCTTGCTCCCTGAAACCGGAGCTTCAACGAAAGCACCGCCTTTTTGTTTAACTGCCTGAAAAAAAATGATCAAAGAAGAACAAATCTCAGTAGATTATTAATAAACCTTATCCATATGGTAACCCTGATGAAAGATACATTAGATACTTAAAGTAGGGAGGGCATAAATCTGCTTTCACACAGTCCACAAATATGATGCTATGAAATTCATCTCGGATTAAGCATGAGTGTGCACTAGTCAATAATTCATAGAGATGATGGTGCATTTGTGCCTACAGCATCGAGCAGGATTTCCGTGGAGAACAGATCTATAACTAAATGCATTTGTCAGGAAATATCCAATGGTATGTAAGGAAATTTGATCTTTCTTCCTTGCCTCCAATTACATATTCCTTTCCTCATTTCATAACTCTATTAATGGAAAATGCAAAAAAAAAAAGTGGTACATGTACATACTTCGACAATCATTCTTCCCTTCCCCATTACATAACTCTATAAATGAAAACAGAAAAAAAAAAGACTCAGTGTACTATCTTAACCCATCAAAATGCCTCAATATGCAAAAGTGAGTTCGAATGATTAGAAGATGGGAGTGCACATAAACTCTAGGAGATCCGATACGGTGGTAGAACATGTACTTATGCGTGCAAGCTGGAAAACCCACAATCCTCTAATCATAAGCAATTGGGACATTCTAGAGGTGGGCATCAAACTACCATATCCAGTGGTGAGACCGTGCAGAGATCAAGGGGCATGCCAACCATTTAGTTTTATACATCGCGGATAATCCGCTGAAAAAACAACTACTCAAACTACAGAATTGTATTAGTAGACTTGATTGCTCAATTCCTCTTCTGTTGGAGACATCCATGATAATTGATAAATGTACAAATACCAACAAACAACAATGTATTTTTTTTTTTTGCCAGTGTTGCTCAAATTTTAAAAGGTACATCGCCTGATTTTGTCCCTAGCGGCTTTCCCAGTGGCAATCCGTACACCCAGACAGTCAAAATATCACACCATCTACCAGTAAGCGATCAAGTCCTTAACACAATACGCAGCACCGCATTGGCAATTGAACGAAGCTTACAGTCTTTGTAGACCGTATGTATAGATTAGAGCTTTTATTGTCAGGGGATGCACAAAGTAATAGGTACTGAGGCATGACTAACAAATCTAACCCAAAAAAAAAAAACAAGCACTGGGGACGATACCTCACTAATCTTTGAAGAAGTTGCGGCATCGACAGTGGACATGTCGATATAGCCTTTACCATCCCCGATCTGCTCGAGCACGCCATCCTTGTCGAAGACAACCTAGATGTAAAGGAAAGGGTTTGGAAATCAATATAAAAAAGAGAGGTTGCGCCTTAGCAATGCTACAGAGGTGCCATGAATCGTGCGCTCACGGATAGGGCGGCGCTGGGGTCGGAAAGCATGGCGATGGTGTATCTGCACTTGGCGACGACGGCGGCGGGCGTCTCCCCGACGGTGGCGCCGAGCGCGACGAGCTCTTGGCACTAGGAGAAGAGGCGGCTTAATCGGATGAGATTACTGGAGGGGACGGATTCGGATTGAACCGCGCGGCGGCGCTCCCAGTAGATACCTTGGCGATGGTCCGGTTCCAGACGGTGACGCGGTAGCCGTGGCGGAGGAGGTTGGTCGCCATTGCCTTGCCCATGATGCCCAGCCCCAGGAAGCCGACCTCCATCTCGACCTCCTCCCACCCCTGCTCCGCTCTGTCCTCTCCTCCCCTCTGTGTGCGCGACGCAGCAACCGCAGGGATACACTTGTGCAGTTGTGTTCAACCTAGAGACTAGAGACTAGAGAGCGCCGGCATGAGAGCACAAACCCTCTCCCCTCCCTGCCAATCCTCGATTTCTTTACAATTTTTCATCTTTTTTTTATTACGAACTATTTTTATCGCTTTCATTATCCCCCAATCCTTTGGATTTTTCGATGCTGTTGCGCCCGGTCTACGGAGCTGGAGCGCCGCGCCGCCGTCGACGGGGCGTCGGACGGTCGGGATCGGGCTGCGGCCCGCCGGAGCCACCCACCTGTCAGCGGCGGCCGGGCTCAGCCTAGATGTGTGGTGGGTGCACGTGACACCACACCACAGCAACCGGCTCGCTAGCTCCCCCGCTCGCGCTCGGTCGCCTTCGCTCGCTGCCGGCCGCATCAGCTCGGCGCGGCCGAACAGCGCGCGCCGCCTGGAGATCCCACACGTGGCCGTGGGCTTTGCTGTTTCAAGACCATTGTTGGGCTTCGACGAGCTTTTTGGTGGGACGAAAGAGAGAATTTTTTTATTTTTATAATTTTTTTATTCGAATTTTTGGAAATATAATTGATAAATTTTTTTTCAAATTTGTCACCCAGCCGCCGGCTCATCCGGCGGAAGCACCTTACCGCCAAATGAATCGGCGGTAGGAGCCTACAGCCGGATCAGCCGGCGGTACCTCCTGGGCCAAGCGGGCCGCAGTGGGCCAGGGACCTACCGCCGGCTCATCCGGCGGAAGGCTGTCGGCGCCGCGGGCCCATTGACCTTCCGCCAAATGGTCCGGCGGTAGGCGCCAAGCCTTTTAAATGAGGTTTGGTCGGCGGCTGCCGGCCAAACCACTCGCCGCCGCCGCACTTGCCCGCGACGCCGCCGCCTAACGCGTCGCGCCGCCACGTCTAGGAGAGGAGAGGAGAGAGCAGGGAGGAGAGGGAGCCGTGCGGCGGCCGGCCGGGGGAAGGAGGGAGCCAGGCGCCGGGGAAGAAGGGAGGGAGAAGTGAGGAGGGAGAGGGAGGAGGAGGAGGGAGAGGGAGGAGCTCCGACGACCGGATCCGCGCGTCGTTTCAGGCAAGCTTTCAATTTTTTTAGTTTTGATATATTTAGTTAGAAGTCTTAGTTATTTTGGTAGATTTTAGTTAGTTAGGTTCGGATGACTATAACTAGGTGTGTTAGAAATATTAGTTAATTAAATTAGAAATTATACTTTGGATACTAAGATTAGTGAAGTTGTACTTGACTAATACTTGAAGTATTTTGCATACTAAGATTAGTGAAGTATTTTGGATATTAAATTAAAAATTATATTAAATTATAGGGTCGGTTTTAATTAAAAATTAACTTCAGTAATACTTGAAAATATTAGTGAAGTTAATTAGGTGGAAATTTTAGAAATAATTGTCAGTTTTAATTAGTGTCATACATGTTGAAAGGCATGTCAGATGATCCGTATTTTGAAGTGTTCTATGGGTCAGGGAATGTGAGATATGGTCCTGAAGGGGTAGACTTGTCTGAGTTTAACTCAATTAGAAAGAAAATACCCAGAGCAAGAGAGAGGACTTGGATTTTCATATCCAATTGGATATTTAAAGCTTTCGGGCTTAATTGAGATGAACATGAGATCTCAGTCATGGCAGTTGTGAATCGAAGGAATGTAGTGTGTTGGGAGTTATTGCCGCTTGAAGGAACCCAGAACTGGAGGAACTATGTGAATATAAGTACAAGCCGAGGATTACCACTGGTATTATTCGTTCAAGCATTCGAGAAGATTATGTGTAGTAATGAATCGCTTGAGGAAGATGAAGGCCAGGGAGATATAGCATCTGAAGATCCAGAGACGATGCATGAACCTCGTGAAGAAGGTGGTGAACTCGAGATGTTAGAAGATGATACAAATGCTTCACACGAACCTCATGAAGCAACAAGCGAGGATAGTCGAGGAGTTTGAGAGGGAGGGTGAAGAGTACAACCATACAAGGGATGATGACGATGATTATCATATCCCACAGACCTGGTCCGGTTATGACTTTTTAAAACTAAGTGTTAATGAAGGTGAAGCAGTCCCTTGGGAGTACAGGGAGAATGAGGTATGCATCGGTTCGATGTATGCCAATAGTGACAATATGAAGGATGCTATAAAACGTTGGTCGACTCTATCTCTGCAAAGACAGTTCAAGGTGGTGAAGAGCAGTCCGAGAACATATGATGTGCGTTGTGTGAGAAGCGAATGCCCTTTCAAGGTGTACGCTTCGAAGGGAAAATGGAAGGATTTCTGGGAGGTCAGACAAGTTGTGGAACACACATGCCTACTTGAGCAATTAGAACCACAGCACCGCAACCTCACAGCTAGTTTTGTTGCTAACTACATGTACACTTTGATCGTGGACAATCCTAGTAATGAGCCAAAGTCAATTATTTGTGCTATTGACGAGGAGTTCAAATATAAAATTAGCTACAACAAAGCTTATAGAGCGAAGCAGAAAGGGCTGGAGATGAGATGGGGAACGTATGAAGCTTCGTATCATAACATGCCAGCCCTGTTGCAGACCATATGCAATAGAAATCCTGGAAGCTACTACGACTTGAAAATGTATCCATGTGCCCAGAAACCTGGGAAGCAGGTACTCCAACGGTCGTTCTTGGCCTTGGGCGCTTGCATTGAGGCGTTTCCACACTGCCGACCAGTCATTTGCATAGATGGGACATTTTTGACCGGAAGGTACAAATGCACAATCCTAACAGCTGTTGCAGCTGATGGTAATAGGCAGTTGTTGCTTTTGGCGATTGCCTTCATCGAGAAAGAATCTGAGGATACTTGGTATTGGTTTCTTGAGAGAGTAAAGCAGATGATTGTCAAAGATGTTGCGAACGTGTGTTTGATTCATGACCGGCACAAGGGTATCTTACAAGCAATCGACGACATGCAGATTGGTAATATGGAGCGTCGTAGGCCACCACAATGGCCAGACTTAAAGAGCAGGTGGTGCATGAGGCATATGGTGGCAAACTTTCATAGCCAATTCAAAAACAAGACCCTTACGAAGCTGTTCAAGCGGTTATGCAACCAGAATCAAGAGAGGAAATTCAAGTTCCTGTGGAAAAAATTGGATGAGCTCACAAAGAAGCAAACAACGGAGCTAGCAAAGAGGCCTGTCAATACCGAGGATGACGACCCGGTCTCCCTTGAAGACGTGGGCTTGGACGACCCGACTGTCTGGCGGAAACGAGGAAGGGCAATTAAGACATTCTCGGAGTGGATTCAGCATGAGCCCAAGGAGAGGTGGGCTTTACTATATGATGAAGGCGGCGCTCGGTGTACAACTAGGTGCTGCGTGGAGTCAGAGCGCTGCTACTTGTTGGGATCGTGGAGTTCTTCTTATATCGCACCTGCACGTACTTCAGGTGTACAACTGGGTGCTGCGTGGAGTCAGAGCGCTGCCACTTGTTGGGATCGTGCAGTGGAACGTCGGTATGAGGTGATGTGCAGGGACAAAGGCCAATTGGGCGAGCGCCGTGAGAAGCACGTGCAGGAGTGTGTTCTTTGTACCGATGGTTGTGTTTGCTCATGTCATAAGCCGAAGCTGCTACACCTGCCATGCACACATGTCATTGCTGCATGTTATGAGGCTGGGGCACTACAACCTCGTATGTATGTCTCACATTACTTTCTAAAGGAAACAATTTGGATGACTTGGAGGCACGAGATTTATGGGTTCCGTATGCTGGGAGACTTCATAGCTGACCCCGGTCATAATGCAAGTTACATTCCGGATCCAGATCCAGAAATGTTTCAAGGGGTGGGAAGACGCAAGAAGAAATGCATTAGAAACAACGTGGATCGAGCGGAGGCTGGTCCAGACGTGCGCATTTGCTCCAAGTGCCATGAGGTGGGTCATAGCTATAAGAAATACACAAAATTGACTTATGGCGGACGCACAATGGAAGCGGGCCCATGAGGAGGTGCTCCAAATTCATCGACGCAGGCAACAGCCCACCGTGGTCTTCGTGTCAACAATGATGGCCTTTTATATTGGATGACGATTGTCGTGTTTGTTATTCGGTACCGAACCGTGTGATATTTTAAATTATGTAATGTTAGGAGCTACTAAGTGATGAACTGAATTCGGGTTGTCGTACCAATGTGTGTTGTAATGAGTGACTGAATGTTATCTTCAAATTTCTTACTGTCGTTTGACATTGAACTTATTCAGTATGTAATTTGTTGCTATCATTTACTAGCTTCCTTCGATATTATTCATTTACTATTTTATTTTATGTCGGTACGTTTTCAATTATTACGTAATGTTCTTTAAGCTTTATTTATTTGTTCATTTCAATCTGTTACGTTTCATTTTTAACTTCATTCTGTTATGGATTGTTTTCTAATCAATCAAATTTTGCAGCTATGGAGCACGAGGAAGGCGCGACCCCTGAGTTGCTTGACGCTCTCATCGACAAGCGCTACCGGTTGTACATGTCCGAGGTCCGTGGGAGGAGCATGGGGACGTTTCGGGCACGTGTGCCCATGTCGACGATGCCGATAGACTGGTGTTGGGTTCCTAGGTACGGGATACATTTGCCACATATTTTCATTGTTTGGTTAATCCCTGAATAGTATCTGATATTTATTTTGCGCTGCAGGTTACGCGCTTCGGGTCTTCTCCCGATTGCCCGACTTGTTGAGGGAGACATGGTGGACCATGCACGTCGACCAAGGGACAAGGCCGCACGCTTTTAGTTCGACATGTCCCTGCTCACGGCACTTCTCGACCGTTGGCGTCCGGAGACGCACACATTCCACCTAACTGTCGGTGCAATGACCCCTACTCTTGAGGACGTGGCGATGCTTTTGGGGTTGCCCTGTGCTGGCCGAGCTGTGGGTGCACAGGATGTGCCACTCTCGTGGCGTGACGACCTTTTGGCTCAGTTCGCGGGGGTTCAGCGGAACGACCGAGCGTTCCCGTACCGGCCCTTCTCTTTGAACCATGGGCCGATGAAGAGGTGGCTCCTACAGTTCAGTGTGAGTACTTGTACGCTCAACCCAATGGTATTTATGTTGGTAACTACTTGTACTAACCGACTCGTACCGTTTTGCAGGCGGACTACATGAGGGCAGACGGATGACGTTACAGTCGCCAGGCACTTGGAGGCGTACCTACTGTGGCTGTTCGGCTGAATCATGTTCTGCAGCTCCCAGGGCGACTCGTGTCCGAAGCAGCTTATTCCCTTGGCGAGGGCGATATTGGATGCCCCACTTGACGACGTCCCACAGTTCAGCTAGGGCTCCGCTGTCTTGGCTGCGACGTACAGAGGGGTCTGCACGGGCGTCATGAAGGTCTCAGCAGAGGAGCCCATCTTTGTTGGGTGCCCTCTGCTCTTACAGTTGTGGTCCTACAAGTGCTTTCCCGTGGGTCGGCCGGAGATGAGCTTCGAGCTGTACGCCGAGGTGTCCCCAGACCACGACGCCGTCGACAGACCGACGATGGGCTCGTTGTGGTGCCTCTGGAGGGTGTGTTGTATCATTTTGGTCACTTATTGCTACATTCTGTAATAATTCTAAGATCCGATGGTGCAAATTAATTTTTTCCGTTATGCAGCCATCTTGGGTCGGCGTGCAGGCCAGGAAGTCCTACCCTGACTTTGTGGGCCAGTTTGATGCTCTAGTGGACGCCGACGTCAGGTGGACACCGTACACTGCAGCGGACGTAGAGGCTTGGGCACCAAGCGGACTTTCTTCTCTGTGCTAGCGGGACCAGCAGTACTGGATGACGAGGAAGCCGATCCTTTACGACATCCACGTCGAGGTGTACCACGTCAACCGAGTTATGAGGCAGTTCGGCCTCTACCAGCAGACCCCAGTACCGATTGTGCACTCAGTTGCGGCCCACGTCCACAAGTATGTAATACGAATTTCTTTTTGTACTCTAATTGTATTTGCACTGTTGTACGAAACACTGCCTCTTGTATTTGTGTTCCAGGTGGACTCGTCAGGGTCAGCCTCCAGGGTCGCTGTGGGCCGACAAGGTCCGTCCCTTTGTCGAGTCCTGGGCCGAGGCCCTGGACGACATGGTTTTCGAGGATTGGCCCCACAGCGATGAGGCGTTCGCAGACTACCTGCGGTGGTACCTGCTGAGGACGCGCACGCGTGTGGTGCATGTTCCACTGCAGCCACGGATGGTGGCGGCACCGGTGCCGGAGACATACCCCCTCGTGCGAGACAAGAACTTCACTATTGCAGTACGTATGTTCATTTAAGTTTACATTGTATATAAACGAGCTCATCTGATGTTAGTACCTTCTCCTTTTAGTACAACGTCATACGAGCGATTGAGTCAGAGGATACGACGAGCATGGGCCACTACCACAACATGACGCCCGCGCAGCACCAGAGCACCCTGCAGAGAATTGTGGACCTCTGCGGTCGTTTTCGGCGAGCTATGACTTGTCGCGGCGATGACACTCACCTCCCGCCTCGCGCTCCGGGTCCGGTGCCGGTTGCAGGTCCGTCCTCGTCCGCCTAGACCCCCGCCGTTGTCGGGTGCACCGCCACAGACATCGTCGGCTCCTACTACTCCGCCAACGTACGCGCCTCGTCCAGCACAGTTGTTCTCGGGAGGTAAGCCATACTTAAACCCATCTGTGAATTACAATACTGCAGTATCTAACAATTTAATCGGCAACTTGTACCTCTTGTTTGTGCAGCGCCCGGCTCGTTGTTGTTTTCTCCGATCGATCCTTACGGCGCCGGATCTTCCTCACGTGGACGGCCAATACACGACTACAGTACGCCTGAGGCCATGTGTTCAAATAACGATTTCAATTACATACTTAATTCGACCCTAACATTTTTAGTACGTGAATCAGAGTATCGCCAGGTCGGAGGGACAGACGACGACAACAAGGATGACGATTCGGAGTTGGCGCGGACAGAGTGGATGAACAGCTTCTTCGCCGAGGGACGGCCGCAATTCGAGGTCGGCCCTTCACAGATGGGGCAAGCCCCACCGGCGACTCAGAACTCGACTCAAGGGGAGCAGACACCAGTTCTTGTGCAGGGGTGTCGGTCCACTCGTGACACCATTCCACCCGAGCCACTGACGTACTCCCAGCACCACACCAGGGCGGCCCAGGCTGTAGCGTGGCGTGGCAGGGGACGGGGCAAGCGCGCACGTATCTAGTATATAGGATGTCACTTGTTATGGAGTAGGCGAGTGCATCGTACCCATATGCTATGATGCATGCACTCTGTTATATGATATTTCGTTTCACTTTGTTATGTACCTCGGCGCAGACTATGATGTGTTTAGTTATCGTACATGTTTATTCCTGATGCGAATGCACATTGCGTCCATAAATTCCCAGCTTCCATTGGAAAATACAAATGGCGGTGAGGTAGCTAAGGTAGCATTAGCCCATTGCGTCTCTACGGCTAGGGTACATGACACAACAGTCCTTTGCCCTAAACGGTAAAGGTAAACATCGAATTGCGGTGACATTTGCAACACAACATCCTCATGTTGCAACTAAACCTAACATGCCTTAGGGAATCTAAAATGCCGGGATTACATGGTGGTGCTTTACTAAGTGCACCGAGGATATTTTCTCTTCGCAATAGCTTCGGCCCTGCTTCCTTCGCACGGCGTGCCCTCTCTCGCTTCCTCTCCCTATCTGCTTCCCGTTCCTGCGCCTCCTGACGCTCAACCTCCTCAAACCTTCTCCGGATCTCTTCTTGGTCTTTCTTGCGCTTCTCCTCTTTCTGTTCCTCGTGCAACATTCGCTGCCACCTTTCTCTAGCCCACCTTGCTTCTCATTCAACCCAGTCTTTATCCTTTTGTGACTGCTCCGTGTCCAACAACTGCATGAAATCAGATAGAGGTGGTGGAGACTATGTCCAGCGCTAGTTAGAAGTCGGTGTGAAATCTATAAGTATAAATTATAATGTTTGGTGGGGGTACCTTAGGTCTATCCTTGCCACGACATTTCGGCGGGTCGTATTCGTAGTTCTCGCACATGAAAAACCTCATGCCGAAGTCGTCGCCTAAAACCTTAGACTCCATGAGCTTGCACAAGGAACCGCAGAAGCACATTGGCACTTGGATTCCTTGAGGCACTTGTGCCCTGACCTTGTTCCATGGGATGTAGGTCAATCCAGAGGATGACATCTTGCTCCGATGTGGTGCTTCTGAAGTATTGGTGAGGTGTGTCGGGTGTGATGTGAAGGCCTTGTGGTGCCCATAGTTATAGAGCCTTTGGGACGGTGTATAGGCAGAGTTCAACGACAGTTGGAGATTACCATCTGCACCACACTATTTGACGTACTGAGTGTTCATGTTCGTGCCTAGTGTGCGCGAGCGCTGTTGTGCAGGGTAATGAGTGCTCATGTCGGTCCCAGACGGGCTAGCGCAGCAGTGCGGACTTGTGACTGGTCATGTCAGTTTCCTGGCGTGCAATTGCAGCAGCGAGTACCAGTGAGTGGTCATGTCCGTCCCTAGCGTGCGAACGGAGCACTGGGAACGAGTGGGTGAGTGGTCATATCAATGGGTACCGTGCATGTGCAGAAGAGCGGAGCAGTCAGTGGCCATGTCCGTGCATGGCGTGCGAGCGCAGCAATGCAAAGCTCTTTTCACCCTTCCGTGCACGGTCAAAAGTAACAAGCACAAGCATCCAATGCTAAGCAGCCAATGTGGACGTGAAGCGTCACTGACAAGCCTAAATCACAGGCTCCAGCGTGCATCAACAGAATTATGTTTAGGACAATGTGACAGCGTGACTGGCCGCCAGTACAGGAAAAAACACTATCTGAAACACTGTTTGCACTTGATCATATCCTGAGGCCTTCTGGCCAATTGGACAACACTATTCGATGCAGTGAGTGGTCATGTCCGTCCCAACATTCTGTGAGCGCATAAGTGCGGAGCAGTGAGTGGTCACGTTGGTGCCTCGCGTGGGAGCGCAATAGTTCGGAGGACAGTGAATGGTCATGTCCGTGCTTTGCGTGCGAGCACAGTAGTGCAGAACAATAAGTGACTGGTCATCTTTTCCCCTTGAACTGGCTACTACATTTAATGGGATTCGCCCCTACCGGCTCGTTCATTGGGTGCTATTCGCTATGCAGTGTTGAAATGACTACTCAATGCCTCCAATTGTGCAGCCTTATCTTTTGAAATGCACTTTGATGTGAAGCGTCACTGAAGAACCTAAAGAATATAATCCGGCATGCATCAACAGAATAATGTCCAGGCCAACATGACTGTCCGCCTATATAAACGTATTGCTAGATGCATAGCTACCAACTTCAAAATGATACTTTCGTTGTAGTAGTAATGTCTGGAGGGTCATCCAGCCGGAAGGGTTTTGGAACTGGGAGAGGAAAGGGGGGACGGAAGGAACCTCCCTTTGTGTGGGAGGGTTCTCTTGGTCCTGAGTACTTTGGGGAAGTGGTGTTTGAGTTTCCAGTTCTCAGCAAGAGTCATTTCACCAGAGAGAAACCTCTAAGACCATACGATAACCGCAAAGAAGAGTGGCCTAAATGCATGCATGGTGAGGACTGCTTAGTGCAGATGTGCGACGATGGGACAGATGGAGGCCGTCGTTTCTTCAAATGCCTGCGGGCATGGGTACTGGTTACTACTATTCGTTTCTTATATATTTTCTCTTATTTCCTACAATTTACATTGCATTCTTGTTACAGTCATCCGATGCGCCAGAAAACTGCAAGTTCGTTAGGTGGGTCGATCCTCCTCCACTTGATCCACATTATGAGTACATCGAGCACCTGCAGAATTGTATCTCCGAGCTAGAATGTAAACTGAGCAACGCTGAGAAGGACGACGAGGATGAAAACAACATTGGTGTTGGTTCACTGGAGGAGTCGTGCACTGATCCGTATTGCCGCTGCCCTTGTCACAAGAACCAGGTGCCTCCGCCATCGCCCCCGCCATCGCCCCCACCGCCACCTGCAATGGGGGACTACTGTGGAGAAGGGGCAACACAATTTGCTATGTGGGGACATTACTAGGAGTCAACTATGTTATTGCTATGCTACATGCATGTGTTTGTTGTGTGGTCTAATTACCTAAGGCATGTTAGGATAGGTCCTCGACCTCTGTACCCTAGTTTGGTACAGGTCATCACATGCCACTTCATGTGTTCTGCGTGTTATTTTATGTATTGCACTACTTCGTTAGTCATCAATTCCAGTACGTGACTGCAACTGTGGCTTTATTCCGATGCGTTTTGCAAATAAAGCGATGTGAAAAGAGATGACTACAACTTTATTGGTTCACTGGGGACACAATGGAATCGGCCTAGTTGAAAGGAGTTGGTTCCCTTGTCTGTCCGTCACTGTTCGAAATGACGCTGAAATAGTACCAGGGCACCTCATCTTTTGATCTCGTGACCATTTTGTGGAGCCAGTCCGACGTCTATAAGAGGCGAGGATGTCGTGGTTTGAGAGGGTAGAGGCCATTTACCTAGGAACATTTTCATAGTTAGCTCGCAGAAGGAGTTATGAGCTCATCATCAAGGGCGGCTTTGCGTTAGGAAATGGAGGCGAACTTAGGAGGCCCTCCTAACGATCCAACTAGATGTGTTACAGATTGCAAGGTATGGCTGATGAGGACATCAACACCAACGATACATCCACTCTGACACAAGTACCTATTGCTGGTCCTATTACTCGTGCTCGTGCGCATCAACTTAATCATCAGGTGAGTTCAAATCTAAGCTCATGTACATCATGTTTAGACCATGGAGACCCGTGTACTCTTGTTTTGCTTAGGAACGAAGGAGGCGACCGAAAGGGAAACGGATTCGCGCAGGCTGGATTCGGACTGCAGAACAGTACCAACTTGTGACGGACACCACGGTCGCATATGAAATCGGATTGGGGCGTTCAAGTACTTCGTGGAAATCTTATGAAGTCTTCTTTCAAACGGATCCGGCCTCATATCCATATCTATTACGAGTCGGCCGCAATCGTAAAATTAATACAAAATCCTTTTCTGCACATGGTGCTGCGTCACCCTGTTTTGGCCCAATGGGCCGTGTATCAAGTTGAGAGAGAGAGAGAGAGAGAAAAGTTAACTCCAGAAAATTCCATTGTTATTCGCACTTTTTTTTACCGGAATACCCCTACCCTTTCGGGAAAGTTTGTGTGCTGTGTGGCTCTTTTGAAGTTTTTTAGGTTATATAATCAGTTTTGAGGATCCCCTGGAAAAAAAGAAAGAAAAAGAAAGAAAAAAAAAGAAGGGAAGAAAAAGGGGCTGTTCTTTGTGCATCTTTTTTGTTCTTCGGTGGTGTCTCGTGACTTCATTTGTGTCCAGGCTTGCGTCTCTAGCACGGTCTAGGCTAGGACCAGCATAGTGCCGCCGTTGAACGATTCTTCAGCTTGATTTTGTAACTAACGTGGTGCTAGTTTATCCTTGCTTCAGCCCACCTATAGCTCCACATATCCGACTACAGCTTGACAGGTCCTGTTGTTGCGGCACCGATACACTTCATCCCACGGTTGCAGACTTGTTGGTTGCCGTCCCCTCCTGTTGAGCAAGGTAAGAATTGGTAAGAGCTTGTGTAACGGGTTGAGAGTGAGCGCCTTGCAGTAGCTACATCCCATTAGTTGTAGGATCTTATTTCTTCACCTATTTTCGTGTTTCCTTTGTTCATCTAACCATGAGAGGATCAAAGGGTGATGGGAGTTTAGGTCACTCTCCTCGTACCAAGGGAATCATACAACATTTTGAAAATAAGATGAGGAGGCATGTAGATGGGCTTGCTGAAGATATGCTGGTGTCAAATGATAAGATTGGGCAGTTGGAGGCCACGCAGCTTGCCACCAACACCAAGCTTACAAGGCTGGAGACGTCGGTCGCTCATACTGACCAAAGCCTTGCTGCTCTTTTGAGGCGTTTTGATGAGATGCATGCCAGAACTGTAAATGGGCATGAGGGAGAAAACAAGAAGGATGAGCGTGTCGAGGATAATTGGGATGATTATGTCGCTGATACTGAACTAGATGACCAAGATGCTCCTAGTCGCCGACGACTGCGAACTAATCGGAGAGGTATGGGTGGACATCGACGACGTGAGGTACATAATAATGATGATGCTTTCAGTAAAATAAAATTTAAGATACCTTCTTTCGATGGAAAATATGATCCTGATGCATACATTACTTGGGAAATTGCTGTTGATCAAAAGTTTGCATGTCATGAATTTCCTGAGAATATACGTGTTAGGGCTGCTATTAGTGAATTTACTGATTTTGCCTCTATTTGGTGGATAGAACATGCTAAGAAAAATCCTAATAATATTCCACAAACCTGGGATGCTTTGAAACGGGTCATGCGGGCTAGATTTGTTCCTTCTTACTATGTGCGTGATCTGTTACATAGATTGCAACAATTGAGACAGGGTAATAAAAGTGTAGAAGAATACTATCAGGAATTACAAATGGGTGTGTTGCGTTGTAATTTAGTGGAGGATGAGGAACCTGCTATGGCTAGATTTTTAGGAGGTTTGAACCGAGAAATTCAGGACATTCTTGCTTATAAAGATTATACTAACGTAACCCATTTGTTCCATCTTGCTTGTAAAGCTGAAAGGGAAGTGCTGGGACGACGTGCTAGTACAAGAACTAATATTTCTGCAGGGAAACCTTCATCATGGCAGCCGCGCACATCTACCTCATTGACCGGACGAGCTCCTGCACCTTCTACATTCCCTGCTAGTGATTTTGATGAAGATACACTTGCTTTGCTTGCTGCTGACCATGCAGGTACTGAGGAACAACCAGAAGAGCAGATTGGTGCAGAGGATGTAGATCATTATGAGAGCCTCATTGTGCAGCGTGTACTTAGTGCACAAATGGAAAAGGTGGAGCAAAATCAACGGCATACACTGTTCCGAATAAAGTGTGTTATTAAAGAGCGTTCGTGTCGTTTGATAATTGATGGAGGTAGCTGCAACAACTTGGCTAGCAGCGATATGGTTGAGAAGCTTGCACTTACAACAAAACCGCACCCACATCCATATCACATTCGGTGGCTCAACAATAGTGGTAAGGTCAAGGTAACGAGATTGGTACGAATTAATTTCGCTATTGGTTCATATCATGATGTTGTTGAATGCGATGTTGTACCTATGGAAGCTTGTCATATTCTGCTAGGTAGACCATGGCAATTTGATACCGATAACATGCATCATGGTAGATCAAATCAATATTCTCTTATACATCATGATAAGAAAATCGTTTTGCTTCCTATGTCACCTGAATCTATTGTGCGTGATGATGTTGCTAAAGCTAAGAGAACTAAAACTGAGATCGATAAGAATGCCAAATCTGTTAGTAGCAGGGAAGATGAGATAAGATTGAAAGGACATTGCTTCCTTGCTACTAAGTCTGATATTAATGAATTGATTGCTTCCACTTCTGTTGCCTATGCTTTGGTGTGCAAGGATGCTTTGATTTCAGTTCACGATATGCAGCATTCTTTGCCCCCGGCTGTTGCTAACCATTTGCAGGAGTATTCTGATGTGTTCCCAAGTGAGATACCAGCGGGGCTGCCACCAATACGAGGGATTGAGCACCAAATTGACCTTATTCCTGGTGCATCGTTGCCAAACCGTGCGCCATACAGGACAAATCCGGAAGAAACTAAAGAAATTCAGCGACAAGTGCAAGAACTACTCGACAAAAGTTATGTGTGTGAGTCTCTTAGTCCTTGTGCTGTTCCGGTTATTTTAGTGCCTAAAAAGGTTGGAACATGGGGTATGTGTGTTGATTGTAGGGCTATTAATAATATCACAATTCGATATCGACACCCTATCCCACGTTTGGATGATATGCTTGATGAATTGAGTGGTGCTGTTGTGTTTTCCAAAGTTGATTTGCGTAGTGGGTACCACCAGATTCGTATGAAATTGGGACATGAATGGAAAACTGCTTTCAAAACTAAGTTCGGGTTATATGAGTGGTTAGTCATGCCTTTTGGGTTAACTAATGCACCTAGTACTTTCATGAGATTAATGAACGAGGTTCTGCGTGCTTCCATTGGGAAATTTGTTGTTGTCTACTTTGATGATCTATTGATTTACAGCAAATCTTTCGATGAACATCTTGATCACTTACGTGCTATTTTTAATGATTTACGAGATGCACGTTTATTTGGTAACCTTGAGAAGTGCACCTTTTGCACCGATCGAGTGTCTTTTCTTGGCTATGTCGTGACTCCACAGGGAATCGAGGTTGATCAAGCCAAGGTGCAAACTATACAGGGATGGCCTATACCGAAGGCTATCACGCAAGTGTGGAGTTTCCTAGGACTTGCTGGTTTCTATTGTCATTTTGTGAAGGACTTCAGCACCATTGCCGCGCCTTTGAATGAGCTTACAAAGAAGGGAGTGTCTTTTAGTTGGGGTAAAACACAAGAGAACTCCTTCAACATGCTGAAAGATAAGTTGACACATGCACCTCTCCTCCAACTCCCTGATTTTAATAAAACCTTTGAGCTTGAATGTGATGCTAGTGGCATTGGTTTGGGTGGTGTTTTGTTACAAGAAGGCAAACCTGTTGCTTATTTCAGTGAAAAATTGAGCGGGCCTGTTTTGAATTATTCTACTTATGATAAGGAATTGTATGCTCTTGTTCGCACATTAGAAACATGGCAGCATTATTTATGGCCCAAAGAGTTTGTTATTCATTCAGATCATGAATCTTTAAAACATATTCGTAGTCAAGGAAAATTGAACTGTAGACATGCTAAGTGGGTTGAATTTATTGAATCTTTTCCTTATATTATTAAGCACAAGAAAGGGAAAGAGAATATAATTGTTGATGCATTATCTAGGAGATACACCTTGTTGAACCAACTTGATTACAAAATATTTGGATTGGAAACGATTAAAGATCAATATGTTAATGATGCTGATTTTAAAGATGTGTTGCTGCATTGTAAAGAGGGGAAGGGATGGAACAAATTTATCGTTAGTGATGGGTTTGTATTTAGAGCTAACAAGCGATGCATTCCAGCTAGCTTCGTTCGCTTGTTATTGTTGCAGAAAGCGCATCGAGGTGGCTTAATGGGGCATTTTGGAGCAAAGAAAACGGAAGATATACTTGCTGGTCATTTCTTTTGGCCAAAGATGAGAAGAGATGTGGAGATATTTGTTGCTCGCTGCACGACATGTTAAAAGGCTAAATCACGATTGAATCCACACGGTTTGTATTTGCCTCTACCTGTTCCTAGTGCTCCTTGGGAAGATATTTCTATGAATTTTGTGTTAGGATTTCCTAGGACTAGGAAGGGACGTGATAGTGTGTTTGTGGTTGTTGATAGATTTTCTAAGATGGCCCATTTCATACCATGTCATAAAACTGATGATGCTTCTCACATTGCTGATTTGTTCTTTCGGGAAATTGTTCGTTTGCATGGTGTGCCCAACATAATTGTTTCTGATCGTGATGCTAAATTTCTTAGTTATTTTTGGAAGACTTTATGGGCTAAATTGGGAACTAAGTTGTTGTTTTCTACTACATGTCATCCGCAAACTGATGGTCAAACTGAAGTGGTTAATAGAACTTTGTCTACTATGTTAAGGGCTGTTTTAAAGAAGAACATTAACATGTGGGAAGATTGTTTGCCTCATGTTGAATTCGCTTATAATCGATCGCTGCATTCTACTACAAAGATGTGCACATTTCAGATTGTATATGGTTTCTTGCCTCGTGCTCCTATTGATTTAATGCCTTTGCCATTTTCTGAAAAACCGAATTTTGATGCTACTAAGCGTGCCGAATTGATGTTAAAACTCCATGAAACAACTAAAGAAAATATAGAGCGCATGAATGCTAAATACAGGATTGCTGGTGATAAAGGTAGGAGGGAACTAAAGTTTGAACCTGGAGATTTAGTTTGGCTGCATTTGAGAAAGGAAAGGTTTCCTGAATTGAGAAAATCTAAATTGCTACCTCGGGCTGATGGACAATTTAAAGTGTTAGAGAAAGTCAATGATAATGCATATAAGCTCGATCTGCCTGCGGATTTTGGGGTTAGTCCCACATTTAACATTGCAGATTTGAAGCCATATTTGGGAGAGGAAGATGAGCTTGAGTCGAGGACGACTCAAATGCAAGAAGGGGAGGATGATGAGGACATCAACACCAACGATACATCCACTCCGACACAAGTACCTATTGCTGGTCCTATTACTCGTGCTCGTGCGCATCAACTTAATCATCAGGTGAGTTTAAATCTAAGCTCATGTACATCATGTTTAGACCATGGAGACCCGTGTACTCTTGTTTTGCTTAGGAACCAAGAAGGCGACCGAAAGGGAAACGGATTCGCGCAGGCTGGATTCGGACTGCAGAACAATACCAACTTGTGACGGACACCACGTTCGCATATGAACTCGGATTGGGGCGTTCAAGTACTTCGTGGAAAGCTTATGAAGTATTCTTTCAAACGGATCCGGCCTCATATCCATATCTATTACGAGTCGGCCGCAATCGTAAAATTAATACAGAGTCCTTTTCTGCACATGGTGCTGCGTCACCCTGTTTTGGCCCAATGGGCCGTGTATCAAGTTGAGTCCATTACGGACGCGTCCTAGGGTTGGAGTACGACCCCAGCACCCCTATGGTCGTCCTCCCACATACTTATACCCCTTAGCCGCCACCAAGGATCCTTGGGTTTTGTTTAGATCAAGTTTAGCCTTCGCTACTTGCTTGCAAGCGCGCGTGCTGGATCAGCCGCCCGTCTTCTTGTCTTCGGAACCCCACAATTAATGAGATTGCGTGTGAAACCTTCATTTACATCTAGTAAATTCAGTACTTGTCATACTTGTTCTTGCTAGTTCTTCGATTGCTTGCAGGACGAGTGCCCTAGTGGCCGGGTGCCGCGCTCCATAAGATCGCGACAGCCATTGGAGGGGGTGTATCGGTTGCTAAGGCGCAGCCTGGAAGGTTGTAGTCGGGCCATGAACGTCGCCTCCATCGACCAATCGAGTTATCCATGCCTCTCATCGAAAGATCGGGAATCAAACCCTAGCGGGTCGCCATTAATGGCCGAAAGATGTAGAGCCACCAGATTGCTATTGCTACATGCGTTGTGTTCCCAACATATCTCGTGAGTGCGAGACTTTTGACCAGAGGTATTGGTCTTGCAAGAATATTGAGGAAGTTCAAAAAGCAGGTGCAATATCACAGGTATATACACTTTTTGGCTAATATGTTTGCATAGTGTATATAGAATTTTTTGGTAATAATTTTGTTTGGTTCTTATTTATGAAAGTGTGGTTCTCAGTTTTGTCATTTTCATGAGTGGATTAACACCTCCATCAGTCGTCGTGATCAGTGGTATTTGGTGTGGTTGAAGAAGGTGGACGATGATGTATGCAAGTTTGAGCGTTAGAAAGCACTTCGAGCCGGTAGTGGCAATTAATGCTGCATGTTGTAGTTGTTTGTTTTGTTTTGAGTCAGTCATGTTGTCTGAATAATTCATGTTTCCTTCGGACCAGTATGTTGCATGTTTATTTCGGATGCCTCTTCTGGCTCTCCATGTAATACTATTTTATGTCTACTTTGTATGTGTACTCCTAGCGGTTCTGGAGGTTGTTCTCGTTTGTAATAAAATCGTGCATCGTTCTCAGATGCCACTTCATATATTATGCGTGTTCAGTTATGTATTGCAGTGCTTCGTTACTCTTCAATTCCAGTACGTGAGTCCTTATTTGCCTCTTCGAAACTGATATTTCAAAACGTCATAAGCTCGTTAATGCCTAGGTTCAACTCGGCTCATATGCTACTATTTTTATATGCGTAATTTAAACTATACTATCTATATTTTATATTTCTATCCCTATTTTTATATTTTTATATGCGTAATTTAAACTATACAATCTGGCTATAGCCAGCTGTAGCGCGGTGATAACACCTACCGCCGATTCAACCGCCGATTCAACTGGCGGTAGGTGGTTACGTGGGCCGTGGCCCAGCCTGCCTACTGCCAGTTCATATGGCGGTAAGGTGCTTCCGCCGGTTCAACCGACGGCTGGGTGACAAATTTAAAAAAAATTGTGAATTCTATTTTTGAAAATTCAAAAAAATATAAAAATAAAAAAATCCGAATGAGAGGTAGGTAGTGCAAGCCAGCTCAGCCCAGTTGATGGCACTTCACGTAGCCTAGCATAAGCATCAGCATGTGGCCCATATACATATAGGAGCATGCTTTTCAGACTAGAAGCTGCAAAAAATGTTGACCTGGGTCAGCAGGAAAAAAACAAAATAAAACAAAAGAATACGGAACGATACGGACATCGGCAGAATCGATCATCAACACCAAGAAAATGGAGAACAAGAGCGTGCCCGTTTTAGACGATTACAATCAAACGGAACAAGGTAACAGTAACAGCGTCGTCCGGCGGAACACCACCAGCAGGCGCCGGCGCCGGTAAGAGCGGCGGCGGTGAGCAGTACGAGTGCGACGACACGGCACGACGACGCGCGCGGCTGCCCGTTCCAATTGCAATTCCAGCAGCTCGATCATCGGTCTCTGTTCCGGTTCCCACACGCCAGCGGAGTCCGCACGCGTGGAAACGGATGGAACGTGGAATAACGGAACCACCCAGAGGAAACATTCTCGGTCGCCGTCTACACTGGCTTTCCATACGTGCTGCGTCGCCGTCCATGGAAGGCTGGTTGATGATCAGATGTGTACAAGACGAACGGGCGCCGCCGCCCACTTGTGCCGTCGAGCACGATCCGGCCCGCCGCGCCACCCCAGGCCAGCCATTGAGCCACCTGCCACCACCAACTCCGATCCGGCGGCCCCACGTCACGGCCTCGCTGGTTGAAAATGGTCATCGTCCTTGCAGCGTGCGCTCGATCATCACCACACAGATCTCTTTAGCTGAATACCATTTCCAATATAAGGTTTAGGACAAACGAATCAACTCTTTTTTTTAAGAAACCGGCTGTCAAATCATTTAAGGAGAAGAAGCAGAGTTTTACAATTAATTAATTCGATATTACATAGAAAATGGAACAAGCGGACTCAACAATAAACGAATCAATTCTAAAATTTGCGAGTCCATCTGCATCCAAGAGAGAATTGAATTCTTTTTAGGACGGAGGGAGTTATATACTTATCAAAAGCGGACGAAGTGGTAGCTAAATCTGACGACCTTGCGTTCAGACTGACCACGAGCGCTACTTAGTATTTCACATTATGCAATGGGACCATCTAAACATTATGCAGTCAAGTCAAGTCTTCGGATTCTTAAACTGACCAGTAGCCCGTCAATAATGTCGTTGCCATGCTACTTGCGCGTTATCAGACAACCATTCCATGCTGCAGTAGTGGTTGATGGCCAGCTCGGTGCATGGATCGACGGTCTTACTTTTCTCCCATGTTTGGGAGCGGCGCACGATAATCCCAGTTGCCAACTTGCCATGCAGGCATCCCTTTTTAATTATCAGTTCGTGGAGCTGAAAGAGACGGGCTTATTACGGTAGTTTGTTTATCAGTAAGTCTACTTCAGTCATTAGTCCACAGTTACTTCACCAGACAAACATGGACTGAAGATATTGCTAACAAACTGAATAAAAGTAGCATCTCTGACCGCAGCTTGCAGCATGGAATGGTTGATGACATCGTCTTTTAGTTTTTCCGTGTATTCATCGACAGGCTTATTGTAGTTTATCATCAGTACATTTGCCTCAGTCGTCAGTCCAGCAGACTCCAGATATCTACTTCATCAGACAAACCTGAACTGAAGATATTGCCAACAGATCGAATAAAATTAGCATCTCTGACCGAGACGCCTCGCTCGCACACTTGTGGCTCGGCTCCTTCAATTCATCTAGCTACTACCACTCTACTAGGTCATCGCATCGACCTGGCAGATGGATCGAACTCGAAAAACTCATCTCTTTCGCTTCTCTTGCTCGAAGCGAAGCAATAATGCAAGGAGGGCTCCTTCTTTAAGTTCGCTGTTCAACCTGCTGATTTGCTGCCTAATTAGGCAACGCATTCACGCCGCGATGATTCATTTGGGAGACGGAAATAAATGTCAACGCGATGAGGCCGTTTGCCGGTAAGCTTTTGAGCAGTTGTCGTGTCAGACGTCAGAGCGTTCTCTTCGCTATCATTGTCCTTGCAGCACGCAGCATGAGCGCTCGCTAGTCTTCTCTCTGCACATGCATGCCTCCAACGAACGATCGATCCCAGCTGGTTTTCTCCCTCTTTCTGAACACGTCCCCCGGCGAACGATAGATTGGTCGGACCCGGCCATCCCCCTGAACCTGAACGCGAACGACAAAACGGCCGGAAGGCCCCTCTCTGACCGGTCGTTCTCAACCCACGGACGCTGGCAGCAGGCTCAGTCCGGTCAATGTTCGTTTCCGCCGCGTCGCTGTCGTCTACTCTCTCGGCAGTTTTTTCTTTCGTATTTGGTGATAATAATCCACTCTCAGCAGGTTAATTAATTATTAACCGCATCGAAAAGGAACACACATCGCACTGATGGACTTTTGGGAGGAGTTGTTGATGATCGAGCTCGTTCGGAGATCATCGCGGGCACAGCAGCACACGGTACGGGATAGATGATACGGTTTGCAGAAGATAGACATTATTAGGTTTACTGATCATGATCTTGTCAAAGGCAAAACAAAATAAATTAGTGCACGTTCATTCGGAAGGTCTCAAGATGCTTCGTGCTATTTTGGTTTTTTCTCGCCTCTAGACGATGTCTATATATATTCCACATTTCCAACATGCTCCTTCACACGCTGACACGCTGACCAGCAGAAGGTTAGGGGGCTGCCAAAAGAACATGCTCCTTCATATATACAAGTCAGTAAGGATAAGGGAGCGAGGATACAGTAGACCAGCGACCATATATGCATCATCCAACACACACGGACGGACGCGGTTGCTGGCTGCTCCTTCCGATAACCAAGTCCCTGTCCGATTTGGTACTTCCCACGACTGCAGTCCGCACCAGTGGAATGTAATGGAGCCACCATGCGGCAGCTGGCAGCTGGCTGCTGCATGGTACCCCAATTTTGGGAACTAAATCGGTACTGCCCCTGCAATTGGGATACTGACATGCGGGTCCGATCTCACACATCAACGAGGGTGCAGAACTACAAACGAGTTATGTTCCAATTTTATCAGGGAACTTATTTCATCATCTCCCGACAGGACAGCATCAGCACACCCTCCAACTCCAAGTTTATAGTACATTATGAGTGTGATTGGTTACTTAGTCTATTTCTGTATAGCTAGCAGTTATACAGGGTCAGCTCAAGCCAGGCTTATGTAGTATTTTATGGGTTTATTTGTTGGCTGCATATTTTATCTTGACCCGCATAAGATTTTATTTGGATGGCTGCATTGCTCCTTGGGCTGCACTGTTGTAGCTAGGCTGGGGTCAAAATTTGGCCAGCCGGAGCGCTGCAACCGGAGACGAGTCTCATTTGTGTTTCCCACTATGCAGACCGTATATGACTATTTGCACAACCGAAGTCTGGGTAAGGGGCCTATTCAGGCTAACAAACATACAAGGCCGCACTATGCAAGCATGGTAGGTCCTTATGCCGCCTGCCAATCACAATCTATGATACCCCGTCACTCTCGTAGACCATCCACGTTCCATGCATCCAGACAGCGTTCAGATCGACTCTTTGCGGCCGGATCGGCACAGTCAAGTCCAGTAGTCTCACAATAATAATTTCTAGTGGTTGATAATCTAGAAGCAACTGAGGTCAGCAATGGCATTGCCGTTGCGAGTGTCTTGCTAGTTGCGCGTGATGAGCAACTATTTCTTGCATGTGCTTTCGGACGCGGCCTAGCTAGGATATACACATACCATGGGCATCGATCAGCGGGATTGGATCGGTGGTCTTATTTTCCCAGGTTTGGGAAGCCGCATGCAGGATCTTATCCCACTTGTTAGGCCTCCGTCGTCCGGCCATCCTTTCTGCTGAGCTGAAATCGACCGGCCGGTTTGCATTGGGAGTACTAGTCAGCCGGTCAGCTCATACTTCTCCGGATAGCCTGGAAACCCTCAAAACTAATAAAGATATATAGTGTAGGCTGAACTGCATATGCAACTCGAGCAATGGATTTCTTGCTTACTAGCCTATCAACCCATGCTCCAGCACGGATTAATTAGAATTAATATAAAAATAAAACTTATAGCTAATAATTATAATTATCTATCTCATGCTCTCTTTCATCTATTAAATATTCTAGCGTACAATACTCTAAAGGTACATACTCTAAAGATACATACCCATCATTATCTGGTTGTAATATGTTTAGTTAGTAACTATTTTTCATTTTGTATCGCACCTCCATAAATTGGTATTCTTATATCTTCTCCTATAAATAACACACACCATGGATAGTATTTTTATATAAGCAATAACATAAATAATATATAAATAATAATAGATATAGTAATTTAGAATTTTATATTAGTGCGTTTTAATATTTATTAAAATTATATAACTTAGATTTAGATTTAGGAGTTACTTTAACTTTTAATAATGACATAATTAGATAATTTATACAAACTTAAGGGGTTATTTGACATTATTTTTATAATAACATATGTGGGTAATTTGTACGCTTTAGATTATTTTTTATAATGGCTGAGGTGAATATTTAGATACATGTTTAGAGGATTACTTTAGTCTATTTTTATGATGGCAGAGGTGTATAAATTATTAGAAAAAATAATATGTCCAATGACTGTTATGATTAGAGTTGTTAAATTGATTGCTGGATTGTTTTTGTTTTTAGGAGAGTTTTTCTATTTTTTAAGTGTCCACCTAGGATCCTAATAAGTGGCTTCACGTGGTTGATGCGCACTTCTTTCGCTGTTCACACCTGCCGTCTGCATCATTAATCAATTTATTACTTTGTGTTTCAAATTAAACTACGTAGTTGTACTGTTCCTCTCTGGTAGGAATAGGATAGGATTTTGGCCATCAATTGTTCCATTAGCGTGTCGTTTATACGAATCTAGTATCAAGGAAATAATTGTTGATCGGCGTGTCCGGCGAAACGAGATGCACCTTATAGTTCAAACTAATGATCGAAGTAAAGCGAGGAATCGTCCCTGATCGAACGTCCTGCTGTGTGGACTTCGGCGGCGGGCGCCATGGCCGGGGGAGGCGCCAAGGGCGGGTCGGAGATCACGCTGGAGCACACGCCCACGTGGATCGTCGCGTCCGTCTGCTCCGTCATCGTCGTCATCTCCCTGCTCTTCGAGCGGCTGCTCCACCGCCTCGGCAAGGTCCGGTTCATGAGACATGTTCTCCAATCTCCATGATTAATCACTGCTGCTTTGGCCCTTGTTCTAATGTGTTCTCGTCCTGCAAGAACAGAGGCTGTCGAAGAGCCATCGGAAGCCGCTGTACGAGGCCCTCCTCAAGGTCAAGGAAGGTTAGTTGGTTGGACATCATCATCGTCATTCTCCTCTCGATCCCCGTTGCCTCAAGAACGTGGCGTGCGATTCTAACGGTTTATTTCCTGTGACCGATGCAGAGCTGATGCTGCTGGGGTTCATCTCCCTGATGCTCAACGTCTTCCAGGGCGCCACGCAGAAGATATGCGTCCAGGAGAGCGTCATGCGCCACCTGCTGCCGTGCCCGCGCCCGCCGCCGCGCGCCCCCAAGAAAGCCGCGCACTACGGCTCCGCCGCATTCACCGGCGTCCTGGGCAGCGCGAGGAGGCTCCTCGCCGGAGGAGGCGCCTCCAGTGACTACTGCCTGAAAAAGGTGCGTACCACCATCTGCCCTGCTTTGCCGGAAGGGATCCCCGTGCGTGGCACCCGGCGTTTACCTGAACCCGTTCAGGACACCCTCTGAAGTCTGACCAGCTTCCGTTTACTCGATCCATTCAGAGAAAACTAAAAGTCATATTTTGCAAATAACCTATTTTATTTCTGATCTTTGAGTTATTTATACGTTTCAAAGTATTTTTTTTTCTTGAGATCTAAGTGATTTTGTAGAATCGTAATTTTGTCTTCTTATGCTGTTGAGAAAGGTATTGCCATTTTCCTATCACTACCCTCTTTATCTTTCATGGACAGCTCACACCCTTCTGTTTTGTCACATTCTAATACAGGGCAAAGTTCCAATCCTCTCTACTGAAGCCATTCATCAGCTGCACATTTTTATCTTTGTCCTAGCAGTCACGCACGTGGTTCTCAGTGCTGTTACACTTATTCTTGGAGTCGCACAGGTATTCAAACGTGAAACTTTGTGTTCAAAACGACTTATCACATCCGTTTTCTAAATATTTTGCTCACTACCATCTAGACAAGAAAATGGAAAGACTGGGAGGAGAAGATCCAACAAAATGATGATAATGGTATGATACAACCACCTCCCAGTTTAGCAAGTGATTAACTACACAGCTTTTGTTTTAAGCGGTGATGAACCGCATGCTAATTATGTGTCATTGGGTCAACATTTGTAGGTCCTCAAATGATCAAACATGTTCAAGAATTCAAATTTATACAATCTCACTTCAAAGGTCATGGAAAAAGATGGGGAATTTTCGGTTGGCTGGTATCTTACTTCCCATGTATTTTTTTAATAATAATGTCAGCACATAATGTATGATGTTAACACCAACTGGATACAAACTAATAGTAAACATACCTTTAACTTTAGCGTGCCTTCTTCAAACAATTCTATAGGTCAATCACTGAGGAGGCCTACACAACTCTGAGACTTGGCTTCATCATGGTAGTTATTAATACGCTTTCTACTACCTTTTTTCTATAATATGCCACATTATATATAAAATATCTTCATATTATTATTTGTCTATTTTGTAGAAACATTGTAGGGGGCATCCAAAATTCAATTTTTACAATTATATGAATAGAGCACTTGAGGGTGATTTCAAGAAAGTTGTTGGCATAAGGTAAATGCTGAAGCTAGCGTGCTAACATATATATTAGTTTTCATATAGTTTATTAACGCTAAAAATGTAATGGTTGATGAACTAATGCACATCTTTTTATTGCAGTTGGTACCTTTGGGCCTTGCTTATGATATTCTTGCTACTGAATGTTCGTGGTACAATTTCTATGATAAATGAGTATTATTATACAAGATACAATACCTTTTGCGGATTTTTATTTTCATAACTTATTTTTGTGACCTATATTTGTTTGTCCTATATTAAAATATTTAAGCCTACGTGAAATACTAACACTGTTCTTTTGTCGTGTGGTCATAGGATGGTACATCTACATATGATATCAGTAGTCCCTTTCATTGTAAGTAAATAACTATATTGTAAATATAAATATTAAAATACATTAATATATATGCAAATCCTAATTGTTTCATCTGATAATAGTCCGGAAGTATTAGTCATGCACCTTGATGCTAGTTTCATTGTAAAATGATTGTCTTATAGTCAGGTTACTATATAAGGTTCTATTTCACCAATATATTCGCAACATATTTAATGCATCTTCTTCCTTACAAGTGCTACTTGTGGTTGGAAGTAAGATGGAACATATTATTACTGAATTGGCCATCGAGGTTGCTCAAAAGCATACGGCAATAGAAGGGGATCTAGTTGTATCTCCTTCAGATGAACACTTCTGGTTTGGCCACCCTAAACTAGTCCTCCTCCTGATCCACATCGTCTTGTTCTAAAATGCATTTGAGGTTGCATTTTTCTTTTGGTTGTTGGTAAGATCAATAAACTCTTGACATCCTACCAAGCATCGATGTATTGGTTATATGAAAGTATTTGTCATTTTAAAACTCAATGAACCTTGCAGGTTATATATGGATTTAAATCATGCATTATGGGAAAACCAGCATATGTTATTGCTCGACTTGTGATAAGGTATCTTATAAGTATCATATTAGCGACTTTTACACTTGCAATGAATCATGCACTCATATTATTCTATGGTTTCAGTGTGATCAGCCAACTCCTATGCGGTTAGAGCACTATACACTCTATGCTATCATCTCGCAGGTATGTTGACTAAATTTATTTGGGTATTCAAACTGAATTCATTTATTTATAATATCCATGTTGTCCCTTGTGTTTTCCTTTAGAGAATTGGCCACTTTAAACAACACTTAAGTTTATTCAAAAAAAATGACTTGGATATTAAGTGGTAATATATTCAATTTGTGCCATGCATGTGTATTAAGCTACAAGTGCAATCGTAGATTATTAATTTTCTCTAATTAATTCTGTGTTTTGATGCTGATTTTCTATATATATTTTATTGATGAAGATGGGAAGTTCATTTAAGAAAGCAATGTTCGATGAGAATATATCTGAAGGCCTCACCAATTGGGCTCAAAATGCTAGGCAGCGTAAAAGAATGCCAGCAACAAATGTAGGTGATAGTTCACCTGATGGTGAGGGAATTCAAATGGTGAATGCATGAAGAGTGTCAGCAATGGAACAAGGGACTGCTAGGCTGATTAAGTGAATATATGAATGTACTTGCTAATGCATATTGTGTATATATATTTGGAAATTCATATTTTTAGATTTGTTTTATATGCATGACGTGTAAATTTAGATTTTTTTTCAATACATCTGAAGTGTCTCAGTCATTTTAGTTCCATGCCATGCATGTGTTAGGATGTTTTTCCATCCAACTGCACTCCTCGATGGGATCTATTATGGAGATCAAAGGTGCATGTAATTACTACATTGTCTACTTTCTATTCAATTTGCACCTCCAACAATCTTGACCAGCCAAGGATAGAGTTTCCTAACACAATCCAGTTTACCACTTATCCTACTGTGTTAGATCTAACAACCTAATGTCCTCATTTTCTTTCATATCAAATTACCAACAACATAATTTTCATCCCCTGGTCTCTATCTATGCTACTTATAGGTGATGCTAGTACTGGGGAGTAAGATCAATTTTGCAAAACTACTGTTGGATAAGGACCCAAATTTCTAGTATAATCACACTTCTATGTCTATTTAGACTATGTCTATTTAGAATGTGTCATCGTGGAGAAGTCAATGTGAATATAATAAAGGAGTGTATGGGTAGGTTACAAGTCTTTGAATCGGTTTAGGGAGGACGTATATTGTGTGAAGAATAATAAAAAGTGCTTGGTGACTCAATAAAGTCAAGTGATCAAGATGATGGGCTAGCCCTACAAATAAATGTATTAAAAGAGACTCATTGTCATGATACATACTAAAATTAATATGAGGATTTATTCATAATCATTCAATAATAAGGGGGCAATTGCCCAAATTAGATAGATCTCATATAGCTTATATGAGCACTGATTCCTTTCATTTTGTTTTAAGACATGCGGAAGTTGATTTGCAAAAAATGACTAGGGAAAACCCAATTTTTATGGGGATGAAACTCTCTTATTCAGTCCTAACTTGTAAATCATCGTATATATATCAGAAAAAAGAGATGTTAGCATTTCTAATGCTTGCTTTACACCTTCTCAAAAGAGGGACAATGGGGCATATATGGTTAGGAGTACTTGTTTTATAACTCATATGTAAGAACAGAGTAAAAAAATCATAGATAAATCTCTTTGATTACATGGATGTAGGGTAGAAACCTACCTTGCTACTGGATCTGATGCTTGAACTATTATAGAAATTGAATCTAAAGATCAGAACTGAACAACACAAAATTGAGAGAGATTTCTAGTTTGCTACCAAAAGTAGAGACAATGGCAGTAGAAGCATTCTTGGTCTCTTGAACCTTCCTTTTGCTCCGCACTAGAGGTTGACGATTGCCAAGTATTTGTTCAATACTTAGCTACACCATACTTAAATAGGAAACACACACATAGTAATAACAAGTCGAAATTGTCATAAAACTAATCAAAACTATGTTCTACCCAAACTTGGTTATTGATATACATAGGGTAGGGTTACGGGGAGGCTACACTAGCGCAAAATAAAATTTTCTACCCCATAAACCAGAAATATTGTTGTTATAAATCACGGAATTACCATTAGACGCGCAGGTGCGGAACTTCTGTCGCGCGTCGGGGTAGTGCAATGGTAGCCGGCAGTGCAGTTGCAAGACCTCCTCACGTGTGGCTCATCCTCGTGCAGCAGATGCAGCACCTCCAAGGTATCCACATGTATGGGAAAGAAGCGTCGCGATCCGGACGGCTAGGTCCACGAGGGCAACGTGGGTGAGGGCGTGGAGTACAGGCGGCAACCAGGAGACTAGGGTTAATCCTAATCCCTGCGCTCACCCTTGTTTATATAGTCGCCCCTAGAAGCCCCATAATGGGAAGCCCATTAGTGCTCATAAGTCCAGTCTAATTTGAATATATCCTCATTAAGCTTATGTCCCCTTAAGTGTGTGACCCTATGGGCTCACGTACGAATAGACATAGCCCGAGTACTCCTACTCGGTCATAGTTGATAGCGGCCTCTAGCAAGACGTGTCAACTCCTATATGCACGCAAAGATTATATCAGACGAGCCATCACAATCTCATATACATGCTATTCCCTTTGCCTCACGATATTTGATCTACCTCCAAGCTGACCTCTCTTTCACGATGCCGTGATCCGGAATTCTTGGTTCACACTTAACCCTAGAATGACCATGCATTTCTTGATTCGATCACTCGTGGGGTCCAAAGATATCTCTCTCAAATAGAGAGGGGTAAATCTTATCTTGACTGACCATATCTCACAACATGCTTCTTGACAAACCCAGGAACCACCTTTATAACTACCCAGTTACGGAATAATGTTTGACAACTCATAAGTAGGTCGGTTCACATTTTGAGTACATGCGACAATCTCAACAATCTCAAGTCCAAGGACACAACGTACATATTGTGTGATGAGAAATCACTATTTTCTGAGTTGGATCGGTCCAGCCACATATCATACATGCGCCCATATTATTAATTTAATATAATATACAAAATAGCCATATTATTAGTTTAATATAATGTACAAAATAGCGCGCTATAGCCTGCAACAGCAACTGCCGCAACGATATTGCACTTTTTTGCACTATGGGCGCAATCGACGCTATAGCGCACAATAGCGCCGCTAAATAGAATAGCGTAGCGTATCAAATAGCGGCACTATTACCTGGTTAGTATGTGGGCCAAAACTAAAGCCCGGTCGAATTTTAGCCCACCATTGGCCCAATAGACATACAATACACTCTAGGTGCCGGCAGTTGGAACCCTAGAAGACATAATCCCAAACTCAACTGGTTGGGTGACGGCGACGGCGGCTGCGACTGGTTGGGCGACGGCGGCTGCGACAGGAAGGTACCTCACGTGAGACCGGCAACGAGCTCCTGCAGTGGCAAGAAGGTCTGACCTGCGACGGCGGCTACAACAGCGGCTGCGACGAGGAGCTGCCTCACGCCCACAAGCCACAATAATGTCAGATCCAAGTGAAAGCCATCGAAGTCCAGATTGCAGTGCGCCAACAGTAGGCAAGTTATCCTCCCTTGTTCTTCTCCACAGTGCGCCAATTGAAATCCATAAACCTATTTCTGTTAGATAGATACTAATACTTAGATTAGGTTTAGTCATTTAGATGTAGTCAAGTTTCTCTCGCTGCGTTTCTGTGACATGTTGTTCTTCTCTGAATATGAGATTTGATTTCTAGCCAGTGGATGTAGTGATTTCAGTTAGTGATTTGATGATTTCTGATTTGAATCTTTGTCTACTTAGGTGGCTTATCTAGCACTGAATCCACAGGACAACAAACAAATGATTCCTCTGTTGAAGCATCTGACCCAGCTTGGAAGCACTGCACAATGCCAGATGTGAACAAGAAAAATTCTCTCAAGTGCAACTATTGTGACAACACTTATCATGGTGCGGCTTGCGGCCTGCGGGCGCGTCTGTTTGCTTGGTCCAGCCAGCGCCTTGCTGTGGCCACCCGTCACCTCCCGCCGTCAGTCACCCACTGCAACTCTCCTCCCATCGCTACTGATTGGTTCTTTGCGTTCCCTACGGTCAGGGGTTCGCCTAATTCAGTAGGCAATAGAATGGCGTGAGTTAGTGATTGAATTGCAAGTTTGGATCTTTCTTGCATCAAATGGTAGAGCAAGGCAAAACACGAGGCACTCCGGCGAAGGCGAAGAAATCGCCGTTCGTGGAGGCTGACGAGATTGGCCAGGCGAGCGGGGTGGTGCTTGCAAGAGAATCACCACTGGCGCGCAAGAACGACCAAGGATGCAGTGTCAGCCATAGTCATGGGGATGATCAAACACAGGAATCAGATGGGGGTGTGCAAAATGGGTGGGTCAATTTTGGGCATTCGTTGCAGCTGCTGCTGTTCTCGCGGCAGTGGGCTCTCGCTGAGAGTCTTGTTGCTCTAGCAGATCAGCAGTCGCTGCTGGACTATGGCCTGTCAGCCGCCCTTGATGCCATATGGTTCTTGCGGACGAAGCAGGATCTTGAGGAGCTCAATGGTCTGATAGCGAAGATTGTGGCCTCGGGAGCAAAGGATTTTGCAAGAGCAATCCTCAGGACGTCACTGCTTGCATCTTGTGTTGCAGCTTGCCAAAGCAAGGCTATCTCTGTGGGTGATAGCAAGGAGATCGTCGCCGATAGGTGACTGTCAGCTTATACATATAAATGTTTCTTTCAGAAGGGTCTTCTTAATACATTATTGGTGATGCTATTTCTTTTGATTTCAAAATTTAGATTGCATGATCGTCTGCGGGATTGTCCTGGTGCCGACCATCTGAAAGTTGAGGCAGGTGCCAAAGTGCAGAAGTTTATGGAATGGGCTTTGCAGTGTCTTCATATGCATCATTGTTCTGAAGAGACACAAAAGTACAGATGGAACTGCGACACTCTCCAAGAGGTACAGCTCCATTTGTCAGCATTTAGAGTTTTTTGGACATAGCTGGTGACAATCTCAGTGGCAAGATTTTCACCGAGGCATTTGATGCGGCCTGCTTCCCACTTACACTCTTCTCAAGTTTATTTGAACCTGGATGGTCTTCTGGGAGTTCAGCAGTCTCCATTAAGGGTCTTTTATCATTGCTGATGGAAGGAGGTGCTGACAATGTAAATCAGTGCTTCCTGGAAGCAGCACGCTTTGGAAGTACTGAGCTTGTACGCATTCTGTTGGAGGTAATTTTAGTTCTCATTAATAGGAGTTAACCAGTGTGTTTAGCAAAATGGTAAATAATTATTTCAGTAATGTTTTATTTTTCTTTTTTAGAAGAGATTGATTGTCTGAGTTATTACCAAGAAATTAGGTCCAGAGGTCTAGTTTATTTATTTTTCTCGAACATAGCTCTAGATTATTTACCTAGTTTTTCTTATGCTCCTAATACTAGAGGCAAGTTTTGGGATGTCATCTAGGAGGATCCAAATCTTTGAATGGGCTATGGACAATATTTACCTTTTATTTGTGAGCCATAGAATATTGGAATCAGTTCCAATTGAAGTTCAAGATGATATTCCAACTTATAGTCATATTCGGTGCCTTTTGCTGACAAACTCTTTGTTTCTGTGCAAAGAACACCATCATAGTGGTGATCTGTATAGAAAATATACTTAGTCAATGATAACATTCATTTATACTCTGTCGTGTAGAAAACACAAATTTCTAATTAAAGCACTCTATTTATACTCTAATGAAAACACAAATTCTGTAGCATTTAAGAGTTTTTTTCTAAATTTTGTCCTGAAATAGGTTAACAGTCTGTTTAGATTTGTTTCATTATGCAGTGTAATGGGATGCAAACCACTTATTCTTTGTACAACCCTAGTTTGTCTTATTATCTTAAATATGTCATGCAATCATATTACTTCCTTATACGATGACATCAATTATAGTCCGTTGTCTAGAAAGCACACTATTCTATCTAAATCACTAATATTATAACTCCATGTTTCTACATCTGAATCTGCTAGAATCTGGGCATCTTGTTTGTTTGTATCCATAATTTTAAAATGCAACCAAAATATAGGCAATGATAGTTCATTTTCTTGCCAAAATATAGCCAAGTTGTGGCAACCAAGTTGATGGTCAATTCTGCATGTTCTTTGTTTATTTATTATTGGTCTTAGGTAGGATCAGAAAATAAATACACAATAATTTCAAATTGTTTCCTGTAAGAACTTTCAGTATAGTCATTCAAGAAACTCAATATTTCAGCCTTTCCTGCGCTTTGCGCTTAAGGAGTATCATTTTATATAGTTATGTGCTACCTTTTTTCTGTTATACTGTAATTTTGGGGTTTTAAACTATTTATCTTTATCCGAGAGTGTGTCGTACTCCAATTAGCTGAGGCATTTTGTGTTGTTCAATGGAATAGTATTAGGCCTATATGCATTTGGAACGAAACTGTAGATTGCTCCTGAATTATAGTTTGATCTTGCGATTTTGTGGCGATTGTGAATTAATTCTACAATTTGGCCAGAAGAAAGTTTATCTGTAATATAAGGCCCTTCCGGATAAAACCAGTTTTTATTTTGAAACAGTGCTGCCATATTCTCCTGAAAATGTTGACAATGGTATTGGCTTCTAAACTATCTTTTTCCTTTTAACTAAAGATATATTACTGTTGTGATATAACTACCACTTTTTGGTCAAAGCTTTCGGTCTTTTAACTACTTTCTACATTCTAGAGCATGTTCTCAAAGTTTTTCAAGGCATTCTTCTAGTGCATAAGTATTGATTTATTGAAGAAGTATAGTTTGGTCTTGAAATTTTGTAGCATTTGCATCATTGTAGAGAATTTTTCCTGAAAAAGGTTTATGGTGATATGAGGTCCTTCCTGTCAGATTTTATTTCCTTGTACACAGGATGGGATGGCAATCACTTTTCCTTTATGTAAAAAAATGTCGCATTATCCTAGAATTGTCAAACAACTGTACCCTTAAACATCTTTGGAAAGTACATCTGAGTTAGTACAGCATGACAATTGAATTGACAACTGTAACTTGTATCCCTTTATGCAGATTGCATATCAGAACAGCTTGGCTGTGGACATTGACCTCGCTCTAGTGTACGCTTCTCATTACTGCAAGTTGGACACAATGGCATGCTTGGTTGATGAAGGGAATGCATCCTCTTTCCTTGCTCCTCTGATAAAAGCTGCTGAGCGTGGGTGCTTGCAGGTCGTCCACTGGTTTGCCAGTCGAGGTGTTTCTGAAATTGAGATGTGCCTCGCCCTAACAACTGCTGCCTCTAGTGGCCATTTCACAGTGGCATCCTACCTACTTGAACAGATCCCGCAGCAGATCCTCGAAGCTCTCAGCACACAGATCCTGAAAGCCGCCCGTGGCCAGGGCAGCGGGTCGCTCGACGGTGTCGCCTTCCTCCTTAGATCCAACTTCCTAAGAGACGCCGCCACAACATACGAGGCGGCGGACCTCATCGCAAGGGGGGCCACCAACGGCGAGCCCCCTGACCTGGTCGCCTTCCTGAAAGAGCACTGGTCCCAGGCTGCCTTCGCCGAAGGGGTGAGCGCTGGCGAAGCGCATTTCGTGAACATCATGAGGGTCCTCAGGAGAGGCGCATCCCCTGTCTGCCTGGATGCCCTCCCGTCGCAGATGCTGCTCGGAATCGCCTACCTGCCCCTGTACCGAGCGTGTGTGAGCGAGCCCGGCGGGCAGCTGCTGCCACAGAGACTGAGGGGTGAGCTGGTGGAGGCGATGAGCCGGCTCGGGGAGCAGGCTGGAGCAGAGAACCAGGGGAAGGATCTTGTGATGGCTCTGAAACGCCACATGCCGTCCTTCTTGGTTGGATCTTGAGAGGTTTACCAAGTGTAAATAAGCTTATTAAACATCGTATGGTCCTTATTAAGTGGTTTAAGAGTGTACAAAGCAGTGTGCAGCTGCCAAACTCCCAGTCTTCCAGTGGACTGGTGGTAGCAATAGTTTTGATGCGTCACAGGACTCATAGTCGTGTACAAAGTGTTTTTGTAAGAAGAGAGGTTTTTCTATCGATTGCCTGTGAAGGGGTGCTGCAGTGTGTGTTTATATATCTATCTATACATGCTATGGTGCTGCAAAACTCTGAATGTGTGTTGCAAACGCAGCCAGAGTGGTGCTTGAAATGTAAACAAGAATCTGTTTCTTGTTTTTCTCTCGAATATACCATCCTGCCGTTTCTTGCACCACTCTTATCACTATATAGTTCATTCTTTTAAAGATGCCACATCTTTTCACTATATAGTTCATTCTAACTGTTTTTCTTTTTCAACATTTTTTTTCTTATCCTATGAACAACATTTCTTTACTCAACGTTTGATTTCCTATTTTAGCATTTATTTTAATTATATGGCTCATCCGACAATTATTCAAGCTGCACAACATTTTTTTCTTCTATAAAAACTGAATTGTTTGCTCTAAGTGGTTGACCATTAGATAAGGATCTAGTGATGCACCACCATTCCAACGTACTACTAATAGTTACATTTTAAAAAGCAAAAGATGTCAAGTAAAAGGTAAATCAAAATTCCAGACAAACATAGATGGAGACTATATAATAACATCTAACGAAGAGAAAACTAACAAAAGAACATCCTCTATATGAGTTTGAAACTGATCCAACGTACACTCGAATCAAAACCTCTGTGTACCCAAGACTTTGTAGTAATTCACATCAATCTACAAGATCATAAATAGGACGCCGGGTCCAGGACCTCGTTCCGGCCACCGGCCGCCGGCGTGAGCGCCAGCGCCAGCAGCACCGCCATCAGCGCCATCGGCACGAGCAGCACCGCCAGCGGCGGCGGCGGGAGCGGTGGCAGGACGAGCGGGAGCACCAGCAGCAGCACGGTGATGAGGGCGAGCAGGAGGCACGACTCCACAGAGAAGTACTTGGCGCAGAAGCCCCTCGGCGTGCTTGGGTCATGACACTTGCGCCGACCGTCCAGGTGATGAGCCGCCGTCCACCCGCCTGGCGGTGATGTCAGCGACGACGGCATTCACGGGCGGTCGTGCGCCGCTTCGAGGAACGATGGCGCTGGCTGGCCCCCTCTGTCCTCTCGGCTTGTCCTCCGGCCGGAACCTGCTTTTAAGCTCATGATGACCAACATGAGGTAGTAGGTTAATTAATTTCTAGTCTTACCTTAGTCCATTTGAGTGTGCAAAGAGAATCAGGCTAAAGGATGCTAGACCAGCTGGTCGAAGCACTCCGACGGCACCCCACAGGTCTAGGGTTCGAATCTCGCGTGGGACGAATTTCTGCTTGTGGGTAAAAAAAAATCCCAGAGAGTTTTCTCAACCGGGAAGCCGG
The DNA here is from genome assembly GCA_032594955.1 of Panicum miliaceum. NCBI lineage: Eukaryota > Viridiplantae > Streptophyta > Magnoliopsida > Poales > Poaceae > Panicum > Panicum miliaceum. The sequence continues at coordinate 13,723,874 of CM064061.1, forward strand.
TTCTTCCTCTTAATAAAAAACGGTTGGGGCGTCATATCCCACCCAGTCGAATTTTAGTGTGAAAGAGAGTTCTTAATCAGTAAAATAGAGTAGCGCACGCGCAGCACAATTTTCTTCTTGGTGTTCTTTGTATTTACCATTATGCTGTAAGGGTTTGTTTGTTACCGTGCTATGATGAGATTCCGTGTAAAACCACGCCTATGTCTCGGGTAAAAATTTATAGGACTTAAAAGTATCATCATTTCCATATGTTGCTCGACAGTACTTGATGAGATCCTACCCAATATGGAAGTCTCGGTGATGCTCTACAGTACTTGATGCTCACTCACCTTGATAATGCGTATACATGCCGTTCGGCAAGTATACCAGTATATCACTATATGCGTCACCCTCGTGAGCCTCATCTCACTATGGTCAAGTATATTTTCTTTCCTATCTCCAATGGTCCATATGGAATATGGCTTGGTTCTTCATCAGACTTCACCAGCTAATCTCAACTGTATATCTTTTTTCTCATTCCCTTAGATCAGTTATAAGGCCAGTCTCAATGCACAGTTATCAAGATTGAGAACCTCGTAACTGTACCGGTTGGATTTTATAGGACAAAACTCATCTCACATCTCATAAAACTCTCCCTCATCTCTTCTCATTATGACGGTGCCAAGTTAGCAAAATTATTAATGTGATATGTTATTTAATACTCAGGATAGAACTTCTATTAAGACTGCTCTAAGTATAAATGGGAGGGAGGAAGGATTTACCTTCCTTGTCGATTCTCCGTAGGACATGATTTGAATCAAGGCCGACCAAACCTGAAGATTTTGTGAAGGATTCGTGCAAGATTTTGTCAAGAGGTTCCGTGTTTTCCAGGGCTCCTAGTCTCTCTATATTTCCCGCATCTCTCCTTACCATCGTTACTACAAATGCAATGAATAGTTTTATTTTTTAGTCTTATTGCTCGATACCTTGGTCAACTTTTTAATATAACAACTTTAAGTAAATATCAAATAGGAAATTTTAGATCATCCAGCCTATAAATTTCTTATAAATCAAAGTTTTCTCCATCCAAGTCCATACTAAAAAGTTTTAAATTCTCAAACAAGAAAAAATTTAAATTACAAACCAAGAAAATATCCGACCCGTGATAAGAATTGGCAAAATAGGCTGAGGATCAAGTTGGCCCCTCAACTTTCAGATTGGCCACCTCAATTTTTATTTTTTTATCAAACTTGTCCTTGTGCTGATGTGGCTCTTCCTACTAACATGAGACTGATGTGAAAAATCATTTTTACCTATGCCTCCTTCTTCTCATACTCAATTTTCATTATTATATTATTGTATTTAATCAATGATAGGATATAATAGATCCACAGTTGTTTCTCCTGGCTTATTATGTCTCTCATATTATCGAAGTGCCCTTTTGCATTTAATTTAATCTAAATCATATAAGAATAGCACGTACATGTTTGATCAACTTTCCGCAGCACTACTCACCGTACAAATTGTGAAGGAGAGGAAATAGCCAATGGTAAAGAGGACTTTTCGCATTAGTCTCAAGGTATTATGGAGCATCACATTAGTATAAGGATGAATTTGATTGAAAAATAAAAGTTGAGGGACTAAATTAGCCTTTTTAAAAGTTGAGGGACGAAATTGACACTCGAGGTGAAGTTGACGGATCAGAACGCCTATTTTGCCATAAGGATTGGCACAATGACTTACACGTGCTAGCTCCATTTCGTGGAAATGAATGAGCCGATATGGTGGCTTAGGATTTCTGTAATACTACACTTGTAATGACTCCATTACTTCGTTAATCTTAAGATAACTCTAGAGGGACTGTGATTTTGTCAATCTTAAAATCTGGTCGGATAGTAATTAGGGTGTGATGCACGTATGTTCTTTATCTTTAGGATGAGTATGTATGTACGTACGTAGTGCATAGATCCGCTTCCATTTTGGGAGAAAGAACAAGCTAAGGATTACTGAAAACATGAGCTGTAGCTTGATTGTTAAATTTAGTTCCACAACAAAAATTGATGATGAATAAGCACAACATATAAGACGGGATAGCCTAATATTTTGGGTTGAATTAGGTCCGAGGTCTTGATGGTTGCAGGCGACCTATAGATATGGTAGGACGATCTAACAGTGATACAGTTAAAAGGCTTGCTTATGAGCTCCTGCTAACATGATTCACACTAGTGATTATTTTCAAGCCATACCTCACCTGCTGTGCTGCCGGTGAGACGCGAGGAGATCGGCGCGCAGCTTTCAAGCCATGCATATATATGCATGCACGCAGCCGCTGACGCTATCCAACCATCATCATCCTGCTGTCGGTTGTTGGTCGGCGGCGGCCGCGCCGGGTCGCCCAGGTCACTATATATGCTTCGGATTCGGAGTGAGATCGAGCAACGGAGCAAGAGAGGTGTGAGAGGAACAGATAGAGCTTGCAGGTGCAGGGCGGCTAGCTATAATATAGTCGAGAGTGATGAGGTGGTGGAGCCGGCAGGTCGCGAGGAGGAAGAGAGGGGGCAGCAGCCAGGTTCTGGGACCGGGTACACTGCATCCGGGGCGGCAAATACGCTGCCCCGTCGTCGTAGTCTCCCACGCAAATGCTGAGGTGGCGGCAGGCGGCGATGAGTGAATTTTATAAGCCAACATCTTTGGGAAAAAACGGGGGGGAGTGCAAGTGCATGCACTCGGGGTGGTTCCTCTCCCATGGCCATACACCCCCCCGGTTCCTTAATTTATTTACGACTACCTGGACTACCACTACGCAGCGGTCACCCGGCCTCTGGCTAATCCGCTGCACTTAATTTTTAGATTTGTTTAATGATTATTAAGTTAAACGAGTACCCGGCGTCTTGCTAAAGTCTCACCTATTCACTCGCGTTGGTCCCATGCAACGAATACACGTACTGCCCGTGCTGGCCCGGCCACCTCTTTGTCTATCTCGCCCTTTTTGTCTTTTGGTGTCCCAGTTCATGCGTGTCTGCACCTGAAATATTGGGGTTCTTGATGCTGTCCTTGTCGTCGATGCTAATAATGGGCTTAATTAACCTGATGCTGCTCGTGTCTGGGTCTACCTTGGGAGCATTTTGTTAAGTGCGTGCTTGATTCCGACCTTAGCTTGCTTTGCCCCGTCTTGACCAGCAGCAACGAGGGGATGTATGGACACTTGGTAACAGCTCGTTCTCGACCATGACTCGCGTGGCTGGCATGTGCAAAGTGCAAACCAGATAGGCATCGAGTACTGCGGTGTATTATTCTTTTTAGGGCTATTTTAGACATTCGGAGGCATCAAAATGAAAGACCTAGACCACTCGAGAGTCGAGACAACAAAACATCCTCAAGCGCTGCTGCTGCTACGGTGCTACCAAACACCGCCTCTTGAAAGTTGAAACACATATTATCCGTGCAGCATAGTGCAATCTTGTGTGTCCTGTGTTTAACAGCGGAACAAAGGGTGCCAATGTTTAATGCCTGTTTGGATTCTGTAACAAATAAATGTACAGAGTTCTGGTTAAGGTTCATAACAGGACTAGCATCACACTAAACAAACAAAAGCATGGAAAATGGTAGGAAGAGCTATACAAAAAGAAAAATGGAAAAGAGTTTTGTCCATAATTAAGCTCAGGACCAGAACTGTCCGCCTAAGGGTCATAGCTGAGCTGAGCCCACCCGGGTACACAAACAACATCGATGAAACCTTGGTACAAGACCAGCTCGAGAGCGCATGCTTCCAGCTGTTAATACTTTCTCTAGTCGTCCAGCTCAACAAGCTGAGCTCTTCTCTCGGCGGCCTTCTTCCTCACAAAGATGCCCCACCGCATGGCAGCCTTGATCTTGAGCCACCCGACAACGGCTTTCCCAGGCGCACGGGTGCGGTCATCCTCAACGCTCAAGTTCGGGGAAGGTGCAGGCATGTAAGAAGGGAAGTTGAAGCCATCTTCAGTCAGGTTGGTTCCTGCGCCGCCCATGCTCAGAATCCGCAACATTTGCTGCATTTCTTCATTTTCTAGTATCTCATGGCTCCTCATCCTGATCTCCTCCATCAAGTAGTCATCAACCCCACCACGGTTCTCCTGTGGTTGCGACCATTCATCAAAGGGATTCATCCCTGACTGCATGGACTGACCGAGTGCTGGGAATTCAAAACTTTGGTTCTGTTGCTGCGGAGGTCGCAATGCTAGCATATTGGACCCTCTTGAAGCTTGAGCCTGAAGGGATGAACCACTAAACTGGCTTTCTGGAGACAGTGCACTCCTGTCATATTGCATGGTGATGTTTGTGGGAATGTTCTGAGTGTTGGCTGCATATCTTGCTGACAGGTTTCCATTATTGAATGCACTTCTAGTTCCATCTGCTGAAAAGTAAAAGTAATTCAGCGATTTCAGTACAGCGCACACATGATAAATTGATTAAATTCACACAACTATCATGTGGACCGCACATCCATATTCCATAGTCATAAGCAAGTATCATGTTTCTTTACACAACTGACAATTGTTAACTTAGTATTGTACATGTTGTTGTAAAGCAACAGCTACAGCCTACAGTATGCATTATTAGTGCAATTGCAATACTAATGACATGATTCCAGCATCAAGAACAACTGAGGAAGCCTACTTGACTGGTCATTGTCATAATCTAGCATATGCAGAGGCAAATCCTTATTATGCAATCATAATAACAGATTAAAGTAACAGAAAAAACTGAAGTAAATCTTGGGCTATGTGCAACACAATGAAAATAATCCATCAGAAAACTTCATTATCATTTTTTCACATTAATGTGAGTTCACAGAGTTCCCGGGTCAAGGTGGTCAAGGAACACGGTACACTCGAGAGGTTTTTACAAGGCGGGGACGAAAATGAACAGGGTCAACGTTCCTGTGTCAAGGAACGGTGCCTTCAACCCTGTTTTCTGTGACTGGGCATGTTCTGAGCGAATGGGCTTAGACTGGAATCACTGGGCATGTTATGAGAAATGATAAAAGAAGGGCATTGGGCAATACTGTATAATGCCATTGCAAAGATCAACTAGTTGGAAGATTCCATTGTGTCACTAGCATGTGGCCACCAGCATAAATGTCAGCTTCATACTACATGTTATTTCAATTTATGCCCTTCACAATAGTACCATGCTAATTCTCCTTAAAAATTTCTGGTCTAGTGAGGCATGGCTAAAACAAAAAAAGGTTAACAAGAAGGCTCAATAGCTCACCATCATTCATACTACCCGCCGAGGAAGGTTGTCCAGATTTCGCTGGAAGGGACAATTGTTTTTGTGAATTGGCCAAACCATATGAAGCAGGATTGCTTGTTGAAGCAGCTGCAGTGTCACTTCTTGTTGTGACAGATTTCTTTTTCTGCTTGAAGCTCAAGAGTGCCTTGCCATCATATTCTACAGCATGCATCCAGTCTTCATATGCCTTCTTTACCAATGCGTCAGCATAGACCTGCAGTTTAAGGTGAGCAAGGTCATGATTTATTCAGTAGACCACACCTTAGATTAGAAGATTTGGTTCCAAATCCTTAGTGTTTAGCTAATAAATCATAAAAACTCTCAAAGCCATCCCTCTCATCCAAACACAAACTTAATGTTCATGACTTCCAGGTCTTGACTTTGCCATGATTCATTCAGTTTAGTATGCTGATGATTTGTTAATGTATACAACTTCCCAAGCTATTCTACAAACAAGAATATGATTATTTGCATACTGATTCACTGCTGGTTACATTAGCAGAAAATCAAACTGATGAACTAACAAAAATTTGTAATGGTTTTACTTAAGGCCTTGTGGTGGCAGAGTCGCAGAGAGAGAGAGAGAGAGAGAGAGAGAAGGGGCCCTAACCTTCTGATTGTCTGTGAGATTTTCTGCTGAAATGAACTGATCATCAGCAATCAGACCAGTAAACTCGTAGATGTTATTGAATATTGCACCAACGTTTCTTGTATCACTAGCATAATATATGTAATGCTTTCCACTTAAGACGCAAGTCTTTGCATGCTCAACAAGGCTCTCCCACATCTTATTTGACATGCCGCTGCCCAGAATCTACAGAAAACAAAGGACGTTAGATCATATATGAAACACCATAAGTTACAACCTAGTAAGTAGAAACAGGCATCATAGAACTCACGCTACGTAATCTCTGCTGATCCCTAACAAGAAGCTGGAGGAAATCTTCAACCGTGTAAATTCCACTGGCATTTAACTTCTTGTGGAATGCACCATCCTTGCCAATCTTTTCTAATCTCCAAACATCATCCTTCAACGCAGGTGGATAGTGCTTTTTGTACACTAATAAATACAAAATCAGCATGTTTGGCAACTGTGCTAACTCTGAAAAAAGACATTATGTTTATATCATCTAATGCTATGAGTAAATCAAGAATTTGTGCCACACATACATTCTCCTCTGTGATCCTTAACGGGGAAAGCTTCTGTCTTGGCCTCTCGGACACGTATACCTTCACAAAAGCCAGGAGCAATCCTTAGCCCAAGTCTGAATTTCCTGCTTCTTATCCAGCTGGAGTTGTCAGTGAAGGTAAGCTCCCCTATGGTTCCAACGCCTTCTTTAAGAGTCACTTGCAGGTCACCAGTCAAAAGAGGCCTCTTCCCTTCACGCTCCTTGACAATATTACTTTCAAACTCTTCTTCTGTCCAATCATCATCTTCCTCTTTATTAAAGTCGCCCTCGAGCACAAGGATATCCAGTTTTGCAAACGATTCAGCTCCTGAGGTAACAACACATCCAGTGTTTGCATCCAGCAGCACAACATGTATAGCTGCTCCCTGCTCACCTTCAACTTTTCCACCAGTAAAGATTGGAAGAGCCAACTGGCTTCTGAACTGAAGCTGAAGATTTCTTCCATCAGGGCCTTCAATTCGTTTGGGGGAGGATCTGTTTTAGTTTGTATTAGTGTCACATCTCAAAAGTGTTTAATGTGGTCAAACCACATTTGCAACAATAAATTTCAAATTCGAGCATCCTCCTCCAAGCATCACCATGAAGATAAGTTGATTTTTTTTTACCTTCCTTGGATCCTAGCAGGGCCCAATTTGGCTAAAGCACGCTCTACTTCTTCGCTTACCTAGTACCCAAATAGAATGGATCAGATATATCAATAAGGATAAGGAAATTGTATGCAGAATTTACATATAAAGTAAAGCAAGTCCAGCAGCAATTTGACTCACAACTCTTCGGAGAATGGGCTCGAGCGATGAACAAAGCTTCTGCAGACTGTCCATCTTGAGAGCTTCCACAATGACACTGAAAAAACATATCATTTGTTAAGCAACAAACATACCTGTAACATGAAGGTGGTATAGAAAAAAAATGTAACTTATCTACTAAATCTGACCAAAATTATTTTGTGAATTATCAGCATCTCATTTGACTATATAACCATTGCATCTAATATATTAGCAAACCCTAACTGTGCACCCACCTTCTGTTCCCACCACAAACAAGATATTACACTAATAACAGCAAATGTTTTATTCCCAAGAAAGGTGGGATAGGGTAGAGATGAAACCCAACACCAGGTATCAAAACAAACTAACTAACTAACAAACAAATCTCAGGGTGAAAGGACAAGAAAAAACGGTATTCGTATCAGCAATAATAGTAAGAGCAGACTGACAGCCCTGCCCAGGTCATGGTTCTGGCATGTGGATTGCTAATTTTATAACTCAGCTTGTATTCACTACTGACTCAGGAGAAATTGTTTCTAGAACAGCATGGCAGAAATACATGCTGATATTGAACGTCAATTTCTATAATCACTGGATCATCCACTTTCTACAGCATAACGCTTTGCTAGGTAAGTTGGTGCTCTGAGGTGGACAGCACCCAACAGCCCAAAGAGCAAACACTCAGAACTGCCGGAAAAAAAAACCATCACTATTGCATGGACCACACTGCATTTAAGGTTCATAATTATCCACTCGAGCTTCTTCCTTATTTCGTAATAGTTTCCACCTCATCTCAGAACAAAAAATAGTTTCCACATGTAAACCAAACCATCCTCCAGTTCGAACTCTCAGTCTGACAGTTCACCAAATTGACAAAAAACCTAATTAGGCAAACTTCCTGCACTCATTTGTACCGATTTTAAGTTTAAAAGCAACAGCAGCACTTGCAACATCCACTACTGCTTCCATCAGTCATCTCAATCGAATCAAACTAAAGCGAAGGATTCAAATTTCATCCTGCCGCAAAGCGGCAGACAACCTAGCCACGGAACCGGAACCCTAACCAACCACAAACCTTTATAGAGCAGAATCAGAAACATTTTGCGCGCGCTCACCTCGCGAGGGCCGGGACGCGCGGCCGCTTGGGCGCATGGTCGTCGTCGTCGCCGCCGCCGGTGGGGTCAAGCCCGCGCTTGGACCCCGAGCGCTGCAGCCGTCCCGGCCGCTGCATTAACCCTAACCCTAGCCTCTCCCCGTGCCCTCCGCAGCCGCCGCCGGGGTGGGGGGCCGTCAGATCTGCGCCCATCACAAACCCAGGTTAAGGAAACAAAAGGGGGAGAAATCCCCAAAATAGCTACGGGAGCCGGACTGAAGCGGACGCGGCTACCAAATCGAAGCCGCCGGCGACCAGGACGGCACCCCTCCGGCCGGAATCTCAAGGGGTCGGGCCTCGGCGGGAGATCTGCGACCGCGTGCGCTCTCTGATGAGTGTGGCGGCGAGCGCCGGTGTGCGTGCGTGGCGTGTGTGGTGCTGCGCTTGCGCTCGCTCTCGCCAGCCTCCGCCTTCCTTTACGGCCCAAATGTTTTTGTTTACTTGCCGTGCTTCGCCTACCTGGCCGCAAGCCGCTCCGGCACGGCTCTCGCTCGCTGACTCCCCGGGCCCGCGGGACTGGAGGTCCAGCACCGCCGGACAATGACGAGCGGGTCCCGCTTCCGTGGGTCCGCTGGTCAGTGGCTGGGTGGAATAGTGTGGGGTTGACGAGGTGGTGGGGTGCGTGCCGACGGCGGCGGCTACGGGAAAAGATGGCCGGACCAGATGATAGGATATTTCTTGCCCAATTGGGCGTTCTGCACTGCCGCTCATTTCTGGTGACTCGCTGACTGGTGGGCCGCCGTCTGCATGGGCCAGCCTGTCGGTGAGGGTCGCGCGGGGTGAGGCAGCACGTATGACAGGTGGGCCTCGGGAATGGCGTCCCACCAATCAGGGAGCGGGTTCGCCTGGTTCAATAGAGTTCGTGGTTGGTGAAGAAACACACACACCGTGCCTAGTCAAGGATACAGGGATCTTTTGCGGCGATGGGATCCCGATCCTGCCGCTACGGGCTACTGGGATCGTGGGCACAGTGTGACTGTGTGAAGTGCCAGTAGAGGTGCGCTACTGTGCTTGGGTTGGGCGGATGGATTGCGCCCGGCGAAAAGTTCGTACTCCACTCGGTAGGTCGGCTTCATGCCAAATCCATGCCTACACAAAATCCGGCTCCGTCGCCGGCTCCAGTTTCATCATGTGGAGGATCTCATGTGTCTGGAAGCTAAGGTGGAGAAACCAACAAGAGTACCTGGCCGCTGGACACGTCCGCAAGAAAACTGGGTCAAGGTGAGTACTGATGCATCATTCTTGGCGGCCTCGTCGACTGGCGCGGAGGGTGTGGCGATCAGAGACTCTGATGGCCGGCTCCTTTCAGCGGCTGCGAGGAGGTATGTCCATGCACCAGATGCTCTAACTGGCGAAGCTCTAGCAGCACGCAACGGCTTGCTGCTGGTTGGAGAGCAAGGTTATGACAAGTTATTCTGGAGCTAGACAATCTCCCGTTGGTGAACTTGCTACGGTCAGAAGATGGAGGCCGAAGTGAAATTGCTAGTCTCTGGCAAGAGATCCGAGAGCTTGGTAGGGTTTTTAGATGTTTCAAACTTTTGCATGTAAACGGGGAGGGGAACGTGGTGGCTCATGTATGTGCAAGCCTACCCACGGAGTCGAATCCCGAGTTGTTTTGGTCGGACTGCTTCCCGGCAAGCCTAGTGGAAGCAGTTCAGGCGGATTGTAACCCTATTGATTAATAAAGCGCTCTTGTGATCTGCCCTAAAAAAAAGATTATTAGAGAAGTTTTAGTCTTACCTTGCAAGGTGTGTCACGATTCGTGCTTTAGCGGCATCCATCTTCTCCAGCTCCAACGCTCCTAAGAAAAGAGGTGTCAGGTGGAGATGGCGGATCCAGTGGAGGTGACGATGAATTTTTCATCGGTAAGCCGCTAAAGAGGTGGTTGGAGTGGAGGTAGCGTGGTGGATGAGGTGGCTGCGGTGTTGCCGCCGTCGTCAGCACAGACAATCGTGAGGGATGCAACTATGAGTTCGCACAACAAGAGTGAGAGATCGGGGGGGGGGGGGGGGGGGGGGGGGGAATTGGAGGAAATGGAGAAGAGGCGGCGGCTAGGTTAGGGATGAGGAATTAGGATCAGGGTGGCATACTTATACATGAGTGAAGAGAGGATTAACCCTCGGATCGAGATATACATGAGTGGAGAGATGATGAACCGTCGAATCAGTACTTTAAGGAAAGGTAAAGTAGGCTTTGCGATATAGTTAAAAGTTTTTATACAGGGCTGAAAAGTAATTGGGCCATTGGATGAAGATTTGATGATTGAGGATAGTGGCTAAAAAGGTTAAGAAAAAGTCTTGACCTTTTCTTACTTTAGTGCTTAAAGCTTTACATATCAAAGCGATGTTTTAAACTTAACAATTTGTTATTCGTGTTAACGTTGTTGTTTCCTAAACCACAATACGATTGCCAACACCTCGATCCATGAATCATTGCCATAGCCCGAGCAACAACTCAATAATTTCAAGAATAAAAAGATGTTGATATGAGTATGCTGCACACTTCACCAGGCACGTATGTGCGTGGCGGCGTAGGGGAAGACGGCGATGGCGAGCGAGGTGTGGTCGTGGCGGCATCCGCGATCGTCCTGGCGAAGCTGACCGTGAACCCCGCGGCGTCGTGGTGACGGAGTACGGTTCGTCATGTAACCATGCAATGGAACCACAGAGTCACCATCACGAGGTTTCCTGCACGAGCAACAAGACCGAACCCATATGCAGAGCACCACGTGCAGAGCTGAAGCAATCTGTTAGCTGTGTGGTAGTTCCACTTACCAGCTGGAGTGCTCTGCGGCGTTGCAATGGAGCGACTTCATAATTTCCACTCAGTACTGGAGACAAGAAAAAAAACCACACTAAACTAATCACGCAAGGATTCCTCACGTCACGGGACTGCTGCTGTCAAAGGAATAGAATGTTAACCATGTGCAAAACAAAACAATAGGGCAACATTCTAGAAGCCTCAACATCAGAATTTATGAAACTAATGGTGAAATGGGGTTACTGATGCATTTCATGAAAAGAAAAAAATACACCAGAGGAGCATTGTTTATCTGATAGGTAAAAAAGAGAATGGATACATGATACAAGATGCAACCCATGCAAACGACCACAGGGCACAACCTTATGCTCTACTACTAGGCTACAATGTGTCCTCGAGAATGAACTATTAGGCCTCAACAGTGTCACAGATAGCGGCATAAGTCTTTCCACTGCAATGGGAAAGTGCAGCAATTATGGGGATAGTGAACGAATGAACTCTATGAATAGCTTGACCATATATGGGGAAAGCTGGTAAATAGTGCAGCTAAGAATACGCTCAGAACCTTCATTGACCCTTTAATCCATGATGAGAATATTCAAACATGTTCATAAACTGATAGCTGACGACAAAAGGACATGATTTGTTTGTAGTACTAGTAAAGAGCGCGTGTGGCACACATGTGTTTTTAAAATTTTAGATTCTTCTAAAATCCAATGCGCCGCACCGTGATGACTGCATCTCCTATGGGTCTTCAGGAAAACCTTGATGTTAATTAAAGTTGCTCTAAAGAAAGAAGAAAAAATCACTTCTTTTGACTTAAACCACACACACCATCCATGTCCAATCATTCTATCAGCTCCGTAGAAGGGAATGCCTGCTGCTGCTGCCAAGGACCACTGCCGCCACAGCCGAGTCAACGCAGACGGAGGGTGAGGGAAGGAGCTAAGGTGGAGAGCAACAAATGGGGAACACTCAAATGATAAGATGCTGATAAGCATAATTGCGCCTACCATTTTACAAAATTGTATATAATATATAGCCACACATCCAAACTTCCAAAGATTATTAACTGCAGCATTTTAGGATAGTGAAATTATGTAATTTTCTATACATCAACTATGCAAACAGAAAGTAATAGCAATAAAAGGATTTAGAGCAAATAAGTTCAGAACTTGACAATTGACAATGCATCTGAAAAAAAAAATCCTAAAATAGGTTAGCTTAGCAAGAAGCCCAATCAGGTTCTGTGTTCACAAGACACAACATTCAGCTCTCTCAACGCATAATCGAACACATGCAAGAAGTTGTAAAGCTGCAAATCGAGCACTTATACTGCAAGTCGATGGGCTAAGGGCCGTGAGTCCACCGGTATGGATCAAAGGCAGGACCTTCTCTATGATGCTTTGGTGACAAAGTTTGTCGAGAAGATCAACTGAACTGCTAAAAGAGTCCACGATGCTTATCAAGAAAGCTGCAACCTCCTCCACTACCTGTAAATTTAGATCACTTAGAAACTAAATCGGAGCACTGTGCACATACCACAAGCTCAGTTAGATGGGGGAACAGAGAAGTACTATCTTGTGTACCTCAGATTGCTTAAGATTACACATCATTGGAATCGAATCCACAACAAAATGGGAGCAATCAGTTGGGAGCTTTTTTGCACGCACTTGCGACAGCTGACACTGCAATCCTCGGAACCATGAAAGGAGGCATCAAATTAGCAAATGTACAAAATTTTCACCACCAAAGATGACTTCTTTAATGTTCTAACCTGAATATTTACAGTAAAGATGTCAAAGTATGCCAGCACAACGGTGATATTCGTATTCCTATACCTGCAAGCACTGGGTAGGATGCCTCTGATATCTTCTCAAATGCTCGCAAGCACTGCATACGCAACAGAATGATCAGATAAAGCACCTCGATCAAATATATTCCTGATCAGGTCGTAAGAGCTTTTGGCCTATCTGCTCAGCGACATCGAGGCACTCGATGGCGAGGATCCATGAGAGCACGGGGAGGAGGGCCCGTGGTGGACAACGCGGCGGCACGCGGCGTGGCGTCGCAGAGGCACCTGATGAGCGCACGGAGCAGAATCACGTTCGGGGTGGCCCCGCGCCATGGTCGCCACCGGGTAGCAGCACCAGCGCCCGCGCGGCCGATTGCGTGGGGAAGTAGCCACCCACCTCCTCCACGCAGAGAAAAAAGAGCGCCTTTTAGAGCTCCATCAACGCCGCCACGAGCGCATCATGCCCGTGCCCTCCGCCGTCGCCGCCTCCAGCATCTGACTCACAAGATGACCCGCCATCCCCATCATCCGCGTTCGTATCAGCGTTGCCCTGCTCTACGGGCCCGCAGCACTTGACGGAGGATCCGCCGAGCCGCCTTGGCTGCCGCGGAGGACGGGCGCTTATCGGCAGGGGGCTTGAGCTCCCCTGAGCCGTCGGGATGGGGAGGAGAGAGGTGAGGACGGTAGTGGTGCCAGCCGTGCAGGAGGTTGGGGCGGCGGGCGGGGTAGCACCGTAGCAGAGGGGTCGCAGGAGCACGCAGCCGCGACTGAACAATGATGTGATGGGTACAGCGGGCGGGTAGCTACGACATCACGGTGACAAAAATGTTTGTAAACTGGCAGAAACATTTTCTAACTCGTAGTTTCGTAGTTTCTATGGGCCTATCCTTCCCCTCACCTCCCTCAACACCGACAGACGAGCCCAGCGTGAGGGGTACGGTGAAATTTCTTTTTAATTCTACTCGTTCTTTTTGTACAGATCACCTGTTGCATTGCAATTATGACAATCAATAGTTTTATTCAAAGAGTATCCAAAGCATGGATGACATTTTAACTGCCTTTGTTGAACTTGAACCTGCCACCACCAGAAGCAGGCTGCAACTTGGCGATCTTCTCCACTTCAATTTATGTGTAAAATGTACATCACAATTTTGAACTGGAAATTTTGTTTAGATGTTGAACGGAAATGTTAGGTACAAGCAATGATGATAAGCTTCATTTTTTTACTTACCATTTTTCTCCACTAACTGTGCAATAACATCGATGAGATTTGTTATTCTTTTCTCAAAGCAGTAATATGGCAATAATTTATTCATATGGACCCAAACCTCAACTGCACTTGAGGATGTCTGTCATGTACCACCAAGAAAAAATGATATGTTGATGGCGGATCTGATAAATTCTACCATTGCTGGAGCAAAATGCCTCTGTGTAGAATAATTACTACTTTAGAAATGTGCTTCGCCTTATCAGACTAAGTGATATTCAATAATCAAACCTGGTGCTACTTTCCAAAGACCACAGTCAATATTCTTTGATCTTCACATGGTGTCTCATATTGAACATTTTTCATTTTGCTGAGCATGTAAATTCCATTGAGCCTTTAGCCCTTTACCACTGTGACGCATGAATTCAAGTGTGCCATCATCTTTCCAGGTACAGTTATTTAAGTTTAATTAATGCAAGGCGCAAACGCTTCAACTGGAAGATAATCCACATCTTCTGATGGCATATTACGGTTGGTAGCAATGTAGCATCATAAGCACTTGCACACTATTGAAGTCTGGCATCGGCAACTGATTTGATAGTATTACAGTGCACTGTGTCAACAACAAAATCAGCATAGGCTCCACACACACATGACATGCCAAATGGATCATTAAGAAAATTCGGAATTCTTCACTAAAACAATAAATTACATTAGCACATATACCTACATCGCTAGCACATTTCAGACTAGGAGCATTCAAGACAAGAGCCTAATTGTTCCTGATTCTAGGCTTCAAGCTAGCTATGATGTTTTTTTTTCGACACTGATTGATGAATTCCTAGACGAGTTTAACAAGCTGCACTTTGTGTTGCAACAAAATTTTAATTTACAGCGCTTTCCATGATTCAAGTAAAATGGCTAGATCTTTGACACAGTGCGCAAATCCAACCAACACAGGCACATTTCATCGAACAGGTAATGGCCACACATTTATCCAAGATGAGGAGCGCCTACCTCTCCGCCGGCTCGACGCCAAACACGCCGTCCCTCCGTATCACAAACTCGCACGCCCGCTCCGGCAGGTGCGGCGCGAACGCCACCTTCATCCGCCTCCTCGCGATCCCGCTGGCGCTGTCCAGTTCCCGCGTCAGGAACAGCCGCGTGTTGACGCAGTTGGCCCACGCAATCCCGAGCGCGGGGCTGACCCGGCGCCCCGACGACCACGCCACGGTGTTCCCGGCGTCGCCCTCCACCACGTCCACGACCTGGTTGGTCACCACCACAACGCACTGGTGCCTGTAGGCCAGCTCCTTGAGCTTCGCGGATATCTGGAAGAAGAGCGCGGACCGGCGCTTGAGGTCGGCGGGGGAGGCGTCGAAGTCGGCGCGGAAGAGGGAGGCGATAGAGTCGAGGAGGATGAGGCGGATGGGGAGGCGGTGCGGGGAGCGGCCGGGGTTGGCGAGCAGGCGCTGGGCGCGGGTGAGGAGGGAGAGGAGGTCGGTGGGGGAGTGCGCGGCGGCGACGAGGACGTGGTCGAGGATATCGGGGCGGGATTTGGGGGCGAGGCCGCGGAGGCGGTGAAGGGGGAACGGGAGGTCGGAGTGGAGGAAGAGGGCGGAGGCGGAGAGCGGGGACTGGGGCGCGAGGAGGGCGAGCTGGAGGCACAGTTGGGTCTTGCCGGCGGCGGATTCACCGGCGATCTCGGTGACGGAGGCGGCGGGGAGGCCGCCGGAGAGGATGCGGTCGAGGAGGGGGCAACCGAGGGAGAGCTTGGCGGCGCGGCAGGAAGGGAGGAGGAGGAGCGGGTTCTCTGGGCGGGGCTCGCGCTGGCTGAAGGAGGACGAGGAGGAGGCAGCAGGGGGCTTAGGCGCCGGCGGCCGCATCGCCGGCGAGCTCGCCGCCAAAGGGGATTGGGGGTTTCGCTCGGAATCTGGTTTTGAAGTGTCGCGAGTACTTTCCCACTGGGAGGGGGAATTTTTTTTCATCATTATTTTTCATATGATTAATTTATTATTAAATATGCTAATTTATTAAAATAATGATAAAAAGTTATGACGTATTTTTCTAACATGTGTTATGATGTGTAAAATGTTATTAATTTATGTACTGTCATCTTGTAAAATGTTAACTTAAAATGAAAAAGATAAATTGTATTAGGGAATAATTTAAACCAAATAGCATATTTTGAAGGTAAAATGAACTAAATGATAGTTTAGAGGGTTATCCAAACTTTGAGTAATTTAGACTTTTTCTTTTTTTTACACTTCTTGGGCTGATATTTGTGCGATGGGCAAAGGTTGGGGCGTTGGGCCTAGCCCAGTTGTCTTGGTTTTCAGTACGGAAATTTTTTTACCTCCCTGGATTTTGTGACGAGTTCGTATTTCCTTCTAGATCATAAAATCGTCCGTCTGGAGTTTGAACTCCTCAGACTCGCGATACCGGACATATGATCTTTCTGGCTGTTTTTTCTTAGTGGTTACTTTTTCGTTTTATGTTTATTTTGACGGAATCTTTGAAAAATTATAGTAAATCACAAAAAAATTATAAAATGGAAAATTTAATTTTTTTGAACTCCACATGAGTAGATCTATGCATTGAACATATGATATGATATAATTAGTAAAAAAATATTGTACTTTTATATATATACTTTTCTGCAATTAATTCATAGTTACAATTTTCGTGGTTCAATTATAGTGAAATTTTTACAGTGGGCTAATTATTATATTCTTAAAATTTTTACTACAGCTCAAGAATTTTTACAGTGAGCTAATCATTATATCCGTGGTCCAATTTGTTGTACCTTTAGATATATATACTTTTCTGAAATCTATAACTCTTCATAGTTTGGAATTGAGTTGTAGTAAAAATTTTCGTGGTCCAATTAATTCATAGTTTAATTCCAAACTCTTTAGTTACTCAAGCGTACATGATCTAATAATCATGAAATGTTTACTACAGCTTAAGAATATAATGGTTATCCCACCACAACAATTTCACCATAATTGGACCATAGAACTGTAGCTATGAATTAGTTACAGAAAAATATATATATCTAAAAGTACAATAATTTTTTTACTAAATTATTTCATATCATATGTTCAATGCATAGATCTACTCATGTGGAGCCAACAAAATTAGATTTTCTATTTTATGTTTTTTGTGATTTACTATATTTTTCAAATATTCAGCTAAAATAAATATAAAAGAAAAAAACTACTAAGAAGAAAACAGCCAGGGAGGTCATATGTCCGGTATCGTGAGTCTGAGGAGTCTAGGCAGACGGTTTTATGGTCTAGGAAGAAAACACAAACTCGTCTCAAAGTCCAAGGAGATAGTCCAGGGAGGTAAAAATGACTTTTTCCCTTTCAATAATCCTCTCTCTCTCCCAATCAAACTCTGCTACTAAAAATACAAAGGGAATAGCACAAATAAAAAGAACTACCGAGCATAACACTACCAAAAATGACTAGCAACCGAGTCGAGGCAAAGGGGTATTCCCAGTTACGAGTAAAGGCCCCGGCATAATTGTTCACAGTGAAGCAAAATTTTACATAGAGATAGAGGGGCTATATCTTGAACTACTTCAAGCACAAACATGCCACCAGGTAAACCCAATTATCAAACAACAAAGCCGCCCAATTTAAAAGAAAGAAAATCATAAAAATCAACATATAAGATAATTCAAGGGTTTTCGAATACCCTACAGGTCACTTGTGCTCTAACACGCGCAAGTGTATGTGTTTTTAGTTTCTCGGTTTTTTATAATACTAGTTCCTCATGCTCCCTTTGATTAACGATACGTATTATGAGGATGTGCTAGAGATGCTCCATGCACAAATAATTATACCAAAATTCACGTGAGTAGGAGAATCATGTAAGATAGGCAACGCCACATCTCAATCTCAATCTGAGATGGCATCAATTTTCCGTGTTCCTTTCCTTTCGGAGTTCGGATTGGCGGTTTGGTGGGGTCGGCAGTGTTGGTTGCTGGCGAAAGTCCGGGCGATGCATCACGCCTGTACATAAATCCGGCTCCGAATTGGAGGCGCCCATATCGAACGAAGTCTTTAAGGAGACGCACCCGCGCCGTAGCATGTTTCGTCTCTCGTTCTCCACACTCTCGGCTCGCCAAGGCTCAATCCGGCTCTGGTCATGGCGGCGGCAGCGACGGCCGTAGGCCCCGAGAGTCCGGCGCTCGTCGGCGGACCCGCCTGTCCCGCGGAGGCGCGCTTCCAGTTCTGGAGCATCGACGATTACGAGATGCTCGAGGAGATCGGGGAGGGCACCTTCGGCTTCGTGGCCAAGGCGCGGGACCGCCGCACGGGCGAGACGGTGGCCGTCAAGTGGATCCACGGCGGCGACGGCGACGGCGAGGACGGCGCGGCGCACCTTCGCGCGGCCGTCCTCCGCGAGGCCGGCTGCCTCGACGCGTGCCGCGGCCACCCCTCCGTCGTGGAGCTCAGGGGCGTCGCCGCCGACGAGGCGACGGGGGACCTGTCCCTCGTCATGGAGTTCGTCGGGCCCAGCCTCCAGCGCCGGCTCACCCGGCCCTTCTCCGAGGCCGAGGCGCGCGCGTGCATGAGGCAGCTCCTCGGCGCCACGGAGCTGATGCACGGCGCCGGGACCATCCACCGGGACATCAAGCCCGACAACATCCTCGTCGGCGCCGGCGGCGCCCTGAAGCTCTGCGACTTTGGGTGCGCGTCGCCGGCGAGGCCCCTCGGCAAGGCGTACCCGGAGCGGCGCACGGGCACGACGCAGTACAACGCGCCGGAGCAGCTGATGGGCATCCGCTCCTACGGGCCAGCCGTGGACATGTGGGCGCTCGGGTGCGTCATGGCCGAGCTCCTCATCGGCAGGCCCCTGTTAGTGGGGTGCACGGCGGAGGACATCCTCGTGCAGCTGCCGATGGGGCCGGAAGCCTTCGACGGCATGCTGTCGCTGGCCGGGCGCGAGGTCCTCGCCGGCCTGCTGAGCTACAACCCGTGCGAGAGGCTCACCGCCGTAGACGCGCTCAAGCACAGGTGGTTCGCCGAGGAGGACGCCGCGGAGCCCCCTGCCGCAGAAAAAGCAGAGTACCCTGGCTTTGCGCCATTGTCCCGAGCAGCACAGGAGTAGAGTAGCTCACATTGGGAATTTTTTTATATTTTAATTTTTTAATCTAATATTTTAATAATAACCTGGGTGGATTTAATTTCCAAGAAATAACCATTTTAATCGCGCCACAGCTCGTGGCGTGACTCCCTGAAGGGTCGCGTCACATGCTTTGGCGCGACCAACCTGCCACGCTGACACACGCTCGCCCGCCCTGCTAACTTGGCAACGTTGAGTCGCGCCACATGCTTTGACGCGACTCAGTCGTACCATGCGGCGTGGCACGACTCAACTTTAATACAAACCCACCCAGCCGACCTCTCCTTCTCCTTCTTTCCTTTTTTTTTCCTCCCCTCCCCACCCGATCCGACCTCCATGGCGCCGCCTCTTTCTCCCCCTCTAGATCCACTCCATCCTCCATCCAATTCAAAGGGAAAATAAGAAAAATCGATACTTGAAGGTAACTCCTCCAATCGGTTAGTAACTCCTCCATTTTAACCGATTGGTTTTTCCTTCATTTCGTGGTTTTTCTAGATTTTGAATTGGTTGGGATTTAGATAGGGTTTAGCTTGAAATGGGGGATTAAGTATGAATCCGCATGAGGCGGCGGTGGCGATGTGGGCCGCGGTGAGGCTTCTCAGTTTCGGTGCGCCGGAGGAGAAGCGGGATGACGCGGCGCTGGCATGATCGGACGAGCGCATGAAGCGGCTGCTGCCGGAGCTCGGCGTCGTGCACAGCGCTTGCAAAATCTTCAGATCGTCTGGTCGTGACTTGTTCAGCAGCTCACTCGATCCACTAAACCTGAGCACCCTCTCGAGTCTCGAAAAGAAAGCTCTCGCATCTGCTCAAAGTCCAGTCACCACTAGTAGCAGAACCTAAAGCCAAAGGATCGAGCTCCCAACTGCCGAAGAAACCAGGTGACGCACGACTCAACAGCATGAAAAGGCACCAACGGAAACACTCTGTAGCTTGATCCTTAAGCTTGGAATCCGGACCGCCGTGCCATGCCATGTGATGACGACGACGACGGCTCGCCAAAGGTTCGGTTCCCCCAGGCCCTCCGACGATGCCGCCAGGGCCGAGCCAACGGGTCGCCCTCCCGTCGCACCCGGCCGGGAGGACCCAGATCGCCCTGTCGCCTGCCGTCTCTGCAAAAGAAAGCGACGCGAATAGCATCTGATCTTCCGCGGCGCGCCCAAGATCTCCCCTGCTGTCGCGTCCGGGCCTCGGCGCCGTCCGCTCGAACCCTTCCCTTCTCCTGTTCGCTGCTGCTGGGTATAATAGCCACGCGCAGTCGAGTTCATGAGTGACCATGAGCGTCGCGTCCAGCGCTTCATGGCTGTCGAGGGGAATGACGTCCGGTCCGAAGACGCTTGCGGCGGCGAGGCACCGCGGCTTCGGACCAGGCTTCATTCCCCATGACTCATGGAATGGCAGCGACCCCGCGAGCGCGTCGTCGTGACCTCATCGGAAGCCGGGCCTCGCCTCTCTGCGACGAACGAACGTGTGGAGCAGCAGGAAAGATGGACACACTCTCCCGAGTCACTCCTGAGCAGGTAGCCACGCATGCTGCTTCGACTGAAAGTGAACTATATATCTCCTTTCTTCTTCGTCTTTTGTTTTTGGGAGCTGAATAACACGTCCGCAGGGCTTTCAGCTTCTTCAGAGATCTGAAATTATGAACACTGACCGACAAACATCAGCAAATGAGCATTGCTGATGCTACCGCTACAGGCGAGACCTGCTCTGCACAACTGAAGGTTTGCCAGATGCTGCTTGGCTTTAAAGATTGAGTTTGGGTTTACCAGGAAAAAGAAGGCCCTAGCAACGATATTCAGTATTCACTTCATCTGCCTGATTTCAAGCTGATGCTGCAGCTGCTCTGCTCAACATGGAAAGCAACAAAGGCTCGGTTCAGACTTCAGAGCAGGGTTCCAGACCAAAAGCACAAATCGTGCTGTTAACTACAACCAAGG
This sequence comes from Panicum miliaceum, assembly GCA_032594955.1. NCBI lineage: Eukaryota > Viridiplantae > Streptophyta > Magnoliopsida > Poales > Poaceae > Panicum > Panicum miliaceum. The sequence goes on from CM064061.1 coordinate 13,745,075, forward strand.
ACCTGAACAGTTGAATCACATTACGAAGAACCGGAAAAAAAATATGCCGACGAATGATGTCTTCTATTTCATCTGGTGCTAACCTGGAGTCTGCAATGAACACTGACGCTGCACTGGAGAGCTACTCTGTTACTGAAGATGAGATAATCAGGCTAAATCAGTGACATATATGCTTCCTCTACTTGATTTCGAGCAGATGCTGCAACCTGCCGCCGCTGGCTCAACATAGAACAAAACACCACTAGTTTCATCCCTGCTATAAGAATAAAGAGAGAGGTTCCATATCAAGCAAGGTCATCGTGAATGAAATATATTGAACTAGCTAGCAAAAATTCCCAGTTTGGTTGCGAGAATCAATGCACGACCACAACATAAGGGCATAAGATTACGGGAACAACTGAAAACCAAAACCTTTTTATGAGTCGGCCAATGCCTCCCTAGTGGGTGTGCCAAGTGCAATCAGTGGTTCATACCAAGTTTAATAAATTTGTATGACTGGCAAGAATAATAGGAAAATAGCAAGAGTAAAAAACTGAGGTCCATTCTATGTCAGTTTAAATACGCCTCCGATCCACATCAATATCATGTTACAGAAAGAAGTTGTGTTGGTTATCTTCTGGGAACAAAGGAACATTTATATGCTGAGACAAAATACAACATGATAGCATCAGTACAAGTTTTTACTACAAAATTTTCAGTACAAATTGTGCAAGCTTTTCTTTGGGAGTTCTCTCGAAACCTTATTCACATCTAATCAAGCTGCTTCGTCCAATCGAAGGGCTCCCAGTCCTTCATGAAGCTAGCAACAGCTTGCTTCTGGTTATCCATGGACTCATGCCTTCGGCGACGGTGCATGTCCTCCTCTGGCAACTGGAGCATCCCTCTGATGACATTCAATCCAAATCCAGCGCTGAACTTGCTCTCATCATCTATTACATGAACAAAACCACGGTCCAGCCCAAACTCCACATGGAAGTAGGCAAAGTTCTCCGGGATAGCTTGCCTTAAGTTGCGGCTTGCGCTTGTCGGGATAACCTTCTTCATCTCATGTTGGGTCCATTCTTCTTCAGCTTCATCCATAGCCTGGAGTAAACGTGATTAATCTCATTACAACCTAAAGCACAGGAGAATATTCTCAATTATGCAGGTAGCAATAGACAACTGACCTTTTTGAAGTACATTGGGGCATTGCTTGAAACATCACAAGGGACAGGGATACACTCAATCATGCAATGTCTCCTTTGTCTGGACAGGCTTATGACAGTCTCCATAAACACTACATCCTTGTCCTGCTGTGCAAACATCTTCAGTAGGCACTTCTTGAAGTTGCGAATCTCCCCCAAACATTCTGATCAACGGTTCTCGTTGCAGACTCATGCTGCAACCAATAACAAAATCATTAATAATTTAGAGACTGATTTTCTTTTCACAAGAGCTGCAATAAAAGACAGAACATACCAGAAAATGCCATATTCAAAAGCACAGACAAGTTCTTAAGAAAGCTTAATTTCCTGAGATGAAACAGGGTCAGTAAAATTGACTGACCTGTAATGGGAGAATAATACAATGCCCAGGGACAACAGGCTCAAACTGCGGCAGCATCAAGTAAGTGAAGTTTCCAATAGCAACAACTAGATGTTTTGGCCTGGATGGGTTCTCAAAGCAATACAAACAGCGCTCCTTCTGAGTCAACATTTGTCTATTAGTGCTTCTCCTCTCCTCACGTGCCCCTTTATTCTTTCTTTTGTCTTTTTTACTAGGAGCATCACCAAAATCATATTCATCCTATATACTTTTAGACATACTGTACTGCTTATTGTGCATAATCTTATTAGCCAAATGCAGATCCGCATTCTCTTCTCTTCTCTTCTCCTGCGATCAGCTGCACTAGGCTTCAATGTATCCCTGAAGATGAAAAATAGAACAGTGTTCAGCAGGCAAATAAATTATAGGACTACAAGTGCTAATTTAACAACGAAATACAGTAGGAAGGTTTTTTTCTGTAACCATTAATTGCAGTTCACAGCATGACAAGTGCATGCTCATAATAAATAAGGCGAACTGATAGTGGTTACCTGATTGAGCTCCCTCCTTTTCCATGACTACGTTCCTCAGGGACAGTATCCTGATTCTCCAGCAAAGCTTCCATTTCCCTCTGACAAAGAATGAGAACCGCTTCAGCCATATTGCCACTAACTACAGGAGATTTAAGTAAAATGAAATTTAAACTCGAACCTTCCTATTTCTATAGATAACAAAACATCTATCCCTGTTTCCTAAATTGTAAGATGTGAGTTAATATATACCTAGTCCAAATATTCTGTGATTCTGTTACGAAAATAAAGCAAATGATGTCTATATTTCTTAACTTCAGCTATATGCCAATTTTAAGATTATATAAGCCCAGGACTCAGCTGATGTTGGAAAGACAATAACATGTCTCTACTTGTTAAATAAAACAAGTATTTGTTACTATGCACATTACCATTATTGCATTGCAAAATAAATAATTTTACTACCTAAAGATTCACTAATTAAAAAAGAAAAGATTTTGTTAGCATTGCCAAAAGAACCAATACTTGAAAGACTTACCGAAAGTTGTTCAGCTTCTTCAGTCTTGCCTTTCATTCGGAGCTGCAGAATCTTTGCAGCCAACTGATTTGTATTTAATTTCTGGGTGTTCACTAATGGTGCTTTCTGTGAACTCTCCTTAAAATGCTTCTGCTCATTGTCCCTCTGTTCATCAGCAGTAGCACTAGCACTAGCAGTTGAGGCATTTGTGTTCTTGTTAAGATTGCTAATCTTTTTTCCATAAAGCTTCCCTCATCAGAAAACTTATTCAGGCTTGCTACTGCTGAAGAGATAAGCTCCTGGTCCTCAGAAGATATATTCTGTCTTCTCCTTTTCCATGGTACTGAATCCGGTTTGGGTTTTCTCATGGCATGGCGTTGAGAAGAGACATCTTGTAAATATTCACGCCTGCCACTGTCACCACCTTGGCAACCCTCTGGAGTTCCTTTGGAGTGTTCTTCTACATTGTCAGCATTCCCAGATTTTCTTCCTCTAATGGCATGCAAGTGAGCATGTGAATGGGCAGCTCTTGATGCTGATACTGACACAGCTAAGTCGCCTAACGAGCCCCATCTCTCTTCAACAATCTATACAGTCCAATAGTTACTAAAGTGAGTGAGAAATAAAGTACTTGAAATCAGTTCCTTCGAACAACATGTGGCTATGCGCTTACCTCCTCAAGCTTTCTTCCTTCACGAGCAGCTTGCTCCATAGCACGCTTCAAAGCCTTAAGCCTCCAACTAGCACCCCCATCACCCACAACAGAGGACGCAAGCAACTGATTGCCAGCATTGGATGGTGTAGATTCTTCTGGGTAGCCAGTTCCGTTATCTTTCAGGTATGGGTTAAGTTCCTTAGGGTTCGGCCAGGCAATCTAACAGTAATCAGACAAAAGGCGAGTTATTACGGCTTGCCGACAATCAACACAAGCACTCATGACATACACCATGTCAGAAGGTTCATCGTCATTACCTCTTCATGTGCAGCCTCATCCTTCTCATCATTATCAGCCTTACGGACGCTGCTGCCCTCGGCTCGACTGCTGCTTGCCGACTTGAGCATCCATTCAAGCCCCATCTCCCTCCTGACCACTTCGCTTGCTCTCAACCCCTCACCACCAGTATCCTCCTCGTCCTCATCATCCTCACCAGGGGCGGACCCAGCATAGGACATGGGTGTACACATGTACACCCGATAATTTAAGCAAACGAAATCGAAGTTAGTAGGTAATATATTGTAACTGGATTCAGATCCGAAAACAAATAGTTTTGTTAGGGTTTGAGGTGCTCCGTCTCGCACAGCAGAAGGAAAGAGAAGGGGCGGGATTGCGGGAATACCTGGAGGATGCTCGTCGCCGGCAAAGGGCTCGACGAAGAAGTGGCGACCGGCGCCGCCGCTCGCCCAGTCGTCGCCGCTAGGGAAGGAAGAGGAGAGTCCGAGAGAAGGGAAAGTTTTAAGAAACGGAGGGAGGGGATGAACCTTGGGTTTTTTTTTTACATTTTTACCATTATAGCCGATGACACTTGTCCGATTCTAACTCTTAGAATGACGCTTAGGCCAATCTCAATAGAAGTGTCATAACAATGTCATTAGCATTAAATTTGCTGACATGACAGAGAGAAGAGGGGGGGAGTCATGGGATGAGTAGCACAATTCTTAAGATCCTAGTCTTGGTAACTTAGTCTTGGTAACTATGTGATGACACTCTCCACTGAGACTGACCTTACAACTTTAGCATTCTTATTTCGTGTGCCTCTCATTTTTACCATATTTGCCTATGTGGCACGCCACGGCGGCCTGACACGCTGGCGTACAGTCAGCAGGGGCACGCGAAATGTCGTCTGCCCTGATCCTCTCTCCCCCTCTCCTGGTCCTGCGGCTACTCTCACTGCCAGGTGGGTCCCACCTACCAGCTTCGTCTCCCACCTCCAGAAGCGGGCCCGCCCTCATTCCCCCCCGCCCCCCTGCCGCCGCCTCCTGCTCCCTCCCATCCTGCCTCCCCCAGCGCGCGAGGTGCGCCGCCTCACCAGGGCCTCCGATTCTTGGCGACGACGCAGGGGTACGGGGCAGCCCCGACGAGGTTCTTGATGTCCGCGAGTGCACGCCGGTTCCCCATCTTTGCACAAATGACGAGATCAGAACCATGAACGACGAGTGGCGTCGCCGCCGCCGCAAACAACTAAATCATTCGAGAATGGATCAGCTCGGGCCGCCGCCACCCACCTCGGACGCCGGGCACGGGCATCCCCGCCACGGGCCTCCGATTCTCATCCGCCGCCTTCCCCGCCGCCTTCATCCCGGACGCTGACTTGCACACAGCGGCTCAGGATCCGATTCAAGAAACGTCCCCCCCCCCCCCCCAGATCCCCATGGCGAAACCGCCGCGATTCGTCGAGTACGCACCCGAAGGAGGAGGAGGAGACGATCGACCGACCTCCCCCCGCTCTCTTCGATCCTCGCGAAGGCGCTGCGGGCAGTGCCTATGGACGCAGGGGCCCCGGGGTGAGGCGGCGCACCTTGCGCGCTGGGGAGGCATGATGGGAGGGAGCGGGAGGCGGCGACGGGCTGAGGAAGAAGGGGTCGGCGGCGGCGGGGGAACGAGGGTGGGCCCGCTTCTGGAGGTGGGAGACGAAGATGACAGGTGGGACCCACCTGGCAGTGAGAGTAGCCGCAGGACCCAGCTGTAGGAGAGGGGGAGAGAGGATCAGGGCAGGGGCAAGAACGATATTTCGCGTGCCCCTGCTGACTGTGCGCCAGCGTATAGGCCGCCGTGGCGTGCCTCATAGGCAAATGTGGTAAAAATGAGAGGCACATGAAATAAGAATGCCAAAATTGTAAGCGTCATCCTAAGAGTGAAAATTGGATGAGTGTCATCCGGTATAATAGTAAAAATGTAAAAAACCCTGAACCTTGAGGTCCTGCGCCATGAGCGGGTGGGCTGTCAATGAGCCGAGCTCGAGAGAGTCTGCCACCTCAAGCTGAGCATTTAAACCCGAGCTTCATTGAATAACTCGATCTCGGATTGTTGGAGCTCGCAAGCTCTAGATTTGGCCAAACTCGGCTTGATTTCTAGTATAACTCAGCTTGAATTGAGTTTTTAACAAGTTAAATTTGAATAACTCATGAGTCTCAAGATTTTCTCGTAACCCTACTAAGGGATAGGGGCGAATCATGAATGCTCAGCAGGGCAGCAGGTATAAATCAGCTAGCTATGACGCGTTTTATTTCTTTACCTCTTTTTCTCTTTTTTTATACTCCTATCTTTTCCCTTTAATATAATAGATGAAATAATAGAATTGGTTGACCATTTTTTAGTATCGCTCAATTTAGCTATATAAAACATGTTATATCAATTAATTTGGACTCTCCTCTAATTATTATCGTACTGAACCAATCTTTTTCAATATTAACTATTGATCCAATCTTACAAGGGTACACACAATGTGAAAATTTAGCAAATATGGTGAAAAAATAACATTCCATACAAATACTAATTAACACAAGTCTTATGAGCAAAACGTCACATATTAAAAAATATCTATCTAACAAAATAGTTAGGAACCGTCTATCTTTTCCAACTCGACTTTAGATGGTGGCTTAAGAAATGCGACTAAGAAAAATAAGGATACGATGTTCAGAGAAACCATCTAATTTAGTGCTTATAATAGATGATGCTTCGACTAACGGTATTAAAAAAGTTGACATCTTATGATCCATTACATCTTGTTGGTATTGATACTTTTTAGTATAGTGCTTTGCAATAAAATGAATGTGTTCTCAAAATGGAGTATAGAAAGCTATATTTTATTAATTTTTATAATATAATTTTATTAAGTACTGGCATCTAACATTTTAAATAATATCTCTACCTAATTTTTAAAGAGCGGATTGCTTCTTTAGTTCATTATTAATTTTTTATTATTAAACTTCTCCTCGGATACTGAAAGTGGACGGAATTCACATCTAGATTATTGTAGTCTCCCCTGACATAGAATAGAGGCCGCCTTATATTCTTTATAGATAAATGATTAGCAAGAGAGGAAGGGAACGAACGCGAGCAGGATGAATTAGAGCACGCCACCGACATGATGGCTACCTTCGTGAGGGAACCATATATCACAAGGTAACAACACAAGAAATCCGATGACAACATTGACAAGTGAATAATTGGCGAGCAATAGAAGGGTTGGCTCGCTCATCGGATCACAGTATTGGGTGTGAGCACGTATGCTAATATGGTGGGCATCCTCATCGTTGCTATGGTCAGCACCATAAAGGATGGCGGGGAGATTTCTGAAGGAAGGAGGATGGGTTGCCTGTATGAAATTGTTAAGAAGTGCTAGCGTTTATTTGAAATGATTTTAAACGAGATATTTTTATTTGGAATTTAATTATATCGTGATGCTATTTAAGTAGATAAGGTTAATAAATGCTTCATAGTATCACCCTTGCAACGCACGGGCATATTTGCTAGTATCATAACAATTTGTTCTAGCTAAAATAATTTTATTCCACCTCAATGTAAAAAACATGCTCTACAACATTCCAAATCATATACCGGAGAAAAAAATTACATTGATAGATATTTTATATGCTACCTATGTAACAACTAACATAAGCTATAAATAAAGTACTAGACGACCATACACAAGACATGTGAAATCTTTATAATCTAGTCTTGAAAAGTTATTGGCTAAATAAGGATAGAACATAGTGAAACATAATAAACTTTTCAGATAAAAGTAACACAAGGAAAAATAATCTATAAGCTCCGTAGAAACGGAAGATTCGAAAGAATAATACACGCTATATACAACATATGTATTGATCTGAATATTTTATATCTATAATGCATTATTTCTAATTTAAATGATCATGTCATAACCACATAAAGAAATAATATTCATGTAACCATGCATAAAATTTATAATGAAAATAATTATTTAGTTTGTAAAGTAATTTATGGTCAAGCTGGTTATAATAACTTTTATTTTGGAATATGATGAGGTACATAATTATTTTTAGAGGTCATGTACACCCAATTTTTATGGTCTAGATCCGCCATTGATCCTCACCATCACCTTTCTGCTTCCCCTTGACCCTTGCTGTAACGAGTAGAAATACCTCATGGTCAGACATCGACCTTGTCAAAATTTCGAACGGAGCAACAAATTCTGACCAGATCAGCAAGTATTTACCTCTCCGCCTGTCAGATTCGCTGGATTCGGAGTCGTCGTCAGAGAAGTTGTGGCGCCGCCTCCGGTGCTTCCCCCGGCGCTTGCTCCGACTGACATCCTCCTCCTCCTCTTCCTCGCCGATGGAATCGTCGGTGTCTGACCCCGACTCATCCTCCGAGCTGTGCCGCCGCCGGCAGCTCCTCCACCGCTTGCCCTTCTCCCTCTTGTCCCGGCCGCCTTTACTCTGCTTTGCCCGTCTCTTGCTGCCGGAGAAGTCGGAATCGGAGCCGCCGGAGAAGTCGGAATCGGAGCCGCCGGAGAAGTTGGAATCGGAGCCGCCGCCGCTTCTGTGCTTCCGACCGGAAAGGATTTGGTCGTGCAGGACCAGCTTGACGCCGGAGAGCATGTCGCAGGACGGCCCGGCACGAGCGTTTCTTTCGACGGAGATGACTGGAGGGAAGAAAGAGAGGAAGGGTCTGGTGCTGGGGCCTGGGTGTTGGGCTGGTTCAGTTCGAGTGGGGCAGCTGGGAGCACACGCTGGGAAACAACTTTTGATTTGGGGAACCTGGGGTCTCTGGGCTGGTAAGGAAGGAAAATAGACTTAGTTGGGCCGACTTGTGCCTTGCGGGAGGACAATAAGAATGAGAAAAACTTTAGAGTTAGATATTTTATAAAAAGGAGTGCAAAAACTGCCATATGTCAACAACACAATACCTATGAGTACATATAATTAGAGGTGCTCCCCTCCCGTCTTACCATACCTTGGCAGAAGAGACCTCAAGTAGGAGGTGGCATGATAGCCTAGTAAGTTATACTCCATCCATCTCAAAATAAAGTTCGACTAGCATTCAAATTTTGTCCCACAAAGAGTGTTCGCTTAGATTGTAGTGAAGTCCATCTAATTGAAGTAATATCAAATACCAAGAAAAAAGTTGTCTAGAGATGGGTATGGAGTCAATCAAATGCTTAAGTAGATGGTATTTTTCCAATTTCAATCCATTTGCATCTAATTAGGATCCAGGGAACCAAATAAACAGTGTGATTTTTAGTCACAACTGATATAGTTAATTAGGGGTAACAAGATCATTTCTCACCACTAGTAATGTGTCTGAACTGTTCTAAATGAACACTTATTTTGGGATGGAGGGAGTAGTGAATAAAAAGTTGTGTTATCTTCTATAGAGTTGGTCTCCCATGTTGGTTTCTAAGTGAAGGTCTCGTCTGAGTAGTATGAGTATAGAATCCACAGAGAAAGTAATATCATACTACTTTGGTACCACTTCTCGGAAATTGATGTTAAGTTCAGGAACACTGATTTCTATATAGTTACATTGAAATGGTGATCTAGGTGTTGATTGCACTCATCATCCTCTACATCATCATCGACATGATCCGTCTTTCAAGAGGTGTAGGAGGAAGTGTGGGAGGTGGTGGAGCATGAGGAGGAGGGGGTAGGAGGAGGAGACACACCAAGAGCAAGTGGCAGTGGTCATTGGACGACGGCAACCAAGCCTGCTCGTCCTCGCAGGCAACAACAGCGTAGTCACCCACACCGTCCTCCGCGTCGGACATGTGGAATCGGACGAAGAGGAGCCAGCGGAGGTTGACATCATGACCATGATGGAGTACGCCGCGGTCACGGCCGAACCCGCATCCACCTTTCTGTGTTCTGGCCCAAGACTCGCATCTTCTCTTTGTAAAAGGGGAGGCCTTCATCTTCTAGTTCCCGATGCTATAAAATCGAGACCGGCGAGATGCCAGCGCGGCCACCATTTCAATTTCATCACCAGTCGCTCCCATGGCTGGCTCTGTGGGAAGAGCTTCGCTACTTGCAGAAGCCATGGAAGAGCTGCTAACGCAGGAAGGATTGGGGGTAGGTTGCATCGTAGTGGCTTTGGTGCGTTTTACCACAATGTCATCTGCGGTAACACGCCACGGGACCTGTTGTAACGATGGGAGGCCATTCTCGGCGAGCGCGATCAGCAAGGAGGGTCACGCCATGCGGGATAATATCCTCGTGCTTGGGTGATCATTCTATTGGATATTTTGAAGAGTTTCATTGTTAAGACGGTGGGCGTGGGACTAGGAAGCGAGATTACATTGGGTCTGGGTGTTGATTGTGCTCGCCGTTCTCTACATCTTCATCGAGATCATCCGCCATACAATAGGTGGAGGAGGGGGTGCGGGAGGTCGAGGAGGAGGAGGGGGGTAGGGGAGGAGGGAGGAGACCCACCAGGAGGAGGCGGTGGTCGTCATTACGAAGCTCCTGGGCGACCAACCTGCCATGCTGGCACACGCTCGCCCGCCCTGCTAACTTGGCAATGTTGAGTCGCGCCACATGCTTTGGCGCGACTCAGTCGTGCCATGTGTCATGGCGCGACTCAACTTTAATACAGACTCACCCATGCGACCTCTCCTTCTCCTTCCTTCCTTTCTTTTTTCCTCCCCTCCCCACCCGACCCGACCTCCATGGCGCCGCCTCTCTCTCTCTCCCCCCCTCTAGATCCACTCCATTCTCCATCCGATTCAAAGGGGAAATGAAGGGAAATCGATCCTTGAAGGTAACTCCTCCATTCTAACCGATTGGATTTCCTCCATTTCATGGTTTTTCTAGATTTTGAATTGGTTGGGGTTTAGGTAGGGTTTGGCTTGAAATGGGGGATTGAGTATGAATCGGCATGGGGCGGCGGCGGATGGCGGCGCAGCGGTGGTGATGTGGGCCGCGGTGAGGCGGCTCAGCTTTGGTGCGCCGGAGGAGAAGCGGGATGACGCGCGGCTGGCGTGATCGGACGAGTGCATGAAGCGGCTGCTGTCGGAGCTCAGCATCGTGCACAATGCTTGCAAAATCTTCAGATCAAACGGGAAGAAAGTAATGTCTGGTGTTTAAAATCCTTTGCCTCTGCAGCAGCCGCTTCATGCGCTCGTCCGACCACGCCAGCGCTGCGACATCCTGCTTCTCCGGTCACCGAAGCTGAGCCGCCTCACCGCGGCCCACATCACCACCGCCGCACCGCCGTCCGCCGCCGCCCCATGCCGATTCGTACTCAACCCCTCATTTCAAGCCAAACCCTACCTAAACCCCAACCAATTCAAAACCTAGGAAAACCACGAAATGGATGAAAACCAATCGGTTAGAATGGAGGAGTTACCTTCAAGGATCGATTTTTCTTTGTTTCCCCTTCGAATCGGATGGAGGATGGAGTGGATCTAGAGGGGGGAGGGAGAGGCGGCGCCATGGAGGTGAGGTCGGGTGGGGAGGAAAAAAGAAAGGAAGGAAAAAGAAGAAGAGGCCGCCCGGGTGGGTCTATATTAAAGTTGAGTCGCGCCACGCCGCATGGCGCGACTGAGTTGCGCCAAAGCATGTGGCGCGACTCAACATTGCCAAGTCAATAGGGCGGGCGACCGTGTGCCAGCGTGGTAGGTTGGTCGTGCCAAACCATGTGGCGCGACCCTTCAGGGAGTCGCGCCACTCGCTGTGGTGCGACCAAAAGGGCTACTTCTTGAAAATTTAGATCCACACATGTTATTATTAAAATATTAGATTAAAAAGGATTAAAATATAAAAAAATTCCATTGTATGGTGGCTGATTCACAGACAACGTCTGGTTCCGGTCAAATTTTATTCATGGAGTTGTAGTCTTATTCTTTGGGAGTCTTTTTTTTATTTTTGCCAACAAGCAATGCATTGTATTCCTATTCCTTGTTCCCCTGAAATCTTGAGTACTTTGCGCGAAGAAATACACCGGTGCTCCCTCCCCTCTTCAATGTCAAAGTTGATCTATCCTTGCAAATTCTTTTTGCATATTATTAACTAGCGAGGTGCCCTGCATGCGCGGTACCTAATTTTTTTTCCAAATATTTAGATTTTTTATTTCATAAAGAATAAATACAAATATTTTTTAGTTGTATCTTTATAAATGTTTCGTCCTAATTATCGTGATCCATACATTGGCATATTCTTTATTTTTTACTTGTTATATTTTGTGGTATACTTTTGGATAATAATTTCGGAGGAAATGAATGCTTTATGCAGAAATACATCTTTTGGTAACTAAATATTTATATATTTTCTTTTCACATGAATATTATTTTAAAAAAATATATATGCGATGTACAGTTTTTCTTAAGTGTTCTAGTTACCGTGCTGATAAATAAATTATTCCTAGACTTGTAGAAGTAGATTTAGGTAAGTGGTTCAATATATATACCACCAGAAGCATAATATACTTTATTTTCATTATCCTCCAATCACCCTTTGATATAGCCCCGTAATGCATAGTCCCATATTATCTTAGGTATAACTATCTCTTCTGGAAGGAGTACTTGTCTTACATGAAGTTGTTCATGAACTGAAGTCTAAAAAGAAGAAAGGACTTATCCTCAAAATAGACTTTGAGAAGGCTTATGATAAAGTGAGATGGGACTTTTTAGAAGTAGTTATGAAGGGAAAAAGGCTACCTGAGACATGGATTGAGTGGGTCATGCAAACTGTCCGGGGTGGACGAGTTTGTGTTAATGTGAATGGTCAGAGGGGATGATTCTTTAGAACCTATCAAGGGCTGCGCCAAGGTGACCCGCTGTCTCCCCTCCTATTCAATGTGGTAGAGGACGCTTTAAGTGCATTACTGGACAAGGCTGTCCAAACAAATCACATCACAGGCATCCTGCCAGACTTAATACATGGAGGAATATCACACACTCGGTATGCCGATGATATAGTGATAATGATCGATGGTTCTGAACAGTCTGTGATCAATCTCAAGCTTATTCTCTATAGCTTTGAATGGCTCTCAGGGCTGAAAATAAATTTTCACAAAAGCGATGTCTTTGTCTTTGGGATGGAACAAGCTGAGCAGGAGAGTTTAGCTAACATGCTCAATTGCCAGCTGGGGAGCTGGCCAAGGAGGTACTTGGGCATTCCTATCTCTGATAGCAAGCTTGGCATAACGGCCTTTGGGGGGCTGAAACAAAAAATGAGTAAGAGGCCGGACCCTTGGAGGGGCAAACACCTTTCCTCGGGTGGGAAATTGGTGCTTACAAACTGATGCTTATCCAGCTTGCCTATCTACATGATGGGCTTCTATCTCCTTCCAGAAGGGCTTCACAAATGGATGGACTCACTTAGAAGAAAGTTCTTCTGGCAGGGAGCTAGAGAGGATTTCAAATACCACATGGCTAGTTGGGATTCGGTGAGTAGACCAAAAGATCAAGGTGGTCTGGGAGTCATTAATACAAAAATCATGTATGACTGCTTGTTGGTCAAATGGATCTGGAAGATAACAAAAGGTTCATCCGAAGTGTGGTTCAAACTACTTGAAGCTAAGTACATGCAAGAAGGGAATTTTTTCACTTCTAGAGTACAAGGCTCATCCTAGTTCTGGCAGGGGCTGCACAAAGTAAAACATCTCTTTAAATGGGGAGCAATTCACAATGTAAAAGGTGGCTGTAAAACCTTTTTTTGGCATGACACCTGGGTGGGAGACTTGCCCTTAAGATTGCAGTACCCTTCTCTTTATAACATGTGCAGAGACAATGATGCTTTAGTGGCTGATTACTACATGGATGAAGAATAGGATGTGGAGTTTAGAAGAAGCCTAACTGTGGCTGAAGCAGACAATTGGAATCACTTAGTTCAGTCTTTGCAGGGTGTTGTGTTGGATACCAACCAGCAGGATGATGTAGAGTGGGTGCTTGATAAATCTAGAGCTTTTTCCACAACAAGCATCTACAGGTTCATTACACACAGGGGTGTGCGGTTGAAGGAAATGGAGAACATATGGAAGACAAGGTTGCCTATGAAAATCAAGATCTTCCTTTGGCAATTATCACATAACAAACTTCAGTCTGCGTTGGCTTTGAAAAGGAGGGGGCGGAAGGGAAGCTCGCGCCGTGCTCTTTGTGGGAGACAGGACGGTCCTTAAATGCCAAATCTGACCGTCAACTCCTGCAGAGAACAGTGTCAATCAAGCATCAAACTAGACATAGGAGTTTAATACTCATCATTTCCACGAGTTTTGGTGAATCACTGTTTCCAGGAGACCCTGTCTACATACGGAGTGAAACCGTGCTCAAACAAGGAGTAAAAGTACATTTTAGAGCATCCTATCCGAGCATGAGAATTCGAGGGCCCACAACCCAAAGAAATTCAGCCCAAGTCCAAGAGAAAACATAAAACCAGAAGACCAGCACAAGGAACCAAGGGCCATATGACATACTAAACCAACTTAACTTCAGGAGAGCACCCAAAATCCCACACTAGGAGCCCACAAGGAGTGCACCGACCGAAGATGAGCCCAAAAGGCCTCAGTCGGGGTGTGGCCGACCCCCTACTGGGCCCAAACAGGCCCAACTTTCTCCTGGAGTCTCCCACCGCGTTCCCTATGACGGTGTTGGGTTGTTCCACCTCGGAAGTTCACCCAAAGATGCGCCCTTGGAGGGTTATATTAGGAGGAGGAGAGCTCCCCATTCAACACACCACAAGGGAGAAGAGAAGAGCTCCATTCCAAGGCGAAGCCCTACCTCTGTAGTGCTTAGAAATGGAGAGAGAGTGAGGGGTAGTTCGGAGGGGCGCTGGGCTGTTGGCGCTCTTCTCCAACTTGTACCTCGACAGATGCTTCTTTCTTAAGTAAGTGTTCGTGATCTCTTATGGTGGTGAGTCTCTTGGTTAAGTAAGTTTTATTCTTTGTGGTAGACCGTCAACTCCTGTAGAGAACAGTGTCAATCAAGCATCAAACTAGACATAGGAGTTTAATACTCATCATTTCCATGAGGTTTGGTGAATCACTGTTTCCAGGAGACCGTGTCTACATACGGAGGGAAACCGTGCTCAAACAAGGAGTACAAGTACATTTCAGAGCATCCTATCCGAGCATGAGAATTCGAGGGCCCACAACCCAAAGAAATTCAGCCCAAGTCCAAGAGAAAACACAAAACTAGAAGACCAGCACAAGGAACCAAGGGCCATATGACGTACTAAACCAACTTAACTTCAGGCGAGCACCCAAAATCCCACACTAGGAGCCCACAAGGAGTGCACCGACCGAAGATGAGCCCAAAAGGCCTCAATCGGGGTGTGGCCGATCCCCTACTGGGGCCAAACAGGCCCAGCTTTCTCCTGGAGTGTCCCACCGTGTTCCCTACGATGATGTTGGGTTGTTCCACCTCAGAAGTTCACCCAAAGTTGCGCCCTTGGAGGGTTATATAAGGAGGAGGAGAGCCCCCCATTCAACACACCACAAGGGAGAAGAGAAGAGCTCCACTCCAAGGTGAAGCCCTACCTCCGTAGTGCTTAGAAATGGAGAGAAAGTGAGGGGTAGTTCGGAGGGGCGCCGGGCTGTCGGCGCTCTTCTCCAACTTGTAGCTCGACGGATGCTTCTTTCTTAAGTAAGTGTTCATGATCTCCTATGGTGGTGAGTCTCTTGGTTAAGTAAGTTTTATTCTTTACTTGCTTGCGGGTTCATCATTCGTCTTCGGACATTTGCTTCTAGCTCATGGACTTGAGTCTTTAGACGGAGTTTGGCCGGGGTTAGAAGTAGTGATCGATAGCGTAGACGTGGTGTCTAGGCTTGAAGTCGCCTTTGTTTGCTACCCTTCCCTACGGTCTGTCGGGGTAGGCGATAGGTGGTGACAGCCCTGTCCGTCCCTTGTAGTCCCCCACGTTCGGGTTGGTCATAGAGCTAATAGCCGGATACTCTTGGCAGACCAGGAGTAAGCCGGTGCCCGAAGTAAGCTAGTAGAGGTTGAACCTTTCTTTACCAGAACTCTAAAGCCATAGGAATCCTCTCTATCCTCGCCTACTTATCTCTTGTTTGTCCTTGGATGAACTAGTTAGAAGGCTAGTACCTCCGTTCCTCGTACAAATACGATACCCTTGAATACTCACGGGTGAAGTGCTACAACGGTATCTCCGTGCGCTTGCGGATTATTCTGTGAACGTTAAGAAATACCAACAAGCATTTTTAGCGCCGTTGCCAGGGAACGGTTGTTGTATTGCCTTCGAACCTAGTTCGTTCTCGTATTTTATCAAAAAAAATGAACTCATATCCTTTGTTTGTTTACCTCTACCTTCATCCCCGCTACCAAGATCATCCTTGTATATTTTGCTTTTCTTTAACTCTACCTCTACCCCCGCTACCCCGAAAGGTTATCCTCGTACACACCTTTCTATCCTTCAGGGTGAGTCATTAGAGCCATGCTTTCTGGGACCCTTTTTCTCATCTGGCTGTAAGATTCACCCTCACACCGTACCGATCAAATAGATTGAAACAAACTCACACCCTCATCCTTGATTATCGATCGATGCCAATCATATCAAGTGATCCAAAAATCACACCTTATTCCTTGATTTTGATTGATGCCCAATAGAAGTTATGTTCACCCTTCGTATCAAATAAACTTCTATTGGAAGCATAGGATGGTTTGCTTTGCCACCATAGTCTCCTTTGATCTACGAAGCTCACCTACCTAAGGAGGAGATGAGTTGAAAGACACTCATTTCCCTCATGACTTGAACTCGGAATCGTTCATATGGCCCATAGAGTTACACATCCTCTTTCACTATGGGGCCATAAACATTATTGAGCTGCTTTTCCTGGAGATCAAGCCACTCACTCCATGAGCATGAAAATTCATCCCGATCCTTTACAAAAGTCATGCTCAACCTTGATATCTCCGCGATCTATCGTCCTTTTGTGCCAAGGCACTACGAGTCATACGATCATCTCAGGGTTTTCCATACATGCCCTTTAGGATGGTTGTATTTGGTTCTGATTATCATAATATCTTTGCAGGTTTCGTAGTTGTAGTTGTGCACTAACTTTGCAGCTTGAGTGACGATAAATCAACAAATGATGGTGAAGCAAGAAACTACATCACCATTGATAGCTGCAGGATGAATTCCCCGTGGTCAAGCTTGTGACGATAAACTAAGCACTGCTAGGAGATGGCCCGGACTTTTATTTCCCTCTTTCAATAAAGTTTCCTTTAATTCAATAAAAGCAAGAACATGTTTTTAGATTAGTATGCACCTTTGGGAATTTTTTTGTTGCTAACCATTTCAGGTTGAGATAAAAAAGAACGAGGGGCATGTGATGCCTAAGAACATGGGGGCTACTTCAACTGTAAGCTTGGTCTTCGTTGATGACGTAACACATTCTCAAGGGAACACCCATACCGCACACTTGACTCTGGGTGTCCTGACACATAAAAGTCCAAGTGTGAGGGAAATTGGTGACCATCTTGCTGCAAGCTCCAATAATAACAAGAAGAATCCTGGTTTAAAGAAGATGTCAGCTCCGACTTGCTTATAAAAAAGGAGAGAAGAGAGAAAAAAAGAAAAAAAAGAAGATAGAGAAAAAAATAGAGAGAGATGAAAATAGAGAAGAAGAAAAAATTAAGAGAAAAATAGAGAAAAAATATTGAAAAAAAGAGAGATTAAAAAGAAGAAAGGGAATATAAAAAAGATAGAAACAAAAAAAAGGAAAAAAAAGAGAAAAAAGGGAACAAGAGGCGAGAGTGAGCCAGCATGCTCCACATGGATCAAATGCCGTATTAAGCATGCCTCCAAGCCAGGAAATTGCTCCCTGGTAGATATCATATTGCCGCCTTGCTCCACCCAGCCTTGCCCTCGTTTACACTTGCAAAAGCCGCCTTGACATAATCCTCATCCGCTCCCAGCTTTTCATAAGGTTCGCTCTAGCAGCTCATGCGCATGCAAGCAAGAGGAATGCTCCTCTTCTTTTCTAAGCCTCCGCTGCTCCGCTCCATTTGGCACTTTCTCACATGCACAAAAGAAGACGTACTCTGTATCTCCAATCCTACAGCATTGTGCTAGTGGATTATGCCTCCAAGGAACATGGTTCCCACGCACGAGGCATGAGTACCACACACCCGAGTTGGCATGGTCAAAGAGTCTTGCCCCGCTACTATCCATATCAAAATGAAGGAGCTAGTGACAAATGTACAAAACCACGCCACCGCTGCAGCAATTTCGGATCATTCATCTTCATGTGCTGCGGGTAAGAACGTTCAGGTACATGAAGGCAAAGATTCACCAATCCCTTACTCATATTCATCTCCATTTGAACTTGGCTTGATCTTGCAAAATTGTGTTTCCTTTGTTTATGTTATATGCTCTGGTTTGGATGTCTTTTTGCATGATACATCCATAGGCTCTTTAAATTAAGCATGGTGCTTAGGTTAAATAGCCTTCTTTAATCATATTAGACATGGTGTCAAGTTTGATTAATGAACTGTCGAGTTAATACTATCATAGACATTGGATGCATATCTTTCGTGGACTAACCCCTGCAGGAAAATTTTCAAGATTTTTGGGTAAGTCCTCAAGTTCAGCTCATATGCGAGGTAAACCAAGGCACAGGACACGCTTCTAAAAAAAAATGCACGGCATACAAGGGGAGGCACAGATCACCTCTCAAGGTTCACTGTGAGTTTTTTGCGAAATGCCCCTACGGTATGCTCATGCAGGTTTTATCTCAGCCTTGTTCGATTTTTCCTGAAAAGGTAAAATTGGTGAATTTATAAACAAAACCTTTCAAAATAAAAAAGAGGTCTCCCTAAAAAAAATATAATAAACCATTTTGAAATAAAAGAATCTTTCTTCAAAAAAATGATGGCAAACATCTTGGGATCCATGCTAATTGAATCTTTGAATTTGATCTTCCTTAAACATGGATGTGAACAACTAATCTCAAGGTCAAAATTGAAATCCTCTCAAAATCCTCTCGAGTATTCGTTGTCCACTAACCTTTTGCAGGGAATAAAATGGCGACCAAGGATGGTGTACAATAACTTCAAACACTTCTGCAAACGCTCCTTGGTTCAACAAGAAGAAAGATGTCCAAGGAACCAAGAAGAACAAATGCAAAGACTTTGTTTCATTCAGAAATCTTAACTTTGCATTTTGGTTCTATGCTTGGGGAGATCCGTCAGGTAAGTATCCCAAAGACCTCGTACATCCTTGATCACCCTGCTAAGTTACCCATCGCTCCATCTTGCCATAAATAAATAAATAAATAATAAAAAGAGTAAAAAGAAAGTTTTAGACACTTCAAGCATTTCATGCGCCCAAAAGTTATTTCGATAAAAATTTGAACTCCCCGATTTTCAAACAACTAGAGTTTTTGTTTCCACCCTTTTTGTTTCCATTGTCAAATAAAAACAGGTACAAGAATATGTGTGGCGGAGAGCTCTCAAGCTCAACAACCACTCATTCGAGATCTCCCCCAACATGCTGCGCAACATAGGACGGTCCAATACACTGAAGAACAGGACTGATGGGATCTAGAGAGGAATGGCCGAACCTTTGGTTTGACCAAACCGCCTCTAACTCCCCTCAGTTTCCTCTTCTTCGTCTTCAGCGATGGTTTGCGCAACGCTACCCTCAAACTCCCTGATTATTGAGTTTAAATAAATTTCATTTTGATGACTAAAATTAGACTCAATGGACATTGCCAATCTCCTCGTGTTGAACATGCCTTTCCCATGGTTGGCTTGCATATGTTTTATTCCTTGCTCATATTCCTGTTACTTATGAACAATCTATCATAGGGAAAGCATGTCATCTAAGTAGTTGACGGATGCGATATGGTATGAGGAAAGGAACCTTGCTTCTCTCTGCGAAGTACTTGGGAGTTTTCTCTTTCAAAAACTCGAAATCAATAGCTTGACTCCTTGATGCTCCTAAAATTCCTACCAAAGCCATATGTTGATCTCCTTGAAAACCTTATACATATGCTACTTGATTTTGCATTGAGCTTTGTCAAATTGTCTGTGACCTTTGCGAGATTTTCATACTCTCATGATCAAGATCACGTACACTCCACCCATACATGCTGACTTCTACACTGGAAGTTCTGCAAAAATATTTCGCCCATCCATTCGTTTCATTCCACAAAATAAAAGCTCCATGATATGTGTTGTTCTCTCTCTCCATTGTTACAAAAGACACATGGGCTATCAAAAAAAAGAGAAAAAAAAGGGGTTCGACACATGAAGGTCTAAACATGAAAAAAAGGAGAGAATTGGACACATGAAGGTCCAAATATGTGAAAAATAAATATAGCCATGTTCTCAAAAACTTTTCAAAAGGGAGAGAGATCAAGTAAAAAGGAGTTTTCTTACATCTTCCATCCACATATTTTCCACACACTTGCACATCTTGATCAAAGTGTATGATTTGCTTCTCCTTGGGTCCGGTTTTTGACTTAGCAACATATGCAATGCAAGTACGCCTCCTTTTCATTACCTACCCAGAGCTCCACAAAAGCCTTTTTAGAAGTAGTATGAAAAGCGGCAAACCAATGCCTTGGTGAGGAACCAAACACATTGAGCGATTCGAGAGAATTATTCGAGGAGCAAGTCTATGTTTCTTTTGAAAATCTTTAAGAAAAACCCAAGTTACCTGAGTAGGTGAAATAAGGAGGACTTGATTCTAATCCGTTTCATTCCTCAACTACCCAAGATATCATGATAGACACTTCAAAGTTCATAAGTAAGGGTGAGGCTTGGAATAACTTATATGCAGGTATCAAACCAGTTCAGGAGATGGACCAGCTTAGTCCTCAAACCTTTACTCGAGGACAAGCAAAGGGCTAAGTGTGGGGGGGTTGTTGACGGTCCTTAAATACCAAATCTGGCCATCAACTCATACAGAGAACAATGTCAATCAAGCATCAAACTAGACATAGGAGTTTAATACTCATCATTTCCACCAGTTTTGGTGAATCACTGTTTCCAGGAGACCCTATCTACATACGGAGTGAAACCGTGCTCAAACAAGGAGTAAAAGTACATTTCAGAGCATCCTATCCGAGCATGAGAATTCGAGGGCCCACAACCCAAAGAAATTCAGCCCAAGTCCAAGAGAAAACATAAAACCAGAAGACTAGCACAAGGAACCAAGGGCCATATGACATTGGGAGCGTGGCCACGTCACCGGCCGTTCCCGGCCGCCGGATCGGCCGGGTGGACGGACCAGATCAAGCGAATCCCGACATTTTTTCAAAAAAAAACCCTCGATCTTTCATGGAATCAACCCGCAGTCCGGCCTCCTCTCTCAGGTAAATATTCGAAAAAGCCCTCAACTTTTCTCAGAATCAACCCACAATCTAACCTTCCCGGTTCAGGGAAACTTGCAAATAAAACCTTAAGTTTTTGCTGAATCAACCCGCCGTCCTGGTCCTCTCTCAGCAATTTATTTAGAAAAACCCTCGCATTTTAATTTAATCAAACCACGACCCGTTCCATACGTTATTTCTACACGATCAACATTATACGCAATTTGAACACTGAAACACGTTGGAATCAAAAGTTGTTCAATATAAAACTTGATCTAAAACTTGAAAACAACAATTTTACTATATAGTAAATTTAAAAATTCAAAATGCTTTCGCAATTCGTTTGCACAAATACTTACATACGCCGTGTTGTACCTTAAATTTGGACACCAAAACGTCTTAAAAAATGATTAATACAAAAGTTGCTTAGAATCTTAAAATCTACATCTTTACTATATAGTAAAATTTCAAATTTGAAATGCTTCTAAAAAAATTTCGAATACGAAAATTTCTCAAAATTTTAAAACCTAAAGCTTTGCTACATAACAAAATTGTAAATTCAAAGTGTTTTCGTAATTCGTTCAACATAACATCTTATTTTGCTAAAAATATAATATTGTACTACCGTTCTTATGTGGTTTTTCATGCAACCTCCACAATGGCGCGACATATTTTACACTACTTCTTTAAAAAGACATCATGTCAATTAATTGCCTCATAATTTCGCAAGTACATTAAGTATCCGACTAATTGTGCTCTGCCTTCCCTAATAAATTATTTTACCCCTTCTTTCACAGCAATAAATACAATAACAAATTCATCACTCCATTTTGATATACAAAATAAGATACTACTTAAATAATAGTGTCACGACAATAGAATGCCTAAAATATATAGCAAGTGCAACAACGGGCTGCAGACCATGACACCTAAGCGAAAATAACAAAACGATAGATTTATCTTAACTATGTTGCTTAAAAAAATATATATTTTTCTGTACATAATAACTACTACATGTATAAACTAAAGTCAGCGTCAACTACAATGCTACCACGCAGGATACGGGCCAACGCGGGTTGCTTTAAGATAAATTGTACATTTGCAGAATGTAACTTACTGAGTTCACAAATGTTGATTGATTTTTTTTTCTAAAAGAACAACACAAGTAGGCATTTCTTTTGCCTTTTGGTTGCTCATTGACGGATCAACGGAGGACGATGAACAATTACATCAGACGTAAGCGTGAAATCTAAGAATAAATAAAAAGAATGTACATTTTCTAAAACTAAAAGAAATGGTATACTGAATGTACATCTGCACTATTGCAGAGAGCTCAGAAAATTGGTGTTGCTCTCCGGCTGGTCGGTGGCAACGCTGACGCCCTGCTCCAGATCGGCTCCTTCGGCACCGGCACATGAGCAGGAGGAGCTCTCCCCCGCCCCTTGCCTTCCGAAGCTCCACAGCCTCCTGAACGACGATCTCAGCCTCGCCGAGCCCGGCGACTTGGCGGCGTCGCGCACGGCCGGCTCCGGGATCTCGATCGCCTGGACGCCCGTGGCGCCGGTGGAAGCGCCCGTGTCCCCGTCGGCGGTCACGGTCGCGCCGGTGAGCGTGCCCCGGTCGGACACCCCGAGGAGCACGCTGGCGGGCAGTGTCGCGGCGTAGCTCGCGGGCTCCGGCGGGACCGGAGGGAGAAGCGCCGAGCGCGGCGGCGCGTCGGGCTTGGCGACGGTGAGGCGGCAGAGCGGGCAGGTGGTGTGGGAGGCGAGCCACGCGTCGACGCACTCGGCGTGGAAGCCGTGGCCGCAGCGGGGCAGGAACCGCGCCGCCTCGCCGTCCTCGAGCTCCGCGAGGCACACGGCGCACTCCACCGCGCCCTCCTCCGCCTGCTTGGAACCGGGCGCCGCGGCGCGGTACACCGTGACGGGCAGCGAGCGCAGCAGCTCCGGGTCGACGCCGCCCCTGGTCCTGGTCCGGATCCCACGACCACTCCCTCCGCGGCGCCGCCGCCGCCGCCGCGGGCTCGGCGCGTCTTCCAGGCGTTCCCCTCTGTCCCAGGCGTTGAAGCAGTTCTGGAGGCAGACGAGGACGAGGGCGAAGACGACGAAGAGCAGGAGGATGCCCGCCACGGTGAAGATGGCACCGAGCGTCATGGCGCCCGCCGCGGCCGACACGGGCGGCGCGGGGGCGTCGTCGGCCGCGTCGCCGCCGCCGCTCGGCCGCGACGAGCGCGCGGCGCCGGCGGCGCCTTGGTCGGAGTCGTGCGTCATGTTGCTCGACCGAAATGAACCCCGGTTGGCACGGCTGGCAAGCGTGGGTGCTTGTCGATGGATCAAGCGAGCGCTCTCGACTCTCGAGCTTCGCGAGCTCGCACCTATATATCCCAGGCAAGGGCGGCGAGGGAGCCGGAAGCGTTCGAGTGATGCTGATCAGCTGATGCCGCCGTGACGACGGGGGCAGAGAGGTCGACGCGGCGTGCGCGTGCGTAGCCGCGTAGGGGGATGTGACGGGGGAGGGGGCGGGAGGAGAAGGCGCGGCGAAGTTGTGGCGCGATTGCACCTGGCTGCGGCCGCGCGGGCTGGCTTGGCGGCCAAGGCTCTTGCTCGGAGTGGCAGCGCAGCGCACCTGGCCAGGCGAGGCGAGCGAGACCGGCTGGTTGCGCCGGTCAATGGCGACGGCGAGACCGCGACCGAGAGCGATAGGTGGAGGGGGGCACCTTGGATTCTTCCACCGAGCACCAACGGTTTGTCCGTGCACTTTCTTTTGTTTTTCCTCTTCGACGAAACGTGCGCGCGCGGTGGAGGAGTGGTGGTTTTGGTTGGCCGGTTAGTTTCGCCACGCGAGTGAGGTCGCCGTCGTCGACTCGTCGTCCGTGACCCGTGATATTGACTCGCGAGACCGCGCTGGTGTTTCGTTCCGGTACCGAATGTTGGCAGCTTTTGCTTGTTGCATGCCTGCATCCGAATTTATTACTCAGGTTAGCTAAGGATTCAGAGACTGCATGCATCGCTAGTAGTATAACGCATCCAAAATTCTAAATAAATGTTTTCACACATGCATAGCGTATTAAATGTAGTTGAAAAAAAATCACATTACACAGATGGTCCGTAAATCACGAGACGAATCTAATGAGCCTAATTAGGTCATGATTAGAAAATAAATTGCTACAGTAATGCTACAGTAAATATATGCTAATGACAGATTAATTAGTCTCGTTAGATTTATCTCGCGATTTACGAACAAAATCTGCAATTAATTTTTTAATCAGTCTATGTTTAATATTTTAAATGTGAAAAAATTCCATTTCAAAATTTTTACAGAATGCATCTAAACAAGCCTAAAAGTTAGTATTTCTCGGCACCGTGAAGAGTAAAATCGATAAGAATGTCTCCAGACCGCATGAAGTCAAGATACCACTAAAAAAGTTCTTCTGGTCAGGGTACATATATCGCATCTTATTCCCTCGCGAAGTAAAAGGCGGTCGCATCTTATCTCTTCTTCTAAAACTCGATCGTCACTTTTGTTTGATAGGCTGGATGCGTGGAAAGCCCCAGTGACCAATTTGAACTCTTGGGGTGCAGTGTTTTCGTCACGGCAGTTTTCGTATCGCCAACTGCGATGCACAACCGTGATGCCTGCTAGGAGGGATGACGATCCGTTTTTCCGCTCAGAGCTCCCTGAGGCTTCGCAGGCGATCGCGATCCCGTACTGGTTCTAGCCATTCTCTGGCGAGATCCTCCGCTCCGCCGTGGACTTACAGTCCACGACGTCCACACCCCGCCCATCGACTCCCAGTCGAAGGCGGCCACCGCAAACCGCCGGTTAGCCATTCCGGCGCTGTCGCCTACATAGGCTCCGACGCGCCGCTTAGGGTTTAGTGTGGGGGGATCGTTTTTTGGTGATCACGCCGCCGGAAATCTTCTTCGCGACAATTTGTTTGTCCGCGACTCTCTACCTGCTAGGGTTTTCTTATCCCGGCACGTGTGCTAGGGTTTTGTTTGCTATGGCCAATTCGATATGGCTGGTGGCTCAGGAAGCGGCTCTCGGGAGGAGGTGTCTGATCTGCTGGGGTGCCTAAACGTGACTGCTGAAAAAGAAGACGTCCCGGCACAGTGATGATGAAGTAGCGACGGAGGGGGCGATGTCGGAGTGGTCGCTGATCGGAAAGGTGTTGTCTCCGAAGCCCGTCCATAGTACGACGATCTACCATGCCATGAAGCCTGCATGGGGAACCCTAAGGGGCTAGGGGTGCGGTCTGTGGGTGACAAGAATGAAAATCTGTTCATTGCTGATTTTGAAGGAAAAGTCGAGAACGACCGTGTGTTGGAAGGGTCGCCTTGGATGATTGGCAAATATGCAGTCATCTTGCAGGTTTATGATGCGAAACTCCGACCCTCCGATGTGTGCTTTGATCTCCCTTTTGGATGGATGAATGCAAAGAAAGGAGAGAAGGCAGCGAGAGCTGTTGGACTCGTGGAACAAGTTGATGTAAATGAGAAAGGGAAAGCGAGTGGTTCTTTCCTCCGAGCTCGGGTGGCGATGGAAATTAATAAACCTCTTCGTAGGGGCCTTTTCTTGAGAGATGAGGAAAAGAAGGCCAATGTCTGGTATGAAATCCAGTATGAAAAACTGCCCTTCTTTTGTAAGTCATGTGGTATCATGGGGCATTCTGAGCTGGTGTGTCCGAAACCGAACTTGCGTACCTCGAACGGGAAGTTGCCTTATGATGTTGACCTGCGGGCGCTAGAGGACAGCAAGAAGAAGAAGCTGGCGAGTTTTGGCGAGGCGGCATCTGGGATGTTCAGCGGGGGCAACTACCCCTCGAAGACGAGTGGGCGCTCGGTGTTACCTGATAATTACAAAGGGAAGTCCTCTAAGAATTCGACGAATCATGTCGAACCGGGGGAGGAAATTTCCTCCCCTCTGAAAAAGAAGCAGGATCCGACCCGTTGTGATGAGGGAGGTGGGAGTGGTGTGAACAATTTTGATGTGGATGGCAAATCTGGCCAGCAACAACGGAAGAGGAAACCTGCGACGAATGGTGAAGCTTATGGTGGTGGGATGCACGATCTCAACCTGCTGCCAGAAAATAGTGCTGCACTGGTGCCAACAGGTCATGTGAGCTCCATGCTAAACCGGCTCCAGGACCTGAATAGCAGCCGTCATAGAGATGATGGACAGAAGAAACCCAGGAGATCAAACACCCAAGCACAATCGGCGGCGGCTGCCAAGGAGCAGCCTGGCCGGGCACAATGAATCTCCTAAGTGTGAACTGCCGGGGCTGCGGGCGGCCCGAGGCAGTTCAAGAACTCCCATGTGGTGGAGACGGTGAGGCTTGCGGTGTTGTTTTTGATGGAAACAAAAATGCACAGAGATCGGGCAAGGGTTTTGCAGCAATCGTTGGGTTTCCGAATGCAGAGGCAGTAAGTTCGGAGGGCCTAAGTGGTGGTTTAATGCTGTTATGGAGAGGGGACGTCACTGTGGCCATTCAAAGCATGTCAAGGTCACATATTGAAGTCTTCTCATGTGAAGCTTTGGGCGTTCGACAATGGCGCCTAACTGGTTTTTATGGGGAACCGAGGAGGGAGATGCGTAAGAATAGTTGGTACCTTCTCCGATTTCTACTAGCACAGCCGGATGAACCATGGCTGTGTGTTGGCGACTTCAATGAAGTGCTTGAGACAAGTGAGCACTTTGGTGGAAATGAGAGGGAACAATGGCATATGGAGGGTTTTCAGGAAGTGGTACATGACTGTGGTTTTGTCGATCTTGGCTTCTCAGGTCTACCATATACCTGGGATAATCGGCAAGACGGTGACAGGAATGTTAAAGTCCGCTTGGACCGGGGTTTGGGCGACCACAGGTTCATGGAGCTTTTTTTTTTGGGGGGGGGGGGGGGGGGTGGGGGTGGGGGTGGGGACTGCTGTTAGGCACATCCCCCTAGCTGAATCTGATCATTGCGTTGTGCTAGTGGAGGTTCGCACATCAGAAGGAGGAGCGAGAAGGGATAGGAGGAGGAAACGACAGCCTTTTTGGTATGAAAACATGTGGCAACGGCATGACGGTTATGTGCCATTTGTGGAGAGAACATGGGATCCAGGACTAGGTACTAGCGTTTTATCTTCAGTTGCACCCTCACTAGCTGCCCTGCGGTCTTCTTTGAAATCCTGGGATAGAGAGATCTTTGGTTCTGTCAAAGCAAAGATCAAATCCATTCGGGAAAAACTAGAGGAGGAGAGAAATGACACCTTGTATAGAGGACCAACGGTTCGAGAAAAGAATTTGATGGCTGAGCTATCAGAAATTCTGATAAGAGAAGAAATGATGGAACGACAACGCTCTCGAGTTGATTGGCTATGGGAGGGCGATAGAAATACAGAATATTTTCAGGCAAAAGCTAAAACACGAGCGAGAACTAATAGAATTCGAACTTTGCGGGACGAGAATGGAACAATTTTCACGGTGCAAGAGGATCTAGATGGGCTTGCGAATGATTTCTATCAACAGTTGTTCACAGCTCAAGCTGATTTGCAACCAGAAAGGGTGTGGGATTTTGTGCCACGGAGAGTAACGGACCAAATGAATGAGATGTTGTGCAGGCCGTTCACTCATGAGGAAGTTGAGGCAGCCCTATTCCAGATGAGACCGAATAAGGCTCCTGGGGAGGATGGATTCACAGCTGGTTTCTTCCAAAAGCAATGGGCTTTGGTGAAAGAAAATGTGACGGCAGCAGTGCTGGGTTTTTTGAATGGTGGTGAAATCCCAGAGACAATCAATATGACAGTTCTGGTACTTATTCCTAAGGTTGCCAATCCACAGGAGCTCACACAATTCAGACCCATTTCTTTATGTAATGTGCTCTACAAGCTCTACTAAAAAACAATGGCCAACAGACTTCGGTTGGTGTTAGATGAAATGATTTTCGAGGAGCAGAGTGCTTTCATCCCTGGCAGACTTATTACAGATAATGTGGTGATTGCTTACGAGTGTATATACACTACCTGAGGAACAAAAAAGGGAAATCTGGTGCATGTGCAATGAAGCTTGATATGGCTAAAGCGTATGACCGGGTGGAATGGAACTATCTGAACTTTGTGATGGGTGCCCTTGGCTTTGCTGACAGATGGCGTGATCTGGTGATGCAGTGTGTTACCTCTGTCTCTTTCTCGGTCCGGGTTAATGGTATGCTCCCCCAACCTTTTAAACCATCTCGGGGAATCAGGCAGGGTGATCCGATCTCGCCGTATCTATTCTTGTTATGTGCGGAAGGACTGACCTGTATGCTAAAAGGTTCTGGTCCACAATATATTTCGAGAGGAATTTGGGTTAGCCAGCGAGCACCATGGATTTCCCACCTGTTATTTGCAGATGACTGCCTAATCTTTGGAAAGGCAGACAGGAGGAATGCTGATCGGATTGCACAGATCCTAGACATTTACAACAAGGGCTATGGGCAGTTGGTAAACAAGCATAAATCTGCAGTGTTTTTCAGTGATGACTGTGGTCCAGATGTAAAACAAGAGGTGCTTCAATCTCTTGAGATCACTTCTGAAGCACTAGGCGAAAGATACTTGGGTCTACCTACGGCAGTAGGTAAGGTGGCCGATGGCACATTTAATTATTCTTCTGACCGTATAAGGAACTTTGTGTACGTTTGGGGTGAGAAGGAGCTGAGTTGTGCTGGTAGAGAAGTTCTGATTAAATCTAATGCTCAAGCGGTTCCTACATATCCTATGAGCTGTTTTAGGTTACCAGCTCCTGTATGCAAGAGAATGAAGACTTATATCTCCAATTACTGGTGGGGAAGTGCAGTGGATAGTCACAAAATTCATTGGTAGAGATGGTCGAAGTTGACGACGCCAAAGGGGGAAGGGGGTATGGGCTTCCGGGACCTGCCTCTTTTTAACAAGGCGATGCTTGGGAAACAGGGATGGAGATTAATCACAAGGCTGGATTCACTTTGTGCAAGGGTGATAAAGGGTAAATACTTCCCAAATGGTGAATTCCTGACAGGAAACAGGAAGAAAAGAAGCTCTGAATCTTGGAGAGCTATGTTACATGGGCGAGAAGCTTTGGTGAAAGGGATAATTAAAAGAGTCGGCCCTGGAACTTCAATCAATATTTGGAATGATAACTGGATTCCAGGGCTTCATTCTCTAAAACCCACCATAAGACTGGAAGGAGCTTCTGTAGATTTTGTAAATGAATTATTTTTGTCGGGGACAAGAGTTTGGAATGTTGATCTGGTACGGGATTCTTTTATAGCAATGGATGCCGAGGAGATTCTGAAAATAAAGCCTGGTGCTCGATTGGAAGAAAATGTGCTGGTCTGGGTGCTTGATCGGAGTGGCCAATACTCTGTACGATCAAGCTACCGGCTACTAAAAATGGAACGGAGTGAAAGGGAGGCAGCTGCTGCAAATGAACCTAGCTCTTCTTGTGAGGCGGTTTGGTGGAGAAAGCTGTGGAAGCTAAAAATTCCGCCAAAAATCCGTATCTTCTGGTGGAGATCAATTCATAATTACCTGCCGTCTAAGAAAGAACTGAAGAGGAGGCATGTGGCTCAAGAGGACTTTTGTGAGGTTTGTGGCATGGAGGGTGAGTCAGTGTTTCATATTGCTTTTGATTGCACAATTGCAAAGCGTTTCTGGCAGGCAGCTAAGGAGATTACTGGGTAAAACCACCGGATCTGCACATGAGTACATGGGCGAAAGACTTACTTGCAGGTAACCTCTGTTCGAACGCTGACGGCCTGACGCGGCCATGATTATCTGTAGGGTCTGGTCACTATGGTCCGAAAGAAATGCGAGAAGGCATGGCCGTGGTCGCTGGGATCCAAACGCTTCGGTACGGCATGTGGCGGCAATGCTGGAGAACATGGTGTGTCTGGGGACGACAAGTAGACCGGCGGCCCTCGTCAGCGGGTCATGTGGGAGAAGCCACCGGTAAGTTGGATGAAGGTCAATACTGATGCTGCCTTTGTATCGGCCACTGGTGATGGAGCACGAGGTGCTGTTGTGAGGAATTCACAGGGTGAGATTGTGAAGGCAACAACATATTTTTACAAACACCTACCGGACGTGTTAACAAGTGAAGCACTGGCGGCGCGGGATGGTGTGATGCTGGCCCAAGAGCTTGGAGTGGAGCAAGTAATTCTGGAGCTTGATAATTCTACTCTAGTGACTTTGCTCCGTTCAGAACATGGAGGCCGTTGTGCTATTGCAGGTCTTTGGCAAGAAATCAGGGAGCGTAGCAGGGTTTTTCGTTCTTTTGATATTTCTTTTGTAAACAGGGAGGGCAATGAGGTAGCTCATCTGTGTGCGAGCAAGGCCTCGGTGTCCTCTCCTTTGCTGTCCTGGTCTGTCTATTTTCCGATTTGGCTAATGGAAGCAGCTAGCAAGGATTTTAATAACCCTGTGCTTGAGTAATGAAGCTCCCTTCTGCCCAAAAAAAACTCTTGGAGTGCAGTGTGTCATATAAAAACTAGGAAAAATGTTATTGACACCCTCCAATTAAGATCTTATTCGGATCCACCCAACAAATCCATTAGATGGCTATATGAATTACTTGGTTTGGATAAGCTAATTAAGTAGATATCTAGCTAGTTAGAAGGACTTTAGTTGTGTATTAGCTGATCCCATTTGCATCCACTAAAATTAGCTACCTACCAATTAGTTGATCGATGCAAACACACCTTTAACTATCAGGATATTTCTGGTTTCAACTGTGAATTAAAAAAGGGCACAAAATATCAATGTACTGTTAAAACCACAAAATATTTCAAGTGTGTGTGCGTGGATGTGAACATCAGCGTCCGTAATATGTTTTAATGTTAGTCGAACAATACTCCGATTTATATATATTATATTAATAAGAGAGTGTTAAAAGAAAGCATTTTCGATGTTTTTGTCCGCCAATCTACCGAGGGATACTCCGAGGTAGTAGATTGTTGGATGGAGGATCGTCGGATCTGAAGCTTGATGGTAAAAGCGAGGACACAAGATATAAATTAGAGCCTGTTTGGGAGCACTCCACCTCCAGAAAAACAGCTCCACTCCAACAACTCCAGATTTTTTCAACTCCACTCTACGAACTTCAGGAAAACTTGGAGTTGATCTACATATTTGGCTGATTGACTGACTCCAGCTCCACAAAAGGAAGGCTTTGGAAGGAATAGACTCTTTTGCCCTTTAAGTTTTTTTGGATGAGCTACGGTACTCGCGGCGCTGTTACAGTAACCAAAATTCAGAATGCCCTTTGCAAAATGAGAATATTAAACTCTTTCACATAGATAGTTTGAAAGTTCACATATTAAATGAGAATAATAAACTTCGTCGACTAGTTCCAAGCAAAAGAAAGTGCGGTGGCTAACTTATCACGGAATATATCCATAGTCGGAGCCTTGATTGCGGATGCGACTTTTCGGGACGTGCCCCGAACAGCGCCACTCCGGCGGCTGCGGCGTAAGGAGCGCCCCCCCCCCCCCCCAACCACTCCTCCGGAAGGTACGACGACCACAGCGACCGAAGGACCGAGGACGGACGTGCGTCAGGATTAACATACGACGGCGTCACCCCCACACAGGATGGCATGGGAAGCGCTCCATGCCCTGCACAGGAAGAAGAACAGGAAACAGACACCCCCTATCAGCATCAAGGGCCCCACACCACAACGGCGAGGAGTCGGGGACGGTCTAGCCTCCCGACTCGCCACCGATCTCTCTCTCTCTCCCTCTCTCTTTTGTAACCGACCCCTCCCCTTCCTTGAAGGATAAAAGGAGAGGAAGGGGGCCCGAGCAGGGGGACGACTCTTAGACATTCCAGCACACGGACACGCATTCACCGACGCACGAACACAGAGACTTGGGAGCCCGCTCCCTCTCTCGCCTGTTTGTAACCCCTACTACGAACTGAGTGCAAGAATGCGAATCGCTCGAACTGGACGTAGGGACATTCAGCCCGAACCAGTATAAACCTCGTGTCTTCCCTTGCATTACCATCCGGGCCGTGATGTGCATACAAATTTACTAGCTGGTGATTCGATACACCGACAATTGGCGCGCCAGGTAGGAGCCTTGCGCATCACCATGAGGCTAAAGATGGCCAGCATTCCAGGAGCATGGGCTCCCGGGACGCGCGTGCGTTTCGGGACCCTGGACTTCGCCATCACCATCGACGGGCAGCTGGAGCCGATTGGCTTCCCAGTTGCTCCCCAGCGCGCTCGCGCCCTTGAGGAAGCTGTGGAGGCTCTCCTCAGCTTGCATCTGGACTCCCTGGCAGCACGCACCGAGGCGTCCGGCGTCGCTGAATTCGGCACCACCTGGCGTAGCGCTGTCGGAGCCCTACACCATCCAGCTTCGACACCGCGAGGCTGGGCCGCCAACTCCACGCCTTTCTGGGTCCACGACCAACCCAGGAGGATTTGAACAACATCATCTTTTCTTGCGTCAACGTGACATCGCAGCTCCTTGGGGGCGAACCCCTTGTTCCACCGCCGATGGAGGGGGCTGCAGCTTCAGCGTCAGCCAACCGCTTTCCCATTGGCCTCTTGAGCGCGGCGGGCCACTTTGACCGACTCCTGAGTTCGCGCCTTGCCATTCTCCGTACGAGCAACGAGCTCAGCGGGATGGCTGACGGTCTCTCCGACCCGGAGGACGATCTCTACGCCCGAGGGTCGACCCTCGGCTCCAGCTTCGACTCCCACGAAGGGAGCCATCATCCCTCCCGGGAGTGCAACATGGCCAACAACCCGGAAGGACATGTCGAGGACGACGACGACGAGCCCAACGCCGTCCCACCTGCTCCCCAGCGGGACACGCCGTCGGGGGGACAGGGAGAGGTCGAGCATCGGCAACAGCGCCTCGATCAGCTTTGTGCGCGTCAGAAGGAGCTCGAGGAGGCCCAGCTTCAGCTTGAGCAGGAACGCGAGGAGCTGGCGCGTGAGATCGCTCGCCGCGCTGACCGCGGGCCGGCGCGAGCTCACGCCGCCGAGGTAAACCGTCGGATAGTGCGGGATGCAGCCGGACCTGCACCATACGTGCGGGCCAGCCAGAACGTGGCGGCGGCAGCAGCCCTGCTCGAGGCATTGCCCGCTCCTGCCACGCCCGAGGAGCAGCGCGCTCGCGAAAAGATGCGCCGACACCTGGAGATCCCGGCGATACAACAAGCCGAAAGCTCCAACCTTCGACGGCAAGCGCCGCAGGGAGGGCGCCAGGCCCCCGCGGCGCCCGGGGTACAAGAGGTTTCGGTACACTCAGCACCACGCCCGGACGCGCGACACGGCCTCTCCCCGCGCCCCGACGTGCGCCGCCCGTCCCCTTGTCGTCACGACGAGGGGCGAGCGGTCACCCCCGTTCGACAGCGGGTGGGGGAAGAGCGCGATGCTCACCACACCATCAACGCCCGGCGACGAGGGCACAACGTTGACGACGCTGCCTCAGCCAACCGGGCCTACCGACCGCGCCGCGGCGGGCGCTACGACAGCGGAGAGGACCGGAGAGTGAGTCAAACCTTCCCAGGCTGTGGGTTCTCAGTGCGGTAATCCACAACGCTTAGGTTCCCGGGTGTTTCCGACCCCCGACGAACATCATCAAGTATGACGGGGACACAAACCTTGGGCTCTGGCCTGACGACTATCGTTTCGCTTGCCGGTCCCAAGGCAAGCGCGATGGCGACTTCATCATCCGCAACCTCCCGTTGTACCTCGCTGACTCTGCTCGAATGTGGTTGGAGAACCTTCTGCCCAACTTGGTCCACAACTGGGCTGACTTGAAAGAGATCTTCGTGGGCAACTTTCAGGGCACGTACGAGCGCCCGGGGAACCCCTGGGACCTCAAGAACTGCCGGCAGAAGCTGGACGAGTCCCTCCGTGAGTACATTCGGCGCTTCTCAAAGGAGTGCAACGCCGTTCCCAACGTCGCCGACGCCGATGTCATCAGAGCTTTCCTAACCGGGAACACTTGCAAGTCCCTTGTCCATAAGCTGGGACGCAAGTGCCCGCGCACCACCAAGGAGCTTCTCGACATCGCCAGTCATCACGCCTCCGGCGAGGAGGCCGTCGGGGCTAGCTTCAACCGCAACCAGCGCAAGGCCAAGCGGGACGAGGCAGCCAGCGAAGGCGCCCCGAACCGACCCGGCAAGAAGGGAAAAAAGAACAAGAAGGGTGGCGGGGGTAATCTCGTGGCCGCTGCCGACCACAAGGCCGGCAAGAAGGCAGCAGGTGACGCCCCCGACCACTTCGACAAGATGCTAGAGAAGCCCTGCCCAAACCATGCCTACCCCATCAAGCACCTCTACAAGGACTACGAATTGATCAAGAAGTGGCTGGCAAACGCCACCCAGAAGGGGGGGGCAGAAGAGGAAGGAGGCCGAGCCGGCGGACGGCGACGCTTAGGAGAAGCAAGACGGTTTCCCCGACGAGGAAGGTAGTCTCCTCATCTTTGGGGGCCTGACTGCTTGCGAGTCGAAACGCAAGCAGAAGGTCTCATGATGAGAGGTATTCGCGGTCGAGTCCGCAGTACCCACCTATTTGCGGTGGTCGGAGTCCACGGTCACCTTTGATCGCGCTGACCACCCGATCACATTCCGCAGCCAGGAAGGTATCCGCTGGTTGTCGACCCGATCATCGACACCAGGCGGCTTACCAAGGTGCTCATGGACGGGGGTAGCGGCCTAAAGATCCTATATGTGGATACCCTGGATGCCATTGGCATCGACCGCTCTCGCCTCCGACCCTCGGGGGCTCCCTTCCATGGCGTCGTGCTAGGAAAGCAGGCGATCCCTCTTGGGAGCATCGATCTGCTGGTCACGTTTGGGGATCCGACCAACTATCGGAAGAAGACCCTCACTTTCGAGGTGGTAGGATTCAAAGGAACCTACCACGCCATTCTGGGTCAGCCATGCTACGCGAAGTTCATGGCCATCCCCAACTACACCTACCTGAAGCTGAAGATGCCGGGCCTGAACGGGATCATCACCGTTGGGTCGACTTTCCAGCGCGCCTACCAGTGTGAGGTGGACAGCTGCGAGCTCGCCTCGGCCGTCATCTCCTCTGAGGAAGTCGCCCTCATCAGGGCGGAGATCCCCGAGGGAGCCCTCGACTCGAAGCACACGACCGGGTCTTTTGAGCCCGCGGAGGGCGTCAAGGAGATCCTCATCGACCCCCAGGGGTCGGGGGAAAAGAAGGTGAGGGTCGGCACGGCGCTGGCCCCCAAATAGGAAAGTGCGCTCATCGACTTCCTACGTGCTAACAAGGACATCTTCGCGTGGAAGCCATCGCACATGCCGGGCATTCCGAGGGAGGTCGCTGAGCACACCCTCAACATCAAGCCGGGGTCACGCCTGGTAAAGCAACGCCTGCGCCGCTTCGATGAGGAGAAGCGTAGGGCCATAGGGGAGGAGATCGCAAGGCTCTTGGATGCGGGTTTCATTATGGAAGTGTTCCACCCTTATTGGCTCACCAATCCCGTTCTTGTACAAAAAAGAGTGTTAAATGGAGAATGTGCGTTGATTACACGAATCTCAACAAAGCGTGCCCGAAGGACCCTTTTCCTTTGCCGCGCATAGACCAAGTAGTCAACTCCACATCCGGGTGCTAAACCCTTTGCTTTCTCGATACCTACTCCGGGTATCATCAGATCGCGATGAAAGAGTCCGACCAGCTCGCGATATCTTTCATCACTCCGTTCGGATCATACTATTATGTGACCATGCCGTTCGGCTTGAAAAATGCTGGTGCGACCTACCAGCGTTGCATGATAAAATGTTTCGGGGAGCTCATTGGGTGAACCATCAAGGCTTACATCGATGACATCGTAGTCATGACTAAGCAGGCCGACCAACTCATCGTGGACCTCGAGCAAACGTTCGCCCGACTCCGGGCCAACGGCGTCAGACTTGACCCCGAGAAATGCGTTTTTGGGGTTCCGCGGGGTATGCTTCTGGGGTTCATCGTTTCCCAGTGAGGAATTGAGGCAAACCCCGAAAAGATCAAGGCCATCGCGAGGATGGGACCGATCCAAAATGTCAAGGGGGTTTAGCGAATTACGGGTTGTCTCGCGGCACTCAGCCATTTTATCTCCTGACTCGGGGAGCGAGGCTTGCCGCTGTACAGACTCTTTCGAAAGAGCGAGTGTTTCTCCTAGACTCCCGAGGCTCAGGAGGCCCTCGACGGACTCAAGGTGCTCCTGATCTGGGCACCGATCCTGGTCCCCCCGATCGACGGTGAACCTCTCCTACTCTACATCGCAGCGGCCGCCAAGGTGGTCGGCGCCGCATTGGTCATAGAGAGGGAGGAAGATGGCCACGCCCTCAAGGTCCAGCGCCCCGTTTATTTCGTTAGCGAAATTTTGGCCGACACCACGACACGCTACCCACAGATACAGAAGCTCTTGTATGCGGTACTCATCGCCAAGAGGAAGTTGTGTCACTACTTCAAATCTCACCCTGTGACGGTAGTCACGTCCTTTTCTCTTGGCGAGGTGGTTCGAAACCCCGACACAACAGGGAGAATAGCCAAGTGGGCCCTCGAGCTCATGGGTCAGGGGATCACCTACACGCCACGCACCGCTATTGAGTCGCAAGCGCTAGCGGACTTCCTTGCCGAGTGGATGGAGACTCAGCTCCCACCGGCCCCCGTCTATGGGGAGTACTGGACAATGTTCTTTGACGGCTCATTGATGAAGGAAGGCGCCGGTCTCGACATCGTGTTCGTATCCCCACTCGGCGTGTGCATGCGATAAGTCATCCACATCCACTTCCCCGCGTCTAACAACGTGGCGGAGTACGAAGCTCTCATCAACGGGTTGCGCGTCGCCATCGAGTTTGGCGTCCGTCGCCTAGAGCTCAAGGGCGATTCTCGCCTCGTCCTCGACCAAGTGATGAAAGAGTCGAGTTGCTTCAGTC
This sequence comes from Panicum miliaceum, assembly GCA_032594955.1. NCBI lineage: Eukaryota > Viridiplantae > Streptophyta > Magnoliopsida > Poales > Poaceae > Panicum > Panicum miliaceum. Next base: position 13,781,801 of record CM064061.1, read on the forward strand.
CTAAGATGGCCGCATACTGCCAAGCGGTGCACGAACTTGAGGACAAGTTCGACGGGCTCGTGCTCACTCACATCCCACAGAGGCTGAACGAAGCCGCCGACACGCTGACCAAGATGACATCATAACAGCAACCCGTACCCCCACGAGATCTTCGCCAACGACCAACACAAACCTTCGATCCGCGACGTCGAAGCGGAACAGGTCGCGCCTGTTGCACCGACGGTTGACACAGGGGCTCGACCGCAAACCACCTCCACGGCGGCTGATCCCGACGCGACCTCGACAGGCTCGGGGGCTCAGTCACCGACCCTCTCGCATTCTGACCCCGAAGTCATGGAGATCGATGAGGGAGCAGGCGGATACCCTCGACCCCGCTGAGGACTGGTAGAAGCCTTTCATCGACTGGTTAGCCAATGGGGTACTCCCCGCCGACAAGACAGAGGCCCAATGGCTTGCTCGCCGTGCCAAGTCCTTCATTCTCGTTGACGGAGAACTCTACAAGCGAAGCCACACAAAGATCTTACAGCGCTGCATCCCGATCGAGCAAGGGAGGCAGTTGCTGATCGACATTCATGGCACGTCTGAGGCAACCTCCTCCCCACACAGCAGCCCCCCATTAGCACGCCATGTCTGAAGGGCAGTCTCAGCGCTCGGTCGCCTCGAGCACGCGACACCGGCAGGAGGCTGAGGTCGCCGCAGCAGAGGAGCGCGAGCGAGTGGCGGTAGCAACCGCAGCGACGGCGGCAAGGCTGGCAGCAGCAAGGGCGGAGGTGGAGGTAGAGGCAGCGGCGGCGATAGCGGAGCTCGAGGTTCTGCGCGGCAGCAACTCCGGTAGCTCTGCCTCCGCCGATGGCGGCACCAACGTTGACCTCGGGCTGGCAAGGGAAACAGCTCGCGAGCGGGCGAGGCTGTGGGCAGCTGCGCACCCCCACGGGGGTGGTGGCGACGGCCCAGATGGGCGCGGACGCGCCGGCGGCGCTCCAGGCGGGGGCAGGCGCGGCGGTGGCAGCTCAGACAGGCGCGGACGCGCCGGCAGAGCCCCAGGCGGGGGCGCGCACGACGGCGGTGCTCCCGGCGATGGCGGCCGGGTCGACGAAGAGCGCGGCCCTCACATGCGGCGCGGCTCTCCCTCCCAAGACCGGCGCCATGGCTACCATGGCATCCAGGCGGTGGTCAGGGACCCTTGTCCCGGTGGTGGGTGGCCTACCCTCACCAAGACCAACTACGTCGAGTGGGCCGCGGTCATGAGGGTGAGGCTCCAGGTGCGGCACATGTGGGAGGCAGTCCGGTACGGCAATGTCGACTTCGATGAAGATCGACGGGCGCTGGATGCTCTCATCGCTGCAGTCCCGACCGAGATGCAATTCACGCTTTCCAAGAAGCGGACCGCCAAGGACGCCTGGGACGCCATCGCTGCGGCACGCATCAGCAGCGACCGCGCCCGCAAGTCCACACTGCAGGCACTTCGCAAGGAGTGGGAGAACTTGGCCTTCAAGCCAGGTGAGGACATTGATGACTTTGCTCTCCATCTCAACACTCTGCTGCAGAAGATGGTGCAGTACGGCGACGACACCTACGACGAGAAGAGAGCTATCGAGAAGCTCTTTCGCTCTGTCCCCGAGAAGTATAGGCAGATCGCTCGCTCAATCGAGTCTCTGCTGGACCTCTCTAAGATGACGATCGAGGAGGCGATAGGTCGCCTCAAGGTCGTCGACAGCGATGAGCCACAGCCTCTCTCGAGGCCTATCACCATTGGCGGGAAACTCCATCTCACTCGAGAGCAGTGGGAGGCATCCCAGGGTGGCGGGAGGAAGGGGGAGTCCTCTTCCTCGACAGGCGGCCGCAAGCGCGGCAAGCCGCGCAAGGCACGCGGAGGCGCCCAGGCCGGGGCACGAGGACGTACCGAGGGTGGCGCTCGTGGAGGCGCCCAGGGCGACGCCGCCGGCGCACGCAAGCCGGCACGAGACGACACCTGCCGTAACTGTGGCGGGGTTGGTCATTGGGCTAGGAACTGTCGACAGCCACGACGCGGCCAGGCCAACGTCGCACAGGTGGAGGAGGAGGAGTCGGCTCTCCTTCTGGCACACACAAGCATCAAGCTACCTCCAGCGGCATCGGCCACAGCAGCTCTACTCCACCTTGAGGTGTCGAGGGCACACGCCTTTCTCGGCGACGCCTCCAACAACGACAAGATTGATGGGTGGTGCCTCGACACCGGCGCCACCCATCACATGACCGGTCGGCAGAAGTTCTTCTCCGAGCTTAACTCCAGCATCCGAGGCTCCGTCAAGTTTGGGGACGCCTCCGGTGTAGAGATCAAGGGTCTCGGCTCCATCATATTCGCCGCCGGGTCTGGTGAGCACAGGCGGCTCACCGGAGTCTACTACATCCCCGCGTTGAGGAACTCTATCATCAGCTTGGGACAGCTGGATGAGAACGGTTCGTGCGTAACGATCGAGGATGGAGTCATGAGGATTTGGGATCGCCATCATCGCCTTCTTGCCAAGGTAACCAGAGGCGCGAATCGACTCTACATCCTTAAGCTGCAGGTGGCACAACCTCTCTGCCTCGCCGCTCGCCGGGTTGACGAAGCGTGGCAGTGGCACGAGCGCTTCGGGCACCTTCACTTCGAGACCCTGAAGCGGCTTAGTGCCACGGAGATGGTGCGAGGCCTGCCATGCCTCGACCACGTGGAGCAGTTCTGCGACATCTGCATGATGATGAAGCAGAGGCGGCTCCCCTTTCCCCAGCAGACGAGCTTCCAAGCCAAGGAGCGGCTCGAGCTCGTGCACGGGGACTTGTGTGGCCCGGTGACACTGGCCACACCGGGAGGACGACGTTACTTCCTGCTGCTCGTCGACGACCTCTCCCGCTACATGTGGGTGATGGTCCTCGGCAGCAAGGGAGAGGCTGCGGACACCATCAGGTGCGTGCAGGCTGCTGCGGAGGCGGAGTGCGGCCGCAAGCTACGTGTGCTGCGCACCGACAACGGCGGCGAATTCACGGCGGCTGAATTCGCGTCGTACTGCACTGATGAGGGCATTCGGCGCCACTACTCCGCGCCGTACAGCCTGCAGCAGAACGGCGTCGTCGAGCGGCGCAACCAGACGGTTGTGGGGATGGTTCGGGCCCTCCTCAAACAGAGGGGGATGCTGGCTGTCTTCTGGGGAGAGGCGGTGGTGACAGCTGTCTACATCCTCAACCGCTCGCCCACCAAGGCCCTTGATGGCAGGACACCGTACGAGGCTTGGCATGGGCGCAAGCCGACGATCTCCCACCTGCGGGTCTTCGGCTGCCTCGCGTTCACCAAGGAGCTTGGCCACATCGGCAAGCTCGACGACAGGAGCACTCCAGGGGGGTTCATCGGCTACGCGGAGGGCTCGAAGGCCTACCGCATTCTCGACTCGGAGACACAACGTGTGCGCACGGCGCGCGACGTAGTGTTCGACGAAGGGCGAGGATGGGCATGGGACAAGACGGTGGACGACGGCTCGACACCGACGTACGAAGACTTCACTGTCGAGTACGTCCACTTCGAGGGAGCTGGGGGAGTAGGCAGCTCCTCCTCACCGAGCGTGCCTACCCCAGTCCCCGAGTCTCCACCGACTCCGGCGCTCGCTACTTCGGCAGCGGCACGCTCTCGAGCCACGACTTCGACTGCGATGAGCTCTTCGCTGATTCCACCACAGCCGGCGACCCCACGGCCTCCAGCACCACCAGCTACCCCTCCGGGCACGCCTACTCCAACACCAGCCCGTGCCGAGCATAGCCCAGTGGAGTTTGCCACTCCCTTCTCCCACAACGAGGAGCGCATCGACGCGTACCACGACGGCGAGCCGTTGCGGTACCGCACAATGGAAGACCTTCTCGGCGACCAGCCAGTGCCAAGACTGGTGCCTCACGACCTGGAGGCGCAGTTGCACCTTGCGTGCGACGACGGCGAGCCTCGGTCCTTCGCAGAAGCCGAGAGACATGCGGCATGGCGTGCCGCGATGCAGTTGGAGATGGACGCGGTTGAGAAGAACCGCACTTGGGAGCTTGCTGACCTTCCTCGTGGTCACCGCGCGATCACGCTTAAGTGGGTGTTCAAGCTGAAGAGGGACGAAGCCGGCGCCATCGTGAAGCACAAGGCCCGCTTGGTGGCACGAGGTTTCGCGCAGCAGGAGGGGATCGACTTCGACGATGCCTTCGCCCCCGTGGCACGGATGGAATCCGTGCGACTCCTCCTTGTGCTAGCCGCCCAGGAGGGCTGGTGCGTTCATCACATGGACGTCAAGTTGGCGTTCCTTAACGGCGATTTGAAGGAGGAGGTCTACGTACACCAGCCGCCGGGTTTCGCGATCCCCGGCAAGGAAGGCAAGGTGCTACGCCTGCGCAAGGCTCTCTACGGCTTGCGGCAGGCACCGAGGGCATGGAATGCCAAGTTGGATTCCACGCTCAAGGGGATGGGCTTCGAGCAAAGCCCGCACGAGGCGGCCATCTACCGGCGGGGCAATGGAGGAAATGCCCTGTTGGTGGGTGTCTACGTCGACGATTTGGTGATCACCGGCACCAAGGATGCTGAGGTGGCGGCGTTCAAGGAAGAGATGAAGGCCACCTTCCAGATGAGTGACCTGGGACCTCTCTCCTTCTACCTAGGGATCGAGGTGCCCCAGGATGACTCTGGGATCACGCTTCGACAGATCGCCTACGCCAAGCGCGTCGTTGAGCTAGCTGGGCTCACCGACTGCAACCCAGCTCTCACTCCGATGGAGGAGAGGCTGAAGCTGAGCCGCGACAGCACGGCGGAGGAGGTGGACGCTACGCATTACCGGCGTCTTGTGGGGAGCCTTCGCTACCTCACCCACACACTGCCGGACTTGGCATTCTCCGTCGGCTACGTTAGTCGGTTCATGCAGCGACCGACGACGGAGCACCAGCAGGCTGTGAAGAGGATCATCCGCTATGTTGCGGGGACTCTCGACCACGGTCTCTACTACCCGAGGTGTCCTGGGGAGGCACACTTCATCGGGTACAGCGACAGCAACCACGCCGGCGACATCGACACCAGCAAGAGCACAAGCGGGATCCTCTTCTTCCTCGGCAAGTGCCTCGTTAGCTGGCAATCGGTCAAGCAGCAGGTGGTGGCCCTGTCCAGCTGCGAGGCTGAGTACATAGAGGCCTCCACCGCTTCGACTCAGGCGCTCTGGCTCGCTCGACTGCTTGGTGATCTTCTCGGAAGAGACACTGAAGCGGTGGAACTCAGGGTGGACAGCAAGTCCTCTCTGGCCCCGGCAAAGAACCCCGTTTTCCATGAACGGAGCAAGCACATCCGGTGAGGTAGCACTTCATCCGAGGCTGCTTGGAGGAAGGGAGCATCAAGGCGAGCTACATCAACACCAAGGACCAGCTTGCGGACCGCATACCTCCGCTTCGCGATCCCCTGATCGTACCTCCAGAAGAGCTCCAGGGCCGCGCATCACTCCACCGAACCGCCTCCCGCCCGCTCCGAGATCGGCCAACCCCTCATCGTTGACGATCCGTGTCATCCTCTCGATGAGAGTAAGAGTTTTGATTCTAACAGAACGGTGGGCAAGCAGGCCCCCCCCATGGGCATACCTCCGCTTCGCGATCCCCTGATCGTACCTCCAGAAGAGCTCCAGGGCCGCGCATCACTCCACCGAACCGCCTCCGCCCGCTCCGAGATCGGCTGACCCCTCATCGTTGACGATCCCGCAGTAGGTTCACTCCGCAATCCAGCCACCTCAACCACGCCGGGGTAGGGCGGTTGTGGCGTCTCGCCTCCCCGAGGCCGGGCCCGCTTCCTAGGACATAGACTGCCCTCACAGACCAACACAAGTCCCGGTCGGTCACCCATCCCCAAATTGCTCCAAGCCAAGCACGCTTAACTTTGAAGTTCTTTGAAATTGGGCTTCCGGAAAAGAAGTTGCAACTTGTTGGTATGAGTATCCTATTAATCCTATTAAGCCCTGGGCCGGGGTGTCACAGCGGTCCCCCTGTCGAAGACGCATCAGCGGCTGGCTCCCTCCTCCGAGCATCAGCCCCCTCGCCTGCTCGGAGCGGTGGGAACTCCTCCCCAGGAGATGTCGCCGCCCATCTCGCCGGCACGTTGAGTCTCCTCCACTCGTCACGACGTCGGATGGGGTCCCCTTCGATCCCCGGAGCGGCGGCGCCCTCCTTCCCCGGGGACGAACCCCGCAGCGCTCCGCTCGCGCTCCCCTGCGAACCGCTCATCCTTCGGATCATCATGTCGTCGTCGTCGTCATCATCATCATCATCATCATCTTATCCGGCGAACACCTGTTCCCTTTGCGAGACGTGTTTAACTTGTCTATTTAGTTCGCCGGAGGATTCTTGCCAAGTCTTTGCTTGGTACGCATGCGTGTCGTCCTCGGTCCGTCCATGTCAACAAGCAGCCAGCGGATTGGAAGTCAAGCCGCGACACCGATGAATGCATTGACGCATCTCATGATCCTCGTGCATGTTTCGCTTTTTTGGCCCATGTCGCTGTCAATTTTAAGTTTAAGCCAGCCGATCAAGGCATCACAGTTCGATTTGTCACGTTAGCTTTCAACCGGTCAAATGAAAATGATCGTCTCCTCGTGCGTCGATGCGTGTCATGGCAGAAGGAGAAAACAATCATTTAGGATGCCATTTTTTGCGAGGGAATAAGATGCCATGTTGACTGCTGATGTTAAGCGTTCAGATTTTTCCGATGGTGGGAAGTTATTAGTTCATTTATTTTTCAAAAAAAAAATTGTTCTTTCATTTGGTAGAGATAGAGATTGTAGTTTGTAAAAGGAAAAAGTTTAAATTACTCTCCTCAACTACAGTCAAAGTCCGAATAACCCCTAAACTATCTTTTAGTTCATTTTACCCCCAAACTATGCCATTTGGTACAAATAACCCCCTAATATAATTTGTTTTTTTATTTCTCCATGCATAGGTGGAGTTTTAAGTTGAAATTTTATAAGATGATAGTACAGATTACAACAGATGTTAGAAAAAATATATCATAACTTTTATCATTATTTTGACAGATTATGATATTTAATAATAAATAAATTATTGGAGTTCAAAAGTATATGAAAAATAATGATGAAAAAAATTCTAACAAATTTTTTAATATGCATTGTGATGTACGCTACTACCCTGCAAAAGTTGAAATTAAAATTCAACTTGTGTATGGAGCAACAAAAAAGACAAATTGTATTATATGGTAAAATAAACTATATGGCATAGTTTAGGGGGTAACTAAACCAAATTATAGTTTAGGAGGTTATTCAGACTTTGACTATACTTGAAGAGAGTAAATTGAATTTTTTTTCCTTTGTAAAGAAATACAGTTTAGTTTTGTGATAATCATCCTAATCAAAACAAATCTTCCCTCCATTTTTTGTGAGGGTATCTTCCCTCCGAATTGATACGCTTTACTGTGTGTGTTCAAGGGTGCCGCTTTCTTTTAATTAATTACACGAAATCTAAACAACATGCGGCGCCAAATGGATAAAAAACCGGTACTGCCGGACGCCCGGACGCCAGCAGCTGACACTGAGAGGCGCGCGCGACAGCGCCGGTAACCGCTCGCGTCCATGGAATGTCACGGTCGTCGCCACAGCTGACCGGCCGGCCGGCCGGCCTAGCCTGGCCCAGGCGCGCAAGACACCACAGAACTCCCCTTCCAAGCCTTCTTCTCGGCGGCGTGGATTCTCTGACGTCTCGAAGAAAGTTACCGCTGCCTTTCCTCTTACCGGATGCCATCCACTATCCATCCAACGGCTGCTACAGATTTTACTTTCCTCAGTATCAGCCCAGCTCATTTTCTCAGTCCAAATAAGGCCCAACCCGGGATAGAAGGGGATAGAAGGCAGCGCACGGTGCTCTGCAGCCGCCAGAGGAATTTTTGGCGCGGAAGCTTGGCAGGGGGCGCCGTTTTGGCGGGCGATCGTGCTCCTCCGCTCCCGTGCGGCGCGGCGCCTCGCTCCCGGTGACGACCCAACCGGGACGGCGAGCTCGCGCTGGTCCGTCGCTGCGGCCGCGACGACGTCTAGCAGGGGCAGGCAGGCTGTCTCTACTGTTGCAGCGACTTTCCTGTCAAGACTGAATGGCCGACGAACCAGCCAACAAGTAAGTTAGGTTTTACTCAAATTTCTTTAATTTGTTTGCATCCACATGCCTAGCAACAAGTATATATTTATTTCTTTCATGTAGGGAGAATGTGAATCCTAGTTGGTTACCTCATATTGGTCAGAAATTCAGAAATTTGGATGATGCTTGGTTCTTTTGGGTAAACTATGGAGGTTATGTAGGTTTTGAGGTAAGAAAAAGGTACAACAATGAAAGTAAGTTTGATGGAAAGGTAACTTCACGTAGATATATGTGTGCCAAAGAGGGCCGTCGAGCACGAGACAAAAGGGATCATGTTCCAAAGAATCCCCGAGCTGAAACTGTCCAGTTCGAATGGGTCTTACATTAGATCGAGTGGAAGAAAATTATGTGATTTTTATCTGATCCTTGAATACAATCATGTTCTTCACTTGCCACAAACTTTCCATTTGATGTTATCACAAAGAAAGATTTTAGAAGTGCAAGCTTTTGAAATTGAGGTTGCTGATGATTCTGGAATTTGACCAAAAGCTGCACATGAGTTGGCTAGTCGCCAAGTTGGAGGATCAATGAATCTTAGCTACACTTGTCGTACAACAACAACAACAATAATATAGCCTTTTTTATCCCAAGCAAGTTAGGGTAGGCTAGAGATAAAACACATAAAAGAAACAAAGATTACGGATCTTCAGGTACGTGGATGGCGAGTCTCCAAGCGCTCCTATCCAAAGCTACCTCTTTGAAGATATTCCACTCGTTAAGGTCTCTCTTAACCGACTCGTCCCAAATCAGTTTAGGTCTATCTCTACCTCTCTTTACATTTTCGGCCTCCTTTAAAATCCCACTACGCACCGGCGCCTCAGGGGATCTCAAAAATTATTTGCAAGGCAGGCGCCAAAGGGAATTGGCATATGGTCAGGGAGGAAGCATGTTGAAGTATTTTCAAGATAAAAGATCCGATAATCCTTCTTTCCACTATACTTTGCAATTAGATGTTGAGAAACAGATAACCAATATATTTTGGACTGATGCTAAGATGATAATTGATTATGCGCATTTTGGGGATGTTGCCACCTTTGACACTACTTTTGGCACAAACAAAGAATACAGACCTTTCGGTGTTTTTGTTGGATTCAATCAGTTCAGAGAAACTGTTATTTTTGGAGCTGCTCTTCTATTTGATGAAACGTGTGCCTCTTTCACATGGCTATTTAATGCTTTTCTAGCTGCACACAATGGAAAGCAACCTAGAACCATATTTACTGATCAAGATACGGCAATAGGAAATGAGAAGCACACAATTAAGTGAGAGTTTCAATAGTGATATAAAAACCATTTGAAATCAGATTTTGATATCATTCGGTTTCTGAAGCATTTTGAAAGAGCAGTGCAAGGAAAAAGAAATAAGGAACTAAATGAAGAATTTGAAGCTCGAAAAAAGAAACCTAGGATAAGAATGAAGATACCTATGCTACTGCAAGCCAACAAACTTTACACAGCGCTAATATTTAAAGCATTCCAAGCTGAATACAAAAGATCCGTGGCTGCATGTGTTAGAGAATTGGATGAAAATAACACCTATGCTGTTGCAATTGTGAGGTCCAATGGTGATTTCAATTCTGAAAAAGAACGCATAGTTGTTGGTAATTCTTTGGAGCAAAAAACTTTATGCAGTTGTGAGCAATTTAATAGGACAGGGGTGCTGTGTTCATATGCGTTGAAAATTCTTGACAAGATGAACATCAAGTTATTGCCAAACCATTATGTTCTTAAGCGTTGGACAAGGGAAGCAAGATATGGAAATATACAGGACAACAAAGGAAGAAGCATTATTGAAAATCTAAAATTAGATTCTATACTCCGCTTTAAGAATATGTCTCACAAATTTCTGAATTTGGCATATCAAGCAGCTAGCTTTCCGGAATGTTGCCTATTGATGCACAATGCACTTGATTGTCTTGGCAAACAAATACAAGAAAAAATCAGTGCATCTACAAGTATTTTGTGTGATTCATATATTCTCCAACCTGAAGTTCAACAAGATGAAAATTTGCTCAGTGCTGCACGCCTAAAGAAAAAAGAGGTTCAACAAAAAAATTCAAAACGACATAGAACTTGGCTTGAAGGGATATGAAAGTACACAAAGAAAGTGCCAAATACATCTAGTGTATGTTGCTTAAAATCCTTGCAATATTTTATAAGCATTGCGGTGCCTTCACTAGTTTCACAGATTTGTTGACGGTAATGTTATGTCCATATTGGTCTACTGCAACTTCTTTGAACATATTTTAACTTTTTCAAAATTTTCCTTTGGCTTTGCAGGGTCCTACTGACATTGATGGCATTGATGACATGTCTATTCAAGATCTTCTTTAGGCTCTTGATTTAGTAGTTGATGCCACAAGAGAGGTTATTTTGTTCTTTTGGGATGGATGCATGGGTTGGAAACTTTGTTGAAAATTTAGTGCTAAACTGTATTGACTTGTGTTTTTTGGTGGAGATTTAGTGATCTGAGAACTCTAGGGTGATATGTAGAAATCCATATTAACATTTGGTGGAGATTATTTTAGTTATTTAATGCATGAAAACTGTTCAAAAGACTAACGTGATTATGCCTGTTTATCATCTTAATCTCAAGCCGGGCTAATTTATCTCTCAAACTGGGCTCTTATTTGGGCTAAAACTTCACTTGGGCTAACTGTTGTGTGCTAGAAAAACTGAGGGATCCAGCAGCCGTCGGATGGAGAATGGAGGGCATCGGAGAGAGAGAAAGTCAGCCGTGACTTTCCTTGAGGAAGTCAGAGAATCCACGCCGCTTCTCGGCGCCTTCTTCCTCCGCGCACGCGCCCCGTCACATCAACGCCAATGTCGCCACCGTCACGGCAATGCTCGGACACTTCGTGCGCCGCGCCCCCCGGCTTCTTGTATTTGTATAACTGCGTGAGCTCCCAACTGCTCGGCCTCGGCATACACTCGCACTTCGCCGCGCGCCACGCACTGAAGTGGTCCGAGCATGACGCACCAAGGCGCCAGCGACGACAGCATGGACTCGCCATGGCCGAGCGGCGGCGGCGCTGCCGCCGTCCCTCCCGCTGCGCCCGTGGCGGCGGTCACTGGGTCCGTCATGACGGCCGGCAGCATCGCCACCGTGGCCGGCACTATCCTGATCTTCGTGGTCATCGCCGCCGGGCTTGTCACCCTCCAGTATTTCTTCGACGCGTGGGACGCCGACAGGCATGGCGCCCGGGCGTCGCGGCGCCGTGGCGGAGGGGCGGCGGGCGGCGGTGGCGGGATCCGGGCCGCCCGGGGCGTCGATCCGGACGTGCTGCGCTCCCTGCCGGTCACCGTGTACCGCAAGGCGGCGCCGGGTTCGAAGGAGGAGCAGGACGCGGCGGAGTGCGCCGTGTGCCTCGCCGAGCTCGAGGACGGCGAGGCGGCCCGGTTCCTGCCCCGCTGCGGCCACGGCTTCCACGCCGCGTGCGTCGACACGTGGCTGGCGTCCCGCACAACCTGCCCGCTCTGCCGGCTCACCGTCGCCAAGCCCGACGCGTCTCCCGCACCTGCCTTGGCTCTCCGTCCGGTGCCGCCAGAGTCGGCGAGCTACGCCGCGAACCTGCCGGCCAGCGTGCTTCTCGGGGTGTCCGACCAGCGCGCGGTCACCGCGGTGACCGTGGCCTCCGACGGGGACACTAGCGCTTCCACGGGCACCACGGGCGTGCTGGTGATCGAGATCCCGGAGCTGGCCGTGCCGGCGCCGACCCCGCGCGACGCGGCCAAGTCGCCGGCCGGCTCGGCGAGGCCGAGGTCGTTTCGGAGCCTGTGGAGCTTCGGAAGGCAAGGGGCTGGGGTGAGCTCCTCTTGCTCCTGCGGCGGCGCCGGCGAAGGAGATGACGTGGAGCAGCGCGGTGCAACCCAGGGATCTGCCGTATAGCGACGGAACAGGACTTGCGGCGGGCCGACAGTCACGGTCGATGGGCACGGACCGGAGATCAATTCCATTTGTCGATCTCTGTCCATAGACTTCGTTTGTACAGTCTCAGTCTGTAGCATGTGCACGTTTTTTCTTTTTTTTATATATATTAGATTTGCACATTTTATTTCTAGGATTGATCATAGACTCATCGTTCTCGGTTGATCAATAGAGCAGCAGGCCAGTGGCCAAATGTAAAACTATTTTTCTCTTTCATGTATGTGTTTGGAAAAACAGGCAGTAACCCTTAGGTAAAACACGGTCAGTTGGAAAAAGCTAAACCTCATCTGAATGTGTGTCAAGATTTATGCTATATGAGTGCGAATATATAAGGAAACTTCAAGTGTTTTATAGTCCCTAGCACATGAACTTTTGCTTGTACCTTTGTTATGACTACCTTTATATCTCTAATTTTTTGAGCATCGAGAAAGAATCAACTATCTCTAACTTGCAATTGTATAGCAGTATATGCCAATATACCGGATTAATGTCACATGGAAATCCACCATTGGTTTCTGAAAAATACGGCGTGTTTCAAAATTTTGTCATGACAAAGACAGCACGGCCAAAATTTAGTCCCTCAACTATGGCTGTGACATGAATGCCCCATATGCTTCTGACTTCTTTTTACATAAAAGTATATCCACCATGTGTGTTCATTCAGTTTTCAGTATGTTTAATTGCAGAAAATGTAAATCGAAGCCTAATGCTATTTGAAGTGCAGATAGCTAGAAGGCTCAAAAGTCAATGCAGCTGGCACCTCCCCGAGCCAGGATTCTCTGTTGGGGGGCTTGGTTGGGGCTGCCAATTCGTGCGGTCATTTTGCAGGCCAATGGTTTGGAGCTTGGACCTGATATTGACATGCACGGTTGCTTCTACGGCCTGTGTACCAATTCCCGGTGTAAAATATCAGAGGGCAATTGGTGAATAGGGGCCGCGGTTACGTGTTATATATGCGCCATATGATCCTGGCGAAAGCATTTGTTACAGATATGGTTGCACATTGCTAGCCGGACTCTAACTACTTTACAAGATATATCTACAACAAGAAGAGTCCATCATACAAGTAACAACCAAGAGATAATGATACAAACTAACACGTAACCAGCTATATCTCTAACAGCCTCCCTCAATCATAACCTTCTTAGGTTAAGATTGACCTTGAAATTCTCCAATAACCATACTGATAACGACTAGGTAAATCCATTAGCAATCTGATCTCCAGATGGCACAAATTCTATTTCCAACAATTTTTGCATGACACAATCTCTAACAAAATGATAGTTGACCTCAATATGTTTCGTTCTGGCATGAAACACAGAATTTGCCAATAGATACTTAGCTCCCATGTTGTCACACCAAAGTTTAGCTGCCTTTGGCGTTTCTACTTTCAACTCTCTTAGCAACGACTGCACCCATATTATTTCAGTTGTCGCATTTGCAAGAGTTTTATACTCTGACTCTGTGCTCGACCTTGAGACAGTAGGTTGCTTGCGTGCACTCCATGATATCAGGTTTGTACCCAAGAAGACCGCAGAACCACCTGTAGATTTCCTGTCATCAATGCTTCCAGCCCAGTCAGCGTCAGAAAGTGCACTGACTAATGTAGAGTTTGGCTTGTGAATGCTGAGTCTGAACTTAGTACATTGCTTGATTGATGTACCTAAGAATTCTTTTTACTGCTGCCCAATGAACGGTGGTAGGAGCATGAAGAAATTGGCACACTTTATTAACTACAAATGATATATCTGGTCGAGTCAAGGTCAAGTATTGCAAAGCACCCACTATACTTCTATATTGAGTAGCATCATTACTTCCCAGCGGTGATCCTTCATGTAGTGACAACTTCTCACTGGTAGACAATGGCGTGCTGACCGGCTTGTAGCCCGACATCCCTACTCTTTTCAGAAGATCAGTGGCATATTTATCTTGAGTCAAAACAATACCATTGCGTACCTTACTCACTTCGATGCCAAGAAAATAGTGTAAGTCACCAAGATCCTTGAGTGCAAATTCCTCCCTTAAATCACTTAGCAGTGCCATTGTTGCCTTATCTGTAGAACTAGCCACAAAAATATCAACATAAAACCAACATGAACATACTAATGCCTCCCTTGCTATAAAAGAAGAGGGACGTATCAGCCTTTGATGATATAAACCCAATGCTGATCAACTTGGCACTCAGCCATGAATACCAAGCCCTTGGGGCTTGTTTGAGACCATATAGAGCTTTATCAAGCTTGCAAATATAATCAGACTTTGACATATCTTCAAAGCCAGGAGGTTGCTGCATATAAACCTCTTCTTCAAGCAATCCATGTAGGAAGGCATTTTGCACATCAAGTTGACGAAAGACCAACCACGAGAGACAGCAATAGAGAGAACAATCTTAATAGCTGCAGCCTTAACAACAGGACTAAAGGTGTTCTCATAGTCTAGTTTGTATCTTTGCTTAAACCCTTTGCAAAAAGACGAGCTTTGTATCTATCCAAGCTGCCATCAAATTTTATTTTAATCTTATAAACCCATTTGCACCATATAATATTTCTTCCCTTTTGAGGAGGAACTAGATGCCATATTTTATTTTTCATGGGCGCCATGTATTCTGAATCCATGGCCGACTTCCAATTACTATTATGCAAGGCCTCATCAAGACTTTGTGGTTCACCAGATGAAGTAAAACACCCATACTTAACAGTACCATCGGTGTATACCTTTTCTTTCCAGATTCCAGCTTGTAATCTTGTCCTTGGCCTGATGGATGGAGCTGGTGCTGGTGCTGGCGCAGACGATCCGCTCGGCGTAGAAGATCCAGAGGAAATACCCCCGGTATCGGAGCTATCACAGCGGAGGGGCCAACACCCAGGGGAATCTCCGCAGATGGTGTCGGGGAAGCAGTCCTGGTCGGCGACGTGTCACCAGGAGAGTGGAGCGGGGAGACACCGGCCTGAGCAGATTCCAATGGAGGCGACGTGTCGGTAGTTGGCGTGGAGACGCAGGTTCGACCGAAGGCAGAGTCACCGTGGGTCCCACCAAATCGGGCACCGATCCCGCAGCTGATCGAGTCGTAGCCGCACCAAATCAGCACCGGGGGCCGCGCCATGGCTGACGTCACCATGATCGGATGTGTTCTTGGGCAAGTTCCTTGCAGAATCTTCATCAAAATTGTTAGAATTTTTAGGGGAAAAATTAGCCGCATGATCATCTGAACTATTAACCCCTGAACTAGCCACATGACGAGGGGATGGGTTGGGTAGAATAAGAATTTCTTGGCTTAGTTTGGCACCGGCATTTGAGTGGAGTTTGGAGAAGGGAAACACTGTCTCATCAAAGGTGACATCCCTTGAAATGTATATGCGACCTGTTGCTACATCAAGGCACTTGAAGCCTTTGTGGAGGGTTCTGTACCCTACGAAAACACACTGTTTTGATCAGAATTGGAGCTTGTGCTGATTGTAAGGGCGCAAGTTGGGCCAACAAGCACAACCAAACACACGCATAGATGAATAATCAGGAGTTTTGTGGAATAAACATTCCAGGGGAGTCGTGATTGATCACCTTGCTTGGGATGTGATTAATGAGATAGGTTGCCACTTGGAAGGCTTCATCCCAAAACTTCAATGGCATGGAGGCGTGAGCAAGAAGGGATAGGCCAACTTCAACGATGTGACGATGCTTCCTTTCAGCGGCTCTATTCTGTTGATGGGCATGAGGGCACGAAAAAAGATGAGATATACCAACTTTGTTAAAGAACGAGTTCAACTTTTGATACTCGCCTCCCCAATCAGTTTGAACTGCAAGAATCTTCCGATCAAATAAGCGTTCAACGAGATTTTGAAATTCATGAAATTTCTGAAATACTTCAGATTTAAACTTGATGAGATAAATCCAAGTAAATTTGCTATAATCATCTATGAAACTGACATAATATTGTTTTCTTCCAACAGACTCACGGGCAGGGCCCAAACATCAGAAAAATGAGTTCCAAAGGAGAGCTCGACTCACTAATGGATCTAGGATAGGGTAATTGGTGTGCTTTAGCTTGTTGACAAGCATCACACACATCTTTATTTGGCTCGCTGGGACAAGGAAGCTTATTGCTACTAATGACTTGACGAACGATAGACGAGGACGGATGACCCAAGCGATCGTGCCAGTGCCACCGCGACAAGAAAGGCTCGGTTGCACCAAACACATGCTTTATTGCTGGTGAAGGAAGAGGATATAGCCCTTTTCGACATGGACCTCTAAGAAGCGTTCTTCGAGTTGCCTGATCCTTGATATAAAGAATTTAGGGTGAAATTCAATAAAGGCAGCATCATCAGAGGTTAGCCGATGCACTGAAACAAGGTTTTTATTTGCCTCGGGAACATAGAGAACGTTTTTGAGATGCAACATGCGGCTAGTAGTGTTAGTAGTGTTAACAGTAGATTGATCAACATGGCTAATTTCCATACCTGCACCACTTGCGGTGTGGATTTGATCCCCCACCATTGTACTTGTCGCGGATGGAGAGTTTCTCCAGGTCGCTTGTGACATGATGTGTAGCGCCGGAGTTAGTGTACCGGCTTGTGTCGATGTCGTAGGAACCGGCGGCTGCAGCTACATGCTTCTCATCTGGCACGTAGTCCTCGTCGAACCTGTGTCAGCACTCAACGGTCGTGTGCCCTTTCTTGAGGCACACTTGGCACAAGGGACGGCTGTCGGGGGAGCGTTTGTTGGTGGAGTTGTTGCCGTGCCGCTGGTTGTTGTTGGAGCTCCCGCAACCACGAACCCCTGTGCCGCGACCACGGCCACGACCAGAGGATGATCTAGGGGCGCGTCCACGCGCGCCGTTCTTGCCACCACAACCAGCAAAGTTTTCTGATCCTTGCTGCTCTCCTCCGTAGATGAGATCCATTCTGGTCTCAAAGTTCAGTTGGGAATATAATTCCCCTACCGAAATTGGTTCCACTCTAGCAACAAGAGCAGAAACCAGGGGCATGAAATCTTGGTCCATGCCGGTGATGATGTACTCGACGAGCTCTTCATCATCAAGAGGTTGTCCTGCTGCTGCCATGTCATCGCCATACCCTTTCATCTTTGAAAAATATTTAGTAACTGTTAGATTACCTTTTTTGGTTGTAGACAACGCAAGGCCCAGATTCACAGCAGCGGATTCGGGGTTCCCGGGCTCCAATATCAATCAACCCTAGAGGAGGATGCCAGCAGCAGCCCAGCGGTGGTGGCGGTTTAGCCGGCGGTGGAGGCAAGGTGGGTGGGAGCGCCGCCGGCCGGGCGGGGCCGGATATCTGGTGGGCAGTGGCCGGCGGCGGGGGCGAGGAGAAGGCGGCGGCAGTAGGCAGGCGGCGTGGCGGCGAGAGTGGTTAGCGGCGGCGGTGGAGGCGCCGGAGGCGGCGGTGGAGGCGCCGAAGGCGGCGCCAAAGCCGGGAGTGGTGGGGGAAGGCAGGGGTGCTCCTGTACGATTCGATGAATTCCAATCGCAAAGAGTGAGGAATAGACCCCTAATATTAGCATCATCATTGTAATAACAAGAACCGAACACGCATGTAAGAAAATTACAAAAAAAACACGCACGTAAGAAATTATGTTGCGCTTAAGATATAGACGAGGCAAACCTTTTTTGTTTTGCTAAAATAAAATGGTCGAGAACATCTTATACCTTATTTGTATTATGTGAAGCAAAACTCAGTGGGGAAGACAAACCTATCAGAAAAGAATATTACAATCAAATGTAATATATTCTTCTTTTCTCCACCACAATCATCTTACTATTACTAATTGGAGGTTTTTTTTAAGCCTTCACGAGAAGCCACCTATGATCCTAGGTGGACACAAAATTCTAAAAATTCTCGCAAAAAACAGAAAAATCCGGCCATCAATCCGACAAGTCTAATCATAATAGTCATTGGATCTATTATCTTTCCTAATAAATTACCCACCTCTTCCATTATGTAAATAGACTAAAATAACCCCCTAAACATGTATCTAAATTACCCACCTCTGCTATTATAAAAGAACTAAAATAACCCCCTAATCTTCGTGTAAATTACCCACATATGTCATTATAAAAATAATTCAAATAACCCTCTAAATTTATATAAATTATCCAATTATGTCATTATTAAAAGTTAAAGTAGCCACTAAATTTTAATTAAAATTATATAATTATAACAAAATATTAAATTGCACCAATATAAAATTAAATTACTATTTCTATAATTATTAATATATTATTTATGTTATATAAAAATACCCATGATATGTGTCACCATGTATCCATGTATGATGGAAGAGATAAGAATACCAATTCAAAAATAAATGGTTCAATTAAGTATATACCAAAACAGACATGGAGGTGTGATGCAAAATAAAATATATTGCAACTAGATAATGATAGATATATATTTTAAAGTATGTGTTAGAATATTTAATAGATAAAAAATTATGTGAGATAGATAATTACAATTATTAGCTATAAGCTTTATTTTTACATTAATTCTAATTAGTTCGTGAGGGAATATGGGTTGATAGGCTAGTCACAACTAAACCTGATCATAAGCAGGTTCGTGTCGGGCCAACAGAAACCTGACGTTCTTTTCTATCAGCCTGTGTCCGACCCGTTCTGAGCATTAGGCCAAAAATTCTGGCCCGTGCCTACCCGATGCACGGCCCGGCGGCTCGCGGGCCGACCCGACGGCCTGACAATCCTTGGACGCCGGCCACCTACACCTGTCCACGGTTTGGCCGTCTGCCCCCTAGTAGGCCGCCCGCCGACGCGCCTAACCACGATTTCCCGCACCTTGCTGTGTGTCGCCCGTTTGTCCGTGACCGGCCGCCCGCCGCCCCTGCCTGGCCGTGATAGCCAGCTCGCCACTGCATTGACCTCGCCCTGGCTTGCACTAAACAATCAATTGTTAATGATGAGAAGCGATTGCATAAGCAAATGGAGCTGATCCAACAAGAGAAAAGGCATGACATAGTTGTTTCTAAAAATTCTTCTTTGTTGAAACAGCAAGGCAAAGACAAACCTATTGTTGATGAAGCGAATGAAGAATGTCCGAAAGAGGGTTCAAACTTGCTGGTCAAGAAGGCCGAGAGTGCTAGTACTACTGTTGAGAATCAGGGGAATGTGTTTAAACCTGAAAATGATGATACTGAAAATGTCTTGAATGGCTTATATATGATGGCGCGCGAGGTACATTGTGATGGCACTATCATTAATGTGAAAGGGCAGCGCTCCGGTATATTTCAATCGGAATGTCAAATTCCAGAGAAGGTGTGCAAGCTGATTATTGATGGTGGTAGCTTTACAAATGCTATTAGTTCACATTTGGTGCATGCTTTATCATTGTCGACACGAAGACTGCCAACACCACGTTATATGCAATGGATGAATCAAAGTGGTACACTGAAAATTACTCATAAGGCTAGAGTAAAATTTTCAGTTGGAACTTATATTGATACTGTGGATTGTGATGTTGCACCATTGAGTGCGTGCCATTTGTTGTTGGGCCGATCTTGGCAGTTTGATCTTGATGCTACTCATGGTGGTCGTCCCAATACTTATTCGTTTATGCACAAGGGAGTTCATCGTATGCTCAAAACTATGTTGGAAAATACAATAAAGGTAGAGCGATTTGATTCTGTGAAAAAAAAAGAAAAGGGTTGCTGACAATACACCAAAGCTGAGGAAAGTTTTCCTCCGAGAGGTAGAGACCGATGCCACTGTACATTCTCGAGATAATGATTCAGTGAATTCTGGTGCGGGCTCTAATATAGCAGCTACTAATTTTGAAGATGATCAAATACTGCCTTTAAGTGAATCTGACACTACAAGCAAGAGTGGTCTGGAACAATCCTCTATCCAATTTGGTTCTTTCTCTAATTTGCAAGATATGTTGGCTGGAGCTGCTGCAAGGAAGGTCGTGGTGCCCGTTCCTTCACTTAACAATTCATCGAAGGAAATATCAGCGGTAGCGACTGCTTTGTTGCATGGAACCAATGATGTGGTCACGAATTCCACCATTCCAATTTCTAAAAATTCTTGCACTAATGCAAATATTTTGGCTTGTAATTCTATGAGACCTCATGGGAATCGATTGTGTTTCCCTGCTGCTGACATGAAGGCCAATGGACAACTCATGGTCGAGTCAATGAAATGCACGACAGAGGAAATTGTTGGTCTCCAGAGAGACAGTGTCCACTTCTTCACCCAAGAAGATAAAAAATTTCCAAAGTGCTTAAATTCACTGAAGAAAGCACATGTGTTTCCTGATCAAAGTATAGAGCGATGTGAGAATACTTCAAAGCCGAGGACGGCTTTGCTTCAAGGGAGGGAGAATGATGAGCCCAAGGTTCGTCAAGTTAATTCAGATATGGATGCCAAAATTATTTTTGACAATTCATATATTAGAGCTGGCAATATTTTGAAGTATCCTGATATTCAGTTTGGAACACTTTGTTCCGATGAAATACATTGCAAGAAACAAGAAGGACTATGTTCTATCGGATGCCAGCTAACTAAAGGAATTTTTATGGGTTCTAATTTTCTCACAAAAGTAGAGAAGATGAAGACAGGAAAATATGTCAATATTGGCTCCCTGCATGTCGAGATCACACTTGCAGATCCAACTTAATTGTGGGCGCTATATCTATATTAGCTTTGAAGTGGTGCAAGGATATCACGTCATTAGCAATCTGGCCGGTATATTATATATCCATGTATGTGAGTTTGTATTCCGCAGGGTGCTAGTTAGTTTAATTATGGAAAGTGTAGTCCGAATATGTTAGGTGCCTGCGTGCACCTGTGCTGGTGGGACCTGAGTCAAGGGCCTGTGTGCCTTTCTAATAGGGCTGGTGTGGCCATGTAGGAGATTGGATTGGTTTTTTTAATTGGTGAGTTTCCTCTAGGGTTTCCTCCGGAACCAGAGACGAGGGCAGCCTCCCCTCTCGTTTACCCTGCCTATCCTTCAAGGATTCGTGAAGAATTGCGTGGTCAGGATCTCTACTGGATGCGCTGGTTCGATCTCACCGAGGTCTCATCTTCTGATCATGGTTCGTCGTGGCCGCGGGTGGAAGTTTCTATCTAGGGTTTGGATTTGCAGTTTGTACTGGTTGCTGGTGACTAATCAGACGGAATTATTTTGTCTCGTGGAATACTCTGCTGTTTCATTCGATCTGAGATTGCTTCTGAGGTTGTTGCCGTGAGAGTCAGCTATTATATATCTATTGATCTCTGATTGGTTGGTGAGATAAATTAACGTAAGCTTATTTGCCTTGAGTGCATAATTGCTGATTGGTTTCGATCGTGAGTTAGCTACTGGTTGAGCTTGGATACGGTCTTGTGCCTGCGCTATTTGTGAAAAGAAATACTCAGTGAAAGTATTTACAAGTACCGTGAAAGATTGGGAAAATATTTGGGCATAGTAGGCGTGTTCTTATCATTTTCAATATAATATCAGGTAATTAGGCCATCCCGTGGGCTAAAATTGTGGCCCGAGCCTGACCCGAATTTCTGGCCCGGTAAAAAAAAAAGCTCATGCCCAACCCGTGCACTTTTCGGGTTGGTTCAGGTTGAATTTTTTCGGACGGGTCGATTTAGGTTTGTCAGGTCAGGCGGCTCATGATCAGGTATATAATCACAACCATAACCACTAAGTGCTGTTCCCATAGTCTTCAACGCTGCTCGTAGAGAGAATAAATAGAGAGCTAAGAAAAATCTACACAAATCTCAATCGCATAATGGCTTTTGGTAACCGCAAACACAAGAATGAATACATGCAATAAAAGGGCTTATATGTGCATGACGGTGGCCTCCCTGAGGTACAGGGTAAGGAGGAGGTAATCACTTGGCACGGAGACATGTTGTGGGAGTTGAAGCCAACATTGATGTCCTGAGCTCCGTGGCTCCATATTGTTGCAATAGATATTTTGAGATGTTGGAGTGCCATGTCGCAAATGTTGCAAGTGTTGATTTTATTTTGCGTTAGTCTTTGTTAATGTTGCATGACACATTTTTGGATGTTTCAATAGCTAATTTGCAAAGTTCTAGTAGTTCTTAGTGGGAAAAAAGGGGATTCGGATCTGATGTCGCGTGAAACATCTTCATTTGATGTGGCAGGAATTTATTCTTCTCATAATCGTATGAGATCAGACATTAATGAGCTACTATTTGCAACATATATTTTTGGACGTCGCAAAAAGTGATTTTTTTTCACGTCGCGCGGTCTCTATTTCTTCACGTCGCAACAGCAGATTGTCCAAAGGAAAAATCCCGGAGCGTAGCAGCGCCGTTGACGATTCACTTAAAATGAGCTGCGCTGACGTCCGGAATAAATCAAACTACGCGTTGGTGGGTCAGGACTGGTACTTGGGCGGTTGGGGAGCTCCGACGATGCCACCAATCCGAGCAGGTAGTCGAATCCTCCCGCCATCCTCGGCCGCTTCGGCCGGCGTGGTCGCGTCGTGGCCGCACGGTGGTCGTCGCCCCCCACAGC
Organism: Panicum miliaceum; assembly: GCA_032594955.1. Lineage (NCBI taxonomy): Eukaryota > Viridiplantae > Streptophyta > Magnoliopsida > Poales > Poaceae > Panicum > Panicum miliaceum. Next base: position 13,804,376 of record CM064061.1, read on the forward strand.
TTGACTTGTCGGTCGCCTTTGACTTCCGGTCGCTTGCTTCTTCCGCACGGCCTGCCTCCGCTGGCTACCTAGCGGACCAGGATTGGACGCGTGGCCGGACGAGCTCGCCGCTGAGAGGTCTGCCGTCTGCGGAGGAGGAACCCGACGCTGGCGTCACTGCTGCCGTCCCGTCCGTGCCCACCGCCACCTGTGTGCCCGCGTGGAGTCCGGCATGAATCAGCCACCGGCGGCCGAGGCCCGACGGCACCCGACACCGCCGTTGGAGAGGAGACGCGTGTGCCCCCGTGGCGGAACACGTGGCGGCGGTTGGGCCTCTGGCTCCCCGGCACGTCTGCCAGCCTGGTCACTTCGGTTCAGTCACTACGAATGACGCACGTGGGCTCGGGGCGGTTGTAGTTGCAGAGCACTGCACAGCACATTCCTTCTTCTATAAGTACAGGGCGCATGCCCACGGAAGGGGACCAAGCAAAGAGAGGAGGAAACATGGCGGAGGCTCATGGCATCGTCATCGTCGGCGGCGGCATCTGCGGCCTCGCCACCGCTCTCGCTCTCCACCGGTGAGCTCGCTTGCTCGTTTCGTTTCTCATCTTACTGCGGCTAGCGCAGCATTGTTCCACTGCCTCCTCCTTGTATATGATCACTTGGAGCATGTAAGAAGTAAGATCGTGCAATTTGCATCGGAAAAGTCTTTTGTTTCTGGACGGCCGGATGATGGAGCAACGAACGACAGAAAGGTGATCAACCTGCTGCTGATTATTTGCACTGCATCCAGGAAAGGGATCGCTAGCCTTGTGCTGGAGAAGTCGGAGGTCTTGCGAGCGGAGGGCGCGGGCATCGGTGTTCAGGCCAACGGGTGGCGAGCTCTCGAGCAGCTCGGCGTTGCCGGAGAGCTCCGGAAGACCGCCGGCCTCATCACCACGTATGTTCTTAGCCTTACATACTACTAGTTCGAACTACGTCAACTATACTAGTATAGAAAAAGGTAGCATATATAACACGCAGGTGGGAAATCATTTCAGGTATCATGACGTGTGGCTGCAGGGAGACAAGAGTACCCGGGACCGGTATCCAGTCAGGTTAGTACGCAATTCTTCCGTTTTAAAATATAAAAGATGGTTTAGACATGGATTAACGAAATTTTTAAATAAATTTAGTTAAAATTAAAATCTAACTTAGGACAAAACTAAAGAGTGGTAGATGGTAATACCTTTTTTTGAGACAAATAGTGTGCACGTACTGACCCAAACAAATAACAAACCATAATACCCAAGCAATAATCTTGTTGATCCGGCCAGGACGGAGCTCCGGTGCTTAAACAGAAAGGACCTGATCGAGGCGCTGGCCAAGGACCTCCCTGCCGGGGCGATCCGGTTCGGCTGCCGCATCGCCGCCGTCCACGAGGATCCCGGCGGCCATGGCGCCGCCGTCCTTACAATGGCCGACGGCACTACCATCAAGGCCAAGGTAACGCGGCAGCAAACCTGCAACCACACGCATCAAGCTAGCTGCCATCATCAGGTGACTCGTTTTCGCTACCCGTCTGAAACTCCCGTCGAAAATATAATGCAGGTCCTGATCGGGTGCGACGGCGGCACGAACTCGGTGGTGGCCAGCTACCTCGGGCTGCCGCCGGTGAGGACGATCCCTCGCTCGGTGCTGCGCGGGTTCACGAGCTACCCGCACGGGCACCCCTTCGAGAACGAGTTCCTCCGCCTGAGGGTCGGGGATTTCTTCATCGGCCGGCTGACGATCACTGACAACCTGGTCCATTTCTTCGTCACCATGCCCGCACCTTCCGCAGGTACGAGAGCTGCACAGCCAGCAGCCACGCTCGATCCGGAATTCAGCAACCGACCTTTGATTTGATTTTTTTTCCGGCGGCGGCGCCTGACCCGACTTACTCGCAGATGCAGAGCTCGCTGGCGCGGACTTGAGGGACGTGAGGGATCGCGTGCTCAAGGAACTGGAGGAGCACCGGTGCCCGGCCGAGATCACGGAGGTGGTCCGGGGGTCGGACCCGGAGTCCCTCAACCTGGTGACCAAGTTCTGGTACCGGCCGCCGTGGGAGGTCGCGCTCGGCGGCTTCCGGAAGGGCGCCGTGACGGTCGCCGGCGACGCGATGCACGCCATGGGCCCGTTCATCGGCCAGGGCGGCTCGGCGGGGCTGGAGGACGCCGTCGTGCTCGCCCGGTCGCTGGCGCGGGCCGCCGCCGCTGACGGAGACGACGGCGGCGGCCGTGAGCCGCCGCGCGGGGAGGCGGTCGGCGAGGCGATCGGGGCGTACATCAGGGAGAGGAGGCTGCGGCTGGCGTTGCTGTCTCTGGAGTCGTACATCATGGGGGTCTTGTTGGTGCGCTCGCCGTCGCCGGTCGTGAAGCTCGCCTGCGTGGCCGTGCTGGTTCTCTTGGGCAGCAAGTCGCTCAGGCATGCCAACTTTGATTGCGGTCGCCTCTAGGCTCTAGCGCTTCCTTGTGGATCGTCGCGCCTAGTCAGCTGAGCTGTCACGTGAATTATTGGAATTATATATGTTTGATTCCGAAAGATGCGAGTAGTGGATTCCAATAAAGATCAGATATTGAGTTTAATTTCCTTCGCTCTCCTATTTTTTTTTAAATATGGAACACATATAGATGCTCACAGACATGCACATACACTTATCGTCTCGCCCCCGATATATAGACACATACAAGCCATAACTATAATTCGCCTATACCTTGACTTTGGTTTCCCCTCCTCCTTATGCATGATGTACGTAGCACTTTGGTTTTCAACCATTCTAAAACTTAAAAGATGGTGACGACAAGTGAGATCCTTTAATCATTTAATCAGAGCGGAATTTGGGCATTGCGTGATCTATGTCAATCCTGTCATTTTACGCCGATTACAGTCACACATAATTTTTATAAATATAAACTCCAAACCAGCTCTTAAAATCTAGTTGGTCATACCCCGGTAGAGTGCCATGCGGACCAGTTAGAGCTCAAACCCTGGTTCCTGCACCATGATTTTTGGGTGGTCGAAGATTAATCAACTCTCTAATCTTTATATTGTCCTAAAATATTTTAAGAGAAAAAAAAAGAGAAAAATCAGGATTCATGATGGATGTGCAGAAACTAGTCCACAAATGTTCTCTCTCCTTTCTCAAAGATCCACATCATTTCGCTCAATACATGTGAACACAAGCTAAAAGGTACGCTGTCAAACCGTCTTTTTTTTACAACAAATTGCAAAAACCGAGAATCCTACGCGGGCCTGCTCTTTCCGTATTCCCTGGTCAATCATGGGCTTCAGGCCTGGAAGTATTTTGGGCCAGCTTGGGCTTGGGCTAGCGTGCTCCGTGTTCACCTTGCGCGTGCGCGCTTTTTCCTGCTGCGGGGGGGAAGTGGCGCGAACGGGCGCCCCCATCTTAGCGTGAGCGAACGTCCCCCGCGTGCCGCCCCCACGTGGCCCTCGCACATGCCTTCGCGCCATCTCCCGTTCCCGCCAAGTCTTGGCGCCATAACCCGGTAACCCGCGCCATATATGCATCTCGCCCCGTACCCCGTTTCACCGCAGGTAATCCCCCACCCCCATCCAAACCCTCCCGCCCGCCGCCGCAATCCTCCCCTCCCCGAGATGGAGATGGACGCCGGCACGCCATCCAAGAAGGCCAAGACATCGGCGGCTGCCGGCGCCACGCCGCAGAAGCCGTGGAAGGCCGCTCCTCCGGCCGACCAGATCCTGACGCCGGAGAAGCTGACGCCGAGGGTCACGGCGGCGGCGGCGGCCGAGCAGATCTGGACGCCAGAGAAGCCCGAGGAGAGGCCGAGGGCACGCGGCCGCAGCGTGGCGTTCTCCGTAAAGGAGGTGCGCCGTGCGGCGCTCGGGCTGCGGAGGCCGGAGAAGGGAACGCCGGCGGCGGCCGAGGAGGCGGACGAGCTCGAGTCCCTCGAGCGGGAGCTCGGTGTTGGCGCCGGAGCCAGCCAGAGCCCCGTCAAGCGCAAGGCCGAAGTCAAGCTGCCGGAAAGGTACAGATCTGTAATTTTTTTATGTAATTTCGGATCCAGTTTCATCCTTCTATACCCCCACAATCGAAACCTCTAGGATAGCTCTAGAATTCCTAGTGAAATTTAGCTTGTGGTGATATTAATCTCATTTTTGTGTCATTTGTGTCCTGCTGTGATCAGTTATGAGATGCTTTGTGAGTTCTTCAACTGCCTGGAGAGCTCCACTCGGCTGCTCCGTATGAAGGGATCCAAGACGTCTTTCCCCAACATCTGCGCTAGCATCCAGCATCTGTCTGAACGGTAAAAATCTCGTCTCACCAATAGTCATTGAATTACTGCTGCAGTGGATTATGACAATTCAGTATCTTATTTTCGTAATGCTTCTGCAGGAGGTTTACCTACAGCCACCTTGCGCAGCTGAAGTACATAATGCCCGAGGCAATTGTCATCAATAAGATCCTTTTGCGCGATGACACAACATGCTGTATGAAGCCATATCCTCAGGTGAACCTTGTGGTTGGTGCTGTTGAGAGCGTCAAGAAGCAAAAGGGGGAAACTGCATACTCAGCATTGAGAAGAATCTTCAGGCAGAGGCTAGTGGATTTCTTCAGGGACCATCCTGAGGTATGCAAATCTTATATATTTCACACTTGATTACTGCTTATCAGAAGCACAAATTTATTTTTTCAAATCAAAATAGACTAGTCGCTTTATGAATAGTGCTAGATTGGACCTGAAATGATGATGGTAATCAAGTAGTCATATACTTAATATTCGGAGGAAGGCTAGAATCATGGTTCATCTGTTATTAATTTCAGGGAGATGACATTCCAGAGCATGAATTGCCACATCCATTTAATCGAACAAGATTGAACATGCCCCTGGCTGCCCCAAGAATTGTTCCTGAACCGGCATCCCCAGTCGAGTCTTCTGATGTCAATGGACAACAGACTGCTATGATGTCACACATGTCACAATCATTCAAGAGAAGGTTTTCGCAGAGGTCTCCAATGAGTGCTGCAACAGCTAGCGCAACCAGTCCATTGGCGAAGGTTGAGTCCACTGTTCTATCACCATTGAGCAGGAATTCCCTCTCCAGTAGCTATGTTTGTGCTTCTAAAGAAGCTCAGCCAGAGGAGGATGGCAAGGTTGTTGTATCCATGTCTGGAGTTTCAGAGGGCACACCTGCTAAATATGCCTCTACACCAGTGAGGCTAATGGCGTCCACACCAGACCTTAAGACACCAAAGAGACCAATCTCTGATGCAGGTTACGGTACGCCACCTCTAAAAATGTCAAAAAGATCAGCTCGTGCTAAGTTGTTTACCACTCCAACAAAGGTTGCTAGTATGGATGGAGAGGACCAAAACACTATTTCTTCTGTTGATAGTGATGATGAATTACTCTGTTTTCTTCCACAATCCCTCCTTCAGTCGGTAAGTCCTTGCCAATGACAGCATCAATTAGCTCAGCTGATAATTTGCTCGATTGTGAACAAAGAATGATATATTAATGATATGTTTGCTCTTTCAGGTAAAGCAGAAGGAACAGAGGGCTATGGAGGATAAGGAAACTGGTTTTGCTGATAAGGTTAAAAGGCAGAAGTTGATTGCTTCCCTGCCAAGTATCTTTGATGTTGTATTTCTTATCTACCAGTCAAGACAGCGGTCTGTAATGACAAAGCAGGAGCTGATTCATAAGATAGTTGCAAGCAGTCCGAAGATTGTGGACAGAAGTATGTGTGAACTTGTAACCTCTCCTCTTGTTGCTTAACTGATGCCTGCAATTTGGATTTTGACATTGAATGGTCACATCTGCAGGTGAAGTCGAAGAGCAGCTGACATTGTTGAAAGAGCTTGTTCCAGAGTGGATCTCTGAGAAGACTGCACGGAGTGGAGATGTTCTATGCTGGTAAACGCTCATCCTTATTTTGACAACTGTGGCACTCATGTTTCATTGTTTGATATTTCAACATTATTAGTATATACATTTTCCCCTTGTCTGCAATGCCAGATAATATTACTATCATTCTTGGCTAATCTTAATTCCCTGCATTACTGATTTTCAGCATTGATGCAACTTTGAGCCAAGCGGATATTCGTCAAAGACTGTATGCTGCTGAGTAGGAAGGATATACTAAACGCCACAATCACCTTGTTTGGGAACGTGTACATATGTCGCCAGTGTAAATCAGAGAATTCGCTCAGCAATGTGTTACCTGATATGTGGTGCATGTGCCTTTGGTGTCTGTGATCTGATAAATACCTTGACTACATGTAATGGATGGCATGTATAGCAAAACCATTCTAACAACTGATTGTGACCATTCCCTTTTTTTCTTCATGTGAAAATTCCATTGTCTGGAATATCTCTCAAGTCAAAATGTAATCCACTCTATGAATGCTGTCTTACAAGGTTTGGGTACATGTAAACTGCCAAAAGAAAAGTGTTGGTAAATGTTTGTACTACCAAGCTACAAGTTTTCATAGTATTGTCATGGAGACTGACTTCACTGCCAGATTTCTGAGCAAAAAGTTGAGATTCAGTTCTGTTGCATTTTTTGAATGCAAGTTGAAAGAGGGATTATGTTGATCCAGTATCCTGTCCATGGCGAGGACAGAGAGAATCACCTGCTCGCTGTGGGTTGTTAATTCAGTCACTCCAAAAATTGATTAGGGATAGGGATAGTTTAAATAGTTTTCAGAGCAAGAATGTTGTGGATGAAGTTATGAGTCAGAAAACAAGTAAAAAGTTTATAGAAGCAAATCGCATACAAAAAACACTCTGGACCAAACTTAAAGTTGCTATCATCCAGCACAGCTATGTAAGGGCGAAAAAACAAGCTCAAATAATAAGCATGTCGTATAAAAAATCTTTTTTGGGGGGTCATCCCTTCTCTCTTAACCGAGGACTGGAGCTAGAATCTTGCTACGCTTTTAGTAGACATGCATGAATACAACTTTCCTTTTGCCCATAACAAGATTAAGGCCCTAATGCTTTGTGATTCTTTTTAACACCTGTAACTAGCCGGTTGTAAAGAACAATGCAACTGGATTTTCTCCGACTCGAAAAATAACATTTGGGTAAACGTTGTGTGAGGAAGCACCCCACTGCTGCCCAACGTGAGCTCCGCCGAGATCATGCCGGAAGCAAGCAATCGTCAATCCTTTGGGCCAGATTTGATTCCAAGATCATTCAACTCAAGATCTCAAAGCTGCCAGGATTGAAGATGCAGCAAGCAGATTAGTGCATCAAAAAAAATTCAGACCAGAGCTCTCAAGAGGCAGAATGTTTGTGACAACTGACTAGCGCTCCAGTCTCCAGCCGAGCATCGCCCTTGCAAGCTCCACGACCGTCAACGGCAACCTGAGCATATTCCTCGCATATTTGTACAATGGTATTAGGATAAACCAGCTATAATTTGTGTGATGACCATTCGTCCAGACTTTGGACCTCACGGGCAGGAAAAGTTGAGTCTAGTTTACCGGTGTTTTACTTCTAGAACCTTTCATACAAACAGGCCCTAAGATTTACTCCCTCCGTTCCAAATTGTTAGTCGTTTTGGCTATCGTAGATTCATAGACTTTGCTATGCATTTAGACATAATATATACGTAGATGCATAGTAAAAACTATGAATCTAGAAAAGCCAAAACAACTAATAATTTGGGACGAAGAGATTACATTCTAAAATATACTCCTTCCTCATTTATAAGGCGCACAAAGGAGTACTCCATAGACCAAGGCAGGAGAGAAAAAGATGCACGGATGTAATTATTGCATTGATTGTAGCAAAATTTGCATGGCTGCATGCAGCAGGAGAGAAGAAAAAAGAAGCAGCTAAGAGAAAAGAGAATCGGCATCCAAGCCAAGACTAATGCTTTAATCATGCGCGCATGCAAATCCTTTTGTTTTTCTCCCCGCGAGTTAATACGGTCATTGGAATGCGGGCGCGTCTAAGAAATTTGGTAAAGTGAAAAATCGTGATATGCCTTATAAACGAGGAAGGAGGGAGTATGCCTTAACTGTTGAAAAGTGAGCAGAGTTACAGATAAGAGAAAGGCAGTCATACAACACAGGAACAGACCTTAGTCACAGGCCAGATGAGGGAAGGCAACTGCCAACTATGCATTTGGGAGCAGTGCTGCAAAATATATGGGATTAAAGGAAAATTTGAAACTTCTGAAACTGTAACAGAACTGCTGCTATGTCAGGTCCAAGTCCAGTATAGGATTCTTCAGCAAAAGGATATCGTACAAATCAGGTGCATGCTTGACTCATCTGCGGTGATGGTAGTGCCTGCTGTCATGCCTTTCTCTATCTCTGTCTCTCCCTGTCCCTGTAATGGCGTGACGACATCTCCGAGCTCGAGCTGTAGTGACCCGAGTACTTCCTACTAGGGTAGGAATGCGGGGTCCAAGCACCGTCATCTGCCGGCAGATTATCGTAACGAGGTGGGCTTCTCCACCCCCTGTCTGAGTGTGACCTCCCCAAGCTCGGGCTCAACTGCCCATAGTCATGGGAATGGTATCTCGATGAATAATGATCGGCACCAGGAGGTCCTCTATCGCGGTAATCCCTCGAATCCGATGAGTGGTGGCGGGCAGAGGACTGGGGCGGGGTGCTGCCCCACAGCCAGGGGTCACCGTTCTCTGGGATGGGGGCATTTATTCCAGGGAATTCCACTGTCATCCTTTTCCGAGGTGGGGATGGTTCGCCTTGCTCTGGAAGCTCTCCCTCCTCGTACTCTAGTTTCACCTCGCCGTCTCCAAATATGGTGATACCAGAAGGTTTGTCTTCATCATCAACAACATCTAAAAATAACAATAAAAAAGCAGCGAGATCCTGATGAACATATCTGTTATAAATCTTAAGTAATACCTAATGTAAACAAATATACACAAAAGTTTTCACATGCCATCCTGATTGTAATGTTCACTGACTGACTTCTATATAGGAATGCAGCGAAGTTGGATTGCTAGTGCAAGATAAAAGATGTACGTGGATCGGAGTCAAACAGGCCTAGTCAAGAATATGGTTTAAAGAACTAACAGAGTAAACTATGCATTTCAGAAACAAATGTTTGCATACTTTGTACAGAAATATTCAAATGTATACTGAAGTTCTCAGCTTACCTAGGTAGCCTGGAGGATAACCTAATTCACGCATTCTATGCAGCCAAGGAGGGGGGTCATTTTCCTGCAAAACATCATTATACTCAGAAAGTGATCCTACCATTCTGGAATTCAAAAATAATACTCGCAGAGTAAGGTCATTCAATCCCCAAAAAAATATTTAAAAAGACGCACAGGACAAGTACTCCTATAGCAAAATTATTGTCTGCTCAGAGAGCTATCCGAAGAGGCTTCTCGCTTCATTTGCTACTAGTAGAAAAGTGACTACAGGAAAAACATATTGAAATTCCGTGCCAGCAGGCCTAATGCAATTAGTTGAGTAAACATGATGTGAATCTTTTTTAAGTATGGTCATGGAAATCTATTAGTCAATGGTTGATAGTAAATGAGACAAAGGCAATAAGGCATTGCACTCAGGACAAAATTACTTAACCTCGAACAACAGGAATCTCATGCACACAATAAACACGACACCTGAATAGGCAAAAGTTGCTATTTCTATACACAGCTTCTTGATTAAGATAAATACAAACATTACTTGAGTAATAAACTAATGTTTTCATTTCATGAATGTAAGTATGTGAAGTAGTATTTCAGTAAGTTAACAGAAGGTGTAGATAAATGTCATTTTATTTCACTGCAAACACATCAGAAGAAGACTGATCAATTTATTATTTTTTTGAGGGCAAGACTGATCAGGTTGGTTAACAAGGTAAACATAAACATTTTATCAATAAAATCAGGATGGTTCAAGCTCTGACTGCAATTGATATAGTCATTACCCCGATTCCCAAGCACTCTCTAGTTTCAGGTCCCAGTACTCCAGCTTTAAGATCATCAAATTTGCCAGGCGTTTTCTGGTAATATCGATTTTGTACACGGTTAACATTAGATTGGTTTCTTTTCAAATTATGCTGCTTCCGAGCATTGCTAATTGCAACATTGTCCCGAGGCTTTGGGCAATCCTTCAGAGCATGGCTATAAGAACCACAATTGAAGCAGCGCGAATCATCCTTATCTGCCCTGCTGTCAGAAAAACAAGGTACCTCAATTGTTGGTCCAGTGAAAAATATAATTACAATAAGAACAATCATAAAACACGAAATGTTAGTCTGTCTTTGAAAAAACAATAACAGAATGCCACAACAAATGTAACCAAACAGTTGAAGGTCTTAAAATTTGATCAAAGACAAGCACATGAGTTTTTAGAATTATAATCAGACAATGGGAGACTTTAGGAGTAACATAATGCCAAAATATCAGCTACTTAAGGATCATTTCAGGAATAACTTTGTGATTTATATAGTAATGAGATATGCCAAGTATCAAATGTCACGCAAAAAGAATATGTATCCACTAGCACTCAGATCTAGAACAAGATAAGCACACGAGGATAGAATGTATCCGTTAGCCAATTGACTCATTAGTGCATACTCCATCCCTTTTTAAGTGTCGCTCGGGAAATGTTTGTGAGGGCAGCACGTTTCCCGGATGACATTTAAAAAGGGACAGAGGAGTATACATTAATACCAAAAGATTTTTCCTCTAAAGAACTGTAGGGATAAATTTTGACACTACATTAGCATAAGAAGATAGATTGAGGTGCAATACTAGTACTACATACAAATGGTTGAAGAATAATGAGACGCTACAAATCTAAACAAAACAATCACTGAAACCCCCACTGGAATGTGGCAGATTCCTGTGGAAGTTGAACGGTTTCATGAACCTGCAGAATCCTGACAAAATCAAGTGTTCCAAACAGGTCTTAAATGATCAAGAAAAATGGTGATTTATTCATAGATAGTGACACTAAAAGAACATAAGGAAGCTGATGGGCTCCAAAGATTATTTACACATCAGTAATGCTAGCAACATGACTAAGGACTCCAAAGATATAGATGAAGCCATTAATACTAATAATAACTTCTACCTTTCAGTGTTTGATGAATCACCTAGAGGAGTTGAGCCCAAGGTAAATTCCCGATCATACAGTGGAACAGATTCAACATCCATGGTAGCACTCTCCCTTGCTTGGTTATCCACCCAAAATGACTTTTCAGGATAAGAAAAAAGAAAGAAAGAAAGAAAACAACAGGGTGAATTATTATATTTCAGTAAAGTATCCTTCGGAAAGTACTAATAAATCATAACCAAAAGTTAGATGCATATTATCAGTAATACAGTAATGAAGGACAAGAAACTATGCCCACATTACAATCTGTAGGACTAAAATGAGATATTTCAAAGGGAAAGAATAAAATGTATAGCTGCAAGTGGGAACTAACATGGGATTCCACAATTTACTTATGTTGAATAGGAACACTGTTGGTATTATATTTGTTGCTCTGTTAAGGGATAAGATTGATTTTATTTACATCATGTCCTTAAAGTGTATCTTCTAAAGGAAGAGGTCAATGTCACCAAATAAATGGAAAGTCGGAGCAAGGACCAAAAACATTATGGGAGTCCCTACTGTGATAAGGGGTTTGTCACACATTAACACAGCTAGAATTGCACTATCGGATGCCAATAAGAAACATGCTCACACTATCAGGCAGCTAAGGCAGGTGTGATGGCAAGAAGCAAATACCTCAGCAATGGAAGCAAGAAATTTAAATAGATAAATTTAAAACCTACTATTTTGAAACTACAAGAACCAGATCCCATTGTTAGAAACCTATGACTATTTTGACATTTGATGCAGAAAACTACAACTCTTTCACCATACCCATTGAAACCATGGGACCACATGTTGTCCATGATGAGAAAGTTGCAGTTTCTTTGCAGCAAAGTGTTAAAACAGTTGTAGGTTTCTGCAATGGGCACCAGAAGTTGTAATTTTCTGCAGCGCATGCCAAAATAGCTGTAGATTTTTAACAATTCACTCTTTATTTTTTTTAAAAAAAAAGACAATAATTTATAGAATTTAAGATTGCTCATCATTACAGAAAAATAAAATAGATTCTAAACTGCGTGCAGTCTTCAAAAGTTTAACAAAATAGATTCTAAACTGCGTACATTTAATTTCTTAGATTACAAGCAATCAAGATTAGCAGATGTTAATTATAAAACAGTTGCACTATACTTTTTGACTTTAACAAGACACCACAGTAAAATTAAAGAAAGATTAAAGATGTATGTTGAAGTTGAAGGTAGTGCCAATGCCCAAAGAACATCCATTTGATACCAAAGCATAACTAAAAAGAAAGACAACACAAAATCCATCACCAATAAAATATTTAAACTATTCATATACAATTGCTCCTGAAAATTGCCTTTATGTTTATGATGTGGATTGATTTTTCTACTTAATCATGCGAAGAAAGCTTGAATCGTTCATAAAAAACATCCGTTATGGAATTCATATCAATAGAGACGTTTTTGACAAATATTCGAATTTAGCAGGGGTATAAATGTAAAAATGAGTTGAGAAAACAGTCCTAGAAAAAAAATCCGCAATATAAGGATATACATACCACAGCACAGGATTTCTCGGAACCAACATGTAATGCCGGATAATAAGTCTCTTCGCCACTTTCTAAGATCTCTTCCACAGCTTCCTGCTATTTCCATAAGGAAAATAAATATCACAAAAAGAAACTTCAATTCTATCATTTCTGCAAATAATTCTTTTGGGATACATTATCTTCTTGTGCTGATAGGTTATATGGATAATACTGAATTGCTATGAAGTAATAACAAATTTCAGTATTCACTATTTAGTATTGAGGGAAGATGAAAGTTTCAAAATTATAAGAACTGGAATGAGTTCTTGCGTGTTACTTTTTTCCATATCCCCAGAGTGGAAACAGCTAACACTCACTTATTGCACTGTCAAAGACTAATGACGTGCAAATAAAATGGATGAGGCACATACATCAGAAACATGCATAATTGGTCTACTAAAATGCTATCCTAACGGAAGACAATTTGCTGAAAAGAAATTGGCAGGGCGATGAGAAATGCTGCTTCTGTTCTGAGTCTGAAACAATAAATCATCTTTTCTTTGATTGCTCTATGGCAAGTTATGTTTGGAGCCTTGTGCCCTTGTGGCAATGGTGCTAGGGTCCCCAGTGAGGCCCACCTCAATGGATCAATTTTGGGTGTGGATAAATAATTGTCTCTTGGATGAAAACAGTCCCACATGGTGGAGTTAGCTGCTATTCTTTGGGCTCTCTGGAGAGCAAGGAGTAATGCTTGTTTTGAAAAGAAACTTACAAGATCTCCTATTGAGACCGTTTGCTCAGCTTGTTCCTCTATTGTGTACTGGGCAGGTCTACAGAAAGGTGATGATCAGAAACGACTGGAAGATGGTGTGGAGGTGTTCAAAGAGGCGGCGCTACACTTTCATCCAAGGAGTGCAACAGAGGAAGATGCTGGGACGATCCTTCTACACTAACCCAGGATGGAGGAATCTAGAAGCTCTCCTTGTGTTGCGAGCTTTTTGTTTTAGCTTGTCTGTACCTATGTTTCCACAGTTCTTTTCCCACCTGAACAAGAGGGCTGTGGGGGTTTTGTGCTTCATGGGCGTTGCCCAGGAAGACTGCTCTGCGCTGCCGTCCTCGGTACGGCGAGCAGCTATAGGCATGGATGGCTTTGGTTAGGGGTTAGAGTCTCCTTTAGGCTCGTCTGATGTGAACTCAGGAGTAATTTCCTTGCTATCAAGTAATGAAATTTGGGTTCGCCCCGTAGTGAAAAAAGAAACATGCATAGTTGTGTGGAACAGTACCTTCACTTTGTGCTGCCTTCTGGCCTGCCACTGAGACCATTGTTGCATCAGTTCCATAAGCTTTCTTTTGCTTTCCCTGAGATATCAAAATACGAAATACCATTAGAAATAACAAAATGGTTTTACATTCTTTTCTGGAGCATGGAAGTGGCTACAACAACATGCCATGTTCTACAATTCCTATAAGTGAGATGGAAGTGCCTACAACACAAAATGCCATGTTCTTCAATTCCTATAAGTGAGAATGGAAGGCATGGTGTAATTAACCTTGTCAAGTCATTGTAGATGACACGAACTGAAGGCTCCTTTGATTCCACACGAGCTCTTTTAACTCCTCTTGCTGCTAAAAATACCATATCAAGGATCAACAACAACTAGATTGCCCAATTTGCAATACATGTTTGGGATCCCAGGAGGACAACTAAATAGTCTGCACTTCTTATCCGAGTACAGCTCCCAGGATTCAATGGAAATAAATGGATCTTCAGAAAACACAGGCACCTTGCAGTGGCTGAAGTATATTAGCAGAAATATATAAATATTCCATTAGAGAGGATACGACTTTCTTCAACAGAGATGCTGTTTGACTCATAAATTGGTGCATTTTCGGCCCCAATACCCTTGTCCAGCTTGACCTCAAAACCAATTACAGTCTGTACAGCTGCAACACTGACTTCAGGCTGAAAGGAAACATCTAAAAGCTCATCCTTTACAACCACAACATCATCGTCTGCGAGGTCCATATCTTCCAATTGCCCCTCTTCAAGATCTATGCTCCCATCAGACGGCTTGGGATTACTACCCACAGTACCAGCTTCCCCTTCTGGTTGGAGTTCAGATGCGTGAGGCTCCGCCCCATTCACATCAAGAGCTTCAACCTGAAGGTCTTCCCCTTCTTCACCTTTCGCATCAGCCTCGCAAGGTGCCTCAAGGCTGATGAACTCGTCTGGTGCCATCTTTTCGCGGGGAAATTACACTACTTATTCATATTCCGGGTCGAATCTACAGCAAACACAGCGAGTTAGTGGGTCAGATCCGGATACAGATTGCTTATGTTAGGGTTTGGGGTTCTCGGTTTCGCACATCAGGAAGACAGGATGGGAAGATAAGGGTTGGGAGTACCTGGTGGGTGCTCGTCGCCGGCAAAGGGCGGCCGGAGCCTGGCCCCTGCGCGAGCCGCGAGCGCGGCGTGGCCTGCGCGCGTGGGCCCCGGGGCCCGGGGGCGAAGAACGCGGCGTGGCTGGCCGCTGGCCAGGCTGCGCTGGGGGCGAGACGGCCGGGCGGGGCGCAAGGCGGCGGCCGGCGGGGTGACGGCTAGGACGAGACGGGCACAGGAGACGGCGCCGCGCGGTGGGGAATCGGGGGACTCGGGAGACGGGAGGCCGGAGGGGGGCGCCGCCGGTCTGGATGACGGATTTTGGGCCGTGGGGCGGGGGGAGTGGGGACTCAGATTCAGTGACATAGCGTAGGCATGTCACAAGTTGCCATAGCGTGGATCTCGGCCCTCCAAAACGAATCCAACGACTCCGCTCCTTGGGCCCGCACGCAGGCAAAATAAGCTCCGTTTCATCCCGTTCCAGGCTAACAGCGGGAGAGCGCCCCAATCCCGCTCGACCGCAGGGCAGGCGAGCGGGAGCGCGGGCAGCGCGCGCTCGCGCCGGCAGAGCAGGGCCCCGGCCCCGGCCTCGCGCGGCGGGCGCCCGGTCCCCTCCCCACTCGCGGCAGGCCGCCCTCACGGTGGCGCCGCGCCTCGGCTCGCGGCGGCGTCGGACGCGGTCGAGCGGGATTGGGGCGCTCTCCCGCTGTTAGCCTGGAACGGGATGAAACGGAGCTTATTTTGCCTGCGTGCGGGCCCAAGGAGCGGAGTCGTTGGATTCGTTTTGGAGGGCCGAGATCCACGCTATGGCAACTTGTGACATGCCTACGCTATGTCACTGAATCTGAGTCCGGGGAATGGGAGGTGGGCTGCTGAGTCTTTTTTTTTTGGATTTTGGAAGCCTATTTTGTTGTGTTATTTTTATTTTTCTGAACCATATATATTGGATATATTACATATAAAAAATAATTAAAAATAATAGGTATTCAAATGAATAGTTATGATAAAAAATAGTTGAATACTCTTGAATTCAATAGGGTATGTCCCTGCAGACGAAGGTCTGGTGCAGGCGGTGGCGGCGCTCGCCAGGCGTCAGCGGCGGAAAAGAAATGTATAAGAGAGAACACAGGAACGGAAGAAAGAGGGTGAAGTGGTGACGTTGTGGGGATGGAGAACGCAATAGATTGCAATTACGCACTGCTTTTTTTTCTTTTTAGTTGAGTTATACTAATTTCGCAAAGGACACTGAAATATAAGAAAGTACAGTTTATGTGACTCTTTTCACCAAAATGGTTTTGCAAAACTATAGCAACTCTAAAACTTTCACAATATCGTAAACTAACCAAGTATGGCTCAAACGTCATTCATTTGGGATGATTGTACTATCTAGGTGATAGGTGAGTCACTATCTGTTTGTCTATTTTGTTGCAATTTTTTGGAAGTTATAGTTCTCTGGCCAAAGTTATTGCAGTCTTATGAATCTGTTATAATGTTGCAGATGGTTGTAGCTATGATGAATTAAATCTTTTTTATTAGTTATAAGACCTCTTCAAGTGTACTATATATTAACGCTAGTCATCAAGACATGATGAAGGGATTGGTGTATTAGCCTCCACGATTTATTGGTATCAACGAAGATATTAAAGATGATGTTGCCATCCAACCACGGCATCCAATGCCGATCTTGAGATTTTAGAGACCTGGGGCTAGACAAAAAATTGGGACCCTTTTAAAAACAACAACAACAACAATACACTCAAGGTGCATGAAAAATATTCATACTAAACAAATTATTCCCTCCAATCTTAAACTATTTAGGAGATAAAGTTTGAAGTCAAAAATTGAACATAAACAGAAGGACCATAACCAAACCTCAGTTTGAAGTCAAAAATTGAATGGCAAATGCGTACATAATCATTTTTAAATGTGTTGAGCTGCTGCCAATTGAGACAACAGTTGGTGTACATACGTTTTGTTGACATAGCAGGTTGGCAAGCTGAGAATGGCATTCGTCGTAGGGCGGAGGTCAAACACCTACGGGCTGCGGCAGCATGACCACCTGACGGTGGTGAAATCTATAATATGGAAGGTGCCTGTGCAGCGAGGTCCTGTTTGCGGTGGTGAGTTGTACAGAAAGTGTGGTTTATATGAAGATTAAATATGTGGAGTGCTAGAGCAACAAAAGTATAAGCGTGGTTTATATGAATGTTAAATATTTGAAGTACTAGAACAACAGAAGTATAAGCGTGAGGCACCAGAAGGGCAGAAGGACACGTTGTGGGAGTTGCCTGGCGAGGAGTAGAGTTGCAATGTTATTGATGTGATTTGGGCAATGACATGCTTTAGTATTGTCTGAATTTTATTTTACCACAAATTCACGTACTGCTTTTCCATTGCAGGAAGGACCAGGGGTAGTATGAGAAGATATGATATTGTTCTGCATCCTTTCTTATTTTCATTTTTATTAACTATTTATGAATATATATATATATATAGCTTGTGACAATATATATTTTCTTATTTCTATTTACAAGAATCTTTAAGAACACGTGCGGCACGCATCTATGCTAGTTTTTTTAAATAAAAAGAAGATGACAGCTAATATCATTTTTTTATTTGCCTCGGACTCTGATCTGAGTGACGGGGCTGACGAACTCGCCTGATCTCCTGCACTACGAACGTGGGCGCCCTAATGGATTTCGCGCTGGAGAAGCTGCCAAATTTCACCGACGAGAGATGGTCCGGAACTCCGATCCGGAGTCGCTGAGCGTCGTGGCCAGCGTCTGGTAACAGCCTGTTTATGGCGCAGCCGCCGCCATGCCGGCACGGAGCTCGCGTTCCAACGCCGAGCGCTCCAGCTTTACAGCGTCAGATCTAGGCACTAGGTCCACTCCACCGAAGCGATACAGGCATACAGCCCTGCTTCGTTCCTCCCGGACAACAGCTCCAGCTCTGCACGCGAGCTGTTCGAGGAAATGCCTCTTCGGCGCGGCCAAGGTACTCAGCAATCTGCCCTATATGCAGAAGAAGCCTCCATGTGCTGAGCGCGCATTCGACATTGGTGCTTGGTAAGTCTGTTCAAGAAATCACTGACATGATAATTCTGCTCTCCCACAGGCAAACCGAAATTGAATACGATTCTGGTGGTAGGCTTCAACTACGATCCTCATGAATCGGTTCATCAATGGAGGTTCAGGGGAGTAGAGTATGATCGTGTTGCGGTCTTTCTGCTCAGCTGTCAAGTGTCAACGCCTTCAGAGTGGGGTTGCCTCTAAATCTGATGCCGTGGGGCTTGCCTCGAATCTCTGTAGAAGCGCTGACTTCCAAAATATGTACACATGCCCGTTGTTATTGTCATGTCATTATTTTTATTATCATCGTCAGCGAGGGACACATGCACATTACTTAACGAACACCTTAGCAGCCAATGACAAAGACTTCATCAAAGTCAAATGCAGCAGCCTATGCAGATGCGTGCATCATTCTCGGGGCACCAACGGCGAGTAGGAGACATGGAGGAGGAGGTCCATGGCATCGTCATTGTCGGTGGTGGCATCTGCGGCCTCGCCACTGCTCTTGCTCTTCACCGGTAACATCCATCGGCCCTTAGTTTCGTCGATCGACGCAGCAGTTTCAGTTTCTTTGTCTCATTCCCCTTTCATTTTCCTCTTTAGAGTAGTATGTTTCTGTTTCTGCGACTAGTTTCACAGTACCCTGGTGATGTTCAGTCACATCAAATCTCTGCCTGGAAATGTTTTATCTTGAGTAAATCTAGCTGTGAAAAATTCAGGCCGTTCATGCCTTGTCAAGATAATTTTTTCTTTCATAATCTGGACCCCATGCCATAGTCTCCACTTGCGTTGAAGTTTTGATTTCTGAAGTAGCTGTGATTTGTGAACAACAAAACAATCCGCTGCTTATTTGCCATCCAGGAAGGGGATTCCTAGCCTCGTGTTAGAGAAGTCTGAGACTTTACGATCGGCCGGCGGGTCCATCGGTGTCCATGTCAATGGATGGCGTGTCCTAGAGCAACTTGGGATTGCTCCAGAGCTCCGGGAGACTGCCGACGTAGTTACTGAGTAAGTTTCTAGTTTAACAAAATTTTGTTCAGTTCAGGGAACTAGTTACCTCCCGAAAGGAATCGGTCTCGTAGTATAAGAGGGGGAGGGAGTGAATTAGTCAAACTTAAAATCTTAACATATGGCTCAATCTAGTTTGCACAAATTTAAATTAAAACATGCTATCTAGATGTGCAACTAGGGTTCTTCTAGTGTGAAAACCTTATCTCAAAGAATTTTGCAACCTATAGCCAATCCTAACAAGATACTACACTAAAAATGTAAAGACACACAAATTGCAATATGAAATGCGGAACCTTAAGAGTAAAGGATGAGAGGAAGCAAACTCTCGACACGAAGATTTATTCTGTGGTTCTGTTAGGCACAAAACCACTCCTACATCTATGTTGTTGAAGCACTCACAAAGAGTATTGCTTTTCGGCAACCAAGTCTCTTCCGGGACTCTTCTTGACTCGCCACCAAGGCTATATCAAGTTACCACGGTCACCTTGATCCCGCTTTCCACTAAGGAGCTTCTCCACCAAGAAAGGAAGTCTCCACGTCCCCCGCACAAAGCCGTCGTCACCACTCCACACCAAGACGGAGGGTCGAAGACTTGCCGGCGAGCCACCAACGCTCCAAGAGGCCGGCGCACCAAGATACAACTTGTGGTTCACTTCTAGAACTAGCACACAAGGTACAAACATTGCTCTCTCACCCTCTCAAGAGCTAAAACTAGCACTAACTCTCACAAAAGTTTGTGCAAAACCTAAAGATGTTATCAATATGCTCTTGGGTGGTTTGGAGGTGTTCTCTGGTGTGTATGAGATTCCTCTAGACTCCAGCACCCTCAAATGATCCGGGGTGAGGCATATATATAGCTCTCCAACTCAATAGAGCCGTCACATACTTTTACCCAGAAAAGTACGTAGGCGTCGGTTTAACCGACCAGTGGTGTCGGTTCAACCGGTCACACTGAGCCTGCATGCCGACCGTTGAATTCCCAACGTCTTTTTCTGCTTATGTCATTACACCGACGCAATGCACCGACCCAGTTGAAGATCCCGTCGGTTTAACTGACCGTGAAGACTGATACTGGACTGAGCTTGCATAGCTCTCTGATGATATGGTTAATGCACCGACCCATGGGTGTCGGTTTAACCGGTCCTGAAGGACCCTCTGCAATGCTTTGAACATGCTCTCTGCTTAACCTGACAATGCACCGACGCCTTAGAAAAGAACCCGTCGGTTCAACCAACAGTGAAGGGTTTTTCCTGACAAGACCAACATACTAATTCCAATTGCACCAACCCGTGCAAATTTGCTGTTGTCGGTTTAACCGACCCATTGGCAAGTTGTCGCTAAGATCTCTGCATTTGCACTGCGTCTATTGTGTCTTGGATACTATTTGGACTATCTTGGAGATGGTTTGGACTCCATCAATGGAATCTAAAAATCCTACAAACTTGAGCTTACAAGCTCGATAGTTCCATTGATCATGTTGTCACTCAATCACTAGAATCACAATATGATTTAATGAGGGCATTTTCCTTACATCTCCCAGTCAGAGTCTGCTCTCGATTGTTGTCTTTGATTCTGACAAGTTCCCTGGGAAATATATCCTGACAACTTCAGATGCTTGGAATTGGTACGATGAAAACTTTCGCGATGGAAAGTGACACTTTGTCCCTCAAAAAAGAAAGTGACACTTGGGTATAAGGAAATGCTTAATTTGCGTTTGTCATTTCAGGTTTCACGATGTGTGGCAGCAGGAGCAAGGAAACAAGAGCGTCGTGGTACCAGTCGGGTATACCAACCGTCACAAAGCAATCTCATAGGACCAGAGCCCTTGTAATTCTATATGAAAAATTAAGGCGCTAACTAAAACAGAGCAATCTTCCCTCCATCATTTGGCCAGGGGGGAGCTGCGATGGTTGAAAAGGAAGGACCTGATCGAGACAATGGCCAAGAACATACCTTCAGGAGCCATCCGCTTCGGCTGCCACATTGCAGAGATACATCCAGCAAATCCTGAGAACCGTGGCGCGGTTCTTACCACACTGGATGGCAGTATCATCAGGGCCAAGGTAACGCAGCCAGGCAGCAGCATAGATCCAGTGCTGTTGTTTCAACTTTGTTTATTTTTTAGAGCGTTTTGATCTACAGTCCAGCAGGTACATAGAGGTACCTTGTAAATCTTGGTATCTCCTAAAAAGAAGGCATCATAAAAACAAACAAAGCACCATCAGTTGAAATTTGGTGCCTCGGAAGGACTGTAAAAAGTTCATCTTTTACTTTAGTCTTGCTCTGACCTCTGAATATCTCTGCTGATGTGCTGTTCCCTTTTGCGCAGGCCCTGATCGGATGCGACGGCTCAAACTCAGTGGTAGCCAAGTACTTGGGCCTGTCCCCGCCGAGATCAGCCTCCCGCATGCTTCTTCGCGGCTTCACGAGATACCCGCACGGGCATCCATTCGGGCCCCATTTCCTGCGCCTGAGATGCAAAGGCCTCTTCGTCGGGCGCTCGCCCATGACCGACAACCTCGTCAGCTTCTTCGTGGCCTTCTGGCACCCCGGCGCGGACGCCACCAAGGACGCGGGCGCCATGAAGGCGTTTTTGCTCGAGAAGCTCAAGGGCCAGTGCTCCGACGAGATCGTCGAGATGATCCGGGACCCGGACCCCGCGTCGCTGATCGTCCTGACCAGGATCTGGTACCGGCCGCCGTGGCAGGTCATGTTCAGCAGCTTCCGGAGGGGCACGGCGACGGTCGCCGGCGACGCGATGCACGTCATGGGCTCGTACATCGGCCAGGGCGGCTCGGCGGCGCTGGAGGACGCCCTCGTGCTCGCCCGGTCGCTGTCGCGGGCCGCCGAAGCCGCCGCCGCCGGCGGGCGCGAGCCGCGCGAGGAGAAGATCGGCGCGGCGATGCGGGCGTACGTCAGGGAGAGGAGGCTGAGGGTGGTGAGGCTGTCGCTCGAGTCCTTCAGCATGGGGACGCTGCTGGCGACCAAGTCGCTGCTAGTAAAGCTCGCCTGCTTCGCCGTCGTGACTCTGCTGGGCACCAACTCGCTGGGGCACACCCACTATGACTGCGGCCGCCTCTAGCGGCTGCGTTTCTGCGCCGGGCGCCGCTGCGGTTCTCTGGGCACACCCACTATGACTTTGCTGCATTTTAAACAAACAACAAAATTTAAAACTATCCCTAGAAGTTTGATGTTTACTTAAAGGACGTAGCTAGAGTAGGCATCAAAATTCAGGTTTTACGGATGTTGCTTGCTTGCTGTCAAGGCAACGGAACTATCCCTAGAAGCTTGTATCGTGTTTGGCTTGTCATCTTTCGGCTTCTTTTGGTTTATTCTCTCTCACAGAATAATATTGAACGTGCCGAAATCTGCCTATCAAACACCGTTGTTGCGGCTGGCTTGCTTGCTTGACGTTGTTGCGGCTTGCAGGGTAGCGTTGTTCGCCCGCGTGTGGTAGTTTTGATGGTGGTGTAATTTGTAATAGTTGTTTGCCTGTCACCTTCATGGTGTGTGTTTTATCATGGTGGTGCTTTTTTTTTACTTTTACTTTGTTGTTGTTGTATGTTCCTTCTTCTATTAATACATGCCTGGCAAATTTCTTGCCCGTTGATTTAAAAAAAAAAGTGATGTGCATTAGCAATTCAAAGTTGACTAGTACTGGACCCTCCTATCTGTTAGAAGATAGAGTTCGTCCTTCATGTATTTCGTGTAACAAATATAACAACTCAGGACTTGTATCGGTCGGGAGTTCTAGTTTGTATATCTGTAGCTTAGAGACAGATTTGGATGTTGTAAACTTGTGTAGCAAGAGTTCCTGGCCGACTCTCTTGAAGTTGTTATCTGTTGTAACTACTTGCGTCTTGGAGCGCCCATATAAACATGAAGGGCAGCTCCTAACAGCGTAAGACACGCTTTTCCTATTGCCCTCTGATTTTTACATGGTAATCAGAGCCACGTACATCCAACAAATCCATCACCCATGTCTACCTCGTCGACCTCCAATGGCCTCACCGCCTATGCCGTGATCGAGAAGCTCTCCAAGGCAAACCATGCCCTCTGGAAGGCTCAAGTCCGATCTGCTATGCGTGGTGCTCGCCTGGAGGGACATCTCACCGGAGCACTGAAGGCGCCCGAGAAGGAGATCACCGACAAGGATGACAACAAGGTGCCCAACCCAGCCTTTGAAGAATGGGAGGCGAAGGATCAGCAGATCCTAAGCTTCTTGTTCTCTTCGCTGGCACGGGAGATT
Organism: Panicum miliaceum; assembly: GCA_032594955.1. NCBI lineage: Eukaryota > Viridiplantae > Streptophyta > Magnoliopsida > Poales > Poaceae > Panicum > Panicum miliaceum. Next base: position 13,827,655 of record CM064061.1, read on the forward strand.
ATGACTCAAGTTGCTCAAGCCACTACGGCCGCTGAAGCATGGAAGACCGTTGAGGCAATGTCCTGAGCACGGGCTGTCAATCTACGCATCGCCCTATCCACCGCAAAGAAAGGTAACATGTCTGTTGATGACTACTTTGTTAAGATGTAGGGATACGGCGATGAGATGGCAGCAGCAGGGCGTCCCATCGACGAAGAAGAACTCGTTGAGCATATCCTCACCGGCTTGAACCATGAGTTTGAGTCGCTCGTCTCTGCCCTTGTCGCAAGGGTGGAGCCGATCTCCCTAGATGCTCTCTACTCCCAGCTGCTCAACTTCGAGACCAGGATGGAACTCATCTATGGTGGCGATCAGAGTTCAGCCAACATGGCTGGACGTGGTCGTGGCCATGGCCATGGCCCTACACGGGGTCGTGGTTGCGGCAATTCCAGTGGCGGACACATGCGCGGCAACGACAACAACACGCGCCAGGGAGGCCAGGGCGGCTACATCAACAAGCCCGTTGCCAACAACGAGCGCCCCCTCTGCCAGGTGTGCTTCAAGAGAGGCCACACCGCGACAGAGTGCTGGCACAGGTTCGATGAAGATTATGTGCCTGACGAGAGGCATGTTGTTGCGGCGGCCACCTCGTATAGTATTGACACCAATTGGTACATGTTGACGCTCACTACGGACCAATTTCGAGCGTCAATTTGATTAGAAAATTAGGATGACTAGCATACTTAACTTGCATATTTATCTAGAATAATATCATTTCCACATTCCCCTTGGAGAATTTGCAATGCAGGGAAATTGAGCAAAAATCAAGTGTAAACAAGCACTTCAATCCAAGACTAATGGTGTCGACCAATCAGAGCGCGCCGTTCAGCCTCCCATAGATCAAAGGGCCCACAAACAAGCACAACCGACCTAGGACAGACTCGACTCACCAACAGGAGTGACCAAGGCTCACGTGTCAGCACCACAGAAGAAGCTGGAGGCGGTGGGCGCCTAACCTGGTTCGGCCGAACTAGGTGGGTCAGCGGAACTAGGTCGGGCCCCACCAACCTGCCTCTTCCATGTGGAGCTCTCCCATTGGTCCTCCATGTCGGTTCAGGGTGCTAGGGGGTGAAGGGGCGCCGAGAAGCTGCTGCACATCCCCCTCACTCATCTCTATAAATATGAGGGGGTGCTACTAAATGAGACACACCACAAGTTGAAGCCTCTCTCAAGTTTCTCTCTTGCTTAGTCTTTAAGATAGTGGAGTTTAGGTGAAGTAACTCTTCTTCGATTCCCGAGTCTTGCCTAGGAGTGTTCGGTATGGGTTTTACTCTTCCTCTCCTTTGTAATATTCGGAATTCCTTAATAGAGTTATCTTCTAGTCTAGTGTATTCGTATAGTATATGTTTTGTGTATTCGGATGTGTATGCTATGCTTAGTTTATATCTAGGTCTTATATCTTGCATGATTAGATGTGGTAAGACACCTAGGCTACGACATCAGTTCCAGTATTTGTATGTTTGCTCTAGTGTGATGTCTGTTCATCCGAAGAGTGGGGGCTCCGCGCGGGGCATTAGAGTATCACTTATTAGTGTAGACATGGTGTCTGGGCTAATCAGTGTTGCTGGATGCGGCTCTATACCATGGTTAGATGAGGTAGGCGGCAGGTGGTGACAGCCCTGTCCGTCCAGCGTAATCCTCCCCGTTCGTGTAGTAGCTGTAGGAGGTGCATAAAATAGCCGTGAGGATCTAGTGGCCACCTAGCCATATCCTGTGCGGTCTCCCGGTGATGCCTGGAAGCCTAGAGCCCGTTCCTAATCATGTGTATATATGTGAGTGCTTAGTATAGACTGTATGCTTAGCAATGTTCGCCTCCCAGTCCCGAGCACGGGCTGTCAATCAACGCATCGTCCTGTCCACACAAAGAAAGGTAACATGTCTGTTGCTGACTACTTTGCTAAGATGAAGGGATATGGCGACGAGATGGCAGCAGCAGGCGTCCCATTGAGGAAGAAGAACTCATTGAGCATATCCTCACTGGCTTGAACCATGAGTTCGAGTCGCTCGTCTCTGCCCTTGTCGCAAGGGTGGAGCCGATCTCCCTAGATGATCGCTACTCCCAGTTGCTCATCTTCGAGACCAGGATGGAACTCATCCATGGTGGCGATCAGAGTTCAGCCAACATGGCTGGACGTGGTCGTGGCTGTGGCCGTGGCCGTGGCCCGAGCTCAAGGTCACCGCCCCGCTAGCTGCTGCCCCTCCGCGGCATGGCCTCCGTGCACCGCCCCACCACGGCCCGAGCCGCTTGATCCACTGGTCGTGGTGCCGGAGGGCAAGCCGCCACTAAGCCACCTCTCGCCCGCCCGCCGTAGCTCCCCCCCTCGCCGCCCCCTCCTGCTGAAAGGATCTTGGTGATTCCTAGAGGGGGGTGAATAGGTGAACCTGTAAAACCTGAAAATTCTTCGCAAAAATTAAATTTGTCCGAACTTCCGATCCGGTGAATGCTAAAGGAGGTGTTTGTCTCGGGTTAGGTCAGCAACAAATGAGTGGGGGGCTGAAGGGGTATTTATACCGAGCCCAAAAAACTAGCCGTTATGTTCTGAAAATACACTAGTCGGAACTTCCGACCCAAACATTATTTCTGGCTGAGGAGCCCTAGCCGTTATGTCATAGTACTTCCGACCCCTTGTCGAAACTTCCGACACAAGCTGATTTTGCAGCGTTAAGTGCTCAAGTGAGTGTTTTGTGTCTCTCTATGATTTTTAGCATCTCAAGCAAACACTATGACATCTCCAGACCGTCTTTTCGCATCCCTCTTAACAGTACGGTGTTTCCTATACTCGAATTCAAAATAGAAAAATTAATAAATATCTTCTTTTGAGCTCCAACACCGTCCATTAAGCACTTTAGCATCTTTTTACGCATGTTTTTCATTTTATTACATTATAACCTATTTAAAACTCGATAAACTCATTAGATCGTTAATTATGTATGTCATCAACACCAAAACCCACTTAGGGGACCAAATGCACTTTCACCCGCCCGCCCTTGCAGCTCCCTCCTGCCACCCCCTCCTGCCCGTCGGTCTCCAGGGCGACCGCGACTTCCAACCGGGGCGCGCCTGGCCGCCGTTGACCTCCACCCCAAACTCCCCCTCCCTCATCGGCACAGCTACCTCGAGCTGGAGGCAAGAGAGAGGGGGGAGGAGACGCCGCCGACGCGCCGCGCGGGCCGCCGCCACTGCGCCGACCGGGAGGGAGCAGAGGAGGGAAGGATGGGAGGGGGAGGGGGCGGCGCCGGGAGGAAGCAGGGGAGGAGAAGACAGCGTGGGGAGAGAGAATATGGGAGGGAGGTGGCGTGGGGGGTAAAAAAGGGAAAAAAACTGAAACGTGGGTCCCACCTCCTGGTAGTTGGTATAGAGTAGAGATATAGAGGATGGATGAGTGCGGAAGAACTGAATATAGAGGAGAGAATCTCGATAATCTAGATGGAATATTTTTTTTAAAGTATGAATTTAGAGTATAACGAGTGCGGACAGCCTAAAAACCTCCCCTCCCCTCCTCTCTCCTGATCTTGTTGTTGCGGCTTGCAGAGTAGCGTTGTTAGTCCGCGTGTGGTAGTTTTGTTGGTGGTGTAATTTGTAGTTGTTGTTTGCATGTCACCTTTACGGTGTGTGTTTTATCATGGTGGTGCCTTTTTTAATTTTACTAAAAATGTTGTTTTATATTCCTTCTTCTATTATTACATGCCTGGCAAATTTCTTGCCGGTTGATTTTCCAAAAAAAAGGCAATGTGCATTAGTAGTTCAGAGTTGACTAGTGGTGGACCCATCCCCTGTGTTGGACGGAGGGAGGGGCTACTAAATCATGAATTTACCTGTTCATCAAGCACACTCCAAGTTACTCTATTTTACATCTTGTGTCATTTGGATGATTGAGCTGAATTAGTGTACTAATTTCACATTGTTGGGCCATACTTCTTTTTTGAAAGGAGCAATTGAGTTCTTGCCCCTACTTTATAAAATAAGAAAATCCTTTGTAATATGGCAAAAAGATAAAAATACCCCTACCCCTTATCCCTTCTATCCCTCACCCAATATGTTCCCGGGCTCCTCTCTCCCAAACCTAAACCTAGCACGCGAGGGGATCCTTAGACGCGGCCGTCGGTGAGCGGCGAGCAGTGCGTGCGGCCGGGGCATGGGCCCTTGCCGGGGCAGGCGCGGCTGCGCTCGCGCCAGCGACGCGCGAAGCCGGGGACGTGAGCGGCTTGGTGCAGCACATACCGTCCTCACCGACGTCTTCCTCCAAGGCAATAAGTCTCCCGCCCGCGGTCGTGCTTGAAAGGCGCCGGCACTGCTCTCTGCGATTGCGGTTGGTCTTTTGTGATGCTTCAGCTCTCTGCGATGTGATCCGTTCCAGCCTTTTGGGTTGTAACTGAAGTCCCTTGGATCTGGTAGCCGTCGGCACTCCTTGCCTTGCAACTAGGTTGCATACAATAATTTTGTCTTTATTTTTATCTTTTCTGCTAATTTGTTCCCGATTCCGGCCAACGTATGTAGCGTAAGTTTGGATGATAATCACCATCATCTTTCTAGAGTTAGGATTACTACATTTAAGGATGAAAACGGATGGAAAAATTCTATTTCCGTCCGTCCGTATTTCTACATTTATTCTATATTTGCGGCTAAACGGAAACGGGATGGGAATGACCAGAAACAGGATAAGATACGGGAGAAGATATATCCCGCCCATATTTCCGGGATCCTATTTTCGATCGGGATGAACCCGTATTTATCCCGTTTTTTATTTATACAAGATGGGCCAAATAACTTGGCTTACCAGCCCAGCCCAACACTCAGGCCCCTCATCTGGTCTCTACGCCTAAAAAGAACGAGAAGGAGAACTTTTTTTTTCATCTGTATGTCGCGTAACCGTCATCTCGCCAGAAAATGGATCGCTCTCCCCCGCACCCCTCTTTTCGCGAGCTGACGGTCGCGCCCTCTCCCCCGCGCTGCCTCTTCACCACGCCGCCGGCCGCGGCCGCCTCCCAAGCGATGCCTCTCCGCGGGCCGACGGACGCCTCGCCTGCGCCTCCGACGCGCTGCGGCTGCCCCGCCTCGCGCCCTATCCCCCGCCCTACCTCTCTGCCAACCACCATTGCTGTCGCGTCTCCACCTCGCCATCGAGCTCCCACCTCCACATCTGTTGCCGAAACTACCGCCGTCCCCCTCCCGCTGCCCTTGCCTCCCACCCTCACTCGCCGCCGCCGCCAACCCCTTCATCTCCCTCTTCCTTTTTCCCTCCCTTCTTCCTCGGGCAGAGCAGGTCGAGCCGAGCCAGCTACGCTTCCCGGCCAAATTCGCCCCACTCCTTCCCCCAGCTTCAAATCGCCTCCATCCACACCTCCACCACCTTCCTAGCTCCCTTTTCCCCCGCCTATCCCCCTAAGCTGCGACCTCCATAGCCGGGGATCGAAGATCCCTACCATCAGACCGCCATTGACAACACCTCCGCCCCTCACCGGCGAGTTCCACCCTCTGGCCACAGTTTGGGCCAACGAGTGTCTCAAATTGGGTGTAAGCGTCCTCCTAAAGCTCGTGCTCTCCACGTTCGGTCGTGTTCACGTCATTTCCGCGCCTGTTCCCAAGCCACGCCGTCGCCGCCATGCTGCCGTTCACCGTGGGCCGCACGCGTGGGGGCCTGCGCGGCGCTGCTAGGCGCGCCGGCTGCCGCGCCACCCTACCCCGCCGCCGGCGGGTTTCATTCCCCGCCGCCGGCCCTCAGCTGGCCACCCCAGCCCCGACCAAGCCCGCCCACAGGTATCCCTCGCCTCCCTCGTGCTCCCCACCACTTCCCCGCCGCCGGCGAGCCCTCCCCTCACCGGATTTTGGTCTCCACAGCCGCAGCCATGCTTAGGGACCACATTGCAAGCCTCGAGCTCTCTTTAGGGTCTTTAGTGCAAAAATTAGGGGCCTGTTCGTAAGATTAAAACTGTGTATTGTGGTTTGAACATGTGAACTTGTAAAATTATTATAAAATCATAGAGAATTCAGAAAAATGCAAACTAAAATTTGTTGGATTCCTTGACCTAAGATCTACCACTTTTGTTACAGGGTAGTTTACAGTTTCCAAATATTTTTTTTCTCTAGATTAAATGTTAGTTTAAATGACCTCTCTTTGTATCTCAGTTGTGATGCCTAAGTTACTGATGGAAATGTTACGAGATGAAAGGACATAGGTTTAATACATGTAAAATTGGTTGGAACTACAGTGTAATACATGATAGGAAAGCCCTTGCTATATGCTCCAAGAGTCCGAAAATTGTTCGCTCCTTTTCTTTTTGTTGCTGCGGTAGGCACGCAGACGTAAATGTTTTCCTTAGAATTTGATAGCTAGGTAAAATCATAAGAACCAAGTTAAGTTATTCAATTAACCAAGTCCACGAATCACAAATTTAGTAGAGATTTCTTGCCCTTAGCAACGAAGGAGTGTGTACCTATCTTTGTATATTTTTACAATTATGAGCTTAAGTAGAGACTAGGTGTGTGCCCGTGCGTTGCCACGGGTGAAACAAAAGTTTTCAACACAATAAATGGGGCCTGATAAAACAGAATGCTGGTGGTACATCATGTTTTATGTTACAAACTGAACACATAAGTGCAGCTGTACAACTTATATCTTTTCTTCACATGAGTCTGCTTCACGAGGGAGGCACATGCTGTGAGTTTAAGTAAGACAGTGCAGCCATCCTCATTGCTTTTGCAGTGAGCAAACTTTGATGCCAGTTCACATTTATTCTGTGCGGCACTAATTAAAGCCAAATCAGAACTACCATCCAAAATATCCTAGCACCGAGATAAGTGCAGGAAAATGCATAGAAAGAACTATAACTATTTTTCCCCCAAAATTTGTTGCATCAACTTACATTCTTATTGGGTATTGGAGACATGAGGATGGTCGATGTGTGAGCGCAGAACCAACTTAGTAACTGAATCGTGCCAAGAACATGTGTATTGTTCTACCTTTGATAAAAGAGCTGCCAATATCACTCAGTTATTACCACCAAAAAACAAAAATCAAGATAACATGAATTCAGAGAGAAAAACCATGCCTACCATTGCCACACACAGCCTGATAATTCACACTGGCTACCAGATATGAGTATTGCCTAGCAACGCATAAAGATTTGTGTTTCAAATGAATCATGCATAGTAAAATAAAAGCTTTATAAATACAAAGCCTTTCTACTATCTATTGAATCTGTATTAACCATGTTTGAAGCATGTTGCTACCTAGTTGGGCTCCAAGTGAGACGTCGACAACTGAATAAATCCATGAGATCACTGACTGTAAATACAAGATCTAAGACACCTTGGGTCAGAAACGAGTCCAAGTCTGACTTCCATATGAGCATAGCTCACTGATTGTAACAGACCTTCGAGATGAGATTCATGGAGGAGGGCACTTCTCTGCAATGAAGGTGAGTGTGATCACATCCTGTGCTTTGCTCCTCACTCTCTGCCCTAGATGAATGAAAAAATAATAAAGAGTAAGACAATTATATGTTTTTTAGGCAACACACTAATTGAAGTAGTGAACTAAAGACAAATGAAACAAGCTAATTCTCCGAACATTGCACATGTCTCTACAACACACGGACTGTGGAAGACGACCAAACAAGCGAATTTCCAGATGCTAATTTATCAGCTCTTCATGTGTATAGGCAATGTTCTAGAGAGAGACAACACTTAATGTCCAACGGAAATTATGCACAAAAAGTAACTGTCAAACACTATCTGGAAGCTGCATGGAGATCCAATTTGCATTAACAAGTATTGTTATTACTATGATTAGTAAAGGGCTCTCAATGTAGTACTATGTTAGCAATAGGCAAAACAATCAGATAGTAGCGGACTTACCGTCTTTACGATGCTGGATGCAGAGCACAGCAAACACATTTCCCCAGTAAATGAAAATCAATTTTCCTTCATGCACAATCATACATACGGACACAAGCCAAACGGAACCCCCTTTCTCACAACCCAGCTGAGGGATTGTCATTGGAGGAGGTAAGAGTTTGTCAAATAAATATGTTGCTAATAGTTCATGCTTCATGATTATAAAAACTAAAAGGTTCAGACTTTATAATATTCAGGTGGGGAAGGATGCTTACTGCATCGTAAGTTTTTTTATCTTACTTTGAGAGGTTCACTGGTGCTTGTTCATTGTTGGTTGTTCAGAAACAGTCCGTTTTTCAGGTTTTGTCAATCTCAAATCATATGCCAAGTTTATAACTTCACCTAACATAAAAGACATACGTTGTAGACATGCATGTAAACACTGATGGAAGAAAAGCTATGCATTGAGCTAACAAAATATCACAAAGCACTGGAATACATCTAACTGATTTAAGGTCGCAAGAACCTAATCTGGAGTTGCTTAGCTTACTCAACTACCTCATCCAAGCAAGCACATATGCAAGAGTGTTCTTCCCACCAACGCAATTGTTCAAGGCTAGTAATTCAATTCACAACAATTTATTATCATCACATCACAATGTAGTTAAAAGGCATACAAATGTTCAGGGTTTGAGTTTGAGATAAATACTTTAATGTGTGTTGATCCACATACTACATGGTAATCTTCTTACTTGAAACACTCGTTTCCTTGCACTGTCTTCCACCTTAACGTGCAGAAATTATTAGCATATGTCAACGAAGAGGAATATGCAATAGAAACAGGGGCATGATAGGATCATAGGAAAGGACATGCAAGCAACAAAAAGTCGAGGCACCTGAATGGCACGGGAGAAAATTGCCTGGCAACTTGAGATCCTTGGCCGCCAGCTTGGCGAAGCTGACGATCTCAAAGTTGGATCTGTCAGGCAACTGCAATGGATAAGAGAAATCTAGCTAGCGAGTGGGAACGCAAGATGAATACCTCGCAGGTTCCAGGTGAAGATGGTTGTCCACCTCGACATCAACGCGTATTGTGATGTATAGTTGTTCCTTGTCAGCCTGCACCCTGCAGCACAGAGGAGGCAGAGAATCGGCCAGAACCTACCCACTGTTTAAGATGTATCTAGCGTGATAGGATTAGAATTAGGAAGGAGGTAGAGATGGTACTCTGCATCCCTTTGCCAGTGGTAAGTTCACGCGGCACGGATGAGCGGAGGCTGCGGCGCCAGCATCGCAGGCGGGTGATGATGGCCAGGAGGTGCTCCTAGATCCATATCCGGTGGAGCGGCAACACGGGAGGGAAGTTCGTCTATTACGGATTGGGGTGGCAGCAAGCAGGTTTACTGATGACGCCGGAACTCGAAGAAACCACGAGGAGGAGGAGGCCCAGTGCCGGCGGCCAACCCTGTCGCCCTATTCTGCCGCTCATGCGTCCACCTCCGGTTGTAGTGGGAGCGGCGGCCGGCTCGATCTGATGGAGGGAGCCGCTTGCAGGGCGGCGTTGACGGCCGGCCAGTTGAGTCTATGCAAGGCGCCAAGACGGGGACGGCGTCTCATCGTAGGGTAAGGATGCAGGGGCGGAGAGAGCCGGAGATCCGACCGCAGCGCGAGGCGGTTCAGGCCCATCGATTTGCACGAATGGAGGTCGGCGGTTCCGCGAGCGGCTTGTCGATCCGCGCGCATGGTGAGAAAGCGGGGGGAGGGAGGGCGCGTAGGGGCGGGGGCTGCACAGGCCGGCGGATCGTGGGTAGCGGCAGCCTCGGGAGGCGCAGGGCCGGGGTGGGTGGGGTGGCGGCGCGTGGGTGGGAGTCACGGGGGGTGAGAGGCGGGCGATCGCGGGGGAGGGCTGTGCGGATAGAGAGGAGGGGAGGGTGAGGGGGAGACGGAGAGGTGGGGGAGAGACCGAGAGGAGGACGACGACAACGACGGTCGCACGAAACGGGGGGGAGGGGGGGGGGGGGGGGGGGGTTACCAAACGAAAGATGAACAAAAAAAAGGGTCTTACCTAGAGTCTTTTTAGAGGTAAGAGATTTTTATATGACAAACCTATTCAATAGTTAGTGGACTATAATACTTTGAAGTAATATTATTATTTGACCTGGTCATAAATCTCATCTAAATATTGTATCACCAAAAAAATATCATCTAAATACAGTTTTAATTTAACGATTCAGCACTCTCTCATCGATGTATTGGCATCACACGTGAATTATTATCGAAAACTACTTTCTACGAACGTAAAAAATTATCTTAGCCGCGTCATATAAATTAGAATTTGTTTTACGTTTGTTTGCATATTTAGTGGACTGTGGTGACAATGATGTGCTTACACGTTTGATTTATCTTAATACTTTTTTACGATAATGTTATATGCGTTGGATATTGTTATTTATTGACAGATTTACATCTTTTTACTTAATCTTTTACCTCCCGTAGCAACGTATGTGCACGAACCTATAAAATATATTTGTATGAACTATATCATTTGTCTTTTCTAAAATTATTATTGTCATCCGTAGCAACGTACGGGCACGCATATTACTAATAAATTAGAGAGTGCGACTGTACGTCGGGTGCGACGTCGTCCCTCTGACCTTCGTTAGCCAGGTGCGATCGTCGTCCGCATGATCCGATCGCTCGGTCGCCCGGAAACGTCGGCGCCTCCGCACCATCGCAAGGAAACGCAAGCGGATTCACAGGCGCGGAAACGCAGCTCCGCCCGATTGCACGGAGAAATCGGCGGATCACAGGTGCGTGTGACTCCTTCCGTGACGGCGGCGAGCTCGGGAGAACGGCGTTGGCGGCCTGCTGCGCGGAGCCTCAGCGCCGCTGTGTAGCCGGCGCTCCCCTGGTGGTTCCGTGACGGCGGCGACCTCGGGCTCCTTCCGTGACGGCGGCGAGCTCGGGAGAACGGTGTTCGCGGCCTGCTGCGTGGAGCCTCAGCGCCGCCGTGTAGCCGGCACTCCCCTGGTGGTTCCGTGACGGCGGCGACCACGTGCGAACGGCGTTGCTTTGCCTACTGCACGGGGCCTCGGCGCCGCCGTATAGCCGGCGCTCGCTCTGTATCGGGCCGAGCTGCCGTATACCTCGTTAGGCCGGGTGCGACGTAGCAGCCGGACGACCTCGCATCCGGCGTCTCTTGCAGCGCCGGCGGCGCAGGTGCCATCTCCTATCCCGACTCGAGGTGCTGCATCCTAGATTAGGGCTTTTGTCGGCGGAAAGTTTTTTCACGTGCCTGCAAGCTCCTGCTGAGATTTCGCCACAGCTTGGGATCCTACTGCCCGTCGGACGGTCTCAAGCGGCATCGCCTGCTGCTAACTCTCGGCGCAGCAGGCCGTCGTCCGGTGCGTACAGAAGCCAGGAACGGCTCCTGTGCTTACAGGTCTCGATCAAGCACCGTTAAGTTGCAGCTCGTCGGGGTCAAGCTCCATACCGTCGCTGGTGAGTTGTCCTGCGTTTTAAGGTCATTGTACATGGCGTCCAACCAGAAAAGCAGTGCTAGGGTGCCGCTTGGAGACGTGACCAATGTTCATGATCAAGGTAAACACGTAGACTTGATCAGGGTGCCATTGGGAGGACCACAGGGCAGTGTATATAATGGATACCGTTGTTTATACGTACCCATTTATCGGCTTGCATTGATGCTAAAGAGCTAAAAAACAGAGACAAAGGGAACGTACAACTGTACAAGTGCTTTGACAGCAGAGCAAAGGGATGCACAGAATTAATGGAGAAGAGAGAGCTATGCCATCAAACGAATGCAATCTCAGACCAGTCATAATGTCACTCTAGAACCAGGTAACTGCAAGCCCCTCATGGTATATATATTTTTACTCCCGCTCCATTTTTTGTTATCCACGCTAGCTAACCTCAGTTTGTGATGGGTGCAGTTTCAAGCTCGTGACGCCGACGGAGATCCCACTGCCATCTTGGCCAGTGCGCACTGTCAGGGCGGTCAAATTAACCGTGGTGCACGTCTAAAGGAACTAACGTAATTTCCCATTGTTATATGGTGGAAAAAATTTAGTTAGTGGTAAATTTCTTTTTTCCCTGGTGCCCGTGCACCAGGGAAGCGCTTCGTGGCGTCGCCCTGCGCACCGTCATGAGTTGTGCGGGAAGAGTCAACCTAAATGTGTTATGATAGAGGATCAGAGGGCCGCAAGGAATAAGCGGCGAAGAGAAAACTATGCTGCAATCAGATAACAGTGAGGAGGGGGGGAGGGGGGGGGGGGGGGGGTGGTTGGTACGGCAAATGCATATAAAGGTTGACATCACGGCCCAATTGTCATCCACTTTTTGCGACCATCCCATTTTGCTGATTAAAGGTTTTTACAGCAGGCTATAACCCTGGTGGGATCATGTATCAGCAAGACGATAATGACATGACCGGTACACAAGATGGACTTGATCTTGATGATGGTATTGATTGGCTGCACAGGAATCACACATATCTTAGTGACAATAATGTACCTACGTTTTTTATTTATCTCCGTCCTGAATGTTCATGTGTGTTTACTTTATTTTTATGGGACAAATTCATGATAATACTATGTTCGATCAATGATATGTTTATTACGTGTGAATTATATTTGAGCACTTATAGTCATCTCGGTGGCTAATGCGTACATTTATAAAAAGTATTTTTATTTGTAGGAACGCATGGGTAGAAACCTAGTCACATCTTAATCCCTCTACCCCTCAGCCCCTCACGCACGGACTCACTCCTGGCGGCTGCCGCCCACTCGCTGCCTCCCTGCCTCACCTGTCGCTCCCACCCCGCGCGTCCGCCGCCTGCTTGCTGCTTGCCGGCTTCGCCGCGCGGCTGCACCATACAGCCTCGTCCTCGCCTGGTGCCTCCGCGTGCGCCGCCCCCTTCGCCCGCCTGCGCCTGCCCGGTGCCCGCAAGGCCACAGCCCCGAGCAGCCGAGCCGGACGCCGCCGTCCTCGCCTGGCGCCTTCGCGAGTCCACGCTGGCGACCGGCCGCTGCGCCCAAATTGCTGCACGCGGGCGCTCGTGTCCTGTTTGCCGCATGCGCCGAGCAAATTGCTGTCTGGTTTGTGGACTATTTATGTTGTTCGGCGCATAAACGAATCCACAGCAGACTATTTATGGATTGTGGATTTACTCGATTTAGTTGGTGTTTGGCAGCCTGCCTGGCGTGCTGATGTTGCCTTGCTCGTGCAGCAGCACGTCTGCTGCTTGCTGTGGTGTACGTGCTTTGAATGTGTAACGTGTATCTGTATAGGTTTATATGTTCTAAGTTGTAACATGTCATCCCGGTGTAGTCATCCCGGTGTAAGTTTTCGGCTTCCGTCCATTTCCGTTGTATCCCTATATTTGTTCGTTTCCGTATATACATCTATCCCGGTTTCCGTCTCGTTTCCGGCTATTCGGTCCCGGTCCCGTTTCCGGTGAAAAAATACGGCAACGGAAATGGGCAATGATTTTCCGCCGTCCCGTCCGTTTTCATCCTTAACTACATTGGCTGTCAAACTATTAGTTGGATTTTGCTAAGTTGGCGGATTAAAAGTTAATTTGGGTTGTAGCCTTGAAGGTCTTGGTTCTGAAGACATTCTAGCTTGTTCCCACGGCACAACATTTTATGCTCTAAAATCCGAGCTCAAAAATGTTCTCACGAGTTGAAGAACTGTGCTCTGAACTCACTGAAGCTTTTCTTCTATTTCAATATTTTATTTGAACCGTTTTACTGAAAATTTTTGTTAGCTTTATTACAGTCTGCTGTGGATTCGTTTCTTGCAAGTAGGGTATATTCACAAAAATTTTAAAAAAGTAGGGGCATATTTATAAGGGTAAAATTATCTTCTTTGACATCGTTACGTGCTATTCACGGAGTAGGAGCAAAGTGAGGCTTCGCAGTGAAAAAGTAGAGGTAAAAATGCAAAGTAAGTAAAAATGGGGGTAAAATCATAATTGGGGTTCAAAGTAGGGGCAAGAACGTAATTGCCCCTTTTTGAAAAAACTTATATGATCTAATAACGCATCATTTTTAGGGTTCGTCAAATGTGGCTACATATATATTACACATGAATAATTGTTTAAGTTGTTGTTTGGTTGACCGTCAACGTTTCATAGCTCCCTCGTTCACATAAATAATTGTTCAAATTGTTTGAGTCATGGATGACTCTGTTGAGCTCACCAGAGACGCGGTCTTAGGGGGCAGATCTGGTTATATATGTGGTGGAGTAAGGTTCACATGTTATATGAATACATGTGAGTGTAACGTGTCCGTACATCGACAGTTATGAATACATGTTATATTTAGATGAGAGGTCTGAAAAAAAATACAACTAAACTAGTTTGGTAATGTTGTGAAATTTAGTGGCCAAACCACGTTTGCAGGGCGACGAGGACATGGTTCTCTTCCCATATAAACTGGCGGCTGTGCTTCGCAACTTTTTTTAATTACACATTACAATGCAGACACACTCACAATGCAGGCACCGCAACTACGAGCATGAGAGCATCTCCAACAGACTAGGTATAATCCTAACTAAATTTAGAGTTTTACAAGCTTTGTTAAAAAATAGAAGACTTCCTATAGGGTGGGGAAACCAACAGACTCTCCAAATCTTAAACTCTCCATTTTACGAGTGAAAACTTTTGAAAATAAAAGTTAACTCGAGTTCTTGCAGATAGATCCCTGGATCTAGCAGAAAGCACATTAGAAGTTTTGCAATCAAAGCAATTCGGTCCCTAGTCGCTGTTTATGACGGGGGAGGGTCTGTCCGGCCAAAATCTGGCGAGCTCGCTCGTCGGCAGTGAGGGCAAGGTGGGGGAGGAGCATGAGGAAGCCGCGGGCTACCTTTGGGTGGTCTTGGTTGGGCCGGGGAGAGTCGGTGGAGGGCTGCCAGCGGTGAGCAGGAGCTACAACGAGGTGCGGTCGGCGCTTCGGTGAGCTCCAACGAGGCAGGGCGGCGGAGGGTCGGCTGAGAAGCTTTAGGGGGCCGAGGGCAACCCGTTCAGATGGGTCGGTATGTGTGGAGGAGGACTATAGGTGGGGGTGCGGCGTGAGGGTGGTGCGACGACAATGGTGGCCGTCATGCAGAGCTTCGTGCGCAAGGCAGGGGAGGCTTAGCGCTGCTTTTGTAAGCACAGGAGGAGGAGGAGGGGAGAGGGTGGGGCTCCTGCCTCGCGATGGCGGGAGGGCAACAGCCGCGTCCATGGCGTTGCTCCCTGGCGATGGCGGGAAGGCGACGACGGGAAGGCGATGGCGGGAGGGCGAGCATGGGAGAGGGAGTGCAACGCGCGGGAAGGCGATGGCGAGCGATGTTGGCTCGCGAAAAGTGCCAAGCGAGGGGAGTGCTTTGGCTAGCCGGATACAGAGGCGAGCCGGATACAAAGGCTGTTGGATGCAAATTCAGGAAATTTTTCCAAACTAGCGTAGACGCACGTGCGACACGCACGTGATTTAAGAAACCTAATTAGATTTAAATTTAAAGGTGTAATGAATTAAATATTAATTAAATTAGTATTCCAAATAAATTCTAAAAATATGTATTATGATAAACGTTATTGCTATCTCGTACTTAGATCAACACAAATTCAATACAATAGAAATGGACTACAACGGATAATTGAACAAAACTATATGCATTCTTTCTCCTAAGGCTGGATAAAAAGCATGCAGCTCGATAGCTCACTCAGCTCGGCAGTCGGTGCTGGCGAAGGCGCAACCTGCGGCAGTCAGCGCTCGCGACGGTGCAACCTGAGGCGGTAGGCGATTGCGACGGCACCGCCTAGTGCAATCAGCGCATGATGGTTTGGGAGAGTTCGGAACGTGCGGGATCTCGTTGAAATGAGATGTGGGCGGGGGGAATGTAGCACGCGGTTGCTGACCATTGATGCAAAGCAACATGAAACTAACGGTCTACGATCGCTAATGGCAGGACGAAATGGGATTAGTATGGGGATCGCACCAGGTGGGAGGACGACGGAAATTAGTTGAGATAACGTTAACCAAATTAAATATATATTATTTAACAATACAACAATACTATTAAACTAAAATTTACGCTAAAAGAAAACTAACGCAACAAGCGAATGGAAAGGGATCTAAAATGTGGATTCTATGGAAGAAACAAAATTATAGAAATCTAGTCGCGATTAAATGATCGTTAGAGAGCGTGGTTAGAGCTGGGTTGAAAAGATAAAATAGATATAGGGGGTTTTATGTAGATTTTCCAAGATACAAGAAAAATAGCAGAATTAAATTATTTTTAAGGGCTAGATCGCAAAAGCTTGAGCAACCATCTCCCATGGTGGCAGACGCACTGCTGCTCAAATTCACGACCATTTAATGTATGAGAGGGCTTGGAATTTAGGGGAAAAGAAAGGAGAAAGGTGAGGGAATCCATTTTATATCTTATTTGGGGCGGGAACTCACCGTTTCGTGGGACTGGATTTCCTCTGGATTTTTGGGTTTTGATCCTTCTTGATTTGGTTTTTTTTCTTCAGAATCAAGTGTGCGAAGTTTGTTGACAAGCACAAGGTCCTCTACAGACAAAAACCACACAGAGGTGAGTCAAATCGATTCCCCCCTTTCTTAATTCAGCACGCTCTTGATTGTTGTAGTTAGATTATTTTTCTGTACAAAGGTGATTCAAATCGATTCCCCCGTTTCTTAGTTCAACATGCTCTTTGTGATTGTTGTAATTAGATTTTTTTCTGTACATTTTTGGTTGGGGAGGGGCGAGGAGGGAGGGGATATTGGGCTGAACGATAGTGCTGATGAAGTAGCTTTGTACCGACGAAGAATATCAGACTGTGTATAGCTCTCTAAAATATCAGCTCTTCTGATAAAAAATGGTTTGTTTCATATGTTGGAGCTTTTTTTAATGACTGAATTTTGACTAGTTTTGAGTTTCGATCCTTTGATGTGGTGCGCGAAGTTTTGTTATTAGCAGAAGGCTCCCTACTAGAGGAAAAGGCGTACAAAGTTCAGTCAAATCGGATCCAAATATGATTCTCATGCAGCACTAAAAATGAACAGAAACTTCAGGAAGAAAATATGGTTGTGGATTATCCAAAACAATATAGTTCATTAGGCAATAACATGGTTCTCAACCAGGTCTAATTTAAATTTTATAATTCATTTTCATTGGCTGCCTAAACTATCATCACTGGTATTTGACACACAGGCACAGAACCTAGTCCTTTAGCCTGATCTGACCACATGGGAGTAAATGCTATATGTGCAGTTATCTTGAGAGTAAATATTCAAATTCATTAGGCTATAATAGAGGCTAATTTAAGTTATGTGATTCTTAATTAGGCAATAATATATTAATATAGCACTGAAAAGGAAATATAGTTTACTTCACTAGACAAAAGATACAAAAGAGTAGATGGACAGGTTTACTGACAAGCAACTGCTAATTACATAATTAGAATATTACACAAAGCGTGACCCAGCTGATTTTTCAGATAGAACGGCACAAACACAACTTCATGAATAGAATGCCATCTCGTATATCCTGAGATCGGCCGAGAAGCTTCAGGGGGGCAAGGGCGACCCGTTCAGATGGGTCGGTTTGGGTGGAGGAGGACTAGAGGTGGGGCCGCGGCGTGAGGGTGGTGCGACGACAATGGTGGCTGCCGTGCAGAGGTTCGTGCGCGAGGTAGGGGCTTCTTTTGTAAGCACGGGAGGAGGGGAGAGGGTGGGGCTGCCGCCCGGTGAAGGCGGGAGGACAACGGCGGGAGGGCTACAAATCGCGGTGGCGGAAGGGCGACGACCGCGTCCATAGCGTTGCTGCCTGGCGATGGCGGGAAGACGACGACGGGAAGGCGATGGCGGGAGGGCGAGCATGAGGGACGGAGTGCAACACGCGGGAAGGTGATGGCGAGCGACGTTGGCTCGCGAAAAGTGCCGAGCGAGGGGAGTGCTTTGGCTAGCCGGATACAGAGGCTGTTAGATGCAAATTCAGGAAATTTTTCAAACTAGCATAGACGCACGTGCGACATACACGTGATTTAAGAAACCTAATTAGATTTAAATTTAAAAGTGTAATGAATTAAGTATTAATTAAATTAGTATTCCAAATAAATTCTAAAAATATGTATTATGATAAATGTTATTGCTATCTTGTACTTAGATCAACACAAATTCAACACAACAGAAATGGACTACAACGGATAATTGGACAAAACTATAAGCATTCTTTCTCCGAAGGCTGGATAAAAAGCATGCGGCTCGATAGCTCACTCAGCTCGGCAGTCGATGCTGGCGAAGGCGCTGTTGAGTTGTGATCCAAATTCATCTACGCACGTAACATATAAAGGCCGACTTCAGACGTAGCGAAGCGGAGGCCCGTCGCCGGAGGCTTGGGCCAGATATAAAGATATATCATATAAAGATATCAGCATTCCTACTAGATTTAAAAACAAATTCTTTAGAACTAGTGTTCAGTTTTTGTAGTACATCTAGAACTATTGTCATAGAGAAATAGGAGCATTCCTACTGGATCCTCTTAGGAGCATATGGATACATGCATGAAGTTGGTGTCGATACATGCATGAATGTACAACCACATTTGTTTCCTGCTATGTCATGCAGAACAAAGGCACTGAATGATTGATCCTCTTAGAATGAACTTCCTTTTTACCTTGTGCCATTTTGGATGAAATGAGACCTAACGGAGGTGTAAACTGTCTGTTTTTCTCTTCTATTGTAAAATAAGAAATAAATAGGGAAAATTTGTAAATAAAATTTTAAAATAACGAAAATAAATGTAAAACAGGAAATAAATAAGAAAAATTCGTAAATAAAATTTAAAAAGTTGGAAATAAATGTAAAACAGAAAATAAATAGGGAAAATTCGTAAATAAAATTTTAAAATGATGGAAATAAATTTAAAATAGGAAATAAATAGGGAAAATTTGTAAATTAAATTTTAAAATGACGAAAATAAATGTAAAATAGGAAATAAATAAGGAAAATTCATAAATAAATTAGAAAAATGTGTAAATACATAGGAAAAATGCGCAAATAAACTTGGTCATATCATTAACATTCAAGCAACTAAGTTAAGTGGTTTTCATGACATAAGTACTAGCTATCCAAACCACAAGTACAAGCGTATTTGCATAGCCAAATTATTTATTGAAAGTAATCGGTCATAATTAGATTTCATATACGGATGAAACTAGACCAACATTCCAGCACATTGCATTATTCTCATACAAAAGATTGTTCTTGTACATGTGCCATACAAAGAATGTGCATATACATCTCTTTTTCCAAAAAAAACATAACATTGCATTATTCTCATACAAAAGATTGTTCTTGTACATGTGCCATACAAAGAATGTGCATATACATCTCTTTTTCCAAAAAAAAAACATAAGCTCTATTTACTGTTCGTGTCTTCTTCTTCAAGTGATGTCCAAGATCAGAAATATTTGAGGACCTGCAATGGGTATAAACTCTATAAGTACTTCGAAGTAGTGAAAACAGAATTCGGTTGAATTAAGAATGATAAGCTTAGACTGAATGTGATTACTGCAATTGATGTCAAAGATCATCCATGGGTTAGGAGCTTGAAATGATAACTGCATCCAGTCATTGGAAAACCAAAGCTGCTGAATTAATATTGGTCGGTAACAGAACAACTAGTGACCCCATAAGGGAGTATGGTGTGACACCAAATAGCAATAACATGACATGCAACAGATAAAACATGTTTGAATATTGAGTATTCAGTGCATAAGGGACAAGATCTAATTTTGTAACATTTTCAAGTAGGCAAACTAGCCTGCATAGTTGCTTACTACAATGTGTATCTTCCATGATTCTATATTTGAAGATAAAGTCAAGTATAGCTACATTAGCTTGGAGCAGCTAAAGACATTAAACCCTTAGCTTAGAAGCACAACCAAAGTAACATCAATCTGCTAATCTCAAGTCTGGACTATTTTTCCTAATTGATACTATTTTTCTGATTTTAATGGACTGCATTTCTGGAGCACAAGATATATAAGAATACATCAAGCAAACCAAAGCTTTTAAGATTCGAGTTTGACAACCCACTTCAGACAAAACTCAAACCACGGGGCAGTAACATCTAAGTTCAAAACAGAGACTAAGTTCCAAACATTCTTTTTATCTATCAGAACCATGTGCAGAATTCCATGGATTTTACAACTACTTTGCTCTAGGGGGACACAAGAAACAACATGGAAACCAACAGCTTAGTATGGAAAGTATAACCTTTTCCCAAATTGCAGTAAGCAATGTCGAACCTGGAGCACGAAGGGGCCATCGAGGACGGCGGCGTGCATGCTCCCAACACCCTCCGGGAGGACCCCAGCCCTGCGTTCATGTCGGCGAAGAGGAACTGCTTGAAGCAGCACCGCCTGGCCTGTGGCTCCACGCCGCTGAGGCCATAGAACCCGGGAATGCCTGCCACGCAAGACTCGAGCCGCACGGCGCCACCGCACTGCGCCCGCCCTGTCCACCTGCCGCTCTGCCTCCACCTGCCGGCCGGGAGCAGCCTGCGGCAGCGGCAGTAGCCAGGCGCCCGCCCGCCCGGGAGCGGCCTGCGGCAGGGGCAGCGGCCAGGCGCCCGCTCGCCCGGGAGAGGCCTGCGGCAGGGGCCCGACGCCCGCCCCCCTCGGCCTTGCAGCCGGCCGGGAGCGCCCTGCAGCCCGGCGCCCGCCCGCCTCGGCCTTGCAGCCGCGCCCGCGCTTGCGGCCCCGCGACGGCCGGGACCGGGACCGCGACGGCCGGGACCAGATCCGGAGGTCGACGGCGGCCTGGTGCGGAAGGCTGGGCGGCTGCGGCGCGGCTGCAGAGGGCCGGCGGCGACGCGCAAGCAGGATTCGGGACTGGGGAATGAAGAGCCTGATAGGGTTGCAAGTGCGTAGAGACAAGGGTAAGATGGTCAAATCCATAGCCCGGTCCCACATCTCAGGTTCCCAAACTGTCAAATCCTAACGGAAGCCATCCAAAATGGCGTGCAGGTAAAAAGTAGTTATACAGGTCTCTCCAAATTTTTTAGTGGCACACACGTAACCGCCATCTTTTATAATAACATACAGGTAAAAGACTTAAAATATTTTTAGTTTTGGCAGATTCATTTTGCATCTTGCAATTTTCATCCGTCCACCATGGGTCCGTCTGGATTCATGCGTGCCATGTGGGGTCACCGAGAGGGGTACTGCAATATTAATCTTGCTAAAAAGAGTTTCAATTATTTTGAATCTTTACAGTATAATATAATAATAATAATAAATAGATTACTGCTAGGACACACAAATTAACATGCCGCTATTTTTTCCAACTACATTTTGCAGCTTCAGAAAACAAGGACTGGGTGGGGGGTGAGGCTTGACCAACAGCGTGCCAGTGAAGAATTTGGCCAAACAACTTTGTAGATCAAGCAATTCTACTAGGGCAGTTGAACAACTTTGTAGACAAAGCAAAGGTGGCTCAGATTTTGTCTCTCGGCAGTGAGGTTGTGGGAGGAGGAACCCTAAATTCATCGCACAGAGAATGCATAAACAAGATCTGTTCGAGCTTTTTCTTGGATTTTGCTGCACATGTACTTACGGTTATCCAGTTGTTTTACGTCACTATTTTTCTGATTCTCTCCATATGACTTCAGCAATTTTTCTCCGTCTCGCTCGGCGTCGCGGCCGGAATCTAGGCAATTTTAAATTTTATTTCTGTCAGGTGGCCGTGGGCACAAGTTTGATAGGACCCGGTGGAGTTTGGGATGGGGTAAGACAATAGTTTTCAAATATGGTACGGTCGTACGATAGTGGGTCCACCACTCGTTGCAGCCGGTAGCCGGCGTAACAATTAACATTGCTCTTACTTAAAAAACACCTTAGCAGCCGGCGACAAAGACTTCGTCAAAGCAGCAGCCTTATTAGACGCCTATGCAGATGCGTGCATCATTCTCGGGGCACCAACGGCGAGTAGGAGACATGGAGGAGGAGGTCCATGGCATCGTCATTGTCGGTGGTGGCATCTGCGGCCTCGCCACTGCTCTTGCTCTTCACCGGTAACATCCATCGGCCCTTAGTTTCGTCGATCGACGCAGCAGTTTCTCAGTTTCTCTGTGAACAACAAAACAAATCCGCTTCTTATTTGCCATCCAGGAAAGGGATTCCTAGCCTCGTGTTAGAGAAGTCCGAGACTTTACGATCGGCTGGCGGGTCCATCGGTGTCCATGTCAATGGATGGCGTGTCCTAGAGCAGCTTGGGATTGCTCCAGATCTCCGGGAGACTGCCGACGTAGCTACTGAGTAAGTTTCTAGTTTAACAAAAAAAAATTCAGTTCAGGGAACTAGGTACCTCCCAGTCAGAGTCTGCTCTCGATTGTTGTCTTTGATTCTGACAAGTTCCCTGGGAAATATATCCTGACAACTTCAGATGTTTGGAATTGGTACGATGAAAACTTTCGCGATGGAAAGTGACACTTTGTCCCTCAAAAAAGAAAGTGACACTTGGGTATAAGGAAATGCTTAATTTGCGTTTGTCATTTCAGGTTTCACGATGTGTGGCAGCAGGAGCAAGGAAACAAGAGCGTCGTGGTACCAGTCGGGTAACCAACCGTCACAAAGCAATCTCATAGGACCGGAGCCCTTGTAATTCTATATGAAAAATTAAGGCGCTAACTAAAACAGAGCAATCTTCCCTCCATCATTTGGCCAGGGGGGAGCTGCGATGGTTGAAAAGGAAGGACCTGATCGAGACAATGGCCAAGAACATACCTTCAGGAGCCATCCGCTTCGGCTGCCACATTGCAGAGATACATCCAGCAAATCCTGAGAACCGTGGCGCGGTTCTTACCACACTGGATGGCAGTATCATCCGGGCCAAGGTAACGCAGCCAGGCAGCAGCATAGATCCAGTGCTGTTGTTTCAACTTTGTTTATTTTTTAGAGCGTTTTGATCTACAGTCCAGCAGGTACATAGAGGTACCTTGTAAATCTTGGTATCTCCTAAAAAGAAGGCATCATAAAAACAAACAAAGCACCATCAGTTGAAATTTGGTGCCTCGGAAGGACTGTAAAAAGTTCATCTTTTACTTTAGTCTTGCTCTGACCTCTGAATATCTCTGCTGATGTGCTGTTCCCTTTTGCGCAGGCCCTGATCGGATGCGACGGCTCAAACTCAGTGGTAGCCAAGTACTTGGGCCTGTCCCCGCCGAGATCAGCCTCCCGCATGCTTCTTCGCGGCTTCACGAGATACCCGCACGGGCATCCATTCGGGCCCCATTTCCTGCGCCTGAGATGCAAAGGCCTCTTCGTCGGGCGCTCGCCCATGACCGACAACCTCGTCAGCTTCTTCGTGGCCTTCTGGCACCCCGGCGCGGACGCCACCAAGGACGCGGGCGCCATGAAGGCGTTTTTGCTCGAGAAGCTCAAGGGCCAGTGCTCCGACGAGATCGTCGAGATGATCCGGGACCCGGACCCCGCGTCGCTGATCGTCCTGACCAGGATCTGGTACCGGCCGCCGTGGCAGGTCATGTTCAGCAGCTTCCGGAGGGGCACGGCGACGGTCGCCGGCGACGCGATGCACGTCATGGGCTCGTACATCGGCCAGGGGGGCTCGGCGGCGCTGGAGGACGCCCTCGTGCTCGCCCGGTCGCTGTCGCGGGCCGCCGAAGCCGCCGCCGGCGGCGGGCGCGAGCCGCGCGAGGAGAAGATCGGCGCGGCGATGCGGGCGTACGTCAGGGAGAGGAGGCTGAGGGTGGTGAGGCTGTCGCTCGAGTCCTTCAGCATGGGGACGCTGCTGGCGACCAAGTCGCTGCTAGTAAAGCTCGCCTGCTTCGCAGTCGTGACTCTGCTGGGCACCAACTCGCTGGGGCACACCCACTATGACTGCGGCCGCCTCTAGCGGCTGCGTTTCTGCGCCGGGCGCCGCTGCGGTTCTCTGGGCACACCCACTATGACTTTGCTGCATTTTAAACAAACAACAAAATTTAAAACTATCCCTAGAAGTTTGATGTTTACTTAAAGGACGTAGCTAGAGTAGGCATCAAAATTCAGGTTTTACGGATGTTGCTTGCTTACTGTCAAGGCAACGGAACTATCCGCTTGTATCGTGTTTGGCTTGTCATCTTTCGGCTTCTTTTGGTTTATTCTCTCTCACAGAATAATATTGAATGTGCCGAAATCTGTCTGTGAAACACCGTTGTTGCGGCTTGCTTGCTTGCTTGACGTTGTTGCGGCTTGCAGGGTAGCGTTGTTCGCCCGCGTGTGGTAGTTTTGATGGTGGCGTAATTTGTAATAGTTGTTTGCCTGTCACCTTCATGGTGTGTGTTTTATCATGGTGGTGCTTTTTTTTTACTTTTACTTTGTTGTTGTTGTATGTTCCTTCTTCTATTAATACATGCCTGGCAAATTTCTTGCCCGTTGATTTAAAAAAAAAGCGATGTGCGTTAGCAATTCAGAGTTGACTAGTACTGGACCCTCATATCTGTTAGAAGATAGAGTTCGTCCTTCATGTATTTCGTGTAACAAATATAACAACTCAAGACTTGTATCGGTCGGGAGTTCTAGTTTGTATATCTGTAGCTTAGAGACAGATTTGGATGTTGTAAACTTGTGTAGCAAGAGTTCCTGGCCGACTCTCCTTGAAGTTGTTATCTGTTGTAACTACTTGCGTCTTGGAGCGCCCATATAAACATGAAGGGCGGCCCCTAACAGGGTAAGACACGCTTTCCCTATTGCCCTCTGATTTTTACATGGTAATCAGAGCCACGTACATCTAGCAAATCCATCACCCATGTCTACCTCGTCGACCTCCAATGGCCGCACCGCCTATGCCGTGATCGAGAAGCTCTCCAAGGCAAACCATGCCCTCTAGAAGGCTCAAGTCCGATCTGCTATGCGTGGTGCTCGCCTGGAGGGACATCTCACCGGAGCACTGAAGGCGCCCGAGAAGGAGATCACCGACAAGGATGACAACAAGGTGCCCAACCCAGCCTTTGAAGAATGGGAGGCGAAGGATCAGCAGATCCTAAGCTTCTTGTTCTCTTCGCTGGCACGGGAGATTATGACTCAAGTTGCTCAAGCCACTACGGCCGCTGAAGCATGGAAGACCGTTGAGGCAATGTCCTGAGCACGGGCTGTCAATCTACGCATCGCCCTATCCACCTCAAAGAAAGGTAACATGTCTGTTGATGACTACTTTGTTAAGATGTAGGGATACGGCGATGAGATGGCAGCAGCAAGGCATCCCATCGACGAAGAAGAACTCGTTGAGCATATCCTCACCGGCTTGAACCATGAGTTTGAGTCGCTCGTCTCTGCCCTTGTCGCAAGGGTGGAGCCGATCTCCCTAGATGCTCTCTACTCCCAGCTGCTCAACTTCGAGACCAGGATGGAACTCATCTATGGTGGCGATCAGAGTTCAGCCAACATGGCTGGACGTGGTCGTGGCCATGGCCGTGGCCCTACATGGGGTCGTGGTTGCGGCAATTCCGGTGGCGGACACGTGCGCGGCAACGACAACAACACGCGCCAGGGAGGCAAGGGCGGCTACATCAACAAGCCCGTCGCCAACAACGAGCACCCCCTCTGCCAGGTGTGCTTCAAGAGAGGCCACACCGCGACAGAGTGCTAGCACAGGTTCGATGAAGATTATGTGCCTGACGAGAGGCATGTTGTTGCGGCGGCCACCTCGTATAGTATTGACACCAATTGGTACATATTAACGCTCACTACGGACCAATTTCGAGCGTCAATTTGATTAGAAAATTAGGATGACTAGCATACTTAACTTGCATATTTATCTAGAATAATATCGTTTCCACATTCCCCTTGGAGAATTTGCAATGCAGGGAAATTGAGCAACAATCAAGTGTAAACAAGCACTTCAATCCAAGACTAATGGTGTCGACCAATCAGAGCGCGCCGTTCAGCCTCCCATTGATCAAAGGGCCCACAAACAAGTACAACCGACCTAGGACAGACTCGACTCACAAACAGGAGTGACCAAGGCTCACGTGTCAGCACCACAGAAGAAGCTGGAGGCGGTGGGCGCCTAACCTGGTTCGGCCGAACTAGGTGGGTCAGCGGAACTAGGTCGGGCCCCACCGACCTGCCTCTTCCATGTGGAGCTCTCCCATTGGTCCTCCATGTCGGTTCAGGGTGCTAGGGGGTGAAGGGACGTCGAGAAGCTGCTGCACATCCCCCTCACTCACCTCTATAAATATGAGGGGGTGCTACTAAATGAGACACACCACAAGTTGAAGCCTCTTTCAAGTTTCTCTCTTGCTTAGTCTTTAAGATAGTGGAGTTTAGGTGAAGTAACTCTTCTTCGATTCCCGAGTCTTGCCTAGGAGTGTTCGGTATGGGTTTTACTCTTCCTCTCCTTTGTAATATTCGGAATTCCTTAATAGAGTTACCTTCTAGTCTAGTGTATTCGTATAGTATATGTTTTGTGTATTCGGATGTGTATGCTATGCTTAGTTTATATCTAGGTCTTATATCTTGCATGATTAGATGTGGTAAGACACCTAGGCTACGACATCAGTTCCAGTATTCGTATGTTTGCTCTAGTGTGATGTCTGTTCATCCGAAGGGTGGGGGCTCCGCGCGGGGCATTAGAGTATCACTTATTAGTGTAGACATGGTGTCTGGGCTAATCAGTGTTGCTGGATGCGGCTCTATACCATGGTTAGATGAGGTAGGCGGCAGGTGGTGACAGCCCTGTCCGTCCAGCGTAATCCTCCCCGTTCGTGTAGTAGCTGTAGGAGGTGCATAAAATAGCCGTAAGGATCTAGTGGCCACCTAGCCATATCCTGTGCGGTCTCCCGGTGATGCCTGGGAGCCTAGAGCCCGTTCCTAATCATGTGTATATATGTGAGTGCTTAGTATAGACTGTATGCTTAGCTAAGAGTACATAAGTCCTTAGATTAGCTTTCTTCCTCCTTTCTCCCTTCCTGTAAGCTTTGCATAGAGTAGAACTTGAGTAACTTGTACGTCACACTACCTTTTTACCATATATATTATCTTACCCCTATTTATTCAATAGAATATCCTTACTAGAACTAATCAACACACTAATCTATTCCAATAACCGCCGCCTTCCCTGCGGAAATATAAATACGACCCCGTACTCACGGAAAAAATGCTACAACGGTATTCCGTGCGCTTGCGGATCCTTCTGTAACGTAAGAAATACCCCAAGGCATTTCTGGAGCTGTTGCCGTGGAATGGATTTTATATCCATACTTGGTGACCGCGTTATGAAACGCCAACAGTACACTGACACGGGATCAACCGACCACATCACCAGCAACCTTGAGAAGCTAAGTACCAGGGAGAAGTACAATGGTGGTGAGCAGATTCACACCGCCAATGGCACAGGTATGACAATTAGTCATGTTGGTCAATCTCGTATTATTACCCCTAGTCGAGAACTACATCTAAAGATGTGCTATATGTTCCTTCGGCTGCTAAGAATCTTGTCTCGGTCCATAAGTTCACATCTGATAATTCTGCCTTCATGGAATTTCACCTCGACTTCTTTTTGTTTAAGGATTAGGAAACCAGGAGAACTCTGCTTAGGGGGCGCTGTCATCAAGGGCTCTATCCTCTTCCTATTGAATCTACTGTGAAGCAAGCCCTCGCCATGATCATGTCGTCCCTGTCGCGATGGCATGCACATCTTGGCCACCCTGCCTCATCTATTGTTCATCGGGTTGTTAGTAGTAATAAGCTTCCTTTTTCTCCTGAGTTGAATAACGAATCTGTGTGCAATGCCTGTCAGCAAGCTAAAGCACATCAGCTTCCCTATCCAAAGTCGGTTAGTGAGTCTACAAGTCCCTTAGATCTTGTGTTCTCAGAAGTTTGGGGTCCTGCTATTGAGTCTGTTGGCAGAAAATAATATTATGTCAGCTTTATTGATGATTATAGCAAGTTTACTTGGATTTATCTCATTAATTATAAATCTGAAGTTTTTCAAAAATTCCATGAATTCCAAAATTTGGTTGAGAGGATGTTTAATTGCAAAATCAAGGCTGTCCAAACCGACTGGGTGGAGAATATCAAAAGTTGAATTCCTTTTTTAACAAGATTGGGATCTCTCACCTTGTTTCTTGCCCTCATGCGCACCAACAAAATGGAGCAGCAGAGAGGAAACATTGCCATATAGTAGAAGTGGGTCTTGCCCTGTTGTCTCATGCAGCTATGCCTTTAAAGTTTTGGGATGAGGCCTTCTTAGCAGCCACCTTTCTCATTAATCGCATCCCTAGCAAGGTCATCAATTTCTCTACTCCTCTTGAACGCTTGCATAAGCAAACACCCGACTACTCCACCCTCCGCACCTTTGGATGTGCATGTTGGCCAAATTTACGTCCCTTTAACACGCACAAGCTCCAATTCCGGTCCAAAGAATGTGTTTTTTCTTGGCTATAGCTCCCTCCGCAAAGGATTTAAATGTCTAGACATCTCCTCTGGAAGAGTTTATATCTCGAGAGACGTCACTTTTGATGAGAATATCTTTCCTTTTTCCTAGCTTCATCCTACTGCTGGGGTTCGACTTTGGTCAGAAATCCTACTCATCCCTCTACTAATGATTCTACCTCTCATTTGGATAATACAGGGGATAATAATACAGAGGATCACTTGACTAACTTGTCCGCTGATTTTTCTGATAATTTTGGTGCAAGTAGCAGTGCAGATCCTCAGCCATCCACATCAAATAATGGCGGATGGAGCAGCGCAGGACGCGAAGTAGATTCGGCGGCGGTCCCTGACAGCAAATCACGCTCGGGATCCGCGCCACCAGATCCTGTCGCCGCACGACCGCAGCCTGCTGAATCCGGGCGCGACACGATTCGCCTCCCCGGTCCGCTGGTTCCCCCCGGATTCCCTACGCGCGAGTCTAGCACCTCCACGTCGTCTCCTGTGGGTCCCAGTGCTGGGGCGAGTCCGACCGCACACGTACGGGGGAACGACACCGACGCAGCTGGTCTGTCGCGTGCGGACGCTTCTGAGGCGCCAATTTTGGAGCAGATCTTGGCCCATGGATCCTCTGTGGCTGAGCCGCCTGTTGGTACACTTGTGCCAGCTCGTCCCAAGACCAGATCACAGAGTGGCATCCGCAAAGAAAAAGTGTACACGGATGGCACGGTCAAATATGGCTACATGGCTACTTCACTTCCTCTGGTGAACCTCAGTCTCTTGATGAAGCACTTCATGATGAACATTGGAGGTCTGCTATGGAGGCAGAATTTATGGCGTTGATGAAGAACAAGACATGGCGACTTGTTCCTCCTCGAAAAGGAAGGAATGTTATAGGATGCAAATGGGTCTATAAGATCAAAAGGAAATCAGATGGTAGCTTGGATAGATACAAAGCTCGTCTCGTCGCCAAAGGAATTAAGCAAAGGTATGGCTTGGATTATGAAGATACATTCAGCCCGGTTGTTAAAGCTACAACTATCCGTATCATTCTATCTATTGTTGTATCTCGTGGTTGTAGCCTACGTCAACTTGATGTGCAAAATGCTTTCTTACATGGATTACTAGAGGAGGAAGTTTACATGCAACAACCTCCTGGTTTTGAAGATGCTACTAAATTCAACTATGTATGCAAACTTGATAAAGCACTCTATGGACTCAAACAAGCACCAAGAGCGTGGTACTCACGGCTGAGTAACAAGTTGATTCAGCTTGGCTTTCGGCCTTCTAGAGCTGACACTTCATTATTTGTCTATAGCAAGGGAGGCATTACCATGTTCCTATTGGTTTATGTAGATGACATAATAGTTACAAGTTCAACTGAAAAGGCTACAACGGTACTACTTGAAGATCTAAAAGAAGAATTTGCGCTCAAGGATCTTGGAGATCTACACTACTTCCTTGGAATAGAGGTGAGCAAGGTAAATGATGGAATTATTCTGTCCCAAGACAAGTATGCGTCTGATTTGCTGAAAAGAGTTGGGATGTCAGACTGCAAACCGGTTAGTACACCGCTTTCTACTAGTGAGAAGTTATATTTACATGAAGGTACATTATTGGGAGATAATGATGCTACTCAATATAGGAGTATTGTTGGAGCTCTACAATATCTAACTCTCACTAGAGCAGATATAGCTTTTTCGGTTAATAAAGTATGTCAGTTTCTTCATGCTCCTACTACAGTTCATTGGGCAGCAGTGAAGAAAATTCTGAGATATGTAAAACAGTGCACGCGACTTGGACTTAAGATACGTAAATCTTTTTCTATGCTTGTTAGTGCCTTCTCTGATGCAGATTAGACCGAAGATTTTGATGATAGAAAATCTACAGGAGGGTTTGCAGTATTTTTGGGACGAGCTGGCACAAGTGTACCAACAGGCGGCTCAGCCACAGAGGATCCCTGGGCCAAGATCTGCTCCAAAATTGGCGCCTCAGAAGCGTCCGCACGCGACAGACCAGCTGTGTCGGTGTCGTTCCCCCGTACGTGTGCGGTCGGACTCGCCCCAGCACTGGATGTTGTAAACTTGTGTAGCAAGAACTCCTGGCCGGCTCTCCTGGCCAGCACTGGATGTTGTAAACATGAAGGGCGGCCCCTAACAGGGTAAGACACGATTTCCCTATTACCCTCTGATTTTTACAGTATCTCCTTTGTTGGACGGAGGAAGGGGCTATCAAAATCCTACAGGGCTAAATCTTAAATTTACCTGTTCATCAAGCATGCTCCAAGTTACTCTATTTCACATCTCGTGTCATCTCTTACTACGATTCTTGCACCAAAAGAAGGCCTCCCAGCGTGGCCACGTCACGGGCGTTTCCCGACCGTCGGATAGGCCGGGCGGATGGCCAGGATCGTACGATTTTCAGGTTTTTTGCAAAAAATTCCTTGGACTTTAGAGAAATCAACCTGCAGTCCGGCCTCCTCTCATAGAAAATTTTGCAAAAAAGACCTTAACTTTTCTAGAAATCAACCTGCAGTCCAACAGCTCAGGTTCAGGAATATTTGCAAATAAAATCTTAAGTTTTAGTTGAATCAACCCACCGTCCTGGTCTACTTTCAGCAAAAAATTTTTACAAAACCTCTCGTATTTCAATTAAATCAAACCACAACCCGTTCCATTTGTTACTTCTACACGAGCAATATTATGCGTACAATTTAAACACCAAAACACGTTGCAATCAAATGTTGTTCAATCTACAACATGATCTAAAATTCAAAAACTAAAACTTTATTATTGAGCAAATTTTCAAATTCAAAATGCTTTCACATTTCGTTTGCACAAATGATTACATACGCCCCGTTGTACCTATAATTTGAACACCAAAACTTCTTCAGATAAAAACAATGATCAAGACAAAAGTTATTTAGAATTTTAAAATCTACATCTGTACTACATAGTAAAATTTTAAATTTAAAATGCTTCTAAAAATTCAAATATATAAAATTACGCAAAATTTCAAAATCTAAAGCTTTGCTATAAAATAAAAATTGCAAATCCAAATACCGTTCTTCTATGTCTTCTCATGCGACCTTCACGACAACACGACATATCGTAATATAACCAAAACACCTCTATTAATTGTCTCATAATTTCGCAAATACATTAAGTATCCGACTAATTGTGCTCCGCCCTCCCTAAAAAATTATTTTACCCCTTCTTTCACCGTAATAATAGAACAACAAATGTCATACCTCCATTTCGTTACCCAAAATAATATACTACTTAAATAATAGCTTCACAATAATAGAATGCCTAGAATATATACCAAGTGCAATCAGACCATGACATCTATGCAAAAATAACAAAACGACGAATCTATCCTAACTACATTGCTTGGAAAAAAATAGTGTATTCTCTTATATGAACTAAAGTCCACATCAACGACAATACTACGATGCGGGATAAGGGCCCCAAGCGGCAAAGCCGCAGGCCTTTCTAGTTTGGATGATTGAGCTGAATTAGTGTACTACTTTCACATTGTTGGGCCATGCTTTTTTGTGAAAAAAATATATGATCTAATAATGCATCATTTTTTGGGTTCATCAAATGTGGCTACATATATATTGGACATGAATAATTGTTTAAGTTGTTGTTTGGTTGACCGTCAACGTTTCATAGCTCCCACGTTCACATAAATAATTGTTGAAATTGTTTGTCTTGGATGACTCTATTGAGCTCTCTGGAGACGCGGTCTTCATACGGGCCGGCAGGTCTGATTATATACGTGTGGTGGAGTAAGGTTCACATGTTATATGAATACATGTGAGTGTGACGTGTCCGTACATTGACAGTTATATTTAGATGAGAGGTCTGAAAAAAAATACAACTAAACTAGTTTGGTAATGTTGTGAAATTTAGTGGCCAAACCACGTTTGATGGGCGATGAGGACATGGTTTTCTTCCCATACAAACTGGCGTCCGTGGAGCAGGACATGCTACAGTGTGCATTCTCGTTACTTCGTAAGGCAATGGCCTTCAGCGGCGCGCGAGCTCTAGTTTTTGTTAGTAGAAATCTAATTTGTTAAATTCCATCCAGTAAAAATAGAAGAATTTATAAATTTCTAAAATGATAGATAGAAATATAAGGAGTAGTCCCTCAATCCGGAGCCACTTTCCCATACTCCGAATTTAAGGGTTTCGATAAACTATCTGCGCTAGTAGCTTAGGTGTAGAACTATCTTCAGCTATTTGTGTAGCCATAAATTCTATTTAATCGTTGGTGTTGGTTTTGTACCCACGTGGCGACGGCGGCATCAATGTAGACATGTAGTCGAGTACTCGCTCATCCACGGTGTCCCGGCGGCGACGCCGCCTCCTCCCTCTCGTCCAGGGCGACGCAGACCACCTCCTCGGCTCCTCCGGCGCGACGCAGGAGGGTACGAGTCCACGCCGGAATGGAGCGCTCCGGCCTGCCTTGGCTGCGGAGAAAAGCCGAGTCCTGGGCGTCCTTTTCTTGTAAGTTGTAAGCACTAGGAGACGTTGGATCGAAAATGGACGTTGGATGTTGGCAGGTAAGTTACAGCGTGGCTTTGAGAGGCAAGTTACTAAATCTCTGTTTCTTTCCTTCCTTTCCCTCTTCTCCATCTCTCTCCTCCCTTGGTCTTCCTTGCCTCGCGGCGGCGCCACTCGTCACGTCTTCGCCCGGCCCTTTGCCGGCGACGAGCATCCGCTAGGTATGCCCGCCCCATCCTTTCCCTTCCGCTGTGCGAAACGGAGCACCCCAAACCCTAACGAAGCTATTTGTATCCGGATCTGAGTGACCCAGTTACAGTATATATCGCCTACTAACTTCGATTTTGTTTGCAAAAATTATATCCTATGCTGGGTTCGCATCGTGCAGTAGCGACCTGTGG
Organism: Panicum miliaceum; assembly: GCA_032594955.1. NCBI lineage: Eukaryota > Viridiplantae > Streptophyta > Magnoliopsida > Poales > Poaceae > Panicum > Panicum miliaceum. Next base: position 13,860,886 of record CM064061.1, read on the forward strand.
CTCTGTAATACTTAGATGACTGGTGAAATATAAAACCATAAGCCACCTACTACCTGGAACAGCTAAGTGTTTGGGAAACGCGCAGACTTTGTCCTACTTAAGAGGTTCCTGCTTCCTGGTAACCATGAAAGAAATTTTACACGACAGCTGTCCATGGCTGTGCCATGGTGATGTGTTGACGAGTGTATGGAAGATATTTTCTCTTTGCAGTAATATCTTAACTTTATGGTGGTACGCGTGGCATAACATTGTGACAAATTGTGGCCGTAAGGCTCTAACGCATCTGCCATCATGCAGTTGAGGTTTCCATTTCTTCCTCTGGAAATGCATCCCCCACTGACTTTACACAGGCACCCTATGTGCGCTGAGGTACCTCACTAATATTCTCCTATCCTTTTTCGAGTATTTGTGTCTTGATGTTGTTGCATTGCCTTAGTAAGATCTACCATTATGATTTGTTCTTCCAGATTATTGAAGAATTCCAGAAGTGCCATTTGGACCACCCTGTCAAGAAGTTCTTCGGAGAGTGCACAGACCTTAAAACCAAACTAGATCGCTGCTTCCGACAGGAGTTGGGTGCTTTTCATTCCTTGTTTTTATCATGTAGTCCTAAACCTTAGCCAAGGTCTTTTCCCAAAAAGAAAGAGATTCCTTTTCTAAATACCACATTACTGTACTTGAAATTCAGAAAGCTTTGAAGAGAAAGGCAAACTTTGAAGAAAGCAAGAAATTTAAAGAACAGCTGCAGGCCTACAAAAGAGAAATTGCAGAGAAAAACCAGGAATAGAAACTTGGAACAAAGGTCAAGGAACTAAAGGTGGATGCTCTTTATCTGTGGCAGGATGTCCCCAGTTGCGTCAAGTGTGCTTGAGCTGTATTGCTTCTAAAAAACTCTCACATGATGAGTGTCAGCTAAAACCAGCAGCTAGAAGTTTACGTTCTTCCTCGATTGTGAGATGTGCTGCTTTTTCCATGTTCATCCATGCTTATGTACTAACAATGAAGCTTTGTTTCAGACAAATCACTTTATTGCTTAATACAGACAGTTTTATTAGGAATTTTGCGTGCCCTTTTACTCGCACTATTATTCTATATTGATTTGGTTTGCCAATCTTTTGAAATTTGTACATTCAAATTGCGTTAGTTATTTTTGTGTTCTGATTAATGCGTTTGCTGTTTGATGTAAACATATCACAGGCTCACAGCCAGTTATATTTGGTCACACAGAGACAAGTAAACCAACCTGCCAGTTGTAGAATTCAGTTTCCTTTTCATACCAATTTACACTGTGTGAGAATCGTCATTATGAAATTGGGATAGAAGACCTTATTGAACTCATTAAGATTTGTGGATGTGGGGGCTATTCATCATCACAAAATTGAAAATGTCCCAGGACTTCCAACTTTAAAGCCTTTGAAGCTTTGGATACCAGCATCGATTCTAGACCAGTTGAAGTAACTTTGAAGAATTTATATTGAACAGTAGATATTGATTAACAGATCAATTTGACTTGCTTAAAAGGATGAGTAGTGAGATGGCAGCATCTGGGATAGTTGGGTGGGTCAGTGATTAGGGTTTGTTGGCTTATTGCATTCCAGGAAGTTATTTCTGTATGTACATGCTATCTGTCAAATGTCCATTGATCTTTTCAACTTTCTCCTGTAACTGTGTGGCAAGTGTTATTCCTATTTTTATGTTGAGTTCTGGCTGAATGAACAGCAAATTAAGATGTTTCATAATTCCTAATGTGATTGTAGTTTTTAACCAAGAATTTGATGGTTATGATTGGCATTGCCCCATTCTTTGAGCATAAAAATTTTTATGGCAATTGTAAATCCTATAGAGATTACTCCTATTGTACAAGACCATGTTATGGGGAAAGAAAGGTCTGTAAACACTATCGGAAACTGAAATGATTACCTCATTCCAAAAGAGACCAGACTGTTGCCTCCTCAGCTAAAAATAACCATTCTATGGATACCTGCTGTTAATATTGTTGACATCGATGAGTTAGTTGGGTGAAGGGCGGGCCTGGTGTAAGCGGTAGCGTCTTACCGCCTGTGATCGGAAGGTCCCGGGTTCGAGTCGCAGTCTCCTCGCATTGCACAGGCGAGGGTAAGGCTTGCCACTGACACCTCTTCCCCAGACCCCGCACAGAGCGGACGCCCGATGAGTTAGTTGGGTATAGAGAGCAGTGTCTCGGTTGCTTCTGATCCTTACTGCCATCTGGCTTGAAGACTGAACTTTGACATAGGAATAGGAGGCTTGAGCTCATCTGCAATAGTGTTTGGATCTAGTTTGCTACTACGGCATTAAGCCAGCCACTGATGAGCTTGGGGATCATGCCTTGGCCAACACTTTGTTCAGGCATCTCATAGGAGGATTTGTTTTCAACCCTTTCAGATTCTCCAATGTTCATAATTCAGGTGAGTTGATGTGGTTATGCCTCTCATTAACCATCATTTTGAAATCCAAAAATTAGGTTTTGTTAATCCTAAGTACTACTGAACAGCATATGCAAGAGTTTGACCTTGATTCCATAAATTCTGTGACACCATTTGTGTCGCTGGGTGTTTATCGTCTCATAACTACTAAATTGGAATTTCACTGCCTTTTTGTCAGGGCTTGAGCGTAGGAAGTATGCGTGAGAGGTGGGCGGCCGGGGACACGGCTCCCGGCGACGGCGAGGGCGCGGCGCCGTCCTGACGGCCGGCGTCGAGCGAGACGAGAGCAGAGCGCGAGCAGTAGTTGAGACGCCGATAGATCGAATTGATCTACAGCATAACCGATACATTCATTGGTTCCGGCCTTTATGGTCCATTACATAACTGATTGCAAGTTTACACAACATTCAAATTGAAAAGAGAATCTAAGATACAACTGGCGAGTGGTTGCTTGACGTCGTGGGCGCGTCGTAGCTTCAGGCACGCCGTCGCCTGGAATACACGTTGCCGTACATAACACTTTTTTAGACACACATGGGCCAATCTGTGCTGAGAATAATTTGCTTCCACCATGTCACATTCGTACATGTTTTAGGCAAGGTACTGTTCTAGCATGTGTTTGACTTCATTGGAGGAGCTCTCTGTCAAGATATTGTCCCCTAGTTTTATATTTGCATTTATGCGGAATGGTGGTTGGTTACCTCATGACGCAAGGTAGTCATACCTGGCCCCGTTAGACCATATTGTAATTTTGGTTATTAAGTGACAACATGATTAATGGGACTAACGAGTTTGTGAGCTCAAGTTTGTAGGATTTTTAGTTCCATGGATGGAGTCCAAACCATCTCCAAGATAGTTCAAATCATCTCTAAGATAGTCCAAATCATCTCTAAGACACAATAGACGTAGTGAAAAAATAATCTCCAAAAATATATTTGAAGGGTCCAAATGGTCTTAGCAACGATTTAGATAAGTGGCAGAAAAAATACTAGGGACCGGATGAACCGACGCTCAGGGTATATATACCTTCGGCGTAATTCTGCTCTGACAACACGATCAAGACTGAAGATCTCAATGCGACCGGATGATCCGACACCCCATAGCGTCGGAGTAATTTTGGAGCATTTTCAGCCCAAGAGTATATCCTTCGTTCAACAGTCTTGCCTTCACGACCGGATGAACCGACTAAGGCGTCGGAGCATCCGACGGTCGATCGGATGAAGCGTCGGAGCAATGACACAAGCTAAGGCAGCACTGTCAGAGTCCAACGGCTACTATTTCACTCAGTGTGACCGGATGATCCGATGCCTACGTACTTTTCTGGTAAAAGTGTGTAACGGCTCTATTGAGTGTGTGGGCTATATATATGCCTCACCCCGGGTCATTTGATGGTGCTGGAGTCTTGAGGAATCCCATACACACGAGAGAACACCTCCAAGCCAACCAAGAGCATATTGATCACATCTTTAGGTTTAGCACAAGCTTTGTGAGAGCTAGTGCTAGGTTTAGCTCTCGAGAGAGTGAGAGAGTAAGGCTTGTACCTTGTGTGCTGGTTCTAGAAGTAAACCACAAGTTGTATCTTGGTGCACCGGCCCCTTGGAGCATTGGTGGCTCACTGGCAAGTCTTCGACCCTCCGGCTTGGTGTGGAGTGGCGACGACGGCTTTGTGCGGGGGACGTGGAGACCCCCATCCTTCATGGAGAAGCTCCTTAGTGGAAAGCGAGATCAAGGTGACCGTGGTGACTTGACATAGCCTTGGTGACAGGTCAAGAAGAGTCCCGGAAGAGACTTGGTTGCCGGGAAGCAATACTCTTTGTGAGTGCTTCAACAATGTGGATGTAGGAGTGGCTTTGTGCCTAACCGAATCACGGGATAAATCTTCGTATCGAGAGTTTGCTTCTCCTCATCCTTTACTCTTAAGCTTTCGCATTTCATATTGCAACTTATGTGCCTTTACTTTCTTAGTGTAGTATCTTACTAAGATTGGCTATATGTTGCAAAACTCTTTGGGATGAGGTTCTCACACTAGAAGAACCCTAGTTGCACATCTAGATAGTATATTTTAGTTTAAGTTTTGTGCAAACTAGATTGACCCATAGGTTAAGGTTTTAAGTTTGCCTAATTCACCCCCTCCCGCTCTTAGGCTACGACTACCCATTCATTTCACTCCTGTTTCATTCCGATTAGTAGCCTGAGGATATATTAGCTGAAGGAGCCATGGATTCAGCTCAAGCTTGAGTGTAGTTCTCTGGAGGGGAAGACGATGACCAATTGCACAGCTTGAAACAGTGGTAGCCTACATCTCTTTCTGCATATCAGGAGCATCAGAAAGAGGTCTCCACCATTAAGTCATGGATTCATCAGGAATGCAATCACTGTAGCATATGCTAATAACAAGATATCACTGGTGGTGGTGGATTGGCTGGAGATGCGCAGTGGTGACATCCCAGCATCACAAAACAGAGTGGTGGAAGCTATTGTTCCATCTTCTTGTCTTGAGGTGGACGATGGGGTTGCAAGCCTCTCCACACTGTTCTTGTGGTCTCTGCTTCTGCCTGGGAAGGAGCACGTTCTGCAGGTCTGGATTTCTCTCGATCAGGATGCTGTTCACAAGCTATGATGTTCATCATCTAAGAACAAGAGGAGATAAACAGAATCATAGCTTGTATGCTATTCTTGCCACTGTTAATATTTGCTACGATTATGTAGCGTTCCCAAATTTTATTGTTTGCTTTTCTGGTGCTACAATGTTCGTTCTTTTTATTGAAGCACTGTACTACCGTACTCTGTGGGAACTGTAGCTGCTGATCAAACATGAACAGATCGTGAAAAGCAGCATTCAGGGAGGCCCTAATGACTAATGTATACGTACGTACTACTGGTTTACAACAGTCAAGCGATCATGGTCCCATAAAATAAGCCGCAAAAGCTCCGCGGAGTTGCCTGGAAGCTTGCAGGTGCGGCTGTTATTATCAGTACCCTTTCTTTTTTTTTCTCACTAAAATAGAAGAGGAGCGACTCAGAGGTGACCAGCGGTAGGTGACTAGCACCACGGAGCGACGGTAGCAATCATCCATGGAAGCAAAAGCTATCCCGCTCCTGACTCCCTACACCATGGGGAGGTTCGACCTCTCCCACAGGTCTGTCTGTTCATCATCATCCATCGGTTTGGTTTTGTAGCAAACGATCAGTTCAGGATCCCATGCATTCATTAGGGGAATCAGTTGTTTTTCCGCATAATAATGTTCTGCAGTAGACCATCCCTCAGCTCTTGTGGTGAGCGCCCGCAAGGTGTTCGATGAATTGCCTCGCAGCCTGCAGGGCGGCTGCCTTGGAAAACTTTGATGTCTGGAGGTTGATTTCTGCGTATGCAAGTGACCTGAGCATGCATTCTCTGTTGATCTTGATGTTAGGGTTGTCCACGCGCCCCTCACAAGGTCGAGGTGCTATAACAACCTTCCTGGAGAGCATGTCGCGCTCTACTAGTCGCAGAGGTCATCCAAGGCTGGCCTACTGATTGCTGAAGCCACTGGGGTCTCTCAAACCGCTCAGGGGTACCCCAACGCGCCAGGCATATGGACCAAGGAGCAGGTGGAGGCTTGGAAGCCGGTGGTCGATGCAGTGCATCGGAAGGGTGGAGTTTTCTTCTGTCAGATATGGCATGTTGGGAGGGCGTCTACTTATAGTAATGTCGCTTCTTATCAATGATCCTGCAAGTTAACATGTGTTAAGTAAAGGATTATGCATATGTTCTCTATGGTCTTTGGTCTTGAATTGTTAGTTATTGCATTCATGCTGGATTTGTTCAGAGCATGACATTATAGTATTCTCGTATGTTGGTTGAATACTTTGATGTAGGATAGGCTGCTCTGCTGGATTTTGTTAATTCATTTTGCTAGGCATCTGAAATGTTATGATGGCTCTGGACAAAAGTCCAGAAGAAATTTATGTCTTTTGTCTTGAAGAACCATTAGAACTTGAGCTTAAACTAAAACCGCAGAAATTATTGAACACCACAGAAATTATTTCTAGTGTTCTTCTCTCAAGCTAATCTTGTCAATGCTTATTATTCACACACATCGTTGCTTTCTCCAGTGTCGCGTTCTATGTAGTTTTGAGGTTCCCCTGACAGCTATTTCTGGTATACACTGCAGATTATCAGCCCAATGGACAAGCACCAGTTTCTTGTACGGACAAGCAGATCATGCCTCAGGTTCTCAAGGATGGAACTGTGGAGGAATTCTCTGCCCCAATAGAGAAGATGAAATCCCTCAAATCGTCAGTGATTTTCAGCTTGCTGCTAGGAATTGCATTGAAGCAGGTATGTCCTTCTTTGTAGTGTATTTTACCTGTGACTTGCACTACCCATCTTCATAAATCATGATTGTGATTTATTCAAGTTGAAATCCAAAAAGCTCCCAGCTTCCTAATATTTACCTTGTTAACCAGATTATATCATTTATTATTGAGTTACCATCATGAACTTTAGGCTTTGATGGGGTTGAAATCCACTGCGCATTTGGCTACCTAATTGAGCAGTTCATGAAGGACAGCGTCAATGACAGAACGGACAAGTATGGCGGAAGCATGGAAAACCGCTGTCGCTTTGCTCTTGAGGTAATTCAAGCAGCCATCGATGAGATCGGAGCAGACAGGGTTGGTGTCCGTCTCTCACCATACTCAAACTGGCTGGACTGCTGGGATTCAGACCCAGACGCACTCGGCCTGTACATGATCCACACCATGAACAAGCTGGGTGTCCTCTACTGCAGCATGGTTGAGCCTGAGGCGGTCAAAGTGGATGGCAAGGTGCAGATCCCTTACAAGCTGTTGCATTTTAGGAAGGCTTTTGCTGGTACTTTCATTGTTGCCGGAGGATACAACAGGGAAGAAGGCAACAAGGCAGTTTCCGAGGGTTACACCGACCTAGTGGCATATGGCAAATGGTTTCTGGCGAACCCAGACTTGCCAAAGCGGTTTGAGCTGAATACACCTCTGAACAAGTACGACAGATCAACGTTCTACACACCTGATCCAGTTGTCGGGTATACCGATTACCCTTTTCTTGATCTTTCGTCTGTGTGATTCCTTGAGAACAAAATTAGAGCTATATATAACTTGCTATTGACATGGAATTCCAAATTAAATAAAATTGTTGAACTCGCTGGAGAGTGTGAACTCCACAGCTACCACAGTTAACTTTTCATAAAACATGTGCAGATTCTTCTTTCTTGGAAATTTGAAAAACACTGTATGCTAGGTTTCAGTGCTCACTGAACATGCATCATCACTTGCGCCTTGCCGCTGGTTGGCAGATCAGGCCTGCGGTACGGGAAGCCGGCTGCAGGTCCCGGCCTTGGCTGTGCTGCGCAGTGGGTTTTCTGGTCAAGTTCCTTGCATTTCAAGTTCTTCAATTTTGTAGTTGCTACACTTATAGAGTCTGTTGTTCTAATCGCAACTACCTTGTTAGCGTCTCTAACTGAACAAGTGGATCAGATGCACACACATTTTCCTTTTGGGTGTCTTTACAATCTGCCTCGTGTATACATGTGTGTCTCTTCCTTCTCCCTGTCAGGCTTTCCAAGCCTCTCTACCACTGCTATTATACACATGGAACAAGAAAAGCCCCAACTCCTAGCCTCCCCGAGCGCTGCGAGGCGGCGCATTCGTGTGTTGATCTATTCTCGTTCAAAGATCTCACCTCGATCTGTTCCGTGGAGAGACACACGAATTCTCTGGTCTGAGACCATGGGATTCGCGTGTATGGCTACCAACTTGATGCATGTTTTTTCCCCTCAGTAATGGTGCCTGTTCGTCTTCTCCTTCTCGACCCGCGCCTTGCGGACCGCCTGCTGGATCTGCCTCTCGTGCTCCTTGAGCATGTCCTCCATGTTCCCGCCGGGCGGCATCAGGGGGCCCGAGTAGTGGATCCTCTTGTTCTTCCCTCCGAATCCCTGAAAAGTTAACGATGGCGATGTGATCAGCCATTGCCTGAATTTTGGTCTCACCAAGAACGCCATTACTAGGAGCTGAATGATCTGGTCGGTACTCACGGTCGATGGGTCCCTCACGCCGAGGTCCTTCTGGTGGGAGGAGCCCGGCCAGCCGACGGCGTTGACCGGCTCGGCGACGTCCAGCCGGTTGTACCTGGGGTTGGCGTTCCTGGCGGCCGACGAGGTCGGGTGCAGGTCGGTGCCCCTGGACGGCGCGTAGGAGCGCTGCGAGGTGAGCGTCGACGCCCTGACGGAGCTGGACGTCCGCGGGACCCCCCGCTGGTCGTTCCTGTACCACGTCGACCCGAACCCGGCGGTCTGCATCCCCGCCGGCCCACGCCCGGCCACCGCCGGCGGCGGCTCGATCCGGAAGCCCGGCACGCTGTCCTCCTGCGAGCTGTAGTGGTGGCTCGTGCTCTTCTGGTTGGCACGCGCATGCCTCCTCTGAAACGAGAGAAGCGGTCGCAGAGTTTTCAGACAACAGTTCGAACTGCCTTCCTGGTGTTCGAGCATCAGGAACTGAGAGGAGGAGCACGAACCTGGTAGTCCCCAATGGCGTCCTGGGCTGGCGCGGCCTTGGCGTCGTCTCTCCCGGGCTTGATGGAGACGGAGCCCTTGCCTCCGATGGCCGTCGCGTTTTGCCTGATGGCCTCCTGGCCTCGGAGCTTGGCGTCGTACTCCTTGCAGGGCGGGAACTTGGGCAGGCTCGCCGGGTCACACGCCAGCGGCTTCGTCCGGAAGTACTGTGATGGAGGATGGCAGAGACGGAATGCAGCAGGGTGGCAATGGCGGCTGCCGGTAAGAGCAGAGCAGAGGGAGGGAGAGGAGTGGAGAGGCGAGAGCCGCCTACCTCACTGTCGAGAGCCGAGGCCGCCGTGCCCCGCGCCGACGGTTCGATGGCGAGCAGCGTGTCGAGGAGCTCCAGGGCCGTGGGGGGGAAGTCCTTGAACGTCTCGGCGATCTTGCGCCGGTACGGCCGCTGCGGCTTGAAGAGCGTGACGTCGGGCAGCTTCGCCTTGGCCCAGTAGTCCTCCGACGGCGACCCGCAGAGCTTGAAGATCTTGTGCAGCTGCTCGATCTCGGTCTGGCCGGGCATGATGGGCTTGCCGGCGAGCAGCTCGGCGAGGATGCAGCCGGTGCTCCAGAGGTCGACGGCGACGCCGTACTTGGTGGCGCCGAGCAGGAGCTCCGGCGGGCGGTACCAGAGCGTGACGACGCGGCTGGTCATGGGCTGGCTCTTGGCGGGGTCGAAGGTGGTGGCGAGCCCGAAGTCGGCGATCCGGAGCACGCCGCGGTCGTCGATGAGCAGGTTGGAGCCCTTGATGTCCCGGTGCAGGACGCCGCGGGCGTGGCAGTGGCGCAGGCCCTCGAGGATCTGGCCCATGAAGCACTTGACCTGCGGCTCCGCGAAGCGCTGCCCGGAGAGCGCGGCGAGGCCGGCGAGGTCGTGCTCCATGTACTCGAAGACGAGGTAGAGGCTGTGGGAGAGGCGGGAGGTGACGATGCCCTCCAGCTTGATCACGTTGGGGTGGTCCAGCCGCCGGAGGATGTGGATCTCCCGCGCCATGAACCGCACGCTCTCCGGGTCCATGTTGACGAAGCGCACCCGCTTCAGCGCCACGATCTTGCCGGTCTGCAGGTCCCGCGCCTTGTACACGTTGCTGTACGTGCCCTGGCCGATCTGCAGATTGATTCGTGTTGGGGATTAGGATTGAACGATCATATCGATTACTACCAAGAGAAGAGGAATCGATTTGCGTTTGCAAGAGGAGGGAAATTGATCAATTGCCTTGTCCAGTCGCTCGAACGTGTCGGCGCGGCGGGGCAGCCAGCCATGGACGACCTCCCCGGCGACGGAGGTGAGCCAGGAGGGCCATCCGGCGATGACGTGCTCGCCGGAGAACCCCTGCGGGACGCTGGAGATCACCTGGTAAGCGCCGTCGTCCGTGGCGCCGCCGTTGGCGTCTGCCGTGGCGCGCCGGTGGTGCGTGGGCGCCCCCGCGGTGCTGTAGGACTTGCTGAGGGACGTGATGACCACGACGGCGGGCGCGGTCTTCTCCACGGCCTCCTTCTTGCCGGCCGCCGGCGCGGGCGCGATCGCGGCCCCGCCGCCGGCCTTGGCCATGGCCTTGGCGTTGGAAACCGTCCGGGACATGGCGGCCTGCACGGCCGGGGCGTCCTCGTCCTTGGCGGCGAGCGTGATGAGCTCCTTCAACGACTGGCTCGGCGCCTTCTGCAGCGAGCCCGGGCCCGGGGCGGGGGCGCCGGGCGGCGCCTCCGCGACGCCCTCCTTGGAGCACAGGCCGCCCATCTCCGACGGCCGGCCGCGCGCGCTCCCGTCAAGCCGAGCGAATCAAACGTCCGGGTAACGAGAGCCGCGGCAGGAGAGAACGAAGGCCAGCTAGGATGACGCCGGCGGGGCCGACAGGAAACGGGAGGGCGGAGGTGGACGGGCAGGCATGGCGGTTGCAACCGCCGGGACGCTGTGCGCGCGTGCACGCGGGTATCCGGCGGCGGGGCCGGACACGGGGTGCGCGCGCGCGGGAGCAGCAGCGGGGGGAGAACGAAGAGGGGGGCTCGGGGACGCCGAGGCCGTTGCGAATAAGCGACGGGGAGGGAGGGAGGGGGGCGAGCGGCGGTTGGCGCGGTTCGCGGAGGTCCGGTGGGGCCAGGGCGTCAGTGGGCTGGGCGAGGGGGTGGTCGGGCCGAGGTGGCCGCCGGCCAGGCCAGGTTGGGGGAGTGGCGCGCACGACGGGAGGAGACGTGCGCCCCAATTAGGTAGACCAGCACGACCAGCAGACCCCCGGCGTGTGGCTCTCCCTTGATTCGGCTGACGTGGCGAACCGCTGGCGGTTCGTTGGGCCCTGATCCCTGGCAAATGTCGAACGGATGAAATCAAATCAAGCAAAAAGAAAATCATTAGAAGGCCTTAGGCCTCGGTCAACGTCGGGATCCGCGTCACGTTGAACCAATTTGCTAAGGTTCAGTTCAGTTTTCGAAATTTTTCCAGTGCTATACTAACTTTGAGCGTTTGATCACTAATTAGAGGTATTAAATATGGATAACTGACAAAACTTATTCCATAACCTCGGGTGAAATTATGAGACGAATCTTTTAAATCTAATTGAATCATGATTAGATAATATTGTTCTACAGTAAACAACCTCTAATAACGGATTAATTAGGCTTAACAGATTCGTCTTGCGATTTCCCGTCCATCCGTGTAGTTATTTTTATAATTAGATCATATTTAGTCCTTATAATCTTTGATTAAAAATTGCTACAACGAATTTCGTCCAAAATTTTTTACGAACTAAATGCATCCTAAGGCCTCGTTTGGATAGACTGGAATGGGGTGGATTGGAGCCCAAAAATGCATTTGGCATGCCGTGTATTGGTGTGGATGGAGGCCTAACCCCTGCCGACCCACGGGGGAGAGGAAAATCTCCACCCGAGGCGTGGAAAGAAACATGCGTCTCATCTCGCCGCACGCGAGGGCGCCGCCTCTCCCTCCTGCGCCGCCACCTCTGCTATCCGCCCTCTCACTCCCGCGCCGCCACCGCTGCCCCTCCCTCTTCCTCCCGCGCCGCCACCTCTGCCCGCCCGTCCCCCTCGTGCGCCACAACCTCTACACCGCCATCTCAGCGCATTCCGCCCTTCGCACGCGGAGCAACTCCGGCAGCCCCTCACGACGTTTTCTGGTGTCTCTCCCTCCTCGTGCACATCTTCACTTCTATCTAGGTTCGTATTGCATTTCTTCTGTCTATTGTTTCGATTTCAACTTCCTCCTCTCGTGCAAGATCTTGAATCTTGGAGGCGACCTCTCCCACGGGATCCTGGTTGGCGGCCACTTATTCATCGCAGCAGGAAAAGGGCGAGATGCGTGAGAGATGGCTGTCACTCCCTGCTCTCGTGTACAGATTCATTTGTTTTTTAGTTTGGTTATTCAGTCTGATCTGTATGAGAGATGCATGAGTGGCCACCTAGCTGATCTGAGAGATCGATTCTGGAATAGATTCATTTGTTCTTGTAGTTGAGTTATTCTTAGTTCTTGCAGATTCTGGATAGATTCATTTGTTCTTAGGTCTTGCAGTTAGCTTCAGAGAGTAGTTGAGGCCTATAAAATTTGACAAAAAATTTAGAGATGCATCACACACAGAATTATAACCTCTTGTCACAAATATTGCAGATCTTCCTTCGCTCCTGGTGGGTAGGAACGTGTTGGCTCTTTGTGGTTGGGTTCTTGGTCGTCAGGAACTTCACCACCACAGTAAAAGTTGGTGTGCAGGCATTCCAGATGAGCATCTTCCTTTGCATCTCCTCTGATGTTTGCCTAGACATTTAATTCACTATTGAATATGTATTGAGGTAGTGATGATTAGGCCATGTGATTAATGGTTAGTGGCCTCCTATTTTGATCTTTGTAAGGTTGCCTTAGAAAAGCATACAGTTATGCCTGCAACATTTATCTGATTATGTAGCTTCTTTTGAGAGTTTTAAGAAGTTAATCACATATGTTAAGTCTTACTTACTAGAACTAGCATTACTTGGTAGTATTACTAGTATTGTAATGCATGCATTCTCCATTGCCCTCATTGGTGGATACTAGCTACTAATATAGTTGGTCAGTTGTTCTGAATTGCTTTCTTGGTCTGTAACCTCGACCCACAAAAGTTTCAGAGATGCATAAAAGTTCCTGAAATGCAGTCTGTAGTGATAGTTCAAGTAGATAATTTTTCTGACTTTTTTAAGTACATTCTTTTACTGCCCCCAACTCATGATCTAGAAACTTGAGGATGTTATCACTGTACCTTAAATGTCACTGCCCTCAACTCAATGCACTACTGAATATGCCCTAGAGATATATGTTTTCAGTTTCTATGTATTTTGTGGGAATGTTTTACAGTTCCTAGGTAGATCTGTTTATAGTAGCACTTGTTGCTGCCTTTCGATATAGAGTCTCTGAGTTTTAGTTCCCTCTCTAATCATAATTTCAGGTCCATTATTCTATGAAAATAATTACTCATGGCAATTGGAAAAGAGGATGTTGTCAACTTAGTAATCAGAATACCTTTGCTGCCAACTTAACATTAAAATATGTTTGCATAGCATCCTGCACTTACATTTGAATTCAAGCTATTTTTGTTCTCATGCAGTCATGCTCATGCTCTAGACTAGAATGAACTAATATATGTTTTCCTACTGCTTTAGCAACAGGTCCAAGTTGGAGCTAACAAGATACAGAACATAGTTCTACAAGTTAAAAGACGATGAAAGCAGAGTTAATATGTAGGAGTGTTGATTACAAGACCAAGCAAGATTAATGTTATTTTGTTATGAGAGAACTACTCTGCAAATATATGTGGCGTCTACCAGTGTTAAAAATAACTCCTTTGTAAGCACTTTTGAGAGGGTTTGCACATTACCTGTACAACTAACTGGTTGGCACATATCTTCTGTAGTCAGATTGGAGTATTGCAGAGACGTTTCTTTAATTTTTTTTATTATCATATGGTTTGTACACCTTTCGTTTGGTCTATTTTTTCTGAATTTTCTAGTTTTTCTGGACTGTTTTAACTTATTTTGGCTTAATAGATAAAATCCCTGCAAAACCACCTATAGCTTCCACGTCCTTCCAAATGTTTAGATTAAGAAAGTGATTTTCCACCCACATGCAAGGGGGATCGGGTGGATGGCAGGGATGCACCCAATCCACGCGTGGGTGAGGTTCACCGTGTGGGTATAAACCACTTGCTGCCAAACGAACGAAGCCTAAGGGTGTGATTGGTTCCTGCAGCGGGCTGAACCAGAAAGCTGAACCAGACCCGTGGGATGCAGGAGAGAATCGGCTGTTTCTGGCGGGCCTAGCTGGCGCGGTGCAACGATGGACACCCCTATACTGGTTTTGCGGTCGATCGTGCTGAGGGGCCAGTGGACCACGACGTGCTATACTGCTATCTGTACCCCTCCCGGCCAACCTTCTCTTTTTCTACAACTTTCACGTGTTCTAATTTTTGTCTTCAACTTTTTTGTTTCTTTAATTTTTTCCATCTTGAAATTTTGTGTCAAAACATTTATCTCCAATTTCTCTATCTCAGAATTTTTTACTTGGACTTTTTGGCTCCCAAATTCTTTTTATACAAAAATTTTGCGCTACGGCTCTTCTTTCCAAAATCTATCGATCTCAAAATATTTCTAGTCCAAACTTTTACGTAAACTTTCTGTTCAGAGCTTTCTTTCTTTCAGTTTTTTTTATCTTAAAGCTTTGTTCAAAATTGTTTGTATAAATTTGGTTAACTTTTTATTTGTATAAATTAGGTTCAATTTCTTATAGTATATAAATATGTTATGGTAGATTGTTTTACTGGAGCAGAGAGCTAGACGAGGTGACGTGAGGGTCTTGGACTGTGAAGACGGTGAGGACTGGGCACATGCTCTCAAGATGCAAGGGATTAGCCAGACGGAAAGGGGTTAGTCACGTCTGTGGTCGGAATCGACCGTACGGGCGCTGACCGTAAAATTAGCGGCCCCCGATGGACACACGGGTATATAAAATTAACTGACAGGATTTGGAAATCAGGCAACCAAGCACCGTCCCTGCATGTCCTGTCTCTGAGGAAACATGTAACAAAACAATATCCTTTTGCATGCGCTGAAATTGGCTTGGGGGAGCCAAGAGCTTTTTCTCCAGGCAACCAATCAGCGACAGGAAAGCTTGGTAGCAGGGGTAGACGATGGTCGCGGTGGCGTGCCACCAGGCGAGTCGTCTGAGGGGGCGGTAGAGAAGGTGATGGAGGGTATTATCTTGCAACTACGAAGAAGAGGAGCGTCAGAACGAAAAAGGAAGACCTAGAGGCACGAGAGGGCCGGCATGTCATATTCTTGTTAGATAGAGCATTGCTCACGAGCTTACCGGTTGCTCTGCACGGCCAGCTTACTAATTATTTTTGGGATACATGGAACATTTTAGAAAAAAGAAGTGTTTAGCTAGTAGATGAAGCAGCGGCGGTGATCTAGGGATAGTTTTTATACACATGATGCTGGAGGTATCTCTAAAGACCTAAAATCGGTGAACTTCCTCGATAATTATTGGGCCACGTCGTCAAGCAATGCTGGCCGTTGGATATCGGGCAGGTCAATCGCAGTCAGCCTCTGGCGCCTGGTTTCGTGACACTTGTCGGCGTCGGATGGTACACCTCCATCGTTGCCAGCGTGCCACGCGCGCTATCTCTGCGCGCCGGGGCTTGAGTAGGGCACGCCTTACTCCTGTGCCGCCTGCTGCGTTGACTCACCGCTGCCGAGGTTCGGCTCCCACGTTCTTCTTCCTGCTAGGGCTCCCGGAGAGCTTGCCCTTCTCCTGTGTGGCTGTGCCCTCCGCTGCGCTGGCTCCGTGCGCAGGAGGCGTGTGGGATGGACTCGAACAGGCATTGGGAATGACAAAGCACGGGCGCTACTTCTGGCTGGATCCGAACATGTGACTTGCATACGAAAGGAGAGAGATACAGAAACAGTCGAAAGAGGCCAAGCTAGAGATTAGATTGGCGAATTATCATTTCAATACCTCTTCTCCTCCATTGAATTTAATTAGCAGATAAGTTCAGTACGTGTCCAATATTGATAGTGTGGTTTAGTATTACAAATAGATTCTATTTAGCAACATGCACACTGTTAAGTGCTATAATATCTACCCGCAAAGAAAAAGTGCTATAATATCTGAGTTATTCAATTCTTAATCAGGCTAAGTATTATGACGACTCTGCCCAGTTGAATTTAATTACTAAATGGCCTTAAGATATTTTCAAACTTGGATAGTGTGCTTTGTATCATGTATACAACCCATTTTAATTATATGTGCAGTTACATGTGCCATATTCACATTCAAAGACGTCTATAAGTGTTCTTAACTTGGATATCCATTCAAACTTAATTTAGTGCCTCCTCGTAAATAACTTAATTTAATGCCAAAAGAATAAATTACAATGGTATAATATACTTGCTAGTAGGGATAATCTTGAAATGTAATTTTGGATGAACCAAAAAAAAATAAAACCTTTAATATTTATATGAAGCGAACAACAATGGAACCCCATACACCAGCAAAAAGAGGATAGCAATTAGCAATACCTTATCAAGGCCATGTTTGTTTCCGCTTCCCTCAGCCGCACTTACATTATAAGCTAAGCGAAGATTTTCTTGTTTTTTGCTTTTCGATTCTCGTAGTTCAAATCTCTGAAGCGGCTTACCACAGAAAGGAGAATCGATAAAAAATAAGCAAGACATTTGGTGGGATTATCGCTTATTTGCACCAATAAACCGATTATAATCGGAAACAAACGGGTCCAAAGCACTGGCACATATTACATACGGCCGAAATAGATCACACCAAGCCCAAGAAATATACGCCGGTGAGCTCAGACAGGGCGCGGCAATGGCCGCGCCAAGTTTCTAGTCGAATATCGATTGTGTGTGTGAAAGGCTGAAAGCAGTGGACATGTGGAAGGTCTAACAAAATTACTACTCCGACCAACTAAATTAGGCCCCCAGGTTGCTGGGCCGGCCCAGGCCCAACCAACCAACAAGGCAATGCAGAACTTCCAAGGAGGCTCTCGGGTGTCGGAGTCCGCTGAAGTCAATTGAGCAAACAAGGCTTTATTCATGTTTTTCCTTAGTCCAAACATATATAGGATAACGTAAAAAATATATATACGATGCCTTTTGCAAAAATAAAAAAAAGCATATGCGTCATGCTTTAGCTCTCAAAAGGGGTTGCAAAAGCTAAGCCCGGTTTTCCTGTGACTCCGGGACAATTAAACACTAAGAAAAAAAAGATAAAATAGTCATTTTGGTCCATCAACTTTATCCCGAGGGTCAAGTTCGTCACTCAACTTTTAAATTGGCTAATATAGTCCTTTAACTTTTGTTTTGAGGTCAAACTCGTCCTTGTGCTAATATTATACTCCATAATAATATGTGATAAATGCAAAAAGTCCCTTTTACCCTTGTTTCTTTTTCCCCTCAATTTCTACTGTTTGTGTCACTATTCGCTTAACTTTTCGCAACATTTTATATGGTGGTACATAGTTATGAAATAAGTAAATCTTAATTTTACTCTCCATGCGTCCGCAATACAATATGATGTGTGGGTAAATAAAAGTCTATGTTCCAAATTAAATATTTGTGATGTTTAACTCTTAAATGAATTTTAGAAGGGGAAGGAACTAAGGGCAAAGAGGATATTTTGCATAAATATCATATTATTATGGAGTATAATATCAATATAAGGATGAGTTTGAACATAAAGGAAGTTGTGGGACTATATTGGCCAATCTAAAAGTTGAGGGATAAAATTGACCATCGGCTCAAAATTGAGAGACTAAAACGTCTATTTTGCCAAAAAAGAGAGCTTAAGATGAAAATCTTTAAAGAAAACTTGTGTTCTTTTGGCAAAAAGAAACTTGGCATTCATATGCCACTTTTAGAACAAAACAACTAACCTCATTGCAAAAGAAGATGAAGAGACCCATATCCACTACTAAGTTGAGATAATTCTACAAAGCTAAAATAAGGCTTTCACCTTGGGAACCACGATTTCTAAAAAAATGATAACGCTAGGATTAGGGCGTCCGACGTCAAAAAAATCAGACGCACCATGCCAACACGCTCATATTGCGGTGGGAATTTTTTGCGCCTAATTTTGTTACAATAAGTATGAGGTAATGTTGTAGTGGGAAAGATACTCTAACCTTAATGAGAGATGCTATGGTGGACTTTTTATACAAAATTTTTGTTGCGATAGACATATAACGATGTTGCGGTATGAGTTTAAGTTGATTATTAATGTTGTAGTGGAAGTTTCAATTGATTATGATGTTGCAATAGCTGTTTTAAGATTGTTTGATGGTATGATATGTGATTTCAGTATGTTGGAGATACGAGGTGATGTTGCAACAACTATTTTGGAATGTTGCATAAATTTATTGTAAATGTTTCAATAATTGATTTTCCATGTTGCACCTTTTCAATCTAATCGACTAATTTTATTTATTTTATTATTTTTAGAAAAATATTTTTTAGAATGTCGCAATTATAGTTAAAAGTATGGCAATTATAATTTTTAATTGCTGCAAAAGGTAAGTGTCGATGTTGCAAAACTCTATTTCTATACATTGTCGCTCGCATAGGATGTTGCATGAAACATAGTGTTACGTTGCAGCGGAAATTTTCTATCATGTAACCTAGGCCTGCTAGTGGGTTGGGTTGAAATGGGTGTTATGGGGTGGGTTTTGATGTGGAGTATATTTGAATGGGTCAAAATGAATTTTATAAGGTAATGGGGCGGGGTGAAGGCGAGTTCCATGTAAATGCGGGTTGGAGCGGGTAGAGGTGGGTTGAAATGGATATTTTGTGCAAAATAGTATGACTATATGTAAATGTAGGTCCTGCATTGAGAGCCGGTCCCTGGAAATAAAACTTCGCGTTCACACCATAAAATTTTATCAAAATTGACTCAAATTTGTTCAAGATGACTTAGTATGACTAGCAGCTACTTTGTGCAAAGTAGTGTGGCTAGACCTATACGTGGGCCCTACGTCAAGAGTCGGGCCCTAAAAATAAAACCTCACGTTCACACTATAACATTTTATCGAAATTGACTGAAATTTTTTGGAGATGACTCAATGTGACTGGCAGCTACTTTGTGTAAAACAGTGTGGCTAGGCTTACACGTGGGCCCCACATCAAAAGCCGGACCCTAAAAATAAATGCTCGCATTTACACTATAAAAATTTATCGAAATTGACTGAAATTTTTTGGAGATGACTCAATATGAGTGGCAGCTACTCTGTGCAAAACAGTGTGGCTAGAGCTACACATGGACCCCATGTCAAGAGCCGGGCCCTAAAAATAAAATATCGCGTTCACACTATAAAATTTTATCGAAATTGACTGATTTTTTTGGAGATGACTCAGTATGACTGACAGCTACTCTGTGCACAACAGTGTGGATAGACCTATGTGTGGGCCCCACAACAAGAGTGGAGCCACTAAATTTCTATATATGTAGTTAAATTTGTGTTCTATGCAAATTCTAAAATGTGTAGTAGAACCCATGGATTACCCATTTGTAATGGGGTGGGTTGGTTAGAGTTGAGAAATTAACTATTTGGGTAGGGTGGGGTATTTGGGTAGGGTGGGGTTGGGTACATAAATATGGGTGGTGTTGGGTATGGTGCGGGTTACGATCCATTAGCAGAGCTAATAGAATCGGATGACACAGTTATTTTTATATATGTTTTTATAGTGTTGCAAGTAGCGATTTTAAATATTACAGTAGTTAATTTTCAATGTTACCACGGACCGTACCATGAAAAATTTCTATGGACGTCCGATGCTAGCAGATCAATGGCAAATGCCAGGCCACCCTAAATTAGTGAGCCAGGCTCTAATTACGATGGAGTCCGTTCTGAATGTAGCCACTAGCCAGGTGACCAAAAGTGGCGATAAGATGGAAATGTTCGCTTAGCACGGGTTCGATTAATTCTCGCTCACTACACATGAGACCTTCGCTCAACAATGGCATGGGTTCATCAAAAGCAGTGACACTCGAAGGTGTTTAACCTATCTGAGCGGGCCGCGTCCCTGCCATGGTGGCGTGCCCCCCCCACCCGTGGCGAACCTGCAAGTCTGCAACCCACCACCGCGGTGTGCGGACGTCGATCGGCCAGGTCGTTCGCACAGCATGCTGGCGGTGTTGATTGCCTTTTTTGCGCACGGACAGAAAACTTACCAGTAGAGATTTAGCGTCAACTGTTGAGGTGCTGATTGCTGGTTTAGTTTGCTTGTGGCACAACGCTGTCCTCATACAACTGGCCATCCAGTCGAGAGGACGCGCCGCCGTTGCTGCTGCGCTGGTGACCGATGATAGATGTCCCGTCGCACGTGCTGGCGACTGGGGGTCCAACTGTTGGAACAGAGGAAAGAATTCGGTTGTCAAAAAGATGAACCAAGGCGATGTGCAGTTAACTGCGACAGTAACAAAGCTGACGTGACTGCGTGACAGTGCGAGAGAAGGAAAGAGACAGGTTCTGTGTATTTGCATTCTTGTTATTAGCTGGGACGATATCTGTTTCAAGAAAGGAACTAGGGAACGGGGTCCCGTTCAAATAACAGGACGGCAGGAATCAGCACAAGTTTTTTTTTGAGCATAGGAATCAGCACAAGTTTAGAGAGGCTCCATTAGAGGAAAGTGGTAGAGACCTTTCCTGCAAATCCAGGTTTCGGAGAGGGTCAATTTCAAGTTTTTGACAAGTTCTACTCGAATTTTTTAGGGATACTTAAACCGGATCTAGATGTGGAAACTTTCTCCTTTTCTAATCTGTAGCATGTATATCTGACCTGAGTGTTTTAGCCCTTCGAAGTATATGAATTTTTCACCTGTGGATCTTGGTCATGATCAGACGCTGATCAGACGCCTATCGTGCTGTCTTCGTTCTCAGCTTCTTCCTCCTCCTTTTCTTTTTCGAAAGCGTGGCAAGAGCTTTGTCTTAAATTTTTTACGACAAAGTTGTAATTGTCCTTTTAGGAAAAAAGATTTCTTCATCCACCTCACTCACTACTCTATACCATGGTGTCCTCGCCGCCCTGCCCCACTGCAACATGCTTCCATCTATGACAGAATTGTCGTCGAGCTCTCCCGGTCTCGATCCTTTCCACCGGTCATCATCCTCCATCCTACTTCCTCCGTCCCTAAATAACTGACGTCGTTGGTGTGCGTGCCACAAGTCTAACTCGATTTATAGAAAATACGTGCGATATTTGTATCTCTAAATAAGTTCGACCCTAATTGTGTACCATAAATATTAATATTTTTAATATATATTTAGTCAAAGTTGTTTCTCGGAAATGAAAACGACAGATATTTAAGGATGGAGGGAGTAGCTAGCAGTGCCACCGCCACCCCACCCATCAGCCTCCACCGTCCCTTTGAGTTTTCTCTAAACTAGTGGAGATGCATATGCCACATACACGTGTTTAAAGTTAAATTATTTAAAAATAATTAGATTGTACCGAACTACTACTAAAAAATTTCATTTATTGCATGATGGAATAATTATATTTCCTAACTAAAAGTCTAAAAAGGAAGCAACATTTAGTATCTATATAAGATAACCCTTGATTAAATATGGAAGCATATTATTTCCACGTGGATGTTTATAGAATCAGTTAGTCAACGAATTAGCGAGGGACGAGGTGAGCTAGCACTAATAGGAAGAAATGCCTAGCCTGTTTTGTTACCAATGGAAGTTTACATGAGTTTATTTGAAGTAGCTTCTTTCTCAGCTTTTTCCCGATGGTAACTTTCCCGTCTCTTTGCATTTAACTCTGTATTTTTATCAGCTTGCAAGCTTACGTACTTCTCCCTTGTCCCTTGTCACTTAGCTTCCCTTTGATCAATGGAATCACCTGCAATTGTAAAATAATCATGAATAGATCATTTATTTATTAATAACAACCATGAAGCATGAAGCTTATAATAATAATTTATAAAAAAAGACATGAGAAAAAATACCATCGTCAACATCATGGTTAACAGGCTCCTCATGAAATTGTTGCTTATGATGATTCAACGTGTTTGTAATATCTCCAAATCGTCGACGGCCATCCATTGCTAGAAAATATTCAACTCATCAAAATATACCGTTTGCATTGAGCCATAATAAAAAAATTACATGGATCATGGATCTCTATAACACACAGAAATCTAAAATACATGATTTTCTATAAGCAACATATCAAAAAAATATATCAAAAGTTAAATGAGAACAACATCTTACTTCTAGCAGTTTCAACAAAGAGCCCGATCTTTCGTTGTCAACGTGAAATACAAGGAAAGCTGATTGGCGTCCTAGTGCAACGGTAGCGAGCAGCACACTAGAGGCGCTGATCATGAGGATCAACATAGGGTGACCACGTAAACATTTGAATGCATGAATGCAGGCAAGAAAAAAAACTCAATGAAATGCTACAAATTTATGTGCACCGTTGCATCCAGCGATGAAACGACCAGCACAACTTAATTCGCACCTCTACGACCGGCTTCTAGCAGGACAGGGGCACTGGTGGCCTCCAAGGACAACGGGCGCCGGTGACCTCTAGGACAACAAGCGCTGGTGCTGACGACCATGCAATGTGCGATGTTAGGAGGACGACCAGGGAAGACGATGTGTTACGCTGGTGACCTAAGACATGATTTCAACGCCATGATAAACAACACCTTGTGCCTAATCAACAACATAAAATTACTATCACAACAAAAATTACAACATGGGCAGCAAGTAGAACTTGGTGTTGGATGCGACGTCTTGTTGGATGGCTTCCGATCAGCGGAGAGGTCCTATCTTGAAAGTAGAAATCAGATGGTACCAACTTCTTGCCGCGGCAGCGGCAACAATGGGATGAATTATTAACCCTAGAGGTGTATGGTTTTATAGGTGCGGTGATGGAAGGCAGGGAGACATCATGCTTTTGGAAAGGCTTCCTGCAACAATAAGGGCACCTGCAATGATCCCCTTGATTGATTGATAGAGATATCTCGATTTATTACGGAAAGAATTTATACTACTTAATTAATGCCCCTCCATTTATACTACTCTATTTTCTATTTATCCATATGAGTGATTTATAAGCAAGGAAAGAAATATTCATATGTCGAGTTTGTACATAAGAAAAAAATATACGGGATCAATTTTCTCCTTTAATTATGCACGTCTTGATGTTGCTAGTAGCCCCTTGATTGATTCATAGAGATATCTTGATTTATTTAGTATGGAAAGAATTTATACTACTTATATTTATGCCCCTCCATTTATACTACTCAATATCCTATTTGCGCATAAGGAAAGAAATATGAGGAAATCAATTTTCTTCCTTAATTATGCGCGTGAGGGTGCCCCATACGGTGGGTACACCGGGTGGGTATGTAGAAGGTTTTGGTGAACAAAATTTTAACTTTTGGGTGGAATCATTTTCCTTCTACCAAAAATAGATCACCACTCCCTTTCGTCAAATCTCTGAACCTGGCAAGTGGGACCTCCGTGAGGGGTACAGTGGGCCTAATCTTGGTGAGAAAGGATTTCAGTTCTTTCAACTTTTATAGTATAGATTCACAAATCCCTAACTCTAACCTGTCGGATAGGCCGAATCTTATTAGATACGTCCGATCCGTTCCAAACTGTAGGTTGTTTTGGCAAATCTAGATACGTAGATTTTGCTATGTATCTGGATATAGCGTATATCTACAATTTGAGTACATATCTTAGAGGATTTGAAGAGGATTATAAATGAGAGGGAGGTGCTACATTGAAAAAAAAACACCGGAATGTCATGTCACTTTCCCATTTAATTGAAACGAAACGGGCAGAAGATTCGCAGTCAGGATGTGTAGGGCACTAGGCCGTGCTACCTTGCTTGGGCACATGTCTGCACAACAGGCAAATGAATATTTGCGCAAGATGCATGACTGCATGCCTACACTTTTATAGGTAACTGTATTATGTCTGGGTCTATACAGTATGCACATATATATAGGTTGATGGATGCCTTCAGGTGTCGGCAAACATACACGATCCTCCTCCTTGCCATCACGCACGACATGTCATTCGTGATGATAATTCAGTAACAGCAAACGCAGCTACCTATCCGTCCATCGATCGATCAGATCGAATCCCCCATATGATTGCCTTGCCCTTGTTGCCCGGGTAATTCGGGCCTCATACATGCATGATCTTCCTTGTGCATGCAATTGCGGTCAGAGCTAGCTATCATCTGGACCCAGATCGAAGTACGTGCTGCCGACTGCTCCAAGCAAGCATCATCATGGTCGAATGATTGGGTTGGATCGCTCGATGATCACGCAGCTTGCAGCTCAGTCGTCGTCGATCGTTGTCACATCGATCGCATGCGATCCTGACCCAATAATGATTGGAACGGGATCTTTGCAGGCTCCCAGCAGGGAGGCGTACGGGCTCCTGTACCTCTGACCTCGATCTCACTCGATCACCTTTATTCTCTGGATCGGATCCATGCACTTAGCTTGCAGGGGAGAGGGATCAGGGATCCATTCTTCCTGGCCGGGTACAGCAGCTAGATCAACCTCCTCGCTGTTACAATTACTCCTCGTCCCTGTTGCTGTTGCTGTTGGCTCAGCTTGCAACTGCATCATCGCCCGGACGGCCGGCGCGCGCCGCCGCCACACATACAGGCACAGTGCCCGCAAGAGCGGGCTATAATAATGTAGCAGCTGACGACACATTCCATGGATCAATTTGTTCAAGATTGTGCGTCGATCGAATCTGGCTGATCTGTCCACTTCGATGTTGCAGTGCGTGCTCGCCGCCACGACCAAAAGCCAGCGCCCGATCATCACTAGCTCGAGGTTGAATATATGCTCCGGCCGACACCGTTATAATGTTATTACTGTATGTGGATCGGAGGCGATGGTGTCCGACCCCTTTTTGACTTGATATCTGATTGTCAGGTGATCTGCACCATAATAAATCACAAGGACGACAATGCTACAATCCTAGTTGTTTTTCATCGCCTTGTCAGCTAGGAAGGTACGAATTACTAGACAACATCCGATGTTCCTCTCCAATTTCATGATGAGCAAGACTTCAGTAAAATGGATAAGAAAGGATTGTCTAGGATTTTAACCATTTTCCATGTATGTCTAAACCGAAGGCAGCGCAATTGAAGTGAAACTGAATTTATAATTGATAGCATCTACTCACTCTAAGGCATTCTAGTAATTTTAGGATAAATTAAGGGAGAGAACAAAAGACGCACGTACCTTCCAAGAGCTCTTAGTTTACCGGCTGTAATTAAAGTTGTTCCTAAAGGCAATCCCAACCCATAGTGTCCATAAGTAGTGTCTATATTATCATATCATCAAGACACCACCTCTAGAAACTACACTCTACAACCCATGGTGTCTTAGTGTGGTTTCCTATTAAACTCACCCTCTCTTCTGCACCTATCATATTTGTTTTCCATTTATTATGAAGACTCACCTTACTCCCAATGCACAACTTAATAGTGTCTAGCATATAGATTTGCGTGTTGACACTGGGTCTTGCATGAGACCCGTTTCTTCCTCTCTCTACTCTCTCTCTCTCATTTATTATGGTGCCACATAAGCTAAAAGTCCTATGCGGCGGTATATTTAATGTTATGGACACCATCTTACATGGAGGGTTGGTGTAGGATCAAGGATACCGATTAGATGGGGGTGAATAGGCGGTTTCAACTAAAAATACAAACACTAGACAAATTTAATTAGAACAAAAAGAGAGTCTTATTCCTTCTATGACCTAGCACTAGTGGGGTTTGCAACCTAGGGTGACAAGATGCAATTCAAGCTCTAGAAAAGAAAGTTGCTCAAAGTAATATTGCAAGAATTAAATGAGCAAAGAAATAACCGAGCACAAGATAAGAGTTTTTCCCGTGGTGTCGATGACTTGTCGGTCACCCCTAATCCACATTGAGGTGGACTCAAAGCTTTCAACCGCTCCTCTATCAAGACTCACTCTTGATCTTGAGCCGGCTTGAAACAATGAGCCTCTCCAAACCTCGATTCCACTAGAGTTGCTCTTCACCACTTCGGCGAGGCGAGCACAAGAACCTCCCACAATCAATCCGGGGCACCTTCACAATCTTCTTGAAAGGCTCAACGGATTCACCTTCTCCAAGCTGTCTAGGAGGCGGCAACCTCCAAGAGTAACAAGTCGACGACGCTTGCTTGAAGACTCCCTAGTGCCACAAAGCTCAAACACTTGATGCAATGCACTAGGATGCTCTCACACTCTTAAAAATGCAACCTCTAAGCAAAGTGAGTGAGAGAGAGGAAGGAGTTGGCTCAAAGATGTCAAGAAAGCTTTTTAAAGTGCCAAGAGACCTCATCTACGGCTAGGCATGAGGTATATATATATCCACTCCCTCAAAATCTAGCCGTTACACTCAAAACCCGCGAAAACAGAGCTTTCGCGGACCGTCCGCCTCACAGAGATCGGACCGTCCGCCATTCAAATCCAACGGCTAAAACTGCAATGATTGCGTGTTAGAAGTAACCGTTACAGCCCTGGCGGACCGTCCGCCTAAGACTAGTGGACCGTCCGCAGTTCAAGACTTTGAGCACACATAACGTCCCCGAGTTCTATCTGGTTTCAAACATTAGCCGGCGGACCGTCCGCACCCCTCAGCCAGACCGTCCGCCGTTCACTTTCACCGTGCCACCAGAACCAAAAACGTTTCTGACTAAAACGAGTGTTAGCTGGCGGACCGTCCGCCCACCATGGCCGGACCGTCCGCCATGGACTTTCAGCTTATCACCAGGAACAACAAGTTTCTGACTAACTTTTCTGAGAAGATGGCGGACCGTCCGCCCAGCAAGGCCGGACAGTCCGCGATAGCGTGTCAGCATACATGTAAATTACCATCTCTCAAACAAGTTAACCGTCATGCATGCAATGCACTTGTTTGAGCAAAGTGGCACTATAGAACAATCAAGCAAAGTCATAACAACCCCTCTTAATAGTATGGCTATTTATCCTATTAATCCGGTTATTTCTCATCCACTAATCACCTTATGACCGGCAAAAATAGAAAAACCCTATCGTATACCTTTGCCTTGAGCATATCCTTTCAACACCGTCTTCAGTTTTTCATAATACAACCAAATACTCATCTTCTCATGAACCAACCTATACTCATTTCTTCTCCAAAGAATTGTTAGTCTATGAACGTTGTCATTAATTACCAAATCAAAAATAGGGGCCTAGATGCTTTCAGTTGGGAATGCCCTAAGATTAAGCAGTAGAGGAAGGAATAAAAAAGTAAGTATGCAGCTAAGAACTAAGGAGAATTCAATGATTCCCTTTAATACTTGTCCAAAAATCCTATAATACTCTATATTCTGGTACAAATTTTGAACCCTTCAATATCTTATATTCCAGGACGGAGGAAGTAGGGCTATAATCTAATCTAACCACTCTAGAGGGCGAGAGATCATCTTACTACCACTTAATTATGAGATTAGAGGGGTCGAGGGCCTTTCTGTTTGAGCTGAAGATACTGAAAAATAGCTTATAGATCAAAGATTTTGAAAAGCTGGTGGAATCTTGATTTGTAGATTGTTCAACCTAGCTATCTTGTAGTACGTGTCAGATCAATTTCAGATTCTCGAGTGCGTGTGTACTTCATTAGAACCACTAGAAATTAACTATGCGGTTGCGAAATCGTTTTCGCTCATCTCTGATGATGATCAGAGGTTCCTCCTGCTAGATCCTCGGGGAGCATTTGCACGGCGCAGGTGATGTGGGTATACGTACGTACGGGGTGGAGTGGAAGGGCCTTTCGTGCGGGCCTCAAGTGACATGTCGACGATCACTGATCACACACTAGCTACTCGGTTATTACACCTGCAGTCTGCAGATTAATCCTATCTTCAATTCCAATGCAATCCATTTCCCAGTCGATGCTCAAGATTCCCCGCAGTCGTCTCATCTTCAACTTGCCGCCGACCTATCAAATCTATCTGCTATCTATCTATCAAATCTTTTCATCCCACAAATAGTCCAGGAAGAAAGAGAGAGCGTGTTCGCATATCCTCTTTTGTCAACCGATCAAGTTCTTCTCACAACCCCACTGCTCCGGATTGGATATGATGATTCAGCTGCATCTATCAACGTCCACGTGTGACCAATCGTCAGTGTTCATCACCCACCATCACCAACTCTTTTCTAAAAAAAAAAAATCTTCATCACCCACTGGCACCGTGCCGTTCCGTCGTCTCAACCTGTCACTCGCAAGCACAGCAAGCGTTTCACCGTGACAGATCGAGATCAGTCATGGTCACGCAACAGTTCGCGTCGCGGCAGCTTATCCTCGCGTCGTTCCCATGCACGCCACCAATTGCATGAACAGCTCGCTCGCTCGACCACTAGCTACCCGGCGGCGTCGGCGCGCGCCTATATATAAGAGCTGCGAGATCGACCGATCGATCTCACCTGCACTACCATTCCAGCAGGCATCGTCATCGCGTTGTGAGATCATCGAGCGAGCTCGACCGATCAGCCATGGAGAACCACCACCACAGCCAGCAGCAGCAGCAGCCGGCCGCTACGGCGCCGGCTGCCCCGCAGTACCGCGGCGTGCGGCGGCGGAAGTGGGGCAAGTGGGTGTCGGAGATCCGGCAGCCGGGCACCAAGGTCCGCGTCTGGCTCGGCAGCTTCGACTCCGCCGAGGCCGCGGCGGTGGCGCACGACGTGGCGGCGCTGTGCCTGCGCGGCCCGCGGGACGCGCAGCTCAACTTCCCGGGGTCCGCGGGCTGGCTGCCCCGCCCCGCCAGCACCGACCCGGCCGACATCCGCGCCGCCGCGGCGGAGGCGGCCGAGCGCGTGCACCGCGAGCCGGCGCTGGTGGCCGCCGCGGAGCCCCCGGCGGGCCGGCTCGGCGACCTGGCCGTGGGCGGCGAGTTCGGCGACGACATGGAGTCGTCGCCCCGGCTGTGGACCGAGATGGCCGAGGCCATGCTGCTGGACCCGCCCAAGTGGGGCCCTGACGTCAGCGACGGCTCCGAGGGCTCCGGCTCCCAGCATTGGCCCCAGGGGTCCCTGTGGGACGGATGCTAGGCTGCCACGTAATCAAACCTCTGCTGCTGATGGTCTGATGTGTCCACGTGGCGCTTCGTCCGCGATTCTATTCTTTCCTGTGGATTCGCCATTCAGGCCGATGGAAGCTACGAGTCATAATAATGTTATGGGTGATGTTTGTTTCGGAATGCTAAAGCATATTTTTCAGGATCGTGTATCATATGGTATGAGCTCAAATGTATCAAAATGTTTCATTCACTTTGATGTATCTCAAAAAGTTTTATGCCGCCAACTTTATATATATGTAAATATCGAGCATCACGTCTACTGCATGAGACTACTTTCCCTTTCGATCTCTATCATAGAAAACTACCTTTTGGGCATCGTGATATGTGTGTAGTGTATGTGATGTATGGGGTGATTGTATTGAATATTGAATAAACATACTCAAAATTGCTCCAAAAGGGGAAACTCTACATACGAACTCTATATGTGTTACTCACCATCTGCTTACAAGTGATAATCACGTCTAAATTTAGAGAAATAATTAAGCTGCATTTTCGGAGACGCCTCTGAAGGTTATAAGACGTGGAAAACATAGGGCCACTTTACCTCGTTTGTAGGAATTTATATGGTCCTGACCTTCATTCTAAGCCCAAAGGTTGGTTCAGTACCAATTTGTCATTCAAAATAATTGCTAGAGCTCTTGCATGAGAATTTGAAACATCTTATAATCACACTGCCACACATCATACTCTTTTCCCTGCCACTGTTTTTTTTTCATGAAGTGTCGACAAGCACATAAAGTCAAAGTAGGAACCCCTCCACAGAGCTTTTTTTTTAAATTACAAAATTCATGCCATTTAAAAAATAGACCTAGACCTCCCAAAATTACTGAAATACACCTATATTGTATATTGGTCTAGAGAAATTACTATTGTTGTCAATTGTAGAAACAAAATCAATGTTTTCCTAAACTAAACAAGGAAAATACATAATTTCAGTCTATCAAATAGATGAGACAAAGAAATCGCGGTTCTGTTCGGAAAAAGTACTTTGACGTCCAATGGAAAGACACCATCGGTCCTAATTTTGTCAAATTATACTAGAAAATAAGTTGTCGCGGAACAAAGTAATCAATTAGTTGTCAACAAAAAAGAATAGGCAGTGGCTCGCAAGCTGAGGGACCAATTGGCCACATCTTGAGGCTGGCAACAAGCAGAGCAACAACGATGAGGGCAGTGAGTGGGGATTAGCTACAGATTTTTTTATCTCATTTCATAATCTACAGCCAATTTTTTTTATCTCATTTTCATATCTCATTAGTTGAGGTAACTTTCACACTTCCAGTTGGCGACATTAAGTTTTCAGCAATTGGAATAGCGGCAATATATTCTTTCTTTTTTAAAAATAATAAAGATTCTCTTTCTATATCTCTATAAAAAAACACATTGTGCGAATACATGTGTAATCAGAAAAGTATTACGAGCGAAAGAGCCTGCAGCCTAGTGGTTGCAGGAGCCTCAGTAGCATCTCAGGTCTTTAGGTTCAACTCTCCTATGAGCGAATTTTCTAGAAAAAAAAATATCACATGCACTATGTTACTGCAGTACCATGTGATTCGTGGCCTACTCTCCGTGTCGACACTTCATCTCTTCTCATGCCTGCAGCCGTGCTGCATGTGCAAGATGATGTCCCACTTGCAGGGGAAAAAGATTTTCCTTTGCCAAAGTGTCAAGACCTCGTTTTTCCATTTTGGAAACACAGAACTCCTTTGTGTTTGTTCCATGTAGCACACTAGTCTTTACTCAGGCCAATAGGCACAAGAATCTCGTGCCAATAGTTGAAAAAACTTTGGTGAAAAGTACTTGCTTTATTGTGACGGTATAAATAGTAGTAGGATCTGCACAGGAGCCGCCAGTCCATAAAATTCCAGCAACCAGCATAGCAGCACCTATCCGTTGCAAACTTGTGCCCGACCAGCCTCTCCAACCTAGAAGAAGGTCAATGCAAAGCACGCACATGACACGAAGAAGAAAACGGGCCCAATCACGTTTTTTTAATCCTGGGGCCGAGGCCCAACAGGCCCATAAGAAAGGCCTCGCGGACAGGACGGGACAGGCGTCGAGCAACGGCTCGCCGGCGAGCCGCGCCGCCTTTAATTCGAACGTTGGAGTCCATCGTCCCCATCCCCCCTCCCTCCCTCTCCACCTGCCCGCCCCGCATTTACTACCGCCACCACCCCCCCTCCCGAGGCTCCGAGCCGTTAGCTAGCCCCTCCCTCCCGGTCTTGGTCCTTGGCCAACGCCAGCGCCAGCGCCGCCGCGGGCACTAAAGAGCACGGATTAACTCCCGCGCCTCGCCGGCCGCCTCCGTTACGACTTGTTTTCCGTTGCTCGCCTTCCCTCCCCTTCCTCGGCGGCGAGCCAGTAGGTGAGTCTCCCCACCGCCGGCCCTTCCGGTCGTTGCCCCTTTGGATAGGCCGTGCCTCCTCGATCCATTTTCGTCCCGTCGCTCTCGGTACGATCCGGGCTCTTGATGGGTTTCCGCAAGTGCTGCGGTTGGGGATGGGACTCGCGCGGGGGTTCGGACGTTCGGTTGGTGGGCGCCGCCGTGGTGGCCACGGTTGGTAGGCTTCTCACTTCTCAGGGATACACTGCCGCGCACGCGCGGCAAGCAGGGTCTCTTGCTGGTTGGCGCGCGCGCGCGTGTTCATCGGTTCGTGTTTCTTCTTCGAGGTAGGGATGGGCAGGGCGGGTCTCCGTTTGCGCCCGTGAAGGGGGGTTTTTCACCAGCCGTGTATCTCTGTTTGGTCTGGGGGTTTCCGTTGCTAGATGCGTCCGTTTGAGGTGGATTTGTTTGTTGGCGCCCCTGCTGCGAGCACGAGTGATTTTGTTTCGATACCCTCTGGAATTGCTTTGGGCTCCAAAGGGATTTCGGTCGGGAAGCGAAAATTTCCGAATTTTGGTGCTGAATGTCGCGTTTCTTGTTCCGTACAATCAAGGCGTTGTTTATTCTCTCCATCCTAACATCGTGGTACCTGTGCTTCCGACTTCCGAGGCGCAACTCATGATTGTGCTTATGTGATGGTGAATTTGGTGCTGCAGGTGTCTCTACGCTCTTGCTCTGCTGATTGCTGAAGCTAGCTGGGCAGGTTATCCCGACAACATAAGCAACAATGGCTGCCGATGTTGGGCAGCGCTTCAGCGGGTGGTCATGCTCGGATTTGCCTTACAATGACCACAGCACACAGGTATTGCGTTCTGCTTTCCTAATCAGTCATTCCTCACCTGCAATTTCTTGGAATTGTCAACTGAAATCCTGGACCTGGATAGTTCCTGAACATAGTAACATGGTTAGCAGATTGGATGCAGTCGTTGCATTTTCCTTCTGTTTTTTCAAAAGTCTAGATAACGGCTCCATGTATGGTTGTCTATTGTTCGAATATCATTAGTTCTCATTGTGCATTATGTCTGGTTTTCAGGATTCTTCACTTCAGCAAATGGTGCTCAATCATGGTTCAGTCTCATTTGGTAGATTTGCTGCAGAATCCTTGTCATGGGAGAAGAGGTCAGTGTTTGAGCATAACAGACGACAAGAGGAGCTAAGCAAGCTCAAAGCACCTGGTTTGGTTGCACAAAAGAAGGCATTCTTTGAAGAATATTACGAGAGAGCGAGGCAACTGAAGGCTCAGGGAGCAATGCACCAGACTGAAGCCACAATGGAGGAGAGGAATGATGACAGTACTCTTGGCCATAGCAGCCAAGTAGATGAATTACCTGCAGATATGTCTGAAGATCCAGTGGTTAGTGCTCCAAGTTCTAGTTCTGAACCTATCACTGAGGTCAGCTCATCAGATGAGAGGAAATGCCAAGATGGTCATGAGCTTGGGTACTTGACATTTAATCCATTATTTTCTCAAACAGCAAGCATGCAAAATATTCAAGAGGAGGAGAGATCTAGCTCTGGTCAAAAGCAATATCTCGGCCAGGAGTTTCCCTGCGCAGCACAGACAAGTAGCAATCATGGATTCAGCTGTGAAGCTATTGAGAGAAAAAATTTTGCTCCAAAACGAGTGGTATCAAATGATTATGGTGAAAGTAATGTTGCTGGCTCAAGAATTGTCTTACCAATATCAAGTCTACAACCAGAAGGTTTGGAAGTTGGTCATGAGAAGCGTGCGGCAAGAAAAAGTGTAGTTATTGTTAATAGATCAATGAAGATATTGAAGGTAATGTTGCATCTGGAATTCAGAATAATTGCTATTTTAGTCTAGAAACTTCATCACAGGAGCACAGGAGCAAAGGTTTTGCTGCATGGCTAGATAATTCAATATTTTTAGATACATACTTCTAAACTCATGTGTTTATGTATTTGCTTCAAACACCGTAAATAATTAAACACATTTGTTTATATTTGCTTCAAATACATGACTAGTGCAGATCATGCCTAGATACTGTAAGATTTGGATACTTATTTACCCTATAGATACACCGATAAAATAACAACCATTAACAAGCATCATAAACACATGTGTTTCTTTATTTACTACAAATAATGATTAGTGCAGATCATGGCTTTGTGCTAATTTCTGAAGTTTCAAAATTCCATCCTTAATGTAGTTGGGGTGGTGTATTTTCCAGAATATATTTCAGTTCTAGATATAGATGTGAACAATCTTGGCCCCTTTCTGAATAATACTAAAGAAAATTTTCATGCCATAGACCTCCCTCATCTTGATTGATATAAGATGTCATGGAAACAAGTTTTGGACCTTGTTGATCTGATATATCTTTGTCTAATAACCTCAGGACCTGCCAACTTCTGTTACACACACCCAAAGGGTAGATTTAAGAAGCAATTCAGAAAACAGGCCCTCTCAAGACTTGAAGGATCCATTCCACAAGAGAGTTGAGATGAAATTGCGTGCTTTATCTGATAGATTGGACGCTGATAGAACCGCCTCTTCAAGATCAGCTTCTTATCAGCATCCTGATAGAGCTATTACCTCATGTAGATCTTCATATCAAAATGCTGATAGAGTTGCAACATCTTCCAGATCCAGTTTGCATCAGAATATTGACAGAGTTTTGGCACCTTCTAAATTAGCTGCTCAAGCTTCTCATAAATATCTAAATGGTATGCAACATTCAGATGCCCGTCCTCGTGGGGTTTCATTTAATAAAGGATCAAATGCTTCTCATGTTGCATCTGGCAACAGTACTGCTACTAGGAAATTGGCTGCCAAAACATTGGTGATGCCCAGTTCATCTCAAGTTAGCGCAAGAACATCAAAAACTGCCCAGGTAATTGCCCCCTAAAAAAATGGCCATTCAGTTTTGAATGACTGAACTTCTTATCCATCCTGTTACTTCCAGTTCATTATTTTTCCCTTCAGAAATAGAGCTTCAGTTGCTTACTGCCATAAATGGACCAAATTTGTTCCATTCATATAGTTTTTAAAAGTGCCAGAATGCTGATATCCTGATAAATTTGCTGACCCTAAAGCATTATCGATTCAAATGTTTGTGACAAGCTCAATATCATTTTGCAGGTTACATTAAAAAGGTCAGCAGGCCTTACTAGCATAAACGATGGATCGAAGAATAAAAGGTCTTTAGTTCTCTTGGTTTCACATATTGAATGTAGGTCTTGGAGGAATGTTACTGATATTTTCACCCTCTTTGAGTAATGATCAGGAAGCAGCTGAGCACACCGGCAGCATTGGATGAAAATAACAGGAAGAGAGGATATGTGCGTGCATCTGCACCTCCAAGTGGAAGGTACCTCTAGCGGTTTACTATTTGCTGAATGATTTGTTAAGAAACATTTAGATATCTAAACTGCAGTAGCCCTTTTTGCAGAAGCAGCTCCGAAAATTCCCCACCTACTGCAAAGGCACCTAAGATTTCAAATATGACAACTGTGGTAGCCAAGGTAAAACCTATGAGAACTCAGATGGTTGTCCACAATTATCTTTTTGCATGCAATGGGGAGTTCAAACCTCTTAACTAACAATTGATATGGATCAAATGGTCCTTCATTGTAGACTGAACCTGTGCAGAAGTCAAGATCCGCAAGCCATAATGTTGGAGCAAGAAATACGGCGACACAATGCTCCGTGACCAGTGAACAAAACAGAAAGGTTGGATGTCTCATTTTTGGGCATTTCCCTTGTGCAATGCTCACAATCGCTATCAAGCTTCCTTTCCCCTCATTTCCAAAAATCAACATAAACTAAAACATTGGCTGCATACATGGTGTACACAAACAGGTGCTCCGATCGGGCGGTGGAAGGCTTGCTGAATCCAGCGCAAGGAGCAATCTGAAAGGTGGTCCATCCCTGACTAGGAACAACAAGCCCAGGTAGGCCTGCTTGATCAGGTTTATGCTAACTTGCATTCAGTATTGGCATCAAAACCCTTGTGCCTGTGAGCCTGTCGACACTAGCGACCCCCAGCAACAGTTCTGACAGGCCTTTTTTCTTTTTTTGCAGGCAAGAGAGGCCACGATGGCGATAATATGATGATGATGATGATGCCGAGAGCACCGTGGGCGCAGTTGTCCCGTTTACACGCGATGATGATCATCCGGGCCGGGAAGCCTGAAACCACTCGTTGGCCCATTTCAGCAAGTGTTGTTGTCGGCTCTGTTGTAATCCAATCACTCGAGATCGCAAACGGATTCTTCCTTCTCCTGTCACGGTTTGTGAAGGATGAGATGGATTCTCTCTGCTACGGTCCGGGAAGCTACCTAACGCATCCGTTCTAAATTATAAATCGCTATTTAGCCGATCCATAGGAAAGTACGCCATGCTGATTTTTTGGTTGAGAGGCCGTGGCAAAACACTGGGCTGGATTTCACTGCCAGGAGATGTTATGAAAATATATATAATCGGGTTTCTTAAAGACAGCTCCGCTCCTCCTCGCACGGGCGCGTTTCGCATCCCCGCTCGACCCCTCGCGCCTCGCCACGTCGCCTCCAGGGGCGCGAGAGCGCTGCTGCATCCTGCGTCTCGTCTGGAGTTCCCGCGGACCGGACACTCCGCGCGCTTGGAGCATGGTGCACCGCGTCGCCGTGGCTGGTCCACATGTTCGCTCCCTACATCGTTTTCCTGAACCGAGCTCAACCAACAACCCACCTTGCCCCCTCCACGGTCAACCTTCTGCTTCCCTCATCCTTTTACATGCAGACACGTCTCTCCCTCTCCAATCAGACGAGAAAGGCACGGTACCCATACGTTGCTACGAACGAGACGTGCATAGCTTAAATTATTGGCGCGTATTTAGATGAAAGACAAAAGCATTAACAAATTATTAAAAAATAAGTTTATAGACAGACACCAATTAATAACCATACAAAATCGATCAAGTTCATGGGAAACTGTTGCCTAACTCATGTATCTTTTTACTATATTTGCGAAGACGGCTCACTACCTATAATGGTTACACTATATTTTCGTTCTAAACATGTTTTAACAGGTAGTTATTTAGCCCTCGCCACATTGAGAATGAATTTATTCCTTACGAGATAGGATGATGCACTTGATGACCACAATGGGTTCTATG
This sequence comes from Panicum miliaceum, assembly GCA_032594955.1. NCBI lineage: Eukaryota > Viridiplantae > Streptophyta > Magnoliopsida > Poales > Poaceae > Panicum > Panicum miliaceum. The sequence continues at coordinate 13,897,536 of CM064061.1, forward strand.
GACGGTTATAGAAGCGTGAGACAACCCAGGGTTCAGACATAATAACTATATATGCAGCAAGCATGCTCAAGCAGCAATTGTTCCACCATGTTTTAACTCGGATAAAACAGAACTTTTTGCACTGATGGGCAATGGAGGGCAAGCAGTACTCAAAATTTAGCATTGACAAAAGAGCTATTGTATTTCCCAAGCATCATATATCTTATGTAAGTCCTTTTGCTATACCAAGTACACATAATTTGAACAATCTAAAAACATCTCATAAATGTTTAATCCATATGAATCACTGTCACGGTAATTTAGAGAATCCTCAGAACAATGCGCTTACAAAGGAATATGATTCAAAACACTGCAACCACTACAATTTTTGCTTAGCTGCTAACTACTACATATGCATTCAGAGTTATGGAAATTATTTTTCCCACGATCTGTACCACATGTATCCACAGGTGAACTTATATATGATCATATATATGTTAAGGTGAACTTATATGATCATATTCAGGTAACATTGTAGTCCAAGGAATACATGCATCTCCAATTTGGTCATACAACAAAGACTAAAGTTTGTATCACTGCACCCAAGTACCGCAACAGTGGGGGTGTTTGCCCAGCCTTCAAAGTAAAACACTGCAATTTTAATCATACCAACATCAGACTAGTTATCTGAAAATAAAAGAAACATCAAACCGGTTAAGCAAATTAGTCCTCCCAGAAGGAGAGTACATATGTATATGTGTAAACACCATGGATCTGTTGTACTCACTCATCAATATGGCACCATGGCACAACCATGAATTGGTCAAATTAGGTATTGCAATAATAGCAGAGGGCAAACAGTTCCTAGCTCTGATTTTGACATTATGGACGTCTGTTCACTCGATCAAAGAATTAGAATAACTGACTTTGCCAGTATAGACATTTATTTAATTGGTCCAAGAATTAGAACAATCCAATCTAATAACTGGTCAGGTTAGGTACTACAAATGTTTAGAGATGCCATCTTGACGGGTCCAAGAACCCGGGGTCCCCAGTAGACCCGCTTAACGCTAGCAACCTCTGCAGCCCAACAAGAGATCTAGGGGAGGCGCCCGTCTTCATGGGCCGCGACTTCACCCAGCTAGCTCTGGCCCGCGGTCTAAACCGACTGGACGGGGTCAACCTCCGCCCGTGTCTCCGACTGACGATGGGGACCAAGTCCGTACCCTCACTCCGACCGAGGACTCCGACCGGACTCCGCCTCACGGGCGAGGCCATCCCTCGACCGGCTGGGTCGGGGGCTGGTCAAGTCCCGTGCACCGGTGGGTCCCGGGAGCATGTGCAGAGGATAAGGATGCACGCCGGGGTCAACTAGTCGTACAAGACCAACCACCCTCTCCACGGGGGTTACAGTTCACTCCGCTGCCACAGCAGGGGGGACTATTCCACCTGCCTCGTCCTCACCGCAGCAGGAGACTGGGGGGGGGGGGGGGGGGGGGGGGGGGGGACGTCATCACTCCAGCACGGTCGACACCCCACCATCATGGCGGAATGATAGGGCAATACGCTGGGGGCGGAGCGTGACAGCCATACCTTACTCGACGGCGCACGCCTCTCCCCCCGACTGACTAGGACGAAGAACAAGGATGAAACAAGACAGCCGCTCCACGATGCAGGATATGGGCGACGGCCACTCGGGCTTCCCGAATGACGGAACGGGCGCCCCTGACTGATGGTGGAAACGACCTCTCCCACTCTAAGGAGGGGGGCCAGCCACCTAGGGACAGTGAAGCTCTAGCTCTCAGACTCTCTGGCACTCACACTTCTTCCACTCGCAAGCTTGTAACTCCCCCAACTTTCACAAGCACCAGGGCTCAATCAATACAATCGACCGACCGACCCCCGACTGGGCGTAGGGCACGTTTGCCTGAACCAATATAAATCTTGAGTCTTTACATGATAGGCTACCAGTGATCCAAACGCGCGACATACACTTCAAGTATGATTTAGCTGCCGGCCATTTCTGGAATCGACAGTTTGGCGCCGTTCGTGGGGAGGACGTCGTGCTTTCACCGCCCCAGCGATCGGATGGCTTTCATCCCCAGCACCTCTAGCACCGTGAGCATGGGTGATACTATTCGCTTTGGCTCGTTGGAGTCCCCCCTGTTGACACCGGTTTTTGCACAACTGGTTAAAATCAAGGTCAGAGGTTCTGGATTGATCGAAAGGCTAGGAGTTGGCATGAAGAGTTAATCAAGAAACCGATGAGGTTAAATGATTGCTGATGAGAAAGAGCATCTTAGCTGATGGGTCGACGCTGGATCAAGAGCAAAGAATGGAACATATTGGGCTTTTCGGGTCAGAAGGAGTGTCGCAGCCGATGGAGCATGAAAAGAGCTGGCGAGGCTACGTCAGCAAGTTATCTGTTAGTTTTGTTTAGGAAAGTTTTATTTCTTTTTCATCAAGTAATTGTCTATCGTAATCGACTAGGGTTTGTAGCTTAAGCTATAAATAGCTGCCCCCGGGCATGTATCGAACCATCAAATGATCAATACACAAACCATTTTTCCTTTTTTTCTCTTTTCGATGGCTTCGCCTTAGTTGCAGTAGATTTTTCTTTTACAAGTTCTTTCCTGCATGTGGGGCTGCATCGACTTCGATCTCCAACTTGCTGGTAAGTTTCGCGTCGAACGAGACATATAGGCTCAAGGTTGAAGGCGCATCGCTTCTTCCTCTATCCTGTATTAGTTCAAGTTATCGAGCAGATTGGATCTAGGTCTGGTCTGTTCACCAAGTTATCGATATCAGCTTGTTCTTGTAAGATTAATCTGCTTAGTCTAGCTTGTTTCTTGCTGTTATCACAAGTTATTGGTATTTGGTAGATTTAACAGGGTTAGAACCTGTTAATCTTGTTTTTATTTAGTTTTTAGCACAATTTATCCAGCCTAGATCCAAATACCATCAACCAACGCACAGCTTGCCTGTTGCACGTCGCTGGGCCGATCGGGTTCGGATCTAGGTGTTGTTTACCGAGGCCTCGCTAACCCGTTTGGCGTTGCCTTATCTGCACAATCGGCCGAAGCTTTGGTCGATTGATCTATCGCTGCATCAGACGCCTGGCCGATACTCATGATGGAACGATTCGGAACACCAGCCGATATGTTCTGGTAATTTAACGTTTTACCTGTACCTTGTCAATTGTGGATCAAATTGACTGGCACGCCATGCACCACCACGCAGCCGATTTGGACGCCGCGCAGGAGCGAAGCAAGAGGCTCCCGGATTCTCGCGTGTGCCGGCGCTGAAGGCCGACCTACGGCGTTTTGTGTCAACACACTTTTGGCACGCCCGGTGGGACATGACAACGACACCACAATGACCGGGAACAACAGGATGGATGATGACAAGATCTTACGGCCTACCATGAAAGATCTTGATGAAGAGCAGAAGCGGCTGTTGAAGAAACTATGAAGCAAACTCAAGACGTCTGCCTCAGGTCGTTCACTTTGACCAGAAGAGGGTAGGCAATACAGAAGCAGTCGTTACCAGGGGCGGGGGGCATTACAGTCACACAAGACTCGGCCAAACTCAAGGAAATGTTCGATCAGTCCATAAGCCACGCACTGATTAATCAGTCAGGAGTTGTGATCGTGACCATCAAGAACGCTGTCAAGAACGCCCTAGCTGAAGGTGCTCAAGGAGGCAACACAGGACCATCCTACCCCAGCACAGAACCATCAGCCGCTGCTAATGCCAAGATATCTGCATCAATGGCCGATGGTGTTCTGCCCAATACAACAAGTGTGCCGATAATCGGTGCTGGAACTAGCTCATCACCGTACATGTTGAAGCGCCCGAGATCCGCAGCAGCACAAACTTCACCGCTCATCCTGCGATGAATACGTCGACTCCAAGCAGAGGCATGTTCAACACCCCAATTGGATTTGTACCTTCTATGTTGGGCATGCCGATGGAATTCTGGCCGTACATCTATCCATGGATGTTCGGACAAAACAACAACACGGTGAACTCCCCTACTACTACATTATTGTTGGTGTCGTCTGCCCCGACGATCCAGTATCTGCCGCAGACTCCGCCGGCACCGACCCAGACTGGGGGGTATCACACAGATGCATTGGCTTTCCAGCCGGTGGATGATACTGTGGGACAGCCGACGAGTCCCCAAATCCAGAGGGCCCTTCAAGATGCAAGTTTTCAGATGCCGAACCTCATGGTGTAGTAGCCTGAAATTAATTGGAACAGCAAGATAGCCGATGTGATGAAGAATCAATTCGGCTTGAAGCCAAAGGAACTTGCATTCATGTACAGGAAGTCTTACCCAGAAGCGTACGATCATATTCCATTTCTTCATCGGTACAAGTTGCTAGACTTCACCAAATTCTTTGGACAGGGCAACATGTCGACCGTTGAGCACGTCAGCAGGTTTCTGGTACAATCCGGGAAAGCTTCAGTGACAGATGCCTTGAAGACCTGCCTGTTCCCGCTATCTCTCTCTAGATCGGCCTTTGCCTAGTTTGCATCGCTGCCAGCCAACTCCATAATCACTTGGGCCGATCTCGTGAAACAGTTCCACAAGTACTTCTTCACAGGGGTACAAGAGATGAAGATCACCGACTTAACTGAGGTGCGACAGAGGAATGACGAGCTTGTTCCGGACTACATTCAGAGATTCAGGGATGTCAGAAGCCGTTGCTTCAATCTGTCTCTTAGCGATGGCCAGTTAGCTGAATTAGCCTTTCAGGGACTTCTGCCGCACATCAGGGAGAAGTTTTCATCCCAGGAGTTCAAGAGCCTGAGCCATCTAGCATCCAGGCTTGCCAATGTTGATGTTCGAGCCCACGACGTCAGGAAAAACATGTTCCAGAAGAAGGTCAACTATGTTGGAGATTTTTCTGAATCAGAAAGTGAGGCTGAGATCGGCGTTGCCGAATGGGTCAAGACCAAGAATCCGATCTCATGCCCGTTTGCAAAGAAGGAAGCCAAAAGCTTCGGGTTCGACATCACAAAGGCCAATAGGATCTTTGATCTGCTACAACAAGAGGGTTAGCTCAACTTGCCCTCCAACCATGTGATCCCATCGGCCGACGAAACTAAGGGCCGTAGGTATTGTAAGTGGCATCATTCTGTCACTCATAATACTAACGATTGCAAGACGTTCAGGAAGGAGATCCAGATGGCCATCGAGCGAGGGAGGATTAAGTTCGACAGGCCGATGAAGATCGACGAACATCCCTTCCCAGCCAGCGCGGTTGACGTGGGAGCCCAGGAAGTCGATGGAAATACAAAGTTATCACCTTCTGATCATCCTGATCATGGTACCGAAAATTCAGAGGCTCGTGTATCGGCCAACGGCAAAGGGAACCAAGGCCGATACGGACAAGGTGGGAGTTTTAGGAGGCCACGCAGAGTTGTCACATCTCAGATGCTCCTGAACAAATACCAGCGCCAGCAAGAAAGGGAGAGACACCATAAAGAAGAAAGAGACAGGCGTGATGCAGAACACTGGCGATTCCTGTTCTTTGCGTTCTGCTGGAACGAGGGCTTGCGCTTGCCATCGGCCGATGATTGTCCCAAATTCAATGGGGCACAGGAAGGCCAATATGACTTCAAGAAGCAGCGCCATGAAGACAATTATCAGCGGTCGACTTTCGGAAGCAAGCACAATCGTGTCTCTGTTCATGATCGGTTGGGTCCACGCGTTCCTGAGCAAGCAACAATTGAAGAACAAGCTGCAGATCGTGTGTCGGATGAAGCACCTCTGGATTGGTCACTCGAGCGTCACGACAACTACAGGTATGATCCAGAGGAGTACCCGGATTGGTGCATTCAGGGGTTGACCCGTTCTCACGATAACCTTTTGCATCCTCTCTCTCCTTTGTCCATGAGAAATTCAAATTTCCCTCCTGCCCGCTTCCTCTACTATATATATGTGTCAGGAACCTGCATATTAGCAAAGGTATGCTCCTCTTCCCAATTCCAAGTTTTGGTTCTATTATTCTCCTTAGGCCTGATACTAAAACTAGATTTGATGTTGCAGAGCTACAAGGTGTGAAGAGTTTCTGTTCAAAACATCAAGGTAATACCCTTGTCCTGATTGTGACGAGTAGTGATCGACAAATGAACTTAAGGCTAATTAATTTCTGGATAAAAGAATTTCTATGTGGTTAGTGTATATATGTTCCTTACACCCGATGGGGTTTGTGTATACGATTGATCCATAAATTCCATGTGGAGGTGTTTGCTTCCGGTACAAAGAGGCTCTATATTGTTTTGTTGGATCATAAGGTACAACATAAATACATATTCAATTCTTGCTGCTGTACATAAAATTTTATTTTACTAAAATATTATATTATTACAATATCTTATTTTGTCCGGAATATGGTAAGAAAATGGTTGCTATTATCTTTTAACCATATTTTTTTAAAAAATATTTTATTTTATTTAAAAATTGTATGCCCATAGTATGGAAGTAAAGTTCCTATGATTTCGATACGGCGCTTAGAGCGCCCCCAAATGGTCCTTATTAAAAGCATTTGCAGGGACTGACTGACCCCCCGCCGCCCTATCGGCGTGGCTCGTCGGATCCGCACCGGGTGCGTGCCACGTGTCTGCGAGAATACCACGTCGGCGCCCTTGGAGCCTAGCAGCACCTAGATTTTTTTCCCCCCTCGGCGGAAACCGTCACCAGGGGGGACATTCCGGGAAACCTGCGCTCTCTATGTCATTTGGGCCCCACCTATCGGTGCGCCTGCTGACCCCACTCTGCAGTGAAAGGATTGGGCTCTGGACCGTGGGCATATTGGTTCGCTTTTTTATCGGACTCCCTGGGCGGCTACGTGGCCCGCCTGGCCCTTCCCCACTCCGCCTTTTTCCTCGCCCACACCCTTCCTATCCCTGCGCGTTGGGACCCGCCGTGCACCCGGCCCCACCTGCCTGTCTCCTCCTCCCCCGCTTTCCTCCCTCTCCTCTCTCCCGAGTCCCAACTCCCCAACCTTTCCCCCCTTTCCCTCTTCCCTTTGCCATCCGAGGAGACGGCAGAGCCGGAGCCGCAGCCATGGAGGACGCCGCCTCGGAGATCAGCGACTGGGAGGTGCTCTCCGCGGCGTCCGGCTGCGGGGGCAGCACCGGCGACGAAAACAGCGAGGTCGTGGTCGTCTCCGGCGGGGGCGGCGACGTCCTCCACGACCACTTCGCGCTCGCCCCCGCCGCCGGGTCCCACGGCGAGGGCCCGTGGCCGGAGCCCGGGGACGCCTGGGAGGGGTTAGAATTGCTGGACGGATTCGATCCGATTCCGGGAGCAAGCTTCGATCTTGCCGCTGGGGTTTGGAGCGAACAGCTGCTGCCGACAGGCGGCGTCGATGAGGCCCGAGGAGGCTCGATTCTTGAGGCCACCGCGGCGCGCGGCACAACCTGGGGCGCGGATGGTAATCAAGCCGAGGCGGTAGACGGTGAGGTTGACCAGGAGAGTAATGCTGTGACTGATCACGGCGAATTGGGCTCGATGCTGCAGCCCGAGCATCATGGGTTGGGAGAAACTCTGGAATCTGATGCAGCTACGCCCGCAGGTGCCTCGCTTGCATCGGAGAGTTCCCCTGTCCAATTGGATGGTGGAGAAATTGATGCGGGTATAGAAAGCCAATGCCTTGAGGATGCTGTGGCAAGTGACGGGATTCATGGTGAACAAGAGGAGCAGGAGCAAGGGGGTAACGCTACTGCTGCATCCAGTTGCGATGTGCAGGATAGCGAGGCAAAGGACGGTGCTTTACCCCTGGCTCACACACCGAGCACTGAAGAGGGCGACAAACAAGTAGTGGTCTGGTGGAGGCTGCCGTTCAGGCTGCTGCACTACTGTGCTTGGAAGGTGAAGCCGGTGTGGTCCTTCTCCATCGCCGCGGCGTTGCTGGGCCTGGTTGTGCTGGGCAGAAGGATGTACAGGATGAAGCACAAGGCAAAGGGATTGCCTCAGATAAAGATTGCATTTGATGATAAGGTAAGCTCTTTGCTTCTGTTCAATACATCTGTTGCTATATTAGAACTATGGATCTGATTCTGATTGTGCTTTAGTCTGCTCTAGTACAATGGCATAAGCTGCATATTTAGCTGATAGGAAGGCTTTATTCTTTCATTCAATAGTTTATTGATGGAGATAATTTGTTATTGGAATTGCTGGATAAGTTATGATCAATACTGTTTCATTAAATTGAAACATCACAGCTAGTGGATGTATTGTTCAGGCACAAGCGTCAAGGAAAAAAATTAATTCTGAATCATAAGTTACATCTATGCCTGTAAAAGTGTTAGCAACCTGTATTTCGGCCATTTTTCGTGAAAGTTGACTTGCGTGGTCTTTTGGATGAACTTGCTTCCAAAGTGGCTTTGAGGTGATCAGTGTTTAGAATTAGGTGTGAGGTGATCACAGTTTAGAAGTGGGTGTGAGGTGATCAGAGTTTAAATGTGAATTCAGCACTCTCCTGGGGATCATTGCCATATGGGGGTCTATAATTATCTGCTATGATCATGTCTCTGCCCTCTGGGGCTTTGCAATATCATTGTTCTCCTTGAAATATGGGTGTATGGGAGACATCTGAGCAAAACCCTTTCTGAAAAATTCTGATTTTGATTACTCTCCTGATATCATTGGCAGCCTTCACTTGAGAAAAAGGTGGATTCATTAGTGACTTTCAGTTTCTCATACTGGTCTCAAAATCAGAGGATTCCCCCCAGATTTTCTCATGATCGGCACCATGTTTGAGTTTCTCGCATTGATATCAAATCAGAGTTTTCTTTCCAGATTTTCTCATGATCAGCACCTGCCATGTGTCATGATGACAACCACATCTTCAGTAGGGCAGTGTCCCTTATGTAGGGGATGCATTAAAAGGCACCTGCCGGTGTTTTGACTATGGCTGGCTGGAATTGGTAGTCTGTTGTCCATTAAATGACATTGGATTAGGATTGTGTTTAGTCATTAGTATGACCAAAATATTTTGCCGTACTTCAATTTAGGCACCATACCATATTTTTCTATTCCCCCTTTTTTTCAGAATGAAAGTCACGTCTCTCTATAGAAGTATAGATAAGTTGAGGCATGTCCACTGGTGCCCACATGGAAGTTAAGAGGAGAATAATAGTCCTACCCTACTACCCACAGTGTCCACTCCCACATTGCACAGTCCTATTATCGTGGAGACGTAGTCACATAGGGCCATAGGGGATATAAATTATGCCTTGCTGTCCATTTTCAAATTGATGTGAAGCCATTTTCAGATGTGAAGGAACACCGGGTACAATTTATTGTAAAGTGTGGAAATAACAAGCTAGTAAGGACTTGTGGCAGCAATGTGTGTTCGTTCACTCCCTGCATTTCTTAAACGATAAGTCATTGGTCATAGTAAGCAATTAATGGTTCTTTTTTTTTGCATTGACATAATTATTTTTCAATGAGAAGCTACAGCTCCTGACCATACTTTCTTTACTGGAAGTGTCTAACCATGTTTTCCTGCTTGTTGGTGTGAAAATACAGAGGACCTCCCAGTTTGCAGATCGTGCGGCACGTCTCAACGAAGCCTTCTTGGTAGTGAGGCGTGTGCCTCTGCTAAGAACTTCAGCTGGTGCTGTGCTTCCATGGTCAATGGTACAGGAGAGATGAGCCAACCTGCTCAAAGCTCCATAAGAAGGTTGCGGTAACTGGTAAGCAACCGATATGGATGATGAGCATCATCACGACCATCTGTATTGGCTTCGCCATGTTACTATTGCTTTTAGATGACACTGTGAGGAGAATGCCAATGTAGTGCCTGATGCAATAGCTTTACTATGGCACTATGCTACGACTTGTATTCTCCTCTTCCTTTTTCTTAATTTTCCTTTCTTTTTTTTGGGGAACCGCTTATGCTCCTGGTTTCCATTTTTCGCCCATACTTGGTTTAGTCCTTGGTCAGCGGTGGAGTCTTGGATTTGTCATTGGTACAGACATATGTTCTTTCCATGTTAATTCGGATGCTAGACTGCTCAGGTTTCATGTGCTTTCTCCTGTCGTGGCGCTGTTGTGTACTTCACTTGCTCTTTTTCACCGATGATCATGAATCATGATGTTGGCTTTCAGTGTCTGCAGCCGTATGCTGCAGCCTGCAGTACTATATGATAACAGCTGGTTCACTGTACTACTGCCTAATGAACCTGTGGTTGATGATGATGAAATAGTGTGGTCATCTGAAGGACTGAAGGATAATGGAGTTGTGTTAGTTGCTGTTACCTGACAGAACAGGGATGTGTTGTCACTTCACCTCATCATCTGAATGTGTGAAAGATGGTGTATGATGCATAGAAAGAGGGTTAGAACTGAAGAGGTGCCCATACCTGAATTCTGAACTGAATATTGGTTTAGGAGCAGCAGAAACTAAGGGGTCGACTTGTCTCAAAAAGAAAACTAAGGGGTCGACGTTCGATCCTGACCATTCCAATCTTCCACATCAGAATTCTGAACTGAAATTTTGGTTTGGAAGGAGCAGAAACCGAGCAGTCCACGTTCAATCCTGACTATCCCGATCAGTGAAGATCAGAGACTGAGTTTCTCCAACCCAGTTGTTTCTTAGGCCTTAACAGTGCCCGTTTAGAACTAAATTTTCGCTTGGTAGACAGTCTTTCTCAAGGATCCGTTTGGATTATAGCTCCAGCATTGGATCAGTGATCGAATGGTCTCATTGGGCATTATTTGCATGACAACGGCAATCTAAACTCATGTTCAGCATAAACCTGATGGAGTGGTGAGAGGGTACAGACGGGCATTCGTTTCGGTCACCCATTCAGATCAAACTATCATTTATCAACGTGTTTTTAAGAACAAAAATGTGCGCCAAGAACAGGAGATTGCTTATCCAGCATGCACATTTTATGGGGAAACAAGGGCAAGAATGGAAGCAAAATGAACCTTTCTTTTCTTTTCTCTTATTTTTTTGTTTCTGAACTTTGGCGGTGCCCATGTCTGAATTCTGAAATGAATTTTGGTTTAGGAGGTGCAGAAACTAAGGGGTCGACCTTCGATCTTGACCATTCCAATCTTCCACATCAGAATTTTGAACTGAAATTTTGGTTTGGAAGGAGCAGAAACCGAGCAGTCCACGTTCAATCCTGACCATCCCGATCAGTGAAGATCAGAGATTCAGAGAGGTTTTCCCAACCCAGTGTTTTCTTAGGCCTTAACAGTGCCGGTTTATTAGAACTAAAGTTTCGTTTGGTAGACAGTCTTTCTCAACGATCCGTTTGGATTGTAGCTCCAGCATTGAATGAGTGAACGAAAGGTCTCATTGGGAATTATTTGCATGACAACGGCAATCTAAACTCATGTTCAGCATGATCCTGATGGCGTGGTGAGAGAGTAGCGCAACATGTATCAGAGTAGAGAGTACAGACGGGCATTCGTTTCGGTCACTCTTTCAGATCAACTATCATTTATCAACGTATTTTGAAGAACAAAATGTGTGCCAAGAACAGGAGATTGCTATCCAGCATGCACATTCTATGGGGGAAACAAGGGCAAGAATGGAGCAAAATGAAACATTTCTCTTCTTTTCTCTTATTTTTTTTGTTTCTTCTTTTCTCCCCTCTCCAACTCGTTCGTGGTAACATCAGCCGCCGCTGATGGGCGGTATGACGGCGAGCTCGTCGCCGTCGGCGACCTTGGCGGAGTCTGGCGCGTACTCCTCGTTGAGCGCGAGCACCATGGAGCCGCGGATCTCCTCCAGCTTGGGGAACTCGGCCAGCACCCGGGCGAGGCACTCCCCCGCGGTGCCCCCCGCCGGCACCTCCACCGACGACTCCGCCACGCCCGTCAGGTCCCGCGCGCGAGCGAAGAAGAGCACCTTCACCCTCGCCGCCGGCTCGGCCGCGGCGGGGCCCTCCTCCTCCGCGGGAGCAGCATCTGGGGACAGCAACAGGGGGTGAGATGAGCGATTGGCTAGCGGTTCGTGGAGAAAATCGATGATGATTCGACGAGGACAGGAGTAGAAGCGATCGACCTTTGGCATCCTGCGTCGCCATCGCCGGAGGGAAGGAAGCTGCTTGCCGCCTCGTGTGGTGCTAATTTGCTGCCGTGGTCAACCTGGCCGGAGAGTTGGAGACGGCCGAACCAATATACACAGAGGTGCATCATTGTACTACTATGAAGTGATGAAACGCAGCACCCAAGTGGTCGTGCCGGAGTGGTTATCGGGCATGACTAGAAATCATGTGGGCTTTGCCCGCGCAGGTTCGAATCCTGCCGACCACGCTTTTTGATTATTTTTTTAACCTTTTTGGCTATTTTTGCCAGAATTTTGAATGCTATCTTCAAATGTTCAAATTCCTCCGCTGCTGAACTCGTCACAGACGCACAGGTCGCTCGAATGATCCTGCCGAAACTTATTGGGTTGTCTACTTACCGAGTACTTGACCAGTTGACCGTGCTGCTAAAACAGTTGCTGCCTTGCATCTTTCAACGGCAAACAATCTCTACCCTCAATTTGAAGAGGCTCGAGGGCGCCGCTCCTCCCCGGCGGCGAAACCCGGCGCTCCTGCTGGCCGCTTGCTGGACTGAGGCCGCTCGTACCGTGTGCGTGCGCGTGCCCCGACGGCCGACGCGCAGCTGCTCGACGTTGCTAGCGCTCCCGCGTTCCACCTCCTTCCAGAACGGGGTCGCGCCCGTAAGGTGCTCGACGGAATGCCGATGCAGTTTGTAGCGCCGCCGTGAACGTCCGACACATGCAGGGGATTCTCGGCGTCCGCTCGGGAGCGTCACACGCGCCGCTGCGTGTGCTCTTCGCGCAGCAGCGCGGCGCGGGGACGAGGTGGCTACACGGAGGCGGCAGCGGCGCCCACGACGCGGAGGAGGACGAGGCCGTCCCGTACGCCGACGTGCCTCGGCCCGGGAGGAGGTGGGAGCGGAAGCCGTACGTGACGCCGATGAAGGTGCTCATCCGGCGCGCCAAGGAGGAGAGGCAGGCCCGGCGATAAGAAAGGTAATCTACCCTCAAACTCCTCTTTTCTGGAGCGGAAGATATTCTTCCAGCCAAACACCCTCATCAGACAGCTCCAACTCCACCCAGAGCTAACTCCACTTGAAGTTCTGGAGTGGAGCAGCTCTACCCGAAGTTGGAGTCATGCCAAACAGAGCCTTGGAGGAACCCCAATCTTGGAGCCCCCGAACAGGGTTTCCATTTCATGTCAGGCGAAACGCTCGACCGCACTGCGCGCATTGATCTTTTCTTTATTAGAAAAAAAAAGATCAATGCATTTCCACGCATTGATCTTTCCTCCTCACCAGACGATGTCCACTAGAGACAAGAAGGCTGAGCCTGATCCAGTCTTGTGGAAGAACAGCGCTGCTGTACGCGAGCAAATATCCGCTTCACTGAACGATCCGAAAGAGACCGGGAAGGAGCAATAAGAACATCCAGTCTCCCTCAAGACAGGCCAGACAGCGGCGCCTCCGGCGGTGAAATAATCGGTACCGCAGGGACCGGATCGTAAAATCTCGTCGAGATAATTTCTCCTCCCCGTGCGGCCATGCTCCCGCGACGCGATCGCAAAGCTGCCTGCCCCTGCGCGGAGGGGGGTCGAAGTCGAACATCCCACGCCGCGCCCGACCGCCTCTGACGAGCGGGATCGAAGCATCACCGACAAGTGGGCCCACTGAGAAGGGCCCCCATGGGTCAGTGACCGCGCTGCAGCTCCGCGCCGGGGGCCGAAGCGCGCCGCGGGAGCTGAACCCCTCCAAAAACGCAGGGACCAACCGTTGCGGATTAGTATTTTCTCGCTGGCCTCGCCTCCTCCCCCTCTCCACTTGCGTCGCGCGTCGCGACACGCCTCCCAGTACACCCCCGCCCACCACCGCCCCGCGCGCCCGCGCTCTCCCTCCGGCGCCGTCCGCGGCGGGCGGCGGCGAGCCCCCTGCCGGCGTTCGCGTCGCCGCCGCTCTCCGGGCTGTCCCCCTCCTGCGCTCGTGAGTCGAGGTGAGGTCGTCCCGTCCCGTCCCGTCCCGCCGCGCCTGTCACCGGGCCGGCCGACCGCCAAATTTTGACACGGGGAGGGCCCTTTTTACTGTGACGCGCAGGTGAGGGGAGGATGTGGTCGTCCAGCCAGGCGAGCACGAGGGGCGTCGTGGAGATGGGGAGGGTGGAGGCCGGGCCTTCCCATTTCCCCAAGAGGCCGGCGCCCCGGAATCCCGCCAGGTATGCGCACCCATTTCTCGCCGGCTTTTTTACCGGTGCGTGGCTTGGCCTAGTTGATGCCGTGCGTCTGTTTTGATGCCAACGGAAAAGGGGTAGATCTCCTCATGCTTCCTCTCTGCTTCCGGGGTGATGGTTAACCAACGGCCGGGAACTCTGCATGCGGCGTGCGTGCTTGCCAGATGTTGCCAGAAGTGGCATCCGTGTCCCTGCCACGAGTTGCGGTTGCGGCTGTGCAAATGAGCTAGGGTGTTTGTGTTACATGATCGTGTGGAGGTTTGGGCATACAGTATATAACAACGGACGGATGTACCCGTATCTGTTGGGTGCGGTTTTCACTAGCTCCCATAACTAATGTTCTGCTTCCCTGTATCACACTTCTCTCTTTTCCGCGCAAGTGCGGCAACGATGATGTTCATATACTGACCTTTTTTTATGTCCACTATGACATGCCATTGCCAATGTTACGCCTAACACACCTCCTGTGCCTGACAGGATCAATCTATCAAGGACACATGCAGTTAAGCCCTGCTCAGCTGGCGACCGCGCGGGAATTTCAGTCAAATGCAACTTGAGATGGTCTCCTCAACCATCGCCTGACTTGAGGCAGCACTTTAGAGGATATTCATCAGCATCAGAGGCAGTTCTTACTTCCCAATCTGATTTTAGAAAACTTTTTGTTGCCAATGAAAAGATTGGTGTGCTCTTGCTAAATCTTGGGGGCCCAGAGACTCTTGACGATGTGCAGCCTTTCTTGTTTAATCTTTTTGCAGACCCGGTAATTACCATACTGCAAAGCAATACTTGCCTTGAGTTTTTTACTCGCTATATATTGTTTTCGTACTTTTACCTTGCAGGTTTAACAATTGGGCCGCAAAAATAATTAGTGGTCTGTTATGTAAATGTGCATTGGAGCCTAACTTTCTAACATCATGTTATGGTTGCTTGAGCTAGAAAGACAGATGGATGCATGTTACTACTGTATTTGAGTACATCATAGAGCAAGATTTTTCTCTTACTAATTGTATATCCATGACTCATGATCACAGGACATTATCCGTCTTCCTAGGCTGTTTCGCTTTCTGCAGAAGCCACTAGCACAATTCATATCGGTAGTGAGAGCACCAAAGAGTAAGGAGGGTTATGCATCCATTGGCGGCGGTTCTCCTCTCCGACAAATTACTGATGCACAGGTATGTATTAACCTTTTGTTGTCCAATTTGCCAATTGCCATGACTGCCATGCACTGAATTTCTTAGCAATGTGGATTTCGGTTTACCTAGAGTCAGACAGGATACAAGAGTGCCACGGGAAAACTAATTTTCAGATGACGAATAACCCATCGATTATTGTTACAGGGGATCTTGACGGAACTTCAAACAATTAGGATTAATGCTGCAAGATCAATTCCCAGCATGCACCTTATACTACTGCATGCTTGCTTTTCATTTTGTTGAGAAATGGTTTTCCCAATAATTGGGTTAATATCGCTATGGCTTATAGGTTAGGCCTAGGAAATGTCCCAGTGATTTTATACTGTGTGAAGATGCATAATTTCATTTGTTGTTTCACCTATGCTCCATGGTACTAGCTGATCTTATACTATGAGAAACGACATTTTGGATTTTACTGTCAGTTATCTTTTACATTGGACAATTATAGGATATTAGGATTGAAATGTGAATATATGCTGCTATAATTTTTTCCGAGAATGTCTATGCTGCTATATTACTTTATTGGAATTAGTAGTTTTGGGAATAATTAATGATTTTCCCACCATGAGCTCTCATTTGGTGGGTTTAATGGATTCTGCAGGGGGAAGCACTGAGGGAGGCATTATGTGAAAAAGATGTTCCTGCCAAGGTGTATGTTGGAATGCGGTATTGGCATCCCTTCACTGAAGAAGCCATAGAACAAGTAGGGGCTTGGCATATATCCAAAATACTTCTGTGTTCTGTTGATTTTCCAGGGGTTTTATTATCTTAGCAATGAAATTATACCTGTAAATCGCCATTGTTTGTAGTAATGTAAGACAAAATCAAATGTAAATGAATTGCTGGTTCTTCCAAATTAGATCTTCAATCATGGATAACATTTTTTTCCTTTAGGATTTGCAGGAGAATATGGAAATATATACTTTCTGGTGCTTCATTGTTCATACATATCTATTAGAAAATTACTTATTATCTTTGTGAACCCAGATAAAACGGGATGGAATCACAAAACTTGTTGTGCTGCCTCTATACCCTCAGTTCTCCATATCAACTAGTGGTTCGAGTCTCCGTTTATTGGAGAGCATATTCAGGTAATATTTGAAAATCTAAATACCTGTATTTCTGATGCTTAGAAAATTGATGCTCATGTGACTATGCAACTTTCAATTTCCTTTAGAGAGGATGAGTATCTGGTGAATATGCAACATACAGTTATTCCTTCATGGTATCAACGCGAAGGATATATCAAGGCTATGGCAACTTTGATTGAGAACGAACTGACAAAATTTCCAGAACCCCAAAAGGTATGAAGAACTATGGCTTGAAGCACTTGTGATGTAGAGGGTTGCTAAACTTGGTGGACATTTACTTTACATGTTACAATTCGTCATACATGTCTGTCTCTTGTGTAGAAGAGTAGGCAACATGTTTTTTGTTTTAATTTTTTTTCTTCAAACAAGAATGTTTCTATGTCCGCCAAACTGACAGTGCTTTCAAAAGGGTAGAAGGTTTGACTTCTTTAGACATCAAGAAAATTGTTTTTTCCTTTCAAAGGTTTGTTTCCTCTTGGTAATGCTCCTCAAATAATGCGGTAATGTGTGAGTGAAGCTGGCTTCTAGTACCAAAAAATATTGTCCGTGATTGTTTCATTTTTGCATCCATTTTCCATCCTAGTCTGGGTGCACCTATTATTTTGAATTTGCTGAATTCTTATGATTTTTAAAAGAAAATTCTAATGAGAAATCAACTTGCAGGTTATGATATTTTTCAGTGCTCATGGAGTTCCTCTGGCATATGTTGAAGAAGCTGGTGATCCTTATAAAGCAGAGATGGAAGAGTGTATCGATCTCATCATGGAAGAACTTGAAAAAAGAGGAATAACAAATCCATGTACACTTGCTTATCAGGTCGCTGGAGCTCTTTCAATCAACCAAATATGGTGTTTATTCTTCTTTTACTGATCAATCTTCTGAATCTACAGAGCCGAGTAGGACCGGTGGAATGGCTGAAACCATACACTGATGAGACAATTGTTGAGCTTGGGCAGAAAGGGGTCAAGAGCCTTCTAGCTGTTCCCATTAGGTATTATTTCTCTTAATTTGGCTTCTGTTGTCTTGAACTCTTGATAAAAGTGATGTTCTGTTCATGCTGTGCTTCTTATAACCCACACATCTTACCTTTCCGCTGACTTTAGTTTTCTCCCATTAATTTTGGTCTGGTAATCCTCATGGTTTTCTTATGGTCCTCCCTGTTCAGTTTTGTTAGCGAACACATTGAAACTTTGGAAGAAATCGATGTGGAGTACAAGGAGTTGGCTTTAGAATCTGGCATCGAGCACTGGGGACGAGTTCCTGCATTAGGCTGTGAACCCACTTTCATTTCGGATCTTGCTGATGCTGTTATTGAAAGCCTGCCTTATGTTGGCGCAATGGCAGTTTCCAATCTTGAGGCTCGGCAGGTAACAACTAGCACATGGCCAGCAAAACTGTGCATCTCTTTTGCATGGTTGGTCAAAAGAATATTGCTATTACCTGATGCTTTGTGTTTGGGTATTTTGTGCCTAACTAAATAATGGTGACTTCAACTATCCTGTTTTGATTAACAATATATTAGGACAATACCTCAGTTAATTTTAGCTATTGGGCCATTGGCTGACACATTTATGTAATCCATACTCTCGCATATTTTTTGGTGGAACCATACACTCACATATTGGGGCTAGCTTCATTAGATGGAGCTGCTAAGATGAAACAAGAAGAATACTA
The DNA here is from genome assembly GCA_032594955.1 of Panicum miliaceum. Taxonomy (NCBI): domain Eukaryota; kingdom Viridiplantae; phylum Streptophyta; class Magnoliopsida; order Poales; family Poaceae; genus Panicum; species Panicum miliaceum. The sequence continues at coordinate 13,915,722 of CM064061.1, forward strand.
GGTACAGATTGCATATTTCCGTACTATATATATATAAAAAAGGATACCGCAAAATCATGTGTTTGGACAGGATCATGATCCACCATATTACAAGTTGAAGATTGTTATGCAACTTGCTCATCTCAGCAAAAGAATCCTGATATTCTTGTACGCATATAATATCTAAGGTGTGAATAAAATGTTAGCACACTGAATCACACCGACTCATGTGGCATGTACTACCAAGCCTTGAAATCTTTAATTGTAACAATAATCGATCCTGACTTCCTGAGTGAACGTAAAACAAATCATTTTCAAATCCAATGATATGCTATGGTTTCTGAGGCTTAGGCATCATTTAGCTCACATCACACCCTTGCTATCGTAACCCAATCTGCTCAATATTTCAAAGTGATGGACGGTGGTTTTGCATTTTGCAGTCGCTTGTACCCCTTGGGAGCGTGGAGGAGCTGCTAGCAGCATACGACTCGAAGCGCGACGAGCTGCCCCCACCGGTGATCGTGTGGGAGTGGGGCTGGACGAAGAGCGCGGAGACCTGGAACGGCCGCGCCGCCATGCTGGCCGTGCTGGTCCTGCTGGTGCTGGAGGTGACGACCGGGGAAGGGTTCCTGCACCAGTGGGGAATACTGCCGCTGTTCCGCTGAAGCCGACGGCTCTCCTGCCCTTTCCCATCTGGCCGTAATTTTGCTGCATCTGGAGCACCTTCTGATGCTGTATATGAATCCATTTGCTTTCGCTCGTGTCAGAAAAAAAGGGAACAAAATCTGGTATATCGTGCTATACTGTACCGATTCGTCGAAAAAAATTGTTATACCGTACCGTACCTACAGGGGACAAGAAAATGAAAAATATGGGACATGCAGTATGAAGACGATGCAGAAACCTAACACGCGTGGACACTGTTTGCCACACTACGGAAACTCATGTTGGCTAATAGTGCCCAGAGCTTCTTCTGATCATAAAGGGACAGATAGCAGAGAATGATTTATGTTTATTTTTTTTTCATTTGTTGTGGATGGCGTGCTTTGTGGTGTTTCTGGATGCGCGCGCGCACACACACTCTCAACAGAACAATCATGTGATTTGGAGGATCACGAGTACAATTATCACTTGCCCCATCCACACGCAAAGCCATCCGGGCCATACAAAGTGAGAAACGAAAAGGAAAAAAAAAAGGTGACCATGCAGAAGCAGAATTTCCGAGGGGTTTGGGGGAAAATAATTAATTCCTTGGAGCTTCTGGATCGAAGGATTAAGAATCGTTGCGATGTGTCTGAAACCGCTACAACCATCTGAAAGGGAGGGAGAGCCGAACTAACCTCGTCGGTCGTCACCGGCCCAGACACGATCGATGTTAAAGAAAGATGGGTCAGCGAACTAAATGGCTGTTTGGTAAGGACCACGGGGGCGATTCCAAGTTGCAAGCATGTGCAGTGGAGCCATACATAGCCCTACTACTATAGTATGATTCAGCGTGTTCCACGACGGCCGCGCGTGTCTGCACGTGCCAGCGACCCCTCTCGCTCGGCGGGTGGGGGAAGGACGGATGGATGGGAGCACGTGCCGGCAGCATCCTGCGGGATTTATTGGCATGGTCTCCTACTCTCCCCTCCGGAGTCCGGATGCCTGTCGATCACTTTCTCACGTCGCCCCGTTACCTCCGGCTCGTGTTCCTTCCTTCCTACACGCCCACGCCGGCCTGCTGCATACATGCTTGCGGATCATGATCCATCCACTCACGTCGCTATAAACTGGCCAGTATTTTTCATTTTTAGCGTTTCTTGAAAGTTTTCTTTTTTTACATTTGGACTTCTTGTCGAAACTCGAAAGGACCTTAGAAATGAACGATCACCCTGTGATGATGCTGTAAATACTTACCACGATCGAGGCCGGACTTAAATTAGCGGTAGCTACGTAAATGTGAATCTCCACTTTATACATACTACAACTAGGAATCTATCTTACACCATTTAAAATTCAAAGGCAATTCTCTAATGCTCTGTTACGTGAGCGTGAGCGAGTGGACGTCAGCTTATGCATCCGTGGCCAATGGGCTACCTTTTCGGATACCTCTAAAGTCACCTGCTAGAATCTTCTCAAGTCTAATATTCGCTTGACAAAAAAAAAAGATGAATCCCTTTAATAAAAAACGGAAAATAAAACGCCGATGTCAGATGCTCGATTATATTCGTTCATTCATGGTCTCATGGGCACGCGAGTGACGGCCAATGAGAGCCTTTCCGTTTCAGAGAAACAGTTTTACCGTCCAGTCGTACTAACGACAGAACGCCTAGGCAGTGTTGTCCCCACCAAGACTAGGATACAAACACCAATCCAACTCCAAGCAAGCACGCAATGGCTAGTTGTCTACTTGCATGACTATATATACACACACAGTATATACTATAGTAGATAAAAAATATAGATACGCGGACCAAAGTGTGTATTGCGTATGGGCAATGATGAGTACTTGAGTAGGGAGATTGTATTTTCATGGGGGCGAAGCGACTACTGTGAAGAACGTTTTGGCTTCTCCTCGTAGGGTGTGTAGGGTGTGTTTAGATCACTTTGCTAATATTTTTTAAATGAAATCTTGCTATTTAGGAGTATTAAATAAAATTTATTTATAAAATTTTTTGCATAGATGGATTGTAAATCGTGAGATGAATCTAATGAGCCTAATTAATCCATGATTAGCGGATGGTTAATGTAGTATCACTGTTGCAAATTATGGATTAAGTAGGCTTATTAGATTCGTCTCGTGATTTACAACCCATCTGTGCAATTGATTTTTCTTTTTACTCAAATTTAATACTCCATGCATGTATCCAAATATTCGATGTGATGTTTTTGGCTAAAATTTTTTGGAATCTAAACAAGACCGTAGTTAATTTAGTCGCATCCATTCAGCATTTCAGTCGCCGCTTCTCCGGTCACTCTGCTGTCAGCGGGGCTTTATTTCTCTTATCTGCCCCCCTTGTATTTTCTATTTTCTTTAGAAGCTTCATTCCCATCCACCCTGTTGGGAATAGTTCCACCTTGCTCGTGGAGAGTGGAGTAGCACAACTTATAAGTGTGAGGGAGTGCTCACTCATTGAACTAGTCTTTTGGGGGAAGATGACCCAAGTATCACTTTGTTGTTGCTCTCCACATTGGGCCGATTTGTGTGAAGCGGCCCAAAAGACCTGGGAGCCGGTACACTTAGTGTTTAGTGTGACCGAAGCCGGACGCTCAGGAATAGAGGTCCGAAGGCACGTGTCGTGCGGTGCCTTGTATCAGAGCTCAGGTAGTATTCACGACATCTCTAGCCGGGAGAATTGCTCCGATGAACCGTTCCCACCCAAAGTGTTGTGATGGAGAATTTCACAACGAGGTGTGAGGGGGAGATTGTTGGGAATAGTCCCACCTTACTTGTGGAGAGTGGAGTAGCATAACTTATAAGTGTGAGGGAGAGCTCACTCATTGGACTAGTCTTTTTGGGGGAGATAACCCAAGTATCACTTTGTTGTTGCTCTCCACATTGAGCCGATTTGTGTGAAGCGGCCCAAAAAACCTGGGAGCCGGTACACTTAGTGTTTAGTGTGACCGAAGCCGGACGCTCAAGAATAGAGGTCCGAAGGCACGTGTCGTGCGATGCCGATGCACCAACAACACATACTTTGTGTTCTCTTCACCGATGCCTGCTATATAAGCAGCCAGAGAGAGCGAGCGCGAGAGAGAGATCCAAGGAGGAACTGCGCTGATGTGTTAGCAGCTCCTGAACTGGACATTTTCTACCTTGGCTAGCTGGATCAGTTCACCCATCAGCGGCAATCTACAAGCAAGTTAAGGTAATTTCCTACCCTTCCAGTTTGGAAATGCTCATACATATATGCTGCTTCTTTCCTTGTCTCAAGCAACCTGCTTTTGCAATTGTTTTATTTACTTTGCCATGACAATGTCTGCTTCGAATATGCAACCGATTGATCGAAAAGTGATATTCCAGTCCTTGTTGCGCCTTGAGGAGAGGGAGAGCTCTTTTTCCCCCCCCATTATTCGTGCCATGACCAACTCAGATGTGAGAATGGAATTCAACTTTTACAGCTCCCAACATGCATAGTAAAGATGCTATGAACTTACTGCTGATCTGACATTAAAGAAAAGAAAGGGGAGTTGTGAACTCCATGTTTAGTAGTAGGTTCCTTGGTCTGGATCATGTGGGATGGTTAACCAATAACCACGCAGCATAAGCTTATATTGAGGGAGAAATAGGAAAGCCAAGCTGGATCCGATGTGTGTCTACGGGCCATTGGTCAGTGGTCATCTCGCGACGGCCCCACTTCTTAGCTTGTCACAATACAATGGCATGATGCATCTTGCCTTAATCCGGGGGTCCACGGTCGGCTGGCCATGGCCTATGGTGAGCAAGATTCTAGATTCCGGTACATCATGACTCCAAAAACAATACTCCTAATCATTACCTATAATTCTTTAAAAGCTGCACTTTAAAACTGATACTGTTCATTATCTGAGAACACCATATTTAATTGGGTTTGAACGAGAAAAAAACGACATTAGAGCCAAATTATGCGCTGCACCGGTCTAGGTCGATGTTTGGTAGGCCTAGCGAGAGCGATGCCTCGTCCGAGCTGGAGCAGGCAAGCAACGTGCACCATGCGTGTAAACGTGGCGTCCGCAAAGCTCGCTGACAAGGGATCCGCTGCGGTGGAGTGGGGCGGTGGGCCCAGCTTCCATGCGACGCTGCTGCTGCACCACGCTTCACAGGTCCGCCGGCGGGTGGGGCCCGCCCTTCGTGGACCCACACCTACCCGTCCATTTCTTCTTTCTCGAACGCTTGGTCTCCGAATCTGCTGCTAGCTTTGAACAAGCGAGCGTTGCATTCTCTGCTTTGATGGAATGTTAAATGCGATTAGGACCTTCTCTGCTTTGTTTGTTTTTTCCAAGTTTATGCCGGCAATGTTTTAATGCAGCAATACATTCATTAGAGTGTTTTCTTCAAAAAAAAAAGAGAGTGCCGATTTTCAGCTCCACACACTGTTCGCGGTGACGTGTTGACCCAACAATCTTCTCTCTCCTTTTTCTCCCCTTCCAGTTGGAATAATTAACGCGATCCTAATCATGTTCAACTTGATAATCTGAATTTTCTTTTAGGCTCCGCTTGGGACATTGCGCAAGCGGAGACCGGGACGGCAAGGGAGGAACACAGGAGCATCTCCGGAGCAGAGGAGGCGGCTCGATGGACGGCGGCTCCCCGCGGCCGCCCCGCCGCCCGGAGCGGGAGGGGAGCTACAACCACGACATCGAGAGCATGGACGGGTCCGTGGGCGGGGGCGGGCCGCCGTGGCGGTCGCAGAACGGCTCCTCCGAGTCCCTGCTCCGCTACGACGATGGCGGGAGCGGGCGCGAGCCGCTGCTGCGGAAGCGCACCATGAACACCACCTCCCAGATCGCCATCGTCGGCGCCAACGTCTGCCCCATCGAGAGCTTGGATTACGAGTAGGCATTCTTCTCTCCTTTTTTTTCCTCCTTCCCCCTCTTGGACTATTTCTCTTCATTTTTACTTTACTTTTTTTGTTTTTCTTCAGCCTTTCATGGCGGGGAACTCTTTTTTAATTTTCTCCTGTGTTCTTCCTTATTGCTAATCTGATTTGGTTATTGCTCTGAAAGAAAGCAAACGCAGGGCTTTGGGACATAGGATGGCAAGTTGGCAACTCTTGGCTCCTGACTCCTGAGTTAAAAAAAAAACTCTTGGCTCCTGAGTTGTTAATCCTCGCAATCTCGCATCTCTGCCATTCATCTCAATTGCATTTTTAGTACTTCTTGCTGCGTGCCTGCGTAGATATCTTTGGTATGCCAATGACAACTGCAAGGTGGTATCAAGAAAAAAAAACGAAGAGATTTTACACTAGCTCTGCCCTGGGCTGCTAAATTACGTGCAAGTCCTTGTTTCAGAAAAGAAAACAAAATCGTCAACAAAAAGTAATGTGCCAATGTATATTCTCCGTTTTTAAATGGGAAGAAGATTGGTATGCATATATTTACTACAAAGGTCTCCAGATTTTTTTTCCTGAAGAATACATGCCCATATCCATATTGTAGTATATGTAATTACCTCCTAGAGTTTTTTTAGTGATGACTGAATTGCAAAGGTAATTCAAATGTGTAGGTATACCCAGTACCAACTCATGTGCTGAGTGCACTTTATGGACACTTTAACCTGTTTCGTTAGACCCTTGATGATGAATAATTTGATTGTTTCAGAGTTGTGGAGAACGACCTTTTCAAGCAAGATTGGCGATCAAGAAAGAAGAAGCAGATATTTCAGTACATTGTTCTCAAGTGGAGCTTGGTGCTTCTTATTGGCTTGTTAACTGGACTTGTTGGCTTCTTTAACAACCTTGCGGTTGAAATATATTGCTGGACTCAAGTTGCTGCTCACGAGTCGTCTGATGCTCAAGGAGAGGTAAAGTGTTTTCTATTTCTTTCTTCAAGGACAATTTGCATTTTGTACCTTTTAGTATTGCTTTGTCATAATTGCTTCAGCTCATCGCTGATGTGGTGTTTGCCACTTGTTACACTGTTAATGTCATGATGCTTGGAAATTGTACCAAATTCATGAAATCAACCATGAAGTTTTATTGCAGCCTGTAAGGATATTACAATGATCTTGCATCACTCTTCTTCAACACCAATGATGATGCCGTCCGCAATCTCTTCAGCAACGGCACCGCGAATGAGTTCCGAATGTCCAGTCTTTTCATTTTCTTCACTGCTATTTACTGCCTTGGACTTGTGACTTACGGGGTTGCTGTCCCCTCTGGCCTCTTTATCCCTGTTATTCTTGCTGGAGCCACTTATGGGCGCATAGTGGGAACACTTCTTGGATCTATATCTGATCTTGATCCAGGCCTTTTAGCCCTTCTTGGTGCCGCATCTTTTCTCGATGGAACAATGAGAATGACTGTTTCAGTTTGTGTGATCCTTCTAGAGCTCACCAATGATGGGGGTTTATGATCAGATAGTGGTGATGAAAGGTTTGCCACACATGGAGGCTCATGCTGAACCATACATGAGGCATTTGGTTGCTGGTGATGTGGTTTCTGGCCCACTAATCACCTTTTCAGGTGTTGAGAAGGTGGGGAACATTGTTCATGCGTTGAGGATAACAGGCCACAACGGGTTTCCCGTGGTTGATGAGTATAACGGAAACCCCAGAGCTGGTTGGGCTTGTGACTAGGTCTCATCTATTGGTTTTACTGAACAGCAAGAATTTCATGAAGGGGCGGGTGAAAACTAGTGGTAGTGGAGTTGGCTGATTACCTGGTTACCCTGGCCTCCCGCAGGTAGGCCCCCTCCCCTGGGCCTGGAGGCTTGCTGCTGTACCACCTGCTCGACTTGTCGATTGTTGCGGGGGTTGGGATGTCCTCCGGCGGTGCGACTAGCCTGGGGTACAGAGCTGCCATGACGTTCCGATCTAGAACGTGTGTGTTGAACAGACTTCAACGGGTTCATCTTATCCAGCTGAACTGCGGCTAACTTGACAAGTCGCATGATCCGCTGAGTTGCATCAATTTGTGGGATTTGCTGCAGGAGTAGAGACGCCTCGTAGATGTTACCCATGTGGGTGACAAATTCTGCGTCAGCTGCTGCATCAAAGTCCATGCGTAGGTTTCTTCGCCAATGCGGATTGTGGGCGTGCTCCTGAGCTTTGCGCCTTCGCTTGTTCCGCTTGGAGTTCCTTAGGCGGCGGCGGCGCCTCTGCTCTTCATCTTCATCTTGGGGAGCATCGGCGGTGTTTTCATCGCCTGAGATGTCATTTTTGAGCTCATTGTTGAACTCGATCCCCGGCTCATCGTCCTCGACTTCGCGAATGAGGCCATGTAGATCTCGCGTTCAGGCGAGTAGTCACCTGAGTAGTCGAGGGTGACGAGTACGGTTGAGACCGTGGAGCCGGACCTTTCCTCCTGGATGGCGGATAGTGGTCTGCCTTGCTGAAAAGGCAATTCCTGGATGGTGGCTACCAGGCAGGCGTCATCATCGAGTAGTTCGGAGGGCTCTAAGCCCTTCCAGTACACGAATCTGCCCTGGGCGGTAGTTGTGATGCTCAAACCTAGATGACTGGCCGCAAAGGAAACGGGCTCGTCATCTGAATTCGAGTAGGCGTCAAAAACGGGAGCCTCCCGGCTAGAGGTGGCATCCTCGTCTCTGAATGTGAGTAGGCGAACAAAATCCGCTTCCAAGTCGGAAAGGGACTTAAGATCGTAGAGCTTCCTCGTATGTGGAGGCCGCGTTGTGTAGTCCGAAGCAGAATCAGGTACGCTCTTCCCCAGATCGGATCGGATCCGAGCCGGAGAGTTGTGTTGGGACAAGAGTCAAAAACACGTCTGGGACAGAATTCTTCTCGATCTCCGAGATGAGGTACGACTGCATCTCGTCGAGGCTGTCGATGAACTTATCGAGTCCACTCGAACAGCTCGAGGCTTCGGGCTCCATGGATTTGGCTAGGTGGTGGTCAAAACCACCCGAGCCTTTGGTGACGTAGATCCAGGAGCTGAAGATGAAAGTTGTGCCCTTGTCGAGCATGACGCTGGTGAAGTTGAACGATGTCATCAAGTTCTCTGGTGATGCTCGATGAACACCCCTACCTGGCGCGCCAGCTGTCGGTGTTTTACCGCCAAGCTCACCGAGGGATACCCCCGAGGTGGTAGATTGTAGGTAGAGTGTTGCCGAGATCAGGAACTCAAAGGTGCAAGGAACACAAAGTTTAGACATAGTTGGGTATATGTGCATAAGTACATGTACGTTAATCAAACAAATTAAATCACTTTCACATTGATGCAAACATGGCTATGAAATTTGAATAGGCATATCATTATTGACTTGATAAACAAAAGTCTAAGTTGAAGCCTAGGAGAGAATACAAATTTTTGCCTAGGAAATGACGTGCCCTCCGAACCATACTTTTTGAGTTTTTAAAATAACTTCTAAACTAGAACTCAAATGAACTTTGGCCTGAAACAAAACTTGTGTAACTTTTCATTTTGAACAACTTTTATGTTCAGAGATTTTTGAGTTGCAACACAAAAATTTGAGTAACACTTGAATTTGCAAACCAGCCCCTGCCTTTTCTCCTATTTTTACTAGAGACCCTTCCTTCTCCGTTCCGCCCGACCCTCGCTTCGCCGGACCCTCCGCCGCCACGCAGTCGCCGCAGGCCACTTGGCCGGCGATGCCTGACCGGCGCTGGGCGCCAAGCCAATGCCTGGTCGCGCCCGCTCGCACGCGCTCCTCCCCACGCCGCGCTCCTCCCATGTCCGCGCACGCCACGCGCACGCCAGCGACGCACGCCTCTGCTCGCCGCCCTCCGCGCCCAATGGACAAGCCGCGCCGTGCCCGTGTCCCCGCCGCGTCCCGCCAGTCGCCGCACTCGCCGCTCGGCAAGCCAGGTGCTGCAGCTCCTCGCCCAACCCGCGCGCCGCGTGATCTCCCGCTCCCCACGGCAAATCCTCAGCGCCCAATCCCTTGCCCGCGCCCGCCGCACGCCGCGTCGGCTCTGCTCGCCGCCCACCGTGACCAGTAACGCGCCCCCGTCGTGCCGCCCCTCCCCAGCGTTGCCCGAATCTCTCCCTCCCTCCTGCAGCCTATAAAAGGCGACATAAGGCCACTCGTGCACGCCCAGCCACAAGAACGCCGCCACCGCTGCCATTGTCGCCGCCGTGCACCACCCGCCCGTGGAGTCCCATCCTCCAGCCTCCCACTGCCCAAACCCATCACCCAGCGAGCTTGCCCTCTCTCCACTAAAGCTCACCGGCCTCTTCCCTGTCCATCTCGACCGCCGGAGCACCGCCAGCGCCGCCGCTCCGTCGCCGCTCCCCTGCTGCTCCGTGGACAGCCCACTCCGAAGCTCCTCCATCCAAGCCAAGCCTCGAAACGGTTTCCCCTCGACGCCGCGAAGCTCATCGACCAGCCCACGACCTCCCCTCCTCACCGGAGCACCGTCGCCGACGCTCCGCACCGCCGCCGCCCCTCTGCTCCGCGCCGACGAGCCACCTCCGGCCACCCCCAACCCCGACCAAGGCCATCCCAAGGTAGCTCTCACCTCCCTGAATCTCCACAACCCTTTTCCCCTCACCGCCGACGTGCCAGCGCCGCCCAGGGACCCAATTGCAACGATTGAAATCTTTAAAAGAGTCTGCACGCAAATTTCCAGGGGCATATTTGTAAACCTATGTTTAAACTTTGAATTCAAAAATAGCAAAATTGTAAAATTAGTATAAAATCATAGAAAAATCGGAAAAAATACAAAGTCAACTGTTCTAGAATCGTTAGAAGAAAATCTACAACTTTGGTTACATGAATTTCTTCATATGTTTGCTATATCTTGCTCTAAATTAAATGGAATGTTAAATAGACTTTAAATAAACCCACTGTTGTAGACCAGTTCTGAACCTAATTTTTGGATAGTAGATTGGCTGCTTGATGTGTAGGCCAGTGCAAAAAATATTAAGACCAAAACCCATCTCTAGCTAAACTTTTTGTTAAACCTTGTTTATGTCATGAAATAATAAAACTAATTTGTAACTGTTGTTATATTGTGATTCATGTTGTAAAATTTTTCCAGAGCTATTATATTGATGCCTAAATACCACAGAAAAAGTTTAGAACCTTTTTCCTCTCTACAACCTATTTATATAATTTTGTGGTAGGAAAAATGCACTAATTCAAATAATTAGTTTCTGTGCTTGGAAAATGTTCAACTTTTTACTGTGGGACACTTTAGAGTAGCTCTTGCTGTATAAAAAGTTTCATGCTCAGAAATCCTGTAGAAATTAATCTTTATTAGAGTAGGTGTATCTTGTCCTATTTATTAAGCTTTGTATCTTGCACAGTAAAATCTGAAAAATTTACAGTAACACACATATAGTTAGATTAATCCCCTGTAAAATTTTTGGCATCAACACATGAATGGTTTGTTCTGTATAAAAATAACTAGGTTCTAGCAGTGGCTGTGTAATGCATTTTTCATAATTATTCTGCTGCATAAAAATGTCTGAAATTTTTACAGTAGTCTTATCTCTGCATATTGTACTCTGAATAAACATTTCATCACCAGAAGTTACCTAAATTAGTGTTTGTGTTTAATCCATGCTTATACTGCGAAAATTAAGTTTCCAATACAACACCACCCCCCTTCTGTTAAAGATTGCCCAAGAAATCTTAACTAAGTAACTTCACAACCAAATCTATGTTTGTGTGGACTGCAACTTTATCATGAAGGAAAATAATCGTCATATACCATCACTACAACTTAAACTTGTGCATTCATATAGAATCGACTACTCTCGCTGACGGAATGTACGAATTCGTGCCCGCGTCCGAGAGTGAGTAGCATGAAGCTCAAGTGAATCTAACTGAAGCCTTCGAAGACCCAAACCCGAGTTCGGACGAGCCCCAAGCTAACTTTACCCAAGAAGGCAAGCCCCGGAGTATGAACCCTATTTTCTAAATTATGCAACTGATTACTCTACTTACTTGTGCATTAAGTTTATAGGAGTTGAATGAAAACTTAGTCGCATGATCCTAGGTACCCATGCTCTGAACACTAGATGTAAGGTTCGATAGAACGACATGCTAATAGGACTCCGGTAAAAGTCGGGTGATTTCCTGTCACTCGCGAGAATTTAGGAGTTGAATGTTTACTACATGCTGCAATCATAAGGTCGACGGACGGGGCTATGGTACTATGTTTATGTTGATGATTGAGGCCCCGTCTGTTTAGTGAAAAATGCTAAGGTCGCAGTGTGTGGTAGTGGTGGTTAAGTCTTTAACGTACTAACCACATGCTGAGAATATGGTAATCGGTAAGCTTAAGTACCGGATTGAACCGAGGCCGGAATATACTCCCCACCGTCTTGAATTCGTTCACATCTAGCTAATGGCGGGTGCATGTGCCGCCATGGCCGGGTCCATGGGGATGTGTAGTCGAGGGCGGTGGGCCTGTTCCGTGAAGCGGGAATTGAAGGAAAAAGTTGCACGTGTGACTCTAGGAGTAACCACGTGACGTGTGTTTAGATTTCCCTTGCAAGGTTAAGAAATTCGATTCGAATCGTCCGTTTCTCGCGGTTATTGAGACTGCTTGACCCTTTTACCACATAGAGTAAGAAGAGGAACAATGATGATGATTAATCTTGTTGGATGCAAATTAATTCTTCCACCATGTATGATATTGGATAGTTGCTTACCTAGAATGGTTAAAGAAAACTAGAACTTGGAGATAAAATTTGAAAGTAAGGACCTACTTGTATATGATTTTCGGCAAAACAAACCCTCAAGCCAAAAGCCTTGCATGTCTAGGAGTCGGCTAAGTATATTCCACTAGTCGGGTAAGCCTTGCTGAGTATTAGTATACTCAGCCTTGCTTGTGGCTTGTTTTCAGGTGATACTTTCGAGGATATGATTGCTAGTTTGACTTGGCCTTGTACCCTTCCTCCTGGTTGGTCGGTGCAATGGGATACGCCCCCGGCCAACGGTGATAATGCCGAGTGATGTCTCGTACTGGCTTCATCGAGACATCCTGTATCATCGAGTAGTTATCGTTATTTTTCCGCTGCATTGAACTCTGAAGAACTCAATTATTTTGAACTCCGAAGTATCTTGTTTTACGAATTTGAACTCCGTTGTAATAATGATTTATGATGAACCCTGTGGTGTAAAATTTGTGGAATGTTGTATCCTCTGGGCTCACCTTCGTGTGAGTATATGTATGTGTGGTTTCGATCGACAAAAATCGTGGTTGTATCGGGAGGTTACCCGACGGACCAGTGGATTATTCCGTTTGAAGTGCGAGTTAGCCTTGATTGCCCTTATGGTGATGGTTAGCGCGCTTGAGCCGGATTAATTTAGGTGGTTCTGCCACAGCTGGTATCAGAGCCGAAATGCATACGCCAAAGAATGCAACAAGCCTTAAAAACTTGTTTCAATAAAACTTAACCACAAAAATTGTGTTTGGAAAATGCGTTGGTTCGTTAAGGATGGTACCTAGTTCGTAAAGCCCTAGGGGATTATGGTAAAGTTACTAGGTGGCTATCTAACTTGTGAATATTATCAACTGACTTCCAGCACATTACTTTCTGTCAAAACATACTTTTATGCACAATCGACCCTTAATTTCTGTAACGACGCACTCATCGCTAAGGTAAGAAGGTAAGAATCCTCAGCCAACTGAGAGAGCTTGTCCTTCCTGTCGGTGATGCGAGCCGAACGCTGCCCTCAAGCAGTGGCTTACTTGAGGTGCTACCAATATACCAACTACTAGTTAATTATATTGGGAGTAGAAGGTTTGGCGCAGAGTATGGCGATCGCTGTTCATACCCCCGTCTCAAGATGGTACCCCCGTGAATACGCTATCTCGATAGCGTATGTTAACGTCGTCTGTACGGCGGGAATTGTACGGATGCCGTTTCTATAGTGAACGGTAATGAATACAGACGCTTTCATGAGTGCTGGCATGAAAGGTTCAATGGATATATGTATATGTTATATCTATCTTCTGCAGGTATAATAATCACGATCACGATAAGTTTAAGAACGGTTAGAGAATTGTCGACTAGCTATTATAGTGAGAGACGTATTGTGTATGCCACCGAAACTAACTTCGTAAGACCAAAGCTATTTGACAACTATTTTATTTTGTGAGGACGAATAGGACGTGCATGCATCATGACTATATAAATCTGAAATTGAAAATGCGATGTGCGAGAGTGGCAAGGTTCATGCGCCCATACAATTGTCTTTGCATAAGAATTATCTAGCAAATCTGTCATATTTCTGCCATATCTGAAAAGATGAATTTATTGAGCTTAGAAAATTATCCTTTATAGAGAAACTCATGTTGAAAGTTTTGTTCCAAAATTTGTATTCTACCTCCTGTCTAAATATAAAAAATTCTGAACATATGGATAATGAGAAACACCCGAAATTTGGAGATGTCAGTTTTCTGCCCAAAATGAGCGCTTCTACCACATAAATTTTTATGCCCCCTTACTACAGTTTTGTGCAAAAGTGTTCAACACAAAACTTATTGCAAATTTACTCAGGAAGCTACTGTTAAAATGTAGTAATTTTTGGCTGGGTAGATTTTCCCTGGTGCACGAAATCTTGGCCCACTGTTCACTGAAATTTCTGGGTAGACAGTAAAGTAAAATCTTAAGAGAAAGACCATCTTAGAGCCTGATCTACCTCTGGAGTTGACTAGCAAAGTTGTTCACAAATACCTTAGTAATGTTCTGGTAAAGGTTGAGAATTTTTGGACAAAAACTGTTAAAGTTATGGCTATTTTAGTGCACTGTCCAGAGCCTGTTCGCTATGCTTTCATAGTTTTTCACTATCTCACCCATTTGATCTTTTGTCCAGATGGCCGAGCCTATTGCCATGATGGTGGATGAGGATAGACGCGTTCACTCGCAGTGTCTCCACTGGGAGGGCTTTCCCTCTATCTTGTGGGATGTTCTGCGCACCGCGGGCAATCCAATTCTCCCACGTTATACCGGACTGGAGTTTGCAGAGAATGGAGTTACCCAGTGCCGTGTTAAGGTGACCATCTTTCCGCACCCGCTGCACCCGGAGTGGCCCGCCTTGGTGATTGAGGCTGTTGGTCGCCGTTTGGCCAATACTTGGGAGCTTGCTGCCATGAGGGCGCTCACCACTTTCTGTGCGCAGTGCCCCGAGGCCGTCACGCTCACTCCTATTGGTTTGTTTCCTGCTGCCCAGCACAACGACCCCTTCTGGCTCAACAGGATACAACACTCACAGTATTTAGTGGACTTTCACGCCTAGGAGACCATCGAGACCTCCGTGCGGTGCATGAATGCACTGTACCGACTTCAGGCTCTCTAGAGTCAGGTGCTTGTCCAGCTTGCCGGTCTTGCACAGGCTTACCACATGATGGCAGATACCAGAGATGAGCAGATTAAGGAGCTCAGTGAGGAACTTGAGGACAGAGACACCTGGATTGGCCAACTTGAGGGCCAAGTTCAGGAGCACGACACTCTAATGGGTTAGAGACATGACATGATAGCGCACTTGGAGGAGCAGCTCCATGATCTGAACCTTGAGTTGGAGGATGCTAATGACCACATTCAGTGGCACCATGATCAGAATGCCCCTCCCGACGTGGTGGCTATGGAGGAAGATGATGAGGAGCCAGAGGAGATTGACGGTGTGTTAGGCATGGACTTTGAGGGTGAGGCACCGCAGCCACCTCTGATGGGAGCTCACTCTCCTACTTACAGCGAGTCGTCCGTCAACAACCTCGACGACTTCTAGACGATGACCTAGGAGGAATTTTGCATATACTCCTCGATAGTGTAGCCTAAATTTTGGCAAGTGTTGTAATAGGCTAACTAAAAGTTGAGTACCTCTTTTATGATGGGTACAACTTGACCATTGGATACTCTAATCATGTAGGCCATGACTAAAAATTTGGTGGTTTAATTGTGATATTGGAAAGCAGTTGAATTTACAATTGCAGAAACTTGTCGGAATTTTTACCCATATCTCTTTACATTTCTGGACTGAGTGTTGAATGCCAAACTTGTCCTAAATTTTGTGATCTAGGTTCCCACAAAATTCAGCACTATTGGATCTTTCTATTTTAAGTTATAGGCAAGATACTATAACCCGTCCTGCTGAAAAACAGCCAAACCAGCGAAGCAAAGAGTGAATCTTTCGACCATCTTGGCTGTCGATTTAGCGTCTAAGCTGAATACCAAAGTTGTACGTCTCTAAATTCCCTACCCACTGCCAAAATATGAGCAATTTTGGATGAACCTGCCCGGAGTTATAAGTTTCTTATGGCAGACAGTATTCTGTCCACGATTCTATCCATGATCTTTCGGAAGTCTACTTTTCCGCGCAAATCATTTTGAATCATGGAAGCAATATGGATCACGTTGCTAATGATAAACATTCACATTTCAGATGGTTAGAGCAACCCGTGGTAACCCGGAAGGTTTTGGTGCTAGTGCTAGTGGATCCCAACCACAGCCACCACCACCACCCAGTTTGGTGGAAGTAATGGCCGCTCAAACCGAGTTGCTTCGCCAGCTCGTGCAAGCACAACACCAACAGCGGGGTGGACACAATGTTCACCAACCCCAAGCTGCCGGTTATACGGATTTCCTTGGGACCCAGCCTCCCTTGTTTCACAAAACGGAGGAACCCTTCGATGCGGACGCTTGGATTCGCACAATCGAGTCCAAGTTTTCTCTACTCGTGGCCCCGTGCTCGGATGCAAACAAGGCTCGCTTTGCCGCTCAGCAGCTTCGCGGTACAGCTCGTCTTTGGTGGGACAATTACTTTGCTATGCTCCCGGCTGATCATGTCGTCACCTGGGATGAATTCAAAACTGCGTTCCGAGCACACCATATCCCAGAAGGTCTTATGAAAAGAAAGCTAAATGAGCTTTTGGCTCTCACTCAGGGTACCCGCACTGTACTTCAGTATGCTCAGGCCTTCAACAATCTGTGCCAGTACGCGGGCTATCACGCCGACACGGATACTAAGAAGCGGGATCGTTTCCGCAGAGGATTGAGTACCAAACTCAAGGAGCGACTGAACCTTGTCAAGGCCGATACATATAATGAGCTGGTAAACATGGCAATTACCCAAGAGGATTGTATTGTAGCTCACCGTGCCGAGAATTAGAGAAAGGCGCCAACTGGACCCTCGGGAGCTCAGCCACCGAGGTATCGCTTAGTGCAAAATGCTGCGCCTACAGCTCCACAGAAGGCCCCTCAGCCAGGACGTTGGATTGTCAGGCCCCCGCAGCAACAAGGTGTTATACGACCCACTGTGCCTCAGCAAACTAGACCAAGGCCCACTACTCAGCAATTCCTTCATCCAAACATCGCCAATCGCTATTTCAATTGTGGAAGTTCCAGTCATTTTGCTCAAGAATGCCCTCGACCTAGGCAGCCAATTCAAAGCCAAGGCTCTAACCAGAAAAATAAGAACAAAGGCAAGAGGCAAACCATTCAGGTCAAACAAGGACGGATCAATTTCACCACTCTTGCAGAACTTCCTGAAGGAACACCAGTAATGACGGGTACATTCTCTATCCATAACAAGCCTGCAGTTATATTGTTTGATTCTGGTGCATCACATAGTTTCATTAGTGCAAAGTTTGGTGCAAAAGTAGGCTTGGATGTTTGTCACACAAAAGGGTCATATATGATATCAACACCGGGTTGAAAAATTGCTTCCAACCAAATAATAAGGCTGGTACCGATAAAATTGGGTAGTAAAATCATCAACACGGACCTTGCTCTCTTACCCCTTGAAGGCATGGATATTATTTTGGGAATGAATTGGATGACTATGCATGGAGTCATACTAGACCTTTCTTCCCGAGCTGTTGAAATAAATTCACCTAGTCATGGAGCCACTACCCTTTACCTACCATTCCGAGAGTGCACGAATTCTTGTGCTTTCGTGATGGAAGGAGTCGAACTGCTTTCATGATGGAAGGAGTCGAACTAGAGGATATTCCAGTGGTATGCGAGTATGCCGATGTTTTTCCGGACGATTTGCCAGGAATGCCACCAGATAGGGACATTGAGTTCGTTATTGAACTGCAACCAGGCACTGCACCTATCTCCAAAAGACCCTATAGGATGCCACCTAAGGAATTGGCCGAACAGAAAACACAACTCCAAGAACTACTTGACAAAGGCTTCATTCATCCTAGCACATCACTTTGGGGATGTCCAACCCTTTTTGTAAAGAAAAAGGATGACAGTTTAAGATTATGTGTGGACTACCGACCTCTCAATGCGGTAACCGTTAAGAATAAATACCCACTTCCCCGCATCGACGTTCTCTTTGATCAATTATCTGGAGCTAGAGTTTTCTCAAAGATTGATCTTCGATCTGGATATCATCAAATAAAGATTCGTACATGCGATATTCCTAAGACCGCCTTTTCCACACGATATGGACTATATGAATTCTTGGTCATGTCCTTTGGTCTCACAAATGCCCCTGCCTACTTCATGTATCTCATGAATTCGGTATTCATGCCCGAGCTCGACAAATTCGTCGTAGTTTTCATTGACGACATCCTGATCTATTCCAAGAATGAGGAAGAGCACGCTAAGCACCTGCACATTGTTCTTCAGCGTCTCAGAGACCATCAGCTCTATGCTAAATTTTCTAAGAGCGAATTCTGGTTGGATAGTGTGAAATTCTTGGGTCACACTATTTCCAGTGAAGGCATAGCCGTTGACCCTAGTAAGGTACAAGAAGTGATGGATTGGAAACCTCCTACCTCTGTTCATCAAATTCGCAGTTTTCTTGGTTTAGCCGGTTACTATCGCCGTTTCATCCTGGATTTCTCCAGGATTGCTAAGCCTATGACCGAACTATTGAAAAAGGGAGCAAAGTTTGTGTGGGGTGAGAAATGTGGAGACGCTTTTCACACTCTCAGAGAACGTTTGACTACAACCCCTGTGTTAGCTCAACCCGATAACACCAAGCCGTTCGATGGTTACTGTGACGCATCTGGCACCGGTCTTGGTTGTGTGCTTATGCAAGAAAATCGAGTTATCGCCTATGCTTCACGAGCCCTTCGGCCCCATGAGCAGAATTATCCGACCCATGATCTCGAGTTAGCAGCAGTCATTCATGCTCTAAAAATATGGAGACATTATCTCATGGGCACTCATTGTAATATCTAGCGTTTTAAAGAACTCATACAACTGAATTCATATGGTCTGTAATAAAAATAAATACACAGGAAAACTACATGACCCTGGAGGTGGTGACATAACACATTTGCAAAACAATAAACATATATATGAGAGTGGAGTTAACTCCCCACCCCAACCCCAACCCAACAAGATTCGAGGTGGTCCACAACTATATTTATGGAACAATTATATTTTAAAAACTTTAAATGTACTTTTACTTATTTGTTGGAATTACTTCGCATTTGAACTATATGTGTTATAAAAATTATCTCTAAATTGTAAACAAATATATATGCGAGTAGACATTTCAATACCTCGTGCAAATTTGGTAACAAAAATACAAATGTTAGTATTGTTTTGCTCTAGCTTTTATAGTCACTTAATAGCTCCTAAAATTTAATAATACCTAAGTTTATTAGAAAATTATAAAATTTGGTTGGGCACTAAAATAATAGCTTTTATAGTACTGGCTGGAGCTCGGTAAATGCCATCGTTTGCAATGCGGCGTCGTTGGAACCTGAAGCCAGGCCACCCCGCCGCCGGTTCCTCCAGCCAAGCCATCGAGAGGCAGGGTTGCGAGATCCCGCTTGCAACCGCCGAGTTCTCGTCAAGCTCCGAGATTTCCCGGCGCGGAGGACCGCCGATGGCAGGCGGTGACGGTTCGCTCAGGCGGTGCACCGCCAAAAGCGTGGAGGAGGCGGCGGCGGCCACCGGACTGCAGGGTTCCCTGGCGAGGTGCTCCACCAAGAGGAAGGCGAAGAAGGAGGATGCGGCGGCGGGGGTTGAAAATCGGTTGTCGGCGAAGGAGATCCGTTGGATCCTGGCCCAGAAACCGAAGCCTCCCCCGCCGCGCTACCAGGCCCTGAAGCGCAGCAACCCGGAGCTGACGCCGCGGCCGGGGGAGGAGGAGGACGAGGCTAAGATGAGGCTCTACATCCTGGCCAGGGCGTTCTACGAGCTGGAGGAGAGGCTGCCCAGGATGCAGGAAAAGGTGCGCAGCGAGCTGGAGAGAAAGGGGTACGTCGAGGTCGACGATGAGTATCGCAAGCGCAAGGCCGAGGGGCAGGCTGTGGTCGACTGGGAATGGCCCAAAATCGTAGCCAGGTTCAAAGACCTCGGCCTCTCGGAAGGCAGTGAAGAGAGCGATTCCGACGAGGAAGAGGAAGAAGAGGAGTAGACAGATTCCCTGGATTCAATGAAGAATGAGGATTATATGTAATTAATTAACTGCAGAATGATGTCACGAGAGCTATATTTCCTGCTGGCGTCGTTGGCGTAAGAGAAACGAGACCCCCTCGTCGAGTTTCAAGCTAAGAAGATGGATCTATAAGGGCGTCTGCGAACCCTAAAGCTCTGGTCCGGTCGGATTGGGGGAGCGAGTCGGAGTCGGGAACTGATGAGGCGTCCGTCGACTCCGTCTCGGAGCGGACGGGCGGACGGACGGCGGGGCGGACCGGGTTGCTGCTAGTTGGACCGGGCTCAATGTTGGGCGTGACAAATTCAATCGTTGTGTTCTCTAGCGTGGCCCGTGGAGGCCACAAGCATACGCATTGACCGAGAGCTCTTGCTTTACGTGCATCTACATAACAGTTCAAGGAAAATGTGAACTGCCGGGAAAGGAATCCGACTCGGCTGCCGTGGGAAGTGCTGGAAGAAGAGACCGAGCCGAATACGTCGTCGTTGCCTGCTTTTTCCCACGGAGGTCTGCCGGGTTGGATCAGGGCAACTAGATTGCTACACATTAATGATTATATAGGTTGTTTCATGTAGATCCACGTAGGATTTTTGATGATATGGAGGAGAGAGAAAGACGAGAAAGAACGAAGTGGTTATTTCGCGAAACAACCGCCTCATACACTAAAATTAAGAACTACGAGACCGCTTACTTAACATTATACGAGAAGTTGTTGTCATACTACTCATAATATTCTATTTTTTATTCAAAAATTAAGTGATATCGTACTACTACGAGACAATAAAAACGACAATTTATTGTAGATCTCAAGATGATGTGCCACTGCATAAGACCGTCTATTAGATGGCTCCAATATAGTTGCCACCCTTAGGGATAGGAGACGACCGCCTATCTGTCAGTAAACTTTCCCACCAGCCGGCAGTTCCTGCATGCAACGCACGCCTCCCGGCCCGTCGAGGCTCGCTAGCTCCCCTATCCTGCCGCGGTTTCTCAAGGACGTACCGGCATATGCATTAGGCACAAATCATCTCTTCCCGTAACACTCACTACTACAGAAACCATTTTCACCATCATCATTTTCACCGCCGGTTCTTAAAGGACCAGCGGTGAAACATTTTCACCACCGACCCTACAGCAGGTGCGCGCAGTGGAGGATGAGACCGGCGGTGAAAATGGATTTCATTTTCATAGCCAGCCCTATTTTCACCGTCGGTCCAAACAACGGGCCGGCGGTGAAAATGGTACAGTATATATATCTCTCTCTCCTTCTACCCGACGCCAGAACTTCTTACCATTTTTGCAACCGTACTGTCGGCGTAGTGGTCATCATCGCTTAGCTTGCCGCATAACATTTATCCTGGAGTATGATATTTTTTCTCGGTATCCGATTTGTACACACATGTGACGTGTCTAGAGGCTCCAAAAGTTAATTACAATTATTAAGCTTTTAACATGTCATTATCATGCTTAATCAGGTTGTAAGTAATACAATTAATAATATAAAATGGCGATATGTAGTTATATAAGCTTTTTTAAATATAGATCTTTAACATAGTGTGTATAAAGCTCATAGACTGGAACTTCAAGTTACATCTAAGTTTGATAAGGTGTGGTTTAAAATAACAATATTAAAAGCATCAAAATGGATGTTACAAGATGAACTTCCTTAATTTAATTTTATATGTATAAATTATCATTAACTTGAGCCTATAATTGAACTTCACTACCAAGCCGTAATTGAATTGGACCTAGTAATGATGGAAAATGGGTATCACCATCGGGTCGGTATTAGGGCAAAGGTGAAGCCTTTGGCCCACACCACCTTCTTCCCCATTCGGCTCGCCGCTCCCCCCGCACTCCACCCCGCGCGCTCCATGCCCCGTTGCCGCTGCCTCCCTGCTGTAGCTCGCCCAGCTCCCGTACTTGTCACGGCCGCTGATGCCTTCCCGCCGAAGATCTGTCCCGTGCCACGCTGAGCGCCCCCCCCCCCCCCCCCCCCCCCCAAAACCCTAGTCGTCACCCTTCCTAATCCCGATCCCGCAGTTTGAGTTATTGCCAGAGTTGGGTTTAATTCTCAAACTAGTAATAAATAAGTTCCAACTCTAATATGGTACCAATAGATAGATTATATTTTTAGAAAAATTTTGGTGCTAACTTTATATTTTTCTAATTAGAAATGAATTAGTTATAAATTTTTTAAAGATTAAATCAGATTTTTATTAATTTATATATTTGGAATAATTTTTAATAAATAATTTCAAACTCAAATATAGTACTAATAGATAGATTATATTTTTAGAAAATTTTAGGTGCTAATTTTATATTTTTCTGATTAGAAATAAATTAGTTATAATTTTTTAGATATTAAATCAGATTTTTAATAATGTATATATTTGGAATAATACAACTATCAACCAACAAATAGATAGATTATATTTTTAGAAAAAATTTTGTGCTCACTTTATAATTTTTGTTATTAGTAATGAATTAGTTATAATTTTTTAGAGATTAAATCTGATTTTTATTATTATATATATTTAGAATAATATAACTATCCGAATTTACTATCCGGATTATCTGACCAGATATCCGATATCCGGAGGATATTGGTTATATTATATCCGAATCTGATATCCGATTTAAGTATCCGATATCCGAAATAATACCCGGATATCTGAAAATAACTATCCGAATTGATATCCGCCCCTCTTGGTCGAACGGTCGGTCGGGAAATATCCGTACCATTTACATCCCTAACTGGGAGGTGGAAAACAGAGATAACTGGACAAGATCTAGGGTGGAATCTATCGGGCTGGATTGTTTTCTTGTTGGGCCATATGGTGATGATTTTACAAAAGATGACACTGCTATCGGGTCCCCGTGAAGCCCCACGGGAAAAAATCGTCCCCACCCTTGTCCCGCTAGTAATTCTGGCCCCCGCCCCGACGCCCACGCGGGGGAATATCGTCCCCCGTCCCCACACCTATCGGGTTGGGTCCCCGCGGGGTTCCGTCCACACTGGGAAATTTGTCATCCTGACTTGGATCGGATTAAAAAAATAAAAAGAATCCCAAATAGCATCGCATCACCTTGGTAAAAAATGTAATCGCAAGTAACATTGACAGATTAACGGCACATATAATCTAATTCGTCCTATTTCTAAACAGAGACATCAATGTGCAAGCAGCGGAATCGATCTATTACTTGCGTTTCAAAATCAGTAAAGGCACCTTCTATAGCAGCGCGAAGCATGCGTCCCCCGTTATAGTATTTTTCACTATTTCAGACATATGTCAAAAAACTACAGCGGGAAAGTAATTTAAATCACCAAAATTAAACTAATCATCAAAAATTGACAACACAACTAATCCGGGTTGAATTTGGTTCATTACCCTAGACGACATCTCTCTCGCTCTTTGTTCCCTTGACCTTGTTCTCTGCTTCTCTTTCCTCTCTGCTGTGCCCCTAGGACAGAAATCACCAAGAAGAAGTAATAAGGATTTCTTCAACAATACTTTGTAACGTTGCTATCTGCACAGCACTTTGGACACATTCCAACATAGTAACCAATGTTAGTCTTAATAAACTGCAAGGGAAAATACAGTTCATAGCAATCAAATGATCTGCACAGGATCGATTCAATTGGAGGAAGCAAACAAAAATACCTTTTCAATTGGAGAAAGCAATGACCATGATTTCGTTTCATGGTGATGCGGTCACACGGCATGGCGGAGAGACGCGTGTGGCCGCAATCTTGTCAGATCAGAGGCGTGAGGTGCGGGTGATGCGGCGGCCAGAGAAGGGGTCACCAGCCATTATCCAGCATGCCCCAAATGGCAAAAAGCTGGCGCTACCGCCAAGCACGCCCTGTAGGCACCGAAGCAGCCACGCCCGTCCGGCTTACCCTGCCAGAGTCTTTTCGCGCCACCGGACTCGCCTCGCCTGACCCGCAGCCCGCCGCCAGGCTCATCTCACAGCGGATGGGAGCCGCAGCCTAGGCCATGGTGCCTACATGGGGATACGCTAAATCAGTAGACTTATCGTTAGTGTGTTGTCGAGATCAGGAACTCGAAGGTATAAGCAACACAAGAATTTAGATAAGTTCGGGCCGCAGTAAGCGTAATATCCTACGTCCTGTGTGATTTGTATTGCCTTGATGGTTATACGATTGTTTGGAGGGGTCCCTGTCTGCCCTTATATACTCTGGTGGAACAGGGTTAGATAGAAGTCCTAGACCAATACTAGCTTAGGAGTCCTTCCCGAGTACTACTCGGGTAGTTTTCTTCTGTACCAACTAGTTGTACTCGTGTCCGAGTACTTTACAGTGTGGATAAGGTACGGGACATATCCCACCCCTTACTCTAGAACATTCGACGCCACGTAAGCAGTCTCGTAGCCCCGGGTCTGACAAGCCCCCGAGCTCTTCATGGTCGAGTACTGCACGCTTCGAGCACTTCTAAAGTAGTCTTCAGTTTCTTTAGAAACTCCGTCTTGAAGGCGTCCTTAGAGTACTACCTTGGCTGCCTTAAGGCTGTGAGGTACTCATGCCCCAAGTATTTTTAAGTCTTCTTTTATATGGGGTGCGCTGAAAATCGCACTCCACATGGAGTAGCCCCAGCCTTAGGTTGAGTCGAAAAATCAGGCTGAGGGTCAAATTAGTCTTTAATCTTCTTTCTTATCTTCCAAATATCTTTAAAAAATAAATCATCGATGACACGTGTCCCGCAGCCCCCGAGCCTTGAATCCAAATCCCGATGTTTGGAAAAAGGATCCAAAAGAACATGGCATACTGAACAGTGTTATGTACAAAATATGTGCAAAATATGTGACTTAAATTGATGGTGAAATTAGGAGAAAATTGGCTTGAAATTCGAAAACCCTCTCTTTTCGGGATTAAATTCCTGAAGAAATGGTTAATCAAATAACCTCTCCAAAATCTCCTCAAAATTACCACTCAAAACAAATTAAATTTATGGAGAAAAACCTTTCGGCTTCTAAACAGTTAATCTGGCCCACCCACTGGTTATTTAACCGCGCGGTGACTTACGATTTTTACCCTTTCACTTCACTACCATTAGTCGAGAAAAAACTCTTCATCTCCATTGCCTCCTGCGCTGCCGCCAGTTCTAAATCTAGATCTAGAAATTTTCTTCCATCCTTTCTTCCTTCACCAACTCGATCTAGTCGAGCAAGCTTTCCCGCACCTTTGCGCAAATTCTCGGTCCCTCATCCTGAGCCCCCGAGCGCATGCAAGTGAAGAAGCTCGTGACATTCAAGATGAGAAAAAAGAAGATGGCATCCAAGGCAGAGAGTAAGGAGAAGGAGCCGCAGACCACCAGCAGCGACTGTCAGCAAAATAAGTGCACTCGCGGGAACCTCCTTAATCTTGTCACCGAGGGATTGTTGCAAGGGGAAACAGTTGTACAGTGGAAACCCTCTTTTCGTCAGTTGTATCCTCAAGAGGATGTTGATCAAATCATCATTTTTGAACATTTTGTCGAAAGGGGATTGGCCCTCTCCACCTTAGATTTCATTCGTGGCCTTCTTTTTCATTATGGGATTCACATCCACCACTTGAATCCCAACTCGATTGTCCACATCTCGATCTTTGTCCACCACTGTGAGGCTTTCCTCGGCATCGAGCCGCATTTTGACCACTTCCTCTACTTTTTTCATCTCCGTCCCCAACCCTCAGTTGAGAAACAAGTCATGGTTGGTGGGGCTGGACTGCAGTTCAAGCAAGGGAAAAGTAAGGAGTACCTCAAGTACAAGATCCCCACCAACCACTCGAGCTGGAGAGAACTGTGGTTCTACATTGGGAATCACCAGCCCGCTCTGCCATAGAGAACTCCAGGGAAGGCAGAGCGGAGGTCCGAGTGGAATGAGAAATTGAGCTCGGCTCAAATGGTGCAAGTTTCCGAAATGCTCAAGTTGATTGCTGCCTTGAAAAAGGAAGGCGTCACCGGAGCCTCCGTCATGATGTCCTTCTTCAAGTGCCGGATCCAGCCGCTCGAGAAGCAATGTAAATTTGGATTTGAGTATCTGGGTAGTACCGACCATTCGCGCATTACTGTGGAGATTCTGCCGGCCGACGTTGCCTTTGTCCGTGTTCGTCGAGTACTTCTGGACGTGGACACGGTGCCTTACATCCTGAAGCTCTACAGTGTGAAGAACGCACCAAAAGAGGTACTTGTCTTGTATCTTTCGAGTACTTCTCGAGTACTTTTTCTGTGTTCTGTTGCTGATATCTCTCTTGTCTTCTGTAGGGACACACTGCTCTTTACTATTGTCCTACGTCGAACCCAGATGTGGCTCTGCCAGATCATCTGCAGCCAAGTGCGTTCCAGAAACCAAGCTACGACCCCTTGACTGATGAAGAAATTTCAGACTCTGACAACGATCTTCCTCTGGTAGATTTGCTGAAGAAGTCGGGAAAGGATGGAACTGGTGGTAGTTCACTGCCGGAACACCCTACGAAGCCCAGAGCCGCTGTGCGGAAGCGTAGGGTGGTCATCACCAACGTATCCGACGATGATGTTGTTAGGTAAGTACTTGACTCGAGTACTTTCTTGTTTGAGTTCTTCGATGCTTTTGCTGAGTTCTTCTTTCCTTTTCTGATCAGCCCCACTGCCTCCCCTTCTCCCAAACGTACAAAGCACGGAGGGAAAGGAGGTTCCATGAGGGATGATGTCGAAGCAGAACCAAGCATTCAGTCTGGTGCGGTGGACCCATCAAGTGAAGGCCCTATACCAGACCCGAGCGACCCTGTCCCACCGAGCACCGCGGAGGCTCCATCAAAGGGACCTGCTGGTGGCTCAGGGAAGTCGAGTACGCCGAGTACTATCGTAGTACCTCGGTTGCTCCAATTTAAAAAGGTGGTGACAAAGAAGTCGTCCAAGTAAGTTTCGAGTACTTTACCTTGGAAATTCTGTAAGTTTTTCATTCAGTGCTTGATGTAGTCGTTTTGCATGCAGGGCCTCCTCAACTCTGAGCTTGGATGAGCCAGACGGTGCCTCAGCAGTCCAAGCCCCCGAGCAAGAGAAGAATCCGAATGCTGCAGCGTTGAGCGTCGGTACCGCTCCTCCTCCGACCAGCACTGTAGTGGCGAAAAAAAGAAGTCATCCCGGAGCAGGCCGAGCCGGAGTGGGTCGAAGTGGAGACGCCCGCGCCCGAGATACCCACAGGTGAGGCCATCATGCCGCCTCCATCACCCAGCGCTTGCTTACCGGAAGCCATATTTGTCACTGTGGATGAAGTGGCATGTGGTCCGCCGAAAGGCTCATGCACGGAAGATGTCGACGGCGCGCGTGCATCGGGCCCTGGCGTGGGAGATGCCAACGCCGCGGGCACATCATGCCCTGGCGCGGGAGATACCGGCGCCGTGGGCACATCCGGCCCTGGCACGGCCAGCGCAGAAAAAGAGGATCTGCTCGTGACACCCTACGGGTGGCAACACGTCATCCCCGTGAAAATGTTGGAACAATGCCCGTTGTGCCATGCGAACGGCGGTCTGGACGGCTGGATCGGGGTTGCCGGCGAGCACCGCCGTTATACCGGCGATGTTGGCACCAGGGGTATTGAAACCCGCATCCTGCGCCGCCGCGAACTCGGTGTCGAGGTCGCGCTGTAAGCGTTGCCGTCGCTCGTTGGCTCTTCTCCTGCGTGTAGCACGACTCTGGTTCCGCGGTATGCGGGCATCACGAGCCTCAGGGGCTTCGTCGCTCGCCTCTGCGGTGTTCTCGTTATCTGAGATCTGCTCGAGCCTCTCATTGGGGATGTCTGCTACTGATCTCGTCTGACTTCGCCATGTAGACGTGGCGGTGTGAGATGTCATTGGAGCTTTAGTCGACCAGGACAGTTCCGTTGGGGGTGGTGGTGCCGAGTGGTCTGCCCTCTTGAAAAGGCAAAGAATCGAGGTGGGCGACTAGTCTTGCGTCATCTTTGAGTAGTTCAGAAGTTTCATGCCCTTTCAGTACACAAAGCGACCCTCCGGGATAGAGGTTATAACTAGGCCTGATGGCCACCCATGAAAGGCTCGTCTCCAAGATCGGAGTCCGAGTCATAGTCGTCGAAGATAGGGGCCTCCCGACATGCGGTGGCGTCCTGCTCTCCGATCTTGAGTAGTTCATCCAAATCCTTCTCCAATGCAGAGTAGAATTCGGACTATATGGCCTCCTGATAGACAGTAGCCGTATTGCGTAGACCGAACAGGAATCGGCTACGCGGTTCCCCAGATGGAGTCGAGTCCGATCCGGGGAAGCCTGGTGCAGCACGAGTCGGAGTCGCATTGAAAACGAACTACTTCTCTGTTGATGTTTCCTAGCGTCACGAAATAAATCCGCAAGCGCACAGATGACGTTGTAGCTTTCACTTAGGAGTATTCCAAGGGTATCATACCCACTGAGGAACGTGTGTATATTCTCTAAAGTTCAGGTTCGTCCATGGACACCGCACCACTTAGAGGCAATGGTTAGAGAGGATTCCTAAGGCTAAGAATCGAAGGTAAGATAGAACTATCCTAATCATTCGCGTCGGGCTACTGGCTGCCCCCAGAATAAAACCGGTGAGCTCCAGTAATATGGCACTTTTATATATCCGAACGGGGAGGGTTTCGCTGGATAGACAAGGCTATCACCACCATGGGATATACCATAACCAACAGGTAAAGACTGATCTAGACACCACGTCTACACAGTTCCTTACTAACTCTAGAATCGTTCCTATTCTAGAGGCATCTACTACACTAGCGAACTATTGATCCAGCAAGCAACTAGGCGGAGCTAGACCTAACTTAACTAAGAATCTAAAGTACAAAGAAAGTCACAAACACTTAGTATAATTGATAAACATCCGTCGAGATACAAGATTGAGAAGAGCGTCGGTGAGCTCATCGGCTCCTCCCCGACTCCCCCTCACTCTCTTCCTAATTCCTAAGCACTACCTAGGCAGCACTACACCTCTAAAGAGGAGCTCCAAACTTCAAAAGTGAGAGAGGAGATGAAGGTGAGTTGTGTTGTGTCTCATTTAGTAGCCCCTCCTCTTGTATTTATAGGGGTGAGCCAGGGTGCTCTCGGGCGGCAATTGAGGGGACTCATGCAGAACCGCCTTTGGGAAGAGCTGAGGAGCCGCCACGTGGAAGGGGAAGGTCGGCGGCTTTCTTCCTGGTTCAGCCGAACCAGTGGTTCGGACGATCCGGCGCCGAGCCTGTTTCACTTCTCCTTTGGCAGGGTGACTGCTAGGTGGGCCCTCATGACAGTTGTGCCTGCATTCACGCTGTCCTAAGTCGATTGCATGCGTTTGTCGGCTCTTTGATCCATGGAGGCTGAATAGCACGTTCTGATTGGTCCTAAGGGTGTTGCCTTGGATTGAGGGTGTGTTGCCTTGCTCTTGGGGTGTGTTTCTTACACATGTTCACCAACATATATGGAATTTGGTAATTAAACACTTGCTCTTTATTGGTTGGCGCGCTCCGATCGGTCGACATTTTGTAGCTTGAATCCTGGAGCTTGTTTTACCTGCATTTCATGGCCAATTTCCTACATTTCAAAATCTCCAAGGGAAATGTGGAAATGATATTATTTGGGGTAAATATGCAAGTAAAGTCTGCATATCATCCTCATTTTTGGGTCAAATTGACGCTCAAAATTGGCCCGTAGAGAGCGTCAATATTCTCGATCTCCCCAATGAGGTCAGGGAGCAGCATCTCGTCGAGGTTGTCGATGAACTCGTCGAGATCGCAGCTTGAGGTTGATGCTGGTGCCTCCGGCTTGTTGTCGATGAGGTCCCGACGGAAATTGCCTGTGCCGTCAGCGACCCAGACCCAGGAGCCGAAGACGAAAGTTGTGCCCTCAGGGAGCATGGCACCGGTGAAGCTGAAAGTTGCCATCGAGTCCGCCGATGGACCTTCGACGAACCCCCCTACCTGGCGCGCCAGCTGTCGGTGTTTTACCGGCAAGCCTACCTAGGGATACCCTAAGGTAGTAGAATTGTAGATAGGGTGTCGACGAGATCAGAAACTCGAAGGTGCAAGCAACACAAGGGTTTAGACAGGTTCGGGCCGCAGTATGCGTAATACCCTACGTCCTGTGTGGTTTGTATTGCCTTTATGTTTACGCCATTTTTTGGAGGGAGTCTCTACCTGCCCTTATATACTCTGGGATATACTCTGGGGGGATAGGGTTACATGAAAGTCCTAGACCGATACTAGCTTAGGAGTCCTTTCCGAGTACTACTCGGGTAGTTTCCTTTTGTACCGACTAGTTGTACTCGTGTCCGAGTACTTTACGGTATGGATAAGGTATGTGACTTGCCCCACCCTTTACTCTAGAACATTCTACGCCACGTAAGCAGTCTCGTAGCCCCGGGTCTAGCAACATTCGGCCTCCGAGGACGGTGGAGTTGGCTCCCACGCCCGGTTCCTCCGTTCTCCTCTTCCCTAAAGTACACACAAAATTGAAAGTTACATTACCAAAACATTCAAATATCCCAAACATAAATAATACGGAAGCAATGCTGATCTTTCTTCTTACTCGCTCTTCTACAGTAATAAATGCAAGAAGAACTCCTCGTGAAAGTGTCATGCATAACCAGCTCGTGATATCTCTTCTGATCTTTGAACATCGGCATGGCATGAAAGTGTCATGCAAATGGCAGTATATCTTAGCAAAGCTATGTTTAAGGTTATCTAAATGCCACCAAACTAAGTTCAGAAGTCTATTTCACAACTCTATGTAAAAAAATAACATTAGGTGAGCACAATCATACAAAAAAAGTTGGAAAATATCAGCAAACTGAAAAATCATAGACTTGGAGTTTCAATAACTGCCAGGGGCGGAGCTAGACCAAACTCACGCCTAGGGCCACTCAGCGGAGAAAATTTGCTAGCTAGGACCTCTTATACTACAATAGCTACAGTGTGGAGAAATCAGCCCAACGCCTCCCTAGTGGCCGTAGGATTTCCTCCGCCACTGCTACCGCATCATAGAGAATCTGTATCATGCCAACAGATTGAAGTGCGTAGTTCACTTACCCAGGTGACCACGTTTTGCTCGGTCACAGGCTTGCTGGTGTCGACGGCCCTCCTCCCGGAGATGAGCTGCACGAGCACCACCCCGAAGTTGTACACGTCGGACTTCATGGTGGCCTGCCCGCTATGATCGTACTCCGGCGCGTAGCAGCCGAAGGAGCCCAACATGGGCGAGGCCACCGGCATGTTACCACTCCCCTGGCCAAGCTGCGCAAGCCCGAAGTCGGAGAGCTTGGGCGTGAGGTTTTCGTCGAGGAGGATGAGCGAGGCCTCTGCCGCGAAGGCCCCTTGCCCCGACCCCACCCACGACCGAGGACACTGCGAGGTACTGCAGCCACCGCGCCATGACCGCATCCCCGGAGTCCCCCGCGGCGGCGGCAGTGCCACCTCCACCACCGCCTCTAGGGTGCCAAGTTGGCGTCATGCGCCGGAACCGCAAGGCGCGGGGGGCGGGATCTGGCGCCTGAGGTGGCGCCCCAGATCTGGCTGAGGCGGTCAGCGCGCAATACCGATTGGCTTAGCGTCTGCCTGGGGCAGGGATTGAAGGGGGTCGGGGCCTGTGCCGTGGAGGCTGGAGGCGGCCGCATCCTCGGCAGCGGCGTATGGGGCGGAGACGATGCCGAAGAGGGAGGGTCGTGGAGGTTGGAGGCGGCTGCGTCCTCGGCAGCGGCGATGGGGAAGGGGGTGGGGAGACGGAGAGGAGGGGGAGGGCAAGGGGAAGGCGGAGAGAAGGGGAGGGCGATGGGAGAAGGATTTTTGGCGAGACAAGGATTTTTGGTGAGACGATGGTTAGAGGAGGCACGAGGTACTTACAATTTCGGCGATGGAGATAGATGTGGCAGGGCTGAAGCGAGGATTGGGGTAGGCACGGTTCCGTCTTGAGGGAGGCGGCGACGGATCGGGGGAGGAAGCATGGCGACGGATCGGCACGAATTGAAGGCGGCGGACTCGCGGTGGCTTTGGACGTGGCGCGGATGGGGGCAGCAGGACGTCCGCGCGTTGCTCCGGATGCGGCACGAATGGAGGCGGAGGGGCGACGGGGTGGATGATCGTTGGTCGTCTGGGCGTGGGCGAGGGCACGACGGGATCTCAGGGGCGAGCGTGAGGTCTGGGCAGTGGGGGGCGGTGAGCGCTAGGAGGTGAGGGCGAGGTTTGGGCGGCAGGGCGGGCGAGGGCGAGGGATCGGACAGAGGGGGCGAGCGGATCGGATGGACAACGGTGCTTAGCGGCTGAACCAAGGTCGAACGGACGATCCAGATTAGCCTGCGGCTTAACTAAAACGGGTGACGAAGGGATCGCACCAAGAGGTGTAGACTATGGAAAACGTCACCCTTAATCTCTTTTTAGTAGTTGATGAGATACTAACGGTGAAGGCCATAGAGACGCATTGACCGAGAGCTCTTGCTTTACGTGCATCTACATAACAGTGTCCATCTTATCTCAAAAAAAAAAACAGTGTCATCTTCAAGGAAAATGTGAACTGCCCGGAAAGGAATCCGACTCGGCTGCCGTGGGAAGCGTACTGGAAGAAGAGACCGAGCCGGATACCAGGCGTCGTTGCCTGCTTCAGATGCAATGCAAGGCCCTTTTTCCCACGGAGGTCCGACGGGTTGGATCAGTCAGGGATAGGAGACGACCGAACTTTCCCACCCGTCGGCGGCTCCTGCGACGCGCGGCGCCTCCCCGGCCGTCGAGGCTCGCTCTCCTGCCGCCGCTTCTCAAATATCAAGGACCGGCACCTTCGTTCTGCTGCTGGTTAGCAATCCCTTCCCTTCCTGCTTGTGCTTGTTGGATGGATGATTCCTCACCTTGTTCTGATTTCTGACCTAACGGCTTTGGTTAGTAGGGTTTTATTTGGTTCTCACTCTCGAACCTAAATTTTTCCTTCTTTCTCTCCGTTCAGAAGTTAGATTCAGTTTCTTTGGATCAGAAAATGGCAAGTTGGTCCAAGCTCTGTGCATTCATCACAAGGTTCTTCCTGGAGGTGCGGCGTGCTGATCAGCTGACTACTCCTTATCGTCAGAAAGCGATATGCACAACCATCGTGCTTTTCGTCTTTCTGACGGCCAACCAACTCCCGTTGTATGGGACCCCGTTCCAACGAGCCGCCGCGGCGCCTGATCCGTTGCACTGGGGGCATCCGATCTTCACACAACCAGATGGTTCTCTCTTGGCACTTGGCATTGGCCCCGTTCTACTATCTGAGATTGTCACGCGGATCTTGGTGAACACCGACGCAGCACCAGAGGCTCCTACACCTCAGTAAGTGCTAATTCTGCTCAGTACAAATTAATCTGACTGCAACACCCTTTTTTTTGTCAAATTGATGTAACAGTGATATGTATAATGCTATATGCTTTGATCTGTCTGAAGGCATCATCATATAAACGAAAGAGCACTCTCTCTGTTTTCAAATAATTATCACTGGCTAAATGCAAATCCTTGTGGGATTGTGAGTGAGAGTCAGTATTTTGAGTTTTGACCGTTTGCGTCAGACTTTTAAATGCTAATACACTTTGTGCTGTGCTCCTTTTGGGTGGTCAATTTTTTTTTTTGTTAATTGCAGATTACATGTTTTCTGTTTTCTAATTCAAAAGTTTTATGAAATTCTGAACAGGGTACAGAGGTTGATGGGGATATTGATAACCATAATGGGAGCTATTGCTCATGTGCTAGGTCTTTGTTTATCGGGCAAAGTTAGCACTGCGGCAATGCAGTTTTGGTCCTCCTTCAAATTATTTTTTCTGGTACTGTTGTCGTTTATCTTGACGACATCCTAAAGAAGGGATATGGACTGTGTTCTAGTGTCTCTCTGTTCACTGCCACAACTATTTGGTAAGTGCTTGAAATTAACTAGACGCATCATGATAGAATTAGTTTATCCTTGTAAGATAACGCTCCCATTTTCTTGTGCAGTGGAAACATACTGTGGAAAGCTTTCAGCCCCATGATGTTCATTTATCCTGAACAACGCGTCCAATATGAGGGAGCTGTTCCTGCTTGGGCTCACCTTCTGATTACCAGGACAGACAAACTTTCTGCAATCCGTGAAGCATTTTGCCGTCGAAACCTCCCAAATGTTACCAGCTTACTAGGTACTTGCTTATTCGTTCCGATCGCCATATCCTTCCAAGGCCTGTCGTCCGTTGTGCTGCCGGTCAGGACACAGCGCGGTGTTCGTAGTTTCCAATCCAGCTACCTCATCAAGACATCCAATATGCTCTACGGGCCTATCGTCCTGCATCGCTTTCTGGTTTCATCTCTGTACATCACCTCACAGGTAATTGCCAGCAACCAGCATGTCATGCCATACTGATAGCAATACCGTGGAGAGCCTCCCTGTGTAAACATGTTGTGTGTTCTTTCGTGCTGCAGCTGTTGTCCATGAAGTACAGTGGAAATCAACTGCTGAATCTGCTCGGCGCATGGAGCAGACCCAACCGTTCTGGACAGTCTTTTCTGGTTGGTGGGATCTTGCACTGCATAACGACACCCCCGACGTGAGTGTGTGTGCTTGTGGAAACAATGCTAGCCAAATTTGTGATTCAAATTCAAACTATGGCTTAATAATCCCAACGTCGCCTCACACTTTCCTTTTCTCTCCTGCAGCCTGGCTGATCTGCACAGAGCTCCGTTGCGCGCATTCGTATACGTTGTCTATGTGCTTGGTGCTTGCGCATACCTCTCGGTATCTTGGCTGAGAATCTGTGTCTCCTCGAAGAGATTTATCGACGGTTTCATCGTGTTAAATGTACGGACAAAGCTGTGTGCAGCATTCTTCGTTCTTACTTTCTCCCCTTTCCTTCTTAATTAACATCATAATTCATAATTTTATTCAATAATGTAGGATCAAAGAGCGCTTGCCCAGCCCGACTCGATACCTCGGAACGAATTCAGCAGCCATGTCCTGAAGGCAGCTCGCCTTGGTGGTCTTTGCGCCGGTGCCTTGATCATCTTGGGAGATTCCATCGGCGTGTTGGGTTCCGGGACCGCTTTGTACCCTTACTTTGATGGTAGATCCGGCGACGTTGGTGCCTTTGGCTTCTGATCGGTTGTGTTCTTCCTGGCTGGAACGGTAGTCTCACCTGTAGGGAAAAGTCTGAAACACATGATCAGCTCTGTTTCCTTCTCAAGTTGTAATTGTACTAGTCTGTAGAGCCTCCACCAACTTTTTTTCCCATGTATACAAGCTCTTTTGTGCAAAAATTGGGTGATGATTTGTTTATCGGGTGCTCCTGATCGGAAACTTAAACCCAGATAGTCTTCGTTTTCTAAAAATATAGCGAAAGCCATGCCCATTTCTTTTCGAAACAGCTGGCAGCCTGGCAGGAGATGTGCTAAGCTCTGTGTCGGTAGCGGGGGGTTCGTTATTAAAAAAGAAAAGGAAAAGAAAAGTAGCGGGTTGGGCCACACCGAACTGGGCTGGCCGCCTGCCATTCCAAGCCCATGCGCGACAACCAAAAACGGCCGCCCACGGCCCACCACACCTTGTACTACTTTGCCATTCCCCCATCGCTCGGTCAGATTCCACCGCACGTGCGATATTATCTGCTTGCTCTAGTGATTTATTAGCCGTCCTGCATGCCATCGATCGGTCCTAATTCCTATACTAGTACAATACAATGCCGGTACATTACGTACAAACTCTGCTACGTGCTCCCTGCGGATTAGCAAATCCCACAAGTAAACCACTTGCGTTTGGGAGTTAATCGTAATGCTCTCCAGCTAATCTCAAGCGGCCACTATTAATTATATATACTATACTCCTTAGTCCATGCTTGTAGCTAGACGTAACTGGGCTTAAGACCGGGTGCAGGTCGATTCTGATTTCGATCTAGGTTGCCCACAGACGACGAGGTGCGCGCGCGAACTCGACACGCAGGCCGCGCGGCCACGTCGGCGCGCGACGGCGACGCGGAGCAGCCCACGTGCGGCGGCCGGCGACCACCCGCGCAGCGGATCCCCCGTCGCCGACGCGCGGGCCCCGGCCCCGATCCTTATCGAGCGTGCCTGCGGCCACCAGCGCATCTGCGCCTTCATGCACTGCGCCTTTGAACGCCGAACAGCAGCGCCACCACACGACAGGGCAGGTGCGCCGGCGCCAGCGCCAGGCGCCACGCTACGCTACACACCTCGACCTCGCCGGGCTAAACTGCCATCCTTTCTGGTACCTTTGATTTGGAGAAATGTTAAAATTCATGTTTCTACGGCTCCAGCTATTTGGGCATTTTTTTTATATAAAAAGCAACTTATTTGGCAATGACGCTCCATCTACTTATTAGAGGGTGGCGAGATGATCCGGCACAGAAACAAAACAAAAAAAAAAACCCGTAACTTTCAAATGACCCATCGCCATCAAAAAAGAAACCCTAGAATTTGCGCATTAGAAAAAGATCTGAGACTCAGAGGGCGGGGGATGCTGGGGAGATTCCTCAGCCAAACCCACAACCGCGGCCACGAGCCCCGGTTGGTTGGTGGAATTCCTGTCCCCCTTTCCCAGGCCCTGCCCCTCCGCTCCCCCACCCAATCAAGCTATACTATCGCCCCCGATCCACACGGCCGCTTCCGGGTTAGTTTAACCAATAATCTAATCCCCCCTCGGGGTTAAACTAATGCGGCCGCCCTGTACTGGCAGGCCGCCCCTGCTGCTCGCGCAGGCGCAGCGCGCATGTCCCTGTCCCCCGCCACCGCGGCCAGCCTGCTTTCTTTCCCTCTCTTTCTCTGAAACTCTCTCTAATCCCATCCCGGACTTTGACCTCTGACTACTCCTGCAGCTAGCTAATCACAGCCGCTTGTCTCTCTCGGTCACGCACTTGACGGCGCCGGCTAAGCACGTTGGGCGGATTAAATTAAAGGACGTTGCTTTCCGCACCCTGTGAGGCGCACCCAGGAGCGAGCAGTCTCCATGGGTTGGGTTGAGCTGCTGACCGCAAGGTGAGCCGTCGATTGGTCAATCAGTAGCCACTGGCAGTAGCTATCTAGCGGGGGGTCTAAGTAGGTCGTCGTGAGTGCGTGCGTGCCAGTGGTGCACGTCACATTTCCTGGTTTGGACATTTCGCGTGACTTGCCAAGTAAACCTAAGCCAAGTCGTATAAGGTAATAATGCTATTGTGGATGTCTTTTTTTTTTCTGGCGGACAATAGGTCGAAGAATGTTAACGGGTGAGTGGTGGATATATTTTTCTCGGTCTCCATGATGTTAGTTGGCGACGCGTGCCGAATTTTACACGCTCAATGCCGTGTGGAACGGTCTCTCTTCATTTTACCTCCTATGCACACATGGGGATAAAGTAATGTGCTGCAACTTACGGTAAAGTGGCCTATTTCATGGTAATGCTAACTACTTCGATAAGTCACGTCACTATTAAGTAGCGCACCTGTATTACAAGAGATAGCATTGCTGTGTACCTCTTTTGAGCAGCTGACGGAACAAAAAAATGCAACAAAAAGCCAGGCAAAGACCTTGCCGAAAAAGAAAGGATGCAGGGTGTAGGAGAGGGATAACGACTGCACACCTCTATTGATGAGTTTGATGTACATATATACTGAGTACAAGGACCGCACGCCCGGACTCTTAGCCCACGATCTAACCAACCAACAGTACATGCACATGCTAAGCTAGATACAAGGACAACTAGTCAATTCAGTTACTAACACCCCGCTAGTCTGTACTTCATGTGATGGATGAACACACAGACTAGACCGAAAAGAATTGAACACCTGTGTAGACAATCCTTTTCTCATGATATCGGCGAACTAACGTGAAGCACCCGAAGCTGACCAAGAGCAACCTTCTCGCGAACAAAGTGTATATCTAACTCAATGTGCTTGGTTCTTTTGTGGTGAACTGGATTGCTTGCCATGTTAACTGCTGAAACATTGTCGCAATATACTATAATAGCTTTGTCGTTGTGGATGTCGAGCTCAAGAAGCAGCTGTTGTAACTAGACACACTTCGCAACTGCATTTGCGACGCCATGATACTCTACCTCTGCACTTGATCTGGAGACGGTAGCTTGCCGTTTGGAAGACCATGAAACAAGTGAGTTACCAAGATAGACGCAAAACCCTGAAGTTGATCGTCTTGTATCTGGGCAACCCGCCCAATCGGCGTCAGAGTACGCCTGGATGTCAAGTGCTGATGAGTGATGCAGATGAAGCCCGTAGTGAGTGGTGCCACGAACATACCGTAGGGTGCACTTAAGTAGTTGAAGATGAGAGGACCTCAGATCATGCATATGCAGACATATCTGCTGAACGGTGTGAGCAAGATCTGGTCGGGTCATAGTCATGTACCGAAGACCCCCTGCTAAGCTTCTGTATTCTCCTGGATCAGAAACAGGAGCACTGTCATCAGAGGCAAGCTTGGCAGTGGCATCAATCGGTGTAGAGGCTGGTTTGCACTGGGACATGTTGGCACGGTCCAGGATTTCTTCAGCATATTTTTCCTGGGAAAGGATGAAGCCGGACGACGATCTTTCCACCTGAATGCCAAGGAAGTAGTGAACTGGTCCCAGATCCTTGATGGCGAGCGAGGCACCGAGACGAGCAACGATGCCATGCAGAAAAACGGTGGATGATGCCGTTAGGATTATATCGTCGACGTAGAGTAGAAGAAATGTTGTGTTGGAGCCGTGGCGCAGAGTGAAGAGTGACACATCAGACCGTGTCGGCTTGAACCCAAGAGAGCAAGCTACCTCGGTGAACCAGTGAAACCACGCCCTGGGCGCTTGTTTGAGACCGTACAACGACTTGGAGAGCTTGCAGACGTAGTCGGGGTGGTCGAGGTTGACAAATCCAGCAGGTTGCAGCGAGAACACTTGTTCATCAAGAACGCCATGCAAGAACGCGTTCTTGACATCAAGTTGATGAACCGGCCATGATCGAGAAGCAGCGACGGCGAGGACGATGCGGATGGAGGCAGGCTTGATGACCGGGCTAAATGTCTCAGCGAAGTCGATGCCTGGTCGTTGGGTGAGGCCGCGGACCACCCATCTGGCCTTGTACCGCTCCAAGGTGCCATCGGCGCGTGTCTTGTGCCGAAACACCCATTTGCCGGTGATGATGTTGCGGTTCGGCGGTCGAGGAACGAGCTCCCATGTCCGGTTCGCATGTAGGGCGTCGATCTCCTCCTGCATGGCGGCCTTCAAGTTGGGACCCCGAAGGGCAGCGCGCACGGAGGAGAGGATTGGGGAGACGCTGGAGCTGGTGGCGACGTTGGCGTAGCGGGGGTTCGGTCGGAAGATGCCGGCGCAGGAGCGAGTCACCATCTGGTGCGTGGGCGCAGCAGTAGTTGGTGGCGTCAAAGACGAAGTAGTAGGAGATGATGCCGGTGCTGCAGGCTGCGGACTTCGCGCAAGCTGGTGTGGAGGTTGTTGCAGAGGCGATTGCGACCCTGGTGAACCGGGCGCAGTAGTTGGCGCACGCCGCGGTGGCATGACGTCCGCATCGGGCGTCGTGTTGGTGTTCTGGGCGACGAGCGGTACACTGGGTTGATGCTCCTGCACAAAAGGGAACTCATTTTCCACAAAGACAACGTGTCGAGAGGTGATGACACGGCGAGATGACAAGTCATAGCATCGGTATTCTTTGTGATCAGGAGGATAACCGAGGAAGACACAACGTGTGGAACGTGGAGCTAGTTTGTGTGGAGTTGTGGCCGTCATGTTCGGATAGCAGAGGCAGCCAAACTCACGTAGATGGGTGTACTCCGAAGTGACGCTGTAGAGAGATTCAAAGGGAGAGATGAGAGAGGTAGTTTTGCACGGGCGGCGATTGAGAAGATAAGCTGCCCTGACAAGGGCTTCAGCCCAGAACCTGTATGGTAGGGAAGCATGCAGAAGCATAGTGCGAGTGCAATCGTTAAGTGTACGCAGGATCCGTTCAGCCTTCCCGTTTTGCTGCGAAGTATATGGGCAAGAGAGTCTGAAGAGGATCCCACGAGCAGAAAAGAACGATCGCAATGCATGATTGTCAAATTCGCGCCCGCTGTCGGACTGAAAACAGTGCACAGGGACGCTGAATTGGTTCTGGACATAAGCACAAAAGGAAATGATGATAGATGCAACCTCTGATTTCTATCGCAGTGGATAAACCCAAACAAAGTGAGTATAATCATCAAGTATAGCGAGATAAAATTGGAAACCAGAGATAATTGAAATGGGGGAGGTCCATACATCACAATGTAAAAGCTGAAAAGAAGCACTTGTGACTGTATTTGAGGAACTAAAAGGCAGCCGAGTATGTTTGCCTAGGCGACAAGCATGATAGGGACTCGAACAAGCTTTATTACAAGTGAAATCAAATGAAGAAAGAACTTGGGACAAAGCTTTATTCCCTGGATGGCCTAAACGCTGATGCCAGCGTGAGGCAGTGGTGGCGAGCAGTGTCCGAGCAACTGAAGCAATGAGAGGATAGAGATCCCCATCACTGTTACATCGGAGAATCTCCATCTTGGTGCGCAGATCCTTGATGGAGAAGCCACGAGGATCAAATTCCACAGAAACAAGATTATCACAGGTTTGTTGGCGAACAGATAAAAGATTTTCAACAAGTTTTGGTGCAACCAAAATATTGTTGAGATGCAAGGGATGAGAGGAAGTAGCAATGGTGGAAGAACCAGTGCAAGAGACAGGTATGGAGGTGTCGTTGCCAACCAACTAGAATACGAGAAGAAGAATTGGAGGGCGAGAGAGAGGATAGGTTACCATGGTTGGACATGTGTGTCGACACACCCGTGTCCATCACCCAATTGGGGGCGGTAGAGGATCCCTGCAGCGACATGGTGTTGAGGGCGCTGATCAGAGTCGCCTGATCCCACGAGGGGGCTGGCAGCTGCGGCGTTGTAGAAGGAGCACCGTAGTAGGCCTGAGCTGCTGGAACACCAGGATGAGGGCCAAGCACCCCAGTACCAGGTGGCGGCAGCGGAACTCGTCGCCGAGGTACACGGAACGCGTCGCCTTGTTGCCGCGGAAGAGGCCGCGGATGGAGCGCCATAGGGAGCAGGCCGTGTCCGTCCCAGTTTGGACGGTGCGGAGGAGATGGCGGAGATGGTGCAGTAGAGCCAGGAGACGATGGAGTAGTCGTTCTGCACCCAATCAGAGGTTCCTTGGGCGGCGGCGGAGTCGATGTGGTCCAGGAGGCCAAACTTGGCGAAGACGGCGAGGAAGCAGAGGCGCCACTAACCGTAGTTGCCGGCGTCGAACTCGAGAACCATGGGAACATGGGTTTGATGTTGATCATCTGGAATTGAGAAGCCAGAGCCGGATCGGTGACGACATTGGGGATGTCGTGCTCAGGAGAGGCCGGAGGAGACGCCGATCCAGAGGAGGAGGAAGAGCTCATGGCGATTGAGTGGAGTTGAGGGCAGCGGAAGGAACGGATCGCGAGCTACATTGATACCATGTAGTAGAGGGATAACGACCGCACACCTCTATTGATGAGTTTTATGTACATATATACTGAGTACAAGGGCTGCACGCTCGGGCTCTTAGCCCACGATCTAACCAACTAACAGTAATTGCACATGCTAAGCTAGACACAAGGAGAACTAGTCAATTCACTTACTAACACAGGGGAGTCCATGCCCCGAGAGACAACCACCAAAACTAAGGTCACCTTCATGTTTGGGCATAGGTGTAGCAAAGCTTGCGCGAGGGAGAAGGGAGCTAGAAATGGCCAATGCAGCGTGAGTGGACAAGGACCGGCCGGCCGCTGTTCCCTTCCCGTCGTCCTCGTTTATTCTCCCTGTCATCATCCGCTGCTTCCCACTCCACTATGCGGCGTCAGCGTGCTCCTCAATCCTCGTGCTAATCAGGTTCGTTTATATCGGTAAGCACTTTATCTTGAGATTACCTGTAAAAAAGAAAAGATGATTTACTCTATGTCACGTCCCCAACCAAATTGACCCTTTTCCAATTAAACCCAGGCATTGCCCTCTTTGGACAGACAAAGCCTTGCGAGGCGAATACCGAGGTGGGTAGCGAGTACTGAGAGTATGCACGGTGTAGAGTGTAAACGCGACAGGTCCGAATTATTTTTTTGTCCCGTCATCAACACACAGAGGTCTCGCCACGCTGGACACAAGCTCGATCACGCTGACCGAATCGCACGCCTGCACCGTGGTACTGGCACCGGTACGTTCGCATGACCACACCACATGCCTTG
This sequence comes from Panicum miliaceum, assembly GCA_032594955.1. Taxonomy (NCBI): domain Eukaryota; kingdom Viridiplantae; phylum Streptophyta; class Magnoliopsida; order Poales; family Poaceae; genus Panicum; species Panicum miliaceum. The sequence continues at coordinate 13,957,854 of CM064061.1, forward strand.
AGCCCCGGTGGCGGTAGCAGTACCGTCCCACTGAACGCTGGGCCCGGCGCGGTTCAAACGGAGCAGCTCCGGGTTGGGGGCGCGGTGCTTTGCTTGGTGAGCTGGTGCGGTCGCTGGTGGCGCCCCCGGGCGGGGACGGGCCCGGCGGTGGGTCGTGGGGAGGTGCGGTGCCGGCTCTGCCAGGGACACGCATTAAAGAAGAGCCCCGTGACGCTGGCCCGCGGGGCCCGCGCCGGCACGTGACGCAACATGGGAAAGGCCTGCTCTGCCCGTCCAGCTCTGCGCCTCTGCGTGCAGGGCTGTTAACGAGAGCCAGCCTGACGGCGTTACCCCCGTCCCCCGGGAGGCCCCACCAGGCCGTGGGGCGAGCGCCCAGCAACCACCATCCAGCCAGCCCGCCTGGATCAAACAGCCCGGGATCGAGCGGGCATCTATTCATCGCGCTCTGCAGAGCCGAGCGCCCCCGCCGTCCTCCACCTCCCCCGCTCCGGCGCCACCTTCGGCGTCTCCGCCGCCGTTCTCCACCGCCACCGACGCTAATCAGCTCGGACCCGAGCTCCTCCGCCCGGTGCCTAGCCCGCCGGATGTCAACCCGCCGCTGACCGTCGCCGCCCGCAACCCGCCTCCGCCACCGGGCTTCTCTGCCCCCTCCCCCCTCTTCTAAGGCTGTCCGTGGCCAGCGCCGCCCCGGCAACTCCCCTCCCCTAATCCGGCGGCCATCCCCGAGCTCCTGGAGGAAGAAGATGAAAGTCGCCACCTTCTGCGACGCATCGGTTTTTTGTAAGGCGGCGCATCGGCGCGCAGCAGTGCGCGCGATGAATAGACATCGCGGGTTCGACTGCTCGGCAAGCAAACTGGACGTCCAAGTATTCCTGTTATTTTCGCTTCATTTCATTTTTTTTACTTTTCAAGCACGTCGAAGGAGACAGCTGAAGGTCCAAAGTAACCCAATTCTGGAAACAAACGTGTGCCACTAACCACGGACGAAAAGGGCAGGCGGCAGGCTTGATTCTGTTTTTGCGTGGGGTTGCTTCGATTTCCACACGTTAGTGGTACTTGGATATAGTGGTACTTAGTGACAAATTAGCGCGAGAGTGTCTTACGAAAATACGCAGGAAGCTTCTTTCGACATTTAGAAAAAGAATAAATGTATGCCAAAAAACACTTTAAATGACAACCCTTCGTTTGAAATGAAACTGACGCATGATGTTTGGGGTGTCTAGCAAACTACTTTTCTCTTAATTGTTCGTCAATTACATATCTCAAAAATGAAGCTAGGTTTGGATATCTTGAAACTTTGCATAATATCAATTCCTCTACATGAACCATTTTTTGGTGTTCTCATTTTTTTTTGAAAAGATATGCCCTTTTAAGTGGCCTCCACCTTTTGAATAGTTTCCACTACACAACCCCATTTCTATGATAATTGGATGTTGACAAAATGGTTCAGTTTGAGAGAAAAATGTGTGTGCTTCAAAAATTCCACAGATTAGTGGTGTTTAACGAGAAAACACAGGGCAGAATGATTCAAAAGATACAAAATAAATAGCACTCGGAATTGACATATGCCAGTAACCATAATGGACTAAAACGCCATATCAATTTAACGAGACTATATGAGGATATAAACAATCTTTAGTCCCCCGCCTCCTTTTCTTTTTTGGGTCTAGAGTCCGTGTAAATCCATTTTGTAAAATCCTTTCTATTAATACATATGAAATGAAAAAAAGTAGGGACTTCCTGATGACTTGGGTCGAAAAAGAAATCTTTTTAGTGGCTAAACTAGAACCCAACATGGATACACATCTTCGAAAGATTGCGCAAACCCTTTCACGTATGAACCGTATGCAACCGCTATATATATATTGAAAACGGCCAACGGCGGAACACTAGGGGGGCTAGCAGGGGCCACGCCAACCCCCCCCCCCCCCCCCCCAACGTCCAAATTTTTTTTTAACCCCCTTCTTTGCTCTAGATAATTAGACAAATAACTCTTGAACAAGCTTAACATCCAGCAACCCGCATTGCACTTTTAGTTAAAGCATAGTAGATAACCTAAAAGACAACAACAACAACAAGCAATATGCAACGCTCTGAGAGCTTGTTTGCCATGACTTCCTCACCAGCTTGACCACTGGTTTCTGATGAAACTCTACCAAAAAACCATCTTTAAAATGTTTTCATCATAGGAGCCATGAATAAGCCGCAAAACGGCTTTGCCTCCGCAGGTGATGCATAAAATTATTGCTTCTCGCGGCTACCGTGATCCTAGACGACTGAAGCCGTTTTACCAAATATTTTTTAAATAGCTTTAGCTTCTGCTTCATCAAAAAACTGCAGGCGGAGCTATTTGGAGGAGCCACAGCTATGCCAAATAGGCTTTGAATTATTTCTTCGGTGCTATAACAGAATCGTGGACGCTACGGCTGGACTGCAGACATCGCAGCGATGCCGCTGGCAGCCGCCATGGCCATATGTTAGCCTCTTGGCTCCCCCTTTAATATTTTCTGGTTCCGCCACTGCATTTGACTTGAACCATGTCGGGCGAATCTACCTTAGGATATCCGCAAAAACCTGTTACTAGTGGTTGGTGATAGTGGTTGGTGAGAAGTGAGTAACACTAGCCTTGGACTAAAGGGGCAAATACTACGCATCTTGATGAATGACTTTAGAAACATCAAAACTTTCATTAGTACGTAATATCGCTACGTAGGAAAAGAGATGTATACCACTAGCACAAGCTGCAAATTGTCATACTCCGAGGAACCGTCTTGGGATACCTAAGATCTTTTAGTGCTCAGCGAGAGTCGTGTGATGCTAAAATTGGACTAGAAGAGCAAACAATGATGTTTTGCGCGAGAACGCTGCAAAAAGATGGGTGGCTAAACCGGGAGAGCAGGCAGAAACAGCCGATCCGTGGCTACCGGGGCGAGACCCGCCACCCTGTAGCCCGCATCAAAGGCGAGAGACAGCACGGGAGGCCGTGGTATGGGGAAGCGCGGTACATGGTGGACACGGTACACGCCAGTGAAAAGAAAGATTCGCGCCTGCCCGATCCTCCTCCTGCATTCCTGTACAGTGTACACGCAAGCGGGCTGAAGGAAAGGAACCGGAGGGACGGCGATGCGGGGCCGTCCGATTCGGGCGGCGTGGTGGATGGGTGGTGTACCTCTTGATGGGTTCTGGCCGCGCGCGAGGCCGTCGTTGACGGACACAGGGACACTGCTGCGCGGGACCACCGAACAGTGGCTTGGATCGGGCCGCGCCCTCGTGGGGCCAGACGGACGGGACGTGGGGGGTTGCAGCCCGTGAGCTTTTAATGGCTGTAGTTATGGGCGCCGTAATGGAGAACGGAGTCCCGTCGCGGATAACGGGGGTGCAAAGTTAGCGCTGGGAGGGCCGTGCCGTTTCTTTGCACAAAGCAATGGGCATGTCAAATCTGCCTGAGATTGATCTTGTGGACGGCGGCGGCCTACAAGCATCACAGATCAAATTTTTGGTTCCATTTCATACGCAGTAGACAACAAAGAGACTCACCAGCAATACCAGCATCAGCCGACTTCTTTCGGCTTATTCTCTTTTACAGAAACTAGCCGAAACCAGCCGGCTTTTAAACCAGCCGAACAGACAAATTATTGAATCTCTGATAAAACTAACTTAGTCTTTCAGCATGAAACCCAATCACACAGATCGAGGACTCAAACACCAAAGGAGGAGGACCCTAACTTGAGAAGCCTAACTAGGATTTGCTCTTTTCTTTTCACCATTGGGACGTGCCAGACTTCCTTACACGAGATGATTGCATGTTTGTATTTTTCTCTCTCGCTTGATACGGTCAGCAGTGCTCCTTCCTAGTTCCAAAATATATATATATATATATATATATATATATATCTTTCTTTTCTACCACACGTATACGCATATTGTATCTATACTCATCGCGTTAAATATATATGAGAGGTTACCATTTATAAACTCTAATAATGGGCCCAACTAGGATGATCTCTATTCAGCATTTATCAAGAACGCAATAAAAACATCTATCAAGAAAAGAGCACACATGTCACGCACGCCCCCTTCCCAAAAGCACGGGAGAGTGGGCGCAGCATGCAGGTGGAAAATCTGAGGTGAGATGGAAAAAAGAGATCCCATTCCGCAGGACGCACCCGGCGTGTACGCGTAGCCGGACCCCCTTGGACGGCCGCCGTTACCGTGCGCTCACGCCTTTGCTGCCCCGCTCCCGCGGAAAAATCCCTCCCGGAAACCCGCACAAACCGATCGATCTCCAGCGAGGAAGCCGTTTCGAAAAAAACCGACGCAAAAAAAAAAACAGCTGCAGAGCACGGGGGCCGCCACCCCGCACCGCGCTGTCCAACGCTTCTCCCTTCGCGCTACTGCTGCTGCTGCTGGTGGTAGTAAAAAAAAACCCAACGCCTCGGCCCCAAGGCAGCCAACCAACCCGCCCCGGGCAGCAAAGCACAGGCGCACGAGTTCCCACAGCTCCCCAGCTCCACGCCTCCTCCCTCCCCTCCCGCCATCCTCCTCCGCCGCGCGCCTTCCCGCCCGCCGGGCCTTTGGGGGGACTCCTGAGTCGCGGCCGCGGGTGCGAGACCCTCCGCTCCCCTGCTGCCGAGCGTAAGTAAGATCTCCGGCCTCCCCCCGCGCGCCCCGGCGCCTCCCCTCTCCCCTGAATTGCACGGGCTCGGGGCTCTAACGGCTGCCCCGGTGGCGCTGCGGGCGCAGATCTGCGGAGCTCGGCATGGGGTGACCAGATCGGGGCGCGGCTCGGTGCACTACGGCTGAATTACGCTCGGGGAGGGGGAGCTCGTCTCGGAGAAGCCGCGGGGATGGCGAACGCCGGCGCGGCCGTCGGCTCAGGTTCGGTTCCGTTCCCTGCGCTCTGGCTCCTCCTGCTTCTCTCTCTCTGCCCTCTCAGCTTGTGTTGCTTGGACCGGGCCTTTTTGTGTGGCGAGTGCTGGCTGGCGGGGGGATGCTGCGAATTGCTGAGAGTAGAGGAACGTGGACTTGGGAAGTTGACTCCCTCGTGGCAGGGAGAGGAAGGAAGTGCGAAATTCGGTACAATTTGGGACGGCTTTGCAATTTGTGCATCGAGGGAATGCCTTTTCTTCATAATTTTGTTGTTTATGCTGGAGACTGCTGTTTTTTTTACTGATTCATGGGAGAATTCGCAATTTAGCCAGTCTGCTTTGTTAATTATTGAGCTCGCCACCACGCGAATTTTCTTATGCATTCAAAATTGCATCTGCGAAATGGGGGGAATATGTAATTATGGATCTGGAAAACCGATTTCTGTCTTATTAGTAACCACGGTGCCTTCCAGTGTAAAATTTCCAAGGTTACTGTAACAATTGGCCTTGTTTCTAGTACAGCTCAGAGGATTGTTGCTTTTGACTGGTTCATCCAACAATTTTGCAATTCTGCAGTAAATTGTCTGGGTTAGCCATCTGTTGTTTTCATGCATGCAAACGGGGTATGTGTAATTGGGGGTTGGAGGGGGGAAGATGGATGGTTGTGGATCTGTAAACTGATATTTGTTCATTTGGTAACTGCAGTGCATCCCTTTGTAAATTTTGTATGTTTTGGTGAAATATTGATTATATTATGAAAATGAAGGATCTATGCATATGGTGCTACGTTAGGATTGTGTAATTATTGCGCAATTAAATCATCATAGAAATAGACTTATTCATGTGAAATTACTAATAGGAAAATATTAAAGATCTGTGTGTATGGTCCTACAATAAGACTGTGTCATTATTGTTCAATTAATTCATCATAAAAATAAACTTCTTAATAAAAGGGTAAAAAAATCTCTTCAATTGGATGTATGCCTTATTCTCATGAATGTTTCTCCTTATCCAATCCAAATGCCTTTGTATAGGGGGTGTTAGCGATGCTTTGTTCAGGGAACTCTGGCATGCTTGTGCTGGGCCGTTGGTCACGGTGCCTCGTCAAGGCGAGCTGGTTTACTACTTCCCTCAAGGTCATATGGAACAGGTATATCTGAATGTGATGCACCACAATTGAGGAGTTGAGTGCTTTTCTGCATAGTTTAGCTATCAATATTGTAATAATATTGCTTGTGCCATATGTTAGAATCACGGTGGTTTGTTCTGCAGCAGTGCAGCTCATTTTTGTATCTTGTCATTCAACTGATGACCAAAAATATTTCTATAGCTTGAAGCATCTACAGATCAGCAACTTGACCAGCACTTACCTTTGTTTAATCTACCATCCAAGATCCTGTGCAAGGTGGTAAATGTAGAACTCAGAGTAAGTCCTCCTTTCCTTTTGGTTTGTGTAGTCTCCCTTCATGCAAACTTCACTGGAATGCCCACTAATAGAACCATTTATAGAACTGATATCCTTTACTTTTCCTCACTACTTTATCTCTGGAATGCAGGCTGAAACTGATTCCGATGAAGTTTATGCTCAAATTATGCTGCAACCAGAAGCAGTTGTGAGTAGGCTCGCTTATATAATTTTCTTGTGGATCTCAATCTTCTCATTCTGCTATTGTCTCTTTATTCTGTGGATATAGTACTCTATCTTACGTAATGGCCTTCCTTTCTTGCAATCGATTTCACTAGCTATATCGCATGGTCAGTATTACATGTGCGTACGCTGACTTATTTTCCTTGAATTCACTTAATTAGCAAAGTGAGCCCACCGGCCCAGATCCTGAGCCACCAGAGCCAGAAAGGTGCAATGTCCATTCCTTCTGCAAGACTTTGACTGCTTCAGACACGAGCACCCATGGTGGGTTCTCTGTCCTCAGGAGACATGCTGAAGAATGTTTGCCCCAATTGGTTAGCACAATACTTTGCATACCTTGTCTGTGTGTAGCATCTGTGACATGACTTGTTAAGTGGAATGGTTTTTATTTTTAGGACATGACTCAGAATCCACCGTGGCAAGAACTGGTGGCTAAAGATCTCCATGGAAATGAATGGCATTTCCGTCACATCTTTCGAGGTTGGTTTCTGACATCATCATACCTCTTAAACCTGTTTTAATTTCAGACTATAACAGTGTTGTTCTTGTAGTTTTGATGTGGCATTCATTTTCAATGAACCTAGTTCCCCTGCTTCAGAAACAAATTTCCATAATTATTTTGGTTGCAATGACTCATGAAGCATTATCGGCCGTTTTCTTTTAGGTCAACCAAGGAGGCATCTACTTACAACAGGCTGGAGTGTTTTTGTTAGCTCGAAAAGATTGGTTGCTGGTGATGCATTTATCTTTTTGAGGTGTGATAGAAATGCATGTTGAAGCCTTTTACCTCATTTGTTTGCCTTCTGGTTCTGCTGAGTTTTGCACGAACCTGCTAACTGTCCTTATTCGTTAACCCAACAGAGGTGAGAATGGAGAGCTACGAGTCGGGGTAAGAAGGCTCATGAGGCAACTAAATAACATGCCATCATCAGTTATCTCAAGCCACAGCATGCATCTTGGAGTCCTGGCAACTGCGTCTCATGCCATCTCCACTGGAACTCTCTTTTCTGTTTTCTATAAACCCAGGTTCGCTTCCTTTTTCTAAAACCTTCTGTTGTGAAATGCTCTCTTTACTCAAGGCATTAAATTTTGTTTGGGTCTACTACACTTTGTACATGAACAAGCTGTGCTGTCATAAAAGAACTGGGCCGGTGGGGGAAAGACTGCCCCCATGGTTTTCTATAGGCAGAGAACATCCCAGTGGTACCATCGTACGGTCGTACCAGCCGAGAAAAACCCCGAACTCTGGCTTCACCCTGTAGGGCCGCACTATAATCTGGGCTGACCATGGCCTTGGGTCGGCGACCACTGCAACTACCCCCTGGTAGGAGCGCCCAAACCAACTACATGTCATAGACCGGCGCCCTGCCACTATTTTCTGCTGTTATCAATTATTGATTTTCCTGTGGTGGTGGCTTTAATGCCTATCCAACTTTACATGCGGGATGGTTTTTTCTTCACATGAGTTTTATAGCATTACGTCCAATCCTTGTGTGATTGTGTCTGTATTATGAATGAATTTCATGTATAGCTTTTAGTTGTTGTTTCTTGCGCTAAACTTATATTGTCCTATTAGGTTTGACATGTGGAAATATGTGTTCCTTTTGATCTTGTGCTAAGAAACTTATATTGCCCATCACATTTGGTCCACAGAACAAGTCGATCGGAGTTTGTTGTGAGCGTAAACAAGTACCTTGAAGCTAAGAATCACAAGATGTCTGTCGGTGTGAGGTTTAAAATGAGATTTGAGGGTGATGAATCTCCTGAAAGAAGGTATTCTACATTTTATATTCCATAAACTGATACTTCATTATAGGTTGCATACATGCCTCTCATAACCTTCTTCCTTCATGGTTTACAGATTTAGTGGGACAATTATTGGTTTGGGAAGCATGCCAGCTAACTCAACATCTCCGTGGGCTGACTCTGATTGGAGATCTTTGAAGGTAATCAATGTCTTTCTATTTATGGACATGATTCCATTTTTACTTTTCATTTTCAACTGAAATGTACTCCCTCCGTCCTGAAATGTAAGGCACTAGAGGGTTCAAAATTTGTACCCAAATGTAAGGCATTCTAGGTTGTTTTGGAAAGTAATATTCCCAACCTGCCATAAATTGAGCAAAATGGCAATCAAACAAGGTATTAAATAAGGGTACATGCGTCCTTTCCTCTTCTCCTTAATCTGTCAAAAAAATACTAGGATGCCCTATATTACAGGACGGAGGGAGTATGTTGTATTTCCAATTTTGAATGCGTCTTTCCAAGATCTCAGACCATGCTTTCACTGCTGACAGGTCCAATGGGATGAGCCTTCTGCTGTTGTCCGTCCAGATAGAGTTTCACCATGGGAACTAGAACCCCTCGATGCAACTAACATACAACCGCCTCAGCCTCATTTACGGAATAAGCGTGCACGGCCTCCTGCTTCACCTTCTATTGTTCCAGAACTTCCTCCAGCTTTTGGTATGTGGTTGCTAAGCTGTTGTGCCAAATTATGACTTGGCTTCTAACAACATACTTACTGTTCTGTTCACATATTGACTTGCATGCAAAACTAATCTCTTCTATTTCTGTCTTAGGTTTTTGGAAATCCCCAGCTGAGCCTACCCATGCTTTCTCATTTTCGGGACTGCAGCGAACTCAGGAATTATACCATTCAAACCCCAATTCAATCTTCTCATCGTCACTGAATGTGGGATTTAACTCAAAGAATGAGCGTTCTACTCCAACCAACAATCATTTGTACTGGCCAACTCGAGACACCAGAACGGAATCCTACTCTGCTAGCATTAACAAACTTCCACCTGAAAGGAAGCAAGAATCCGCTACTGCTGGCTGCAGGTTGTTTGGTATTGAGATAAGTAATGCAGTATCACCAGTGGTTACTGTTGCCAGTGTTGGTCAAGACCAACCACCTGTTGTGTCAGTAGATGTTGAGTCTGATCAGCTGTCACAGCCATCCCAAGCCAACAAAACAGATGCCCCAGCAGCAAGCAGTGAGCGCTCTCCTCATGAGACTGAGAGCCGGCAAGTCAGGAGCTGCACCAAGGTGATAATGTGTTATTAACAACTTGTTTCTTTTATGGTGATGCTAGTGTAATTACTAACTTTGTCCCTGCAGGTTATCATGCAAGGAATGGCGGTTGGCAGGGCAGTGGACTTGACGAGGCTAGAAGGGTATGATGATCTTCTCCACAAGTTGGAGGAGATGTTTGATATCCAGGGGGAGCTTTCTGCTAGCCTCAAGAAATGGAAGGTTATTTACACGGATGATGAGGATGATATGATGCTGGTCGGGGACGATCCGTGGCTGTACGTACCCTTGCCCCTTTGCACTGGTTTCTGTATCTATGGATCATTTGAAGTCCTTAACTTTGCAGTTGATTTAATTTGGGACTTTTTTCCTTTCTTCGCAGTGAATTTTGCGTCATGGTGAAAAGGATATACATTTACTCCTATGAGGAGGCCAAGTCTTTGACTCCCAAGGCGAAGCTGCCGGTCATTGGTGACACCACTAAACGGAACCCAGACAAATTGTTACCGGAATCTGACATGCCGCAGAGTGACTCAAACAACAGCGCTCTGGTTGCTGCCGATAAGGACTGATGGATGCTAACTTGGCGCTCTACCTTTTCCTCCCTTTTTGGATGTTTGGAAGGCAGTGCCCATGCTCCTTGAGACTGCTAAGAGTTATCTGTTTGTTGCGCCGTGGGCCCGAAGGACATTGCCCCACAATCTGCCTGACTGCCTTGGTTTGGAATGGCTGATGTAGGACCAGTGGTGGTCCTCTGCCAGCAATGGAACGGAATGGCAAGCAGGCTGCGTGCGCGCCGTTCCCCGTGGCACCAACCTGTGTTTTGTTTGCCGTGTTTGGTAGGAGGCATGGCGTATTGCCGGCTGCTTGGTTTTGGAGACTGCCACTGACTGCTGCCGTCTCGCCGGCCGCCGGCCGGCGGGCCGCGCCCCTCACCTCCAGTAAATAGGACTTGATGTACAACTATTTTGGTAGTAGCAGTAGTGGATTATGTATATCAGCGTCATGTTCCTTGCTACCTATATAAGCATCATCATCTGTAGCTGCTGTTTCCCCCTGCATTGTATTCTACCCCCGGCTTGGTACCGGATGCTCTGGTGCAGAAATGTCTCCGCTTGCCGTTCCATCGGCATTCTCTTTTCGGCGCATGCTGCCGTGCTGGGTGTCGTGTGCTTGTGCGCTTTCGGTTGGAACATTGCTGCCTCTGCCCGGCATTTGTGCTTTCTTGATCTTGGTGGTCTGCCTATCTGCTGCCCTCAGGCGCAAGGCATATGTGCTCTGTACATGCTTGGACTAGTGACCCGTGTCTCCTCATCATTGTAATTGTAATGCCTGGGGATATCAGGTCTGAGGTGACGCTGACGCGGGCGGAGGCGTCTTTCTGCTTTGTGCTTTGCCCGCGTGGATGAGGCACGGCGCCTCGTGGTTGTGATGATGGACCTGAACCCTGATGGAGTGACGGGCCTTTCTACCGGTCTCCATTCCGAAGGAAGCCTGGAGCACGATGGGACTAGGGCTTCTGTTCACGAATAGCAGGGGCTGAGCTTTGGAGTGTGCGTTTGGTGATTCAGTTTGGATTTGCTCTCAGATTCGCAGGCGATGAACATCCGTGCAGCGAGAATGTCGAGTGAAGATCGATATGACCAATTTCAGGAGCGAGGGGAGGGCTAAACATTGAGAAATTTCGCAAAACTTAGCTGCCTGTGTTTGAGAAAAACATAGCCTCTGAAAGGTACGGATGCCCTTACGGACTTAGAGAGAGCTGGTGATGGAAGTGTTTATCGTGCTAGTGGCTAGTGCTACCATGTAATCATGTGTGTGTACTGCCAGCACAAGTGCAGAATCAGTTGGATGGTGATGGCATATTGGCGTGCAGTGGTTAGGGTGTTGGTGTCAATGTCACGGTTGTTGTTCTGCACTTCTGCTGCTGCTGATGCTGGGCTATGGTCTATGTGTTTAGTCTCTTTTGGTGCGCACGCTTAACCTCGGTGTGGCGATGCCATTGAGCTAAAGGCATCATTGCATTACATTTGTGATGCCCCCCTGACCTAGTTGAGCCTGCACAAGTGGACAGGTCTTTTTAGAGGTCATGGCAATTGACAGGTGCCTGATGTCTGTATGTCTGTACAGTTACATAGGCTTATAGCCTATAGGAGCTTCAGTGAGCTCTTAGGTTGTATCAATTCCATTAAGCATATCTGGCAACCCCTAAAATCTTAGGGCGTTCGAGGATTGCAATTTTGTAAGTTTATGACACCAGTATGGTTTACCAAATGGAAAACAGGTCACTGGTACTATATTAGGTTATGTTATTAATTATGTATCGGTAAATATTTCTCCAGCACTGAACTTTTCCTTCTTTTTCCTGGAAAACAGGTAGTACAACATCAATGGTGATCTTTATGTGTTTATCCTTCCTGATCAGCTCAACATACAATGCTACAAGAAATATATCAACGCCGCCTTTATTTCTTTGCTTTGTCCGGTTGGCAGGTTGTGCTTGGTGACCCTTCAGGGTCATCTTGAGGCTCGGCGACCACCCTGACCGTCAACGGCTCGACAGCATCGCTACGTGGTTCTTCAGCCTCACCGCCACCGGCTCCACCACCTTGGGCTGTCTGATCTTCCTGTGATGTGTTCCCATCGGAGAGGTCCTCCTGATGGTGTACATTCAGAGATTCCTCAACAGTTTGTGCTTCCAAATCTTGGTCAATGCTGGTTGCTTTGGGGGCTGGAAAGAGCGATACTCGACAAAGGGGGCAGGTGGTGTTTTTAGAGAGCCAGTGGTCGATACAATTGATATGAAATGTATGGCCACAAGGAGGTATTCGCTGAAGCCGCTCATCTGGTTGGTAGTCTGCTAGGCAGACTGAGCACCTGGCAACAATTATCAGGCGTTCAGAAGCAAAGCAAAACTTAACAAAATAACAATGCAGGGGCAAATGCCAGTAGAAAGAAACGACTCATGACAAAGGCTAACAGTTAACCAAAAAAAAGCTGGGCAAAGGGCTAGTCCCAACAATCATACGATCTCAAAAGAAAAGAAAGATCAGGGACCATAACATGGAAAGCTTGCTGTTATGTTTGTTTCTTCAACAATGCTGAATGTCTGCATATGAGAAGCAATATTCCACTTGATTAGTGGACAATTTAAAAGTTCTTTCAATCGACTAACAAATTTGCTCCATGTCACTCTAAATATAAGCCTTTCACACACAGGCATGTTTATATATGTTTTTCCCCTTAATAGCAGAATGGGGGGAAACAACAGATGTCAGGGAAAGAATACTTGAATTTGTCATGAATTTTCCTATTATAGTATCTGCATCGGGATGTCCAAAACAGCTATTCAAAAGATTAACTCACATGCTACATTTGAACCTATACTTGCTGTTACATACTGATTGCTAAAACCTAGCACTACCCTGCCTATATTGAAAAGCTAACACACTATACCCATTTGTTAAGCTTTAGATCTTGTGCCGATGGAAGGGTCCCTATTTATTACTGCATGTGCATTTTATTGTTCTTTTCACTGACATAATTTGGAAAAATTTCCAAAGTTAACATACTGTCTAGCAAATATCTAGTTAGTGGTGAGATGAGCACTATTGGCATGTGGGTTATTGGTGTTCTTATGCAGAGAGGCTGGGATATACTGAAGGCTGAAAAGAACTAGCAGTTGAAACTTCTCTCTAGTTTCCAGAATTAGGCTGCTGCCGTCCATTACCAAGTTGACTCCTTTTGAGTTACTTGATAGGTAAAAGAAGCACAAACTCTATAAAGAAACTACTATATCACTATATACTGGATCAAAGAGTTTAAAAGCAAATCACTGACTGTGTCTCCCTGATCAAGAAACTCTCTTTATAGATAACCACTGGCAGCATTTCCCGCATCTCCTTCTTCAAACCACAATCCAGCTACAAATGCAGATGTTGAACGTAAAATAAATCAAACAATTAGATCACTGCCTGAACACATCAACAGCTTGGAGAAATCAACTAATTTTCAGAAGAATATGAAAGCTGACTTACCCTGGGGTTATCTCCCCGTATCAAATTATTTGTCCTCATCCTCAAGGACTGCCAATTGGCCCTGCGCCGCCTCAGGTAGAACAGGTAGAAGAAGAGGAGCAAGACGAATGTAAAGAAGACAGGCACCGAGAAGATGAAGGCCTGGTATAGCTTGAGCTCAGGCGATTCTGCCGAGCAGTAGTCTGGTGGATCTGGGGAGGTGCAAGACATCACGAACCCACAATGTCCTACCGGAAAATATCCAACACAATCCAACCTTTATTTTAGCCCAATTGGTCTAAAAAATTTGGCGAGACCTTGTTTATCCGAGTGAGGTAAAGAGCTCTACGCAAAAGTGATTGACGAACACTTATACAAGGGGTGCCAATGAAGCAAACTGCAACAACACCTACTACGGATAGACAACAAGGACAAAGAAAACTCGTGATCTCCCCAACAACTACAGGCTAATCAATTGATACAGCACGCGAAAGGGAAAGGGCTCAAGGTCAACTAAACAAGAATAAGCAGTAGTGATGATGTCCTAGCCACTAAACATCACAAGAATTGATACCGTCAGCCCGTCACTAGCAGGGAATTCTCTCGGCTGTCTAACTTTGTAGAGCCAGGTAAACAAGATATACACCAGCGACTCCAGGACACCTAATTGCTCACGAAATCTTTTGGGGCCGGACGAGGAAGAACGGAGGACTCTCTGCACCGCCCGCACTATCCAGACCTGACAGCGCGCAATCCGCAAGGACCAACAACACGAAGAGAGGTATCTGGAGGTAGAAGCATTCAGGAGATGAAATCAATTGCCTGGCCGGCAAAGGATGGATCGCGGCCTGGACGGAACCGAGATCAGGGCGGGGGCGGCGAGGGATGGGGTCGAGGCTGAGGCAACACTCAGCTCGGAAGGGTGGCCGGTCTCGCGGGGGCGGAAGAACAGCGCGGATCAGAAGGGTGACGGCGATAGAGGTTGCCGCGAATGCGAGACGCGGCGGCGCGCTGGGCGTGGAGGTGCTGGGCTGGGGGCGGCGCGGATCGGGAGGGGTAGGGGTAGACGAGCTTGGCTTGGCTGGGTTGGGAATAGAGAAATGGGGGAGGGCTGAGGCAGAAAGAACGCGGCGAGTTGGCGAAGAAGCCGCACGAGACGTTTGTACGCGCCACTCCACTCAAGTCACTCACTTGTTCACAAAACTTTTTTTCGAACATTTTGTTGAGGATAATTTGCCAAACACTCTACTAAGATAGACTGTATTTTTTTTTTCAAAAGATGAGGCGGTCCAAATGTACTGGTTTCTAATTCGATCATATTCGCCTATTCGGTATCAATTCCCTCCTCTGATATTTTCTTCATGTCCAATAAGCACCTTTCAATTCATCATTTATCAACCGATGATCTGATGGACTAGAGCATTTTAGTCTAGTCTTACCTGAAATGTTACAACCATGGGTACTCGGCTACCCTCGCCGCAGCAGCACGTGTGCAGCAGATGCAGCTCAACGGCTACTCGGCTACCGAACAGCAAAGTCAACTACTCTGGCGCCAGCGCCACGGCACCGAGCATGGGTCCGTCATCTCCCTGCAAATCTGCAATGGATCAGGCCTTCTTTTAATAATAATTACTATGGATCAAGATTTGTTACTGGAAAAATAAAAAGAAAGCACTCCTTTTCTTGAGCGAAAAAAAGATTCACTTTTTCATCTCGAAATGGGCCCGGCCCATATTACCATCAATGGGCCGTTTATAACGGGCCGAAGCCGAACACTTCTTTCTGTTCAGCCGAATAGAGAGAGGCGGCCAACCAGAATCCCACCAGCTGCTGTGCCCACGGGCCACGCTGCTCCTGAGGCCCTGACGCCGCCGTCGTCCAAACCACCGCGATCGCGCGAGCGGTGGGTGACAGCGAGTCGAGAAGCTTCCCTTCCCGGCGGCCATGTCGGCCTCGGCCTCGGCCACGGCTGCTGGCAGCGGCGCCGCTGGTTCCCCGGAGGCGGCGGCGGCGGCGACCAGGAGGGAGAAGCGGCGTGAGCGGAAGAAGGAGCGCCGCCGGAGGGCGCGGAGGGAGGCGGCGGCGCGGGCGCGGGCGGCGGCGGAGGCGGATGCGCTCGCGGACGACCCCGAGGAGGAGCGCCGCCTCCTCGAGCAAGAGGAGGCCGAGGCGGCTGCGGAGTCCGAGCGCGCGCGGCGCGCCTTCGAGGACGCAGAGCGCCGGTGGCTCGAGGCCGCCGCGGCGCGCGCTGCGGAGAAGGCGGCCGCCGCCGCTGCCGCGGCAGAGGAGGCCAGGGCTGCGGAGGCTTCCACTCGAGAGAAGGTCAGCTCGTTCCCCTAATTTCTTAATCATCTTCGACTGAACTAGCGCCGTTAGCCAATAGCCAGTTTTGGTACTTCTAATCCAACTATCGAATGCTTTCTCTTCATCAGCAGTGTTTTTGCCAGCTATCGTAATGCAGATGTTGATGAATTTGCTAGTGCATTTTTCGAAATTTAACTTGGACAAACAGGAAAACATAGTGATCCAATTTGTTTACCTTCGCTATTGCAGTCTAAGGATGATCATGGAAACGAGTCAGAAGAAGATGGTGAATGGGAATATATTGAAGATGGACCAGCCGAGATCATATGGCAAGGAAATGAGATAATTGTGAAGAAGAAAAAGGTTAAAGTACCAAAAGGGGTCAAGGAAAAGCCGCCAATTCAAGAGGTCATGGTTCTATTTCCTCATAAAGTTTCAGGGGCTCCTTATGGCTGCTCCGTGGGTTGTGTTGTTTATATTGTCTGAGGAGGACGCTGAATCTTTTGCAGGAAGATAGACCTACATCAAATCCGCTCCCGCCACAATCTGTAGCTTTTGCTGCACAGAGGACGGAACCTTCCATGTCCGCTCAAGAAGTACTTGAGAAAGTTGCTCAAGAGACTCCAAATTTTGGAACAGAACAGGCATGCTCCACAGTTCTCCTTTTGTATTAGGACAGGAAAGATGTCTTGTAGTTCTTATGCTCATGGTTCTTACGGCGGTAAGGCGAGGCGTGGCGAGTCACCACTCACCACCACCCAGCCTCCTAGGCGGGCTAAGGCGACACCTAGGTGGGCTAAGGCGATGCCTTAGCCCAAAACAAGGGGAGCGCCTTGTCGCCTAGGCGACGCCATGAAAACCATGCTTATGCTGCAATGAAAAGAAAATACAATTAACTGTCTACCTCACGTCTTGGCTTTGTTCTCTGTCGACTAGCTTCAACTTAACTTTCATGTCTGTTTTATTTTTTAGGATAAGGCCCATTGTCCATTTCACCTCAAGACAGGGGCTTGTCGCTTTGGAGTGCGCTGCAGCAGGGTTCATTTTTATCCTGATAAGTCAAGCACATTGCTAATGAAAAACATGTATAACGGTCCAGGCCTCGCTTTGGAGCAGGATGAAGGGCTTGAGGTTTGTTAGAGGACAATCCCTTGTGAATAACTTGGTATCCTGAAATTATTGTTTGTTTTGTTTACGAACTGGCGCAAGTATCAAATCATTTGCATTTTTCAATTGTTACTAAAGATTAGTCTTCCTCCAAGTTTTTTCTTGACATGCTGTACACTCAGACCTGCGACAGATTCCATGTACTTCATGTAATTCTCTTCAAAACTCCGACGTGAGGCATACAATGATCCGGCCAGTTGGTTTCACTTGACTGAGGACGACTTGAACTTTGATCTGCTCGTGTATCCTAAATTATCATGGTCTCTTGTTGTTGCTGAACTTTTTTATGCTTCTTTTTAACTCTTAAAAAAGGCCTCCAATATTTGGAACTTGTTTTGTGTCATTTATTAAGCAGCTCCTTGACAATTTTGATAGTAACTGGGAAATTTTAACGTTGAACTATTGAGGACTCATTCTTTTACTGGACATGTTTGATGACCATTAGGGTGACAGGTGAATTTATTTTAACCCCTTTGAGCTGATAGAACTCATTCTATCAGCAAAGTAGTGCTAAATAGGCGCTTACTTTTACTTATCCGTCCCCCTTTTGGGTTTTCTTCTCTTAGTTCTCAGTTTCTTCCCTTCTGCATGCCCTAAGTTTTTTTCTTAATTGAAGTAGTGACAAGGGACACTGCACTAAGATGTTTGATATCTTCCTTTGTTTGAACTTTGAACTAATAAGTTTTTTCCTTTAACATTCTCCAGTTCACAGATGAAGAAATTGAACAGAGTTATGAGGAATTTTATGAAGACGTACATACCGAATTTCTGAAATTTGGTGAACTTGCCAACTTCAAGGTTCTTTGTGCCTCCTTTCTTTAGAACTACATGATTTCCCCATCACCTCGTGTTACCTTCAGCTTTGTTCCTAGCTTTGTATGATTGTTGCACTTGAAGTATGATTAACATCTTCTCCTTGTTGTGGCTGGCTGGCCGCATTAACGATCGAAAATAATCTTTTGTTGTTGGGGAGAATTAGCATACAATTAATGCACTATTGTTGGTTAGTTTTTTTAGCTTATAGGTGAGGAGACCAGTATATTGTAGTAGTTCCATGCTACCCCCCTTTGCCGTCTGTGTTATACTCTACTTCTGCAGACTTGGCCTTTGCCCAAGCCTAAGCATTTTAACTTCACCTTGCAATTCACATACATCATCTTAGGTCCCTTTCTACTTTCTATTTAGCAGACCACACAGGATCCTGTAGTGGACCCCATTGGCTACTATGTGCTAAGTATAATTTAGACAAAAATTGAACAATTGCCATTTTCACTGCCTTGCTGGTGCTGGTAGCATCCGGAATCAGATACACAACTTTGAATTGAATATTTAAAAATTCAATAAAATTACTGGGTCTCTTCTAAATCATGGTGGTGGGAGTTGAATCTGTGTAACTTTTCTCAAAGCTAGGTTTGTGTATAAATTTTCCTCCCAAAGAATTACAGAATTGATTCCAGTTAATATTTTAGGTATGTAGGAATGGATCTTTCCATCTTCGAGGAAATGTTTATGTGCATTATAAATCGTTGGATTCAGCTCTTCTTGCCTATAGCAGCATGAATGGGCGCTATTTTGCTGGAAAGCAGGTAATCGCTCTGTTTCATTCTTCAAGTTTTCTAGGCAGACAGTTGTTATAGGCTAGAGAATTGTCATAAATCCTGCTTATGTCTCAGAGAATTCTTCATCCTTAGATACAGCTGTGATAAATTACTAATAGACATTCTACTGTTTCATAAGCTAAGCTTAGATTTTTCCTGTATTTTTAGATAACATTTGAATTTGTTGCTGTCACAAGATGGAAAGCTGCCATATGTGGTGAATACATGAGGTCAAGATACAAGGTACCTGAGTTTCTATCTGTCTCCTTTATTCAATTTTGTTTGGTTTTATTTGACCTATATGAAACTTATCTGCTACATCAATATTTGCTAATTGCTAGAGGAGCACTCTCTAAAATTGAGAAACTAGTTCCGGATTACTAATGCAGTCAATGTGTTCTTTTTTTTCATCTCCTGTTTCACAGACATGTTCACATGGAGTTGCTTGTAATTTTATTCACTGCTTTCGCAATCCTGGAGGAGATTATGAGTGGGCTGATTGGGATAATCCTCCCCCTAGATACTGGATTAGGAAGATGGCTGCTCTTTTTGGTCCTGCGTCTGATACTATGCATGACAAGCCAAGTGATATCCCAGATTTTGAAAGGCCACAACGTTCAGACAGGAAAAGACTGAAAAATTCCAGTGACAGGTGCATGCTCAATATCTGTTAAATCATTTTACTTGAACATTTTCTGTTACACCTATAAGTACATAATATATGCTTAAGATCATGATTTTGTTTCAGTAGGTATGTTTCAAGTAGATCCATGGATGAAGATGTGCATCCACATTCTTCCCGAGATTATTCACGTTCTAAACAAGAACATAGTAGCCGCAGCATGAATTATGAGTACAGTCGGCATAGAAGAGGTTCTTTAGCATCAGATAGGCACCAAGGGCAAGATACTGTAGATACTAATGACAGACAGTTCTCAACCACTGAAAATGAAAGTCATCCGCGCAAGCACAAGGATGAGGAAAGGCGCAGAAGTGATCATGGTGATGGAGGAAAATATGATGACAGAATTAGGTCTAGGGAGCACCGGTCTGATAGGTGTGAGCCTGGTTCTTCTGGTTGGCCTTCGGACTTAATTGATACAGATGTCAGCAAGGGCCCTTCAGGCGGCAAGTCCAGTAGCAGGTATGATGATCATGAAAAGAGCAGGAGGAAATCCTCCGAGGATCAGAGCCTTGAAAGACGCTGTACAGCGCACACATCATCAGGGAAGGAACACAGCAGCAGAAAGGGCTCAAAACATGGTACAGAAGATGATTATTATGACGAGAAAGATGGTGGAAGAGGGAAATCTAGAAAACACAAGGATGACAACAAATACTCTGATGACAGGTGGGTTGCTACATATAGCGATGCTGATTCAGATGGTGAAAGATATCACAGGTCAAGCCGTGGAGGCACTAAGTTTGGTAGGAAGGATGATGCTCATTCAGATGCAGAAGTTCGCCATCAGAGATCAAGTAGAAGAAGAAAGGATGATAAGAGAAGGAAGACTCACAGTGGAAACAAGCAGCTCAGCACTACTGAAGAGGATACCACAGATTCTGACACTAGAGATTTGAGCTCTGATTCATGGAGTTGTAGATCGAGAAGCAGTGAGGAGAATTTTTCACCGCACAGATCAAAGAGGAAGCGAAGTCGGAGTAAGAAGAAGTCGAGTAGCTAGTACACAGATGTTTGTTTAGAGAGCACGGATAACCCCATTTTTTTTAAGACTCGTTTAACCCTGCTCTGTTACGCCCTCTATATCACTTGTCAGAAATACGTGTGCATCTTGATATGGAACTATGTACGTTGCATCTTGATACGCAACTAGCCAACTATGTACATTTGCAGTTGCGTTTATTAGCTTTGTTCCGAAGACCAAATCCATTCTTTCCCCATTTCTTGTGTTTCCATTTCTTGTGTTTTTGTAGGTGTATTATTCCCGTTAACCTGATGAGAATTTTGGCTCACTGATAATAAGATGACCAACTCTTTTTTCTTTAATGTCTATCAGCAATAGGTCACCAACTTAAAAAAAACTCAACCTGCGGGGTAGACGGCCTCCGGGTATTTTTCTTAAGAAGATGAGCTCCTCACGCATGTTGAGATGAGCCACCCTGCCCCACCCTTACACAGCGGCATCACAGCTCCGTGAGATGAGCCAGCAACAGACCTGTTGGCATGGAACAAATGAGGGGATTTTTTACCTCAGCGACAAAAATCCCCAGAAACAACCATGCGCGGGTACACCACCAGGGGCTCCAACCCACGCGCGTACACCACCAGGGGCTCCAACCCACGCGCTAGACCAGTCGGGCTAGCGTCCGTTCGTTAGGTCACCAACTTTACGCCATGTCGTATCTGGTTTGGGGGACTACTGTAGTCAGTATTGCAAAACCATAGCATCATGAGTGCTACTAATGACGCCAGCATACTGTGGGTCAAGTCGTACAGAGCGCCACCTTAAAATGACATGACATTGGATATGCAAAACTGGAGCACCAAAAACCTTTCGGTTACATAAGCAAACCTCATGTCTTCAGTACACACAAAAGTTTTCGACCAATGAAGAGCAGGAGTGGGTGAAAGGAAACATATGAGCTCAACACTATTGTCATAATAATTCCTAGACATATGACTCCAAAAGGTATCATGTGGGATCGTCATGCATTTTGCACAAGGCAGGTTGGTACTGCCAGAACACCTTGAGGCATTGGGCAATCAGGATAAAGCTTCAGTTGATCAGCTCCCTATCCTACCTCTTTGTTTTGTCATAAACCTCAATGTATCTCTTTGGGACACCGTAATGGTCGACAAGGTGCTTTGCAAGATTGTCAATCACTCCACCTTGAACCAAGACCTCGTACTGCCCCTTCTTACCTGAAATGATAGTAGTGTAGATGCAATGCATCGTATCCCTCATACCAATCGTTTGTCTACTGATAATCAGAAAATGAATTACGGATATCGGACAAGTTACCTGGAAGCTCAGCTGTGGTGGTGCTGCAAGCAAATTTCTTCTGCAGTTCAGACGCCAAGGAATCAGGATCCATTAGAAAGCATTCCAGTCCAGAAAGCCGAGTCATCTTCTTGTTCCCCTGCCTTCTTTCTGTCATGATCTGAATAGTTCTTATGGCACCCTTGCGTATGACTTCCTGAGTTCCTCGTTACTTTATGGTGAACTTGCATGCGGTTTAAAAGTGTTGACCCCAAATCCTTCTTGTGGATCTCAGTTGGATATGCTGAACCCTTCTTGATAGCTCCTTTGTACAATGCATCGCATAATGTAACATCAAGAATCACTTTGGCCTTGTCTGTAGGCTTAACCAAATTTTCCTTTTCGATGTACCTAAACTCACAGATGAAAATGAACTTAAATGAAAAGTGAATAGACTGGACATCTTTACACTTCACAGACATAGACTTCAAAAGAATCAGTCACTTTGTCCCCACAAAATAGTTGGGAGAGCGGAGAGACAAACCTGAAAACTACATCAGAAGCCTCTGATGCACTGTAATACTTCTCCATGTCAGCTTCAACAGCCATAAATATGGGTTTAACATGAGAGCTTGGCTTATAAATCTCAGCAACTTCCAATTGCTTTGTGACACTACTTTCAGCAACAGCCTTTTCCTGTTCAACAGGCTCCTGTACCCTCTTTTCCGGTTTAAAGGACATGTAGTCTGGATGCTTACGGTTGAAACCTAGCAATACAACTTCCTTCTTATACTTGTCCTCTTTTGCTGAAATCTGCAAAACATAGTGAATGACGTTGAGCAATGGAATGTATAAACCTTTTGACAATAAATGAAATTGGGCCTTAATATTTAGTACAATTCCTACATCATTAGATTAGGTCCTGAACCATTTCATTGACTTATCCTAATGCTCCTTCGAAGTGTTTAGGGATACTATTATATGGTCCAAAAGAAGACGCTACAACTACATCGAACATATCATATGATGCATGTCAAAAAGTTAGCTGTCTTACAAGGCCAGATGAAGATTTTGATTGCAACCACTTGGATAGTTTTTTGTGTGATCACTTTTTAATATCAAGAGTAACACCTGGAGGCCTGCAGGGGAGTATGTGATTTGACCTGCAAAGAACAATAAACAGAAGACGAGACTGAATCCAAGTAATGAAAAAAGGCAGAACATGCAAGTTATAAGTTGTTGCACCTGAATATTTTGCTAGTCACCCTGGCTAATTATCCAACTTGTTTAACTTACAGAAGTACTAGCTTTATATGGCAATTCTATTTTTTTGTTGTGTGTGGTGGTGGTGCTGCTGGTGGGGAGCAAAGAAACACCAGAGCCTAGCAGGATATGATGGCCAAACAAGGCATCAATAAAAGCCATCTCTCATGGAGTAAAACATGTTTGCATATAATCAAAAGCCTTAAAAATGTCCTAGTGAAAAATATATCCTAGTTGTATCATAGGACAGCTGCTAGGATACAAGTTATAAAAATAAGAAGAATAACAAAACAAACATGAAAAAATAAGTTGATGAAATATTCATCAATATGTGAAACTGGAGCAAGGATATATACCATAGTGTACTTCCTGGCATGGGAAGGTCTTTTTCTTTTATGCTTGTGTATAGTGCTTGCAGAAGGCATTTGCCCAAAAGAGAGTCAATTTCTTCAGTTGTCAAATTCTGATGTTCCTTTTCATCAGGTACCTGTTCGTTGGATTTATCTTCAGGCAGTTTAAGTTCATTTATACCATCAGTTATCTCTTCTGTAGCTTCATTGTGGACGCCAGGATCAGCAGTGCCTGAACTATCAACTGCTGCATCTTCACTTTCATGTGTGACTTCTAGAGTTCCTTCAGCAGAATCAGGAGATTGAGATGTTGAAACAAAATTTGGATCTTCAACAACAATGTCTTCAAAAAATCCTTCATTGGGGACATAACGACCATCAGCTGAATCCCTGCAATAGGATTTGACAAATTAATTTACAAAAGAAAGGCTCAACTCATGTATCCAGTCCAGGTCAGTGCACTTGCCATAACATATCCCTGTAGTAATGTAGAATCCTTAAAGCCTTGCCGTGTAGCCCTGCCTTTAAGGCTTCAGTACTACTCATAGTTGTGATCCAAACCTGCACAATGCATAATGGCAACAAACATTGGATTTGAAAATAACTGAATTCTAAGAGTTTAAAACTTTGGGTTGAAAATCTGAGAAACTTACAGCAATTGGGGCAGGGTTACCGGGAACTTTTACTGCCCATGGTTGACCAGCTCCAAAAGAAGGAAACCCTTCTGGGGGTATGCTGATACCAGGAAACATCAGATCAGCACCACCAATCACATAACGTGAGACCTCACCACCCTTAAGCGTAAAAGCTGGCAACAGATGAGGGACCTTCCAGAGTGCATAAACTGCAATATTTGCAGCAGACAACCATACTCAGTTCCTTTCGAATGCACAAGCTGTTGATTATTAAATGAAAAACTTAAAATAGTCAAAACTCAAAAGACAAGGAATTTATAGATCAATCTGTAAGTCTAATAACTCAAGCAGTGTCTAACAGAAGTGATGCCTTTTAGTTTTAGTAATTATGGATAGTACCTATACTTCATTGTGCTTACCATCCGCTCAAGCTTTATAAGTAGTCAGCTTATTTTCAAAATACGGAACAGAACCAAGTATATATTTATGAAACAAGTAAATTGCTGACAGCATAACAAAATTACAGAAAATCAACCGCCTGTTTTAATATTAGAAATCAAAATAATTGTGATCACACTAAACTACAGTAAGCCCTCTGTTTGTTATCTGATCTTTTTTTTTTGCGCATACTCAACAAGGAAGAAAGAATTTTAAAAATAGTATTACAATAACAAGAAAGTGCTGTAGTGCAAGTAGCAAGAGTTGTATTGAAGATGACAAGGAGACATCAATATGTAGATGAAAATAGAAACCCGTTGGAAACAGATCGTGGCCTCTTGCATCAATGTTGAAGATCATTGGGAACTCCCCCTCTATGGCATATACAAGAGCATGAGTTGGGTACTTAGCTAGTGTTATCTCACCCTATATATAAGCACACCACATTAAGTATCACAACAAATGTTAATTCAAAGATATGAAGTCATGAATAATACAGAACTGTGTAAAATAACTTAAGTTCCCTATGCAGTAGTACTTCAAATATAGTGGTGAGAGGGGCCTCCTCATGATGGTTTTCATTTACATAAAAAGAATCGTCCCATGCTACACTAACATAAACAGAAAAGGTCTTTACTCCTGAGAAAGTTAGGGTAGGCTAGAGATAAAACTCAGTTAACATGCAAAATTACATGGTACTAAACATGGTATATAAGAAAAAGAAAATAGTCACCTTGGGAGGAAGAATGGCATCAAGATCAGCATCAGACGCCTGTGGAAACCTTTCCTTGGCAGTTCTTCTTAACTTCTTTTTGTCTGCCCCAGACAAGCGCTGTACAGTTTTCACATCAACTGGTTTCTTGAACATGGTTGATCAGACCACAGACAAGAAGCTGAGCTGAAAATACATTCATTACACATGCAACCCCAATTACATGAGAGACCATGAAATATAAAGACTTAATTTAAAACTGAGCGACCACAAATAAATGATGAAACAACCAGACTGCACACAATTCATCTTCAGGAGGTAGGATTAGCAAAACATAGGAGGAATATTAAGAAAAATGCCGAGCTTGCATCCTCCTATGATCGCACTCATTGCCTGCCTAACGAGTGATTCATATCAATAAACCTCCTAAATCCCCAAATCATAGAGTACACAGAGTACTTAGAATGAGTGCTACATGACACAATTCGTCCTATCATAATCCTACGAACCCCATTGTTCCATATCCTCCACCTAGAACAATGCCCGGCTCGTTGAATTAAAACTTTCCATTCAATCAAACGGCAAATGGTCCACGAGCAAACTGCCAAGCTCTTGACAGATGTACATGTACAGCGATCCCTCCATATCCCTACTCTTAAAATAACATGTTTATTGGGGCCCGACGAACCCAAGATATCACAGAAGGCCACAACACATCACCCACCAATCCGAGGACTCAGAATACAACAAGCCTAACGATCGAGAAAGGAAGTACAAAATTTTCTACTGTATCCGGAAGGGCTAACGAGTCGAGGGATCACTGCTGCTGGACTAGCCAAGCAGGGATGGGATTGTAGACAGAGAGAGGCTTCCTTACCGCCGCCGGCGAGCGCGAGGCGAGGGCGGAGGAGGCGCGAGGGATCGGGAAGGTTCTCGAGACAGTCACGGAAGGACGCTGCCCCCAAAACAAACAAGACGACGGCGGCGTGCGCAGGTGTCGCTGCGGAAAGGGAAGGAGCACAGCCGCGCCCCTCGGGGAGAGACGGTGCCGTGGTGGGCCGCTATCCCTCCCGTGAAACGGGCCGTGGCCCATGGGCCGACCTCACTGGAAGCATCGAGAACGAGCTGTCCTGGCCTGCAACCACGCGGACCACCAGTCCACCAGCAGCGCTCGAAGCATCCGTGCGGCGCGGCGAGCGAGAGGATGACGGCGCCCAAGCCTGGCGGGGGAGCGGCGGCCGCGGCGCGGGCGGCGGCGGCGGGGCCCAGGACGGTGCTCATCACGGGGGTCAGCAGGGGGCTGGGCCGGGCGCTGGCGCTCGAGCTCGCGCGGCGCGGGCACGCGGTCGTCGGCTGCGGCCGCTCCGCCGAGCACCTCCGCTCCCTCGAGGCGGAGATCACGTCGCCGTCGCGCCACTTCCTCACCGTCGCGGACGTCGTAAGGCTCTGGTGCTCGTTCAAGTACTGAAACGATTTCTGCGTCGCAATTGCCGCGCTGCTTTCAAGGGTGTGAGCTGGTGACCTAGTTCCCCAGTTCGCCGGTGGGGATTCATTTTTAGTGCTAATTTTTGTTTGAGGCTTACCTGCCGCTGTCCTTTGGTTGAACTATATGCTTGTATGAACTCTGACGGCTAGTGTATTGATGAGCGGAATCTCAATTACTAGGTTTTAGAGTCGTGCTGCTATATACTTGAACCTGCCGATTGGGGCCTCAATGCATCCTGTTCTTTCACTCAGAACTTTGGATGGCTGTTGTATAGATTGTTAAACTTCGTTGTTTAACTGCTAGCTTGATTGCTTGGGTCCCTGCTTCTTGAATTCTTAAGCCATGCTGGTCACTGGTGTATAATAATACTGATGCTCTAGGAATTCCTTTTGCTCTACAATTTTACAATGTGATGCATACAGGGGGGGGGGGGGGGGGGGGGGGGATTTTATTATCTCAGCCTGTGTGCTAAACTGGTGGCCTGGTTGGAGCTGCTACTTAGGCTACGCTGTTTAAATATGAGTTGGGATACATGATTAGTTTTGCTGACTTAGCAGTGAGATTGATGCTATGAGTGAATTCATTATCATATCAAACTCATGAATTAATGAAAATAACAAGATTCCTGCTGATCAAACTTTTTATAACTTTAACCATCAATACATAAAGAATTAGTAAGTTGATAACCCAAGATTTTACCTAACATATCTGTTGGGTATTAGTGAGATGAAGTAGAGTTACCTAACTAGGATTCGCATTCGCATAGGTAGCTGGAACGTAGGATCCCTAACATGTAAGTTGCGGGAGCTAGTTGATGCAGCAATTAGGAGGCGTGTAAATATTCTATGCTTTCAGGAGACTAAATGGAAGGGTCAAAAGGCGAAGGAGGTTGAGGATACTGGCTTCAAGCTTTGGTACACGGGGGCAACACCGGGTAGGAATGGTGTAGGTATCTTGATCGATAGGAGCCTTAAGGATGGAGTCGTAGAGGTTAGGAGGCGAGGCGACCGGATTATCCTGGTCCGGATGGTAGTTGGAGACTTAGCCCTGAACGTGATCAGTGCCTATGTCCCTCAGGTAGGTCTCAGTGAGAGCACCAAGAGACAGTTCTGGGAAGACCTAGGTAGCATGGCTAGTACCGTTCCTAGCAGCGAGAAATTCTTCATAGGACGGCCATGTGGGTGCGACTAATGTAGGGTTCGAACGAGTGCACGGGGGCTTTGGGTATGGTCGCAAAAGTCAAGAGGGGGAGGATATTTCGAACTTCGCGTTGGCCTATGACTTGTTGATAGCGAATACTCTTTTTAGGAAGAGAGAATCTCATCTTGTGACCTTTCATAGTGTACAACACTCGAGCCAGATCGACTTTATCCTTGCTAGGAGGGACGATAGACGGGATCGCTTAGATTTTAAGTTAATACCCGGGGAGTGTGTTGTCCCTCAACACAAGCTTGTGGTGGCGGACTTTTGTTTTCGGGTACGTGTTCATCGAGATAAACGCGCCAAGATTGCGAGAACAAAGTGGTGGAAGTTTAGAGGGGAAGCGGCGCAAACGTTCAAGGAGAGAATGTTAGGTGAGGGGCCCTGGGAGGGAGGAAGGAGAAGATGCAAAAGACATGTGGCTAAAGATGGCAACATGTGTTCGGAAGGTGGTCTCAGAGGTGTTTGGCGTGAGTAGGGGAGGCAAACAGGAAAAGAAAGACACCTGGTGGTGGAATGATGAGGTGCAAAGGGCTATTAAGGAGAAGAGGGAGTGTTTCAAGCGCCTCCACCTTGATAAGAGTGCAGCCAACATCGAGAGCTATAATTTAGCGAAGAGGGTTGCAAAGCGAGCTGTGAGCGTAGCAAAGGGTAAAGCGTATGATGACCTGTATCAGCGGCTAGCCACGAAGGAAGGAGAGAAGGACATCTATAGGATGGCTAGGATCCGCGAGCGGAAGACAAGAGATATCAACCAAATCAAATGCATCAAGGATGGGACAGATCGACTTCTAGTGAAGGATGAGGAGATCAAGGACAGATGACGAGAGTATTTTGATAAGTTGTTTAATGGGGAGAATGAGGGCCCTACCCTTGAGTTAGATGACTCTTTTGATGACACCAACAGACGTTTTGTGAGGAGAATTCAGGAGGCTGAGATCGGGGAGGCGTTGAAAAGGATGAAGGGGGGTAAAGCGATGGGCCCTGATGGTATCCCCATTGAGGTGTGGAGATGCCTAGGTGCCAAAGCTATAGTATGGTTACTAAGCTTTTTAACCTTATTTTTCAGTCCAGCAGGATGCCTGAAGAATGGAGGAGAAGTATATTAGTACCAATCTTCAAGAACAAAGGAGATGTTCAAAGTTGTACTAACTACCGTGGGATTAAGCTGATGAGCCATACGATGAAGCTTTGGGAGATGGTTATCGAGCACCGTATAAGAAGAGTGACAAGTGTGACCCAAAACCAGTTTAGGTTCATGCCTGAAAGGTCGACCATGGAAGCGATTTTCTTAATCCGACAATTGATGGAGAGATATAGAGAGCAAAAGAAGGACTTGCATATGGTCTTTATTTACCTTGAGAAGGCGTATGATAAAATACCGAGAAATGTCATGTGGTGGGCCTTGGAGAAGCACAAAGTCTCAACTAAGTACATTACCCTCATCAAGGATATGTATAAGGATGCGATAACGTTTATCCGGACATGTGATGGTGACACCACTGACTTTCCTATTAACATAGGCCTACATCAGGGGTCAGCATTGAGTCCTTATTTATTTGCCTTGGTGATGGATGAGGTCACAAGGGACATACAAGATGATATCCCTTGGTGTATGCTCTTTGCTGATGATGTGATGCTGGTGGACGAGAGTAGAGAAGGGGTTAATAGGAAGTTAGAGCTGTGGAGACGCACGTTAGAGTCCGAAGGGTTCAGACACAGTAGGACCAAGACCGAGTACATGATGTGCGATTTCAGCGCGACTAGGCATGAGGATGGAGATGTTAGCCTCGATGGGCAAGTGGTGGCCCAGAAGGATACTTTTCGGTATTTAGGATCGATACTTTAAAAGGATGGCAACATTGATGAAGATGTTAGATATAGAATCTCAGCTGTCTGGTTGAAGTGGCGTCAAGCTTCTGGCGTCCTATGTGACAGAAGGGTGCCACAAAAGTTAAAAGGTAAGTTCTATAGGACAACGATTCGTCCGGCGATGTTATACGGTGCTGAATGTTGGCCTACAAAAAGACGACATATCCAACAACTGAGTGTAGTAGAGATGCGGATGTTGCGGTGGTTTTGCGGGCACACACGAAGGGATAGAGTCCGGAACGAAGTTATTCGGGATAGAGTCGGGGTAGCACCAATTGAGGAGAAACTTACCCAACATCGATTGAGATGGTTTGGACATGTCCAACGGAGATCCCCTGAGGCGCCGGTGCGTAGTGGGGTTCTAAAGCAGGCCGAAATGTAAAGAGAGGTAGAGATAGACCTAAACTGACTTGGGACGAGTCGGTGAAGAGAGACCTTAAGGAGTGGAATATCTCCAAAGAGGTAGCTTTGGATAGGAGCGCTTGGAGACTCGCCATCCACGTACCTTAAGATCCATGATCTTTGTTTTTTTATGGGTTTTATTTCTAGCCTACCCCAACTTGCTTGGGACAAAAGGCTATGTTGATGTTGATGTGATGTTGATGATGTTTTTAATTCTTTGTCTGAAGAAACAAAGCTTAAGTAACTTGCTATGTTTAGACAATTTCTCAAATACCGTGCTTCTGATGCAGAGGTCTGACAGCAGTGTGGCTGAGTTGGCAAAGGCTGTTGTGGAAAGGAAGCAAGTTCCAGATATTATAGGTTTGTACTTTTTGTTCATTTGCAATTGTGCGAAGTCTATTATGAAACTGCATGTTTGTACACTCTTTCCAAATATATGACCGAAGAGGATTTCCTGGATTTTAACTGAGGTATTTTGGCAGTAAACAATGCTGGTACAATAAACAAGAATAACAAGACATGGAATGTTCCAGCTGAAGATTTTGATATGGTGGTTGATACAAATATTAAGGGAACAGCGAATGTGCTTCGCCATTTTGTACCACTTATGATAGAGAAGAGACACGGGATTATAATCAATCTGTCCTCTGGTTGGGGAAGATCTGCTGCTGCGGAGGTCGGGCAGATCGCCTTCGGATGCATTGTAGTGGTTTCTTTCTGTTACTTAAATCATCAATGCATTCTAATGCATATTGCTGTTACAGGTTGCTCCATATTGTGCTTCAAAGTGGGCAATTGAGGGCCTGACACGCTCCTTAGCTAAGGAGCTGCCTCCGGGATTGGCAGCCGTTGCTCTTAGCCCTGGTGTTGTGAATACTGACATGCTTACTTCATGCTTTGGGAGCTCAGCTGCATTATACCAAACGACTGAAACATGGTAAACCACCCTGCCTTGTGTTTGTTCTCCCTTGTGCACATATAACAGAGCGATCAGTTCATTAGCTGAGCTCAAAATAAACTCTGAACAAAATATAAGAGGTTTACTCGAGACATATGTAGTCAGACTGCAGACGCTGAGCGATGGAAAGTTACAATTACATATCAAATTTAATCAGTGTTCTTAAGGCATCGCCTAGGCGTACCCAAAGGTGCTACAAGAGCCTAGTACGCCTTATCACCTAAGTGTCACAGGACATGTTATCGCCTTAAGAACCATGAATTTAACATATTATCATGGTCCATTCCAATCTGCATTTATTATACTTATACAGCGATGTCCTATCACTGTACCAGTGATTTTAAAGATGTATTTATATACTGTCAGTCGTCTTCAGCCTTATAGTGTGCTTCCAGTGTCCTGTATACAATCCAGCCAACATTTTGGCAAATTCTGATGGGATAGTTAGCCCCACTCTGTATGCTATCCAAACTTAATGTTTGTCCATGAGTGTTCTCTGACAATTGAAGAGCGAAGCTTAAATGCTGACTGCTGAGTATCCTACTGAAGATTGGAGCCATTTCATTGTCAGACTTGATATTCATAAGTCTTGGATCCTGGCTGTGGGTGTGGTCCAATAATTGAATTGGCATATGCTGCATGGCAGTGTGAATAATAGTCCACTTTTTGAGCTGTTGTGAAGCATTAGCTTTGTGCGGAAAACAGTAATGTTAGGTTGCTTTGATGCTGAGTAACAACTAGCGTTTGGTATTATATGTGCTGTGTTTGATTGTGGACTAGTGTTCTTAAGTTGCAGTTTGTGATGAGTGGCACTTATCAGATTGACCAATGTCCAATGGAATGTTGCTGTTTTTCAGGGCACCCAAGGCAGCTACGATGATACTAAGCCTTTCGCTTGACGACAATGGCGCCTCACTGACTGTATGAAGTGGTGAAAATTTTTCATCGAGCCGATTGCTGATGGGTTCTCTTGTAGTAGCCTGACATGTAGATTTCGTGAGATTATGGTTCTGTAAAATAGTAGCGAGAATGTGTGTCTGCACTCCAATGTTCCCTAGCTGCTGTCTGAACATATATATTGTTGCAGTAACATTTACCATCATGGCCTGGGGCATTTGCTTCTTTCAGTCTTTATCCTTGCGTCGATGCTAGTAGGTGATGCCGCTCGAGGATGCGGGCCTGGGACTGGGAGACGGAGGCGTTGCTCGTTCCTCCGGCGGTGCCCCCACGCCTGGCGACACGATCCGGTCTGCCGCCTGAAAAGGCTCGTATCAGTTGGTACCGTGACCGGCCGCAGGAGCGCAGCCCCGTACGGCTTTGTCCGATACGACGCTGCAATCAATCGACGGATCCATGCATGCCGGCGGCTGCTTCGCTGTGCCATTGCTGCGAGCGCTTTTGATCGCTCGATGCGTAACTGCATCGTAGCCAGGAGGAGAAGCCACCGCCGGGGAATCCAGGAGAAGGGGGTAAAGACGCTGCACCGTTCTTGGTTGCTACAGAACTTCAGAGCTCCGACCAACCCCTGCTGCGTGGATTCAATGGAGTGATCGGCCAGAAATGTGACCTCTCTGGGCTGCGATCTCGGATCCAAAATTGTCCGGTCCTGCATCGCCTTTTCAAGGCGCACTCGAACATGATCCACTTCGCTACGGGTACCCGATTGCCTGTGATCAGCTGTGCCTGCCTGCCACGGCGGAGGGAGGGCCTGCGCTGCTCGGTTGTTTTTGCGTGCAACTTGGGATGCCTTGCAAATTTGCGGATCGATTGCATTTGCATCTTCCCGCGCAGTTCAGCCGTTTTGCGGGCTGCTCGCTGCCGATTACTGCTTCCGACACAATTACATCTACTATCGCCCTCTCTTTAGAAGAATAACTAGAATGGGCTATGGAGGATTCTTATAGATGGAAGAACTAAGGGATGGAGAGGGTATAGAGGCCAAAAAAATTGTGAAAGGAAGTAAGTTTGCTGCGATTTGGCCATGTTCGACTGTCAAGCATCAATCCCGCATCACATGATTTCTAGTTCATTTTAGCACAAGCTTATAAAAACAGCTTCACGCTACAGTGTGCTGAAGCTATGCCAAATAGGTACACTAGTCGCTCACACATTTTTTCTCACTTTTATTTTCTTCTCTCCTGAAAAAAATGCCCCATAAAAAAGAACATCCTTTGTGGCTACCGAATTGCTACTGCATATTGCTTGTACCACCACCACATAGATCGAGGTCGTACTAGTTCCTGCATCATAAAACCTCTTTGGAGTCTTCCGGGAGTCAGGGCAGTCCCAACCCAAGACGCTACTAGTAGTTTCTATACTTGCCATATCATATAGACACTACATATAGAAACTACATTCTCAATGGATAGTTTCTTCAAAATAAAATGTTATCCAATCATATCTTTTCTCTCTTTTTTCTCCCCTCTATCTCCTCTTCTTTTATCTTGGTTTTCGTATAGATATGATTTCTTGTATGAGATTTGGTTTCTTCATATTTTTTCTTCTCTCATTAACTTCTCTGTCACCTCAACTTTTTACTTATATGGCAATATATTTAATGATATAAACACCAGCTGAGTTGAGGGTTGAGAGTGACGTTGGACTGTCACTTGCATGGCGCGATTTACAACCGCCTGGCCGCTCTGCCTCCCCCGTTCCGCAGATCCTCGTGTCGGCGACGGCAGATCTCGCCCTCGATTCGCGAAGAGTACATCCCCAGCCCCAATCACCCTCCTCCGAATCGCTTTTCGGATTATCCGCCTGTTCTTCCTCCCGGGCGCGATCCGCCGGGGCAGTTATTGCCGCCATTGCTGCGCTCCTGCCATGGCGCATTACGGCGGCCCGCGGCCTGTACAGCCGCCGCCTCGCAGTCGCGGATCCTCCAGCGCCAATGGCTGGTGACTCGTCGTCGGCCCGTTGCGGTTTGGATGCTGCCGCTGCCGCGTCCTGGACTGCGCCGATCGCGTCCCCATTCAAATTATTCAGTGGCGTGGCAGGCCGGCCATGGACGGAGGAGGTCAGAGTAGCAGAGCGTGGCGTGCATGCGTGAGCAGTAGTTCGCCAAGGTTCTCTGCGCTCCTCCCCGGCCAGTTCCTGTGCTCCCTGTCGACTCCTCCGCTGTGGCTGGCTCTGTGCGTGCCTTGCACAGTGTACGCACCTGGAATCTTTCATGGTACGAGAAAACGTTATTGCCGTCAGTCTGAACAGGCTCTAGGTTGTTGCTTCTTCCTGGACGGATTTCATTTCGCATTCTGTTTTTTTTTTCATTTAGGGTCAGGTTTGACGCTGGTTTGGGTGGCCAATTTAGCTTTGCATTAAAAAAATGACAGGCGACATTAGTTGTGAGCTCTCACGCGTGATGTATGCTGACTAGCGCAACGACGATGTGCAATGCATGGCTATGTTCTGCGTTTTCTTCAGCTTGTTTCGACTTATTCCATCTCACAGAATACTATTGAAACAGCTAAAATCCAACTTGCCGAATAGAGTCTTTGTTAAGGATAACAAAGGATGCAAGTGCGTGCCAATAGTATTTTTTAAGTAACCTAATTAATTATGATGGCATGCCACTTTACTTCATTTCTCCCTCAAAATTATTTACGCAGGATGCTATTTTAATTCATTTTATTAATTTTTTGGATCGATCCAATGATCCAAAATATATATAACTTGCATGCGGGCAGTCCCAACTCAAGATACTACCAAGTGGTTTCCATACTTTTCATATCAGCTAGACACTACCTATGGAAGCTACAATCTTAAAGTATGGTTTCTTCGAAATAAATGCTCATTCAATCCTCTTTCTTTCTCTTCTTTTCTCTTCTATCACTCTTCTTCATTTCTTGGACATTGTGTAGACATAGTTTCTTGCATGAGAAACCATTTTGTTCTCTCTCCCCATTAATTCCCTTGCCATATCACCAAATTGCTTACATGGTATGTTATTCAATGCTATGGAAACCATCCTAGTCATGGAGTTAGGACTGCCCTACTTAGACCAGTCTTAGTGGGGAGTGTCATCGCACAGTTATTAAGGAAGGATTCTTAGGAACTGTGACAGTGGAGGGTCATAGTGATGGCACTCCTCTCTCATCCTAAGACACTCCCCCCTCTCCTCATAATTAACTCTGCTATGTCAATAAATTTGCTAATATGACATAATATTTATTGCTTGTAACACTTCCACCTCCGAGACTGCTCTTACACTGTTGTTTGCATGGATGTTAGTCTACTTGGGCCACGACTGTGTCTGCTTCCATTGAGAGGCATGGCAATTGGCATTTGCTATTTGGCAAGGTGGAGCCTTTGCACTGCCAGCGAGGACAACAGCGTGGCATCGACCAGCGGTGGTGGTCACATAGAGCAGGCCACGTGTCGTGGTTTGTCTTACTAGTCGCAGAGCTTAGCCGTTAGTGTTGTTTTTTTTCTTTTCATGCGGATAGTTTTTTTAGCCCTAGTGCATTTCTTTTGTTATATTAATTGTAGTAGGCACTGTCTCGTTAAAAGAAGTATCTAGCTCATTTAATTTGTATTGATTTTAACCTTTTCTCACACGAAAAATCTAGACTTCCACTGTTCCACACAAAAGAAATTATTTTCTTTTCTTCTAAAAACCAAATTGAATGATCACAGGATTAATGAAATCCAGTCTCAACTCTCATTAGTGCCCTTTAGAAAAAGAACGTATAGAAAAATAACCTCCTATAGTCATCCATTACCAGTTGCAGTGATCTATATTCCGGTCAACTATGCTCATCAATAGCAGGACCCAAATGTTTGTACAAAGATTGTACTGATGTGATTGTATTAATTACCCTTTCCCCTAAGATGATTCCAGCGTCATATCCAGGTCAACTCATGTTCGTTGTTTCTCTGTACTCATGCAGTGTGAGGTTCGGAGCAGGTGAACGTCTGCGTCCACCCACCATAAGAAATGGTAGAGAAGCTGTCCCTGGGCAGTTGCATCAGCAGATCAAGTCGGAGATCTCCATTAACAACGACACTAGATACCCTCTCAAATCATGCACTTATACAATCAGCAAAAGGGGATACCATCATATCATCACATTTTTGTTGCGGTTCTTCTGATCTTCTCCCAGGAAGCGGTGATCAAAGAACCGGAGCTAGATTAACCCGAATCGCGCGCTGTTAGGACCTCCAAGCAAACAATAATCTACCTAGGAACAGCTGCTGAAAACTGAAATATAGGGAGCAATGCCGAGGAGGAACTAGCTCCTCATGCCTGAATTACAAGGAAAATCAATTTAAAAGCTTGCAACCTTAGTTACACCTCATACTGCTTGGTTTTCAGTTCTCAGGATGACCACAGGGAGAGGAAGGAGCCATTGGACCATCTGTGGAGGAGCTCCCCCAAGCACAGCACCGCGTACGCGACCAGGATGAACTTGAAAAGAAACTGGAAGTAGTGTGACAGCTCGATGCTGGAGGCATTCAGCACCTGTAGGGAAAACAGCACAAACCATTGTTTCATCATCAGTATTTTGACAAGCTGATCGATGTGCTCCTAAAGGAACGGCAGGAAATGGTTAAAATTCTTGCCATGGCTAGTCTTGCAATTTGTGATCTCTGTTCGGATGTGGCCTTCTTGGCAATTTGATCGGAGGGCATCTTCCTCCTGCCGCTCAAGCTCTTGCACTGAGCTTCATCCGCGTCCTTGGGCTTGGCGGGGTTTGAGCAGTTGCGCAGGCGCTGCACGTCCTTGGACTTGAGGGGCTTGAGGATGAAATCCTCAGCACCGGCTGTTAAGCATCTGCTTTATTCAAAGAGGTGGTGGGCCTGTTAGTGTTGATGTGCAATGCAAATCTAAGCCTTTTTCTTCTGAAAAGCCACGCAAATCTTAGCTTTCAGAAAGGGGCCTAACACCATGCACAGAACATAGTCAGAGGGCAAAAGCGGCTTTTCCGTTCGCGTATATAACGGCATCTGCTTTGCACAATATGATGAGGGTGGGGAAAGGGGAAGAATTTCACCTGCTGATCCGCTGGGGCTCGTTCTCCGACGACATTACGACCACTGGGATCGGGTTCGGGGAGCTCAACGCCTGAAGGTTCAAAGGTTTAGCATCCAATTCAACTGAAAGAAGTCAAATGAAGGATGGAACAAGATGATGGTTCTTCTACCTTGATGGCCTTGAGAAGGTCATAGCCAGTCATCTCTGGCATGCAGTAGTCAGTGAGCACAATGTCAACGGATAGCTCCTGCGAAATAATTCGGAGAAGCCCATGTCAGAGTTTGTTCATGTAGTTGCAGTCAAAGTTTCACCTCATGTGTTTGTATGCCAGTCCATTTATCAGAGCACGTATTTGAGCAGGGTCATTGGCTCATTGCACAATAACACGCTTCTAATGAACAAGTATAGTGTTGAATAGAGATAATTCTTGAACAAAAGAGGGACCAGGTTACTCATTGCTGTACGGTAGCACAAGTTCTATATATCCATCTCCATAGGTACGTTACCAATCAGGTAAAATTTTATTTCACTAGTCCTAGC
Organism: Panicum miliaceum; assembly: GCA_032594955.1. Classification (NCBI taxonomy): domain Eukaryota; kingdom Viridiplantae; phylum Streptophyta; class Magnoliopsida; order Poales; family Poaceae; genus Panicum; species Panicum miliaceum. The sequence goes on from CM064061.1 coordinate 13,995,261, forward strand.
CTTCACTTATTCATTGAAGTTCCCATGTAAAAAAAGGAGGTAGCTTAAGTTAAGACAGCTTTGCATCTGCAGATATGAACGGTGATGCGTGATTGGCCGAGTACATGGACTTGGGTCGTGCATTTCAGTACTCACATTAGCGTCAGTATCAGGTGAATCCAGCTTCCCTTGCCCCTTTGGCCCGAGAAGCTCCATCGCCTTCTTGCCGCTGTCAACGGCGGTAACTGAAGAAGATGGAACGGAATCAATCTCTTAATTCAGACTGCAATTTACAGGAATGAAAACAAACAGCTGAGCAATACGTTTCGTTCCTCCTATCATCACTGCATCAGTTACAATGGACGAGTACTGTAACGGCAGACGGCAGGTAAAGGAAACTGACAGATGAATGGATGGAACATGAACATGGCAGCACAACAGGGGTCAGAGATGGCCTGGCAGGATCAGGATAGCAGGGCTGCTGCTCCAGTATTCCTGAGCTGGATTAATCCCCAACCATGTTCCATTAACAACACGACCGAAGCGACACAAAGGAAGCACTTGTTTTCTGCGAAGATAGCCACGCGCGCGCCGAGGCCCGAGGAGGGCCAAGAACAGAAAGCCACAAAATGGGCTGGCAAGGAAGGCAGGCAGGAGGTGCAGAGCGTTAGCCAAGGAGTAGGAGCTGACCGTGGAATGGCGCGGCTCCGCCCTTGTGGTTCCGGAGCAGCAGCTCGACGACCTTCCTGTCGACGGGTGAGTCGTCCACCACCAGCACCCTCACCGCCGCCGCCGCGTTCCCTTCTCCTCCCGCTCCCATCCCTGCTCCAGGCGCGCACGTAATGGGGGCGGGGGCGCTTCTTTCCTCTGCTCCGCTTGCAGTATCGTGGCGAGATGAACTAACCAAGACGAGGGTCCAGGAAAAACCGCGGGGGCCTGAACCGGTAAATAAGGCAAAGGATGGCGATGAGAGAGAGAGGAAGAGGAGGAGCTCTCCGTAACCCGGGTCACAGTCTACTCACAGTGCAGGACAGAGAGACGGTGGAGAGAGAGAGAGAGAGAGAGAGAGAGAGAGAGAGAGAGAGAAGGGAGACATAGCACTGAGCTCCTCTGAAGCTGTGGAGCAGAGGAAGGGAACGGAAGGGAAGGCCGGAAGGGGAGGAGAGAGTCAGCAAGCGAAGAGGAGAGGGAGGGGGTGGGGCCCGCGCGCGTGCGGTGGGGCCGGCGCGGGGGTGGGAGGGTGGTGGGCCCGCGGAAATGCTTTCCCCCGGATTTGCTTGTCGGGGGGGAATCTCCAGTCTCCACCCTTTGCTCGCTTTCTTTCTCCCCCTTCTCTTTTTTTCCAGAAAATCAAATGGCAATAATAATGCAGTTGAGTTTAATGAGACCGTATGAGCTGACAGTGATCTCGTATTAATTGCAGATACGCTACCGATCGTACTATCGCAAGTCCAAGATGGTAGGGCACGCTTGATAGGGAAACAAGATGTGGATAACCGGGCTTTATTTTTTTTTCTTGTGTTCATGCTCCGCACCCCCCCCCCCCCCCCCACACGGATGAATCTTCCCTGATGTCCGCCCTAGACACCGACGCCGTGGGACCGGGTCCATGCATCAGTGACCCAATGTCAGAAACTTCTTTGAGTCATTGTATTTTTATGTTCACGGATGTCATAGAAACCCCCAATGCTACGATAACGCATGGCGGGGTGTCGTGTTGTACTCAGCCGTGTCGTGTGGGGTGGTTAGCCTATTGGATGCTTTTTAGCATCTCGGCTGGCTAATCTTCTTGTACATTATTCTCTTTCATCTTAATTGAGCGGCAGAGCTCCTACTTTTTAGTAAAAGAAAAAATGTTACTTCAATTCTTCATGCTGTGTAGATCGATCTTTTCGAGCTCAAAGAAAATGTATCGTTTGTCTAATCGTTGAAATCTTCAGTCAACAGATTATTTTGCTAGATACAAAATGCATAGATCTATAAGGTCAATTTAGCATTAAATATACACGACTTTTGAATGTGACATGTTTCAGTTACAAATATCTACATGATTTAATACACAATTACAAATGCAGTGCTATTATCACTGAAAAGGAACTATTATATCATACTGGTATTGTTAAGGGCATCCATATACGACCAATTTGTACCACTGTGGCGCCACGTGTGCACGAGCAAATCAAACTTGCAACCGTCCATCCAGGGCATCCAACGGTCGAGATCTTCAGACTGCGACAGGAAGGGTCGTTCTCGTGAGATTCTTCTGTATTCGGAGGGTCCGATCTCTTCAGGTCCCACGTGTCGGTCCCGTAACCTGTAGTTGCCACCGTATCCTTCGGCTCCTGCTGGAAATGGATTGTGACACTAGCTTCCTGATGAAGCGCAAGCTCAAGACATGGCTTCGGCGCCTGGCCACCTACACCCATCGTCACCAATAGTAACAATTGTAAAGTTGGTGTTCCGGTTTAGAGTTTTCAAATTTTGGCTGAAGATACATTGATTTCATAGCAAATGTAGCTCCCCCTAACTACACTATATTGATCGAGTTGCAAGGGTGTTTGTTTACATAAATACAATTATTCTCAGGATTACCACAATTCATTATGTAGACTCGCCGTGCCACATTGGTAATGGTCATATTTCTCGTGACGATTCGATGCTTGGCATTGCTGCATGAAGTTTAAAGAAAAGGCAATACAATACTAATTGGAGGCTCCTTTTGAACCTCCACGTGAAGCCATATAGAATTCTACGTTGATACTCTAAAAAATTAGAGAAATTCTAAAATTTCTTATAAAAATCAGAAACATCTGACCATCAATCCGACAAATCTAAACATAGTAGCCATTGAATCTGTTATCTTTTCCATTAAATTACCCACCACTGTCATTATGAAAATAGGCTAAAGTAACCCCCTAAACATGTATTTAAATTATCCACACCTGCCCTTATAAAATGTAATCTAAAGTAACCCCCCCAAACATGTATCTAAATTACACACCTCTATCATTATTAAAAATAATCCAAAGTAACCCCTTAATATTTATATAAATTACCCACAAATACCATTATAAAAATAATGAAAATACCCTAAATTTGCATATAAGTCCAATTATATTATTATTAAAAGTTAAAATAACCTATAAATCTGAATCTAAATTATATAGTTATAACAAAATATTAAAGAGAACTAATATAAAATTATAAATTACTATTTTTATCACTATTAATATATTATTTGTTATTATTTATATAAAAATATTAATCATGATGTGTGTCACCATGTATTCATGTACGAGAAAAGAGATAATAATAATAATTTTCATGTTGTTCACATAATTCAAATAAAATAAAGGATTCGATTAAATGCATATCAAATACATATGGAGATGTGATACAAAGTGAAAAATATTGTTATTAACTAAATATATTACAACTAGATAATAATAAAATGTACGCTAGAATATTTAACAGATGAAAGAGATTATGAGATAGATAATTATAATTATTAGTTATAAATATTATTTTTATATTAATTATAATTAGCCTGGGCTGGTCAGGGTAGGAGAGGAATTTTGAAGGCGCTCGATCGGAATATAGGCATGCATGTCAGCCGGTGGGCAGGCAACTGCATCTCCTCAATTGACAGATGAATAGCGCCGCTGGGCCCCACGCCGGCTTTTCGTTGGATACATGCACGAACAGCTCCACGTACGCAACGAGCTGAGCTTCGCAATCAAAGGCGGGGAATAATTCGAGGACGGTCGGCCCCCGTGGAGATCTCCATCCACCAAACAGTCTCCGGAAACAGTAGGAATGCTACCCCTCCAAGAACACTACCCGCTGTAGCGTATCATGAGGCAGGTCACAGAGGGTGATCGAGAGAGGGATCTTCATCACTCTCCCACTCATGATACCGGCTGCTATAGCTGCGTGTCATGAATAATTATGAGAAACTACTTTGTGCGCGTGTGTGAAAGTGAGCGAGAGAATGACGCGTATGTATAGGTCTCACTATCACGATAATCTTCCGGATTTGCTCTCGCGATATGTGATAGCTGCAGCTGTCGTCTCGATCCCCCAACGGTAGGGGTGGCATTTTTTAGGTTCACTTATCCAGCCTGAAATTTCACTGTCTTCGGTGACATCGACACTATCTTCGGCTTTAGAATTGGTTCTTAATTAGATTGTGGAAAGTAAGTGTGAGATAGAGTAGCGAAGTTGATGCATGGATTGTTTTTCTCGCTTCCGGATCGCTGTATATTATTTTATCGGTAAGGAACCGCGATGTTGTAGGAGTGGGAAAACCTTTTTAATCCTTCTCATTTCGTTCCTGCTTAAGGGCACATTTTCACATATCAAGCAGGAACCACGTGAGAACAATGATGTAAAAACACATGTCATCAGTTGGAAGGGAAACGAAAAGAACCATGAAGACTTATTTTAAGATCTAACCAATTGACCTAGACAAAGATTTCTAATTGGCACTCATCAAGTAGAAACAGACAGCACAGTGGAATAATGGAGCTCTTTTGGCCTCGAAAGCGAATAATGATGAAAACTCAAACAATAAATGTTTGGTGTATATATCATTGTTGTACAACCTTACAAAATGTCGAACTCAATGTGTCGCAATGTTGAGAAAGGTTGACATTTTTTATGCTTTTCTTTTACCTCCCCATCTATTATCATTTTTGAAATTTCTAAATTTTACCAATATCGATGAATTCGCTTCTTTATGTAATGGTGTCATTTCTATGTTGCAGTGAATTATTCCAGGTTTCCACTTGACACACGGACTCATCTAACCGATGCTTCCATTTATTATTGGTAACTCCACATCTTTTGGATCATCCGTCATAACTTCACAGGTAGACATTATATTGAGAAAACAAATAATTAAAATGTGCACACGAACTTTGTTGCTTGCATATCACTCTCTCTCTCTCTCTCTCGTTCATATAAAATGTTGCTTGCATATCACCCTGTATCTTGTACCTTTACAGAAAAGAAATGTCACAATAGATTTGGAGGTGGGGTAAAGGGCCAACCAACTCAGAAAAGGATAACATAGGAAAGGTTCTTCCTCAGAATACACCAATATTAGTGATAAGGATTCCCCAATAAAGGAAGCATTCAAATAAGAACACGGAACCTACCATGTTATTGTTATCAAATAGCTTGAGAATAATTTACCTTTTTAGTACCAAAGCCATTGTTTTATATTTGTAACGACTGTACTCTTCCCTCAGTTTAATTCCTAACTGATCTTAGGATTTCTGCACACTAAAGGAGGTTCAGAGCGGCAAGACGCCAAAGCTTGAGAGTTGAGATCCTGGAATCGGCAGCCCAATCAATCGCCCAGCCAATGCCACTTACCTTACTGTACGTGTTGTATAGCCAGAAAGAAAGTAATGATATGGCTCAGATGAACTGTGAAACTCGAGCTCTTTGCTCTCCCTTATTTCTTTTCCTTTTCTTCTTCCACGTGTCTTCTCGTTAGGTTTCGTCTAAGATTACTATTGAACCAGCCGAAACCAGCCTTAATCCAGCCTGCCGAACAGAGTGTTTGACGCTACTGGGCTTGTTTGGCTCTGTTCCATCCAAGAAAAACTTACCAAGATCAGGATGCCTCTTGATGTCGCAAACATCCTGGTCCCCCAACAAGCATGTTAGTTAGAATTTAGAAACCTGATCAAGAGCAAGGCGCTCAATAAGCAGATTCAAGTCGGTTGGGCCGCATATATCCGCCTCAGCCGTGTCTTCCTTAGCCCGCTGGCATTGGGCTTAGGCCAGGCAGCCCACCCACCCACCAGTAACTGCGCCTGTTGGCCCAGCACAAAGCTGATGGGTTCCCGCGCTTTCTTGATCAGCTCAATTCCAGACCGGTGCTTCTTCCGTGAAGCTCAGCGCACCGGCACATTAATTAATCATCAATTGCGCCTCTGAAGATCTAGGGTCAAAAGGAAGCCTGGCCTCTCCAATCAAACGCTCAGGAAATAGTAGAGCATTTTTAGGGAATGCAAAAATACATGAAGATGAAATTCAGTATGCTATATACTAACAGAGGGCGCTTGTAAGATTTTTTATGATGGAAGTTGCCCACCGGTATTCAAGTAGTTAACTCGGCACGAGCGATCGTATTTTTCTAAATTTATCGGCATGAGTGATCGTATTTTTCTAAATTTATTTCAAATTTTAACCAGCGCTATCTTTTAGTGGCAGGCGATGTATACATCGACAGCGAGACGCTTATAGTGACTTTATCAATCTTAAGATCTGTCGGTTATCAGAGATAGAATTACATGCTTGTATTTTTAAGTAGAATTACGTGCTTGTATTCATATGGTTGAGTGTGGGGTTGCTTATATGTGAACATTTGCATATGTATGGTGGTAAAAAAAACGACACTAAGTATAATTACAAGGAACTCAAGGGAAGCAACACCCCGCCATCAAGACTAAGTCAATTTACTCAACACGGTTCATGCATCCCTTTCCTCTCGGGTCTATATGATCAACTTAGTTACCAGTAAATTGAACTAATCAGCAACTCAAGTTATTACAATTGAACAGCATCCACCGAAACAATCCTATGGTGCAAATAGCAAGTTATGAGATATTATGCAAAGTTTACATATGCAAATAATGACGACCTGCAAGTTTTGGGAGCATTTTGCCACATAGAATTAAGGAGTTCAGTTCACTTCTCTTTTGCCACATGCACTGCAGTCTCAATCTAGTGATCATTTTCTCAAATTGACAAAGGCTTCAACATTTAGTCACAATCTCAATTTATAGTCTCAATCTAAACATTCAGTCACAACATCTTATTCAGTCACAAAACAAATAATGAAATAGCCAAGAGATTTATAAATATCTTTAGAAAGACTAGAGAAAGAAGTGATTGTTTTATATTTTTTGCTTAATAAATAGCGTTCTTGTTTTGGCATTGAAATGCACGAACACATAATGAAATAGCCAAGGATGGTAGGCAACAATGAAATAGAAACTATTAGTAAATTGACCAACACATATCCTACTATCGTTCTCGTTCAACATCCAGGGCAAACCAACACACAGTCAGACTGTCTCTCGCATTGTCTCTCATTCCATCAATATAATTGCAATACTAGGAGCCCGTTCGCTTGGACATACACTTTGTATGACCTCTCTAATCATAGTACTCTTCGAAATACATATCAAGCAGATTTATAGATGAGATATTGGTTGGAAGCTTAGTCCTAAGTAATATATAGTCATTTGTCCTTCATTTAAACAAGCAACCAACTTAGAGCAGCTCCAGTGCTTGTTCGACTTGTGCAGTCGAGGGAAGTCGAACAGAGGTTGTGTTCGATAGCTGCTGTGTGGGCGTCGATTTGTTGGACCCACATATAAAATAAAAATGCTCAATCTCTTGTGTCTGCCTTCTCTCAATCTCCTGCGCCCACGCTGCTCCGGCTGCATCTGCCGCATCAATGATTTTTTAATGCTCCTCACGTCGAACTTTCAAGTCTGACAACCAAAGGTCAACCGTCACTACGTGTATGGTTCGGTTTCAACCGCCCACTATTCGATTTTTTCACACACTGGAGCTGCCCTTAAGGATATATATTTAAGAGATGAGTTGTCATCCATTACCAGCAAGGTGGACTTCTCCTAGTACCTTGGAAACTCGGAGAAATGTTGAAATCATAGGGAACAAACTTTATCGAGTCTAGAAACTAGGAAACCTTTTTATCGGTGCCTCCAATAGTGAAGATGCGGGATTTTTCTAGTGTTTTGGCGTGGCATTTGGGAATAGTAAAGTACCATGTGTCAAGCTGTCACTAGCAGGGAAATAACTGTCTAATTATGTCATCATACATGATTGCAACTATAAAATTTTACCGTGCGCAAATTAACATTCAGGTAAGGAATACACATATTTGAGGATGAACTAATAAGACTGTTGAACTGGTGGCTAGTGGGAATCCGATCGACTGTGCCAAAAAAAAACTCATGAAAAGGATAAACTAATAAGACTGTTTGGACTAATGGAGGAGATCTCAAGGCCGACAGAATAGTATGTAAAACTCATGTAACATCCCCCGTATTGATCCATCCACACAAAGAAGATCCATATTACGAGTGCATGCCCAATTGCCCATCTTCTTGAGTATCTTTAATATACACGTGATTTATTCGTGTGCATATCGTTATTTGATTCACACGGGATTTGTTTGTGTGCAGGTGGTTAGTCACCCGGAGCCAGTGGCGGAGCTCGGCCAAAATTTTAGGTGGGGCAGCGTGTGGCGGCCTGAATACTGGTGGGCAGTGAAATGGCTGAAGGATAGTGGCCTTCGTCCTACGGTGGCAAGGTTCCTCGCCGTTCGACGTCCGCAGTCTCGCCTACTCAACCTCACGGTGGCCTATGCACTAGAGCGATAAAAGGGTGAGATTGAGGCATGGACTTGTTGCCTATTGGGCTGGTTTGAGTGTTGGGCTCCGGGCTTTTGCCTCTTTAGGTCACCATAGGAAGCAGCAGCACTTCGGCTTCAGCTCTCGGCCGTCTTCTTTCTCACGCTGGCGATAATAAACTGAAGTCTACTGAGGACAAGTAAGAAGGAGGATAGAGGTGGGAGCTCTCAACGCGAGCGGTAGGTGGGGCAGCTGCCCCATCCTGCCGTATGTGGAGCTCCACCTCTGCCCGGAGCATCCCACAATATTAGAAGAATTTGCATATTTTGTTAGTGTTAAATAGTACTTTATCAATTAGTATGGATCGTTTTAGAGCATCCTCAAGAGATTTTTTATATCTTTAGTAATAGAGATTTTGGTTAAAATTATCCTTCAAGAGTCTCTCCAATTGGATATCTAAATATAGTCCTCCTTTATTCCGGATTTCTCGCTAGCCAAAGATGGAGAGCGGGAATTGCTCTCTAGACTACGCACAAGATATAAAAAACTGTTGGAGAGTACAAAGATATAGAAAATAATTTTTACTCGAATGACTCTCTAAATGGTGATTTAAAAAGTAGATTTTAGAAAAGCTCTTGCAGATGCTCTTAACAGGAAACAAACCTAATCAAATCGTTCACCGTTTATAAAGAGGAAAAAAACAAGCAGCAAGCTGGGCCTCAGAATTACTTATTTTCCTCAATGCTGAGGTTCTTACTCTATGCGTGCAGTGGCCGATGTGAATAAACATCGTGAAATGAATAGAGTAACAAGCTAATATATGCTCTGGATCGGAGGCAGCAATAGCTAAAAAGGTGTCAAAACACTTGATCATCATATTCCAGCCAGTACACACACTTTATAAATTAATAGTATTACAGAACACTTTTAGAAGAGAAAAAATCATGAAACCATTACGAGGTTGTCGACGGCAGTGGCAGCGAGCATAATTCCAGTGCCAGTGCCGGTGCCTCCGGTCATGCCGGCAAAGATGGTGAGACGGCCTCGCCGCAGGACGATGCCCTCGAACTTCGTTCGGGCCCCGTGCTCGGCCATTGCCGGTCGGAGCGAAGACAGCTGACCAGCTTGGGCCTAATCACAGCCCACAAAGTAAGCCCGCCCAGTTCTAGCAGCCTTGGTCCATAGCTCGGTACCCCTCAAAAAAAAATTGTGCCAGCTTGGGTATCAACTCGCTTGTACCTCAAATATATATTTGTATGAAGTATTGCAATGTTGTAGCTAATATGAAGACATTTGTTGCCTCTAAAATGGAAGACAATTTTTGGACTACGATGTACCACAGTAGAGGTGCACAAGAAAAAGAGATGAGCTAGTATGCTTTATACAGCAGCTTTCCACGGTGATGCAAAGCTGTGGGCTGTCAAGACATATTGCTGCAATGCAAGCACAAATCACAGGCAACCAATCACCATGCACTACAGGCAGCCTCCCAGAACACAGCAAAAAGCATATATATAGACTAGATTATCCATCCATTCGCAAGAAGAACACCATCTGATTAGTCACATCGCATGTTTGTGATGATACTTGCTACTAGTAATGTACAGCTATGAGATGTTGGCACGGTAGCAAATGTTTTTTTTTTTATCTGCCCTCCGTCCATTGAAGATTGGAGAGGGCAATCCTGGATGCTGCGGCTACCCCCTTAGAGGATGACACACTTGCGCTCTGCCGCCAACCTCCGGAACTCCTCGTTCTCCAACTGAGCCTTCCTGAGGCTCTCCTTCAGCTTGTTGATCTCCTCTTCTGATTTCATCCTAGCTTCATATGCCACTTTCTCTGCTTGGAGCCTTGCGTTTTGTTCCTCCATGAGTTGCTCCTGCAGCTTCTCGACTGTACAGTTTAGCTTTTCCTCCACCTATGAACAAGTGCCCAAATCAATGCGACTATTAGATGACTGAACTTGTAATAGTACTGATTGTAATTTTCACATATCATGTTTATAGTCACTATGAAAAAGCTGAAGATAAAAGAGTCGTATAAATTCTTATTGAAAGAATGTTCTATGGGTTAAGTAATAGTTTCCAGTCTTTCAGTAAAACAAGTTTCATGACAGTTCAATAAAATAAAGTTGTGATCAAGAATATCCAACAGCCAATACTCGCTCAAAATGATCTTGCAGTTCTAGAAATTTACAGATGTTGCAATCACATTTGACTTACTTGGATGTTGCAGACATATTTGAGTGTTTTAACAATTCCCAGTACTATTAGATGAAATAGCATCCGCAGAGCAGACGATGGAACTTAAAAGGTGCTGCAAAGCTTTATGCTATCCTAGATAAGATAAGTCCTAGAATTTGGAATGCGTCTTTTAATGTGATAGCTCTTACCATGCTGGTTATATGGGCAAGCTGTTCATCGCGAGTTCTATGAATCTCCTTCTTCAACTCAGATATCTGCTCGTCTGAATATCCCGAATATCCCATGGTATGCACCTCTTTTTCTCTATCATGCACCTCCTACACAAGACAAGAGAAAAAAATAAGAGCTAAAACTCCAATCCTGAATTAAAATTTTATCAATTACCTTGATGCGAGTGAACATTTGATCTGAAAACGGTTTTCCTCCATTGTTTGCACAAACAGAGTCCACTACATCAAGCAATTTGTCAAGCTGCTGTGCTTGGCGCATGCGGTCTTCGGTCACGTTATCGAAAACCACAACTCTGTTTTGGCATAGCTCAACAATATTCTGTAAACAAAACACCAACCAATCTATTAAGAAATCAATTTCTGCAAAAAGGTCATATGATTAAGTGATGTACGAAAGGCAAGAAATCAATTTGTTACGAAATCTCATTAGAAAAAGGGAGCAAATAACCTGCAAATATTCCGGGGCATTATTTAGCATGTTCCTCAATTTAGATTCACCAACTAGATCTCCATAAGTAAAAACTAAGATCATGTGGTCGACAATCTTTTCCCCAAAGAAGACCTTAATGGTCTCAACTGTACTTGCATCTTCTCGAGAAAACCGAGATGTGGCAGAAAAAACCATCAGAACTGCGTGTATCCCATCTTTAGCCATGTTCATACACTTAACAATCTCTTTACCAGCATCATCGGATGAAATGGTCATATCAAACAACCCTATAGGAAATTTAAGTTAGTAATTAGCCCAAAAATAACAAACGTTATCTACAATTCTCAAGAAAGCAGTACTATTTTCTAAGTATTCCCTGCTTTTGAAAAGGTGGTGTTATGCACAATTTTCATATTTAATGACTACACTGTATAATGCTAAAGTTGCTTTCGCCCTTGAACAAGAAAGAAATGCAGTGTGAATTGACAGATCATGAAAACAAGTAATATGCTCCATCATGCAATCTCCATATCAGATAGCTCTATTTTTATCAATATAAATGTTAGCTTCATGAATAAAACTTCAAGTAAACAGCTATACACCGAAATGCTAAGCATGATGGTAGCAGATTGCTTTTCCACTAAGTTTGAATGGTATCTAAAATACGGAAGCCATGGGTCATATACCAAACATCATAATAATAATAATAATGATATTTCAATATAAAGGATAATTGTAACAATAGAACCAGAGAGAAAGAGAGGTAAGAATAACATGTGGCACAAGAAAACATATAAGCATCACAAATTCATATCACCTAAAATGACAATGCCCCAAAAGATTGAACAGATAAAGGTAATTGGAAATTTGCCCTTACCTGGTGTATCAATAACATTGATGGTGCGACCATCCTTCAGGGTAGTGCTTCCCATCTGACAAGTATTAGTAACACTAGCATGGGAGTATTCTGATACAAATGCTTCCCGTCCAAGGATGCTATTTCCAGTTGCACTCTTGCCATAGCCAAGTTTCCCAACAAGAACAAGAGTGATATCGGCACTGGGCAATACCCAGTCATCATCGTACTGGCTTCCACCCATTGCAAGAGGTGATGGCAATGTCCTGCAAGAACTGTTCAGGAAATCAAGACATCAGGGCATCACTAAGTCACCAATTATCTTCAATAAGTGATTACATTCAAGTTATGTAACAAAATTAGCAATTAAACTAATGAAAGAAAAAGATCCTCCCCATCAATTCTAGGAATTAATTATAGTCGGCGCAGTTTAAGCTGCACAAATGCTTTGCAGTCAAAACTTTTTAAATGATTAGCCAGTGGACAAATTCATCGTTTTAACATAGGATAACGTTGAATTGTTTTTCTAAATGGAAAGGTTGAATTGAATTGTTATGAAATAATTTATGATATGACAGGAAACAAAACACTTAGCTCAAAAGTCCTCTAGGTTAATCTTTCTATTTCTGTTTGTTATGTTATCTGATGTGACTTAAGAAAAAAATCATGAACGGAAGATCAAATAGGTGACTCATTATTAGTTACAACTTAAGTGCAAGGAAAAGAGATCGACAACTTAAACCTACATATTTTGATCATATAGTCTCGACAGATGCAATGGGGATAAGGCCAAAGAATGTACTACCAGAAGGCTTGAGCAAGCTACCCTAAAAGCAACTTCACTAGAGCTACAAATATATAAAAAAGATCAGGTTTGGGGCACCTATCACATTATTTAACAAATCAGAAACCGAAACATGTCCAATGTGAACAAAAAATTACAGCTTTTACCAGATTAGACCTATCAAAAAGAGTATTAACTGTGAACAACCAAGGTTACCAAAAAATTTCAAATCGGTAGAGTGCAATTCCGCAAATGCAAGGTTACGAGATTTAATAGATCCAGAACTCCTAGATTAGAGCCACCTTGCTTCCTCCCTACCTTCTCAGACGGCTGCTACTCAGCTAAAAAAAACTTAATCTGGCACAGTACCTACAGATCGCAAAGCATCAATTACATCCTAGGACTGCAAGTCCCGCTGCTCATCAGTACTGCCCCGTGGCCTAGCTAAATCCCAACCACATCAGGTGCGTAAACGAATCTACTTACAGAGTCGAAACCCAAGACGCCTACATACTGCTGAAAACCGCAATCTACCGCAGCGCCGCCGGTCCCGAGCAGCGCCCCCGATTGCGCGTGGAATTGACGAGGAGGAGCTGACTTGACAGCAAAGAAAAGAAGACTCGCGCACTACAGTACACCCATCGAAAATCGATCTATCCCGCCGTCGAATCGTGTGGCTGGTGACCAAGCCCGCAGCGACCCAAGCGCAAACCCCCAAAATTGGCGCAGTCCTCACCAGATCAATCTTTAAAAGAACACATAGAGGGAGACACCCTATGCACCGGCGGAATTCGTGAACCGCGCAGATTACACCAAGGGAAGACGGCCGGGGAGGAAGAAGAAGCAGGGGCAGAGGATTAATTACTTGCTCGCGAAGAACCGCAGGGGCGGCGCGGCGGGCGAGAGGAGCAGGAGCGGAGCTGCGAGTCGCGCCCGGGGGCGGTCGGTTTATCTCCCGGCGTAAAGAATCAAGAACAGGAGGGTCGTCCGCGGGCCGCCGGGCTTCTCTGTGGCTTATTTAATTGTAACGGAAGCAAGGGCCGTATCGTAACGGCCGTGCCCCCCCGGGACTCCTGCCGCCGCGTTGGCGTTGCGTTGCCATGGGGTTTTTGGGGGTGCGTGGCGTGGCGTCGCGTCCGTGGAGTGGCCCTGGGCCGTAGGATCTGCGTGAGTAGTCGTGCGCGTGGCGGATCGCCGGGGCGAACACGGAAACTGGTTGCCCACGGCCCACGTCGAAGGCCTTTGCTAAAAACCCTCCGCTCACGCTTTTTTTTCTAATTTGGGCAGTGTCTGAATCCAAATTCATCTCTTTAATCATCTAAACTCTATGACTAACTCAACTTCGACGGGATGATGAGAGGTGTTTTATTGATAAATTGGCAAGCTATCATCCCTATTAGCGTGCAAATAGTGTGCGCACAAGGGTAGAAGTGTGTGTATGTTTATACGTGTGTTCATATAGTATACGCATCGCGCGCCCTCACTTGGGATTTTGTAGGTGATGGGCTCCCTACAATATCATTATGGTTCCACGTGTTTCGTTCAGGAGCTGCAAATTTATTTTTGAGGGGCTAAGCCCCAGTAAGCAACACAAAGGTTCAATGGCAGGGATCGAATCCGCGCAAAAGAAATAATCTCTCCATCATATCAAGAGTACAAATTCTAAGAGACATTTTAGATATTAGTATTTTGCATGGAAGATAGTTAAATTTGATTTCTCGTCATATGTGTACCTAATATTTTGTAGGTCAAATTAAATTTCTCATTCTTAATCATATACATGCCCGTTAATATGTCTACAGATACTGAAAAGCTAGCCTGTCAAATTAGATGGACAGTCAGTTTAATATATCTGTCTAATAGTCTGTTTGGATCCAGGAACTAATTTTCAGTACGGGTCGTATCGGATGTTTGGATGTTAATTAGGGAACTAAATATTTTTTTTAGAAACACAGTGCAGACGCAGACGTTCACAAACACGCACGCACACTCACCCCTATGAATACACATACACAATCCTACCTCTATGAGCACCTCCGAGAGACTGAGCCAGCAAATCCTCGAGACTGACGAAGTGACCACAGACGCCTAGTTGTTGACGGGAACGTCGCCTACCACTGAAAGCACAACACCCTCCCACAGGAAGTCAAACCCAGGACCTCAAATGTTACTGACGCTCTTGGCTACAGGCCCTTTCGCTTAGGAGAACTAAATATAGATTAAATAAAAATAATTTACGAGATAAATCTATGGATAGCTCGTATAATCTCTAGCTCGTAGGCCAGAACTAAAAGGGAAAGCGTACCCAATCGATGAAAGAACATGAAACCCTTCTGTTTCTATAGAGGTACAAGAAACGGTTGGGGGCAATAAAGTAGGTGAAGTGGTTGGATTTTGCGAGCTGTTCCAACCACTGCTGGAAAGCCTAATTAATCTATCATTAGTACATATTTACTGTAGCACAATATTGGCAAATTATGAACTAATTCGGCTTAATGGATTCGTCTCGCGAATTAGTGTCCATTTATGCAATTGGTTTTGTAATTAGTATATATTTAATACTCCTAATTAGTGTTCGAATTAATGTCCATTTATGAGTTTTGTAATTAGCCTATATGTAATACTCTTAATTAGTGTTCAAATATCTGATGTGATAGGGACTAAAGTTTAGTCCGGAATATCAAGTAGGCGCTAAAAGAACTTCAATTATGCTCTTTATGAGACGGGACAGTTAAGTTTGATTTAGATTTTCTGATCTTACCATCATGTCTAAATTATTAGTCATTTTATCTTTTTATATATATCAATTTTGCTATGCACCTAGACATAATATATATTTAGATGCATAGTTTCTAGAAAAGTTAAAATGACTAATAAGATGGAGAGAGTAAGTTCGTTCGTTGAGGTTCTCTGATGTTGAGGGCAAGCTTCTTGTTATGATTATTGTACTCTGCACGCCGGGTTTGAAACGTACAAACCTTTCTAGGAAACTGGCAGGATCAGGCAATCAGCTGGGCAGAAATAATAACCATGCCAGTTCGCGTCCAATTTGCCAGCATGGAAAACGGAGCAAATTAAAAGAGCATCGTGTATGTGTTGGTTAACAGAATGCGTGCTTGTTGATCAGGAGTGTACTGAACTCTCTCACGTGTATGAACGATCGAACGGGATCATGCATATGTAGCCGTCGTTAGCTTTGATCTGAGCCCATCCTCGCTACCCCTCCTAGTCATCATAGAGTTCCTTTGCATGCATCACAGCATCGAGAAGATAGAGATCCCTAGTTTGGTTTCTCTCGTTTCGCTTTTCCCATCTCGCTATCAGCCGCCGCCGCCAAATCACGTAAGCTCCCCATCAACCTCTTATTTCGATGACCATCAGTCTGGCTCGGCTCCTCTCTTAATTAGTTGCACCATTGTTTCGTCGGATTGCTGCTTCTCAGGCTGTTCGAAATATTGCAGATCAGGCCTTCCCGTGCGGCCACCGAAAAGTTTGATGTTTTTTCTCCACCTGTTTGGGTTATTTGGCCCATCGTTGCTTATTTGCATTTACGGCTGGATTCTACGTGTATTAGTTCTTCATCAATCCAGCTAATTAACCCGGACGCCGCCAAGTCTAGGCCAGCTCCGCTTTAATCTCTCGTACGTTAAGACTTAAGACAGAAACCAAAATTAGGTTAAGGAGCTCGTTTATTTACCCGAGTTGTTGGTTCGTCTCGCACTGCTTCTCTTTTACTGTTCGGGTATCTGTTAAAAAATGATGGTTTTTTACGCGAGGATCAAAAGGTTTGATTTTCTCCGACAACTTTGAGATACTCGCCTTTTGGTATTTTATTTGCAAGTTCAGTTGGATTGCAGATACTAGGTATTCCTGAATCGAGGCCTTGCAACTGCCACCAGGAAGGTGTGCTCCCCCTCCATCTCTAGATACGATGGATACAGACCTATTAGGCTATGACTTGGTTTTCTTGGACTTGGTGGTTCGTCGGATTGCTTATATCTATTTGATCCGTTGACAAGTTGCTCTTTTTTTGTGTGAAGCTGAAAGTTTTATGGTTGTTCTGCACTTGGTGTTCGATTCGCAAATCCATTATTGCTTGTTTCCCCTTTCGCCTTTTTTGTTTATGTTTCTTGTGTCTTTGTCCAAAGTTAGTGAATGTCCCGACCTTTTTACCCCCAAATGAATTATTACGTGCTGTGCTTGATTGGAACTATTTGAGAAGTCAGAAACTAACAATCAGCAATTTTGCGCTTCGTTTGTTTTCTTGTTTTAGCTTTATTGAGGTTAATTTTGATGCTTACATTTTCTCCAAGAACCATGAACAGCCATAAAAGTTGCACTAGTGGCCCTTTTATTAGTGGTTCTATGGTGGTTTTGCAATATTGCATATTTGGCAGCCCACATTCAGTCTTCTTCAATTCTGCTTCAGTGTTGGAAAGATGCTGGGAAGTAAAAGGGATGGTGCTGATCTTGCAGGAAGCTCAAATGAGAATAAAAGAACCAGGTCATTGCATTCAGGTCTGCCTGCTGATTCTTCCTTTCCTTGCATGTTTTTACAGCTATATTTGAGCACTCACAGTTCTGCTCTATTATGTTTCTTTTGCAAGGTGACTTGCAGTGGTATGCTAATAAAAAAGCCGCCTGGTGTGAAAAAGTTGCTTTAAAGTTTTCAAAATGTGTTGTCTCGCTTGCTTTATCTGATGGTGATTATGCTCTTGTACTCTTTTAGTTGTCAAAAAAATATATAAACATCTTTAGTTATGTATAATTTAATTATGATGTTGTGCAGGCCACACGGTATACTGATGTATCCCCTCACAAAAAAAATACAATCAGTGTTCTTTATGAACGTGATCATATAACATTTTCTGGGGAAACTTTGAACTACAGGTGGCCAGTGCCTTGGCCGCAATGGATTCATCCAGGTGCTCGGAGAGGTATTACGGATTATGAGCGTAGTATCATTGACAGTGGATGCCCATATAGCTACTCAGGTGGAGAAATACGTATGCTGAAGTAGTGTTTGGTCTTGTTAGTTTGCTTGTCTTAGTTATGTAATGCGTATTTACTGCAGATTTGTGTGAGTTAAGTAACCTCTTTTATGTTTTCCATGCATGTGAATGTGATGTACATACTGTTGGTAACTTGTGTGTTTGCTTGTTTATTCCCCGAGTCCACTTACTGCAAGAACACTATGGTTGTACATCCAGTTGCCCTGGCCGGCTCAGGCAGAGCCTTGATGTCCCTCTTCCAGGCCTCTTTGTCCGTATCTCAATCATGCATCAGTAACAAGCACTAACAAAGAAACATGGGTTAGTATGGACCATGGATCAGCTTTCACCCAGCAAGGTCATTAGGCGTAAAATTTTGTAGTTTTTCCCTGTCTTAATGTATGTGTGTATGTTCAACTGATGTGGAATTCCCTATCTTCTAGCACAAATGTGATGCCCTCAATAATTTGACATCTCAGCAGCACTATAGTAGATAAGCATCCCCAATAGTCCACTTCAGCTTGGCGAAACGCCGAGCCACATCAGCGTCTGCTTACCTGTTGGAGAGATTAATCTGGAGAGAGTGGAACCGGGTGTTGCAGCGGCGCCGAGCGATTTGCCCACCAAGCGTAGTTGGCCGTGCTTGTCATTTGTAGGGCCCACGCGCGACGCAGCAACCAGCGAAGGCTTCGAGCTCCCAAGCGGGCAGCGCCGGCCTGTCGGGGAAGTCAAGATCACCCGGAGCTCGGTGGCGGCCTGCAGTCCACGCTCCACAGGCAGGCTCGAATGGGAGCTGGAGATGCGCAGCAAGCTCGGATGTCCTCACCGACCTGGAGATGAATGAGAGACAATCCCAGTGCAATGCTCATGGGACCTGGAGCATCGTTACAATTGCATTACAGGGTACTTAAGCAGGCAGTGATGTCAAAGTGAAAAACGCATGGCACAAAATCATGACAGGTGCAGCAATGGTGGTTCAGTGAGAGTGAGAATCAAGGTCAAACCGATCAGAAAGCAGAAGCAGAAGCTCCAGTCGACTTCTGATGTTGGTGCCCCAGGTTTGGCTGACCTGCCGAACGATCAGCCCCAAGCCTGAAGGCCATCGCATACACTTGAAGCACGCTGCGCCATCAGACAATGGTGCCATGTAAAATCACAAAGGTGCAAGAGAACTTACCGCCTCAGGTGTCTAATCGGATGGTTAAACTCGATGCAGTAGCAGTTAGTTTCTTGATGATAGGGCTTGTTGTTGTCCTGTACAGGAAACTGGCCGGCTGTAGCTGCAAAATAAGTATGATATCAAACAACAAATACGAAATACCTCAATTTGCCATTACCAAGCTCCCTGAAGATGGAGAAAAAGAGTATTGTACTGCTGTAATTTGGGAAAAAGAAACAGTGGAGCTGTAGTACCAAAATAATTAAGAAGATGCATACCTGTTCAATAGCACTGTAGGAGTACATATGGAATCAATGACTACTCTCCTCAGGTAAAAATGCACAGCACCTCAAAGCTTTGGTGTCTGAGCATAATGCGATGGAGAAGGCTCAAAATATGCCAACTGAGCTGATGGCTTATGTTCTTCGGATGACTCAGTACAGTAAGAAGATATTTCTCTGTATTTGTCATGTGTCTTGAATCTTGATCGTACATTATAACTTTTTTTTCATCAATAATATTTGTCTTTGTGATTTAGACTGTTTTGTGGTACTGATTAGCTGTGATGACAAAACTAAAAAGTAACTATTCCATTCAATTGTACCATATAGCTTCAAGTCATATGCTTGGAAGCTGGTAAACTGTGCAAATAATGGACTGCTTTTCATTTACAAAGCATCTATGTTATTGCACTAATCATAATGGAAATGTATTTCATGCTACCTTTTGTTTCAGGCACTCTTGGCTTACATGAACTTGTCAACAAGATATATGCTAATCTGCTGGAAGAAGTATTTGAAGGAATAGAGTTGCATGCTAAGAAGGATGGTTCTGAGGTACCTTGCAAGATTTTGAAGATTCTAGATTCTGATGGCACAAAGATGTGTGAAGTGGCTTCGTCGAGACAAGACTTTGATCAACGCATCGGTAGTCAAAGCTGCGGATCTCGTCTACCGGAGGGCGCCTGTTAGCAGGAATACACTGAAGATTTTTATTACGGATTCAACAACACAGACTACCCCGTGGGTTATAATGAGAATCTCGCCAAAAAATATGGCATACCTACCGATCCCCCTAGCGATATAATGGTGAGAACTGAGCATCTCACTTTCACTTAGTTTGTTTCTCATGAATGTTGCAGATTTATATAGCGTTAAACTTGTATTCTTTCTCTAGCATTATGAAGGGTTGCGCAAGAAAGGTAGAAAAAGAGAAGAGAATGGAACTATTGAAAATGGGAGAAAAAAGATGAAGAAAGGCGATTCAACTGAACTCATACCACTTCTAGCAGCAGTTTTTTTTTTTCATTCTTCCAAGCTTCTAGTCTGTGATCCTTGTGTGGTTGCCAGATGAAGGACATGTGCCAACAAATGAGACTCAGAACGGCCCACATGAGCCCAACTCCAGTCCTCCGAATAGAAAAGGCCTATAACATAAAAGGCCCAAACCAAAAGGAGTCCATTTTCAATTAGAGTAAATTGGTTCTAAAAATATTGCTGTTAGTTTCTTGACCTCTTTTCAATTGAACTTAGCTATCTGGGCCCTAGTTGAAGCTTGTTTGGTTTGTTGGCCCTTTCGTTAGGTCCGTCTAGAGCTGCTGCCTTTAACCCTTCGATCTAGCGCGCAAAATGACCATACTACCCCCTGTTACCATTTGGAGACTTGCGGATAGCCCCTGGCGCTGGCAGCGGACTCCCACGAGCGCCGCTTGTTCCTGGCGGCCTCCCCCGAGCGCTGCTTGCTTGTTCCTGGCGGCGGAGGCGGGAGCCATCAACAGCCCGCCGGCAGATCCACCTGTGTCGCGCCGGATCCACCGCTTCCGCGGCAGAGCAGGGCGGCATTTCTAAGTTCATCCTCCTGATTTCTGTCACCGCCACACTGCAAGCGCCATTTCTGAGTTCTGATGGATTCCAGGGCCAGAGCACAGAGCTTCACTGCTCCGCACGCCCAACCACAGGGTCGCTGCCAGCGAAAGGAGAACCCTGAGCTTCACCGTCAGGGCCGGCCTGAACTCAGGTGCCAAGGTGAGCATCCCGAACCAACGGCACAACCTCGTTCGGCAGAGTTCAGGGAAGTGTGGGCTGAGTGTTTGCGATGCTAGGCGCCGCCCGACGTCATGATCTCTCCAGCAAACTTCTTCTCGACAAGGAAATTGAACGAAACAGGATAACATTCGCGTCTTGTTTGATGAACTGCGGAACAACGGCGTTGCAATTCGCCCGGACGGAGGGCATCATCCCGGTGCCGGAGCCGACGCACGCGATCGCGGCGGCGATCCGGGAGGCGCTCGAGTGCAAGAAGATCATGGAGGAGAAGGTCACATGGCTAAAGTGATGTCATGTGCAAATATATATGAAAATAAAAAATTTATGCTTCAAAATAAAATTATAACTTAATTTGGTAAATTAGTTTTGAACTGTAGCATTTAATTTGGCGCTGTAGCGTTTCATTTTCGTTAGGGGTAAAAAATTTATTCTACATTACAATTAACACCTTTAGCTTGTTAAAGTAACAGAAAGGCTAAGAAACGAAACAAATTTCGATTTAAGGCTAGATAGCTAAGTTCAATTGAAAAGAGGTTAAGAAAGTAAGATTAATTCTTTTAGGGTTAAGAAACCAATTTACTCTTCCAATTAAACCTAACCAGAACGGCCATTTCCCACAGGTCGCGAGGCCACCTCCGCGCCGCCTGTATAATCCCTCCGCTCCGCTAGGGTTTCGCCTCGGTAGCAGTCGGTTCACTTCTCCCAGGTAAGGTAGCCCGCCCCCGCCCCCCCCCCCCCCCCCCGCCCCCCCCCCCCCCCCCCCCCCCCGGCGCCGGCGCCACGGCCGATCTGAATCCCTCGCCTCTCTGCTTCCGCCTGAGCTGATCTCTCCGCTCGTTTGCGCGTGCGCAGGAAAGGGTTGGTCCTCATGGCGCCGGCGCAGCCGAAGTCCGGCCTCTTCGTGGGCATCAACAAGGGCCATGTCGTCACCAAGCGCGAGCTGCCGCCGCGCCCGTCCCACCGCAAGGGGGTAAGCCGACTCTGACCTCTGTTAGCGATGTGCTGTTGATGACGCGGGTAGTGTTTCTGTGATTAGGCCTTGGATCTTTTGGGTTTAGCATGCTGAATGGATTTTACTAGTCGATTGAGCTTTGCTTGGATACGGATGTCTAGCACGCGGGTATGAGCATTGGATCGTGCTTGATAGCTGTATTGATGAACCTGAGAGGCTATTTACCATTTCAGACCATGTGTGTTTAGTACTTTATCCTTCAATTTCCAAGCCTTTTAGAATACAGTGTTACAGATCTTCAATACCAACATGGAGCTGTCGTTTATGTTTAGCAGAGGAGTATTAATGTTAGTGAAATTGTTGTGCCATGCCACAGGTTTTGCCTTCTCTGCTAGCTTTTGTTAGTAAAAAATATTCATAAAGGCTTCTTTTAATATGAAGTTAAGGACGTTGTGCCTCCTTAGTGTGTTTATAATCTTAGTGCTGTGGAAAGAAGAAGTTCAAAGTTTTACCGTGTACTTCTGATGTGTTGAATTTGCTGAGTTGTGCCTTAGCATTGTGAAATGTAGATTTATTTGTCTTTCATCCACACAAGTGAATAACACTAATATATAAGCAGTGTCTTGTTCTATTGGTTAGATTTAATAATTTTTGACTTGGAATATATTTGTGTTTTATCCTCACAAAAGTTCATGTGATGATTTGCAGAAAGCAACGAAGAGGGTGACCATGGTCAGGGGCCTGATCAGAGAGGTTGCTGGGTTTGCTCCATATGAGAAGCGTATCACTGAGCTTCTGAAGGTTGGCAAGGACAAGCGCGCTCTGAAGGTTGCTAAAAGAAAGCTCGGAACTCACAAGAGGGCAAAGAAGAAGAGAGAGGAGATGGCCAATGTCCTCAGGAAGATGAGGTGTGTATTCCTGAAACCTTGTTATTATATACTGCATTGTTGCTTGTCTTTTTCAATGATCTGCTCCACTAAATTATGTTCGCTAAATGCTAATTCATTAATGAGTGTTGTGTATAAAAACTGCTGGTATCCATGTTTGTCTCAGTTAATTTTGTCGCCTTGTTACTACAGTCTTATTGGACAGAATTATAACCTCACTTGGGAATACTTGCTATCTTGTCAGACTTGAAGATAATATTCCCTCTCTAATCTAACTTTCTGTTGGGATGTGCAGGTCGGCTGGTACTCACACTGATAAGAAGAAATAGAGCATCAAAATTCTCTGAAGCTGGCAACATTCTCCTGTGTCTGTTTTTCTTACCTGTAGAACCTAATAGACTTGTCAAAGTACTTGCCAGCAAGACATTGTGTTTCATAGCGAGCAACATTTTGCTGAGGATTATACTTGGTGCCCCGCGGCCAAAAAATAGCTCATTGTCATACCGAATTAACAGTTTGCTTCCCTGCGGCAGTGCGGCCCGCGATCTAGGCAGGGACTCAGGGAGCTAGCGGCGGTAGACGATCACGCCTGGCTGCTGACGGAAACAAGCTCCGGCGTCTGGCACCGTCGAGCTCTCGACGGTGGCACCGCTGGACGGCGACTCCGCAAGCCGGCAAGGCAAGTAGACCAGCACAGCTTGCCTTCCCCAGTTCCCCTCGTTTAGTAGCGGAGCGGTCAGGATTCAGGAAGAGAACCAGCGATGAATTCCAGCTGCAGATTTTTAACCCAAAATCGTCGCTTGTTTCAGATAGCGGCCCGGATCAGTATCAGCAGTAAACCAGGCTACATCGTCGAACTGATCAGATAGCTAAAAGATGAGCTGCATCGTCACACCGTGATACTGCAACATGAGATCTATCAAGAACCGTTCGTAACAGTTTGTCCGTTTGAGAGGCCACAATAACTATCCGGAGACAGCTATGGCTTCAGCTTAGCTTTGGCTCATTATCTCTTATGTACTAACTCGCAGCATGCGGCTCTGAACCGGAAATCTGTCATGTGATCGTGGAAGGACTCTGAATCTTACATTCAGGAGAGAGTGTATTTTACGAACGAAAATTTCCGTATATCACCAACAGATCGATCAAACCCAGAACAGATAAAATCTGAACCATCAGAACAGAACAACTGAACAAGGGAGCATCATTTTCGTCAACGCCGCTGTAAATATGGTCGAGCAGTACACAACCGTTCTTCTTTCACAAAAAAAATCAGACTTAGGAAAATATTAATCGAAGCCATTCTTCTTTCACAATAAAATGAAACTTGAGGCTGCACAAGTCATTCTACGCGCAAGCAAACAAGCTAACTTCTGTTACGAACAATATGTTCGGGATGCTCTCATCCTTAACACGAGGGAGTTAGCGGGTGGTTGACCACACCCTCACGCACGCACGAATCGACGCGACGGTTCCCTAGAGCACGAATCGACGCGACGGTTCCCTAGAGCTCTCGTAGGGGCATCTGTTACTGTTCACGCCATGTATAAATACATTCTTAATGGATCAATAAAACTCTCTCTTGGTTGTTTTGCAATTCTCTGTTCTACTCTCAAATACATAGAATTACACATGTTATCAACACTTTGTTCTTCCACTGAGAAGAAGAAGAGAAGGAGAAACAGAGGGATTCTTCTTCATCGACGGGAAATCGGCTTCGACTCCTTGAGAGGTACAATGCCGAGACGCTTACCGTTAATTGATGAGATTGTTGGCTCTGTTCTTCGCTTTCCTCGTCGCCAGCGCGCCCATCATCTTTGCCACCTTCTTCGCCGTCAGATCCGGACCTTTGTTCGTCGTCACCGCGGCCTGGAGGCCTAGCGTGCCCTCACTGGTGGGCGCGGCAATCTCGCCAGGAGCATTGGCGGGCCTGGGGGAGGACGTAGCCGCAACCACGGGCGTCGTGTGGACAGGCAACGCACCGATGCTCCTGCGGCCGGCCATCTCCCGGTTTCCCACCGGGTTGACGTCCTTGAGGCCCTCCACAGGGCTCCCGTGCCACCAGACAGTTGCATGGCGCCGGGGAGGATCTTGATTCACTCCCCAAGCCACTGCCTGGAGCACGGGTGGACGGCGACGGTGTGGCTTGAGGGCCCTCCTCACCGGCCATGACACTGTCGGCGGTGACCTTGTTCTGCCCGGAACATGGGTGGACACGCTTCATCATCACCGACACCGACGGCGCCGGCCCTTCTTCCGCAGCACCGGCTGCTCCTCCACCGCCGCCGCCCCGTGCTCCTTCACCACGACTTCCATCACCAGCACCTATCGGCCCTGAGCGCCGGGGGACGAGGGCCGCACGCCGAGGCTGGCCTCCCTACTACACCAACGATGGGGAGGCCGGCGGCATGAACTCCTTCAATCCCGCCCTCGCTCCTCCGCCACCGCCACCGGCCTCCGCACGTCGCAATGCGACGGCGGCGGCAAACCGCCGTCCTGGCCTTCGCCCCCAGGCCAACGGAGTTGTTGGCGGGATGGGCGGGTGGGTGTCCTCCTCCTCCGAGGAGGAACCTTGAGCGGCCGGTGGCCGGAATGGGGCGAAATGGGGGAGGGGAGGCCAGATCCGGCCGGTCTAAGAGCCGATTTGGCTCCGGCGGCCATGGATCTGGTGGGGGCGAAGGGGGTGCGGCGGCGATGGCGGTACAGAGGAGACGACGGCGGCGGTTCCAGGGAAAGAGGCGTCGGCGGCTGAGGCAGGGAAGAGGTGCGGTTAGGGTTGGAACCCTAACCGCCGGCTCTATATGCGGCGGCGCACGGGCCGGACCGCCCAGCAGCTCATGGGCCGGCGCGCTCATGGGCCATTCACCCAGATCCGGCTATAGACTAGCGAGCCGACTGAGCTCGGCAGCAGGCCAGAGCGCCCAGAGACTAGCAGGCCGAGCGGGTTGGCAAGGCGTTTAAGGCCCGAGCGGCCTAACACCCCCTTAGCAGGCTGCTGATGGCATGTGGTGGCGGGCCTGGATTATTTTTCCAGCCCGTTATCCAGTTATCTTTACTATTTTTTCTTTTGAATTTCAGTTTAGCAGTACTTTTGCATGTTAGCATTTGTGCTTTATGTTATTTAGTACTGTTCATGCATCAGTTATTTTCTGATGGTCATAAGTGATTGTAAATATGTGTTTGTACTCAAGTTTGGTCATATTATGTCATTTTTTAATTAATATTACCTTGCAAAATATTGTCTTGGTCCATTATGTGTGTTTCATAAAATGCAATACATTGATTCTCTATTTGGAATAATTTATTCCATTTTCTTGGACGTTGGTCATACATGAGAAGTATTTTACATACGTTCTCGATGTTCATCCAAGTCAGAATTTGGACATACATCATATTAGAGATTACCTTGATTCATTTTCAAATTGGTCATACACAAGGTAGTATTTTCATACTACTGCGGGATCTTGACTATGTTTTACATAGTTATTATCCTCAACGTGCGTATCCAATCTTGAATTTTGGATTATAAGGTCTACTCTATGTTGATGATTGCTATTAAAATTATTCCAATTCGTTGAGAATCACCGGAATTCAAGTTCGTTGAATTCACATTGATATGTATTGCTGAATGCCAAATTATTCATGTTTGGCATTTGATTTTGTAGGAAATGGCTGCCAAGGAGTTCGAGGTTCTCGCACTCGATGGGCACAACTTTCTTCAATGGGCGACGGACATCAAAGTGAGCGTGTCGCGAGTTGGACTTTACCAGTGCTTGGCACCACCTGTTACGGGTGATCCGCCGATACCAGAAACATACAAGTTTGGGGCATTATACATGATAAGGAACCATATCCACCTGGACTTAAAGTCCGAGTATATGTTGGAGATGGACCCACTCAAGTTGTGGGACTCCCTGAAGCAAAGGTATGAACAGCAAAAGGAAATTGTTTTTTCCGAGGCTTCCTATGAATGGAGCCAATTTTGTTTCCAGGATTTCAAATCCGTGGATGAATTCAATCACGTTGTTCATAAGATAAGTCAGAAACTCAAGTTCTGCGAGAAGGAGCTCTCTGATTTGGATAAAATTGAGAAGATATTGTCTACAATGCTTCCATCAGAGCGACTCATAACTCAGCAGTATCGTGAGAAGCGTTTCACAGTCTATGCTAATTTGATACAAACATTACGTCAGGCAGAAAAGAATCATGAGCTAAATGTGTGGAACGCACAGCAGCGCCCTCCGGGTACTGCTCCTTTGCCTGAAATACATGTCACTCAAAAGACTGGGAGGGATGGTTCTAGCAGCCACCCTAGAAACCAATCTGGTGGTAAGCGGAAGAAGTTCCGTATGCCTCATGGAGACTTCAACAACAAGGGGAAAGGCATTTCTAAGCCAAACAATGACAAGAAAAGGGCTTGTTTCAAGTGTGGTTGCCACACTCACTTGGCTAAGAAATGTAGGACTCCTCAGCATTTGGTGGATCTGTACTTGAAGTCTATTGGACATGGTGAAAGCACTAAAGGGAAGAAGTATGAAGCACACTTTATCTCTCATGTGGCTGAGACTGGTACTTCGGACCCGGCATCCAATGAAGCGGGACCAAGTGGTACCAAGAGTCTGCCACAGGGGGAGACTCCTTCGAATGATGATAAGATGGTCGTGGAGTACGAGTCTAACGACATCTTTGGGGACTTTCACTAGACTTGATATCATACATAGTTGATATTCGGATAGTTATATTTGCAAGGCTTGTAATATTAAGACATAATGTTGTCCTTAATTTGTTTGTATGAAGCACTTTGTTTACAATCTCAATGATAATAGTATGTGTTCTATATATTTGCATGATTTTTATATTTAAATTCTGCAAACTATATAGATTTTTCTACGGGAGTCGATCCGATGGAGGAGGAGATGTGCCTGGTGGATAGTTGTTCATCAAATACAGTGCTTAGGGAAATAAAATATTTTTAGAATCTCACCAAGAGAGAAGGAAATGTTTTAACGATCGCAGAACGCAATGCTATGATAGTTGGTTCAGGTCGAGCCACTATTATACTCACTATGGGTACGCAGATTACCATCGAGGGAGCATTATTGTATCCTGATGCGACTCGTACTCTCCTAAGCTACAAAGATTTCCGTCGTAATGGTATTCATGTTGAGACACATGAAGAGAATAAGGAGGAATTCCTCTTATTCACCAAGGACAACAGATTAGACAAAGAAACACTTGAAAAGGTGTTATCTCTTCCGTCTGGATTGTATTACACATACATAAAGCCCGTACCACATGTTGCATACAAGGTGATTTTCCAAAATGTTGATGCATTCCAGATTTGGTATGATCGACTTGGACATCCCGGAATTGGGATGATGAAGAAAATCATAGGCAATTCCATTGGTCATGATTTGAGCAGTGCTAAATTCCCACAATCTTCGGATGTCATGTGCACTTCGTGTGCTACTGGGAAATTAATTTTGAGACCTTCGTATCTCAAAATTAAAGATGAGCCTCTCAAATTCTTGCAGCGTATTCAAGGTGACATTTGTGGACCAATCCAGCCTTTATCTGGACCGTTCAGGTACTTCATGGTTTTGATCGATGCTTCCACGCGTTGGTCACACGTGTCGTTATTGTCGACACGCAACCATGCATTTGCTAGATTGATCGCTCAGGTTATCAAACTGAAAGCGCATCATCCTGAACATCCGATAAAGTATATAAGAATGGATAATGCTGCAGAGTTCTCATCACGTGCCTTCAATGACTATTGTATGGCACAAGGAATTGAACTCAAGCATTCGGTTCCATATGTTCACACTCAGAATGGATTAGCAGAAGCGCTAATCAAGAGGATAAAGCTAATTGCTAGACCAATATTGCAAGGTTGTAATCTTCCAAAAACGTGTTGGGGTCATGCAGTTTTGCACGCTGCAGACTTGATACAACTACGCCCAAGCATACCATACAGCTTCCCCGCTGCAAATGGTGCAAGGTGACCCTCCAAGTATTTCCCATCTGCGGAAATTCGGTTGCGTTGTGTACGTACCGATCCCACCACCTAAGCGAACATCGATGGGCCTTCACAGGAAATTGGGGATCTATGTAGGATTTATATCTCCATCGATCATTAAATAGCTCGAGCCCCTGACAGGGGATTTGCTCACGGCCCGGTTCGCTGATAGTATCTTCAATGAAGATCACTTCCCCGATTTATGGGGAGAATTTGAGTACCACACTGAAAGCCGGGAAATAAATTGGGATGCAAAAGGCATCACCACAGAGGATCTTCGTACTCAGGAATCAGAACTTCAAGTTCTAAGGATTCTGAATTTGCAAAATATTGCAAATAATCTGCCAGATGCATTTACTGCTAGTAAAGACATCACAAAGTCCTATATACCTGCAAGGAATGTGCCAGAAAGAATAGAGGTACCAAAGAAAACTATTTAACTTCCTTCTTCTAGTAAGAGTGTAAGAAGTACGACAATTCCTGCAGGTGCGGCTTCTCGTAAGTGCAATAAGAAAGAGAAGGATACTCCTTCTGAACCAGCAAATGTGACTCAACAACAGGTTGAGAGGAATATAGGGATACAGAACATCCACAGCGTGCATCAACAGTGCACTCATTTTCTGATGCTGGGGCTTCGGAACACCCTGACGCGATTGTTTTAGGAAATGACGAACCGTCAAGGGGACTACAAGAAATTTCCATAAATTATCTTGATACTGAAAAAACGTATGATCGTAAGACTACAGTTGTCGATATATACTTCTCCGAATCAATTGCTGAGAATCTCCATAAAGATCCAGATCCAAAGTCCATGGCAGAGTGCAAGAAGCGCTCGGATTGGGATAAATGGAAGGAGGCAATTGATGCGGAGTTAGCCTCACTTGCTAAGAGAGATGTATTCTCATCAGTGATACCTACACATCCTAAAACCTTCCGTGTGGGTTTTAAATGGGCTTTCGTCCGGAAGCGGAATGAAAACAATGAGATGGTGAGATACAAGACGAGGCTTGTAGCACAAGGGTTCACGCAGAGACCCGGTATTGATTTCAATGAAACATATTCTCCAGTTATGAATGGAGTTATGTTCCGATATCTAATATCATTGGCAGTGCAAAAGCGTCTATCTATGTAGTTGATGGACGTAGTGACCGCATATCTCTATGGGTCACTTGATTCGGATATTTACATGAAAGTTCCCGATGGGATTTCTATACCGAACCAGGGCGATAATCGCAACATGTATTGTGTGAAACTGAAAAGGTCTTTGTGTGGCCTTAAGCAGTCGGGACGGATATGGTACAACCGACTGAGTGAGTACCTTATGCAAAAGGGTTACTCTAACAGTGATGATTGCCCATTTGTCTTCATCAAGAAATCCTCATCGGGATTTTGCATCATATCGGTGTATGTCGATAATATAAACATCATTGGCAATTCACAGAGTATTGATGAAGCTCGCAATCATCTTAAGACGGAGTTTGAGATGAAGGATTTGGGTAAAACCAAATTTTGCATTGGCTTGCAAATTGAGCACCTTCATTCAGGAATCCTAGTGCACCAGTCTGCCTATATCCAGAAAATATTGGAGAAATTCAATATGGATGAATCATATCCTGCCAAGATACGCATGGTGGTTCGATCAATTGATCTTGAGAAAGATGTTTTTCGACCACAGGATGAAGGAGAAGAGATATTGGGGTCTGAATTTCCTTATCTCAGTCTCATTGGAGCACTTATGTATCTCGCGAATAGCACCAGGCCTGATATTGCTTTCGCGGTGAACTTACTTGCAAGACATAGTGTTGCTCCAACAAAGCGTCATTGGGTAGTAGGAATGCAAATCCTCAGATACCTTAATACACAAAGGACTTGGGTTTTTTCTATCAGAAGAACCAAGATCTTACGTTGGTTGGATACACTGATGTTGGCTATTTATCTGATTCCCATAATGCCAGACCTCAGACGGGATTCGTTTTCTTACATGGTGGAACTGCCATTTCTTGAAAATCGTCTAAACAGACATTGGTGGCAACTTCTACAAATCATTCTGAGATAATTGCATTTTATGCGGCATCACGTGAATGTGTGTGGCTTCGCAGAATGATTAACCACATACAACAGTCATGTGGTATTGGTTCTATGGAATCACCTACCATTATCTATGAGGATAATGTTGCTTGTGTTACACAGATGCAAACAGGCTACATCAAGAGCAACATCACTAAGCATATTGCTCCCAAGTTATTTTATCCTCACGAACTCCAACAGAGTGGTGAGATAAATATCTTGCAAATGAAATCTTGTGATAATCTTGCTGATTTGTTCACTAAGTCTTTTACCTGCCTCAACATTTGAGAAATGTGTTTGGGGGATTGGTATGAGAAAGCTTCGAGAATTGCAAGATTCAGGGGGAGATACCCCAAGAGATGTGTCTTGTTGAATGCATCACATTGTACTCTTTTCCTTCTATGAGTTTTTTTCCCTTGGGATTTTCTCATATAAGATTTTTAATGAGACAATGGTGAATATAAGTATATATATGTCGTATTTCTAGTTTTCCCCACGGGATTTTTTTATGGAAATACAAATAACATAGATTTCTCTTTGAATTCTACGGGTTTAGAGAGAAATCATGGTATAGATATATTCCTCTTTTTTTCCACAGGGTTTTTGAGAAAAAGATACATGTTCATTGATCAAGAAGGATTCGATCAAGGGAGAATGTTACGAACAATATGTTCAATATGTTCGGGATGCTCTCATCCTTGACCCGAGGGAGTCAACGAGTGGTTGACCGCGCCCTCACGCACGCACGAATCGGCGCGACGTTCCCTAAAACGCTCGTAGGGGCATATGTTACTGTTCACACCATGTATAAATACATTCTTAATGGATCAATAAAACTCTCACTTAATTGTTTTGCAATTCTCTATTCTACTCTCGAATACATAGAATTACACACCTCCCATGCCTGAAGGTAGGTAAAAAAACGCCCCAAAGTAGCGAGAAAATATCGCAAAAATCGATCAGAGCAGAAGAGAAACAATTAAGGAAGCATCATTTCACCGCACATCCAAAGGCTGAAGGGCTCAGCACCAAGTTTTTAAACACGGACCACAAAATGTCTCCTGCTTCCACGACTACTCCTACCACGATGACATGACCAGACGACAGACTACCCAACCGACACGAGCAGCGAGACACGCATCACGTAGCACGGACCCCATCCAAGGATTAAGCAGCCAGCTTAGTCGACCTCCTCGATCTTGGGGCCAGCGCCGCTACCGCCGCCGGCACGTTCTCGTCCATGCCCGCAGCTCCGCCCATGTCCGCGCCGGCGCCCTGGTACATCTTGGCGATGATGGGGTTGCAGATGCTCTCCAGCTCCATCTTGTCCTCGAACTCGTCCGCCTCCGCTAGCTTGTTGCTGTCCAGCCAGCTGATGGCGCCGTCGATGGCCTCCTCGATGCGCTTCTTGTCGTCGGTGCCAAGCTTGGAGGCGATCTTGTCGTCCTTGATGGTTTGCGCATGTTGTAGGCGTAGTTCTCTAGCGCGTTCTTGGCGTCCACCTTCTTGTGCTCCTCGTCCTCCGCCTCCTGCACCATCTTCTCGATCTCCTCCTTGCTCAGCCGACCCTTGTCGTTGGTGATGGTGATCTTGTTCTTCTGCCCCGTCGTCTTGTCCTCCGCCAACACGTTCAGGATGCCGTTGGCGTCGATGTCGAAGCACACCGTGATCTGGGGCACGCCGCGGGGCACTGGCGAGATGCCGGATAGCTCGAACTTGCCCAGGCGGTTGTTGTCCTTGGTCCGGGCACGCTCGCCCTCGTACACCTGGATCAGCACGCCCGGCTGGTTGTCGAAGTAGGTGGAGAAGACCTGCTCCTTCTTGGTGGGGATGGTGGTGTTCCGCGGGATCAGCACGGTCATGACGCCACCGGCGGTCTCCAGACCGAGGGACAGCGGCATGACATCGAGCAGGAGCAAGTCCTGCACCTTCTCGTTGCCCTCGCCGCTCAGGATGGCGGCCTGGACAGCGGCGCCGTACGCCACAGCCTCGTCAGGGCTGATGCTCTTGCACAGCTCCTTGCCGTTGAAGAAGTCCTGGAGCAGCTGCTGCACCTTGGGGATGCGGGTGGAGCCGTCCACGAGCACGACGTCGTGCACGGTGCTCTTGTCCATCTTGGCATCGCGGAGGCACTTCTCCACGGGCTCCATGCACTTGCGGAAGAGGTCCATGTTCAGCTCCTCGAACCTGGCGCGGGTGATGGTGGTGTAGAAGTCGATGCATCGTACAACGAGTCGATCTCGATGGTGGTCTGCACGGTGGACGACAGCGTGCGCTTGGCGCGCTCGCAGGCCGTGCCGTTGATGTCCTTGTGCTTGCGCTTGAACTCCTGGACGAAGTGGTTCACCATGCGGTTGTCGAAGTCCTCCCTACCCAGATGGGTGTCACCGGCGGTGGCCTTGACCTCGAAGATGCCCTCCTCGATGGTCAGCAGCGACACATCGAAGGTGCCACCGCCGAGGTCGAAGATGAGCACGTTCTTCTCGCCGGTGTTGCTGGCCTTCTTGTCGAGCCTGTAGGCGATGGCCGCGGCGGTGGGCTCGTTGATGATGCGCATGACGTTGAGGCCGGAGATGACGCCGGCGTCCTTGGTGGCCTGTCTCTGGGAGTCGTTAAAGTAGGCAGGGACGGTGACCACGGCGTTCTTGATGGTGGAGCCGAGATAGGCCTCAGTGATCTCCTTCATCTTGGTCAGCACCATGGAGAAGATCTCCTCAGCGGCGAACTACTTCTCCTCGCCCTTGTAGTTGACCACGATCATCGGCTTGTCGCCGGGGCCAGCCACGACCTTGAACGACCATAGCTTCATGTCACTCTGCACGGACGGGTCGGAGAACCTCCTACCAATCAACCGCTTCGCGTCTGCATACAAAGAGATGGGCAATAACAGTCAGTTGGACCGTCAAAATCACAGCACAAAAACTTAGCATTCAGCTTTCAGAAATCAACAAGTTCCACCACTGCAATCTGGAATTACAACCGAATGGAAGATAGCAGGAAAGTTTACTTAAGCTAATCAACAATCCAGTAAATTTTTAGTGAAAAAATGTAATAGCACACGGTGCAATCCATCTAATCTAAGCAGATCTAAAGCATCTACACCAGAAGCTAAAGGGAACCGACTAATTACTGATTGCACATCTAATCGTAAAATCTGAATGCAATTACTAATAAGTTTCAGAAACAGAGGATTGCATGAAAAACGGTAGCATGCCAGCATCTAATTCTGACCTGCAGACTGCACACATAGGTTCGCCTTCCCAATGGTATTGCTACTCATCATATAGATCACACAAACAAAGCAGCTACTACTAATACTGAAAAAAATTTCACTTCCCAATGGTTTCTGCTACGCTACTCGTGTCACCCACAAAACAGAGCAGCTAATGCTCACAGTAAAACAAATGCCAGCAGATCTACAAAAATCTAGAGAACTCCGAAGCATACAACTAGATAAATTGATGACTACACGCGCAAGCCTGAGGAATCAAACAGCACTAAGAGAAGGGCGCCTGGCACGTACCGAAGACGGTGTTGATGGGGTTCATGGCGACCTGGTTCTTAGTGGCGTCGCCGATGAGCCGCTCGGTGCTAGGCTGCCACTAGGCAGAACTGCCATTACTCATGACATGATAGTAATTTGTGGTTCCTGCTTTGTGCAGTGAAGCTTCAGGGGAGCTTCATCACTATGGCATGGTTAACACAAACTTTAAATGCAGAAGACTTCATGCCCTAGGATACAGTACTCCCATGCTCTTAGAACATTGAATATACCAGAAATAGAAAAGCCAAAAGTTTTATCAATGCAATTACTCTGGAAAAAAACAGCTCTGATTATATGAAATATCCCTAGTAAAAACAAGGAGCTTTCATGCTTTGAAATATGAAGTATAATCCAACATCCTTTTAGTTCTCCAAATCTCTGCTCTTATCAATATTGTGCATGCAAAGTTGCAAACAATTGAACTAGTCTTGTTGAGAAACATCAAATTACTTCATCCTTCACATTGTGACCTCAGCATGTACATTACAAGCCACCAGCTTTAAGATCTCCACAGGTATCAAAATTCACTAATCAATCAAGAACAATAAACCCTCCAGAGCAGGTCAGCTATCATTCCCCCCGTTCATGGATCTCCGAGATGTCAACAGTCTGCAACCGTTCGTCCTCTGGAACCAAGCACCAATTCGGTGACTGCACTGCCCTGAGCCACTTGAAGTCATCCACATTGGCCCAGTTACCAGTTTCCTCCTCGAGCCCAGACTCCTTCAGATCCACATCAATCCCATCATACTTCAAAGCATGCGGTGCAAATCTCACACCACTGCAATCCTCAATGATCGGCCTGCTCCTCACCCGCAGGTAGAAATCCGTCGCCCTCGCCTCATGAATCCTGATCTGGTGCGCTGCCATCACAAAAGTGCAACCCTCGACATCCTCTATGAGCACCGAGCCAAGAACAGCACCGACGAACACACGGCAATCTCTCAGCTTGTGGACATAAAGCGCCCGGCATTTGCCCTTGAGATAGACCTCGCAGGAAACCAAATCCGCGAGCGTGAAATCCCCATTCTTGTCGTTGGAGGCTCGCAGATCCTTCGCCAAGGTGGCGCCGTTCCTGCCCCGGAACCCACACCCTGGTAGGACCGCGTCAGCGCTAGGCTTCGGCTGCTCCGGAGGCGGCGGCTGGGGTGGTGGTACGGCGGCAGGATCTCGAGGCGGGTTCCTCGGGCCCCTGCTCTTGTTCCTGAAGGAGAAGGACTTCTTCGGCCGGATCTCAGAGGCCGCGGCCCTGTGTGCCGCGCGGAGGTCGGCGGCGGCGGCGAGGGCGGACCGCAGCTCGTAGGGCGGCAGCGCGTGGGACGACTCGGCGACGAGGCGGTCGAGGTCGTCGATGGCGGCCGCAGCGGCGGCCAGGGAGGCGGCCGCGTCGCCTTCGGGGGAGGACGCGCGGCAAGCCGAGAGCGCCGACTCCGCGGCGAGCTTGGCGGCGCCGAAGCGGGTGAGGAAGGCCTCGACGGGGGAGGCGCCGGTGGAGTCCGAGGAAGCGCCGGATGAGGAGGAGCGCTTGGAGAGGCGCTCGAGCATGGCCAGGTGCTTGCGGTGGGCCCCGCCGGCGGCGGCGGCCTTTGGCTGTTCGGGCTCCGGCTCCATTCCGGCGGCGGCGCCGGATGGCATCGGGGACGGGGGGAAGCGAAGGCGTCGAGGGGAAGAAAGTGGACTCGAGACCTCTTGTCTGTTTGCCTTGTTTGTACTCCACACGAGCGTTTCCGGGCCAAGATGGCCCAGGAAAGCCCAATATGGTTATTTGGGTAAGGCCCATCTATATGGGCCCAGGGAAAAGGCCTCATTGGGCCATTCGATCCGGCTGCTCGGCGGAATTCGCTTTCGGCTTTGCGGGGATTTAGGCAGGCCTCAGAGGAGACGTGGGCGAAGGGCAGCCACGCACGTTGCCGTATCCTTCGTGGCCACGTCGCACGTTTACTAGGCCACGTTGTTGAAGTTTCAGGAGGGATAGGGAGGGAAATACGTTTCCAATTAAATAGTTTTTACCTTCCTTAACTTTTTTCTTTTCTCATGAATTTCCTCTCACCTCGTCACCTTTTCGACTACAACACCTAGAATCAAAAGCCAAGCTTAGAGTCTCTAATAATAGTCCCTAAATCACTCTAAATGCTACATAGTTTGTTGAAATGCATTTTTTTTAATCCTCTCTAGATCCATTCAAAGAATCTGCTGGAATTGCTCTTATACTAAAAATACTCCGATGCATCCAAAATCAAAGTTCACTTCTTTGCTTGCTGCTGTAGTAACGATGTTCTCCTCAACCCCATATGGGTAAGCTGTGATGCATCTTTCCAAGATACCTCTCAGGAATAACTGATATATCTGAAAGTCTGAAACTCTTCGATTTTAGAAGTCCGTTGTTGCAGAGAACACAAGTCCACTAAAGCTTGGACTTTGGAGATGAAGAAATGAAAATTTGGAGGATTCGAAAAAGCAATAGCGGGAGCTTTTTTTCCATCGTAATCAATTACCGGAGTATTTGAAGGAAACTGAGATGAGCCCCGGTGCTGTGAAATTTCGTTTACCGCCCTCCCTCTCCTCCCAACCCAATACCGCCGCCGTATAAATTTCATTTCACCCCCATTTTTTTTGACCCCCGCACTTTTTCAATCCCCGCTCCTCTTCTCTTTCTCTCCTCTCTTCGCGACCCCGAAGCGGAGCCGCCCAACTCGAAAACGAAGGCGCCAAACCAATTCCCCAAGCGCGCCACCAGCTCCGCCCCCGCGGGCTCCCCCTCCGCCGCCGCCGCGTCCCTCGCCGCTTCGCGCCCCCGCGCCGGCGGGGGCCCCCTCCCGCGCGCGCGCGCGCCCGCCACCGCCACGCGCGCGGCGTCGACGCGTCGTTGCCCCGCCTCGGAAGGCTCCTCCGTGCCCGCGTCGAATCGAGGTACGTCTCGGTGAGATCCGGGAACCCTAGTGCTCTGCTTGGTCTCCGTCCTGTTTATTCGAGCTTGGATCGTGCCGCGGCCATCGGCCAGCGGCGCCGCGGTCCGGGGTTCCGCTGGGGGTGGCGCGGCCGGTGTCGCCGTGGTCGCGTGCGTGGCCGGCCGGCGAGCTGGGGGTAGAGGGGAATCGGGGATTGGGTTCTGGAGGCGAGCCGAGGTGCGGGTGCTGCGGGGAAAGGCGCCGGGGTTGGGAATCCACCGGTGTGGGAGGTAGAGTCTCGGGATTGGTGGGGTTTCTGGGTTCCCAGATTTCGGGCCGCCCTGCCCATTTTGCCAGGTTAGGGTCCAGGACTGCTTCTAGATTTGTTCACCTTGGACCTTATTCATGTCGCACGAGTGAGGGTGGCTCATTGTGACCCATGATGGTGCTGCATTGAAGCGCCAGGTGCTGTCTATGCGTTATGTGGGTAGCAAAAAGATGGGTGTAGAATCGTGTCTAAATTAGATGCTACATTAAATTGCCTTTCTGGTGGGTACATGAACAGAGCGTTAGATCCTACCACTATATACACTCTTGTTACTGTTCATTACTCATTTGTGACCAGATGCTATCGGCTGATTGCATTAAAAAAAAATTCCATGCAAGAGCTTTACTGGAGTAATGAAACTTGTGCTTTGTTTTCTTGTGCAGGTCAGATCATAAGGCCCAAATGCCTCTCTTCAATAGGAAACCTTTCTCCTTACTGGAGACCCCTAAGGACTTGGATTCAAAGGAGAAGGTGTTCCAAATTCGCTTCACAAAGGAGATATTCCGAGATTATCAGTATCCTTTTTGCATGATGCTACTGCATTCCAATTTGTTATTGTTTGTCCAGAAGCATCGTTGCAAATTGCAATGCAAGATTTTTGTGTCTTTTGCATTTACATCCAAGTAATTTAGCAATGCCAATTCCAATGCTTGTATCCTTAACAACCCATCAGAGAATATCTTAAGAGGCTAAACCTCTATCGCCAAAGAGTTTGGACATGTAAGATGTCTGGGAAATCTAATTTAACTTTCGAAGAAGCTTTGGTGTCTGAGCATAATGCGATGGAGAAGGCTCAAAATATGCCAACTGAGTTGATGGCTTATGTTCTTCGGATGACTCAGTGCAGTAAGAAGATATTTCTCTGTATTTGTCATGTGTCATGTGTCATGTGTCTTGAATCTTGATCATACATTATAACTTGTTTTTGTTTCATCAATAATATTTGTCTTTGTGATTTTAGACTGTTTTGTGGCACTGATTAGCTGTGATGACAAAACTAAAAAGTAACTCTTCCGTTCAATTGTACCATATAGCTTCAAGTCATATGCTTGGAAGCTGGTAAAATGTGCAAGTAATGGACTGCTTTTCATTTACAAAGCATCTATGTTATTGCACTAATCATAATGGAAATGTATTTCATGCTACCTTTTGTTTCAGGCACTCTTGGCTTACATGAACTTGTCAACAAGATATATGCTAATCTGCTGGAAGAAGTATTTGAAGGAATAGAGTTGCATGCTAAGAAGGATGGTTCTGAGGTACCTTGCAAGATTTTGAAGATTCTAGATTCCGATGGCACAAAGATGTGTGAAGTGGGTTGGCTTCGTCGAGACAAGACTTTGATCAACACATCGGTAGTCAAAGCTGCGGATCTCGTCTACCGGAGGGCGCCTGTTAGCAGGAATACACTGAAGATTTTTATTAGGGATTCAGCAACACAGACTACCCCGTGGGTTATACATGAGAATCTTGCCAAAAAATATGGGATACCTACCGATCCCCCTAGCGATATAATGGTGAGAACTGAGCATCTCACTTTCATTTAGTTTGTTTCTCATGAATGTTACAGATTTATATAGTGTTAAACTTGTATTCTTTCTCTAGCATTATGAAGGTTTGCGCAAGAAAGGTAGGAAAAGAGAAGAGAATGGAACTATTGAAAATGGGAGAAAAAAGATGAAGAAAGGTGATTCAACTGAACTCATACCACTTCTAGCAGCAGTTTTTTTTTCATTCTTCCAAGCTTCTAATCTGTGATCCTTGTGTGGTTGCCAGATGAAGGACATGTGCCAATTAAGTATCCAATCGACGATCTGTTAGTAAGGCCCGGTGGAGATGATCCAACTTTATTTAAGAGACCTCCTCTGGCTACAGATTTTAGAGTCCCAAGATGTTCTGTGGGCGATCTCCTTATGGTATGGGACTTCTGCTCGTCTTTTGGGAGGGTTCTGAATCTTTCCCCATTTCTGCTAACAGATATGGAGAATGCAATTTGCCACAAAGAAAGCAATGTTCTTGTTGTGGAAATACATGCAGCCATGTTTCACTTGCTCATTAAGGACAAAGGTGACTATTTCACTGTCCTGCAGAACAAGAAACGGAAGTTAAAGGTTCTCCCTTAGAATTTTAAGATCAACCCCCACTCTCCATTGAACGTGCCATTTATCCTTTTTTTTACTGTGGATCCTCTGCAGGTAAGTTTAGTAACATGGGCTGAATATCTATGTGACTTCTTGGAAATGACAAAAAATGAAGAACTATCCAGTAACATTGCAACAATAAGAAGGGGTTATTATGGTCATATTGACACTGATATAAAGCTTAAGATCCTCCATGAGCTAGTGGAAGAGGCTATTAAAACCTCCGCCATAAGAGAGATACTAAGTGAGCGGGTGGACCAGAAACAAGCCCTTAATGCAACAAGAAGAGAGAGTACCAGAAAGGACAGAGAAGAACAAAACTTGAACACTGAAACTGCCATGAAAAATGAAGAGAACCAGACAGATGCCGTGCAAGATGGCAATGAGACTGTTGATGAGCTGGCTAGGGGAAAAGAAGAAAAGGATAAGAGCAATGTTTCTCAAAGCAAGACAGAAGGCAAACGGCATCTGGTGAGCACGGTGTATTTGCAACAGATGTGTCTATCTGTGTGTTTGAGCCATGTTTGATTTTAAGTGACAATGATTAGTATTAGCCTTGCTGTTTTGCTAATATATTGAAATTTCTGTTTATTTGTAGGTACGGCATCTTGAGACGGAGTTTGATAAATTATCCATCCGTTCTAGCCCTCTTGGTAAAGACAGACACTACAATAGGTACTGGTTTTTCAGGCGCGAAGGAAGGCTTTTCGTTGAAAGTGCAGATTCCAGAGAATGGGGTTACTACAGCACCAAGGAAGAGGTGACCGCAATGCTCTGGTTTCAAATCTCTATGTTCAGAATCTTTGATTGACATGATGATAAAGATTTTTCTTTTCTGCAATGACAGCTTGATGCACTCATGGCTACGTTGAATGTGAAAGGTATAAGGGAGAGAGCTCTGAAACGGCAGCTAGAGAAGTTCTATAATAAGATAAGGTATGTAGAACCTGACTGTTCGTCACTATTGGGCATTTGGGCTATGATTCTATTGATTGTGCAAAGTGACTGACATTTCCTGGTATGAAAATTAGTTCTTTTGCCTTTATAGCCCCCATATTGTGGTTTTTTAGATAAGGCTTTTGTGACACGCGATGGTAACCAGCACATTTTGCCTATTGCAATGGCAGGCTTTGTGTTCAGCTCATGAACCTCTTAGTTTATCTTCTTGATACTGGAAGAATTTGCCCTTATACAGTTAATTTGTTCAGTGTTTTATTTTCTGGTCAAATGATTTTCGCCACTTCTGATTGTGCACTGTCTTTTCTGCATGGCTTGATGCTAATCTTCCAGACTCTTCATTTCATAATTGCGATATCTTTTTCTTTTCGCGTACATAAGTCGAGAAGACATCACGGCCTTGCTGTTTCACTTTGTACTTGCTAATTCTTTTCCTGGTCCATGTTTCAGTAACGCCCTGGAGAAGCGAACAAAAGATATCGTGAACAAGATGTTACTTGAAGAGGGCGTGCTACGCCGCTCCACGCGAGTCCGGGCGCAGCCGAAGGATAATCCTTCCATGGCGTTCCTCAAGTACGTCAACAAATGGAAGGATAACTGAGCTCCTTCAAGCTGACAGTCTGTCTCAAAATAAGATGGCAGTCTATCTCGGTCGGCTGGAAGAACTGAGCAACCCAGGTGATAGGTTTGGCTGTACGCCCATACCCGTACCGCCGTAGTAAGTTATGTAGGCTTGCGATTCCCCGTGGCTGGTCAATTGCGTCCTCACTAGCTCCGCCTTTTCTTTTTCTTTTCTATTTTGAACATTGGTTCGCAAATGAAAACACTCCTTTTTCTCTCCTTGACTGAGCATCTATTGAGCCAGATTTCACATGTTATTATGCAAGCGTGACGCCGCCTGGAGCTTGACGCATGCGGCTGTGGAGAAGTCTGCTGGGACTTCTTGTTTTTGAAAAGAGTCTGCTGAGACATCGATTTGCCATGTTGGCTTAAAGCAGTCGTCTCCACGATGACTGTCGGGGTTGTCTGTGGTTGCAGTCCTGTAGCAGCTCACAGGCATCTGTCTGTCTTGCAGAGTTTCAGTATTTCTGCGATTTTGTATAAGAAAAGGGATTTGTGTTCCTTTTATACGGTGCCTGTGCGATTCAGGAAGGCCAAGGCCAAACCAAGCCCATGCATGGGTCGCCGCCTGGTTCGCTGGACGGGCCACGCCCAAGGCTATGCTCCGTCCAGCCAACGATCTCTGCAGCGGCCAGCGCGGCAACGTGGACGAACTGGCGTCCACAGATAACGAACTGAAGTTCCAGCAGAAGATATTTATTTCTCCCCCTCACGCCTGCTCACAGAAGCCACCGGCAAAGAGGGGAGCCTCTGCTGATTCAGTAGCAATTCTCTGGTTGGTGTTCGTCACTTGTTCTCTGCTGCTGCTGTGTGTCTGCGAAGAAACGAGAGGGAGAGATGGCTTGCCCTGCGCAGTACATGCTCTCCGCCAGCGGCTGCATCTTCCTGAGCAGCAGCAAGCCTCAGGCGAGCCTTGTCCGAGGCGCCGCCATCGGCGGCGTTAGCGGCAGCAGGCCGTTCCTGCTCACCGGCAGCGCCTCGTCGTCTCCGACTCCTTCCTCGCCGGCGCCGGCGCAGGAGGACTCCGACTGCAACGAGGAGGAGTGCGCTCCCGAGAAGGAAGTACGTCATCTTCTTTCCTTCTTCCGTTCTTCGCCTTATCTTGGACCGAGCTCTCGTTGGTAGCAAAAGGAGGAGAGGGAAGAGGTAGTAGGCAGGTAGCAGCAATGAGATGTGCCTGCCATTCGTGGTGTGCGCAGGTGGGGAGCCTGAGCGCCGAGTGGCTGGCGGAGGAGCGGACCAGGGTCGTCGGCACCTTCCCGCCCAAGAAGAGAGGGTGGACCGGCCTCGTCGAGAAGGACACCGCCGGCCAGACCAACATCTACTCCGTCGAGGTACGCCAGCCATAGAAATTCTGCGACCAGCTTTTTTTTGTAGACGAGATAAGAATATAAGATAGCACCAGCCCTGCAACTGACGCCTGCCTACTGTTGTCGCCGGACCTGCGCAGCCGACGGTGTACGTGGCGGAGAGCGCCATCAGCTCCGGCACGGCGGGCACGTCGGCGGAGGGCGCCGAGAACACGGCCGCCATCGCGGCGGGGCTCGTCCTCATCACCGTCGCCGCGGCCTCGTCCATCCTCATCCAGGTGAGCAAGAAGCAGCCGCAGGTGCCGGAGGCCGCCTACAGCGGCCCGCCGCTCAGCTACTACGTCGCCAAGTTCCAGCCCGCGGTGGAGGCGCCGGCGCCGGCGGAGCCACTCGATGCCCCCGCCCCCGCCGAGGAGGCGGTCGTCGCCCAGGACAGCCCCGCCGTCGAGTCTTCCGCGGCGGCACCGGAGGCAGAGCAGCTGTCCTCGTGAGCTGATGTAGTCGAGATTCAGTTTTGTGGCAGCTTACTGATGAGCTTGTAGTGCATGATGGTGGAAGATAATACACATGGCACTCGAGAACATTTCCGGATTGTACAAGTTTCGTGTATATACAATACATTCACCATGCCTATATGCTTATATGAAACACATTCGCACAAACCAAGCATATTGTTTCAGCTGTGACTGTA
This sequence comes from Panicum miliaceum, assembly GCA_032594955.1. Classification (NCBI taxonomy): domain Eukaryota; kingdom Viridiplantae; phylum Streptophyta; class Magnoliopsida; order Poales; family Poaceae; genus Panicum; species Panicum miliaceum. Next base: position 14,038,743 of record CM064061.1, read on the forward strand.
ACACGATGAACGTACCATAGACCTGAAGCCATTATGATCAAGCACCCAATTAAAGAATAGGGGATGCTGGGTAACCAAAAAGAAAATGACTAATCTCTTGATCAACCTCAAACGGCGTGGCGCACTGGCGCCTCTCCGCGCAGCCGCCGCGCCACCTCCGACGCATCGCCCAGCTTCCAAGCCACCATCACAACCCACCATGCCTGTTATTGGAGTTGCTTTGCTTCTTAGCCTGTCCTTTTGTCTTTCTTGATAAAACAAAAGTTTCACATCACCAAATTCTAAACAAGGGCAGGCGGGCAACCAAGTGGCCAGACAATCCACACACCGTGATCCAATCCCCAACAACAAACAGACATACTACAAGTCACGCCCCCACCAATTCAGAATTTACTTTGTCATGCTTACCTGCCCTTAAGGCTCACAAGCATACAATCCTACAAAAATCAGGCGTCTTACTCCAGCAAAGTTTTAACGCTACAAACGACACGTTGCTGCAACCAGTCAAAACCATCATAATAAGCCACACAAATTCAGATTCAGATACATTAAACATGGATGCAACATCAAATCCAATGGTCTCACTAAAACCTAATTGACACAAGTCTTATGTCCCAACCACAAATGCAGTAATAAGTTACAAGAGCTGGAGCAAGCTAAAATATATACAGTTCATGCCATGACCAAAACAGAAACAAATCTCTGCTCTACTCCACTCCACTTAGAAAGCCCCTCATCCAGTTTGCAGCCACACCAAACGTTTCACCAATAGCAACATCCAGGAACTAAGCCAAACCTTGTGAAGGCATGATAAAAATCACAATAGCACTCTCCCAGTCGTCTGCTCAGATAAGATCAGCAACATTCATTGGCATCTCATCAATTTGTGTGCTGTAGTACTGCTCTATATCTCGCAGTATACGGATGTCATCCTTGCGCACGAAATTGATTGCCACACCCTGAAACACCACACAAGCAGCGCTTCTCGTCATTGCAATCAACCCATTGTTATACACATACACAAGCACTAAACTTGAGATGGCAATCAGACTAACAGACTCCTGCTACTAATAAATATGTATGACACATTTCACCTTCTCGTAGCCAGCATGCATTGACAGCTATGTATTTCGCTTTGCATGTGCCTAACCCAACTAAAATGTGCATTTCGGATGAACAGAGCAAACACTCAATTCAGACATGTGACATCTACCATGTCAATTTCCCCTACAGTCTAGAAGGAAACAAAAATGCAATGTATTCCGCACGGATAAGCAAGACTATAGTTTCTTTTTTTTTTGCTGCCATATACTGAATGCCAAAGATATGAAAACATTTTATTAGTAATCACGCATATACAACTGTTTACTTGCTGGTTTGCTTCTGTTAATCATAACAACATCAAATCTACCAACATAACAGTAAAAGCACCCTGGAATCCAAACTCTGCCATGAAGTTGTCCACAGGTTTGGGAGGTGGTACTATTACAGAATAAAAAAGATGCCACAATTGGTGGCAAATATTACCTTGCGGCCAAAACGACCAGAACGACCAATGCGATGGATGTAAAGCTCACGGTTATTTGGGAGATCATAATTTATGACAAGAGAAACCTGAAAATGGAAGCAATTCAATCTATTACCTCAAGCATTAATGCATAATTCGAGCACTTATAGCAGCAGGATGCATTACTATATCAGGCAACACCACAACAGTATAAAATGAAATCTAAATAAAAAAATGCTAGCAAGACTTGCCTGCTGGACATCCAGTCCTCGAGCCCAAACATCCGTAGTGATTAGCACACGAGTTTCGCCAGACCTGAACTCATTCATAATGGCATCCCTTTCCTGTTGGGGCATGTCGCCATGCATAGCTGATACCGTGAAGTTATTGCTCCGCATTCTTTCAGTAAGCCAATCCACCTGAACCAAAAGACAACTTCGCTTAATCCAAACCATCAATCATGGCAAGAGACCATAGTTTTTTTTAAGCCCATCACAAGTTACCTTTCTCTTAGTATTGCAGAAAATGACAGCTTGGGTGATGGTCAATGTATCATAAAGATCACACAAAGTATCAAATTTCCATTCCTCTTTCTCAACAGCAACAAAGAATTGTTTGATGCCCTACAAACATAACATAAAAATATGTAAGTTGCCATAAGTTGCCAAAAGGACACCAAATTGATAGAAGCAAAACTAGCATTGGTATTTACCTCCAGGGTCAACTCATCACGCTTCACAAGGATCCTAACTGGATCGGTCATGAACTTGCTAGTCATCTCCAGGATCTCATGAGGAAGGGTGGCAGAGATCAAAACCACCTAGTTAAAGGATATCAAATACACAACCACATCAGTTCAAGTAATAGCATATATTATTTCTTATCATCAAAAACAGGGTTGACAAAAGGTACTCATTTTCTCATAGTTTGTTCGTTCAGCAATGTGACAAATGCTCAAGATGTCAAACAGGTAATAAAATAACAGGAACTGAGCAAATAATCAGTGTATGTTTTCACAACTGGGGATGCACTAATCACGAAAACAGAGACAAGATAAGCTTTAGGCACAATGACCGGGGTTAATACGAAGGAAATTTGAAACATGTACATGACAAACCATGGTAAAATTATGGCAGATTGGATAATCATAAACCATGGATTTGATGACACTATTTGTCGAAAGGACATAAGGTCTGAGAGTAACCTGAAGTTCTGGTGGGAGATATCTGTAGACATCATAAATCTGATCCTTAAAGCCTCTGCTCAACATCTCATCAGCTTCATCCTGCATGATGGAAGGAATTAGCCTGGCGTACCTTGAGGAGATGGCAATGTGGGGGGGCAAGAAAATAAGAGAGTGAACCAACCAGAACTAGAAGCTTGATGGCTCTTGTTCGCAGGGTCCTTCTCTTGATCATATCACAGACTCTGCCTGGTGTTCCTGAGACAACATGCACTCCGTTCTCCAGCCTCCTGATATCCTCGCCAATACTTTTTCCACCAATGCAAGCATGCACTTGGATGTTGAGGTAGTCACCAATAGCCAGCATAACTCTCTCCGTCTGTGAAGCAAGCTCCCTAGTAGGTGAGAGGATCAAAGCCTGCACCCTGTGAAACAGGAAAACAAACAAGGGTATGTCATATCCACTCTCATACATACATCAACAGAATAGAGAATGAAAACAGGCAGTGCGATTACTCCTAGGTCGATATTCATCTGCTTCTAATTCGACTTTCTGTAATTGAATCCGAGCTTTTTTCGAGTTGTTCAGGATGTCCATCTACGCAATTCTTCCGAATTTCGAATAGTACTTAAGATCTGTTTTTGATTATCTAATAAATCTTTTAATGAAAGTAGATTATCTTGCTATTAAGTTTACAATTTTTATGATTTCTTCCCGAACCAAACATGAATCTTTCGATTCATTTGGCTCTCCCGCTCCTTTTTTCTCTTTTGCTATGTATTATGGCTATTTCCATATCCTTTTTTTATGTAATGAGCCTGCCCTCTCTTTTCTGTTTGTATTTCTATATACCCAAACTCATATAAGACTAGATGAATATTAAGAGGACTCTTCCAACTAGATAAAAATCTATATGGTCAGCAAAGTCGTTTCTTTATTTGTGTTTGCTCTGTTCCCAACGCATGACAAAGGACTGATAAATAAAACAGACCAAATATGAAAACAAATCTGTGTAATCTCCTTTTTTCTTGGGGAATCTCCCAATTCAAAAACAATCCCTGACTACACCGGCGGAGCTACGTGCAAGCCATACTGGGTCCTGCCCCCACCCCCTTTCCCCAGGAAATCTGTTCAATACTAGGACACCTAGGCTAGTAGATCAGCTCATTGTTTTAATCACAAGCCTAAGTCACATGCTGGAAAGGCCATTATCTCCATTCACGCATCAGCTTTGTCGCAGGAGTATGCTCGGCTGCTCGCTCACTGGCCACTGCCTCAGCTTTTGCCAGCTGCTGCACTATGCAAGTCCGCATGCAGCATGTTCCTTCTGGATCAATTGTTATTTCCCAGTTCTCAACGATAGACAAAGAAATTTGAATGCCAGTATATTATTGGAACTGTTTCCTTTTTCTCTCAGAACTTGAGATGCGTTTCTACTTTAACAGCTATCCTTACAGTTTCGTTTCTTGTTCACTCAGAACTTGAGAAGCTTAGCTAGTTCTCACCGCTAGTTTCATAGTTGATACAGTTTGCTCTAGCACAAATTCTACTAGGCTTACTAGCATAAATAGTTGAGCAACTGCGCCTACTAGCCGGCCAGATGAGTAAGGAAGTAAGGAGGTTAATTACTCGCGGACGGCGGTGTCGACGATCTGGCAGACGGTGAGGGAGATCATGGACGTCTTGCCCGTCCCGGACTGGGCCTGCGCGATGACGTCACGGCCGTTGATGATGGGGAGGACGGCGCGCTGCTGGATGGCGGAGGGCTTCTCGAAGCCGTAGCCGTAGATGCCGCGGAGGAGGTCGTCCTTGATTCCCATCTGGTCGAAGGTGCTGACGACCTCGACCCCCGGGGAGGTCTCGAAGGTGAGGTTGTCGTCGTCCATGTTGCGGGCGGCGCCGGGGGCGCGGCGGGAGGTGGTGGGCGCCGCCATGGGTGGAAACCCTAGCTGAGGAGGTTGGGGACGACGAGACAGAGAGAGGGGAGGTCGACAAGGCGACTACTTTTTTTTTAGAAAGGACCGGGCGACTACTAGCTGGCTGGCTGCTATCAGGAGCTCCTGTTATCTTGCGGAAGGGACCCAACAAGCGGCCCAGCTGGCATGACGGCCCACGAGCAGAGCCGGGGATGAGCACAACTAGAACTCTGGAAGAATGAAATAAAATAAGGTTTCGCAAAAAAAAAAAAGGGTCATGCAAGTATATATATCTTGGTATATGCGCCTGTGAGCACAACTAGGACTATGAGTATTATTTATTTATCAATTAATGGAACTGTTTTTGCGGAAAAGGGATGGGACATACATGGGTGGAAAAATGAAAACAAACAAGAAATTAAAGAAAGAAGAGTAGAAGCGCAAGGAGACATCACGGACATGCACCCGCCAATGCTCGTAGTCGTGTAGGGAAGACCACTCTTACGCAATATACATACATCGCAAACAAGAAGTACAAAAGCATTTTGATGTCAAGGTTTGGATATATGTGTATCACTCAACTTTGAAGCAAATAAGCTGATAGAAGATACTGAAAAGCACATTCCCAAAGTTAATGGTGAAACGACATAGATACCGCAGTCAAGGCTTCCGCGGCGACACCGGAGGCAGAGCGGCTGTCCTCGCGAGCTGATGTTGTAGCCAAGATTCAGTTTTGTGGCAGCTTACAGATGAGCCTGTAGTGCATGATGGTAGATAATATGCATGGTACTCGCGAGCATTTCCGAATTCTATTAAGTTTCGTGTATATATATACAATGCATTCAGCATGCCTATATGCTGGTATGAAACCTCACGACACCCGCACAAACCAACCATGTTGTTCGGCAGTAACTGTAACACGATGAACGTACCATCCTCTCACAAGCATCGCCCAATTACATCCTTCCCCAAGGATGAACTCATCCCACGTTCTGATCAGCGTCAGAGAGATTGATTACTCACGCTGCCATGGGAAGATTGAAATCTTGATCTTGACTCCCAAACACTCGCAGATCGCTGTACAATGCTGTTTCCGCAACCTCAACCAAGGTGCGAGCTACACTGCGGATCAAGATTCAGTAATTGAACCATTCACAATAGCTGCATATACCACGGGCCGTGCACCTGTTCTGACACCATTGCTGCTCTGATAAGCACTTCAGCTGCATTCGCCACTCGCTCAGTGAGTTTTGTTGCCCCGATGCGCCTCAGGGATGCATCGGCGAGCTTCCGGCCTTTCTCTCCACTGCCACCCAGGGTGATTGCCCGGAACGCACAGTACACAGACTGAGAGAACTTCTTGAAGACGGTGTCATCGGTCTGAAGGCTTTTTAGGAAGACCCTAGTCAAAATCTGCTTCCTGGTCTCCATCATTTCGTTTGATGAAGAGCTATTTGAGGCTGATGAATGCATCATCGCCTCAATGATCTTTTCAGTGCCAACATCTGCAAAGGTGTCTAGTAGCCTAGTGAGCATGTTGAACAGTTCCAAGGTTGCATTTTCCATTTCTGAAGAAGTTATCTTCGAGTTTTCACTCACTAACACCTGATGCAAGACAAGCATGCTGCAAAAAGAAGAGGGAGAAGGGGGTAGGCAATTGCGTTCAGTCATTCTGTTATGGCTAATTATAAGGGTACCTCGTAATAATGAAAACTTGAAAAGTAGAAATTAAAAATAGTTTTTTACCTTGTCGCTATCACAATGACTTGTTGGAATTTACTCTGAACAGACCGCAACCTCAACCAATTCAGCATAAATGTCTCAGGAACTGACTGGCTTTGCACACCCTCCGTGCTGCTGATGAGTTGCAATAACCAAATCCTTATTAACCTGCGAAGTCTTTCTCCCCCGCATTCTAGTAGCCCTGTACTGTCTGCTTTGCAATATGCAGCATCAGCAGTAAAAACGGTAAATAACAACTTGTGAAAGGAGAGAAAACAAAGAACATACCTGCTGCAGGTATCGCAGATCGTAGCTGACCTGGAACTGCAAGCCCGCTTCGGAGAGTGGCAACAAGCGGCTGGACCTGATATGACGTTTGGGAAATCTCAGAATTTTTCCATTTTTCAAGTGTAATCAGAACAGGAGAAAATGGTGGGTACAAACTAAAACGAGTTAATTTATTGTTAAAAAAAGGTGGATGAGCATGGAATTGTGACTACAGGACGAAATGAAGCTGTTAGAAGTAATGTACTAACATGGTCTGCTGCTGGTAGAATCGATAGTGAACTGGCATGTTCATTCCACTGTTCTTCCACAATATCTTTCATGGAAGAAATCCAACAGGCAGTTGAAGGGAGAGAAGCTAACGCATCAGAAGGGGAACCATAGCGATCAGCAAAAGACTTCTGCAGGTACTCCACTCCACCTGATCCCTTAATGATTGGTTCCAATAGTTGGAGGCGTGCTCTACTGACTTCTGCTTTTAGAGCCTGTGTTCATTAATGATTTATTCATGAGGCAATATTGTAATTTCACCATATAACCCATCAATTTATTCAAAAGCAAACTCAATATAGTAAGGACCTTTAATTCTTCCATAGTGAAGCGCAAACCCTTGATGACAGAAAGAACAAATGAATTTGGACCTCTACAATCTGATTCAGGGACTTCAGGCAGCTCTACCAACAATTTATCATGACTCTTCTTCATCTCGTCTTCCTTTGCAGGAGAAGATAGCTTTCGCAGCTTATCCAGAGAGTACCGCAAAATTTGTCCTAGGTAATGTCTGTCCTGGGAGCCTGACTCAAGTACCTTTTCCACCAAAAACAACATAATGTGAGTTAGATATGCTTCATGATTCAACATAAGTCCATAATACTAACCGAACTCTACTTACCTGGGTCAAAATTTCAAGGTTAATATTGTCACTTATTTCTTCTTTTCACCCTGTTGGAGCTAACTCTTGCAATGCTTCCCTGACTTCCTTTACCAGGCTGACCAGATAACTGTAATCTGGCATATCTCCTTGCATTGAATCCGCAACCATGTCCCAGAAAGCTTTCTCCATTGTTTCCTTGATTTTACCTGACAATAAAAAGGATAAAGAAATAAAATTACACAGTAAGAAAATCATATCATACTGAGAGACCCACACCCTGAATTCATACATTTGAGTTCCCCGGAAAGACTCCCTAAAATAATAAAATTTTCTTCTACGATATACATTGCATTTTCTTATATTATTGTACTGCTGAACTCAACAATAATTTTATAAAACCGGAGCTAACCTTGAAATCACCTTCGACAGTACCAATACCATCAGAGATGTCAGCAAAAGAGCCATGGATGTCATGGAGTATCTCATTGACTATTTGTTCATTTTCAGTTGGCATTTTTTCTGGTACTGCACTGCGCAGTGTGCTACTCATGTGTTTGCCTCCTTTGATACTTTCAGATGAGGAACCGGAAGATCCAAACAGAGATTTGACAACTTGACCTGTCTTTTCAGCATCAATATTAGAATTCTTCCTAATTTCAGAAACAGTAGGCTGTCCAGAAGAACATGCAGCTGAAGGAGATGCTATATTTGCAGCTGTAGCTGCAATGGAGCTCCTATCCTCCTTTGCTTGAAAGAACTTTGACCTTGTTTCAGATAAAGCAGATTCCATCCTTCCAATACCAGCTTCACCACCCAAGTGTTGAATCCTCTCCCTTAAAAGTTTTTGGTCTTCTGCAACCTGGATGAGGAACAGAAACTTAATTCAGCAGATGGTTCAATATTGAAGATGTCAACAAACTTGATCCGCTTCTGTCAATAGATGAATCAAATGCACCCCAAGGCTGATTGCTAAAAATGATCAAGAAATAATTTCACTGAATATACAAATCATACCTGTTTCTGAATGGCTTTCAAATCACCGCCAAGGTTATCTGATTGGGCTTCATTAGTTAATTTGCATGTTTTGATCATTGAAAGTTCAAGCCTGCATGAGGATCGAATAAGATCTTCCTCTACTGATTTCGCATCTTTTGCTTTCCATGCCACAAAATGGTAAAGATAAGCACACCAAGCTTTATCAAAGGCAACCAACTGAGTTCTGAATTTCTTCCGATCAGCAACAATGGAAGAGGACTCCTCATAACTAGAACATCCAGGAGAGGCAACATCTAGCACTGACTGACTCAATATGCACGCACCATCTAAGGCATGAAGTATTGTTTTAACCAGCAGTTCAAATTCCTTCACAAAGTTTGTTGCTGACTCCACATGCAATTTCTCTCGCTCACCCTGTCCACTAAGAACAGATTTTGGATGACCTAGTATCATGTATGCACAAAGTGCAATCCTTTGCAAATATCTAGACAGCTTGCCAGAGTCATGATTTCCAACTGCTCTTTTAGGTGCTGCTTTATTTCTTCCTGCATTGCTTGGGTGGATCCTCCTCTTCGGTGATCCCAGGTGCTTTAGAAGATGGTCAATATTTTCTGGTTTTGATGAACTTGATGACTGAGAGAGAACAAAACGACTATCCAATCGGTCAAGCAACGCCTTGGTGGTCTGAAGAACTGTGGGAGAATCAATGCATATAGCTAATTCTTCAAATGGCATAGACACAACTGTTTGCCAATTTATCCCCAGCGAATCGAATGCCCTAGCCAACACCACTGTTGTTTTCCTAGAAGTTATGGATCTTCTCCAGCATCTGAAGCGCAACAAAATGTAATAATATTTTTAAATGAACCATAAGCTACACATGGAAGCCAGACAATTATTTGGAAATTGCGGAATGTACTATAAGATGGTACCTTGCCAGTTTTCTTGAAAGAAATTCTCCATTTTTAACCGAACTGCTGCGCATAGAGCCATGAGGACTTCCTCGCTGCTTCAAATAATTGGCCCTCTGCTGCTTTGCCTGCTTTTGCATATAGATGGTTATGGCATAAGTTAAAAAGCTGAAAAAATCAGTGACGGAGCTAGGATTGGAATATGAGGGGGGCCAATTAAGTCAATCTATGGGCTAAATATTAAAACATGCAGTTAAATCCTTCTCTCTCTAAAGAGTTTCAATGGAAAAAACTGGACCACAAGGTATTGGCTCTGCCCCTGGAAAAAATTACATTAATGCTGCATCACAGAAATGCAGACCCTCTGAAGTTTGTCTTCCAATTGCTCTTTTAACTTGCCCCTCTCAGTTTCTTTCTGGTAAGAGGCAGTCTTGGCAGCAAGTTGGACCTGCAAGAGCCTACCATGTGCCCGTCTTTTCTCAGATTCCAGCAGCCCTGATCGTCTCTTCTCAGCAGCAGTACGCTTCTGCAGGATTGCAGAACGTACACGCTCCCTGTACTTGTTCTCCCAAGTCAGTCTTTGCACAAAAAAACTTTTTGTCCTCTCCTCCAATGCAGCCCGCCTCTGCAAACGTGCATGCAGGAGTTCCATACGGTTCTTCTCAGCCTGCCGAACCCGCGATTCAACTCTCATTCCGAATTCTTCCCTTTCCTTCTCAAACCTCATCTCAGCATCATTTTTTGCAGCCTGTCGCATCTCATCCAGCTTGGCCAGCCGGCTCTGTTCCTTTGCCAAGAGGCTCAACCTGCAGTTGACATAAGTTTTTTTATGTTCCCTTTCCAAATAAACAGAGTAATGTAATCTACCATGTTCCTCTTTCGAACACCTTTTCTGCTTGCCAGCCACAAGCTTTGCTTCCAAGAGCTGCCCATGATCCTCCTTCTCAGATAACCCTGGAGGACTCCTAATTGAGCGCCTTGCTTTGGAGGACAATGTTTCGTGGAATTGCTGGGGGATAACAGCTCATATAAGATATAGACCATACCAAACATATACATATTTCTACTCTACCAACCTAAGCCTTGCGATAAGCAATTGACCAGGCATGAGCTTCATGAGTCCATAGAGCTGGAATAACACCTAAACTGTAACTCTAACGCTCTAAGATACACCTCAAGTCAAGCGTCATGCTGCTCCCCAATTTGATCAATGAAGCTAATCATGGTGTGTCTAGACTGCTACTTGCTCAAGGTAACACAGAGTTCGCAGTTCCGCAGTGTCACCTTCTGATTTACATACTACGGACACATTGCACATGTACTAAACCCCCGCTCTTTGATCCTACTCCAACTCGCAACTACTCCACCAACCAACACGAAATTCAAAAACCGAGTCCGGTTCACATCGCATTAACATCTCAATCGATCCACCGACAGACCTAGCAGGGACAAAACAGTGCGGTGAAGTAGTGGAAGTAATTTCTACGTCACGTCAGGAGGAAGGGAGAACAAAGACCCACCTGCCTCCGGAGATGCGCCTCGCGGAGCTTGGCCTCGATCTCCTCCGCCGTCGGCGCCCCGCCGCCTCCGCCACTCCCACACCGCGCCCGGAGGAGCCTCCGCCTGATCCTCGGCGGCACCCTGACAGACGGCGGCGACCCCTCCTCCGCCGCCGGTATCTCCAGCGCCACCGCCCCCGGCACCACCATTCCGCCGCCCGATCGCCGGATGCCGCAACCGACTGAAACGAATGCCGGCGAAATCCCGAAGGCCACTCGACTCTTCGCTTCGTGTTTCTACGTTTCTGGGGGGCTGCGGGCGCCTCCGGGTCTCGCTCGCGAGGAGGGTGTTTGGAGCGGATCTGAGGTTGTTTCGGTAAACTTGTGGGAGGCAACGAGCAGATGGTCAGATGGATATGGATGCCTTTCAGGGCCCGGCCGCGCCGGGGCCGGGAGAGTGGCGCTACGCCATTTCTGTTTTTTCACCCGTGTGCCGTGTGCGGACGAAAATACCATCAGGAGGTGTTTAGTTTGTTTGGGTAAAATTTTTAAAATAAAATTATTTTATATGTAAAGTATTAAATATAGATTAATTATAAAATTAATTACAGATTCCGTTCTTCCATCCGTAAACTGCGAGATGAATTTGTTAAAACTAATTAATTCATCATTAGCACATATTTACTATAGCATTTTATTATTTACTAACGACTAATTAGACTTATTATATTCGTATCGCTCAATACAGTCCATCTGTGTAATTAGTTATTTTTTTCATTTATATTTAATATGACATGAATGTATCCAAATATTGATGTGATTGATATGTAAAATTTTTGACAGTAACTAAACACCCTCTTGCTACCGTGGATGGCAAGAGTTTACACGGGTCTCCAACGGTTATCATTACTTGTGATATAATTTGCATTATAAAACACGTGAATCCTCTCTAAATTCACTTAGGAACCATAAAAGAGATTGGAACTAAAAAGTAATTTTCCATCTTAATTGCCTGCATCGACTCCCACAATTAATTCTTTCTTTCCTTCTTAAATGGTAGTTGTCATGCGCTGCAGTGTTTTACCAGGGATTATTTCTCATCTCGATCACAAATGCCGGTTATTAGCTCCAACTCTCTCTCTCATGTATGATTTTAAGTTTGTAAAATAAAATAAAATAATTTAAACGTATGTACAAAATGACATATAAAAAGAGTGATAAATTAAACATCTTCATTGCGCCTAATGGTCCAGCTCCAAAAGAAAAAAATCTTGAGTATGGAGTTGTGCGAAACTAGCTCTTTTTGTATTGTATTACCTTTATTCTCGCTCCATAAAACTCCATATATGTCTAATTGCTTCTTTCCAGCCTTAGCGCTCTACTCCGTCAAAACTAATGCCTTTCACATTATTCCGTCCCTAGCTATTTTGTTAAATTGCAGCCATCAAGCTCATTGTACGATCAAAGCCGCTGACTTGATCTAACAATTTTTGGAGAAAAACAATTTATGACAATCAAATATTGAATTTGTGACGTTTGTTAACCTGTTTTGAAAGGCTAAACAGGTCCGATAATTTTCTTTTAACAGTCCACTAAGACCAATCCATGGTTGGACCTCGCTAATCCATTTTTTCATAATCATATGCTCCATTTCATGTTGTGAAAGAAAACACTTGAAGATAGTTTAGTACTATTCGCGAATAAAATTAGTGACCTTAGGATTTCCAACTTAATAGTCTACTTATTATCGATGGTTGAATATACGTTTTAGAAAAACTTCATGAGTTAGTGATTATAAAACAAAACAATACCACTTGTATAAATTTTTGTACATAACTAGGTATTGTCTAACTTTCATAAATACTCTAAATGTACTCATATATTTTATTATAGATTATAGTAGCTGTTTAATAACCTCGATCACCGCTACCATCAGTTATGGAAAATCACTAACTAAAAATATCATAGTTTAACAAATAAGAACTAGAAAATTACAGTTTTATTTAATCTCTACCCAAAACTCTCAACGCCCGTTTATCAACATAGTTTCTCTTACTTCCATAAAGCTTTTAGATATAACCATTTGTCTAAATTATACCATCATTGATTTGCCGTACAGAAAACATATAGTTTGGCAAACGATAATATCCACTTTAATTATCTTAACCTCCTCAAAGCTTAGAAAAAACACGGTTTATTGAAACAAAATACTTGTCTAAGAAAAACCACAGTTTATGAAACCGAGACATCACAGTTTATCCTAAAAAAAGAGAAATATTTGTCTACGATTGACTTCGCAAGATTGACACTCTTCTTATTACGAACATTTTGATTACCTTGACATTTTCATTGTTTTATTGATTTTTCCTTTCTTTTTCCGTTAAAAGGCTAATGAAGTGACTAATTGCAACAACGTAGGCATCATCAGAGGCATCCTCGGTAGGTACGTACCTGAACTGAACATGATTGCATCTGTTTGCTACTCTCTTCTTCTCCGTACTGGTCTCACACTTCAAGTTGCTCCTACGGTGTATCCTAAAGTAGTGTTCCGACTGAACTCACGAGTAGTCCTGAATCTTTTTGATTTTGTGCGACACTACAGGTCCCTTTGATTCTTATTTTTTCCTTGCTTGCACATTGAACTGGTGGCTGATTATTATTCATCTTTACATACAGCACCACCTAAGGGTAAATTAGGCACTTCATTAGCCTTTTAATGGAAAAAGGAAGAAAAATCAATAAAACAACGAAAATGTCAAGGTAATGGAGATGTTTACGAGGAGAGTGTCAATTTTGTGAAGTCAATATTGAAAGTTTTAAAGTCACCAAGCCCACGAAAAGAGCGTCAAAAATCCAAATTTCTCAAAAAAAGAAGAAGAGACATTACAGTTTAATAGACCGGAACACCTACATCGCCAGTTGCTTCTCCTGAACTCTTCGCCAGGCTTTCTTCATCCTCTCCGTCTTCCGTCCCCTGACCTCCCATCCCATCCACCCCGCCCGCAACTACAAGCAACCTCCGATCCAGTCCGTTCCGCCTCCAGGTAAAGCTCCGCGCCCATCCAATCGACAATCATCATTCCCGCAGTTTCCTGATGCTAGGGTTCGGTCCGAATCGGTGCTCGTTTCCCCCAATATTTTCGGTGATTTTCCAGCTTCCCTTAACATTTATTTGTTTCCTTCTCGGGTGGTTGGACAGGCGAATGGTCGCCAACCAGGAGGCGGAGGCGGCATCGGCGGCAGCGCCCGGGGCAGGGACGACGGTGGACCCGATGCGGCTGGCGTCGCGGTGGCGGTCCCCTGAGGAGTGGGAGTTTGCGGCGGCGGAGTTGGATGCTGAGCCGCTCCCGTCCGAGCTCAACACCGTCAACAGCTCGGGCCTTTTCGCCGTCGTCTCCACCGACAAGTTGTCCGTCAAATACCTCGGCAGCCATCACCATGGCCACGACGTCGGGGTCGTGCAAGCCGACCGCCCCGCGCCCACGCGCCGGGCCGTGTACTATTTTGAGATGGGGGTCAAGAACGCCGGCTACAAGGGGCAGACCTCCATCGGGTTCTCAAGCGGAAGCTTCAAGATGCGGCGACAACCTGGGTGAGGGCCCTTGCCTTGCTGCTCCATTTTTCTGATTAGTCTGATTTTGCGTTTCTGTTTATGTCCTTTATTACGAAAAAATGGGATGTAGTTTCGTTCTGATAATTGCATTGCATCACATCTCTAAATCTGTGCAAAGTTGGCTGCATACAGTAGTTAAGTGGACGTGCCAGACAGACTACCTGTTCATAAGGTCTTTTTCATGCTTTAGATAGTATGCCTCTTCAGCTTTTATGAATGTACAGACATTTCTAGTTGTAAGTCATGTTATGCGATATTTGTAGGCTTATAAGACCCCTTCTTTTCTATTTTGAGCCTTCATATTGTATATGCTAAAATATTTAAGCTTATTCTATTTAATTGATTTTTCTCTCAAATCTTTCCTCTCTGTTCTTTGTTCTTTCCAGTTGGGAGTCTAACAGTTGTGGATACCATGGTGATGATGGCTATCTTTACCGAGGTCAAGGGAAAGGTGAACCATTTGGGCCCAAATTTACGTCTGGTGACACAATTGGTGCTGGCATCAACTACTTGTCACAAGAATTTTTCTTCACGTAAGTTTGGTAGTTCTTTGTAACTTGATAGTGTTTGCTTGTTCGATTGGCTATTATTAACCTTCTAGGTCATTTTTTTTCTGAACATAAGATGACCAATATACTTTTCTGGTACTTCACCGCGAACCTTTATAGCTTTGCAAGTATTCTTAACTATAAATCTGTAGTATACTGAATCTTGAATATGGAAAAGGAATGATAGTCTTGTATATGCACCTGCCTCCACACCTCACTTGTTATGCCATCCCCTGTATGTTCAGGTTGAAGTAAACTGTATGCTTAATTCTTGTTGATCTTACTCTCGAAGGTTTTTGCCTTGTGTACTTTATATCTCGAAATGTATTGCCACACTGTAATCTAATTGCATGGAGCATCTTGCAGGAAAAATGGATCTCTGGTTGGAGCCTTTCCAAAAGACATTAAAGGCCCACTATATCCTACCGTTGCAGTTCATAGTCAGGGTGAAGAGTAAGCTGCCACCTTCTGTAGTTGTTCTTAGGTGAAATATAATTGCTAATAGGACTAAGTTACATTTTACCCCTAGTATTTCAAGTTTCAACCTAAGTTGCAGAAACATCTGGCAGACATGGGGCTTTATGAACTTGGATAGTGATACATGTACAAAATGCAATCTGCACATTTGTTGTTTGCATGTCGATTGTGAGCAGCTACGCATTGATGATAGATTTTCCGTTCTAATGGGACACAAAGCTACAATACATACACACACCTCAATTGTAACACAAGTTAATGACTCCCTGTTTAATGCTCAGACATAACTTCATCAATGTTGATATGATTTGTAGCTTCAACATAACAAGATATAGCAAGTAAGCAGTTAAGTTGATGATTTTTGTTGGAAATTTGAAGTTTGAACTGAAAGTGTTACAAAGTTAAGCTTACATTTCCTAACTGCATGGAAACTGACTTATTGTGTGTAAAATACCCACTTCAAGCAATTACACAGTGTTCTGAATTTCTGAGCTTTATTTTTTGTTTTTTAGTGAAAACAGTACTGCAGTATAAAGCTTTATTTTGCTTGATCTGGGGCCTATTTATTCTGTAATCTATATCCTCATTGTTGGTGGCTCTTATTGGGTCTGATCTCTAATCTACTCCAACTTGCTCAGGACTAAGAGTCTTTATTGTTGTTACAGGTTGACTGTAAACTTTGGAAAAGAACCATTCTGTTTTGACATTGAGGTGAGGCAAGATATTTTTGTTCACCTACCATTACCTCACTCAATTACCTATAATTTTTATAGTTTTCTTGTCGCAACTTGAAACCCTTACTGATGGCACTAACTGTATATCTATTGTACTCTACTGCATCTATGGTGCATGCTTCACTTTCCATTACGAATTATGCATCACATTTTGTCATATTTAGCCACATTGTCAAATTCAATTGGAAGCCATTTCAATTGCATGTGCCCTTTGACGTATTATTGGCCAGCCACCACTAAATATGCTGCCATAAAAAAACAATTGATGTTCCTTTATGTTTGACAGTTGCAACTACAGTCCTTTCTTTACATAAGGATATGATTTTGAGTTTATGCGTGTGATGTGGATAACTGGATTTAGTGATGAACTGATGATATAACTGGCTTTATCCCATTTACTAAACACTAGGTTCATGAGTGTTCAGTTCATGTTCAACGTCGATAGCTTTGTGATTGATATATTATTCTTTTATCTGACAGGGTTATATACTTGAAGAGAAAATGAGGCAACAATCGATGGCAGACAAATTGAAGTTGGAAGAGAACATCAGTCATGTGTATGCCTCGATATGCTCATTTCATGTTTACCCCATTGCTTACAATCCGCATATCTTCATTTCCATATAACCTTGTTTATGTTCTTCTACTAAATTGTTTTGATTACTGGCTTATGTGTTCCGTGGCTCCTCATGTTGCCTTATCTTATGGATACGTACCATTAACTTGTAACAGGATTGTCCGTTCATATCTCCTACATTATGGTTACCAAGATACATTAAATTCTTTTGATATGGCAAATGCAACTGATCCCCCTGGCAGTCGCCAAAATGGACATAGGGAACCTCCAGAAATGTATGGTCTTAGCCACAGAAAACTTCTGCGTCAGGTGAGCTTCGAAACTCAATGTCTTGCTTGTTGAAATCCAATTTTGTCTCTTAGGTAGCATCTTTGTGGATAAATCCAATTGGCAATATTAAAGTTACATAGGACTACACTTGCTCATTTTTGGTCCTGTTTGATGAAGTGCTGACAATCAGAAATCAGTTCCTAGACTATTGTGCCAAGTTTCTTTATTTTAGTTACTGCTTATGTTTGTTATGACTTTATGAGGGTGACCTCACTTTTGTTTGTTTTTACTACCAATCAATTATGTTCGGGAAAGTTCTACATTGGCATTTTGAAATTGCATGTGGGTGAGCTCATTAGCTGGCTTTTTCTCCTCACAGGAAAGTGACGGTTAGTTTTTTTTTTCAGCTGCCTTGCAAGCTTGAGTTCTTCCATATCTTGGTTGCGCAGTGCCAATATGTTGTAGTCGTTACATTTGTCCACATCATTCTGTTGTGTCATACAGATATTGTGCATGTTATTGATTTGATATATTGCCCTCTTTTGATTTCTTTTTTGCCTCTGCTATGGCTTCTGCTTTCTGAAAACAGTTTATTTGATTTGATGAAGCTTATCATGAGCGGAGATATTGACTCTACATTCAAAAGACTAGAGGAGTGGTATCCACAAGTGATAAAGGTATTTTCACCTTTTCTTGTATTGATTTAATTTGTCATCCCCATTATTAAAAATTCTTATATGACCGATACTATATCTCAAATAGTATCGGGTTGTGTCCCTACAATTAGTGTCTCCATTGGGGCAGTGAGTCAAGTTTCCCAGAAGAACTTAGTTATATACTTTGTGCTTTCTAAGTGAGAATTTCTTTGCTTTGCAGGATGAGAAATCAGTTATTTGCTTCTTACTCCATTCTCAGAGATTCATAGAATATATCAGGGTAATTATCGGATCTGAATATTTAAAATCAATTGTTGTACTTTATAGGTTATGCATTGTATTCGAACTTTTAGTACCACTGTATGTTAGTTGCCAGTTTGCCACTTCTATATTGCAGCTTTTCCAGAAGTAGGGAATAATGTCATGAACATGCATATGCATTAACTTCTGACGTTTGCTGAGGAATTCTTTGAGAAGGGTATAACTCAAAATCAAGCTAGTAACGTAATACTATTATATGCTGAATACATTGTATTTGTACTTGTAGTACCACTGTACGTTAGTTGCCAGTTTGCCACTTCTATGTTGCAGCTTTTCCAGAAGTAGGGAACTTTGTCGTGAACACGCATATGCATTAACTTCTGATGTTTGCTGAGGAATTCTTAGAGAAGGGTATAGCTCAAAATCAAACTAGTATTGTAATGTTATATCCAGGTCAAGTAATTTAACACAACTGCGTTCGCTGCAGCTTAGCGTTTAGGTGGAAAATTAACTACAATATAGATATGAGCTTCAGTTTAATTGCTAAAAAGTGGAACAAAATCTTAATTGTGTCGCATTATCATAAGGACACCAATGCTTGCATTCACGTCACCCTTGACAATTTCTTGCAATCTTGGTTAATAAATGTTCTAATCAACTTGGTGTAGTGCACCGTGAGGTATGTGAATTTTACAGTGAAACGAGATGTTTAGGACTTCATAGTATCAGTGAGAACTGAGTACCACTACTGACCGGTTTCCAAATCCAGCCATTGATGTACTTCTAAAAAATGTTTGTAACTGGTTTATTGCAGCTAGTTACCATGGCAACGTTGGTGATTATTTGGCCAGTTCCATCTTATTGCAGCATTGATAATCTGGCGTTTGTTTTTTGGTTGACATGGACTATGTTGCGGTTTCATGTTTATAAGCTTTATCTAATGCATTAGGCTGAACAACTGGAGGATGCCGTGAAATATGCACGTGCTAACCTGGCAAGCTTCTTGACGTACAAAGCTTTCGAGGGGTTGCTGAAGGTAACGCCGTTTTTCTTTTGTTGGGTTCTTTTGGGCTGTTGTATGCATTGCCCTCTGCAATATCAATGCATTTGTAAACCGATATTCAGAGATCTTTACAACTTGCTAGATATCCAATTTGAATGAGCTAAAACACAGTTAAACGGTGAATGTTCTGCTTTCTGCAGGAGAGTGTGGCCCTGCTTGCGTATGAGAAGCCTGCAGAATCATGCATCGGATACCTGCTGGACTCCCCCCAGCGTGGATTCGTGGCGGATGCAGTGAACGCAGCCGTCCTGTCTACGAACCCCGCCATGAAGGACCCTGAGAGCTGTCTTTACTCGTGTCTCGAGAGGTTGCTAAGGCAGCTCACAGTATGTAGCTTTGAGCGACGCGCATTCAACAATGACCAAGGAGATGCATTCTTACTTCACAAGGAAGTGCGCAACTGTGAAAGGTCCCGGCGTTCATAAGCACATCGGAGAATTGAACTCAGATGTTAGACTCCAACTGCTGTTTGGAGGACCAAGGATCACCTCGGATGGAGTTGTTGGCCATGGCACGAGCAAGCACAGATCCTTCCTTTTGAAGGTCTGCAGCGTCCCTGGGCTTTCTGAATTCCGATAGGTGTACACTCAAATGCACAGAGCTTTGAAGGAGTTTCCTTCCTGTAATCAGAAAACTCGTTCAGAATCGGCCAACGTGTCTGATCCCGTAATTTGTTGGTTGGCTAATAGACCGCTTGATGTTGTGAATGCTAAAAACGCTTCAATATATGTTCTTTACCTCTGTATAATGTCTCTTTGCTTAAAACATATTTCTACTTCCCTAAAAAAACATATTTCTACAGCTTGCCTTGAACGTTGTGAAGGAGAATTGGCCGATAAGATAAGTAACCGAGGATCACTCCCTTTTGTTTCGTCTGTGGGCTCTTTTGGTGATCTGACCGCGGGTAGTTCTCACTTCTCAAGTCTCCAACAGTCAGCCTCTTGAGGCTAAACATTTGATTTTCCATTATTCCATATAAGCACGAGATACTCGTTACAGTTACCACTCGTATAAATTTGATTATCCAAGAATCAATTATATGGTTAGTCGCGAAAAGACATCAAAGGGGATGTAGCTCAAATGGTAGAGCGCTCGCTTTGCATGCGAGAGGCACGGGGTTCGATCCCCCGCATCTCCACATTTTCTTTCTCTCCGTATTTTTCTTTCCTTTTACTTCCACACGAGTTTTGTTTGTCCTGCTTCTGATGTAATTAAATTTCATTACTATACACCCTTTTCTCTTTCCCTTGAAAACAGCACGGGGCTCATCTCTGCTCCCCCTTTCTTGATTACGTGGTATCTTGTTACTTTATTTCTAATGGAATGAATTATGAATGAATAAGCAGTCTTTGTATTGTATGTAAATAAGATATTATTATCCGTTTTGTTGAAACTCTCCTCTAATGGAGTGGATGAACGAACAGTTCTCCCCTGCTAGAAAAAATAGACTTGTAAACGACTATGGAACGTTACGAAGCCATCACATGTGGACTGTTTTTTTTATCAAACATACATGTATGTATAGTTAAGGATACCGTATTCATAAAAATACAGATACGTTGGCAAAGGATACAGAGGACAGTTGCTCCGACCTAATAGCACAAAGGTCCTAAGAAACAAAGATATTACAATACAATCCTTGGAACCCCTGCAGGTCGAATCCTCCAGATTCCGTCGTCGCCGGCCATCACTGGAAGCCAATCGCCGCCAACCACAGGTCGACCAGAGCTCCATCGCCAACAGGCTTTGAGAAGAACCGCAGTAGACACCCGCCATCTTGGACGAGATGAAGCGAACGCTAAAGATCCATCGGCCGGGGACGCGCCCCAAGCTCCGATGACCCTGGATGCAGACTTGCTGTCGCTGACTGACGCCGCCGCGGACCAACCGAGCCTGCAACTCCACTCTCCTTCCTTCCGCGCAACCCACAGCTGCCTCTCAATCCGCAGAACAAAAGCCGAGCGAACTCACCTCCCGACGAGCCGTCGGCATCGGACTCCTGTACAGGGGATCCACGCAGGGAACCCCTCCTCCACGCGCTCGTTGACGGCACCGGAGCGGAGCACCACTAAGACGGGGAAGAGCACGAGAGGACCTTATTCCTTGAGGCCGCCGCTGGAAACCTAACCCTAGAAATCCTAGGACCTAATCTACACCGCCGGACAGAGAGTCGCCGTTCCCACACACATCCGAGGGCCCAAAGACCGCCGGAGGCGGAGGGGAACGGCGACCTCGCCGGCGCGAGCACGCGTCGCCTCCCTTTCGCCTCTCTCAACTGTAGCAGGCGGAGATGTTTCTACTGCACCCTATTTTGAAATGCTTCTGGCGGACCCAGTGACTTCGATTAGTACGACTATGAGGGCTTCCACAGTTTCCACCCTAGGGTCTACATCTCTACTCATGGTGCTACCTAACACCTAGATATTGAAGAAGCTAATGGAGTTAAACGGACAGTTAGTGATGGTGATATCTCCTTCACGTCAAAAATCAAATTCATATTTTAGCGCTATACTTCTTATTTGTATTAATATTAATATTAATATGGTTATATTTTTCAATAGTAGGCCATATACTCGTTGATAACAAAATATTCACGGTGACTTTGTCAGCCTTACTATACGCCGGTTCAATGTATCAGTCACCCTTGCAATACGCCGGTTCAATGTATCCTCCTAGTCGTTTATAAGGGTATGGACACATAACGTGCGTGGTTGCGTTCATTCATCGGATGAGTATCCCTGTGATCGATATATTTTAATAAATTCTAAAAATTAATTTTAATTTTTAAAAAATACATTTTTAAGGTATTAGAGCATCTCCAACAGATTACTCATCAATCTCCTTAATACCAAAAAATTAATATTTTAGTGATTGGAGGTGCTCCAACAGGTTACCAATCAAATCCTCAGTACCTAAAATTTTTTGGTAATCACCAAAATACACCTCCCTCCACCCTAAATGAAATTTTTTTTGGTAATCACCAAAATACACCTCCCTCCACCCTAAATGAAGAAGATTTATCCCTCTATCCTATTCTTGATGATGAATTTTGGTAATCTGCTATAGTAAGCATTACCAAAAATATAAAAGTAGTTCCTGGTAATGGAGAGAGTGTATGTTTTGAATATGAGGTATTGATAATCTGCTGGAGATGCTCTTTTTTTCCGATCAAGAGTTTCTCCTCTGTTACTTAATCAACGGGTTACAATCTTCATGCAATACATGCATCAAGAAGTCTGGGTGTGACGATTCCCACAAGACGCTACACCTACCCGTCAAGACCTCCTTGGCACAACAATAAGCCGCCAGGTTTGCCTTGCGATTGACATACACAAGATCAAAAGAGGAAAATGAATTACTAAACTCTTGAATATCAGCAATGATCGCCATGATCTCCGACCTGCGAAAACCTGGAGCGTCATAGGTCAACGAGTTGCTTGGAATCTGTCTCCGCAATCACCTGTGCCGAGATCCATCGCTGCAACTTCTGAAGCCCAAATCTGTATGCCTGTGCTTCTGCTGATAGCACAGTAGCACTGAACCCACGCTTGGCAGCCAGGTTCCAGCAGCTGCTGGAGATGCTCGAAACACATTTTAAAAGTGTACTTGCGGCAAATCTGAACTGTGCCCATTACGGCGAACTCGAGCACAACTTGTCGGCCTGTGCTGTTGTGCAGGCCCAGCCCATGAACACAGAAAGCAGACATCTTCGCGGGCCCCCACGTCAGCCACGGTGCTCCGGGGTTTTGGTGGGTTTTTCCCCTTTCTCGCAATCCTTCGCTTCGTTTGATTCCCTCCGCCGCCGCCGCCGCCGCCGGAGGCGTGAGCCACGGCACCGCTCCGGCGTTTCTCCCTCGACCGAGTAGTAAGGGGCGGAGACGAGCAGCGCAGCGAAGATGTGGTACCTGTGCGTGTTCTACCACAGGCTCCTGGACTACCGGCGGCCGGAGGTGGAGTCCCTCGCCGAGCTCTTCGCCGGCACGGGCTCCGGCGAATCCGTCGAGTGGCGCATGCCGGAGAACCACCACTCCGACTCTCCGTTCCACCTCGTCCGCCTCCCCGGCGACGAGCGCCTCGCCGCCCAGGTCGCCAACCGAAGTAAGCGCGACCTCTAGTCCCGTTTCAGTTCCCACCCCCCTCGTCATCCAGTCGCCGTTTACTGATTCTTCCGCGTGATTATTGGGCGTCGTGTGGTTAGGCTTGCTAGTGAAGGGGATATACGAGCTCTGGGGGCATGGCACCACCTATGAGGAGCTGGAAAATTCGGTCAGGGAGTACCCCGACGAGAGGAAGCTGCCGTTCCTGACCCCGGACAGCACATTCAAGATTGTCGTAGACAGCTTCGGCAAGGTGATCAGCTCCCAAGAGCAGAACGAGATCATGAACAGCCTCACTTACATACCATTCAAGGTTGATGACATGTCTGATCCATTAATACTGATATTGATCTTGTTGATGGCTTGATACTGAGTGTGACTAGCTGTGTAACGAGGCTTTGCTTTTTTTGTTTCTTTTCAGGGCCGTGTTAATTTGAAGAAACCTGATCACAAGTTCTTTGTCATGGAGACAGATGACTATGGGTCAAACAATGGCCTCCCGCCAGTTGTGAAGAGGACTATATTCTTTGGCCGAGAGGTTGGAGCAGCTGATAGGCATCTCCTGCCAACGTATCAGCTCAAGAGCAGGAAGTACATTGGCCCGACTGCAATGGATGCTGAAATGGCTTTTCTCATGGCCAATCAGGGTCTCGCGCGGCCTGGAAAGCTTGTGTATGACCCTTTTGTCGGAACCGGTAGCATTTTGGTTGCAGCTGCGCATTTTGGAGCTATGACAATGGTTTGTACTCATGCAAATAAATGTACCTTTGACTTTTGTTTGTCACTATGTCTTGCTGATAAAGTTTTTTCAGGGTGCAGATATCGATATAAGGGTTGTGCGGGATGGTCGGGGCCCAGATTGCAATGTTTGGAGCAACTTTGAGCAGGTAATTTTGCACTGAATCAGCTTGTTGCATGATATTGTTGTCTTCACAGCCCAAAATCGCCAGAAATTTGTTTGTAATTATTAACCTCATGAAAGGGGTATGTACAGCAGTGTTTTATAAGTGTTTTAACAATTGATGGTGAGTTATTGATGCTGGTAATTCCCCTGTAGCCACTAATGCTTTTATCTTTTAACCTTTTATCCTCCACATCTGTGACTCTTGTTAGGTTTTCATCTCTACCTCACCTCAACTTGCTTGAGATTAAAATGTGTGTTGCTGTATTAGCCTCAGGATATCATGATTTGTTCATTTTCTTTTCTTATCTACTAGTTTCTAAGTCATGAAAAAATAGCAATTTTTAGTTATCACCCTCTTTTTTCATCAAGAATATTTAAGTATTCACTTGTTAATTGATTAGCTGGAATGCTAGATTCCGTACTAACATATTATATTCTCTTCAGTACAAGTTACCAGAGCCCTTGTGTTTGCTAAGGGCAGACAACAATCTCCCACCTTGGCGTCCAGGACTGAAGGAGGTAACCATCGTGCATTGCGTACTATTATGCAATTTCACTATCATGTTGACATTTTTATCAGTGTTTGTTGGTGACTGAACTGAAAACGTGAGCAACCTTTTTCCACAAAATGCACAATGTAGAAGCCTTTAGTTGTGGTGTAAGGCTCTGTTTGGATCACCTAGGGCCAAGTTTAGTCCGAACTAAACTTTAGGTGCCTAAGGCCCTGTTTGGATCCTAGGATTTAACTTTAGTCCATTAGATGATCCAAATAGAAGGACTAAACTTTAGTCACACCCCAACTAAACATTAGTACATTAGTCCTTCAAACCCAACTAATTCGGACTAAACTTTAGTCACACCCCAACTAACCATTAGTACATTAATCCTTCAAACCTAACTAATTCGGACTAAAAGTAGCCAAAGGAGCCAACCGTACGAGAAATGACCAAATTACCCCTCCACCTTATCCCTTCATGCATATGCAAAAAGGCTTTCTGTGTCTCCTAGTTACTTGTTAGTCCTAGGATCTAAACAGGATATAGACTAATTTTAGTCACCTAATTTTTAGGCACATAAAGTTTAGTCCGGACTAAACATTGGTCCTAGGTGATCCAAACAGGGGTGACTAAAATTAGTGCATACCCTTTTTGGATTCCAGGACTAAAAGGTAGATGGGAGACACATAAGTTCAGTTTGCCCTTCCTTTTTGCATATGCGTGGAGGGATACTCTAGCCATTTCTCGGATGGTTGGCTGCTTTTAGTCCAAATTAGGTGGGTTTCGAGGACTAATGGCCTAATGGTTAGTTGGGGTGTGACTAAAGTTTAGTCCACCTTTTATTCTCCTGTTTGGATCACCTAGTGGACTAAAGTTTAGGCCTAAGTTTAGTCCTTGGATCCAAACATGACCTAAGTCTTCCACATGATATTTGCATGATCACATGTTGCTTGTATGTTTCGTGTGGCGCTCTAGTGCGGGAAACAAACCAAATATGTGTTGTTTTGGGTTCTTGCAGTGTATTTAAGACAATGATTGGCTATAATTAACTGTCTCTATTTGTGGTCTACTGGAGGAAATAAATTATCTGAAAGAATAAAATAATAAGCATATCTAATTGTGGCATTATGTAGTAGCCTAAGTGCAAAATCAGTCTAAATTGCGTTTGCACTCTATTACTTAACAAGATGCCTTGCTGGTAAATCCATTGCCTAATAAGAACTGTTGCATTGCTGCATGAAATTTGATGAAAGCCTATATTATGATATATGAGTTTTCTATTTCTTTATTTGGCTGTTGTTAGGAATCATTGCTTTGGGATTGTAGTCTTTGATTTGTGATCCTGTCTTTATTTGGATGTTGTTAGGGAATTGTTGCTTGTGCATCTATAAGCGCTGCCCATATTCTATTTTAAATCCTGCTTGCTCCATTGTCTGAATTAAAAATATCGCTCCTTGTCATCAATCAGATGTTCGATGCAATTATTTGTGACCCACCATATGGAGTACGGGCTGGTGGCCGGAAGTCTGGTGGTCGGAAGATCATAAAAGGCGTCAAAGGACCTTACACAGTCCCGGACGAAAAACGGGACAACCACATCCCGTCAACTGCACCATACAGCCTTGCTGAGTGCGTTCATGACCTCCTTCACCTTGCTTCAAGGATGTTGGTTATGAGTGGCAGGCTTGTCTTCTTCTACCCTGTCCTCCGTGGTGAAGATGGTGTTGCCAGCCCGCAGTTCCCTGAGCACCCCTGCTTCAAGCTGATTGCCTCCTGCGAGCAGATACTGAGCTACAGGTACAGCCGGGTGTTGCTGACCATGGTGAAAGTTGCCCCCTACACCGAGGAGATTGCGAGGGTGGCCGAGGAGCGGCACCGGGAGTTCAGGGAGAACCACCAGAAGTGGATGGAAGAGGGCAACCTCCACTCCGCCGTGTTTGAGCCGGCGGCGCAGGATGGGAAGCCTGATAAAGACTTGAAGCCCAAGTACAGAGGCAAGTACGTGTAGCAGCAGATATGCTAACTCGTTGAATTTACTGGAACAGAAGGCAATTTTGTTGGTGTTCTGTTCTGTTAGAGCCACTGTGCCGAATTATACTTTCAGTTAGAGCTCCTGTGCCGAATTAAATGAGCTCGAACGTTAACAGGAGCTGTGAGATGTACGATTTCGGAGTTTGGTGTGAGGCTGGTAAAATCCTTTTGATGGGTATGGAACTGTAATTGTAACTTGAATTTCGTAGAACTATATTTCTTACTTAGTTAACATCATGCGTTAACATCATGCCTTGCACGATCTGGCGCGTCACTGGTCGTATCAGGGCAGGTCATTGACGTATTTTGCAGCACCAACTCCCTCGCCCATGTGTGATTTTTTTTGATTGTTTTGAGAAGGGTGTGGTGTGAATTCAATATATGCAAATGGGACCTGGTCGAATAGCCTCTGGTGCCGTATTGTAATTGTACCTTATGTTTGCATTTTTTTTCTCCCGTTTTGCTTTTTTATTGTGCGAGTATATTATTTTTTTTCATATAAGAAGTTGCAACATATTAAGGGAAACGAGGTCAAACCGTACAGTGCTTGATTAATTAGGGGAAATCGAGCTAAAACCCTAACTACTTCAGAAATAAACCTAGCTGAACTAGATCCAAAGCTTGGCAAAACAAGACCCGTGACCGAATAGCTAGCTGAACTAGGAGGTCGTTTGTTGCAGCTCCGGCCGGCTCTGGCTTCTCTGACGCCAGCACTAGTACTACTTACTATTCAGTGAAGCTGTTCTCTCTCGTCTCAAAATGAACGTGGAAAGGTTCTGAAGCCAGTGGAGTCGGAAATTGTGGCTCCTCCGGCTCCTGATCAACCGGAGCTGCACCAAACGGGCTTGAGGCCTAAATGAACAGCGCTGTCACAATCATTCATCTGCACCGACTGCACGGCCTATCCAGCATTTTCCATTTATACATAATTAGGCGAACGAAACAACAAACATTGGATTTGGATTGAAAGTGGTGTGTGCTCTGGTTTCGAGGAGCTCCTTCAAGAATTGTTTTCCCAAAGTAAAAGTATGAATCCTGATTAGTACCCTTTTAAAAAAATTATAAAAGTTCTGAAGAACTGTTGCTAATACTGAGATCGAATGATGCATAGTTCTGCAGGTTTTGCCTGCCCTCACGGCGTACCAATTCCATTTGCTCGTTCAATCTTTAGGTCTTCACGTTAGTAGGCATTGCAAAGAATTGAAGGTGCCTCCCAAGCCTTGCATTTGGGTAAATACCCAAAAGCTGTGAAATTTATCATCAGCCGACGTTTATCCATCAAGCTTACAGAGCATTCTTCGGTCCTCTGATGACATGCTTGTAACTAAGGTTTGTCAGCAGCGATGCGGCATATACTGATAGTCTGTAACTGAAATATGTTCAGGTTGTTCATTTGTAAATTTTTAGAGTTCTATTTTCCAGGCTTCAGTAGTTGATTAATTTGGAAAAAATATCAAATCAAGGAAGGATTCATTTGTGCAAATCAAGAAATATCCGCAAACTTAGTAGTTGATTCATTTGGAAAAAAGTAAATCGGATCCCTATCATTAACAACTCGAAACAAATCAAGGGAGGATTGGTAACTAGAGAACCATCAGCGGCATGTAGATTTGACCTCAAATAAAATTCAGTCCGCATCATGGTTGGATCGTCTGATCCACATCATCTGGTCCTCAGAAACCATTCAAGAACTCCCAACAAGATCCAACCCATACCACATTCTCCATCGCGAAGAAACCCGATTGCCGATCAAGAAAAACCAAATCCAAACGAACCAAAGAAACGGAGGAAAACGACCATGCAACGACAGGGCTCAGACGAATAATGGGTAGTAAGTTTGTTTGTCAGCACAGATAATCAGAGTGGTGCATGACTAAATACTTGTATCATCATTGCCGCTGCCGCACGCTTTCCTGTTTGTAAGGAGAAGAACAGATCCCCCCCGCGGGCAAAAAAAAGGAGGAAGAAATCAGATCCGCAACCCAAGACCGAACACACGGCAGAATCCCAGAACCCCAGCAAAAGCCAAAAAGGTGAAGAGGCAAATCAAAGAACGGATGCCTCCGCCGGATCCAGATGGCGGCGAGCTGAGACGATGACGATCCATGGCGGCATCGGCGGGCGGGATGGTGGAGGGGACGTGGTTACGAGGGTCGTATTTAAAGAGCGCGGCGGCGGCGGCGTCGTCGTCTTCTCTACTAGGGTTTCCTGGTTCTGTTCGATTCTCCGGGCCGTGGGC
The DNA here is from genome assembly GCA_032594955.1 of Panicum miliaceum. NCBI lineage: Eukaryota > Viridiplantae > Streptophyta > Magnoliopsida > Poales > Poaceae > Panicum > Panicum miliaceum. Next base: position 14,067,604 of record CM064061.1, read on the forward strand.
TTCTCCCTTGTGCAAAACCAACGAGCTCGTCTCTTTGTGGCCCAACCAAGGTTCATTCTCTCAATCTATCTGGCCCGCAACTATATGCTTCTCTTTTGCAAATTCGCTGGCCCAACTTTGCCCGCCAAGTACTTCGGGAATTCCTATACATCTCCTGCATTACGCATCTCCAATATGTTACGCATCCCTCTTTCTAATACCTACAAAATTAATATTTTAACGATTGGAGGTGCTCCACCAGATTACCAATTCAATTTTTATTATAAATTTTTATTATAAATTTTTTTTGGTAATCACCAAAATACATCTCCTTCCACCACCTTAAATGAAGGAGGATTTATCCATCTACCGTATTCTTGGTGACTGGATTGGTAATCTGCTGAGAGAATATATTTTAGGTAGGAGGTAGTGAGCAATCTAAGCGGCTCACAGTGGGTAGCCGGGGCTCTTGCCTTGTGAGACTTGCCGACTCGGCCCGGGGAAGACTGCCGCGCCGACCAGCCGACGCTGCATCAAGACTCGTGCCGTCTAGGTATAATTACAATGGACTGGCTAGCGCCTCCCATCGGATGGCGGGCCTAGCAACAACATTAATTTGCAACATGAATCGATAACGTCCGCAACATTATATATAAAGTTTTGCAACATCAAAATTATTGCTCTTAGCGTCAAACCAATTTTAAAGAAAAATTCCACTGCAACGTCGGCAAAATGTATCATGCAACATCAATCAAAATAATTTATTTAAAAGATCATAATAAGAGATAAAATGTCTTTTCGCAACATTCATAAACCGAAGAAATGCAATATCAACGGGAAGGGAAAAAAAGTCTGAATCAAATCACCCATCGCAACATCACATATCATCCCTTACAACATCTCAAACAATCTTTTGTAACAAGCAAAATCATCAATTGCGAGTTTGCAACATTCGAAATGATCCATCCTCCTGCTCCAACGCTGCCGTGGAGGGGGAGGGGCGGGGGCCATGAGCCTAACGAGGCCGAGTCCTCCGCTGCGCGGAGATGGAGGCGGGAGTTGCACTTGCTCAGCCGCTAGGTCGCTCACCAGGGTGAGGAGGTGCCCTATGGAGCGCGAGGTCGAGCGCCGCAACCGCGAGGCCGAGCTCCTCGCGCTCGCGCGCCTCCACCATGTCTCCACCCTCAACCCCTCCTCCACCATGCCTCCACTATGAGTCTGCCGCGCCCGCAGACGCGCTCGCGCACTGCCCCGCCCTCACTTCTGCAGACAGTGGTGGAGCAGGAGCGTCGCGCGGTCGTCAAGCGCGGGTGTGCGATCCACCCCCCGCTTCTCCTCATGGCTTATTCGGCCACCAGTGGGCCTCTGCCGCTATCCTTCTCGACAGCCCGGGCGGTCGCATCGGCGAGGAGCAGGAGCACACGGCTCATCGCGCGGACGGTGAGGAGCAGGAGTGCTGCGCGGTCGTCGAGCACGTGTATGTGACACGCCCCCTTGCTTTTCCGGATGGCTTCTGCGACCATCGGTGGCCTCCGCCGTGCGCGGCTCACCGGTGGCCTCCGCCACCGTCCTTCTCGCCGGCCCGGGCGATCACATCGGTGAGGAGCAGGAGCACACAGCTTGATGCGCGGACGGTGGGAGCAGGAGCGCCGCGCGGTCGTCGAGCGCGGATGCGCGATGCGCCCCCTGCTTCTCCTCATGGCTTCTGCGGCCACCAATGGACTCCGCCGCCATCCCTCTCGCCATCCCTCTCGCCGGCCCGGGCGGTCGCGTCGGCGAGGGGCAGGAGCGTGCGGCTGGGAGGCGGAAGCGGCGAGGAAAAGGAAGCAATGTGTGCTGCAAGGAGGAGGTCTTCGAATAAGGCGGCGTGATCAATTTTAACAGATGGTGGATGAGGAGTCCGATTGGTGGATGTCGGATGCCCTATCCTTAGCATTAGCTAGCATTACTGTAATCATAAAGTATTAATCAACGCATGGTTGGATTACGAATGACAGCTAGGAAGCAGGTGTGTTTGTGTGTGCGGCACTTGGCTCGCCTGAGCAGATCAATAACACCGTGCCGGTCGATGTGACATGGCTATTGCCTACCCTGAAGATGATGGATCGGATCGAACTTCGAGCAAATAAAATTGGCGATGGTAATCACATTGCCTGTTGTGTGACTCATGTATAAATGGTGTGGGTCGATGATGTACACGCGAGAGAAGCAGAAGATGGAGAACGTTCTTCACATCGCATGCTCTCATATAGCAAAATGTTGTTGTCTGTTGTACATATGTCACGTCTTGTACATATGTGTCGTGTGACCCGGCCGCTTGACACGCTATATTCATATTATTCACGTACGAATACCACGTTCAGATGCAAATTCTCGAACATGGATCTGGTAACTTGGCCGGTTGTCTGCTTTTTCGCCCGGAAACTAAGACGTTTGTCCTGCCATCTTTTTCATCATCTCACTTCTCTCTCTGTTTAATGGTTCCTTACATGCCAGGCGAGCGCTGGCTAGTCTATCACTGTGCTTGTATCTTCATCTTATCTTAGCCTCAAGGCCCTGAGTCTCCCATCCTTGTTTTAGGTAAAGTCTCCCATGCTTTTCCCCTTCCACACCCCTGCATGTGGCCATGGCAGGCTTCAACCCCGATCCAGTTGTCTCCTCTACAAGCAATTTTCATTGACACCTCTATCCTTGAAGGCCTGTCACTGGCGACATCTCGGTGAGCTTCGTTCCTTCGTGCTAGGATTATGCCGCCTCCTTCAGTTGCTTCTCCAAGCTTTAACCTTTAACCAAGCATGCATTCCCGCAGCCGAGCTGTCCGCGACAAAAAAATCTACTCGCCCCTGACCTCCCCGTTCCCAAGCATGCTCCGATCCGTCATCCCTCCCGCGCGAAGGTAAATCTCTCTTTTCGTTTTTTTATTGGCTAACGGTTGCTTCCTTGCATTAATTGTGGTAATTTATCGTGATTTCGACATTCAGGAGGTACTATGGAACAACTTATATATTCAAGTGTTGTTTTTATGTGTTAAGATACATTCTATTATTACCTACTTTCCTTAGATTTGCTAGGTTTTTCCCCAATTTCCTGCTTGTAATACACAGTAGTAAAAATTTAGATATTGTTGCATTCATAGTGCATTTAATTTCAAGCATGCAACCACGATAATAGGATAGCTTAGCCATTGGTGTCTTAACGTGGTGATGATGATGCAAATGCAATTGCTATTGTGGTATTGTGTGATTGGATGTTAGTACTAGATATTGTTTGAAACTTGGTGGCATTTCTTTTGATATGAAACACTATCAGAGTTATCATGCGGCTTTATTAGTAATATGGCCGTCACGGACTAAAGTTCATCACCATTAGGAGCGTTGTCAAGTAGACGCCCAACAGAGATAGCCAACCTTTTTGAACTTGCAATTTTTGAGCTCCTGCGTGCGTTTGAATGGGTGCCACTTGGCCAGATGGCTAGTCGATCGACCGGATTGGGCTGAGGCAAAGAGGGCATGGGCTTCATGGGTGCACATGTCACCACATTAAATATTTCTAACTCATCTCTTTTGATTATAGATGTAACACGACCTTTTTGTTCGTCACTAATTGTAATGAAAGTGGTGTTGAAACACTCAAGTCCTATCGACCAACTGCTAAACTACTCTCTCCTAAATCTGAGTAGGAAAAACAATGATACGATCTCTAAATCCCATACACTTTTCAGACTTATTTTAATTACTATGTAAAAGGATTCTTATGTTTTCTGTAGTAGAGGAAAGAGCTTTAAGAGATACAATACATATAACATGGAGAAGTGTGGTATAGTAGATTCCTCTAAATACCAGACAATCATTCAACCCGATCCGAACTAGAGAAACCAACTTCCACACACTTCTTTACAAAATATCTAACTCTATAACTTTCTCTCATCCTTATCCGATTATGTAAAAATATCTTATTCTAGAGAATTTCTATCTTGCCATGAAGCATGACAACTCCTCTCTCTTGCTATTTTCAAATTCTTCTAGAAACTTCTCAAGTATGCGTTGATATTTTCAACACCCAATATCACATTGGTAGAGATAAAGATATTGCTGCTCCATGTATGTATTTGCGAGTAGATTACGCGAATCTGATTTACAAAAGGTTGCATTATTGTAGAAGATGAGGCTTCATTTCGGATAGTTACTGAATAAACTATTAAGACCATCTGCATGTTTTACCATTTCATCATCAGTAACATCAAAATGAAGCCTCTCAACTACTTATGAGCTCTATATCTTTTACCATTCCATTCTCAACCGCTTCATTAACGATATCACCAATTTTGTTTGAATAGATGGTGGCTAAGAAGAGCGAAATGAAGAGCTTTGAGAGAATAGACTTTCTGCGGGTAGTGGCCATCACGCCCTTAGCCACTCCTGTTAGAGGTGTCCCTGCTTTATGAATGTAATCATCAACTGAGGGGTCGGGACACAATTCATGGAAAAAAGTCTTTATATCTATGTTGAGTTGAGTGAGCAACCAAGGGAAGCTTCTCCGACGTTTGGATAGGACACTAGTCTTCACTGTTGTTGATAAGTTGACTTTTTACAAAATTAAGAGTAAACATCATCAGTTAATTTACTTATCATGTCTTCTTTTGTTTGCTGCAAGATAATGAGTAATTGATTTATTTAATATTAGAGCTCTGTTACAATGATCGTAAAGTACCAGGGGGTACTTTCAGGTATTTTTCCCTTAAATTTTTCCTGGCCGTTGATCTATGGAAGGTATTTTCAAAAATCCAATTAATAGTGCTAAGGGTATGATAGTAACTTGACTCCTTTTTGTTTGTCAAGAGTTAGAATGTGTTCTGATGCGCAGAGTGCTTTGCTTCTCCTGGATGGCACGCGCGTCAGGCTCGTTATCTTCCTTTGCTCATCACACCCAGGCTTAGCCTGTACTGATAGTTGATCTCGTTACACAACGGATCACTAACGTTCCATGGGGCCGCGGTGTGGCAGTATCTGCAACCAAGGCAATGGTCATCACAGCGTGCTCCACGAAGCATCAAAGCATCCCTAATGAGCTGATCAAACAACCACCTGTGACACGAGGACAGAGCGGACATGCTCGGACACATCCCCCTCGCGGCCCTCTGCTTGTACCAGCTCGTGCCCATGGCTGTGGCTGTGTCCGTATCCGTGCGAGTGTCCGTGGCAGTGCATTTGCAAGAGTGGGCCCTTGCGTTCGTCCTCGACGACGGTAACCACGGTGATGTCCTCGCCACTCGCGGACGCGGAGGAGGCCGCGGCGAGCGCGGCTGCTGCGGCTGCCTTGACGCGCGCAGCCTCGTCGCTGTGCTTGGTCTCGTAGAACCTGGTGGCGAGGAAGTCGAGCACCAGCGTGGCGAGCACGGCGAAGTCGAGCACCAGCATGGCGAAAGCGGCGGCAATGGCGGCGAACCCGGGGAACGGGAACCGTCGCCATGGCTCAGCGGGGAGGCAGGGGCTGGAGTGCGCGTGCTGGGCGTCGTGCAGCATGTGGACGAACCCCGAGCACCCCGGCAACCAGTATCGCCGCCATGGCCACCTCCTTCAAATAAGTAGTCTGAAATGGTAGATGGAATGTCATTTGGCATTTTTTTTCTTCCAAAGGCTAGGACAAAATTCAATCACGGGAGCCTATGATATCCATAAAATCTGAAAATTATTAGTGGTGCAAAGCCTTGTGGCCAAAAATAAAATAAGGGTTCTACAATACTAATAATGAAGTTCTACATGCTGTTTGAAAATCGTCCCCCAAAATCATCTGATACCTACTCCAAAAGGAAGATACAGGACATTCTACAACTTTTAAATTTCCAAAAATTATCTGAAACATTGCAGTCGGGCATGTCTCTAATCAGTTGGTCAATTGTTGTGTCCTGCTCATCCTTTCCCTTCGGGAACACGTGCTCTGGTGGTAATCTTTCACAGCGAGGACGTGCACCTATGTCCTCAAAGTAATCACAAGTCTGGTAATGATCTTTTAGGATAATGGTTCGCAAGTTGGGAGCTCGCTGCATCACAGACCTTACAAGTGTTATTTGTTGCTCCATTGGACTAAAGCCAGTAATCTGAACCTCTTTCAATAGCCATTCCTTACAACTTTTGAACTCAGCCACCTTCCATGATGGATTTGTTCTCTCACCAAAAGTTTACTTTCTTCCTTCAGTGTCTACTATGCATGGATGTTCCTATATCTATATTCAAAAGAAAACGAAATGTTAGATAAAAAGGATTTTTAAGAGAAGAACATATCTGTGGAATTTTGGTTAAAAAAATCACACCACTACCTTCTTATTAACGACCCTACTCCACAAAAAGAAAAATGCTTAACTACCGGAGAATTTGAAGTAATTTTAGGAGCAACTTCAGCTTTACTGACCTTAAGGTGTCAGTAAAAACGGATGCCCTAGATTTGGGTACATGTGTATATTTCGGCATTGATCTTGGTACACAACTCATGGCCATCATGTTACTTACTCTTCCTTTCTCCAACTCGTTAGCATGTAACTCTAGTGAAATCTTAGTGGTAACCATGCACGTAATTCCAATGTTAGTGGCACTTTCCTGTTAATGATAAGGCCACCGATGCATAGGTTCACGAGTTGAGTCCCGCCTGGCTTGGATTAGGAGAAATAGAATGATGTGAGACTAAAAGGTGTAGTTTTTTAAGAGACTGGGTTTTTTAACTTGAGGAAACCAATGGACATGCACTACAGACCACTGATGCCTTGCTACAGATAACCTTAGAAAAGTGGGTTCAGAACAAATGATAATGATTGAAGGGCTTTGCTACGGTACACCGAAGTGACTATGGACCGTTGATCTAATGCCATATTACCTCTTAGGAGGTAATAGTTTTAATATTATTTTATATATTTTAAATCCGAAAATAGAGAATTAGAACTAACTTGCTTGCATATTAGTTGGGATCTTAGATTTCTGTTTTTTCCACATGATGTGCCGGCCATAGGAATTAGTTGATGAGATCTGAGATTTTTTTTTTGAGAAATTAGATTTATTTCTTAACATGAACAGAAGCAAACGTGAGGTGTGTGGTTACTTCGAAAAAAACATGTTCGTGACAATAACATGTATATGTGACAAACTTGACCCAAAAATATTTTTAGACCCATATTATGGTAGGTGCTTATAACTTTTGTAGCATGACAAGTGCACATATGTATCATGACATAATCTAGTGGTAGGACTTGGTACAACGTGACATGCCTGTAACAAATGACTTGAAAAAAAAAGAGAGATGTATGTAGGGTTAGATCTAGGTGTTTATTTTCTATAATGTGACATAAATACATGTGCACATGTTATTGCTATTTTTGTGTGTGAGGTGCTATGTATTTTAACTGTGTATAGAAAAATTTTCTAAACTCCAAGGAGATTAATATTGCTACAATTTTTTCATACAGGTAAACGGCTTGCATGCATGCATGATTAGAAAACGAGATCTAGTGCTGTTCCATGATTTTCGGATCTGCATGCATGCATGCAAGATAATTAAGCACAGATATTTCTTTATTTAGTTTAAGATGGATTTAATCCATGAAAAATCAATGGCTCAGATCAGGGGCGGAGCTGCCCTTTAGCATTGGGGTCATCAGACCCCGACGAATTTCAACAAATCCTATAGAAAACTACTGTACACTATAGTAACTGACCCCGTTGTCCAAGAGTGCAGACCCCGGTGCGATTTTCCGCTGGCTTTGCCCCTGGCTCAGATTCATTTGACCTCTTACCTCCTAAGAGGTAAATGGAGTACCGTAGCATTGCCCATGATTGAAATGGACACTCCCTTCAGGTATAGCCAGATTAATAGAATGTATATGGTGGAAGCATTTCTTATTAATTGAGGAAAAAAACAGAAAGGTTTGAACCAGCTACATCATGTAAATAAACCGCATTCAATAAAAGTAAAACAAGCAAATATGTACCTCAATATCAAATATCTCAACGGATGGTGCTGCTTCAAGGAGAACTATGGTCCATAATAGGTCACAGTCAACAAAAATGCCATGTAGAGATAACTTCCTTAGTTTGTTGAATCCACTTCAGAGCTGTTTCCCTTCTAGTTTTATCCAAATCTGAAAAGGCAGATATGCAAAGAACAAGAACATGAATGATTAGCTGATTACTATGTTTTTCAGATCATGCTCTAGGTCAATTGTTTCATATTTCATTAAAATAGCTATAGAAAAATGACAGTTCATGAAAATGAATATGGGTTTACTCTTTCTCCTTGGAAATTTAATGTTAAGTTGTGTACCGCTGTTGTATCCCTTAGAACCTCACTTAACATAAATCCTTGATAATCAACTATGGCACCACATAAGAGGTTCAATTCCTTAAGAGACGGGACAACATCAAATGATAGGGGGCTTTTTGGAGAAATCCAAATATCCCAACGGAGTCGCTCTAGTTTTGGAAGATAGAGCACCTCAAGAACACTAAGTTTCGAATCTGGTGCCTGTATCTCCCATGCTGAGAATCCACCTGCATCACAGTTGAACAGAGAGAGATGCTACAACTGCCTGCAGCAATCAAATAAGATGTATCATGCAAGTCCCATTCTGCAAAACATACATTATGCAATGAAAGTTTTGTGAGGCAATGGAGCACGCTAGGATAGGCACTGAAAAAGCTATCCACAGCACGTGCTTGTTGAAGCTTGCAGTCATCTGATTCCTTCTCGTCAACAATAGCAAGGTCTAAATCTTCTACCGTTCTACTTCTACCATCAATAGCTTAACTAACTAGAGGGCCAATGACATCTGAGTAATTTTTGAACAAATAGATCTTAAGTTGCAGGCTTGAGATGGAGCAGCTAAGAAGCTCCTTGCAGCTTTGCCATATGGTCAACTTCAATGGAGTTTGGGTATGGGACGGATAGGAAATCTTTGCAATCGATGCTGAGCTCACGGAGTAACCACGGCAGATGTTTCCACCGTGTTGATGATAAGATACCAAGCATCTCCAAGAGTGCTTAAAACTAACTCCCAAAAATCTGTTTTGGGAACAGTTGCTCAAACTAGTACCCAAAAATCCACACTTCCAATATGAGAGCTATTTTGCCTCAAATATTCGCCGCCTCTCCACACTCCCAATCCCGCCGAACCGCATTGGAAAAAAAAGGGATGGACCCCGGGTGCAGGGGCCCCTCCGTGCGCCCCCACGCCCGATCGAGGCCATTTGCCCCACGGCCGCATCCGAAGGCCTCTGCGCCCGCAGCTCCATCGCCAGCTCGGCTCTCTGCTCCGCTCGCTCACCATCGCAGCTCCGCATCGCGGCTCTGCCCAGGTCGCCCTTCCTCAAGAGTCAGGAGCAATCGGCTCTCGAACTGGAGCAGCGCTTGGCCTTGGCGGAGATGGTGACGCCGTCAAGGTCGCGCCGGGAGACCCTTGCGGCGTGAGCCCTCGTGCTTGATCAGGATGCATGCGGGAGGCGCGCACGTTCTCCATGGCCGACCGGCGACGCGGCGAGTGTGGGAGACGATTCGGGTCCAGCGACGTGATGTGGGAGACGATTCGGCTCCAGCGCCGCGGAGCTATGACGACGAGCGAGTGAGCGGAGCCGAGAGCCGAGCTGGCGATGGGAGCGGGCGCTGGAGCTGCAGGCGCAGGGGCCTTCGGATGCGGCCGTGGGGCAGATGGCCTCGATCGGGCGTGGGGGCGCACGGAGGGGCCCCTGCACCCGGGGTCCATCCCATTTTTTTTCCGTCGTCGTTGGCCTCCTCAGCTCGCGCAATTTTCCCGTCGGTGCCGCGCACAGCAGAGTTGCTCTTCGGCTGGCCGCGACTCGTAGGGCTCCGCTGCTGCTTCCCATTCATCCATGACGGGCGAGCACAAATATTGCCACGCGCTGCTGTTTCTTCGTACAAGGCACACCCCAGCCACCATAAACGACGCGGCATCTCCTCCGTCCAAGGTGTGGCCTCTCCACCATCGACGGCATGGGCTCCTCACCATCCACCGTGCGGCCTCCCCTCCCTCAATGTTGCTCTCCCTTTTGGATCGAAGGGTATCCCTTCGTTGATAGTCGCTGGATGGATCGTGCAGAATGCCCTTGGCTGCCACCAGATTGTCCTGGCCGCTTGGCCGCCACGAGATCGTACCGGCCGCTTGGCCGGAGTTCGTAGCTGATAGCAAACGATAATGGAGAGGACCATCATCAGGCTACGCATAGGAAAAGGAACAGCGCCGCCACCAGGCTCACCATGAGAGAAGGGCCGTGCGCGGTGTTGGACGGCATTGATTTGACGGAGGCAACATTCAATATGGACTATGGAGCAGCCTAGGAAGAAAATCCACCATCAAACCTTGAGCCCATGGACGAGGTAGCAGGATTTAAATTCTTTTGGCACTAATTATTGGAAACTGTTGGAGAGAAAGGTTGTTTTTTGCTTCCAATAAATTTTGGCAAGTCTATAAACTAGTTTTTTGGAACTCTATTTTTTAGGTATTTTTGGAGATGCTCTTACACACCTAGCAATATATAGATTCGTGTTCGAACAGTGAACGGATGAGATTCCATACTAAAAATGTAGGCGCACGGGGCATCTGCCGTGCAGGTTCTGACACTTGTGCTTTACACGTGGCGGACTTCGGTTGCAGGGAAAAGTGAGCACCGTTAATTTGATTTCAAACTTCAAAAGCATTTATCTCTCACATCGTTTATCTAATTTCAAAGCCATTTGAACTATAATATTGTTCAGAATTAATATAACAAAATAAGATCTGATATGTATATATTTTTATATTTTTAATATTCAACATTTCCAAGGAACTGTTTCAATTTGTTGAGTATATCACTTCAACATTTAAATAAAAATGTCGAAATGGATTTTGCAAAATGTTGAACTAGATTTGAAGAAATTTTGAATCTCATATTTTGAAATGTTGATTACTAATCATTTTAATATTATTTCAACATTTTCATAGAAATGTTGAACTAGTTTACCGAATTGTCGAATGGCGTTTTAAAAAGCTTTTGAACCCAATTACTCAAAATGTTGAAATCACAAAATTATAAACATAGTGAGTTAATCACAAAGACTAAAAACAACAAACGCATTAAAGGGAAAATAGAGTAAAAAAAATAAACCGGCATGCACAACAAGCCTACCGTTGCAGCCTGGGCTGAATTATATTTTTCGGCCATCTTGCGCCCCTTACAGATTTTTGTATGTTTTTTTAGCTCAGCTTAAAAATATCTGTTGATTGGGCTTTGTTGGGCTGTAGTTGGATTTAAAGATACACCAGCTAGCCATCTTCCACAAGGTAGATCCCATTTAGGAGGGCTCCCGCCGGCTCCGGCTCCGGCACCGTAGCACCACTGTAGCCAAGAGCCGGCGGAGCTACCCAAAACCGGATTCCGGGGCTTCAATGAGTATTGCCACGCGTTAGTGAGAGAGGATGAGAGGAGGGAGTGGAGTGGCTCCGATGCACAGTGTTACTATAGTGTTCTGTGCAGTGGAGCCGGAGCCGCACAAAGCCCTCCCAAACGGGGCCGTAGATGGAGTCCCCGAGTACTTCCCTGCGAAGTCATCCTCTTCCCCATACCGCCAACTACACCATTAAAAAAAACCTACGCAGACAGGGTGGAACATGTAAAAAAACTACAGCTAGCGTGGAATCCTAAAACGGGAAAAGAAAAGAAAAACAGGAATACGTTATCGATGAACGTTCAGAAAAGGGGAAGAAGGAAAATCGTGCACGGGCATTCATTCACTTTCCCATTTCCTGCTGGAAGCTCCTTTGTGTACGTTTCTTCCTCTTCTTGACGGCCGGCGGGCCTCTATAGCGTCACAAAATCACACGTTCCACGTTCTCTCAATCTGAACGTATTAAACCTGGTAAAAGAAACTGAACTCCAGCGGTAAATTTTATTACACAGCTTTTTCTTTGAGGGCATTTTTAGAACCAAGTTAATGCTGCTGCCATATTGCCATAATGCCATTGCCAGGCAGCAACAGATCGTAACGGGCTACCGTTACAATTTCTACAATCACGGTAGCATCTGGCTAACGATTATATATGCTTGCGTTTGCCAATAAGCTAATGATAAATAAGATCAGCACCGGCTAATGGTAGAGCTAGCTGCGGCACACACAACACAAAACTGAGGCACGGACATCCTCGACTCGACTCGATCTTGGGGCTCTCATCTCATCTCAGGTGACGTAGCAGGAGATCCTTCCTCTTCCTCTTTGATTCCTCTTCCTCTTGGTGGTCTTTTGCAGTATTTCCCTCATCTTAAATTATAGGTCCAAAGTGCATAATCTTTTATGATACACATATTTGTTGCTATGTTAGATATATAGAAAAAACTATGTCTATTGCAAATCTAGAAGACGGAGAGTATACATATGCCTTATTTTATCCGGTTTGGTTTTGTTTGGTTTACGGAATGGAATGGAACCGGACGGGCGGGCTATAGGCTATAGCTATCGACCCATCCCGTATTCTGCCGGTGCCCGTGCGCGCCGCACCCCGAAATCGTAGGAGGGTGACGGCACGGGAAATCTAAAGAGAAATCATGTGAGATGCACAGATGACCCAACCAATCCTGGGATGACGAGACGATGATGATTAGCTACCAAGTCCTAGTAGCACGCAGCCACAGCATTTTTTTTGTTTTTAAATAGACGCGTGCGCACGTTTTCCGGTGTTAGTTAGGATTTAGGCCATGCAAGCTGCTTCCCTCTACTCCAATCAAAACACCAAAAGAAGAAAAAAAAAATGCCTTCCTTCTACGCAGCAGCAAGTAGTACGTGTAACCGTTGCAGGGGCAAGATGGAGAGAATGATCAGGCCCAAGAGAGAGACATAGAGAAGCCAGGTCAAAGAAGCAGTTGGAGTTAGATATCTAGATGGACTCACGCATGGAACAGACGAAGAAACAAACGTTGTTGCCTGCACCCTGAGGTAAGCAAACGACGACCCGTCCTCGCTGCTCTCGGGAACCCTCCATCTGGAAGCAAAGTAAGACGTGCTCCGTTGAATCATATGACCCAATTTTTAGTTATTTTCTCCCACCTATATCTGCAACCAGTTCAAATTGGTCTCTGGTACTGACTTTCCCTCTGCAATCACGTACTCTGCTGCCCTACGGCTACGTTTGAGATCAAAGAAGTAATGGGCAGTCCAAGTCATGCTGCTCATCAGCGACTTCAACTAACCTTGTATTCCACGGGTGGCTGCTGTCTGCATCAATCTATCTTCCACACGTTTCACCTAATAGCACAGGAAAAAAAGATTACTTTGGTGCCCGGTAACCTTCACTCAGTCTCCGCGTAACAAACTACCTAACGGTTCAGTTTCAGTCAGTGTCAACTCGAGATTATTCCCTCCGATCCCCCTCTTCTCTTTTCTGTCTCAATTTTTTTATTGCTCTATTTTTTTGGGTGTCATGTTCCCTTTCTTCCTTTTTTTCTTCATTTTTAGAATCTCTTTTGTTTGTTTATTATCATATTACTTTTGATAGGTTTCTGATTCTCTCATAACCCTAGCTTATTGTAGTAGACAGTGTGACCTTATCCGCAAGCTTTGGGTTGAGTTTACCTGAATCCCTTGGCCACAAAGGCATCTGCAGATGGAGCAGGATTTGCTTCAGGTCCAACCAAACTCACATGCACACGCACACGCGCCCAGCCCCCGCCGCTGCCGATGCATCCATCCACTCGTTGGGTTTGGTGGACGTCCCTCAAACCTGCACTACTCCTGCAGCTAGCGTTTGCATATGGTAGCCAATCTACGTTCCAACTCCCAACCACAGCAAAAGGCATCTGCTCTCCTTTCTCTGCCTTCAGGTCTTTCACCCTGTACCACCAGATGCTCCATCCCTCCTCTGCTTCTGCACTATATGCACACAGAAATCTAGCAAAAAAAAAACAAAAAAACAGGGTCTCATCTCATCCAAAAGAGACTACTGAAGTCTGAAGGCTAGTGATGTGGTTTTAATTTGCTTCACTAGCCTGTGTGCATCCTTGTCAGAGCCTTTCGTGATGAGGTGCACCAACTCTTTCTTTGCACATAACATAAGTAAGGTCACACCTGAAGCAAGCAAAGACAGAGGCCGGCGTTCAGCAGGGTGGAATGATCAGCGAGCATGAATGGAAACGTACCTGTTAACAAGAGAGGACAAGGGAACAACTGAACAACCAATGAAGGGGATTGTTGCTCCTCCGATCCTTCTCTCTCTCTCTCTCTCTCTCCTAGGTCTGGAATGGCATGCACTGCTAACTACTTCACCCTTCCATGCAAAGCATGGACGTGCCTTTTGCAGCGCAGGCCGGGGATACCGTGTCCAGTTAACGCGATGCGTTCCAAACACTTGCGAAAGGGACCGGGTCTTCGCTCCCTGCTTGAACTTGTCAACCAAGTGTCCTCCCTTCCTACGCTTCGGTCTCGCCTCACCTGCCCCAATGCCCAGCGCTATAAGTTGCTTCCAGGCTTTGGTTGCAGCTCTCATTTTGTCCCCAGAACTTCCCTTGAGATACTTACTCTCTGTTATCACAGCTGAACTCTGTTCGTTCATACACATGTACATGCAGGACTTGTTTTGGTTCAGGCTGTTGAGTTGCTCCAACTGCTGAACAGATCAAGCTTCAGCTCCAGGGTTTTGATATAGCTGCAAGGATCAATCACTATACAGCGGAGCTCGCTCTATCGATCGGCAAAGTTCGTCGTCGATCTGCTCTGTCCTCCTTGTACAAGAGGCGATACCAGGGTTTTCATCTGAGCTAGCTGCTCTTGGTGCACCAAGATGAGAGGCTTTGCTTGTGCTCATGCAGAGAAAAGGCATCGCTTGGACAGAACTTTGTGAGTGTTTTTTTAATCCCCTCCTCCCTTCTTACCATTTTCTATGGAGAATGAATCATCCTCACTAACCGCCTTGTACTACTTAGCGAGCCAATGAAGCGATTAGCGAGCGTGAGTTCTGTGAACTCGGTTGAAGTGGTTTAACGTTTCAAGTTTTATTGCCCTCGTCAACTTAATATTTGTTTTCGCAAAGTTCTTTGCCATTTATGCTACGTATCGAATACGCAGAGATAAACACATGTTGGAAGTTTTTTCTTAAGAGTTCCGTATGTTGAATATCTACTCGATCATGTTCTGCAATCTAATGTTACAGTTCGTAAATTGTCAAGAAAATAGATTTCACCGCATCTAATCCTGGTGACTTTGAGAGCACAAGTAACTTTCATAGGCAGCATAGGTGGGGCATCTAAATTCCGTGCACAGTTAACAGAACCCCCCTTTTTCAAAGTTGCCTACGATAACCCATTTTCAAAACTTTTATCGGATGAGCTAACCCGGATTAGTTTACGGTAACCACATACCAAGTTAATTACTTCCATGGTTGGCTCACCTGTTCTGACCAAGCAATCAATCCGGTGCAACGAACGCTCCTAGGGTGAATCAGCAGGTGGATGAACAAGTCGCAACGCTGTTTCAGTTCTGAACAGGTCTCTTCATGCCAAGCGACAGGAACAAGGGCTCTGAATAGAGTAGGTGCAGGACAAACAGAGGGTGACACATGGGGACGCCTAAACGCCAGGAGATGAAGCTGCCGGCGACAACGAGAGGGTTGAAGCTGATGGGGATTGCTACCGCAGTCGGCGATAACGATGAGGAAATCGACGCGACGATGGAGCTGATGATGCGTGTGATCCTGGACCGTTAGGGGCATGGAGCTAACTGTTCCTGATGCCTTGCTGGAGTAGGTGAAGGGAGAATGCCTCCATGACTAACGACTTTCTCAGGTCCTGGGTTTGGAAAATTAGCTGCGGATTGAGGAGGATCAGGATTTGGTCAGTGCAAGCAGAGTGGAATGGACCAATGGAATCACAAGCTTTCCAGTCACACTGTGAAAAGTTAAAAGTGAATGTTAACAACTCTGCTTGCGAGTTAAAAGTGAATGTAAAAAACCACAGTTTACACTTTTAGATGAAAGATATATACTCTCATCGTCTGAAAGGAAAACAGATATTTTACTAGATTCATCTTGCGAGTTTTGTTTGATTTTCTTACCACTGAATTACTGCCAGTAAAATCAATTTTGCTGTGTTGATTTCTGTTCCAGTTTGAGCAAGAACGATTGCATCGGAAGGTACTACGCCAAGGATGCCAAGTACAAGCCGTTCAGCGCGCTGCTGCCCGAGGGCTCCAGCGGCAAGATGCTCTACGTGAAGCTCGTCCTCGTCCTCCTCATGTGCGGCTCCTTCATGGGCCTCCTCCACTCGCCGTCGATCCACCCCGCCGATGAGCAACACCGCGCACAGTGAGCAGCTCTTCAGATAACGGGGAAAAAAAAACTGGCTACTTCATCCGATGATCCAAGTTCCAAGAGCTTAGTGAGGTGTTGTCTGAAAAACTCAGGTCAGGGGCGTCTAAGGCGAGCTGGATGTCGCACCCCGACGCGCCGAACTCGGGGTACGCGTCGAGCCTGAAGATCGACTGGTCGCAGATCGAAACGGCGGTGAAACGAGTCGCTCCAGTGGAGGACGGCGGTGCGCCGCTGGTGGCCCTGCTCAACTTCGACGACGGCGAGGTCGAGGAATGGCGGGCGCGGCTGCCGCACACGGAGGCCTCGACGGTGCGCCTGGACCCCGTCGGGAGCGACGTCACCTGGGAGCACCTGTACCCGGAGTGGATCGACGAGGAAGAGCTGTACGGCGCGCCGTCGTGCCCGGACCTCCCCGAGCCGGCGGTGGCGGAGGCGGAGGCGTACGACATGGTCGCGGTGAAGCTGCCGTGCGGGCGCGCGGCCAGCTGGTCCAAGGACGTGGCGCGGCTGCACCTGCAGCTGGCCGCGGCGCGCCTCGCCGCGCGCCACGGCCGGCGGCGCGGCGCGGCGGAGCACGTGCTCGTGGTGAGCCGGTGCTTCCCGGCGCCGAACCTGTTCAAGTGCCGGGACGAGGTGGCGCGCGACGGCGACGTGTGGCTGTACAGGCCGGACGCGGAGGAGCTGAACCGGAAGCTCGCGCTGCCCGTGGGGTCCTGCAAGCTCGCCATGCCGTTCAAAGCCCTGGGTACGTACCAAGCTTCTCGCAGATCGCCATGCCGTTCACACGAAGAACCTACAGCTAGTAGCTCACTCACTCACTGTGATCACTCATCACCGTGCCGTGCAGGGGATCCGTACGTGTCGGCGGCGCCGCATCGGGAGGCGTACGCGACGATCCTGCACTCGGAGCAGCTGTACGCGTGCGGCGCGCTGACGGCGGCGCAGAGCATCCGGATGGCGGGGTCGGGGCGGGACATGGTGGCGCTGGTGGACGAGACGATCGGCGCGCGGCACCGGGGCGCGCTGGAGGCGGCGGGGTGGAAGGTGCGGGCGATCCGGCGCATCCGCAACCCGCGGGCGTCGCGGGACGCGTACAACGAGTGGAACTACAGCAAGTTCTGGCTGTGGACGCTGACGGAGTACAAGCGGGTCATCTTCCTGGACGCCGACCTGCTGGTGCAGCGGCCCATGGAGCCGCTGTTCGCGATGCCGGAGGTGAGCGCGACGGGGAACAACGGCACCTACTTCAACTCTGGCGTGATGGTGGTGGAGCCCTGCGAGTGCACGTTCCGGCTGCTGGCGGGGCACGTCGGCGACATCGAGTCGTACAACGGCGGCGACCAGGGGTACCTGAACGAGGTGTTCTCGTGGTGGCACCGCCTGCCGTCGCACGCCAACTACATGAAGCACTTCTGGGAGGGGGACACGGCGGAGCGCGCCGCCGCCCGGCGCCGCGTCCTGGCGGCGGACCCGCCCGTGGCGCTCGCCGTGCACTTCGTGGGGCTCAAGCCCTGGTTCTGCTTCCGCGACTACGACTGCAACTGGAACGTGCCGGCGCTGCGGCAGTTCGCCAGCGACGAGGCGCACGCGCGGTGGTGGAAGGTGCACGACGCCATGCCGCCGCGCCTGCGGGGTTTCTGCCTGCTGGACGAGCGGCAGAAGGCGCTGCTGCGGTGGGACGCCGCGCGCGCGAGGGAGGCCAACGCCTCCGACGGCCACTGGGGCGTCCGGATCGCGGACCCGCGGCGGAGCATGTGCGCCGGCGACGGCGAGGCCTGCCGCGAAAGGGAGATCGCCGGCCGGCGGGTGGAAGGGAACCGGATCACCACGTCGTACGCCAAGCTCATCGACAATTTCTGACGGCCAGAGGCTTCCGAATTTTTGCGAATCGAAAGCCGCGAGGGCTGCTCTAGTTGGTCATGGTACTCCACATCAACCGACTGGAATTTGGCATTGGCGTCAATGTTACTGACTGCACCAGGGAGGGTTGAGAGGAGCAGTGGTGATTGAGGTGAAGAACAGCAATGGCAATCGAGGAGGAATTGGATTCATAGGGTTCAGAATTCGGTCACAATGTTCATGTCCTGCCCCCTCTGTGCATACTGCACATATATATTCTCTCCGCGCCTGAGATTCTGTTAAATGTTGCTTTCTATATATAAAAAAGGACATTTATATACTGGCCTCCTCGGATGTCAATAGGCCACGCTCTTGTGCAATGCTCCTCTTTTTTCGAAGAAATTGCGCGTAAAGATGACAGGGGGATGGGACCTGTGCACAAAATTAGAGTAAATACAGCACAAACAGTTACAATTGATGCTCAAATATCACAAGGGCTAATGCAACAAAGTTGGAATAAAATTTAGCTTACCAGAGCGTCAACTGTCTCACAGACAATCCTAGCTACTTCCAAATCAACCTTCTCACAGACCCATTCCTTGTGCATGCCACATTTTCGCTGTATAACCAAAGGCACATAGTTGATGTTATTATCATCCAAACTCAAAATGGTTTCAATGGATACGAAAAAGGCAATAAAACATTAATACAACAAAATGGAGAAAGGATAAACTGCATTTGTTTGAGCACAAGGTGTAATTGGATTCCTTGTAATGCGCATGCACTTTGGTCAACAATGGCGATTTTCAAAAGAAAAGGGTAGAAAATCTAAATATTCCCCTTGTATTCAATATTCAGATTCAGCAATAATATACGGCAGATTTCATTTTTTTCCTTTCACTGTAAAATTTATATCAGTGATCCATGCAAAAAATATCCCTTTGCTCAAGCAAACTCAACAATTTTGGCTACACGAAATGGAGACACAATTAGTATCTTGAAAATTGTCATGACAATAACAATGTCATTTATTGTAATATTAACCACATGAAAAATAGCATGCATCAGATTTAATACTGATGAGAAGTTCCAATGGATAATACATCGAAAATTGTCACACCCCGTCCTCCAAAGCCGCACTGCCCAGCCCTTCCGAGAGGCAGACCCGCATACACATAGCACCATGCTTACACTTTCGTCCTCGCTTCGTGTAAAAGGGTCAACCCGATGGTGCTATGGCTGGAGGACAAAAGCTTATAAGTTGGCTCCACCCTTTCTCAACTAGCAAGGTGGTACTAAATATGTGCACGCAACACTCATGGACCACTACTAGGCCACATCCAAATTGGGCCGGTTGTCACATACATCCCCCCCTCAAAGGATCCGACATCCTCGTCGGTCCAACTCCGTGACCATACGTCCAATGTTGGCACCATATGCCATGCCGTGTGTCCCATCTGGATCCACACGCGCCATGTGTCATATGCCCGCACACTGACCCGTATCATATCCAAGAACGTCCCCACTTAACGCACGACCGCACGTCCAATGCCGGCACCATATGCCATGGCGTGTGTCCCACCCGGACCCACACGTGCCATGCGCCATATGCTCGCACACTGACCCGTATGCGCAACCGCGAGGATCGGCTTTGATACCATTCTGTCACACCCCGTCCTCCAAAGCGCACTGCCCAGCCCTTCCGAGGGGCGGGCCCGCATACACATAGCACCATGCTTACACTTTCGTTCTCGCTTTGTGTAAAACGGTTAAGCCGATGGTGCTATGGCTGGAGGACAAAGGCTCATAAGTTGGCTCCACCCTTGCTCAACTAGTAAGGTGGTACTAAACATGTGCACGCAGCACTCATGGACCACTACTGGACCATATCCAAATTGGGCCGGTTGTCACATACATCCCCCCTCAAAGGATCTGACGTCCTCGTCGGTCCAACTCCGTGACCATACGTCCAATGTCGGCGCCATATGCCATGCCATGTGTCACATCTGAATCCACACGCGGCATGCGTCATATGCCCGCACACTGACCCGTATCATATCCAAGAACGTCCCCTCTTACCGCACGTTCAGTGCCGGCACCATATGCCATGCCGTATGTCCCACCCGGGCCCACACGCGCCATGCGCCATATGCCCGCACACTGACCCGTACGTGCAACCGCTAGGGTCAGCTCTGATACCATTCTGTCATACCCCGTGCTCTAAAACGCACTGCCCAGCCCTTCCGAGGGGCGGGCCCGCATATGTTATGTGTATGCGGGCCCGCCCCTCGGAAGGGCTGGGCAGTGTGGCTTTGGAGGACGAGGTGTGACAAAAATTAATATGAAAACCCGGCAATGTTAGTTTAGGCTGAACCTTATGGGACAACTTTTTCTTATATTATCTCCACTGAGTTTACTCCACGGTCCAAATAATAGAGATTGACATATAGGCAAAAGTAAGAATGACCTTTTATATTCTTGAATCAAATACTAACCGTTGGCCTCACACTATTTAATAATGCCCTATGGATCTGTTCCAAATAATAGAGATATTGCTTGTCGCCTTCTAAGGTAGTAGGTCTCGCCCACTCGCAAGAGATTTTGGGGTCCTGCAAGATCTATGCTATTTTGGTGAGGCACTAAAATAATATAAATATTTAGGGACAGGTTCAAAAAAAGCAATAATATACAAATGAGCAATTCATTTGAGGCACTGACTAAAAGAAAAGATTAAACCACTAAAAGCACGCGCGCACGCGCACACACAAGACACTAATAGAAGACAGAACTCCCAATGTAATCAAGAGGGTAATGATACAGGGGGTTATACACTTATATGAGACATTGGTAGCATGCTCTGTTATAAACAGGAAGACAGAACTTAACAAAATCACATACCGTGTCATGGAGTTCTGGGAATACATGTGCGTAAGAAAGCACCCTCAACTCACGCTGGCAGCGAATAACATAGATCATGTAGGGCTCATCATAATCACTGTGAAAGAAAAGCTCATCCCTGTTTGCCTTGCTTTCAAAGAGGCGCCGGTACGATGTCCCCTTCTCATAGCACTCGTGCATCTCCATTCTAACGTCGAGCACCTCGGCGCTGGTACAGAGTGACTGCTGCTGTGCATCTGCCACTCCCTCTAGACGAGATGTTGAAGCAGCAGCACTCGTCGTCCTCGAGCTCACCATCCTTGGATGCTCTTCCCACCGCCCCTCTTTCTATGCTCGTCTGATGAATCCGACCAGGTTGTGTCCGTCACCTTGAGGAAGAGTGCGCCCTCCTCCTCCTTGTCCCTCCCCCTCCCCTCTTCCCCATCCTTGTCCTCCCCCTTCCACTCCTCCTCCTCCTCCCATGGATAAGGCAGCACGTCGTAGTCAGGGATGTCGCGCAACTCGGGAATTTCATACCAAAATAGGCTTTTCCGCCAACTCTTCCACTTTGAGTCAGAATCGCTGTCGATGTCGCCAGAACGCCCGAACAGATCCGTGCTCGATCTCCCATCATCAGCCTCCGTAGGATCTCCCTCAACAGCCTCAGCCTCCATAGGATCCCCCTGGACAACCTCGATCTCAATCGGAGCGGCGGTCTCCATTGATCGGAAACGGGAGGAAACAGGCGGCCGGTGCGGCGTCCCGGAGGTGGGGATCTGGATGGCGAGGCCGCGAGGAGATCGGCGGCGCGAAGGGGGGAGGAAGCAGAGCAGCGGCTGCAGCGGCTAGTCGGTGGATTTCATTTTTCATCCATGGATTAGTAGCACTTGAGCTCGATTTGATTCACGACACGCGAGGCGCCGAACTTGAGCAGGTCCACCGCCCATGCGCGTTACGGGGAAACCATCTTAATCCTGCTACAGCTCGCCAATTGCCATTGCCGCCGGTGAACAAACCTCGCGCCGCAATGCGTGTTATACGCCGGAAGTGCGAAAGGGGGCGCCGATAGGCGCTGATTTGAGCTCGAACAGGGCTGCGTGCAGCGATGAATTCGGATCAAATAAAGATACGAGGATATCATCTTTTACCACATTTCTCTACTAACAGCACGCAGTGCTCTCGTGCGTTGCTACGGGTAATATAAATTTTAACCGGATCTACATAAGACCGAGACCATCAATTTTGTGTTCTTTCACTCCATGTACGGGCCGTGCCGTGACTGCGTGAGACATTGATTGCCCGGGTCCGATTGGGACTACGATTAATTTCTGGGTTCTGATTAGTATTCCGATTGATTTGTTCGGGTTTCGATTAGAACTCTGATTGACGGAAAGGGATCATTGCTTGTTTTAGAATTCTTGGTCATCTGAATTCTAATTGGAATCAGGCAAATCAATTGGAATCCTAATCGGAACTCTGACAAATAAATCGGAATCCTAATCGGAACGTGTCTTACGCGGTTACGGCATAAGCTCTACATGGAGTGAAAGAGTACAAAATTAGTGGTCTCATTTAGATCGGGTAAAATTTCACTGTGCTAGTTAATTGAAATATGTATATGAATACGGATCTTATCAGATATGTATAAAAATAAATAGTTCAAATTAGGATTCGGAAACCTTCTTGGTTTGAAACATATTGTCATTATGAGTATCAATTTGTTTATCAATAATTTTGCAGTAGATTAAAATTATTATACAAGTACAAAATAAAGGATAAGTATTTAATACTTGTACATAAAGATAACTAATAAATAATATGCTTGTTTATGTATACTTTTTATAATTAAATATATCAAACTAAATATAAATATTAACCCTACAGCTATGGAAGCGGTGTTCTGAAATTTGCATGGACTAGCAAATACGTCCGAACGTTGGTGCCGGCACTTCCTTCTACAAGGTAAATCAAGTCTATCTGAGCCTTTCCTCTTCTTCTGTTGTTGAGCGTCTAGCTCGCTTGTTATTTACAAAATGAATATAAGAAGATCTCGATTTCGTATCGGAGGAGATTTCAATTCAGAGTGAACTCTATCTACTTTCAATTCCACATCCGATCTGATAATAATAATAATAATGAGTATAAGGAATCAAAGTAAACGACGGACAACTGTCCTCTCTTTAAAAACGTCCCGTCCTCCTGGCGTCCAGGACTCTTCGCGCGAGGCGCTGGATGAATCCTTTGGACTTCCACGCGACGCACATCCAGAGTCCAGAACAGGGTTGCAAAGCTCTCCTGTAGTTCTGTTCCAAAAATTTCTCCCCCGATACGGACCACCGCCGCCGGAACTCCGCCCCAGACCTCCGCTGACCGAGATTCCCTCGTCCGGCACCAAGGTCAGAGATCCCGTTTCCCTCGCGACCAGCGCGCCATCCTCCTCTCCAAAAACAACTTTTGATCCATGTAACTTGTGTTTGCAGCATTGGCTATGAAGAGAGAATGAAAGAAACCAAGGTATCAGGAATTAGGGTGAGTGCAGGAAGGAAACCAACAAGGCCTTAGTCGTTCTTGAAGTTTGTGGGAGCTTCAAGAAGAAAAGTTTTGTGCGCGGTTGTGAAGCTCGCCGCTCTGGAGATGGAGAAGGAGCATTCCTAATGAAGCACTTGCGTTCCTGGTGATGCAAGAGAGCGAAATCATTTGTGGATACTCCAACGTGGATTAGGGGGAGCGTCAATTCCTTGATACCACGGAAAAAAATTCGGTTGTCTCGTGATCCTCTTTTACATTCAAGCATTTACTTTACCTTGCATATTGCAATCTTTGCTAGCTTGCTTGTTTGAGTAGGATGATCATATGTTAGTGTGCTCTCTTGACTAGGACATTTACTTGCTAGTGTGAATCTTTGCTAGAAATTATGAACATGTTAGTGTGTTTGTCTACCTAGTTTGCTTATCTTAGTGTGCTCTAGTTGATAGGTTTTGAACTCTAGATTTGGACAGCACTAGTTGTAGGTTAAGGACTCGATAGATTTAAAAAAAAATCCTAATTCAACCCTCTTCTTGGATTTCAGAGTGCCCTTGGGATTGACCTTGTTGCAACGTGTGCTCCCACTTCAGTTGTGGCTGCATCTCTGCTATCTGTTGGCTGTTGCTTGAATGAACTGTATTGCAGCTGCTCAATGCCAGTTCATTGCATTGCTTTGACCGGTTTTAACTGGACCACCGCGGCTGTCCACGTCTTGTGCCTGCTAGCATCCTGCTTGCGGTTTAATTTTTTTGGCAACTTGGCAGCCATTTTGCTGTGAAATTATCTGATGCTTTTGTCTCCCTCTTTGGATATTGGAGCCTGCTCTAAAAAAAATGTTTAAACTGGAGTGGGCTGCAGGGACCGTAGCATTGTAGCTACCATGCTTAGACCCTGTTTGGTTTCAACAAGTCAGGTGACATATAAGTCAGGTGACTCAAAACCAGTGACTTATAAGTCATGTCTGATTGGTTGTAGGTGACTTATAAGCTCATTAATGACCCTGTTAACCCCACCTCCCCTCCTTCCCTTGCCGCGCCCTCCTTTCACTTCTCGCGCACCCTCCCTTCCCGCCATCTCATTTTATTGATTACAAATCCATACATGTATCCATACAAGTTCTCACACAGAAATACAAATATCCATACATGTATCCGTACAAGTCCTCACACACAAATACAAATTACCTCCTTCTATACAATCCTTCCGC
Organism: Panicum miliaceum; assembly: GCA_032594955.1. Taxonomy (NCBI): domain Eukaryota; kingdom Viridiplantae; phylum Streptophyta; class Magnoliopsida; order Poales; family Poaceae; genus Panicum; species Panicum miliaceum. The sequence goes on from CM064061.1 coordinate 14,092,359, forward strand.
TATCCAATCACGAAAAACGTTCATGTTATGATCATCACTCGTGTATTGCCCCTGTGCTTGTGATGCACGTCTTTGACGTTGACGTTGGCGTCGTAGCTGACTGGGCTCATCCACCATTGGAATGAAGTTCTCATCATCATCACACTCTTCAAAATCTCTATTCTCCAATTTACTCTCTAATAAAATTATGTATAGCCATGCATGCTGAAATAATTTTACTTTATTTTGGTGGTGGATAAGAAGGCATGTGTAACAAAATCCTCCACTTGTTCTTCAGTACACCAAAGGAACACTCTATTGCATTGCGAATTTGGGAATATCTATGATTAAAGGTTTGTTTTACCTCTTGGTGACGGATCTTGATTGTACTCCTGGAAATGGTACTTTGTACCTTTGTACGGTGCAAGATAACCAGGCTGGTTAGAGAAACCCGAGTCCACCACATAAAACTTCCCTACAATGTTAACTGTTAGAAAAATGGCAATCATCAAATTGATCAAAGAAATGTTTATCAAAATCCAAATGTACCTTGAGGAGGATGTGGGAAGAGGCTTCCAAATTTGTCAAGTGCTGCCTTGAATACCCTCATGTCATGAACCGATCCAGGCCACCCAGCAACGATAAAGGTGAATCTCAAATCAAAATCACAAATTGCTCCAACGCTCTGTGTGTAATGAGCTATGTCTTTGGCACGACCACCTCTATGTGTCCCATCAAATTGCTCCAATGCAATTGTCAAAGAATGGAGCAAACATTGGGTTTCGTACTCTTGGATGAGGTGTCCTAAACTCTAGATCTAGTGGCCGAATTATGTCTCCTGCCAACTTAACCAAACATTCCAACACTTTATCAAACTTCCTATGAAGTGTCTCCATTAATCTAACAAAACAATTTTCAGCCTACCGCATAGATTGAGGGGCACCAACCATCCATAAAAATATTGCTAAAGATTCCACCGATGACATCCTCCTAGTTGATCTCAATCCATATGATTGCACTAGTAAATTATGCAGGCTATCAAACACTGACCTTTCCATTCTAAACATATTGTAACATTGAGCAAAATGCCCTAGTGTCCGGATAACCCAATCATATCCGCTCTCTTTAGCTCGTCGGTACTCATGTCTATTTGCCATGTTCTCAAGGTGGTACGTACCAATAAGTTCCTCGTCGGCCTGGGAAGCATCGAAGAGGTTGAGCAGGTTCCTCGAACAGCCGACCATGGTGGCGGGGGGCAGCGGCAGCGGCGGCGGCGCTCAAATCTGGAGGGAGGAGGCGGCGGCGAGAACGGGAGGGAGGCAGGGGAGGGGCGATGGGGCGGTCTGTGGGTGCGGAGGGGCGCGGTCTGCTGGTGGCGATAGGGTTGGGTGTGGGCCCCACGCGGAAAAGGTGTGGGTCCCACACGGAAAAAGGGGAAAAGAGGGTGACTTATAAGTTTTAAGCAGGGGTGTACCAGCTTATGGTTTATAAGTAGAGGTGGCTTATAAGTTAGTGCTTTTTGAAAAAATAAGTTACTTATTTCACTTTTTAACTTATAAGTCACCTGATTTATGGAAACCAAACAGAACCTTAAGGTATTGTTTGGTTCAATAGTGGGCTAGGATGGAGCCGTGTCGAAGAGTAGCTGGAATGGAGCAGCTCCTGGGAAAGTAAAGCAACATGGATGCTCCACTGTCACAGAAGTGTGGTTTTAAATGTCACACTCCAAAACCGAAAGAAGTCACCAAACCATAAAAAATTGCCGTTCAAACAAATGACCCTGGTTTTGCTGTGCGAGCAACTGAATACCCGTATGATTGGCCTGGTGTGCGAAGAATAGAGGGCGAAAAGTCAATTTAAGGATAAAAAAAGAAAGAAGCACTTGTAAATGTAACCTCGATAACCTTGACAATTGTCAGATGACATTTTTATAAATGATTTAGCTAGTCTAGGAGCTACTGCATGCAAGCTGTCAGGCACGGACACACATATGGACCAGCAGTGAAAGTTCGATATTCTAGCAGTTCGCATTATATTACCACTTTTTTTGTCCAGAAATTGTTGCGAATGATTTAATTATTTTGGCAGTTGCTCTGTACAAGTTGACAAGTATGGATGCACAAGTGGGGTCTATGGAGAAAGTTCGCTATTTAAATCCCTGATCTCGCGTTCGCATTACAATTCTTTTTATGAATTTATCCAAAAAAAAGTGTTCAAATGATTTAACTATATGAGTTACTTTGTACAAATATGACACACCCCATAATAATCCCCGAGTCGTCGGTTTAGGATGTGTAAATACGGCTGGAAATCTTATACTCCATCCGTCCCATAATAAGTATATTTCTAGAGTTTAAAATTTATCTAAAATAAATGCACATCTAGAAATAGGATCATCTAAGTTTTGTTGGTTTTTTTCTACTTTCTTACCTACTAAAGTACAATGATTAAATCTTTGTAAGGGTATATTTGTAATTGTTCACTGATATTGATCTTTTCACCTAAACTCTAGAAGTGTATTTAGTTTGGGATAGATGGAGTGGTCCATAACATTTCTAATGTATACGGCCCCACCATCGAATTCTACGTGAGTCGATCTCGGTCGCCGAAACAAAGCTAGTTAATTTGGAGGTTTTTTCTTGAAGAAAAATTTGGAGGCTTTTGAGCACATTAACACGCACACGCTGATCTCATCGTGAGGCCTCAGTCACTGACGAGCGCCCCCACCACGCAGAGGGAGCCGGGGCCCCACGCCCCCTGGCGAGTGGCATTAACCGACCCGGCGGGGAGGCGCGCGCGCGCGCAGCAGAGCAGACCGACCGGGCCGGCGCTGGTAGACAGACGCTCGTAGTCGTAGCCGCGGCGGCCTCCTGCTCAACTACCTCGCGCGCCTTGGGGGTCGAGCTCCAGCTGCGCTGGGAGGAACGGGGCGCCGGAACGCAAGGCGATGCCCTTCTGGTGGCCGGGGAGGTGCTCCAGGCCGAGCTCCAAGCGCAAGGACGGCTACTCCGCCTCGGCTTGCTGCTCGCCGCGCCACTCCGTCGACGCCGTCCCCCCCACCGCCTACGCGCCCGTCGGCGCGTCGCCGTCGGACCAGTGGGAGCGGGCCTGGGCGCGCGGCCTCGGCTCCCCGGCGCCGCGGCGGGGCGCCGACAGGGCCGCCGGCGCTGGCGCCGGCGCCGCCTGTACCTCGCCATGCGGCGGTGGCGGCTTCTCGGGGCCGGGGAGAGCGACCGCCGGCCGGGGCTTGCCGCTCCCCCGGCCCGTGTACCGTTCTGCGCCGCAGCTGCTGGCGCGCTCCTCCCACGCGGATGATGCGCCTTCCGCGGCGGCGGCGGCGCGCGGGGGCTCGCCGGTGTCGAGCGGGAGCTCGTCGGAGTCAGACGAGGCGGCGGACAACAGAAACCACAGGTACGAATTGTCGCGTTTGCGCGGGATACATGCTGATTTGGCACGTTTCGTTCGTTACCGTCATCCGTAGTTCGAGGGCTGCGTTTGTGATTACGGCGAAAACAATGCGATTAGTCTTCGTGGTTGAACAATTGCGTCGATGATGAAGCTGTGTGGTGAATGTGGTTGGCAAATGTCAGTGACTCTGTGGTTTTGGAGTCCAGTGCCATGACCATTGACTGAGGAGTGGGGAGTGAGGCTTCGCACAAATTTCTGCCGTTGACCCCTTTCGCGCTTGCCATTTGCCGTGGACACGGGGAGTCAAGGTCAAATGCGTGTCATCGTGTGAGAAACTGCAACCAGTCGTGTTTTAGTTTGACAAGTTAGTCTTGCAGAAATTGTTGGTGCATGCTTATCAATTGGCATTTGTATTACTAGTTCGCTGCTATTTTATTTTCTAGAATTTTCCTGCAAGCCAGTTTATTGAACTGATATTTTTAGAATACCATTTATTGGATTATTTATAACTTGTATTCAAGATTTTGTTGGCATTAATGTTAAGTATCAACAAAGTTGGATTATAAGGCCTTATGAAGATTGGATAGTTATTGGTGGAAGGTAAAGTTTTTTATTACACTGGCGGCTATTATCACTTGATATATGACCATTATAAAGGGTTAAATGGCCTTTGTGTTTTTACTATGGATATCATGTTTTAGTATTCTGATGCCTGAACACAAAAGTAAATCAATTGGTGTTTTTTGTTTATAAATTCCCTCAAATCATCCAAAATCTCCAATCCACAATCAGGATTATTTTGTCGCTGAATTTTCACACTTTTTAATTTATAAGGCCTTATGAAGATAGGATAGTTCTTGGTGGAGGGTAAAGTTTTTTATTACATTAGCAGCTATTATCACTTGATATATGACCATTATAAAGGGTTAAATGCCTTTTATGTTTTTACTATGAATATCATGTTTTAGTATTCTGATGCCTGAACACAAGAGTAGATCAATTAGTGTTTTTTTTTATAAAATCTCTCAAATCATCCAAAGTCTCCAATCCACGGTCAGGATTATTTTGTCTTTGAATTTTCATACTTTTTTATTTATTTGCCCTTGACCCCTTGTCAGACTGTTTATTTGTTTTTTAATTTATTTTTGCCTCCTGACAGTCTAGTGTTATGGTCTATTGTTTAATCTGATATTCACTATTTGTTGCTGCAACCTTTAGGTATACAGATTCAACTATCTATCCTGGATCAAGAACCATGCCACCTTATGAACATAAGTGCACGATGGAAGAGAAAGATCTTGTTTCACGTAGTGCTCCCCGTGAGCACCATAAGTTTTTTGATGTGCCTGTCACCAATGACAGAAAAGTGCATTTGAAAAACCTTGAAGCTTCAACGAGTGGGGCCTCATTGCATGGTAGAAGTTTTCATAAGGATACACGTCGTTCGAGAACAAGGAGTCTTTCCCCAAGCCCAAGAAAGCATGCTTTTGCTTCCAGTTATGCAAGTGCAGGAGATCTTGGGTTTAGTCCAAGGTCAACGGTTAAGAGGATGGATGATCTGAAGAGCCAGTCTCAACCCTTGCCTCGTCCACCAGCGCCTATTACTAGCTGCCCCATTCCTTCATCTCTCACTGCTTCCACCCAATCCCAGTCAGAGTGGAAAAAGGGGAAGCTGCTAGGTAGCGGCACATTTGGTCAGGTTTACCTTGGATTCAACAGGTATGAATGACTTTATGCATCATTTGAAGTTCAAATTAAAGTTCAGTTCAGGTCCTTCATTAATCGATTTTTTATACTTGAAGAAATATTAAGAAGAGACAGATTCATTTTTTCATAAACTTTTGTATCCAAGTGGGATAATTTAATTATCGAAGTTTATCCATATAGATTCAACTCTGTATAACACAACTTGCTATAAATGCACCATTTTTTTTTGTCAATGTTTGCATGCCAATTTGTTACTAGGTGTAATCTAATATGCAAGTTTGTTTTATACTTTCATGGGCCATTTGGACTGCCATGTCAAATTCAGTGAGCTAAAGAAGTTAGGAAATGGTAACTTTTGGTATTTATGTTTTGTTTTCTTTAACTAAAAAGTGCTACATGCTGCGCTTCATTGTATGACGCGAAATGAAATCTGAGAACTATTTCTATGTATAACTGCTGTACTCTTGACTCTTCTATCATTAGCATCTTGTGATTGATCTTAACCATCTTTTATATAGTGAAAGTGGGAAGTTTTGCGCAATAAAGGAGGTGCAAGTTATTTTGGATGATTCAAAGTCAAAAGAACGGCTCAGACAACTGAATCAGGTCATTTTCTGCCCCTATTTCATTTTTCTGTAGATCAAAGGGTATTAATGTAATACCTGTACCATGCACTTTTCTAAATTGATGTGAATCATGAATCCTGTTAATTTTGTTTAGTAACTTGTATCATTCTTTTATCACAGGAAGTAGATATTCTTAGACAACTCTCACACCAAAACATTGTGCAATACTACGGAAGTGAACTGGTGAGTTTCATGCAGCGACTGATAACCATACCATTTGAGTGCCGTGCAGCCACAAAATCTTGTTAGTCCTGTCATATTCTTGCTATGCATATTGCTTTCTTTGAACTTCTTTCTAATTGTTTCACCCATTAAGGCCAATTCATGCCTAGGCATAACAAGTCGCCTTTACTTTCTGCCTGAAACTGCTCAATGCTAATTATTCTTAGACTTCCCTAACATTTTATGATTTTTTGGCAGACAGATGAGGCACTCTCCATCTATCTTGAATATGTTTCTGGAGGTTCGATCCATAAATTACTTAGAGATTATGGTCCTTTTAAAGAACCTGTGATTCGTAACTATACTCGGCAGATTCTTTCTGGACTTGCCTACTTGCATGGTAGGGAAACTGTGCACAGGTAATGTGAATTATATTACACTATCACTGTTTTCCAAGTTCAATTGAATAAAAGATCAGTATATCACTTCATAATGTTTATTTGGCAGAGACATAAAAGGAGCAAACATACTTGTTGGCCCAAATGGAGAAGTCAAACTTGCTGATTTTGGCCTGGCTAAACATGTATGCAGCTTCTTTCATTTTCTCCCAAGAGGTTTGTGTTTGTGTGCATGTGTATAGGAGCATCATTGGAACCTCATTCACCACTGCACTGGCATGTTACTATTCTAACAGACAATTAGTTTGGCTCCATGGCCAGCCAACCAGATAGAGCTCAGAGAGTCATATACATATTTGTATGTCTTGCAATCTTGCATAAATTATGCTGGTGAGGTGTGGGTTACACCCCTACTAACCAAGTTCAATTCTTCTTCAACTCGAATCTGGGTGCCTATTTTATTCTAAACGAAAAAAACCATGCATTTTGCTCCTCCTTGATTGGATCTCGTTTTATTCTCATTTGCTCCCTGTAAGATTGAGGATGGTCAAATTTTGTTTTCTGCACTCCATACTTTGGATCAAGGGCTGCCAATCATGTTCACCATATGATGAAAACATGACTCCGGTTGTTACTGGAAGCTCTTTTTGCAATATAAAAGCCAAAACGAGATACTTTTGAGTTTTTGTCCTATATCTCACATTATTGCATATATTGAAGCAGATAACATCTTATACTGAAATACACTCGTTAAGAGGAAGCCCATACTGGATGGCTCCTGAGGTACGCTGTTTTCTATTGATGATGTTTGAAGAGCTTTGCCAATTTTTGTTTTGCGGGTAGAGATTTGCCATGTGGTTTACTCCAAGAAAGATTATGTGAAATACTTCAAATTCTTCAGGTCATAATGAATAAAAATGGGTACAGTCTTGAAGTTGATATCTGGAGCCTTGGGTGCACAGTTATTGAAATGGGAACTGGGAGGCATCCTTGGCATCCGCATGGAGATGTATGTGTATTCCCTCTTTGTTACATTTTACTGAAATATTTCCATCCAATTTAGATCAGTCGCTCTGCTTAGTTAAAGTCACTAGCACCCGCTTCATACTTTTATAATGTTATAATGGCCATTTTGTCCCAATACATGGTCTTCAGGTACCTGCAATGTTTAAGATAGTTAACACTAAAGATATACCCGAAATCCCAGAGAGTTTCTCTAAAGAAGGCAAAGATTTCCTGAGCTTGTGCTTAAACCGTGATCCTGCACAGCGCCCCTCTGCAACTCAGTTGCTTGGTCACCTTTTTGTTCAAGACCATCAGGCAATAAGAGCGACCAAATGCAATATTACTCAGTTGAGAAATGGACTATCTTTACCTGCAGAGGCATGTCATAAAAAGGTGACTTTACCTGCTTACTCTTTTTTAGTAGATTTCTCTCTCTCTTCTTCATAGGCTTTTCCTGTCATGTCAATGTTTGGTTTGCAAGGATTCTTGATACTCGCCATTCCTTAAATTTGGTTGCAGTCCATCATAGAACCTTCATCGAAGAGAAGCATTGCTCCTCTGCAAGGCATTGGAGGATTAAGAGCGCGAGGTTTTACAGGGTTTTCCTCAGCATCTCCTTCGCCCAACAAAACCTCCAGGTAACATGAACATGCATTTGCTGGCCATCCTTTCTTTCCAGCTCATCCAATCATACCTGGCATCCAGACTGATGACCACCGTCATCCTGCAGCAGCCGTATTGATGTGAGAGCAAACATGTCTCTCCCAGTGTCGCCATACTCAAGCCCGTTACGGCGGGTGAAGCAATCAAACTGGAGCTGCGTTGCCTCCCCATCGCACCCGGCATTCTCCTCAGGATCTGCAGCCTACAATCCAGTCAGTTACATGCAGAACCAGATGAGAGGAAGCGACCCAGTTCCAGATCCTTGGCACGACATCGGCCAGAGACCACAAAGCCCATACGGCTCCCCAAAGAGATTCTGATTCTCATCTGTGGAGTTGTTGGAGACTAGGATTTGTCGATATCTTTTACGACAAAGTCAGGGATCCGGTTGATGTCTGTGCCCATAAGTCCTTTGTGTTTAGGAGTATTCTTAATTCCTTCCTCGTGATCTGATCTGCTGTACAGATGAAAAGGAAGGTGTAACCGATGATTGTTAACTGTATGCAGGTGTTGTAAATGGTCAGTGTACATGCTGTAGATTAGAATAACAAATAGCGATGCCGAGGATTGTTTATGCAGAATAATGATGTGTTTGTTGTTCATACAAAGTACTGCACTTGCATGTTCATGTTGTGACTGGTGAGCTATGAGCCTGTGACCAGGCACATGAAGACCATGTGAGGCAGTACTTTTTCAGTAGCTGGATTGGCTTTTCTTTTTCTGGTCATTCAGAATTTCAGAGGGTCGAAAATAGACTTGTTACTAAAAAAAAGAAGTTTGCGGTGAGCGTGGATCGAACACGCGACCTTCAGATCTTCAGTCTGACGCTCTCCCAACTGAGCTATCCCCGCTGGTGATAAACTTTTAAATTTTAATTTACTTATACGGTAGAAGCAGGCATGGTCTGCCAAAGTCGTGAGCCGGCACGCGCGAGCGCGAGGCAGCGTGTCAATGGAGTCGTGGAGAAAGTAGCCATTTTACAGAGAGGATCATCCTCCTTTCTCCAAAAGCTTAGCGAAGTTGTCGTTCCAATTCTATCTGAGAATCGCTGGAGATGGGTCCAGTTCCAACGGCCCCGCGCTCCCAGGTCCCAACTGAAGCTGGCGCGGAGACCGAATCGAGTGGAATCCTTGCCGCATGTGACGCGATCCACGCGACACCCGAGTCCCATCGGAGGAGAGTAGGAGACGGACCGCCCGGCCCCGTGCTCCGGCCTCCTCACCTCACCTGGCCGTCGGTCCCAAAGGCGGTTGGGCATGCTCCCCTGGTTTACCCTGTGCTGTGCATCGGGGGGCTTCATCCAATTAGTCCCCTGCTGCCTGTACTACTAGCCTGCACATTTCCTAGAGTTTGTGGAGGCTGGAGTTGGTTGGGGTGCAGGGCTGCAGGGGCGGAGTTGTTAATTCGGGTCAGCGCAGTGCCGCTGTAGTGCAGCAGATAAAGGTGTCGCGGCAAGTTAAAAAACCTGAGCAAGGGTAGTGCTCGGCTGCTCGTTCACCGTGCCCTCAAGACCCGAACCTGATGGCTGCTGATCAATGAACGAAAAAAAAACTGAACGTGACTCAAGGCCAACCGCATTCGTTTTGTTGAAACCAACAGGCTAGAGATCTGCCTCTTGTAAAGCTAGTCACAACTAGAAATTAGAGTTGGATGAGTTATATTAAGTTAAGTGGTCATCTCCTATCTCAAAGTCTGAAACTGACCAGATGAATATTAGCTATTGTACGTTAACATGAATATGGCCCCGGCGCTGCCCAAGCAATGCGGCGACCACAAGCCACAATCATGCACCCCATTCATAACAACTGTCAGCGGACACTAGAGAGGGGAGACAAAAGTGGAAGACAGCAGCAGAAAGTGGGAACAAGACTTAACAAACTATTTCCAGAGGAAAAAAAAAACTAAACCACAAAGAAGTGATGAAGAAAGGCGTGGTAAACAACAGGAATACAGGATCAACCGGGAATCAAAGTAGACGAGAGAAAAAGGAATGGGAAAAAAGTGACAGCAGCGGTAATCATTCGATCTTGAATTCTTGATCCACTGATCCGGGGAGAAAAGAGAGATCAGCTCAGGCCTTTGCGGTTGCAGGTCCACCACCACCCCGCGCCGCCCGCCCGGAGCGCTGCGGGTAGGCATTTGTTTAAGGGATTCTCTACCGCGGCGGCCGGCCGGGTGGCTCTGCCGCGCCACGCCCCGCGCACATCGCGCTGCGCTGCCCTGCCCAGCTGCTGCTGCCGCGGCGTGCGCATCACTGGAAAGATGGGCCTGTGGGGACGGGCTCCCTCCTCCCCTGCGCTGCGCCATGAATGAGTGATGCGCCTTTTCTTCCTTCCATCTGGCGCAGCTCGCCTCCTTCCTTTCCGCGCTCCTCTGTCCATGCCCCGCTGCTGGCCTCCTCCTGCTTCTTGCTTCCGGACTGGGTGTTCTTGGCTAGCGAGCAGCACCGGCGCCGGCGGCGATGGCGAAGGAGACGGAGTACTACGACGTGCTCGGCGTCTGTCCCGCCGCATCTGACGACGAGATCCGCAAGGCCTACTACATCAAGGTCCCCCCTTAACCCTCCCCCTCCGTCTTTCTTGCTCGTCTGCTGCTGCTGCTGCTCAGCTTCTCCTCCCATCAGAAACAGCAAATGCCTTTTGGTTCCTGCTAGTTTGGGAAATTATTCCTATGTGTTTAGATTCCGTTTCTATGTTCAGGCGAGGCAAGTGCATCCGGACAAGAATCCCAACGACCCTCAGGCGGCCGAGAAGTTCCAGGTCCTCACTGCAGCTTGATTCAGTCCATATTCTTGCTGGACAGCGACTTAATTTAGCGGAGTGAATGTGCGGTGTGCTGACAAGCTGAGATCTTTTTTTGCCCCTCTGGGTGTTTCCCAGGCTCTTGGAGAGGCGTACCAGGTTCTGAGTGACCCTCTCCAGAGGAAGGCCTATGACGGCTACGGCAAGAACAGCATATCCAGGTAGGTACTAGGCACCACTTGACATTTGATATTTTCCGAAAGAAAAATGAAAATGATTGGATGGTATAACGCATCAGCAATTCAGAACTTGAGAACGCAGCAGCTCTCGAGAGTGGTCATATACAGTGGATCAATCTCGATTGTCAAATATTTCAGGGACAACATACTGGATGGCACTGTTGTTTTCACCCTCCTTTTTGGGAGCGAGCTGTTCGAGGACTACATTGGCCATCTGGCAATGGCAACAATGGCTTCCACGGAGATGACAAGCGACAGTGACAACCCCGAAAAGCTTCAGGACAGGCTCAAGGTTAGTTGACCGAGGAGGCATACCATCTCTGTACTCATGATATTGTGGCACTCCAAATTTTGATGTAATGATGTTGGTTTCATTCTATTTTTATTGTGATCAAGAATGTACAAAGGGAAAGAGAGGAAAAGCTAGCTAGATTCCTCAAGGAATTCCTCTCGCAATATGTTCGTGGCGACAAAGAAGGATTCACTACTCGTGCAGAAGCTGAGGCCAAGAGGCTCTCCAGCACTTGTCAGTCTTCTGATCCTATTAAGCCATTTCTACTTTTATGTTCTCTAGCATTCAACTCACAGTGAAATGTCCATTTGCAGCATCTGGACTGGATATTCTTCGCACCATCGGATACGTGTATTCTCGACAAGCAGCAAAGGAGCTTGGCAAGAAGGCCATGTACCTAGGAGTGCCATTCGTGGCTGAGTGGGTCAGGAACAAGGGACACCTATGGAAGTCACAGATCACAGCAGCAAAAGGTGAGAAACTTTTTTCTCATACCGGGTTGTGCTCTGATGATTAAAATTGCTGACTGATGAGGGCAAAAGGAGAAATGCAGGAGCCCTGCAGCTGTTGCAGTTGCAAGAGGAGGCCTGCCGGCAGAGTAACAAGGATGGTATTGCCACGGAGCAGGATGTTGACTTTCAGATGAGGATGAACAAGGATCTGATGATGAGCTCACTATGGAAGTTGAATGTTGTGGACATTGAAATGACTCTCCTGCATGTTTGTGAAATGGTATGTATCTTTAGGTATCTGATTACATACAGTATGATAACTAGTGCCTAAAACTGTCTGGACTATGAGTAGTTTTCTATTCCAGGTTTCTCTGTTGAAACTATCCGCACATCAAGCTTATTTTATTTGACGAGGTCTTTATTTAGGTGCTTTGCGAAAACAATGTCAAGAAAGAGGATCTGAAGGTCCGAGCAATGGCCTTGAAAATTCTTGGGAAAATATTTCAGGTAAATTAATTTATATGGCTATGTGCTGCACTGCTGCATCTAGAGTTTAACCAGTGAAACTGACATTTACAAATTCAATGTTTGATCAAATGGAATATGAATAGAGGGACAAGGAGGCATTACCTGGGCCAGGGCCAGGGACGTCAGGGCCATCAAAACGAACAGTTCTTGATGATGACAGCAGTTCGGATGACAGTTCAGATGATGATGTAGCTCGGACGGTGCCATATCGAACTCCTGCATTTACTCAGGCAATTGTTCAATTACCATGCATATTTGTTTTATATCGATGATTTATGTATTGAAATCTTCAGTAAGAAGTCAGTACGTTTGCGGTGCAGGGAATCGGAAGGCTGTTCAGATGCTTATGCAACCCTGCTTATGATGTTGACGATGATTTTGAGCCCCGCAAATGAGTTCTAAAGAAGCAGACACCAATAGATGTGTTCAAATGTTCACGACTTTATGATTCAGGACCATGTGAGTCCAGATCATACGTTGCCATCCTTTATCTTAAGGATACACATTTAGATGCTACTTCAACTCTGGTGAGCACAATGACAGTTAAGATTTCAGGGTTCCCTTTTTCTGTCCCATGAACAGTAGCTCTTCTTTTTTCCCCTTTTTTTGAAATAGATTCAGCTGGATTGTGTTGTGCCTATGTAATTGGTTGTTATTGATGTTGTCGGAAAAAAAGGAAAAGAACAAGGTTATGTAAAAATCCATTTTCTGATCCTAAAATGATATGGTAAATTCAGGTGTGAACATCAACCTTTTCTTCAATAGTGTTGTTGGAGCATTGTATTCTATGTGCAAACATTTTGTAACTTCATATCGACAGTCACGTCTGTCATTCCCGTACTGAATTTTTTGAGAACTAGAGAATGATGGTTTAACTGCTCCCTTGAAACACGGATGAAGATGGAAGTCATGCAGAGAGCGAAATGCTGACATGTTCAGCTAGCTGAGGGCAGAGACAGGCTGAACAGGTTACAGGATGTTGGATGCAAAACGATGCAGATCAGATGATCAGGTAGCCCAATGCACTGACGCACCTCAACAAGCAGTCTGCAGCCTGCATTGCACAGAACCACCAGTCTGGTAGAGGCTCCTTAGGCCGTGTCCAAAGGAACCAGCGACATCGCCGGTCGAGCTAGCGGTGAGAGAGAAAAAACAACACTATTTTGTATCTTCTCTCTCCCCCATCTGCCACCGGTCCCACGCATCCTTCCTCTGATCACCTCGTTGCATGCGAAATCGGCTGCCGACTACTCCGTCGCTAGCAGCTCCACTCTCTCCTCCTTTTGCCACTGTTCATCGGTTAAATTAATATTTTTGCTGGCGACGTCGTCTGCCGCCTTATGAACTATACAACCACAGCTGCCACGTACAGTTGCTCTGTCTCTCTCTCCCTCCCTCCCCCTCCACCACTACTCTAGTTCCCAGTTCATCTCTACACCAATTACACAACTGGAGCCGGTACCCGAATCACTTTGATCAGGCCCGGAGCTTGGCGAAGAGGCTGCCGAAGGAGAAGAAGCTGGTCCTGGCCATGCCGCCGGATCCTGTCTCCGGCGCCTTGGCGACGGCGGCAGGGATGCTCTTGACGTTGAGCATGACGGTCTGGCCGACCCGCCCCCGGAGCCCCTCGATGGTCTTCATGTCCACCGGCTGGCCGGAGGGGTTGCGGACGTAGAAGACGTTGGTGGCCTGCCCGCCCACCGTCGTCACGTCGGCGCGGGTCACCGTCAGCCCGTGCTCCCGGAGCACCCTCGTCACGTCCGACAGCAGGCCCACCCGGTCCCTGCCGCACAGCTCCAGCGTGAAGCCCTGCGTTGGGCGGCGCGTCGCCGGCCGGCGTCAGCGACAGAAAAAAATGTTTGGGTATAATCCGAGAGGAGGTAGAATCGGACTGTACCTCGGATACTCGTCTTGAGATGGCTGCTTCGAGGCACCTGATCACCCTCTCCGCTTCGTCTTTCAGAAGCGTCTTGCCGTCCTTGCGGCGGATGTACAGCTCCTGGACAAGAACACAAGCTTCATGAATACGATCTGTTCCATGGCGTGTGCGGAACAGGAGCACGGTGGGTGGATCGTGTACATACCTGGATGCCGTAGTTGGCCTCCGATGAGACGGCGGCGTGGAACACGACGTACTGCATGTCAGTGAGCGTGCACACGATGTCGAACAGCAGCTTGGACCGGTCCCGGCACCTGACGTTCACCACCGAGTAGGACTTCTCCTCGCAGTGCTCCACCGTCACCACCGGCCTGCTGCCGCCGTCGCCGCCGGCCGCCGGCGCGCCGTCGCCGTCGCCGCCGTCCGCGTCCACGTCGGCGTGCATGAGCTGGTGCAGCCGCCGGTCCACGTGGTGCGGCGCCGACCCGACCGCGAAGCTGGCGAGCGCGCCGCGGCAGCCGTCGTCACCGCCGCCGTCCCCGTAGCCGCGGAGCACGTGCCGCAGCCGGGTCTCGATCCGGGACGCGCGGCAGGGGTCGTCGATGGCCTGCCCCGTGGCCACGTCGTTCACGTACACCACGCAGGCCACGCGCATCCGGTGCGTCCACACCTCGGCCGCCAGCACGTTGCACTGGAGGTCGGCGAGCACCGCGAAGATCTCCGAGAGGAGGCCCGTCCGGTCGGGGCCCTTGAGCTCGATGGCGGTGTGGTCGCCGATGGAGTGCAGCCCGACCGATCTCCCCGGCGAGTTGCTGCCTTTTGCGCCCAGCAGATTGCTCTCTGGGCCTAAAGCCTGACAGAAACAAAAAGCAACAACTTTCAGTTCATTCTTTCGATTTTGCTAACTAAAATCTCAATGTTACAAAAGTATTGCAAGATTTCCCAACCTTCTCAATGTACTTGATGGTCTTGTCATCAGTAACCTTCTGTCCTTGCTTATCCACGACATGAAACACTGCATCAAGATGCCACACATGGTATGTACGACTCGTCAGTCTCTGAAGTCTGGACTACATGAGTTGCAACTTGCAACAGACAGTATAGTGGGAGCCTGGGAGGGAGCATTATCTTAATCTTACCATCCATGAACCACCCGCCATCGGAGGTGATGTAGGCCTTGAAGATGTGGAGGTCGAGGTCACTGAGGACCTGCAGCACCTCCAGCAGAATGCCATTCTTGTTCATGCTGTCAACCTGCAACCCGGAGGCAGGCAATCCGAGAGACATGAGGTGAGGTGATTTCTTTGGAACATTGCCCTGTAATATAATCCGTCAGCGGAGCAGGAGAGATCGGGAACGCCTCTCACCTTCACCAAGGTGCAGTCACTGCACGTGGTGTTGTCGATGCACACCCTGCAAATTTACCACTCTGTTTAATAAGTACACGAAGCAGCAACCGCGAGGAGTACTGAAAGTCTGAAACACTGGACCATGGATTGAGAATTCTTGCGGTTCAGAGTGGGAGTCCGACCTGGGAGGGTTGATGCGCTGGTTGAAGTTCTCGTACTCCGGATCGAAGTAGGGCAGCATCTTCGCGGAGCCGGCGAAACCCTTCCACTGAACACACAGACAAAAACATGAGTAATAGCAACGTCATGCTGCAAATCTCTGTATGTAAAAACCGACGATGTCAACCATGCGTGATATTCCCCAATCATTGAGAGCAGAAGCTCCGGTCCAATCATTCAACGGATCGGAGAAGCACTCATGAAGAAATTTCTCGACAAAGAAGGCCGGTGCAATCATTGCCGACGGGAGAGCAAGCATACCTTTCGGTAGATTCTTCTTTCAGCAACCCGAGCTTCAGTTAAACACCACCCCCGAGCTGCGGCGCCTGAAGTTAAGCCATCAGCAGCTGCCGATCAGTTTCTGAGCTTCACAGGCGACGGTCCGTGCTCAAAAAGGCCCCCTAGCAGAGACCTCTACAGCAGCAAAGATCTCTTGGAGCGAATCCGAGCCGAGCAAAGTGGCATCAAAGGGCCGCGATAATATATGCGCGGATGTGGCCGCGCGTCGCGGTGCTGGGATCCAGGCCGGGTAGCCGCACGAGCAACGGCGCCGGCCGGCCGGACCGGACGAATTATTGGCGGCGGCCGGAATCCAATCCCGGCGAGGCGAGGCGGAATGGGCTGCCACTGCCGGTGGCCACCGTGCGCGGGCGCGGCAATAGAATAGGCACCGAGGAATGGCGAGCCACGTCAGGGTGACCGGGACGCCGCCAAAAGGAAATGCCTTTGGGACGTCAGATTCCCGGCGCGAGTGCACGCGCGCGAGGAGAGAGATCCCGTGCTCCGGCTAGCCGTCGATGCAGCCGGGAGGTGTCGAGGTGCGGCAGGAATTGTCAGAGGGGGAGACATCTAGCGGCCGTAGCGCGTCCTCCTTGACCGTACGCGTCCAGAACTTGTCCATTCCGGGTAAACCGTTCTCGGAGCCGGTGCCCATTTCTAGTAACTTGACAAAAGCGCAGGACGGTACGGTACTACTCTACTACTAGTAGTAGGTTAGGTACGCGAGCGACCAGACATGGCACGTACGACTCTCGACGCCAGGCGAGGCCAAGGTGCGTCCAGGAACGGCGGCATTTGGCAGGAAGTGGAGGACACATGGACGGCGGCGGCCAAGAGGAAGAGGGCAAGAGGTAGGTGGCTAGGTGCGGTGGCAATCTGGGAATGGCAGCTAGCGCAGTGGGCGAGGCGCGCAGAGATCTCTTCGGCTTCGGAGGAGGCGCGCAGGTGCGGAGCGCAGCGGGACCGGGCCCACGGGATGCGATGATCCGGTGCGCGGCCCGGCCGGACGACACCGGCAGGCGGGCCCGCGATGCCGGCTAGAGGCCGCGCGGCGGCCACGTCGGCCTTTCCCCCCGAAACCGAAAGGCTAGCCGCTTTCTGAAGATGCGGCAGGCGGGTGAGCGTGAGCCCCGCACGGGCGGCTCCAGCCGTCCAGCGTGCGGTGCTCTGGCTGGCGGCGTTCGCCATCGGGGAATCGGGGGTTGGGCCCACCCCGCGAGGTGGAGGTGGCGGCGGGACCACGTCCTACCCCGTGGCCGTCGCATGACGATCCGCCCGCCGCCACCGCCGCCGGCCGTCTGTTCACATCGCAGGGCCTATGCTATGCTAGGTGCTAGCCCCGCCCCCCCCCCCCCCCCCCCCCCCCCCCCGCCTCTGCCCGTCTGCCTGCTGCTCCGTCCTGATCTCGTGCGGCACCACGGGTGGACGGTGTACTCTCCGGGCTGGCCTTCGCCGTCCGTGCACTCCGTTGCAAACTCTCTCTCTCAAAATCTGTTGGGCTGGAGCTAAAAAACGGGGGTAGATCGGTCAATGCCAAGTAGTACGAGCATTGCTCCTCTCGCGGTCACCGCCAGCCACGCACCTCAATCATCGCAATTCACAACGACGGCCAGTACGGTTTCCCGAGCCCATTCCCGACGGCGACGGAACAGACGCACACACGCGCCTACACGCGGGGCCCGCTCGTCAGCGTCACCCAGGAGAATGACGGACGGTACACATGGAGAGGAGAGCACAGCAGCCCAGGACGACGGCGAGGTTTCGAAAGGTATTTCACGCTCGCTCTCGCTCTGGCCCTGGCTCCTCGTCAGCCGCCAGTCACCTCGCAACCGCCACCGCCCACCAGCGTTCCCAATCCAGCGGGGCTGCCCAGCGCCGGGACAAAACGAGCACGGGCACGCCGCACACGCGCCCCGCCCGCCATAGGGCACGGACGCGGCTGCAGGCGGCGCATGGAGCTTGCGATCTAATCCACCGCCCATCATCCGATCGATTCGGATTCAGACCAGGCTGCGTCGCTTCTAATCGCCGGAGGGGACGACGAACAGCGGGTGGAATTTGGGTGGAGGTTGCTGCTGTTACCTCTCTGTTCGCGCGTCGCTTCTCCGCCTCCTCCTTCTTCTTCGTCCCTGCTGCTTGCTCCGGTCGGGCTCGATCGATCGCGTGCTCGGCCGCTCCTGGTACTGATCGCCCTTGGCGCTGCCCGCAGGTGCTGCGCTCGCGCTTGGCTCGCGAGCTTGATTTCGATCTGCCCCCGTTCCTGCATCTCACGGAGGAGGGGAAGCTGGGGGTTAGGACATGGTGGGGGGCAGAGGAGGGAGGGAAGGGACGCCAGGGGAGGGAGGGAGAATCAAATCGAGAAAAGGAATGGCGAAAGGGAGGGAGATATGGATGAGCGGAAGGGAGGGAGATATGGATGAGCGGATGGGGCCTCGCGCGCCTCCTCCTACTCGTAGCAACTTGCGTTGAGACGCAGGACAGAGTCACTCACCGGTCACCACCTCGACATACGCCCGCCACTTGACGCCGCTCTCTACCCTTACCCCTCTCTCTCTCCCTCTCTCCCTCCCCCCCCCCCCCCCCCCCCCCCCTCCCTCTAGGAGGAGGAGGGTTATATAGGCCATGTAAATGCTAGGTGCAGGCACGCAAGCACCCCACCACCCTCCCAGGAAACAACCGTTGGCGCGGTGTTGCACGCGCGATAAAGCTGTAGGTGGTGTGGGACGAGCGGCGGCAGCTAATGGTAGCGTCCGTGATACGGTGTTGATAGATTTGTACAACTAAGGGTGACGTGGTTATCGACGATCCTAACAGTCTAGAATCAGTAAGATACGAATCACACAGTTCTTTACGTTCATGACAACTAACATTTTAAAGATATAGGCAGTGAAAAAGCTAGATGCAGGCACCCACAACACTCTTCTTGTTGCAGAGAAAAGAACCAACTATTGTCGGCGATAAGAGCTATAGGTGGTGTGCGACAAACGATGCCAGGTAATTATAGCGTCTGCGGCACGGTGTTGGTAGATTGTACAACTAAGTGTGACGCGGTTGTCAGTGGTCCTAGCATCCTAAATCTGCAAGATACGATCACACGGTTCTTACGTTCGTGACAACTAACTCTTTGAAGATTTATATAGGCCGTGAAAAAGGGAGACATGGCCAACCACACCCTCACCAAGGTCTGGATGTAGCACTCCCTGTTCTAGACGAAAGAAAACCACTGTTGTCGTGATGTTGCACGAGCGACAAAAGCTATAGGTGGTGTGCGAAAAGTGGTGCCAGGTAATCAGAGCGTCCGTGGCACGGTGTTGGTAGCTTGTACAACTAAACGTGACATGGTTGTCATCGATTCTGGCATCTTAAATCTGCAAGATAGATCACAGGGTTCTTGAGTTCATGACAACTAACTATTCACCTACATCCTCACCACGGCCCGGACAACACTCTCCCTAGGAAAAGAAAATCACTAGCGGTGAAAGCTGTAGGTGGTGTGCGGCAACCAATGCTAGATAATTACTACGTTCAAGCATGGCATCTGTAGAAAACTACAACTAGACCTAGTTTAGATCCAAAAACTTTACACCCAAAAATGTCACATCGAATGTGTGCGACATATGCATGGAGTATTAAATCTAGACGAAATAAAAAACTAATTGCATAGTTTTCTTGTAAATTACGAGACGAATCTAATGAGCCTAATTAGACCATGATTAGACACTAAATTACTACAGTAATTGCTATAGTGAACATATACTAATGAAGGACTAATTAGACTCATTAGATTCGTCTCGCGATTTACGGACGGAATCTGCAATTAGTTTTTTAATTAATTTATATTTAATACTTGAAAAGTGAAAAGATTCTATTTCAAAATTTTTACAACAAGGATCTAAACAAGGCCCTAATCATGACGTGGTTGTCTCAATCCTGGCATCCCGGATCCACAAGATATTTCGCAGGGTTCTCCGTTCATAACAAACAATGCCAAAAAATTAGAATATTTGTGTAATGGTAGGTCTCTTGGAGATAGGCCTTGAAAATGGTAGGTTCGGGCGCATGCCTTCATCGCCAGAGCTCGGATGGCACTCTCCCAAATTTAGAGGAAAGAAATTAAACAACGTTGGCGTAGCATTGCATATGCACGAGAAAGTTGTAGGTAGTGTGCGACAAGCAGTAGTACCAGGTAATCACAACTCCCACGGCAGAACGTTGATAGATGCTACAACTAAGCATGATGTGGTTGTCATCGTGGCATCCCAAATCTGCAAGATATGATATAATACGTGTTTGTAACAAACGGCAACAAGGAAGAAATCTTGTATGTGCATAGCTGGTGTCACGGCGTCACGGCGGGTCGATGGCAGACCGATGATAGGCAGCCGTTAACGGCGGCTTTGCCAAGTGCCGTTACTGCCTGGTACTCGGTAAAGTGTAGGTCTTTGCCGTTTGCCGAGTGTCCTAACCATGACACTCGGCAAAGCTCAGTTTACTGGGAGTTCTAGAACCCTAGTTTGCCAAGTGCCATAATCAGGACACTCGGCAAAGCACCCCTTTGCCGAGTGCAGCACACGGCAAACCCCATATTTTCTTTCTGTTTTTATTAGTTTTTCTCTTATATGGTACCCTCCAATAAGAATTTAATAGCATCATATATATATCATGATAATCATCACAGACATCACATATATCACACAACAAGCATCATAAGTAGTCCACACGTTTCAAATACAAGCAAGTCCATACAAACGCAAGTCCATACAAGCACAAGTAGTCCAGAAATGCAAATGCAAGCTAATCCATACGAAGCAAGTCCATATAATTATTCCACGACTACAAACCATCACTGAGGTGGCCACTGCGGCCGGAGCGAGTCTCCCGTGCCAGGTGCATCATTCGATCCCGCCGATTGATTTTGCACAAAAGATTCATTTGTGAGATAATATTTAAAGGTAATAACATACAAACTAAATCCTTCATACTCACAGGAGTGCCACGAGGAGGAGTGCCATGAGTAGGAGGTGGAAAAGGAAATAGCATCGGTGGCATAGGCTGACCCATCCTCTCGTCAAGACTTTGCATCCACTGAAACATCTGCTCCATCTTCTGTCGCTCGGCTTGCCGCTCGGCCTCTATTCTCCGCCGATCGTCCTCCATCCTCCTCTCAATCCTCTCCCGCATCCTTCTCTCCATGTCCTCCCGCATTCTCCTCTCTTCTTCCAGCTAGGCCTGCAATATTTCATCCCTATGTTACAATGCAAATCAAACATATTAAAATTAATGAACGATGAATAAAACTGAAATAACCTGGAGTGCCTCCATCCTAGACTATGTAGTATCCGGCCGAGGGCGTATGGCCGGGCTTGAGCTCGTGCTCCTCGCTCGAATCTGTGAGAGAGTGGGAGTAGTGGCCGAGTCAAGTATGCTGTCGCCAATCCAGTACCGTCCATGCTTCTTGCCTCCTCCTGCCCTCATCACGACAATGGGCTGCGTACTCAGATCATACTCCGGCCCATGGACCTCCCTTGCCATCGATGTGTAGTCATTGAGGCAGCTGTACATGCTCGGATTGCTGTATGCTTGAAAGTGCATCTAGGCCCCTAGTGAGTTTTGGTGAATTGAATGACACCACGATTAAAGAACTAATGATCTTATTGAGTATATGAGCAGGAGTTGACCGTCATATCAATGGAATATTTATGGCAAGATATATCGAAAGCAAAGTCAAGGGCTCATACAACAAGACTTGTGACTAGGCTATGCTTGAAGTGATGATATTTACAAGCAATGAATATGATATGGATTGAGTCACGTGTTTGATGGCAAATGATTATTCCCATATCCAAATGAAGCTTATTGACAAGGTCATAACACTAGATGGGAATTTCATGTGA
Organism: Panicum miliaceum; assembly: GCA_032594955.1. NCBI lineage: Eukaryota > Viridiplantae > Streptophyta > Magnoliopsida > Poales > Poaceae > Panicum > Panicum miliaceum. The sequence goes on from CM064061.1 coordinate 14,114,179, forward strand.
AGAAAAAGGAAAATCCATATGTTGAGGATATAAACTACAAAGAATAGTGAAATATGGATTTAGTTGATGATTTAATTGTGATACAATCCTCTATGAAGCTCTATGTGATGCAAGGATGAAAAGTTGGAATTCAGGATAGTGTTTCGAGGGACTAAGATTGGAGAAGGGCAAATGGGTTTGTGCCGAGGAACCAACGCTAAGGTGAAGAAACGTTCTTAGGATTCAACTTGAAGGATCTTGGTCATATATGGCATTCACATTGGAAAGTATCAATCATTTTTTAAGATAGTGATTTGAACTAGAAGAGTATTTCATTCAAAGACAAAGGTTCAAAGTCACTAGCTCAAGAAAGAAGTGCTCAAAATAAATAGACAAAAGTGAATGCACTCCTCACATTGTGAATGATCAAGGCACGACATGAGAAACAATAAAGAAGCTCAAGTGGTTGAAACGTTCTTTGTATTTAACCTTGAGTATAGGTATGCCGTACTATCAAGAAGGATGTATCACATTATATTTTGGTTAAGTCTCAGTGCTCAAGTAACCCAAGTAAGTTGAGAGAGACACTAAAGCCTCACGTGCATGCTGGTCTCTCCTAACGGGGGCAATCCAAAAGCTCTGGATTTTTCAATCCGGAAGTTCCGGATTTGATACACGTGGCACTAACGGCTAGTAGGTTTGAAAATTCGGAGGCTCCGGATATGGGATCCGGAAGTTTCGGATTCTAACTGTCACCTAACGGCTAGTTTCTTTGGACCCAGCTATTTATACCCTTGAGCCCCCTCCTTGGGGGGCTGATGTTCCAGGCATTGTTTAAAGCTTGCTTGTCGTCCCAAGATAGCTTGGTAGCCAATTTGAGATCTCCCCAACTTCTCTTTGTGAGATTGTGTGATTATTGAGATATCCTTGAGTTGGGTTTTAGAGAGAGATTGCTTGAGATCACTAGAGAGCACAACAAACCTTGAACACTTGAGTTTAGCCGAAATCGTGTGTTTCACATTTGTTACTCTTGGAGCTTTAGCTCCTTGACGGCTAGGTGTTGCCCGGTTAGCTCCCAATCGTGCGGTGAGTCGCAGGAAGTTTGTGCTGGTCGTGCTTCACCTCCGCAAGGGAAGAAGCAAACTGAGTGAAGTGGGGATGTGGTTGGAAGAAGACCCAACTCGGTGGAAGTGAGGTGAAATAAACTCATGTTCCTAAAGAGTTCCTTAACGGAGAGTAGGATTCACTGTGCTTTGGTAGCAGCTGTGATAGCAAGCAGTGAATCCAAACTTCGGTAAAACAAATTATTGTGTCACCCTTGTTCTATTTCTATATTTGTGATTTGGTTGATCTACTTGGTTGCTAGTACTTCTATGTGCAGGGACTTTGTGAACCTACTCAAAAAGCTTCACAGAACCTTTTCCACAATTGGGGTTTGAACTTGTATTCATTTACTCGCACTTGATATTTGTGTTCGCTCTGCTCTGTGTGTACCCGAAAGTTCCGAGTTGCAAAACTCGGAAGTTCTGGGTTCACCCCCTGTCCTGCTCAAATCCGGAAGTTCCGGGTTTAGCAGACAGTGAATTTAATCCGTTGCAATTTGAGTGAGAATTTGTAGGTGCGCCTATTCACTCCCCCTCTAGGCAACATCAAGGTACTTTCAATTGGTATCAGAGCTTGGCTTCACATCAAAGCTTTACCGCCGTGAAGAAAGATGTCGACGCCTAAAGTGGTACTTCTTGAGCCACTTGTAAGTGATGGCTCAAACTATGCTTCTTGGTCTGCTGATATACTTAATGTACTTAGGACCATCGGTGCACATGTTGAGCGGATCTTGGTTGATAGTATTCTTACCCCAAAGTTTGATATTGACTATATCGATTGGGAAAATATCAATAAAGAGGAGTTGGAGTGCTCACAACTCAATGCTTATGTTACTAATTTCTTGTGGACTGGCTTTATAAAGATATTCAGGATACTATTCTTGAAATGGAGGATGTACGTAATGATGCACATCTTATTTGGGTCACTCTCAAGAATGCATTTGTTGAAGAAACCCATGAAGTTAGTGAGTCAGTTGAGGGCTGTTCAACTTCTTCATCAGAAGCTGAACCTCAAATGACAGCAAGCAAGAATCAAAAAAACAAAGATTCAGTGGCTAGAGATCTCAACAGTGCTGGTGCACTATATTCGGAAGTTTCGAATAGTAAACCCAGAAGTTTCGGATCTGACATAGAAGCTGAGAGACACCGACTAAATGATGAGTCAACCTCTGCTTGTTCTGTTCAGTCACCTCATGATCATCATCAGTGCTTTATGGCCATGTCCGAAGATGAGTCAGATTCAGATAGTGACAGTGATAGTGATGATGAGGATGAAGAGTTTATGCTTGAGCTTAGAAAAATGAGCAAGAGAAGCAGAACCATAGTGACTAACATGATGAAGAATTTGATAAAGCAAGATCAAGAGATCGAAAAACAAGAGAAGCTTCTCAACAAGAAAGATGAAGAGATCAAGTGTCTTGCTCTTGTGAAAGAAAGAAATCAAGATCTTGTCAGGGATAGATCCCTAGGTACCCGCAAGGAAGGAAGAAGTCGAACTCCTACTAGGATTTCTCTGTAATCCTACTAGGACTCATACCTTGTAATCCTACTAGAACTCCTATCTTATAACTAACTAGGAACCCCACCCCCTGGAGTATATAAAGGAGGGCTGGGGCACCTAGATCGATAGACCAACAGAGCGGCCAACAGGCAACTCAACACTCAAGTGTAGGACGCAATATACAACACCACACAAGACGTAGGGTATTACGCTACTCTAGCGGCCCGAAGCTTTCTAAATCTGTGTCTTGTGTCTTCGCATTTACCCTCATGTTCCAGATCCGGCGATCCCTCACCAAACAATCACCTACCTTGGGGTATCCCTAGGTAGGCTGACTGTAAAAATATCGACAGTTGGCACCCACCGTGGGGCAGATCGCCACGATCATTGGGCGAATTTGAAGGATCTCATCTTCAAAATTAGTTTCCCGATATCGTTGCTACTCGGTGACGTCAACGAATTCATCGACAAACTCGGTGAAATCAAAATTTTTGATCTCATCGGAAATCAAAAAAAGCGCTGGCGCACAACAGTCGACCGAGCTCTAGCTGCCCGCGCGGCGGTCGAGGCCACCGGCCACCATCCTCCAATTCGAGCACCAATCAGCAACGATGCACGGATCGCACTAGAACAACTGCACAAGCATGTAGGGAAGTTTCCTTTTATTTATCTTTATTCTATAACAGATCTGATCTGGTTTATTGCTTATTTTATTATTGGCAAGGAGTATTCTAATTAATCTCTCTTCTAACCGTGCATGCAAGGCCAATACGATGCATGCCATCTCCATTGCCATACGCACACATGTTTGCGACACTCGTGCCGTAGTCAAGGGCACCACTAGTTGGGAGGACTGGGGCACGTTCGACAACTAACCGGAATCGACTCTGACTATACCGTCGCCGCGATCCCCCGTCGACACCCGCGCAGCGCGACGACTCTGACTACAAGTCTCGACTACGTAACTAGTCAGGAGCGGGCCTCGCGCTGCCAATTACTAGTCGGAATCGACTCCGACTAGTCGGGCTTCATCAACAATTCACCGTGGCTTTATCAACGAGCAGCACGGCTTCGTCGACAACCGTCCGCGAATCAAGCTAAGTCACTTATACTTTTTCCGATTTGTTCTTAACAGGATCGGCTACTACTTTGCTACGCCTCTTGACGAGAATTACTCTCGAGGGCTACGCCATAATCGACTACTAGGGTCTGCTAACAGGCCACACACTTGATATATCGAGTTCGTAGGGCACAACCCACGCGCTTGGTACACCGAGTTGTGTGGGGCTCACAGCGGCTACACCCTACGGCCATACGCGCTACAACACGCGCACTCGCCGACTACTTTATGCGCACCGCACATTCTCTTTGTCGCATGCCGACTATTTATTTCTACTTTTCGTCATCTTCTCTTAACGGTTACTAAAGTACTCGGGTAACTGTGGCAAAACCGTCCGAATTAATCCGGCTCAAGTGCACTAACCATCATCTTTAAAAGACAAAGCGGCTACCATGCACTTCAAACGGAGTAATCCGACAGTGTGTCGGGTAAATCCCGATGCAACCACTGGGACTTCGATCGAAACAACACATACATCAAACCCACACGAAGGTGAGTCTAGAGATTACAAAATTCCTCAAATTTTACATCACAAAGTCTGACATGAATTTATTACAAACCAAGTTTTTGAAATTTAGAAAGTACTTCAGAATTTAAGTGCAGCGGAAAAATAACCGATAACTAGCGACGATACGTGATGCCATGATGAAGCCCGTACATGACATCACATCCTCAAGTCTCACCTCAAGTCTCACCTGAAAAGAAAGCCACAAGCAAGGCTGATTATACTAATACTCAACAAGGCTTACCCGACTAGTGGTATATACTTAGCCGACTCCTAGACGTGCAAGGCTTTTGGCTTGAGAGGTTTGTTTTGCCAAAAAAAACAACTAAGTGTGAGTCCTTGTTTTCAAGTTTTAGCTTCAAAATTCTAGTTCAATTAACCATTCTAAGTGAGCATCTATTTCTACTCAAACATGGTAGAAACAATTATTCATCCATTAAGATTAATCATCATTGTCATTCCACTTGTTAATCTATGTGGCTAGTATTAAACAGTCTCATATACCGCGAGAAACGGACGATTCGAATCGAGTTTATAAACCTTGCAAGGCGAACCTAACACACACGTCTGGAGCACCGAAGGGTCACCCCAAGAAACCGTTCCCTTTTCATTTCGGGTCGTGGATCAGGGTCACCCCCCGCGACTACACCCCGCGACTACAGAGGTCCACGCACCACGGAACGACGCCGGTGCGTGTCTGCCTCTGCACCCGGTGCATGTCAAATAAATACAGGGGATGAAGTAAAGTCCACTTGCCGGGCCGATTAGGTAATTAGCTTACCGAGTACCACATTTTCAGCATGTGGCTAGTATGTTCAAACACTTAACCACCACTACCACACACTGCGACCTTAGCATCTTTCACTGTACAGGTGGGGCCTCATTCAAGAGTATCGTACCACAGCCCCGCCCGTCGACCTTATAGTTGCAGCATGCAGCATGTAGTAAACAATCAACTCCTAAAATTCTCGTGAGTGACCGGCAATCACTTGACTTCTACCGAACCTATTAGCATAGCATCTATTCGAACTCCATTCTAGTGTTCAGCACATAGGTACCAAGGATCATGCATCTATGGTTTCAATCAACTCCTATGAATTTAAATGCACAAGTAAATAGGAACATAAATTGCATAAGTCAAAATTACTGGGATCATGCACCGGGGCTTGCCTTCTTGGGCAAAGTTAGCCTTGGGCTCTTCCGAACTTTGGTTCGGGTCTTCGGTGGCTTCAATTAGAATAGCTTGAACTCCTTGCTGCTCCTTCACGAGCTTGGCACCAACTCGTACGTTCCGTCGGCGCAAGTAGTCGATTCTATATGAAATGCAAAGTTTCAAGTTACTTATTTGCTACAATTTATTCTTTCCTTCACGATAAAGTTGCAGATCAATAAAATATGGTTTTAGTGTGAAGTTTCTTATCTTAAGATATCTTGGGAAATCGTTAATAGAGTACAACTTACGTTAATTAATGAGTAGGGTTTTATTACCTCAAAAGTGTTATTTTTCAAGAGCAAACATGGATTATTCATAACTGTTGTTCAAGATAGTTTCTGGAGTTGCAATTTTTATACAGAGTGCTTTACCTAGAAACAAACTTATTGTAAAATTTCTATACAATTTCATTTACAAGATTACTCATGAAAAATAGAGTAACCAGTTACTGCTAAGATCAAGATCTATTTATCCAGAACAAATTATGCCAGTACTGGTGCTCAGATTTTTTTATTGAACATTCTTTATGTTATTCCAGAACTACTATGAAATTTCTCAGCAAGTAACAGTATGTAGCTTAAGCACAGAAACTACTCCAAATAGCTACTGCAATAAAGAAGAACTATTTATATAGAGCAAAGTAACAAGTAATAGACTTCAAATGTTTATTGAGTGTTCCTAATCTCCTATTAAACATATTGTAAATTTTTCAGATTTTTCCTATGCAAGTTCTGGAGACAATAAATTAGTCAAGACAAATCTACATCTATAAAGATCTATTTCTACAGACAGTTTTACTATGATTCTACTATGATTCTAAGTCTCAAACTTTTTTTTAGCATCACCAACTCAAATGTGTCTACCGGTAAAAATATCATAATTTTCTCTATAAGAGAACTAGTTACTTTGATTTATATTTATTTTTCTAATACAGAGTAACAAGTTCTAATCTTTTTCCATGGCATATATGGACCAAAACAAAGCAATTGTGAAGATTTTGTTGATTACTTAGTCATTAAACCTAGAATGAGATCTATCAATAACTTTAGCTATGAGTATGATTTGACTTTAAAACTTTTACACAGAGATCAACATATATGGATGTAGTCGTAGAACAGTAAGTACATTTATGGACCTCTATCTCAAGTTTTAATATATTTATTTATGAGAAATCATTTAAACATAATTTAATGAAGAAAAATTTTCCAAACTTTTTCTACAACATCTAGACATCAATATAAAATCCTGCTAAAATTTTCAGTTGAAATTCTTTTGAAATTCTTTAGTAAAACAGCTAACCGATCTAGCATATAACAAAAGGTAAGGTAAGGTGTTTCAATCATGAAATATTTATGTGAGACTCTACTTCTAGGACAGATGCTACCATCGAAATCAGCTTCATCACTGGTTTACAACAGTGGGTACATTTGAATGTGGGTACATTTAAATGCTATTTATCCTAGAGAAAAATATATTTAGAATGTAACAAAAGTTATATATCAAAAATTTCAGAAAAGCTGAGTTTGCATTTTTTCTGAATTTTATGTGATTTTATCTTGATTTTACAAGTTGCGGATTCAAACCACGTAACCCAGTTTTATGTCTTACGAACAAGTCCCTGATTTCTTTCGTTCAGGACCCTAAAATCAAAAACTAAAACGCAATTGGGTCCCTTGGGCGGAGTTTATGGCGGGGAGGCACTGTTCCGGCCAAATTCCGGCGAGGGAGCTCGTCGGCGGCGAGGGTAAAGTGCTAGGGAAGCAAGAGGGGCTCACCGGGGTTCGATTCTATGTAGATATTGGGACCGGAGGTGGTCGGGAAGGGGGTCGCCGGCATACCGATGTTCGGGCGGCGGTTGTGGCCCGTCTCCGGCGAGCTCCGGCGAGGGAGAGGCGATGGGGCCGGGCTAGAATGGTTCGTGGGGAGGTGGGGGTTCGATTAATATAGCCTTTTTGGGCTATTGGGGGCTCGGGTGGCGGCTCCACGTGCGGCCGGCGAGCGGTGGCGCTGATGGCGAGCTCGTGCGCGAGCTGCAGGGGCTGTGGTGCCCTTTTATAGGCGGCAAGGGAGAGGGATGGTCTGGACGCGGTTTGGGCACGAGCTGCAGCTGGGGAGGCGCGGACAGGGCGAAACCAGGGGCGCGGGCAGCGGCCGAGCGGCCTGCCATGGCGCGTGGCAGCGGCGGCAGGGCGCCGTGGCGTGCGCAGGGGGGAGCAGCTCGCCTCGTGGCGAGTTCGTGAGGGAGGGAGAAGATTTGGGGGGCCTGGGAAGATCTTGTGGGCAGGGGCGAGGCACAGGGCACAGCCAAGTGGCCAGCAGGATAGGTGGCGACGGCGCTGCTCGACAGCAGGGGAGAGGAGAGGAGGGAGCTGAGCGCGTGAATGGAAGGAAATTCAGGGATCTGATTGTAAAAATAGGATTTTCTCCCTCTTCCAAGCTTCTATTAAAAACTCTTGAATACTAAAGTTGTTCAAAATTAAATTTTTTACAACTTTCATGTTGGACAAATTTTCATTTGAGCTTTGGTTTTTAAGTTATTTTAAATTTCCAAAAACCACTATTTATTAAACACCTCATCATTTTATGTGTGATCTTTCACTTTTAACCCTTGAGTTCAACTTCACATTTGTTTATTATGGTAAGATTGATATGCCTAATCAATTTCATGTGCATATTTATAATGGTTTGAAGGTTATGTAAAGTTCCTGTTAAAGCACATATTACATATACACGTGTGCATATACACATACATGTATACATATATCCATAAGAGCAACATAAAATTGATTTCTTTTAATTTTTCTTTATCAGTTAGACATGATGTGGTGCTAGTGATTTGGTTTTAGACATTTAGACACCAGGGGTGTCACAGTAACACACGTCATAATCTGTGAAACCTCGACTCTTCTGTACGGCTATGTTCCTACGCGTGCACGCGGCCAAGCTCCCTGCGCTATGGACTACGGCCACGATCAGGGATCAAGTGTTTAAATGTAACAGGCTAACTACCCGAAAAACAACCTAACAAGAGCAAGACACGAGAATTTTTACATGCATTTTACAATGCTGGGATTCACTCCCGACTCGATATCATGTATATCAGTTATGGCATATTTGTATGTTTACCTTGTTGGGCACTCACCGTGTTTTCGACTACTCCATCAGCCGCCCGCTCGGCCATGACGACTCAGCCTCACCGACTACTCCGTCAGCCGCCCGCTCGGCCATGACGACTCGGGCCACGTCGACTACTTCACATGATTTTGGCGACTCGTCTGGCTCCCTCACTCGGGGGCTGGGCGCGATAGGGCATTGATCCTATCTTCGACTACTCATCTGGCTCCCATGCTCGGGGGCTGGGCGCGACAGGGCACTCGCTGTGCTTCTAACAGCTTGTTTGGCTCCCTCCCTCGGGGGCTAGGCGTGCTGGATACTCGGCGCGACTTCGGCAGCTCGTCTGGCTCCCATGCTCTTGGGCTGGGCGCGCGAAGTGACTTTCCCGGGATAACGATTTGATTTGAGCGGTATTCAAGGGTTTTTTGAGAAAGCGACTAACCATCTTCTCAGGGATAGACTCCCGAAAAGAGGGGTTTTTTGAATTTCAGAACCAATTAACCCATAATTACCATCAATTCATTTCAAAACACATTCCATGCCACGACTTTTTAGATCCTTTTTTCCAAACCTTGGAATTTGGATTAAAGGCTGGGGGCTGCGGGATACGTGTCATCAACGGCTTATTTTTCGAAAATTCGTGGAAGATACAAACCAAAAATTCAAGACTAATTTGCCTCTCAGCCTGATTCTCCGATTCAACCTAAGGCTCGGGGGCTACTCCATATGGAGTGCGAGTTCATCGCACCCCATATAAAAGAAGACTTAAAGACTACTCGGGGCTTGAGCACCTCACAGCCTCGATGCGGCAAAGGAAGTACTCGGAAGACACCTTCAAGACGAAGTTCGGAAGAACTCGAAGACACCTTCAGAAGTACTCGAAGCTTGCATTACTCGTCTACAAAGAGCTCGGGGGCTTGTCAGGGATAGATCCCCAGGTACCCGCAAGGAAGGAAGAAGTCGGACTCCTACTAGGATTCCTTTGTAATCCTACTAGGACTCATACCTTATAATCCTACTAGGACTCCTACCTTCTAACCGACTAGGAACCCCACCCCCTGGAGTATATAAAGGAGGGCGGGGACACCTAGATTGCAGACCAACAGAGCGGCCAATAGGCAACTCAACACAGGACGTAGGATATTACGCTACTCTAGCGGCCCGAAGCTGTCTAAATCTGTGTCTTGTGTCTTCGCGTTTACCTTCAAGTTCCAGATCTGGCGATCCCTCACCAAACAATCACCTACCTTAGGGTATCCCTAGGTAGGCTGACGGTTAAAACACCGACAGATCTCAAGGCTCAAGTGAATGATCTCACTAGCAAGCATGTGGACTTGCAAGCTCGTTACATGGAACTCAAATGCTCAAATGAGAAACTTGTAGAATCATATGCTATACTAGAAATAGCTCATGAGGTTATCATCACAAAATGGGATCATACCACTCAATTGACAACACTTGCTCAAATAATGGCAAGGAAGAGAAGAAATCATGGTTTGAGCAAGTGATAGTAGAGGATTGCAATGAAGATCTGGTTCAAGAAAATGAAGAACTCAAGCAAGAGGTTGAGAGGCTCTCAAAGGACTTGATTAAGTTGAAAGGCAAGGGTGTAGTACAACCTTCTCAAGATAACCGTGAAACCATGGTGAAGAAGCTTGAGAAGGGTTCAACCGTACCAAGCTCATGCAATAAAGTATACAAGTCCAACAAGAGCAAGCCTCAAGCAAGGAAGAAAAATCTAGATCACATCAAGTGCTTCGAGTGCTCCAACATGGGACATTATGCTTCAATGTGCTCAAACAAGCCAAAAGGCCAGCAAACAGTCTCCAAGAGACAGAGAAGTCTTGCCAAGAGAAGATTCTTTGGCTGTTGTGAAAGGGGACACAAAATTGCAACTTGTCCAAGCAAGTCAAGTGTGCTGTCTGGCAAAACCGGAAGTTCCGGATTTTATAAACCGGAAGTTCCGAGTTTGACTGTGCAGCACCACTACAAGCTGAACAAAGGCTTGAAGAAAGCTCAAGAGAAGTTCTTGGAGAAGAAAAGTTCCAGAGACAATAGAACAAGCCAACAAGCAATCTCAAGCACAAAGTGTGTTACACATGTCGAGGAAAAGGACATCTTGGTAAGGATTGTCCAAATGGTAACACTTCTAAGCCTAACTCAGTCAACAATATTCATATACAACTCAGGACATCCTCAAGTGGTGATTGTGCTGGTAGAATGATAAAGTCATCAACTACTCGGACACAAGCCATTTGGGTTCCCAAATCCTTGTTGACTAACCTACGTGGACCCAATGTGAGTTGGGTACCAAAACGTGCTTGAGAGAATTAGCAGGTACTTAAAGAAGCATTGGAGACTTGGCACAATAAGAGAAGAACTTCATCATGATAATGTTATACCAAGTTTGGTTTTCTCTTCACACATGTTGATAATGGCCAAGTCGAAAGCAAATTAAGCTACATTATACTTCATTGTTTCTCTGGTAACAAGTACAACACCCAGCTATCTAGCTTTCTATACTTGAGTTTACTTTGTGTGATTTCAAGTATAGGACCTAGTTAGCCTCTTAGGGTCAATTTGAGAAAATTATATAATGTGACACATGTTGCTACTAACAAGCCCCGTGGTGGAGCTAGTGTCTTATTGATGATACAGGAGAATGTACACTCAACAAATGATCAAGAAAGATCAAGAGATCACATATTTCAGTCAAGCCACAGAAATGGCAGCAAACTGGAAGTTCCGGATTTTGTAAGCCGAAAGTTCCGGATTCTGCCTGAAGAATGAAAACTGAAGCTCCAGAGTTTCCGGACGTATATCCAGAGACTCCGGAACACAAGTCCAGAGTATTCGGACACGTATCCAGAGTATCCGGGCATGAAGTTAATTTGCAGCATTTGTTGCTAATTCAACAAGGCACAATGAGTATTTCTTGATCTATGATTCAAATGTCGTAATCTTTTGCTTATCATGACCAAAATATGAAATAAGCCTCCTCTAGTGTCTTAAATGATAGAAAGTGCTCATTTCAAGTATTCCATCCTTGCACATTTTTAGGGGGAGCTAATTTCATGTCTTGTGTCATTATATTTAACCTTGCTTTCAAGTCTTCATATGTGCAGAATAAACGGAAATATATTCTTGGAAGAATAAGGTTTTACCATGAGTATGCCACCTGACTTCGAGGTCACCAATCCAACATGAAAAGGTGTTTTTAAACTCTAAATTGGATTGTATATTACTGTGTGTGGCTACTCTCTATAATATGGCTTAAATTCCTTATTTGATGTCTTTTGATCAAAATATGCACATATGTTTGTCTTCCACATATATATGTGTGTATTATACTTTTGCAAGGAATTTAGTCCATATTATGAGGCTTGATTGTTTGATAGCTCATTTCATTCCACATTCAAAGGCTATCAAAGATAAGGCTAGAGGTTGTGCTACTAATGACTATCTCTTATTTTTGAGAACTTCCCGTGATATATTAAGAAAGAGATTCCAAGTAGTTTGAATGATACATAAATACAAGCTTGAGCATCAAATCCTTCTATTGTGAGGGATAATGGATCAAAAGGGTCAAGGTATGTACAACTCAAACATTTATTTATTTATTATTTATTTGAGATCTGCATCTAGGCCCTCTTCATTCTAGTTTGTGCATGCTTTGCATAGAGCAATCTCTTATTTTAGTGTGCCTTTAGATATTTGGTTGATAACTTCATCTAGTTGACTCAGTGTCAGATGATCTTTAAAATCGTGGAAGGTATGAGCTAAATATGCTGAGGATGACGCTTGACTTGAACTGCTCGATGCTTGAATGATATATGATAAGTTTTTAAAATCCAATTAGTATGCTAGATGTGTGCTGTTTTGGAAAAATTATTTGTTCTTGGTCTTTGTGACCATGTCAAGTCACCTTGTGGTTATGGTTACCTCTGTGTGATTGATGGCTAACCACAGGTGATGATACTCTCTCAAGTCCATATGATCTAAATCAAAATCTTGTCTCGAGGGCTATATGTTGGAAATTCTATCTCATATTCAATATTCTTGTGAGAATCCAAAATCTTGGTTAAGGTTCCTATTCTAATGGGTATCTAAAGTTATGGAACCTACAATCTCTCAGAAAATGATCTCATCCTTCAAATTTCCAAGAAATTTAGTCTTGAACCCCTGTTCCTGTGAAACCCGGAAGTTCCGGTTTTCACAACTCAGAAGCTCCGGATTTACCCGGCCATATCCCTATTCAGTCCGTGAAATACCCCTGCATCTCTCATTCTCTCTCCCACACTCAGCCCGACATATACACTGTTTGAGAGGGGCGATTCTTGGCGATTTGGAGTTTTGGCCAAGGTTTTCAAGGAGTAAAGATCGATTCTTGGTGATTCCAATCCAGAGATTCCGGATCCCTCTTCCTGATTCAATTTCAAATCCTTCCCACCATGAGTCAAGGTACAAAATCAATGTTTTTGCCCAATCTCTTTACCTAGGGTTGATCTCTTCGATTCCTTTGGTAGAACACCTGCATTTGCACCCTATTTGCTGCTCCATGTTGTGGATTCAAGTTTCCATGATCGATTTTGCAGGGACATGAACTAGGGTTTCCCTGTACAATCCGGTAGTTCCGGTTTGCGTAACTCGGAAGTTCCGGATTGTGCAAAGAATCCCTCATTCATGCCTTTCACAAGGCATATCATGTATAAAACTCATGGAATAGTTCTATTTCGCAGTGTACATCATCTAGAAATCATTCCTCAACTGTCTGAGTCTTTCGAGTGTTCCTCTATGCAAAACTCGGTAGTTCTGGATTTCACAACCCGGGATGTTTCGGTTTTACACAGAGAACACACAAATTGCTCATATCATTCGATTCCTCTAGATTTTATTACTCACATCATTCCTTCCCTAAAGACTCAGTATCTTGTCATATCTACAGAGCCTCGTGAAGATGACTTTAGGATTGTTCCAAGAATAAGGAGGAAAAATACAAACACTCCCATTGGAACAAGGAGATCGACACGACAGCTTGCTAGAGGCACACTTCATATTGATGAACCAGCTGCAGAAATTCAAGAAGATGACAGCGGCAGTGGCAGTGACACCTCAAGTTATGATGGGGAGGAAAGTGATGAGAACTACAAAATGTCTCCTCGTGGCATGAAAAGAAGTGGTAGGTTAATGAGAGGTATCAGCAGCAGTGGTGGACCAGGTGCTGGCAGTGGAATTGGTGGAAATAACGATGATCAACATGGGGATGATGAGGAAGATGAAGAGGAATCGGGTCAACCGGTCTTTGTGATAGGGGTCGTAATGAGAAAATCTAGTGTCCCTCATGATTATGTTAAAACTGATTATATGAAGAGAGGTATGACAACAAAAGTGAGAAAAGAAAGAGAAAAATCCACTCAACATGAGAAAAGGAGGAGCATAGAATATAGGTTCCAAACCAAGTTCCATCAAGATTTCTATGAGAGTGCTATACTTAGCAAGAAATACAAGGTTGCTCGCCCTCAATATGTGGATTGGAGGAAATTCGAGGAGATGGAGGATCCTATCTTCAATGAGATTATTCAAGCATGCAAGGATAAGCATGTGCATAGAATGATGAGCTTCAAATATGATTGAAACAACGAGATAATAGCTCAATTCTATGCCACTTGCTACATTGAAACACTAGGAGATGTGAGGTGGGTCCATTGGATGACCGAAGGCAAATGGTACAAGATTAACTATTTTGAGTTTGCAGCCATGTTTGGATTTGAGAGATCTGATTATGATCGTGCTAGGATCCACATTGGCTCATATCTTCCTAAAGAGGATATGAAAGTCATGTATTTGCCCGGTAGAGAGTGGGAATATGGAGGACCTAAAGGCTTGATTCCATTCTATGGTTATCTCAACAAGTTATTTAGAAAGACACTTGCTCCAAGAGAGGGTGATGCTCACCATATTTCAGCTTTTGGAAGAAATTTGCTGCTAGCCTGTCACACCCAATTCTAGAGAGAACCAGATGCATCTCATGTGTGCGCCAGGATCATGTTCACACACATGATAGACGGACAAGTGTAATATATCAAAGCCAATGCTCAAAAAGTAAACAAAATAAAGTAATTAACATTATTACACTCCGAATAAAAGAGACACTAAGGTCTTTAAACGTTCCACCGATATACCCTAAACGAAGTCTGCAACAACTCCGTCTTCCACAGGTGATGACTGGTGAACGCAAGCACAGAACTCCTCGAAGTCGTCGAAGACCTCCTCTTCATAGTTCTCTTATGAACAGCAGTTGGGCAAGAGTGAGTACTCTTATGGTTGGTACTCAGCAAGTGGCGGAGAATATGCAAGGCCATCAAGGATAGGCTAAAGTTTACAGCAGTTAGCACTTTTAGTTGGTCAAGTTTTATTAGCAAGCACCTATTAACTAGATTTAAGTTTATACCATCCCACTTAAGCAAAAACGAAAAGGTACCAAAAATATAAACATAAACCAAGAACCACAAGTTAATTAATCTTCAAGTTCTATTATCATGTGAGCACGGCTGTTATAACAATTTTACACTCTGTAGAGGTTGTACAGTTTCTCCACAAATCGTGTTCCCCAGAGTCGCCCGAGTTTGCAAGGCCCTTAAACACTTCCGAGGTGAGTGGCGAGGGGTACACTACGAAGCCTTTACAAAGACATGTCGAGAGCTAGGCAGCCCGCTAGAGTTTCGGTAGCAGTGTGGTCCATAAACCTCCCTAATGGTCAGCTCCTTAGCAAAGGCCGCTACCCCAAGAGCATCGGGCTCCCTATCACTGACCCCCTCCTTGCCCTTCCGGTAAGGCCACCCGGTAACTACACATCGAATTAATTGGCTAAGGTCAGAACCATGTGACTTTGTGGTTGCACTGTTTACTTGGGTGGTTCTCCATGTTCCCATTAAACAAAGTTGATCTTGCATTAACGAGGTATAACAACAACATAAAGCGCAAACATTAATTTCATAAGAGTAAACCAACACCATTCCCAAAGTTTGCAACTAAGCGTGACTACCCATCATGAATAGTAAACCCCGGTGATTCAAGGCTTTGGGTAAAAGACTAGGTATGTCCTTAGCATAGGTGACCCATCAAGTTTACGCAAAGCAACATTAAAATAAAGTGAATTATCATGCTATTGTTGGGATATAATAGAATATGCAGGGGAGGGAAGTCCACTAGCCTTCCTCAAAAAGCTGTTGGTTCTCTTCCTCGAAAACTTGCTCTTGATCTTGGTCGAATGGCACATCGACTACACGATCACACAAACAAGCATACACAAACAAAGAAGAAACATACAACAGAGAGTAAAATGATGATAAAGTTGTAGTTCATGATGCAAGGATCGCGTGGGCGCAAGAATCGCTGAAATCAGAGTTGAAACGATGAAGATATGGCTAAAACAGTGATCCAGGGACCTAACTGCGAGAGGTTTGAACTTCTAGGGGCTAGATCTGAAGAAATCAGGGGCTAAAACACAATTAAACCTTAAACAGAACGCAAAACTGGAGGTCTTGGACGGCGGTTACTAATTCTAGAAAGGTCAGGGGCCTAAACAGAAAAGAAAGGACTTAAATCTAATTACTTTTCAACAGATCTGGACCGCGGGTTGATTCTTGGAGAACCTAGGGGCTTTTCTGCAAGGGTTCCAGAGGCGGCTAGGGTTGGGCTCGGTCGGGCGGATCTGATTTGTTGGATCACGATCCGACGGCGGTGGCTGCGCGGCTCGGCTCGGGCGTGGCTTGGCGGCTAAGGCTCGGCTCAGATCCGATCTAGGCCCTTGGATCTGGATCGGATGGCAGGGTGATGGTTGGGGCGGCTCGGGTTGGCTTGGCAAGCGGCGCTGGGCACCGGCGATGAGCGGAGACGGCGGAGCCTCACTGGAGTTGGCCAAAATGGCGCTCCGGGGCTCGGTTTGGGACAGGTTCTAGCCGGGGATGGAGAGGGCAGCACAGCGAAGGCAGTGGGGGCCACGGGATGGCCGTGCGGTGGCCGGAGACTGGCCGGCCACGGCGGCGGGAGGAGCAAGAGCTCCGGCGAGTGATTGCGGCCGCGACAGAGCGAGAGAAGGAGGGGAAACAGGGCTGGGGGTGCTATCACCACCTCGCGGAACTCCGGCGAGTGTTGAAGGCGGCGGAGTCGAGGCGGAATGGCGAGTCGACAGTGAGATGCGGTTCGGGGCGGAGACGAGGACGCCAGCGAAGAATTCCTGAGCGCGGTGCAGCGGGAGGAGGTGGCTGACGGGTCGGCGATGGTGCTCCTCTGAGGAAGAAGTTCCGGCGACGGTCGTGGTCGGCGAGGAAGCTGCAGAGCGGGAGGTCGACGACGCGGGTGGCGACAGCGGGCTCGGGCTCGGGAAACGGCATCGCTGCGCGATCTCGGGCGTAGTGTGGAATGGAGAGTCTGGGGCGCTGGAGCTCGGGCTCGGGTTTTATAGGGGACGAGAGGGAGCGGAGCAGCAGGGGAGGGACGGCGGCGGCTCACGCGGTGGCCGGGGATGGCGGCCGTGATTGGCGCGGGCGAAATGGGGGCTGGTCGCCCGGGTGCGTGCCGCGGCCATCAAGGCTGAGCTGGTGACGCTAAAAGGAAGGGATGCGGGCACGGGCGGTCGGCACGGGCGGGTTCCGCGGCGAGGCAATAAAGGAAAGAGGGGAGCCGGAGGTAGGAGACGACGCCGACAGGCGGGCCCGGCGTGTCAGAGAGAGAGAGGGGGTGAGGGAGAGGAGAGATGTGGCGGGTTGGGCCGGTTGGGGTTTTGGGCCGCGGGCGAAGAAAAAGAAAAGGGGAGGGGAGAGAGGTTTGGGCCGGCTGGGAAAAAAAAGAAAAGGAGTGGGGGAACTAGGCTGGGCTGGAAAAGGAAGAGAGAAGAGAAAGAGAGAGAGAGAGAGAGATGCATGCTTGCTTTTATTTGTTATTTTCATAAAATATTTTCATAATTTTATTTTCTACATTTTGGGTGTTACATAGCCTTAACTCCTAGTGAGCCGGAGTTTAGTGTGTTTGATTACATATGGGAGGAAATCAAGTCAATTTCAGAATCACCTCAAAAGTGTTGCAGTTTTGGTGCTTATCTCATGTATATGATTGACCACAAGACAAACAAAAGATTTTGACTGTGATTATGTGCATACTCCCATTGACATCAAGAAGGATTATCACCCCGGACCCACTCTAGCTCAAGTAATACAAGAAAGACAGCTAGATGCTGCTCAAGGTGATGATGATGAGGCTGGCCCCGATGCTGCTCCACACATTCCTAGTGCACCTCGTGCTCCATCTCGCTCTCATTCTAGGCGTGGTGGTTCTAGGGAGATGAATTGGGAAAAGCCTCCCTCTCCATTGAGAAAAATGTTCAATCTGATTTTTGGGATGTGTAAGTCCACAAATGATGTGGTGCACAAGGAGAGGCAAAGGAGAAAGAAAGATACCTTGAGGTTGAAGAAAATGCGAGAAGTGACATTGCCAAATGATCCTCCTTCTCCCATTGGCTCCGAAGGACAACAAAGTGAACCTGAAGATTTGGAGCAACAAAATGCAAGATATCAGCAAGAAGATTATTGGGGACAACTCTATGGGAGTGGATCGGTTCCTAGCACTACTTTTGTGAATCCCACTTATGTTGATCCCTCCGCTGCACCTTTTGTGCCTCCACCACCTCCTAGTGTTCCTCCAGCATATGGTTTTGATAACTTTGGCTATTGGATGTTTGGACAAAATCTTGGAGATCCTGGTCAAGGAACTAGTGGATATGGGGGTAGAAATGATGATGAAGATGATGATTAGTAGTAGACTCTTACAGATGGACTCCCCTCAGGCCTTTTGTGGTGATAGATGACAAAGAGAGGAGAAGAATTGGAAGATTAAAGCTTCATCTGTTTTCAGTCTGCTTACAGATGTTCATCTGTTCTGGATTGGGTATGGTATGCCACATGCCCTGTAATAAGTTTGTTTTAGCTCGTGTGGACTTGAGAACAATTTGTAATGAGTGCTACTGTGTGGTGAACCTTGTTTAAATGCTTTAATTTAAGACTTGATGCATGTTAGTGTGATAAAATAGGTTGATTTGGTGTAATGTTATTTCCGTCAATTCTGCCTTAGCAAATTCGGAGGTTCCGGATTTCATACTCGGAAGTTCCGGGTTTGACTACCTGAACTGAATGACTTCTTCTTATCTTGCTCTTGTGTGAGATAGTTGACATATGCATCACGTATTATTTGTTCACACACCTGTTTTGCACCCCACGGATGCTGAGATTTAGGGGCAGCTCTATGTCTTTTCTTGAGAATATGCAAATTGGCATTTGAGGCTAAAATTGTTGAAATCCATTCAAAGCATATATTAAGAGGGTGCTCTTTCTAAATCTGAGAATTCAAAAGCTTCATTGATTTATCATTTTTTTGTAAGCTTTAATCGGTGTTGTCATCAATCACCAAAAAGGGGGAGATTGAAAGTGCATCTTGGCCCCTTAGTGAGTTTTGGTGAATTGAATGACACCACAATTAAAGAACTAATGATCTTGTTGAGTATATGAGCAGGGGTTGACCGTCATATCAATGGAATATTTATGACAAGATATATCGAAAGCAAAGTCAAGGGCTCATACAACAAGAATTGTGACTAGGCTATGCTTGAAGTGATGATATTTACAAGCAATGAATATGATATGGATTGAGTCACGTGTTTGATGGCAAATGATTATTCTCATATCCAAATGAAGCTTGTTGACAAGGTTATAACATTAGATGGGAATTTCATGTGTAGAAAAAGGAAAATCCATATGTTGAGGATATAAACTACAAAGAATAGTGAAATATGGATTTCGTTGATGATTTAATTGTGATACAATCCTCTACAAAGCTCTATGTGATTCAAGGATGAAAAGTTGGAATTCGGGATAGTGTTTCGAGGGACAAAGATTGGAGAAGGGAAAATGGGTTTGTACCGAGAAACCAACGCTAGGGTGAAGAAACGTTCTTAGGATTCAACTTGAAGGATCTTGGTCATATATGGCATTCACATTGGAAAGTATCAATCATTTTTGAAGATAGTGATTTGAACAAGAAGAGTATTTCATTCAAAGACAAAGGTTCAAAGTCACTAGCTCAAGGAAGAAGTGCTCAAAATAAATAGACAAAAGTGAATGCACTCCTCAGAATGTGAATGATCAAGGCACGACATGAGAAACAATAAAGAAGCTCAAGTGGTTGAAATGTTCTTTGTATTTAACCTTGAGTATAAGTATGCCGTACTATCAAGAGGGATGCATCACATTGTGTTTTGGTTAAGTCTTAGTGCTCAAGTAACCCAAGTAAGTTGAGAGAGGCATTAAAGCCTCACGTGCATGCTTGTTTGTCCTAACGGGGGCAATCCGAAAGTTCCGGATTTTCCAATCGGGAAGTTTCGGATTTGATACACGTGGCACTAACGGCTAGTATGTTTGAAAATCCAGAGGCTCCAGATATGGGATCCGGAAGTTCCGGATTCTAACTGTCACCTAACGGCTAGTTTCTTTGTACCCAGCTATTTATACCCTTGAGCCCTCTCCTTGGGGGGCTGCTGTTCCAGGCATTGTTTAAAGCTTGCTTGTCATCCCAAGATAGCTTGGTAGCCAATTTGAGCTCTCCCCAACCTCTCTTTGTGAGATTGTGTGATTATTGAGATATCCTTGAGTTGGGTTTTTGAGAGATATTGCTTGAGAGCACTAGAGAGCACAACAAACCTTGAGCACTTGAGTTTAGCCTAAATCGTGTGTTTCACATTTGTTACGCTTGGAGCTTTGGCTCCTAGACGGCTAGGTGTTGCCCGGTGAGCTCCCAATCGTGAGGTGAGTCGCGGGAAGTTTGTGCAGGTCGTGCTTCACCTCCGCAAGGGAAGAAGCAAACTTAGTGAAGTGGGGAAGTGGTTGGAAGAAGACCCAACTCGGTGGAAGTGAGGTGAAATAGACTCACGTTCCTAAAGAGTTCCTCAACGGAGAGTAGGATTCACTGTGCTTTGGTAGCAGTTGTGGTAGCAAGCAGTGAATCTGAACTTCGGTAAAACAAATCATTGTGTCACCCTTGTTATATTTCTATATTTGTGATTTGGTTGATCTACTTGGTTGCTAGTACTTCTGTGTGCAGGGACTTTGTGAACCTGCTCAAGAAGCTTGACAGAACCTTTTCCCCAATTGGGGTTTGAACTTGTATTCATTTACTCGCACTTAATTATTTGTGTTCACTCTGCTCTGTGTGTACCCAAAAGTTCCGAGTTGCAAAACTCGGAAGTTTTGGGTTCACCCTCTGTCCTGCTCAAATCCGAAAGTTCCGGGTTTGGCAGACAGTGAATTCAATCCGCTGCAATTTGCTTGAGAATTTGTAGGTGCGCCTATTCACCTCCCCTCTAGGCGACATCAAGGTCCTTTCAGTGCTGAGGGCGGGTCATCCAGGCTGTAGCTGACGTCAGACGTCGCCTTGCCATTGTGGGCCATGGCCCATGCCATGAACGGTGAGCAAGGCTGGCCCTCATGTGCCGACGACTGCGAAAAAAATAGCAAGATATTGATCGAGGGTAAGGTTGCCTTGATGGCCATCATGTGCCATGAACGCTAGAATTAAGAAATAAATCCGCGTACCCGTTTAGCAGCGTATCCATGATGTGCTTGACCTTGCATCATCGAATGCCGCTCCCGGCAAGCGATGTGCGCCTTCTCCCACTCGGGGTGGCACCACCTGTTCACCATAACTTCCCAGCACCGTCTATCCAAGGCACACCATCACGGAGGCACCTACACGTTGCCAAGTGTATGACGTATAAGAAGATCGAAATAAGCGTACTTAATATCTGAACAAATCATTATTAATATTCTACATTTACCTGCAGGTATTGCTCCCGGGTCAGCTTCATATTCACTTCTCTTGTCTCAGCTTTGCTTACCTTCACTTTAAGGATTTGAGCGTTGTATGTTACAACTGCCTGGATTCGTGCCTCGTAGTGCATGTCCTTCACGAGCTTATAACAGGCTTTGTGCGCCTGTTGAGCCACCCTGTCCTCATATCCTGGCTCGCACCTGAAGAAGTCATGCATAAAGATGTGATGTATCATGTTATTGTTTCAAGAGTGTCCAATGAATACGATTTATTGAGCAATGTAATGCAAGAAATGCTTACCCATAGCTTGCCCACCACCCGCTCCGCCTTGTTGGGGAACACCCGGCCATCCCGATCTGGTAAATCGGGGAAGGTGGGGTAGTGCTCCCATGTGTAGGCCGGCTCCACCCTCCCAGCAAACTGAACCATGCCAAACCTGCACAAAAGACCCAGGATCCCATTGACATGGCGATTGTGAGCACCTGGAGCGACCTTCTCCCAGCCCCTGCCCAAGTGATTAAGAAAAAATATTAGTTTCCATTGTGATTTTCAACATGTGAAATGAAAAGATGGTGATAACATGTAAAGTTACTTACCTAGATCCAACGGGCCGAATCATCGGCCATCTCTCAAACGGTATCGGTCGCTTCGCGAGGGTCGTGGGACCTCTCAACCAGACACTTGAAGCAGAATTCCCTGACTCCTCCCCCTCCTGCTCCTCATCCCCCTCCCCCTCCCCCTCGTGCTCCTGCTGCACATTTGCCTCCTCCTCATCACTAGAGGAATGCGCGGCAGGTACCTGCTCCTCCTCCTCAGACGACGACGAAGCTACAGGCGACGGTGACCTTGATCTCCCTCTCAATCGACCCTTGTCTCCACCTCTCCGTCGACCCGGGCCCCTACCTCTCCCTTGACCCCTTGAGGAGCCCTCAGCTGCATCGGACCCGGCGTAAAGCGCTGAGACCGACCTCACACCGCCCACCATCTTTCTTCAATTACCTGCAATGAAAAAGAGTAAACTGATCAGCACACATCATTAAGACGTTATTTAAAAGAGAAGCAAAATAAACAAAACATAATTCAAAAATAGCATAGTATTGCAAATAGTAAATTAATTATTAAGGATCATACGTGTGTTAGAAATAATCATCATGATCAGGATTAGCTGGATCATAAGTCTCGTCATCACTGTCACGCATCTCGATTTGTTCATACTCGTGCTCCGAAGGAGGAATGTCGTCATCACTATCATTGCCTAAATGTAATCGCTCAAGTAATTCTAAGTCCTTCACGTTATTAACCTCATCTCCAGCATCCTCGTCAACAACCCTTTCATTGTCTAGTTCCATTCCGATCGCTTCGGTTAAGTCTATCACAAAAGTCCCTTGTAGCCCATCTTCTTGAAAGAACTCTGCGTCATATGTGTTTGGGTCAATGTTGTAATCTTCATTGTTTGGCACAGGTAGTTTACCGTGTGACAATACCTTGTACACAACATCCCAACCGTTGAGACGGTCGTCGGTTTGGCACGAGTATGATAGATAATAAACTTGAGTGGTCTGTTGAGCAACAATATAGACATCGTCTCCTGGTAAGACGGATGACTGCCGGATTTCGACTAGCCCAAGATTGCGGGTCCATCTCACTACTTCGGGATCAAACCAATGGCATTTGAAAATGACAGGATTAAGAGGTTTGCAACCATGACACGTAAGTTCGTATATTTTTTCAATTCTTCCATAATACTCGACCCCATCAAGGCTGGGTGTAAAAACTCTGGAATTTGTAGTTCTTCGATTTGGCCGACTCTGCTCGTAGCTTGACGTGTGAAAGCGATATCTGTTGACGTCATAACCGGAAAAAGACCTGACTCTGTAGGCGCAACCATCGGCAACCTGTCTGGCACTCATAGACGCATCGACTTGGCCCTGCAAGTTCAAGCATGATAGATCATTATATTATTTGCATGCACGAGCAACTTGTAATTTCAAACTAAGTACGAGCTAACTTTGACAATACCTTCTGTTTGAACCAAGAAATGAAATCTTACATTCCATTTCCCGCACCCTGTTTAAGAAGGGTCTCAGCTTCGTGCGGTGTAGGTTCCCTTCGTCGATGCCAAAATTGATGAGTAAATTCCCTAAACCAACGAGGAAAATGGGGTTGGATGCAGAAGAGTGACTACTCGAGAACAAGTTTGATAAGAACTTACCGCATGTACGGCTCCACTTCTGTAAGGTTGGTCAACACATATAGCATGATCGTGCGCCACTCTTCATGTTTCAAGGTCAAGTGCCTCGCATCACTTGCACTTCCGAGTTGCCCCCAGAAGATGCTAAGGTTCGATTGATCTTCGCCAACATTGTAACGAGGGGGTGGATTATGCATGCTAGGAAGGTTGTCAGCATAGTATTTAGTTTTGAAGTTTGACACCTTATCTAGAACGTATGCCTCCACAATTGAAGCTTCAATTTTGCATTTCTTTTTACATTTAGTTCGAAGAACCTTTGACATCTCTCAATTGAATAGCACCAGCGGGCCTGCACAGGGCCCCCCATTCGTGCCTCATACGGGAGGTGCAAAATCATATGCTGCATCGGATTGAAGAAGCCTGGTGGAAAGATCTTCTCCAACTTATAGAGCAACACAGGTGCCATTTTTTCCATGCCTGCAACCACGGTCCGAGACAAGTCCTTAGCACAAAGCTGGCGGAAGAAATTGCTCAACTCTGCCAGCACTAACCAGACATGCTCAAGGACATAGCCTCGAACCATCACCAGAAGAAGCCACTCAAGCAATATGTGGTAGTCATGACTCTTGAGCCCATTGATTCGCATAGTAGATAAATTCACACCCCTTCTCAGATTTGCTGCGTACCCATCAGGGGACATTAACGTTTGGAACCATTCTAGTACTTCCCTCCTTTGGGCTCTTGTGAGGACGAAATCGGCCTTAGGCTTTCTCCATGACTTGCCGGCTCTAGGAGGCGCCAAGTCTAGCTTTGGTCTATCACATAACATTGCTTGATCCAGTCTAGCTTTGACATTGTCCTTTGTTTTGTCGGGAATGTCCATGATTGTTCCCCAAAGTGCCTCACCGATATTCTTTTCAGTGTGCATTACATCAATATTATGTGGAAGAAGAAGATCACCAATATAGGGAAGCCTCCATCAGCCCGACTTCTGAGTCCACGCATGTTGCTCACCATATCCCACAAAACCTCCGTCTTGTTGATTGACCTCGAGAGCATCTAACTGAGCACGAACCGCGGCACCTATCATCATCTGCGGTGCATGGTCGCTAACTACGACACCTTTCATAAAGTTCTTTATGTCTCTTCTGAATGGATGGTCAAAAGGGAGGAATTGTCGATGTTTATCGAACGAAGAATACTTGCCACCCTTCCTCAACCAAATGAACTTCAGAGCTGCTTTGCATACTGGGCATGGGAACTTCCCGTGAAGACACCAGCCGCAGAATAACCCATACGCAGGCAAGTCATGCAGGGAGTACTGGTACCAAACGTGCATTTTGAAGTTTGTCTTTGTAGCTCAGTCGTATGTCCATACCCCTTCCTCCCAAGCACGGACCAAATCATCAATCAGAGGCTCCATGTACACTCTCATATTATTCCCCGGGTGTTCAGGAATTATCAACAACTAGAATATGTTCTGTCGTTGAAAGACGCCGGGGGGGGGGGGGGGGGGGGGGGGGCAGATTGAGGGGGATAACGAACACAAGCCAACAAGTGTAAGGGGCAGCGGACATTCCGTAAGGATTGAACCCATATATTGCTAACGCCACATGTACATTACGAGCCTCTAAAGCTTTCTCACTATGAATATCATCAAAATGGGTCCATGCTTCAGCATCGGATGGATGTACAAGCTTCTCCGGATTGTATCAAGTTCCCTTTTTATGCCATGTCATCTGTTTCGCGGATTCTTCGGTCATGTAAAGCCGTTGGATCCTCAGTATGAATGGAAGGTACCGTAGTATTTTCACGGAGATCGTGACATACCTCTTCTGACCATCACCAGAGTCTACCTCGACGAACCTAGAGGATTCACACTTTGGACAATACTTTGCTTCAGCATGTTCTTTCCTAAATAAGATGCACCCCTTCCGACAAGCATGTATTTGCTCGTATGGCATCTTAAGTGCACCAAGGAGTTTTTTGCGCCTCATACATGCTCTTTGGCAGAATGTGACCTTCCGGAAGCAGACTTCCAAAAACTGTCAACATAACATCGAAGGCGTCTCGACTCAGGCTAAACTGGGACTTTACGGCCATTAGGCGCGCAATGGCATCTAGTTGAGAAACCTGAGTATGCCCGTGAACGGGTTGCTGTGCCGCAGATAACATATCGTAATAGGTCTTTGCGGTTGCCTCTGGCTGCTCCTCCCTACATCCTTCATCGAGGTGTGCTTCATGATAATCATTTAACATGTCTCCTACCCCGGCATCATCATCATAACCCTCTACACGTTGTCTCACGACCTCGTCTCTCATACGATCGGCTTCACCGTGGTAGATCCACCGGGTATAGTCTGCCGTGAATCTTGCAAAGATGTTTGCCCATGACCTCCTTTGTTCGTCGACGCATGTTTGTGCATCTGCTGCAGGGACACCAAGTGACACGCGCTCCTTTAACCTTGGCAAATGCTTCGTTCAAGAAAGCATCGGTCTTCTGAATCCAATCATCGGTGAAATCACACTTACTTGAACGGCCCGTGTACATCCACTCACGGCCATCCATCCTCTAACATATCAACGAGTAATATAAAATTATTTGCATCTACACGATATCTATATTGTCTAATAGGTCAAGATAGGTCCTAATCCCACCCGAGGATGCATAGATGTGGCTAGTTTCCATGCTTTACTCCTATCCGAGATAGAATTTCGGCAGCACCTCCCCGCTGTTCTCCAAATACATATCCTGGCAGGGAGATTGTGTATCCGGAGAACAACAGGGAGATGATGCCGAAACTCTATCTCGGAATTGGAGTAAAGCATGGAAACTAGCCACATCTACGCATCCTCGGGCTGTCCGAAAAACGTGGACAATTCAAAACAGATACGTTTAGAGATATGCAAAGAACTGCATAATATTTCTAACCGTATCTCTTTTGAACGGGAGACGCCTAACTGGGTTATGTGATCTACGAACATGGTACGAAATTCGAGATGGTGACGGCGGTCTCACCGGACGGGTCTGCAGACGAAAAAGATCGGTGCTGTGCCGTGCCGAGCGGCTTCGTCGTCGTTGTCGTCGTTCAGGCGCAGGTTCGGCGTTGTTCTCCCATGGCGGCGGTGTACCTCCTCCTCTTCTTCCTTCTTCTCCTCCTATGACACAAGCGGAAGCTAACGTAAAGCGATTAAATCGAGCAAAGCTATCGATAAAACTTCACTTCATCATGCATGTGAGATGATTCAATAATGATTAGCACATCTCAAAACAATCGGCATTTGATCATGCAAGAGCTAATCAACTATAAGAAGTGCTAATCAATTATTTTCAAGAGCTAATCAAGTGCTAATCAACTATAAGCAAGTGACACGTGGTCTGGCAAGACCTAATCAAGTGCTAATCAACTATAATCAACTATTTTCAAGAGCTAATCAACTATAAGCACGTGACAAGAGCTAATCAAGTGCTTACCTACTCACTGGTCTGGCCGAGGCAGCCGCGGGTGGTGGTGGTGGTGGGCCGCTGCCCATACTGCCGGCCTGCTTGCCGAACGTGGGCTGCAGGTGGCCTGCCCCTCACTGGCTCACGCGTGGCAGCAGCCACTGAGGGCGCTGGCGCGGGCGCGCGCGGGCCGGCAGCGAGGCAGCCGCGGGGGTTGGGGGGCGATGCAGCCGCACGGGGGGCGTTGGCGAGGGAGCTGCGGCGCGGGCGGTGGCGTTGGGGGGCGTTGGTGGAGGAGGGGGCGTGGGCGGCGGCGCCGGGGGCCGTGGGTGGAGGAGGGGGCGTGGGGGGTGGCGCCGGATGGCGTGGGCGGCGGCGTCGGTCGTGGCCGGCAGCGTCGGTGAGAGAGTGTGCGCGCGCGTGTGTGGTGTGAGTGGTGTGTGTTGTGAGCTGGCCGGAGCACTGCTAAGTGTTGGGGGGCTCTCTTTGCCGAGTGCCCGTGATCCGGCACTTAGAAAAGAAAGGCTTTGCCGAGTGCCTCCGATCTGGCACTCGTCAAAGCTAGAGTGCCTCCGATCTGGCACTCGTCAAAGCTAGAGTTTGTCGAGTGTGCGCAAGACAGCACTCGGCAAACCTCTTTTTTTTTCATTTTTTCTATGCTCCCTTTGCATTACTTGTTTACTAAATTTTTTCAAACCTACATCGAAACTATCTTGCAACATTCACTCAATAATTCATATTGAGTGCTCCTATGAAAAAAAAACTCATTATTTCATGTAGTTATAGCTAAAAATAAACTTACATCAAATAACAATTTTTCATAATGTGTTGTACTAATTTTCTTTGAATGTACTTTTACAATACCAAGCTAAATTCACTCGACGCTTCATATTTCATGTTGCAACAAAAAATATCTTATTATTTCATGCAGTTATAGCTTAATTTGGATTTATATGAATTCAACCACTATAACTACAAAAAAAAATTTAAAATTATGAAACGAGTCTGAAAAATAACAAAAGTTTCACATGAAACATTCAATGATGTGTATTGCTTATACAAAAGAAATTTGAAGTCAAACTCCAATTGGACCGTCGCTTTGTGTCCAAATCTTAAGAAATTCTTTCGAACTCTATTGTTCTTCTTTCGAGATGCTTTGATTTGTGAGCAATGCACGTGTCAACTTGTCCAAAAGCTTGTCAATTTTTTACCACAGCCTTCACGTATGATATCATGACAAATCTCATGATTTTCAGACTTCATTTGCTTTTTATAGAATTTAAAAACTTTACGGCCACACGTTCGTGGTCATATTTCATGAACAAGATGTTCACGATTTGTTTTCATTTTCTCGATATGGCCTTACATTGGACTCAGTAACATGAATATCATTTTTCCATTCAATAAATTTTATTATTCGAGTCACTTGCACTTATCCCCAAAAATCCTTTTAATGTAATAAACTCACTAAATATAGCAAACAAACTGAAAAATATACCAAATTTTAACATTCTGTAGAATGTACAATATGTGGATAGCAGAAAAAGTTTGGAGGGAAGAGGAGAATTTTTTTGTTTTGTTTGCCGAGAGCCTGAGCAATCACTAGGCAAAATGCATGGTTTGCCGAGTGTTGCCACAAATACACTCGGTGAAGTGCACGGTTTGCCAAGTGTCGCTGAAGGATACTCGACAAAGAGCTAACGCTGGAACCCTAGCTAATGGGCGCCTCGTGCCCTACACACGTGCGCCGCACATGACGTCTGTTTGCCGAGTGTTCCTAGGAATACACTCGGCAAACTTCTAACGCCGGCGCCGCACCTAACGCTGCCTAATGCCCTGTGCACGTGGGTTGCATGTGACATTTGGTTGCCGAGTATCTTATGGCAGGCTCTCGGCAAATGATTGTGTTGCCGAGTGCCCTCTTCATGGCACTCGGCAAAATGTTTCTTTACCAAGTGTGTTTTAGTTGCCGTGTGCTTTTATTGCTACACACGGAAAACTGGCTCTTTGCCGAGAGCCCGAGGGATACCACCCGGCAAAGCTTTGAGCACTTGGCAAACAGCTGGTTTCCCGTTACACGGTAAGAAGATTTCCTGGCAAAAACACGTCATGTGTGATTACATGACAAGCAAAAACAACTCAATATATATGTCCTACCGTAGCTGTGTTACGAGATCCCGTGCTATCGTCATGTCTTATTGCCAAGTAATTTACCAACTAATAAACTCACAAGTTATTTTCCTCGTTTACTCTGTCTATTATAAGGACAAGTTATAAAGTATTATTTTTTTTAGAAACACAGTATAGACGCAGAAGCTCACAAACACGCACACACACTCATACCTATGAATATATGCACGCAATCCTACCCTTATCATAAAGTATTATAGGTTTACCCTGTTATATAGTTCTCATGCATTTGGTGAAATTCAATTTTTATATTTAGTTTTCAAATATAAGTATACTTAGGATTTTTTTTGCAAGGGTATACTTAGGAATTTTATGTTGCATAGGGAACAGTTTTAATCAAGGAAAAAGCTCAGTTTACACCCTCAAATTATCGTAAAAGTTCGATTTTCAATGTTAGAATACAAAACCAGATAAGAAAGACCATCCAACTGTCGAAACCAGGCAAATCTGGACCTTAGGTTGGTTTCGAAGGTGGTTTTCTATTTTATGAAAATTAAAAATATTTAAATTGAAACTAAAAAAATTCATGAGTAATTCATTTTAAATAAATATGAAATGGGTATTAGAATTTTTCTAAAAATATAATCTATCTATTGGCACTATCCTTGTCAGTTATTTGGATCCAATTATTTTATATTCATAGTATTTGGTTGCTTGTAGTTATGCTTATTATTTTTGAACAAATATGATTCGAATAGAGCAATAATAGATAGGTTACATTTTAAGAAAATTTTTGGTACTAGTTTCACTTTTCTGATTTAAATGAATTTGTTTTACTTTTTTAGATCTAATTAGAAGTTTTTTAATTTCTTAAAAAAATACAAAACCACTCTAAGGGCTAAATTTGCCCGGTTTTGATAGTTGGATGGTCTTTTTTATCCGATTTTATAGTTTAAGGTTGAAAATTGGACTTCTATGATAGTTCGAGGGTGTAAACTGGATCTTTCTCTTTAATCAAACTAATAAAGGTTTTGCTAAAATATATAAAATGAATACAAAATTCCACGGTAATTCGGTAAATGTATAAAAGGCTTTAATTTTTTGTCCCATGCTCCATGGGTTCTTCCACAATCTCCTAATGGGACTAACATGTGGCTTCCTTTTGCGGCGAACGTCGCGATCCTAGCTCATCTTATATACATGATACTAGATGGAGTGACTAAAATACAAGGATGGCATACAAAAATCATGCTAGGAAATGTACCCCTTTTTTGCAAGTTTGAGCTAGTGCGCCTGTCACTATTAGCCTGGTAGCATCTCTCAAAACAATACAGGCCGGGTATGTATTCCATATTAGCAGTTGTGTCGTAAAGAGAAATGTAATAGAGATGGATTATTCCGTGGCTGACATAGGGCAAGATTCATAAGAGAACAATTCCCTGCGAATGATTTTTGAAGTCAACTTTATTTTTGCCCCAGCTAGTTCTTTTTTTTTGGTGGAAAAGAAAATAAAGGTCATGCGTGTGTACGTCGTCCCAGCTGGTACAGCAGTGGAAGAACAGACAAGAGAGATCTACCTGGCGCTGGAGAGATCAGGATCAGCACAACTTGTGCTGTGATCAGAATCAAGCACAGGCAGGGCACAAGAGAAGCATGAAGCAGGATTTATGGCACGGTAAGGTCCAGATATGGATCGATGTGAAGGATTCGGATTCCATCCCCGTTTTCTCCAGTACATATCGTGCGCCCTTGATAGATGCATGACCATCCACTCCACTTGTGCACTATTCAGATAAGCTTTAGCGAGCAGAACCTTTTTTCGATATAAATCTTGTGAAACTTATCTGGACAAATGAGACAAGCCATGGTCTTGTGCACACCTTTAGAGTGAGTAGGCTTGCGCACTTTTTTTTTCTTTTCAAGAACTACCTGTACTTCTCCATGAAAAAAAAAAGAAGATAGACCTGAAGGAAAAGTTGTCGTTTATTCATGCATTGCACTTCAGAGCTTGTTGCAACTTGCAAGTCTGTGTTCTCCATTCAAATTCGCTCCACGAATGCCTGCACATCACATGTTCATTCCTTTTGGCTCCAGAATGAGATGTCATGGTGGTGCACGCGTGAAAGGGTCTAGCCTGACACATGACCGATCCTTCGAGACAAGCTAAGGCCAATGCCTCCTGTAACACGTAGCCGGTTGGTGCTTCGTCAGACTTCATCTTACCAAGTACTACGTGTGACTGTGTGAGGCGCCCGGACCTGGGCTCGTTGCATATACTGCTCGGAGCACGGACAAAATGGGAGATGACGCAGCAGCACACCAGCAGGCCGGGCCGCAAGCCTGCAAGCTTTGGGACGTAGCTAGCTAGCCGCCTAGCCTAGCCCCTGCCTCGGAACGCCACTGAACCTCCTCCTCTCCTTTTCGCCTCGCCCTGATCTCCCTCTCCCTTTCCATCGCCATCGCCATCGCCATCGCACGCAACACAAGGGCCCCTCCTCCTGGCCATCGTTGGGCCACTGTCTGCCCCCATCCGGAGACCGCAACGCAGACTTGGCGTTGCCAAAAAAAAAAAGACGTTGTTTCTTCGGATGAACTCTGTCTTTTTGTTGAGAATTGCAGGAACATAATGGTAGGTATCGTTGTTGTAGCAGGCAGATCATGAGATAGCCCAGGAACACCCGTTGCGGATGCCTTGGTTGCCTGATGGCCCCTCCCGATGGCCGGCCGGCACGGCGGCACCATGCATTCACGTGCGGAGAGAGCGGCTCTGATCGGCGAGCAGCAGAGATCGAGCACAAATAATTGCGCGCGAGAAAGATCAGAAGATCCCTCGCCTTCGACCGTGTGTGCAAGCTGATCGATCTGCCGTTTGGCTACTTGCTGATGAGGTAGGCTGCTGTGGGGCCTGCTAGGTTCAGGCCGAACAGTTCAGTCAGACTCCATACGCTGGCAGGAGGCGTCACGCTGTTGCTGCATATTAGACATTGTAGCGCATACTACGTCAAATCTCTTTATCTTCGTGAGGCTTTGTTTAAATGTATTCTGTAAAAGTTTTGAAATTAATTTTTTTTATATTTAAAATATTAAATATAGACTAATTAAAAAAATGAATTGAAGATTCCGTCCGTAAATCGCGAGACGAACCTAATGAGCTTAATTAATAGCCCATGTTTACTGTAGCATTACGCAATTTATTATCTAATCACGACCTAATTAGATTTATTAGATTCATCTGCAATTTTTTTCAACTATATTTAATACGCTATGCACAAATATTTATTTAGAATTTAAAATTTTATATCTAAATATGACCTAACAGGGAGCAGGCAACGCGAGCCCGCGCGCCTGTGGTCGCGGTCGTGCGCGGCTGGGGCCGTGGGTGCCCTGCTTGGCCCCCGCCGCTCAGGCCCCGCGCGTGCCCTGCTCGGCCGCCGACCAGGCCCCACGCGCCTGGCGCCGCGCGGCCGCCCGCCCCTGCGTGGCTGCCGCCTGGGTCACGCACGCCTGGGGCCGCGTGCTCCTGCTCGCCGGTGCCGCTGGAGCCGCGAGCGCCTGCTATTCGCGGCAGGCTCCATCTAGGGTTTGGAGTGAAGTGATTTGGAAAAGAGTGGGGAACCAGATTACCTGTGTCCAGCGATAGAACGGTTGGGGAGGGTAAAATTGTGATAACGGAAAAGTTTACAGACATTTTATCTGTGTGACGGTGTGATCTGTGCTAAAAGTAATGGTGATGGCAGATAAGGGAATGAAAATTAGAATTAATGGCAACGAAGGGAAGCTCTAATTTTAGATGGCAATAAAGGGATGAGTATAGTTTTTAATGGCATATAATGAATTTTCTCAAAAAGGAAGCTGCCGTGTTTTTTCTCGTGACTTTTTTATTTCTCGAATAGCTTCTGTCGTGGCCAGCGACGGAAGGAAAAAAGGCCCACGACTGTCTATTTCCGGGTCCTCTTTTTAGTCGAGTATTCCGCCGGTAGTTTTTTTTACGGAATGCTAGCGCCGGATGTCCGTAAATTTTTTTTATCGAACGCTCAGTTGATAAAAAATATATTAATGATTGCAACATTAAAAGCACGTACTAACACGCATCAAAATATCCAGATGCAAAGAGTAAAATTTCTACGCAACATTATAGATCTGTTTCATGCAACATCCATTTAAATTCATGTAACGTTAAAATAATGCTACTGCAACATCAATTTTATGCAGGTGCTGCATGAAAAAAAGCTACCTCCACGAAATCAATCGGCAAGAAGAACACCCCATGGCAACATGAATCTCGACCTCAACATCTGCAATCAATCATTGCAACATTAAAAAAATCTACTACAACACCATGAGGGCCTCGCTGTAACATCCTAGATCTTTTGGAATGTTAATTGTTTGTGAAAAATGTGGGTTTCAAAATTTTTTCGTGCAATATGTGTAATTAGCAAGATAACCATATGATTGTCTTCTGTGATCTCCCCGAATTCCTAAATTTTAATCTAAAGTTTAAATTTGAATTGTTAGGATGATTTAAATATTAGTGTGATTTGGATTTTATTTGGATTTTAGTTGATCATTTATGTGTGGTTTATATTTGAATTGCAATTCAAATATAAAATAACTAACATCTACCTTAGCCTCTAACCTTAACCTGGCCCGCTAAATTTACCTGAGCTCTCGACCCGCCAGCCTGCTAACATAACCGACCCGCTAACTACTCGGACCTTCTCAATCTCGAGCGCTCTCTAAAATCATACATAAGTTATGATCTCATTTATCGACTCTTCGGATTAATCCCTTGCTAATTAATCCGATCTCGAAAAATAGTCTAATTTATGTGTATCAATTTTCTACGGGTTCAATTGAATTGGGACATTACTTTTTTCGGCTTCTCGAATTGAATTAACTCGGTTTAATTCGGATCCGGAAAATAGTCTAATTCATTTGTACCTAGTTTGTGAAATAAATTCTAATCCATCTAAATTAGAATTCTTGAGGCCCATCTAAATCCACCTAAACCCATCTATCTTACCAAACCCTAACCCTAACCCTAACTACTTCTCGTAAATACCCCACCTCATTTTCTTTTTCCCCTGCCACCGCCACTCCCTTCTGATCTCTTCTTCTTCACCGAGCAAGCAGCAGCTCTCTCTCAGCCCCTCCATTTCTTCTTTCCCCAACCAGAAAGCACCGCCAAGGCCCTCTCTCCCCTCTCTGATTCCTGCCACGAGCAAGCACAGCAGCGCAAGCAAGCTAGGATCTGCAAGCCGCTGCCGCCTCCTACTCTCTCTTCTCCCTCTGATCTCTTCTTCCACCGCCGATCAGCAGCAGCCCACCTGCTTCCCATGGCGAGCAGAACCTGCAGGAGCTCCCTCTCGATCTTCTATTCGTTCTTCCCCACCAAGATAGCTGCTGCAGCACATGCCACCGCCAGCAGTGGCGGAGCTGGCGGAATGTCACGCCTAGGGCCACTAATTAAAGCGCTAAAACCAGTCAAATTAGTGCACACACCGATAATTATAATAGCGATAGTCTAAACGTGCTTAAATTGCATGACTTAGAGTATATCCTTAATTTCAAGTCTAATTCCAAGTCTAATTGTACCACAAACGCTAGCAAAAACATCTCGCTATATAGCATATCATCAGGTGATTCAACCAATCATCCCCCATCTTATTTCTCAACTCTGTCCTGATGATTTTCATAGCTGAGAAGGTGTAGGAGCAGGAGAATGAAACGATTTCAATATCTGAACCTCTTCATCGAGTAATTCTAATCTACAAAATGAGCATAAATAGTCTGATAAGCTAATCTGTTCAATTCGAGCGAAAATATGGGAGATTTTCTCGCCGGATTGGGAATCCAAACTACCTTGTGCTTCTGCTTGCAGGCAGTCTAGAACGAGCCTCCAGGCTCCGGCTGCAGCCTGCAGGAGCCGCCGCCTGACTGCACCGCCACCGGCCTCCAGGCGCAGAGGCGTTGCTGGCCTGCCGCCTGCCCGTCTGGTCTAGGAGCCGAGAGACTGACAGTCTGAGAGAGGAGAGATGGCCACGGGCCGCCAACGCCGCCCTCAACCCCTCGCGCAGGCTATCGGTGGCAGCGCGCGCCCGCCCCAGCTGCTCGCCCGCTTGCTAGTCGCCGCCTAGGTTTCAGCAGTGAGTCGAGGCTAGAGCCGAGAGGGCGGCGCCGCGGCGGCCCAAGCTCGAGGCGGACACAAGCAGGCCGGCTACCAGCAGACGCGAGCGAGTTGCTGGCCGTGACTCTGTGATGGAGTTTGGGCCGCGAGGCCAGCTGACGACTCGGGCCGCTTCACAAGAATGGCTGTTGGACCATAGGAATAGAAGATGGGTCTAAGAGGTTATTTGGGCCACGCCTAGGGCCGTGGCCCTAGTGGCCCTAGGCCCATATCCGCCCCTATGTCCTCTCTCTTCTTTTCCTTCACCGCAAGAACCATCCACAACAAGCGCTGCCTTCTCTTGCTCGAGCACTACCACCTCCAATCCTCTTTACCCTCTGATTTCTTCTCCATCGAAGCCAGCAGCTTGAACTCCTTCGCCAGCCGCATCCCCATCTGCGCCGCGACACCAAGAGAGAAGGAGTGGGAACTAGGGAGAAGGGAAGGAGAAGAGGGAGCCGGAGGAGAAGGAGGACGCGCAGGCGCAAGAGCCGAGCCCGACGCCGACGACGGCCGTCGGCAACCGCGCCGAACGGCAGGTTCTTTTGCCTCATCGCCATCTACATCACGCCGACGATGACCCGGAGCCGGAGGAGCTGCCGGGCCGGAAGGTGCGCCGCCGCCGCATCAACGGCCACCCCGAGCACGGAGCCGCTGCCCTCCTTGAGCCCAAGCCTGCCCGCGTCGCCTCGCCACGGCCACAACCTCACCCAGCCTTGCCTTTACCCCCGACGAGCCCTCGGTAAGCCGGACCTCCACGGCTCCACGCTGCCCTTGTGCCTACCTGCACGTTCCTCCGTGCCCACCGTTGTCGTGCTGCTGGACTGGGAGCCACCGCCGCTGAGAGCACCACGAGCCGGAGTACCCGAGCAAGCAATTCATCACCACCAAACAAGCAGCTTGCTCCTGCCTCAACCGGCAGCACCTAGCCACCTCTACAATCGGCCAGCACCACAGCGACCAGGAGCTGCATCCACGACGCCAAGCAACCTGCTACCTCTCCGTCATGCTGCAGCAGCCACCTGAACGCCGACAACCTAGCTCACCATGACGATGTCTCCTTCGCCTGCAACCTGTGTTCGATGAAATGCCCCGGCGATGTCGCTGTCCGTCGCCACCGTTCCTGACGAGCTGAACCGCGAGCCTTCCTCGCGCCGGCCACGTTCTACTCCTTCTCCCCACGGTGAGTCTCACAGCCAGCCCTCTCTCTAGTCTCTACCTTGCCTTGCTGCCGGCGAAGCTCCGCCGATGAGCCATCTGTTAGCAGCCATAGGACCACCAGTCCCCGTTTTCCTGCAGGAGCCTTGCCATCGCCCTCGTTCCTCGCTGCAGCCCGACGCTGCCGCGGCCCGGCTATGCCGGAGCTCCGCGAGCGTCGCGGCCGTGCCGCGGCCTCGGCCAAAGCCGAGTGCCCGCGCACGCGCCAGGGGCGGATTTGGGCCTAGGGCCACTAGGGCCACGGCCCTAGGCGTAGCCCAAATTTGTCTTATACCTGCTTTGATTTTGGAATTTTCTCACGGCCATTGGCGTTGGCGTTGGCGTGGCCCAGCAGGGCCAGCAGCACTGCAGCGAAGGCCTATCAGGAACCGTCGCAGCCCACGAAATCCGCTTGCCCAGGCAGGCGCCCCACGGTCTCTCCCGTGCCTCTGCATCTAGGGAATCGCCGAGGAAAAATCGTCGGCACTCCGCCCTCTCGGTCTCAACTCTCTCCAACTCTCCCCGCTCATGGCCTCCCAAAACGCTCGCGGCGCCAGCAGGCGGCCTGGCGCGGTGGCGCGCACCTCGCAGCCCTCTCCGCGGATCTGGATTGCCGCCTTGCCGGCGAGTCGAAGATGCATGGACCCTGAAGATGGATGCTGGACCAGGGGCGCGCGGGGACTGGGCGGCAAACTCGACCGACGACCGCGAGGGCGCACGACCGTCCGGGACTCCAAGGCGGGGCACGCGCTACAGCAACGCGAGCGCAAGCGCGTGCCGTGGTGCGGCCGTGCGAGCAAGCGTGAGGCAGTGGTAGCGAGTGCCAGCCGGCAGGGCGGCGCGCCGTGTGGCCGTCCATTTGCGTCCGTGAGAGTGCGGCCGTCGGGGTGACCGGATGAGGCAGCAAATCAAGCTGCCTGCCTGCAAGACTGCAGTTGCCAGCCAGCAAAATTTAGGCGACTAATCATTAATCAAGAGGCGTGCGGCAGGCTAACACTCCTACAAATAACACAGTATTTTTGAACATTTGGTCATCAATAAACAACTTTTCTCTCTGGCAACAATGTGTTCGGCCCCCCTCTAATCACTTTTATCGCTAGCAACAATGTCTGATATGATTTTTTAAGATTTTGTTTGAGAAGTTTAGGTGCTTAGGCAGTGGCCCTAGACGTGAAGATTGGCCAGCTCCGCCACTGGCACGCGCGCCCACTACCTGAGCAGAAAGGCCTTGTCTTTACCTTTGCCTAGCACCGCCGTTACACCATCACAGCCACCATGCCTCGTCGAGCACCTTGTGTGCAGCAATACTACCACCAGCCAGCCCCAAGAGCCTTTTACCTTGCCTTGTTCGTTCTTCAGCTTAGGTGTATACAGAGCACCTTCACATTAGCTTGTGTAGAGCCCTGTTCTGCCCGTTTGCAGTAGCTACAGCACCATGCAGGACGCTAGCAACCTCAAGACCAATTTGTGATTGGTTTTCATACCTTGAACGTGAGTTAGCTTGCCACCTTCGGTTCCAGCATGTGTATGTGCTGCAGACCAGCGAGTGCTGTTCTTTGCCCTCACCCTTTCGGCCGTCGTTGCCATTGCTCGCATGTGGCCCGGTGTAGCGTGCTCCAAGCCCCCAACCATGCTCGCCCAGGACAAAGCCAACGCCTTGCCGACCTAGCCTACCTCGCCCCGTCTGCCTTGCTACACCATGTCGTCATGCCGCAGAACCCACAGGCGCCACTACAGCATTTTGCCGAGCGTCTTGCAGGCAGTCCCCGCGCAGCACACATACACGCCCACCTCCCTCTGGTGCACACGCACACACACGCGATTAGAGGCCACACCAGATTCCAAAGCTACCACACCGGATCCGCGCGAGACCATAGGCAGGCCCCATCGGCCAGCGAGGAGGAGACGTCGACACGTGGACCCGCCATGTCAGCAGCAGAAGGGAAGAAGGAGGCCACGGCAGCTCAAGACAGCCCACGAGTTACCAGGCCAGAAGAAGGAATAGCTCACCTCACCGAGCCGGCCCGTGAACAAAACCAGCCTGCTAGCTTGAACCAGCCCATGAACCGAGTCGGCCTGTGCCGCGAGCCGAGCCAAACCCCCTTTCAGCCCGCCAAACCGTTGAGCCAGCCTGCAGACCTGAGCCATTCCCAAGCTGAACCTGCGAGCCAAGCCCAACCTTTTGGGCCGGAACCAAGCCGACCCAGGTAGCTTTTAGCCCAGAAGCCCTGTTAGCCTTTTTCTTTTTACCTAGCTTGACCGCGGGCCCACTGACTAACATGCAGGCCCTACTAACATACCGGTGACCCGACTAACATCCGGGGCCAACTACTAGCGAGTGGACCCAGTTGGACTGTTGACTGCGCTGACCAGTAGGACCCTTCTTGTGTCTGTTTGACCGTTGACTGGCCCTAATTGTTGATTGTTGACTTAGTCAACACGGACGCCACATCTACATGACAATCCAGTCCCACCTAACCTGTGGGGTCCACATGCTGACATATGGATCCCAGCTAACTGGGTTGACCTTGTTGACCAGTCAACTCTGATAGTTGACTTGGTCAGTGATGACATCGAGAGGACCACTGATGACATCATCAATCGTACATGGACCAATCCAGAACTAACACGTAGCCCCTAACCTCCTGAATACCTTGTGTTCCTAATTTTGTGTTATTTGGATCTTTATTGCTCTTATTTGGAGTTTATTTGCAAGTAGAATATCGTTATTTATTTGCATCCGTATATAGGATTACGGAAGACTCAGATGACTTCATCGACCTCGACTTGGAAGCCGAAGATGAAGATACGTACGTTACGCTAGGTTCACGCCCATCTATGTTTTGAACACCCATTAGGCATTGCTTACTAGATATGCTACGCTTTATATTCTGTTATGTTGAGATCAACTTGCATAGCCTATTTTACTTACCTGAACTCCTTGCAATCCTACACACTTGTTACTCATTTATGAGATACCCTGCTATGCTTTGCATGTGTATGTATGGGATTATGTGATATAGTCTTGACGTGTGTGGAGACTCTTTTGAGGCCGGGGGATAGGAATCTAGCAGGGGCGAGTTAAACTTAACTTGATCTTTTGATCAAGGGCTTGGGGTGTGCGTTGGGCACATCCTATGGAGTACCTGTGGCGGGTACATGTCCTTCGGGATGGTTTGGTCCTTCGGGACAATTTGGTCCTTCGGGACGTTTTGGAGGAGTTGGAGGGCTGTACCTGTAGTGGGTGTCGTTGACGGACTATTGCGCCGGATACATCTTTGTGGAAGAAACTCGCCTCAGCGCTTAAGGCCCGAGTTAGTGGACCTGGAGAAGGAACTATGTCAAATGTGCACACCACTTATCTGTTATGAGGGCAGATCCGGTTCGAGCTAGTGACACGCGACACCACTCCTGTAGGAGGATAGGGCATCAGTGTAAGGGGAGGAGGTGTTGACCTCGCGTCCCCCGAATGGCAGGATCTTGTGTGGTACAGGTGTAGAAGGCATCACCGTTCTGGGGCAACCTCTTGCGGGAAGATGCATCCCAAACCCGGGAAAGCAGGGTGGGGGCCGTTGCAGCTAGTTTCGTTGACCGGTGCCTCATCGTCCAGTTGGGTCGCTCCTGGCTGGCTTCGATTCGAGTGGGTCCAGGTGTACAACCCCTTCATGGTGAAAACTATACGTATAGCCGCGTACTCGGTCATGTACAACTCTTGATCCGGCTTCACTTTCATAGTTAGTGTTACTTATCTTCTACCTCCCTCTAGTCTTGTTTTCCTGCTTGGGGTAGTTGAGGTGCGAGGAGTGGGAGTTCTCGCACCGACTTGGTGGTTTTGGAAGGTATGTGTGGACCGGGAACCCGGGATGCCGGGACGGCCCGGGCTGAGGTGTTTGGATGATGACATGAACATGCTTGCTGCTTGCATAGGAAAACTCCAGCATTACCCTTTGGCTACTCTTTATACCACTTGCATTCCACTTAAAGCTTGCATACGGATGGTGACGTGAATCTATCCCACTCCTTAGGGATAGTTGGTAGATGCAGGATTCGACATGAAGAGCTACCCCGACAATGAAGGATGAATTAAGGGCGGCCCGTGCTACGCTCGAGTTTGCCTATGGAGGAGAGTTATCCCGAGATGAAGGATGGCCCAGAAGTCTAGCTACCACTTCCATTTTCTGTTTGTTCTTTTAGCCCAAGGGGCTTGTACCGGAAAACTCGTATTACAATCCTTTGGATTATGTAATAAATAAACCCATGTAATGATTTATCATGTTGTATAACTGTGATATGTAATTGAAATGAGTTTTGTATGTGATAGCTATTGATCCAAGGACTATCACGATGACACAGAGAGTCGGGTTCTCCTTTCGGGAACCCGGTTCGTTACACTCGCCGCTGCCGAATCTCTAACCGCCGGCTTGGAGCTTGCCACCGCTCCGGAGCTCTTGCGACGGCCTTCGCGCGCAGCCGCCCATGCGGGGCTCGCTGCTGGCCTCGTGCACCGCCACCCTGGAGCTCCGGTGGCAGCCCTCACGCGTCGCCACCCGTGTGGGGCTCGCTAGCGGTCTCGTGCGCCACCGCCCTAGAGCTCCCGCGGCCACCCTCGTGCGCCGCCGCCGCAGCTGGGGACGGTTTGGGATGGCGCCAGGCCACCGCGGTTTGGGACTGGCCGCAGCTGCAGCCGGGATGGGGTGTGCTAGGCGCAACCGGCTGAGGAGCAGGCGGGAACATGCGAGCGGGGCGCAACGGCGGAGCAGGCGAGCGCAGCCGGCGGGAGCAGGCGGGCGGAGTCGCTCATTGCTAGCGAGGAGCAGTTACTGGACTGGGCAGGTGGGGGAGATAAGGATCAGTTTTTTTTATTTCTTGTGGTGAACGGTCCACGTGTGTTCGATGTCTCCGAACGCCCATACGCTAGCATTACCATTAAATTTTTTTAATGTGTCCATCCATCCTAGGACCCATACTAGCTGGTGTTATGTAAAGCTTTATTTTTGGACAACTTTTAAATTCTAGAATTGCATTCTTTTATGGATGGAGGGAGTATTGCATTTTATGGTAGAAACTACTATATTGTTTCTGCGTTGAATGCCGTTACTAGGAAATGAATAAAGAGAAAATGTGTAAAGTAATACAAGAAAAAATATTATTTATGAATGTGAACATATAGTTACGCCTCGTAACATTATTATGGCCAGTGCGGAAGCGAAAGTTGCTGAATTAGTATTTGCTAGTGGAACAAATATATAATTAGAACAAGACTCAGAACTCCGGTCATCTCATCTTCAAATCATAAGCACATGGCCAATACGGAGGGCATGTGTTTTCTAGCATAGCAGAGCCAGACTTTTGCGGTCGAGCCTCACGATAGTTGACCAAGGATAATAATAAAACTGGATTGTAAAATTGGAGGTCAAGTCAAGATGGGCTCCGTCTGAAAGTGCATTTGACCCCCTATGTGGGTTTTGGTGTTGATGACATGCATAATTAAGGAGGTAATGAGTTTATCGAGTTTTGAACAGGTTATTATGCAATGAAATGAAATATTCGCGTAAAAAGATGCAAAATTGCTTAATGGACGGTGTTGGAGCTCAAAGAGGAGTTTTATTTATTTTTTATTTTGAATTTGAGTATAGGAAACACCGTACTATTAAGAGGGATGCAAAAAGATATTCTAGAGATGCTAGAGTGCCCAGTAGAAAAGCCAAAAGTATTTGAGGGACCAAAACATTTACTAGAATCCTTAAACCAGCTGAAAACGGCCTGGTCGGAAGTTCTGACCTGGGTCGGAAGTCACTTCCGACCAGGGTCCCTCGGCCAATTTTTATTGTGAGGGTCGGAAGTTCCGACCCCTCCGACCAGTTCATTTCTAGCCAGCAACGGCTAGTTTTGGGGGATCGGGTATATATACCCCTCCCCCCCCCCCCCCCTCATTCATGGGCTGCTGACTCCCTTCGCAAGAACACACCTTTGAGCCTCCAAAACACTTCCCCAATCCCTCCAAGAGCCAATCCTTGTATAGATTTGAGCTAGGGCTTAGGTGAGAGAAAGATTGAGATGTGAGACTTGAGTTCCTTGAGCTAGAGTGCAGCCCCCTTCCTCCCTTGAGCACTTGAAGCATCTCCAAGTATCGATTCGCATTTGTTACTCTTGAAGCTTACTTCTAGACGGTTCGGCGTCGCCCGTGGAGCGCCCTCTCGTGTGTGAGCGCCCCGGGAAGTTTGTATTGCCCAATCCTTTATGGATTTGATAGTAAGTGACTCAATCCTCCTTTGTGGTTGATTGAGTGAGAAAAGGGTTAGAGAAGACCCGGCTCTTTGTGAGCTCCTCAACGGAGACGTAGCTTCCTTTGTGGGAGTGAACTTCAGGAATAAATCTTGTGTCTCTTGTTCTTAGTGTTCATATCTTGTTCTTATTGACCTAGACCTTGTTTTGTCCCGATCTACGCTCTTGTGTTGTTGAGCTTGGAAAGACCACTTGGAGAAGGTTCCTAGTACTTCTACGCAACTTTTGATTCAGCCACTTTCTCCAGTTTTAAGTTTAATTTTAAATTTTGTGTAGAACTTGTTTAATTGTCGGAAATTCCTACACCGGGTCGGAAGTTCCGTCATCGGAACTTCCTACACGGGATCAGAAGTTCCGACAGGTAATTTTCTGTGAAGAATTTTTCAGGATTTACAGGTTCGCCTATTCACCCCCCTTTAGGCATCACCAAGATCCTTTCAATTGGTATCGAAGCCTAATCTCTTGATTAAGGCTTAACCGCTAAGGGATTTAGCGATATCTCAAGATGGGGATGGCGCCACTCGTCCGAAGGAAACCACCGGTCGCATACCGGTGGATAAAATTCCAGGAGCCTCCGCAAGACCACGTGGACATGGAAGCCGCGCTCCCTCCATCTATGACTCCGCTTCAAGCGAAGAAACAAGTGAAAGTGATGAAATTGAAGGGGAGGACGTAGAGGCAAGAAAAAGAAGAAAAGAGAATATGAAAGCCAAGTTTGAGAAGAAGATGGAGAGGATGGTGAAGAGAAGAATCAAGCAAGAGATGGAGAAGCATCCTTTCTTTGGGATGAACCAAGTACCACCTAACTATCCTCAATCTTAATATCCCGCTTCTCAATTTGAATCGGTCCAATTGGGAAAAGCCCCGTTCTTTGATGGAACAGATTATCCCAAGTGGTTCTATGATATGCAAATGCACCTCTATGCGCTTCACCCTTCTGTTTGGGAAGTTGTTGTTGTAGGTGTGACTCCGCTCACAAATGGGATACCTACGGCCGAAAAAGCTCAAGACTACTTTCGCAATGCGCAAGCCGTGAGGGTCATAACAAGTTCTCTTTGTGCCCAAGAGTTCAACAAGGTCCGCAACGTTCAAGTGGCCAAGAAGATATGGGACACTTTGAAAGAAGCTCATGAGGGGACTGATGAAGTTAGAGAAGGCAAGATTTACTTGATACAAGGAGAGCTAGAGTGCTTTGTCATGAATGATGTTGAAACTGTGAGGCAAATGTATGATAGGCTC
The DNA here is from genome assembly GCA_032594955.1 of Panicum miliaceum. Lineage (NCBI taxonomy): Eukaryota > Viridiplantae > Streptophyta > Magnoliopsida > Poales > Poaceae > Panicum > Panicum miliaceum. The sequence goes on from CM064061.1 coordinate 14,158,243, forward strand.
TTGATCCTTGTATCAGATATTAGAGCACTTGGATGTGAAGATTGAGAGGATCACAAAGTGACAAAGAAGTTGCTTAGGGCTTTCACACCAAGGAACCCTACCCTTGCAACTATAATTAGAAGAGACCCAAAATTCAAGACCAAAACACCAAATCAAATTCTTGGTGAAATTCTTCATCAAGAGTTGGTAGAGAGGGATGTGGCTAAATCCATGAGCCACAAGATCAACTAGAGTGTAGCACTCAATGCTATCACTAGCAAAAAAGTTGAGTCAAGTTCCAAGGCCCCCAAGTTAACAAAAGAAGATTCAAGTGATGAAGGGTCAACCGATAAAGAAATGGCCTTGGTGTTGAGGAATTTCAAACACTTCATGAAGAAGAAATCTTACAAGAGAAACAGTGATGACAAGAAAAGGCCACAACAAAGAAGATGCTATGAGTTCAAGGAAGTTCGCCATTACATTACCGAATTCCCACAATTGAAGAACAAGGCCAAAGAAGAGAAGAAGTACAAAGAGAAGAGCAAGGACTACAAGAAGAAATATCAAGGTCAAGCACATGTTGGACAAGAATGGGAGTCAAGCCGTGAAGACTCCGATCATGAAGGAATGACAACTCTAGCCATGCCCAAGTCCACAAGGAAGCTCTCATGCTTAACGGTCAAATTTAAAGACCTTGAAGTAAGCTATAGTGCTCTTTGAAAAAGCACCAAAACCGATTCCAAGGCAATCTTTGATTCCAATGCCCCCACAAGTGAAGGTTGCTCTAAATGCTATAAAATTTATGTGCAAGCTTGTGTTACTAACTTGGCAAAGCTAGAGAAGCTCATCAAGGCAAAAGATGCTCAACTTGAGAGATTGAACAAGTTGGTAAGAAATGGGTATGATGGTGATTTCAAGGCTGAGCCAAAGGTTGTGTACAAGGAAGGGAGACGCTCCCACATGAAAGATGGGCTTGGTCACTATCATGGTGTCAAAGCAAATGAAACGAGGATGATCAACGGTAAGGAATGTGTGGTGTTCACCAAGGGTACAAAGCTTGAGAATTTGATGAACATAGCACATGGTGTGACCTCCACCACTCCTTCTCAAACAAAGAAGAAGGTTGATGCACCAATCAAGACAAATGTAGTGAAGCATGAGCCATCACCAAGCTACACTACGAATTACATGGTTACCATGGATCACAAGGGTAAAATTGTGGTCAATTATGTTGGAACGTACACAAAGAAAGCCATTCTATGGAGTGTGTGGGTTCCAAAAGTGTATCCATCTAACCCACAAAGACCCAAATCTTTTTGGGTACCCAAATTCAAGGCTTAACTTGTTTTGTAGGCTTACTCCTCCGGTGGCACCGCGTGGTTGCTTGATAGTGGATGTTCAAATCATATGACCGGGGAAAAGGACTTGTTCACTTCCTTGTAGACAAATGACATACCTAAAGAAACTATTGTCTTTGGAGATAATAACCAAGGAGAAGTGATCGGTTTGGGTAAAATTGCTCTTGCTCACAATAATTCAATTAATGATGTTTATTGGGTTGAAAAATTGGGATACAATTTGTTGTCCGTCTCACAACTTTGTATGATGGGCTACAATTGTCTCTTTACTAATGAGGGTATGACCGTCACTAGAGGGAGGATTCCTCTATTGCTTATACGAGTCAATTAAAGGGCAAAATTTATCTTGTTAATTTCTCTAAGGAGAAAATTAAGTCCGAGACTTGTTTAGTGGTAAAATCCGATTTGGGTTGGCTTTGGCATCGCCTACTAGCCCATGTTGGCATGAGAAACTTGGCCAAACTTCAAAAGGGCGGGCGCATCCTAGGACTAACCAATGTTATTTTTGAGAAAGATAGGTTGTGTAGCGCATGTCAAACCGGAAAGCAAGTTGGTGCTACACATCCCGCCAAGAACATCTTGACTTCATCAAGACCTTTGAATCTTCTACACATGGATTTATTTGGACCAATCGCCTACATTAGCATTGGCGGTAACAAATATGGTCTTGTTATTATTGATGATTTTTCACGTTTCACTTGGGTATTCTTTTTGCAAGATAAAAGTGAAGTGCAAGGAATCATCAAGAAATTCATAAGAAGAGCTCAAAATGAATATGAGTTGAAGATCAAGAATATAAGAAGTGACAATGGTTCCGAATTTTGGAATACCAACATTGAAAATTTTCTTGATGAAGAAGGGATCAAGCATGAATTCTCCGCTCCATACACTCCTCAACAAAATGGTATTGTGGAGAGGAAGAATAGGACATTGATTGAAGCCGCAAGAACCATGCTTGATGAGTACAAGACCCCGGATATCTTTTGGGCCGAAGCAATCAACACCGCTTGCCATGCTATCAACCGCCTCTACATTCACAAATATTTGGGCAAGACACCCTATGAGATAATCACCGGTAATAAACCTAAGGTGCATTACCTTAGAGTTTTTGGTTGTAAGTGTTTCATACTTAACAAGAAAGCCAAAAGCTCAAAGTTTGCACCAAAGGTAGATGAGGGTTTTCTACTTGGTTATGGCAATAACGAACACGCCTATCGTGTCTTCAACAAAACCATCGGTTGTGTTGATGTCATGGTAGATGTGACTTTTGATGAATCTAGCGGCTCTCAAAAGGAGCAAGTTGATAAGAACCTTGTAGATGATGAGGAGCCACCAAGTCTATCAATTATGAGGATGGGCTTAGGTGAAGTGCATTTGGCCCCCTATGTGGGTTTTGGTGTTGATGACATGCATAATTAAGGAGGTAATGAGTTTATCGAGTTTTGAACAGGTTATGATGCAATGAAATGAAATATTCGCGTAAAAAGACGCAAAATTGCTTAATGTACGGTGTTGGAGCTCAAAGAGGAGTTTTATTTATTTTTTATTTTGAATTTGAGTATAGGAAACACCGTACTATTAAGAGGGATGCGAAAAGATGTTCTAGAGATGCTAGAGTGCTCAGTAGAAAAGCCAAAAGTATTTGAGGGACCAAAACATTTACTAGAATCCTTAAACCAGCTGAAAACGGCCTGGTCGGAAGTTCTGACCTGGGTCGGAAGTCACTTCCGACCAGGGTCCCTCGGCCAATTTTTATTGTGAGGGGGCAACGGCTAGTTTTGGGGGATCGGGTATATATACCCCTCCCCCCCTCATTCATGGGCTGCTGACTCCCTTCGCAAGAACACACCTTTGAGCCTCCAAAACACTTCCCCAATCCCTCCAAGAGCCAATCCTTGCATAGATTTGAGCTAGGGCTTAGGTGAGAGAAAGATTGAGGTGTGAGACTTGAGTTCCTTGAGCTAGAGTGCAGCCCCCTTCCTCCCTTGAGCACTTGAAGCATCTCCAAGTATCGATTCGCATTTGTTACTCTTGAAGCTTACTTCTAGACGGTTCGGCGTCGCCCGTGGAGCGCCCTCTCGTGTGTGAGCGCCCCGGAATGTTTGTATTGCCCAATCCTTTATGGATTTGATAGTAAGTGACTCAATCCTCCTTTGTGGTTGATTGAGTGAGAAAAGGGTTAGAGAAGACCCGGCTCTTTGTGAGCTCCTCAACGGAGACGTAGCTTCCTTTGTGGGAGTGAACTTCAGGAACAAATCTTGTGTCTCTTATTCTTAGTGTTCATATCTTGTTCTTATTGACCTAGACCTTGTTTTGTCCCGATCTACGCTCTCGTGTTGTTGAACTTGGAAAGAACACTTGGTGAAGGTTCCTTGTACTTCTACGCAACTTTTGATTTAGCCACTTTCTCTAGTTTTAAGTTTAATTTTGAATTTCGTGTAGAACGTGTTTAATTGTCGTAAATTCCTACGCCGGGTCAGAAGTTCCGTCATTGGAACTTCCTACACTGGATCAGAAGTTCCGATAGGTAATTTTCTGTGAAGAATTTTTCAGGGTTTACAGGTTCGCCTATTCACCCCCCTCTAGGCATCACCAAGATCCTTTCACCGTCCTGGCACTACTAGAAAAAGGCTAAAAATTCATCCAAATAATACCAGTATAAATGATGGAGGTAGATCCAACTACCTCTCTGCCAAGTGGAGTCGGCTACTTTAGGGAACGACTCCGCAGAATGACCTGGCGGACAGGCACTCGGCTTTACGGCGGGCAGTGTCCTTTGGGATCAGGATCCGAGCGAATCAGGATAACCATGATCTTGTGTATCTCAACCGATCAGATTTCTTTTAACAACCCGAGTAGATTTGACCTAACTTGTAACCCACGTCACTCGGATATATAAGGGGGCCATGGGGGTACCCACTAGACAACTCAACGCTACTACCCATTCATTCCACAAACCCTAATCAATACAACCCAGAACACAGGACGCACTATACCACAACCCCATATTACCGACAATTGTGGGTCGCTATAAGTATGAGAACTCCTCTGAACTTTTGGTCGGTATAACTCTACGTCGAACCGTCGGTCGGTATTGCTCGTTGTAGCATCTACATATCTATCGGCACAGAAATTTACTTATTCCATCCCACCATAGGTCGGGACTTCGTAATAGTTTGGTTTGACTGTCCGTCGGTACATGTGGACCGGGCCTCTTCCCTCCTCCCGCGCTCAGCCAGCCCAATCTCGCGCGCAAACACCGAGCACATGGCCCACCATGTCAGCCAATGACAACAGAACCCTAGCCGCCCGTGCTTATCCAAGTTCCGCCGCCCCTCCCTCCAACTTCGCCAAAACACGCCACCGCCCACTCCCCCACGCTGCTCCCACGCGCGCCCGCGCGTCGAGTAGGGTTGGCAACGGGTACCCGAAACTCGATGGGTTTTTGCTCCATTAGGGCACGGGTTTGGGTTAGTTTCTCGACTCGTGGGTCTACTAATGGGTCAACAGTCAGACCCATCGGGTTTGAGGGCATGGGGCTGGGAACGTAGAACCCGAACCCGTAAAACCCATGGGTTTATTATACCCGGTCCACAAATCTTAATAGCTTCAATTCCGACCCAAAACAGCCCAGCAGCCTGGCCCAATATAGATTGTATAAAAGACCCCAACCCCTTTAACCCTAAACCTAATCCATTTCCCACCCCCCAGCAGCCGCACGTCCCAGGCCCCAGGACCTAGCCCGGCGGCGCATCCGCCGAGCGCCGAGCGCAGCGTCTGAGCCCCCGCACGCTCGCCCCACCGGCCTCGGCGCCTGCGCGCGTGCCCCGCAGCCTCCGCGCGCGTTCCGTCCGCCCGACAGTGCGTGCTTGCACCGCCCGCCCGCCCGCCCGTGCTGCCCTCGCTGTGTTTTTTCCGCCGCGCGCTCGCACCACCGGCACAGCCGTGCTGCCCTCACTGCGCTCTGCCCGGTCGCGTGCGCTTGCACCGCCCGCAAGGCCGTGCTGCTCTCGCCGCACTCCGCTCGATGTCCCTCGGCTCGCCTCGCTCGTGCTCGGCCCGCCGTGTCGCGGTCTGCCCGGCCTACATACGCGCGGCCGGCGTACCCTCGCCTCGGTCTCCGTGCGTAGGGCGCGACACCCCTCACCTCGGCCTCCACCTTGCTATCAGCGCCGCTGCCCCCAATGGTGCTGTCGGGCACGGGTTTGGGCACAAAATTGTGCCCGTGATGGGTCGCGGGTTTCTTAACGGGCAGATTTTTTTGTTTACGGGTATGGGTTTGGGATGGGTAAACCCAGCAGGTTTAGACCCGTTGCCATCGCTAGCGTCGAGGCCTCCAAAATCGGCAGCCACACGCGCGCTCGCCTCTCCAAAACACCGCTGCCGCGTGCTCCCCTCCGCCCAAACGCCACCATGCGAGCTCCCCTCCCCCAAAACGCCGCCGCGCGCTCGCTCGTTGCTCCCTCGCCCAAAAGCAGCAGCCGCGCGCTCGCCTCCCCCAACGCTGCCGTCCTCACCCTCCAAAACACTGCATGCTCGCTGCTCCCTCCCACCAAACCCTCTCGCTGCTCCCTCCCCAACCCCTCACGCCATTCCCACAGCCACCGCCTACCGCCGCAATTTCAACCTGCTGCAGCTTCCTGTCCCCCGCCACCTCAATCCTCCACCCATTCACCTCTGCTGGTATTAGGGATTCAACCTCCAGGATTAATTCCTCTGGACTTTGATTCGTTCTCCAAGAGGTGAGTAACCCTACCGATTTGTCTTGTTACCAATTCCATCCTATGCATTCAGTTAGCCGCGGATCTGTGTGTAGGTGTTGCATCGAGTTGGCCATGGCTGGGCCACTCATGAGGCCGACCAGATCTTGCCATCCTTGAAGGGAGTTCGGTTCAAGAGCTGCTGCACCAACGCCGTGCTCCAGGTCCGTATTTGCCCCAATTGTTGCAATGCATCTTGTCGTTTCTGTGTAAGCATGTCTCATGTCTTAAGAAAAAGAAAATAATGTGATAGAAACTTACAACAATTCTCTGAACCATATGGATTATTCAATAATGGCTTGAAGACCTGCAATATTTATATGAAATGTATGATCTTCTAAAATAGCAATAGGAGACAACAATTTTTAGTATTTATTGACGTGCTTGCTCGCTACTCTTTTCTGAATTATTCTTACCTTGCAGTACCGAAAGAAGAGTTGGCTTTTTGCAAAGTTCAGAAAAAAACTTCAAGCATTTGATATTGTCTTGACATCTTTTCCTATTTAGAGCAACTGCCTTCTAGCTTAGAAGTATCCGAGGAAGGAGCTTGTGTAACGGTATGGTTCTGCTTCTCTAGTTCCTCTGCCTTACTATCATTATCTTGTTTCTAGTTTTCTGATATGTTGTGTGGTTGAATTCTGTGTGCAGAAGGCATAATCTGAAACCCACTTGTTCTCCTCATGGATAAAACATGGATCAACAGTGATGCTAGGTACAACCCAATTATTTCACAAATACTAAAAATATTGTGCAGTTAACATGAGATTTAACAAAAAAAATTACATATAGGCACGCCAAGACATATATGCAAGGGGTGAACAATTTCCTAGCTTTTGCATTTAGAAATTCAGCGGTAGGGAGCAAGATATTATGTCCATGTACAAAGTGTGTTAACTCATTTTGGAGAGAGGCAAGTGATATACGTGAGCACTTGATATGCGGCGGGTGTCAAAAAGGGTACACAACATGGAACTTACATGGAGAACCTTTCTCTTCTGTGAGGCATGGGAACTTTGATGGTGACGAAGTCATTGAGGAGTCTAACGAGGATGATGACATATCTGGTTTGCTTAGAGACTTAGCTGCTGGTTTAGATAATAGAGGGGATGTTGATGATGACAGTTCTGTCCTAGAACCTTGTGTTGAACTACTTGCCATTCAAAAGTTGGTAGCAGGGAATAGCAAAGAGTTTCACCCCAATTGCAAGAAATATACACAGTTGCGTTTCGTTATTAGATTGTTGCACCTCAAACTCCTTGGAGGATGGACTGATAGATCTTTTAACCTGCTACTAGATTTACTTAATGATGCACTCCCTGAGGGTTCAACACTACCTAGAAATTTTCATGAGGCTAAGAAATTGGTGAAATCCATAGGGGTTGGGTACCAAAGTATTCATGCATGTGAAAATGATTGCATACTCTATTGGAAGAATGATGCAAAATTAGATTCATGCTCAAAATGCAAGGTTTCACGGTGGAAATCAATACGAAAGAGTCTAGATGGAAAACACACATATAAGGTTCCTTGGAAGGTTCTCCGCTACTTTCCAATTAAGAAATGTCTCCAAAGGTTATTTCTATTCTCTAAGACAGCAAGTCTAACTAGATGGCATGATGAAGGCCGAAAAAAAGATGGTCTTCTAAGGCATCCTGCAGATTCACCACTATGGAAGGACTTTGATGAAAAACATAAAGGGTTTGCTCAAGATAGTCGGAATATCCGTCTAGCATTCGCCACTGATGGTTTTAACCCATTTAGAACCATGAATGTTAGCTATAGTGTGTGGTCTGGCATTTGTATTCCCTATAATTTTCCACCTTCAATGTGCATGAAGCAATCAAATTTCATCCTTTCTTTGCTGATTCCTGGTAAATATGGTCCTGGTAGTGATATGGATGTCTATTATCAACCACTTGTTTATGATTTTCTGGATATGTTTTAGAATGGAGTTAGAACCTATGATGCTTCAAATGGTGAGTACTTCCATTTACGGGCAATAGTATTATGGACTATTACTGATTTCCACAGGTCTAGGATATGCATCCGGGTTTGTCACAGCTGGTGAAGCAGCATGTCCTGATTGTCACTCCTATACATGTTCAATTCAACTTCGTAATGCTAGCAATACTTGCTATATGGGTCATCGTAGGTTCTTGCATGAAAAGCACCCATTTAGGTTTGATGCTGATAAGTTTGGTGATACTGGGTTTAGGCCAGCACCTATTCCACTTAGTGGAGAGGAAATTTTGGATTGCACTAAAGGTCTTAATACAATTTTTGGTAACGATCCATCTAGAAAGAAACCAGCAAGCAAGAGACGCAAGGAAGGGGACCTAACAGTCATTATCAAAAGGAGATCCATTTGGTTCATACTTCCCTATTGAAAAGGTTTAATGCTGCGTCATAATTTTGACTTCATGCACATAAGGAAAAATGTGAGTGAAAGCTTAGTTAATACATTCTTGGCCATTGTTGGTAAATCCAAAGATAATTTGAATTCTCGGTTGGACATTCAAGCTCTAGGTATTAGAAGTGATCTTCACCCTGTTGAAGTTGAAGAACAACTTTATTTACCACCTGCACCATACACAATGAGTCTTGATGAGAGGAAATTATTTTGTCAAGTACCAAAAGGGGTGAAGTTTCCTGATGGTTATGCATCTGACATACGGCATAATGTACATGTTAATGAGAGAAAAATATTTGGGCTTAAGAGTCATGAGAGCCACATTATTCTACAACACTTACTGCCACTTGCTGTGAGGAAAATATTGCCTGAAATTGTTAGTGCTGGTGTAATTCATATAAGCAACTTTTTGAAGAAACTTAGCTCACCTGTCATTCGAATAAGTGATATGGAATGGCTACAGGCTGATATAGCTGAAATCTTGAGCCTTCTTGAGACTATATTTCTTCCATCTTTTTTTTGATCTCATGGTACACTTGATGGTACTTCGTCCTGCTCAAGCAAGAATAGCTGGTCCAGTCCATTTTTGCATACTTCGTGTGGCCAATAGAGTGGTAACTTACTTATGCATACGGCACCATAGTGAACAGCTGCTACATACCTACTATTTTCATAACACTACCAATGTGCCTTTTATTTATGTGCATAGGTATCTAATGAGAGTGAAGGGTTATGTCCATACAAAAGTCACCCTGAGGGATCAATTATGGAGTGGTCTATGTTTACTGAGTACCTTACGCTTTGTTCCCGCTATTTGCATGAGATCAAAATTAACCCTCAAGTTAGAAATGAAGATCCTAGTACAACTCCTTTCTTCTGTAGCATTGGTCGAGGATTGGCACGAAAGTCCATAGTTTAGACCACAAGACATGGGTACAAGCCCATAGATATGTTCTGTTCAACAATGCCAATATAGGACCTTACTTGGAGTAAGTTACAATCTAAATCTCTTGACATCACATGGTCACTTTGCCTTGCATGCTAAATTGATGAAATGGCCTTTGCAGCAAACATGCTCAATATCTGTCCTCTATTGGCCTTCGAAATAAATGAGATATCAATCGCATTCATCATGAATCCTTTCATGAGTGGTTTAGGTTGCATGTAAGTAAAAAACCTAGCACTTGTTATTTGATATGGATTTCACTTCTACTTTAATAGTAGCAATTTAGAATCACGGGTGGAAGAAATGTGCGAGACAACACCAGATGAGATCAAAATTTTAGCTAAGGCGCCAATGATTCTTGCACACAAGTATAGTAGTTATACTAAAAATGGGTTCAGTTTCCACACAGAGTCCTATGATGAGGGTAGATGTATTCAAAATAGTGGGGTTGCTGTATGTGCTGAGTCAACAGCTTTGATAGGGGCAACAATGACAACATCGTAATAGGAAACAAGACTTATTACGGTATTATAAAGGAAATTCTTGAAGTAAACTATGACCACAAAGGAAATGTGGTGCTTTTCAAGTGTGATTGGGTTGACAATCATGTGCAGGACAAATGGGTAAAAACTGATCAATTTGGGATCACAACTATCAACTTTAAGCATCTATTCAACACAGGTGAAAAATATAAGATGAGCCTTTCATCCTAGCATCACAGGCATTGCAAGTATACTATGTTCATGTTCCAGTTGATACTGAGTGGGCTGCTGTCATTCAGTCTAAACCAAGAGATTGTATAACTTTGATAATTTGGAGAGTGAGCACATTGATAATGATAATGGACCATTTGCTCCACTGCTTGATGTAAATGGAAATGTGACTGGATATTGTTAATGGGATTGCCCCTTCTATTAGAGCAGACATAGATGGCATAATTGTTGATGAAAAAAAAACCTAGAATAGGTTCTTACTCGAGCTTGCAAAGATGCTAATTTCTTTTATTTGTTTTGGGAAAAAAATGGCAAGCGCAAGAGGAAGCAATGAGGATGCTCTTGCTTATGAGCAGAAGCGGCTTGCAACGATTGCAAGCAACTGCTGGATTCTCTTAACCTCCCTACTATGAGCAATGTGGCACCAAAAGGTCAAACTAAGAAAATAAAAAAGGTTTGTCCAAACAGTTTTTGTTGACTTGTTGCATGACTAGCAGAGAATCGCTGTACACAAGTAGTTGTTTGATGCCCAGGGAAACTGCTAAGCGGAGCCCGTGTAGTAGCGCTTCGTACTCGGTCTCGTTGTTGGACACCTTCCAAAGGATTTGCAAGACATACTTGAGTTGTTCGCCCTTTGGAGACATGAAAATTACTCCTGCCCCGCCGCCTTCGAGCTTGAGCGATCCATCGAAATACATCGTCCAATGATCTGGCTGGCTGGCTGGAGTTGGCACTTGATTTTTTCGCCATTCAGCCATAAAGTCGACCAATGCTTGAGATTTGATGGCTTTCCTTGGCTTGAAGTCGATAGAGAGAGCCCCCAGTTCTATTGTCCATTTGGTCCATTTGGAGATACGACCAGTGGTATCCCGGTTGTGGATAATATCCGCCAACGTGAAGCCAGTAACAACTGAGATCTTGTACTCGTTGAAGTAGTGGCAGAGCTTCTTGGATGTAACAAGTATTGCGTAGAGTAGTTTTTGAATTGAAGGATAGCGAACCTTCGACTCAGAAAGTACTTCGCTGATGAAGTAGACCGGCCTCTGCACACCAAACGCATGGCCCTCCTCGGAGCGCTCCACCATGATTGCTGTGCTGATCACATGAGTAGTTGTCGTGATGTACATCAGCAAGTTCTCGCCTGGACGTGGTGCTGTGAGTATGGAAGGCGACTATAGGTGTAACTTGAGATCTTGCAGTGCCTGCTCAGCTTCCTCCATCCAGTGGAACTTGTCTTTCCGCTTTAGGAGTTTGAAGAAGGAAAGACCCCGTTCTCCAAGTCGTGAGATGAATCTGTTCAGCGTCGTCATGCACCCTGTTAGCTTCTAAACGTTCTTGATCATTGCTGGAGCCTTCGTATTGGTGATGACAAGTTGATTAGAATAAAGGAAGCAAGGTTGCCTCACGAGAAGAAGTCCAAGTTAATCACGCATGTGGATTAGTCACCGCATGGACGGATCAACGAGAAGCTTAATTAGCAAGGATTCTACATAAAGGGAATTAGAGTCCATGTATCTTAATAATAGTCTGTTGAGATATTTCATCTTTAGCAAGTTTTGAGTATACGTCATGTCCAAGTTAGTTGTCCCTATAAATATAAAGGGATGACGGTCATTGTAAGATTTATCCCTCGATCAATCAAACACATTTACCTTTTTTCCCTAGGAGTAGGAGTAATATAGTTTCTCGATGAGTTCTTCAGCAAGTTGGACTGCATCGCCTCAATCTCCAGTTCGCCGCAGTCTTTATCACCGGATGGATAGATCCCCAACTTCCGGGCGCATTGCTGTCGTTGGCTCTGGTTCTTATCCACCAGTTATCGAGTACCTTGGATCTTCTACTGACGGCGCATCGCTTCTGTCCTGATCTATGATATTCACCAGTTATCGATTCTCATCATATCTTGTAAGGCTACATCAATTTGATCCCTTGATAGATGTGGTAGAATCACAGTTATCCAGCTCAGATTAAGCTTTCTAATCGGTTGTCTATCAAGTTCTACCTTCCCAATTATTGTGTACGGAGTAGTCGATTGGATCTTATTCTAGAGTGTTGTTTCGTGAAGCTTTATTAATGTTACGTTTTAGTATTCTTAATATTGGTTTGCACTTGTATCAGCTGTCTTGCCGATAGTCTTCACGATTTATAGATTCAGATCTCCTTCGTCATACAATTATCGCTATAGGTGACAGATCACATCGGTCTGATCGGCCGATCGTTGTGAGCTTCAAAAGGATTATTTTCACCTTGTTAGTTGAATGGTCAAGCTGACTGGCACGCCGCTCACACCACGCGCGCCAATCTGGATTCTGCACTGGAGTTAAGCAGATCTCCCAGGTCCTCGTGTGGGTTGACATATGGTCTTTCATCGTCAGGATTTTGCGTCAACACATTTTTAGCACGTCTGGTGGGACTAAACTAAATTGAATATTGCTATTGACCTAGCTGATGATATTCAAGTTGATATGTGTGAGGAAGAAGTCGCGATGAAGAGTGTTTAATGAAAGTCATGATAAAGAGCAAGAATGTTTGATTTATTTTATCAGTTGTTGGGCGATCCGACAGGAACCGTATCGGCCTTTTTCAATTGCGGATTATCAGTGCGTGTTGACTCTATTGGTGTATCGGCACTTGCATTGCCGATGGCCGGTTGGCTGTTATGACTCATTAATTGAACTGGTGTTGACTTTATTATGGAGGGACCGTAATTATTTAATGGAAGTCAGATACTCTTTCTGAATATTCTATTGGTTTCCAAATCATGATGTGATAATTATTGATTGGCTCATATTTCATCAAACAAGTTCCATGAGAACGAGGGCAAGATAGTACAAGATCAGGAGAGCTTGAAGCCGATAGATGTTCCCGTGTCCTCTCCAGTGACTTTATATTTTAATCGGATCTTTGAAGGTGTCGTTCAAGTATTTTGTAGAGCCGATTTTGCTCCATTGATTGGCTAGTCAAGAGGAGAGGCATATGCGATTACCAACCTGAAGATTGAAATATAATATTATTGATTCAGTGGTGACGAATAAAATACGATTGCATCGGCCGACAGTATATATTCATTGGCTGCTGCTTCTTTTTACATGCTACGTTCACTATAAAAAAACTTAACCGAGGCGGGCAAAATAGCTTAACAGAGACGGTTTTCGTGTCCGCCTCGAACACAAGGCCACGGTTAATCGTGATCTTTACCGAGGCGGCCAGCTAACCGCCTCGGTTAATAGTTTAACCGAGGCGGTTTTTATAAGGCAACCATCTCGGTTAATGAGTATTAACTGAGACGGTTTTTCTAAAGTAACCGCCTCGGTTAATGAGTGTTAACCGAGGCGGTCGATCTTTATGTGCCCGCCTCAGTTAAGATTTTTAAAAATTAAAAAAAGGTTATTTTGTTTCGAATTTGAATCTGAAAACGAATTTTAACGCACATACAAATTAGAAAACACGTGTATGAAGGATAAACACATATATTATTACATCTATTTATGTCACACACCGAGTGAGTATATTAAACATTCATGCATGTCACACGCTAAGCTCATATATATTACATTAATATTCACATAATAGTTCATAAAATCACATCACAATTGCGTAGCTAGTCGAGGAGTTCCGGCAACTTGTAGTCATTCATGTCGAGTTCGGTTCTCCAATTGCGTAGCTTTGCGTACTTGTCCTCCGTTGCTAGCTCGCTCTCTGCGATGAATTGTTTCATGCCTGGTAGCTCAGCTTCATTGATGACCTTTTGTGTGATCCAGTTGAAGAAGTAACCAAGGCGTGTGATGACCATCTTCACGTATTCTGGACCGATAGCCCTGATCACAATTGGGAGGAACACCGTGAGCATGAGTGGCAGTCATGTGCGTTGAAGCTGGTTAGTGTGAGGTCCTTCATCGAGACCAGGCTCTTGATGTTGGATGAGAAACCGTTCGGCCCCTTCACAACCCTAAGCCACTGGCACACGACCCTCTTCTCATCTGTCGTGAGGTTGTAGCTCGCGCCCGGAAGGTCCACTTTCCCACTCTGCGCCGCCGGGACCAGATGTAGTTCGGGCCTAATATTCTGGTACACAAGATCCTGACGTGACTTTAGACCATCCTTCGTCTTTGTCTTGATGTCTAGCAGGATCTCAGCTGTGCTTTCAAAGACATTCTTCAAAAGGTGCATGCAGTCGACGGCATGAGGCGTATCTAGCTCCTTCCAGTACGACAGGTACTTGAAGAAACATGGCTTCTTGAAAGGAACTGGAGTGACTTCCTTATCCATCTCATCCCGCTTCCTCTTCTTCCTTGTTGTGGTCCCAGCTTCCTTAGCTTTTTTCTTCTTCCCGAACTCTACGTTTATACCATTCACTATGTCAAACACCTTTTGCCCATAACTCATCCTCTGGCTCGTCGGTTTGAGGCTCGGGCTCATTGTCAAAGAACTGATTCATCGAAGGTAGCCGGTATCTGTGCTTTTTGCCGAGGAATCGCCTATGCCTCATGTACACCAACTTCTTTGATCCATTAAGATAAGTGTAGCAAGTACCGTCAATGCAAACTACATAGCCTGACTTCCCTTTGATCTGTCCAGACAATGCAAAAAGGCCAGGGTAATCGGTTATGGTAACAAAGATGATAGCTTTTAGAGTGAACTCCTTCTTTATGGACGAATCCATCATTTTGACCCCATCTTCCCATAGCATCTTCATATCCTCCATGAGTGGCTCCAGGAACACATCTATATCATTGCCTGGCTGCTTCGGGCCAGAAATAATCATGGTTAGCAAGAGATACCTACGCTTCTGGCATAGATAGGGAGGTAGGTTGTACATGGTTAGGATGACCATCCAAGTGGGAGCTGCTGAGGTCACCGAACGGATTCATCCCATCCGTACTTAGTGCGAACCTGATGTTCCTCGCCTCATCACCAAACTCCTTCGCAAACTTGGCACTGAAACTCTTCCACTGCTTGCCATCGGAGGGGTGTCGTATCTTGCCATCTCCCTTGATACGTTCTGCCGATGCATGCCACGACATCAGCTTGGCATCGTCTGGGTTCCCAAATAGCGCACACAGACGATCGATCACAGGCAGGTACCACACTGATAGGGCAGGACTTTTCATCTGCATGTAGCCCTCTTCTTCCTCATCCTCAGGAACCAGGATTTGCTTGGTAATCGTCTTCTTCTTCCGCCTACTCTTGGGTCCCTCATCATCAACGGCGGCGCGACAACCGGCATTCCACTTGTATCGACTCGCGCCGCAGTGCGGACAGCTCTGCAAGTTCTCATACTTGCCTCGATACAGGATACAGTGGTTAGTGCACGCATGGAATTTTTTAAGCTTCATCGATACTAGATGGATCATCTTCTTCGCTCAATAGGTATTTGTGGGCACCTTGTTACCTTTTGGGTATGTGTCAGCAAGCATACGTAACAGGTCGTTGAAGCTAGTGTCGGACCACCCATGACGCGACTTCAGCATCAACAATTGGAGCTTAAAACGCAACACCGTCCAATGCTTCGGACAGTCCTTATACAACGGATCAATTGCCACCTGCTTCATCTCCTTAAAGTTCTCCAACCACTTCGGATTCCCAAATAGAACATCATCTTGGTCCATACGGTTAGCAATATTTTCAAAAATCTCTGCATCTTCGGGCCCCAACATATCAACCTGCTCATCACCATCCTCATCATTGACTGCCATGTCTTGGAGAAGTTCATCAATGTTGATGTAATCACGATTCGCACTATCGCCGCCCACTGTTGCTGCTGATGATGAGGGCTGTTGTTCTCTTTCATTCACTGTCGATGTCCTTGACGAGTTTCCTTCATATACAGCAGTACCTCCTTCGCCGTGAAACTTCCAAACAGTGTAATCCTTAACAAAACCATGCCGGATCAAGTGAGATTGCACCACGCTATCTTCGTGGAGAAGTTTGTTCTGGCAGCTGTTGCACGGACAAATAGTGCGCTCCCGACCCAGACTCACACGATGCTTTGTCGCAGCGGCAATAAATTTTTTCACATATTGCAGGAAAGTCAGATCGTTGCCGATCCTCGGTATCTTGTACATCTACTCTGCCCTGTCCATGAACGAGACCTTGCACATAGCGAGAAACTAAAGTCAGATAGGCAGATCTAGATCCGGATCCAGTTTTCTCTCTCCTCCATGATCTAAATCTAGATCTAGACCAAAAGCACCAAAATTAGGGAAATGAGGGAAGATGAGAGTAGTAGAGGTAAGAAATCAACCTCTTGCGGTGCTCTCCCTCACCAAATCCAAGGGCAAAACCTCCCCCCTCTAAAATGGTCAATTTTGGGTGTTTTGAGTTCAAAACACCCAAAAATGAAGAGGTGCCGCGAGGAGGAAGAAGGGGGCTGGGCTGTTATATAGGGATCTTTAACCGAGGCGGATAATTATTAGAAAATTGCCTCGGTTAATCGCCGTTAACCGAGGCGGTTGTGTTAAGTGGGCCGCCTCAGATAATCGATTAACCGAGGCGGTCGACCTAACGCAACCGCCTCGGTTAATGACGATTAACCGAGGCGGTTGCCTTACTTTGCCCGCCTCGGTTAATGACTTAACCGAGGCGGTTGCACGGCCGGCGGCCCGCCAACGGTTAACCGAGACGGGCCGCCGGCCCGCCCGCCTCCGACCTGATTTTAAAAGATCACGGTTAATCCTTTTTTGTAGTAGTGGTTGCATGGCCGATGAGGATGGTGAAAGACCTTAAGCCGATAGGAACTCATGCTCAGATAGCTACAGTGTGTCCTGCCACATTGTTGACGGTTAATTCATCAACGCAGAGGAGTCCAGTCGCTGTCCCAGTTAGATTGGTTGTAGATTCATTGCCAACTAGCGCAGGGATAGTCATGCAAATGCAGAACATCGCAAAAACTGGCAGGGCGAATCAGAGCATGCAGCATTCTTCTCAGTTGAAACAGCCGGTGATGTTATTGACCCAGTCATCGGCTCAGCAAACAACAGCTAGATAAAAATCAGTCATCAGTTGCTCCGCAGCTGATGGCTTATCAAATGCAGCACATAGGTGATTATCGGCCACAAGCTTCGGCTCCCCATTTAATGGTTAACTTATCACCACCAGCAGTTGGCTATCAAGTACAGTCTTTGGTCTCACGGCCGACGATTTGTCATCTGACTCAGCAACCCTCACTAGCAGTTCACCCTCCACAATTGATAGCTGGTCATCTGCAGCAATTGTGTGGTTATCAGCAACGAGCATCGGCTCTCCAGCCGATGGCATGTTAGGCTCAAATATTGACCAATCGGCCTTTGGTTTATCAGCCACAAATATTGGATGGATGTCGCCCGAACAAGGGCTGGTCAAGGTCAACAATGAGGATGAGAAATTCGACCCAGAAGTAGTGATTTCCGGGACAAACGAGGAGTCGAAAGTCGTTGACCCCAAGGAGCAAGTATCGGCTGGTGAATTCAAAATTAAAAAGCAATGTGGAGGGCAGAATTCTGAAGAGTATTTAAGAAGGAAGTTTCGGATCTTGCGATCCCGCCGGCTATTGAGGCAAGCAAAGCTGATAGTTTCCCAGGGGCAGATTCGCACAAGTAACACATGTCTAGAATGTAATGCATGCACATTTGACCAAAAAGGTCGTTGTACCCTGCACCCCGGTCAGGCCTTGAACGTAGTCATTGAGTCAGATCATTTGTTTGACGACAAGCACTAGAGGAGATTGATGGCTGACTAGATATTGGATCCGGTCCGGACTGGACAGCCAATGATTCTTTATTGGCTTTTATGAACAGCTGATATGCATCTATCGGCTAGCTCTTGGATTAATAATGGGAATTCTATTGGCTATTGAACAGTTCTTGGAGGATGATGATGATGTTATATATGCTAATTGGCCGGAGGCGACATGATGCAGCCACGCTGATGTTGCCATCGTATGACCTAAGCACACCAAAGGCTAGAGGTGCTCGTACGCAACATGTACTCCAGCATGCAAATAAGAAGGTTCACAAGGCCATACACGTATCACGTATGTTGCATTTGGATTACGTAAAAATGACCAAGAAGCTAGTGAGACGAGCTCTGAGAGGACATGGCTCTCTGCAACTCCGCCAACCACTTCATCGGCGTCGACCATGGAATGACACCACCACCAGCCCATCATGGCCTGGTCGCCGCCGATGCGGAACTACCGGAGGTGTTGAATATCGTCAACATCGCTACTAATGCCGGAGGAAATGCTACGATGCTGCAAGACTACTGAGATGAAGGAACGGTGCCAGGGCGACCAAGATGGCGATGACGCAGCACTACCGAAGCTAAAGGATAAGACGGCGCCGAGGCGACAACGAGTCTGCGTGGCTGATGAGACTATGCTTGCGATAATGACGCCGCAAGTTGCTGCAAGTAAAGAGCATCGGGCTGAATAACAAGATGGTGCTGCCGCCAAGGTCGATGCCGCCTCCGTCGCCGGCTACCGAGAGGATGACGACGCCATCGGCCGGAAGTAATATAATGCAGCTGCAATGGTGTCATGACATGACATCATGCAAATCATACATGCCGATGACCACGCTCAACATGCAAGCAAGAAAATCTATTTCACTGGAGTATGAACACACGTGAATGTATGGGTACTGGGACCATGTACACACGTGCCAACCCGAAGACGAGCAAGGAAATCAAGCAAGTTGATAAAGACAAACAGACAGATGATTCATCCGATGAAGCTTGGATAGTGGATACAAATAGCCGATGGTTACTATTGAGCAGCAAGGAATGAATGAATGACGATCACAAGACTATGATGCTGCCGTCGATACTGCTGCCGATACTGCTTGAAGAAGATTATCAGCTATGAAGGAGCAGTACGAGAAAAGTTGAGCTGATAAGTTCATGGAAAGGTCATCGGCTAGAAGGTTGAGACACTAGATTTATAAAGTTTCGAAGCATGAAGCCTTCATACTCTGAAACTGGGGGGCTTGTGTTGACACTGGATTTTGACTAGTAAATTCGATGTAATTTGAATTACAAAGTAATCGGCTATTTGTGTCAATGTGAAAGCTTATGGATAACTGCAGTTGCTGATGGGGCCGGAGGCCTGCTAGATGGGGATTTACACGTGAGAGCAAAGGAAGCAGAACCTAGCAGAAACTTGCATGCAACGTAAACTTACGTGTGAAGGAAACAACGTGATCTTCACTTTCCAATATGATCATCGTGGCCAGATTATTTTATTAATTGATAGATGACATGGAAGCCGATGGATCTATAGAATAAAGAAAATACATGCAGGCCATCATGTGCATGCGTAGGCGACTGGAGCAAATAAAGAAAAAAGTTGGAAAGGGTGGCCAGATTATTTTATTAATTGACAGATGACATGGAAGCCGATGGATCTATAGAATAAAGAAAATACATGCAGGCCATCATGTGCATGCGTAGGCGACTGGAGCAAATAAAGAAAAAAGTTGGAAAGGGCAGCACGTGCATGTCAAGTTGATTAGAATAAAGAGAGGAAGGTTGCTGTACGAGAAGAAGTCCAAGTTAATCACTCACGTGGATTAGTCACCGAACGGACGGATCGACGAGAAGCTTAATTAGCAAGGATTCTACAGAAAGGAAATTAGAGTCCATGTATTTTAATATTAATCTATTTAGATATTTCTTCTTTAGCAAGTTCTGAGTATACGTGAGGTTCAAGTTAGTTGTCCCTATAAATGTAAAGGGATGATAGTCATTGTAAGTTTTATCCCTCGATCACATATTTACCTTTTTGCTCTAGGAGTAGGAGTAATGTAGTTTCTCGATGAGTTCTTCAGCATGTTGGGCTGCATCGCCTCGATCTCCAGTTCGTCGCAGTCTTCGTCACCGGATATCCAAGATCCCCAACTTCCGGGCGCATCGCTGTCTTTGGCTCTGGTTCTTATCCACCAGTTATCGAGTACTTTGGATCTTCGACTGACGGCGCATCGCTTCTGTCCTGATCTACGGTATTCACTAGTTATCGATTCTCATCATATCTTTTAAGGCTGCATTAATTTGATCTCTTGCTAGATGTGGTAGAATCACAGTTATCCAGCTCAGATTAAGCTTTCTAATCGGTTGTCTATCAAGTTCTATCTTCCCAATTATTGTGTACGGAGTAGCCGATTGGATCTTATTCTGAGTGTTGTTTCGTGAAGCTTTATTAAGATTACGTTTTAGTATTCTTAATATTACTTTGCACTTGTATCGGCTGTCTGGCTGATAGTCTTCACGATTTATGGATTCAGATCTGTTTTGGATAGCGATGAGCCGCTCATGCTCATCAGGATGCTGTAATCGGCCTCATGGCCGATTGTTTATTTATCATGTTCTCCTTTGCCATACCATTATCGCTATTGGTGCCAGATCACATTGGCCTGATCGGCCGATCGCTGTGATCTTCAAAAGGATTATTTTCACCTCATCAGTTGAATGGTCAAGCTGACTGGCACGCCACGCACACCACTTGCGCCAATCTAGATTCTACACTGGAGTTAAGTAGATCTCCCAGGTCCTCGTGTGGGTCGACGCAGGGTCTGTCATCGTCAGAAGTTTGCGTCAACAGGGCACCCCTGGCATATCCGCTGGTTTCTACGTGAATATGTCTCGGTTAGCCCTAAGGAAACTGATGAGCGTACTTTCCTATTTGGGGTCGAGTTGTGACCCAATCAGGGCTGTCTTTGACGGATCTCCTTCCTACAGCTGGGTGGTCTTCAGTGCGAGTTCTCCAGTGGGTTGCAGCTTGGTCTGGTTTGCCTTGTTCGTAGGAATTTCCAGCCCTGACTGGGAGAGCTGTTGCGCCCGTGAGTACTTCTCCTGAAGTATCTGGCACACGTGTAGTCGAGGCGTACTTGATAGCCTTCTAGTCGCAGTCGTATGACTTCTCCAGATCGCCGCAAAAGATAAGAACCCCACTCTTTCCTGGCATCTTTAAGAGCAAGTAGATGTAGTGTGGCACGGCCATGAACTTGGCTGTGCCAGTCTTCCCAGAATGGCGTGGTATGATGATTCGAAGTTAGCCACTTCGAACTTGATGTACTCAATACGATAGTTTTCCCTCGTGCCGAAGGTGACGGAAAAAGTTACCGGGCCATGGGGTGTAGCTGCGTTCCCTGGTATGATGCCATAGAAGGAAGTGTTGTTGGGGGTGAGCATGTCGATGAAGTTCGTGCCCATCTTTCTTAGAGTACTCGCAAAGATGAGGTTGAGGCCGCTGCCCCCATCGATGAGTACTTTAGTAATCCTGAGGTCCGCAATCACCGGATCCAGGACGAGCAGGAGTTTTCCCGGCTCGGTAAAGCTTGTCCATTGGTCAGCCCTAGAGTACGTGATAGGGACCACCGACCATCGAAGAGGTCGTGGTACCACTGGCTCGACGGAAAAAATCTCGCGGCGGTGTAGCTTATGTGTCCTCTTGGAAGGGAATCCTGATTCCTCACCGAAGATGACGTTGACGGTCTTGGACACGTCCAGGAACTCAGTGGCGTTTGTCTTATTCTCCGAATCTTCATCATCCTTGTCGTTCTTCTTCTTGTCGCCCTTCTCCAAGGGCGGAGCATTGAGGGATCTTCAGAGCTGGTAGCACTCGAACGCCGAGTGCTTGGAGCGCGGGTGCCACGGGCATTGCTTCTGCAAGAGCTTCTTGAACTGCTCTTGCAAATTGGCTGCCTTTTTGCCATGCGGGGCGCGATCAATAGCCGCGACGAGATCGTCTGGCTTGTGCTTCCAAGAGGATCTCGGGTAGTCCCGCTGGCTTCTGTCGTTGCGGTGGTGGTTGCTATGCTTGTTGTTGTTGTAGTCCTTGCCACGCTCAAGAACCAATCACATTCCTGCTCCTCTTGGTCCACCTAGGTCTGCATCATGTCACGGAGAGCAGCAACAGTCTTGGGGCGGTTGCGGATGAAGTTGCGAAAGAGAACCTAGTCGTTGAGGCCATTGTGAAAGCAGTCGATGACGTCGCTCTCCGAGACGTCAGCGATTGTAGCTCGGGTGTCGAAGAAGCAGCGAGTATACGAGCGTAGGAGCTTGTTTCTTTCCTATTTGGATTGGGACAGGTCATGGTGAGTACCTGCCCTAGCGATCGCACCCTGGAAGTTGTCGATGAAGACGTTCCTTAGCTGCTCCCAGGAGTCGATGGAGTTCTTCATGAGGCTCTCCAGCCATGTGAGTGGGGCGGTCTCCAGGGCCATCGGGAAGTAGACGACTTCCGTGGTGTTGGTGCCGCCTTCAACTTCAATGGCGGTGGAGTAGCATCGGACCCACAGCTGAGGGGATTGCTTGCCATCGTACTTGGTGCTACCGATGGGCTTGAAGCCCTCTAGGTACTTGTAGTGGTCGAAGCGGGCGGAGAACGCAGGGAAACGATCGTTGTTGTCTCGTGCGGTGTTCCCCTCAGCTCCGACGCGTTCTTTCCTCTGGTTCTCGATGATGGAGCGGGCATCACGCCCGACGTTGATCTTGTCGCGGAGGTCGCCCGTCGGCAGCTTTTCCAGTTCTTTACGTCGGTAGTTGCTGACAGACGCTTCTTGTTGTGCCCGGGGCGCCTGGGCCGCAGGGCGACTTCCTTGCTGGTTGTGGGAGGGAGCGGCTTGCCGCCTGGGATCGCTAATTTGGCTTTCGCCAGCTCCTACATTTCTTCCACGTGAAAGTGATGGCATCGGGTTTTGCTTGTTAATCTGGAGCAATGCCCGCTGAGCCATGCGGACGGTGGTCTGGACTGCTGGGTCGGGGTTGCCGGCGAGCACCGCGGTTATGCCGGCGATGTTAGCGACATGAGTGTTGAAACCTGCATCCTGCGCCGTCGCGAACTCCGCGTCGAGGTCGTGTTGTATGCGTTGGTGCCGCTTGTTGGCGTTTCTTCTGTGCGTAGTGCGCTTCCTGCTCCGCAATCTGCGGGCCTCATGAGCTTAATGAGTCTCATTGCCGGCATCTGCGGTGTTTGCTATTGGGAAAATGACCCAGCCCACCTAAGCAAATGGGTCACTTGTAAAGGTCCAAGGGCCTAAATGTAAATTCTGTATTCTTCAGGGGCGTGGAGGCAAATTGCCACCTCCATCCTCCTCTATATAAAGGGCCCAAGAGGTCATTAGGAGGGGCCCTGGAGCGCTCCTCCCCCTACTCTTATGTTTGTGTTTTCTTTTCCTTCATACTTACTTCGGCTATCTGGGAGGATTCAATCCCCAACAGTTTGGTGCCCACCGCGTGTCTGGCAAGAAACCAGCCCACGAGGACCACAGGAATCGAGCCTTCGTTTTTCACCCTTCGTCGGTGACTCTGGGTTAATTCTTACCCCTTTATTTTTTTACCCGTCGGTGAATCAGTTGATTTTCACCCTTCATCGGTGGCTCCGGGTTAATTCTTACCCCTTCATTTTTTCACCCTTTGTCGGTGAATTAGTTAATTTTCACCCTTAGTCGGTGACTCCGGGTTAATTCTTACTCCTTCATTTTTTCACCCTTCGTCGGTGACTTCGTCGGTGAATCAGTTGATTTTCACCCTTCGTCGGTGACTCCGGGTTAATTCTTACCCCTTCGTTTTTCACTCTTCGTCGGTGAATCAGTTGATTGTCACCCTTCGTCGGTGACTCAGTTAATTCTTATCCCTTCGTTTTTCACCCTTCGTCGGTGAATCAGTTGATTTTCACCCTTCGTTGGTGACTCTGGGTTAATTCTTACCCCTTTGTTTTTCACCCTTCGTCGGTGACTCAGTTGATTTGTTCCCTTCGTCGCTGATGAAGGGTTGGTCTTTTTCTCTGGAATAAATTTGTCACCATTCATTGGTGATGAAGGGTTGGTTATTTCTACCCCTTCAATTTCAATTTTTTCACCCTTCATCGGTGCCTCGAAGTTGATTTGTTACCTCTTCGGAATAATATTTTCGCCTTTCGGTGGTGATTAATGGTCTTCGTTTGAAGAAGCAAGATATTTCGTTTCACAATAATTAAACTTCGGTGCCTTCAGTTGTTTTTTTATTATTTCCAAAGGACACAATCCAGCCTTCCCTTGGGTCATGTACCGACGGTAGGTAAGAATGAGCACCCTTCGGTAGGACCAAGGCGCCCACCTGCGATCCGGTGCCGCAAGCCACGGCTTCGGCCCACGCGACAACGGCGTCGGTCCACGGCGTCCGCGAAGCGCGCGGCAAGCGCCGCTTTCCGCTTTGTGTGCTTTTTCAGCTTATTTTCTCTCATAAAATATTATTAAAATAATCGAAATCTATCAAAATCTGCCTGCCCCGTCAGCCAGAGCAGCCACGTCGGCCCAGCACCCCCGCGCCCGTGGATTCAGCCAGCGACGAAGGGGGGCCAGCGCCGCGCACACGCGGCTTCGGCGCGACGAAGGCCCAGCGACAGGCTCGCGGACCAGGTACTCGATCCCTCTACCTGCCCCTTCGGTGGTGTGCTCGCTGACCAACCTATCTTCTCCTTTTCTTTGGTGCATGCTCCGTTGTTTTTACTTTTTGAGTGTAGCCACGAATTGCTTGCATGCACACGCTTATAACCCTTCGGTCAGGTAATATCAAAGCAAATATTGTTTTGCGTGCCATGTTGGCACACATGCATATACAGCTTATCCCTTCTCTTATTCTTTCTTCTTTTTTTGTCATCCTTCTTTGGCATGCCATCTTTTCTCTCCCTTTTTTTGGGATGACCATGCCTAATTCTTTTTCAGGGATAATCATGAGAAGAGACCACAAACTTTATGGAGCATTTATTTGGTGGATGGATGGATTTGCTAATTCCCTGTGTAGGAATATCGCAATAGGTGTAGCGTGTCTGTGATCTTGATCAGGAGGATATGAAAAGCATCTCACTAGGGTCACAACAATTTGACAAAGCTCAATGAAATGGCAAGCAGAATATGTATAGGGTTTTTCAATGTAAATGACATATGGCTTTGGTAGGACTTGGAACATCATTGAGGAACTTGTCTTTGCCCTTTTTTAAAATTTTGAAAACAAAATACTCCAGAGATCATGCTTCACTTAGCACAAGATTATAATGCTCCATCTTCCATATCTAAACTCACAACAACCTGGACTTGAATAAAGCCTGTGCAACCCACGAGATGTTCGGGTTCATGGCACAAAGATTTAACCAGCCAGCAAACTCAAACTTAGGAAACAACATGCTTTAGGACTAAGCAAGACAGACAATCAAGAGCATAACATTTATTTATCCTTTCAACTTAGGAAGACTGAACATCCTTAGCAAGCATATGGGTAAGGGAAATTAAAGCAGAAAATATTTGTTTGGTTTTTTAGAGTTTTTATAATTTTATTGAAAGTAGTAAAGGATACAGTTCACTTGGTGGAGGGACTCCCCCAAGCTAGCTCTTGGTTAAAGGTCCGATGAGCAGGACCCTCTCCATACCTGTTTAGCACGAGGTCGAATCATCCATACCTGGAGAGGATGTAGAGGACGACGACATCTTTTTCTTTCTCCACACCTTCTTTGTTTTCTTCTTTGGTGTTGTCGGTGGTGTGGGAGGTAGATCTTTCGATGGGGACCATGGTTCCGCCCAGAGCCCATTTTTCTCATGGTCTTGATGAATCAGGTACATGTTTTCTTCCTTGGTTTGAAATCTAAATGCCATGTTCTTGCCCATGATTTGGAGATGAATCTTTCCTGTTCTGACATTTATCTTGGCCTTGGTGTCTCTTAGGAATGGTCGCCCAAGAATGAGCGATATTCCCAAGTCTCCTTCCATGTCGAGGACTACAAAGTCCGTAGGGATGATCGAGTCCTTGACTTGTCCTAAGACGTTTTCTATAATCCCCTCAGGGTACCGGATTGTCGAATTTGCAAGCTGCACGCACATACAAGTCGGGGACATTGCAGGACATCCAAGATTCTCGAACGTTACCTTGGGCATGATGTTAACACTTGCTCCAAGGTCGCAAAGAGCTTGCTCGAAGTGACACTCGAAGTGATAGTCGTAGATAGAACAACTAATCACTGGGTATCCTGGATCTTCCACCCTTGGTGCTATTAGTTCACCTCGCCGTGCCCTGCGTGGGCGTGCAAGGTTCCCTACATAGTTAGCAGTAGAAATGTCCTGCGCTGGCTTACCCCAACATGTGCTGATGGCATTAACGCTCTCCAGGGGAGCCTCGGGTTACCCCGGCATCTTCCCTATTTCTGCAGAAGGAACAACAGCGGCCAGCTGAGCGAGTTGAGTTTCAATCATCTTGTTGAAGCTCAGCTGGTTCTTGAGTGTTGAGGAGATGCCATCCATTTTCTCTTGGATAGTCTCTAAGGTCTTGTTGTTGCCAGCAAACTTCTTCTGGATTGCTTCGTAGGTCTTTGCTTGGCTTAAGACAAGATCCCTCAAGGAAGGTTGGTTAGGATTAAACGAATTTGAATTCCCATTACCTCTTTGATAGTGGGGGTGCGACTGGCTCCACCCCTGACCTCCTTGTGGACGAAACTCATTGTTGCTGTTCATATACATTACATCTTCGTGGGTTTCATGGCAGTCATTGCCCCAGTGCCCGACGTTCCCACAGACCTCACAAGTCATGCGAGAATCTAAGGCTTGAAGTACCTGACTTTGAGCCTTTTCTTGGGGGCGTTCATCAATCTTCTTGATGAGGAGGTCGAGCTTGGCGGCGATCATGTCCGTCTCCTAGACAGAGTGCATGCCTCGCTGGCGAGGTTGGAGACGATCGTTGTTCCACCCTTGGTTGGACACCATCTTCTCGATCAAGGTTTTGGCCATGTCAATGGTTAGCGAGAAGAAAGCACCACCTGCAGCAGCGTCGATATGATCTCGGGCTGTTGGAGTTAGCCCGTTGTAGAAGTTGTGCAAAATGAGCCAAGCGTCCATCCCATGGTGAGGACACGCAAGAATATACTTCTGAAGCCGCTCCCAAGCTTCAGTTCTTAACTCATTCAATGCCTACTGAAAACTGGAAATCCTTCCCCGAAGAGCGTTGGTTTTACCCAACGAGAAGAACTTCGCGAGGAATGCCTTGGCGCACTCATCCCAAGTAGTGACTGCACTTCTATTGGTGTAGAACCACTGCTTCGCCTTTCCTAGAAGAGAAAATGGAAACAGACGGAGTCGGATTGCATCCTTTGTGACTCCCTTGATGACAAAAGTGCTGCACAGTTCCAAGAACTGTTAGAGATGTGCATTGGCATCCTCATTGGCCTTGCCACAGAATGGGCTGGCCTGCACCATCGTGATTAGACCCATGTTGATCTCGACATTTTCAGCTTCAGCACTGATATTTGGCCCGATTGGGACATTGTCAGCCGAGTAATCACGGAGAGTCTTCTGAGCCATAATC
Organism: Panicum miliaceum; assembly: GCA_032594955.1. Taxonomy (NCBI): domain Eukaryota; kingdom Viridiplantae; phylum Streptophyta; class Magnoliopsida; order Poales; family Poaceae; genus Panicum; species Panicum miliaceum. The sequence continues at coordinate 14,185,710 of CM064061.1, forward strand.
CTGGAAGATGACGGCACGATAGTTACTGTTTCGCTTGTCGAGAGAGAAATCTAAGAAGGAACGACGTGAGGTCAGACTCGTCTCAAGAGTGACTCCGGATTCTGAACAAAATTTTGCGGCAGGTCAAAACCAGTCATACACTACCCTGTGTTCACACAAAAAGAGAGAAGACAAAGCCAGGTTAGCCTGTTTAGACAATTGAACACCATTTTAGAATTTTATCAACCGCTTGATCTATTCCTTTAACCAGTGCCTTCCCCCGCAACGGCGCCGAAAATGTTTGTTGGCATTTCATACCGTCATCACTAGGATAGGTGATTCCCAGCAACGGCACCAGAAATGCCGTGGGATATTTCTTACGTTACAGAAGGATCCTCAAGCGCACGGAATACCGTTGTAGCATTTTACCCGTGAGTATGGGGTCGTATTTATATTTCCGTAGGGAAGGCAGCGGTTATTGGAATGGATTAGTGTGTTGATTGATTCTAGCATGGATATTCTATTGAATAAATAGGGGTAAGATAATAATTGGTAAATAGGTAGTGTGACACACAAGTTGCTCAAGTTATACTCTATGCAAAGCTTACAGGAAGGGAGATAGGAAGAAGAAAGCTAATCTAGGGACTTATGTACTCTTGGCTAAGCATACAGTCTATACTAGGAATGCACATACATACACATGAATACAAATGGGTACTAGGCTTCTAGGCATCATCGGGAGACCGCACAGGATATGGCAAGGTGGCCACTAGACCCTCACAGCTATTTTATGCACCTCCTACAGCTACTAAACAAACGGGGAGGGTTACGCTGGACGGACAGGGCTGTCACCAGCTGCCGCCTACCTCAACTAACCATGGTATAGAGCCGCATCCAGCAACACTGATTAACCTAGACACCACGTCTACGCTAATGAGTGATACTCTAGAGCCCCATGCGGAGCCCCCACCCTTCGGATGGACAGACATCACACTAGAGCAAACATACAAATACTGGAGTCGATGCCTTAGCGTAGATATACTACCACGTCTAATAATGTAAGATACAAGTCCTAGATGTAAGCTAAGCATAGCATACACATCTGAATAAACAGAACATATACTATAAGAGTATATTATACTAGAAGATAACTCTACTAGAGAATTCCAAATATTACAAAGGAGAGGAAGAGTAAAACTCATATCGAATACTCTTAAGAAGACTCAGGAACCGAAGACGAGCTACTTCATCTAGACTCCATTATCCTAAAGACTAAGCAAAGAGAGAAACTTGAGAATGAGCTTCAACTTGAGGTGTGTCTCTTAGTAGCACCCCCCTCATATTTATAGAGGTGAGTGAGGGGGGTGTGCAGCAGCTTCACGGTGCCAATTCACCCCCTTGCACCTGGAACCGACATGGAGGACCAACGTCAAGGGAGGTAAGTCGGTTCCTCGCTGGTGGGCCGGCCGACCCATGTAAGTCGGCCGAACTGGGCTTGGCCCAGTTCGAGCCCAACCTGCTCTGGTTGGCTGCCATGTGGGTCCACACTACTCCTGTGCATGAGTGGGCGTTGTCCTAAGTCGGTTACACCTGTTTATGGGCCCTTTGATTCATGAGAGGCTGAACGGCGCGCTCTGATTGGTCGACACCATTTGCCTTGGATTGAAGTGCTTGTTTACACTTGATTTCTGCTCAATTTCCCTGCATTGCGAATTCTCCAAGGGGAATTTGAAAACGACATTATTCTAGATAAATATGCAAGTTAAGTATGCTAGTCATCCCAATTTTCTGATCAAATTGACGCTCAAAATTGGTCCTTATCGAGCGTCAACAAGCATCTCATCGAGGTTGTCAATGAACTCGTCGAGATTGCTGCTTGATATTGCTGCTGGAGCCTCCGGCTTGGTGTCGACGAAAATTTCCCGTGCCATCAGTGACACAGACCCAGGAGCCGAAGACGAAAGTTGTACCCGCGGGAGCACACAGCTGGTGAAGCTGAAAGTTGCCATCGAATTCGCCGGTGGATCTTCGATGAACACCCTTACCTGGCGCGCCAGCTATCAGTGTTTTACCGGCAAGCCTACCTAGGGATACCCTAAGGTAGTTTACTTGTGGTTGGGGTGTCGCTGAGATCAGGAACTCGCTGGTGCAAGGAACACAAGGATTTAGACACGTTCGGGCCGCAGTATGCGGAATACCCTACGTCGTTTATGGTTTGTATTGCCTTGAGGTTATGCGACATATTTTGGAGGGGTCCCTGCCCGCCCTTATATACTCTAGGGGGACTGGGTTACATGGAAGTCTTAGTCCTGTACGAGCTTAGGAGTCCCACCCGAGTACTTTTCAAGTAGTTACCTTCTGTACTGTCGACGGTCCTTAAGTTGAAAACCAACTGTCAACCTATGCTTCATTCAAAGATAAATAATCACCAAATCTAAGAAATAGGAGTTTGATACTAATCATTTCCACGAGTTTTGGTGAATCACTGTTTACAGGAAGTCATGACTACATACGGAGGAAAACCATGCTCAAACAAAGGGAAAAGTACAATTCAGAGCACTCTACGCGAGCATGAGAATTGGAGGGCCCACATCCCAAAGCAATTTAGCCCAAGACCAAGAGAAAACACGAAACCAGAAGACAACACAAGGATCCAATGGGCCATATGACATGCTTAACCAACCTAATTTCAGGGAAGCACCCAAGATCCCACACAAGGAGCCCACAAGGAGTGCACCGACCGAAGATGAGCCCAAAAGGCCTCAGTCGGGGTGTGGCCGAACCCCTAGTGTGGCCGACCCCCTACTGGGCCCAAACAGGCCCAGCTTTCTCCTAGAGTCTCCCACCGCATTCCCTACGATGGTGCTGGGTTGTTCCATCTCGGATGTTGAACCTAAAGATCCATCCTTTGAGGGCTATATAAGGAGGAGGAGAGCCCCCTATTCAACACACCACCATTTGGATCAACGTCTTCACTTGAAGATGTAGTCCTCAACTCCAAGGCGAAGCACTGCTTAGGCTAGTGCATAGAATAGGTAGAGAGAGAGAGGGAGTCACTTGGAGGAGTGCTGAGTTCGTCAGCACTCTACTCTGGTTATGTACCTCTACAGATGCTGGCTTCCTTCTTAGTAAAGTAAGTTAGTATTTGTGATTCCGGTTCTTGCATAGTACTTATACTTGAGTGAGATCAGTTCTCTTACTTGCGGGTTCATCGCTCTATATTTATATAGAGTGTCGTAGTTTGCTACTGGGATCCAGATGTAGTTAGACTGCAGTAGTAATCAGTAGCGTAGACGTGGTGTCTAGGCTAAGGGTTACCTTCGTTTTGCCTTATATCCCACGGTTTGTAGAGGTAGGCCGCAGGTGGTGACAGCCCTGTTGGTCCTTTGTAATCCTCCACATTCGGATATAGCGTAGAGCCATTGGCCGGAGTCTCCTGACCATTTGAGGGGTAAGCCGGTGCCCGAAGCGAGTATTCTGCCTAAGAGATGGACCTTTAACTCATCTATAGTGCTACCTCAGGAATCCTCTCCATCCTTGCCACATATCTTGGTGTGTCCTTGGACGGACTAAGTTAGGAGTTAGTGCACACACATTCCTTGTGGATTCAATACCCTTGAATACTCTCGGGTGAAAGCTACGACGGTATCCGTGCGCTTGTGGATTTATTCGCAACGTTAAAATACCCAACAAGCTTTCTGGCGCCGTTGCCGGGGAACGGTTGTTGTATTGCCTTCGAACCTAGTTCGTCCTTGTGTTTTATCAAAAAAAATTCATATCCTTTGTTTTTCTTATCTCTACCTTTACCCTTTCTATCCATGGAAGGTTATCCTCATACACACCTTTCAACTCTATCTTTTGCTTTTCTTTATCTCTACCTCTACCCTCGCTATCCCTGAAAGGTTATCCTCGTACACACCTTTCTACCCTTCGAGGTGAGTCTTTAGAGCCATGCTTTTTGGGACCCTTTTTTCTCATACGGCTAGGAGATTCACCCTCATACCATACCGATAGAGTCGAGTGAAACAAACTCGCACCCTCATCCTCGACTTTCGATCAATGCCAATCAAATCAAGTGATTCAAAGCTCACATCTTATTCCTTGATTTTGATTGATGCCCAATAGAAGTTATGTTGACCCTTCATATCTAATAAACTTCTATCAGAAGATTAGGATGGTTTGCTTTGCCACCATAATCTCCCTTGATCTGTGAAGCTCTCCTACCTAAGGAGGGGACAAGTTGAAAGACCCTCATTTCCCTCATGGCTTGAACTAGGAATCGTCCATGTGGCCCATAGAGTTACACATCCTCTTTCACTATGGGGTCATAAACGTTCTGGAGTTGCTTTATCTGGAGAACAAGCCACCCACTCCATGAGCATAAAAACTCATCCTGATCCTTTACAAAAGTCATGCTCAACCTTGTTATCTCCGCGATCTACCGTGCTTTTGTGCCAAGGTTCTACGAGTCATACGATCATCTCAGGGTTTTCCATAGATGCCCTTTAGGGTGGTTGTATTTGGTTCTCCTTATCATTATATCTTTGCAGGGTTCGTAGTTGTATTGATGCACTAACTTTGCATCCTGAACAACGATAAATCAACAAATGGTGGTGAAGCAAGGAACTACATCACCATTGATAGCTGCAGGACGAATTCCCCGTGGTCAAGCTTATGACCATAAACTAAGCACTGCCGGGAGATGGCCAGGACTTTCATTTTCCTCTTTCAATAAAGTTTCCTTTCATTAAATAAAAGCGAAAACATGTTTTTAGGATATTATGCACCTTTGGGTATTTTTTTTATCCCTAACCATTTCAGGTTGATATAAAAAAAGAACAAGGGGCATGTGATACCTAGGAACATGGGGGCTACTTCAACTATACGCTTGGTCTTCTTTGATGACGGAACACATTCAGAAGGGAATACCGATACCGCACACTTGACTCTTGGTGTCCTAACACACAAAAGTCCACGTGTGGGGGAAATTGGTGACCATCCTGCTGCAAGCTCCTGTCATAACAAGAAGAATCCTGGTTTAAAGAAGAAGTTAGCTCCGACTTGCTTACAAAAAAAGAGAGAGAAGAAATAAAAAAAGAAAGAAAGAAAGAAAAGAAGATAGAAAAAAACTAGAGAGACGAAAAAAAGAGAAGAAAAAAATGAGAGAAAAAATATTAAAAAAGGGAAAAGAGAGAAAAAAAATGAACAAGGTGAGGGCGAGAGTGGAGCCAGCATGCTCCACATGGATCAAAGGCCGTATTAAGCATGCCTCCAAACAAGGACATTGCTCCCTGGTAGATATCATATTGTCTTCTTGCTTCACCCAGCCTTGCTCTCGTTTACGCTTGCAAAAGCCTTGGCATAATCCTCATCCGCTCCCGGCTTTGCATAAGCTTTGCTCTAGTAGCTCATGCGCATGCAAGCAAGAGGAATGCTCCTCTTCCTTTCTAAGCCTTCGCTGCTCCACTCCGTTTGGCACTTGCTCACATGCATAAAAGGAGATGTACAATGCATCTCCAATCCTACAACATTGTGCCAACGGATCATGCCCCCAAGGAACATGGTTCCCACGTACGAGGCATGAGTACCACGCACCTGAGATGGCATGGTCAAAGAGTCTTCCTCCACAACTATCCATATCAAAATGAAGGAGTCATTAACAGCGTACGTGACCATGCCACCACTGCAGCAGTTCTGAATCATCCATCATCATGTGCTGCCAGTAAGAACGCTCAGGTATGTGAAGGTAACAATTCACCAAACCCTTACTCATGTTTATCTCCATTTGAACATGGCTTGATCATGCAAAACCATGCTTCCTTTGTTTACGTTTGTATGCTCTGGTTTGGATGTATCTGCAGAATGCATCCATACGCTTTTTAAATTAAGCATGGTGCTTAGCTTAAAATGGCCTTTTTAATCAAAACTAGACATGGTGTCAAATTTTGGTTAATGAGCTTGAGGGTTATTACTTTCATAAACAATGGATGCATATCTTTCGTGGACTAACCCCTGCAGGAAAATTTTCAAGATTTTCGGGTAAGTCCTCAAGTTCAGCTCATATGTGAGATAACCAAGGCCCGGGACATGTTTCAATAAAAATTGTACAACATGCAAGGGAGGCACAAATAACCTCATAAGGTTCACTATTATTATTGCAAAATGCCCCTTTGGTATGTTCATGCAGCTTTTATCTCAGCCTTGTTCGAGTTTTCCTGAAAAGATAAAATTGGTGAATAAACAAAACCTTTAAAATAAAAGAAGTGTCCATAAAAAACCCTTTTTGAACTAAAAGAAAATCTCTCTCTTGAAAAAAATGCTAAAATAAAAATGATGGCAAGCAATTTGGGATCCATGCTGGTTGAATCCATGAACTTGATTTTTGTTAAGCATGGATGTGAGCAACAATCTCAAGGTAAAAATAAAATCTTCTCAAAATTCTCTCGAGCATTCGTGGTCCACTAACTTCTTGCAGGGAATAAAATGGTAACCAAGGAGCAGTGTGCAATAACTCCAAACACCACTACAAACACTCCTTGGCTCAACAAAAATAAAGATGCCCGAGGAACCAAGAAGATCAAATGCAAGACTTTGGTTCGTTCATCATAACTTTGCATTTGGTTCTATGCTTGGATAGATCCGTTAGGTAAGTATCCCAAAGGCGAAGAACTGCTTAGGCTAGTGCATAGAATAGGGAGAGAGAGAGAGAGAGAGGGAGTCGATCAAAGGAGTGCTGAGTTCCTCAGCACTCTACTTCGGTTATGTACCTCTACGGATGCTGGCTTCCTTCTTGTAAAGTAAGTTAGTATTTGTGATTCCTGTTCTTGCATAGTACTTATACTTGAGCGAGATCAGTTCTCTTAATCGCGGGTTCGTCGCTCTATATTTATATAGAGTGCCGTAGTTTGCTATGGGGATCCAGACGTAGTTAAACTGCGGTAGTAATCAGTAGCGTAGACGTGGTGTCTAGGCTAAGGGTTACCTTCGTTTGCCTTATATCCCACGGTTTGTAAAGGTACGCCGCAGGTGGTGACAGCCTTGTTGGTCCTTTGTAATCCTCCACATTCGGATATAGCGTAGAGCCATTGGCCGGAGTCTCCTGACCATTTAAGGGGGTAAGCCGGTGCCCGAAGCGAGTATTCTGCCTGAGAGATGGATCTTTAACTCATCTATAGTGCTACCTCAGGAATCCTCTCCATCCTTGCCACATAATCTTGGTGTGTCCTTGGACGGACTAAGTTAGGTGTTAGTGCACACACGTTCCCTATGGATTCGATACCCTTGAATACTCTCGGGTGAAAGGTATGACGGTATCCGTGCGCTTGCGGATTTATTCACAACGTTAAAATACCCAACATGTACCGACTAGTTGTACTCGTGTTGGGGTACTTTACAGTATTGATAAGGTATGGGACATGTCTCACTCCTTACTCTAGAATGTTCTACGCCACGTGTGCAGTCCCATTGCCTTCGGTCTGACACCCGACCCTACAAATGGATTTGTAGGGGCAGGTCAGGGAGTCACCCGCCCCTAGAAATCGATTTGTAGGGGCGGGTGGCTACAAATATTTTTCAAAAAATCTAGAAATTTTGTTTAAATTAGAATAAATAGCAAAACTCATTCAAAAAATGTGAAACTTTAACCCTAAGATTATTGTGACCTATAGAACAAGAAAAAAATTACAAGAAGAATATTTTGGTATGTATTCTAGTTCATAGTTTGCAAACCACAATATAGGTCTCTCCATATTACTATCTCATACAACTCATCCCATGCTTCGAGTTATGCACACCTTTAAGCATTATATACACTAAAATATGCTTGGCATAATTTTTTCTAGTTCTATAGGTCATCACAATCTTAGTGTTAAAGTTTCACTTTCTTAATGTGTTTTTCTATTTTTTCAGAATTAATTGAATTTTCTGAATTACTTTGAAAATCATTTGTAGGGGCTGGTGAAGACACTACCAGCCCCTACAAATAAATTTTTAGGGGCGGGCTACAGTTCCACCCGCCCCTAGAAATGTATTTGTAGGGGCGGGTTGTGTTGTCACCCGCCCCTACAAATAATTTTAAGAAAATCCAAAAATTTTGTTTAAATCAGAACAAATAGCAAAAAATATCCAAAAAATGTGAAACTTTAATCCTAAGATTATTGTGACCTATAGAACATGAAAAAAACTAGAACAATATTTAGGTATGTATTCTAAAAAAAGCAAAATAATTCAAAAAACAATTGAAAAATAGAAAATATGTGAGGCCAAAATTGAGTCCAAGTCTCATTAATAGGTCTCATATACATAATTCATTCATAATACATGGATGCACAACATCATGAATAAGATCACTCGATTCTAACTACCTACATATTTAAGCTGTAACAATTCTCAATTCTCCGTACTTGCATGCCCATGGTTTGTCGTCTTTCTTAAGCTTGCTTCTATAAGCCTCATCTTGTGTGGTAGGCCTGTGAAGAGGTTCATTTCATTGTACTGATTATAATCTTTCACATCGTCAATACCATCAATTCCAATGATATCTTGTTTTCCAGGGACAACAACGTGTTTTGTCTTCTTTTTTGGGATCAGCTACGTACAATACCTGGGCAACCTGTGAAGCAAGTACCCATGGGTCATCTTTGTAATCAACATTGTTGAGGTCAACAATCGTGAGCCCATAGCCATCCACCTCAACACCTCTTGGATGATTGACCCAACGACACCGAAAGACCGGAATTTGTATATTGTAATCATAGTGTACTTCCCATATATCATCTATGATGCCATAGTGAGTGGTACTATGGCCTGTTCTTTTGTCCAAGGCCTCAATGCGGACACCACTATTCTGAGACACGGTTTTCTTGTCCTTTGCGCCAGTATAAAATAAATATCCATTAATATCATACCCTTTCCGTGACGTGACCTGGCTAGATGGCCCTACTGCCAATCTTTTGATCGTTTGTTCTTCCACGGTCTCCCCATCTTGTAGATCCAGGTCCTTCAAACATGCAGTCAATCTGTGCTTGTGCTTTCTCATGATCCAATCATCCGAGCGGCCATTACTTTCTACACGAATCATGCTCAAGTGTTTATTGACTAAAGGTGTCATTATCGTGAGATGCTGCAAGATGCTATAATGTGTTTGTTGCACACCTTTAAGATCCTTATCGATGAATATTTTTCTCCCAACTGTGCCAAACCCTTCCAACCTCCCAAAAAAGCGTGGAACAGGCAATCCAATGCCTACTATATCATTTAGGTAACCTAGGAAACACTCGATGATTTCCTCAGTACTGAATCCCTCTATCATGGATCCCTCAGGATATGCACGATTCAGTATGTACCAGTTCAGAATAGACATGAAACGCTCAAACGTACACATTTCATGTAGGTAAAGTGGACCAAGTGCACGTATCTGGTCGACCATGTGAATCATTAGGTGCTCCGGTATATCAAAAAAACCAGGAGGGAAGCACATCTCGAGTTGTGCCATAGTCTCCCCAATAAATTCTTGGAGATCCCTCAATTTATATTCGTCGATCACCTTTTGAGAAATCTTGTTGACGAAATAGCACAACCGAGTGATTACCATCTTCACATATACGAGCTTGATCGCTTTGATTGCAATAGGGAGGAACACCGTCAGCAACACATGACAATTATGACAGTTATAGCTGCATATGGAGAGGTCTTTCATCGAGACTAGTTTCTTTATGTTGGATGAGAAACGACTTGGGACTTTATTCCCCATAAGCTCTCGCACATTGCCTTCTTCTCATCACGTGTCAAGTTGTAGCAAGCCGGAGGAAGTTCATATCTTCCATTTCCTTTATCCACAGGGTGAAAATCTTCTCTTATCTTCATGACTACCAGGTCTTGACGTGACTTCAAAGTATCCTTTGTCTTTGCTGATGTCTCCAGAAGGAGCCCAATCGTGTTACTAAACACATTCTTCTTAAGGTGCATGGCGGACCTCAAGATCACCCTAATAGGGCAAGTACTTGTAGAAGATGGAATGTTTCTTGAATGGTACGCCTTCGATACGTGCCTTATCTCTGTGTTTCTTCTTCCCATCTTTTTTCATCTTCCCATAGCTGACCTGGATGGTCCTCACCATTTTGAAAGCATAGTGCCCGTCTCTTTTTTCTGGAGCAGAATGTAACTCAGGCTTGCCATCAAAAAAGTTATAGAACTTCTTACATCGGTATCAATGTCCTTTCACCAAGAAGCGCCTGTACCCAAGGTAAACTAACTTTCTAGAACCTTGTAGGAAAGATGATATAGTGCATCCACGCAGACTGTGCATCACGTCCTACCTTTGATATCTCCCGAAAGGACAAATAGAGCCTGGTAATCATGGGCGGTGATGAAGATAATGTCTCTTAGATTAAAGGTCCGATGTGTAAAACCATCAAACATATCGATACCCTCCTTCCATCGAGTTTCCATCTCTTGCATTAGAGGCTCAAGGAAAACATCAATATCAATGCCAGGATGCTTGGATCCTTGTATAAGGATGGATAGCAGAAGATATTTTCTCTTCTGGCATAACCATGTAGGCAGGTTGTGCAGCGTCAAGATCACCGACCTTGTGCTATGAGTGCTAGTCCTTTCACCAAATGGATTCATTCCATCTGTACTCAATGCAAATAGAACATTCCTCGGGTCCTTTCCAAATTCCAAATAATACTACTCATCAAACTTCTTCCACTGGTGTGCATCTGCTGGATGTCAAAGCTTTCTGTCGCCCTTCTTGCGCTTATCTGAATTCCACCAGCGCATCAGTTCAGCACCCTTTGGGTTAGAGAAGAAACGTCTTAGGCGGTCGGCAGCTGGGAGGTACCACATAACCATCGCATGAATTCTCCTCTGCTTCTCAGAGATGCCTAAAGTAGTGTCTTCTGGCTCAACAGAGACTACACTATTCATTGCACCCTTCCTCTTCTTTTTGTTCACGTCTGCGGGACCTTGGTTGTCGCCACCATAATAACTGGCATTGTTTTTGTATCGACTTGCAGAACATATTGGATATTTTTCCAAGTCTTTGAAAGTATCCCCACGATACAAAATACAATGGTTTGGGCATGCATGAATTCTTTCCACACCCATCGTGAATGGGCTGACAAGCTTCTTTGCTCGATAGGTGTTGGCGGGCACTTTATTTGGCTTTGGAAGCAACCAAGCTAACAAACGCAGGAGATCATTGAAACTACTGTCTGACCAACTATGCTTAGCCTTTAGAGTCAACAACTCAAGTATGAATGAAGCACGGTCCAGTGTTTCGGACATCCTTTTGATTGCTCGTAAATATTTTCCTCCACTAATTTTTTTTATCATCTCAAAGTTTGCTAATCCCTTGGCAAAACCTACTGATAGCTCTGCTTTGGTGTGGCGCAACAACTGGCTAAGGAAATCACCATCATCAAGTTTGTCGTCACTACCATAATCACTACTGTAACAACCCAGAAATTATGAAAAATTGTTATAGAGTGCAAAATTGTGAAATTTCAAAATCTTTTCATGTGAAAGTGCAACTAGTTAGGAAAATATAAGACTAAGCTCTATATCTCCCCTTCTTAGATGCATTCACCTTGGGCATGGATAGTCAAAAACTTTTCTTATTGGCTTGGGCGTCGCAGACGTGACCATATCTGATCACCAGACAATTACAAGTCCCATCTCCTCCATTTGGCTGTAGTCTGGTCGTACCATGAGTCTAATCGGTTGTTCAACAGCTAGCAAGCCGATTAATACATTCATGCGTCGATAGCCCCGCAACCATGTATTGGCTTGGCTGAAAATCTTCAAGCGTAATACAATACTCTGAGCATTAAACCAACATATTTTTCGTGCAGCTCTTCAATTGGCCAGAATATCTAAATTCGGCCGTGGCAAATAACCATCAATTGATGGTGACTCTATTTTTGCCTTCTTCTAATTTGATTCCTCAGGATCCGATATATTTGCTAGCAGCAGTATCAACAGATTGCAGCTGAAAGACTTTAGTGACCTGAAAGCCCCCACTTGAGAAAACAAATGCGACTAGTTTTAAAGCTGATACAATAACAAAATAACAGATTGATCAAATGATCATCCCACTTGAGTCTGAATCATTGTCGGCCAACCAATAATAGATTGATTTGATAATCAAATGATTGTATCCCACCGTGGAGCCAATAGATGTATCAGCTGTCTCGTAGTTGTTGGCACATCTTTCTTGAACGTCTAACACCAGGAGGCATGACATATCTTCATTAAATTCTTCATCATGACTTCTTCCTCACACATATCGGCTTGAACATCACTAGCTAGGTCAATAGCAATATTCAATTTAATCTGGTCCCACCAGGTGTGCTAAAAATGTGTTGACGCAAAATCCTCACGATGACAAACCCTGCGTCGACCCACACGAGGACCCGGGAGCCTCTTGCTTGACTCCTGCGCGGCGTCCATATTGGCGCGCGTGGTGTGCGTGGCATGCCAGTCAGCTTGACCATTCAACTGACGAGGTGAATATAATCCTTTTGAAGCTTGAGGCGATCGGCCGATCAGGCTGATGCGATCTGACACTAATAGCGGTGATGATGTAGCGAATAAATAATCGGCCACGAGGCCGATTACAACATCCTGATGAGCATGAGCGACTCATCGGCTATCCAAAACAGATCTGAATCCATAAACAGTGAAGACTATCGGCTAGACAGCCGATACAAGTGCAAAGCAATATTAAGAATACTAGAGCGCAGACTTAATAAAGCTTCACGAAACGACACTCAGAATAAGATCCAATCGGCTACTCCGTACGTAATGATTGGAACGATCAAACTTGATAGACAACCGATTAGAAAGCTTAATCTGAGCTGGATAACTGTGATTCTACCATATCTAGCAAGAGATTAAATTGATGCAGTCTTATAGGATATGATGAGAATCGATAACTGGTGGACAAGAACCAGAGCCAACGACAGCGATGCGCCCGGAAGTTGGGGATCTAGGATATCCGGTGACGAAGACCACGGTGAACTGGAGATCGAGGCGATGCAGCCCAGCTTGCTGAAGAACTTATCAAGAAACTACATTAATCCTACTCCTAGGGCAAAAAGGTAAAGGTAAAAAGGTAAAAGTGTTGTATTGATCGAGAGATGAAAATTACAATGACCCTCGTCCCTTTATATTTATAGGGACAACTAGCTTGGGCCTCATGTGGACAATAAACTTGTCTAACAAGTAAAATCTAAATTAAAAGAAAATACTAAGATACACGGACTCTAACTTTCCGTTCGGTAGAATCTTCCTCAATTAAGCTTCTCCTAATCCATTCGTATGAAGATGGATCTACACGCACGATGCATAAAGGAATATAATATTCCTATTCCTGATCGCCATGCATGTCTGCCATATCTCCAAGATCTCTCCCTTGCATGTGGACCCATCTTCAGGCACGAAGCTTCACGTTCCCTTCCATGTGCACATTGATCACCTTATTATATTTTATTCCCTAATCTTCCCTTTCTGCTTGACCAAGCCGATAAGCTAATATTCACATTAAAGCTCCTGGACTCCGCGCCATGCATGAGTACTAAAATCCAATACGCCCCGTATAAGCCAATCTCACCAATCATCTGTATGCATGCTCGCACATGGGATTCCTCCCGATGCACACTGATAGCAGATGATCTCCATACTTCAAATTACATCGGGTTTGCTGACAAATTCCGGTGTCAACACCTACCCATTAGAGTAGGAGTTGTAGTGATTTGGGTGTTCTTTTGAAGACTTTTGTGCACTTTTGCACTTTGGCCCCTTTACTTATTCGTACTTATCAATAGGACCCGACGCTGAGGAGCTGACCGACGCCCGGGACTACCAAGAGCCGCAGGAGTTATACGAAGACTCGCTGCCCATCTATGACTTGAATACCTATTAGGCATTGCTTGCTAGTTATGCTATTGCCTCATGAGATGTTATACTAAGATAAGCCTGCATAGCCTCTTTTACTTATCTGAACTCCTTGTAACCCAACTACTTGATACTCTTTTATGAGATGATTGCCTTGTTGTGCATGTGTATGAGTGGGATTTGGTGATATAGTCTTAGCGTGAGTGGAGTTACTCTTTTGAGGAGCTGGAGGGTAGGAATCTAGCGGAGGCGAGTTAACCTTAACTTGATCTTCTGATCAAGGGCTTGGGGTGTGCGTTGGGCACATCCTATGGAGTGCCTGTGGTGGGCACATGTCCTACAGGATGATTTAGGTCCTATAGGACGTTTTGGTCCTTCGGGATGTTTGTGAGGAGTTGGAGAGCCATACCTGTAATGGGTGCCGTTGACCGACCGTTGCGCCGGACACGTCTTTGTGGAAGATACTCGCCTCGGCAATTAAGGCCCGAGTTAGTGGACCAGGAGAAGGAACTATGTCAAGCGTGCACACCACTTATCTGTTATGAGGGCAGATCCAGTCCGAGCTAGTAACGCGCGGCACCACTCCTGTAGGAGGATAGGGTATTAGTGTAAGGGGAGGAGGTGGTGACCTCACGTCCGTCGAATGGCAGGATCTTGTGTGGTCCGGTGTAGAAGGCATCACAGTTCTGAGGCAACCTCTTGCGGGAGGATGCATCCCAAACCCATGAAAGCAGGATGGTGGCCGTAGCAGCTAGTATCGTGACAATAGACCAGTGTCTCATCATCCAATTAGGTCGCTCCTGGCTGGCTTCGATTCGAGTGGATCCAGGTGTACAACCCCTGCGGGGTGAAAACTATATGTATAGCCGCGTACTCCGTCATGTACAACTCTTGATTCGGCTTCACTTTCATAGTTAGTGTTACTTATCTTCTACCTACCTCTAGTCTTGATTTCTTGCCTGGGCCAGTTGAGGTGCGAGAAGATTGAGTTCTCGCACCGACTTGGTGGATATTGGAGGTGTGAGTGACCCAGGAGCTGGATTGCCAGGATGGCCTGTGTCGAGGAGATGTGGATGAAATCATACTATGCTTGCAGCTTAGGAAACCCCAGCTATATCCTTGAATTATTTGTTTATCCTTAGTCTAGTCCACTTCAAAGCTTGCATGCGGATGGTGATGTGGACCTATCCCATTCCTTGGGATGCAGGATCCGACCCAGAGTATGACCCCAACGACGATGGATGGTACGACTGAGGCTGGTGCTATGCTCAAGTTCGCCTGTGGAGGATGATTCGACCAAGATGAATTATGGCCCTAAAGCCTAGCTATCATTATCCGCTTTCTGGATGTTCGAATTAGCCCAAGGGGCTTGTAAGAGACTCGTACTGCAAATCCTATGGATTTAAGTAATAATTAAACCCATGTGTGTACGTTATGCGAAGTACGACTATGATATTCTGCCTAAAATGAGTTCTGTATGTGATAGCTACTAATCCAGGGACTATCACGATGATACAAGGAGTCAGGTTCTCATTCTAAAAACCCGGTTCATTTCAACTACCACCATCGATGGGCCCCTCACCGACACCATCACTATAGCCACCACCTACATCATCATCACCCCAGCATCATCAAAATCATCAACCAATCTATTAAACTCGGGGTCTTGCATGATTTCATCGAGTGGATTCTTTGTCGGATCAGGTGGTACTTCTTCACCATGTTTATTCGAGATCATGTATTTATCTACAAAACAACTAACGAACACATGCGATCTAATTGTAGTTGTATCGCTGAATACTCTCATATTCTCACAATTTTTGCACGGACAATATATCATCTGTGTCTTCTCAATTCTTGCATGATTTTCCACAACTTCAATAAATTTATCAAGTTCTCCACGGAAATGTGCATCCGTCCTTTGTGCTTTGTACATCCATGTCCTATCCATCTCTAAATATCAACAGATAATTTAAATGGATTAAAACAAGCTCTTAAATAATTTGAAAAATAAATGCTAAATAAATCTACATCTATGTGTAGATATTAGAAAAAGTTAATTTAACATGTACTAACTAAAATAAATCAAAATCCAACCTATTATTGCACCATTAAATTTTGTGGAAAAAACTATCATGCATGCATGTGTTTAAATATAGGGGAAAAATCAAATCTTCTTCTCTCTCATCTCTCCTCCATAGAGATCTAGGAATTTGTTTACTTAGAAATGAGGCTAAAACATAAATATTGGGCCCAAATAATTACATAATCTTGTTCTTCAACTAAAATAGCATAACTTTATCCAAAATTTTGTGGCAAATCAGGGCTCAAATGGCAAATCCACCTCATAGAGATCTATATCTAGCTAGAGGGATAAGAGCCCCATTTGAGCCTTAAAACTAACCAAAAAGCATAGAAATGATATGGGATTAGAATCAACTAACCTCCTAGAGCCCTCAACTCCAAGGAAATCAAGATTAAAACCTTCACTCCTCTTTTTATGTTTTTTGGATTTTTGGGCAGCACCTCCCCCGAGCAAGCAATGAGCTGTCGGGAGGAAGAAGAAGGTGCGCCAAGATATTTATGGGAATTCTCACCGGCGGATGATGAAATTCCAGGGGCTGGTGGCGCCATCACCCGACCCTGAAAATGGCGATCATTATCAGGGGCGGGTGATAGCACCACCCGCCCTTATAATTCCAATTTTTAGGGTCGTGAAACCTCAGCTTCCCTCGCAACTCTCTCATCACGTGTTCGATGACCAACTCTCAGCATAATTAGTTGAGATCATGCAGGGGCCAGGTGCTTAAGCGTAACAGGCTAACTACTCGGGGAAATTACATGGCTGAATGAGAGCAAGATTTTACATCAGATTGGATCAATTCCAAACACCTTTAATGGTTTAATATTTCACATTACGCCACAAGATGTTTGCATTGTTCTCTATAGCACCAACTACTCGGCATGCCTTCGGCAGCTCATCTGGCTCCCACGCTCGAGGGCTCGGCGCGACCAAGCACTTGGCGTGCATTCAGCGACTCATCTGGCTCCCACGATAGGGGCTGGGCCCGACCAGGCACTCGGCGTGCATTCGGAGACTCGTCCGGCTCCCAGGGTCGGGGTCTGGGCGCGACCAGGCACTCGGCGTGCATTCGGAGACTCGTCTAGCTCCCAACCTCAGGGGCTGAGTGTGGCCAGGCACTTGGCGTGTATTTGACGACTCGTCTGGCTCCCACACTCGGGGGCTGGCATGACCAGGCACTCAGCATGCACCTCTGGCTCCCGCGCTCGGGGGCTGGGCGCGACCAGGCACTAGGTACGCATTCGGCAACTCGTCTAGCTCCCGCGCTCCGAAGCTGGACGCGACCATGCACCTGACATGCATTTGGCGACTCTTGACCTTGAATTGATTATTCTAATTAATCCGATGATGAGGGCAAGGCCCAATCCGGCTTCAAAACATGATTTGAACCCTGCAACCGCTACACCACTGCTCCGTTGGTTATCAACCAAGCGACAACTTGATTGACCTCGCCGAAAAGGCTTTTCCGGTAAACGAATTGAGAATGCAAGCAAGAAAGTATAAGCGCGCAATCTGAAATTGCAAGTATGAATGAAGTGAATCACAAAGAGAGGTTCAAGCACTCGGTTCAAAAGGACTAATCGACACAGTCGAGGAGAGCAAGAACAGGGGCCCTGGATCAATGTATAAGGACTTGTCGCCACAAATACAACGATGCAATCTCCGTTTCTCGAAAGAAAATACAAGAACTAAACAAAACCTGAGTCTACTGAGTTTATGAAGAGACTCATGACCAAGGGTGTGGGGCGACGTCCAGGGGGGGCGCCCACAACTTGGGCTGAAGGCCCGACACGATACACGGCCCGGAAGGCCCAAAATAGGTGACACAACACATTGTCATGGTCACACAGAATGATCCATGAGCCTTCTAGAGCTAGGACCAGAAGCAAATGAAGTGACTCGTCTTCACGAATCCAACGCATCGAATAACACCTCATTTGGACGCCGGATGATGGAGATATTGCCGTTTTGGTGCCGGGTGGTCGGCTGAATCCGAACCGAACTCGCAGTCCATGTTGGCGACGACTTGTAGCTTGTAGATGAGGCCGGCTCGTGCATGCCCAGTGTGGTGATGTCCTCATCATCCTCCCCTTCTTGAATTGGAGTCATCCTCGACTCTGTCGCATCATTAAACTTCTGCAAAAGGTTAGTGACAGCAGGATGCAATGTACAAGACATAGGATCATTGGAAGCAACACACATATCTCGACAAAGCATAGTATAGCAAGGTGCATCAGGATTATCACATAACTCAGCAGTAGCAGATGTAGTAGCGAGGAAAACACCTTCTTTTAATTTAATTCCCTTATGCTTATCATCAGAAGATGCATTACTAGCAACTTTATGCTTATCATGTTCAGCAATTTCTTTGAAATGTTTCCGAATATCAGCTGGCGATAAAGGAAGCAAGGAAATTTTCTTGTTCTTATGCATGAAAGTATATGTATTAGTTCTACCATGGTGTGAAGCATCATTATCAAATTCCCAAGGTCTACCTAACAAAAGAGAGGATGCTTGCATAGATACAACATCAAAATCAGCATATAATCATGATAAGAGCCAACAGAAAATTGTATACGTGCCATTTTAGTTACTTTAGCCTTACCACTATTGTTCAACCATTCGAGGTGCTAGGGATGTGGAATTTGGTGTGTGGGCAAGCCAAAGTTCTGGACCAGATCTGAACTCACCAAATTATTGCAACTTCCACTATTATTATGGTGAGGACACGACAATCCTTGATGATGAGAAACATGTGGAACAAATTCTTGCGTTGGAGCTTCTCCTCCTCCTCACGTTCCACTTGAGAACTCAATGTACGCTGCACAAGAGCCAAGCTTTTGTAGCCTGCTGATGTAGTCTCTCAATCAATTGCCTCACTCTCTTCGTCCTCCGAATCTGCAACAATGTTAGCTGCAAGAACCAAATCATCTTCAACATCACTAGCACTTATATATCCGTTACCATCAGAAGTAGCGATTTAGGTGCGAGTACTTGGTCAATCCTTCATGACATGTCTCATACCCTTGCAGCGGTGGCACACGATGTTTGTAGATCTACTCGAAGAACCCTTTTCAATAGTAGTAAGCTTCTTGTTCTGTTGGGCCTGCACACTAGACACATTGCTTACCTCAGAAGCGGGCGCAGGAGCTGGTGGTGTTGCTGGTGGCTTAGCAACAGGCGCCTTGGGCTTCTCAACTTCAAAATGCTGCTAAAACGATCTCTCAGTGTTAGACCTGAAAGAAAGTTGTTCTTGGCGGCGTCCCTGTACTTCCCGTTCTGCCTTAAGAGCAAGATGATACAATTGGGAAAAACGAGTCCATTCTTTGTAATCAAGAATATTTTGTATTTCATGATTTAAAACACCAAAGAATCTAGCACTACTTTCATCATCATCCTCACGAATACCACAACGTGCTAAACCAATAAGCAATTCTTGATAATATTCCTCTACACTCTTATCACCTTGTTTTAATGTTTGCAATTTCAAACGTAAATAAGGTTGGTAATAAGGAGGAACAAAACGAGACTTCATGCGCTGTTTTAAAACAGTCCAAGTTTGAGGCACAGCAGCAGCATTACCAGCATTGCAAAGGTCATTCCTTGAGATCAGCACTACGAGCAAATGAGAATTAAACTTTTGTTCTACCACAAGTTCCCAATTTAAATATTCCTTGAGATCAGCACTACGAGCAAAAGGAATCATGGAAAATTTAGCTTTACTAAAATGATCATTGTTACCATTATTATGATTACCTCCCATACCATAACGATTACGATGCAGGTGGTCTTCGTCACGGTTAGCAGCTGGAGGTCGTTGTTCAACATGCTCAACCCGGGTCACCAGGCCACATATGTGGCGCATCATCTCATCAAACTTCTCAATCATGAATTTGCGCTATTCATCCGCAAGCTTCTGAAGTTCGGCCTTGGACACACAATCATTGAAGTGCATGGGGGACTCCGTCTCTTTCCCTGACATGGTTAGAGGATAGCAAAAGACAATACAAAAGTATTATCCCTATCAACTAACACTACTAGGTGGTGGTGAAAGTGGAAAGCAAAATCTCAAGCGGTTTACCACCGTCTTGCAAGTGTTCTTACCAAAGCCAACAGGACGGTACAATCAGTTGTTGAGCTGGGTGTAATAGTTGCAAGATGAACCTGTGCTGATAGAAGTATATATGTGGAGCTTTAGGACATGCACAATATGTAGCAAGGATAAGTAAATAACGAATGCAGATTAGCGAAGTTCAATAAGTATCCAAAGTACAAGTCACAATTGCTGGCTAAGACGTGTCCTAGACGTAGCATAATAAGTTGGAACAAAGAACGATGGAAAAAGCTCAAAGAACAACCACACAGCAACTCAGCCAAATGGGTTTATCTTTCTCCCGATTTTCCTCTTATATTCCAAAAAGGCACTAGTAGGAATCAAGATTTTTTTCTCCACTATTTTTTTATATTTCTCTAAACAAGGATCACAAGAGATGGAACCACAAAAATTGGGACCTTAAACAGAGGTCAGATGTGGTCTACAGAAAAACTAACATGTTTTCTGAAAACATGAAATCAACTTAAATGAATTTTTTCTTTATCTTCCTGATTTTTTTTGAATATTTTGAAAATCCAGTACGGTTTGGGTATGGCCCAAATGGAGTCACGAATCTGCTGTAAAACAGTGTGCTCAAATGGAGCACCGAGCCAAAATTTATGCTCGTTTTACTGAAGGTACCTCAAGTTATGTTTTTTGGAGATGCACAACACGGCAGATAGGACGACGGCAGCTAGGGCAAAGCTTCCCTATCCTTCCCACGCCAAACAAGGCTGAGCAAAGCATCTCAGCAAGAAACTTAGGGCACAAACCTCCCTAGAATATGCAATAGGTAATCGCAGATGAATCAACGGGGGGCTGGCAAAAGCACAAGGCGGCTCGTAACCTATCTAGGGCTGGCGCGGCGAGAGTTCACACAAGGCGGCTAGCGAGGGCAAGAAAAGTAATGGGGTGGCTCGACTTGTGTTGACGTAAAAAGCCGTAGGTCGGCCTTCAGCGCCGGCACACGCGAGGACCCGGGAGCCTCTTGCTTCACTCCTGCGCTGCGTCCAAAACTGGCTGCATGGTGGAGCAGGGCGTGCTAGTCAATTTGACCTACAATTGACAAGGGACAGAATAAGCGGTTAAATTATTGGAATGTATCGGCTGTTGTCCGAACCATTCCGTCGAGCACGTCGGCCAAGCGTCTGACGCGTCAGTGGATAAATCGGCCACAACTTCGGCCGATTGCGCGGGTGAAGCAACGCTAAACGGGTTAGCGAAGCCTCGGTAGACAACACCTAGATCCGAACCCTATCAGCCTGGCGGGAAGCACAGAGAAGCAGCACGTTGGCCGATGGAATTTAGATCTAGGCTGGATAAATTGTGGTAAAACTAAATAAAAACAAGATCAAACGAATCTAATCCTGCCAAATCTAGTAAATACCGATAACTGGTGATAACAGCAAGAAACAAGCTAGACTAAACGAGCTAATCTAACAAGAACAAGCTGATATCGATAACTTGGTGAACAGAACAGACCAAGATCCAATATGCTCAATAACTTGAACTAATACAGGATAGAGGAAGAAGCAATGCGCCGTCAACCTTGAGCCTATCTGCCTCGTTCGACTCGGAACTTACCAGAAAGTCAGTGGTCAAAGTCGATGCAGCCTCACGTGCTGAAACAGCACGTCAGTGGTCAAGATGATGCAGTCTCACACGCCAGAAAGAACTCGTAAAAGAAAAATCTACTGCAACTAGGGCGAAGCCACCGAAAAGAGAAAATAGGAAAAAAAAGGTTTGTGTATTGATCATTGGATAATTCTGGTACATGCCCGGAGGCAGCTATTTATAGGCTAAGCTACAAACTCTAGTCAGTTACGACGTACATTGCTTAACAATAAAGAAAACAAAACTTTCCTAATCTAAGAGATAACTTGCTAATGTAGCCTTGTCAGCTCCTTTTCATGTTCCATCGGCTGCGACGCTTCTCTTGGCCCAAAAATCCCATCACGCTTCATCTTCTACTTCTGATCCAGAGTCGGCCCAATTTCCATCTGCCTTTGCTCAATATGTCAACACGTGTCAAAAATCGGTGTCAACACATGCCCCCCAATTTTGGAATGAAAAGCTTTGTTCCAAAATTTTAATCCAGCTCTTCTCTTGCATCTTCCAATCCTCCGCCACCCCTTGAGTCTGCGCAACACTTTGATTTTTTCCGCAACTCATTGATGCAAGGGTAAAAGAGACGATATCGTATAACCTTTGACTTCTTCAGCCATCTAAATCATTACTCTTCTGTGGGAAAGTACGATTGGCCATCTATCAACCACCCCATCTTGTCAAGTAATTCCACGACCCCTCGATTATCGGGATGGTAACTGGAACACGTCTCCGACTCTTCCACTTACCTCTTAATTACAGCCGTTCGGTCTCTGGAATCCTCCATTCATTAAATCCAAGAGCACAGCAAGGCGCAAAGAAAAATCGCAATCTCGCCTTTATTCTTCCTCAGCTTCATCTATCATCTGTGCTTTTGTTTTGACGCCTCCCATGGCCAGTAACAGGCGTTCTGATGACGGGTCTCCCAGGCCAACTCAGCGCCCACGAACTATTCTGCGCCGACAAGGGTAAGGATTCTTTGGCATTGTGTCCTTTTTTCTGGCTTCAGATCTGATTTTCCCCCTTCATTGTTTTAGAGCCATCTCAATGGCCAATGGTGTGTATCAGGCTGGTACATCATCACGACCTACATCAAGTACCCCAGTCGCGGGTTCTTCTAGCTCCGGTGACTCCTCAAATCCCTGGGCGACCGAGCTGGAACCTTCCCCGCGTGCCTCCAGAGCCGCCCTGTCCGCTGTGGAAGCAAAGATTATCAAAGCTCAAGCCATGCTGGAGCAATCTGACTCAAGAGTAGTAGGTATATCTTTCCGCATTACTAGATTAGATCCGTTTGCCTCACTTCTAATCCCCAAACTTCTTCAGCTCTTGAAGCCCAGCTCCAGGGTCTTCAGTTATCGGCGAATCAAGTTGTCGATTTCGTCAATACTCGAGGGTCTTCTCTTGCCGACCGTCTACAAGACGTTTCCACCCGCATCCGGAAGATCGTTGAAACTGGTATCCATGTCGCGGCTACTGCAACCTTGGCTACAACTCAGATCCAATTGGGTCTCGATGTCCAGGACCTGAAGCCTGTTCATGCTGAAGGGCAAGCTCTGCTTGATTTTCTGGACCTCAAGGACGACCTTGAGTATACTGCCGCCGCCGTTATCGAAGACATTAGTGTAGACTTTGTGATCAACTCGACCTTTTATGATGACTAATTCCCTCGTATGTAATGATGTATCGCCTTCATGAACTTCTTCTATTTTGCTTCCTGTATGATTCCTTTTGATCCATGTGTGCTTCTTCTGACTGACATCGTGATTTCTCAAAACTTAGTTGAAGCGCTTAAACATAATCGATGAAGAACATCTGGCCTCTCAATATTTGTTTATTTTCATTTTTTTGCACTAAGGGCGATACATATCGTATCGGCCCTTCAAGCCTGATCAACCATGATCGGCTTTTACAAGACTAATTCATTGGCCAGAAACCCTCTGCATTGCTTTTCTTCAGCCGATGAGATACTTGTCCATATTTCTTCACGAAGTAGACACTTCCGGGCCATCTTCCTGAATCGGATCAAGGCCAAAACCTTCCAATTTCAGGAAACCTTCCTTCAGCACTTTTCCTAACAGGCACTCCACACCATCAAAACCCCAAACCGGAGAATCAACCCAAGCAACACTGAGAGATGGATCTGCAGGTACCATTTCATTCGAGCCGTCCTCTAGCTACTGAATAAGGCATTGATGCAATGTGGATTTAATGCAACAATTAGCACGAATCCAATCCTGGCCTAAGAGCAGATTATAAGAACCCTTCCTATCCATGGTAAAGAAAATAGTTGGCAGAGTTTTGCTTCCAATCGCTAGATTGACAGAGATTGCCCCCCGAGTAGGTGAAACTTTCCCTTCATAGCTTCTAAGCATCATATCTGTACCCATTATATCTTCTTCATCATACCCAAGCCGTTGGAGAATAACGTAAGGCATAATGATGACAGCAGCTCCCCCGTCGACCATTATCCCAGTCATAGGCCTTTCATCAATACATCCCTTCACATACAGAGGCCTCAAATGTTGTTGCTCCTCTTCATCTGGCTTCTTGAATAATGCTTGGGCTGGATTCAGTGCAAATGCTACCTCATTTTCTTTTCTATCATTGCGCTTTTGTGTTTTGACTTCCATGGGCTGCACACAAACCATGTTGATCGATGCCGACAAGGTAGTTTCATCGGCCTTTACGTGCCATACTTGTGACTTGACTGTTTTCTTCTCGTAGGCGCGTACTTCTTCTTGCTCCCGGCTACGGAGCCTCTAGACCCTCCTCTTTTGAGAATGAGTCAACCCCGGGATACACCAATCTGAGTATTTTTCTGGATCATATCTGTAGCTGTCATGATGCTCAAGTGATCTATCCAGAGGTGCTTCATCAGGCACACGGGCTGCAACTTGTTCTTCAATCGTCAACTATTCAGGAATCTGTGGACCCAGCCGATCATGGACAGAGATACGACACTTGCCCCTGAAAGCCGGCTGCTGATGATTGTCTTCATGGCACTGCCTCTTGAAATCGTATCGGCTTTCCTGTGTCCCATTGCATTCAGGACAATCGTCAGCCGATGGCAAACGCAAACCCTCGTTCCAGCAGAATGCAAAGAACGGGCACCGCCAGTGTCCTTTATCATGCCTGTCCTTCTCTTGACGGCGTATTTCTTCCTCTTGCTGGCGCTGATACTTGTTCAGGAGCATCTGAGATGTGACAACTCTGCGTGGCCTCCTGAAACTCTGCGTGGCCGATATACCATTCTTTGGATTTTCAGTATCACAATCAGGATGATTAGAAGGTGATACCTTTGCAGTTCCGTTGACTTCTTGGGCTCCCACATCAACCGCGCTGGCTGGGAAGGGATGTTCATCAATCTACATCGGCCTAACGAACTTGATTCTCCCTTGCTCGATGGCCGTCTGGATCTCCTTCCTGAAGGTCTTGCCGTCGTTAGCATTATGAGTGATGGAGTGATGCCACTTACAATATCGGCGCCCCTTTAACTCGTTGGCCGATGGGATCACATGGTTGGAGGGCAAATTGAGTTGACTCTCTTGCAGTAGTAGACCAAAGATCTTATCGGCCTTTGTGATGTCGAACACATAGCTTTCGGCTTCCTTCTTGGCAAACAGGCATGAGACTGGCTTCTTGGACTTGACCCATTCAGCAACGCCGATTTCAGCCTCACTTTCTGATTCAGAAGAATCCCCAACATAGTTGACCTTCTTCTGGAACATGTTCTTCCTTGCGTCGTGGGCTCGAAAATCAACATTAGCAAGCCTGGATGCTAGATGGCTTAGGCTTTCGAACTCCTGGGATGAGAACTTCTCCTTGATGTGTGGCAGAAGTCCCTGAAAAACCAATTCAGCTAACTGGCCATCGCTGAGAGATAGGTTGAAACAACAACTTCTCACATCCCTGAATCTCTGAATGTAATCCGGGACGGGCTCGTTATTCCTCTGTTGCACTGCAGTCAGGTCAGTGATCTTCATCTCCTGTACTCCCATGAAGAAGTACTTGTGGAACAGCTTCTCGAGATTGGCCCAAGTGATTATGGAGTTGGCTGGCAGTGATGCAAACCAGGCAAAGGCCGATCCAGAGAGAGAGCGGGAACAAGCGGATTTTCAAGGCGTCCGTCGCTATGGCTTCCCCGCATTGAACCAGGAACCTGCTGATATGCTCGACGGTTGACATGTTGCCCTATCCAGAGAATTTCGTGAAGTCTGGCAACTTGTACCAATGAGGCAATGGGATCTGATCGTAGGCTTTTGGGTAAGGCTTCCTATACATGAATGCATGCTCCTTTGGCTTCAAGCCGAACTGATTCTTCATCACATCGGCTATCTTACTAGGCCAATCAACTTCAGGTTGCTGCACCGTGAGGTTTGGCATCTGAAAGCTTGCGTCTTGAAAGGCCCTCTGGATTTTGGGGCTCGTCGACTGTCCCACAAGATCTTCCATCGGCTGGATGGCCGATGCATCTATGCGATGCCCCTAGTCTGAGTTGGCGCCAGTGGAGTCTGTGTTGGATGTTGAATGATCGGAGCAGTCGGCACCAATGACAACATAGCAGTAGGGAAATTCATTGCGTTGCCTCTTTGTATGAACATCTGTGGATAGATGTACAACCAGAATTCCATTGGCATGCCCAACGTAGAAGGTACGGATCCAGTTGGAGTGTTGAACATGCCCCAGCTTGGTGTGGATGTGTTCATCACCGGATCAGTAGTGAATGTCGTCGTCGGTGGCGATGAAGCATGTGTTGCCGATAGACTTGGGCGCTTCAATACGTAAGATGAAGAGCTTGGTCCAGCGCCGGTCATCGGCATACTTGTCGTACTGGGCAGAACACCATCAACCGTCGTTGCTGGTATTGTGACACCAGTAGTGGCCGATGGCACCTCATTGGAGTAGGATGGTCCTATGTTACCCCCTTGAGTGCCCTCTGTTAGGACGTTCTTGACAGCGTCCTTGATGGTCTCGATCAACACCCCTGACTGATTAATCAGAGTGTGGCTTATGGATTGATCTAACATCTCCTTGAACTTGGCCGAGTCTTGAGTGACAGAGATGCCCCCCGGCCCTGGTTGCGGCTGCTTCTGTATTGCCTGCCCTCTTCTGGTCAAGGCGAATGACCTAGGGCAGGCGTCTTGAGATTGCTTCATTGCTTCTTCAACTAGCCGCTTCTGCTCTTCATTGAGATCATCCATAGTGGGATGGGAGACCTCATCATCATTGGCTCCGTTGTTGTTGGTCATAGTGGTGTTGTTGTCATGTCCCACCGGGCATGCCAAAAGCGTGTTGACGCAAAAAGCCGTAGGTCGGCCTTCAGCGCCGGCACACGTGAGGACCCGAGAGCCTCTTGCTCCATTCCTGTGCGTCGTCCAAAACTGGCTGCGTGATGGTGCAGGGCGTGCCAGTCAATTTGACCTACAATTGACAAGGGACAGATAAAGCGGTTAAATTACCAGTACGTATCAGCTGTTGTCCGAATCATTCCGCCGCGCACGTCGGCCAAGCATCCGACGTGTCAGTGGATCAATCGGCCACAGCTTCGACCGATTGCGCGGGTGAAGCAACGCTAAACGGGTTAGCGAAGCCTCGGTAGACAACACCTAGATCCGAACCCTATCGGCTTGGCGGGAAGCACAGAGAAGCTGCGCGTTGACCGATGGTATTCAGATCTAGGCTGGATCTAATCCTGCCAAATCTAGTAAATACCGATAACTAGTGATAACAGCAAGAAACGAGCTAGACTAAACAAGCTAATCTAACAAGATTAAGCTGATATCGATAACTTGGTGAACAGAACAGACCTAGATCCAATCTGCTCGATAACTTGAACTAATACAGGATAGAGGAAGAAGCGATGCGCAGTTAACCTTGAGCCTATTTGCCTCGTTCGACTCGGAACTTACCAGCAAGTCAGTGGTCAAAGTCGATGCAGCCTCACGTGCCGAAACAGCATGTCAGTGGTCGAAACGATGCAGTCTCACACGCCAGAAAGAACTCGTAATAGAAAAATCTACTGCAACTAGGGCGAAGCCACCGAAAAGAGAAAATAGGAAAAAAAGGTTTGTGTATTTATCATTGGATAATTCTGGTACATGCCCGGAGGCAGCTATTTATAGGCTAAGCTACAAACCCTAGTTGGTTACGACGTACATTGATTAACAATAAAGAAAACAAAACTTTCCTAATCTAAGAGCTAACTTGCTGACGTAGCCCTGTTAACTCCTTTTCATGTTCCATCGGCTGCGATGCTTCTCTTGGCCCAAAAAGCCCATCACGCTTCATCTTCTACTTCGAATCCAACGTCAGCCCAATTTCCATCGGCCTTTGCTCAATATGTCAACACGTGTCAAAAATCAGTGTCAACAACTTGTTGTTTGGGTAAAGGTGGATGGGATAGCGGCAGAAACAAAACAAACAGCGACGGGCACGTTGATTACGACGATGACCACAACCTAAATCAGCAACAAAACTCGACCAGAGACACAAACTCAACAATGCGACTCTTAAACAAAATTGCAAAGGCTAAAAAGGTTCACGGACAGCGGAAATTTTTTTTGTATAGGCTTTTTGTGAACTCTAGGTATATGACACAAAACTAATCTAAAGGGGAAAACGAAGGTAGTACCTCACGGGAAACCTGAAATCTGATACCACTTGATGAGGCCAAGGCCCGATCTTCCGAGAGGTAGGAGGTAAACTCGATAGGTGGAGGACTCGACATTGACGATCCGACTTCAAATCAACATGATTCGAACCCAACAACCACTACACCACTGCTTCGTTGGTCATCAACCAAGCGACAACTTGGTTGACCTCACCGAGAACGCTTTTCCTGCAGATGAATCGAGAACGCAAGCAAGAAAGTATAAGCGCGCAATCTGAAATTGCAAGTATGAATGAAGCAAATCACAAAGAGAGGTTCAAGCACTTGGTTCGAAAGGACTAATCGACACAGTCAAGGAGAGAAAGAACAGGGGCCCTGGATCAATGTATAAGGACTTGTCGCCACAGATACAACGATGCAATCTCTATTTCTCGAAAGAAAACACAAGAACTAAACAAAACCGGAGTCTAATGGCGGTGGATACTGAGTTTATGAAGAGACTCACGACCTAGGGTTGGGGGCGACGTCCAAGGTGGGCGCCCACAACTTGGGCTAAAGGCCCGACACGATACACGGCCCAAAAGGCCCAAAATAGGAAATAGGTGATGCAGCACCTTATCGTGGTCACACAGAATGATCCATGAACCTTCTAGAGCTAGGACCAGAAGGAAACGAAGCGTCTTGTCTTCACAAATCCAACACGTCGAAGAACACCTTATTTGGACACCGGATGAGGGAGATATCGCCGTTTTGGTACAAGGTGGTCGGCTGAATCTGAATCCGAACCGAACTCGCAGTCCATGTTGGCGACGACTTGTAGGTTGTAGATAAGGCCGGCTCGTGCATGCCCAGCGCGATGTCCTCATGATCCGAGGCTCGAGGGCTACTTCATATGGAGTGTGACTTGTGTCGCCCTCCATATCAAGGTTCTTTAAACAAGTAAGCAAGGACGGAAAGGGTGTTCCTCTCGTTATGAGCAACAATCGGCTTCGTGACGACTTGGGCAGAAGATCGGCTCAGCTGGGCTCAGGGGTTTGATGGAGCTAGACCCCCGGGTACCCCGACAGGCCCGACCGGCAACCAGATGGGCCAGGACGACTTCACAAGGAAGGCCTAGGCATAGTAGTAATCCGACTAGATCTTTTATATAGTAACCGACTAGAGGACTTGCCATGTAAACCCTATCCCCCAGAGTATATAAGGAGGGGTAGGGGTACCTCCTAGGGCATCCCGTCCTCGGTGACTCATCCTGAGCCCTGACAAATCAACGCTACTAGGCTACTCATTCCATAAACCCTAATCAATACAACCCAGAGCACAGGACGTAGGGTGTTACGCTCCTCGCGGTCCAAACGTGTCTAATTCCTTGCGTCTTTGTGTTGTCATCAAGTTCTTGGCTCTCCGATCCTCCTCACCTACAAATCTACTACTTGGGCATACCCCAGGTGGACTTGCCGGAGTACACATCCGACAATGAAGATGACCCGGTACAAATTCTAGCATTATTACCGGGTCATCTTCATGCCAGTACTTTTGAGATGGGTCAAAAGATCCAGAGACCTTTTAGTATTGGGTGGTAACACCACCCGGTACCTTTGTCTAGCCTTAGGTAGCGGGTGATGTTACCACTCGGTACCTAAGGGTCCTCCACGGGTTACATTAAAAGGAAAACATGTCCTTTTCAATCACAACTGCTATGTAGGTGAGATGGTAACGAAGGTACGCGCGAGGTAAGAGGTCGCGGGTTCGAATCCCAGCCACTGCACGTGCGCATATTTCGCGTGAAAAAATCATATGACTTGTGACTTGGGATGTGTGTGAGTGCGGGTGCGGGCCTCTTCCTAAGGAAGCTTTAGGCACCGGTTCTTTTACCCGGTATAGAAGGTCGAGACTTTTAGTCTCGGCTTCGCAATACCGGTTCAAGAAACGGTGCCTAAGGCCATTTTTACTCGGTATTGAAGGCTTGTTTTCTAGTAGTGTGGGATCCATACAAGCTAGTGTAAAGTAATATAAAAAAATTATTATTTGTGACTATTAAATGTGAACATACAGTACGTTAAGCCTCATAACATTATTATGGCCAGTGCGGGAGCGCAAGTTTCTGAATTAGTATTGCTAGTGGAAGAAATATTTAATTAGAACAAGACTCAAGACCTTCGGTCCTCACATCTTCAAATCATAAGCAAATGGCCAGTGTGGAGGGGCACGTGTTTTCTAGCATCACAGAGCCAGCCCCGAGCGGTCGAGCCTTTGGATAGTTAACCAAGGATAATAATAAAACTGGATTGTAAAATTCGCGAGGTCAAGTAAAGATGGGCTCCGTCCTGGGATCCATACTAGCCGGTGTTTTATAAATTTGTATTTTTTGAACAACTTTTAAATTCTAGAATTTCATTCTTTCGTGGATAGAGTGAGTGCTGCATTGGAACGGATAGTTTCTATGGCTAGTGTCTTGTATAGTATAAACTACTAGATAGTTTCTGCAATGAGTTTCGTTACTAGGAAATGAATAAAGAGAAAAAAGTGTAAATTAATATAAGAAAAATTATTATTTGTGTGTATTGAATGTGAACATACAGTTACGCCTAATAACATTATTATGGCCAGTGCGGGAGCGCAAGTTGCTGAATTAGTATTTGCTGTGAAAGTTGGGAAGCGTTGAACCCCTTTTGGGGGCCGTACCTTTGTTAAATAGGCAAGGAATAGCCCCTTGTGTGGCTTACAAGTTAAACAGCCATATTTGTTATAAGTTGGTTTGAACTACAGATTACAACAGATTTTACAACAACTTAAACTCTAAAGCTATATCTCAACTTGTAACAGATTGGCTAGAGTTTGACTCAAACAAGATACGGTGCTCGCTAACATCCTCCCTCGATCTTAGCCTGGTGATCCTAGGTTAAGATTGCTCTTGAATTCTTCCATCTTGCCAGCAGACAGCGGTTTCGTAAACCCATCTGCTATCTGATCTCCGGTTGAAACAAGACGCACGTTCAGAAGCTTTTGTGCTACTCTTTCACGCACAAAATGATAGTCAATTTCTATATGTTTTGTGCGGGCATGGAACACTGGATTTGCAGACAAATACGTTGCTCCAATATTATCACACCATAACATGGCAGCAGAAGGAGATTTAACCCCAAGTTCTTGAAGAAGAGACTGTACCCAAATGATTTCGGCTGTTGCATTCGCCATAGCCTTATATTCTGCTTCTGTGCTCGATCGTGACACAGTGGCCTACTTGCGTGCACTCCATGAGATGAGATTAGTCCCAAGGAAAATAGCAAAACCTCTTGTAGAACGCCTATCATCAACACATCCGGCCCAATCGGCATCCGAGAAGCCACTCACAAGAATTGACGCAGACTTTTCGATTCTCAGTCCAATTCTCATGGTGTGCTTGATGTACCTTAGTATACATTTGGCAGCAGTCCAGTGTGTTGTGGTCGGAGCATGAAGATATTGACAGATCTTGTTGACTGCAAAAGAGATATCCGGCCTTGTCAGAGTTATATACTGTAGAGCCCCAACAATACTTCTATATCGAGTTGCATCCTCTGTACCAAGAGCTGTCCCTTGGAAAGCAGACAGTTTTTCAGTCGTGCACATTGGTGTGTTGGCTGGTTTGCAATTCAACATCCCTGTTCTTTTAAGTATATCATTGGCATACTTCTCTTGAGACAATATGATCCCATTACCTGTGCGGGATACTTCAATTCCTAGGAAGTAGTGTAGTTCTCCTAAATCCTCTAGGGCGAAGTCTGACTTGAGAGCTTGAAGTAGTCGTCATGTTCATTCTTGAGAAGAACTGGCTATTATTATGTCATCTACATAAATCAACATGAACATAGTTAAGTCTCCTTTGTTGAAATAGAAAAGAGAGGTGTCTGCCTTTGACGGTTTAAACCCAAGCTCCTAAAGCTTCATGTTCAACCGATAATACCAGGCCTGAGGCGCCTGTTTGAGACCATAGAGTGCCTTGTCAAGCTTGCATACATAACTTGAAACTGTTTATCATAGTACTCAGGAGGTTGTTTCATATAAACCTCTTCCTCTAGAACGCCATGAAGAAACGCATTCTTTACATCCAATTGACGAAGGCTCAATCCTTTTGATACTGCAATAGAAAGCACCAACCTCATAGTTGCTGCTTTGACTACGGGACTAAAAGTATCCTCATAGTCAATACCATATCTTTGTTTGAAACCCTTGGCAACTAACCTGGCTTTGTACCGATCAATGCTACCATCTGGCTTTCTTTTGATTTTATATACCCATTTGCAATCTATGATATTCCTCCCTTTTTCTGGTGGTACAAGATGTCATGTTTCATTCCTTTGAAGAGCAAGAAACTCGGCATCCATAGCATTCTTCCAATTCTTATCATGTAAAGCTTCAGACAGATTATTTGGTGGAGCTCGACATGGATGAGATTGATTTAGAGGATGGCTCTGATAACCATGTGAAAGTTGGGAAGTGTTGAACTCCTTTTGGGGGCCGCACCTTTGTTAAATAGGCAATAGCCCCTTGCGTGGCTTACAAGTTAAACAGCCATATCTGTTACAAGTTGGTTTGAACTACAGATTACAACAGATTTTACAACTGAAACTCTAAAGCTATATCTCAACTTGTAAGCTAGAGTTTGACTCAAACAAGATACCGTGCTCGCTAACATTTGCTGGTGGAAGAAATATATAATTAGAACAAGACTCAGACCTCCGATCCTCTCATCTTCAATAGCATCACAGAGCCAGCGCCAAGCGGTCGAGCCTTTGGATAGTTGACCAATGATAATAATAAAACTAGATTATAAAATTCGAGGTCAAGTCAAGACGGGCTCCGTCCTGGGACCCATACTAGCTGGTGTTTTGTAAAATTGCATTCTTTTTTGGATAACTTTTAAATTCTAGAATTGCATTCTTTCGTGGACGGAGGCAGTACTGCATTAGAGCAGATAATTTCTATGGCCATTGTCTTCTATAGTAGAAACTACTAGATAGTTTCTGCGTTGTGTGCCGTTACTAGGAAATGAATAAAGAGAAAAAAAATGTAAAGTAATATAAGAAAAATTATTATTTGTGCGTATTAAATGTGAACATACAGTTACGTTCATAGCATCGGATGGGAGGAAAGCTACTTATTGTAGTATTATTATGGCTAGTGCGGGAGCGCAAGTTGCTGAATTAGTATTTGCTAGTGGAAGAAATATATAATTAGAACAAGACTCGGACCTCCGGTCCTCTCATATTCAAATCATAAGCACATGGCCAGTGCGGAGGGGGCACGTGTTTTCTAGCATCGCTGAGCCAGCTCCGAGGGGTTGAGACTTTGTATAGTTGACCAAGCATAATAATAAAAC
This sequence comes from Panicum miliaceum, assembly GCA_032594955.1. Taxonomy (NCBI): domain Eukaryota; kingdom Viridiplantae; phylum Streptophyta; class Magnoliopsida; order Poales; family Poaceae; genus Panicum; species Panicum miliaceum. The sequence continues at coordinate 14,219,338 of CM064061.1, forward strand.
TGGATTGTAAAATTCGAGGTCATGTCAAGATGGGCTCCGTCAAGATACCAAGCACAGATGCACCTCCACCGCACCTCGACAAGGCTGCCGTGGAGATGAAGATGTTCAAGGCTCTAGGACTTATTAGCAGCCATGTTACCATTTTTTTTCCTGAACCGAGGATATTTTATCCCCATTTCTATTGATTTTCACAATGGGAATACTGTCGAGCACTGGGTTCGAGCCCGGGTGGCCGAGCTCACCTTTGGAGCGTCTGACCAAACAAGTTATCGCTCTCGTTCCCAAACAGCCAGGTTACCATGAGGGAAAGGAAACATGGAACGAGAACTTAGGATGTCATTTATGACGTGGGAATGTAAATGCTCTCGAATTGGGGACGTAGACGTTCCCGGAACCATTTGAACACTCGCCACAGCATCTTCGGCAGCGACGATGCTCCCCTCCCGACCGTTAGATGAAGCACTTCCAGACCTCAGAAAATAAAAAACTTGGTTTGCAAGTTTCCCTAACTAAGTTTTAAATGCTAATGAGTCCTAACCGAGGTGGGCCCAAGATTTGAAATGCACGTGGGTATTCAAACTCTTCAAAGGATTAAGGAAACTGCTTTTTTCTATAACTTAAAACCTAGTTTCAAGCATGTTTATTTATTTGATTATAGCCTGATAGAACTAATAATTCTATAATAAATAGAAGATATAGCATAGATCTGATCATTATATCCTATAGATTCATAAACAACTTGAAAGTGTGCCACATATGGAAATAGTAATTATTTGACAGAAATAATGTGTATTCAATTGAATACCCTGCTCTAACGGCACTCCCAACCATGAAACTAAATAGGAGAGATAAGGAAATAGTTTCTACACGAGAACCAAGACATGAAGAGATGTGATTGGTAGACAGTGACAGATCTAGAAAATAAATTAGGAGGGCCTTATCCAATTATTTTCTACTTCTAGCCCCTTCTTTCAAGCTTCAATAGGTGCAAATTTGTAGGAGGGGCACCATGGTCCAAGCAGCGGTAGCGGGGGCTCCAGCCCACCCTGCCCCAGTGCTGGATCCGTCCCTGTTGGTAGAGTATGGAGAAAGAAGATATATGCTAGGACAAAAAATTATTCTATAGAAACTATCCATTGGGACCATAGTTTCTATATTAGTGTCTATATAAATTAACAGGCATTGAACTACATGTCGTTTTTATCATGGGATTGTGCCCTAGGTAGGCTTGCCCTTGCCTCCAGGCTCGAGCTCAGGCTCGGACTCCAAAAAGGCGGCTTGGACTCCAAGAAGGCCATTGCCGCCACCAATATTCATAATCAGTCACACACAATATTCCAGATCCTAGGCCAAGTGTCGAGGTCAAGATACTCGAGTATCTCAAGGCAGTGATAAGTACAAACCCTACGGACGGCCCAACTAACCATAACCAAGCAGTAGCGGCTCATTAGGCCTCGATAGGCCTCTGGGCCAACTACAAAAGGAGGCAGCCGTCGGGGACCACTTCCTTCTCCGCCAAGCCAAAAAGCACTCAGACCCCTCTCCCGTCTCGACCCTCAGGATGGGATGGGAGAAGGACAAACACCATCACACGCTCCTACCCTGGCAGGGACGGGCGTGCAGAGCACGCTAGGCTAAAGGCAAAAAGAACGACCGCCTTGGAGAGGACGCCAATCGAGCATGCCTCTGAGCAGACAAGACTTCACTGTCAGGCGATGACGATAGGTACGGAGCCACGCCGTCCCAGCTCAGCCCGATAGGACGGACATACGACTCCAGCTACTTCGGAATGGGTCACACGACCTTGACCTCGACTCCACCAGAAACGGCTGGACGACCAGAGGTCTTGACCTAGCAGCCTAGGTCGAGGCCCTCTACACCACGACCATGTGACGGCTACCTGCTCCCCTGACACCATGATGCCACCGGAAGGACTGCAGACAATGATGAAGACCACGCCGCAGAGGACGGTTGGCGAGCCATCACCCTGCCCACAATGCCGCCACGACCGGCACTGTAGCATCACGCCATGCCTCGCAAGCAGCGTTGGGAGCAATTTCCCAACCACTACGATGACGGCCATACCTAGACGTAAGAAGACGCCGAGACTAGATGGATAGATTGCCGGCTCACAGAGTGTTGGTATTTCTTAACGTAAATAAAAATAATCCACAAGTGTACGGAAGTACCGTTGTAGCACCCAAAAGAAGTACTTAGGATATCATAATTTTCACAGGAAACTGGTGTAATCTTCTAGCTAGTTCATCCAAGGACAACCCAAGGATAGAGATAGCATAGATAGAGAGGTTTTCTAAGGATAGAAATCTTAAGGTAAGATAGCTTTGCCACTATATACTTACTTCGGACACCGGATAACGCTTGGTCTGCCAAGCGTTGCCAACCTACGGCTCTACGTCGTACCCAGACGTGGGGAATCACGAGGGACGGATAACGTTGTCACCACCTGCCGCCTACCCCTCAACCGTGGAGTACGAGGCTAACGAAGGTAGCATCTAGCCTAGACACCGTGTCTATGCTATCAACTACTACTCTAGCGTTGTACAGGTGATCTATCTTTATCAGGAGCCCTCTACTAGAGTGTCCGTTATGAGAGCAGACGACGAACCCACAAGTAAATAACTAACAAAACTAAACTTAATTTAAGAACTCACCGCCATAGAAGAACAAGAACTTTATACTTCAAGTAGTACAAAATCCGTTGAGGTACAACAAGTGCAAAGAGAACCGACAACTGTGGTACTCCTCTGATCTTCTCCCTCACATCTCTCCCTGCTACTCTACATAGCTATGGCCTAAGCTTTCGAATGATGCTCTAAATGTGGTGCTCTTGACTCTTTGATGCATTGTTGTTAGAAGAGGAGCTCTACCCGTTTACATATACTAGCTATAGGTCGGTTCAGGGCGAGATAAATATTAAATTTAACCCATCAAACCGACCTATATATACACCGACTAAGGAACCGCCTTGACGAAACTTGGCCCGGGAGGCGGTGCTGGTGGGGCGGCCGCCCCAGGGGTCGGTCGCACCCCTGGTGGGCCCTCTCACCACCGACTTTGTAGGGTCGGTTGCTGAGGTGTCCTGGACCTCTCCTATGTTCGTGATTGGTTCTCTTAATTCTTTGAGTTGGGTTGCGCAGATGCACTTTCTGGATTGTGTATTTTGATGTATTCTCCATATATTGTATATATTTATCCTGCAAAACAGTGAATTACCAAAACTCGTGGAATTCGTTAGTTATAAGTCCTATCTCTAAGTTTAGTGTTCAAATAAGTTCATTTTATATGATAGTTGCCGGTTAGAAATAGGAGTTAAGAGCATCTCCAGCAGATTACCAATACCTCATACCTAAAATAAATTCTCTCTCCATTACCAATAACTAATTTTATGTTTTTGGTAATGGTTGTTGCAGCAGGCTACCAAAATCCAATCACCAAGAATAGGGTAGAGGGAGGAATCCCCTACATTTAAGGGGGAGGGAGGTGTGTTTTGGTGATTATCAAAAAATTTTAGGTATTGGGGATTGGATTGGTAATCTGCTAGAGCACCTTCTATTACCAAAATATTAAATTATTAGTGTTGGGGAGAGGTATAGGTAATCTGTTGGAGATGCTCTAAGGACCGCCAACAGCAAGCTGGCTCCTCCATTCCTCGGGCTCCTGGTCACTCGGGCTAGGAGAACCCACTCCCTATGTACAAGGACTGGCACCCGGACTCTATATAAGGGCAGCCAGACCTCCATTCTAAGAGCAATTCTAGCAGTAGCCCCTAAATTAGGCCCTCTAAATGCTAAATGGGGGCTGGCTCTATTTTTAGGGGCTTCTAAATTTTCTTCAACTCCAGCAGTAGCCCTCAATTCTAAATTATAATAGAGGGTCCCTAGAGACCCTCTAGGAATAGAGGGTGGGGGAGAAAATTTGGAAGCCTCTCCAAAATAGAGGGCGTAGTAGAGGGTCTGCTGAAGTGCAATTTTTTTTGCTTGACCCTCTGAACATGAGATAGGGGCCGGTTTAGAGGGTCTGCTGGAGTTGCTCTAAGAGGGGAGAGAAGGGGGACGACTCACGGAGCATTCATTCTGATTTTCGTCTATCTTACACCTCCCACATCTTTTCCTTTAGCTTACACCCTATTGTAAGAATTTCAGAGCACTTGAACTGAGGAACACGAACTTGAACTAAATAGAGCTCTGGTCTGAACCAGTATAATTCCTTGTGTCTTTAAATGTTACCATCGTCTTCCTAGAGCAGCACGACACACATGTAAATTCGCTTGTCGGAACAAAACACCGACACCAAGTGTGACTGAACTAGTCTGAAACTATGCATTCACAAGTTGTCCAGTAGTGACAACCAGACCGTTAGATGAAGCACTTTCGGAGCTAGAAAATACAGAACTTGGTTTGCAAGTTTTCCAAATTAAGTTTTAAATGCTAATGATGCTCATGCACAAGGCTCGACCGGGCTATGACATTTATCACAAGAGCATTGTGTTATTAGGAAATGAACAAAGAGAAAAAGCATGTAAATTAATATAGAATTTTTTTTATTTGTGGGTATTAAATGTGAACATACAATACTTACTCCTCCTAGCATTATAGCAAGTGCGGGAGCGCAAGTTGTTGAATTAGTACTGTACTGTATTTGCTAGTGGCAGAAATATATTTTAGAAAAGGACTCAGATCTCCGGTCCTCTCATCTTCAAGACTTCATCAACTCATAAGCACATGGCCAGTTGTACATGCTTGCATCCATGTGGTGATACAGGCCGGTGGGGGGTGGCTGGCCGGTGGCCCTTGCCTCGAGCCATGGGATAGTTGACCAAGGATAATAATAAACTGGATTGTAAAACTCGAGGTCTGGTCCAATAAGAAGGGCTCCATCGAGATATCAGGCAGATGCACTTTGCCCTGCTTTGCCTTTCCTTTCACTGCTTCCAGTCGCACGTACTTCTGAATCCTTGCACCGTAATTTCATCAGGTTAGTGCCTGCTGATATCTTGCCTCCTTTTCCTTTTTATCTATCATCAGGAACATTTTTGAATCTCTTGCTCGAGGTGTAATTTTAGGTCTTTTTATTATTTGTGCACATTCATGTTCATTTTATCAGTAAGCACCACGAGATCTACCAATACCATATATATGCGCGTAAGTTTGTTCAGCATATATTTCTGTGAGACAAATCGTATTGAGGCCACCCAGATTGATGGCCAAGAGTGGCATAGCTAGAATTTAGAGTTGGGTGATATACGCAATCTTCATAACTAGAAGATACTCCGCGCCTTGCTGCAGGGATTGCCAAGAATTTGGAACGAAATTAAGTGGAGGTAATGCTAATATCATGCAATTAAGAGGTTGGAAATTAATGGAATCTGTTAGTGGGAAATGATGTAGACAGTTAGTGTGGGGGATGATGTGGATGTCTTGCATGTTGAAATAGACTTATAGTGGAGTTTAGCTTTATAAGAGATATAGATAGATTTTAGGCAGCACCTGCGATAGTTTTACTCCAAATCAAAATTTTAGATTAGGTGAAGTTCATTAGAGTTTCTCGAAGTTGTCTCCAGGTCTCACATATAGGTTCCTAAAGTCCGAAAATGTATTTTTTGGGCCCCTAAAGTTGGTTCGAGTCTCATCCATGTCTAAACAGACATTTACCCGATCCAATAGCTTATGTGGCATGTCGATTCAGTGATTACGTGGATTTGACAGATTAGCATGTTAGCGGCAAGGCTCCATTGTAAAAAATTGTATATTTTTTTTCATATGGCCTTGGGTGAAGATGATTTTTATATGACAATTATAGCCTTTGATGAGATCTACAGCTTTATAGTTTTAAAGCTTTATAGTTTTAAGTTTTCTATTTGAGATCGTTAAGATATAAAAAATAACATAATGTTTCAGCAGCACATTAATTGCGTACCAAAGCTTATCACTTAGAAAATCGCATCTTTGTTGTATAGTGTCGGACAAAGATACATTGTCTATAAAAAAATGTAGCTCTGGATGAAATCTACAAATCTATAGTTTTGAATTTTTTTCATTTCAGGTTGTTAAGATTAAAAGAAATACAAAATTTTAGCAACATGTTACTTGCATAGGAGGACATGTCGTCTGTAAAAAGTAATATATTTCTTATATTGTATTGGATAAAGATACGTTTTACATTAAAGTTATTGTGCTCGATCTACAACTTTCTAGTTTTGAGTTTTTCATTAAGATCATTAAAATTCTTAAAAAGAACAATATTATTCAGCAAGATATTAATTGGTAATCACGTACCAATCTCGTTGTCTTCAAAAATCATCTCTTTTTTATGGCGTCTGATAATGATACTTTTATAGTAAACTTTCATATATTATCATTGACCACCTATATATATCATCTACAAATCTATAGTTTTGAATTTTGTTATTTGAGATTAATCGCGTACCAGGGCATGTCGCCTTAAAAAATCATATATTTCTAATATTGTATTGGATAAATATACTTTAAATATTAAAACTATTGTGCTTAGGGGGATCTACCACTTTCTAGGTTGAGTTTTTTCATGTAAGATCATTAGGGGTGGAAATGGATCGGATTCACATGGAATCGGATCCGGACATCACCTTTTACCACATTTTAATTCGGACTCGAATACAAATAATGATCATTTCGAATATAAATACAAAGTGAATGCCTCAGATTAGGATTTCTATTTGGATATTTACTCAATTCAACTCAAAGTACATATAGCTGAATTAAAAAACATAAAGATATTGTTAAATTGAACATAAATGAATATACTTTTACTACTGGTTCGTCGATAACCAAAGTGAAATAAAATTAAGGAATGTGAATCCCATAATTTACACTTCTAAAAATCTTCAATATGGAAGTAAGCAAAATTATAATGAATAATATTCAGAATAATATGTTATAAATAAGAATGATAGGCTAGCTACAAGTAGCCGTTTTGCTTTATTATTTTTTTGTAATTACAAAACTATTACACAAATAGAGAATAAATTATGTAGCCATATGACATGGACAAGAATAGTTCATCAAAATAATATAGTTATCAATAATTAGTTTATAATTAAATATATACTTGGTTAATTATTATTTATATAAATATTATCATAAAATAATTTATATCAGAAAAAAATAAATTAAAGAATGAAAATAATTTGCAACGACAAATATATTAGGTTTAAACCAAAGTAGAAAATATCAAATTAATTAATACTTATGTATCATTAATAGTATTAAATTAATATCAAAAGTTACTTATAGATATACTTATAAATAATTTTAAAGCACCATTAGTAATATTAGAATTAAATAAATAGTCCCTAGTCGTGGAGAGAACACCTTTAAATAGATTGATTATATCTTGTTCTTTGTGGATACATCCAACTCGGATATTTAAGTCGAATACGGAACTATAGTAGGGAGAGAGAAAAATACTGAAAAACTAATAATAAACTAGGATAGTTGACCAAGGATAATAATAAACTGGATTGTAAAACTCGAGGTCAAGTCCAACAAGAAGGGCTCTATCGAGATATCAAGCAGATGCACTGCCCTGTTTCGCTTCTCCTTTCACTTCCATAATTCCATTCACGCACGTACTACTTCTGAATCCTAGCTAGCCCCCGTAATTTCATTAGGTTATAGTGCTTGCTGATCTCTTGCCTCCTTGTCATTTTTATCTATCATTAGGCGCCTTATTCTTTTATATCGTGAACCTATATAATTTTTACTCCCTCTATTCTTTTTACATGTCACATTATATTAGATATGTCCTAAGTCAAACATTATTGTCTTTGACCATTAATTTCAAAAAAAAAATCCTTATAGTTTCACATCATATGAATTATGTATTATGAAATTATGTTTTATAATAAATCTAAAACATAAATCTTATAACATGAACCTGTATAATTTTTTTTGAAATTAACTGTCATCAAAGATATAAATATTTAATTTGACTTAGAACAAAGCTAATAGCACATGTAAATAAAAACGGATGGAGCAGATTGTTGGTCCATGGCACACTGGACCACACCTAGCTTGCTCGGCCTCTAACCTTATGCTGAGATCTCCGGTTCGGTATTATTTCGCAAAAGAAAACAAAGCTTGCTTTCGATCATATCTTGTGCTTGCCATGATATTTATGTATTTGACACGTAAATAAAATGATATAAAATTAACTATCAAAGACATACATTTTACATACAGATACCTTGATGAGTAAAATGTATGTATGAGGAAAATCTATGTTCCGCGTTTGTGGAACCAGCATAGGGCACTATAAATATGGCAGCTAGCATAAATTTCACTCATCAAAAAAAATAATTCATGCCTTGCGATCAAGAAAATGACTGTGCGTGCTTATTTTGCGTATGTAGGAGAGAGGCTGCATCATGGCGGAGATGGCGCTCGGGATGACCAGGACTCTGGTGGAGGGGGCACTGGGTCGGATCCAGGCGGCGATAGAGGAGGAGAACAAGTTGAAGGAAGGGGTGCCGCAGGACTTGGCATTCATCACCGGAGAGTTTCAAATGATGCAATCCTTCCTGAAAGACGCCAACAGGGAGCGCGCCAGGAAGACCGAGGTGGCGAGGACCTGGGTTCGTCAGCTCCGTGACCTGGCCTTCGACGTCGAGAACTGGGTTGAGTTCGTCGTCCACATCGACACTCCGAAGTCGGGGGCGTGGTCAACTCTTTGTCGCGCGGCACCATCCTGGGTGGTGCCGCGCTGCCTAGCGCCTCCAGGGACCTCGATGAGGCTGCCGCCGACATGAAGTTGCTCAAGGCTAGGGTCGAGGATTTGAGCCATCGGAACACTCGCTACAACCTCTTCAGCACCGACGATGGCTCTCCTCCCGGCTCCGGCTCAGGCTTGGACTCCAAGAAGGCCACCGCCGCCAGTATTAATAATTTGTCACACAGAGCATTGTTGATCCTACGCCAAGTGTGGGTAAATGAGCTTGGCAAGTTACGGATGGTGGGCGGGGACAGCGGCGCCAGCATTCTAAAAAGCTTGCTCATCGCCCCCGATGCTGTATCTGATGGCGACCTCAGGTCATCTGGTTATGGGGAGGTGATGACCGTGAGATATCCAACACTATCGACACGGCTTACCACGACCCAGACATCAGCAACTCGTTCCACCACCGTGCTTGGGTCAAGATTATGCGTCCTTTTAAGCAAGACGAGTTCTGCAAGAAGTTGCAAGATCAACTAGCACTAACCAAAAGCAGCCCTAGTCTCCTCACAACGACACACAGTGCAACATGCAACCAGAGATGAACGACGAGAAAAGGTACCTCGTTGTCGTGGAACATGTATCCGATTTGGTAGAGTGGAACACCATCTGAATGTGCCTGCCAGACATGACTAATAACAAGAGCAGCCGGATAGTCGTGTCAACACAACACTTGTCGTTGGCCATCAACTACGCGCCGCGCCGTTGCTGGTGACAGAGCTCGGATGGTACCCTGACGGCCGTCCATCTTTATGTGCATTTTATAAAAAGGTAAACACACATATAGTCCATCTGCAACAAAACAGTAACCACAGTACTTGCGTGTGCATGGTTTATTTCTTCCTTGATAAGAACATTATTTCCTACTTCTAGGGTGTACGTAGGTAATTATTTCATGTGTATACCGTACCTCTTGATTTGGAGTGTATATATAGTCCGACAAAATACATATAAACGCGGAGTATATGTTCATACTAGACCATCTAGGGTTGTATGTATGTCAAGTATGCAAGTATACATAGGGTATATGGTTATACCAAATTATTTCTTACTCTCAGAGTGTAGTTACTCTCATGTATATATCTAGTCTCTAGATTTATTTATGGTGTATATGCTGGCCTGACGAAAGTGTGTAGGTAGGCAGAGTATATGATCATACTAAGACTATCTAAGGTAGCATGTGTGTCAAGTATGCAAGTATACATAGAGTATATGGTTATACTTGTTTTATACACACTACCAAAATGGTGGAATTCTCCTAGTGGTTTCAAGTAGTAATAAAAACACTACCCTTAGTCATAGCACATGAGAATCCTCACTAGGAGGTATTTGGTATGAAACATTTATAATAAATTTTGAATACCAAAGCACTAGGAGAAGCCAGAAGCCCACCTCACTGGGAGAAATCTATAATTCTGGTTGTGATATTGCTAGTATAATAATGGTACTATAGTAATGTATTAAAACAATGAGCTTTTTTTTGAAAATTTTCACATAGTAAGATTTGAAGTATCTTAAAATGAGTGCTCGTGTATAGACATATACTCAAACTGATAAATGAGTATACATATATATAGGCAATGTGGTTTATCTCCTAGGGCGTAGTTATCCATGTGTATGTCTATGCAATGTTTTTCTTACCTAGCCACCTACTGCAGGTCCCAGAGCTGATTTTGTTCCGCTGATGAAGTGGCTCAACTTAGAGAGAAAATGAAGCTTGGTACTGTCATCTCCGTGTGCGGTGATGGTCAGAGGAAATCAAGACTCGTCAAAACATTGTACAACCGAATCTGGTTGCATTCCGGAAATCTGGAAGGTGGAGTGAAATTTGGGAATCTAAAGTGGGTCCCTGTGGTGGGCGGTCAACATGAAGAGCTGAACCTGCTGGACTTGTCGCGGCGCATGGCCTTGCCTTTAGACTATTGGGGATTCTATGATGGTGATCTGGACCACTTATTGAGTATTTTTTCTGGTGCTTTTGAACATTTGAACGAGGTGCCTGTGCAAGATGTGATTAGAGAAGATGTGATGACTAAAGAAATCCGCGAGTATCTGAACGACAACAGCAACTCCCTTGTGGTCATCCATGGCCTGCGTTCTACAAAAGATTGGGACGTCATAAAATCTAATTTCCTATTACCCGAGATTCGTAGCCACTGCTGTTTTGTCATCGTCACGGATGACGAAGATGTGGCAAGGTACTGTGTTGATGGTAATGAAGAACGATTGGTCCGTGTCATGATGACTTCCCATGGTGACGATGGTGTCATTATGACTTCCGATGGGAGGGTATGTGCCCGAGCTATATTATTGTTATTTTTATTATACTATTGTTATTACTATTACTACTACTGTTATTACTACTATTATTATTACTAGTATTACTATTACTACTACCACCACCACCACCACCACCACCACCACCACCACTACCACCACTACTACTACTACTATTATTATTATTATTTCTACTGTTGCTCCTGATGTTGCTCCTAGCTCTTAATGTTACCGATGGGATTTGGTGTGTGGGCGGGGGGGGGGGGGGGGGGGGGGGGTCCAGCTCGATTTGATAAGTGCAGATTTGATAATTTGCATGGAAGGGAGAGGGTGCTGTTAATGTTAGATATTATTATTTACCACACAGCTTCATGACAGATACTGGAAAGTAAAATTAAACACATACCCCCTAGACAATTGAATATGGGCAAAATTAGGTGCTGGACACTAAGAAAAGGTGGTGTTTGCCACAACACACTAAAAAACATATCTTTGCCTAAACACGCTAAAACTCTATGGTAATTGGATGCTGGACACTATAACACATAGTATAACATATCCCCATCAAACATGTATTAATACATTTATAAAAGACAAGTATACTCCTACCCCTTCAAATGAACATTTCAGATAGAGAAAAGGACATGATAACAGCACTTACCATTCAACAAGCAATACACAAATACAAATAGCAGGTTCAGCCACATTTGGCTGCAGTATAGACCCTAATGGCATGGATTAGCAAAGAGGAATGATTCAGCAGGTTTAGCAAAAAGAAATCACAGATTCGAGCCACATTTGGCTATCTTGATGCTACCAAAACCATACATGCTAGTGATCTGGCACACCCTACTCTTTCTTAGACCTGACAACCTTCAACTTCTTAGTCTTTTCCTTCTCCATGAAGAACTTCTTTGTCTTTTCCTTCTCCATGAAGGCTACTGGAGATAGTGCTTCACATGCAATAGGCTCTATGGAGCCTTCAAATTCCAGCAACCTTTTTCTGTTGAAATGGATATAGAAGCATATAAAAGATTATTTTAAAGAAAGATAACAACAAGGAAAACATAATTGGAGGACTTATACCTCCTTGTCATAGAGCTAGGTGTTTGCACATGAGTGATAGGTCAAGTTGGTGTAGATGGATTTTGCTGCAGCAACCTCCTTGACATACTAAATGGAGAAAAAAAGTCAAATTCAGTACAAACATACAGTAAAAAATCAGTATAAAAAATCTAGAAAAAGAACAAGTACCTCCCAAGTCCTTCCGTCCTACAATTGTGAAACATGTTACACGACTTGCACCGTTCATCTTTGCAATAGCCTCTATGCCTTGTTGCCTCAGAATAGGGAGGTGCAATTTCATATTCACCTTTTATCGCATATTGCCTAATAGCTTTCTTGAAAGTATCATCATCCCCAAGTTACACCAACTTCTATTTTCGGATTCTCCAAGTCAGTTACATGGATAATTGTCTCACAACCCCATTCATCCTCCAAACCAGCATAGTCTACATCACTATCTGGTTCAGACTCTGATGAATCAGAAATTGGATCCTCATCATTCAGACCAACGTACTCTACGTCATCGTCCATCTAAGCCACTTCAGTAGTTTGCTGAATTGGTGGCTCTACAAGGGATGAGTTAGTTTCAAGTGAAGGTTGTGCAATAGTTTGGTTTGCTGGGGCATCAGTGCTTCTCTCCAGCCGGCCAATATCATATATGTGATCCTTGTCGTCTTTTCTTGTAACACGCACTTGTACTGAAAGCCTCATATCCCAATACATGTCAATTGCATTAAGCAATTTTTGGTCAGAATCAATCTCTTCATAGCTACCACTCATATTATCCCAATAGGTGACACAAAGTTTTTGTTTTGAGCCTAGCTTAATTTATGTAGTAGTTTCAAGAAGCAAATCATTCCAGTTTGTGCTATCCCTATCTAAAATCTTTGAAATGTTACATGCCTTGCAATATTTGCGACCATCATCATCAGTTAATTTGACATAAGCGCCTACTCGAACAGCAAACCTATAGGATGAATTGGGATCCATCCTACACATATAGGGGCACAAAGATGAACGGGATGAACAAGGGTACGATTTACTTTGCAAAATTGAGCCTACAGTTAGCCTAACCCTAGGGAAAAATGGCAAGAATCTTACCCGTTGGGAACCCATGACAGATCGGCGTGATTCTCTGTGAAAATGTTGCTGGAGAATCGTGGAGGAGGTTCCTCCATCTCCTACCACGAGTGGGCGCCCCCACACTTTCACGAGCGGGCGCCACCCCTGTGACAGGCCGCCGCCCAGGAGGGAACAGTCCTTGCCTTGGGGCACTGGCGAAGGGCGCGGCTGTGCGCCTGGAGCAGGGTGGGCAAGCAGCAGGAGATGGTCGGACGGAGGGAGCTGGCGACGGAGAAGCAGGAGCGGCGTAGGGAGGAAGTCCCAATCCGTTTTGGCCATCCCGTTCGGCAGCAGGGAAAGAAGAGAATAGGCGGGGTAATTTCATCTTATAAAAATGATTATAATAAGAGATGCAGCGTCCAGGACCCAATTACCAAAGAGTTTCAGTGTGTTTGGGCAAAGATAAGATTTTTTATATGTTGTGGCAAATACCATCTTTTTTGAGTGTCTAGGACCTAATTTTGCCTTGAATAGGTGATTGGTTAAGCCTCAGGATTAAATGGCATAAAAAATCCAGGCGACCAAGTTCAAAACAAAAGGCAAACATAGGTGATTGGTTAGGCCCCTCAGGAAGCCAGACAATTGTTAAACCTGCAAATCAATAAAGGCTTACTACCTGTGTGCCTCATCATCATATCATAAAGATAATGAAATACATGGGTGAAAGAAATTGCTCGCACATGCCCAACCAATAACCTTGAACAGAACAAGACGGCCAGAAGAAATCCCCAAAAGACCAAAACTTAGATGTGATTTTCAAACATTGTTCACGTTGAAGTACACAGCATCATCAGGCTAGAATATAATTGTCCTATCATTCGCGTGGCGGAGCGACAGCCTTCGCGTGGAGGAGCGACGGCCCTGCTGCCAGGGGCGGACAGGGGCCTAGGGCCACGACCCTATGCGTGGTCCATATCCCCCCTTGTACCCATCTTCATTTTACATGGACCAGCCCAGCAGGCCAACACCTCTCCCTTGGCCCAGCACACAAGTGGCCCTAGACGTGAAAATGATTTTGGTCCGCCACTGCCTGCTGCGGAGCGGTGGCCTTCCCGTCGCCGAGGGGGCGTTCGACGAAGGTGGGGGCACGGACCGGCTCATCGGTTGGTGGGATCGCGGACCAGCGCTCCGGTGCTAGGTAATCTCCCGCCGGCATTGATGCGGATGTGTCGAGCTGAGGAGCGGTGACGGCGGCGGCAGCTGGCAGCGGACGTCGGATGGGTCTTTTTTTTTTTGAGAAAAGATCGTGGGGAAGATGGTGCTGGGCTTGGGCCTCAGCAAAATAAAAAACTGAACTGGGCTGAGCTTGAGCGCCGGATATTGCCTAAGCTTATAAACGCGAAGCGGCTATATAATTCGTACTTTCAAATCAAATCATATATATCATATATAATTTGTTATTCCATGCATGCCACCAATTTAATTAATTATTATTACTTGCAGTCGCAGGGTCGCATGTTGCCTTATAAACGCGAAGCGGCTATTGGTCAAATGACAAGCATCTATGACCGTTATGATCGTTATCACCACACAAGTAATCAAAGACAACGAAATCACGACATGAGAATCAATATGCTCATGTCGAGAGAAACAGATACCCAGCGCGTGTTGTCCGTGTTTGGGATGGCTGGTGTTGGGAAATCAGCAATGGTCGAATGGTCTTACGGCCAAAAAATACTACACCCAGTACATAGGAGATTCAATGAGTACTGCTGGGTGGAAATTCCACATCCCTTCAGCCTGGAGGAGCTGTCTTGGCGCCTGCTTCAGCAATTGCATTGGGATAATGCTGAACTTATGGAAGCTGCGATGGTTAGTATCATTGATGAACGCCGAGACATAATTCAAGTGTGTAAAATGCGGCTGAAGCTATCTATGGGATGTTTGCTTGTACTTGATGGAGTGCGGTCCACGGAGGATTGGAACGCCATAAATGCTGTCTTCTGCTTGTCCCAGCCTACTATCTATCAGAACTACACGTACACCATTGTCATTACAGATGACCGAAGTGTGGCCACGCACTGCGTAAATCATAACGCTGACAAAGTTTTCAACGTTTGGGGTCTAGAAGCTGATGACGCTCTTCGTCTCTTCCATCGAAAGGTGTGTACTGTGTGTGTCTATATATATATTCCCTCCCTCCTTCTGTACTAGAACAAATTAACTTATATAATCATCTCAACGTGTATAACTATCGTCAGATTTAATTAGTCCATCAACCCATGCTCCCATCCAGGCTAAAATCTTAGACGATATATATTATTCACGTTGAATAGTTACAACTACTAAATATTTTTGTACTTATAATCTGTAATCTATTACTAATTGCGATAATTTATTAATCATTGATACATATGTGGTGGTGGTGGGGGCGGGGGATGTGTGGGCTTGTTCTTAATCTGTATCCATAGTTTTTTTTTCTCGCTAATGGCGCTTAGTGTATCTTCAATATGCATTTAGGTGAATCCTTTGCTTTGGTTATGATGGCTATTTTTGCAACCAATGTCTAGAGGCGTCATGAATCGAGATTTTGATCTTATTTCTAGCTACAGATTCTTTTATCCTAAAGTTAATTAAAACTTCTGTGCTTGCATTTTTTATTATTAAGTCTCCTTTTATTATAAAAAATACGGATTTTACTTCATGCGGCACTACTGCTGTTTTTAATTACCACGCACGATGGCACTAACTCTACCAATTCCCTCTTTCTAGACGCTAAATTATCCAAAACTACAGACGTATGATCTACTTCACCTTTACTACCGAGCTCTGGGCGGAGACTTTGACCTAAAGGACTTAAAGAACCTGGGATGGGAGTAGCTTTAATGAATCACGAAACACCATCCTCCTCTTACTCTCAAAGTGGACTTCCCACTGATAGAGTTCACCATTTCTCATTAAAAGCTTCAGTTCCCATCCATGAAGGCTTATTACTTATCATGTGGTTTATCAGAAGAATACCATCTTCTCCTGCTAAGTTATGAAAATACACTACCTTTATTTTTTTTATTATCCGATTTCACCAGAGAACAAACCTAATCAAGAAAGATTCAGCATCATTCTACTTCTCACCTCAAACTGATCGGACATAAAATAGTATGAACTGAACCACCAGCTAATAGATCCTTTAGATGGATGGAAGCACAAATAAAGAATTGTACCCACCAGACCAACCTTCCAGATAAAGAACACGTGGTTCTTCAACAAGCCTTATAATCTGGTATCTCAGGTAATGAAGATTCCAATGAATACACATCCGGCAGAAAAGTCGTAGATACACCAAACTCCGAAGGCAGCAAACGATCAAGAGATTCTAGCTCAGAGAAAGGTTCAATCAAGCTGGCAAGAAGAAGAACAAAGTAGCTTCTTCCCCCCTCCTGAGCACCTGTTGCTATCAAGGAGGATAAGTATTGCTCAGAGGATGCAGGCTCAGATAACTTGATACCAATCCCTTCCTCCACTTGGTTGAAAACCCTGAAACCATACTTCACAATCCCAAATAATTCGCTTAGGAGTCAGTACATAAAGATTGAATTTCATTCATTTCTTCAATTTTTTCTCCTCTTCTAAGTTTATAGCATTCGCGCTAGCTTCATCGATATTACCCACCGAATAAAAGGCATGTTCGGGTAGACCGTCTAATTCTCCGGAAAGGATCAGTTGAAACCCCCTAATTGTTTATGCAAAACCAACATACTTTCCTGCAGAACCGGTAAAAACTTCTGCCACAAAGAAGGGTTATGATTGGTTGCTCAACCCTGCCTTTAAACGCACGAAATCGAAGCAAGGGAGCGGAAATCACATTGAATGCAATGCGTTCTCTACTTTCGTATCTCCATGTTGATAAAAACTATTAGCAAAACATGAGGAGAGATAAAAAGCAATCAAGTGGGAATTCAAGTCCTATCAATCTTCCTTATCTTTCTTAAGGTTTGATTGCCAGGGTCTTGGCTATTCAATAAAACGAAGTCAGCTTATTCAGGAGTCCTCTGTACTTGAAAGCATGGTTCAGGGTTCCATGAGTGCGATCTGGAAATCCTGGGAAAGAAGAACAAGGAAATCGAAGAAAATCACTGGACAGGCGAGAGAGACCTTTCTCTTTTTCTTTGCCTGGCACCCAGGAGGACACCAATGCCCAATCCTATATCAATTTTCTCACAAGACCCTGAGGCAGATGTTGGAACCGCTTCTCGAACAAGAATCACAGACCCAAACTCATGCTCTTGTTCTTTTTTACTCCATTTTTTTCACAAGATGCAAGGACAAGAAACGCTAGTTTACAATCAGGCCGAACTGTTTGCTTCTTCTTAACTGAGAAGCCAACCCAGCTTTAAGTGAATAGTGCAAGCATCTGCCATCAGCATCATTCCTAATAGTTTTTGCTGAAATAAGTGTAACTGCCTTGTACCTGCAGCTGGACGATCTTCTCTCTATGGATTCCTGAGAAATGGAAAATACCATTCTATACCCCTTCCCTAGCTTAAGCCCTATAGACCAGTGTTGTTAGAGTCCCGGGTTGGTAGAGCTTGGACCACCGATTTGATAAGCACGTCTTTTCTGCCTTCGACATGGAGCACCTCTTTTCAGGCATAAGACAATCTCTTCTCTTCATTTCTATCACAATAAGATGGACTTTACCCAGGATAAGAATGGATCAGTTATTAAATCAAGGATGGAAATTTCTTTTACCTATTTCTCCGGGCAATCTCTTATTAAGGGACAACATAACATATATAGTATTCACTCTTGCATACTTGATTTGAATAATGGCACGGCATATATGTTTACACTATCTAGCTTTTAATACATTAATAGAGGTGGAAGTTTAGAAAGATATAAATGAGTATGTTATGTTATTTAAATATTTTTTCATAATAGCATATGTTAAAAACATAGATATGGATTTGAGAGAATATTTTAGTTTTTTAATAATAGAGTAAGTCATAATTTAGATGCAAATTTAAGGGTTTACATAGATTATCCATCATAATTATAAGTTGGTAATTAGATGCAAAGGGATATACTTTCAATTATGTTTCAATGAGATAGGTGAGTAGTTTGGATAAAGATTTAGAGTTAATTTATGTTTGTTTTTCATAATAATGGTAGATGTGGGTAATTTTTAAAGAATGTTTAGGTCCAATGGGCATTGTTGTCAATTATTAGTATACACCGAATACATGGTCGATTCTTTCTTATTTTTGCGATAATCTTGTGAGGATTAATATATAGAGAGGCCTCATTGAGGAGCTCCAGTTAATAATATCATGGTATGAATTGTTATCTTTTGCATTTCACCTCTATGGTTCTTTGATACTAATTTAATTTAAGCATAACTTCCTGATCTTATTAGTTTTGCATTTTTATCACATTTTAAGTTGAAACTCTTATGCTTATTACATATTTTTTTTAGAACTTTCCTTCTGTATTGTATTAAAAAAAGATTCTAGATCCTAAATTTTATATTCTTTTACTATAATGGCATAGTGATAGTTGTTTCACCCTGCACCTTGGAGCTCATGATGTTAAATTGCTATATCAAAGAATTGTATGTGTAATAGTATTTCTTTATAAAAATATAAAGGACCTATTGCTTTAAAAAATTAGAGGACCTAAAACTAAATTAATATTACGAATGTGATAAAAGGTAACAACATTGGTATAAGTTTAGGTGTCTAATTACTTCCTCCACCATCCCAAACTAAATCAATTTCTAGACTTACCATAATTCAATTTTTAAGTTTGACTAGATTTATACAAAATAACACCATCATTTATAAATCAAAATTAACATAATTAGATACATCATGAAATATAATTTTATAGTATACTTATTTGGGTGTTCTTTTCAAAACTTAAAATAGTTTGAGTTAAGATCATTATAGCTAGAAGTTATTTGGTGACATATGGAGCACTTTATTTTTACCATGCCATGTTACATTTTACTTGGAATCACCAAAATGTAAAGTGAAAAAAAGGCTACCGCATGTGTACATATCATACACACACAATATATTAATATTTCATTTACCATGCATGTAATCATTGAATATGTTTTTATTTCACTGGTCAATAAAACTTATCATTTTCATGGTGCTAGTTACTGCATGAAGTGTGACATAACAAAGGAGTTAAGCCTGCTAAGAATTGCACATTTAGGCAAACTGAAATAAAAGATACGATAACTACAAATTTGTTGTCTCGCTTATAGCTAAAGTTTTCTGTTATTCCGACTCTACATGAAGTCGTCTGGACTTCTAAAATAAGCAGAAAATATAGAACTATGTATTAGTGGAGAATTTTTATTCAGCACTGATTGTTGTTGCCAAAATATTATTTTTCCTTGTCGTTCGAAATTTCTTCAAAAATAAAAACTGTATTCAGTGGAGTAGTACCAATACATTAGCTAAAGAAACTGTTTCCGACACATATGACCATGAATCAATTTTACTATTGCTTATTCAGATAAAACTTGTCAGCGATATATAATAGCATTACGTTTGCTTGTTTTGGCTTGTATTATTTCTGAGTTTCACTTTCATTCATAGTACCTTATTACAATTCTCTTTTTGATTTGGAGCTTAATTTTTTCAGTTTAAAAATTAAATCTTAAATTTAAGTTTGATGATATGAATGCAACTACTAATATTCTATATGAAATTCGAAATTGATCTGTGTAAGTTAGTAGCATTGTTTTCAAATTGATCTGTATGAACTTACATATTTAGTTTAATTCTGGATTGTAGATTGATTACGATAGCATGGATGCTTCTGAAGAGAAGGACGATGTACGTGTCTCGGGACTTTCAAAAAGGATTATGGCCAGGTGTGGTGGGCTTCCTAAAGTAATAGCCGCTGTCGCTGAATGCTATAAGAAGTCTTTAGAAAAGGGGATGTACTTGAAGCTGAAGGCTATAAATGATAACTTTATGCACATTTTGGAAGGAGCCCCTAGTTTAAGTGGCCTGTTTTCATGGATGGAGTCGTACTTGGAAAGTTGCAAGGATGAAATTAAGCCATGTATATTCTATCTTCCAGTTTTTCTGGTAGGCCAGAAAGTTAGGGCCAGGCGTTTGTTTCGGCGGTGGGCTGCAGAGGGTTACGTCAGGGACACATCCAGTGACACCGCGGATAACAATGGAATTAGCAGGCTGTTAGCTGAACTTGTGAAGAATTGCGGTATCATCCAGCCACAGATATCAAGCAAGCCTATGCAGTGCCAAGTGAATGGGTTCTTCCATCAATATATCACCTCACGACCGTTGGAAGACAACCTTTGTTTATCACTGGAGGGTCCTTGCAGGCTGAAGGCATCTCAACGTGCGGGGCCGCCGGCGCAGCACCTCACCGTTATAAGTATCAGGGACACGGACGAGGCTGCGTTCAGGAACATTGATTTCTCAAGGCTACGGTCTTTAACAGTTTTTGGTGAGTGCAAGCCATTCATGTTGGATCCTAAAAAAATAAAGATGAAATATGTTCGGGTTCTAGATCTGGAGGATGCGTCAGGTGTGGAAAATCATCACCTTGAGCACGTCGTGGAGGTGTTTCCTCAGCTCAAGTTCCTGTCCCTACGAGGATGCAGAGAGATTACTAGTTTGCCAAAGTCCCTGGGTAACCTGAGGCAGCTTCAGACTCTAGATGAGACACCTCCTCAGCTCAAGTTCCTGTCCCTACGAGGATGCAGAGAGATTACTAGTTTGCCAAAGTCCCTGGGTAACCTGAGGCAGCTTCAGACTCTAGATGAGACACCTCCATAACCAAGCTTTCAGAGGCAATCTTGGAGCTACACAAGCTTGAGTATGTTCGTGGTGGCACCAGACTTAGTAACCCATGGGATGAAGCAGGTGGAAGCATGGTCCCATGCAAACTAGTAGAAGAAGACCCTACAACAGTTGCAGTAGATGCTCCACCCGCACCAGGAGAAGACGCTGCAACAGTTGCATTTGCAGCAGCTCCAGCAACAGTTGTTGCAGCAGATGCTCCGATCACACCAGCACAAGACGCTATAACAGTTGCAGTTGCAGAAGCTCCTCTACTTGCATCAGCACAAAGCCCTACATCAGCTGTAGATGCGTCATTATCTGCAGCAGCTGCTACAATAGTTTCACGGGCACCAGCACAAGACTCTTCTACGGCTAAAAGCAGCAGGCGTCATGCTTTGACGATACCTAGCTGGCTATCCAAACTGTGCTATCAGAGCAGAATTGATAGTAATTCTAGTAATCCAGGTGTTGAAGTTCCTGCAGGGATTGGGAAGCTGACGACCTTGCAAACTTTTGGTGTTGCTAATGTAGGAACTGGCAGGGTCATCCTAAAGGAGTTAGTCGCCTTAAACTACATGGGCATGTATGCGTTCAAGCAAGCAGCTGGATCAAGGAGTTTGCCCCCGTCCTAAAAGTATTGGACCTTGAGGTGACCTTACAACAAGAAGAGGACATGCAGGTCATCCTTGATCAATTGTCACATCATAAGGATGTGCTATTCAAGAGTCGCCTTTGTTTGAAACCGGTTTATCATGGTAACCTCAAAGTGGCGCCCAGGCACACTGAGCTACAGATCAGTATCCTAGAAATTTTTTGCACGACCGAATTACAGGCAACTTTTGTCAGAAATATTCCGGGATGCCTTGATGTGGTGAAGGTTCACTGCTCTAGTGAATCTTCTTTGTAACTTTCTGGGCTAGAAGAGATTCGATACCTCAAGCAAGTGTGGCTCAAGGGATCCTTTAGGGACGACTCACTCAAGCAAGACTTGCAGCGACAAGTTAAACCCCATATAAACGCACCTATCTTGAAGGTGTTTCAGCCATGCAATGTCCAAACCCCCGGAGTCAGACCCAACAGAGAGTAATCATCATCCTTTGTCTATATATGGCTGCCAGGCGTGGTCAATTCTGCATGAAGCTCGGCTTGCGACTTGCGAGGGAGGATCTTCATAGCTTAGAGGTGCTTAAGATTAGAAGTCAAAATAATGTAGCTCATGAACTTGCCCGTTTTGCTCTTAGGTCGAGTAGTTGTCAGGTCTTTTTTGATTTTTTCTCTGAGTTCGTTCAGTCCTTAGTATGTAATGATACATTTTGATTTTCAATAAAGCTAAGTTTATTTATTTGCAAAAAAAAAGTTCCAGGGCTCGGTCGTGATAGGAAGCTATCAATGTCGTGTCAGTGGCATTCACATTACTACTACGAAAATGGTTTGTAGGGGCGGGTAAAAACACACCCCTAGTTTTTGCTGCTAAAAATCTATATTTGTAGGGACGGGTATTACAACCACCCCTAAAAACTCCTTTCCAGGGACGGGTGAGCCCATGACCCGCCCCTGGAAAACGATTTGCAGGGCTGGGTCATCCCCTCACCCTGAAAATCGATTTTCAGGGCCGGGTGAGGACCCCTGACCCGTCCCTGAAGATTGATTTCCAGGGGCGGGTTAGGACATGCCGCGCCCCTGAAAAACAGTTCCCACCAATTTTAGTGATTCTTAATAAATTATTCTATTGAGATCCAACCCTCAAATAACAATGAAGATGCAATCAACAAGGAGAGTTAGGAAACATCCATGCCACTTATATACATCATTCCATTAATTTGTTCTGAAATTCTTGCAACGATCAATACTTTAGTTCTGACGATAAGTTATTACAATCCATAAGAAAAACTAGAGCCTATTACAAATTTCATCGGCCTCTGGTACGCTTCTTAGATATGAAATGTAGTTAAGGTCACCAATCATCCAGCCTAGAACTTCATCAAAATAAACTAGAGCACGGATGAATGCATTCTCGTCCGCAGCCTAGTTCAAATCAGATTCAGTACTATAAATGTCAAACAATGGAGTGTTGAGATGATTTGTCCTGTAGAAGGTCGGTTTTGCTTGGAACTTTAAACCCCTGGTCCAAAAAGCCTCTCCACCCATGTAAGTTAAATCCAACTTTTTCACAACTTGATCCAGAATCGCTCTAAAGCTCACTGCTGCAAATGTACTACCATAGGGGAGTTCCTACAAGGTGATAATAACGTTATGGAAGTTGAAACATATAACATAGCTGAAGTTATAATGACAAAAAAGAATATTTTCATACCCAATTTTGGCGATTAAGCATACAAAGCCACTGAGCAGTCTGAATGACAGTACTTTCTTCCGACTCGAGTTGTTGAATTCGAAAATATGACAAATCCGGGATAAAGTACCCATGAGGCTCAAGCTGCCGTAGGAAAGCCTCGACGGCTAGCCTCTCATAAGTTGTCCATATTGGTGACTCTCCACCCATTGCAGCAATTGAAATCATAGATCCACCCGGTTGTAGAGCAGGTACTTGAAAAGAAATACTGACTTGTTTGAAATGAGGTGGCCTAACAACATCGCATCGCGACATAAATGCAGTACCACCTAACCCCTGGATGACATCTTCAATCCATCTAATAAGGTTGATATGCTGCATTGCATGAGATAAAATTTAGAAACTATTCATGTGTAGTAAAATATATATGAAAAGAAGAAGTGAATCTTACAACGTTGGGAATTGCTCCGCGCAATCGATCACCAAATAGCAAATCAATGGGGCCGCGTCCACGGCTGCTTCCACGACCGCGACCACGGCCGGATCCACGGCTGCTTCCACGACCACGACCACCACGAAACATCTACACTAATTTACAATAAGTCTCTATGTGCCCATATCTACATGAGATACAGTTATTTTGAATATGAAATGCAACAATTAGATCGAATTAAATATGGCATAGAACAAGAACAAATAAAAGCTATAACTAGGTACATCTTCTGTCCCTGAAATATTAACACTGAGCTCTACTCCTAGTTACTGAGCTACCATCCAAAAATCACTATCAATGCCTAACTAGAACATGAGATCTAATTAAGTGCTATTAAATTATATTTTAATCTATATCAAAGTCTCCTAAGAAAGTAGCCATGGTCCTTAATGAAAGTTGTAGATCTAATCCTAAGGATTCTAGAGAATTTTAGTTTGCAATTTTAGGATTTTTATATGAATTGATATCGATTTTTAAAGTTCGTTGATCGTGAAACCAAAAGTTAAACTATAATATTACAAACAAGTCCTCGCATTTTTCATTGGGGACACTGAAATCGAGTGAAGAAAAGCAATCGGGTCCCTGGCGGCCGGCCGGCGGGTCTGACCTCGATTACGGCGAGGGACTCTGCCGGCGGCGAGGCAAGAGAGGGGGAGGGGCACGAGGGGAGGGAAATAGACCTGGGCGCGATGGGGCTCGAGACGACCGGAGGGGAGTCGGCGGCATGGATGACGGGCGGCGGTTGGCGTCGTAACGGCGAGGAGGACGAGCGGCCGGCGCCGCACGGGCGAGGAGGACGAGCGGCGGCCGGAGGAGAGGGCGCCGGCTTCGCGGAGGTTGGTGGCGCGCGGGGGAGGAGAACGAGCGCTGGTGGCGCTGGGGAGGAGGACGAGGAGCGGCGCACGGGGGAGGAGGAGGAGGACGAGCGGCGGCGCGCGACGAGTAGGGGCGGCGGCGGCGGCGGGCGGAGTCACCAAAAATTTCGGCATCCTCCCGGCGTCTCCTCTGCGCGCGTCGGAAACTTGAAATTTTTCCAAGTCCCGCTACTGTATGTATGTGCAGCGATTTGTAGGAACGGGTGGGGGCGCCACCCGCCCCTACAAATATTTTTCCAACTTAATCTAAAAATTCATTTAATTTATAAAAAATAGTAAAATACATCAAAACAACTTGAAATTTTTACCATAAGCATATTGTGATATCTAAAACATAATAAAAATGTCAAAATCACATTGAAGTGTAAATAATAAACAAAAGTGTTGAAACCTTAATGGTTACCTATGTCACACTACTATCTCATACAACTCAAGCCTAACTTTGTGTTTTCCACACTATTACACACTAAACTTGTTGAATTGTGTTTTTTGTTTTTTCTTCCTTGATCTACAGGTCATTGTATGCTTATGGTAGAAATTTGACACTTTTTTGTGGTGTTTTTCTACGTTATTTGAAATAAATGAATTTTCAGAATAAATTATAAATACATTTGTAGGGGCGGGCGACACCCCTACTCGCCTACCTGCCCCTATAAATGGATTTGTAGGGGCGGGCCACGCTCCCACCGGCCCCTACAAATATTTATCCAACTTATTCTGAAAATTCATTTAATTTATAAAAAATAGTAAAACACATCAAAATAACTTGAAATTTTTACCATAAGCATATTGTAATATCTAAAACATAATAAAAATATCAAAATCACATTGGAGTGTAAATAATGAATAAAAGTGTTGAAACCTTAATGTGTACCTAAGCCACACTACTATCTCATACAACTCAAGCCTAACTTTGTGTTTTCCACACTATTACACACTAAACTTGTTGAATTGTGTTTTTTGTTTTTTTTCCTTGATCTATAGGTCATTGTATGCTTATGCTAGAAATTTCACACTTTTTTGTGGTGTTTTTCTGAGTTATTTGAAATAAATAAATTTTCAGAACAAATTGTAAATACATTTGTAGGGGCGGGCGACACCCCTACCCGCCCCTATAAATGGATTTGTAGGGGCGGGCCACGCCCCATTCGTCCCTACAAATATTTATCCAACTTATTCTGAAAATTCATTTAATTTATAAAAAATAGTAAAACACATCAAAACAATTTAAAATTTTTACCATAAGCATATTGTGATATCTAAAATATAAGAAAAATATCAAAATCACATTGCAGTGTAAATAATGAATAAAAGTGTTGAAACCTTAATGTGTACCTAAGCCACACTACTATCTCATACAACTCAAGCCTAACTTTGTGTTTTGCACACTCTTTTACACTAAATGTGTTGAATCGTGTTTTTTGTACTTTATTCTTGTTCTACAGGTCATTGTATTATTATGGTATAAATTTCACATATTTTTGAGGTGTTTTGCTGTGTTATTTGGAATAAATGAATTTTTAGAAAAAAAAATTTAAATACATTTGTAGGGGCGGGCGACACTCCCACCCGCCCCTAAAAAATCCATTTGTAGGGGCGGCTCACCCGATCATTTATAGGGGCGGCTGATGGGGTGAGCCGCACCTACAAATAGATTTTTAGGGGCGGCTCATTTGCTACAGTAGCCGCGGCCCATTTCAAAAAATGGGTGACATTTTGGTCCGCCCCTAAAAAAAATCGGGGTGTTACAACGAATCATTTTTGTAGTAGTGGTTGACCTTCATTTTCCGATTCTTATTGATATATTTTATTATTACATTTAAATAAATACAAGTATTATCTTATATTTTATATTTAATAATCAGACTATAGAAAGCGAGTTCTTTCTTGTTTTTTCCATTCTTCATATTATGTAAGCTTGTAATAGCTTGTAATACCTAATAGAAGATAGAAAATTAAAGAAAAATAACTTTAGAAGGGCCCAAGTAAACTGGGGCCAAGCTCTGTAGCAGCCCAGCCATCCCAAGCCCAAATTCCCTAACCATCTAAACCCTTTGGAAGGGGGCATGTAGAGCAAATATTAGGAGTCACACACGTGACTGGCAGTGAAACCATCATACAAGACCCAACATTGGCCCAACATATTTTTATTGTGGAATAAATTTTTTTTGCGCGGAACAATAAACTATTGTTCCGCAATAAATTTTTTTTCGCAACAAAAAATTATTTCAGCAACAAAATATGTGTGGACTAGTTTGTTGCGCTAATTTTAGGCTCAAAACATGAAATTCTGGGGGGTGGGCTGCCTGCGACAACTCCACTCGGGGTCACCCGCGTGACCCCGAGCAGCCCCCGCGTGCAGCAGGAAAGGTACCCGGTGCCAGCCCCATCCCAAGCCCAAATTGCCCAACCATCTAAATCTGGTTGGGTCGAACGTGGAAGAAACTCGGATTTCCTATATATCTTCTCATAGAACTTAGCTTTCCCACTTCTAGTGTTTGAGATTCGTGCAACCAATCACAACCTTTGGACCCACCTAAACCCTAGACTCCTCCCCCCCCCCCCCCCCCAACCTTCTCTCTTCCCCCGTTGCGCCGCAGCCCCCTGCGCCCACGCCACCGCCCAAGCCCTCGCGCCGCCGTCGGAGATGAAGGTGGGGAAAATGTTGGGTTCAACATTTTCGAAATGTTGGTTCAACATTTTCAAAATGTTGGTTCAATATTTTGAAAATAGAATCTAGCCTCGAACCATATACATAGCGGCACAAATTGTGCCACCGATCGGCTATTGCTACTACTGATCTTCTAAATTTGGCGCCAAAGCAATCTAGGATTAAAACAAAACTAATCTCAAAAAATGGCGTATAACATATGTTGACGGTCCTTAAATGCGAAATCCGACCGTCAACGATACTAACAAACAAAGGAAAATCATGCCTCTTACTCACATATTTGTATCACTAACCTAGCTCCACAATTATTTTGGAGAATCTACTCATTTCAGGGATACAAGTCTACAATAAGATAAAAACACGAAGAATACGCAGCAACACTATAGAAGGGTGAGTTCTTTCTTGATGTTTCCGTTCTTCATATTATGTAAGCTTGTAATACCTAATATAAGAAAGAAAATTAAAGAAAAATAACTTTAGAAGGGCCCAAGTAAACTGGGGCCAAGCTCTATAGCTACCCAGCCATCCAAAGCCCAAATTCCCCAACCATCTAAACCGTGTTTGGAAGGGGCCGTGCAGCAGGAAAGGTACCTAGCGGCAGTCCATCCCAAGCCCAAATTGCCCAACCATCTAAACCTGGTTGGGTCAAACGTCGAAGAAACTGCGGCTGCCGCCCGTCAGCGGCGGCTGGCATACCCACGGCACGTCGCTGGCGGTGTCCACCATCATCGTCTTCACCGTCCTCGGCATTCTCCGCCGTCTGCTGCCACTGGTGGCCATCGGATCAATGCTAACTCTCTTCTCCACATATCATATTTGTTCTCTATTTATTATGAAGACAACAGCTCACTCCCAAAGTCCCAATGCACAACTTAATAGTGTCTAGTGCATAGGTTTGTGTATTGACACTGGCTCTTGCATGAGACCCGGTTTCTCTCTCTCTCTACTCTCTCTCTATCATTTATTATGGTGCCACATAAGCTTATGTGGCGGTATATTTAATGCTATTGAAATCATCCAACATGGAGGGTTGGGAATGCCCTTATACAGACTACTTGCAATGGATCGATCGGAAATGAACTAACTACTTTCATTCTCAAGCAGGACTCTTCTCAAGCAGGCAGAAACTCTACCACGCTTGATTCTAAAACAAGAAGCACATTACACTTTTGTGTTCTCATGAACTAACTACTCCTACAAGTGGGTGGCGCAACCATGGAGAATCGATCATTGACTGCCCAGGTTATCCGTGCAGAGACAGAGTACGTCCTTCCTGCCCGTGGAGGCCTCGCCGCCCTTGTTCCCGCCGATGAGGAGCGGCCGACAGTAGTAGGTGACCTGCAGGCCAGTCATGTTGAACCTGGAGCTCACCTTCATAACGAGGTTGTGCCGTCCACTTTCACCGTCCTGGCGTCCTCAATCCAATTCAACTCTCGCATATCAATATCACAGCAACAATCACACAAGTTTGTGGCGGTTTCTAGAAGATACTGGATACGAATGTGGTAATCAGGAAGAAGGAGGATTAAAAGGAGGAGATACAACTCTAGCGGAAGCTAGCCTCGAGCAATCGCTCGCCTCGACTTGAGCTCGCGCTCGCCGCCGCCGGTTCGTCCTTCTGGTCCTTCGACGACCCTTCCTGATGCTTTTTTTTATCAAACCGTACCTGCATTGAAGTTAAGAAAACAGTAGTACAAAGGTTCATACAAATACAGATACAGTGAGGTAGGACACAGAGGATAGTTGTACCACCACATTTGCGCGGAGAACCCTAACAAACAACGAAAATGCAAACAGGTCCCTAGGACCTTCGCACACTGAAGCTTCCGGAATCAGCTGCCAACCGCCGCCGAAGGCCACCAGAAGCCATCGCCACCATCCCCAGGTCGGAAGGAGCTCCATCGCCGCCTGGCTTTGGGAGGAACCGCAAAAGACACTCGCCATGAACGAGATGAAGGCAACGCCGAAGATACATCGATCGGGGACACGCCCCAAGCTCCGACGACCATGGAACTAGACTCGCTGACAATGACAAAAGCCGCCGCGGTAAGGCCGAGTCTGCTCCACTCTCCAAGCTTGCACTGGATCCCAAGCCGTCTCTCCCACATGAACCGACGACCCGCCGGTGAACTCCGACACACCACCCTCACAGACCTCCCAACGGCGCCAGAGTAAACACTGCTGCAGCAGGGACAAGGCCGAAGGAACTTATTCCACAGCGCTGATGACGCCGCCGCCTCGCCAATGCCACCCAGACAGACCAGCCTCTGCTCCTCCACGAAGGAGCCAGACACCATCACAGCCCACACCGGCGACGACTCCACTGGCGGGCAGACAAAAGCTATGTACACCGGCCGCCTCTCTCCCCGCTCCCCATCCTCTCTGACGGCACGAAGGCCACCGGAAGGGAGGGGGAACGGAGGAGATCGGCGTCGGAATGAATCGTCTTCCTTTCTCCCTCTCTCAATTGTAGCAGGAGAAGACTCGATGCTGGTGTCGAGTGTTTTATGCTCTCCTCCTTTCCTGCTTGGCCCATTTTCTTGGTCTTGGTCCAGTCCGTATCATTTCATCAGCCCAACCCAGAGTCGATCATGATGACATTCACCCGCAGCGTCATGTCGCCGATGACGTCGCGGCAGCCCTTGGTGTACAACAGCTCGAAGTAGTTCTGGTACATGAATTCAGGGTCGTTTCGTCCCATTCATGCCGGAAGATAAGCTGGGCTATTTGTTCCCAATTGAGCTTATATAGTTAAGGGGGACTTTTTTATTTTTAATCCTTTTAAATGAATATTTTAATAATAACCTCTCCAATAAACATATTGCACAAGGTAGCCCCTTTGGTCGCGCCAGTCTGCCTGGCGCGACAACAGCACTTTGTTGCACCACATGGACAGGCGCGACAAGGAGCGCCACTATGACGTAAGAGTTTGACTAGGGCGTATGTGGCAAACGGCGGCCCCCACCCTATCGAGCCATGGACTCCGCGCGATAGCGTTGTGCCGTTGTCCCGCCAAGCGGGCGCCACCGTGACATAAGAGTTTTGCCAGGGTATGTGGCAAACGGCGGGCCCCATCCAGTCGCGCCATCGACTCCGGTGTGACAAGAGGATTTAGGGTATGGCCAGCCCGGCCCAGTTTCCCCTCTCTCTCTCCCTCTCTCTCTCTCTCCCTCTCCCATACGGCAGAACTCATCACGAGCAGAGCTCCCTAGATCGGCACCTCCACATACGGGCATACAAAGCAATCCAACGCAAATACTCACGCCGACTGGACGTAAATATTTTTACTCGATTACGAGGGCACGAACTAGTATAAACCGCCTGTCTCTTGTGTTACCATCGAGTTCCTGAGTTTTCGAAGTCCGAAAAATTGTCCCGGGTAATCCGTGATGAGTCAAAACAATTTTGGATAACGTACTGACATAAGCGATGATTTAAAGGCCTAAGGGCCTTTTGTGCCCTCCTGTGGAAAAAGGCCATCTCCCTCGCATCGTCAGCTTCCTTCCAATCGTAGGTCTCCTTGTTTTGTCGCCAGAAGCTCATCATCTCGTCCTCGTGATAGTACAAATTAAGTTTTCGACCGGTCACTTGAGCTAGGAATGTCGTTAAGAATCCTATTGCGGGTCTTCCATGATGGCATCTGTTGACATTTCTTAACGTCGTCACCAGGATTGGGGGTGTTAGGAACGGTGCCAGGAAATGCCAGTAGATATGTCTTAATGACTACAAAATGAATCCGCAAGCGCATGAATATACCGTTGTAGCATTTCACCCGGAGAGTATTCAAGTATCGTTATTTATATTTTCTCAAAGGATGGCATAATGTAAAAGAGTTTACTAGGAACATAAGCATGAAGCATGACAACATGAACAAACAGTAGACAATAACATATACAGGGGTACATTATGATAAAAGATATGAATAGGGGTAATGTGACACATACACTTGGGCTAAACTCATGGTAAAGAATAAATGAATAAACCTAATAGCATCTATTCATGCAAGCAAAGTTATGCTACACACATGGTAAGGGCTATAGGTGCCAGGAAATTAGGGATATCAGGGAGAATGTCTAGTCCCGAAGTACATCTGGGACACTATATCTTTTAGAACTCCTACACCGAACCCGAACGTCGGGGGAGTGCACTAACCATGACAAAGCTGTCATGGCGGACGGATAGGGTTGTCACCACCTACCGTCTACCCCTGTCATACTGTGGAGCATGGTCATACCCGAAGGATCTCGCATACCCGAGCATCACGGCCATGTATGAGGTCACTACACTAGCGTCCCCGGGTCTCCCACCCTTCGGATGGACAAGTAATACGCTAAGGCAAGCCTGAAAGCACGGCGAACAAGCATCCTTAGCCAGATCATCTGGCCTAACCACATACTCATAACTTATGAAGAAACAAGCCAAGGCATGATAAACTATCAAGATAGCATAACAACCAAGGCTCAACTCTGCATTACTAATAGAATACTGACAAGTTGGATACAAAACCATACCGGAGGCTGTGGTGTCGGTGTTTTACCAGCAAGCCTACCTAGGTATACCCTAAGGCAGTAGACTTGTAGGCAGAGTGTCGCCGAGATCAGGAACTCGAAGGTGCAAGAAACATAAGGTTTAGACAGGTTCGGACCACGATGTGCGTAACACCCTACGTCATATTTTGTGGTCTGTATTGCCTTGGATGATGTGATGATTAGGGGGGTCCCTGCCCGCCCTTCTATACTCGCGGGGGGGGGGGGGGGGGTGGCAGGGTTACATGGAAATCCTAGACCGATACTAGCTTAGGAGTCCTACCCCTTCTGTACCGACTAGTCCTACTCATATCCGAGTACATTACAATATGGACAAGGTATGAGACATGCTTCATCCCTTACTCTAGAACATTCTATACTGTGTACGCAGTCCCGTATCCCCGGATCTAACAAGCCCCCTAGCTCTTCGTAGCCGAGAACTACAGCCTTCCGAGTATGCAGCCCCTAAGGACAGGGCGTGGACAGGGAGAGTCCGAGTGAGGGAGGGAGGTGTGGCCGGCGGGGAGAACTGAAGAAGCGTGGTGGGGTAATGGAAAGGGGTGGGCAGGCGCATGGGATGGGTACGAACCGATGGGTGAGAAAAGAAATTCATTTTTGGCAGAAACACTCTCGAACTCACAATTTCTATGGATCTACCCTTCCTCCTAACTCCCTCGACTCTGACAGGCGGGTCCAATATGAGAGGTACGGTGTATCCAATTTGAGTAAGAAAAGTTTTCAAAAGTCTTTATAGTATAGAAGATTAGATATTTGGTTTGGTTCGGTAGAGTCGGGCCTCAGGTCCAACACGTTTACGAGTTGAGTCCAGATGGCCTGCGTGCCCTATATCCGTGGGTGTTTTCCCTTGTATGGACAGACTTGTTTTTATCGTATTTTCGTGGAGGGTTTTCCTTGGGAGAACAGAGAGGCAGTTCCCCTTAACTTATCCTGTTGATGATCCATCCATGAATTGTGAAGAATTGTGTGATCAGAATCTCTCTTGGGTGCACTGGTTCGATCTCGTTAAGGTCTCATCTTCTGATCGTGGTTCGTCGAGGCCGCGGGTGGAAGACCTATCTAGGGTTTGGATTGCATCTACTCCCTTGCCATGAATTTGCTATTTGGTATTCTCCTAAAATTGCTGCTGTGATTGGCCAAATAAATTAATCTCAATATATCAGTATTGTTTGAATATTGAAATATCGAATTTGTGTCCTGCTGCTTGAGAGCAAGTGCCGAACTGATTTTGTGTTTGAAGAGAAGAATTATTTACTATCAGATCTTGGTTGGTACCTTTGGTTATTACAGAGAGAAATACTACTACTAGTGCATCTATTTTTGAGCAGATTGTTTATTTTTTTGAAAATAAATACTTAGTGAAAGTACTTGCTGCTAGTACGTGAAAAATTGGGATAAATTTTTGAGCATCATCAGCGGCGGATCCAGGAGCCAGAAATAGGGGGGCTGGCCATTGACGCAACCAAAATAAAATTTATAATATCTCAATTCTCATAATAGACCATCATCATAGTTCAAAGTAGCACTGAAATTACATGTTGAAAAAGTAGGCGACAAATCAACAATTTCTCCACACCAAACACCTGCTTGATACCCATTATTCTTCATGAGGAGCAATCTGCACATGACATAAGAGAAAATTAATTGACGAGAAATGGCAAATAACAACTTCAAAATGATTTTGATATTGGAAAAGAATGAACAATGGAGCATACCACTAAATTTTGTTTAGGCAACAACATACGACGTTTTTTCATCTCTTCAAAATGTTGCATGATTTTTTCATTACCAATGCTTCTAAATATCTCCTTCTCAATATAGCATATCATCAGGTCATTGAGTCATTCATCCCCCATTTTGCTACGCAAGTCTGTCTTTATAAGCGACATAGCTGAAAACACCCTCTCAACTGAAGCCGTTGCCACCGGAAGTATCAAAGTTAGCTCAATGAGTCGATAAACCAATGGGTAAGATGTGTGCATTGTCATCGTAACCATAATTTCAGAAACTTTTGAAAGTTGTTTACATCCACTAAAATATTGAGTTCTCCTAGCATGGTTGATAAAGTCCTTAAGTTGGCCCGGTAATAACAAAAGTCCGCAACACTGAAATCTTCAGCATAAATTTCAGCAAGCCTCACAAGCTTATCCACATCAAAACTAGAGAAATTGTTCCTTGGATTAAGAGAAGCCATGCATACTAATAACTCCGAACTAACTTCACTGAACCGATGATTCATCTCTGACATAATGGCATCAATGGCAGCAAGAAAAATCTCAACATTGTAATAATGCATATTTGTTACCTTTTGCCTTCTACGTGCAGATGTTCCTCTAGCATTTACTTCCTTATCCATATTTGGCACTTTAATCTCATTTTTATCACAGAATAACTTCACCCTTTTGAATAATGGCTCCCATC
This sequence comes from Panicum miliaceum, assembly GCA_032594955.1. Lineage (NCBI taxonomy): Eukaryota > Viridiplantae > Streptophyta > Magnoliopsida > Poales > Poaceae > Panicum > Panicum miliaceum. The sequence continues at coordinate 14,253,634 of CM064061.1, forward strand.
CATTATCCCTCATATCCTGCAAGCGATCTCTCAAATCCATTATCAAATTTATTGCTTCAACAATATCTTGGTCCTTCCTTTGCAAAGCCTTTGACAAACTGTCTGTAATGCTCAACAATTCTATCATCAAATGCATGATGAACACAAAATCAAAGCTTTTCATTTTACCAATTAAACCAAAAGCCCCACCATTACATGTTGGTTTAATAGAATCCTTCTTTACTGAAACGAACCGGGTTTTCAAAATGAGAACCTGACTCCCTGTATCGTCGTGACTCCCTGTATCGTCGTGATAGTACCTGGATCAGTAGCTATCACATACAGAACTCATTTCAATTATATATCACAGTCATACTAATCGATATTTCATTACAAGGGTTTAATATTTACATAATCCCGAGGATTGTAATACGATTTCTCGGTACAAGCCCCTTGGGCTAAAGGAGAAAACAGAAAGCAGAAGCGTTAACTAGTCTTCAGGGCCGTTCTTCATCTTGAGGATCGCCATCCTTCCACAGGCAAGACTTGAGCGTAGCACGAAACATCCTTAGTCCATCTCTTTATCTGGCACCGGTATCTGTATCGCGTCCTGCATCTACCAACTATCCCCAAGGAATGGGATAGGTTCACGTCACCATCCGTATGCAGCTTTAGGTGGAATGCATAAGGTATTTAAGCAAGTCAAGGATAAGGCTGAGGGTTTCCTATGCAAGCAGCAAGCATAAGTATATAATCATCCAAACCACCTCAACTCGGGCCATCCTGACTCTTCAGCTTCCCGAGGTACTCACACCTCCGTCTCGGGCCATCCTGGCACTCCAAGTTCCCGAGACAACCACCGCTCCAAACCCCACCAAGTTGGTGCGAGAACTCCCTCTCCTTGCACCTCAACTGCCCCAGGCAGGAAAACAAGACTAGAGGGAGATAGAAGTCAAGTAACACTATCTATGAAAGCGAAGCCGGATCAAGAGTTGTACATGACCGAGTACGCGGCTATACGTATAGTTTTCACCGTGTAGTGGTTGTACACCTGGACCCACTCTAGTCGCAGTCAGCGAGGGATCAGCCCACTAACATACGAAACCACGGTCAACGAAACTAGCTGCAACGGCCCCCATCCTGCCTTCCCGAGTTTGGGATGCTCCCTCCCGCAAGAGGTTGCCCCGGGACTGTGATGCCTTCTACACCGGGTCCCGCAAGACCCTGCAATTCGGGGGACGTGAGGTCAGCACCTCCTCCCCTTACACTAATACTCTATCCTCCTACAGGCATGGTGCCGCGCGTCACTAGCTCGGATCGGACCTGCCCTCATAACAGGTAAGTGGTGTGCACGTTTGACAAAGTTCTGTCTCTAGGTCCGCTAACTCGGCTTGCCGAGGCAAGATCCTCTCACCAAGATGTATCCATCGCAATGGTCCGTCACGGGCACCCATCACAGGTATAGCCCCACCACACCTCCTCCGATGTCCACACAGGACCCCACGTCCACAAAGGACTAACTTGTCCATCCCGGACATGTGCCCGCCACAGGCACTCCGTAGGATGTGCCCAATGCACACCCCAAGCCCTTGATCCGAATATCAAGTTAAGTTTGTCTCGCCCAAGCTAGATTCCTATCCCCAACTCCTCAAAAGAATCTCCACACATGCCAAGACTATCACACAAATCCCACGTACGCTCTTACACAAGTAGCCAAAGCATCTTTTATTTCATTTATTGAAATATATGGGGTTACAAGGAATCTGGTTAAAAAGTAGGCTATGCAGGTTTAAACACAAGTATCACACCCAGGAGCAGTAGCAAAACTAGCAAGAATGCCTAATAGGTATTCAGTCGTAGATAGGCGTGAACCTGATGGTTCTTCGTAGTTTCTTCTAAGTCTTCGGGTTGTCGGGGTAGTCCACCTATCTTCTAGGTGTCCTTGTAGTCCTCCGGGCCTTCAGGTCATCTGGTACGTCAGCTCTTCCCACTTGTCGGCGCCCTCTTCCTCTCTCCCTCACTTACTAGCTGGCCCCGCAGGTCAGTGGCCCTTCCGGATCTGGTGTGGCTGCCAGATCCAGTGCGGCCAGGCGCGTTCGTGTGCGTGCGTGTGCTTCTCCATGCGTCCGCGTGGTGCTCGGCAATATGCCGTAGAGGCACCTGCGGTCCTGGTCGCAGGGTCGTGGCGTAAACACGCCACCGGGCGCGGTCAAAATGACCGCGCCATGGTCGTGGCGCGCCGCAGCGTGGCTGGTCCGAGCGCGAGGCGACAGCAGCGGCGAGGGCGGCATCCTAAAGTGGTGGTGAGGCGGGCAGTGGCGAGGCGTGTCTCGGGCCTGGTCGTGCAGGGCGTGATCGTGCACGCGTGCGGGCATCCTGGCAGACCAGGGTCGCGGCGCGGCCATGGCGTGCGCGGGCGGCCGGCGTTCCGTGCCTGCGACACGCCACGACAACTAGGTCAGGCGAACAGCAAACTGGGCACGGCAGGCATGGCTGGGCGAACGAGGCGACCGGGGTTCGGGCGAGCGCGTGTGCGGGCTCTTGGTCCTGCCGAGTCCGCAGCACAGCCGCAGCACACAAGCGGCGCTCCGGCGAACCAGGCCGCGACGTCGTCGGACTGCGGCGGGGCCTAGCGTGGCTGACGAGGTTTGAGCACGCGCGGGTTTTGGGGTCGTAGCACGCACGCGGCGTTCTGGCGATCCAGGGCCACAGCGGGGTCAGGTCAGGACGACGGTCGGCGGCGAGGTGGCTCGGGCATCATACACACGCACGGCGTTGTGGAACCCAGAGCAATGGCGTGGCCGGCCGTGCGCGCAGGGTCCCAGTGGCCTGGGTCTGCGGCCCGGAACGGCGGCGAGGCAGGGCTACGGCGACGGCAGTTGCGACTCACGACTGCGACGCGACGGGCTCCTGCAACACACAAGGGATGGGGAGGTGGTCCTATGGCTGGCGCTACGGAAGGGTCATCGGTGGCGTAGGGCACACTAGCAGCACGAGGGGAGACAGCGAGGGAGCGGCGCGAATGGGACTCACAGTCGGGCTCGTGGACGGGCAGCCGATGCAGGGAGGCATCATTGCCGTGGCGAGTCGACGTTGTGGCGGCTTGATGCAGCGGCTCCTCCTCCGGCTTGACGGCGTCCGGCGGCGGCCCTCTTCTCTCGGCGCGGCGTCGACAAGCGGGTCGCGGTCCTTCTCCAGCCCCTGCTCCTCCTCCTCCTCCTTGGCTCCCCCCTCCTTCTATTCCCCTCTCTCCTTCTCTGCTCAGCGGCGGCGGCGGCGGATCGAGGCGATTGGAAACCTAGGGTTAGGGTTTCGCGATGGCGGCCAGCTGGGGGATTTATAAGTAGAGCGGCGCTGGGGTCGTGGCGCGGGCCCAGACGTCGAGGGCGCGGATGGGACGAACGCTGGAGCGGGGCGCGTGGCGTACATCCGGGCGACCTAGGGTTCGCGGCCTCGGGCGATTTGGGCGCGGAGCGGCCGGTTGGGTGGCCGACAGCGGAGGGCGCGGTGCAGGCGGTTGGGGATCTCTTGGCGTGAAGCGGGGCAGGCGAGGCAAGCGCGGCCGGGAGATGCGGCGCGCGGCGCGAGGTAAAGCGGAGCAGGGTGCAGGCGGCGTGTTGCGCGGCTGAAGGAGGAAGGGAAAGCTGACGAGTGGGGGCCACTCGTCAGTCTCCGAAGCGCGGTGAGGGGATAAGGTCGTGGGGCGGCCGGGTGGCTGCCATGCTGGCCCCACGCATCAGCGGAACCAAGCGGGCGAGCAGGCGAGTCGGGCTGGCGGGCGCTGTGCGGCTGACGCATGGGTCCCGCCTGGCTGTGGGGTGGCACGGCTGGGTTGATTGGGCCGGGTCGCGGGCTCCATAGTAGGCCGCTTGGCAGGCCGGTGGGGTGAGGCTGGCTGGCCGATCAACAGCTGAGTTGACCGCGCGTGGGTGTGGGCTGGGCTGGCTAGCAGGCCAGGCCGGGTTGGTTTCGGGTTGTTCTTTGGGCCGGTTTAGGTTTTAGAGTTTGGCTTAGGGTTGGGTTTAGGGCTAGAGGTAGGGCCCACTTGGTAGTTAGCTAGGTGGTTAGTAGGGTACATTAGGACCTTAGGTTAGCTTGTGATTTTGAATTCAAATGGTTTTGTTTGAATTCAAAATCCACACAATTTCTTTTAAACAAGGAAAGCAAATAACCTTAATAAAAATCCAAGGGAGACCACATTAGCAAAACAATCCTTATGGTTGTTTGATTTTAAGGTCCTCGAGGAGTTTTTAGAGAGGGGTTGAGCATAAACCTTAGGTTTTACTAGCTAATCACACCATCGCACAAAAAGTTTTTGAAATTTCACATTTTTGCAACTTAACATTCCAGGATAAAATCTCAGGCTGTTACATTTACAATCTCTAGTACTTCCAAGATAGCCTCCCACATTACCAAAATTTGAAGCAATGTTTTAAGATATGAGCCCCATCTAGTATCTCCAGGTCTAGCTAGACTACTTTCTTGGTTCATACCTCTTCCAGTTTTAATCTCACCATTCTCTAACTTTTCTAGCAACATATCATGATGTTTTGCAAGCAATGCATCCTTTCTCATACAAGATGCACCCACGATGTTGACTATTAAAGGAACATAGTTAAAGAAATCTACAATGGCGGGGGTAGAAGTTGAAACAGCAACAACCACTAACTGCAACTGGTGGGCAAAGCAATGCACATAGAAAGCATAAGGATTTATATCCCGAATCAATCTCTGAACACCATTAAATTCACCTCTCATATTAGAAGCACCATCATAACCCTGCCCTCGAAGGATAGATATGGATAACTTGTGGCTGGACAGCATATCCACCAAAGCTTCTTTCAATGCAGCTGACGTACATTTCTCAATATGTTTAAGTCCAAGAAACCTCTCCACGACCTTTCCTTCATCATTCACAAACCTGCATAACACATTCCATCGTATGTTACTACTAAATAAAATCTAAGATTGTGAAATCAAAATGACATATTCCATGAGATTACTAACCTCACAATCATAGTCATTTGCTCCTTTATTGATATATCTCTAGAGTCATCAATTAGCACTGAGAAATGCCTACCCCGAATCTCATCCATAATCACTGCAGTGACTTCCTCTACACAAGCTTTGGTAAGGTCTTTTTGTATGTCAGGAGACAACATTTGACAATTTTTAGAACCTTTTTCATATGCATCCTTCACCTTCTTTTTCTTATTCTTGTACCACTCAACGATCTCTATAAATGTACCTTTATTCAAAGAAGTAGAAGACTCGTCATGCCCACAGAAAGCTTCTCCTTGCTCAATGAGAAATCTTACAATTTCTAAAGAAGATGTCAAACGAATTTTGTATCGAGCTTCTTCCTCTTTATTGTACTTAACAACTTTGTTAGTCACACTTCTCCTCTGGTTCATGAAGTCATCACACTTCATAATTGCATTGTTGTGAGATTGGGAGCCAGCATGCTTATCAAATCTTTCCAAAGCCTTCTTCCATTTCTCATAACCTGTTTTTGCAAAGACATCACTCCCAAATTTTTCAGGCCTTCCGGGCTCAAAGAAAAGATAACAGTACAAACAAAATGCAGCATCCTTTGATTCACTGTACTCCAACCAATTATATTTTGCAAACCAACTTTGTTGGAAAGAAGGGCGGGCCTGGTGCAAGCGGTAGAGTCTTACCGCCTGTGACCGGAAGGTTCCGGGTTCGAGTCGCAGTCTCCTCGCATTGCACAGGCGAGGGTAAGGCTTGCCACTGACACCCCTTCCCCAGACCCCGCACAGAGCGGGAACTCTCTGCACTGGGTACGCCCAAACCAACTTTGTTGGAAGGATCTCCATTCACCACTTTGTCATTTGCGAGGAAATGAAATACCAACTGGTTGAGTTGGTCCTCTCAACGCATATGCCCTTTTCACTTGATCTCTAATTTTAAATGGATGCTCATCAATTGATTTGCGCATTCCTGGATCACTAACAATATCCAAAGAACAAAATTCCACCCGTGGTAATTTTGGTGGCCTTGTGTTCTCATTATTCTCTCATTATTCTCTAGGCTAGGAGTACTGCTACTGCTTGAATAGTAGTTGCACAATGTTCTTTTCGACATCTTGCAATCTAGGGATGAATTCAAGGTTCAATTGGTTAAAAGTAACAATGTCACTACTGATTTTTAGTTAATTGCATTTCAATAGCAAATAGCAATCTGAATCTAGCATACCTTTTCTTGTTCCACGGCGCCGGCCACGGGCCACTCCTCACGGCTCACGGCGAGTCCCGACCTCGCGGCCTTCGTGCACTGGCGCGGCGGCGCGCCGTGGTGCCGCACGCCCGCAGCCCCGCACGGCCTGCCTGCGCTGCTGGGCCTGCGCACGGCATGCTGCCGCTGCCGGCTGCCGCTGTGCCGCACGGCGCACCGCCGGCGGCTGCCGGCTGGAGCTCACGTCGGGCGCCGGCGCTGCTCCCCCAGCCCCCAGGCTCGACGGACGGCGGGAGCGGGGAGCCGAGCGGCGGCGAGCGGCCGGACGGCGAGCAGGCGGCGTCAGGCCGTCAGCCATCGGGGTCGGGCTGGGGAGACGGGAAAACAGGGGCATGGGGTCAGCAGGGATCGGTGGTAGGGTTTGGTGGGGTTATCGGGCTGGGAAAGGCCGGAATTGTTTGGGCCAATCTGATTTCTTTGGGCCGTGGCTGTATGGGCCAATTTAACCCGCTTCTATTGCTGTTCTGCTGGCCCAAGGTGACCCAATAACGCAAATTCGCCCTTCTTCAACCTCCAGCACCCCCAAAGCTCCTTCCCATGGCCCCCCCTCCCCCCACGTTAGATCCGCCACTGGGCATCATAGGCGTGTCCTTATCAGTCCCCTCTAGGCATAAATGACTTGAAGGCCTACGATGTTAGATGTCCTCTTGTACATCATTCACTCAACTATAACGACAGCAAGATGGTACGTAAGTCTTTTGACAGATCATCACTTCGTCAAAGCGCCCATCTTGCCCAACGCAAGGTGCTCAAAGACTTAGGGCGTCCACAATGGGAGGTAAGAAGAGGGTAGTAAGATCTTGTTAGTAGTAAGATACATTATGAAGGGTAGAAGAAGAGTAGGTAGTAGTTGATATCGGCAACAAAGCTACTGCCGGTAAGATGAATTAAAAATTCTTTTTTCTGGCGTTCATCGTCCTGACAACCGAACAGGCAAAGAACTAGATGAGGAGGTTGAGTTTGGATTGCTGATTTTTCTATTGCGGGACCCACCTTCTTACCACATGCACATTATGTGAGTTAGGGAATTACTGTTACCACTATTTCTTAGGCCCACCTTCCTACCGAGATCGGCAAGATACATTGTTGATGCCCTTAGGCATACTTAGAGATGACGTGAAGCTTGATGAGGACGCAATTCAAGACTGTGTTGACCGTTTGAAGGAATTGGTGCCACCAGACCTACTCAAGTCAATAATGTGTTTGAAAGGCCGTGGCTTCTGGGATCTTCGTTAAGCTTTATTTTGTTGTGTTTTTTGGTGTTGCTTTATGTTCGTGGTTTTTCCAGGTTATGTGTTGTAGTTTAGCCTTAGTAGTTGCCTTGATGTCCCTTAGTAGTTGCCTTGATGTCCCTTCTGTTGTTGTTGGTTTTGTGTTGCCCACTCTGGGTATAACCTTCTTCTTTATCAATATAATTGGCAGCTCTCCTATATCTTCATTTCAACTAAAGATATGATCACTTCATGGTTTTTATTTTCTTAATTATTGAGAAAATAGACTTGGTATGTACATGTGCTCACGCATATATGTGGGGATTATGGGTTAATTTAAATGCTCTGTTTGGTAGTAATAAACTACAAGAGTCTAGGCGTACAATGCGACCATATACTACTGTCTGATAAGGACTCGTATGTAAACATCTGATGGTTCAGATTTTTCTATACCACTGAAATATTGATTAGTATTATGAGGTAGTATAGGTAGTATAAGGATAATATGGGAAATATCATTTCAGTATAAGGTTCTGCCCTTGATGCAACGGTCTAAAAGTGTTACAATATACCAAAAATGGTTGCAATAGACGAAATTGCAAAAAAAATTATAAAAAATATTCTTAATTTATATTAAGTTACTAATGATAATTTTACCCCTTCTAATGGATGGTTGGATCTTTTCTATATTATATACTACCAAGTGGTAGTATTGTGCGCTGTAAAAGAGGTCCTCCTTTCATCTAAAAGCCTGTTACATTCTTAAAGAAAAAAATCATGAAGAACAATCACAAATGATAACAGATATAAACCACTGCCATAGCTATAATCAATCTTTTGTATTTTTCTTTGAAGTGTCGTACCCGTTCACTTTATATGTCGATCACCTTTACTATGTCTGTTGAGTCAGAAAAGTTTGAACAATAGGACATGTACTAAACCATTAAGATGCGAATTAACAACTTCAACCAGTACAAGCTTTAGCTATAGAGAGGAAAGCTCTATGTTCCTCACACCACTGAATTAGTGCGAAATTTCTTAATAAAATTGTGACTTGTACGACTGAAATTTGTGGCTTAAAACCTATGTCAGCTAGATATCTTGTAAACAAGGCTACGTTAAATTATATATCCAGCTGCTTACAAGCAGAAAATTCTAGTTTTTTTTAAAAAAAATACATTTGGGTAATAGACACTATGGGTTTACTGTGTTTTGACTCCCGCGATTGGTGATCTAAAGACATCCATTAGGCCACGAGTAACCAATCGGAGCTTTGGACGGCTTCAGTTTTGCAAGTTGGATGTGTGTTCATGGATGCACTGCATGGTGCATACTACTTCCCACACGCAAGCTTGCTTTGTGACCACGTCGATGTAAACAATCATATGATCTTGAAAGCTTATCTTATTGATAGCAGAGATGATGGACATATATATGCTTGCGTATGCTCCACCCACCTTCTCTTTTCATGATTTCTGTTAAATAGAAGCATCTCAATGTTCCCTTTTACTTCGTGGGTGAAACTGAAACACCATTTTTTTCACATAGATGCAAAGATAAGTTTGGGAGAAAGCAACAATCTTCTGGCCATACTTCTACATCAGTCTCCTAACCCACAAGTAGCAAGCAATGTTCCGCGGCAAATAAGTCAAGTTAAACCACCAAATGCTTCAGAAAATCAGCTGATCTTTAGAGCATCGCTGAGTGACTTGTGTTCACACACATATCACACACATGTCAAGGCTATCAGATACAAGCTCAAGCTTTATACCTATTGCATGATAGTTAATTACATGGTAATGATTTAGGATAGACTGGATTAAGCTCGATGCCTATCAGGCCATCTGAATCATGCATAATGCAACTTGCAACCACTTACGTAGATATCACCATCACAGTTAATTAAATGGCTTGATAGGCATATATAGGACCTACCGTCAGCACTACTTACTAGCTAGGGTTCTAATTATTTGGCAGGCTCACTTCATCATAGTCATCTAGCGACAAAAACACCTCATCTAAGCATGAAAGCTCCGTGCCCTCGTCATGAAAGCTCACTTGCGAACCGCAACTCGATTCGAACACTCTGCATATCACCCAGTTGTTGGACTCCTGCAAAGATTAGAGTGGTTTTGTACCCCAGTCAGTTGCTACATGTATAAGCTGCTGAATGCTGTGAAGCAATTAAACAGGATATGCTGTATCACTCACCGTGCTTGAGTGAACTCTCTTCCTTTGGGATTTCCTGCTGGAGCTCGAGCTGCTTGTGGTGCTGCTGCCGCTGACATTATTATATCCTCCATCTTGAAGGTGGTACTCATGCATGATCCAGTTCGTTTTGAAACCCTTGGAAGGTTCGCCGGTGCAGAAGATGAGCGTCTTCTTCAGGCCAACAATACAGCCACTGCTCGTCACTGTTTCATCAGCACCAATAGGGTTCCAGTACCCATTCGGTGAGATCCTGCTCTGAGCTGCATGGCTGAAGAAGTACCACTGGTTTCCAGATTGCAGTGCGGTGCCTTGGGGGATTCTCTTTTATCAGCACATGATATTAATTTACCATGAAAGTAGAGAAATGGATGAGGATGCAAACCATTCAGTTCCCACGGGCTGTGGTGTTGCAGGAGAAGTGTTGGGATGATGTCAGGGCGGCATGGGAGGTTGGCCGCTTTGCGACGGAGGAAATGGACGACAAGATCTTCATCCGAGGGGAAGAAGTGGAAGCCTGGAGGTAGGTCAGTAGCTCCTCCCATGGCTAGCAGTGCAACTCCGCTGTAGTTTATGCGAGCCGGGGCGGCGGCGAAGAGGTTGAAAGCAAGGGGACGAGATGAATGTGGAGGAGTAGTGGTGGTTCGTGCTAGTCATAGTGACGGGGTGGTAGTCTTATAGGAAGCATAGCATAAGGGTGTGGGCTAGCTCGATCGGTGAAGAGAGGGAGAGACGTGCAAGTCAAGGAGTGCTGAGAGGATTTTTGAGGCGGCTGCAGCTAACACGAAGGAAAGAAACGCCCGGTACGCGCGCCTTTCTCCGTCCCCTCCTTTATTTCTCTCGTGGATGGAGCTAATGATGATACTATGAGGAGACGTTTGCCGGATCATGATGGAGTCCTATCTGCCGCCCCTGCTGTGCGCAATGTGCAGTAGTAGAATGTAAATTGTATTCATTTTGAACTACTGAATTAATCATTGCACTCTAACACATTTTTTTATTCATTAGGTCTCAAGAGGTCGTTTGAGTTCAAAAAAATGCTTATAGGCAGCAATGATTGTGATGTTTGCATGGTCGTCCAATAATAGTATTCTAAGTATTGGACACTGGTAGCATCATGCACTACCCTGTGTATATCCTCCTGAGAATAGTAAGTCTATTGCAGTTACATTTAACAACGTTACTTGCACAACTTTCTAACCTGCTGGTGAAGCTCATCAGCTTGCTGTTGGACCAGCTACGCCCAATGGTCACATAAAGTGGCGGCACCCCAAGCGATAGGTACTCTGTTCATGCCGCAGCTAGCTAGCCCTGCTGGTGCAGGGTGACGACAGCTGCACTCCCCATGTCATGCGGTCGTCACCCTTTCTCAAGCCCCCATGCTCCTTCACAGGGTTCTTCACTTCTTCTTCAGCACAGCAGTACACGAGCACGAGCATCACTTGGTGAGGAAGCAAGCAACCCCCAGCATGCAACATCCCGCCGTCCCTGTTTTCTAATCTGCGTGTGCATGCTTTGCTGCCGCGACACCGATCATCATTTCAAATAATTCCAGGTATCAACTGGCCAAATTATATATGATAGCAAATAGAATATGTGGAATACGCGATGTATTACTCAGAGATAAGAGTTGTGTACATATAGGCACGATGTGGAGCCGGGTACGGCAGGCCCATGGGCTGTGACACGTTTACAATCTAACACTCCCCCGCAGTCGGAACTGGGAGCACCGCGAACATTAAGACTGGACCTAAACTCGACGAAGACGGACGTCGGGAGCCCCTTGGTGAAGATGTCGGCATACTGTGAAGTAGTAGGAACATGTAGAACTCGAACTTCTCCAAGAGCGACGTGGTCACGAACGAAGTGTAGATCATTCTCCACATGCTTGGTCCGCTGATGCTGAACGGGGTTGGTGGATAAATAAACGGCACTGACATTGTCACAATACACAACTGTAGCTCGTCGAAGAGGGCAATGGAGCTCAAGAAGAAGCTGTCGTAACCAGCACGCCTCCGCAACCCCATTGGCAACAGCGCGATACTCAACCTCTGCACTGGATTTGGATACAATTGCCTGACGCTTCGAGGACCAGGAAACCAAGTTGTCACCCAAAAAGACGCCGTAACCAGAGGTGGAACGACGAGTCTCAGGACAGCCGGCCCAATCAGCATTGGAGTACACAGTGAGATCAACAGGCGAGGTGCGATGGAGGTGAAAGCCAAGCTCCAAGGTTCCCTAGATGTAGCGCAGGATGCGCTTCATGGCGGCGAGGTGAGGCTCTCTCGGATCATGCATATATAAACAGATCTGCTGAACAGCATAGGCAATATCAGGACGGGTGAAGGTGAGATACTGAAGCGCACCAGCGATACTGCGATAGTGTGTTGGATCAGCCACGGGAACACCATCAACAGACAACTTGGCGTGAGTATCAACAGGTGTGCTGCACGGCTTGCAGTCACGCATACCAGCACGGTCCAAAATATCCAGCATATACTGCTTCTGAGAGAGGAACAACTCATCAACCCGACGATCAACTGAAACACCCAGGAAATGATGGAGAGCACCCATATCAGTCATAGAGAATTCCCGCCGGAGAGCTGCTATAATGCGCTGAAGAAAACTCTATGACGAGGCGGTGAGAACAATATCATCCACACAGAGAAGCGAGAAAGTTGTGTCAGCGCCGCGACGGTACGTGAAGAGTGAAGTGTCAGCCTTGGCCTCAACAAAACCAAGAGAGGTGATGTGACTGGCAAAGCGACTGTACCATGCGCGGGGGCCTGCTTCAATCCATACAGTGACTTGTTCAATCGGCACACATGATCGGGGTGGGAGGAATCAACAAACCCAGACGGCTGCTGATAGTACACAGTCTCTGTGAATGTCCCATGAAGAAAAGCGTTCTTGACGTCCAGCTGATGAATGGGCCAAGAACGGGACAGAGCAAGTGTGAGCACAACACGTACGGTAGCGGGCTTGACGACTGGACTGAAAGTCTCCTCATAATCAATGCCAGGACCCTGAGTGAAGCCTCTGAGAACCCACCTGGCCTTATAACGATCAAGAGAGCCATCAGACAAAAACTTGTGACGATAAACCCATTTACCGGTGACGACGTTCACACCCGATGGACGGGGAACCAGAGTCCAAGTGTCGTTGGCCAGGAGGGCATCAAACTCCGCCTGCATCGCTGCTCGCCAATGAGGATCAGCGAGAGCAGAGCGAAAGGTCTTCGGCAATGGAGAGAGCGTCGCTGCGTGCAGGTTCAAGCGATCAACCGGCTGAGTGAAGTCGGACTTGCCCCGAGTCCGCATGCCGTGATCGTTGACCACGGGCTCAATGGGCTGGTGCCGCGTGGAGACGGTGCGGCCTCCTCTGCTGGCAGCAACCTATGACGAGGTGTCATCAGGGGCAGCAGAGGACGCCGAGCCGGGCGCTGAGGCAGGCACCGAGTCGGCCGTCGATGCAGGAGGAGAGTCGGGCGCCGAGCTGGCTAGTGCCGAGCCACCACCGTCGGGTGATGTCGTGCTGCCCATGCTGGAGCCATGCTCGACAGCAAGCGGCTGGTCGGCCGGTGGTGGCGCACCAGTAGGAGTACCTGAAACCACAACACTAGGCCCGATGGGCATAGTGGAAGAGTCATCATCGTTCAAAAAATCGAGAGTGGCGGGATCCGAGGGGGAGGTTGACATCTCAGAAAAGGGAAATAGGGATTCATCAAACACCACGTGGCGAGAGATGATGATCCGGTTAGAGTGGAGATCAAGACATCGATAACCCTTGTGATCGGAAGAATAGCCAAGGAAGACACAGAGAGATGAACGAGGAGACAATTTATGTGGAGCAGTGGAAAATAAATTGGGATAACAGGCACAACCAAAAACACGAAGATGTGTATAGGTGGGATGGGTGCCATGAAGAGCAAAAAATGGTGTAAGGCCGCCGAGGGTCTTGGTGGGGTGACGGTTTAGAAGATAGGTGGCAGTATGGAGGGAGTCAGCCCATAGACCAGAGGGAGGCTTGCCTGAAACAGTAGCGAGCGCACAATATTATTAAAGGTGCGAAGAGCGCGCTCGGCTTTACCATTTTGCTGGGAAGTGTAAGGGCACGACATGCGAAGGATGGCACCATGGGAGAGGAAGAACGTGCGGGCCAAAGAGTGATCAAACTCACGACCGTTGTCGCACTGGACGGCCTTCACGAGAGTGCCAAACTGTGTACGGACGTAGGCAAAAAAATTTAGAAATAGTGGCAAAGGTATCGGATTTAAGGCGAAGCGGAAATGTCCAAGCATAATGAGAAAAATCATCAATAATTATGAGATAATATTTGTAACCGGACACGCTAACAATGGGAGATGTCCAAAGATCACAATGTATTAAATCAAATCTGTTGACAGCACGAGAGCTAGACGACCCAAAAGGAAGGCGAACATGGAGCCCTAACTGACAAGCATGACATATGTGTTCATGTTTGGGTTTATTACATGAAATAGCCTGGGTGCTAATAAGCTTGGACAAAGCTTCGGCGCCAAGATGACCGAGACAACGATGCCACAAGGTGGAAGGAGGAGTGGCAGCAAGGGCAGGTGTGCTGGTGCTGGTAGGCGGGAAGAACGGGTATAGATCACCCGTGCTATTGCACCTGGCGATCACGCTCCGTGTTTGTAGGTCCTTCACAGAGAGGCCAAACGGATCAAACTCGATGGAACAATTATTATCAGTGGTAAACCGACGAACAGAAATCAAGTTCTTAATAATGTTAGGAGACACTAAGACATTATTTAGAACAAGAGAGCGATGCGATGTAGAAAACGAGTATGAACCAGTAGAGGTAATGGGCAAAATAGCACAATTACCGACAATGATAGAGGAAGGACCAGACAAGGAGGGTGAGCGAGGAGACGAGAGAATACCAGAGTGGGCGGTCATGTGAGAACTGGCACCAGAATCAGCATACCACTCGGCCGGGTTGGGCGGCGGCATCAGGGTCATGGTGTTGAAGTTGTTAACGAGTGACGCCTGATCCCAAGACCCACCGGCCATGGGTTCCAGGGCGCGTACAACGGCGTCCCGGACGAGGAAGAAGCCGAGGAGGGGGCTGGTGCAGAAGCCCCTCCACCGTACCCAAAACTAGGAGGTGGTGGCTGGTAGTAGACCCCTTGGTACGGCATCATGTGAAGCGCCGGTTGGGGCTGGTCGAACGGCACGAACGGAGGGTGCAGCATGTGACCAGGGAGACCGCCATAGCCATGAGGCCAAAGCTGCACGGTGCCAGACCATGGGTTGATGTGGCCGGACCCGGGGGTAGGCGGCGCGCCAGGACGTGGTCCAGAAGAGCCAGACTTGGTGCCGTTGTTGCCGCTGTTGCCGCCGCAACCACGATGGCGGTTGCGTGATCCACCCGATCCGCCCCCTGATCCAGTGGGAGCAGCGGGAGGGCGTGGTTGATGCGGCGCCGCGATCAGCGCCTGTGTCCCGGCCGTGGCCGCGGGGGCTGGAGTGTCGTCGTCCTGGACGTCGTTGACGTCGATCTCCTCGAGGAGCAGCAGCGTACGCGCCGCAGCGAACGTGGGAAACGACCGTTGCATCTTCAAGTTGAACACCATGTGCCGAAATTTCCCATTGAGGCTGTGGAGGAGGGTGAGGACGAGTTGCCGGTCGCCGATCGGATCGCCGAAGTCGTTGAGGGAGGCGGCCATCGTCTCGAGACGGCGACAATAGTCCGTGATGGAGAGATCGCCCTGCTTGAAGGAGCGAAATTCGGCCTCCA
This sequence comes from Panicum miliaceum, assembly GCA_032594955.1. Taxonomy (NCBI): domain Eukaryota; kingdom Viridiplantae; phylum Streptophyta; class Magnoliopsida; order Poales; family Poaceae; genus Panicum; species Panicum miliaceum. The sequence goes on from CM064061.1 coordinate 14,269,068, forward strand.
GTAGCAAGGCACGAGACTCGCGTTGCCCGAGGAATTCATCCTCGAGGTACAGCCACGCGTCACGGGCGGCGGGATCGCGGATCATCAAGGACTGCTGGAGATCGTTGGAGATGGTGCAGTAGATCCACGTAAGGACGCAGCAGTCCATGGTCGCCCACGCCGATCGATCGGGGTAGGAGTCATCGGAGAGGACGTGATCCTTGAGGTTGTACTTGCCGAGGACGACGAGGAACAGGGAGCGCTAGCGGCCATAGTTGTTGGCCGGCTTCTCCAACATCACAGGGACGAGGATCTTGATATTGAGGACGGCGATTGCCTGGGTATGGAGGGTGGCATTCGCTGCCTCCTTGGCAGCTAGTTCCTTGTCGAGGGCAGCAGCAGCCTCACGTGCTTCCTCCGCGCGGCGCTTGGCAGCGGCTGCAGCAGCAGCATCGTCACCCATGATGGCCACGCACGCGATCTGCAGGGTCCTGGCGAGATGCTCAGCAGCAGGAGAGGGGCGCCTGGCAAGTTGGCTCAGCGGCGGGCAGGGTAGGCCGGCGATGGATCGGCGGCGGCCTAGGGTGTGGTGGAGCCGGCGACGAAGTCAGTGGCGGCTAGGGTTTGCGGAAGTGCGATCGCAGGAGCGAACCATCTCTGATACCATGATAGCAAATAGAATATGTGGAATACGCGATGTATTACTCAGAGACAATACATATAGGCACGATGGGGAGCCGGGTACGGCAGGCCCATGGACCGTGACAGGTTTACAATCTAACAATATATATCCTGCCTGCAAAGGGCCTCTGCCATCATTTGATCAGCAAGATCTTGTCTCAAATGGATCTCGACTGACCGTTGGTCGATAAGACTCATTCTCGATCAGGATCAACAGCAAGTTGCGCCGCAAGTGGTAAGACTGACCCCTCTCCTCCTACCGCTCTTGGGAGTAGAGATCGTCAAGTGGAGGATGCTGGGGCTCCCCATTCCGGCCGGAGCAGCAAGAATGGAAGGGGATGAGACATGACTGGCCATTCTTGAGTAATCTATGCCGGATCACCTACGACGACATCTCTAATCGCCTGCAAATCATGGGCGCCGAATCTTCCAGCAAGTACCCTAGCTAAGCTAACCACCCCCCGACCTGTGCTGGCGATGGAGCTCCCAGAAAATTCAAAGATCTAGCTCCACCATCACCATTCCATGGTGCCCAATCACCCCCCCCCCCCCCACCCCCAGTGTTCCCTGCAGGCACCTCCTCCCTTTCCCTTTCCCTTTCCCTTTGCCTCTGCCTTTTCATGCATGCTCTCTGCTTCTTTATGGCAGGCCATGAAAGATTGAAAGGGAGAAATCGAAAGATTAGGCTCGAGTCCACCACCGGAGCCGGGGACGCCGCCGGTGGTCGTACACGTGAGGGGGGGCTTCATGCTCTCTGCTTCTTCTGGTTCAGGTTGTTTGGCGCCATCTGCGAATGGTGACGTGCTCGTGACGCACTTCTGCGTTCAGTCTAGTGTCCACTCCACCGCATCGCCAAGCGAGGTCGGATCCTTGGAACGTGCGCGGATGGCCGGATGCCCACGCGCGCAGGGGAGCTAGCTTTTGCAGCTCTGAAGATGTCGGGTGGGTGCCGATGATCATGTACCAGCGCAGCGTAGGACTCTGAACTCATGCTATTTTGTTCTGCAAGTCTGAAGATGCCCCCATTCATTCTTTTCAAAAAAAAAAAGAGAGAAGAAGATGCCCCATTAAAAAAAGAGCCTGAAGATGCCGATCTCGTGTGATGGTATTTCGTTTTGCCGAATGCAGGCTGTTTTGAGAGGGATTGAGTGTTACAAACTGACAGATTCTATTCCAGTCATTTGGAGAACTGAACTTGGTCCAGAAGTAGAATTGGTTGCTGAATTAAAAAACCTTATTAGGAAGCAGGGCAAAGCATTTGCAACCTTGCGCAAACCTTTGCATTTTTGCCTGCAAGCAGCCAGCGAATCATTGAGGAACAGCACCCTCCAGCCCTCGATGGCTTCAGCATCCCCCTTCGTTGAAAATGGACCCGATGATCAGCCACTCAGAGGAGAACTTTCTTGCCCTGCCTTTGCAGGGATCGTGTTGGGTTCATTCCATTCCATCCCTGCTCAGCACCGCGCCCCGGGTGAGCGAGCGTGCGGGCGGGCGGGCAGGCACCCTGACTGACACATGGGAATAAGCGGCATGGACACAGGGGAGTGGCAGGCTTCAGCCAGAGAAACGAGGGCGAGAGGGGCAAACGCGACGCATGATTCGTCCCTCTCCTCTCCTCTCCTGTTGCCACGGGTGCTGTGGCTGGGTGGGTCGCCCACTTCTCTGCGGCCTTGCGAGTTGAGAGGCCTCCGGCTCAGCGCTATCGCTTCGGTGTCAGGCCAGGCGAGGCCGAGCAGGGAAAGAAGCCGCAGGCTCGGTTGGTTGGTGGCGCCGGCGTCGCCCGCAGTGCCTGCAGCCTCTGCCCGAGCGAAACGAGCGACCGGCGATGGCCCTGACGCTCGAGGGGTCGGCGGTCAGTGGTGGGGAGTGAATGGGAGCAAGCTCAGCCGGGATCGCCCACATGTGGATTGTTACTGCGTGCCTGCATCACCCGTGACGATTGCTCGCTCCCTCTCATTGTTGCCTTCATTTCTTTTGACCTTTTACAGGAAAAAAAGGTAATTGTCTATTTTTTTTCTATGTGCATTTTCGTCTGAATCGAGGGGCTGTGATTCTACAAGCAGCTCTGTATTACAAAAAAGTACTCTGCTTTTTTTGTGCATAATGAATAATGATGGTGATCTGGTTACCTCACCTGACCATGGAATGTGGACGCGTGCTTCTGTCAACACAGCGCAGCACAGTGTCGCCCAAGGACAGCCATCGCTCAATGTGTTCTTCCAGGCGCTTTCTCAGGGCGCGTTTAGTTGCCAAAATTTTTCCAGCGCTATAGTAACTTCGAATATTTGACCACTAATTAATAGTATTAGATGTGAATAATTGACGAAATCTATTCCATAACCCCAGGTGAAATTGCGAGATAAATCTTTTAAGCCTATTTGGATCATGATTAGACAACGTCGTGCTACAGTAAATAACCTCTAATTACGGATTAATTAGGCTTAATAGATTTGTCTCGCGATTTCCTCCATATAATTAGTTTTATAATTAATCTATATTTAATACTCGTAATTAGAGTTGAAAAAGTTACCAAAAATTTTTTGCCAAAATTTTTTGGCAACTAAACGGGCCCTTATCCAAGTGCAAGCAGTGCAAGTGTCTTTCGGATCACATCCAATCGTGTCCATCGCCCCGGCCCAACTCGCAGGCTTGCAGCGGTCGCATTCAGCGATCGCTCGAGGTTTGAGTGCCGCCACCGCCACCAAGGAAGTGGGAGCTTTGCATAGAACGCGACAGATTCTTCAATCTCCACTTCCAGCCATCCCAAAGTCCCAACGTGAACAGCCTCTAGTTTGAAAAAAAAAAGAATTCGTGGCCCCAGAAATCTGCAAGCAACACAACTTTTCGACCACAGCCCAAAAGGTTACTCCCCAGCAATGCAACATCGTTACATACAAAAGCATATTTCGTTATTCCCGACGAGCAAGTGCTGGTTCTTCATAATTCACAGTGACATGAACTCTAGGATGAATTATGCATTCAGTGAACCGTTCGCATAAGATTTGGACGCTGAATAGTTCAGAATCATTTCCCTTAATTTGGGCAGCAACGTGGTTAGCTGTCCAAAGGGTACCTACATTTACAAAGTGAACTAAATCAGAATCTCTCCTAACCTTCTAACGTAGATCACCATTCCGAAGAATCAGTCAATGGTAAAAGAAAGATCAGCTGACGATATGGTGCACAGGAATATTTGATTCTGAAGTTAACTCAAAGAACTCAAACTGAATTGGGTCAAACTCTTGTAGATTTTGACGTGGCTGAAGCCGGAAACTGAAAGGTTACGCCATGATACGACTCTTGGAATATTGAATCCACTGCAGTTGATTCTCTAGGTAAACCTTGTTGAGCATTTGTGCTCTCAAATTGAAGATTCAAAACTCTGCAAGAACCGAATCCCTGGGCGCTGGAGATGTTTTGCATCCTCACAAGGCTTAAATACTTTACATGTCAAGGAATGAGGGCGCTGATGTCAAAGCAGTGGACCTCGCCTAGCATGGCCATACCAGAGTCTGATTGTCCCGGCAATACCAGAGCAATGCTTTTATACATGCATGGGCGGTTTCTCTCAACAAAAATCAAGCTGGTGTTCGGTAGGATCTCCTGCTATGCGCATATGGTCGAGAAGCTTGCCCAACATTTCATATATATCATCTGCCTCTTGATGAGACATGTCCTCAGCAACGAATACGTGCTTTGCACTCCACACTTCGATCCAACTGTAAGCCTGATCCTTCCTAAGGCCCTTCTCCTTCATGAGCCCCCTAACTCGACGTGCATTATCCCACTGTCCTGGTGCTGCATAGATGTTTGACAGCATGACATACCGACCACTGTTCCCAGGCTCTAACCGAAAGAGAAACTCTGCTACTTCATGAATACGACATGCGCCTAGGAGAGCTCCCCATGACCCAGCTGTACCAGGACCAATCCTGGATGGCAAATCTTTGATGAACTCAGTTGCTTCTTCCAGCTTGTGATTCCGACCAAGAGCATCTATGTAGGCAGCATAGTGTTCTGCCCTAGGTTCAAGACCATGGTCCTCCATTGATTCAAGAATGAGACGTGCATCAGATACTAGACCGGAATGGCTGCAGGCCGTGAGGGCAGCAAGAAAAGTGACATGGGTTGGCCGAACTCCAGCTACCAGCATCTCCTCAAATATGGCTAGCGACTGCTTTCCAAACCATTATGTGAGAACCCAGTAACCATCGAGTTCCAAGAGATGTAGTTCCTCTCAGGCATCCGGCGAAACAGTGCCACGGCCGCCATCATGTCACCACACTTGCAGTACATGTCGACGAGAGCATTGTAGATGAAACTGTTGAAAGGGTCTGTACCAATGCTCCGGCGCAAGACGAAGCAGTGCAATTCCTTCCCCCGCATGACAAGTCCAAGTTTGGCACTTGCACCCAGAGTTGACACTAACGCAAAAGGCGTTGGCCATACCCCCTCTGCCAACATTTGTTCAAACAGCTTGAGAGCAGCGTCCTCCTCGCCGTTCTGCTCATGCCCAGATATTAATGCTGTCCATGCAGTCCTATCTTTATCTGGCATCATATCGAACACCTGCATTGCCTTATCAAGCCTCTTCTCTTGGCAGTACCCAGCGATCATCGATGTCCAAGTGATTGTGTCCCGGATGCTGACCTGATCAAACACCCGCCTTGCATCGTCCACCCTTCCAACTTTGCTGTAGGCGTTCACCATGGCGTTGGTCATGATGATGGTCAACTCCATCCCCGACACCAGCACCGCACCGTGCATCTCACGCAGTGGCCTCGCAGCTCCAATTCCCGCGCACGCGGTCGCCACGCTGACCACCGTGAACCGGTCAATGGCCAACCCTGGCCCCCAAGAACCTGTCCCTGGCGAGCCGGGCGACCAAGCGGAGAGCGTCTTGCTGCCTGCTGTGGTGCGCGAGCGACGATATGACGGTGTTGTAGGAGACAATGTTGCGTGAATCGGCCGGCATTGCGACGAGCAGGTGGAGGGCGTCGGGGAGGGTGCCCGGCCCGCGCGAGAGCGCGGCGAGTAGCGTGTTGTAGGAGTGCGAGTTCTTGTGCGGGAGGTCGTGGAAGGCGGCGATCGACGCGGCCGGGGACGGGAGCACGGAGTAGAGCGCGACGAGGCGGTTGGATAGGAGGTGTGGCTGGTGAGCGCCGTCTTGACGAGGAGCGCGTGCGCGGCGCGGCCGAGCCGGATCACGTCCCCCGTGGAGATAGCCCGCTCCAGGAGGGACAGCACCTCCTGGACGCCGAAGCCGCCCGCGGCCGCGGAAGGGGGCGCGGTGGCGCATGGCGGCGGCGGGTGGATGGAGATTGGTGGGAGAAGGAGGCGCATGCGTTTCCGGCGACGACGAGCAGCAACGGTCAGGCTGGCCCATAAACTGAAGCTGCTTTACTGGGCTGTGTGTGGTAGCGGGCTTTACATTGATGGGCCAAATGAGATTAAAGTGAGCCAAGCCATACCAAGCCTTCTCTGTCTCTCTCGTCGCCTTTGGGATTCCAGAAGTCTCTGCTTGACTCACCGGCGGCGGCGGCGCGGCCATCTCCGGCGAAAACCCTACCCCGCTCCGCGCCGCGGTCGAAGGTAGGTAGGAGTGGTCGGAGCAGCGGAGGTGTCGGGATGGTCTTCGGGCAGGTGGTGATCGGCCCGCCGGGCTCCGGCAAGACCACCTACTGCAACGGCATGTCGCAGTTCCTCTCCCTCCTTGGCAGGTACGCCGCTTCGCTCCTCACCAGTTCATGCTCCTCAAAAGCTTCTCCAACGAAGTGGAATGTGCTCGGCCTTGTCTTGCAGTTCAGTGACCTGTTTAGTACCCTCTTGCGCTGTCCTCGATTGCGAGTGTTGAGTAGTAGTAACATAGTAACATAGATAGATTCCCGGTGCTATAAGTTGCGCATAGAGTTTAAATTAGGCGCCTCAGCTTCGTTTTGATTGCGTAAAAGTCTGGGGAAAAAGGCAAAGTTTATTATTTGCTTATACACGGATTATTTTGTTCATGTGCTCCCTTGCTTTGTGTTGCAGGAAAGTCGCAGTTGTGAATCTTGACCCTGCCAATGATGCATTGTCGTATCCTCAGCTCTTTGAGCTCAAAAATCCACCTTTCGCTATATTTACTTCTCTCTTGTCAAATTGTGCCTTGGTATGCTGCCTGCAGTTACAATTAAAATGTGTCCTTGACAGTGCTAACTAGATATGAATGTGCTATAAACATTGAGGACCTCATAAAACTCAGTGATGTCATGGCTGAGCATTCGCTTGGCCCAAATGGAGGTTTCTCCTAGCCCCCTGATTTTGTTCAACAATCAAGCATGTTGATTTTGTTTATAATAATACGGTTGCTTATTTGTCATGCTAATGTCTATGTTAGGGCTTGTTTATTGCATGGATTACTTGGAGAAGAATATTGACTGGCTTGAGGGAAAATTGAAGCCTCTTATTGAAGGTGAGTACTGAGTGTGTAATAGTTCTCTGCATTAATAAAGGTCTATCGTGGAAAACAAGAAAGACATAGTGTTCAATGGAGCTTTTGCCAAGGCTTGATCATGCTTTGCTTATGGCTCGGGGAGAGGCTGACCACTGGTTACTGGCTGGTGCTAAGGGTCTTAGTGTTTTTGGTCATGGCTGGTCCCTCTGGCTGAAAGCCTGGACTTGCCTAGTGGTGGTTGCCTTTGAGAGTACAATCAGGCGCGACTGTAACCGTGTAATTTCCCGCCTCCAGGGGGTGGGGTGTGTGTGTGTGTTGTAAGGTTATTTTGTCCCTTTTCTTCTCTCTTAATGCAATGATATGCAGCTCTCCTGCATATTGGAGAAAAAAATAATAAAGGTCTATCTTCAACAGCAATATCAATAAGAATGGTCATATCTGAAAAGCGGAGAGCACTTTGATGGAAAAAACTTACAAATAGATAATATCTATGGATTTGTAATTTACATAGGGCTTTTCGTGTGCTAATAGATTACTGATCCATGCCGAGTTAGAATTTTATGAAGTGTATAATGTTTTTCTGGGGATTGCACCTCTTTTTATTTACAGAATACTTCTGCTGTTTAATGTTTATTGAGCTATTTCTTAATGTTGAAATTCATAGACTTAGTAGATGAGCATTGAACTTGGTAAACACTTATACTGCTCAAAGTGTACATTTTTTTGTTCCCTATTAACTTGGAAACCTTATCATTTCTGCAGATCACTATCTGTTATTTGATTTTCCGGGACAAGTTGAACTTTTCTTCCTTCACTCAAATGCAAGAAGTGTTATTAATAAACTCATCAAAAAGCTAAACTTGAGGGTATACACTTGTCTAGATTCTATTCAGAATATCTTAATGCTAATGAATTAGATTATTCAATCTTTTGTTTCTGTGTTCTGCAGCTGACTGCTGTGCACCTCATTGATGCTCATTTATGCTGTGATCCTGGGAAGTATGTGAGTGCTTTGCTTCTTTCGCTATCAACGATGCTACATTTGGAATTGCCACATATCAATGTCTTGTCAAAGATTGACCTCATTGAGAACTATGGAAATTTAGGTATTATGTCTCCAATCATCTGGTCATTTGAGCATTTGTTGCTGCTCATGAAGTTGGATGTCCACACCATCTTTTAATTGATCAAATGTGTTTACTGTAGTATTTATTCATCTTCTTGATTGGCAGCATTCAACCTTGACTTCTACACTGATGTCCAAGATCTTTCTTACCTGCAACATCATCTTGAGCAGGATCCTCGTTCTGCCAAGTACAGGTGAATTTTTGAACAGCGAACACCTAATTTACAGTGTCAGAAAGGAGTAAATATACTCTGTTCATCTGTTGTATCTACTGAAAGTTTAGACAAACTAATTGGACATCTTCAATTCCCTTGATCAAATACTGAAATAAATGCCTTACTTCTTTAGTTTTTGTTCCCTTGTGAATTCAGGTTTGGTTGTCGTCTAATGTACCTACATAAAAATCTAATGTTACTGAACTCGTAGCCGCCGATTTACCGCCAGCTTAAGTTAATGGATATGTTCCATCTGAAAAAAAAATCATGCTGTTATATGAGCTCTAAAGCAAATGCAGAAATCTAAAAATTGGGCTCAGGATATGGGTATTGTTTCGACATATCTAGGTTGCTAGCGGATAATTCTTCATTATGACTAAACTTCTTATCCACTGATATGAACTTCAGATCCTGTAACTAGTTAACTACTTAACAATTTGCAGCAAGATATGCTTATAGGAAACATTTATGTTGTCTCATCTATAACCTTTTCGCTTGAACCTGCTAACAGGAAACTGACTAAGGAGCTCTGTGATGTGATCGACGATTTTGGTTTAGTCAATTTTTCAACTTTGGACATCCAGGTCTGCATTTGAAAGACTAGGTTATTTCAATCCAAGTTCTCACTGCATTAGTTCTTACAAGAAATTTTTGGCCGCTAGGACAAGGAAAGTGTTGGCAATCTTGTGAAGTTGATTGACAAGAGCAATGGTTATATATTTTCTTCTATTGACAGTAGTGCTGTTGAGTTCAGCAAAATTGCGGCGGCGCCTCTTGATTGGGACTACTACAGATATCCTTTACTTGATCTATTAAATACTTTTCTCAAACAAGTATTTTGTCACCTTTAATTTCTTTTACTATCTTCAATGGTCCAGAAGGACATTATTGAACCACTTAGCTCTTGCATGCACAGGTACAAAATACTGATCATACAGAATAAGCATTAGACTTCCGTATAGATCGTGTCCCAACACGGCATTAAATTTTGTGGCAAGCATGTGGTGACTGGCTGGAAAGTTAAACCACACCAAATTGCAGCCAACTAGCCAAGCATGCCGATTTATCATCAGCTTATTGTTGCTGTGTTGTTTTGTGAACTCTGGTTTGTTGTAGTTGCTTCCATTAGTACACCTGTGTTACGTGTATCTTAGAATAACTAACCGCCCACGATACAAGAGACGAAGAAAAAAAGTGTGGTTTTGAAGAATCATACCCCAAAAAGAAACGCTCCAGTGGATAATTATCTGTCTGTCCATGTTGATGTGCTTGCAAATTCCTTTTTTTCTTTTTCCTTGACGTGTGGATACAACAGCAGCAGTGCAGGAGAAGTACATGAAAGATGATGAGTTCGTGCAACAGACAAGCAGGATGCAATGAGGCTGGCCGTGGCATCCCAACTATCGTAGCACTACTGGTGAAACATGTCTGTGGCATACCAACTTCGGTTGCTAGAGAACTGTGAACTTGCCTGAACCCATGTAGCTCAGCTGTTGATGTTTTCTGAAGTTCCTTGCTAGTTGCCTGATGTGTTGTAGCATGCTGTCATTACCTTATGGTATGAATACGAAACACCTGGGAAGAAATGTATTCCCAATGAAGATCTGTTCTCTGGAGCAACGATTCTTTTTTGCAATGAAGGTCTGTCTCGGTTAATCTTACACTCCTGCCTTTGTAACTCACAAAAGTAATTTTTGGGGAGCATAAAAATACGGTAGACCTTAACGAACCAATCTCCTATTTGTCTCCGCTTCAACTTTGTGGACGAACCAATAGAAATTGGTTGTTTGGTTTGTCCTGATCCAATCTCAGATTCTTCAGCAAGTGCTAACAATTTGAATAGGTATAAGTTGTCAGTAGAACATGTCAGTTCATCTAATCACGGCCAGCTTCTCAAATCAAAAATGGAAAAGGTCAGGAGTCCACGTGGAGTCATGGCCCGCACCGGATCCTTCCTGCAAGCCGCAGCTCCACTCGCCGGCACGAGCGCCGCGAGCCCGCGCTTCGGGTCCGGCCCCTCATTAAATGCCCGGCTCCTCGTCGACCTAGAGGCGATCGTAGGGCTCGACCGGGTTTGCCGTTTGCCTCTGCCCCCAAACAGTCGCAGCAATGGCGACCTGCTCGAGAACCCCCTTCGCCTTCCTCATGGCGTTGCTGCTGCTTCTGTCGTCGTCGTCGACAACCCGCGCGGAGGAGGAGGCGGTGCTGACGCTGGACGCCGGCAACTTCTCGGAGGTGGTGGCGGCGCACCAGTTCATCGTCGTCGAGTTCTACGCCCCCTGGTACCAGTCCTCCCTCTCTCGCTCGCCTCGTCCCCTCCGCTGCGTCGGAAGTGCTTGAGAGAAGCGTGGCTGCTGATCAGCTTAAAGCTAAGCCGTGCAGTTCCCGGCATTACTATTCCGGATGCATGATTTTCGTTGGATTCAAATTTGTACCGGCAAATTTGACCCTACTCTCTCGATCTCTGTAACCTGCAGGTGTGGCCATTGCAAGCAACTTGCTCCAGTACCACAACAAATCCTCTGAACTCCTGAATCATCACAGTGGGGATCTGACACTTCGTGTTGTTTGCCAACTTGTGCGTGTGTCATGTTACAGTACGAGAAGGCCGCGTCCATCCTGAGCAAACATGACCCACCAGTCGTTCTTGCCAAAGTCGACGCGAGCGACAAGAAGAACAAGGATCTCAGCGGCAGGTACGATGTGCAGGGGTTCCCCACCATCAAGATCTTGAGGAACCAAGGGGACACTGCGCAAGAGTACAATGGCCCCAGGGACGCAGATGGCATCGTGGAGTACCTGAAGAAGCAGGTCGGTCCAGCGTCTGTTGAGATCAAGTCGGTGCAGGATGCCACGGATCTGATCGGTGACAAGGGCGTGGCCATTGTAAGTACCGCTGCTGCTTCGTCGCGATGTGCAGCATCTCCTGTCTCAGGAAGAAACTTGAAATTTAGGGATGCCCTGGAATACGTTTCAGGTTGGAGTTTTCCCTGCGTTTGGTGGTAGTGAGTACGATAATTTCATGGCCGTGGCGGAGAAAATGAGAAATGACTATGACTTCCTCCACACATTGGATGGCGGTATTCTACCGCGAGGTGACAAGGCTGTCAAAGGACCTGCTGTTCGGCTCTTTAAACCATTCGATGAGCTCTATGCTGACTCCAGGGTATATTTTGATGCTGCAAGTTTGATAAATTTATTGTTTACTCATAGATTTTTACGAGTCTCTTTCAGTGACCAAGCTTTGTGTGCAGCAGATGCTGATTTATTTGAAAAAAGTTACGGCATTTTGTCTTCTTGTAACACATGATCCCGTTTTTTTTATTTGCAGGGTTTTGACAAAGATGCGCTACAAAAGTTTATCGAAGTTTCTGGTTTCCCAACTGTAGTTACATTTGACACTAATCCAACAAACCACAAATACCTCCTCAAATACTTTGAGAATGATGGTACCAAAGTAAGTTAGTTCTTCACAAATGCAATCCCACTTCTATGCCAGGCAGAATTACACAACAGGACACACTCTTGACTGTTTTCCCTGTCTAGCAAGATTTAGTCCGCTAACATGTTATTTGGGTTTTGATGTTCTCTATACTTGTAAAATATGTAGTATCTGTTACTTCTAGGATCTTTCATGGTTTGGTGTGCTTCTAGCACGTACATTGCTTCCCTTGTATTTCAATTGTCTCATGAACTGCTCTCCGAATCTTGTTGAACAGGCATTGCTTTTCCTGAGCTTCGATGATGACAGGATTGAGGCCTTTAAGAGTCAGTTTTATGAAGCTGCAAAGCAATATGGTGAGAAGAACATAACTTTTCTGATTGGTGATGTTACTGATGCACAGGGTGCTTTCTAGGTCTAGAAACTTGAGCTATTTTTCATTTTGACTCTGTAGTTCTTACAATTATTCATCTGATCACATTCTGGTGCAAAATCTGCAGTATTTTGGGCTCAAGGAAAGTGAAGTGCCCCTCCTCTTCATACAAGCATCCACTGCAAAATATATCAAACCCACTGTGGAGCCTGCTCAAATCATACCCTGGTTGAAGGAGTACACAGTAAGACCTGCTTGCCATTTGATACTACATCCCTTTTCTGCAGTTTACCATGTTCATATTCATTCTGAGTTCTCTTGTACCATCTTGAAGTCAATCTCCATTGACCTCTTTGCAGTTTCTCTTAACCTGACTTTGGGTTTTGTTCATGTAGGATGGGACCTTATTACCGCATGTTAAGTCAGATCCAATTCCAGTGGTCAACGACCAACCTGTTAAGGTTGTCGTCGCTGATAATCTTAATGATGTGGTTTTCAACTCTGGCAAGAATGGTTTGTTCTTTACACTATGACTTATTGCTTAAGGAAGTTTTGGTTTACATATCAAGTCTCTTACTAGATGTGTGACGCTTATTTTGTTGCGATTTCAAATTTAAGAATCCATGAGTTGGTTATGAATAACTGATATTTTGTTGTATTGCTTCTTGAGTTTTATGCACCGTGGTGTGGCCATTGTCAGAAGCTGGCCCCAATCTTGGACGAAGTTGCAGTTGCATTGCAGAATGATGAAGATGTGATCATTGCAAAGATGGTAATGTACAATAGGATCCTGATTGAATCGTCTTTCTTCATTGCTTCACTTCACATTTGATATCTTCACAATCAGCATGCTTCTATGCATATTTTATATAGTGCATCATCTACAACCATTCTGCCAGGTGGCTGTAGAATAATAAGAAGCTTAGCATGCTAATAAATTATAAGAGGATATATGATTGAAAGTGAACTTAAGTAAATATAATGCTTAGCAATATAGAGTATAGCATCTTAGATAAAACTGCTGAACGCTGCTGGAACGTTAAGGCATATGGTAAATCAGTGCAGTGTTCATGTCCCAGGTTAACACATTGTTTCGTTTAGCAAAAAAATTATATTCGTCCATCGCAATTCCTTTTGGCTTTGCAGGATGCTACCACAAACGACGTACTGCCAGATTTCGCAGTCGAGGGATTTCTACTCATCTGCTGGAAACCTCCTATCATATGAAGGTGGAAGAACAGCTGAGGAGATCATCGATTTCATCAAGAAGAACAAGGGCTCCAAACCTGGTGAAAGTGTGGTAGGGGATGATGCAGCAGAGACAGATGCCATGGAGGAGCAAGAACTTGCACCAGAGTCTGTTAAAGATGAGCTGTGATCAAGGTGAGTATTGATCATGACCCTATGTCTCAAAGCCTTTGCAGCGCTTTGCTTGATGCATGATTAATTGAAGCCTAAAAACTAAAAAGCTTAAGTTTTTGTAGGAGACTGAGGAGTTTCTCACCATGAAGAATGCTCAGCATTGTTGCTTTTCAAAGGTCGAGAAGGCGTCTTAAGTAACAAGACGGTTTTAGCACACAGTTTAGTAATTTGGCTTTTAGGACAACAAGATCTACCCACTGGCTGGCCCGTTGTATCTTTTGCCTATGTTTTTGTTGTTGTAGCATCAGGACTTTACATTGAAGTCCGACTTCGGCAGTCAGATGGACTTCGGCCTGTGGATTCAAAAGTGGTTTTCTACTTTTTTAGAAAATTAAAAAAATTCTGGTTAGATTAAAAAATTGAAACTAATTCATGTTAAATAAGAAAAATATGAAACTGGTAACAAAATTTTTCTAAAAATGTAACCTATTTGTTGGTGCTCTATTTTAATCTTATTTATTTAAAAATAATTGGCATAACTATACGAAAATAATATTACTTTTAGAAAAATGCTGGCATGTGTTTCATATTTTTCTAATTTAAAATAAATTACTTATGATTTTTACATTTAACTTTGAATATTTTAAATTTTTACTAAAAACCGTTTTTTGAAACAACTCAAGGAGGCAAATTTGCTCGGCTTCAATACAGTTAGATGAGACTGTTATTCAATTTTATAATTGAAGGTTTAAAATCAGATCTTTGTGACAGTTTGATGGTGTAAACTGGATTTCTCCAATTAATTTACTAGTGGAAAGTTATGGTCATTGATTCTGTCTAATATCGCGAGTACCATAACTTATCTATAGGAGTGAGTAGTTTAAATGGGTCCCAAGAAACCGGAGCCTACCAGACCGTGGCAACGACAAAGTGGAGTGGACGATCGCAGAGGAGGGGAGAGATTCGAAGAAGCACGTCCAGGCCCCCGTAGCAGGTTTTGGTGAATTAGTAACAAAAACGCTTAAGTGACTAACCCTTTAAATTCTAGCAAGCGTTGCAATAATACAAGGCGCTTGAAGACCCGGAAAAAAAAAAGTTTACCGGAACTGATGACTTTTATAGCGGTAATAGATAGTATAGAGTACTAGCTACCACCCCATACGGTAACTCTACGGTCTCCCCCAACATTTGGTCGAATCGTACGTCCGCTCCCCCGACACGTACGGCGTGGATAAACCATTCGTTCGTCAGGCTGTCCTCAGCTAGCTGCTGCTTCCATGTAGCACCACTTTGACTGGCCGCAGCAAAGCCATCGCCGATCCCACGCTGGGCTAATTAATCAACGCGCGCTGGCCCGGCCCGGCGCGGCGCGTGTCGTCGCCGGCGGGCGGGCGGCGGCCCACCGGCTCGCCGGGAAGGAGAATCAAATAAATCATTCGGACTTTCGGAGGCTTTTGGCTGGCGGGTGAAGGTGAAGCCGCCGCCGCCGTAGGATTGATTCAAACATACAGCTCCGCCGTCGCGATCAGCGCCGGTCGGTGGCTGTCGCCGTCCGGCGCGGCGTCCCCTTTGCCACTCTCCAGTGCCTGGGAATCATTCACACTACTAGCTAGGTGACACACGGGACGCGTTGTTTTTTGGCTTTTGAGAATGTGGATCTCTTTCTCGCCCCGTAGTTGAGCTGCCACTACTTGTTGCGCTGAGGCACTTTGTTGTTAGTTCTATGATCAATGATGCTAAGCTCCATGGTGGGCAGCTGGCTGCTTCGTTTTGGGCCATCACACAGAGCAATTAGCGATTGGGCACACTGCACGCACATGCCTTGCCAGCACCTCAAAAAACAGGAGGATTGGACAAAAGGATCTTCATCCCTGCAGATTCTCCGTAGATATTTACCCATTAACTCTCTAGTTGTTCATGGGAGCGGTGGTACAAGCACTTGGTTAACTCATGACCTAGCTATTTTTCAACTTTTTCTTGACAAAGAAAAGTAAACTGTAATTGCCGTACGTAAGAATCTCTGGTGCAGATTGGATGATGGTACCATGTGCATCGGCAGAGCATCATGGTCACGGCACGTAGATGCTGGCGTGGGCGCGGGACGCCGCGGTGGCCTTGTCGACGGCGAGGAGCCTCCGGAACAGCCTGAGCAGCAGCGCCCACCCGGCCGCGGCGCCGCGCCGCCGCCCGCCGCGGGGGCTGCCGCCGCAGAACTGGCCCGCCCCGCCGGCGCGCGATGAGGCGCGCAGCATCGTGGGCGCGCACCCGTACCCGCGCCGCTCCGCGGGGGACGACGCCGACGTGCCCTCGGAGTCCTCGGCGTCGTCCGACGGCGGGTAGCTGCAGAGGTACCAGTCCTTGTGGTTGCCGCCGGGGCGATCGGCGGGCTTGGTGCGGCCGCGCCGCAGGAGGAGGGGCTCCTCGTTGAAGCTCTCCCACAGCTTGTCCATCCTCTCCGCGTCGGCCACGGCCGCGGCGCGCCGCTTGTCGTCTCCGTCGGCCTCGGCGCGGCTCGGCTCCGGAGTCGGCACCGTCGGCTTCGGCGGATGTGGCTCTGCACGCCCGGCGCCTCTCCCTGTTGACTGTGGCGCCGGCGCTGTGGCGGTGGTGGTGGCGCCCTCCCACAGCAGGTCCATCCTCTCCTCGTCAGCGGCGGCGCGACGCTCCTCCTTGTCGCCACCCGCCTCATCGGCACGGCGACCGTATCCGTCCGCGGTCACCGTCGCCTTCGGGGAGCCCGCGAACGGCCAGAGAGGGGACGACGCCGCCGCGGCGAGGTCGGGGAGCGGGAGCTGGTGGAGCAGGCGCGGCACCGGCGGCCCTCCGAGCTGCCCGTCCGGCGCGGGCGCCGGATCCCGCGCGGCGGCGACCCCGACCGTTGGGAAGGTGAAGTCGTCGTCGTCCTCCATGGCCTCGCCACCACTCCCTCGCTGGCGCGCGTGACGGTCCCGCGCCGCAGCGCTGTTGCACTCGCTCGCGCGCTGCGCCTTAGCTTTCCCCGCCCCTGCTGGGGCTCTGACGATAAGGCTACCTATCGGTCGAGTGAGCCAGCGATGATCGCGACCGGGGCGTGCTGGCGACACCAGCGCCGTTGCGCTGCACTGCTGAGGCCGGGGTTCGGTTGGTAGTTATCGGGGATGGATGGATGGACAGCGTACGGCGGTGCGGTCCGCCCGGGAGGCCGGGACCCGGCGGGGGGCGGTAGCTGTGCCTGTGCGCGACACGCACGGCGGCCGGGCGGCCCGCGCGTCGCGCTCGTGTGGGCGCGCGCGCGAGCGCTCTTGGGGGTTGCTTGCAGCTGCCGTCTGCGGCACCTGGGCCGGGGGGCTGGCGCGGCAGCCCAGCCAGCTCACGGAAGCTTCGATCTCCTCCGCCGATCTGGCAGGAGTGCAGGACCGGATCGACGGCCGCTGATGCCCCTGCAGAGAAAACTAGACTCGTGTACACGGACACACAGACTGACAGGCATACCCTGATGCCAGGCAACCAGCCTGGACACGGGACCAGGTTACTGAGCTGCAGGCCTGCAGCTGGGCACAGCACACGCTCGGATGCGCGCAGTGCCAGCCAGCACGCGCGAGGGGACAGGTGTGACGGCGGCGGCTGCTCGGCCGGATCACAGCCGTCGGCCGCCGCCGAGCCGACTTGGCTGGCGTCGCGGTGTCTCCGGCCCCGGCCGCGCTAGTCATGTCACCTGTTTACACTGGCCGGCACGCGGCCGCGGGAAGGGACGGACGGCCCGGCAGCCGAGCCGTGTTAACGCCTGCCAAATCGCCGTCCAGTTGGGCACACAGACTGGCGGCGGCTGAGAAGTTGGGCCTTGGGAAATCTGTTCGGCACGATGGATTTCCAGCCCTTCGGCCCAAATCATTCCACACAACGGCGGACTCCTGGCGGGGCCCGCATCAAGAAAGACTAGACAGATCGTGGGGCGCAGCTTTCCGTGTCCGTGTCTGTGGGCCCCCGTCCAACTCCGCATCGCCCGCCTCGAACGAAGAGTCGCCGCCCCGCTCCGGTGAGATCCAGGGCGACCGGCGAGCCGCAGCAGGGGGGACGCCTTCTCATTGCCGCGGTACGGCTCGTTTGTCCTTCAACCTGACTGAATTCGTCGCTTAAGAAGATCCGGGGGCCGCGGGGGGGGGGGGGGGGGGGGGGGGGTGTTTGCGGTTGCCAGCCCCGTATTGGGAGGTGCGGGCGCCTCGCCGCTTAATTTCTATACGAATTGCTGTTGCTTGGTCCGGGAGTGTTCTGTCGATCCCCGTGGTCGGTCGGACACCGTGGGTTTCTCCTCTCGTTTGTGTCTCCAAGTGATGCAAGCTCGGGGCTTTGGATTAAAGCGAGTAGTTAGTTAAAGCTCGGAGATCTTTGACCACTTAGTTATTTTCTTGATTCTCAGCTCAGCTGACCCTGGTCTGTCTCCTCCAACAAGCTATATATAGGATAAGACAAGCATCCAGATTGCTCATGGCCCAAGATCTCCGACGCTAGATATCTGGCTAATGGCCAGCGGTGCTGCTCTAGTTACAGGATGCGTTCTTCCAGTCCGCCCGCCTCGCGCGAATCATGTTAAAAGCAGGACATGGGGCTGTATATCTCTTCGATTCAATCAAAATCGTGCTAGACCTCATCTTCCCTGCTCAGATACACGCCGCTTGTTTGGCTGTGCGCCTGCTCGTGGCCATCTTAAAGTTGCCCGTGCTGAAGGTTCGACTTGTCTATTTACTTTTCCGTTGCGGGTGGTGGTTGGAGCCTTAATACTCATGTTTGTGTCGCAAAGTTCCAGTAGGGCTTTGCTCTGATGATTGACAGTACAGCCCTGGCATTTCAATTGCTATTGTTTAAGTAAGAGAAATTCCAGTTTCATAATCTCCCTGGCAACCTGTTCTGTGCCAATTACCTTCCCACAAGTATTTTTAAATAAATTTGACTAGTATTCTAAATGAAATTCTGTATGTGATTGTTACTCTTACCACCTCAATAACACCAATTATTTCAGGTTATCCAAACATGGATGGGACAAATGATGGAAGCCCTTCATCTAAACTTCATACAAGACTAAGACTTTGGGAGTTTCCTGACTGTTACATATTTGAACCAATTGATGGCCTTGCTGACTTGTTCTTGTCAGTTAGCCGAGCCAATGGAACAATGAATCTGGTTGAAGCGTTGCCGCCACGTGGATCATCAACACCTAAAGTTCAAACAGTTTATGGTGTGATAGGAGTGCTCAAGCTTGCAGTTGGATCATATTTTCTGGTGATCACAGACCGTGATTGTGTGGGATCCTACTTGGGACACGCAATTTTTAAAGTAACAGGTCTAAAAGTTCTTCCCTGCAACAATGCACTTAACACAACTTCTGCCGAACAGGTGTGGCATTGCTACTTCTGTACCCTGTTAAGCTGTTGCTATCAATATTCCCTTTGAACATTCAAATATACTGTTGACAGAAAAAAATGGAAAGTGAATTCTCGGAACTCCTGGATGCTGCAGAGAGGACTATCGGCCTTCACTTCTCCTATGATATCAACCTTACACTCTCGTGAGTATCTTATTAAACATTTTCAGTTACATTCTTGAGTTCCATCCTTGAAGCATTTAGCTTTTGAATGCAGAGAGAAAAGTTATTAAGGAATATGCATGGTCTCAATTAATTTAGAACTATGAACTTTCCCTGTATTATTTGTTGTAATCCACAGGCTTATCTTTTGTCTGTTCTAATCCAGTGCACAGAGGCTACATGAACTTGGTGATGAGTATGAATCACTTCCCCTGTGGAGACAGGTTTGCTGCCATCTCCATTTCTAACTCCACAGTATCTCTGTCCACTATATCTTGTCATATGAAGCCTCTATTGCTTACCCTTACTGGTTACCTTTGCTAGTTGCTACTGTTAGTATTACATAGAGTGCCATGTAATCTGACTATTCTATGGCAACAAACTTTGCACTGTCCGTTTGTGCTTAGTCTCATAGTTTGCCATTCTGCTGTTGGTAATGACTAATGACTTCTGTAGCATGTTGCAAATTCACAAGATAATTCTGAGTAATCACATCCTTCAACGTGGAAAATGTGCATGTTAATGTTTGGTAGAACTTTTATAGTGTGAGAACAGAGAAAACAGTCTTACTTGAGTTGAACTTGGTAAAATAGGTTTTATGCTTTTTCACAGTAGCTTTTCAGCATCAGTGCTTAGTAGTACTACTATCTTATGCAGTTGTGCTTTTCTAACTACTATTACTGATTGAATAACATAACACTTTTCAGGCTGAACCAAGATTTCTATGGAACAGTTACTTGTTGGAACCTCTAATTGAGAACAAGGTAAGATTAATATATGTTTAGGTGGCCTGTTTGGATAACAGGGATTGGTAAAATTCCTAGATTATCTTACCTTTCCAGATAGGCCCTTAGTTCATTTCACTTTGGATTTCAAGTCAGCTGAACCAGTATTCTGATTGCTTCCTTTCTCCTTTAACAGCTGAACCAGTACTTATTGCCAGTAATTCAAGGCAGTATCCTTTGCATATCATGACATTTCAACTAGGGCACTACTAGAGATATAAGATGTGTTCTATTAAATTGTTGATTCAACTTTCCTTTGGGTCATGTTTTATTGTGAATTTATGGAACTTAACTAAATATCAGGTTTTCAAAACATACATGCAGAAGTTGGGTCAGAAAAGGTAAATGTGACCCTGATTGCACGTAGGTGCACGCGGAGGATAGGTGAGCATTCTTAGGCATCAAAATAAGTTTTTTCACATTTCTTACTTTCATTAATATTTTAGTTAAATATGTTATTACTGTGCATGGTCAGTTTTAACTGCATCATGTCTTCTCATTTTTGTGAAACTCAATGTTTTATGATTTCTTCATGAGTTTTTCTAAAGGTACGCGGATGTGGAGACGAGGGGCTGATGCAGAGGGTTATGCTGCAAACTTTGTTGAAACAGAGCAGATAATGCAGTCAAAAGGATTTACAGCATCGTATGTACAAGTAGGTTTCTTACAATTTGAAATCAACACTTAATATTGCTTTTTGGTTGCCTCATTTTTATGTTGTGCTTCAGTCTTAATTAGTTTGTTGTTATATAAATATTCCAAATACCTTGACAAATTATATGTTTTGCAGGTTCGAGGTTCTATGCCATTCTTGTGGGAGCAGATTGTTGATTTGACATATAAACCTAGCTTTGACATTGTTAGACAAGAGGAGGCGGTGAGCTTTCTTATATAATTTCTTATATCATTCTTTGTTTTGTTCTTTACCTTGTTGCTATAATGACACTATATCTTGTCATGAAATTGTATGGTATCCTTACTTAGATTTAGCTAGTAGATACTCTAGAATGCAAGTATGCAAATACTTAGATTTCAGTCTTATACTATCTTGGTTTCTGTTGTTCAGCCTCGTGTGCTTGAGCGGCACTTTCATGATTTGCAAAAGAAATATGGAGCTGTCTTGGCTGTAGATCTCGTCAATACAGTAAGTACACTGCACTTGAACTTCAAACAAACATTAGTGCTATGAGTTTCCAAAATTAAGAAAATCAGGGGTACTTGCTCCATATAAAATCATTTTGCGTGGGCTCTGATCCTCAGTAAGATGTCTGGTTTCCCAAATCATACAATTCTTCATATTTAGGATTGACCTCAAATATGGATCCTGCATACTTGCTTTATTTTCTTCCCTAGTGGACAGATTTCGATATGTACTACAGTTATTCCTTCCTGCTTATGTAGTTATGTAGTAGTATAATGATTTGTTCAAGCAGTGAAGCACTAGTAGATTGGTCATTTTGATTGAATATATATACTTCTGCATCTAACCTTATAGTTTTTGCTTATTGGCTTTCTTCTATCTTCCATGTGATGTTCACCTTGTTTGATTTCTGATATTCAGGGTGGCGGTGAAGGTCGCCTCCGTGAAAAATATGCAAAATCTGTTGAACCTATTCTCAGTGAAGATGTAAGGTAACAATTCCTTTCTCCGCTGTGGACTGCTCACTGCTCCTATCGTGTAATGTTGTGGCTAAGCATTGGTGCATGCCTATGTCTTGCAGATATGTGCACTTTGACTTCCACCGAGTTTGTGGTCATATTCACTTTGAACGCCTTTCTCAGCTGTATGAGCAGATCAAAGATTATCTTAAGCAACATAGGTATGTTTAGCTGATGTAGTATTCTCCATGTCATACCGTTTATCATTTTGTATGATTTCGATATTTGTTAAAAGGAACATTGTTTTATGGGGGCCAAATCAGCCACCAAATATACTTTGGTCTAACAGACAACCACCAGTCGCACATCAAATCTGCATGCAAAACAAACTGCATCGGACTTGGCATGAGGGGATCATTAGTTCTTTAATCTAGTGGTCTATGGATCAATTCGTGCTAATCAGCCTGATACAGAATGAACTTTTCGACTTGAAGCCAAAGCTATCAAATCTTGCATGTTGTCACTTCAGATATTGCCTTGAACCTTGAGGAGTGCTAGTACAGATGTGTTAATTACCTACTGTATAGATTTTACTTTTAGTATTCGAGTTCCTGTCTGATGCGTAGGCCTGGCACAGTGATAGTCTCTCCACTTGTGCCCTGGAGGTCTTGGGTTCGAATGCACCTCCTCGCAAATGAGGGTAAGGCTGCCTACAAATTCTCTTCCCAGATCCCACTTTATGTGGGAGCTTTCATCACTGGGTATACCATTTTTATTCGAGATCCTCGCTAATCAGGAAAAGTGAAGTGCATTCAGTCACAATGTGTTAGTCATTCTGTTTTTGGCTTATTATCATCATCTATAGTGAGATTTTCTGTATATATTAGTGATATATTCCTTTATATTATGTCTCCGAAGACACGTGTATCCTTTCCAACTTGGTTTTCTAATACAGTTGTCTGATAGGTACTTCCTTATAAATGATAAAGGCGAGAAAATTGAGGAGCAGACTGGCACTGTCAGAACAAATTGTATAGACTGTTTGGATCGTACCAATGTGACTCAGGTACATACTTCCAAGCTTTATCTCATTCACATGTACTTCAGCAGTTATTCATAAGCAAATAATATTTGCAATACCGTTTTAGTCATCCAGTTACCTAGCGGCTTCCCTTTTTGTTTTCCAGACCAACTTGAGAAAGATTTGCTGTTTGGCTAAGGGCATTCATCATCCTTTTATTGTGTTATTGCAATGTAGATGTACTATCTAACAGATGCAGAACTTGCAAAAAATGTCTCTTTTGAACTGTTAATCATTTTCCAAACTTATATACTGGGATAATTGATGTACTTTTAGGACAGCATGTTTGATACTAATTATATGGTTTAAGTTGTACTCTTGTTTGGTTTCAGATTATTTGTTCTAAAACAGAACATATGATGCAGTAAGAATCCCATGCCTTGAGTTCATAGACTCATAGTAGCTAATCATTGTGCTATTGTTGATACATGAATACATCCTTCTATGATGCACAATTACTATTGGCCTTTTTTGGGTTAGTTATCTTTTGGTTCTTCAACTTTCAATTATGTCTCTGAATTCTAACAATCTCTAAACAGAGCATGATTGGAAGAAAAATTCTGGAGAGCCAACTCCAACGTATAGAAGTTCTTGGTGTTGATGACACAATAAGCAACCATCCAGCCTTTGATACAAATTACAAAGTTTGTGAGTATTATCTTTACCATTTAATTAATCTGGGTTCTTAGTTGTATTTTTCCATTCCTTTTTATAAGCAACGATGCTGGAGTAAATTGAGTCCTTTTTTCAGTGTGGGCAAATCATGGAGATGCAATAAGCATTCAGTACTCTGGAACTCCTGCTTTGAAGGGAGATTTTGTTCGGTAATTTCTGTAGAACGAATTTCCACTTTACCTTTTAAGTGCTTTTTACTGTATTTGTAGTTCCTCCCCTTTCTTTTTCTTAGCAAGAACAGGACCTATTTCCAATTTTTACGTTAAATAAGAACAGTAGTCACCTTTATCACCTCAAATCTATTCAAAGCTAAGAACTTATAGTTATGAGACGCTTAGGGGTTATGAAGAATTGAAGATCCCATGACCACTGTTGCAGTGAATCTCTATACTAGCATGATCCAGATAATGAGTTACTGTAAAGCTGATATGTGTTTGACTAGTCATCGGGTGAAAAGTCTACATCATACCAGTAAATGTCAGTGCGGGACATAAGATGGTCCCAGAATAATAATTAGACTGATCGAGTGCATATTTAGTACTATAGTTTCTTCTGTACATATCATAGATTACCGGTGGTTAATTTACATTCATTCTGTTTTGTAGTTGGGTATTTTGAAATGAAAGACAGCAGCGATATTATATTATTTATTCTAGCTACTTTCTCCACATTTACATTTGTTTTCATCTCAGGTATGGGAAGCGAACTACTCAGGGTATTGTGAATGATTTGCGGAATTCACTTGCTAGATACTACTTGAATAACTTTGTTGATGGGACTAAGCAGGTAAACATTGATTTTGTGGATGATGCCCCAAATGTCAACTCTCTATGACGTCGCTTAGTAGATGTGTCATGTTAATGATATATTAGTACCAGTGCAATTCTTGCAGAGGGGCCTAAGCCTAAGCAATAAATTACTGAAATTTATGCTGAGTTATGGCAGCTTACATGTTGTATAATTGATTTGTGTGGTAACAGACAATGCATTCTCTATAAAACTTCTTGTTAAAGCCTCCACTGTCCACAATCTAACAAACATCATGCAAACTACTGATTTCAGCTCAATTTGTTCCAGTTTACCTGCAATTAAAATATCTGCCCCAGGTATTTTGTAGTCAGGCCTTAATATTTATTTATTATCTTACATAGGATGCCATGGACCTTCTTCAAGGACATTACATGACATCTGTTAGTCGAGACATGGCAGTGCCAAGAAAAGGAGGACTTTTAGAGAATTATGCGGTGGGTACAATTTGTTATAGCTTAAACTCTCTTTACACACAAAGTTATCGCATTTTGAACTGCGAATGGGAATTCCTCCGAAATCATTCACATTTTGTATGTCTTCTGGGTGTATTTTGACTAAGCACATGTACATACACAATCTCTCGACACTCACTTGATAGTCTTTATTTACGGGAAACAGCTGGATCAACTACTGGAATGTGTTTCTTATATATTCCAAGAGAACGAAACTTATGCATTTTTTCCTTTGCAGTCCTTCCGCCTTGCTTTTGCATTGGTTATGGGAGCTCTGATGTTCATGATGATGTCACTAAGACATGGTAAGGATTCTGGTTCTGCTGAAAGAGATATTTTTGAGTGTTCTGCTATAAATTTATGCTGATCAATGCTCTCCTTGTTCTACCTTGTGCTATAAATCCATGCATTAAATAAAGGAACAATTTCATAAAGTCTTCCATTTAGGCTCATTCCTTGTGCTACCTTGATATTTTGTTTATGCAGTGCATTGATTATTAAAATCTTAATGCAACCATTGGGACAAAAAAAAAACACTTGCACACATATTTATTCTTCTCTCATTTTTTCTTGGATTAATGAGTGCTACCATTCAACTTAATGGGTGTGTGGTCAAGTTGATGACATGAGACTGCCAGTTAACATGACAAAATTGATTGTATTTGCGAGACCACACAACAGCGCCCATGATATCAGGCCTTGAGATGTGATTTGCGCTGGTTTTGGCATTTTGGGGATGTGAAGTAAACGGCTGAAGTTGAGGATGAAAAATTAGACTGATCAATATTCTAAGAACCAACATGAGATTTTTGTTTTATTTTGTTATATACTATATAATTAATGTTTGAAAAATTGAAATTTGTAAAGTCAAAATCTATCAATGTTGTTAA
The DNA here is from genome assembly GCA_032594955.1 of Panicum miliaceum. Taxonomy (NCBI): domain Eukaryota; kingdom Viridiplantae; phylum Streptophyta; class Magnoliopsida; order Poales; family Poaceae; genus Panicum; species Panicum miliaceum. The sequence continues at coordinate 14,294,531 of CM064061.1, forward strand.
AATTCTAGCTATCCTAATGTATTGACCTGTAAGTACTGAGCCAGACTATTCAGGTTGAGCGAAGTTGTAATTCCATGCACACGCTAACTTTCCTCGATTACCTTTGCAGCCCGGAATGATGTTCGCCACTTGTTGCTGTCACTTCTGTGGGCTGGTCTTTGTATTGGTATCACACATTTTGTCAGAGCCAATGGTCGAACATTCACTAATCGACCTCGGTTTCACCAGTCACGCCATTGATAGGTGCAAAGCAACTATTTGGTTCGTCAAGTGAGTTGCCTCTTAGATTGTCATCATTCATCAAACTTGTCGACACATTGGTTTGTAAAGATTATGTATTGCATTTTTTTGCACGCAAACCCTTTGTAATAAGTTTTCTTTCATTTTGTAACAAGCTTCTGTTTCCTTCTCTCTAACTTTTAATTCCTGTAGTCCCGGCTGTCATGATCTGATTGATAGAATCCATTTGTAAAAAAACCAAGTGAACATGCCTTTTACAGTTATCAGTGTATTTACGATTTGACACACTTCGAGTTCTTGACTGTTTCACCAGCAATGGCCTTTTTCCTTATCATACGAAGAATTGTATTCTATACCATTGTTACCTTGGGTTTAGACTTAGGGAGCTGTACCGACACTCACTTTAATAAAGTATTCAGACTAAACCCCTGCCCGTACATGGCTAGTCAGTTATGCTGTCAGTTCATCACCTGAACCTTTCTGTTCTGTAACAGTTTCAGCCGTGCAAATGCATATCTGTTTATGCATTCAACCCCTGCAAACAGTCATAACTTTCGTTGGCTTTCTTGAAGTCCTGCTGAAGCATTTGCCGGAGTGGTTGCTGTCTAAAAGAAATGCATTTTATCTGCCAAACTCTGAGTGTCTGGTCGAGTATGCCAACTGCATCTGTTCTGCATTTCTACTGTGCCTTGTCAGCTCTTTCTGCACCAGCAACTTGTCCGGCCTGCACTTGTAAAAGCTCGTGTGCCTTTGGTGGCAAGTCCCCTTCTTCCCCTCTACCGGTTTTTACTTGACCTCGACACAAGGCCTGTACTCTGATGCTGCTGCCGCTCCCAGTTGGTGTTTGAAGTAGAAGCCAAGACAAAGCCCGGGAGCCATGTCTACTTCAACACCCCTTGCATTGGGTTCCCATCAGTGATCTCGGCCTCACCTGCACTGGCAGCACCCTCACTCATGGCCGTCATGGAGGCAACCGCCGCGAGCCGCGCCGAGGTCGACACCTCCCGGCCGTTCCGGTCGGTCCGGCAGGCCGTCGAGGTCTTCGGCGAGCGGTACGCCGGTGGTGGCACCGGCAGCGGCAGGTCAAACGCGAGCAGCGAGTCCAGCGTCAAGCTCAGCGCGCCTCCGGCAGCCTCGTCGTCCACGGTGCTGGAGCTGGACTGCCTGAAGAAGCTGGAGGAAGACCTGGCGGAGGCCAAGGGCGAGCTGGCGGAGCTGAGGCAGAGGCAGGCCCAGATGGAGGTCGCCGTGTCCAGCCTGAGCGCGCGGTTCAGCAGGGGCCTGGCCGTCTTCTCCGGCCTCGGCAAGGGGAAGGAGGTGGCCGTCGTCGGCGCGCCGGCGGCGGCCGTCGGAGAAGACGAGTGCAGCGGCCACGGCCGGGTCCGCAGCGACCGGTGGGACGAGAGCCGGGCCGAGGAGTGGATGGCGAGCCTGGAGTACCTGCCGAGCCTGTCGGAGGCGCTGGCCATCAAGATGATCGAGGACGACCTGGGGGGAGACGGGAAGGGGAGGAAGGCCAAGAACGGCAAGAACAAGGCTGCCCGGAAGAAGCACAAGAAGCAGAGGAGTGGGATCTCGCTGGTCGGGGGCATGCTCTGCTCCAAGAAAGCCAAGTCCAGGTGATCTAAAGCCAGGCCGGGATCGGACAACACATACTTACCATACCTTGATTTCTGCTGAAGAATGCAGTCTGCCTCATAAGCTGCATCGCGCAGCGGTAGCCGGTCTGGAACATGGGAATTTCGCAAGGATTTCATGGGAGCAATGCTGCGTGGAGCGATCTGTTTGGCTCCTGAAGAAAGAAATCCTGCGAAATTCCCGGTTGTTCTTGATGGGGAGCTGGCCTAAGGGAGTTTTGAAGTTGACGATGCCTTGTAATACCAAGTTGATGTTTGTGCTTAGTAGTTGGTAGGAGAGGTGTGTTCTCCAGCCAAGATGAATTCCACCGGGTGCTAACATGGTCTTGTACTTGTTCCCGTTCGTATTACCAAACTATCTAACGAGCCGCGTATAGAGCCGTTGGTTTGTAGAATTCTGGAAGAGACTGAAATTAGCATCCTCGGTTTGTTTATAGAACAAGATGCGCCCTTCTGCATTGGTTCAATTCGACTGGTAGCATTCTAGACTAACCATTATTGACAGAAGGATTCGGCAAACCGCCATGGTACAGTTCTTGTATCAGAAATGAGCTCCACGAAGTATCGAGGAGATGTATGGTATCCTATCCTGTCCGAGACTACTTGCATCTTCCTAGTGAAAACGGACATGGCAGAGTCAGATTATTTTGTGGACAAATGAGTAGCTCGACATCTTGTGTTCACCGTTAGCAAGGCAAGCCCTTGGTTACTCATATTTGTGCACAAGTCAATGCTCCCTCCACTTCAAAATGTCGGTGGTTATTTCGTTAAGACAAAATTCTCTAACTTCGACAAGTTTAATATCTGCAATGATATATTTGTGATATATTTGTCGGTATTTTTTTTTAAACCGTTGCAACTCGCGCGGACTCCTTCAAAGGAAAACAAAAATCAGGAGACGACAGACATGCTTAACAATCCGGGAAAAGGAATCCAGGAGAGAACAAACATGATTCTAGGGCAGCAATCTGCTACCATGTCTGCGTTCTTACATGTGGCTGAGCAATATATAGTCCAGCTATTCATCGGTCATTTCATAGCGAGCATATATATACGTCAGGAGGGCATTGCAACAAGAGCACATGGAAATTAAGATAAAAAATAGAAAAATGTCGTTTGCGGACATGACACCAGACATCAAATAAGTCATCTCACCAGCTATTAGCACTTCCAAGATCCAAGACGAAGGAGGTGTCACCATTTGCATAGCCAAATATATATCCCACTTAACAACTTCGCGTAGCTGTTTAAAATTCCAACACTACAATATAAGAAATTAGCAACTTTGGGTAGATATCACCACATAACACCCAGCAATCATGCACCAGGAATATATAACACAACCGAGACGAACAAATATAAATGTATTTCTTAAGAATGAGATCAGATTTAGATTCAGGACTTCTTACCTGGCATACCCCAACAATTTATGCTAGTTCGTGTGTGTACTTGCAGGATTGAGGGTCCGCTTCAGCTACATCAGGAAAAAGCCCAAGCGCTGTAATGTAGAAGCAGCAGGCAGCCTCAAAATTAGTAGCACTCCAAGAGATTGGACAGTTCAAAACGCTGATGTTCCATGTACAAGATCCAAAAAAAAAAGGAACACCTGCTTCCTATTCAGATGTAGGTCAACAGCAAAGGAAACAAACTACAACGTGAACCTTTATACAGCCAACAGGGAACCGTGCAGCAGAGCTGCAACTACAATGCTTAAAATACAAGGTGCAGCAGACAAATGAACGGGAAAAATATAAAGGGAGGAAACCAGATACAACAGAGAGAACTGTCAGTAAAATCAGTTAGCCTTTTCACCTGTAAAAAGATTAAATCAAATCAACTATTCCTATTGAGATTACACATTGGGAGAAGAAAACCAATGATAAAATTAATTAGTGACAAAGCTGCAATGGCAATGACCTATGTGCAGCATTTGTTCTACACCTACATAACGGACAGTTACACTCCCTGTTAAATAAACATAGTTAAAGGCTGAAACAGTTTCTGTTACACTTCTTAGCAGGAGTCACCATGTATACCACGACTACTTGAGGTTTGAAAACTGTAGGACTGGGCCAATCGCTGCCCTGAATCCTAAATCACTGCTATTGAGGTTTTGGAGGCTCAATTCTTTCAAATCTATGATTGTTGCTCGAAAATCTCCTTCCTTGATGATGGTATGGCCATTTTGTTCTTGGCCCATTCCGCCACGTCCTATGCACTCTTCCATCTCGGCCTGCTGTCCTTCCACAATTTCCAGAACTGCTATGGTTCACTGAGGATGTTCCATCAGGCTGAAACATATGAGATGAGGAAGTGGAGGGACAAGGACTCCCTCGTGGGGTAGGCAATGGTGGGAAAGGACCAAAAGGCACACCAGGTGAACCTTTCCATTTTTGGTGGCATTGGCCTCCTTCAGATTCAGGGGTTCCAAAGTGCTGAACAAGCGTGACAGGAACCCCATGTGAAACACTCAAGCTAGGTTGGTACCTCTCCATGCAAAGTCCTGGAGTAACCTCGCTGCCTTTGGAAAGTTGTGAAGGCTGACACTCCTGTTTGGGCTCAAACCCAGGAGGCACATCATCATCTGCACCCTCTGTTGAACTCCCCATTTGATGGACACCATTATAACAGTTGTTTGTTCCCTGGTTTGTCTGCAACTTGTTTCTCGTGAAGCCGAATTGAACATCGAATTCACCATGACCAGAAAAAACCTTTTGGATTTTTAGTCCCACCATCTTATAGTGCTCATCAGGTTGATAGTCCCAACGGCTCTTGCGCTTCCTCCTAGAAGAACTCCAGACCATATTAGTTCCCTGGATATCCTGTGCAAATGTGGATGTATGTGGATATTCTGCTGGTTCACTCCTTGCATTATTATGGAGGATCCATCTATCACGAAAGCTCCTAGCAATCTGTTGAACCTGTCGCAAGGAGTTATGCCCATTCATGAATTAATGATTGCATACAAGCAGACAAAACTTGCATGAAATTCTTAAGAAAAAAACCAATAATAAAAAAATGTCAATAGGGGCTAGAAGAAAATTATGGATATGAGAAGTAACCAGCAATTCCCACATAATTCCTGAGTGGGCCAAAACTTCTAAACCACAGACACATGCTATTTTATGAAAGAACAGTGCTTCATACGTTATCACTGGATGTGGAACTAGTTTAGGAACACAAATGTATAATCAGGTTTAAATCTGACTGCTAGACTGCTCATTTACAATGTCCTCTTATAGTGACTCCTTCCTTTTGAAAATATCTCCAAAGGTTGCCCATTTTTCCATGCATTAGTACAAAAGATAACCATGCATTAAACTACCAAGGAGCAATATATAACTTTATATCCATATACCAGGATTGAAGTGAAAACAAAAAATACCATTTACAACTTTATCTCACATGTTCAACCTACAGACCAAGACCTTTAACTAGCTTTGTCACAAAAGTGTGGTGGCCATTTTGGTTGTCAAAAGATATCTACTTTCCACGCATAGTGAAGGATAAGCTTTGCATTTGAAATCTATAAAAGAAATAAACCACAAACATATTTCCACAAAGCTGAAGGAATGCATTAGCATGGTACGGCCATTACCTGAAAGTTCTTATGTCTGATTAAGCTCAGCATCGATTCTCTGAAGCTGCAGTGCAAGTTCCAGATGAAAGTTATAGAAAATGGAATCTTGATTAAATATGCAAAAGGATCAAAAGTAGGGGCTATTTCTAAAGCACTGTTAACTATGCACATGCCACTACACTGACAAAGACTTAGTTTAGTAAGCAGTGAATAGGTAAAACCAACACGAATGATTTTAAAATTGTCTTCCTATTGCATGAGAATAGAATCTAGCCATAAAGTAACAAGGAAGTTCTCTTTTCTCCAAGGGAAGGATTTTATTTTGTTTCTTTGATGAAACCCAATGCTGGTTCATGTCAAAAAGACATAACACAAACAAAACACACACAAAAAAAGGGAAGAAGTTCATTTCGTTTATTGAGGAAACCCAATCCTGGTTCAGGTCAAAAAGAAATAACACAAACAAAACACACAAAAGAAAATAACAGGACCTAGAAAACAAGTTGAATATGAAACTCTTCAATCAGTACCAAATACATAGGCAAGTTTAAATAGCCTTACCTTTCAACTCCAGCACATCGAGGACCTCCATTTATGTGCTCAGGTGTCAAAATTCCTATCTGAGCTAGAAACTCCAGTACCTGAAGGCAGATGCCAATAATCATACACAAAGTACCACCAGGATCTGGGTATATAGCCCTTATCATATCGGTACTCTCTCCAGTAACAAACAAGTGCCATTTTAGTTCACTTGCACTCAACCTGATTAAACTGTGACCTTCTCTTCAGTTTGAGTGAACTTTTGAAAATGGCATCTCAAGATTTGTCTTCAAAAGTAAATTTAAAATATTATAACCTCGCTATGTTTTGCATTTATCTTATACTTGTTATTTGTAGTCAAAGTAGTGTCTTGGTAAGCATGTCATGTCACTATCCAAAACTACACTTATTCGAGAACGGGGGGAGTAATGTGAAAATAATATGTCAACTGGAAACCATACAACATATGGATGCCACAGCTGATGATATGAACACATAAATTGTACGAGAATAAGTGCAGACCTTCAGAAGCTTCCGTATAATAGGTATCCGATGGAAGTCGACTCTATTCTGCTTCAATATATTATGAAGCATTTGCAATCCTGCCATTTAAAACATAACAAAAAGATTCTTAGTCGGTGACTAGAGAACTTCCAGACAAGGAGTTGAAGGCAAGGAAATATACCGTTCTTGTTGATGATATCCAACAAGACCGAACGTGATTTTGTTTTTAAAAGTGCATCAAGAATCAATGAAAGATCCCTCACACTGAAAGAAATAAAAACAAATCAGCATATTTAGGGGAGAGGAAAACTTGATTCACATGTCATCTGGTGAACAAACCTTTTAGATGTGCCCCCAGCACTGTCACCTTCTGCTGCAGTCACAAAGAGAAGCTTCAAGTATCCATTTGTAGCATCCTGCTTGAGAAAAATACTAGTTAGAACATAAGATATAGAATGATAACTAACGTTTGCACTGCTGGATTGAATGATGCAACAAGAAAAATCCATATTAGTGCTAGCATGAAACACGAGCAAATAACAAAGACAGCCAAGTTAGTACAGGCAACTTTCATGTCATTAAAGGTGCGTTAGGCATTGGGTAACACTAAAAGATTCTAACTTCTGGAGGCAAACTCGCCCAGCTAGGCATGCTGAACTCACTCTCCCTTGACGGCAAGCTAGCAGTTGATCAGAGAACGTGACCTAGCTAGGTTAGCCTAGCTAGGGAAGGTCCATGAGGGATCCAAACAAGCCCTAAAGCAATCAAGATGCATTTCAACGCTAAAGAGGTCTGATTTTGTTAGAAATTCAAGTCCAAGTTGTTTAATAAAGTATGTTCCTGAACTTCTGTACACAAAAAAAAAATGTATGAAACAACAATATAACTTATGCACTATGTTCTTGAGCTATTGTACTCCAGATATGTGAGCACCACTAATCAAAGTCCTAATCTTAGAATAGCAGGCTAGTCCAAACTTTCATGACATGGTGTCAGATGTAACTGTATTTTTTTTTCTTGTCCAGCATATGGAGATTGCATCATAATTAGAATCACCAACAAACTTTTAACAAAAATATCTTTTGTTAAAAGCAGGTACACTAGATTATGTACAATTTAAGGTTATAATCATGGTTTCATACCTTTCGTTTGCTAATACCTCCGTTCCCATCCAGAAGGTTGTTCAGTCTTCCTTCAACTACACATATCAAGAAGAGAACATTAAGACTCACATTTTAGCCAAAGTAGGGAGCGGAAAGCATGGTGCCGAATAGTATTACCTCCCAAGATGTGCTCATTGTCAATTGGAGTTGATGGTTGTGGTTTCACATTTCTATGTTGTTTTAAGTTGTTTCTCTTATTAGCATTGAAACCAGGCACCAGATTGCTCCTGAAATCAGAACTAGGTGCCGATCCATTTATCACATTTGGAGCCTTTGATCCTTCAACTGAATTTGCAGTCTTTTGCAAAAGATCTGATGATGGAGGGCCATGTACTGGGAACTGCTGCAAAGAACTTTCAAATGATCGTGACACATGGACAGGTGTGCGAATGACATCTTCATTTTCCTGCAGGCTCCATGCTTCCAAGGAATTTTCGGGCTCACAAGTTTCAACTAGGGTTCCTCCAGTTTGCTCAAGGGGTTCTAACTCTGCTTTTGCAGCTGAGCAATCATGTAAATCTTCCCCTTGGATAGAAAATTCAGGTTCTGCAATATTTTGAAGACTGCCATCAGAATCAGACCCATTTGTTCCCATCAACTCCTCAGAATCTTTGTCAAGAACCATTTGTTCAAAATGTCCTGCCTCTGCATCATCTTGGGTGACAGTATCAACAACTGATATGTCTCCACCAATGTAACCCCGACATTTGGCAGTACTACAGAAGCATTTTTGAGGAGCAGCACCAGATACACGAACATAGTTGTAATCAAATGTCAATTCTTCACCCTATAAGAAAAAAAACATACCCATTACATGCTGTGACAGCTGCCAGGCAATAAATTCACTAAGACCATTCACTGATTCAATTCAAATTAAATAAAGCAAACCAACAGACACTCTGTTTCCAATATGTGAACTAGGTCATATGCTTACAAAATGTCCAATTTATGGGAATGTGATGATTTCTAGCCTTACCTTCTTGATGTTCCTCATAGCAAATATTCCAATGCAGACTTCTCCATTGACCATCCACTATCAAAAATAAAAAAGAACACAACTTAGCCAACTCAGAGTGAGAGTACAACTCTCGATCACTATCAAGAACCGAGTATATTTTCATTTTGGTCCAAAGTGCAGCTGCAGCCACAAAAGGCTGTTCCAAACAGGCTGAAGGATTAAATGGCAAGAAACATGGTCAACTACACAAATACAAAAATCAGTGGAATAAAAGTCAACCTTCTCTGTACGACAGTTAGGGCTGCAACTATGATTGATGAATCGGCCCAAGTTTCCCTTAGTGCAAGCATCTATTACCTGGAAGGATTCAAATGAAAAGGTTAAAAAAAACAACGGAATTTATCCGGGTGTGTCAACATCATGATGGATGACTCAAGAAAAGTGGATGCCACATAAAGTCAACACCATACACTAGAGAAGGGAATAGGTGATCTGATTGTTCCTCATTATATACAAATTTTAGACCAAAATAGGACTTGCAGTAAGAAATGCAGGTAGTGAAACTTAAAGTGATACTGAATAAAATAGTAAATCTGAAGAAAATAAGAAATAGTTAATGGACAAAATGTAAAATTGGAAGTACCTCGCCGCCATTTAAGGCCATGAAGTAGAAATGTTTCTGGCCTTTGGAAGCATAATATCTTTGGCGGGATTCATAAGACATTATGTCAAGGACCTGAGAGAACATTGCAGTACAGAGTCAAAAGAATACATAGTCATGAACTCATGATTAATTATCATAGAACTAACATGATAAAGTTTTGAAAGTCGGATTATATAATCAGGGAAAATAACAGACGGCAATAGTACCTCTCCAACATATTCAATAAGAAACCTTCCTTCAGTAACATCTTCCTGCAACTGCAGTCCATAACCTTTCTTGCCAGAAAGGAACCATCGCAGTTTTGCGTAGCTGCGTCGCTGAAACTGTTTTCAAAGATTTTACAGATCAAAACCAATGTAGCATGGAAAACATAAACTTTACTAAGGGTAGCAAAGAAAGCAATGACCTTCTGATTAGAACATTGTTCTCCACATGGACATGTACGCTTGACACATTCAATGTTGAGCATTCTGTTCAAGCAGCCATCTCTACAACCCACTCGACCATCTTGCGGAGGCTTGCAGTTGCACACCATGCTCTGATCATAATAATTAATGAAAAACATAAGAAAACTAGGGTATCCTTCAAAATTTCAGCAAGTACTCAAGTCGCAAGGGGTACAGCAATATATTTTGTAGAATGGTTCAAGATAGTTTGATTTGACACGGTTCACAAGAATGACATTAGATTTGCTGGTGGTGAATGGTTAAAATATTCTTGCAACTAAAAAGTGTGTGAGACACAAACACATTCAGAGTGGCAACAGTACAATTGTTTGTGTTCAATGCACTTTGTGAGTAAATTTTCCCTATCTATCCTGCAAATGGACAGAGGGCAAATAGATGGACAGCACCAACCTCATCAATGGACTGTGTCCTGCGTTGCCGATGCAGAAACAAGTTTGACCTAATAGACGTCCATGATGGTGCTTTGCAAGCTACTCAACAACAACATGCAAAAGTTTGTAACAAAATCAGATATGATAACACATAAGGAATTATTTTACATTATAATGAACAAAAAAATAATACCAAAGAAAATAAAAAGAATGCAGAGGTTTCAAAACCTTTGGAGTTGGATCTGTCATTATCTGCTTCATCAGCCGAAACATCCGAAAGGTTGAGTTCTGCATTGATCTCAGCATTTGTCTTTTCTTGTGGAATAGAACAGTTAGCAAATGCCTTGTCTCCATTGTCCTTACAAGTCCTTTATGGTAAATAGGGGGGGGGGGGGGGGGGGGGGGGGGGGATCAATCAGAATCAGAAGTATAAAACAATCAACAGATGAGCAGAAATATATATAAAAAATGAGTGTACAGCACATGAGTGAATGGAATAAATCAAGATACAAGAATAGAAGGAACTTGCAGAAGATCTAAAGTTGAGATTTGCAGATTGGTAGCAACACATATTAGGTTGTGGGGTTTCCAAACCCTTACATTAGTAGTTTCTCTTGCTATAAAAGATGAACGCAAATCCATACTTGAATCAAGCAAGCTGTGGGCTTAACATCTCAAATATAAGTCTAAAGATGCAGTGGGCATGCAGCAAAAGGGAGAGCATAGATGATGAAGAAACAGAGGTGAACATGGTGCAACTTCCAAGAAAATTATAAAGCTATGATCGCCAATGACTATCCTTGACATGTGTATCATACACACTCTACTCAAGAAACGGATGGTGTATGCAGCTGACCTGGTTGGGCCAGCCTATCCTAGTTCTTTTGCTTTATCAAATGTGTACAAAGTGAACAACCAGTATTTGATAATGCTGATGGCATGTTTTCTAAAGGCGTATATGTAATAAAACCGAACTGCTGAGAAAATGTAAAATATTCAAAATAATGTCCACACCAAACTTGTAAAACTAAAACCGCCTAGGACAGTTCTCGTATGAATCATCTAGTCAAGAGAAGGACGTGTTGACAGAGAGCCAAAGACAATGGCATATCTTCTGATGATGCGCCAGTAAGAATTATCAAAAACTATTAAAATGCAGGTTCCAGGCTTATTTCTTTGGATTAATCCATCTGAAACCAAACCGAAACCAGGAAGGTGTAGCTCTCTTTGGAACAGGTTTTATGATAGAGATGGCAATATCTGCTCCACGGCTGGGATAGAACCCAAAGTTACAATGTGTAAGCATCTACATGGAACAATAATTGAATTATTCAGGAAAAGTGTAGAGCCTATGTGGAACAACAATTTGAACAGAAGTATACCCAACATACAAGGAGCAAATTTTGTTCCTCTAGAAAATGTAGTCAGATGTTACCGAGAAAGTTCACACAACTTGAAAGGTCAAATCGGCATGTCCACATTATGAAACAGAGAGAAAAAAAAGTAATGATCCACGTGGTTAGGATCAGTTTTTCTATTTTGAGTCAGTAATTTTGGATTGTCCTCCTAGAAACCAAAATAATATAAGAGAACTTTTTTCCCAAAATAGACCATACAGACCGAATGAAGAGTGCACCCAATTAGAATGGTAGGCTAGTGCAAAACCATTAAGAGTTGATAACTGAGATAGCAGGAAGGGAAGTTATTACCATCTTGTTTCTCCAATGACATCAACAAGTTCAGCAGGTATGCAGCGCCACTTTTGGCAATCATCACAACACACCCATGCAGCACGTGGTGGTGGTGGTGGTGGTACAGATGCACCATCCGTTTTGCGTGCAGCATTTCCAGGTAAATCAGTAGCTATGGCACTAGAGTTCTTGAGTGCAAATTCGGTGGCAGGATCAAGATTACCTATGTAAAATGAGAATGCAAATTGCTTGATATATGTTATGGAAAAGAAACAAATGATAATCACAAAGAAAATGAGATGTACTCTGTTCATTCATACGAGACGCTGCCAGATCAGATGAAGGCAAATTTAAAAGACCATGGTCAAAGGAAGTGTCATCTGCTATATTTTTCTTCTTACTTTTTTCTTTCTTATGTGGGTCCTGCGCCTTACCCTTCTTCTTTCCTGCATTAGCATCCTTTTTCTTGCGTCTTGGTGATTTCGTACTGTCAAATGCACTCCCTCTGTCACCATCCATTACAGAGTGACATCCAATGCTATCATGTTCATAAATAGCATGATCCTGTGTGCCAGAAGTTGGGGCTTCAAAACAAGAACTAAATTCTGGAGGCCTTGTGCAGAGACTTGACTCAGATGGATCAGGAGAAATTGAATCGCTAGAAGATGGCCTATGTTTCGAAGCTTCACATGGAGAAATTTTGGTGGATCCTATAACATTCTTTCTTTTCCCTTTAGATCCATCTTTCTTTTTGCAACCTGGCTTTCTGACAATTCTGATTTTCCTCACTGCATTAGACTTCTGTAAAGTTTGAGCTTTTCCTTCACCAACATCATTGTCTACCATGGTGTCGTCATGCAAAGTGGTTTTAGCCTGCTGCTCTAAGTTCATCAATGATAACAAAGCTTGTTCTTTTCCAAAGTTGGAAGTAGATGAAACGGATGGATGATAGCCACCAACATTCAGTGCACCAATATTGGTTGAGTTTTCATGTAACATAACATCATGGCATGCAGAAGCATTACTTTCACATGTAACAGAAGCCACCTCCAAAACAGAATCTGGCGAAAACTCAACATGCAGCATGGCACTACCATTGGCATTGGTCAAAGAAGGTTCAGAAGTAGAAAGCTTAGCACACTCTCCATGGACATCTGCAGCACATGTTTCTTTAGTAGAACCCACCAAGGCCCTTTCCAACTGCTGCGCATCAGTCTGGATACACTTTGATTTCACTGTACAATAGCTGTCAGTAGACTCTGCAGTATTGCTTGTACTATCAAAAATATTAATTGATGTATCAGAAGACAACTTGGGAATGTTTTGTCTGCGACTTTCCAAAGAAACATCAGTATCAGCCACAGTTGAAAAGGCTGGTTGCTCGTTCAATTCACTAGCTGCATGCCCTATATCCACCACAGTTGATAAGGTCGATTGCCCATTCAATTCACTAGCTGCATACCCTGTAACAGACATGGAAGAGAATTTACTCTTTGAAGATCTTGAACTTCGACTTCTCCGAATACTTGGCTGACTTTTCTGATCAGATCTGTTATCTGATCTTCCTTTGTCCAGGCAAGTTGGATGAGAATTAGAAGTCGACGGCTGACAGCTTTGATAGAAACCATCTAATAGCTCTTTTAGACTGCCCCATGTAGAGGGTTTTGGTGGCCTGTTCATGCCAGTTCTTCCCTTAGCGATTTTGTTTGGGAACAGACTCATGGTGCTTTGCTGTAATGAGCTCGCAACATCAACCTTTTTAGGTTTGCATGTGCTGCTGCTTGCTTGGTTCATTTGATTAGGCCTCTCAGAATCTCTTCTTGATGAAGCAGCTCTTTTTGGATTCCTACGTCTGAACACGTTTAATGCTGTCAGCTTTTGACTTTGTAACTCTCCATCATTAGCATTGCTGACAAAATCAACGGAACTGTCATCAGCACAATTACTGGCATTGAGCCCTTGGTCCAAATGGCCAGATCTACCAACAGCACAATCTTGATGACCGAGGCATAGAGCGGATGATTCCTTGCCACTACAACAAGGTTCACCGTCACAAGGTTGGTTATACGAAGAAACACATGGGTATTCCTCTGGGGATAGTTCAGAGGTTCCATATTTCAGAGGGGTATGTTGCAACTCTTTAGCACCATGAGGGCCAGAATGCTGATTCTCATCACCATAGGCCTCCGTCCGGAGGCCACTGTCACACAACGGCATATCCCCTCCCAGTGAATCACAAACCAATTTTTCAAAGCCTGCACTGACGTTCCCATCTAAAGGAACATCAATGGAGCTCCTGTAAACAGTAGGAACTGACGTTTCATCAACTGGGCAGGAGGCTACTGAATTGATATTTGGCAAGAAACCATCCTTTTCCAGCTCATGATTAGCACCAGTCATCAATGGCAGGCCATCAGCACCACATAGCAATTTCTCAGAGTGATGCTTCCCCAGATCTGACAAGTCCCCAATGTCATGGGCTGCTTCCAAACAATCTGTCCGCAAGTCCTCTTCACTTGTGTTTACCTTCCTACCGGAAAACCGGCCCTCTTCTTCAGGAGCCTCCTTGTGAAATGCGCTCTCACAAGAAAACATTCCACATACTTCTGCACTGCAAGCCACATTTTCCATGCTTGACCTATGTTCAGTTAATTCACTAATCTGACCAGTCTTGCCATCTAAAGAAACAGCAGGACTATGCCCTGAAATTGAAGGAACTGAATCTTCGTGCAAGGACCAAGAGCTATTTGACAAACCATCCTTTTTGAGATCACGGTTAGCATTTTTCTTCAAACACGTGGCACCCATGCTGCATGTCAACTGCTCAATATCACGATTTACCAAATCTGGCAAGCCCTCATTACCACAATGTGGTTCCTCGTAACATGTTTGTGAATCCTCCACAACACCACTCGAAACACCTCCCCCACCTGCCAAAATGCCCTGCTGACATGGACTTCCCTCTGTTGCCATGTCCCCCGTGTCATACATGCATCTAGAATCAATGAACTGAGATCCTTTACCTCCAGCGGCACATAAACCGTCATTCCACATCCCTCCATCGGACACATGGCACATCATTGAATCACCAGGTATTCCACCAAACTGACCTGTCTTTCCATCTAAAGAAAGATTAATGCCACCTGAAACGGAAGGAACTGAATCTTCATGCGCTGGCCTGGAGACCACGGCTTCATTATCTGGCATCAAAGCATCCTGTTGTAGCTCATCATTAGCATCCGTGATGGATCCTGTGCGATCAACGGCACATGGCTCTTGCTTGCTACCACGACTCGTTGAACCCAACAAGCCTGCATGATCACGTTCTGCTTCATCGCAAGCAACCCGTAAATCTTCTAGAGTTGCCTTTACTCCCTGCACCTCGCCATCCCAATCACCTCCGTTACCCACCAAACCCTCCTGCTCAAACTGGCTCCCCTCTGCCTTTTCCTCCAACATGCCATACACGCATCCGGTGTCCTTGGGGGCACATAACGTCTTATGCGGCAACCCGCCATTGGCCTCATGACACGTCTGCAAACCGCCAGGTTCGGCGGAACTCTGCGACGCGGGAGCCAAACTACCTCCCTTCTCTTCCTCCACGTCCATGTCCCTCTGCTCCAGACTAGAACCCTTCCCCTGGCCTATCTGAAGCCCTCTCCCTTCAGCCGAGGCAGAAACAGCCTCGACAGGAGGCTCCAATCCAACAGCAAAATCGCCCCCTTTCTCCTGGTCTACCTCTGCGGGCAATCTAGCCTCCGGAGCGCCGCATACCTCCACGGCGGTGGCCGGTTCCGGCGCGGCTGCCGCTGACAGAGCGTCCTGCGCTCCCTGCAGACTCGCGGTGTCAGCAGCATGATCCTCCGGCCCGCGCTCGCCCGCACCGGGCTCCTCCATTGCGGCAGGAGGTCAGCGGAGGCCCGTACGGATCGAGACCATCCAATGCCCGCGCGCCCCCTCCTCCTCCTCCCACCGCCGCCGCGCCCGATCACGCCGAGGCCGAGGGCCCTCCAAAACCCTAGAATTCCAGCCGCCGGGGGCCGAGAGCACGGGCAGAGAAGTCAATCAGAATTCCGCGAACAAACGGGCACCGGCCCCCAACCCTTACCAACGCGGAAAAAAAAAACCAGAGACACGAACCTCGGGGACCCGCGTGGCGGCGGGCGAATGCCTGCGGAGCGGCGGCCGTCGGCGGCGGCTCCCTTCTGGCTCCGGCGGCGGGCGTGACGCCGGAGGGGGCCGCGGCGCCGGGGTCGGGGTCGCCGCGGGTCGGCGGTCGTCTCGTCGACCGCGTTGGGAAGGGGGGCGGCGGAGGCGGATAGGGGAGGGAGGAGAGACGAGGCGAAGTATATTATTTCGGGTAGAGAGAGAAAATAAGGGAAAAATAAATAAATAAATAAAACAGGGAAGGAGGAAGCGAGTAGAAAAGGTCTCGGTCCTCCGTTTGGTTTCGCTTCGAGTTCGTGTGTTCGCGAGGCAGGAGGGGAGGTGAGGAGGAGGACGATGAATCGATGATGATGAGACGGCGCTGGCGAGGCGTTGGAAATCCGGGTTTTGTTTGAGGAAAAAAAATGAAATCTGTGGGTATCTATGGGTTTCAGCGCGACAGAAAAGCCAGAGATATTTACTATCCTATCCGGGGCTCGGATTTAAAAGGACGCGACCGTTGTTTGTACCTGCATGTATTTTTCTTTCTCGAGATAGAAAAGAAAACGCTAGCGACAGCCGCAGCGGTGACGGTGTAACCGTAACGGATTGTTGCACGGTGAAATTTGGTGCATTGCCCTGTGTATATTTTCACTGGTGTTGCACGTGAACGCCGTACGCAGATGCAGCTGTAACGGTATTCATTGATTGTGAATTTGAACCGCTTTCGCATTCGCTCGTGCGCAGGAGTTTGTATTTCGAAGCGATTACATTAGAAAGGAAGTTGGAAAGAAACATGATGAATCGTTGCGCGGTAGTTGCGAGTCCAGTAGTAGTAGCTGTGGACATGGACTAGTAAACGGAGCGCTGGCTGGAGGGGGCGGGGCGGTTGGTGGCAATCATCCTCGCTCATCCTTGACTTGATCGGCGGTTCTGCCATGTCGGGACGGGCCGGCTATCCTTCCGGATAGGTGTCCAGGAGACGTCACGTCGTCAAGCCCTTCACCGTAGCAACAAAAAGAGCAAGAAAAAAAACGTCCCCAACCGAAACTGCAAACTGCGTCATCGGCCCGTCACCAAGGGGAGGGAGGGAGGGAGGGAGGGCCCACCACACCATGGCTCGCGCCGCGTCAGACGCCGTGCGCGGATTTCTTATTGAAAAACGGTAAACGGGAATTTTTTTTATCCCAACTGCACGGTACCGGCCGGACACACGTTGGCATGGAGGGGCGTGTTCGTAGTAATAACGTGGAACAGGAGGGACGAGACTGCAAAAGGGCGCGGCAAGCGGGCAAGCTCGGGCTCGTGCAGTGTGCAGGCGCGCAGGCGCCACCGAAATATCTTCCGCACCCGCACCCGCACCCGCAACGGCGACGCCCCGTCCAGCTGACAGGTGGAGGAGGCGTGGGCGGCGACGGCACATGGGACCCGGATGTTAGTTATACGCTAGACCGGACGCAACGCAGGCGTTACCATCCGTCGACCCGCGCGGCGGGGCGCGTAGGGCCAGGCCTGCCTGCGTGGCCACTGGCAGGGGCAGATGGGGGGGGGAGGCCCCTACCCTTGTTATGAAGCTCCCCAAAGCTCAAGGTGCTATTGCTTCCAAGTCCATACCAAAATCGTATAGTTGTGCTCAGCAGTCAAACCCCACCAAACCAATCTGCTTGCGTTAAAACCCAAACTAAACTAAACTGCCTGCGTCAAAAACCAAAACAGATCCAATTCATCGACGTGCGCTGTGACTCTCCTACCTCTTCTAGGTTTGATCGACGCGCCAAGGACAGAGGCATTACCGGCGCTACCAAGATGTTGCTTCCTTGCCCGTCGCAATTGATGGGGTTGCAGTCGAGCCGCAGGTAGGGGATGCAAGTCAGACCGAGCCGAACCGATCCATTCTGAATACTAACCCCAACCAAACCAGCTCACCAGCTCTCTTAGCTCATTTAGCACCGAACCAAATCAACCCAAAAGAAAAATCAAACCATAATACCCGGTTTTAAACTAGACCATTATCAGCTTGACCCAAAGCCCCTTCCCACCAGGTTGCGTGACATGATGCCTTTCCGCATCCCACCAAGCCTGATCTCGTATTGCCGGCCCACATTAAACAAACCCAATGTCTCGTTCCCACCTTAAACATCTTGCAGAACGTGACCATCGGATGACGTGCGTGAGCCTATAAAAGGCCGCCATCGCACCTCATTGCTTTCACACCTCAAGCTCTCGCCTGTTCTCACTCTCCCTAGCCCCTACTCTCCATGCACCGCCCAAACTCAACTCAACCAGCGGGCACGATGCCTCCCAAGAAGGCCGCGCCAGGCGTTGATGGCGGGGATGGCTGGAATGGCGGACCGTAGGGGTGAAGGTACATTGTACCTAGGGGGTGCACATGCACCCACAAGAAAATGAAAAAACAATGGTTTGGATCAACTTTTTACCATATATGCACCCCCCACATCCTAAGTTTATGCACCTACAAGGCAAATGCACTCCTCACTAATTTGCTCTAGCTTCGCCACTGGCGGGCCGGGAGAGGAAGGGGGCATTGGCAGTAAAGGAGGCACCGACGGTCGAGGGGAGCAGGGTGGGACGGGCGGCAGAGGTGCCGGCGGTTCTAGAGTTGAAGCGGTTCCGATGGCCAGGGCAGCAAGGGTGGGCCGGGCGAGAGGGATGGAAAAGGTGGAAAGGGTGGAAAGGGGGGGTCGAGAGCCAGAGGGAGGTGGCCGGCGCAGTAAGGGCGGTCGCGGTGGCAAAGGTGGCGTTTCCAGATGACGAACCGTTGTCGTAGGCCCATTATTATTGATTTGCGGTTCTATTTTTAGATGTCGGTGTCCATTTGCTGTGATGTTCAGAGTGATTTGTTGTTTTGCTGTTTTTCTAATGCAGACAGACATGCGCTGCCGAAATATCTCCTGCGACACGCGCACCTGCGACTGCGACGCCCCGTCCGACTGACAGGCGGAGGAGGCGTGGGCGGCGACGGCACACGAGGCCCGAACGTCAGTTATACGCGGGGGGCCGGACACAACGTGGGCGTTACCACCCACCGCCCCGCGCGGCGGGGAGCATACGGCCAGGCCAGCCTACATGGCGACTGAGAGGGGCGGATTGGGGGGGTGTAGGGGGCTCTAGCTGTAACACCTCAGGTGTTTAAATTATGAAATAAGCCTCATTAGCTTAACACGATGCATAAACAACTAAGAAAAGTTTAAAAGAAATGAATTATAAATTGCTTTGCTTTGAATTGAAAATAGTTGTGTATATGTGCATAAGTACATGTACTTTAATCAAACAAATTAAATAACTTTCACATCGATACAAACATGGCTACGAATTTTCAATAGGCACATCGTTGTTGGCATGTTAAACAAAAGTCTAGCTAAGCCTAGGAGTGAATGCAAAGTTTTGCCCAGGATGTGATGTACCCTCTGAATTATACTTTTGAGTCTTTAAAATAATTTCTAAACTAGAACTCAAATAAACTTTGGCCTGAAACAAAACTTGTGTAACTTTTCATTTTGAACAACTTTCGTGTTCAAGGATTTTTGAGTTACAACACAAGAATTTGAGAAACACTTGAAATTGCAAACCAGTCCCTGCCTTTTCTTCTATTTTCACTGCAGACCCTTCTTCTCCGCCTCGCCCGACCCTTTGCCCGCCCGACCCTACGTTCGCCCGACCCTCGGCTTCGCTCGACCCTCCGACGCGTAGCCGCTTCACCCGACCCTTTCGCTTCGCCGACCCTCGCTTCGCCCGACCCTCCGCCGTCGCGCAATCGCTGCAGGCCACTTGGCCGGCGATGCCTGACCGGCGCAAGGCGCCAAGCCCATGCCTGGCCGCGCCCGCACGTCGCGTTCCTCCCCAATCCGCGCACGCCACGCGCGCGCCGGCGACGCGTGCCTCTGCTCGCCGCCCGCCGCACTCAATGGGCAAGTCGCGCCGTGCCTGTGTCCCCGCCGCGTCCCGCTAGTCGCCGCGCTCACCGCCCGGCAAGACAGCTGCTGCAGCTCGTCGCCCAACCCGCGTGCCGCGTGATCTCCCGCTCCCCACGCCAAATCTTCAGCGCCCAATCCCCTGCCCGCGCCCGCCGCACGCCGCGCCGGCTCTGTTCGCCGCCCGTCGCGACCGGCTCTGTTCGCCCCCCGTCATGCCGCCCGCGCCCGCGCCTCGCAGTCAAGTCCCGCCCTCCTCCCACCTCTCTGTTGCCTACAAAAGGCCGAACTGAGCCCCCCCTCGCGCGCCCAGACACCAGAACGCCGCCGCCGCCACCATTACCGTCGTCGTGCCCAGCTCACCGTGGAGCTCACCTCTCCGGCCACCCCTTGCCAGAGCTGAGTCTCCCACCACCACCACAGCACCCCACCGCAGCTCACTGCCCCACCCATCGTCGCCCAGAACCGCCGGAGCACCGCCAGCGCCGCCTGCGTGCCGCCGCTCCTTGTTGCTCCGTGGACAGCCCACGCCAAAGCTCTTCTGTCCCAGCCAAGCTTCAAAACGGGTTCCCCTCGACGCCGCGAAGCTCATCGACCAGCCCACGCTCTCCCCTCCTCGCCGGAGCACCATCGCCGACGCTCCGCCCCGCCGTTGCCCCTCTGCTCCGCGCCGATGAGCCACCTCCGGCCACCCCCAACCCCGACCAAGGCCATCCCAAGGTAGCCCTCACCTTCCTGGATCTCCACAACCCTTTTCCCCTCGCCGCCGATGAGCCCCCTCGCCGGAATCTGGCCGGCCGCCGTGCCAGCGCCGCCCAAGGACCCAATTGCATCGATTGAAATCTTTAAAAGAGTCTGCACGCAAGTTTCCAGGGACCCCTCTGTAAAAGAAAGTTTTAACCCTATTGTCATTGTCAAGATTGGTGATCAAGACTTAGACTAGTAAATTTCTTTTATGCGCGTACGGCCTCAGATGGTTGCACGGGTGACACGGGATTTAGACTAGTTCGGGCGCAAAGAAGCCCTACGTCCAGTATGGGGAGCTGCTCGTGTTACCCACGCGGATTCTGTAGTAGGGGTTACAGAAGGGCGAGAGAGGGAGCCGGTCCCAAGTCTCTAAGGTGTGCACAGGGGCTCTAATGGCGCAGGCGTGTTCTCCTTCGCCGGGAAGGAGAAGCCTGTGTGAGGAAGTGTGTGTGTAAAAATCTCTTCCCCGTCTCTTGGGCCCTGGCCTTCCCTTTATAGTTCCAGGGAGTCGACCGGGCACATGTGAGACAGGGACACAGAGAGAGAAAACGGAGAGGGAGAGAGAGAGTGTGGAGTCCAAGGAGCAGATTTTGTCCTTCCCGGGCGTCGCGGTTGTCTTTGGTCTTCTTGCTTCGCCGGGCGGCCGCACGATCTGATCGCTGTCCTCCTCGGGAGCCGGTTACGGCGGGCGTGCGTGATGATGGCTGTGGCTTCCGTCCCGTCGGGGCTGACGGCTGCCACGACTACCCCTATTGTGCTGCAGGCGGCATGTGCGGCGCGGACGCCCTGTCCCTGTCGCCGGAATCGCGGGGCGCGAGAACGGGTATGTGGAGCGTGGACGGTCAGGCGTGCTCCTGTGCCAGGCGACGTGGGTCATAATGGCCTGACAGCGAACCAGAGAAGACTGAGCCGCTGTACCGCGCGCGCGGTGCGGTCGTGGGCAGGTAGGTGTGACGGGTAACGTCAGTGGCGTGGACGCCTTTCCGCACGCCCGAGCCGTGGAGCATTTAAGGCAAAGCTGCGCCCAAGACCGATTTCCGTCCGACGGGCCCACGCGAGTCCGACCCTAGGCCCCCGGGTCGGGCGAGGCGGACCCTGGTGGCGAGGGGTCGGGCGAGGCGGACCCTTGTGGCGAGGGGTCGGGCGAGGCGGACCATCCGGGCGAGGGGTCGGGCGAGGGGGACCCTCGTGGCGAGGGGTCGGGCGAGGCGGACCCTCGTGGCGAGGGGTCGGGCGAGGCGGACCCTCCTGGCGAGGGGTCGGGCGAGGAGGACCCTCGTGGCGAGGGGTCGGGCGAGGCGGAGCCCGCCTGCCGGGGGGTCGCCAGCTTGTACGTGCCTGGACGCAGTACTTGGGCGATGACAAAAGGACCTTCCCACGGAGGGGTCAGCTTGTGCCGACCCCTGTTGTCTTGGACAAGGCGGAGTACTAGGTCCCCGATGTTGAAGGCTCGGCCTTGCACCCTGCGACTTTGGTGTCGTCGTAGGGCCTGCTAGTACTTGGCTGAGTGTAACGGGGCCACATCGCGTGCTTCATCGAGTTGGTCTTGTGCGTTCTCGAGCGACGCCTGGTTTCCCTGCTCGTCATACGCCCTGACCCTCGGCAATCCGTACTCTAGGTCCGTGGGGAGGATTGCCTCGGACCCGTAGACCATGAAGAATGGGGTGAAGCCAGTTGCCCTGCTGGGGGTCGTCCTCAAACTCCATAGGACCGCGGGGAGCTCCGCAACCCACCGGCCGCCAAACTTCTTGAGGTGGTCGAAGATCCGTGGCTTGAGACCATGGAGTATCATGCCGTTGGCTCGTTCAACCTGCCCATTCGTGCGGGGGTGCGCCACGGCCGACCAGTCCACTCGGATGTGGTAGTCGTCGCAGAACCGGAGGAACTTCTTCCCGGTAAATTGCGTGCCGTTGTCCGTGATGATGGAGTTGGGGACCCCAAAGCGATGAATGATGTCGGTGAAGAATCGCGCCGCCTGTTCAGATGTGATCTGCGCGATGGGTCATGCCTCGATCCACTTAGAGAACTTGTCGATGGTGACAAGCAAGTGGGTGAAGCCCCCGGGCGCTTTCTTGAAGGGCCCGACGAGGTCCAGTCCCCAGACCGCAAAGGGCCATGTGATGGGGATAGTCTGGAGCGCTTGTGCGTGCATGTGAGTCTGGCGCGCGAAGAATTGGCACCCCTCGCAGGTGCGGACCACATGGGTGGCATCGGCGACCGCCGTTGGCCAGTAGAAACTCTGCCGGAAAGCGTTCCCGACGAGGGTTCTTGGCGCGGCGTGATGGCCCGTGGCTGGATATGTGTCAACCTCCATGACCTCAGGGTCGGACGGGGCACGGGCTACGTCTCGATCGGCGCCCGGGCCCAGGACAGGTGGCGCGTCGCCGACCTTTCCCGGTTCCTGACAATGGACTGAGGGCTCGAACTGATCGCTGATGAAGACACCATCGGGAACGGGCTTTCGGCCGGATGCTGCCTTTGCCAGTTCATCGGCTGCCTCGTTAAAATGCCTTGCGATGTGGTTGAGCTCTAGTCCGTCGAACTTGTCCTCGAGCTTGCGGACCTCGTTGCAGTAGGCTGTCATCTTGAGGTCGTGGAAGCTCCATTCCTTCATGACTTGCTCAATGACTAGCTGGGAGTCGCCTCGGACGTCCAGCCGTTGGATGCCCAGCTCGACGGTGATGCGGAGCCCGTTGAGGAGGGCCTCATACTCAGCGACGTTATTAGACGCGGGGAAATGGAGGCGGATCATGTACCTCATGCGGACGCCGAGAGGAGAGATGAAGATTAGGCCTGCTCCGGCACGAGCCTTCATCAGCGACCCGTCGAAGTGCATCGTCTAGTACTCCTGTTTCTCCGGTGCTGATGGCGTCTGTATCTCCGTCCATTCTGCCACGAAATCAGCAAGCACCTGAGACTTGATGGCGGTGCGGGGGCATAGGTGATGCCCTGGTCCATGAGCTCGAGCGCCCACTTCGCGACCCGGCCCGTGGGGTCCTGGTTCCGGACCACCTCGCCGAGGGGAAAAGACGAGACGACTATCACCGGGTGCGAGGTGAAGTAATGGCGCAGCTTCCTCTTCGTGATGAGGACGGCGTAGATGAGCTTCTGGATCTGCGGATATCGCGTCTTGGAGTCGGACAAGACCTCGCTGATGAAGTAGACTGGGCGCTGTACCTTGAGGGTGTGTCCCTCCTCCTCTCGCTCTACCACTAGGGCTGCGCTGACCACCTGGGTGGTTGCCGCGATGTAGAGCAGAAGGGGTTCCCCGTCGGCGGGTGGCACTAGGATCGGAGCTTTTGTCAGGAGTTCCTTGAGCCGGTCAAGTGCCTCCTGGGCCTCAGCGGTCCACTCGAAACGGTCAGTCTTCTTCAGGAGCCGGTAAAAGGGGAGCCCTCGCTCGCCGAGGCGCGAGATGAAGCGACTCAGGGCCGCCAGGCATCCGTGATACGTTGGACCCCCTTTATGTTTCGGATTGGCCCCATGTCGTTGATGGCTGCTATCTTCTCCGAGTTGGCTTCGATGCCGCGCACGGAGACGATGAAACCTAGCAGCATTCGCCTTGGAACCCCAAAAACGCATTTCTCAGGGTTGAGCTTGATGCGCTTGTCCCTCAGCCTCTTGAAGGCGAATTCGAGGTCGGGGATGAACTGGTCACCCTTCTTGGACTTGACCACGATGTCGTCGACATAAGCCTCAACGGTTCGCCCGATGAGGTCCCCAAAACACTTGAGCATACATCGCTGGAATGTAGCCCCCGCGTTTTTGAGGCCGAACGGCATCTTGACGTAGCAATAGGGGCCGAATAGGGTGATGAAGGAGGTCGCGAGCTGGTCGGACTCTATCATCGCGATTTGATGATAGCCGGAATACGCGTCGAGGAAGCTGAGGGTCTCGCACCCGGCGGTCAAGTCGACTATCTGGTCAATGCGCGGCAAAGGAAACGGATCCTTTGGGCACACCTTGTTGAGACCGGTGTAGTCAACGCACATTCGCCATTTCCCATTCTTTTTTCGTACAAGAACAGGATTAGCCAACAACTCGGGGTGGTACACTTCCTTGATGAACCCGGCCGCCAAAAGCTTCTGGAGCTCCTCGCCTATGGCCTTGCGCCTCTCCTCATCGAAGCGGCGCAAACCTTGCTTCACTGGCTTGAAGCCGGCCTTGATGTTCAAGGAGTGCTCGGCGACTTCCCTCGGAATGCCGGGCATGTCCGAGGGTTTCCACGCGAAGGCATCGATGTTCGCGCGGAGGAAGTCGACGAGCACGCTTTCCTATTTGGGAGATAGGTTAGCGCTGATTCGGACGGTTTGGCCGTCAGAACCGCTAGGGTTGAGGGGGACCTCCTTGACGCCTTCGGTGGCCTCGAAGGAGGTGGGCGATCGCTGGGAGTCGGGCCGACCCTCGACGCCCTCCGCGAGCTAGGCCGCCGGCTCCTCCAGGACGTTGATGGCCGCGGCGTACTCGCAGCACTCAACATCACACTCGTACGCCTTCTGGAAGGACGTGCCGACGGTAATGACCCCGTTGGGCCCCGGCAGCTTGAGCTTGAGGTAGGGGTAGTTGGGGATGGCCATGAACTTTGCGTAGCTCGGCCGCCCCAGGATGGCGTGGTAGGTCCCACGGAAGCCCACCACCTCAAAGGTGAGGATCTCCTTCCTGTAGTTGGACGGAGTCCCAAAAGTAACGGGCAGGTCGATCTGCCCGAGGGGCATTGCCTGTTTCCCCGGCACGATGCCGTGGAAAGGCGCCTTGCTGGGGCGGAGGCGGGCGCGGTCGATCCCAATGGCGTCGAGGGTCTCGGCGTAGAGGATGTTGAGGCCGCTGCCTCCGTCCATGAGCACCTTGGTGAGGCGCGTCGTGCCGATGATTGGGTCCACGACGAGGGGGTAGCGCCCCGGCTGCAGGACACGTCCCGGGTGGTCGGACCGATCGAACGTGATGGCGGATCCCGACCAGTCGAGGAAGGTCGGCGTCGCAGGCTCGGTCGTGTAAACCTCGCGGCGCTCCAGCTTCCGGTGGCGTCTGGAATCATAGGCCGCCGAGCCGCCGAAGATCATGAAGCAGCCGTCCACCTTGGGGAAACCGTCTTCTTTCCCTCCGTTGTCCTTCCTTTCCTCGTCGGGTTTCCGCCTACGGTCGCCCTTCATCGGGTTGCCTGCAAAGTATATTTTCATGAGGTTGCAGTCTTTGTAGGTGTGCTTCGCGGGGAACTCGTGGTTTGGGCACGGTCCCTCGAGCAACTTGTCGAAGAAGCCGGGGGTGCCCTCTGGGGGCGGCTGACCCCGCTTGCGCTCAGCAGCCGCCACGAGGGGTGCCTCGCGCCGCTGCTTGTTCTTTTTCTTTTGCAGACGGTTGGAGGTACCCTCGTCGGCGTCCTCCTTCCGCTTTGCCTCGCCCTTGGAGCGGTCGAAAATTGCTCCGACGGCTTCCTCGCCCGAGGCGAAGCTGGTGGCGATGTTGAGGAGGTCCTCCGTGGTCCGCGGGCCTCGGCGCCCGAGCTCATGGACGAGGGGTCGGCAGGAAGTTCCCGCCAGGAACGCCCCTATGACGTTGGCGTCTGCAACGTTGGAGAGCTCGGTGCGCTTCTTGGAGAAGCGTCGGATGTAATCTCAGAGGGATTCACCCGACTCCTGGCGACAGCTCCGGAGATCCCAAGAATTGCCAGGGCGCGTGTACGTGCCCTGGAAGTTTCCTACGAAAATCTCCCTCAAGTCGTTCCAACTGCAGATCCGTCCCGAGGGGATATGCTCTAGCCAGGCTCGCGCTGAGTCGGCTAGGAAGAGTGGGAGGATGCGGATGATGAACAGGTCATCATCCGCCCCACCGGCCTGACATGCAAGCCGGTAGTCGCTGAGCCATAGCCCGGGGTTCGTTTCCCCAGAGTATTTGGCCACGTTGGTTGGTTGCCTGAAGCGCGGCGGAAATGGCGCGCTCAGGATGCGAGCAGAGAAGGCCCGGGGCCCCGCCGGGTCGGGGCTGGGGCTGCGGTCTTCCTCGCTGTCGTAGCGGCCGCCACGGTGGACGTGGTAGCCGCGGTCCGCCCCCTCCTCCCTGTCCGCGCGGGAGCGCCTCCGCGCGTCCAGGGTGTCACGGGCATCGCGGATGGGACCGACGCGCCGGTGGATGGATGGAGCCCTGCCTCCAGCGGGTGGCGGCGTCCGTCGAGCGGGCGCGGCCTGGTTCGTCCGGGGAGGAGGCTGGTGGACAGACTCCCCCCGCCTTACGGACGGCGTGGTGGGGGCCGCCCCGCTGGCGTTTTGCCCGCGTCGCCGGGACGCGGAGCTCTTCGCCTGCTGAACAGCGGCACACTCGAGCAGGTCGCGTACCTCTCGATGCGCCTGACGCTCTTCGGGTGTCTCTGGCTCCAGGAGTCATCGAAGCAGGGCCGCCGCCGTGGCAATGTTTTGGCTGGCGCGGGCGAAGAGCTGGGGGCCATCCTCCTCAGCGCAGATGTGCTGCTGGACGTCGTGCGCTCGCTGTCGCGCCCCGCCCTCGTTGCGGGGGCGCTCGCCCAGGACCCGAGCGAGGGCTCCCGTCGTGGCCGCGGCGCGCGGTGGGGGAGTTCGTTGCCTCCTCCTGGTGCCATCGCCGTTGGACCCCTCGGAGTGCGCGTCGGCCATGAAGCACTCACGCGAGGGGTGGTGACTCCTGCTGCTGGAGCCCGCATCGGAGATCGTCCTCGCCGCGCCCGCGAGCTCGTTGTTCGCAGGCGGCGCGTCCATGGGTCGCGCCAGGGCATGACCGCAGGCAGTCACGGCGCTGCGCATCCCGAAAAGCCGTTCCGTCGAAGGAGGCCCTCCGGCGCGCGTCCGGCCACCCGTCACCACCCTGGCGGCGGAGCCAGAGGTGATGAAGCGAGTGGGTGAAGCAAGGAGAGGGATCAGGTCGATCCCCTCTCCGGTGGCGAGGAAGTCCAGGCTCCCAAAGCGGACCAGGGAGCTCGGGGCAAAACTGACGTCGTGGCTGGCCATCTGAAGCCGGTGATGTACGAGCAAAGGTCCCCTACCTGGCGCGCCAACTGTCGTTGTCAAGATTGGTGATCAAGACTTAGACTAGTAAATTTCTTTTATGCGCGTACGGCCTCAGATGGTTGCACGGGTGACATGGGATTTAGACTGGTTCAGGCGTGAAGAAGCCCTACGTCCAGTATGGGGAGCTGCTCGTGTTACCCACGCGGGTTCTGTAGTAGGGGTTACAGAAGGGCGAGAGAGGGAGCCGGTCCCAAGTCTCTAAGGTGTGCACAGGGGCTCTAATGGCGCAGGCGTGTTCTCCTTCGCCGGGAAGGAGAAGCCTGTGTGAGGCGGAGCCCGCCTGCCGGGGGGTCGCCAGCTTGTACGTGCCTGGACGCAGTACTTGGGCGATGACAAAAGGACCTTCCCACGGTGGGGTCAGCTTGTGCCGACCCCTGTTGTCCTGGACAAGGCGGAGTACTAGGTCCCCGGTGTTGAAGGCTCGGCCTTGCACCCTGCGACTGTGGTGTCGTCGTAGGGCTTGCTGGTACTTGGCTGAGTGTAACAGGGCCACATCGCGTGCTTCATCGAGTTGGTCTTGTGCGTCCTCGAGCGACGCCTGGTTTCCCTGCTCGTCATACGCCCTGACCCTCGGCGATCCGTACTCTAGGTCCGTGGGGAGGATTGCCTTGGACCCGTAGACCATGAAGAACGGGGTGAAGCCAGTTGCCCTGCTGGGGGTCGTCCTCAAACTCCATAGGACCGCGGGGAGCTCCGCAACCCACCGGCCGCCGAACTTCTTGAGGCGGTCGAAGATCCGTGGCTTGAGACCCTGGAGTATCATGCCGTTGGCTCGTTCAACCTGCCCATTCGTGCGGGGGTGCGCCACGGCCGACCAGTCCACTCGGTGTGACAACCCTGGGAAAAAATTTCATTTCTAAAATCAGTATCATTAGCCTAACCCTATGCTTAAACCAACTAATAAAAGGGTGGAAAGAATTAGAACGAGTTCAGTTGGAATTCAAATTTAATTTGAGCACATTTGGTTACTTTTGAACTTTAAATTTAACTTTCAAACCATAAGCCAAATGAGATGTTGCCTGAAACCAAACTTGTAGAACTTTTTATTCTGGACAACTTTCGTGTTCAAAAGTTTTTGAAATTCAAATTAGAAAGAGGAGAAAACACCCTGTTTGCACCCAGCCCCCTGAAACTTTTTGAATTCTTGCATTCAGGCCCCTCGCGCTCTCTCTCTCTCCTCCCCGCCCGACCGCCGCGCGCCAGGTGGCCGGCGACGCCTGACCGGCGCGAGGCGCCAGGCCAGTGGCCGCCGCGCCACTCCGCCACGCCCGGCTTTGCCCCCTCCCCACGCCGTGCTGCCCAGTAGCCGCCCGCGCGTGCGCACGCCGCTGCCGCGTTCCGCCTCGCCGCCCGCCGCGCCCAACCACCGCACCCCGCCGTGCCGCCCCGGCTCCCGCGCCCCGCCCGTCGCTGCGCCTGCCCTCCGCCCGAGCCGCTGCAGCAGCTGCTCCACCACTCCGCGCGCCACACTATCTCCCGCGCCCACGCCAAATCCCGGCCGCCCAGTCGCCCGCGTCCGCCCGCCGCACGCCGCGCCGGCGTTCTGCTGCCGCCCGCCGTGCCCAGTGCCGCGCCGTGCCGTGCCTCCGCCCCGCGCGCCGCCCAGGCCCCTCCACACCCCCTCCTGCCCCTATAAAAGCCGCGCCCCGGCCGCCCGCGCGAGCCACGCACCCAGAACGCCTCGCCGCCGCCATTGCCGCCGCCGAGCGCCGCCCGCCCGTGGACAGCCCTCCACCGCCGCCCACCGCCCAAATTGAGCCTCCAGCCACCACTACATCATCCCCCTGAAGCTCGCCGACCCACCCAACGCCGCCCAGGACCACCGGAGCGCCGCCGCCCGCACGGTCACCGCCGCCGCCGCCCCTGCTCGCCGTGGGCAGCTCGACCCCGACCTCCTCCGTCCAAGTCAAGCCCCTGAGCAGCTTCCCCACGAGCCACTGAAGCTCGCTGACCGGACCAGGCCGCCCCAAACCCGCCGGAGCACCGCCGTCGACGCGCGCCACCGCCGCCGCCGCCTCTGCTCCAACGCCGGCGAGCCATTCCCGGCCGTCCCCCACCTGAACAACACCCCCACGAGGTAGCCCTCGCACCCCTGAACCTTCCCCGACCCTCACCCCTCGCCGCCGGCGAGCCCCTCGCCGGAATTTCGGCCGGCCGCCGTACCCGAGCCGCCCGAGGACCCAATTGCAAGAATTTAAATCTTTAGAAGGGTCTGCGCGTAAGATTCAAGGACCTAGTTGTAAAAGAAAGTTTCAAATCTAGATTCAAACTCAGTGAAATTGTAAAATCCGTACAAATTCGTAGAAAACTGAGAAAAGTTCAAACTCAACTGTTCTGGAATCCTTAGAACAAACTCTACCACTTTTGTTACAAAAAGTTTCTCAGAATATCAACATATTTTGCTCTACCTTAAATGGAAGCTTTAATGAACTTATTTTGTACCCACTGTTGTAGACTGATGCTGACCCTAAAAATTGGACAGTGAGTTAGTTGTTTGATGTTTAGGACTGTGTAAAAAGAGCAGGCCCAAATTCCATCTCTAGCTGCACTGTTTGTTAAACTTAGTTTCATACCATGATTAGCTAGATATATTTTATCCCTGCACTTAGGTGGTGAATCACCAAATGAAACTTTTTCTATGCTAATGTATTGGTACCTAGAAGCCAGAGAAAAATTGGGAGACTTTTTATCTCACAGTGACCTAATTATTTGATTTATGTGCTAATAACATACATTAAATCAAGAAAATAGTATCTTAGCTTGGAAAATTCTCAAATTTTTACTAGGAGATACACTGTGGTAGAAGTTGCTGTGTAAAACGTTCCATGGACAAAAACCTTGTGTAGGGTCCTGTAAAAATGAATCCTTGAATAACCTAGGTGTGTAATGTCATATTTTCTATGCTCTGAATACTGCATAATAAATCCTACAAAAATTGCAGTAGCTCCTGCATACTTAAATGAAAGCTCTGTAAAAATCTCATACTCAGTTGTTGCACCATTTGTCCTGTACAAAAAGAACAAAAGTCTAACAGCAACTATGTAGTATATTTTTCATAATTAATCTGTTACCTGAAATTGTCTGAAAATTTTACAGTAAGCACATATTTCCCTGATGTGCCTAAATCCAAAGTTTCATGACCAGAAACTATCCACTATAGTAATTACACTTAAATCATGTCGATTACCATTACCACGACTTAAACTTGTGCATTCATGTAGAATCGACGACTCTCGCCGACGGAACTTACGAGCTGGTGCCCGCGTCCGAGAGTGAGCAGCGTGAAGCTCAAGTGAATCTAACTGAAGCTCTTGAAGACCCGAGCCCAAGTTCGGAAGAGCCCAAGCTAACTGTGAAGGCAAGCCCCGGAGCATGACCTATTTCTTTCCTAATTATGCAACTCACTACTCTTTGCTTGTGCATTAAGTTTATAGGAGTTGAATGAAAACTTAGTTGCATGATGTTAGGAACCCATGCTTGAAAACTAGATGTAAGGTTCGATAGAATGCTGTGCTAATAGGACTCCGGTAAAAGCCGAGTGATTTCCTGTCACTCGCGAGAAAATAGGAGTTGAATGTCTACTACACGCTGCAATCATAAGGACACGGACGGGCTATGGAACGATGGTTACGATTGAGGCCCGTCTGTCTAGTGAAAAATGCTAAGGCCGCAGGGTGTGGTAGTGATGGTTAAGTCTTTGAACGTACTAAACACATGCCGAGATTATGGGAATCGGTAAGCTTAAGTACCTGATTGGCCCGGCAAGGGGACGGCATCCTACCCTTTGAACTTCGGTCCCATGTGCATATGGCGAGTGCAGAGAGTGGTCACGACCCGGCGCCGAACCGTGGCGTGGGGCTCTTGTACTCTCGGAGGGTAGCCCCGATCCACGACCCGGAAAGAAAGGGGAAAAGTTGCACGTGTGACTCTAGGGAGTAACCACGTGACGTGTGTTTAGGTTTCCCTTGCAAGGTTAAGAAATTCGATTCGAATCGTCCGTTTCTCACGGCTATTGAGACTGCTTAACCATTTTTACCCACAGAGTAAGAAGAGGAACAATGAGGATGAATGAACTGGTTGGATGAAAATTTAATGCTTCACCATGTATGCTTTTGGATAGCTGCTTATCTAGAATGGTTAACGAAACTAGAATCTTGAGCTAAAAGTTGAAAGTAAGGACCCACTTGTAGAAGCTTTTCGGCAAAACAAACCCCTGAGCCAAAAAGCCTTGCATGTCTAGAGTCGGTGGAGTAGATTCCACTACTCGGGTAAGTCTTGCTGAGTATTAGTATACTCAGCCTTGCTTGTGGCTCGTTTTTAGGTGAGACCTTCGAAGATATGATTGCTAGCTTGACTTGGCCCTGCACTCTTCCCCTGGTTGGTCGGTGGAATGGGATACGCCCCCGTCCAACGGAGATAACGCCGAGCGATGTCTCGTACGGGCTTCATCGAGACATCCTTATCGTCGAGTAGCTTTCGTTGTTTTATTTTCTGCTGCAACTTAAACTCTGAAGAACCTCTTAGTATGATCATTGAAGTACTTGGTTTCTAAACTCAAAACTTGGTCTGTAATATTTACTTATGCTAATGCTGTAATATTGCTGGAATGTGGTATTCTCTGGGCTCATCGTCGCATGAGCATTTGTATGTATGGCATTCGATCCGCCCTACCGTGGTTGTATCGGGAGGTTATACCCGACAGACCAGTGGATTACTCCGTTTGAAGTGTAAGGTTAACCGAGATTGCCTTAATGGTGATGGTTAATACACTTGAGCCGGATTAATTCAGGTGGTTCTGCCACAGCTGGTATCAGAGCCGTAGTTGGTGCCACGGCTGGCAACAGCTGGCACCAGAGCCGAAATGCATACACCAGAGAATGCGACAAGCCTTAAAAACTCGATTTACTAAAACTTGACTAGAAGGATGTGTTGCGAAATACGTTGGTACGTTAAGGATGGTGCCTAGTTCGTAAAGCCCTAAGGGATTACGGGAAAGTTACTAGGTGGCTATCTAACTTATGAAATATTATCAACTGACTTCCAGCACATTACTTTCAGTCAAAACTTACTTTCATGCACAACCGACCTTAAATTCTGTAACGACGCACTCATCGCTAAGGTAAGAAGGTAAGGATCCTCAGCCAACTGAGAGAGCTTGGCCTTTCTGTCGGTGATGCGAACCGAACGCTGCCCTCAAGCAGTGGCTTACTTGAGGTGCTGCCAATATGCCAACTGTTAGTTGAACATATTGGGAGTAGAAGGTTTGGCGCAGGGTATGGCGATCGCTGTTCATACCCCCGTCTCATGAGTGCTGGCATGAAAGGTTCATGAAATATATATGCTTTGTCAATCTTCTGCAGGTACACTAACCGCGGTTACGATAAGTTAAGGAACGATCAGAAAGACTCGACTAGCTATTATAGCGAGAGCCGTATTGTGTATGCCACCGAGACTATCTTCGTAAGACCAAAAGTATTTGGCAGTTATTTTATGTTGTATGGGATGTGCATGCATTATGACCATATATATCTGAAACTGAAAATGCGTTGAATGAGAGTGGTAAGGTTCTTGCGCATCTAAGCGTGGTTTGCATAAGGACTATCTAGCGAATCTGTCATAAATCTGCCATGACCGAAAAGAGAAATTTATTGATCAAAGAAAATGACCTTTTCTGGTAAAGTTCATGTTGAGAGAATCGTTCCAAATGTTGTGTTCTATCTCCTGTTCAAAAATGAAAAATTCTGAACCTATGGATAGTAAGAAATAACAGAAACCTTGGAATGTCAGAATTCTGTCCAGAATAAGCACTTCTGCCCCTTAAATTTTTAGGCCCCCTTCCTGCGGTTTTCTGCAAAAGAGTACAACACAAAACTTGTTCCAAATTTACCCAAGAAGATGCTGTTAAAATTTGGTAACTTTTGGCTGGGTAGATTTTCCCTGGTGCACGAAACTCTAGCCCTCTGTTCACTGAAAATTCTGGGTAGACAGTAAGGTAAAACCTGAAGAGAAAGACCATCATAGAGACCTATCTAGCTCTGGAGTTGACTACCAAAGTTGTTCACAAATACCTTAGGAGTGATCTGGTGAAATTTGAGAATTTTTGGATTAGAACTGTGGAAGTTATGGTTATTTTTGCACACTATACAGAATCTGTCCTTGTGCTGTTCACAGTTTTTCGCTATCTCACTCCATTTGATCTTTTGTTCAGATGGCCGAGCCTGTTGCTATGATGGTGGATGAGGATGGACGCGTACACTCGCAGTGTCTCCACTGGGAGGGCTTTCCCTCTATTTTGTGGGATGTTCTGCGTACCGCGGGCTATCTAATTCCCCCACGTTACGCCGGACTGGAGTTTGCAGAGAATGGAGTTACCCAGTGCCGTGTCAACGTGACTATCTTTCCGCACCCATTACAACCGGAGTGGCCCGCCTTGGAGCTTGAGGCTGTTGGTCGCCGTTTGGCCGATACTTGGGAGCTTGCAGCCATGAGGGCGCTCACCACTTTTTGTGCGCAGCGTCCCGCGGTTGTCACACTCGCTCCCATTGGATTGTTTCCTGCTGCCCAGGACAACGACCCCTTTTGGCTCAACAGGGTGCAGCACGCACAGTACTTGGTAGACTTTCATGCCCAGGAAACTGTTCATACCTCCATGCGGTGCATGAGTGCACTCTACCGACTTCAGACTCTCCAGGGTCAGGCGCTTGAGCAGCTCACTGATCTTGCTCAGGCCTACCACATGATGGCAGATACCAGGGATGAGCAGATTAAGGAGCTCAGTCAGGATCTTGAGGACAGAGATGCTCAGATTGGCCAACTTGAGGGCCAAATTCAGGAGCAGGACACTCTCATGGGTGAGAGAGATGCCACGATAGCACAGTTGGAGGAGCAGCTCCATGATCTGAGCCTTGAGTTGGAGGATGCTAATGAGCACATTCAGTGGCACCATGATCAGAATGACCATCCCCATGAGGAGGACATGGAGGAAGATGAGGAGGAGCCACAGGAGATTGATGGTATCTCCGGTATGGATTTCGAGGGTGAGGTACCACAGGCACCTCAGATGGGAGCTCACTCTCCTGCTCACAGCGAGTCTTCCGTCAGTGACTTGGATGACTTCTAGATGACGACCTAGAAGGACTTTTGCACATACTCCTCGATAGGGTAGCCTAACTTTTGGCAAGTGTTGTAATAGGCTAACTAGGAGTTGAGTAACTCTTTTGTGATGGGTACACCTGAACCATGTGGATACCCTCAACTTGTAAGGAACGGCGATAAACTTGGGTGATTTCGTTGTAAGTTGGTAAACGATGAAATCCACAATCGCTGAGACTTGTCGGAATTTTTATCCATGTCTCCTTGCATTTCTTGGCTGAGTGTTGAATACCAAACCTGTCAGGAATTTTGTGATCGTGGTTCTCACAAAAATTCAGCACCCTTGGACCTCGCTAGTTTAAGTTATAGGCGAAACAGTACCGATCAATCTGCTGAAAAACAGCTAAGACAGTAAGGCAAAGGACGAGCCTTTCGACCACCTTAGCTATAGTTCTAGCGCCGAAGTTAAATACCAAAGTGGTGCATTCCTAAATTCTCTGACTACTACCAGAGTATGAGATGTTTTAGATGGACCCACAGCAAGCTATGATTTTCCTCGTAGCAACCAGAGATTCTGTCCATACTTCTAGCTGTGATTCCGGAAGTCTATGACTACACCAATCATTTATGAATCAAGGAAGTAATATGGATCGCGTTGCTAATGGTAACATTTCACGTTTCAGATGGTTGGATCAACACGTGGCAACCCCGAGGGTTTTGGTGCCGGTGGCAGCCACTCGCGACAATCGCCACCACCCCCGCCCAGTTTGGTGGAAGTGATGGCCGCTCAAACCGAGCTGCTGCGTCAGATCGTGCAAGGACAGCACCAGCAGAGGGGTGGGCACAATGCTCACCAACCCCAAGCTGCAGGATACACGGATTTCCTAGGGACCCAGCCGCCCTTGTTCCATAAGACCGAGGAACCCCTGGACGCAGATGCATGGATTCGCACCATCAAATCCAAGTTCACACTACTCGTGGCCCCATGCTCAGAGGCCAACAAAGCTCGTTTTGCCGCGCAACAGCTTTGCGGTACCACTCGACTGTGGTGGGACCACTATTCTGCGATGCTCCCGGCTGACCATGTGGTCGACTGGGATGAGTTCAAGACCGCGTTCCGGGCACATCATATCCCCGAGGGTCTCATGGAGAGGAAGTTGAACGAGTTCCTGGCACTCACCCAGGGCACCCGCACCGTACTGCAGTACGCCCAGGCATTCAACAACTTATGCCAGTATGCGGGCTATCACGCTGATACGGATGCCAAGAAGCGTGATCGTTTCCGCCGAGGTCTGAACACCAAGCTTAAGGAACGTCTGAACCTAGCCAGGGCTGACACCTACAATGAATTGGTCAATATGGCCATTACCCAGGAAGACTGTATCATGGCACACCGGGCAGAGAAGAAGAGAAAGGCACCCGCTGGACCATCAAGTGCCCAACCACCAAGGTATCGCATCGTGCAAAATGCCGCACCCACAGCTCCACCTAGGGCCCCTCAGCCAGGGAGATGGATTGCCAGACCCCCACAGCAGCCAGGCATGGTACGACCGCCAATGCCTCCACAGAATGGTCCGAGGCCCACTCTGCAACAATCTCTTCGACCCAGCCCCGCGAGCCGATGTTTCAAATGCGGGAGTTCTAACCACTTTGCACGAGAATGCCCTCAGTCTGGGCAGCCCAACCAAGGTCAAGGATCCAACCCGAACACCAAGAACAGGGGCAAGAGACAGACCCTGCAAGTCAAGCAAGGACGGATTAACTTCACCACGCTTGCAGAGCTTCCGGAAGGAGCCCCAGTGATGTCGGGTACATTCTCTATCCATAACAAGCCTGCAGTTATATTATTTGATTCTGGTGCATCGCATAGTTTCATAAGTGCAAAATTCGGAGCAAAAGTAGGCTTGAATGTTTGTCACACCAAAGGGTCATATATGATATCAACACCGGGTGGTAAAATTGCTTCAAACCAAATGATCAGACAAGTACCAGTCAAGTTGGGTAGTAAAACCATCGACACAGACCTTGTCCTTTTACCCCTTGACGGCATGGATATTATTTTGGGAATGAATTGGATGACTATGCATGGAGTCACGCTGGACCTTTCTTCCCGAGCCGTTGAGATAAATTCACCTAGTCACGGAGCCACTACCCTTTTCCTACCATTCCTAGATTGCACGAATTCCTGTGCTTACAAGGTGGAAGGACTTAAGCTAGAAGATATTCCTGTGGTAAACGAGTATGCCGACATTTTTCCGGATGACTTACCAGGAATGCCACCGAATAGGGATATTGAGTTCATCATTGAATTACAACCAGGCACTGCCCCTATATCCAAAAGACCATATAGGATGCCCCCTAAAGAATTGGCAGAACTGAAAATTCAACTCCAAGAACTACTGGACAAAGGTTTCATTCGCCCTACTGCGTCACCTTGGGGATGTCCAGCCCTATTCGTAAAGAAGAAGGATGACAGTTTAAGATTATGTGTGGACTACCGACCTCTCAATGCGGTAACTGTTAAAAATAAATACCCCCTTCCTCGCATCGATGTACTCTTCGATCAATTAGCTGGAGCCAGAGTCTTCTCAAAGATTGATCTTCGTTCGGGATATCATCACATCAAGATTCGCCCCTGTGATATTCCTAAGACTGCCTTCTCCACACGCTATGGACTATATGAATTCTTGGTTATGTCCTTTGGACTCACCAATGCCCCTGCCTACTTCATGTATCTCATGAATTCGGTATTCATGCCCGAACTGGACAAATTCGTCGTAGTGTTCATCGATGACATCCTTATCTATTCCAAGGATGAGGAAGAGCATGCCAAGCACCTTCATATTGTTCTTCAGCGACTCAGAGACCATCAGCTCTATGCTAAGTTTTCTAAGTGTGAGTTTTGGTTGGATACTGTAAAGTTCTTAGGTCACACGATCTCCAGCGAAGGCATAGCTGTTGACCCCAGCAAGGTACAAGAGGTGATGGATTGGAAACCCCCTACCTCCGTTCATCAGATTCGCAGTTTCCTCGGCTTAGCCGGTTACTACCGTCGCTTCATCCCGGATTTCTCTCGAATTGCTAAGCCCATGACTGAACTGTTAAAGAAGGAAGTAAAGTTTGTATGGAATGAGAAATGTGAAGAAGCTTTCCACACTCTCAGAGAGCATCTGACTACTGCACCTGTGTTAGCTCAACCCGATAACACCAAGTCATTCGATGTGTATTGTGACGCATCGGGTACTGGCCTAGGATGTGTGCTTATGCAAGAGAATCGAGTAATTGCATATGCCTTACGAGCCCTTCGGCCCCACGAACAGAATTATCCCACTCATGATCTTGAGCTTGCAGCTGTCATTCACGCTCTGAAAATATGGAGACACTATCTCATGGGTACACAATGCAATATCTACACGGATCATAAGAGTCTCAAGTATATCTTCACACAAGCCAATCTGAATATGAGACAACGGAGATGGCTAGAATTAATCAAGGATTATGACCTTGAAGTGCACTATCACCCCGGCAAGGCTAATGTAGTCGCGGATGCACTAAGCCGCAAGTCCCATTGCCATTGCTTATCCATGGAATCCTACCATGAGACATTGTGTACAGAGATGAGGAAGCTTAACATGGAAATGGTTTCCCAAGGCACACTAGATCACATCTCAGTTGGGCCCACTCTTCACGACCAAATTGTCATGGCACAACTACATGATGAAGGAATTAAGATCATCAAACAAAAACTCTCTCTAGGTGAGGAGAAATATAAATGTTTTCGCCAGGACCATAAGGGAGTTCTATGGTTCGAAAGTCGTATAGTCCTTCCGAAGAATCATGAACTCCGCAAGCAAATTCTTGATGAGGCACATCTTTCCAAATTCTCTATCCACCCCGGCAGTAGCAAAATGTATCAGGACCTAAGGCAAAACTTCTGGTGGACTAGAATGAAAAGAGAAATTGCTACGTATGTCTCGGAATGTGACACGTGCCAAAGAGTAAAAGCTAGCCACTTGAAGGTAGCCGGTACACTTCAACCGTTACCTATACCATCATGGAAATGGGAAGACATAAGTATGGACTTCATCGTTGGACTACCAACCACTTCCCAGAAACATGATTCCATACGGGTTATCGTGGATAGACTCACAAAGACGGCACATTTTCTTCCGGTACACACCACCTATTCTACCAAGAAATATGCCGAGATTTACCTCGATCGTATTGTTTGCCTGCATGGAATACCTAAGACAATTATTTCTGATCGTGGTCCTCAGTTTGTAGCACGCTTTTGGGAACAACTGCAAACGTCTCTTGGTACCAAACTGATTCGCAGCTCGGCATACCATCCTCAGACTGACGGACAAACGGAAAGAGTAAACCAAATTCTGGAAGACATGCTGAGAGCTTTCGTCATTCACTATGACAAGAATTGGGACAAATGCCTACCCCTAGCAGAGTTCTCGTACAACAACAGCTATCAAACGAGTTTGAAAATGGCACCATTTGAGGCCCTGTACGGACGAAGGTGTCGAAAATAATTGGACCCGACCTGGTAATCGAGGCAGAGGAGAAAGTAAAAGTAATACAAGCAAATCTTAGAGCCACACAAGCTCGACAAAAGAGCTATTCTGACAAAAGGAGAAAGCCCCTAAAGTTCGAAGTTGGCGATCATGTCTATCTTCGAGTTTCACCAACCAAGGGAGTGCGAAGATTTGGAATCAAAGGCAAACTAGCTCCCCGTTATGTTGGTCCTTACGAAATCATTGAGAGCTGCGGACCCGTAGCCTACAAATTACGACTGCCCCCTCAGCTCACGGCCATCCATGATGTTTTCCACGTATCTCAACTCAAGAAGTGTATTCGAGTCCCTGCCGAGATTGTGGAACAACAAGGAATATCGTTGGAACCCGACCTCTCGTATGTCGAACACCCAGTTAAGATTTTGGATCAAAAAGAGAGAGAGACCAGGAGGAAAGTGATTAGAATGTATAAAGTACAATGGAATCGCCACATGGAAGAAGAAGCCACCTGGGAAACCGAGAGCTACCTAAACCAACATCTCCCTGGGTTTCTTATCTCAACCACTGGTATGTGCACCCACGCCCACACTAAGAATTACCGAATCTCAGGGCGAGATTCTTGTTAAGGGGGGAAGGCTCTGACAACCCTGGAAAAAAATTTCATTTCTAAAATCAGTATCATTAGCCTAACCATATGCTTGAACCAACTAATAAAAGGGTGGAAAGAATTAGAACGAGTTCAGTTGGAATTCAAATTTAATTTGAGCACATTTGGTTACTTTTGAACTTTAAATTTAACTTTCAAACCATAAGCCAAATGAGATGTTGCCTGAAACCAAACTTGTAGAACTTTTTATTCTGGACAACTTTCGTGTTCAAAAGTTTTTGAAATTCAA
Organism: Panicum miliaceum; assembly: GCA_032594955.1. Taxonomy (NCBI): domain Eukaryota; kingdom Viridiplantae; phylum Streptophyta; class Magnoliopsida; order Poales; family Poaceae; genus Panicum; species Panicum miliaceum. Next base: position 14,334,716 of record CM064061.1, read on the forward strand.
ATTAGAAAGAGGAGAAAACGCCCTGTTTGCACCCAGCCCCCTGAAACTTTTCGAATTCTTGCATTCGGGCCCCTCGCGCTCTCTCTCTCTCCTCCCCGCCCGACCGCCGCGCGCCAGGTGGCCGGCGACGCCTGACCGGCGCGAGGCGCCAGGCCAGTGGCCGCCGCGCCACTCCGCCACGCCCGGCTTTGCCCCCTCCCCACGCCGCGCTGCCCAGTAGCCGCCCGCGCGTGCGCACGCCGCTGCCGCGTTCCGCCTCGCCGCCCGCCGCGCCCAACCACCGCACCCCGCCGTGCCGCCCTGGCTCCCGCGCCCCGCCCGTCGCTGCGCCTGCCCTCCACCCGAGCCGCTGCAGCAGCTGCTCCACCACTCCGCGCGCCACACTATCTCCCGCGCCCACGCCAAATCCCGGCCGCCCAGTCGCCCGCGTCCGCCCGCCGCACGCCGCGCCGGCGTTCTGCTGCCGCCCGCCGTGCCCAGTGCCGCGCCGTGCCGTGCCTCCGCCCCGCGCGCCGCCCAGGCCCCTCCACACCCCCTCCTGCCCCTATAAAAGCCGCGCCCCGGCCGCCCGCGCGAGCCACGCACCCAGAACGCCTCGCCGCCGCCATTGCCGCCGCCGAGCGCCGCCCGCCCGTGGACAGCCCTCCACCGCCGCCCACCGCCCAAATTGAGCCTCCAGCCACCACTACATCATCCCCCTGAAGCTCGCCGACCCACCCAACGCCGCCCAGGACCACCGGAGCGCCGCCGCCCGCACGGTCACCGCCGCCGCCGCCCCTGCTCGCCGTGGGCAGCTCGACCCCGACCTCCTCCGTCCAAGTCAAGCCCCTGAGCAGCTTCCCCACGAGCCACTGAAGCTCGCTGACCGGACCAGGCCGCCCCAAACCCGCCGGAGCACCGCCGTCGACGCGCGCCACCGCCGCCGCCGCCTCTGCTCCAACGCCGGCGAGCCATTCCCGGCCGTCCCCCACCTGAACAACACCCCCACGAGGTAGCCCTCGCACCCCTGAACCTTCCCCGACCCTCACCCCTCGCCGCCGGCGAGCCCCTCGCCGGAATTTCGGCCGGCCGCCGTACCCGAGCCGCCCGAGGACCCAATTGCAAGAATTTAAATCTTTAGAAGGGTCTGCGCGTAAGATTCAAGGACCTAGTTGTAAAAGAAAGTTTCAAATCTAGATTCAAACTCAGTGAAATTGTAAAATCCGTACAAATTCGTAGAAAATTGAGAAAAGTTCAAACTCAACTGTTCTGGAATCCTTAGAACAAACTCTACCACTTTTGTTACAAAAAGTTTCTCAGAATCTTAACATATTTTGCTCTACCTTAAATGGAAGCTTTAATGAACTTATTTTGTACCTACTGTTGTAGACTGATGCTGACCCTAAAAATTGGACAGTGAGTTAGTTGTTTGATGTTTAGGACTGTGTAAAGAGACCAGGCCCAAATTCCATCTCTAGCTGCACTGTTTGTTAAACTTAGTTTCATACCATGATTAGCTAGATATATTTTATCCCTGCAGTTAGGTGGTGAATCACCCAATGAAACTTTTTCTATGCTAATGTATTGGTACCTAGAAGCCAGAGAAAAATTGGGAGACTTTTTATCTCACAGTGACCTAATTATTGGATTTATGTGCTAATAACATACATTAAATCAAGAAAATAGTATCTTAGCTTGGAAAATTCTCAAATTTTTACTAGGAGATACACTGTGGTAGAGGTTGCTGTGTAAAACGTTCCATGGACAAAAACCTTGTGTAGGGTCCTGTAAAAATGAATCCTTGAATAACCTAGGTGTGTAATGTCATATTTTCTATGCTCTGAATACTGCATAATAAATCCTACAAAAATTGCAGTAGCTCCTGCATACTTAAATGAAAGCTCTGTAAAAATCTCAGACTCAGTTGTTGCACCATTTGTCCTGTACAAAAAGAACAAAAGTCTAACAGCAACTATGTAGTATATTTTTCATAATTAATCTGTTACCTGAAATTGTCTGAAAATTTTACAGTAAGCACATATTTCCCTGATGTGCCTAAATCCAAAGTTTCATGACCAGAAACTATCCACTATAGTAATTACACTTAAATCATGTCGATTACCATTACCACGACTTAAACTTGTGCATTCATGTAGAATCGACGACTCTCGCCGACGGAACTTACGAGCTGGTGCCCGCGTCCGAGAGTGAGCAGCGTGAAGCTCAAGTGAATCTAACTGAAGCTCTTGAAGACCCGAGCCCAAGTTCGGAAGAGCCCAAGCTAACTGTGAAGGCAAGCCCCGGAGCATGACCTATTTCTTTCCTAATTATGCAACTCACTACTCTTTGCTTGTGCATTAAGTTTATAGGAGTTGAATGAAAACTTAGTTGCATGATGTTAGGAACCCATGCTTGAAAACTAGATGTAAGGTTCGATAGAATGCTGTGCTAATAGGACTCCGGTAAAAGCCGAGTGATTTCCTGTCACTCGCGAGAAAATAGGAGTTGAATGTCTACTACACGCTGCAATCATAAGGACACGGACGGGCTATGGAACGATGGTTACGATTGAGGCCCGTCTATCTAGTGAAAAATGCTAAGGCCGCAGGGTGTGGTAGTGATGGTTAAGTCTTTGAACGTACTAAACACATGCCGAGATTATGGGAATCGGTAAGCTTAAGTACCTGATTGGCCCGGCAAGGGGACGGCATCCTACCCTTTGAACTTCGGTCCCATGTGCATATGGCGAGTGCAGAGAGTGGTCACGACCCGGCGCCGAACCGTGGCGTGGGGCTCTTGTACTCTCGGAGGGTAGCCCCGATCCACGACCCGGAAAGAAAGGGGAAAAGTTGCACGTGTGACTCTAGGGAGTAACCACGTGACGTGTGTTTAGGTTTCCCTTGCAAGGTTAAGAAATTCGATTCGAATCGTCCGTTTCTCACGGCTATTGAGACTGCTTAACCATTTTTACCCACAGAGTAAGAAGAGGAACAATGAGGATGAATGAACTGGTTGGATGAAAATTTAATGCTTCACCATGTATGCTTTTGGATAGCTGCTTATCTAGAATGGTTAACGAAACTAGAATCTTGAGCTAAAAGTTGAAAGTAAGGACCCACTTGTAGAAGCTTTTCGGCAAAACAAACCCCTGAGCCAAAAAGCCTTGCATGTCTAGAGTCGGTGGAGTAGATTCCACTACTCGGGTAAGTCTTGCTGAGTATTAGTATACTCAGCCTTGCTTGTGGCTCGTTTTCAGGTGAGACCTTCGAAGATATGATTGTTAGCTTGACTTGGCCCTGCACTCTTCCCCCTGGTTGGTCGGTGGAATGGGATACGCCCCCGTCCAACGGAGATAACGCCGAGCGATGTCTCGTACGGGCTTCATCGAGACATCCTTATCGTCGAGTAGCTTTCGTTGTTTTATTTTCCGCTGCAACTTAAACTCTGAAGAACCTCTTAGTATGATCATTGAAGTACTTGGTTTCTAAACTCAAAACTTGGTCTGTAATATTTACTTATGCTAATGCTGTAATATTGCTGGAATGTGGTATTCTCTGGGCTCATCGTCGCATGAGCATTTGTATGTATGGCATTCGATCCGCCCTACCGTGGTTGTATCGGGAGGTTATACCCGACAGACCAGTGGATTACTCCGTTTGAAGTGTAAGGTTAACCGAGATTGCCTTAATGGTGATGGTTAATACACTTGAGCCGGATTAATTCAGGTGGTTCAGCCACACTCGGATGTGGTAGTCGTCGCAGAACCGGAGGAACTTCTTCCCGGTAAATTGCGTGCCGTTGTCCGTGATGATGGAGTTGGGGACCCCAAAGCGATGAATGATGTCGGTGAAGAATCGCGCCGCCTGTTCAGATGTGATCTGCGCGATGGGTCGTGCCTCGATCCACTTAGAGAACTTGTCGATGGCGACAAGCAAGTGGGTGAAGCCCCCGGGTGCTTTCTTGAAGGGCCCGACGAGGTCCAGTCCCTAGACCGCAAAGGGCCATGTGATGGGGATAGTCTGGAGCGCTTGTGCGTGCATGTGAGTCTGGCGCGCGAAGAATTGGCACCCCTCGCAGGTGCGGACCACATGGGTGGCATCGGCGACCGCCGTTGGCCAGTAGAAACCCTGCCGGAAAGCATTCCCGACGAGGGTTCTTGGCGCGGCGTGATGGCCCGTGGCTGGATCTGTGTCAACCTCCATGACCTCGGGCGAGGAGGGGTCGGGCGAGGCGGAGCCCGCCTGCCGGGGGATCGGGAGCGTCCGACCACGAGGGACGGGGTCGGGCGAAGCGGAGCGCTTCCTCCTTGTGTTGGTTGACGATGGTCGCCGTTGCCGCGGGTCAGTCCGGGCCTCCATAATCGTTGCCAGGACAGTCATTAGATGACCGTTTACTTTTCCCCCTGACACCTAGATTCAAAATCAGTGAAATTGTAAAATTCATGTAAAATCTTAGAAAAATCAGAAAAATAACTGTTCTGGAATCTTTACATGAAAATCTACAACTTTTGTTACATGCTTTTCTTCAGTTGCTTGCTAAACCTTGCTATAAATTAAATGGAAGGTTTAATAGACTTTAAATGTACCCCCTGTTCTAGACAAAGTCTAAACCTGAAAACTTAACAGTAGATTAGTTGCTTGATTTGTAGGCCAGTGTAAAAATATTAGGACCAGAACCCATCTCTAGCTAAACTTCTTAATAAAACTTGTTTATGACATGAAGTAATAAAGCTAATTTGTAACTGCTGTTATTTTGTGATTCATGTGGTGAAACTTTTTCAGAGCTGTTGTATTAATGCCTAAATACCACAGAAAAAGTTTATAACCTTTTTCCTTTCTGTAACCTATTCATATAATTTTGTGGCAGGAAAATTGCACTAATTCAAATAATTAGTTTCTATCCTTGGAAAATATTTAACTTTTTACTGAAGGACACTTTAGAGTAGCTCTTGCTGTATAAAAAGTTTCATACACAGAAACCCTTGTAGAAATTAATATTTCTTAAACTAGGTGTATCTTGTCCTATTTATTATGCTTTGTATCTTGCACAATAAAATCTGAAAAATTTACAGTAACACATTTATGGATAGATGAACACCCTGTAAAAGTTTTAGCTTCAATACATGAATGGTTGGTTCTGTATAAAAATAACTAAGTTCTAGCAGTAGCTGTGTATTACATTTTTCATAATTATTCTGCTACGTGAAAATGTCTGAAATTTTTGCCGTGCTTTTGTCTCTGCATAATGTGCTCTAAATAAAAATTTCATCACTAGAAGTTACCTAATCCAGAAGTTGTGTTTAATCCATGTTGTGCTTAGAAAATTAAGTTTCCAATACAGCACAACCCCTTTTATTTAATGAAGTTAGTAGTTTAAGTTATACTCTATTAACAATTTTCCAAAGAAAACTTAACTAAGTAACTTCACAACCAAATCGATGTTTTGTGGACTGCCACTTTGTCGTGAAGGAAAATAATCGTCTTATACCATCACTATAACTTACACTTGTGCATTCATATAGAATCGACTACTCTCGCTGACGGAACGTATGAGCTGGTGCCCGCGTCTGAGAGTGAGCAGCGTGAAACTCAAATAAATCTAACTGAAGCTCTCGAAGGCTCGAGCCCAAGTTCGGACGAGTCCCATGCTAGATTTACCCAAGAAGGCAAGACCCGGAGCATGAACCCTATTTTCCTAAACTTATGCAACTTATTACTCTACTCTACCTGTGCATTAAGTTTATAGGAGTTGAATGAAAACTTAGTCGTATGATCCTAGGTACCCCTGCTCTGAACACTAGATGTAAGGTTCGATAGAATGCTATGCTAATAGGACTCGGTAAAAGTCGAGTGATTTCCTCTCACTCGCGAGAATATGGGAGTTGAATGTTTACTACATGCTGCAATCATAAGGTCGACGGACGGGGCTATGGTACGATGTTTATGTTGATGATTGAGGCCCCGTCTGTTTAGTGAAAAATGCTAAGGCCGCAGTGTGTGGTAGTGATGGTTAAGTTTTTGAACGTACTAACCACATGCCGAGAATATGGTAATCGGTAAGCTTAAGTACCGGATTGAACCGAGGCCGGAATATACTCCCACCGTCTTGAATTCGTTCACATCTAGCTAATGACGGGTGCATGTGCCTCCATGGCCGGGCCATGGGGACGTGTAGTCGAGGGCGGTGGGCCTGTTCCGTGAAGCGGGAATTGAAGGGAAAAGTTGCACGTGTGACTCTGGGAGTAACCACGTGACGTGTGTTTAGGTTTCCTTGCAAGGTTAAGAAATTCGATTCGAATCATCCGTTTCTCGCGGTTATTGAGACTGCTTGACCCTTTTACCATATAGAGTAAGAAGAGGAACAATGATGATGATTAATCTTGTTGGATGCAAAATAATTCTTCCACCATGTATGATATTGGATAGTTGCTTACCTAGAATGGTTAAAGAAAGCTAGAACTTGGAGCTAAAATTTGAAAGTAAGGACCTACTTATATATGCTTTTCGGCAAAACAAACCCCTCAAGCCAAAAGCCTTGCATGTCTAGGAGTCGGCTAAGTATATTCCACTAGTCTGGTAAGCTTTGCTGAGTATTAGTATACTCAGCCTTGCTTGTGGCTTATTTTCAGGTGAAACTTTCGATGATATGATCGCTAGTTTGACTTGGCCTTGTACCTTTCCTCCTGGTTGGTCGGTGGAATGGGATACGCCTCCGGCCAACGGTGATAATGCCAAGTGATGTCTCGTACGGGCTTCATCGAGACATCCTGTATCGTCGAGTAGTTATCGTTATTTTTCCGCTGCTTTGAACTCTGAAGAAATTATTTATTTTGAACTCTGAAGTATCTTATTTTACGAATTTGAACTCCGTTGTAATAATAATTTGTGATGAACCTGTGTTGTAAAATTTGTGGAATGTTGTATCCTCTGGGCGCACCTTCGTGTGAGTACATGTATGTGTGGTTTCGATCGGCAAAAACCGTGGTTGTATCGGGAAGTTACCCGACAGACTAGTGGATTATTCCATTTGAAGTGCGAGTTAGCCCTGATTACCCTTGAGGTGATGGTTAGCATGCTTGAGCCGGATTAATTCAGGTGGTTCTGCCACACTAGGCTCCCCCAACCTATGGAGGCCTCTCAACCCCCCACAACCGCCCCCCCCCCCCCCCCCCCCCCCACCCCAAGCTCATAAAAAGGAAAAGAGAGGAGGGAGGAAGAAGAGAAGGAAAATGAGCCTCTCATTAAATGCTAGATCCGCCGCTAGCGACTGGTAGCCTTTCGTGGGGTGGGTCTGCGCGTGTGGGTCCCTTTATCTGGTGGGAGAGGAGGAAGAGGACAGACTGGGCGGGCCGGACCGCCCCCCCCCCCGGCGGCGCGGATGGGGGTTGGTTGGCGCACCTTTTTTTTTACTTTTTCAGATCTTTTTGGTTGACGTGATGCCGTGCGCCGCGTGGGGGTGCGGACGGAAATGGCTCAGGCATCCATCCTGTCACGTCGCGCAGAATTTTTGTACTCCAACGACATGATTAACGAACAGGTTTAGGCTCTAGAGGTCATCTCTGTGTAGATTTTAAATGTATTTCTTTTGTCTAATCCTACTAACTATTTTGATCACATCTTCCTTTCAATGTACCGTACCTCAAAAAGTCAAGTTGTCGCCACCTCAACTGGATTACTCCCACAGTTTGTTTTACACGTACTCCCTCCAGTTGATAAAACAAGACGTTTTGGACAGCAAAAAAAACAACAACTAGCTTTTCTGCTCGTTCTGCTTGTCCGAACGACAACTAATATTCACCGGAGGTAGTTGCTATCTTCGAGATCCAAACACCGTAATTTGCAATTCTAAAATGAGTCCGGAACGATATACATTTTATTATATAAAAATGGCGTGGTTAGTTTATATTTGAAAGTGTTCTCCTGTGCTTATGATTGTAACATTGCAAGAGCCAGAGTTTACTTTTATATATAGGAAGAGTTAAATTTTTGCAACTTTTAAAGTAAACTCTGGCTTCTACGACAATCTACGGTAAATTTTTTTTTTTTTTTTGGCAAACACAGTGTGGAGCTTGCTAAAAGGAAACGTATTTTAGATACATACTACTAGCAAGTTTATGCGTGCAGTATATTTCCCGATGCTTTCTTTTGTTATGCTATTTGTGAAATAGACAGGGGAGCAATGAGCAATCATGTGTTGGTAATAAGCTTCATGCCACCTACTATCTAGAGATAACAACCGACTCTTTAAAAATAATTATTGCAAAATCTTCTCCAACACAAAGATTAACCAAGCATATTGGTTCTCGAGCTAGGCTAAATCTTGATTTAGATTTTTTTTTTCATTTCTTAATTGCGTAGCGTATTGAGAAAAGGACTTTTGTAAGCTGAAGCAAAAAGGTTAACCAAGCGCACAAAATTAGGTCATGCGGCCAAGTTTTCATAAAACTAGACCATACAATCCATAAACTGTTGTGATACATGTCTTGTTTAGATGCAAAGCTGTAAAATTTTTGAAGAATGTCGGCACATATTTGAAGTATTAAATATAGACTAATTAAAAAACTAATTACAGAACTCGTCTGTAAACTGCGAGATGAATCTATTAAGCCTAATTAGCACAACATTGTCTAATTACGGACTAATTAGGCTCATTAGATTCATCTCGCAAAATACACCCAATCTTTAATAAGATTTTTTCCATCTCCGTTTAATATGCCATGCACGTGAAAAGCATTTGACGTGACACTTTTAGGTGTAAAATATTTACTTCTAAACAAGACCACATTTATCACATTTATCTAGCTGGTTGAGTCCCCTGTCTTACGTTGAGAAAGCCCGTGGCAGTCCAGACTCAGCGAGTCAAATAAACGGGCTCCCTTTCTTATCGACCGCTGTGTGGTGTCAATCGAAAGCACCCTGCTTCTGGATGCAGCCGCTCCACCTCCACTGGAAAGGGAAGGTCAAAGCGACTGACCGAGTAAGCAAACAAGACTGGATTGGATCCCCCGTTGACCCGCTCGGTCGCACGCACCAACAAACCAGCGCGAGAAGGGGCAACCGCAACCCCTGGAGAGTGGAGACTAGTAGGAGGCCGGCCTCTCGCCCGCTGGCTTTCGGTGTCTTCTCGCGATCGCATCGTGTGCCACTGCGGATGCTCTGCCACTCTGCCAGTGTGTGTGTCGGCGCGCCATTCCGCTTTGCGTGCATCGCAATGAAGGCGGAGGGCAGAGCGGCAGCGGCAGCCCGCAACAGGGCACTGATTTGCCCGCAGCGCAGCTCAGAAGGTTGGTAGTACTGGGCTGGAAATGAGGAATGGGCTTACACGTTGCCCACTCGATCGACGCAGTCACCTCTTGATCCATGATTATATACTACTTTCCCTCTCCCTCAGGTGCCTGCGGGGGCGCCTGTGCCTCCCTCAAACCGGAAGAAATAAAGGCAAATCCATTGGTGTGCGCTGATCCATGCTTGCCACACCCATCAGCCCCAAACAGAAATGAAATGACCTGTAACGAAGTCACTAACTGAATTGGGAACACCAAATCAAGTCACTAACTCATTCATTAAGGCTACATGTCATCTGGATGTCCAAAGTGCAGACTACATAGCTTTGCCGTGCAGCAACCCAAAACAGGAAGAGATGATCAAGCGGCACAAGCGCAACGTTGAAGCATAAGGGGGCAACGAAAGACCTACTAGCATACATCAGGCGTCTGAAGAGAGCATGCAAAAGATTGCCCTATGTGATCCAGATAGAAGGGTCCTATCATGTGTTCTCCTTGATAGCCTCATCTATGGCTTTGATATTGTCCCTCAGTGTCTTCCACTGCAGATGTAAAACACAACAGCAACGCACAACTTATCATTAAACCAAAAAAATTGACACGGAGAAAAGGTCAAAGCGCTTTGTTAGTATAGGAATGATTGTAAATTTGCCGATAGCCCAACAGCAGCTAATAGTGACAATCATGGCATATTTGAGTGGTAAGATATTAGCACATGGCTGCAAAGCTAACAGGAAAGCTACTTGCAATTATGCTCCTTGAACACACACCTAACATATGGATATTGAAATTAAGATTATTCAGACTAAAAAGAAATATTTCTTTGAAAAACCAAAAAAAGATATGTTTTTACTACAGGATTGCATAGCTAGTGTCCTCATGTGCGGAGGATATTTCCATATCCATAAAAGAATAATAATGCTTGTCAAATAAACTTTCCAAGCATGGCATACTAACTTCAAATATATAATCTAAGCATGGCATTTTTTTGAAACAAATCTAAGCATGGCATACTAACTTCAAATATATAAGAGTTCAGATTTCCGTGAAGGCAAGCTTAATGTTTGTATATAGATTATAAAGATCTTAGCAGATGTAGAGACTTGAAATGCAACTCACCTGATCCAACTGGAGTGATATACCTGATAATATAAAAAAGGAAATATTATTACTAAGCATAGAACTTATGCATCGCATTGAGCAAAGATTACAGATGACACAAATTTTGGATGGGAAAAACAATTTCTGCCCCCTTTGGATGCCAAATTGAATGCAACCAGAATATAAACAGCCAACTCTAATCTTCCTATGCAGTTAAATATTCAGACTCTGAATCCATGTAAGTTTGAAACGTACTCCCTCTATTACTATCTTAAAATTGACCAATTTTATACCAAAAAAAGTATAAATACTTATTATATCAAATAATTATCATTTGATTCATCATGAAATATATTTTTATAGTATACCTATTTTGTGTCATAAATGCTGGTATTCTTCTCTATAAACTTTGGTGAAACTTAAGATAGTTCGGCTCAAGACAAAGCTGGAATGACACTCTTTTTGGAACAGAAAGACTATATGCCATCTCCAAAGGTAATAATTTGCAAATAAACACTGCCCGACAAACATAGTATTTGACAGCATAACTTATTCATAACTATCAACAAAGACATGCATATGTGTGGTAAAAATTGCTGCTTCATCACTTGCCTGAAATGTACAGTCTCAATTTCAAGTGATACAGGCAAGGGCTTAACATCACATAATTATATGACAACAGCAGAAAATGTTTGTGAGGTCGGAAAGGGGTACATTCTACCTCGATAAGTTCACTGCTACAGTTTTTTTTTCCATCATAGATGTCATGACCATTCTATAGTAGGTTAGATAACTCGCTTGAGTTTGGAACATTAACTTATTGAGATTACTTCAAGAGATATAATTTGTAGGACCAAACTCAAATGAGAATGGGCAGCAGGATCACGAGCAACAAGCATACATGTTTAGATTCATTAACAGTTTCAGGACAATAATAATACCACCATTCTATAAAAAGGTCAGTGGATTTGGAAATAGTTGCCCTGAGCGACCCATTCATCTAACTAACGCCTGTTACTTATTCTGAAACTCATCCTAGTTAACATGATAAAAAGACCTGGTTTGATGTACTTTGAATGCCTCTCACAAGATCAACACTGTACACTAAATAGGCAAATATTAGAATTGCATATGTTAAAGATTCACATGGCGGTTCAAATAAAAATGGCATCAATCCATTAAAACCAAAATGATCCTTGAGCGTGGGAGAGGAAGTTAACAAAGCAATTCATCCCATTTTGTTGATTTCTACAATAAACCCACCAGCGTCCTTTGTCTGGCCCTAGAACAAATCCATCTAAGCAAACAATCGTGCAAGACGCATGGACTTGGAGCGCTCTACTCAGATGCGAGGCGCTGCTAGGAAACACTCCACAGGAATAACAGAATATCAATGAGGGGGGAAGAACTGAAGAAGGCGCTGGCGGTACCTTTGCGGGTGGGGAGGGTCTTGCCGTCCTTGACGTAGAACTCGCGCATGTCGACGTAGACCTTTCCCTTCCAGCTCCTCACCGAGACCTTCTTGTTCTTCGAAATCTGCGAGAAGCCACCCGAAAAGGATCCACCGAGTTAGGGTTCTAGGGTTTCGCCTTCGTAACAGGGATTTGGGTGGCACGGAGCGTGGAACCCGTACCTCGGCCACGACGGTGCCGTCTTCGGCGGATTCAGAGGGCCCCTCGTCCCCGGCGGCCTGGCGCTTGGCCGCCGGCTCGCCCCCGCCTCCGCCGCCGAAGCGCTTCTTCCCCTTCCCCCACATCTTTTTCTCGAGCGTTCGAACCGGTTTCCGATTGTCACACTGGGGCCCGCTGGAAGTGGATGAGGCAACCAAATAGGAAGGGGTGTGGGCCCAGCGGAAATGGAAGTGGCAGCAAAAAAAAAAAGGAAAAACCTAAATGCTAAACAGAAGACCTCTCCGTTTAAGAGTATCCCGAGAACCCTTTGTTACTTCTACAAATACATAGAGAGAAATAACTCTAGTGAAAAAAAAGTAACAGCAAAAAAACGTGACTCCGACTATGGGCGGCGCTCTGGTAGGTTAGGGTTCAGGGATTTGGGACTGCCTGTGCTGCCTGCCGGGGACAGAGGGAGCTCTAGGGGTGGCTGCCGGTTCGGCGGTGGAGGCAGGTTGTAGGAGGACGGCGAGGTGTGGGGGACGTCGCCCGCCGGGGTGGTGGGAGATAACCGGTGGGCGGTGAAGGCGGCGGGGACATAAACTCCGTCGATCCGCATCAGCCATGGTCGAGAGCGATGGCTCCTGCCGCCGCCGGGGTGGTCAGGCAGCGGAGCAATGAGGACAGCCGTGGTCGGTGGCGGCGGCGGTGACGGCGTAGCCATGGGAGCCGGTCGGGCAGTGCGGGCAGTGGGGGCGACAGCGGTCGTGGTTGGCGGCGGCGGCGTAGCTGCCGGAGCCAGTCAAGCAGTGCAGGCTTGTTCATGAATTCCAAATGCATTTTGCGACAGAACGAGATGCCTCCACGTGGGTAGGTGGACGGTCTCGTTTTAGCCTTAAAGGGAGAGTGCTCTCCCTGTAGTTACCTCCGAAGAAAAAGGTTTGTGATGCGAAGTTGCGAAAAGTGGAAATGACTATGTTCTGCATCATGCTTCCCAGAATTCAGAGCATCTCCAGCAGATTACTCATCTCTTATACCCTATATATTTTGTCTCTCCATTGCCAATAATATCTTTTGTAGTTTTGGCAGCTAGTGCTATAGCAGATTACTCAATGAATAGGGTGGAAGAAGTAATTCCCTACATTTGAGCAAGAGGGAGATGTGTTTTGGCGAGCACAAAAAAATTTGGTATCGGCGATGGAATTGGTAATCTACTGAAGCACATTCCGTTACTAAAAGGATAATTTTTTGGTATTGGGAACAAAGATGAATAATTGCTGGAGATGCTCAACGGAGTTTTTCTTAAAAGTTCATATTTGAGTTTCCAACCGTTTCAGTCACGTTTCGTGCGAATTTCATCCAACATCCAAGCGGACATCGGGACATGCTGCAAGTGCCGGGGGTGTCGAGAGAAACGAGCTGTGAATGGAGAAACTGAGACCAAGGACCAGAGAGTGTGACGATCCTGTGGTCATTTGGTGAAAGACAGAAGGTTTCGTATTACGAAAGCTTGGCGAGATCCCGTCTTCATTTTTCTTTCCTTCTCGGCTCTCGTACTCCGTAAATCTTTCAACAAAAATGTGGTTGTACAAGTTTAGCTGCAAGGACAGCTTACAAACGGAACTGAGGGATTGGTACTACGTTTAACACTTTGTACCCTGACATTAGCATTGTGCCGTACCCGTATATTCAGTTATTCACCACCAACCACAGAGCTTCATAACACTCATCGTATAGACACTACAGCATACCTCTAAGGCTCTAACAAAGTTCCACAGAGCCGAACAAAATGACAAAACTTCTGCAGAACCCTACTCAGAATCCTGCATGCGAAAATATGTGTCAGAATCGAGAAATCCTTACATGTTCATCCTCATTTTAGCCAGTTCTACTCTTAAGCACTAGCCCAGCCCCCAGGATGAAGGCCAACATGCAGCAGGCTAACCAGACTGTACCGCTGTTTCATCCGCCTTTTCTTCACCCTCTGCCCCCTTAACTGAGTTCTCTCCAACCGTGAACCTCCTTTTGTTGGTGCTTAGACCTGATGAGTGCAGGTGCCCTCGTTTCTTGACAAGACGGACTGCAGTTTCGCGGTCAGCTCTCGCACCATCATGGTCGGGCTGTGCAAAGCATCCAGAAGATCAGTTAGGCAAAAAAGGGTGGCTCGCATATGATGGCTAACGATGCAGATACGGCAATCTCCGCGCAGCACCAAAATGGAAATACCTTGATTGCTAGTGCCTTGTCAAATGATAGTATAGCTGAATCTGGTTCCCCAAAATTTAACTGCGCTCTGCCAAGTGTGACCCAAGCCTGTAAAATCATCAGATATTCAGATAACCATATCATTCATGAGATAACCACAACAGGAATTATGAACATGATCAAATGTAAATATTAAGTAATGCTGTCTTTGTCCCAGGGACCAAACCAGGGGCAGAAACAGAATAATTGAGGGCAAGGGAGATGAGGGAAGACTAACTAACCTCAGGCCATAGAGGATCCAGTTCTGTTGCCTGCAAGTATACCCCAACAGATCTTTTATTGGTTTGTTCACAGTAGAAAACACGTTTGTCACATCTGACTTGCTGACTTAGCTGGACCTTGCTATTCGCTTAAGGACAATAGAAATTATGTGTAACTACCATATTCATTTGTATTGCAGAAGACAAAGTAATATTGCCACCAATTCTCACTTTTGGCAGGAAAAGAATACAGTTGAGTAAATTCTATACAACAGATAATCGATAGTACAATGATAATCTGATTGAACAATTGGTATTATTCCCAACCCATGTCCTTTTCTATAGCACAGCAGAGTAGAATATTAGAGGGAGAGAACAAGAGCATACTGGTTGCTGCTGTCAGTGCATGCCATGCATCTCCCACTTCAAGTAAAACCTGAGCTTTCTGTTCGTGAAGTATTGCATTACCAGGTGCCAAGGTAAGTGCAGCCTCCCATCTACGAAGTGCTTCATGGTACTTTCCTTCCTAAAATGATAACAAAGTGAATGAATTTTCCCCCTTCTATGTTAATTTAGCAACAGAACATGCCTAGCCTGAACAACTGCAAACAAAAGCCATTACAGAAACAATTTGGTGTGAAATAGAACACAGAATCCAATGACTACATACATGCACCTCCATTTATCTCTTTTTTTTTCTTTGTTTCCTAAACTTTGCTGTGTATTTCCTTTATTTTTACTTTATATCAATATATAACCAGCAGGGGCGTGCCCCTCCTGTTCCATAAAAAGAAAATGACCTGCACATGCTATGCATTCAGGAGAACTTGTTACAATTACAAGCATTATGTTGCTCTGTTATTCGTGTGTAAAGAAGAAGAAGCATTACATCCTGGAGTCCTAGAGGCAAATACAAATATATATTGACTGCCAAACTCCAGCAGTTGCCATGTGCATTCCTGAGACAGTTTAATTAGTTCTGTGCTTGTGCTCTTTATTTCTAACTATTCTTTGGCCATGGAGACCATGAGAAAACTAACTGTCGAAGCAGTGTGAGATAGGATAGCACACAAACCCACAAAAAATATGTTAGCCCTTCAACTAAGACAATCAAATCAATCTGTGGGGCCTTGATCTAATAGACAGTAAGATACCTCGGCTAGTTTGTCTCCTTGACGCTGGAGCGATTCAGCTGTGTCAAGTGGCTTCGTTCCAGGACAGTTTGTGTTTGCCCCTGCTGTTTCCTCCTTTTCAGCCTCATCGGTATCGCTGTCCACTCCAAATGGTAGACCTGGTTTAGTTGACACTACCACTGGCTGCCTCTTCATTTTGGAATTCTTACCCCAGGCTATCTTCATTGTGGATCTGTTTCAGACGAGGCAGAATCAGGTTTCACAACCAGAAATTCAAAGCTGGATTTTTGTATACTCAAGCTACAGAAAAGCACAACGAATCTGGCTTGCAACAATTTCAATATCCCTAAACAGAATGTCTTATCTTTTTTCCCTTGCAAAACAAAGTGGACTTTAATAAAAGACCTGAAACATGTTCTATTTTACAAAATATCCCGAATCAGAAAGGCACTTCGCATTGACCCGCGAACCATGTAAAACTGGTTTACATAACTTTAAAGACAGTTGCAAACAATTACCGATAGAATGCCTGTCTTTGCTGTTGCAAAACAAAAAGGTCCTTAAATAGAAGACCTCAACAAGTTCCACTTTACATATTTTCCCCACTTGGGCATTACTAACGCAAACTACTAATATAGGGACAGAAGACCCAAACTGAAGCCAAGCAAAGGCTTCATTACTTCTTTTCCCCCTAAAACTAATGAGGCGCACTTTGGAGCTGAATGTTTTTATTTACTCTCACGAAGGCATCCTAAGGCAGCGCATAGCACCAAAGCAACAAATCATCGAACACGTTGTGAGAACACGGGCACTACCTCACCATGCGCATCACGGACCGATTAATAGCTGCATGACTGAAGCGGGCGTTGGATCAAGGTTGAGAGGCGAAGAACGGAACCAAGAACAAGAATCCGGTCGCGGAGATGAATCTCGCGACTCGCCAGCCCCCAGCCGATGAGCTCGCTCGAGTAGTAACCAAAGGAAAAGAAAAGCTAACCTCTACAAGATGAAGTAGTAATCGACGGGATGGTGGATGGAGTGGTAAAAGTTTGTCCAGGAACTCACAGATTCGAGTAGGAGATTGGAGCGTATGACTTGCTACGGCGATTTCCGAATTGATCGTTGGATTCTTCCGCTCGAAGCAGCAGGTTCCGCCTTGCCGGTTGGGACTGTGACGAATCCCTTCTTTTCTTTGGAACTGGTTGGGACGAGTCAGGATCAGAAATTCAGAATTCCAGGGCCCTGATTGTTTTTTTAAACACAGTACACACGCAAACGCTCACAACACGCACGTACACTCACACCTCTGAATACATGCACGCAACCCTACCCTATGAGCATCTCCGAGAGATTAAGCCGTCAAATCTTCGCGATTGAAGAAGTCACCACAGGCGCCTCGCTGTCGACAGGAACGTTGCCTACCACTGAAAGCACAACGCCGTTAAATTCTACAAAATTCGCTCTGTGCTACAATTTGATAGCACATGGTACTGTAGCCAACTTTGATCATTAATTAGGGGTATTAAATAAAGACAGTTTACAAAACTAACTCCACAACCCCTGCGCTGCTTCACGAGACGAATCTAATAAGACCCTTGACCGCATGATCAGAGGATGGTTACTGTAGTATTACTGTAGCTAATCATGGATTAATTAGGCTCATCAGATTCGTCGCGCAAAGTTGCACCCATCTGTAAAAAGATTTTGCAAATAAACTTCGTTTAGTACTTCATGCATACAAGATTCTCTTAAAACGCTAGGTGTGTTAGGGAGAACCAAACGCGACCCAAAATCAATACCGTGAAAGCAAACGAGCCACCGAGGAAAGGCGACCGACTGGCTCATGGGCCATGGCACCGTCAGGATTACACGGTGTGCTTTAAGATTTGTGCTAGGAGGCTAAAAATTCTAGCTAAATAAAGAGTTAAAAGACTAGATAAAAAATAAAAAGCTTCTCAAAGACGAGGGGAACCAACAGCCTCTCCAAATTAACTCTCCAGATCACCTCAACCTCTCCCTCACACTCCTCGGCCAAGGCGCCTGCCATCGTCGCCGCCACGGGGACCGGCGCCATCCGGCCAACTTCTCCTTGCTCCCCATCTCCCTCCGCTCCAGCACCTCGCACCCCTCCGCGTCCCGCGCCGCGGCCTTCCACCACCTCCTTTCGCCGCCACCGCGCAACACTAGGAGCAGGCGCCACAAGATCCTGGCGTCGAGCAGAAGGAGCAGGCACCAGCCTCCGCACCCGCTACTGCTGCTCCACCCGCCGCCTTCTCCGCCGTCTCCGCAAGGAACAATTCGGCCCCGCCGCCGCCTCTATCCCCCATCGCAACGCTCCAGCGGACCGGCGCCCGGGAAGAGGAGCAGCGCCACCGCGGTCGGACGAGGAGCAGGCGCTGGCCTCCGCACCCACCGCTGCTGCTCCACCCGCCGCCGCCCCTCCCCGCCGCTCGCCTTCCCCGCTGTCCCTGCCGTCCCTGCGAGGAATGATTGGGCCCCGCCGCCGCCTCTATCCTTCGTCGCAACGCTCCAGCGGACCGGCGCCAGCCGGAAGAGGAGCAGCGCCGCGCCGATGAGGGAGGGAGGTCGCGCGGGAGGGCCGAGGGTGGGCGGGCGCGCGGGAATAGGCTGATGGCGAGTAGCGCCGGCTCGGCAAAGAAGGCTAGCGGAGGGGAGGTTTTTGCGAGCGAGATAGCTAGGGGATAAAAATAAAGAGTATGTTGGATCCGATTGTGACCTCAATTTTGCTATTTTTAGCTAACTAACTTAGTTCACAGACTCTCTTGGCGATGCTCTCATAGATCTAATTTGTTTTGTAAAACAATCTCTAACTCTATTTACCGAAATTCACACCCAAATGATTCACAAAAGGAAAAAAGAAATCCACATCCAAATGTTAGCCAAATAAAATAGAAAATCCCGGTAAAATTTTGAGATTTGTAGTATTATTATAGAAAAGCACATAACTTTCTGGAGGTGTTTGGTTAGAGGGACTAAAATCTAGTCCTTATCATATCGAATGTTTGAATGGTAGTTAGAAGAACTAAATATGGAGTAATTATAAATCTAATTACGTGGACGTTAATTCGCGAGATGAATTTATTAATTCTATTTAGTCCATCATTATCACATATTTACTGTAGCATCACATTGTTAAATCATAGACTAATTATACTTAGTAGATTCGTCTCGCAAATTAGCATCCATCTATGCGATTAGTTTTATAATTAGTTGATATTTAATACGTCTAATTAGGGTCTGTTTGGCATGGCACCAACTCTACCTGGAGCAGCACCCATCCAAAACTGCAGCCCGAGCTAGTTCCGAGTGGAGTTGGAGCTGGCTGGATGGAGTATTTGACATGGAGGGTGCCCCTAGCTCCAGAATAGGGGGTTTTAAGGATGGATTGCCATTATTACCTCCAACTTATGGCCTCACCTATCATCTCTCGATCCAGCCTCACGATGCTCGGCTCTTGCCGTCCACTGAGAACGCCTCACCGGCAGCCGCAACGTAGGGTCATGACCGGTGACCTCCTCCTCTTCTCCCTCCCACTCCTCCCACGCGGTGGCGCCCAACAACGGCCCCCACTTGGCGCGGAGGTGGCGCTCCAACAGCACGTCAGCAAAGCACCAATCCTTGAGCGCGGTGCATAGGCACGCCATCACGGTGAGCGAGGCCGGCGAGAGCTCCTCCTGCACGCGGTCCAGCACGAGCTCCGGCATATCGAGCAGCGGGAGCCCCGCTGCGGCGGGCGTCCCGTCCACTCCCGCCTCCTCCCACTCCGCCAATGCGGCTGGCTTCGACCTGGGCAGAGCGGGCATCATCCTCGCGCCGCACTCCAGCTCCCAACCGCGGCCCCATAGCCTCCTCCCCATGGCGGTGGCGTGGCACAGCAGCTCTGTGGTGAGCAACAGTGTGATGAGGCTGTAGGGAGGGGCAGGGAGGCAACGGTGGCGGCACAGCCCTCGGTGGCGTCCCAGCAGTAGGGGGAGGAGGGGGCCAACGGAGGAGCCCCCCACGGCTGCAGGGAAGGAGGGGACGACGCTCGACAGAGTGGAGGAACCCAGCGGCGCTCGGCGGAGGGGCAGGTGGCGGCCTTGCGCGCTCGCGATGAGGCGCGCTAGGATAAGAGCATCCGGTTCCCCAATAAACATTTGGTAAGATAGTATTGAGATGTCCCAATACCACTTTCATAGATTATTAGAAGAGATGGTTTTACATTTTCCTAATAACCTTCTTCCAATATAACTAACATATTGGGAGAGTCAAAATTCTCCCTTGATTTTAGGGGAGTTGGGGTGAAATATTAGGACAACCCAATAATTATTGGGAAAGGGAAAAGTTTTGGGGAACTGCTGGAGTATATCTTCTTCCTAATACTATCAGTTTATTGGGAAAAGGGAGACTGCTGGAGATGCTTTTAGGTAGGGGGAGGGGGCGGGTGCGGAGCTCAGGAAGAAAAGAAGCGAAACATCTTTTCGTGTATTGGTTGGCAATGGTAGGTAATTACCCCACAGCTCGATGTCTAGATCTATATTGGAACTTTCTAAAGTTGCAAAAGAGATGCTCTGAAACTGCAAGTCTATTTGAACTGCAGCTCCAGAGTTTTGGAGCTCCATGGAGTTTTGAAATTAGGGTGTTTGCCAAGAAATTAGTTTAGAGTTGGTGGAGTTCAGCTCTAGAGCCATGCCAAATAGGCCCTTAGTAACCAAACATTTGACGTAACATGGACTAAAGTTTAGTCTGTGGAACCAAACACCCTCTAAATGTAATGTTATTCTACACTCTAGATATAGCGATTATTCTACAACCAGCGGTTAAATACTGACCAAACTGATCAAAAATTAATGAACTAAATTATTGTATTACCGAATCACGTTAAGTAAAGAACTGTCAATAGTTATGTATACTAGTAGTTATTACTAAAAGTTTATCCAATAATTAATTAGATATAGCTACATCTGGAAGGTAGAATAGTATATAAAACATTCTAAACCAAACTATATATATTTAATAAAATTAGATAATTATTTTAGCAACCGATGAGGATATCACCACGCTAGACATGCACGAGCTGACCTCATCTCCAAGCTACAAGTCGTCGCCAACATGAACTGCGAGTTTGGTTCGAATTCAGCCGACCACCCTGCATCAAAATGGCGATATCTCCCTCATCCGGTGTCCAAATGTGCTGCTCTTCGATGGGTTGGATTCGTGATGACGAGATGCTTCATTTGCTTCTAATCCCAGCTCCAGAAGGTTCGTGGATCATTCTATGTGACCATGACAAGGTGTTGCGTCACGTATTTTGGGCCTTTCGGGCTTTGTATCGTGTCGGGCCTTCAGCCCAAGTTGTGGGCGCCCCCCCCCCCCCCCCGGATGTCACCCCCAACCCTAGGTCGTGAGTCTCTTCATAAACTCAGTAGCCGCCACCATTAGACTTGGGTTTTGTTTAGTTCTTGTGTTTTCCTTCGAGAAACAGAGATTGTATCGTTGTATCTGTGGCAACAAGTCCTTATACATTGATCCACAGCCCCTATTCTTGCTCTCCTCGACTGTGTCGATTAGTCCTTTCGAACCGAGTGCTTGAACCCCTCTTTGTGATTCGCTTCATTCATACTTGCAATTTCAAATTGCGTGGTTATACTTTCTTGTTTGCGTTCTCGATTTGTGTGCAGGAAAAGCCTTCTCGGCAAGGTCAATCAAGTTGTCGCTTGGTTGATAACCAACGGAGCAGTGGTGTAGTGGTTGCAGGGTTCAAATCGTGTTGATTTGAAGCCGGATCGTCAACGTCGAGTCCTCCACCTATCGAGTTTACCTTCTACCTCTCGGAAGATCAGGCCTAGCTTTCATCAAGTGGTATCAGATTTCAGGTTTTCTGTGAGGTATTACCCTTCGTTTTCCCCTTTAGATTAGTTTGTGTCTTATACCTAGAGTCCATAAAAAGCCATCAAAAAAATTTCGGCTGTCCTAGAATCTTTTTAGCATTTGCAATTTCGTTTCAGTTTCGCTTTGTTGAGTTTATGTCCGTGGTCGAGTCTTGTTACTGGTTTAGGTTGTGTTCGTCATCTTAGTCAACGTGCCCGTCGCTGTTTGTTTTGTTTCCGCCGCTATCGCGTCCACCATTACCCAGATTTCAAGTCGATCCTCCCGATTGGTCGACTTGCCCTCGCTAGCCGCCTTGCGTGAACTCTCGCCGTGCAAGCCCCCTAGATAGGTTGCGAGCCGCCTTATGTTCATCGTCTTGCACCACAGCCCCTCTTGATTCATCTTGCATATCCTATTGCTTGCTGCTCTTGGATTGTTTGCTGAGAAGCTTGGCTCAGTCGTGATCAGTTTGAGATGGATAGGGAAGCTTTGCCCTATCCGTTGTCGTTCTTTCTGCCAAGTTGTGCCCACTCAAAACCCTGATTTGAGGTACCTTCAGTAAAACAGGCATAACTTTTCGCTCGGTGCTCCGTTTGAGCTCAATTTTTTACAGCAGATTCGTGACTCCATTTGGGCCATACCCAAACCGTAGTACGTACGGTTTGGATTCTCAAAAATATTCAAAAAAAATCAGGAAGATAAAGAAAAAATTCACTCAAGTTGATTTCAGGTTTTCAGAGAACGTATTTTTTTAGACCGCATTTGACCTCTGTTTAAGGTCCCAATTTTTATGGTTTCATATTTTGTAATCCTTATTCAGAGAAAAATATAAAAAAAATAGTGGAGGATAAAATCTTTATTTCTACTAGTGCCTTTTTGGAAATTCAGAGAAAAATCGAGAAAAAGATAAACCACTTTGGCAAAGTTGTTGTGTGCTTGTTCTTTGAGCTTTTTCCATCGTTCTTTGTTCCAACTTGTTGTGCTAGGTCTAGAACACGTCTTAGCAAGCAATTATGACTTATACTTTGGATACTTATTGAACTTTGCTAATCCGCATTCGTTATTTGCTTATCCTTGCTACATATTGTGCCTGTCCCAAAGCTCCACATATATACTTCTATCAGCATAGATTCATCTTGCAACTGTTACACCCAGCTCAACAACTGATTGTACCATCCTGTTGGCTTTGGTAAGAACACTTGCAAGATGGTGGTAAGCCGCTTGAGATTTTGCTTTCCACTTTCACCACCACCCAGTAGTGTTTGTTGATAGGGATAATATTTTTGTGTTGTCTTTTGCTATCTTCTAACCATGTCAAGGAAAGAGACAGAATCCCCCACGGACTTCAATAATTGTGTGTCCGAGGCCGAACTTCAGAAGCTTGCGGATGAACAACTCAACTTCATGATTAAGAAGTTTGATGAGATGATGCGCCACATAACCGGCCTGGTGACCCGGGTTGAGCATGTCGAACAACGACCTCCACCAGCTGCTGACCGTGACGAAGACCGTCTGCTTCGTAATCATCACGGTATGGGAGATTATCATAATCATGGTAACAATGATCCTTTTAGTAAAGCTAAATTTTTTATGATTCCTTTTGCTAGTAGTGCTGATCCTCGGAAATATTTAAATTGGGAACTTGCTGTAGAACAAAAGTTTAATTCTCATTTGGTTCCTGCTGAGCATAGGGTTAGACTTGCTACTAGTGAATTTACCAGTTTTGCTTTGTTTTGGTGAATGATCTTTGAAATGCTGGTAATGCTGCTGCTGTGCCTCAAACTTGGACTGTTTTAAAACAGCGCATGAAGTTTGGTTTTATTCCTCCTTATTACCAACGTGATTTATGTTTGAAATTGCAAACATTACAACAAGGTGACAAGAGTGTATAGGAATATTATCAAGAATTGCTTATTTGTTTAGCTCGTTGTGGTATTTGTGAGGATGATGATGAAAGTAGCGCTAGATTCTTTGATGGTTTAAATCGTGATATTCAGGACATTCTTGATTATAAAGACTGGAATCGATTTAGCTAGTTGTATCATCTTGCTCTTAAAACTGAAAGGGAAGTATAGGGACGACAACAACACAACTCTTTCAGATCCAACAATGTCCAAACTTTTCCTCACCGTTCAGAGAATGACAAGACGAAGGCTCCTCTTGCTAAGCTACCAGCAACACCGCCGCCATCTGCTAGTGCTTGAGAGAAAGGTAATATTGCTAAATTGCAGGCGCCACCGCAGAAGAAGAAGAATGATTCTCCTTGCTTCCACTAGCCGCTCCTCCAACATTGTGTGCCACCGCTGCAAGGGCATGGGACATGTTATGAAAGATTGCTCAAGTCAACGTGGATACATTACTAGTACCGATGGAGGATATGTAAGTTCTAATGATGTTGAAGATGAATTAGTCCTTGCTGCTAACGTTGTTACAGATTCAGAAGATTCAAAAGATGAGTGCGAGGTTATTGACTCCATTACTGTAACGGCGGGTTAGAAGAATATTCTTGTGCAGCGTGTGCTGAGTACTCAAGTGGAACAAGAACCGGAGAAGATATAAGGCCATAATTTGTTCCACTTGTTTCTAATCGTGAAGGATTGCCGTGTTTGCACCGTAATTGATAGTGGGAGCTGCAACAATTTGGTGAGTTCAGATCTGGTCAAGAAGCTTGGCTTGACTACACGTGTGCACTCCCAACCTTATCATCTTCAATGGTTAAATAATAGTGGTAAGGCAAAGATAACTAAATTTGCTCGAGTGCATTTTTCTATTGGTTCTATCATGATCATGCTGATTTTGATGTTGTACCTATGGAAGCATGCTCTCTTTTGTTAGGCCGTCCATGAGAATATGATTCTAATGCTGTACACTATGGTAGAATAAATACATATACTCTCATGCATAAGAACAAAAAAATTACATTGCTTCATTTATCCCCTGTTGATATTAGAAAATATGACAAGATGCTTGCTGAAAATTTTAAGAAAAACCATATTTTTGACCCACCTAGTGTTCCAACTAATGAAATTAAGTTGAAAAAAAGGTGCTTTGCTTGCTACTAAATCTTTAGATGCTGCACATTATTTAGATGGTGAACCATGTCGTACTATGCTTTGTGCACATATTTCTTTTTCTTCCGATGCATAGCGTTTTGCACCCTGCTATCACTAATCTTTTGCAGAAGTTTGATGGTGGGATAGAGTCGAGGATGACTCCAATTCAAGAAGGGGAGGATGGTGAGGACATCACCATGCTGGACATGCACGAGCCGGCCTCTTCTTCAAACTACAAGTCGTCGCCAACATGGACTGCGAGTTCAGTTCGGATTCAGCCGACCACACTGCACCAAAACGGCGATATCTCCCTCGTCCGGTGTCCAAATGAGGTGCTATTCGATGCGTTGGATTCGTGACGACGAGACACTTCGTTTGCTTCTAGTCCCAGCTCCAGAAGGTTCGTGGATCATTCTGTGTGACCACGACAAGTTGCTGCTCACCTATTTTGAGCCTTTCGGGCTTTGTATCGTGTCGGGCCTTCAGCCCAAGTTGTGGGCGCCCCCCTGGACGTCGCCCCCAACCCTAGATCATGAGTCTCTTCATAAACTCAGTAGCCGCCGCCATTAGACTTGGGTTTTGTTTAGTTCTTGTGTTTTCCTTCGAGAAACAGAGATTGCATCGTTGTATCTGTGGCGACAAGTCCTTATACATTAATGCAGGGCCCCTGTTCTTGCTCTCCTCGACTGTGTCGATTAGTCCTTTCGAACCGAGTGCTTGAACCCCTCTTTGTGATTCGCTTCATTCATACTTGCAATTTCAAATTGCGTGCTTCTACTTTCTTGCTTGCGTTCTCGATTTGTGTGCAGAAAAAGCCTTCTCGGCGAGGTCAATCAAGTTGTTGCTTGGTTGATAACCAACAGAGCACTTGTGTAGCGGTTGCAGGGTTCGAATCGTGTTGATTTGAAGCCGGATCGTCAACGTCGAGTCCTCCACCTATCGAGTTTACCTTCTACCTCTCGGAAGATCGGGACTAGTTTTCATCAGAAACTCTTGACGTACCTCCCATCCAAACATAACATTGGTTATAGAACTTTCTCTGTCCTACCTAATTATTAGTCATCTTAAGTTTCTCTGGATATCTATATTTTGCTACGAACCTAGATATAATATATATGTCTAGATGTATATCAGATTATCAGCACTAATAATTTAGAATGGAGTGAGTAGATTGATCACGTGTGGGTTCCACTGGATACATAGATATACCATCGACAAGAAACTCTCGGCTGGTCTAGAGTGGGCTGCTCTCGGCTGGAGTTGATCTAGCCGGAGGTAGCAGTCTAGTAGCCCGGACCAGCCGAGAGGTGACCAGCCGAACATATGTATGCGGAGGCATGCTACAGAATTTTCAGTTGAGCCCCACGTACACAACAGTACAACACGACCAATCCATTTGACAGTCCTTCTCGGTCCAGTTCTTCCAGACTTCTTCAGGCACAACTCGTCTTTTCCCTTCCGGCTGCGGTCCACCAGCCTACGCGTCGCCGCGCCATTGGCCGTGCCAGATTAGACTCCAGCCCCGCCGCGCCACACACACACGACGCACCGCCGCCACGGCACTGCCGGCCGCCTACTCCGAGCCCCACCCATCCAGTAGGCGGCGGCAGCAGCAGCAGAGAAGAAAAGAAAAGGCCTTGCAGCTCCGGAAGCCCGCGGACCAGCCACGACGCACCCTCCCATCCCGACCCCGGGACGCTTCCCTCCAAATTCCAAAAAGCACGCGCGCGCGGCACCATGCCGGAGTGCCTCGCCGCCTCCCTCCTCCCCGCGGCCTCCCCCACCCTGTCCGCCCGCCGCGCCACGGTCGCGGCCGCGGCCGCCGCCGCGTCCTTCCCTTCCTCGTGCCCCGCCCGCGGGGGGCAGCGCCTCGTCTCCTCCCGCCGCCCGGCCCGCTTCCCCAAGGCGGCCGGGCGCCGCGGCGGCGGCGCGCTGCGGGTGGTCCGGTGCATGGCGGCGTCGGACGCGGCGCAGCTCAAGAGCGCGCGGGAGGACATCAGGGAGCTCCTCAAGACCACGTACTGCCACCCGATCATGGTAACGGCGCCCCTGCTTGCGCACTGGCATCTATACTCTCCAAGTCTTTCATTCCACATTCGTACGGCGTCGTGCTCAGACTCAAACACAGCAGACCCTGTAGTTTTGGGTCTTCCAAGCTATCGGCTGATTCTTTGAATTTGTTGCCTATAGGCTGTAGGAAAGGATATATTGATCACAAATAGAAAACGGAGCCTATCTTTCTTCCTTTTATGACCTTGGATGATTAGGAAGCGAGAGAAAATAGGAGCATTGGTTTCAAACAATCCAGTAATCAACTACTGAAGAATGGGGGGATTCGTACCAAAAAATTGGATGGAGCAATTATGAAATGCCGATGCTGCTATCTGGCATGAGATCAAAAAGTCTCTGATTAAGGAAGACGTGAAACATCTGCAACTAAAGCATGCATATGGCTTGCTGGCACAAGTTTTACTTGCTTTGGCTGCTCTATTGATGGTAAACATAAATATAGATGCAGTACTGCCACAGGGAGGACCTCAGGGAGCTCCTCAAGACCAGTACTGCCACCCGATCATGGTAACGCCGCGTTCCACCCCCCTGCTTGCGCAGTGGCATCTATACTCTCCAAGCCTTTCATTCTACATTTGCACCGCGTCGTGCTCAGACTCAAAGACAGCAGACCCTGTAGTTTTGGGTCTTGGAAGCTATCGGCTGATTCCTTGAATTTGTTTCCTAGGATGTCGATTAATGGAAATCTATTGCTGTAGTGAAGTGATGAATTGTTTAGTCAATACATGGCTGTGCTTGTGCAAGCAAGTTTACCATGGCCAAGTATTCATCTTAGGTTGTAATGCTTTCTACTCTGTTCAGGTCCGTCTGGGGTGGCATGATTCTGGTACTTATGACAAGAATATTGAGGAGTGGCCCCAGCGAGGTGGAGCTGATGGAAGCATAAGATTTAAACCTGAGTTGAATCATGGAGCCAACGCTGGTATTTTATCTCATCTACGGAGTCTACATTTCTTATACTTTCTTGGTGAGTAGTAACTTACAGATTTGACTTGATCGTTTACAGGTCTGATTAATGCTTTGAAGCTTATCCAACCTATCAAGGACAAATACCCAGGTATCACTTACGCAGATTTGTTCCAGTTGGCGAGTGCTACTGCAATTGAGGTCATAGTCCTTTCCCTGCTTAGTGTCTCACTTGGCCACTTTGATCAGTCGAGTCTATGTAGTCTTATGCTTTGTCAATCTCATTATACAGGAAGCAGGTGGCCCAAAAATTCCAATGAAATATGGACGGGTTGATGTCACAGCACCTGAGCAGTGTCCACCTGAGGGGAGGCTTCCTGGTCAGTGTTTCCGATGGGTTCTTCATTCTATAGCAATGCCGCTCAGTTCTTAAAAATGTGACTTATGAGAAGTATCTATCAAGGCTTGACTAACTTATTGGTGACGCCCATGATCTGCAGATGCTGGCCCACGTGATCCTGCGGAGCACCTTAGGGAGGTATTCTATAGAATGGGCCTTGATGACAAGGTGTGGCATTCGAATCTTCACTAAACTTTCTGTCTGCGTTTTTCTAAATATGAGACACGCTCTTGAACTTTCAGAGCATTTGTGCAGGACATCGTTGCATTGTCCGGAGCACATACACTTGGACGAGCAAGGCCTGACCGGAGTGGCTGGGGAAAGCCGGAAACAAAATATACTGTATGTTTTGTGGTCTATTTGTTTCAGTTATATCAGAACTTCAGTATTAGGGTGTTTTCTGAGCATGCTCTCTCTGTATGCCATCCATTATTCTATATTTTGAGTACAGATTACAGAATGCACGGATTTTTCTATGATATGCAATATGGATATTGTTAGTTATAGTTCCTATGGTAATTTATCCTTAAAATGGAATGAATGGCTAGGACATAACAACTTCTCAACTCTCTGTCTCCTTCATACTAACGTTTAGTGACGAAACATAATCAATATGCAAAATGTTACTTGATAGCTAATACTTCTCCAACTTTTGATGTTTCAAAATTGAGAAATGAAAATTCCTCTCTTTGTATCAAAACTACCATTTTGCAACATTAGCTTTAAACGGGGCGAGTTGTGAATCTGATTAGTTTCAAATAACTAGTACTTAGATGTTCCTATTATTGTGTTTTACAGAAGGATGGGCCTGGTGAACCTGGAGGACAATCATGGACAGTTGAATGGTTGAAGTTTGATAACAGTTACTTCAAGGTGTGCTTCTTTTTTTTTGGTCATATTTACAAATCAAGTTATTCACTAGAATCCCTCATGATTTCCTTTAAACTGTTAACAACACTTCAGGACATGGAGTTTCTGTGCAAGCTTCCATATAAATGGCAGAAGGGCCAGGATCTTCTAATTTTGCCCACCGATGCTGCATTATTTGAGGATCCTTCTTTCAAGGTAACTACTTGGGCTCTGTTTGTGACCTTTGAAGATCGTACCTGCATTCCCTGACAATCAACCACACGTCCAGGTGTACGCGGAAAAATATGCAGAGGATCAGGAAGCCTTCTTTAAAGATTACGCTGAAGCTCATGCTAAACTGAGCAATCTTGGTGCAAAGTTTGATCCTCCAGAGGTTGGTGTCACCATCCTGCCACTTCAATCTTCTACAACCAATTGCAACTTTAGTAAACAAGCAAATGCAGTAGCACGGTTTCAATTCTGGAGGCTTGCAATCTGCCAACCTGAATGACAGATTTACTTCCTAATGTGCATGCTCTTTGATTCTGCATCCGCAACCACTAGATCATATTCAGCCATATGAAAGAAACATAGATGCGCTGCACGATCGTAAGATCTGAAGTAGTCCAATGATGGGAATTTTAGAGAGGCAAAGTGGCAACTATCTGGTACCATTTCGATGGAACACGAGTTATTGTGGATGGTTCGGGCCAACTTTTCCTTGTTGCTCCAATTCCTGTAGAAATTAAATTTGTATGCTGGTTAGTGCCCGACTTCATGTATGTGTTGTGATTATCTGCAGGGATTCGCACTGGACGATGACACGAGCGATGAGCCAGCAGAGGAAAAGAAGGAAGAAGCTGCACCAACACCGGAACTGGAGCCCGAACCAGCAGCTGCAGCGCCGCCGCTGCCGCCACCACCAGCACCGGCACCGGTACCGGAGCCAGAACCAGCAACTGCAGCAGCACCGCCGCCGCCACCAGCACCGGCACCGGAACCGGAGCCAGAACCAGCAGCTGCAGCAGCACCGCCGCCACCGGCACCGGCATCGCTGCGGGTGGTCCGGTGCATGGCGGCGTCGGACGCGGCGCAGCTCAAGAGCGCGCGGGAGGACCTCAGGGAGCTCCTCAAGACCACGTACTGCCACCCGATCATGGTAACGCCGCGTTCCACCCCCCTGCTTGCGCAGTGGCATCTATACTCTCCAAGCCTTTCATTCTACATTCGCACCGCATCGTGCTCAGACTCAAAGACAGCAGACCCTGTAGTTTTGGGTCTTGGAAGCTATCGGCTGATTCCTTGAATTTGTTTCCTAGGATGTCGATTAATGGAAATCTATTGCTGTAGTGAAGTGATGAATTGTTTAGTCAATACATGGCTGTGCTTGTGCAAGCAAGTTTACCATGGCCAAGTATTCATCTTAGGTTGTAATGCTTTCTACTCTGTTCAGGTCCGTCTGGGGTGGCATGATTCTGGTACTTATGACAAGAATATTGAGGAGTGGCCCCAGCGAGGTGGAGCTGATGGAAGCATAAGATTTAAACCTGAGTTGAATCATGGAGCCAACGCTGGTATTTTATCTCATCTACGGAGTCTACATTTCTTATACTTTCTTGGTGAGTAGTAACTTACAGATTTGACTTGATCGTTTACAGGTCTGATTAATGCTTTGAAGCTTATCCAACCTATCAAGGACAAATACCCAGGTATCACTTACGCAGATTTGTTCCAGTTGGCGAGTGCTACTGCAATTGAGGTCATAGTCCTTTCCCTGCTTAGTGTCTCACTTGGCCACTTTGATCAGTCGAGTCTATGTAGTCTTATGCTTTGTCAATCTCATTATACAGGAAGCAGGTGGCCCAAAAATTCCAATGAAATATGGACGGGTTGATGTCACAGCACCTGAGCAGTGTCCACCTGAGGGGAGGCTTCCTGGTCAGTGTTTCCGATGGGTTCTTCATTCTATAGCAATGCCGCTCAGTTCTTAAAAATGTGACTTATGAGAAGTATCTATCAAGGCTTGACTAACTTATTGGTGACGCCCATGATCTGCAGATGCTGGCCCACGTGATCCTGCGGAGCACCTTAGGGAGGTATTCTATAGAATGGGCCTTGATGACAAGGTGTGGCATTCGAATCTTCACTAAACTTTCTGTCTGCGTTTTTCTAAATATGAGACACGCTCTTGAACTTTCAGAGCATTTGTGCAGGACATCGTTGCATTGTCCGGAGCACATACACTTGGACGAGCAAGGCCTGACCGGAGTGGCTGGGGAAAGCCGGAAACAAAATATACTGTATGTTTTGTGGTCTATTTGTTTCAGTTATATCAGAACTTCAGTATTAGGGTGTTTTCTGAGCATGCTCTCTCTGTATGCCATCCATTATTCTATATTTTGAGTACAGATTACAGAATGCACGGATTTTTCTATGATATGCAATATGGATATTGTTAGTTATAGTTCCTATGGTAATTTATCCTTAAAATGGAATGAATGGCTAGGACATAACAACTTCTCAACTCTCTGTCTCCTTCATACTAACGTTTAGTGACGAAACATAATCAATATGCAAAATGTTACTTGATAGCTAATACTTCTCCAACTTTTGATGTTTCAAAATTGAGAAATGAAAATTCCTCTCTTTGTATCAAAACTACCATTTTGCAACATTAGCTTTAAACGGGGCGAGTTGTGAATCTGATTAGTTTCAAATAACTAGTACTTAGATGTTCCTATTATTGTGTTTTACAGAAGGATGGGCCTGGTGAACCTGGAGGACAATCATGGACAGTTGAATGGTTGAAGTTTGATAACAGTTACTTCAAGGTGTGCTTCTTTTTTTTTGGTCATATTTACAAATCAAGTTATTCACTAGAATCCCTCATGATTTCCTTTAAACTGTTAACAACACTTCAGGACATGGAGTTTCTGTGCAAGCTTCCATATAAATGGCAGAAGGGCCAGGATCTTCTAATTTTGCCCACCGATGCTGCATTATTTGAGGATCCTTCTTTCAAGGTAACTACTTGGGCTCTGTTTGTGACCTTTGAAGATCGTACCTGCATTCCCTGACAATCAACCACACGTCCAGGTGTACGCGGAAAAATATGCAGAGGATCAGGAAGCCTTCTTTAAAGATTACGCTGAAGCTCATGCTAAACTGAGCAATCTTGGTGCAAAGTTTGATCCTCCAGAGGTTGGTGTCACCATCCTGCCACTTCAATCTTCTACAACCAATTGCAACTTTAGTAAACAAGCAAATGCAGTAGCACGGTTTCAATTCTGGAGGCTTGCAATCTGCCAACCTGAATGACAGATTTACTTCCTAATGTGCATGCTCTTTGATTCTGCATCCGCAACCACTAGATCATATTCAGCCATATGAAAGAAACATAGATGCGCTGCACGATCGTAAGATCTGAAGTAGTCCAATGATGGGAATTTTAGAGAGGCAAAGTGGCAACTATCTGGTACCATTTCGATGGAACACGAGTTATTGTGGATGGTTCGGGCCAACTTTTCCTTGTTGCTCCAATTCCTGTAGAAATTAAATTTGTATGCTGGTTAGTGCCCGACTTCATGTATGTGTTGTGATTATCTGCAGGGATTCGCACTGGACGATGACACGAGCGATGAGCCAGCAGAGGAAAAGAAGGAAGAAGCTGCACCAACACCGGAACTGGAGCCCGAACCAGCAGCTGCAGCGCCGCCGCTGCCGCCACCACCAGCACCGGCACCGGTACCGGAGCCAGAACCAGCAACTGCAGCAGCACCGCCGCCGCCACCAGCACCGGCACCGGAACCGGAGCCAGAACCAGCAGCTGCAGCAGCACCGCCGCCACCGGCACCGGCATCGCTGCGGGTGGTCCGGTGCATGGCGGCGTCGGACGCGGCGCAGCTCAAGAGCGCGCGGGAGGACCTCAGGGAGCTCCTCAAGACCACGTACTGCCACCCGATCATGGTAACGCCGCGTTCCACCCCCCTGCTTGCGCAGTGGCATCTATACTCTCCAAGCCTTTCATTCTACATTCGCACCGCATCGTGCTCAGACTCAAAGACAGCAGACCCTGTAGTTTTGGGTCTTGGAAGCTATCGGCTGATTCCTTGAATTTGTTTCCTAGGATGTCGATTAATGGAAATCTATTGCTGTAGTGAAGTGATGAATTGTTTAGTCAATACATGGCTGTGCTTGTGCAAGCAAGTTTACCATGGCCAAGTATTCATCTTAGGTTGTAATGCTTTCTACTCTGTTCAGGTCCGTCTGGGGTGGCATGATTCTGGTACTTATGACAAGAATATTGAGGAGTGGCCCCAGCGAGGTGGAGCTGATGGAAGCATAAGATTTAAACCTGAGTTGAATCATGGAGCCAACGCTGGTATTTTATCTCATCTACGGAGTCTACATTTCTTATACTTTCTTGGTGAGTAGTAACTTACAGATTTGACTTGATCGTTTACAGGTCTGATTAATGCTTTGAAGCTTATCCAACCTATCAAGGACAAATACCCAGGTATCACTTACGCAGATTTGTTCCAGTTGGCGAGTGCTACTGCAATTGAGGTCATAGTCCTTTCCCTGCTTAGTGTCTCACTTGGCCACTTTGATCAGTCGAGTCTATGTAGTCTTATGCTTTGTCAATCTCATTATACAGGAAGCAGGTGGCCCAAAAATTCCAATGAAATATGGACGGGTTGATGTCACAGCACCTGAGCAGTGTCCACCTGAGGGGAGGCTTCCTGGTCAGTGTTTCCGATGGGTTCTTCATTCTATAGCAATGCCGCTCAGTTCTTAAAAATGTGACTTATGAGAAGTATCTATCAAGGCTTGACTAACTTATTGGTGACGCCCATGATCTGCAGATGCTGGCCCACGTGATCCTGCGGAGCACCTTAGGGAGGTATTCTATAGAATGGGCCTTGATGACAAGGTGTGGCATTCGAATCTTCACTAAACTTTCTGTCTGCGTTTTTCTAAATATGAGACACGCTCTTGAACTTTCAGAGCATTTGTGCAGGACATCGTTGCATTGTCCGGAGCACATACACTTGGACGAGCAAGGCCTGACCGGAGTGGCTGGGGAAAGCCGGAAACAAAATATACTGTATGTTTTGTGGTCTATTTGTTTCAGTTATATCAGAACTTCAGTATTAGGGTGTTTTCTGAGCATGCTCTCTCTGTATGCCATCCATTATTCTATATTTTGAGTACAGATTACAGAATGCACGGATTTTTCTATGATATGCAATATGGATATTGTTAGTTATAGTTCCTATGGTAATTTATCCTTAAAATGGAATGAATGGCTAGGACATAACAACTTCTCAACTCTCTGTCTCCTTCATACTAACGTTTAGTGACGAAACATAATCAATATGCAAAATGTTACTTGATAGCTAATACTTCTCCAACTTTTGATGTTTCAAAATTGAGAAATGAAAATTCCTCTCTTTGTATCAAAACTACCATTTTGCAACATTAGCTTTAAACGGGGCGAGTTGTGAATCTGATTAGTTTCAAATAACTAGTACTTAGATGTTCCTATTATTGTGTTTTACAGAAGGACGGGCCTGGTGAACCTGGAGGACAATCATGGACAGTTGAATGGTTGAAGTTTGATAACAGTTACTTCAAGGTGTGCTTCTTTTTTTTTGGTCATATTTACAAATCAAGTTATTCACTAGAATCCCTCATGATTTCCTTTAAACTGTTAACAACACTTCAGGACATGGAGTTTCTGTGCAAGCTTCCATATAAATGGCAGAAGGGCCAGGATCTTCTAATTTTGCCCACCGATGCTGCATTATTTGAGGATCCTTCTTTCAAGGTAACTACTTGGGCTCTGTTTGTGACCTTTGAAGATCGTACCTGCATTCCCTGACAATCAACCACACGTCCAGGTGTACGCGGAAAAATATGCAGAGGATCAGGAAGCCTTCTTTAAAGATTACGCTGAAGCTCATGCTAAACTGAGCAATCTTGGTGCAAAGTTTGATCCTCCAGAGGTTGGTGTCACCATCCTGCCACTTCAATCTTCTACAACCAATTGCAACTTTAGTAAACAAGCAAATGCAGTAGCACGGTTTCAATTCTGGAGGCTTGCAATCTGCCAACCTGAATGACAGATTTCATGTATGTGTTGTGATTATCTGCAGGGATTCGCACTGGACGATGACACGAGCGATGAGCCAGCAGAGGAAAAGAAGGAAGAAGCTGCACCAACACCGGAACTGGAGCCTGAACCAGCAGCTGCAGCACCGCCGCTGCCGCCACCACCAGCACCGGCACCGGTACCGGAGCCAGAACCAGCAACTGCAGCAGCACCGCCGCCGCCACCAGCACCGGCACCGGAACCGGAGCCAGAACCAGCAGCTGCAGCAGCACCGCCGCCGCCGCCGCCACCACCACCAGCACCGGAACCGGAGCTAGAACCAGCAGCTGCAGCAGCACCGCCGCCGCCGCCGCCGCCGCCACCGGCACCGGAACCAGAGCCAGAGCCAGCAGCAGCGCCGGCACCGGAACCCGTAGCAGCGGCAGTGGCTACAGCTATAGCGGACGATAACAACGGCGCAGCGCCGCAGCCGAAGCCCTTCTTCGCTGCCGAATACTCCTACGCAAAGGTAAGCACCTGTCCCCTCATCTTATTTTGCAATCCAGAGGGCAGCTTAATGGTAGCTTGATGTTGATGGGGCTCGCAGAGGGAGCTGTCGGACTCGATGAAGCAGAAGATCCGGGCGGAGTACGAGGGGTTCGGGGGCAGCCCGGACAAGCCCCTGCAGTCCAACTACTTCCTCAACATCATGATCCTCATCGCGGGGCTGGCGTTCCTGACGTCTCTGCTTGGCAGCTGAGAATGTTGTGATCCTGATGAAAGTTTACGAGTGTCCACAGCAAATTCCGCGAATATATGGAACATACACACGGCGTGCTACCGTGTGACTAGCATCAGAGCTGCGTAAACTGTAAACACTAAACAGTTCCTCTCTCTCTCTCTCTCGCGCGCGCGAAATTCGGAAGGAGATGTATAGCAAGTGTTCAAGAACCAGTAACATATAGCTGTCGGTACATATATACAATAAATGGATGGATGTACCTTTGTAATTTTTAAAAATGATGTAAACATTGGAGTTTGTTTTCCCCAAAACCGAATAAGTGATGCTGAGATGGACATGCGAAGGAAACTCGTCATTTTTTTTGAAGAACTGAAGGAAACTCGTCTCCATTGCAACTCTATAATACACGGCTAATGTGGAGTTTCTTGTGGCATCTATGAACTCGGTTGGAGATTCGATTATTTTGATGTATCTTATTTTTATGTAGCGTTTGGTTGGGTTTTTGCGGGCACCAAATGGTGAACATATTTTTGAAGGAGAACATCAGGAAAATTATTTGTAGTCTTTTCTTTGTTACCATTGTTTGTAAAATTGGACATATGCTCCGCACTCATCATCACTATTGCTGAAAACATTGGTTCATTAGAGAATTATATATGATGACATGATACTTTCAAGTACCATGTAATAACTCAAGTAAAACTTTGCAGCTCCGTTTTGGTTTTGAATGTTGCAACCTGCAGGTGAACGTTAAAATTCTCCAAACTGCAAGGACATGCCACTCTCCAGTCTCCAGGCGAGCCTTTGTATTTTGTAAAGCGAATACGTTTCCGCCTTCGAGGCTAGTTGACGTAAATACCATGCGCCTCCCGCTTCTTCCACGGTCCCCTCCCCTCGCCGCCGCTGTCGCCGCGATGCCGCCTCGCCGCCGCCGCGTCGTCAGATCACCGCCGCTCCCGCCTAGCCCTCCAAATCTCTCTTCTACCCCACCGCCGGCCCCTCCCCTAGAGCCCCCCAAACCCGGAACCCCCGACTACGACGACCCCCCTCACTCCGCCCGTCGCCGCCTCCCCCTCGCCGTCGAGGCGCAGGAAGAGTGGCACCCGCTCCCGCTCTCCGCCGCCGACCTCTCACTCCCGCTCACGCTCCCCACCGGCCAGACCTTCCTCTGGCGCCGCACCTCCCTCTCCCCGCTCCGCTTCACCGGCGCCGTGGGTCCGCACCTCGTCTCCCTCTCCCACCTCCCCGACGCCGACGACGGCCGCCTCGCCTTCCTCCTCCACAGCTACGGCGGCTGCCTCGCATCCTCCTCCTCCGTGCCCGCCGCCCGCGCCGCGCTGTGCGACTACCTCAACGCGGCCGTCCCGCTCGCCGACCTCTGGCGCCAGTTCGCCGCTGCCGACGAGCGCTTCGCCGAGGTCGCCGCGCGGCTCGGGGGCGGCGGAGCGCGGGTGCTCAGGCAGGACCCCGTCGAGTGCGTCTTCCAGTTCCTCTGCTCCTCCAACAACAACATCAAGCGGATCGAGAAGATGGTGTGGACGCTGGCGGGATACGGGCAGCGGCTCGGCGAGGTCGGAGGGTTCGTTTTCCACCGGTTCCCCACGATCGAGCAGCTCGCGCGCGTGTCGGAGCAGGAGCTTCGGGAGGCCGGGTTTGGGTACAGGTCAGGGTCAAGCTCTTGGTGCCTTACAAGTATCGTTATGCATGTTCGATTCAGCACAAACAAGTCAAATATATTTTAGCCAAATCTGCTTTACATGATTAAATTCCTAGATTGTGGGCTCGAGCTCAAACACTTTCTTTACATTAGTACGTGTTATTTCATCTGCAGCATAGCATTGACAGGTTGCTCTAGGTATGGTTAAGTATCACATAAGCTTTAGTTGAGAAATAAAGCCATAATGTGCAGTGCTCTGGTCATTGAGCTAATCAGGCAATGAGGAGCTGTACAATTGATGTGAAAAATGTATGAGAACTCAATTTTCGTGTTTATAATCTGTAGCCTACTTAGATTACTCACGAGTTGTTCAATTCATGACAAATGAACAGAGCAAAGTACATTGTTGGCACTGCTAAAGAACTGCAGGCCAAACCTGGTGGAGGTGAAAAATGGCTTGCCTCATTGCGTGAGAAAGAACTTCCGGAGGTGATCGAGGCTCTTTGCACTCTGCCAGGTGTTGGTCCAAAGGTTGCTGCGTGCATTGCTCTGTTCTCCCTTGATCAAAATCATGCTATTCCTGTCGATACACATGTCTGGAAGGTATACTATATCTCTCTTTTGTGTTAGTGTTGTAATAGTACCTTCTACATCCGTCGTTCCATTTGGGCATATGTCGATGCTGGTTCACTGTCAAAAGCTTTAGTGAGGGTATATCATATTTTCCCTTTTGAGTTATGATCATAATTATCTATTAGACCAAAAGGTTAAGGCTTTACATATAAGT
Organism: Panicum miliaceum; assembly: GCA_032594955.1. Taxonomy (NCBI): domain Eukaryota; kingdom Viridiplantae; phylum Streptophyta; class Magnoliopsida; order Poales; family Poaceae; genus Panicum; species Panicum miliaceum. The sequence continues at coordinate 14,372,716 of CM064061.1, forward strand.
TATTGACTATTTGGACATGCTTTGCTGCGTTGCAGTTCTTTAGAATGTATTTGAATTGCAGATGACACATTTGTATTTGACTGTTAAACAAGTCTCTTCATTGCTAGGTTTGCTTTTGGTTAATAAGAAGCAAAAGAAAACTATGTTTGTTCTTCTTATATTTTTGGGGATTATCCTTCTTTTGGTTATTGGACATGCAAGTAGACCATTTATCATTTTTAGATACATTTTCCTTCTGCATTCACAGATGATTCTACTCCGGTAAACATTGCAATGATTAGTGCATAAAAATAAAATAGAAAGAATCTCGACCTTGAGGATGCCGGCTGAAGGAAAATTTTCTGCACATATTTTACATGACTTGAGTCTATTTTATGGGAATATTAACCCCCGATTATATGGATTCAATGCAGGTTGCCACACAATATCTATTGCCGGAGCTAGCTGGCAAGAGCCTGACCCCGAAACTTAGTGTTGTTGTCGCCGATGCATTTGTAACTAGATTTGGAAGCTATGCTGGCTGGGCACAGAATGTGCTCTTCATCGGCCAGCTACCTACTCAAAAGGTTGTGGTGGCAGAAGTTACCAGTGACGGTTTTACCACAAAACCTCCTACCAAAAGGAAGCGCAGGGGAAACCGAAACCATGCTGAGAACATGTAACCATGAGAGAGCATGAAAACCAGAGATAGCAAGGTTTGCCATTTCTGTTCTCATTCAGTAGCCAGGATGTCATTTGGTCATGACTAGCGATCTTCTGCTGAACAGGGAACTATTGGGCAGCCGCTTCATTGGCACATAGGTTCCTCGAGATCCTGCTGAAGTGAAGCACAGAGAAATGGAAATCCAGATTTCCAGATGGGCAATGCGGTTTGCAGAACTTGATGGCAATTGGCAACTGTCAGTCCTCTGCCTGTAGGAACCCATTAGAAGTTATTTAGAATCCTGATTACACTAACAGATTAGCCGTCAGCTTCTGACAAAGGAATGGCTGACTCATTGATTATCCTGATCTTGTTGATTGCGAATCTTAATTTTTATGCGGGCATTGTGTCGCTTGGACGGCTTGATTGGCCTGCTCGTGCATCTTCCACAAAAATGTCAAATGGAAGGTACATGCAATTGTATTGTTGTCCAAACAGTGATGAAAAATTCAGTTTAACATTCTTTCTGTAACTGAACCCATCCATACCATGCTGTTGTGGCAATGGCAATGCTGGCTTGGATCGGGTCAGGATCGTCTGATGAGCGTTTGGGCACCTGAAGTTTCAGTTGTGAATGTCCTGAATTTCTGGTGACTGATTCGCGGCCGGTTACAGACATGTATCGGTAGCCTCTCTAATTCCTTTCAATTTTTTTAGATGCCTTTCAAAAAAGTTCTAGTACACAAATTATATTGTCTTCGATTTGAAAAAAAAATCTTTTTCTTTTTCGAAACCGGCCACGCATCGATGCCGATTACTTGCATTGCCAGCAAAGTCAAGAGTCAAAAGAAGCTTTTGCCTTTTGCTTGCGGCAACGAGTGTTCCAACCTCTCCCGACGCGGGCCCCGCGTGTCATAGGCTCGATAGCTTCCCGAGCGGATCCTCTCCCCTGCAAGGGCGCGGAACCGAGCTGCCGCCGGCGCCATGGCGGGCGGCGGCCTCGCGGCGGCGCTGGAGCTCGCCGTCGTCTTCCTCATCCGTCCCCTCTTCGCCGTGACCTTCGTCTTCACTCTCATCCTCCTCAGTACGCCCCCCCCCCCCCCCCCCCCCCCCCCGTCCCGTCCTTTCCTTTGCCTTCGTTGGCTAGTCACTGAAGTTCCCCCCACCCTGATCCGGTCGTCTCCCCAGGCTGGTACGTGGCGTGGAGGACGGTGCTAGTGCACGTGCCGCTGGTGCAGGAGATCGCCGGGCTGCGCCCCAAGAAGGCCGCTAAACCCAAGCCGGCCAACCGCGGCCGCTTCGCCAGGTTCTACCAGTCCCAGGCTGAGGCCGCCCAAAGGTGAAAGCTTTTACCCCCGCACGACCACACTAGTCTCCTCCCTTTTTGCTCATCCGGATGTATAGATGTTGATTTCTGTGTAATGTAAATCGACCGACCAGCTTTTGTTCAATTCGACCCACATTGAGTGCTCCAGTGTTGTTGAGTTCTGGCACCGCCGAAGCAGTTTTATGCAGTAGGTTAAATTGTAGTTGGTAAAGTTGCTTAAGCTATGTATTTCATTGTATCTCAATTGTCTCAACTTAATGTGCAGTATGGTACAATGGCTAAAGGTTTCCTGCACTTTTCTGATAAAACTGACCATAAGGCATTTCTGCCTGTGTTTTTATGTTCTCTGTGTTTACCAGTTGGATATCTATTGCAAATTCCTTCGTATCTACTATTGGTGCTTAAGTAAAACTCTTTGTCGCAATTCAAAGAAAAACCTAGACAATTGAAACTTCAGTCCGTACAATCAATATATTGGCACTTGAGAGCTCCTTCTTTTTGTATGCCGTGCTTGGAGTCAGGACAGGAGTTTCAATGTCTCCCCGGAGTTCAACACTCTAACCGGTCCACAGCGAGAAGCTTGGGTACTTGTTCCTTAGGAAAACACAAGTTTCTTTAACACCTTGTACTGTGAATCTCCAGTCCTATTTTCTCAAAACCTGTATTTTGTTCTGAATTACTTAGGCATAGTTGGGAACACTGGATAGAGATGGAACAAAAATGAAGCCAATAATTATATGGTTTATATATAGTAACAAACGAGTTGTGATTGAAATCGCCTACGAAGCCTTTCTTATTTGAATCACTAGTAATTGTGCATTGTACGTCATGAGCATTTATTCTGGAAGTCCTCTATAGATCAAGTGGCTTTAAAGATAGCATGGCTATCTGTAAATTCCCTGTTATCTCTTAACTCCTTAAAGTTTTCATATTTTACCTTGACCTGCAATGCCATTAGTACAAGAAAGTACCTGTCTCCTTTTTGTTTATCATACTATTTCACTTGCACCTTAATACCATTTCTTCTTTAGGTGATCGGCAATTACATAGAACCTAAGAATGACTGTAGATGTTACCAAATCCGTTACTGCTAAGTTACTGATAGCGTTTGTTGCTTGTCTGCTGTGGCAGCATTTGGTACCAGTGTCACGCACCAGTAGTTGTGAGCTTCAACTTGGCCAGGAATGGTTTCTTGCTTTTGTTAACTTTTTGTTATTCACTCATTCTGATGATTGCACTTGTTTTTCTTATTCCATCCTATAACTTTACAATGTATCATACTTACTAGCAAATTTTATCTGGAATTCCATCAAGATAGATAACAGTAACAGTAATGTATTTTGGCTGGTCAGAGAACCCTGTTATTTAGATTGCTGCTTTCACTTTGAGATACACCTTAATGTTTCAATCATAACGCGCTTACCCACAAAAGTTGCACTATAATTGCAAATACAAAATATTTTAGCTTCAGGCGCATAGATTATTAAGAAATGAAAATGACAGTACTCTTTCATCTGCACCCACATGTCACTAACACTGCTGTTATCTGTTCACAGGCACAGCAAATCAGAAGGGACATCTTAAGGCAAAACCTTTAGCACTTTGCAATAAGTACCTGCTGCAGACTGTAGTATACAAATTCCCTAGATCCATTTATGATGCAATACTGCAAATGATGGAGGATTTTTAGGAGAATGGATATCAGCATCCGTTGGAAGCTTCCTCCTGCTTGGCAACTGTCTATACATCAAGCTTCCACTGCAAAAAATAACACCACTGCATCAGCTGTATATTGCATGACCTTGTCAAGTTGAGGACGTTGTACATAGACCTGTACAAGAATAAAGAGAACCACTTGTCCTTTAGAACATCAATGTACCTTCTCTTGTGCAAAGTTTTTCTTTGTTAAGTTCAGCTCTCATCATTGGCTCATGATGGCATTTCTAAAGATCAAAACTGCTTTATATGATGCCAATCTGCTGGGATGATGCACTCATTCTTTTCCGCTTTGCTGAACAATGATCATCCATTCAATCAACCAATCATTTGGTGACTGATTCCCTCTGGGAAGGATGAGGATCTGGACTCACCTGGCAAGAGAGAGGCCATACATTTCCTGGGAACCAAGACCGAACCACCTGCTCAAAAGCCGCTTCCTTTGCAACAAAGCAGGTTTTCCCCCTGATTGCAATCCATATTTATTCAAAACAACTGAACTTGTGTTCATCCTTAAACAGTACGAGTAGTCACAATTATGCAACAGAATAGTTTGACAAAAACAAAGGCACATCTGGATGATCTGATCCTCTTTTTCTTTCTGTTCTCCTTTCCCTCCAAAAAGCCTGAAAAGAGTGATGCAAAATGCCTCCAGCTTAAGAAATGCAAGGGTGGAATGGTGGCCGATTCGACCTCATGTAACTGTGGAAGGAACCGGCAGTGCTCTGCTCCCCTCCAGCGGCACAAAGTGAGGCAGCCACTCTTACAGCAGGATTTTCCCCCTGATCATCCCCAATCTTACCGAAAAGCGCATCGACGACGACCGCCTCGCAGGGTCGTGTCGCCGTCGTTGAAAACCGGCTCGACGGCGTCTTCAGGGGGGCCACGGCGGAAATGCTGGTTGTGGGTGCCATGATTAGGGGCTTGGAGCATCATTGTACCTTCCCAAGCTTGCAGATTCCAAGCTAATCATCATCATGCATCAGTGGTGACGGTGGTGGATTCGGCTGCTCTAGATTTCGGTAAGATTTCAAGGTGCCCAAAGCAAAAGCGGAGGGAAGGAAAGCAAAGTTAGTCGAGTTGTGAGCGGCCTGTCATGCAAAAAAGCGCCAGAAAAGGGCACAGTTCAAGGTGCAGAGCCAATCTTTTGTTAGAATGTTCCGTGTAGGCGATAAAGAAAAGGTCATTTGTGAGAGTGCACATGACGCAGCACTGGCTTTGTTAGATAACACACGCTAATGAATTCATAAATAAATAAATGTTCCTAACAGGGCATCCTTGACCTATCTGTCTAAGCTAGAGGTTGCACACGCAAGAGGCAAGACTCGAACCATCATGCTGGATCGTCTTCAACAATATGTGGGATAAAATGGTTCTCACACGAGTCCAAACTTGACAACAGTGTGTACCAGAATACCGCTGAAATTTGGTGTGCGCGCCATTGGCCTCCCAATAGTTTTCGGATGTGTGGTGCGCACACAAATTCAAGTGGTATAAACATGGCATTGAAATGCTCGTTGATATCGTGCAGATGTTCGTTGTGCAGTTGTGTCTCCATGAAGTAGTGGTGCGCAGGTATAGTCTTCTCCCCCATAAAGTAGTGGAACGCAACAAGCAGTCATGTAGATGTGCTCCCGAAAAAATTTAGTCACCCTCTACTTAGCGAAGAGTCTTGAAGGAGGCGGAGTTTAGAATGCTTACTCTTCCGGTGAACCTATGCGCCCATATCACCGGAACAGGGTTGCAGAAACACACCAAAGCAGTGGAGATGGTGTGTGTGTCATCGTAAAATAATTGGGCTTAAGCCTATTAAGTCAATTAATCAGATAATTTTAAGGCCCACAGAAAATGGTGGTAGTTATATTAGTGGTTAAACCACCTTGAAAGTTGCATTGAGAAGATCCCTAACCAACTTATAAGGTGAAGTTAGTCACTTTGTTCTGCATGGTTTTTTTCGGCTTCTTTCAGCTTTTTTCAGCTTGTTTCGGCTTTTATTCCCTCTCAATACTATTGAACCAGCCGAAATCCAGCCTGCTGAACAGAGTGAGTATATATACACCTTGTAAGAAGGTGAAGAGGGGATAGAAGGGTGCCGCACGCGCGCGCGGCTCGGCTTGCGAGATTGGATGTTTTGCAGTTTTCAATCTCTGAATGATGACCAGTAACTGACGCTGGTTGACGGTGATTAGTGACCAGTAACTGACGATCCATGGCTGGCCACAAAATGACCAATAAATGATGGCTATCATGGCCGAGGGTTACTGGTGACTGATATTTTTTATGGCGGTCATTGCTGCAATGAATATGAACACCCAAAAATCTACCATTGGCTACATATATGGTCTTCCTCTCCTCTTCTACGCGCACAAACAACACACACTCTCCACTGCCATTGCTGCTCATCTGCATATGGTCTTCTACTCCTCTTCTACGCGCACAAACAACACACACTCTCCACTGTTGTCGCTGCTCATCTGCATCTCCGTTTTAGTAGTTTGGACGCACAGACTTGCTGGAAGAGCAGGTCTCTGGAACTCCGTCCATTTCAAGACTCTGCACCGAGTGTAGAGCGATCACATTTTTAGTAGCGCATCTGCGCGACTGCTTGCTGCACCTACTCCCCCGATGACTTCCCGATGGCACATCTGCACTGCGAACACCTGCACGACATCGGCTTTAGATCGACCACATCGAACAAGCCCAATCAGAATATCGACCGATTTGGATAACAATGTATCCGGTGCCTTCGGCACCTCGCATCTGGATACTTACTAAACCTTCTGATTACTTTTGTTATCGATGTTGCAAGCACAATGAACAATGCTTCTATTTCTGTTATCGTATTTGTTATGATTTACATTATATTTTGAATTAAAATGTACCGTAAATTGCCTCTGATTCCAATACACAGTCCATAGGCTCCCTAATGGCCACGGTAGACACGTGCTACTAAAAATTACTTGTGTGTGTGTGGGCCATACCCATACATGGTTATTGGGCATGTGTGGCGCACACACAAATTCATGTGATGCACACAAAAAATAAGTTTGAGAGGATGACAAACAAAACAATGAGTTTTCAGTGGACTTGCATACAGACAGGTTGTCGAGTCGGTTGGCATACTTGTTCATGAAGCCATTCCTAACAGTCACTGACAAGTAGGCCTCCCTATGTTCTCTTCCTCCTCATTCCGGCGTTTGGAGGCCCGATTAGCACCTCATTTCACCAGGGTATTTTTCTTTTGAGAGGGATTTCACCAGGGTATTGGAATTGGGCATCCTGGTGAAATGCGGCATGCATGAATTGGGTATCTGGAATTGTCATGAATCGGCTAGCATATCCTCAAGAATTGGTTAGGTGTTGTCATATCATGTTGTTGTATAGTTGGGCATTTTGGTGAAAGGAGATGTGAAATTGTTGGTTGTGTTTTGCGTACGAGAATGCCATTCCGTGCCTGGTTCCATGTCTCCAACAATTGAATGGACGTACGTAGGCCGGGTACTGGAGTTTGTGTTTGCCACGCCTTTGAGCCATCTTTGAGATTGTGTTGGGTCAGGATGGGTCAATACACCATGTGCCTGCTAATAAAAAAAACACACCATGTCCCTGCATCTTTCTAGAGTCAAATCACCTATCAACTAACGCTGGCTGTGGTTGTATCACCTCTTACACAATCCTTGTCTCTCTCTGTCAGGTAGTAGAACCTTTGAAAATACACCTACCCACACTTTTTACTCTGTCTGATATTATTCAGTCCATGGCCCTTTTTTCCCAGACAAAGAGATGAGATGAGATGGACCAGCAACAGCCTGCCGATCTCGACTGGAACTGAAATTGCCAGGACAGTGCACGGCCAGTACGAAAGCGATGATGCATGGGGATGACCAAGAGATGAGTGAGTGCATCTAACCCGGCAACAGCTTAACTTCCCGAAAAGAATCGGTCGTACAGTGCTGAGAGTGGACAAGCCATGCTGCATTTTCTCTGTTGTTTTCTGAAAGTTTAACATTCACCACCCATAGATTCAGACAAGATTTACTCCATGTTCCAGATGAAAGAGGGACAGAGAACTGCTAGCAGATGTGGTTGTATCCCTTTCCCAATAGGGATCAACTCTAAGTTTGACGTTCTGTGTGTCTCATCTCATAAATAATGCAATATTTATTCGGAGGTATTTAGAGAATGCTGATTTTAAGCAAAAATGGCTAAACAAACAGAGATGAGTAAGGATGGCTGACATTTGGCAACCAAAAGGAGAGAAGATACATATAACCATATGCATCAGTAAAGGTATAATTTTTGGGGCCAATTGTGTTCAGCCCTGAATATGAAGGTCTTGTCAGAATGACTTTCTTGCGCGCAAAAGAAGCGAGAGCCGTTGTTATTATCTACACCAAATTAAACATTTAAATTGTGTCATGAAAAATAAACACACGAGAAATGAGAAGGAAAATGTCTCTCGCAGGCTAGAGCATTGCCTTTTGGAACTTGACAAACACACCACTCCCGCTAGCCATCTTTTCCAAATAGCGCTCTTTTAAGATACAAAGCACGCCTAGTAGTTTGGACATTTTCACCCCAACCTCCTACATACATATCTAGCCTCAAGGAGGGGGAAAGAAGCACATGTGACTGTGACTTGATATACTAGTACCTTGCATCCTCGACCCCCTTGTCGAATTGGTGGTCTTTTTAGTATGACTATTCAGGCATGTTTTTTGGCCTCACCTGTTTGAAGAGGGCATCTGCTTTCACAAATAGGGGGAAGGGTAAAATTGTCCACGTGTCAGATGAGCTAGGCCAAGTGCTATTCTGGCAAGTGGGGACCGGCACACATGTAATTTTCAGGGGAAAGAAAGATAAGATTTCTATCTTTTCATGCAAAAAGTTTGGCAACAGGGTAGGAAATGATCACTTAATATGTAAGGCAGTGATTATAAGAGATAAGGATTCATAAAATATAACTACAAGGGATACTTGATAACTTTCCCTTGGATCTCTACTAGCCAATATAAACTAGCACATTGCAAGAAAAATATTTGGTTTGATTCAGGATAACATATACAAAAAGTGAAGTGGTGGTCACATGGCATAAACTAAAATGAAATCAATAGATGAGCAGTTGGAAGAAAAACAAGCACAACTAGGAATTTCATTGTGAAAATAATAGTAATCCTTAGAATTAACAATGATACAGTTGGGCCTAACTTTTGCATTACTTTTCACTTGGAAAGAACGGAACAGGAAAGTATGCATACTTGCAGGCAGCATAATGTCGTCTGAAAGAGAGTGCAGAAGGCTAGTTTTTTTTTTCATTTTTTAATCTGGCAATTAGATTTGCGTGGGGGAGGGGGGGGGGGGGGGTCAACATGCCTTCCTCCTAGTCCAAGCATCACATTCTCCTAGAACCCACGAACACCAACCTCATTAAACAAAACATGGAGTACCGTGGTTCTGTTCATTGTAACAAATTTTCATGGGAGCAATGCTTATTGAGCTAGCTCAAAAGTACAAAACAGTTTAAGTAAGTATTCATAGTTAATAATTTTTTTAACAAATATTTTAGGCCTATAAGAAACAGGTTGCTTTCTCTAAAAGAAATTATAAACATTTACACTTGCAATGGCCTATATATTTATCCAAAATTCTTGTGTGAAATACTCTGTTTCAAGTTCATCCTTATTTGCTATATTGATCAGAATGCTTATACTAACTAGTATACGTAAAATGGTTTTATTGCGTTGACCAATAAAAAATATGCTAGTGCAGGTGCCAGATAAACATTATTCACATGAAAAGAAAAACCAGGAGTGTTCCAATAAGATACTAAGACGCATCCCTTGCCGGAGGAAAAGCAGAGCTTTGGGCCAAGTGAGAATCCAAAAAGGAGATCTACATAGTGGTCCGAAGATATGGATTTGATGCAATGCACAATGCATCCCCTTCCCTTCTCTAGGGGTGCCAGAGGATCATAACCCCGGGAATTAGGATTCTGAGCAGGCAAAAGGAGCTTGTTCTATGTGATTCATGGTCATCTATCTCACATGAATGCATGATTCCCCTCAACAGATGTCACGACGAAATGAGGTTTTGAGATGAGGGATCCTTCATGAAGGTCACATGGTGAGCCATTCCAAGGTCTCTTGGAACAAGCAATGCAAAGAGATGATTAGTCTCGGTAATGCGAGAGATCAGAGTGAAGTTAACAACCGTCGTCGTCGTCGTGAGTGGCACGGATTACCGGTTCAACAATGCCATCCATCATGGAGTTGAATTGAAATGGTAGATGCAAATAAAGTAAGAAAGCGAGGCGAGACGAGACGGAGCGAAATGAACATAAAGCTAATAATGTGGGCACGCCATGTAATCATTTGGACATCACACATATCAAATGGAGTGTCCCTTCATGCCAAGGGGGTCGGTCGGCCTCGCTCTAAAATCACAAATCCTTCACATGAGGGAGCTAGCGAGCCAACCAGTGGCCTTCCTTTGCCTACCAGCACTATCTGTGTGCCTAGCACCATCACAATCACCTCACAGCAAGATTGAGTGATCTTGGTTCAGGTTTCTCCAAAACAAAGGCAACAAACAAAGTCCCAAATGTGTAGTAGTAGTCTTATTAGTTGTATTTGTACTAGTATATTCAGATGAATAATCTTATCTTTAATACACTTCCAACTCCCACCAAGTTCCCTTTTAAGATGGAAAGCTCAGGAGGAAAGGAGATTGAACAAGAAGAAAAATAAACAATATTCATCAGCTTGTTCATCAACCCGATCTCGCTCTCGCTTTACGGAGCAATTATGTTAACAAGTAGCAGTAATGAATACCAGCTTAATGAAGGGATTAGAGATGGACCAGGCTTTGATGCCCCCATCTCAAGATAAACTAAGAGCACTCTTATACCAATGCAAGCGAGAAAAGGAGGAAGGAATGCCCATCTTTTTGCGAAAAAAGAAAGAGGAAAAGAAAAAGTGAAAAAGAAGGAGAAAAAGGAGGCATCATATCGGTTGTACGAGTTCGGCGATGTCTTCTTCACCCACTAAAGAAACATTCTGTGCAGCAAAATACCATCACCAGGTCACTCCTACTGTTGATCAGCAGGGGAATGTTTGTGTATTTTGAATAGGAGCAGGTAGGCATAAACTACCGGCAACAAGTACACCGGGAACTTGTTTAGTTTGCTAGGACATGCAAGTTTTACTACCTGTAGTAGTAAGGTAGCTAGAGGATGTAGGGTGATACAGTGGTGATGCACTGGAGTGACCAGAGCCCATGGTAGTGGCCATTTTGGAGGAAAGATTCGGGGTCAAGTCATTAGTCAAATTTGGGTAGGATTCTCCCTCATGATCGCTCTAAATTGCTAGTCTCACTTGTAATAATCTCTAGCATGCCCACCTCAGGGTCCTGCAATGCAATCCATGCATTTGGGCACGGTGGAATTTTCACAGCCGCTGCTACAACAATTTCGGACTATATATATTTATAGTGAATAGGAATGCTTATCAATATGCAACGAAGGTGCAAATTCGATACTTAAGAAGGGAGCGTCTATTCCTAGCATATGCGATTGGAATTCATCCAATCGCAGATGCCCGAGCGCCCCCGCCTTTCCCGCCTCCTCCGGCTCTGGCGTCGCCTCCGCCGCTGCCGCTAATCACCTCCGGCCTAGCTCCCCGTCCGATCCTTGGCCTACCGGTTATCATGTCGCAGCCTCCGGCAGTGGCGTCCCCATCGCCGACCACCGCCGCCCCGCAACTCACTGCCACCGCAGGTCTTCCCTTCCATCCCTCCCCCTCTTCTAAGGCCGCCGGTGACCACTGGTGCCCCGGCAACCCCCTCCTCTAACCCGGCGGCGGCTATCACCGCCGCGAGCCGGAGAAGTAAGATAAATAGTGCCCCTTTCTGCGACGCGTCGCCCTCCACCCGCGCGCGCGATAAATGGACGCGCCGCTTAAGAATGTGTAGAAAAAAGGAGAGAGAGAAGGGCCGGCCGGTGGATCGGATCACTTGTGTTTGTGTAGCTAGCTAGCTAGGCAACCGGCGAACTGACTCCACCAGCTCCCTCCGATCCCCCGGCCCCGTGACCCCGTCCCGTTGGCTCTAACGACCCTCGTGGTGGCTGCCCGCCCTATATAGCACGCGCGACGCAAAGATTGCCCTCCAAATCCATACGCCTAGCCATCTCAATCCTACACCGCAACAGCTAGCAACCATGGCCACCACCACTTGAGAGAGAGAGAGAGAGAGAGAGAGAGAGAGAGAGAGAGAGAGAGAGAGGAGAGAGATCAGAGAGCTAGCTAGCAAGCTCGCAGCCCCGTCGCTGTCACCGCCTGGCTTCCTTCTTACCTTGGCTCGCGCTGCGGTCGAGTGAGAACAAGGTCGCCGTCGCTCCAGGCCACGGATCCCATCCATCCGCACGGTTGCACCGTCGCGCTCGCGCCATTACCCATCACAGCTCGCCCTGTCGTTGCCTGTCCTCTCCTGCCTCCTCCGGAGCTAGCTAGCTAGCAATTCGTAGCCAGCGAGAGCTACCTAGCTGCAGCCAGCGGCGCGGCGGCCATGAGCGTCAGGCAGCCACCGTCCTCGCCGACGGCGGCCGCCTTCTACGCGACGCTGGCTCGGGGGCTCGACGACCTGGACCGCTCGCTGGCGTCGTCGGCGTTCCTGTCGCTGCCGTCGCTCCGGGCCGCGCTGGCGCTGCTCCGCGCCGCGCACGCGGGCCTGGCGCGCCTCGTCGCGTCGCTCCACCTCCCGGGGGGCGCGGCCTGGCTGGACGAGTACATGGACGAGGCGTCCAGGCTCTGCGACGCGTGCCGCGCGCTCCGCCTCGGCGCCGCCGCCGTCGAGGGGTTCGCCGGCAGCGCCGCCCAGCTCGCCTCGCTCCTCATGCAGGCGCCATCCAGCCCCCACCTCTCGCGCCAGGTAATTAATATCTGCCTTCTACTAGTTAATTCCTTGCTTGCTCCATCGATCAATCTCCATGCCGCTCTGAAGCAAGCAAGAAGCTGATCGGTAAGAGTAATCGAACGAACTGCCAGCAGGTGCCGCGCGCGATCAGCGTGTGCAGGCGGGAGGCCATGGCGCTCAAGGAGGAGAACCGCGCGCTGGTCGAGGGGCGCGCGGAGGCGCTCGCGCTCCGCCTCAGCGAGGGCGTCCCCGCCGACGCCAAGCTGGGCGGCTTCAACGGCTTCCGCGGCGTGCTCTGCGCCACCAGGATGCTCACCTCCTTCCTGCTCACGCTCCTCTCCTGGGGCGTGCTCCACTACTGGACCGACCCCGACGCGGGCGCCGGGGCCGCCGCCGGGGACTGCGGCGCCTACTTCGGCGCGGCGTTCGCGTCGGCGCTGGCCCGAGCGCAGCAGCGCGCGGCGGCGGAGGCCGGCCGGTCCGTGGCCGCCGCGGCGGGCGGCGGCGGCGCCGGGGTGATGATGCACGAGTTCCGGCGCGCGCGCGCGGCCGTGGAGGAGGCGAAGGAGGCCGCGGAGCGCGGCGGCAACGTGGCGGCAGCCGCGGCGGAGGTGGGGCTGTGCGCGGGCGCGCTCCGGGCCGCGTGCGAGGACGTGCTGGCGCTGATTGACGACCTGTTCGACGAGGTGGTCGAGGCGAGGAAGAAGCTGCTGGACCTCTGCAGCGGCGGCAACTGAGCGGCCGGCCGGCCACGAGTACAGGAAACCCCATGGCCTCCCTCATGAGCCAACCGCCTGCATTGCAGTGGCAGTAGCTCATGCCAGAGCAGGAGGGGCCCTGGTGGTTGCCATCCTGTGTTTCCTCGAGTGCCTCTTGTTGCTTCTTCTCTGTAGTAGCCATGACAGTCCTTGGGCATGTCTGATCATAAATGCACTAGCACGTACAAGTGAACGCAAAAGGAAAAAAAAAGAAGTGAGACTTGAAAACAGTAGTGTTCTTCTATATGGTAGAAGCCACCAGATAATCCTAGGTTTCTGATGAAGTGATCATCAAGGTTTAACTTTGGGAGGTTGACATTCCACGAAATGCTAAACAATTGTTGACCCTGTGTGTGTGCAACGTGCCTGACGACAAGATCACAAGTTGACAGGTAACCAAGCAGAAGGATATTTCATCTACTCGCCCTGTAGGCCCCCTTCCTGTGCCTACACCACTGTACCTTCTCTCATAGAGAGCAGAAGTCAGACCTCTGAGTGTTTTCCCACCGTTTTTCAGAGGAAACCAAAGCTGCTGAAAGCCTCTCAACGGGTAGATAACTAGCTAGCTCTAGGATACAGCTAGAGAAAGAGATCTCCCCATGTTTGGAGCAGCTCGATTCGAGTTCCATGCTAGCATCTTTTATGTTAAAATTTTTATATATCAATGTTTGAACACATACATGGTTTATTAAATGTAGTTAAAAAGAAAATCGTATTACACAAATGTACTGTAAATCGCGAGACGAATCTAATGAACCTATAAATCTAATTAGGTCATGATTAGATAATAAATTGCTACAGTAACATATACTAATGATGGACTAATTAGGCTCATTAGATTCGTCTCGCGATTTACGGACGGAATCTACAATTAATTTTTTAATTAGTCTATATTTAATACTTCAAATATGAAAATATTCTATTTCAAAAACTTTACACAACAATATAAACAAGGCCAAGAAGAGGGAGGTGGAGGAACAAAGCTAGTGGTTAGAATCAGAACTCCCTAACCCTGATGTGCAGCTCGCCTCTGCTGGAAGCTTTTGCCTGGTTGATCCGGGAGCAGCGGCGCCACCGCAGGGTAGGGCAGTAGAGTACTCTGCTCGCGGTAGGAACTGAGCTGCAGCAGTAATGTACAGTATCATCACAGGGGGCAAAGCTGCCATGGAAGATCTCTTCTCTCCCATCCATCCATCGCCAGGCCCATAGCCTGATGCCTGATTCTGACTGACACATCCGCTGACAGTGGAGTACTGCTGCATGTGATCTCCCTCTGGTCAGTACCAAGTTGACCCCAAGAGAGGAGGGGATGGCCTTGATCTGGCCGCCTGGCAGGTGTAAAGTATAAAGGCACTGTGGCACACTATACCAATGACCACAAGTGGACAAAAAATGCGAGGAATTCTCTTACTTTGTTGACCATGCGAGGGCGTGGCCAGAGCTGAACTGGAGCTTATTTATCTTGGTTCTTGGTTCAGGTTCAGGTTCAGGGAAGCAAGCTTGCAGGCTGAACTGATGCTGCGATCACCAGTCAGTGCAGAACAGGAGAGCATGGTCATCCTCATCCAGGGCTGCCTGGTTAGTTTCAGCTTTTCAAGGTCCTCAATTCAGGCGAGGCAGCCAGGGAGGCGTGGCAAGCGAAACAGTGAGACGCAGCCTGCAATGGTAGGCTGATGGTACTGGCAGCACTCGTGCAAAATTAAAAAAAAAATGGTGTGACCAGATCAACATGTGATGAGACGGTATGATTGATCGTCGGGGTCACTCACCAGTCAGCCAGCAGTCGGCACGGGTATTCAGACGTGCGGATCCGTGGTGGAGACTAGTAGTTACACATCAGACCTGCTTTCTCAGACCAATTCAAGAGAATGGATGTGCATCCTTTTCATGCCTAGACAGGGTAGCCAACAACCCAGTGTCTGCTTGTTCAGTTTCAATCTAGGCAAAACCTTGTTCTGCAGCGCGAGAATCTTCCTGAAGTTTTAGTGTGTGAGCAGAATCGCTGTTACCTCCGAGCTGCTGTTGCTGACGAAGAAGTTGACGAGGCATCCAGGCTGCTCAAGGTGTTTGCTGATGCTGCGGGTGGAATGGAACTCGCTGCACGCTGCTGCAATGGATGGCCAGAAAGGAGCAAGCATCCAGAAGACGAGCCCATCAGTGCTGCAGGGCAAACGATTCCCTCTGGGCAAGCGGACAAGATTTGGTGCCTGATAGTCAACAACGGCAATGCATATATTGATTACTGACACTAACCTTTCAGTGGGCGATTACGGGATGCGTGCAATACGAGATATACATGCATGCAGGATTAATATTACTGCAGGGTTTCAGTCACACACAGACACAAGACATACGATGGTGATGACGTGATCTTTCACGTGATCGACCGTTGAAATATGCGATGCATATTTAGAACATTCTAGAAGACTGTGAAAATTACAAGAAATTAACTTTGCAATGCATAAAGATAAAGATAAGATCATGACAAGGTAAGAAGGTTCTAGAAGAGTGGAGTTGTATGAGTCATAGTTACCATGCTTCATGGTGAAGTGTGGAATATTCTAGAGAAGAGATATTTGTATGATAGGATAAAGATGGAGAAATGTCTAGAATTGTAGAACAGTGTAGAAGGTGGACACATGACAACACCATATGAGCCATGGAGTCCTATATATATGGGGTCACTTCTCTCCCCCAAGCAATGCCAAGTAGAAGCCATTTGGAGATGGCATAGGTAGCCACCATGGATAGTTGAGTGACATGTTACTGTATGGCATGAGTAGAGTGTGGTAGGGTAGCCACATAAAAAGTTTAGGAGTTTTGAATTGTGAATAGAGAAGTTGAGTTCCTTGTAGTGGTCTCCCGTGTTGGTGTCAATGTAAAGGTCTTCTCGAAGTAATATGGGTACAGGGTCCACGAGAGAAGTGGTATCACAATACTTTGGTACCGCTTCTAGGAAGTTGGTGTCAAGGTTAAGTGTGCCAATTTTTCAACATCGACCATTTTGTTATTGAGATGCATGCATTGAGGTGGTGTTGGATTCTTCTTTACCTGGATGAACTCTGGTCGAATAGAAACATGTGCAAAAATACTTGTGTTCTCAAAAAAAAATAGAGATATACCCGAAGCAGTAGAGATATATCCGAAGCAGTAGAATTAGAGGTGGTAACGTATCATAGCCTAGTACTCTCTTCACAATCCAACTTAGCTCTTATGTATGTTTAGCTCAAAATTGTATAAGATAGAGCACGATCCTTTTAGAATCTGGCCCTTAGATTATCTACTCTAAAATTTAGTACCTTTACCACCCCTAAGTAGAACCCATTGTAAAGGTATGTTGGGTCCCTACTCTTCCTGCAAATTTTGGGCCGCCTAGGTTCTTCTCTTCTTTTCCAGACTTCAGTTGGATATCTCAAAGTTGTATCCTCTCTTCTTTTCCATTGTGTACATGTACTGATGTGCTTACTAGTCTAGAACCTGTTACCCAAATGCAATGAAACTTCTTGTGCCTTTGCATGTCCAAATAGCTAAACATAAAGCGTAGCGCTTGAGATGGTGGATTACGTAAACGAAGCAGTCGAAGCCACATCCAAGGGGCACACCACACACCAGGAAGGATATGGTGAGCTATTTTCATTACTTATGAGGCAATGAGACCAAAATAATTATTCCTTAAACAACAGAACTGCATCAAAAAACATTTATGGTGGAAGATATGGTATTCACTTCAAAGCATAGCTCGACAATCAGATCATTTGCCTCCAACGGCCGAATGGTCAAGCGGTTTGACGATCACTGCAGCAGAAAGCTTACATACCGAATTCAAGGCCCCTCTAGAGAGAGATTACATAGACAAACAATAAGAGAATCTAAACGTTAAAGAGTCAAACCATTACATGTTCAGAGGTCCAGTGCCAAGTTTTATAACTTTGGTAGAGAGTCGCACAATTTCTTTAAAGTATTCAGCCAACTCATCTACCGAAGTATCACCCTCATTAATCCTTAAAAGGGCACTGTTTGCAAAAACTGCTATTTTATCTAATTGATTATCTTTGAGCTGAGATTCCTCTATCACATTCTCTAGCAACTTGCACATTGATGCTTGAGTCTTCTTATACTCTGCTAGTGCAATTTCTGCAGCACCACAAGGGAGCGACTTGTTGTTATAATATATATTTTCCACATAAATGTTGGGCTCTTTTGGTTCCAAAACAGCACCGGATGAGTGAAGTCAGAGGTACCAAAATAGAATAAATCCATCATGACCCCCTGATGCTAAAACAGAATACTGCAGGATAGGAGGAAATAAGAATGAAACATAAACTTTTGAAAAATCCATAATTTATGTGATATAGACATACTCCAGAATACTAAAGGTGAAGTTGCAGCACCACAAGGAATGTGAAGGATGACATGTCTAAAGCATACTAGATGCAGTAGCGGTGGGCAGATTCATTGCTATATCATTCATTTTAATTCGTTAATTTCAACTATGTCCATATCAAAACATAAGACATTGCATATAAAAGATGGTCTAATTTGATGCAAATTTCTCATCCGCCTCTCCACTAACCTTCCACAGGTTGCATCCAAATGCTCCCCTTCAAGCTCATCATCCTTGTTAATTGTGAGGCCAAACTTCAATAAACAATGCATGTTAATGAGGACATCCACAAGAAACATAAAACGAATAAATCAGATGAGCTCTAGATAAAGCCTTGATTCACTGTTTCTACCTTGGCATTATGGTCAATTTCACAACAATCACTGAGATCCACTTTATATTGTTCCACTGAAGTCAAAACTTCACAATTCAGATCCACAACAGTGCTGAACACACAAATTAGCAGCGAACATTTAAATGTCACAAAATTCGATGCAACAGCAACTCCAAACAACAAAAACTTATTTATTATTAAGACCATACCCTTGAGTCTTCTCTGATTTGGCACCAGCTGAAGCGCCAATCACATCACAATTATCAGAAGCGTAGTTCAGATCGCCAAAAGTGCTGAACCCACCAAATAGCAAATGTCACAGGTCATGCAACAATAATTCCAAACAAAAAAAAATTATTTATTATTAAGACCGACCATATCCTTGAGACTTCAATGATTTGGCACCAGCTGAAGTGGCATTCACATCACCGTAGTTCGAATAACCAACGGTGTTGAACACACCAATAGCAGAGAACACTTAAATGTTACTAATTTGATGCGGCAATAATTCCGAACAACAAAAACTTATTTATCAAGACCATACCCTTGAGGCTTCTCTGATTTCACGACAGCTTATGCACAACTCACATGACCGCCACTGGAAGTTTCACTGCTACATTCTTGCAAAAGCACATCCAAAGCTGTTGCTGTTTGCATTCGAATAGTACGACAACAATAATAATCCAGCTCCACGAGTCTGTCTTCTCGGCTCAGCACATAACACAAGAACTTAGCCTCCTTTGCTAAACCCTTTATTTTAAAATATCATTTTGTAATTGGTGAGATATCAGCATAAAAAGAATAAACCACAAAAACTAAAAGCAGGCAGAGTATTCTTAGTAAGGGCAGGAACATACCACCAAGGCACCAGCAGCGGCAGCAGATTCAGGCCCTTCATAGAGCATAAGATTAAAGGCAGACTGCATGATCATTTTGCACAATTTGACATATTCAGTGGTGTCGGACCGACAGTCAAGCAACTCAGATAACAAGACAGTCTCCTTCACGATACACTTCAAAATAGGAGGGGTAAACTTAAAACATCAAATAATAATTGATAGAAATCAGGTAAGCCATAGTTCGGTCCAATTGGTAACAGGCATACCACTAAGGCTGCAGCTGCATTGCAACATACACCCGCTGATTGGATCACATAATTTGCACGCTCCTCAATCTGATGGCTCAGGGTGATATCTTCAGCAGTGAGACAGGCGACAATAAAGGAAGCGGAAGTTGTTCTCGATTTCAATACACTAGAAGGAATTGGAAGGGTGTTAATTAGCAACTGGATCCAAAAATCAGTTAGAATAGGCAACAGAAAGGTTTTGCAGAGGCAGGAGGACTACCATTTCACCTACAACACCCAGGATAAAACCAGAAACCTTGGGCGTATAAATGCCTTTGTCTTTGATGGTAGCATCTTTAGTAGTAATGTAGCAAAAATAGTCCTTATCTTTCTCAGGCTTCTTATTAGCACAAAGAGCAGCAACTTCACCAGCATTCTGAATATAATATTCTTCGAGGTATCCCTTAAAGATGGTCCAATCAACATTACCATGAGAGTAAGGCACCAGCCTTTGCCATTCCCATCCTTTCTCAAGAAGATCTGAACATGAGGGCAACGCAGAAATTACTAATCAGATCCAACAACAAAGGTAATCAAATACCGAAGCACCGTCCAGACTGTAAGGCCGAAAAATACAAAACAGTAGATGGTTTGAGCGTAGCAATACAAGGCAACTAACTATCCGGACGACGAACGAGGCCAAAACGGGAACCACGGCCCGGTATCCCTCTCCCCTAACAACCTCAATTCTTGCTGTAGGGCTTGCCGGAGATGGGGAAGATAGTCTAAGATAAAAATTGGTTGTGGGAAGACCTAAACACCGGGGAGAATTTAGCAGGTCTACAAACAAAAAACCTAGATCTCCCGTGGGAAGAAGCAAACAGACGAATTCTTACCTCGGTAATGTACTATGAACGATGGTGGAATCTGAGCAACATCATCGGTGGCATCATCCAGTTCTGCCAGCCAAACCGACGGACCGTACTTGATCGGGTCTAGAAAAAAGTCGTCGTCGCTATCCTCTGAATCGGTTTCCTCTCGCATCAAGGCATCTCCGAGGCGGCACCCATCTGCTCCTGACTCTGGGTAAGGTGTGCGCCCCATCCTAGGGTTTGCTAGACGGTAGGATGCGGGGTCGGTGAAATAGAATTTTGGTTTTGACACTCTATTCGTGCGGCTTCGCGAGTTTGACACTCTCAATATTAACTTCGCAAAATGAACACTCTCCTCGTTAACATCTTGATTTCCTCATTAACTTTATTATTTTAACGAGACTAAAGAGCCCCTTTGGCAGGGCAGGGCTTTTCTTGACGGGCTCCAAAACCGGCTTCTCAAGGAGCCATGCCAAACGCCAGATTCGCAAACGGCTTCAACTTCGGAGTCTGATTGGAGCGGTTTGGGCGAGGCGGAGCCAGAAAGTCCCGCCTGCCATCTTTGCCCCCGCGGCCTCCTCGCGGCGCTCGACCTCCACGTCCTCCTGCTGCTTCTCCTAGGCGGCGGCGGGCGCAGGCAGGCGGCTGCGGGAGGCCGCGCGGTGGTGGGCGGGGCCGGCTGCGGGAGGCCGAGCGGTGGCGGGCGGGGACGGGAGCGGGCTGCGCGGGAGGCCGAGCGATGGCCGGCTGCGCGAGAGCTGCTGCGCGGGAGGCCGAGGCAGGGGAGGCCGGCGGAGGGAGCGCGAGGCGAGGGCAGCAGCCGGCGGCGGGAGCACGAGGCAGGGGAGGCCGGCGGTCGGCGGCGCAAGCGCTAGGCGGGGGCGGAGAGCGCTGCGGAGGCGGGGGGACGGAAGCCGTGCGGGAACGAAGAAGAGAGAAGATGGGAAGAAAAGAAAATAGAGTTGCCGTCTCCGTCTGAACACTGATCCATTGATCCCATTTCTCGTGTTGCAAACCTATTTCTTGAACTATCTCCAGAAATGCACCCAGCAATTCAGACGAGCAATTTCTAAAATAGTAAACCCCAGCGCGCCACATGTGACATGATACAATTGTTTGTGCACACAATAAATGGCTCGGAATGTTAATACTGCTTGAGCATGTCACACAGGTTTCATACATGGTTGTGAATTTTCTTGTCCTCCGCTTGCAATAGAAATAGAATGGCAACGCAATGAGTAGAACACAATGCAATTAAACTTTCTTCTCCACGCACAACCAAATGGTATTAGCAACAAGTAGTTCTGGAAACGCTAGGACATTCCCAGTTAGGAGAAGAAATGTGGAATATAACAGCACAATTGTATGCAGACATTCATCAAGTACCTTAGTACATATATCAAAATCTGGAACATAGTCATACAAGAATGTGTAAACATACACAAGTATCTTTGGAGAGAAGCAGATAATATAATTTCGTTTATGTACATCCGAGGGTATGCAGAAAGTGCCAGTTGGATTTTACAAGTATGCAACTTTGGTTTAGCAAACCATGCCACACAGATTAGCTAGTATTACAAGATGTGCTACTTTGATTCCCATCTAGGTAACATTATGAGCAGAATACTTTAAACAGCGTCATCACAAGTAACTATTTGCCTAGTGTACCATCAAATTTATTGTCCAGCAACCATCTGAAAAAGAGCTTCTTCAATATCTACTTCAAGAATAAGGTAGCCATTTTCCTAGTGTACATGACGACAGTACTCTCCCTCACGGTGCTCATATGCCTATATGAGCATCTCCCTGATCAAATGAAACATAACAAAGGTCAAAACAAAACCATTTATTCACGTATTCCTACGGTACAAACAGCAGAAGCATAATGCTAAGACAATGAGTAACTGTGTGGTATTGTAAACATGCAAAATAAGAAGCCAACATCCTAGGGGTTCCTAATGGAATGGAAAATATTCAAGATTTATTACTTTTAGATATTCAAGATTTATAACTTTTAGATAGCTGATACTGGATCAACTAAATCAGAATATCCAACATCGGTTAACTTGTGTCATCCATCGAGTGAATTTGCAGCGTCAGAAACAGTTACAGAGTAGAGCAACTCATTTATGCACAACCGCACCATCAGTCCAGTGTGATCAACTGCCACCTATTGATGAAACCTAAACAGTCCCCCGGAATCTGTCCTTACCACTCTACACGCATCAATGCTGCGCACCTCAGCTGTTCAGCACATAATCAAGGCATTTGAGCTTAAATGGCAACAAATAAGAGTAACAATTGAAGGCCTGGCCTGCTTCTGGGCATGAATTACTATTGTTCAGAAGGAAGCATACAATCTAAAGTCATCCATGGAATCGAAGGCTACTCAATTATACCGATTCCCAACTAGTTGCCAAAACATGCAGCGATAAACCCTGAAAGCTTAGGTTAAAAAAAAAACCTAAAGCTCTAACTGATGCAGAACGAATCAGTGCAGACTGCTCCACCCCAAGTCCCAACAGGACGGCGACACGATCACTGTTTCCACAGAAGGCAACACAGCAGTAAACAGGCTACATCCAGCCCAATCCGAACACAAGACTCCAGTTCGGAGCACCTACCTACCCTGCCCGATCCCGCGATCAACGGAGTAACGAGCCAGCAAAACACGTTGACGGTCTCCCATGTCCGAATCGAGGGAGCGCGTGGCACGGATGAAGTTAGTTTAATCGAGAGGAGGCGGTAGGATCGGCACCTGAGAGCCCGGGACCCTAGGCGTAGGCGGCGGCGCGGGGTTCGTCATGGGGCTCGTCGGGGAAGCAGTTGCAGCAGTGGCAGCCGCAGAAGCAGCGGCACCACCGGCGGAGGAAGCAGCGGCAGTAGCACCACCGCGCCCGCGCCCTCCCCGACGCCGACGCGCCACTTGAGTAGTCCATCGGAACAGACAGACAGACAGACAGAGAGAGAGAGAGAGAGAGAGAGAGAGAGAGAGAGAGAGAGAGACTGTGCTGGAAGGGCCTCAATCTCTCAGCCTCAGGGTCAGCGGAACAAGATACTTTCCTTCGGCCGGCAGGCGGCTTCGGTACGACGCCGTCACCAGGATGACAAACATCTACAACTGATTTGTTGATGCATCAAATGTACTTCTTGCCTTTTCTCAGCAACAGCTAATCTGCTGCCACCTTAAAACGTATAACTGCTTTCCACCTGCACCATCACCTGGCTGGCTGGCTTCAACTCTGAATTTGCCCATCAAAAGCCTCCAAGGTTCCATACATCATCAACCAAGACACAGATTGACTGTTATGACTTATTGAGATCTTTCATGACTCGAGGCGAGCATCTGATTCTGATGGCCCCAGGCCTCAAATCAAGTTGACTTTGCCAGGGGATAACTTGAGCCGAGGTTCAGAAGATGAAATTAGATATCACAATAACCAATGTTAAACATCAGAAACCAGCCCCAAGATCAACCAGTCCTTTGTTTGTCTCTGAGTTCTGACTTTTTTTGAGTGCCAACAAGACAAAATTAGCCAAGCATCGGGACTCCCAACTGGATGAGGTATGGGAGGCAGGAACTTTAGAAGGAAATGGTAGGCCGTCCTCCACAGACATTGGTCATCAGGAAATGCAGACTGCAACAGCAGTCTATGCAGTATTAGACTCTGTTCTCGGGGAAATTCAGTCTTACATAGAGATCAACACGGGGAACCTAGTAGCAAGACAAAGTGACTAGTGAGTAGAAGAATAAGAGTACAATGAAGAACAAACGAAAGAACCACTGTTTAGTCAAGAAATTCACACTTCAGTTAATAACATTCAGAAAACAGAAATGAGCAAAAAGAGAGAAATGATTGAAGCCATTTACATCTTAAAAAAGCTCTAAAATGTTTACTTTTTCATATAAACAGAACATTATTCATGATATATGATATTGGGGAAAAAATAGTATGACGAGAAATTTTACCATGGTTTCTCTTATCCTCCACATTCATCTTGGTTGTAACAGTCATGTGTCATCTGATAATCTGTTTTAGTTGCAGTTTTCAGATTGATGTTGATAACCATGGCATACCCAGTCATCAGTAGCAATTTCACCAATAGTCATTGCAGGAGCAAACCCCATCACGGAACAAGTGGAAGCGATGGCGATCACGCACAATGATCTCACGCTGGTAGAGCTTGGATACAAGTTTGGCATGCACATGGCAGTCACGGCACACTCGAAGGTTCTTGACAATACGAATAGGCATGTCATGGGGAATATTTAGGATTCCAAATGCTAATGCAAGCCTCTCACTGTGGTAGGATAAGGTACTGCCCTTATCTTCCTCGTCGTCCATGTCTATAAGCACTCGGCTGGTATCCTTGACATAACCAATCAGTTGTAACCTCCGTTCCATATCTTCCAATAATGCATAGATCATCCTTGTTTGGGGGTGTCTAGTATCCCCTGACATGAATTCATGGACCAAACCATTCCACTCTATAAAGCTCAAGCCCGTCTCCTTCTTGGCTCCCCTCTCCTCCATCATCTGCCGTACAGCTTTTGCATCTTCCCATAAACCATTGACTGCATACAGATTGAACAGAACAACATAACGTCCACCATCATCAGGTTCTAGCTCAATAAGTTTCTTTCCTACACGTTCGCCCACAACAATGTTGTTGTGCATCAGGCACGATGACATTAGAGACCCCCACTGCGATGCATGTGGCTCCATTGGCATGTCCAATAACACAGCTTCAGCTTCTTCCACAAGCCCTGCACGTCCAAGGAGATCAGCCAAGCATCCGTAGTGCTCCCTCCGGGGTTCAACCCCATGGTCCCGCATGGACCTGAAAACCTCCTTTCCTTCATCCACACGCCCTGCGTGGGTGCACGCACACAAAACAACGACAAATGTTGACTCATTCGGCACAAACCCCTTCTCAAGCATCCTTCTGAACAACTCAATTGCATGCTTGCCATGACCATTGATCGCAAGCCCGCCAATCATTGCATTCCATAACACCACATCGTGGCTCCGAACTCCGTCAAAGACCTGCCACGCCTCCTCCATGCACCCGCACTTGCAATACATATCCACAAGCGCAGTCTCAAGCATGACATTCCCTTCCCTCCTCCCAAACCCGTCTGCTTCCAGATACCTATGAACCTGCCGCCCCCTCTCAACAGCACCAAGATGTGCGCAAGCCTTGAGCATGCTGACCAGCACTACTACATCTGGCCTAAATCCCTCCTCCATCATCCGATCAAACACCCTCAGCGCCTCGCTGAACTCCTCCGCGTGAACGCACGCGTCAACCATCGCGCTCCAGGAAACTAGGCTCCTGTCGGGCATTCTGACGAATAGCTCACGCGCGGCCTCCAGGTCGCCGCTCTTGCCATATCCCGACACCATCGTGTTCCAGGAGACGGCGTCGAGCGCGGAGAAGCCGGTCGTGTCGAACACCCTGCGCGCGTCGGGGAGGAGGCCGAGCGCGCAGTAGAGCTTGAGAAGGCAGTTGGTGACGACGGTGTTCGCGAGCGCGCCGCACTTGAGTGCCTGCGCGTGCGCGAGCCCCGCGGCGGCGAGGCCATCGCATCCGCCTGCGGCGGGGGAGGGAGCGCGGGGCG
This sequence comes from Panicum miliaceum, assembly GCA_032594955.1. Taxonomy (NCBI): domain Eukaryota; kingdom Viridiplantae; phylum Streptophyta; class Magnoliopsida; order Poales; family Poaceae; genus Panicum; species Panicum miliaceum. The sequence goes on from CM064061.1 coordinate 14,398,349, forward strand.
AGGACGAGGCGAGGGAGGCGAGGAGGAGGGAGAAGGTGTAGGGGGTCGGCGAGGCTGCGGCGCGGATGCGGGAGTAGAGGGCGAGCGCGGCCGCCGCTGGGGCGCCCCGACGCGCGAGCGCGGCGTGTAGCGGGCACCCACGGGACGGCGCCGTGGAGAAACCGGCGGCGGCGGGTCGGAGCCCGACGAGTGCCGCGAGGAAGCGGAGGCGGAGGCGGTGGCGATGGGTGGGCATGGCAATCGGCAGCGAGCTGGAGCGCCGGACCGCCTCCAACTTGTTTTTCAAATGCCCGGCGAGACGAGATGTGTTCACCGTTCACGGATTTGACTGCGCGCGCTGGTGCGTACAGGACTGCAAGGATTTGAGTACGTTTTGTGTTTTGCTAGTCTGCGAAACAAAATCCTCTCTCAAATTCTGGATTCATATGGAAATTTAAATATTTTCTCTAAAATCCCGAATCATGTGAAAATTTAAATGATTTCTCTAGAATTCCGGTAAATTTATCACGTTTCCTGATAGAATCTCAAGGATTTGTTTCAATTTCAAATGTTTTTGGACACAATAAAAAAATGAAACTGATGTGACTTTAACATCATACTTGGAGTTTGCTGCCTAAATTTCGTTTAACCACAAAAGGGATTTTGCCAATTAAAAGCATCTCCACCAGATTACCCATCCCTCTCCTCATACCAAAATATTAATGTTTTGGTGACTGGAACTGCTCCAACAAATTACCAATTCAATCCCTAATATCTAATTTTTTTAATCACCAAAACACATCTCCCTCCACTCTAAATGAAGGGGATTTATCCAGGGATTTATCCCTCTACCCTATTCTTGGTGATGAATTTTGATAATCTACTGCAGCAACCATTACCTATAACACAAAAGTAGTTATTGGTAATGGAGAGGGAGTATATTTTGGGTATGAGGTATTGGTAGTCTGCTGGAGACGCTCTAATGTCCATTTCATTTCTCAGTATCTATACCGACGTGTTGAACATTTAACTAGTTTTCTTTTCACCAAAAAAAACCTCATTTGACTGACTGAAAAATAGTACAACCACACGAGTAATTTTAGGGGAAATATCCGAGGTGGACATACTGTCAGAGATTCCATTTGGGTAGCAATTTCTAGATCATACATCTTCGAGATAGTGCTAATTTCACTTTCAATGACACCACCGAGCCTTTGTTTTAATTTAGCTCATGATTTAACCTCTCAAAATGCTCAAGCCTAAGGTTGAAAGGATTGATCTTTTGGAATTGTGTTTATCATCATACATCAGGTAACGTGGATGTTACAGTTTATACCCATCATACAGGTTCCGATGGGTTCAAGGATAACAATTTTGATATATACTAGAGCTCCTACTCAACAACTACAATCGCTGCTATATAACTAATTAACATGAAAATTTATTGCCCCAAGCGAGATCAGAGAAACAAAGAGGACAAGTGAAGGGCTTGCAGCTCGTCCCAAAAAATCATATCCCACAAAAAAATGCCCTGGCTTTTTGGCGGCAGATAGATGAATGAATGGTCCTCAGTGAAACAAGGCTCTGGTATGCAGTTTCCTCCCCTTCTCAGGATTGGGGTTGACATTTTCTTCATTTAGTCACACTTTATATTCCTGTAGATCCTCCTCACGAACAATGTCGATCCAAGATATCCTACGGCACCTGGATTAAACAACCAAACAATATCAATTGAAATCACACTGAAGTTTGTATATATCAGCGCAGAAGATCTTACCACATAGTGTTCCTAAACCTAAGCAGAACATTAGGGTGTAGCCGAAGTAGAAGCTCGTCTGAAAGAAGCCTGACATCTTGGTCTTCATGTGGTAATAGTATATGGAGTAGAGGTAAACATAAACAGCAGTGGAAGCAGCAGAGAAGAATGAAGTCCACTGCCAGTGGTAGTTCTCAGCGTTTAGCAAGAAATATGTACCAACAATTGTTACACAGATGGTTACAATTATGAGGATCAGAAAGACCAGCAACATGAACCCATAAACATAGTACACCTGTCAATAGTTGATAAAGAAAACAAAGAGGTGTCAGCTTTAACTCCCAAGCCTCATTAGTAATGAAACAATGACGCTGAACAAAACAAAGTAGTACTCCATACCTTATAGTTCCAAAACGATGTGAAGACAAAGTACATCTCAATGAAGATACTACCGAAAGGAAGCAGTCCTCCCATAAGGGCAATGACAGATGGTGTGAGGTACCATTTCTTCTCAGGAATAGGACGAGGGATAGTCTTTACTCTGCACGGATTGTTTGGGGCGCCACTCCAGTTTCTACCAACAACGGTTCCCAAAAGAGCAAGAGGGAAAGAGATGAAGGCCCACAGGATAAAAACAACCACCATTGTACCGAATGGTATGGCAGCTAATGATCCGTAGAATATAGCAATAGTGTTAAGCACTAGGCCAATTCCAAAGCACATAAATGGGAAAAGTGATGCTGTCATGGCCATTGCCTTGATCCAGTTTTTCCCTGCTCATCAAAAATGGGATTTAAAACAAGTCAGGACCTCATAAGAAACATAGGTACCCAGTCCCATTTTACATGACAAATAAGCCCGTACCCCCATGCCGTGAGTATAGTGTGCCACTAACGTATCCAGAGATGAACGAAGTAAGAGCATAACAAACGATGAATGTTGTGACTATAGCTCCTCGCCTGGCAGAATAAGAACACATGGTGAGTGACATTTTCTGTAGCATAACAAAGTACAGTTATCCTTCAAGAAAACAAAATAGAATCAGCATGGTTTATATTAAAAATTGCGCAGTTGCTTGTGATAGATAGGTAAGATGTCATAATTCTAAATATGCATAAACACCAAGAATTTTAGGATTATGGTGGGGCACAAGGTTTTCCTAGGAACACTTTTTTTTTTCTTTTGGAGACCATAGGAACACTTTAAGTAGTTAAAGAACAAGGGGATAGATCAAGGAAATGGGTCTGGATTTCATTAGAAGACTCTTCAAGCATTACGTCTCTGGGATGAGGCTGCAGCACAAAAAAACAACCAGACTATGCTACTCAGAGGCTCTACTTATAGGAAATATGAGATGTAGCAAGTTTTATGTTTGTAACATCAAGTGTAAATGACCTTTGGAATGGCAAATTATAAAGAAACAAGACCAATTCTGGCAGATTCATTACAATGCTGGCTTTACTGGAAGCTGCATGTAAAAAGAGGTATTTTATGAAGAAACATTGTAAATTAAGTGCATACCCAATGTACAACATTCCGATGATTGCCAGCAAAATTACTAGCAGAATAAGTGCTGCCAACTGTGTGCCAATACCAACAAGAGATGACAGAAGAACCAGATTTCTAGGAGGCCTGAAAACATCACCATGCACAAGCTTCCATCCAGATTCTTCATTGACATCTCTTTCCTGACATATGATAAAGTATATCAAAAGCTGAATTCTTTAAAACATTACTGAAAGAACAGATATGCATATCATCTGTATAGAAAACTACCAGAGTTTCAATATCATCATCATCACGAGCATATTTTGCATAATCATTTCTGAGAGTCCGCATCAGTATCATTGACACTAGTCCAGTGAGAAAGATAACCATCATGAAAGAATTGAAAATTGAGAACCAGTGAATCTGCAATCACAGGCAATATCTGTGATTAGAGAATAAAAATCAAGAAATGCTGCGTGTCAATTAGAATAAGTCGGGCACAGTTAAAGAAAATTATTATAGTGAAAAATTGGTATTGCAAATTTTAGTTCTCAAGAGCCAATAATATTTGCTTTAATTGCAAAATCATATACCATTTACCTGATGTTCAAAGAAAGGATAGTCCAGGTACACATCAAAGCGATGAGCAAATGTTATGTTTGTTGGTTCCCACTTGACTGAATATGTCATCTCCATTGCCTTATTCGCATCAATAAGCTTTGGACTTTCTTGAGTAAGATTAACATGGATAATCTGCAGGAACAAAAGTAGCAAGGATGGTAAGCAATCACAGTTATGTGAAGGAAAGTGATATAAGCTCATGTTAGACAAACACAAACCTGATTTCCATTGTATCTGATGACAATATTCTTGTGGGTGAAAAGGAAATATTTGTTATCATTGTTTTTGTCTGCCTCTCCAACAAAACCTGAAGATCTGAAAAAGGTAAGCCTACAGAACGTCTTAAAGAGAGAGTATAAACAACACAAGGAGTACATACATACCCCACAGAGGCAAATCATCTTGAATGCAGAACAGTAGCAGAGGGTAGCATATCCAGAAAAGGAAATCAGTTTTAAGTCAGTAGATCAAGTGCATATAAATTTAATTATCAATTAAATCGTCAGAAGGCACATTATTTAATCTAAATGAAGAATAGGTAACTTACCGATGAAGAATTCGAACCAATATGAGTTTTCAATTGCATCTGATAATTGCTTGGCCTTGTCAGGATTAAGATCAAGAGAACAAATGGCGCCCTTGTCAACATTCTCTGAGACAAAGCATGACAGTCAGTGCACCTTCCCACTTCAATGTTAACGTACCCAAGCAGGACACAGAACAATGCATATCTCACTTACTCCTAAACTTTATGTCAATTTGGCTGTCGATGAGTTCATTCCCACCGAGGACCTCGCCAAGCCCTCCCCACTTGTGCACATGGTTTTCTGTTGCATGGCAGAACGGGAGGCTGTAGTAGTTGTACGTCTCCTGCGGGTTGTTGTACGGGCCAACCTTGTTCACCCAGAGCGTCACAGGCTCATCTGCTTGGTACTGCAAGAAACAACAGCGGTGATCAGGTCGAAGAATGAAACAACTTCCTGACGGAAAACCTACTATCCATAGTACACGACGGACAGAAAAGTCACCTAAATCACACGATTACAGGCCAGGCATTGCAGACCAACTACATTACGTATCACAAGCAATAGGTAGCTGAATGTAATAGAGACACATAAGTCCTAGAACATGCACTTGAGCAGGTCGAACGTTGAGGTTTCATAATCAACACAACGCCGCGCTCATTTTCACTCCCAATCCGCAATACGCCACTGGCCAAAGGTAAGATCTAACGCCCACGCGAAGGCTCGATCCCGCGCGCGTACCACCCAGAGATCCCGCCCGCCGGGGCCGGCGCCACACAGATCTGACCCCGAGCGAGCGCGGATCTAGCGGCGGGCGGAGCCTAGCCCGCGGACCGAGTCGGCCGCCGTGGCAGGGAGGGCACGGCACCAGGAAGCTTGTTTTCCCGACGCGCATGTAGCTAGCGCGCTCGCTTCTGATCGAGCGAGAGGCGTGGGGGTGGGACGCGCCGGTCGGGTACCCACCTTGTGGTCGGAGTTGGAGGCCGCGGCGACGGGGAGGAGGACGAGGAGCGCGAGGGCTGCGAGCGTGGCGCCGCCGGCGTAGGCCATTGGCGAAGTGAATGGCCGGCCGGCGCGGCGCGGGGCGGGGTCGGTGCTCGCGCCTCTGTTCTTTTCCCCGCTTGTGTGTTGGAGAGGCGTGCAGGGGTCAGCCCGTAAGCCGGAGGTTTTTGAGGCAAGTGTGTACAAACTCGCCGTGCTGTACAGTCGTGCAGACTACCTCTACAGGGGAGACCGTCAGATTTTTTTTTCTTTTTTTCTATACTTTCTCCGTCCTAAAAAGGATGTAAATCTCAAATCCCGAGAAATCAAATAATTTTAAATTTAACTAAATTTATATAAAAAATACTAAAATTTATATCTTCAAATAGATTTAGTACGAAAATATATTACATGATTAATCTAATAATACTTATTTTATAATATAAATATTAATAATATTTTATATAAATTTAGTCAAACCTAAAAATATTTGACTCCTCTGGATGTGAAATTTACATTCTTTTCTTTTGAGATGGAGGGAGTACCTTTAATTATTTTTTGATCTTTTGTCTATTCGTTATTTCATTTTATTTTTGTTTAATAATTAGGGATATACCCGGATACTCCAGGACTACGGACATCCATATGAAGATTTTTATCCAAAAATGGTCCTTGGGAGAAAAATCATCAGGACCAAGAATTATATTTCATTTATTAAAGGTGCAAAGTATAACTTCAAAGCAAGTTGAAGGCTTGATCGGGATCTAGTCATTACTTCACTTAGCCTAGCAACCTAATAGAAATATCCATAACTGCTTTTGTGAGAAAGCACTATTCACATTTATTGTGAGGCTAGCATTGCATAAAAGGAAGTCATATGGAATTATCAACAAGCTATGGAGTGAAATAACTATAAGTAGAATCAGCACACCCTTCTCATCAACTGTCATATTTTAAGCCATACCTTCTTTCTGGGTTTACAAGCTCTGAGCCCGTAGCAGTCTTAGATTTGATGGTAAAAAAACCATTTAGACTCCATTTCTCTGGAAATGCAACGAATCTACCAATACCAAAGGCGCTGCCCATTTTTTCTATGTCCCTTGCGATCATGCTGTATCCATTGTTCACATAATCTAGTCCATGGGAGTTCTTACGAGCTAAAATTTTTTACAATCAAAATATCCAACAATAGTGACCCAGTGTCCTATCCTCGAATTTGTCCCATCAAAATCAGTCATCATGTACTCCTAGTTAGGACCATCTAGTACACCCTGCAATATATTAGTACAAAATTAGTAATACTTCTAATTTACTGTTACATGTCATGCTACAATGCTAATATATTAAATTAATATGGATTGCATATGGAAATTAGGCATCTGAAGCAACGTTCAAAAATACCCAGGTTGTGTTGGTTACACCATTGGAGTTTAAGCAAGAGGGTCAAAAAAGGGTAGCATCACGTTGTACTTCTAGCAAGGATAAGTTGCTGGTTACACCATTGGCATTTAAGCAAAAAGGTAAAACAAAAACTAGAAACATTAACAAGTAGGAGGGTAGCATCACATCACATTGTACTTCTAGCAAGGATAAGTAAGGTCATACTGTTTTGTAACCCATAAAGGCATCATCAGCACCCACAACAACACATAATGGTTAGATCCTTTTTTCTGTGCCAGGAATCACATTTGAACTGGTGCTGGCTGACTGCATATTTGATGTCACGGTCAGGAACATCCGTAAGGTAACTCCAATCATCTATTGTGACTGCCAGAGCCCATATACAAAATAAATGCACTAATTTAGAATCAGATACTATATTAAATGAATAGATCAAAATAATGACGTATTGTGATGGGTTTATATGGCTTTTCATGGCCTTCATAGGGATAATCACGTGCGCTCACTAGACCTCCATTATCAACCATGTACTGAAAGACCCCCGTATAACACCTTACATCAACACAATCTAAAAGATGTTGTGTGGATAATCGTACTTCTAATCTTGTGCGAATTGCATTGATGCCCTCTACTGATGCTTTGGCCGCAAAGGCCCGGCAGGAATCGCATGGACCTTGATCCTCCACTCTTGTAACCGCGCCCCAAGCATACCAATTCATAAAAGTTGGCAGCCTATCTGAACCTTTTGGCCCAAAAGCTCGAGTAACCCGGTCTGGACTCCCAGGAATACATGCAATTTTTACAGATAAAATATACAAGTTTCTGTCAAGAATAAAAATGATGACGATGAGAAATTTAGGTGTAAGGCAGAACCTACGAGTAAAGAAACTCAGTAAAGGGAGGATATCCATACAACAACTTTAATAAATGATGACATGCACACAACACCACTACTAGTAAAGATAGGACTCATTAGACAACATCATTATCTGGGTTTTAAATTGTTTTACACCTAAATTGATAGGTGAATGTCCCCGTCGGTACAGCCATACAGGCGTCAGTGACTCTTTGGCCATGGTGCCGCCGCCACTGCTCTCTGCTCCTCAGATGTTGCTTGGCAATGGAGCCCTCAGCACCGCATGTGCTGCACCTAAGCTAGACCCCGCCCGCCCTGGCGACGGGCGAGCCGAGCCCCACCGCCACGCCGAAATCCCACCACCACGTGCGCCCGCCCGTCTTGGCGCACAGCGAACCGAACCCCGCCGCCCGGCGTCCTACCCGCTCAGCATCCAAGAGCCGCCGCTAAGCAAGAGCCACCGCCGAGCGTTGCCGGCCGCCGAGTCTAGGGTTCGAGCCCCTTCCCGTCCGGCGACATCGAGTATCACAACGTCGCGACGAACGGCCTCCACCCTCGGGCCCCGACTTCGGCTCTCCTCCCCTTCCCCTCCTCGTCCTATTTCCATTCCCCATCGATGCTTCATGTTGGCGTTTCTTATGCCAAAGATTCCGCAAGCGTATAGAATATACCACTGTAGCATTTCATTTTGGAGTATTTCAGGGTATCGAACTTTCACGGGGAAGCACTATTGTCTAAGGAGTATTGTCTAAGGAGTATAGAATGAATGAGTTGTGAACTTTATCAGAGATAATCACCAGCAAGACAGCAGGGGTAAGCCAGATAGATAAATAGGATAAATGGCCAGGCAATAACCGGGTGACACACAAAAGACTCTATCTTAGAGTGGCAAGCAGCTGGGAGGATAACGAGCGAGAAAGACTTCTAAAACACTTCTAAACTGACGAGCTAGCCTCTCTAGACTAAACCTTGACTAACCTAGCTATCGGGAGAACAGAGCTTACTTCGACGGCTGGGGCGGAGGGACCTCGAAAAGAGATGAGAGGGGGGTCCAACTCGGCAACGATCTACTGCTATGAAAACACCCAAACGTGGTGGACTACAACGGACGGATAGAGCTGTCACCACCTGCCGCCTACCACACTAGTTCTGTGGGGTGGAACACACTTCCTAGCTAACACTAAGCCAGACACCACGTCTGCACTCGGTGTTAGGATTTCTCATGAGGCCTTCAAGAGAAATCCCCCTCAACCTAGGGAACTAACTTGAGCCCTTTAGTCCAGGCAAGAAAACCTATAAGGTAAAGTCCCGACAGACTAAGACTGGAACAAATTCTAAGCTAAAGGATAGAACTTCCGCACACAAGCTGAACGCTTGGAAAGAGATAAATAAATGCGGAAAGTAAAGCTGACTCGAAAAGATAAAGAAGATAACTTATATTGATAAAGTCAAAGGAAGGATATAAGAGCTTATACCAGACTTCTAAGAACGACTCCGGAATCCCGAGACAAGCTCGACTCGACTCTAACTGCCACTAAAGTGAAAAGAGAACTCCTTGAATGTGTGTCTTTACAAGTAAGGATGGGGGGGGGGGGGGGGGGGCTATTTATACTAGTGGAAGGTCGGTAACTGAGTATATGCCTCAACTGTACGCAACCTTGACGGTTGGAGTAACTTCCACGCGAAGTTGAGCCTGTTTGGTTGCCAGGTGGGCCCGGCCGGCATGGGGAGGCCGGCCGGCCGGGGGGTGGTGCCAAGTGGCACCGCCTTCTTGTGGATGGCTTTGATTCTCTTGACAAGGTCGGTAACATTTGCTCTTTCGGTTTTAACCGACTTCTTGCATGCAAGTCAGCCCTTGAATCCATGGTTGAAGTCTTTCGGGTCCTCGGATCAAACCGACTTCAAGTGCACGACTCATGATCACCCTTGGTGTGTTTCTTGACCCCTGGATCAGTGACGTGGCAGTTGGGCACAGTGCCAGGCCAGCCTGGGTTTGTCCCCAATTTACCTCAGTTTTGGCACACCTGTTCCTGTATACATAACTCATCCAAAACTTATGGAACTTTATTAGTTTAACTAAAATATGTATGGAATATAATGCAGTTGACGAACAATGGTTGGATAAAGGCCGTTAACACTTCCCTCCCCCGGCCTTCTCTCCTCCACCCCTGCGTCCGCTCCCCGGTGCACCTCCTCCCCCGCCATGGCTAGTTGGAAGTGAAGTGGGAGCCTTGTGAAATGTTGCATATAGTTGGATTTCTTATCACTTACTTACATATAAACGTAGGTTTTTTGTTCGTGTTGATCTGGTCTTAGATGGTAAGCCATATCTTCTTGGTTGTCATTTAAACATTTGGATTCACTCAGATGATAATGCTCCATAAATCCCGACAACTTTTCCGTTCGGTCTTGCAAAATGCGTCTCTCGTTAGCCGGGAAATTATTTAAGGAGGGAATGAATTTAACTGGTAGACGTATCTATTTAGGTTTTATTGCCTAGTTGTGGTGTGAATGTATTAGTATTGATATTGAAACTTTTGTTTTTTTGTTTCTCGATGTACAAGTTAAATTTGAAGCTCAAATTTTGCATGATGACAATTGATACAACAAACTATGTTAAACAGTTATGACATATTTTTTGTACTCTTCATATAGTCTAATAGCAATTAACATTAAATATATGCAAATGATATCAGGAACTAACCTTTCTGCCGAATTTGAAGAGCATGTTTGGTTGTCATCCACGCTTAGCTTTAGACAAGTGTGGCAAACTTAAAAATATGGAAAAGAATTCGGAGCCACACTTTACTACATATAAAGAGATATTGCTACACTTTTTGTCTCTATGACATGGTGAGCCTAAGAGATCTTGTTTCCCTAAGGTTGGTTCCTAACTGAATACTTGCTAACTTAGTTTAACTCGTTTAAGGTTAGATATGACAAACTGCGACTGGGAACCCAACATGCCGGACCCAACATGCCGGCTTGCCATATCAAGATTTGTAGCACTATCTTCATTTATTTTGTTTATTTAAAATAAATGCTTGAAGTTCACTTTGTCTAGTAATACGTCTCTAAAATTAGTTAAATACCCTCGAGACTTATCCGAAAAAAAAAACCCTGGAGATGGTTTTGCTAGATATTTCACCGAGCGTACTCTGCTGGTTTTTCACCTTTTCCCGCAACAACACGCCAAAAGTCGAAGTCGACAATGGTTTAAAAATAGGGAGCAAAGGTAATTTAGATCGCGTCACTGACACACGCACACACCTGAACCTCTGACTGATTTTTTTTTTTGAAAGACCACCTCTAACTGTGAATTGGGAGCAAAGGTATCTCAGATCACGGAGAGCACTCGTCGAACAGAGCACGCGGTGGAATGGATACTGAAGTGAAGTGAAGGTGACTCTGGAGTCTGGGGCTCGAAGCGCGAAAAGTGCCCGGTCACATGCGCGGAAGAACGAGCAAGGCCACGCACGAGTCAGCGCTTGCTTGCTTTTCTTTTCGGCGTCTGCACGCCAAGCGCCGTCCGCTGGAAATCGGCAATAAACCTCAGATTCTTTTCCGAAATCGCAGCAGAACCTCTGATCACACTGCAATATCTCTCTTCCAGGGATGAATCTTCTTCGCTTCTCTTCTCCTCTACGACGAGTCAGACGACTCCTCGCGGCCGCGTCTAGAGATCGGCGATGATGCAGCGAGGAGGCAGGCAGGCTCTGCATCTTCTGTGCTCCGAACGCTCGCTTCGGCGTTGTTTATTCTAGCCGCTTGTCAACACGTCGGCGCTTCCGCGCGTGGATCGGGGTTCGGATTTTGAAGCGGTGGGCCGTGCTTTTCGGGCCAGCTCACGGCCTGGTCAAAACACGGCACGGGACGAAGTAAAATTGAGCCGTGCTGGACCGGCATGAACTCCGGGCCGTGCTGGACCTCCATGTGGGGCACGATGGGCGCCCAGGCCCGGCACGAGAAACAGGCCGTTCCTGGGCCGACCCGGCACGGGCATGGCCAAGGGCATTTACCGTAGTTCCATGCAACGAGCCAACGACACATGTGGGCGGACGTGGTTATATGTCATGTGACAGATTTTTCCGGTCGTCACCTAAAGAGGTGTGCCCTTCTACGTGGGCCAAATTACTTATTGAATCTAGTGAGCTAAATTAATATTACAACTCCCTCCAACCATCACATGATAAACCATTAGTCCACCAATATAGCGCGCATGCATGTGTACTGTCACAAAATAGCATAGAGATTATGTGCATACATGCAGAAGAGGATAACAACCATAATGTCACCAACATACATGCAAATTTGAAATAAAAAAACTATAACTATTAAACTAAGTATCCAAATTAAATTTGGATTGCACCATTATCTTTCTTATAATAAGACCTTCAAATAAGACCACGCTTGCCTATCTTTGCATGATATTTTTAAAAATATTATTAAATATTAAATAATTAATTTTGGATCCTCAGAACAAAAAATTTAACAACACAAACAAATATTATTTTTACGAACAAAAAAGTTAAACATACCGAACAATAATAATGTACAATGAATAAAATATTAAACATCGCGAATATTTGATCCTATGAATATTGAGAACAAATAAGTCAAAATCAACGAACAAATTAGTCTACAAAAGCGAATAAATTAGTCTAAAAACGAATAAATAAGTCAATGTTGTAACCAATTATTTTTTTTACTTTAAAATAATATAATAGAGTATATATTTATAAAGATCGAATCAAAAGAAAGAATAAGATATTAGCTAATATTACAAATTATAAAAAATAGATCAATTAAATACATGA